>OY365746.1:8552500-13352500 GCA_959347395.1 Mechanitis mazaeus | reverse complement strand
TGCAGCTACCATCGTTCTTACCTAAAGAGCTCTTGAATATATTTTCCTTTACATCAATTACAGTTCGGTAAATTAATATGGAGCTATCGAGACGACGACACAAAAAGTATCATCCGCATATTTGCTATTATTTTTATATAGGCACTAATGTTATATATTCTGAGACCTTCAATAAGTAGCAATTACAAGTTTTTTAAATCTGGATTCTGGTTTGGATTAAATTTTGTGAGGTAACATATTGTATGACAACTATCTAATATGTATTTTTTATTTGGAAAAGGTATTTCATATGCACTTATAAAAGATCTATATATATATATATATATATATATATATATAGAACTAGGCTGAACTCATGTTATTACTATCGGAATTTGCCCGACTAGCTTCACGTGAGTGTAAATAGTTCACGCCACGATTCTGCAATGGTCAATGCTCATAAATAGGACCCTGTGTTGGTTCGAAACTAGTTTGGCAAATTCCGAACATAATAACGTGAGTACAGCCAGATATTTATAATTAAGAGAAATCATGGATCACGAAAGTTTACATACAAAAAAAAAATATTTTGCACCATTTATATGCATAGAAATTGTGCAACATTTAATACAAAATACGATTGCAACAGCAGTGTTCAGATTATCACTGACAGTGACAACTCATGTCACAGATTCGAATTTAAAAATATTTGAGTTAAATTTACTATCAGCTCTCACTACAAAATTCAGTACACTACAAAATTTTGGGTATCGAATCATTTACGCATCCAGTACATGTCAACTTTTTTATTTAAGTTTATTATTAACTATATCAATATATTTATAAACAATAGAAATGTTTTTGAGTCAAGTACTTTTAAACAAACGATTTCTGTCATATTTAATATTAGTAACTTATATTGAGTTGTTGATTTTGATATCTTGCTGCTCAGTTGAACTCATAAAAGTACTTCATAGTACGAATGGGACGAAAAATTGGTATAGATTTTGTTTATCATCCTTGTTAGGTTTTAACCTAAACTTATAGACTTACTAATGTCATGGTATGAACTGGTAAACCGATTCAATATAAATTGAAAATATCGAAATTTACACAAGAGAATATTTGCACAAGAAAATTGTCTTTTTTTTTTCATTTCAGAAAAAAAATGCACCAGTGTGTCTTATCATTTGAAATAATAAACACCTACAATCAATCTAAATCCAAAAACGATGGGCACCTACAAAATAATGTATAATATAGTGAATACTCAAGAAATAAAGCAAACAAAATTGGTATTAAGTAACAAATATATATTTAATCCATTGACATATCAGATATATTCTTTTTATATTCGTGTTCGTATTAGTCTATTTGTAATATTTTCCGTAAAGTTCTTGAAAGAGTTTATTTCTTTCTGTTTCCGTGTCATATTTCATGGAAAGATTTTCATCAATCACTAAACAACTCAAGCCAGCTTCAGTTGTTGGTTCCCAAATTGTGGTTATGACATCGTTTATTTGTGGTGTGGGAACCCTGGAATAATTATTGTTATTAAACTAACATACATAAAAACATTTTGTAGACATAAATCGTATTGGGAATACCTATATTGTCATTTGACACATTTTTTAAACAGGAGCTAGACTGACTGACTTTGGCGTAACCACCTCGTGTTCTCGGAACTCAGCTAGTTAAATTTTTGCTTTCTATCTGCAATCGTTTTTATTATTAAAAGTGACAGGCATTAATTTTTTTATTCAATATTTATATAAAATCTATGTTTCTTTAGAAATACACCAATATTTCAAGAATAAGATAATATTGATAAATGCAACCTAATATTTTAGTCTAGCTCAGTGATTGTCTACGTGTGGGACACGAATCCCTGGGGGCTATGTAGGGACACGAGACAGGTAGAGGGAATTAGGTACTTCACTAAAAAAAAAAAAAAACTAAATTTTGCTTATTTAAACTTTATACAGTTTATAGGGATTCGTGTCAGGAAAAAAATTCAAATATTTTAATCTAGCTTGTTTAATAAAGGAATAAAAAAGTTGCTACGAATATTAATGGGGCTCCATTAAAAATTTCAGTAATCATAATATAACTAACACATTCATCTTAATTAATACATAATATAATTGTTTGAGTTATTTAAAATACGTACCCAAATTTCGCAAAATTGGTCCACATTTGACACATTCTTTCACGCACCATTTTATCACTATCTGATATATTTCCTTGCAACAAAGTTGACTTCACTAAATACCCTCCATCATCACCATGACAAGCGCCTTTCCTATCAATATTAAGCTTTTTCTTCAAATAATTCAAGTTGCCATCATATGCGAATTCATAAAAATATACTGGGGTATGTTTAGAAATCAAGGATGCAGCTACGTAAATACCTCCAAGAAAATCTAAATCAGTAAAGAAGTCTATTCCATAAGAATCTGATTCATTGTACGTATTTTCACTTTCTAAATATACATTTTTTATCCTTGCTTGTAAGTCAACTTTCTGAGTATCGTCGAGTTGAAATGGCAAGTGTGACAAAAAGTCCTTTTCTTCTAATAAGCTTTCGAATGTTGCAATGTGATTTGCAGCCAACATTAGTAGACCTTCTCTTTCACAATAACCGGTTATAAATGGAACTTTATTGAATTCGCCTTGACTCAGTAAATCATAAGAAGATTTGCTTATAAACGGTTCCCAATCACCTTCTTCTTCAATAGTAGGAACAAAACCAAAATAAATTCCACCCCTCCATTTTTCAGCTGCTAACACCAACATAGATGTTTTTATCAAATCTTCAGTCGACATCCCTTTTAAAAATTGCAACAAATCCTCATTACTGGTAATATTGTTTTTCTTAATAAGTGGAATCTTTAGAGCTAAGTCATTGATCTTATTATTCTGAGCCCAATGTAGCAACGAAGAACCGGACTGTGCAATAGCTTTGTGAAATAGCCCTTTGGCCGTAACTGATAATAAAAGATATTCTACAGATGCTCCACCAGCACTTATACCAAAAACAGTAACGTTATGAGGGTCACCGTTGAAATATTTAATATTATCTTTTACCCACTTTAATGCCTGTACCTGATCTTTTAAACCCATGTTACCTGGAGCTTCTTTACACTTGAGTGAAAGAAAGCCAAGGATACCAAGTCTATAGTTTAAGGAAACAACAACAACATTCTTCTCAATTAAATAATCTGGCCCATGGACAGAATCATCAGTACCATTGCCAAACAAAAATCCTCCTCCGTGGACAAAAACCATCACTGGAAGTAGAGATATGTCATCGTTGGGTAAACTTGGAGTTGAAACATTTAAATACAAGCAATCCTCGTCACCTACAACTTGCAATGTTTCCCTGTCAAATTGCGCACAAATATTACAATCCTTGGTGCCATCTCGTATCCCTTCCCAAGGTTCAGGTGGCTGTGGTGCCTAGAACAATTATATTTAAATTCATTAAAGAGATATCGAACTATTTATTATTAAATAAAATAAAATAAAATATAAAAATAGACTTTATTCACTGACAGCAATTGCTTAGTACTAGTTTACAATAATTATTGGTTACAATTCACTTAATAATCTTCAACCGGGCCAGTTTTTCTGGCATTATAGTCTGCTCCAGAGAGTGCCATATGGTACGGTATCCAGTGCAATTCATTTCCAACCGTTGAGTAGGTCGTTCTCCCTCTTCCTTATCGGTCTCCTTATTACCTTTTTCCTTCTCTTTTGTATCATTCAGTGAGGACTTTTGTCCATGTCATTCATCATGACATGCCATTAAATATTATATATATATATAGTATGTCTGTTATTGCAGATTTGCATATTTTTCTAAGTCTCCACTTGTCTAACAATCTTGTGCCCACCATGCTCCGCTCCATTCAATGTTTGTGTTTAGTTTTTGTATGAGATTTTCTGAATAAACATGTTTGAGCATATCTCATAAGAAGTAGTGTACAAATGTTGTATACCTTTCTCTTTTCATGTACAGGTATTAATCTGTTCTTCATCACTTCTTGTAGAGACCAGTAACTGGCCCATTTATTAATTATTTTTCTTTCAATTTCTTTAGACCTTTGTTTGTCTCATTGATATTAGATCTAGATATATATTAAACTCTACATATTCTATGACACTAACACTTTGTTTTTTACTGTTCTAGCTACATTTATCATAGCCTTTGTTTATGAAGTATTTATCGTAAGACCCGTTTTGTTCTTTTCGACTTCTAGTTCTTCTAGAATTATTTGAAGATCCCCTGGAGATGGGCAAACACGAGAAATCGTCAGCGAAACTCAGGTGAGTCAGTTTACTTCTGTCAATCTTAATGCATCTGTGGTCTCAATACAGATTTCCGAATATCTGTTCCAATACGACTGTGAAGAGCTTTGATGACGTTAGGCCCTTCTGTCGCTTGAACTTTGAACTCTTTACCAACCTTTTTAGTACTTTTGAAATACTGTTTAAGTAAATCTTTTTGATTATATTTATATTATTTTTTTCTTCTTAGTTCTATAAACCTTTGGTGCAAAAAATCAAACGCTGTGAGTCAGCGAAAGAGATAGAGTAGGTTTTATAATATTTGTTAAACTTTTCTAACAGTTGTACTCTAAAAATTACAATAAACTACGATGTGGTTGACCATATAAAAATTTTTCGGGAAGACTGCCCAGCAGAATTTTGGCGAAAATTATGTTCATATTGTTTATCGTTTTTTTCTCATTTTTTGTGTAGTAAAACTATTGTTGGTGTTGTCCATGTTTAAGGAACCATCCATTTTGTAGAATTTTGATTAAATTTTGATATCTTTTAATAACTTTATAATTATAATAGTAAGAAAGTCATTTATGATATTGTCGCTTTTTTTATGATTGCTTTTCTTACTTCATTTCACTTTGCAAGATGAAACTTCCTGGGCATAGTTGAAATTTTCTCTTTCATTTTTTGTTTGCACATTCTTGTCAATGTAAAAAGTAATGGCAAAAGTTTTGATTTTGTGTCCTTTAAAATTACCCTATTAATTTTTTATATTTGTATTTATTTAATATTTGTATTGCCCTATGTTTTCGTTGATTTTTCTGCTTAACTTTTCTATCTCCTTGATATTGTTCTTTCTATATGTTAAAGGAATATTTTATTAAACAATAAAATATTCCTTTCTGATATTAATTTTCTAGCTTCTCCTGTTTGATCTTGTTATGTTATTATTTAAGAAAGTTATTAAGTTGTATGTGGTTATAAAAATAATAAATGTGACAACCTGGTTTTGTAATAAAGAAGTTGTGAACAGGATTAAAAGGCCTTTTAAATTATAAAATACAAGTTATAATAGATCTTGTTAAAGACCTTTAGTTATTAAGTCTTTGGTAATCTCTATGAGAGCCATTTCAAATTAACCATATTTTACTTGATGTGTATGTGTGCTTTATAGGGTGTTATTCTTTGCTTCCTGTGGTACCTTTTGTTAATAATATGCTTTTTATTGTACACCAATTAAAGAGAGACAAAAAAATGTAAATTTACATTTTAAAATGACCTACAAACATAGGTGACCTTATCGCTATAAGGTTTGTTGTTGTGTCTTATATAAATATTTTTTCTGCTTACTTTAATATCTGAGTTTTTTATTGCACCTTTAACCATTTTTTGGTTTATGCTGAAATTCAATGTAATTAAAGTTTGGTATTATTAAATATATTTGGAGAATATGATAGGATTAAATCTATTACAAGCGTCTGTTCTTTTTTTCTAACATCATCTGTCCTTTACATTGAGTTTATAGTATTTTATATAAGCTATTTTTAAGTTGTATCTTTACTTAATATTCTTTCTTTTAGAGCTATTTGTCAAGTATATTTTTTGAAAAATCATTGGTAACATAGAAACCAATATCCCTAGGATGGATTTTTGTTGCCGTTTTATTAGAAAATATAATTTTGAGAGTAGAATCAACTAGGGTGATAATTTTTGCTCCTTGCTTATTTAAAGGTTCCTTAAAGCCTTGGAAAATAAATTCCTATTAGATTATGACATACTTTCATTTTCAAGTAGTAAATTTTGTTATACAGCTCAATCAAATCTTTATAAGTTTAGTGATTTTTTTAGTGAACAAGTGAGATAAACAATTTCCTTCTCAATCCTTCCTTACAATTAAGATGAGTTTGAAAACTGGAAAGGCCAAGATTTACTATTACATAAGGTAAAAGTGTTCTTATTACACAATCAGCTAGAATATGTGGTTATATATTTTTTATCTTTTTGGGAATAAAAGATTAGGATCATGGAAATATTAGCAGAGAACATTTAGTAATGACTTTTTTTTATGCTCCCAAAAATCTAGGACAATACATAATTCTAATTTCTTAGCAAACAAATTGCTTGCAAAATTTCAACAGAGAATTAATTATATTGGCAGTACCTTAAATGATACACACCACAAAGTCAAATAACAATGTGGTGTGTATTAATATTAAATTGGTGATATTTAAATGATTATTAATTATTAAAAAAAGTTATCACACTGTTGTATGACAACACAGCTGCTACATCACCCTAACAGCACCAATTATTGCATTTAATTAATAAGTTTCAGGTTGAATTATTATTATTTCTAAAAACAGAAATAATATTGTACAAATTAGCAAAATAACTGAGCTAGGAACTTGCAGTATTAACCATTTAGCTATTTTCGAAAATCATTACATACTATAAAACGGTATATACTAACCAGAACATGTCTATATACTGTTATTGTTGTACTTAAACTTACCATAAATCTTAATTCTCCCACAGGTGGCTTTGCGTATGGGACTCCCTTAAATGAAAAAAAAACTGTATTTTTCGAAGTTTTACAAACTTTTCCAGATAACTTCCCCTCCGTTACGAGTACTATGGGATTTGCCATTTTTTTACTCTTTTAAATAGAAACAAAACAATGGAATAAAAGAGAAGTTGCAAATTTTCATTAATATAAAACAAAATATTAAGATAAAGAGGTCACAGGTGATAGTAGTTTTAATTTGACAGCTGATTGTTTTGACACTTGAATATTGACAGTAAACCGCTACTTCATTAAAACATTGCTAACAACTTGAATGTGTCATCTGTCAAATTTAATTTTACTATTAATAAAGGATTTCGTCCTATTTTGATTAGAAAATATTGGTTTTCAGCTAAGATGGTATGAACTGAATAAACTATTTATAGGGGTACAATTTGTTTCCTATTAAATGGCAAAACAATTCAGTATAGATCCCGGTATAGTTCATGGTAGGTTAGAATAAAATTATTAACCACAGGATTTGACAATGTTGAGACAGTTTATTTTGTCTTACCTATCATTGTTAAAAAAAATTCGCAAAAAAGACACGAATCTAGTTTGTAACCATAACAACTTTTATTTCTATAGGAACTTTGATAAAATTTATTATGATTGTCAGCGGAATTGAGAAATTAGTAAACGACAAATGTAAAAAAACGAAATATGCAAAAAAAATTTTTTAACACTATCTTTAACTCTTAGTTTCACTGGTGAACGAACAATTCTATTAACTATTTGAAAACTAAGACTCGTAGCGTAAGGCTAAGCCTTCTTTACATACCTACTTATTATAAACAGAAACAGAGTTTTTTGTTAATCCGACGAGTAGTTTCAAAGATTTTCAAAACTTTTCTGTTTTATAATATTGGTATAGATAAGTAATAGTAATACTAATAGTAATTTTAATCCTAAATATATACTTAAGTTCTTTCAATTACATGTTATGATTTACGCAGCGCTAAATATACACATAATAAAATGGTATTGATATAATGAATATGTCCTATTCATTGTTGAAGAACATTATTATCATTATTTTTAAAAGATAAACCGATACGTACGGCTTTAACAAACGTAAGACAAGGTTCATTCCAAAGTGAAAAGAAATGACTGCCGCTTGCGTACTGTACTTATTATGATTTTATGGGCAAATTTTTATTTTTTCCCATAATCAAAATATTCACTCGAAAACTGCAGATTTATGGTGAGGTACAGCATAGTCATTAAACTCTATTTATATTTTCAGATAGATCCTGGAACCAAACAAATGCAATTGTATTTCAAGCAACATTATACTAAGAAAACTATCTACGTCCGCAGATCAATTTTATTGCAACAATTGTATTGGATCAGAATGTTTTGTACTTAAATGTTTTCACTCTGAAACTTCCAGAACCATGAACCGAAAGAAAATATTTGAAATTATTTTATAAAATATATAACATTTTATCAACTGACAACATTATCGCTATCTTCAAATATTTACCCACAAGCTCTTTAAATAATACCACAACTGATACCACAAATTTGTAAGGTCGTTGAATATTAAATAGCCTAAAAATTTACAACATATTTTTTCTAACTATTAAAAAGCATTTTCGCGATAGCATCTCCACAATACCTTCAGTACAAATTAAAAAATGAATATTTAATTGTTCCGGTTATTGTGGCTGTGAAAATTAGATTACTTTATGTATAAAACTTCAGAAATATTTAAAAAAAATTAATCATTCAACGTTCTGAAAATAAACAGCACGAAAAATAGAAAATAATCTAAATAAAAAAAAATAGTCGCCTAAAAAAGAAATGATCAAGAAATAAATCAAATAAAATTGGTATAGTAACAAATACATATTTTATTAATTTGATTATATTTATATTCTTTCTTGTATTTGTGTTCGTTTCAGTCTATTTGTAATATTTAGTATAAAATTCCTTAAATAGTTTACTTCTCTCTGTTTCCATGTCATATTTCATGGAGAGATTTTCATCAATCACTAAGCAACACAAGCCAGCTTCAGTTGTTGGTTTCCAAGTTGTAGTTATGACATCGTTTATTTGTGGTGTTGGATTCCTGGAACAATTATTTTTATAAAACTTACATAAGGACATTTTGCAATGTCTGTAGTTATAGAGATGAAGCTTATCATTTCATGTACGCCGGGCCTATGGCATTATGTGGAGAGTCGTGCAAATAATGTTTGGGACTTGCGACAGGTGTAGACAGGAATATTCGAATTATCTTTTTATTTCATAAATAAATAAACATGAATAAACGAAAATTTATCAATGCAAGCTAGACTCAAAACTGTGAGATATCGATCACATGCCAACAGTCATGTTCTCGGAACACAGTTTGTTAAAGATGTAGCAGCAAACACAAATTATTCAAGTTTAAGATAACATTGTTAAATATAACCAAATATTTTTGTTAGTCTGGCTTATCTAAGAAAAAAATTTAAAAAAGTTGCCACTCATCTTTAGGGATCTTTGACACTACTGTTAATAGTAGTATTTAAATGATCAACATGTTTATCTATTTAAAATATAATTATATATTGAGTGAATTAAAAAAACTTACCCAAATTTCGCAAAATTGGTCCACATTTGACACATTCTTTCACGCACCAACTTATCTGTATCTGATATTTTTTCTTGCAACAAAGTTGACTTCATAGAATTCACTAGATACCCTCCATCATCATTATGACACGCACCTTTCCTGTCAATATTAAGTTTCTTCTTGAAATAATTCAAGTTGCCATCATATGCGAATTCATAAAAATATACTGGGGTATGTTTAGAAATCAAAGACACAGCAAGGTAAATACCCCCAAGGAAATCTAAATCAGTAAAGAAGTCTATTCCATAGAAATCTGATTCATTGTACTTGTTTTCATTTTCTAAATATATATTTTTTATCCTTTTTTGTAAGTCAACTTTTTGAGTATCGTCGAGTTGAAATGGCAAATGAGACACAAAGTTCTTTTCTTTTAAAAACCTTTCAAATGTGGCTATTTCATTTGCAGCCAACATTAGTAGACCTTCTCGTTCACAATAACCACATATAAATGGGACTTTATTGAATTCGCCTTTTCTCATTAAATCATATGAAGATTTGCTTATAAACGGTTCCCAATCACCTTCTTCTTCGATAGTAGGAACAAAGCCCAAATAAAATGCACCTCCCCATTTTTTTAACACCAGCATAGATGTTTTGATCAATTCGTCAGTCGACAAACCTTTTAAAAACTTCAATAACTCTTCATTATTATTTACATTGTGTTTCTTGATAAGTGGAATCTTTGAAGCTAAGTCACTTATCCTATTATTCTGATCCCAATTCTGCAATGTAGAACCGGACTGTGCAATAGCTTTATGAAATAGCCCTTTTGCAGTAACTGATAATAAAAGATATTCTACTGATGCTCCACCAGCACTTATACCAAAAATAGTAACGTTGTTAGGGTCACCGTTAAAATATTTAATATTATCTTTTACCCACTTCAATGCCTGTACCTGATCTTTTAAACCCATGTTACCTGGAGCTTCTATACACTTGAGTGAAAGAAAGCCAAGGATACCAAGTCTGTAGTTTAAAAAGACAACAACAACATTCTTCTCAATTAAATAGTCTGGCACATGGATGGAATCATCAGTTCCATTGCCAAACAAAAATCCTCCTTCGTGGATAAAAACCATCACTGGAAGTAGAGGTATGTCATTGTTTGGTAAACTCGGAGTTGAAATGTTTAAATACAAGCAATCCTCATCACCTACAACTTGCAATGTTTCCTTGTTTAATTGGGCACAAATATTACAATCCTTAGTGCCATCTCGTACCCCTTCCCAAGGTTCAGGTGGCTGTGGAGCCTACAAAAATTATTACCTATTGATTATTACACAAATTAAAGTTAATTTCCTAAACAACCATTAACTGTATGGAAGTGAATTATATAATAGAGAATTATTACTTGTTTATAAATTTGGATCATGGAAATATTGATACAGTTTAGTATTTGTTATTTATATAGTTTATAAAAATCTAGAACTACATACAACTCTAATTTCTAAGCAAGCAGTGCTTATGAAATTAAAATAGTAAATTATATACAGCACCTTGAATAATACACTCCACAAAGTAAAAAAGCACTGCATTATTTTAATAATATTAAATTGGTTTTGATATTCAAATTATTAGTAATGAATTTAAAAAATTATTACACAGTTGTGTGACCTAGTGGTACCAAAAATTGTATCTGATTGATTTTTATTTGATTGTACCAGGTTCAATTCCACTTATTCTTACATGGAAAAGAAAAATAAATTATACAAATTAATAACACAATTGGAACTTGCAGTTAACAGTTTAGCTAAAAGAATAGAAACTGGTAAAACTTTATTTTACTGTAAAACACTTTTGGCGATAAAATTGATTTTATTTAAAAAGGGTTGGTTTCCTGTTTATATGGATACTACTCTTGGCATCAGGAATCGCGAAATTTTTTATATATTTTTATATATTTTTTTACACATATTATTGTGTAATTTTCACAATTATTATGAAAAAAATCAAACTTTTATTTATTTAATCATGGTTAATATATCATTAGGAAATTTGGTAATTGTCTGTCAGTGTAGCAAAAACTGTAATGCAGCAAAAACTGCTATTGCATATTATTAACGGCACCACAAAAAAAAATCTGTTAAATGCGTATTTATGATTTGTCCAAAAACATTTTAAAAAAATCAATTTAATTTTTTTAGAAGCAAAATATTTTATCTTAAAAACTAAACTGGACTTAACAAAACTTAATTTAATTGACAGATAATTGACAGTAAACACGAATTATGAATACGGCGATTGGTCATGCGATTGTTCTTAAAACAAGTTACCATAGCAACGTAAGTCATGTTGAAAACTAATTATTAACCGCATATTTTTGATAGTTTAGGTTAGGTTCACTTTATATTTTAAGTAAAATGTTTCACTCCTGAAAAAATTAAATTGGTCTTGCTGTATATTTTAGGGGAAAGCCAGCCCCTACGCCCTTACGTAACACTGCAATAAGATCCAAACTCGCCTGCGCATCTTCGGCTTTTTGGTCATCGGAGACCAGCCTCGGCGCTCCGGCTCGTTTAGATCTCTAGCAATGTTACAGCGGACAGCGGCTGCTCTCTATCCATCCCTCCGCATTTTTAAAAATACTTTAGGGGTAGGACAGACACGATCACCTGGCGTGGAAGTTGACCTAGTCAAATTTCTAAATTAAATAATATAATAATATTTCATAGATTTATGATTTTATATATACCTGTATGTTTTTATTTTAAAAAAATAAACCAAAAATATATAATACGTATATTTAATAATAAGTAAGTGATTCCTGAAGCTTAAAGTAGTATTAATAATAATTATTATTATTATCATTATATTCTTTTAAATAAGAAAAATTCAGACACTAATTTAAAAAAAACGTTACTTACCATAAATCTTAATACTCCCACAGGTGGCTTTGCGTATGGGACTCCCTTAAAGGAAAAAAACTTCGTATTTGTCGATGTTTTATAAACTTTTCCAGATAACTGTCCCTCTGTTACATTTACTATAGGGTTCGCCATTTTTTAACTTCCACGAATAAAAAAAAAAACAATATAAAAAATAAGTAATACAAAAATTTATTAATATAAATATAATGATAAAAAGGTTACAGGTTGATAACGTAAGTTTTAATTTAACAGGCGACTGCTTTGACACTTGAATAGTACTCTGTGGTGACAGAAAACCGCTGCCTCATGACAACATTGATAACAACATCATTGTGCCAATTGTAAAATTTAATTAAATTATTAATAGTATATTACAATAGAATAACTAAAAGGAGCATTGTTTTTTTTTCAACTAGTAGTAAGCAAATTCTTTGAATTTTAAGTTATTGTTTTTGGGATAATAAAAAAATTTTGTTCTGGAGAGAACTTCTAATGTCATATAAATTATAATTAAGAGAATAAAAGATTTTTTTGTAATTTTAAAACTTTTAAAATAATATATAATATACTTCCCTTGAAATTTTTACATACAATAATTTAAATAAAGACTAATTTTCTAATTTTTAAAAAACAGTTTTTTTACAATGTTGATAGTACCAAATAATTTTAATAGTGTAAAAAAAATAAGGAGTTTTGTTATTAATATTACCAAAAGTAAGCGCTTATTCATTTGTAAATATTTTTTGATGAAAATATATTTTATTGTAATGTTAAGTTGTTTTAAGATAAGAGATATCTATCTTATTTTTTTAATATATTAAAATACAATCAAACTGAATAATTATCACAGCCATTAAAAATATTATTCGTGAAATATGTGTAAACAGGTTTTAAATAAAAAAAAAGGTTTAAAACAAATTCCAATAGACTATGGAAAGGCTTTCCACACAATTAATTTTATGAATTCTTAAGTCATTGTTTCACGTATAATTAGAGCGATATAAAAATGATTCAAATCGTACAGTGAGACCAAGATAGCCGGATGCGCACCTGTGCTGGCTGCTCGTGAGAACCACGATCTTCCACACAAAACCTTTTAATCACACACATAATAGAAATATTAACCGATTTACAGATCTATGTCTATAGATATAAAGATTCTGTTTGCTTGTATGTCGCCGTGCTTTATAGGTACACAGCCGTGTATCAGGTGTTTCGATGTTTGTTGTGTTATTTTGTAGGCTTTGAACATCCGCGTGAGTCTATTATCGTAACTTTTTACGGTAATCTGTGACCATGATTTGATTATTTATGGATAGAAGAAATAAAAATAGAAGAATCCCAGTTATAGCCGTAAAATAGTTTTGATTGAAATGTGTAGTACTCGTGTAAATCTTAAAAAATATTGAAATATGGAAGAAATTTCACTACTTAATATCAAAATTTATAAATATAAGATATTTTTAGCAAATCATTATATTCATAGGTTAGAGTTGTATTGAACAAGGCTAAATTGAAGTTAAATTAACAAGAAATTCGATTAATAATAAAAAAAAGTATTAATAGTTTATTTGTAAAAAAAAATAAAATTAATGGATAAACTGATCTAAATTTGCAAAACATATATGACAATAATTACAAAAATTTTAAGTTTTATTTGCCAACATTGATTTTATTACATGAAAGCTATAGACATTATTAGGTTTTTTTTTTCAGAATCTCTTTTTTTTTGTATTTTTTCTAATGCATAAGTTTTGTTAATTAAATTTAAAAGTCGTTTATTTTTTAATAAATAATAAACTTAAATTCATAAATATGTATTTCTTCATTAAAGCTCACGAAACATGGAAATCCTACAATCAAACACGTGAGATGTTTGCAAAATTTGGATCTGTGGTCGTGTGAACCCGATCACAGAATGTCGAATGTTCTTTTTATCTCTTTTATATTTATTAAAAGAGCTTTTTGAAAGCTAAGTATTCAATTCTCTTACAGAATCAAGATACCTCTCAATGTGAAACGAAATTCTGATAAAATTATTCTTAATAACGAAATAAAATTTTAAACATATGATTTAGATAGATTCTCGAGTTTTAATTTAAGAAATTTAATATAAAAAAAGTTTAATATCGCGTAAAAATGAACTAATACATACATCTGAAATAAAACAATTTTTTTACGGATTAAACACGCGTATAATTTTGATTACATTTTAATTTTAACCAGAGCTTTCGAATGTTTTGCAGCAATCATATTCAAGAGACTTGAGTTTAATCCGTAAAAAATAGTTTTATTTCAAATGTGTACTCATGAAAATACTAATACATACATTTTTCTTTTTTGTGATCGCTACCGGATAAATAAACACACATGATTTGTAAAAATATAATGGAACGGTTGTCACGTGACTGCAACGCGAGATATATTTTTTTATTCCTAAAACTGATAATGGTAATCTCATTTACCAATTACATTATCCGCTTTATTAAACATTATTCGACCCAAAAAAATAGTAAGTCAGAAACTATATATGAAAATGAGAATTTTTACAATGAAAAATTAGCACTTGTAGCAATGCTTAGTGAACTATATATATATATATATATATATAGTCATTTCTGCTGATCTCTTCCAATTAGAAAATATCATTTAGTATTGTGATTTTAATACAACATTAAAATATTATTCAAATTTGTGACACAAGAAGCCATTGCATAGAAGTAGAAGTAAATATTTTAATCAAAACAGTTTTGATTTGAAATCGTGAGAAATAACGAGAAGAATAAGAAATGTCTCTTTCGAATAATATGACAAGACAAAATGTAATTATTTTCAATTACGAACCTCGATAACAATGAATACCGAAGAATGATAGTGGTTCATTTCTAAAGTTCTAACTTTTAACCTAGATTATGGACCGAGCGTGAGCTAATCGCTGCCTGTGTGTGTAAATGCTGTGCGCAGGTGTGTTCGAGACTTGTCGGCGCCGGCGCAGTCAGAACATTCCTTCGACGGTCACGGCGCCCGCGTACTTGATGATTGCGGATACAATGTTCATTGTTTTCATAACTTAAGCTGAATTCATATTGTTTCTAATAGAACTTAGTCACGTAACGCAAGAGCTATGTATATATATATATATATATAGACAAATTTATTTTATTATATATTTCTTTTATTTTTTATTTATATTTATAAAAATGATACAAACAGCGACATCTGTTATTGGTATAGTACAACTTAAACTATTACTTTTTAAAGCAAATGTAATATTATGCTACTAGATAATAGATGTCGCTTTAGTTTATCCGAATTTATCACTTTCAGTAATTTATGTTGATATCAGTATATAGCTATATTTCTTTATAAATAATAATTTGATAATATTTAGCAAAATAAAAATATTTAAAAATATACGATAATATTAATACTAAATGGCAACCCTATGAACACATGGAACATAGAGTTCGGGCAATTCGCCGGGATACGAATATTCTAGATTTCAAGATTACAAAAACTGTCTTAAATCTGAAAACTACGCTCATTTGTCTTCAGCAAAATTAAAGAACACGTTCAAACGCTATGGCTAACATTGCAAAGAAACTGATTCCTTTGCTCGATAGAGTTCTTATTAAAAGAGCAGAAGCAGTTACGAAAACCGCAGGTGGTATAGTTATCCCTGAAAAAGCTCAATCCAAAGTTCTCCATGGAGAAGTTGTAGCTGTCGGTCCTGGCTCACGGAAGGAGAATGGAGATTTTATCCCAGTCCTTGTGAATGTTGGTGACAAAGTGCTACTTCCTGAATACGGCGGCACTAAAGTGAGTCTCGAAAATGACGAAAAGGAATACCACCTCTTCAGAGAATCTGATATATTGGCAAAGATTGAAAATTAATAATAATTATAGTTTTAGTTTCGCGCGGTTTCGAATTTTTGGTTAGTTTTAGAACATAGTAGTGTATGATGATATATGATTGTGTAATATGTTCATTCCTGTGGAACATGCTGTTGTCTTTATTGCATTTATTATAACCTTGTTATAAAACAAGTTGTATTATTTTTCATTGTCCTATATGCAAATTCCAGGCACAAAATTGATGTCAACTATTAATTACATTATAAAGGTATATTGAGGTTATCAATAATTTTATACAGTTAAATATATGAGTGAAATAAAATGAGTGTAATTCTTTATTTAATTACTATATAATAGGTTTATACTCGAAAAACATTTACCTTGATTTACAATGTCACAATATAATTACATTATTATATGATATAATTAGTAATATTTTGAGAGTATGTGTATAACCAAAAAGACAATATTAGATCCTGAAGTCTGATATTAAATATTCTTGTATGGCAATATTCTTCAAGTTACATGGTTAATACTGATAATATTTTGTTACATTATTACTTGATACTTGTTCCATTAGTTGATAGCTGATTCAAGCAATAATTAAAATCATTAATTGGCTGCATTGTTCACACACCAATACTAATTGAAGCCTCATTTTTACTTGTCTTTCATTTGTAGCCAGTAATTAAATTCTTAATTAAAAATATTTAAAAACTAAAATTATAAAGGTACATAATGATGGCATATAAGTGCATTAAAATATCTACTACTGCAATGATATGGCTGTGCGTCTCACGGCTGCTGATAGTGCTGGATTAGGGTCAGGTGGTTCTGTCAACAGCTGAACAGTTTTCCAACAACCATCTTCACTTGATTGTCTTAATGCTTCCATTGTGGCCTGCACTCGTTGGCCATCTTCAAAAGTGGCAGCCGTTTTCACTGGCTCTTTTATCCAATCCATTTGTTCCTTTACTGGAAGAAATGCCTCTTTCAGTGCACTTATCATTTTACACAGACCCTTGATATAAGGTTTAGGAATAACACTTGAGGCACAACTTAAGTCTTCAACATCTACATAAATTACTTCTTCTTTTTCTTGAGGTCTTTTCCCTTCTTCTTCCATAATACTTTTAGAGTTTAATTTATGCATCCGACCATGCAGGTCACCTCCTCGAACCACTAGGTATCCTTTTTTACTACAAACATAAATTTCTTGATTAAAACAGGGACCTGGTAAATGGTTATTCAATGTAGCTGTAACTAATAATCCTTTATCCATTTGCAATTGGAATGTGCTAAAATCTGGAGCTGTAATCCTTCTGATGCCATTAACTTTTGTAGTCTCTTCCACAAATGTTCTTAACACCCCATGAACTTTTACAACCTTTTGTCCACTAAGATATGAAACTAAATCTATCACATGACTTCCCACTAAAGTGAGTGTTCCACCACCCATACTATCATCACACAACCAATTATATGTCTCACCAAGTAAAGATCCCATTTGTACTCGAACATCAATTAATGTCAACTCATTAGGATTACCCAAATAACCATCTGTGATACATTTCCTCATATGGCTAAATGCTGGCAGGAATCTTAAGGAATGATTAATAATAGATATAAGTGTGGGATAATACTGCGCTGCTCGTACCATTTTAAGGGCTTCTGCCTGACATAGACCAGCAGGTTTATCGCATACAACATGTTTTCCTATACCTAAAGCTTTCACTGAAATTTGTGCATGTAAATTTGGAGCACAGACGATGAATACAAGGCTAACATTCTTTTTAAGCAATACGTCATCTATTTTATTTGTATAAAATGGAATCTTCAGTTCCCTGGCGGCGTTTTCGGCTTCTTGAACAGTCACACCCCATACAGCTTCAACTGGAAATCCCTTCTCCCTTAGAAAAGGCACTAAAACTTTAGCTACAGACCCAGTTCCAAACACACCAATACCGGGAAGCATATTGAAATTATTTATTTAGTTATCGTTTAACATATTTTAACTTCATACGATTCATATGATTGTATATTATAATCGCTGTTATAAATACAATAAAAAAAAAAAAGATAAATTATCGTATTGTCAAAATCAAACAAGTATTGTCAATGTTGAATAAATGTCACTTTGATATTTTCGTTGAAAATAATTATGTTATCAAATTATTTTACCTAATTCGTTATTGTAATATATAAAATATCAACAATAAATTTTATCATTAATCATCATCGTATTATTACAAAAATCTAAGCGCTCTAAAATGTCAGTTCAATTTATTTTATATAATACCCTCTAGCCAACAACAATACACCTAAAGTATTTTCTTAGATTGTCACGAGTACACATTTTTCTAAAAGCGTCATCTGGTTAATAAATGTACAAACTGTTATTCTAATACAGCTTGTTTTTTTCAAATAGTTCTGATTGCAGTAAGCAGATGCCTGCTGTAACTAAAATTTATAAAACGAATTGTTGTTTCTCATAAAATTTAGTCGTATTAAAAATTGTAGTATCTTGAAATAGACCTACTAATTTTGATCTGCGATAAGGAATGGATTAATTTTTCCTAATAATAGTTTTAATCATGTTAAAGTTTTTCTATACTGCATTTCAGAGCCGGATTTGAAAATAATCTTTTTGTTTGATAATTATATGTTATTGAAATCTTTTTTAAATTTCTTCAAATACCATTATAAGCATCTCGCTTACTCTGACTTCGTTCCGGTGGCATTTCTGTAATTTCTCGCTTAGTAAAATACATTAATATCATATAGATTTTATTCTCTAATTATTTTCTAAATTATAGTCATGAATGATCTGAGTTTAGAAATATAATTGTATGTGCATGTACAACTGTCTGAGATAAATCTCAATAGGACTTCATATAAACTTTTGTGACGAAACAATAATAAACCGTTTTTTTTTACGCAAAATATGTTCGCGTTTGACTACAGGCTGACTGATGTTAAGCATGACTTTCGTTTACGATGTTGGACGCTTCCCTTGTAGAAACCTATTCACTCTGAATTCGAAAACCATTGTAGTCATCAGGAAACACGGCAGAGAGTTCCAAAATTTATACAGAAAAAAAAAGTGTAACTACTACTATGTATATTTCTATTTTTAAGTAGTGACCTCTTGTTGAAGACTCATTTGTTGTTAGTTTGCGATTTTTCATGTTTTAAACATGTCAGAAATTGCTTTCGAACCCAATATATTTTCCCGAGTGAGTACTTAGGTCTTACTTCTAACCCAAAAACATCGGGCTGTCAGTAATAATAATGATTTTTGGATTGTAACTCTTCCTCATAGTTTCGAAATAAAAGAGCATATTGTGGATATAGTTTATGAATGTTTTGTCAAAGAGGTGTTGAAATATAAATTGTTAATTATAAAACAAAATAAAATGGTTTTTTATTGTCGTAGCGTTGGGGGCCCGATTGCTCTCCTCCGTCAAACATGGCGAAGGTGGTGATGGCTGCCAAGCGTTACGCTCGTAACCAGTGCTGCTTGCCGTGACTGGTTGTTATGCTGTCCGAGCTATCTTATTTTATTTTATAATCCACTTTCATTATTAGGCCTTCATATCCCATTGTTCTCCAAATAGTTCTAAATATTGACGTTTGTGAAACAGTGATCACAATAAAGATATCCCCGGCTGAATTTGTCGTGTGGCTCTTCTCAGTCCAGGGCGGATTTGGAATCCTCGTAGCTTTAATTTAAAGTTGCAGTGTCTTTATAGAATGGCTTATTTCGATATGTATGATATCAAAATAGTACCCTGACACTTCTATTTGATATATCGCTGATATCAATTCAAAGTAGTATTATTAGATATTAAATTAATTTATAAAAAAAACACCTGGAAGTTTGAATTGTGCCTGATCTGAACCCTGTCCGTATTCAATAGGAATCCTTCTTTTTTTTTCAAATATAATAATTCTAAAATTATTTAAAAAAGCTGTCAAAACCACCAATATTTTTTAAGGTAAACGGCGGAAAAGAGCAGACGCTTTATGTTAAATATAACATTCTTCAAGGTATCCTGTGAGGTGACGTCCGTTTTCAAAAAAGTCAAAAGCAGATTTTTTTATTACACATAGGCACAGATTCTTCCTATTGTGCAATCGTGTATAAGAATGTATTCAATTAGGTCGATCTCTAATTGCAAATATACTTGTATTTTCTAAAAAATTGGGAATAATTCCATTAGTATTTAGGTACATGTATAGCAGGCTAATTATTTATAATAAGTGAAACTTGTTTAGTTAGTAATACTGTTGGCAACTGCTGGTTTTATTCCAATTTGTTTCCGGAAAATATAACGGCGGACATTTCGTAAATACACTTTCTGGTAAATTTTTCTTAGGACTTTTTTAAAGACTAGGTAATTTAGGGTTTTACATCACACTGAAGATTGTAAGTGCATTAATTGTCATTTATTAACTCTAAATTTTTTTAAGGTTAATAGTGTTTAGGAATACATTTTTGTACAGTTTTCAGAAATTTCATTGTCAGTTAGAAATCGTCTTATCAACTTATAGTTTAAAATTAACTTATTTAAACTTAGAAGTTTTGTATGTACAATATTAAGATTTGTAAAGATAAGTTGGTAAGAACACATTACGTAAATTTAATTTGTTATTAGTTATTAGAACATGTAAGTGGAGCAAAGAATAATATTTGTTAACAAAACAATCCACCGTCGTAAGTCACACTCGCGGTGGCGCTAAAACGAATAGCTTCGGTTCAAATACTTTGATATCAACCACCTGGAAGCATTAGGGCTGCGAAATGCCGATATTTATTAAATTACTATAAGAATATTGTTTTTATTTTACTAGTAGCTGTGCCCGCGACATCGTAGGTTTTGCGTAATGCTTACACAAACAGACAGACAGTCAGACAAAATGTTTAAAAAAATGGTGTTTTGGTATCTATAATAATTACTTATTACACCTTAAAAGTTTTAAAACATATAAAGAAGCAAATCATTTATAGTTTTATTATTTTCGCGCCAAAATTTAGCTTATAAGCACATGCGCCTGCCGAATTTTTCTAACAGCTTTTAGAATTGTTTTTTTAGAATTTATCTTTTGTATCTTGAAAAATAGTTGAAGACACAATGGCGTCGACTTTGTGTAAATGCAACTTCGGTGCTGCTTCCACCTCGCTGAATGTGATAACACATACCGAGATTTTGTGAGCGCAGCGAGTCAAAACTGAGGTTGGATTCGCGCTCCTTGTTTGTAATAATATTTGTTTATTTGATTGTTTAAACGCGCTAATATTCGAAAGTACTGAATGGATTAGAAGAATTCTGATTCTGATCTCATATATATATTATGGGTGGAGCCGCGATTAAGTGCTAGTATGATATAACTTTGTACAGAATACATAATATATTGAATCAAAATCAGTTGGAATTTTTTTATTGTATATTTGCTACTATATTAGTATAAAAACTATAAAGTGGTAACCCTAGTGATATCCTATTTGGAGCTTACTTCTCGTTAGAAGACACTGCATGTACTGATCACCTCCACAATAAGAATTCATTGATATATATATATATATATATATATATATATATATATATATATATATATATATATATATACACTTGTACATTATTAAATCAATCACAAGTATTAAAAACAATAAGTATGTGGAATCAACAGACCTACAGAAAAGTTATTTAAATGTAATATAATTATAATATTATAATAAAAATATAATTAATATTAATAATAATCAATGAGTAATTAATAGGATACAATGCTTTTGCACCATTTACAATACCCAATTTGCGAAGTATTATTTGACCTCTAAAATATTGGGTTCAAAACTATATATGGCTATTTTCACAATGTTAGTGCCCAAATTGAATGAGAACTTATTAAACTATATATATTAATAAGTTCTAACTTATATATATATATATATATATATATATTTATATATAACATCTTCCGCACTAGAGAGATTATCTCAAAGTCGCGATTGTTGCACAAACATAAAAATAACAGAGACAAATAACAACCAGACTAAAAACAGCAATAACAAAACACAAATAATCACACAAACTGTCCCGTGTGGGAATCGAACCCGCGACCCTTAGCTCAGCAGGCATAATATCAATAACTAACCACTAGACTAATCAGCTGTTACAATATAATAATGACAAATCACACGTAATGACAAATCATAATGTCTGCATTATCAGACAGACAGTTTTTTTAAAAGTTGCACAGATAATTTACTAGTGAAAATTTTGTTTCTCATGTTGGTTTTTAGATTCAGTTTAGGAACCTAGTCCTACTTGAGTCCAGTAGCTATACTATTTTATTTTGGTACAACCTCCATACATGAATACATACGTGTTATAAGTACATGGTATATACGTGCACTTACATAGTACGTATGTGTTGTATGTGTCCCTACATTCAGTATAAAATTCATATACAAAATGTGATCTAAAAATCAAAAGCACAATTTTTTTTTTTTTTTTTATAGTTCTTCCCTAATAACTTATAGGAAAAATTTTGGATGTCATAAGTGTTGGTGTTTTAGATTCAGTATAAAATTCCGCATCGATTGATATATAGAAATATTTTTTTGAAGATATTTTTTTTTCTGAATAGAATAGATATTTTTTTATATGTATGAGTGTGTGAGTGTGTAGCACGTGTTGCTGTCACAGAGTATAAGGTGTCGGAAGTGGGACCCTATAGTGAGCTGTCAATCTTTTCATCTTACTTATCTATCCGCTAATTGTTTCACGGGTTTTTATTACGTTTAGTAATCGTACCTCATATTTGATACAGAAATTAATAAACATCAAAAACATTTAAAATTTAGAATTCTTTAACAACAGATACATAAAAATGATCGACTGATGTAGTTATCAAAAATTAATTTAAGTAAAGAGATTTTTAAAATATGAATAGATATTGAAAATAAAAGCTGATATATATATAAATATGACATCAGTTATTTACACTTTATCATTATAATTATCCGACTGTACTCGCGTCCATACTAAGGTATATTAGCCCGAATGGTTTTAAAACCAGTCGCTCAAATGCAGATAGTATTGACATCAGTACAGCTAAGTTGAAATAATTAAAAAAAAAAAATTTTTACATTGAGATTAAATCCGGATAATAAACTATATTTCTAGATCATTCTTTTATTTGACATAATTTGTTTTTGTTTTTTTATCGTTTGTTCATAAAATCGATAAAAAATAATAAAAGTATACTTTTTTATATTTAGTAGCGTAAACCATGATGCTCAAAGATCTTCAGTATTTATGAGTCCATGTACATTTCTCATTAGTTGAGTTGTAATCCTGAATTTGAGTCGGGTGTGGCGTGAACAGGCGCCGCCCAAAGCGCCCGCCCTGCGCACGCGCATCTTCACATCTCAAATGATAAACGTCACGCCACTAGGGCACTTCACCCCATCCGGTTAATTTTGTTTTAGTAATGTGTTAAAGTGATTAAAAATGCCAAGAAAAAGGTCAAATCGATCACCTCATCTGGATAAAGGATTGGAAGATGATGATGACAGCTTCTTATTTGAGGATTCTCATTCCAGTTCTGGTGAGTTACTAATAAGGACTATTATTAGAAAATAGTATGGGTAGGTTAAAGTTTAGATAAATCCTACCAATTTTAAAATACTTACGTATAAAAACTAAAACGTACATAATAATTTTAAATTATTAAAGTTATTGTTTTAAATTATGTTTTAATTTATTTTAATATTTATAGTAATTATTATTTTTGTTACAATGCATTATTATTATTAAAGTAGATTTTTATTTCGACAACTCCACACTACCGTAAATTTAAATATCGTTCTATAGTCAATTTTAGATTAATATATTAATCCTTTAATAGTAACTTCATTATTGGCATAGAAATAAAATTTAGGGTTCCTTAATTTTATATCATTTTTAAAAATAACATAAGAATTATTTTCTTTAAAAATATAATAATCTTAAACTCTAGTTCCTTATATTAATCACCGAAGTTTAAATTTTCAAGTGTGCCTAAAATTTCAATTATATATTTTTTTTTATTATTCTTGTTTTGACACACTAGGAAGAAGTGGCCACGAACCGCAGCATAGAAATGCTGCGAATGCTCGCGAACGAGCGCGAATGAGGGTGCTTTCGAAAGCATTTTGCAGGTAATAAAAAAATAAAAAAATAAATAATAAATAAGCCACAAAGTAAACAACAATATTATCAGAGGTCATTGACATTAAAGTTAAATTATTTTTATTGATCTTTATTTTCGAAAGTGCATTTGCCTTTAGATTGAAAACCACACTGCCCTGGGTACCAGCTGATACCAAGCTCTCCAAGTTGGATACTCTTCGCCTGGCTGCCTCCTACATTGCTCATTTACGAGCTCTTCTTCATGAACCACGGTCTGCGCACACGCCGCCGCATCCACTCAATCTTGTAAGCATTTTTTAATAATATCCACTAGTCTATAAAACCAGATATACTATTGTCAAGTGTAGTGGTGTATATATACTATACTAGCTTTCACCTGCGACTTTTTTCATGTGTCTAAAATTAAAAACAAATTTGCAACCACTATTTCACCCCTTTATGAATTGAATTTCTAAAAATCCTTCCTTAGCTGATTTCTCCTAATTACGATGTACGTCCCTACAAATTTCATTTCATTGTCTCAGTAATTTTCGAGATTTCGTGATGAGTGAGTGTTTTTCGCTTGACATTTTAACCATTATTATTATGTACCTTTAAAAAATCAATTCATAATAAAGGTACTAGTAAGCGAAAGAAAAATTTATTTTAACATTTTATTCCTTTACAACTTAAAATCCAAGACACTATATTCCTTGTTCTTCTTCTTTATTTATAACTAGCCGTGGCTCATGGTTCCACCCGGAGAACAATGATTTTATTTAATATTAGAATAAGCAGTAGCCTGATGCTAAACGTTCGCCATGAATCTACCTTTCAAAATCGATATAGCAGATGGATTTACCGCAGATTTATCAAATCCTGGTAGTTTCGAGACTACGCCGTTAAGCAAACAAGAAAACAACACACAAAAACTTTTTTGCTTTTTAATATTATTTATTATAAATGATTATTTACGTATTTAAAAAATATTATTACTTAATTATTTAGGAATATTGTTAATATCTAATATTGTATTAATATTTTTTTAAGAATCAATTTTCTCGTTTTTTTATTTGATAATTTACTAATTATCAATACTCGTAATTATTCCAGCTTGTTGGGATTAACTTTTAAAATTAAATTAATATTCAGGGAGAATTTTCAGTAAGATTATGAATAGTGGGATTTTTATTAGTATGAGTAGCGAACCTTCCTTTCATCAATGTAGAAGTTTTAAGAATAATAGAGATACCTGAATTAGACTTTATTATAAAAAATATTATTTTGTTATTTTAGAAAACATTGGGATAAAATAAGAATATTTTTTTTAAAAGATTAATGAAAGATTTTTTAATATATTACGTAAAGTATTATATTATTAAATGTAAATATGAATACTTTACAATTGGACTAATAGTAAATCATTCTTTTTAAACATTGTACCTACTAATAAATAATATAATTTATTAAAGTTCCTATTGATAATAGATCCATTGTTAATGAATTATTTATTATTTATATAAAACATAAATACTTATAAAAACAAAATGTCACATAATTGTTGACAATTTATTTGCTGTCACACTTGTCATCTCGTTAATTCGTTCGTGACACAAGCGTCTTAGAGTCTTTACTCACTAAAATAATTTGAAACTTTTGGTTAAGACGCGAAAAGAATTATTGTCAGTATTTAAAAAAAAATCGATAAACATTACCGTTTGTAAAACAATAAAATTTTAAATGAACAATATAAAATGTAGATATAATTCTATTATATTTATAATATTTTTTTTACTTGTGGTATATTTGTCTTAAAAATAAATTGTGCTGCCGTCGTTTAATGTAAAAAAAAAATAAGACGTAAAAATAAACTTTATAATAAATCAATAATAAACGTATATTAATAAATTAGTTAACACCGTGGCCGTCATGAATCAAGATGCTAAACGCAACCGCAATCCGCCATTCCTGTCACCGACGGCTTAGCGTTCCACGAAGGTTAAAGACAAATAGGTTGAACGATTTAATGGCGAGCTAAAATGTTATGCATTTACATAAACTTCACAAATTATAATTTTTTATATTGTAGCTTGTTACTTTAAAATCTTAATTCATATTATTTTCAACCTATTTTGATATACTTACATGCTTATAGATAAAAATATATAAATTTTACTGCCACCTTGTGGGTTCCGGATGTCCTTAAAAACTCTTTTTTGTCTCAAAGAGAAGTGAAGGGTTTTAAAAAACAAATAAACAATTGGAAAGGGGTAAAGATAGAAACAAAATTACAACAATAAACACCGAGCGCGCGCTGACCAAAAGTTTGCAGCTGTTTCTGGTATAAATAAAATTTATCTCCGGACGTTAAGAGATACAGTTTTATTGTTTCTCGGGTATTTCAAATGTAATTGTAATGAAGCTTTCTTTATTTGAACTTTATTTAATTAATAAAAAAATTATATAAATAGGTATTAGTTAATTAACTTATAACGTGCACATTACTACGTCCATTAAAAACACTACTTAACTAATCATTGTAATTATATATATAAATATAATTCATAATTATGGAATTTACCCAAACTCGACTCGAACTGGTTTCTTTTGAATTATCATATCAATTCAGTTCTTTGAAAAATATATATAATAAGTGATTATGAATTTAATATTTTTTTATCTTGCCTTTTTGCTTACTCCTTTTGAAAGAAGCCTTACAGATGTCAAATTCGTCTTGACAAAGAAGATAACATATTGAATGCTGGATTAGAAGAAGGCTCATTAAGGAAGTTTCACTGTAGTTCAACAGCTAGAGCGATGGTACATTTTGATAGGGGTCGCAGGTTCGAGTCCTGTCTGTATCGATGAATATTTCTATATTTATTAAATGACTTATATACATCCAGTTAATTGTACATAGGCGTTCGGCATATTGGTACTTATACTTATTCTTAAGGTATCAGTTGCAGTTGAATTTAGGTCATTAGGTAGCCAATGAATAGTAACATCCATGGAGGGTCAACATATGGTGAGTGGTGTTTATTTGGGTTCGAAATAGGGTTATCTCTTCATACAACTGTAAGTCACACTTTGCATATCCAATAACTCTTTGGGAGGTCTATGACAACATAAGAGTTACTTTTTAATGATTTTTTTTAATTTCGAACACATAAATATATACAAAAATACTCGACTAGAGATAAAATATAATCCAAATTTTATCTTTATTGGGATAAGTACGTCTTTTGTTTTAATAATATTACACTATGTTTACTATATATTTTTGTAATTTCATTACAGGCATGGCCCTTTGCCTTCCAACATGGCGGCAGCTTAAGTTGTACTATATCTCAAAGATGGAGCGTTAACACACAAAATTGTGAAACAATATCTGGGGAACGGAACCAAATCCAAAGAGAATCACAAAATGGCGGTAGTAACGATAATTACAACCAGGATTATTCTGAAAACGATTACGAAGACAGAAACTATGAAGAAATAACTAATGAAATACCGTGCAATAATGTACAATATTGTAATTATGGTTACAAGGATAATTATTACGAAATGAGAAATTCTTATTCGTCCGACGGATTAATGAACGCGTGATATTATTTATGTCGATAGGTTATAAATTTCTATTGCAATAAAAATACCAATGCTGTCTTTATTTCTGGACAGTGATATTTTAATAAAAAGGTTTGATTATATATTAAAAAGGTATATTTTTATTCATTATATCAAATTGTGATGATGTTTTAAATAAAATACGGCATTACAACACGTCCAAACTGCCGTCAGTGGACGTTTGATCTTCGTTAAGATGGCGTAAGTGGTAACTTTATATCTTAACACTCTACTGAACCTGAGAAAACAAACAAAATTTAGCAAAAGAAGCATTTGAAACTTATTTACATTTCGTTGTGCCAACAAACTTATTAATACTTATATTTTCTTGTGTTGATTTAAGACTATTTTCAGAAGAAAAATAATGTAAATGTTCATGATATAGCTAAAAAATTGCTGTAGGTTTTAGTATGTGGTTTTATGTTTACTACTTCATGTAAACTATATTGTGTTTTTAAATTAGTTCAGTAAATACAGAGTCTAATTTTTTTTAAATATTATTTTTATGTATTTATTTATTTATCATTCGCATAAATCTATAGCTAAAATACGCGATGAACTAATATTATTTGTCCTCATCCCATCTTTTTGGGGGTTGCGGCAATATATCAATTGTTTCCACCTTATCTAAAAAGTGACCGAAATGGAGACTTGTGTCTTTGGCATATCATCTTTCTTTACTCTCTTTTGTTACCATCTACATTCAAGACCTCTTAGATGTATATCATTCGCAATTTGTGACCATACAACGAACGATAACTTCCTGTCTTTGCTTATATTATTAGTTCTACATTCAAATTACTTATATATATTTCTTACCGTTTACTTCACCATACGCGGATCAACAACATGGACTTTTCTATATTTTTTTCCATAACCTAAGCCTTCCAATGGTATTTGTGCAATTTACGGTAGGTTGTATGACTGTCTTTATATTTTCCTTTCATTCTGTTCTACACAAGTCTTGTAAGGCAATAATATATCATATTATCTTATAAGTCAGATTTTATACAAAAATAATATAAAAAGAATATAACAAATCAAAACAGAATAAATTTTTTGTTGTATATCAAACGCTAGCTGCGACTGGCGCTCTTACTCGCGGACAAATGATTTAATTATCTATTAAGATAACTAAGAATAGTAACAATGCAACGAGTAAATGAACATATTAAAATCAGAAAGAATTTTTCAAATCCATCCGTAGTTTCGAAGATTACCGCGTTTACACAAACAAACGAACAAGAAGGTTTATATGTATATTTTCAATTTTCTGTTATTGCTAAAGCACGCACACCCACGTTTCTTTCTGATATTTTTCCTCCTTCAAATAGGTTTCCTCCTCCAGGAGATTGCTCTTAAACGATAAGGACGAATTGCTACCATTTGGTATTTCTTTTACTCTTTATATTTTTATATGATCCGAGTGTACAATAAAGCATATTGTTATTAAACAAAAAAAAATTATACTGATCAAAGGTACATATTCAAACAAAAAATAGCATGTGAAAATTTTTATTAATCTTATAAATATCCAATTACATGTATGTATTATGCCAGAGCACACTAAATTAAAATTATTTACAACAAAAATGTAACTTAAGCGAGGCAACGTTTTGGTAAAATTGTTTAAATAATTATTCTAGTGCACTAACTAAAGCGAAGATTATACTTGATACATGGGCAAAACTATTAAATATATAAATAAAACAATATACAAGCTATAATATATAAAACTATTGTATATATAAATACAGATGTCATTACATGGACATATTCATTTTACAAAATGTTTAAAAAAAGTCCGATCTTATAATGTAATAAGATTATGTATATTATATAAAGGAAATGCATTGTTTTAATAAAATACTTTTCAATAATCATATTAAAAATAATATTAACGATTATATTAGCATTTACTAACTTAATTTTCCAAAAATTTCAGTAATAAAAATATAAAATTTATTTATTATTTGTATTGAAAACTCGATTTAAAAAATAATCAGTATATAAAATAATAATATAACTGTAACGAGAGTTATTTTAGACATTAGAGATATACATATTTGATGTTACATATTTGAATGTATATCTGAATTATTTCGTGTTGCAATAAAAAAATATATAGATTTTTCTGTTCCTCAATAGTAATGTTCTAAGGATTTTAACATGTGCCAAAAATCTACTTAAAAATCATAAAATATAACTTAATCAACAAAATACTTATGAAATTGATCGGATCTTTGTACACAGAAAACATTCAAAAAATAAAATTTAAACATTATTCAAAATCCGTTCCGTTTTTTAAATTATTTTAGTAATACATTATGAATTTATCTACCTTTTTTGTAGCATTCTTATTTAAACAAAATCAATTTATGATTATTATTATTCTATAAAATATCAGTTATTAAAAGCTTTTAAAAATATATTGAAACGATGGCGCTACTGTTGTTGAAAGGAAGTACGACATATAGTTATAAAATAATTTATGCTAAAAATAAATACAATTATAATTATAATTCAATATGATTGTTTTTCACAAACAAATGTATGTATATTTTATAAATATAAGGTATCCTTTATTTTAATTTCATCCTCTTATTACTAGCGCCATATGAAATGTATACATTTTGAAATAGGCAATAACTTATTATTTTTTTTTATATTAAAAAAAAAACATGTGTGTTATTATGAAATTCGAATTCTAACTTATTAAATATAAATAGAAGAATCAAATAACAAGAGGTTTACAAACAATTTTTTTTAGGTCTGTTATTTTAAAATCTATGTGCTTCTTAAATATGTATATATAAATTACAGTCACAGTATTTTCTATAAAATATCAATGAATACTCAAAGCTCAAGCTTCACAATGAACTAAACTAATTCAGCTTAGCTTTAAGTGGGGCTTGTGCTTTATTAAAACAACTTCAAAGAACATTAGGTACGAAAAATTTTCCTAAACATCAACTAAATAGTATACTATAATTATAAAATATTCAACTATTTTGACACTATTGAATCTCATCTACATTATTGCTAAGCAAAACATCCCAATGAGATTACACAAATTATTACTAATGTTGCAAAAATTTCCTAAATAATTATAGCTAATTTCATATTGCAAATAATTGCTATACCGCCAACTAAGGTTACATCATTGCTAAATATGTAAGATAAAACAATTTAATCACAATTAATTGATAAACAATAAAATTTCTAATTTCATGAAAACCATGATCAATCACCTGATATCGTCCAAGACCTAAACTTATTAGCAGTCTCACTGCTTCATTATTTGGTATGATAAACACAATTTGACACTATTGAATTTATTATTTAAAGCCAAAATTCCAGAACTATACCTAAATCATGCTATTTATTGCATTGCTATAACTAATTATTATTTATAAAAAATGTATGCTTGAATTTTTTAATTCGTATAAGCCGAGTGGCCTTGAATGATGGAATAAAATTCGATTAATGCCATTACATTTTTTAGCACTGTGGCGCCCTGTATAACTTGTCGGTAGATACGTCTCACCATCTGTGCTACAACTACTGATACATGGTATGTTAAAAGCTGCCAAACGTCAAAATATTTTGCTGTCAATTTCAGTCCAAAACTTGATTGATATTATTTTCTTTATTTTCAATTATTCATTAATACACTCCGTTAATACATATTAAGCCTAAGTATTTATGAATAAATAACTTACTTTTATATAATAAGTTAAGATATTTTAATATTGTGAGTTACTTTTTTGCTTAACATTATAGTATACATACTAATATTGTTGCGAATTATTGAATATTACATCAGTCGATACATTGCGAGAGCAGTCACGATCGAGTTTTTATCGATTATTTTACAAGTATCTTAATTGTAATTCTTAACTTATATTGCTTAAAAATCTAAGCGCTAAATACGATTATTGTTATGGATCCTATTATTACACGAATTCCCTGTAGAATGTCTTTTTCTATGAATGAGAGAGCATTATTTTATATTTCAAATATTTTTGTCGAATTATGGGAATTTTAATATAATTAATTCAAATAAATACTCGACCAAGAAAAAGATAGCATTCTTAAAGAATTGATAATTTTACTAGTGTGATGTCTATTGATATATGTTAATAAGTATATATATACTATATATAGTATATATGCAACTTTTATAATCCTATTGTATGTGCAATGATGGTGCATCCTACAATAAAAATAAAACTAATCACAATAATTAATTTAAAACATAAAATAAAGATTCAGTCCCTTCCCTGTTTTTATAATTAAATAATATATACATTAAAAATATACTGACTAAAAAAAACATTAATAAAATAAATTCAATGAAATGATACTATTTACAAATAAAATGTTATAAAAATATATATAATTGATTCTTTAAGATTGTTTTGCTGTTTGTATATTACTTAACAAATACAGGTGTCACTAAAATGTTTAAAAAAACTATCTTCCGGAGAATATGCTGATGGAGTTCGAGGTTGTGCGTTTTCGTACCAGAGTGGCTTCAACTGTAATACAAAGATAATAATTATTAAATAACGGTTTTTATAAGATGAGCCTTACCACCATCTATTAAAGTACTATTACAATAATATTACTTTCTCTTATTATACCAAAAAAATTATAAAACAATAACAATCTTTTTGAGGTACTTGATTGGTCTTCTAAAAATGCAAATCTTTAATATTATTTTAATATTGAAACAAAACTTTTTAAACTAGAGTTCATGGTAGAGAGCCATTCAATTGTATTACTGACATGTAATATTTTATTACTTAATAAGCGGTTAATACTGCCATTCGTCACAACCTTCATTAGTTTAAATAAACAGTATACATATTTTTGTGTTTGCATTTGTTTGTGTATAGTTAAATAATATATAACTACATTTATAAGATATTTAAATATACTTGCTTTTTTAGATATAAAGTAAGATATTTGGATTAAACAAATTTATAGTAACTAATAGACTATAACATTTAAATATTGTAACAGAATTTTTAATGTTATCCTAGGATTTATTACTTACAATGTTTTGTCATTACTCTTTACGTCGGCTTATGATGATTTTTTTTTTAAAGTATTATTAAAAATGTTTAAATAAAACTATTTTCATATCAGATTACGTGACACCCTGTATGATTAGACCTCTTCTTAAGTTTACAAGTTAGTAAGACATTTTATTTCACAGACCAGACTAGACCAGATCTATACGATCTATAATCGTATCTTTTAACTGATGATGTATCTGAATAACTCTTGTGTAAGCATACTACATATTTTGATTCCACATACATTTGGTTAATGAACGATAATTCAAAAACTAATAACCTTATTATGATTAAACTTGGTAAATATGTTTAGTGACCAAAAACCATACGATTTAAACGAGGTCCCCCTACCCTCCATCCCTTCCATGCCGCAAACTTACAAACGCACTCTCGTATGGCAAAATCTTTACAAAATAGTGCAAGAGATTTCGCAAAAGTTTTCCAGTTCAGTGTTTTGCCTAAAGTGAACCCCACTTGGGAATCTTTATTAGTGGTATTTGCGCCACCTTTCGGTTACGTGGTGAAGACATGGGACGATCTTATTCTTCGCCATGACTTTACATAGTGAGTGATAATTAATTTGTGGTGTCATATGTACGAGGTGTGAGTGTAGTAGGCTTTTACTGCTCACTGGTAAGGTCCTGTGGTGTAATGGGTCTCTTGAGCGCTTGTTGTATGACGGTGAGCCATCCCGCTCGCTCCTCGTGGGAGGAGGCCGCGAGAGAGAACGTACGCTCCGGAGTCACCAGGTGGAAGGGGAACCGGGCCTCCTTACAGCCATTGCCCGTGTTCGATACTTTGATGTGGTATCCATTGGATTCATGACCTGGAAAATTAATATTTCAATGTTATATTGATATTCTACAGAATAATTTCGTTTTTAAATGGATTATTCTGAAGTTGGAATTAATAAGTTTAATTTTAAAATTTTTCATAGTGTGTATGAGATGTAGAAATCAGATATGTATTTAAAACGAAAAAAAAAATTTGCGAATTTAACTAATCTTTTATCGTTTTACTAAAACTTTCGAAATATAGGAAAGATACCAATAAAAATCGGCCAAAAACTCAGCTTACCGATAAATATCTCGCCCTTGGGATATGCGTCCAGTGGTTCATCGTGGTACATGAGCTTCCTATTGTCGAGGGTGAACCACCGTCTCCGGTGCACATCTGAGGGTCGTGGTCCTGTCTTCCACAGCCAGCCTTCGCGCGCGAAGTCCTTCGGCAATCTCAGCAGAAGGTCCGACTGCGGGGTGGAAGGAAACGCCACCTGGAGTATATGCAGTTTGGCGCATCGTATCGCCGTGTACCTGAGCAAATAGGGTATAATAATATTAATTATATTCTAAGAAAATATATACAAATAGAAAATTAATATATTTTAAATATTTAAATATTTTACCAGCAGTTGATAACTTCTGGGTCCTCGTGGTAGACATATATGTGTCTCGTCGAACCATCCTTTAAGAAGGTTAGTTGCATCGAGTTTCTGTGACCAATTTTATCTGGTGCAAATGAAACATTCAACTCCGAAAGCTTCAAAACACCTTTCGGCTCTCTGTGTTCCTTAACGTGATATCTAAAAAAATAAAAATGCACTCATAAGTTAATAAAAATAACATTGTGTTTTGAGGTTTACAATATAAGAAAGATATTTAATAATGCTGTGATTTTTTAACAAAAGTTTTTATGGATAAGCCGTAACATATCTGAAACATATTAATCGTTTTAATTATTAATTATAATATTACAATAAATTCAATTGAATCACAAACATACTTAGAATATAAATATGTACTAATACTTTCTCAAACCACATTTTACATAACAAATATAAATACATACTTTGTAGTACATAGGTTTAACATTAAAGTTTTCTTTAGATAATAATAAAACGAAAATACTATTTTTTTATATTATTAAATGGTTGATGATATATGATTAGCACATAAAAGCAAAATTCGACATAAAATTAATGTTCACAAACAGCAAGTGTACCCCATGCTTAATGATTGCTAGCAATTATTTCAAAATATCCCTTGTTATAATTTCGTTCGCGAAAGCATGTTTTGAATAAGGCAGTGTAGACGTGAAGATCGACCGTTTATTTCGATCGAATTTTCTATTTTTTTATTAATAATTACAGTATGTTCTACATAAATCGTGCTACTTTGAACCGTTAATAATTCTTACCTCAAACGACCCAACGAAAAGTTTTTGAGTCGGAGATGATCGAAAATCCGACCGAGACAACCCGAGGCACGGCTACAGCCGTCGGACGCGTCTTGGTACCTAAGAACCATTCCGGATTAAGAGACACCAATTACCAATATTTATCACATATAAAATTTGTACTCTTCTCTTCTTCTTTTGAAATCCTTGTGTGAACGCAGCTTAAAAGATTTATTTTTATTACTTATTCATAATTTTTTTATTTATGGCGCTTGTATAACTTGTCATTTATTTGTAGGTCAACCGGTTTTTTTATTTTTCATTCATTGCAGTTCATAACTCATTCATTTAACTATAAATATAAATAGGTATGACATGACTTTCGAAATTAAATCTTTGTTAAAAATAAAAATAAGACTGTTATAGCGGCATAAAAAATATTTACGAGTGACGATGTAGTTTTGCGTAAGCTTGAAAGAATAACGACGTCAATAGTTTTCTTTTTAAAATTCCATGTCATGTGCGAATGAGAACTTGACGTGGCTGTGACGTGATTTATTTTATCGGTTGATATTTCACAAGAATTTGCTTAAGGCGATGTTTGTTTACTGATAATAAATGCAAAAACACGAGAAAAGTCACTTTTCCGAAGAATTCATACTTCATACGTCAACCGACAAATGTCAATATTTGTTATGGCCTCTTGACGTAGTAGAGGTGTGGAAGTTTGCATAAATCATACGTCATAGACAATATTTCAAATGCCCTTAATACAGTTAAGGTTGCATCACACGCGTTGCATAAATATTATAATTAATTTTGTATGTCCTAATTTAATACAATATATAGTTCATTAAGACGACCGTGCAAGACGGACTTTATACCTTAATCTTTCTTATCATCTAGAGAAATTGGTAAACAACATTTGCTTTAGTACATTTGAAATAACAACTGGTTACAGTTTGTTTAGCTATTTCATCATTTGATTAAATTATTATATATAGCTGTAACACACAATTGTGTGTAACCACTGTAACGCATGAAATAGCGTGTTAGATATATGTCAATGAAAAGCAATTAACACAAATTTAACAATCTTGCGATAGCTGATGTAGTCACCGCGGATGAATCAACAAAATGATTTGAAATGAAAACGACATAACCATGCATGTTAATTTTCTAGCTCTTGAACTAAAAAGAAATTTCTTTCAAAATGTACGTTCCTTAACGCACTTACTTCAATGTGTCTTCGCTTTCGTTAAGAACAAACTTTCGTAGTTGATAGCGGCTGTCTTCTTTCCCTCTTTTCATAAGAAATCCGACCATTGACCCAGAGAGGTAATTCTGACGTTCTGGGTGACAAAACTCTTCACGTTCATATTTAGCCCGAATCCATTGCTCGATTAGAACTCTGAAATTGAGATTAGAAACATAAATTTAAAATTCGTTTAATACAATATTGAAATTTAGATTTAGATTTTTTTTTAATAATGTATTGAAATATAAATTTAGAAATTGTTCTTAAAATAATATTGAAATTAAATCGTTTTAAATTGAATTTGTTTCATTCATTATGACAATGTTTTTATTATGGTTATATTTAGTGTTTCTCATGTTTATCACTTCACAATGCATTTTTGTATGGGATGTTCAATAAAGACTGATAATACAAAGTAGGTCAAATTGTGTTGTTTTTTCTTCAAACAAACATACGGTAAGAAAGATTTCTATTCTTTCAAATATCATATGTCTAGATAGACACATGTTATTTGAACGCAATTTAAGATACTCTTTTTAAAGTATTTTTATTTGACTTAAACAATAGTATTATTAGGTTCTGTATGAAATATTTATGTATAGGATAGTAATCAATCTATGTGTAATACTATAGTAAATAGTAATACTACGAAATAAGTATCCCAAATTCTGAACCAGCTTTTATAAAACAATTGGACTAATAATCAATGTATCTAATAACTTACTGTGGGTCATTTTTCGTTGGACGTCTGTAACAAGGTGGAACACGCTCTTCGTATTTATTTTTAGCAGCAACATTGCCAACTTCCTTCATTCTTTGCACCTGGGAATCTTCCCAGCGGTCGAGCTCCAGGTGCTTTACTTTGCTGATGTGGGCACCCATGCAGCGGTGGACGCTGGCACAGCGCATACAAATAAAGATGCCGATGTTATAAGATGCCCAATCAGGATCTGAAAAGAAAATATAATATAAAAATGTATTGTTGTTTGTCGAGTTAATGTCCAAATTAAATAAATATATGAATAAATGTTGATTTTAGAGGATATTCATTAAGTGTTCTTTTATATGAAACTATCTTTGCCTCGCGGTTTTACTCGCCTATAATCCTATTATATTGCCCTTATGAACCTGCCTAACACAATCGGAAAGATTTTCTCAAATCCATCCAGTACTTAAGAATATTAGCGCGTTCAAACAAACTTTTCCTAATATAATATTACTATAATAATACATAATACATATATTAAAAGTAATATATATTTTTTTATTTTATAATCACAGCGACCTCTTTTATTTTATTTATGTAGGCACAAGTATATTAAATGGATGAAATTGTAATTTAAAAGAGTAAATAATTCTATAAACAAATTTTATTGTTAAATAAAAGTCCTACTACATATTTGAGAAATATTTAATATGAAAACTAGTAAAATCTAATTTTGTCCAGACGTTACTACTACTACTTATACTAGCTGTTCTCGCGGTTCCACTTGCGGACCTTTTTTATTAAATATTAAGATAACTAAAATCAGTAGCGTAATGCTATATAACATACTCTTCCTTAGGGATTTGTCTATCATGATCAGAAATACTTTTTGAACCAATTGGTTTGTTTAGAACATTAGTGCGTTTAAACAAACAAACTTTTGCGCTTTATTTATATTAATACAGATTAATAATCTAATATACGTATTAAAATATTTGTGATAAAGAAAGGAATGTTGATGTCACTTGGTTTACCACAGAAGTGATTTACTATTATCAAACACTCGACATATTTTCGCTATCAATAGTAATTAGCGTTTCAAAAAACAAATATTATGTTCTCATTTGTTTATTTGCAAATATCTATAAAAAGTTCCTGTCTCTTGCAAAATGTACGTAAACGCTATTAGTGTTCGGTTCTTGGCACGAATGATTCGTTTTTGTTTCGGCTCAGACGATTTTTTGCCGTTTTTTTGGTATTCGTTATGATAAAATTGTGTTTTTCGTTTCGAATGTGTATTTGTGTAACGAATAAAGGGTCTTTGTTATCAGCCCGATAACGCTATGACGTCACAGAATGCTAGTCATTGACAATAACAAATCAATAAAAAAACTAACGCGACATCCGTTTAGATATGACATACCTAAGCTATGAATAAGTTTATTAATTAAAATACACACTAAAAATACACATCGCTATGGTCGCTTTAAATAGAATTAATATTAAACTCCCGCAAAGATTCTTTGAATAATAAGGTTTCAAGAACGTTACAATATTATATGTTTACTATTACACCGACACGACGTCACAGCCCACACACATACAAGCGTGGCCTCTCCAATGAATAACATGCTATGTTTTGGTCATAACAATTGTACGTGAATCTTTGAATGATTTGAGACTGGTTTTGGTGAGTCAAGTCTTGATATTTGATACCAATGTTGGAATTGGGAGACTGTTACGTATCAAAACTATTAAGGGAGATATTTAGAAACAGCACTACAGTTATCATACTGGTTATATTATAATTTACCTTATTAAGTTTTTTAAACTGTAAATTATCAAAAACTTTTGTAACTTATCTGGAATTATCAAAATGTAATAATATGTATATATATCATACTTGAAATCAGCATAGCTTTTTGTAATTCCTCAAATATTAGTTTCTGCTTGATGAATTCATATCTCAGTAGGGTAAAATTCTTCATGTGACTGCCTCGAACCGAGCGAAATTACCAAGATAATTTCAAAATTTCCTAAAAAAACTTCAATAGCAAACACAAGTTTCATTCGGCACTTATTGAAACTTACTTTAGAGAGCGTTTACCTCACTTTTATCTGTTATCTGCATAGTAATTAATATAATGATTACAACATATCATTGATATACAGAAGAAACGGTATGAGTGATAGTACGCAACCTTGAAGAACACCAGAGTTGACGATCAAAATCGTTGAGAATAAAGTTATTTGTTGACGTACAATGACATTGACACATAAACTGGGGAACCACTTAAGATTTAAGCAACCTTCTAATGAAGCGCTTTGTCTTATACGAATGAAATCTTTTCTAATTCTATACAAACAGATAGCACCTCTCGTCTAGTTTCTTGTAGGTGTGTTAGTTATAATTAGTTCGAAATCTGTTATTGAAAACCAAATCTCTAACATTATTACTATATAAAATCGAGGCAATTGTTGAAAGTTTGAATAAATAATAAATTAGATTGACAATTTTTTATTTATTCTAACTAAAATTAGTAATACTAATTATCTTATTTTATAAAGTTACAAAATATTTTAAATAAAACTATGAAAATGAATGAGTTAAGTTAAGCAAACCCCATCATAAAAGATTTGGGTTAATAAATATTTGAGGAATATATTCCACAAAAAAATATAAACAAAATGGTGGCAGGGGTGTAATCATTAGCGACTTTTTACATATACCAATAAAAATAATGTATAAAAATAATAGTTTTAAAATTAATTTCAAATTCTGATTAAGATAATTATGATTCAATTTAAAATCACGAGAACAATATCAATACTGCATTGCATCATGACGTAGATACAATGACGTACATAGCTATTCGTAGTTACGAACGATGACGTAATAATTCATAGTGTAGTTCAGATTCTTAATTTGACGTTTTTTATATACGTTATATCTTTATATAAAGCCTATCATAGGATTTGTGGTGAGGTGATATTATTTTTATCTATTTAATTGTTAAAGAATTATTGACGATGTGATTTTATTATAAAATACATTAAAAATAACTACACACTGTGTTAGTCTTTATACCGCATTGCATCATGACGTCATAATTGTGACGATCAAGATACGAATCATAAAGTTATAGGAATTTGTATAAAAGTACTATATTATCGCAATTTCTATTCATTGTTCGTCAAACAAATATATATAATTCTATTAAGTTATATATTTATATTTCGTCGAACGTAAGAAGCACCTAAATCGTCACCTATCCTTAACTTTTTTTATTTATAAATTTTAATAATTTTGTAGTGACTTATCAACTTAAGAAATTAATAATATTAATGACATTAATTTATAATTTTATAACAAATAATATACATATTAATTCTATTAATAAACAGAAATGGATAAATTGAAGCTAGTAATAGTAAAACAGGTAAAAATGTATTTCGAAATTCTCTTCCTGTTTACACAATATAAGTCAAACCACAACATATGATTTTAATTATAATATCACAAATGAAAAACTAACATTTTTATAATTCTGCCATTTATTCCGCCACTTATTTATAACAATAATATATTAAAGTTTGTATGGGGGTTGGTGGAGTCAGAGTCAACCGCGAAATAGGGTGACCATATTAAAATTATTGAATTAAACATATATTTTTATTTAAATAGCTTTGGCATTTTACTTTTGTGGTATTTATATTGTGTACTAAAGCTATACATACATATTATACGCACATATATATTTTGTAGACATGTATACTAATATTATAAAGAGCAAAATTTTGTTTGTTTAAAATGCTAGTCTTTGAAACTATCAGATGAATTTAAAAAACTATAATGATTTCAAAAATTCTATCAGTTTATCAGTAAGGCTATCTAGCATTACGCTACTATTTTAGTTATAATAATAGCTTAATTCCGCAGGGAAAACCGCTTGTCACTGCTAGTATTTATAAATTAGTTAAATATAAATTTAGTATTAGAGTATTTTAATATATAAAGTTCCCAGATTTAAATAAATTTAATATAAAATCCATTTCATATATAGAAATAAACTTTTATATAAATATTATAAAATTCTATATATTTATTAATAAGTATTGCGAAGTTTTATGTTGTTGTTATAAAAATTATAATTATCACTTAATAATCATATATATAAAAAGAGTAAACAACCTTGTAAATAATAAAACTGAGGACGAAGTATTCTTTATTTATTTTTATACTATTTTTTTCAATTATAATAATAAAATACAATTATAAATAACTAGCGCTAAACACGATTTCGTTTGTTATTATTGTTATTAAATATATTAAAACGTCAACCAATACCTTTCGACATTGACATATTTAATTTTTTTTTTCAATATACATAATTTTTTTTATTAAATGTGTAAAAATATTGTCTTGTATTGTCATAGTACGATAGTAGTAAAGTAAGATTGTTGTAATATTGATTTAAGAGATGATAGTAAGACTAAGTTATTAATTATATAATGTTTATTATATTCATATAGTTAATTTTTAATATATGTATTTTATCAACGTCACGAATCGAACGCTAGGACTGATTGGTCTAATTAGTGATCGGCTCTGTTGCTGAACCAAAAGTCGTGGGTTCGATTCCCACACAATTGTTTCTGGTATCCACAGATTAATGATTCGTGTCAGAGTGTTATTTATCGTTATTTTTGTTTGTTAAACAAACGTTTTAAACAAAATATTTCTCTAAAAGAAGTTCTTTTTTATAATCTATTGTATTGTATTATATATTGTATATAAAAATATCCAAATAATTATTACAAATATAATATCGTACTAACAATAAATTTGGATCAAGTGAAAGTAGACAAGGCCGTGGTATTAGGTAGTCATTTCGCCCACTGGTGATCTTGTTCAGTATAAATATATATGTTATGTAATAGACATGTTATACAAAAGACTTAAGTATGTATGTATGTGTTAATATATAAATAAATAAATTAATAACTCTAACAACTTATATTTTCAAATAAATATCAAAAATATATTTCTAATATTATTAAAATAAATATAAAAGTTATATAACTTTTAAGGCAACAAACAAAATAATAATCTTCACTTAAATGTCATGGTAATAGTTAATTGTTTATTTATTATATAAAAGTTATTACTACTACCTAGGTGCAATAAAAACTATAAAAATAAAAAAGAAGCGAAACTTTAAGTCGCAAATTAAATGCTAAAATATTATGTTAACACTTATAAATCATGATTATATCTTAGTGATCAAAAATATATGAAAAAACCATAATATTATTATCACTACTGAATCCATATATCTATAACTATATATCTATACTTATATTATATAGTTTGTTTGTTGAAACGCGCTAATCTTGGACACTACTGGAAGGATTTTACATTTTTTTTCTGATTATGATAGGCAAGTTCATGAGGTAGGCTATAGGCCAGGGATAGCGAACCAATGGCACGCGTGCCACAAGTGGCACATTTAAAAGTTTTGATGGCTCGCACAAAAACAAAATAATTGTAAAACATTGATTGATAAAAAATATTTAAAGAAGAATTGTTGTTAATTGTTTTTTTAATTATACTTACGTATTATTTTCACTCTAACATGAATAAGCTACAAAATAAGCTATTGCACTTACTTATTTTTATAATAAATAAAATCGTCTGCGGATGGAACCGCGAATAATACCTAGTTTTATTATAATAATAAATCATAATTAGTGTAAAACTTTGCACAAACATACCTACATTAACAATGTATATACATAGATGTCTTAGAACCCTCATCTAGGTCATCTCATCTCATGACCTGATTGTATTCTGCTCTACTATTTAATATATAATTGCTATATAATATATTAATAATAGGGAGATAATTATATTTTTATTGAATTAAATGGTTAATAACATTTTAATAGAGAATATTAATAGATGCTGAAATGTAAAAAAAATACGAAAGACTTTGTACATTTTAATTATATATTTATTTTGGAAATAGTTTTACGAAGTTTATACTAAAAATATAACCAATTGTGATATGATATAATATTATAAAATTGACCCAAAATATAAACAAATAAATGATATATGATATTAATTGAGCGAATCAAGCGGAGCGTGTGAAGCTCTCTATGAGAGATTTTTCTGCATCCTTTGTGCAAGCATCAATCAACAACGGTATATCCGAAAATTTTCAAATTTTGCACACTCATAGACAACAATCTGCTGGTGGTTTTAAAAAATTTCATCTTGAAAAATAGTTGAGGACAGACTGCGTCGACGTTTTATAAATGCAACTTCGTTGCTGTTTGCATCTCGCTTCGATCAATAAACTAATACATACCGAGATTTTGCGAACGCAACGAGTCAAAATTGAGGTCTGGTTCGATCCTAGTTTTAGAAGTATCAGTTTCCTAGTGACTCATATGAAAGTAACTAAGTAGGTCCGCACCCCACCGCTAGTGTTAAATGACTCATGCTATAAGGAAAAACCATAATATTTTGGATCTCAATTCACCGCTAGCTAACTGTTTATTGTACATTTCTTTTTTGTGATATACTTTAACTATTCGTCAGTCTTCATGTCTTTTTGTTTTTTTATTGTCTAATGCACAAAAAATCTATACTAATATATATTTCAAACTGTAATATTATCCGTTAAATACATTTTGTTTTAAAAGATATGCTGCAATGTTTACTCTGATTTACTTTAATCTTAATAAAGATTTTGTGTTATATATTTTACATTATTTTCTTAATGATATGTCGTTCTGAAGAAACAAGACACTTCATTCCAAAGACGCTATTATAAAAACCTTAAATTGCTTGTGTTATGCCAAAAGTCTGGACAGCTTGCCAAATGTCTGCACTTCTTATTTATAGACAAACATAAAACCATTTTTAGTTTTTTAAGTTCAATTTCTTGCTTTATAGCTATATAAGAACGTATTATTAAAAACTTTAGTAGACTATAAAATAACTTTCAATACGGTAATAATATTAAATCTGAGATTATGCAAATATTAAAATTTGTTTTAAAATTATTATGAAATGTTCTCCATATATATAATATATAAGATTGTATTATTTTTAGCTTTATTCTATTAGTTTAAAGTTATATTGAATTTAAATTCACCAACTCTAATAGTGTTGTTCGTTTTGTCACATGGAATTAAGGATAGCGATCGGTATTCACTAACGCTTCTTCCTTCCTCGACGCATCGGTTTTCCAAACAATAAAAATGTTACGAAGCGTGTTCATTTCCTACATTATTTTGTAGAGTTAATATTATTCTAATCTTATTTGTGTATATACTGATATGTGCATAGCAAACGTAGCACATGTCATGGGTTTGGTCACAAAATAAATTTTCAATTAACGAGAAGCTTTAGTCACCATAACCGGAACAAACTTCATAGGCATTCTTACATTACCTACTTACAACATATCCGGTTGTTTTATCATCGTTACATTGTTATTTTGTTCAATGTCGATGATTTGTTTTCATTGAATGCATTTTACGTTGAGGTCACTGAACTACCGAGCATGGACGCACTTACGCCCCCCGCCTATTCACCACCCCATGGAAATACCACGCTTTACAATGTAACTAAATCACTAAAAAACACTATAACATACCCTCGCTTCCACAATCAGCACAAACATTATTTCCAGATTTCTTTAACAACTCCTGTAACAATTTTTCGTTATGATCTACCATCGTGGAACTTTTGCATCAATAATGAAGACACACGCCACTAGCGTACGTCGCGCCCGAAAGTCAAACACACGCCTCGGACGCGTTCTCGACTACTGCGCGAGGGAGCGAGCGAGACTTCGACCGACGCGACGATTTGGTTCAACAAACGCCATTTCGTACTTAAGTATTTTCTCTTTCACTCATACATATTGTACCTCCATTTGAATGAATGAGATCGAAAGACAGGTCTAGTTTCAGTATATGAATGAAATCAGTGAGTACCGGATTATATGAATATAGGTGTCTATGTGTCAATGTAGTGGTTGTCTCGTAAAGTTTTGTATGTGTGTGTATGGCGTAGTACGTGATACGACGTAATACAAGCGCCGTCGTCGTCTCGCGTAAATTCTAAGTAGGCATGTAACATAGGTGTACAAATTGCATAGGTACCTAGATAATACATACAGAAAGTACTTGGTATGCGGTATGTACTTACCGTGACGTACTTGAAATTAAAATCAGTATCGTCAAGATAATCAAAAAAGATTTATTGTGTTACGTTTTTTCCATAATCACTTTCAAACAGGAATATCATAAATAACTTGGTTGTCGCATGACCTATTTTAGAAAGGAAATCATATTTTTTATAACCTTCATACCAGCATTAGAATAATGTAACTTGTATATATAAGTTATATGCTTTTTATTTACTTATCATACATGATGTGGATAATCTAAGCATTTAAATTACAGTACTTTTACGTTACTCCGTAATGAATGAGGTATTTAACAATTTACATTCCCACGAAAAGAGTGGGAAAATATTCGAAGTTCGTACACGCTCGTCGCTGGGAACTATATTACGAACGCTAACGTCTACAATGTCATTAGTAAATTACTGATTTGCTTAAACATGTAAATAAATATATCATATGTAATCTCAAACAAAGATAAATAATGAATCTATTCATGAGTCAAAACTAAAATATCCAATTTGTTAAGTGTCTTTAGTTACACAGTACGATAATATCGATAAAACTAGATCTTATTAGATTTTCACGAGTACACATTTGAAATAAAACTATTTTTACGGATTAAAACTCGATGAATTTCGTCTACCTGTGAACACGATTACTGCAAAGTATTCGAAACGTCGGGTTAAAATAAAAAATGTAACCAAATTATACGCGAGTTTTAATCCGTAAAAATAGTTTTATTTCAAATGTAGAGAATATGTTTAAAAACAAATTGATAAATGTTTCTACCTAAATAAAAATCATAAATATATTTCTATTTTTCTTTGTAAATTAATAGACACATAAAAACATTATTATTTCCAACTCAACTCGTTTGCAAATTTCCCAAATTTCAGTTTGTTGTATAAATGTGACCTAGAAAAATAGTATCTTACATTGAAGTCACATGTGGGTCCTATATGGATCACGGATTTTTTTGTATGGACATGATATAATATTGACGTATTGATATATACCTAGAGCCGTCTAGAGGCTATAATATTTTAAATACTTAGTTTAAAAATACCACGTGTACGGTTTTCTCACAGAAGATTGGAGTGAAGTAGCTATTAGTTGTTACAGCTGTTTTAAATTATGGATGAGAAAGTACGGTCTCCACAATCTGTTCCATCATCTGCGAGTATAACAGTGTTCTAGTCCTACAACTCTTCCAATTTCTGAACGTGATATTTTGCATGTTTACAATTTCTATTTTGCATATTTGCTGATGTCCATTGTCAATGACACCATATACCATAAGTTTGACAATTAGCTCGTTGACAACCTAGTGCTTTTTAAGAAGAATATATTTATTTAAAAATCCAATCTTGATAAACTTTAAAATCAAGACAACATTTATTTATGTACATTTTAAAACAAGGAGAAAAATAGTTTTTTTTTCTTTTCTTCTTAGCTCTGCTCGGCTATAGTAATAAACAAATAATTTGTTTTAAGATACTATTGGCATTCAACATCAAAAGTAAACTAGTAAGTTATATAAAATATCTATCCACTCGATCTAATGTAACGGTGTTATCCAATCATGATAATTGTAAGGTTAAGGACAGAAGTCTCCTCAGGGTTGTTTCCAAAAAAAAAACCGGTAACTCTAGTGAGGAAGTTGAATACGTTGTGGAGTAGGAATATATATTTTTTAATATGGATTTAGATAGGCTTATGATTATATTTTAGTATAATATTACAATTAAAATGGATAGTGCACTTTTAAAACATATACTATATTACGCATATACCTATATACATTAAGATTTATTAATTGAATTATATTTTTTTCAATATTTTAAACTACGACGGAAGGAAGGAAGGTCAACGCAATGATTTGGAATCATTGAGATAATAAGTAATTATTTTTATAGAACTTACTTTGTTTACTAGTGAAATATTTTTAATGTAAACTTCTTATTCATCTTTATTCCCTTCAATAATGCCAAAATATATTGCAAATACATTATTGCTGTGTTAAAAATATTCGTCATATTTTATATTAGATTACAGAAGTAACATAATTTAATGAACTTACTGAAACAATATTTTGTATTTAAACGGAGTCTTAGAAGAATATTCAGGTGGTTGTACATATTTTTTATTTTTTTACACTATGTATACACTTTCTACTCGTTGGTACTAATCTGTTGCTGCCATAACTCTGACAATGACATTTCTAGACATTGACAACAGTGAGCAAGCTGTGTTATACGGTAGTGGTTATAATTTTGTGTTTATTGAGTTTTTCGTTGAATAAGGCAAGAAGCTAACTTTAGGGTTCTTATTTTTAGGATTAATCTAAGCTAGCCAAGCCTCTATAAACATGGGGCGACGTTCAATAAATACCACCAAGAGTGGTAAATATATGAACCCCACCGATCAAGCCCGTAAGTAGCGATCAAATAATTGTATTGATTATGCTTCTTTATACTTAAATTTATTATAACAATTATGAGATATTATAAGAAAATGTTGTCCAATATTATAATATCACCTTAATACCTCAAATAGATATTGTTGTTTTTTCTTAATTAATCTGATTCTAAAATGACATTATGGCTACTGGTAACTGAGATGATATATTACCAATTGCTATATCAATCTATTTGAAATAAACATATGTATCATATAGTCTTCAATTGCAGGCAAAGAGGCAAGAAAGAAAGAATTAAAGAAAAACAAAAGACAGAGACAAATGGTCCGAGCAGCAGTACTTAAAATGAAAGATCCAACTCAAATTCTGGAAGAGCTACAAAAAATTGATGAAATGGGTAGGTCTTGTAAAATTAAATAAGATAAATCTAATTATGAAATCTGTAATATTGTTTGTTCTTTCATTTCAGAGTATAATGTACTGCAGCCTTCACCTCTGAATGAAAAAGTATTAAAGGAGAAGAGAAAAAAGTTAAAGGAAACTTTTGATAGGGTTTTGAAGATGTATGTAAGTACTCAATGACTGAAAGAAAATGGTAATATTTATAAATGTGAGTTTACGACTTAGTATATATAAAATGTGTGTAAAAACATGCTAAGGTTCATGTTTGTTAGTGATGAAAAACATTTAATATGATCATATTTTTTCAATAAAAGTTAACTTCAGTATGATTTGTGTTTTGAAACTAAATAACAAATAGGAATTAGTCTCTAAAATTAAACTTTTATACTACTAATATTTAATCATAAATTATTAATTCTTATTTCTACTATATTTTAGGATAAAGATGACCCAGAAAAATGGGTTGAGTTGAAGAAACAAGAAATGGAATATGAAACAAGGAGAGCTCATTTAATATCATACTATGAGTCTGTCAAGCACGCCCAGTCGGTGCAAGTTGATGATATTCCTCTTCCCACATTGCAGGTAAATAAAAATATCTTGTCTTATGTGATTATATGAAAAAAAAAACAGGATTGAACTTCACGTCTTAAGGGTTTTTTGGCTACTATAATCTTAGTTATATCACTGTATAAACTTTAAAAAAAATGTATATATTTTTAATAGTTAAACAATAAAAAAACTTTTCAAATTCAAGTTATAAGAGAGATTTCTTGTTACAACTTATCAAAGCATGTGAAATTTGTTTCTTGGAAAATAAAAAAATATATAATTTTAATGAATCTAATATAAATGTAAAACAGTTATAAGAGTATTAATTTATAATCTTAATAAAGAATATTTTTTCTAGGTTCCAGATAATCTCATATATGGAAATCTGCCATCTCAAATTCCTTTGCCCATAGATTCTGTGCACCCTAACCTACCAGTTAGGCCTATTCTAAAAAAGGACTCGGTGTATAGGGTGAGTTAAATACACAGTACTAAAAATGTAAAAAAAAAACTAGTTATGAAGAATTATTATACATAAAAGTACTATTTTTAATTTAAACTACTTATACAATAACAATAAAATGTATATATATATATATATACAATTTTCAATTATTATATATATATATATATATATATATATATATATATATATATATATATATATATATATATATTTGTACAACAAATAATTTTGATATAAAACCTACATATAGTGAAACTTCTTAATATTAGTTTATCTTAAAGTATACAAATATTTTTTTTTAGATATAGATAAATATTAAAATAATAATACTTTCGTTTTTATGGTAATAAATATGTTATCAATGAAAATGAATTAAGATTATATTTAAAACAATATTAAGTGCAATTATCGCACTTATAACCAGAGTTCTTTTATATGAATTATTCAATATTATGTTCAGGACAGACCATCAGGTGTAGAGCCCCCCGGGGTGCCGCCTGGCCCGCCTCCGGACTTTGAAGCGTTGCTGGAGTTCACCAAGAAGGACAAGGGTTATAAAGAAAAGAAGTGTCTCCGCTTCTCGGATCTGCCGGATGAACCTCCAGGGGATATTGTAAGGCATTTTATTTTTATAACGAGAATTTCAAGTATTTTTATTTATTTATTTTGCTTCCCACTATAGATCAGTAACAGTAATCAGATTTGTTAAAAAATAATTAATAATTAATAAGAAACTTAAAATGAATTATTTCTTACATGAAACTGAGAATAAAAATCTGGTTTAAAAAACCTATTTAAATTAAACTAATACTATATATAGCTGGGGCAAAATCTTAGGGTGATGGAAAAATTCTGACTTCAAATTCGTATTTAGCACTCCATAAAACATATTATAAGCACTTTTGTTTGTAATTTTTGCACAAATTAAAATATTCTCCCTCTGGTGTGGCTTAGAGGGTGGCTGGGGTAGCTGGGGTAAAATCTAAAAGTGATGGGGAAATTCTGACTTCAGATTACTTTTTGAGACATCAGAAAACTTACCCATAGATAAGTCAGGTTTTTTTTTATTTTTGTGAGCCAGGTTAAAAAAAAAAAAAAATTTTTGTTTTTATTTTTGTGTGCCAGTTTTATTAAAAAAATATATTTGAAGACTGCAATTGCACATAAGAAAAACCCACAACAATACTTATATAATTTTTGACTATAATAAGTAATGTCAATAGATATAGTTAGGCTCTATATGTATTCGGACTGAAAATTATCAGCAGTTAGAGCACAGAAGGGTTTAACAACTACCAAATGATTTATAGTTTATTATAGAAGGCTCATCTAAAAAATGATATAAAAGCCTCACTTTCTCTTTGAAGGGGCTCCTGGTTTGAATTTCATAATAGATATACATGAGAAACAATATTAAATACCTAAGAATGTTGGTATTTCATCATCCAAACTGGACATATTTCTGTACTCTAGCAGGTTTCCGAGTAAACCCTGGGAAATAAACATCCCAAAAGGTCACTCATTTATGATAAACAAGTATTATGAACTGACCAGGAAAAGATATATAAGTAAATTATATGCTGTAGATGTGGGAGCGAGAGGTACAACAGTGCAAACTCTATTATTTATATATTACCTATAGATCTTGGACTTTGTAGAACTGTCTACAATTCAAGTCTAGAACGTACTTTAATGCGGCATTAGTAGGTTTGTTGGCATTTTGTTAGGAAAGACATAAAGAACATGTAGTAAAGGTGCGTGTATGCTTTCTTTGCACCCACACGGTGAATCCATAGAAAGATAAGAAACTTTGTCTTGGTTAATAGATGCCATAATTTCTTCACCTAGTATGACTGCACGTTGTTTTGAAACTAGTCTTCAATTTCCGATACAATATATAATAATGAACTTTGTTGTTCTTAGAGACGGCACGATGTCCCTCCTCCGCAGCATCATGAGGATCTGGACGGAGAAGCCATGGATACGGACAGTCAAACCCACGCTCCCAAACCAACCTCCTTACAACAGAGAATGTTGATGCTCTCCGGACAGAATATAGACGATTTCATGAAAGAGATGGAAGAGGTGCATAGGAAAAGAGAAAGGGACCGAGCTGCAGATTTAAATGCAAGGTGTGTACTCAATAAATACCTCAAATTTTCATGAAGACATTTGATAAAACATCAATTACTGTCAATGTCACTATTTTCAAATGTTTATCATTTGACATTTTCAATGCTGTTGTTGTGAATCATAGTTTTAGAAACCTTAGACAAGTGGCATTTACGCTAGTTGAATAGAATAATCTTTAATATAATAAGCATAAAGTGGGTTTGTTTAAACACTCTAATCTTTAAAACTACTGTATGGATTTGTAAAATTCTTTCTGTCAATGACAGGCAGGTTTATTAGGAATGCTATCTAGCATTATGTTGTTTTTAGTTAACTTTATAGTAAATATTTATTGTTGAATTGAATAATTGCTGAATCTGATACCATTTGTCAAGTGTTTAATAGTTTTGTGACAGATTTGATTATAGTTGATATTAGATAATATTTCTGAAGTATCTAGGATAGTATTGTATAAGGTTATGTATATTATAAAGCTAACTACAGCACTTTTTTTATTTGAGGAGCTCGGATTTAGTCAGAAGAATCTCTAGGCTACAATATATGTTTTAAAATTCTTCAATCAATTCTACAATAATCTTTATAATTTTAGATTAACAGCATTGAAACGCTCTGGAGGCAACCGGGACAGTGACTCTGATAGCGAGGGTGAAGGTCACCTGCATCATGCCCACAACCACCACGACTTTACCCTGGAGCCGCCAGGCGCTGAACTGCGTCAGATACCACCTCCACTGATACCACCTGGTGAGATACATATTACCGCCATTATGTGATACTAGATTACCGTAATGATATATTTTCACTTTATTAATAACATACTTTTTAATATGAAATTAGAAAACAATATATGTAAATTTTATATGAAAGCTATATAATTTTAAATAAAAATATAAATAAATCTAATTTATTAAAATGACCCATGCGATAGGTCTACGGCCCCCTATGCTACGTCCCCCCGGAGTTCCGGGGCTTCCCCCGGGAGGACCGCCTGGACCTCCACCAGTCTCTCACTCTGCGCCACCGCCGCATGGTATACCTGGTAAGTAAATTTAAATTATCAGAATCATATAATTACAGTACTTATTGGAAATTTTTCCAGATATATATAATATATACCAGTGAAATAAATATAGAAATATTTTTGTTTTCCGACTTATTAATGTTTATGATATTAATCAAGCTGGTCAAATTTAAGATATTGGCGGTAGATTTTACGGTATTTATAACCATGGCTTCCCCAGGTGGTCTGATGCTCCCCCCGGGCCCTCCCCCTGGTCTCCCTCGCGCGGCCCTCCGTCCCCCGGGCCCCCCGCCCGGCCCCCCCCCGGGCGCGCCCCCTCGCCTGCGGGGCCTCGCGCCGCCACACGTGTCCGTGCTATCCGCCGCGCCGCAACTCATCACCAAGAAGGACGCCGTGCAAGGTACGGTTGATGGGAATGAGACCAACTTATTAGATCTCATGAACCGATAATAATGGCAGAGTTGGCTGACTTTTTGTCAGTTATTTATTTCTAGAACTGTATTAATCATTTTATCTAAAATGTAATAAAAAAATGTTTTGTTAAATTTAAGTATAATGTTATGTAAAAATGGAACAAAATATTGATCATAATTAATTTCTTGTATTCAGGTGCCACAATCAGCGCCAAGCCTCAGATCAGGAACTTATCAGCGGACGTCACTCGCTTCGTTCCATCTGCGCTGCGTGTTAAGAGAGAGGATAAGAAATCTAGACCAGAAATTAGATCAACTCTACACCGCCCCCTGGAACAACCCCGACAGGCGCCCAGCAAGGACGACGCATACATGCAATTTATGAAGGAGATGGAGGGATTGTTATAGACTTTAGTTACAATAAATAGTAATCATATACAGCCTTTTGTATTATTTGTTCTTTTTGGTACAAATTTTTTACATTTTGACAATTTAGTCGGACCTGAAGTAAAACAAAATACGTTAACTGTTTAGTTTTTAGCCGTAACCCATTTAAAACTAATATAATTATACTAATTGTTACTCGCGGTTCCACTCGCTGATGAACTATTTTATTCATCATTAGAATAACTAAAAGCAGTAGCGTAATTATAGATATCCTATAGCCTTCCTAATGAACCTGTCTATCATAATTAAAGTATTTTTCAAATTCATGCGGTAGTTTCTAAGATTTAAACAAGCTTTTCCGTTTTATAGTGTTAGTATAGAAAATAAAATAAAAATTGGTAAAAATAGAACTGAACGGATTTTGATAGTGTTGCTAATTCAACATATCGGATTCCTTTCGTTCAAATTATCTACTTTTCATCTTAAAACGATAATCAACACTTGTAAACATCGAATTTGTTAATTAGATTTAAGTTTGATTTTTGATAATTCTATTAATATATCTTAAAAATATTTAATATATTTATTATATATATAATATTATATTAATCTGTACGCACGCACGCACGCACACACATACACACACACTTTAATTTTATTTTATCTCACAAAATTGCCATTTAAATTTATGTATGGACGGATATATAATTATATATTAGATATAGACTAGTTTCGACTTTCTTTGCATTAAAGCTGCTATTACATTATACAATCTATTGAGCTTGAACTAGTACTTGACTCAGTACTAGTGCACTAATGTGAAAAGTATAGTTTGCTATTTATCATTTATAGTTTTTATTTCACTAATTTTGGAGTCAAATATGGCTTAGTTAATTGGGTAGTTATGGCTTCATTATTAACTATACACTTTTACCTTTACTTTTCCATTGTTTATAATAAATCTTTATATGTAGTGTATAATTAAAATTTAGAACATACAACAACTTACAAATCCTCTGATATAGATATGATTATTTATGATCCTCTAATATAAATTAAAATATTAGTTAATTATTAACTTTGTATATATTTTAGGTATTTTTAAATGTTCAGCACTCAACTCATCAAGTCTTCTTTAATAATTTTATTAAAATGTATATCAAAGGAATAGTTGAGGTAAACTTAAAATACAGCCACTCATTTGTATCCTAAATATTATTAAATCAGTTAACATTTTTGAGTCTTATAAAATTTTTAAAATCAATTATTGGTTTTGATATAAACAAAGAAAAAATATTTTTTATTTGTTAAATTTTAAGTATTTTGATAAAAATTGTCACTCTAGTTTGAAAGCAATCCAGGTTTCGCTATGCACCATATATAATGTCCCTGAGAGGTTCGAAAATATTGACGCAAATTACAATAAAATTAACGTGAGAACAACAATATAATAGTAATCATGGATCAAGAAAGTCTTAATACAAAAAAGGTTATTCATGTATGATTTATCGTAATTGATACTTGTGGCTTAATTAATTAGAGCCATTGTTATCAATGTGATATCATTCTTATATAACTGGTTTTATATGAAGTATTTATATCATTTCTTTATTAACTAATAAGATGACGATTTCGAGATTTAATGTATCAATTATATGTTCATGAATAGTTAATTATTTTTTTTTCTTAAATTAAAATATATCACACTAACATTATGTAGTGAAAAAGTTTGTTTGTTTAAACGAAATCTTCGAAATTAGCAGATGAATTTGAAAAATTCTGTCTGATTATGATAATCAGATTCATGAGGAAGGTTATAAGGATTTATATATACTTTTAATTAAGTTTATTTTATGAGATGTATGTATATAAATCTATTTAATTTATTCTAGAATTATATTGTGCACCACATTCCGTGCACAATGTGCCAAATGTGGGCACATTGTGCATTCAAATTAAAATTCAAATGTGACTTCATACTTTTCTTGACTGTATTTTATATATGTTGTGTGCAATAAAGATTATTATTTTTATTTTATTTATTATTATCTTAATAATAAAAAGAAATTCGTACACGGATAAAACCGCGATTCTGTAAATCGCTAGTATTATATTTATATATACAATATTCAAGCGTTCCACAGTCAATCCAAAATTTGTTTTTATAATTTTGTTTTAATACACTGTGTTTATATATTTTTATTTTCAAATTACTGTTTGTGTAACATATGTCTACTTTCCTTATACATATTACATACATGTTTATAGGTACTTTATTAAGATCAAGGAAACAAATATTGGTCTCCGCATTTTAAAATTCTTTAACAGTTATAATAAAATGTAGTTAATTGAAATCATTCAATATAACCTTTGCAGTGCTATATTTTTGTAATCCGGATTATTATCTAGGAATCTGACTACTATGTCGTCTTTAGTTCCGTATCAGCAACTTCAAGTTCCTCATTCTCCAAGACGCCATCTGGTCTCCATTTAAGGTTCTTTTTCTTCATTTCTGCGTGTAAAATAGAAAATTAGTAATTATAAAGTTTATATTATCACTAGAGTTCACAAGACCACCTTCAAGACGCTCTTTTTTATTGTATTAAGAACTATTTGTTTCTCGCGGCTGAACGCTTTATTTAGTATTAGGATAACAAAAAGTAGGAGAATAATGCTAGATAGCCTTCCTCATGAACCTGCCTATCACAAAAAAGGAATTTTTAAAATCCATGCAATAGTTCAGAAGATAAGCGCGTTTAAAAACGAAATATATATAGAATAGATAAGGTGATTTGTAAGTTTTATTAATAATAATCATTTTATATTTTAATTTTGTTGTTGTTTTTTTAGAATAAACGTTGTACTATTTTTAACATTATTTTTAATCATTCCCTAGAATTTTTTTTTTGACCAATGACGTTGAAACATAAGTTAAGGTAGGAATAGAGTACTTCAATGATATTGAATGAATTATGATTTCGGGGTTAAGTTTTCGAGGATTTTCTGCTATGAATGGGAAAATGTGGAATCTGTTCTCACTTAGCATACATACCTAATACCTACTGATGTCAACTTTTAATATCTACATACCATAAAAAAGTACCTAGTAAATAAAATCGTACAAACGTGATTGCAATCGATACTAATATTATAACTCTGAAGTTTCTTTGTTTCCAAATATCATAGAGGGTTATTAATATAAATTATTAATATTTCTGTAATCCACAATTAATGGAGGGAAAATCTTATTTTCGATATAAAATTGATATAATGTCGTCATCAAATTGGAATATCAAATCAATATCGCTAATTGAATACAAATTGAGCGTGGAATGAGCAACAGCAAATATCCTACACAGTTTCCTAGAAATGAACATGGTTTTTCCATGACTTAAAAGAAACAGAAATTTATAAATAATTATAATGCAATTTGTTTGATGTATTTTCAAGCAGTGTAATGAATTTGATGGATAATCATCTATATATGTATATTTATATTTATAGTATATATCTTAATCTGTCTTTGTAATAAATAAGTTAAGTAAGAACTTATTATAAGTAATATTTTACTCAATATCAGCATTATCGACAACTGGTCTACTGGTTGCTGTTCTTGATGCTGAGCCAAAGATCATGGGTTCGATTCCCACAACGGACAGTTGTGTGTGTGATATACAAATTACTGTTTCAAATCTGAATGTTATATGTGTCCGTTATTTCTATGTTTGAGAAATAGCGGTTTCTTAAAAAAAATAATAAGTTTTTTAAAGAAAAGAAACCGTTGAAATCATTAACTGAAATATAAAAAAAAAATTGATTTTTAATTATGTTTAGAATAAAAAAGAAACCGTTGAAACAGTTAATTACCGCTATACTTATTCTTAAAGTCATTTCATTAACCGGACAATACACAATCATGGCCATACATAAATTCATACATACATACAATTATTTAAATCGGAAATCACATACATTTAGTAACATTAACCTGAGTAAATTATTTCCTTTTTGTAAAGTATTGTTTAATTGTTATCATACGAGTATTTCCTTGTTTAATAATTGACTTCTCACAAATTACAGCTGACCTATAAACTGTATCTTATCTAGATTTTGATCAAATGAGAAATATTATTATAAATTTTTGTGTGTACACTTTTTTGATCCATACTATTAAATATAATTATTAGGCTGGGCTCATGTTATTACTATCTGAATTTATCCGACTAGTTTCGAGCCCATTCGGGGTTATTCATGCGCTCTGAGCATGGCGGAATAGCGGAATGAACTGTTCACGCCAAACTAGTCAAATAACGTGAGTACAGCTGGATAATTATATTTAATATTAACGTAAATTTTTTTAGTTACTAAGGAAAAGAAAACATCCTTCATATAGATCATAAGATAAGCAGTTTCCCTAATAATAACACATGATGTTTAAAAATAATAAAATGAAATAGTGAGGGTTGACATTTGTTGGGGTTCAATGAACTATTTTAATATTGGGAGGACAAGCTATGATGTTCTTTTAGTCACTTTTCTGTACACAAATATCTTCTTACGATGCCTAACTTCCTCATTGGTAAGGCAATTTATGAGCTGCACTCAATATGCTCTATCATCTACCAATTATAATTATTCGTTGAGTTTAAAGATATAATAATTTTAACGAGGCATCATATATACAATAAATATATTCAAAATATGTTACGGATCTCTAAAATAGTTAATTAAATCTCTGTTTATAATTTGGCTCACAACTCACAAACTCCTGGATATATTTTGATTTAATTCAATGTGATTAAAATTTTTTGTTCCGGTATTTATAACATTATTTGCCCTCAAGCTCTCTTTTTTCGGCGGCAGACCGAAATCTGGTTTGAGTCATAAATACCTAATGTATTTATCTCCAACCAAGTACTAGACATAGAAATTTGATAAAGTTAAATGAATTATTCAATGAATATAAAAATAAAAAATTCGTCAATTATTAACTTTGTATAAATTTTAGGTATTTTTAAATGTTAAGCATTCAAATTATCTCAGTTTTTTTTAACAATTGTATTAGAATCTTTATCAAAGCAATAGATAATTGAGGTATAATTAAAATACAGCAATTTTAGTGTGTCATAAACGTTAGTTAGTTTAAATTATTGAGTTTTATATATGCACATATATTAATCATATAATCGATTATATTGTTTTGATTTAAAAATATATTTAAATAAATCTCTGTTATATTTCAAGTATTTTGATAAAAATTACAAATAAATTCAAAGCTGTAAAAATTAACTGCTTGGAACCCATTACCTGAAATCACTACTTCTCTTTAATGTTTATATTGTGATGGTACTCGAATAATATTTTTTGACTCGAGTCACTACCTCACTCGAATCAGTCGAGTGTTCGAGTCACTCGAGTAAAAAATGTCACTCGAGTTGCATATTGCAATTACTTATATACTTTTAGTTACCTACAATCCTAAGGTTAAAAGTTTTCACTTGGTTTCCAATAACACTTTTATTTTACGTCAAAAATATCAACTAATTCTAAATTACATGTATTTAATATTTTTATAGTCTACTATCAATATGTTCAAACTATCAATTTTCTTATTAAACTTGAAGTGTGGCAAAGTATGAGATACTAGTTTAAATCTATCAGTATGGGTTTGTACCGTCACGGTATAGATATATGGAATGGAGTTGTAAAGAGACATCTAGCGACAAAATCAACTCGAAGTGCCGAGTTTATTCAGTAACTCGAGACTCGAGAGACTCGAGTACTTTTTTCACTCCAGTACGAGTTTGACAAACTGACTCGAGTGACTCGAGTTAAAACAGTACTCGAGTCGCATCACTGATTTATAGAGTAGTCTTTGGAAGCTATGAAAAGGTTCAATACACAAAAAATGTGCAAAAAATTATGAAAGAAAAATTTAAATGATAACAAAATGGCATAAAAAAATGCTAAAATTATATTGTTTCTAGAATATTGTTAATTCTTCTTACATTTTATTTGCTGGCAACAAATTATTTTATAATTAGTGACCAATATACAAATTAACACAGATATGATATTGGTATTATTAATTATATGAAAATTAAGCAAATGTTTACAAATCTACTAACATTTATTGTTTTATTTTTGTATATTTAATATTATTTATTTATTGGTATGTCTCTTTTAAAAAGTTTTATTTTTGTGGTTAACATTGAAACTATTTAGATATATGTATCTTTTTATAATTATATCTTAAAAAAATAAATATAATACGTATTACCTAGCTTTTGATACGTTGTTGTGGTAGGGAATTTTCCGTCTAAAAAGCACTCTATAAAAAACTAATTGTAATGTGTAATCGTTTTTTCTGTTAATACAAAACACAATAGGTTTTAATGAACTCAAGAATAGATTGTAATTACAGATATTAAATTAATAGATAGATGTTTTCAAGTATTTTTTTTTAGCCTAAATTATTTAGAACGACGATGTAAATTACGTTAAAGTTTTTTTATAATATTAAGGGGCACTCAAAGTAAAACAATTGAAGGTGTATATATATTAAATTCGCTGTGTATATAAACTGTAATAATTTTGTTAACATTTAATATAGATACAGTATGTATTACACACACACACACAGACACACACAGTACTTATTATTTAAATAAATTCAAACTTTAAATAGGTCCAAGCAATTATTAATAGGTCTTTATTTGAATATAGTAAAACAACGTAAAGAGTGCCTCTATCTCTTAAAGTAATATTACAACAATCTTACTTTATCTTTTGATATCAAATATCTACAAAACCAAATGGTTTTCCTTAAATTTTTGTCCTTCACTTTTTTTTTAATTACAGTCGTTCTAGAATTCTCTAATATTGGAACATTTTTTTTAAACTATTATAGTTTCAAGAGTTCATGCTAGGAAACCTAATTGTTCTCTGACGTTTGATGGGCTTCCAATAGGTATTATACATATTGAATTTATGAGCTTCTTTTGTGGCTTCAACAAGTAACACACAAACACATAAACACACACACACACACACCCACACACACACACTCACGAAAACGCTAACACTATAATTTTAATCTAACTGTTTTAAATTTGTGCTATTTTTGTTGAGTGACTTATGTATGCCATAACGGTATATTTTTGGAAATCTTTTTAATGCAATCATTACATTATCCGAGTTAACAAGCCAAAAAACTATTAACCCAAAAAAACTAAGCTCAACTATTCATATTAATTTGTGCACTAACAGATAATCCATAATGGGATATTAGTCCATGATATAGAGCTTAAAATTGTATATTACTGGAGTCATACTTTTAGAACTGTACTTATCTAGAAAATTGTATGGGCTCTTAAAGTTATTCATTTTCAAGACTACTTGTTTTGTTTCAACACGTCGGTACTTTAAATGTATCTATATAATATATATAATCTCCCTGTCATGTCTGTGTGTCTTTGTGTCTGTCGCGTGCCATTACCCGAGAGAGCGCCGTAAAAACACGTGCAATATGTCATTCGAAAGGTCTAGGTTAAAAAATTGCTATTTTGAAATTTTAAAATTTTCGAAAATTTGGCGCGAAAAGCTGTAATTAAAAAACTATGCATGTAAGAGCAAAACGTCCAACAGAAAAGTCATTCCTCTTGAAGAGATCTATCGAATGGTTATTTTGAAATACTATACTAAATCCAGAAACTAAGGTTAAAAAAAAAATTGCTTAATCAACGACGAATACATCATTTTCTAGACGATAACAGAAAAGCTGCTTATTCGCGAGGGTTACCTTCCGAAACGAATATCAACAAACCTTGAATGTACATTATGTATATGATTCAAGGAGATACGTTTTGAATTACAAAAAAATAAATTTTAATAAATTTCAATCAATTTAAGACAGCTCCATCATCAATACAGTTATTAGTTTTTTATTATTATCAACAGGTTTGGCCAAGGATATGAAGTATTATGTAATTTTTACTTTTTATATCGATTTTAAAAGGCCATTAAATTTTGATTGATATTTAGCTTTTATTATGAATTTGACTTTTATAAATAGGACTTTGTTCCATAAACAGATCAATAAATCAAACAGTTCTACGTCAATGCACGAGGAAGATTTTCCTCGTCAGTTTAAGCAAAACCTGAATGTCACTGGATTGAATTCTTTGGACATTTCGTTCATTTTATTCGCAACTTGGGTATTTTTTTAAATCAATGGACATAGCTTCATTTCTTTGGACAAGTGTCATATAATATAATGCACCTTTTATAAATAGGCGTTTTTATCAAGAAGCTACTAGGCTCCAAGTCAATTTCAGTTAAATCTTCCTCAAGAGTCTTAAACAAAACCTGAGTGTTACTCGATTGTATCTCAGACTGTGAGGAGATTCAATCGAGTCTCGTTCATATTTTATCATTTATAACTTGGACATTTTTTTAATTCAAGCTTCTCCATAGTTTTGTTTAACAATACTTCTTTCTATGTTATAATTTTTCAGAACTACATAACACATGTATTGGGATCACACTCCATGGTGTGCTTGATGGATTATTTCTTAATCTAAGGGTTGAAGTAAAATTGTCATGTAAGAAAATAAAAATATAATGTTTTTATTTGGATGTTTTAATCATATATCTACAAAACACTGAAAAATTGTCCACTTCCTTTATATTTGTTTAAGTACGAAGATTAGCCATCCTTAACGCGTTTATGGCTGTATAACATAATCTTCAGAAGCAAATTTTGTAATAAATGCCTAGGGATAGTTGGTTTAAAAAGAAAAACGAACGATTTATTACAAAAGAAAGAATATTGTAGGTGACAGCAATAAGGAACATTTGTTTAAGACATTTTCTTTACACAAGTTCATGTTCATTATTAAATTTTCATTATATATAGAACGAATAATTCATCGTGCTGCATTTCACGAGCTGGATTAAAAATTGTGATTTCTGGGAATCCTAAATATTTTAGAAGTTTTTGCCAACAGATAGTGCTTTTTCCGGCAAAAAAAACTTATTCCGGCTGTACTCACGTAAAAATTCTCGGAATATACCGAATAGTTTCGAACCCATTTGGGGGGAGTTCGGGGCATGGTGGAACGGGGTATGAAATGAAACTAGTCTGTCAAATTCACATACCTGTAGAAACTATTTACGTGAATGGATATAACGAAGAAATATCTATTATAGTAAATATGGATGACGAAAGTTTAGATAAAAAAAATGTGCTATATATAGTTTAAGCCGTACTTTTACACTCAATGATTTCCTTAGTTGAATTAGTTGCGTGGTGTAAACACACACACGCACACACACATACTTGTGAACATACAACAGTATATTTTTAAGTATTTGGTAAGACAATTGTATATGCCAACTGTACCGACAAGTCTAGTTAGAACCAACAACTAATTAGTCAAAGACTGAATCAAAAAGATGTCGTTTATATGAAATAACAAAGTATTATTAATTAAAATTATTGTAATGTATCTTTTGAATACAAAACCACGACCGAGTTCGTAACCCACATGTATTATTCATTCTATTTCTTTCAATAGTATATTTAATTCAGTACATTTATCAAGACAACAAAAATAACTAAATATACTAACTTAAAGCGCATTAAATTAAGCAGCGTATGTTATGATATGAAATTTATATTATATTTTATCAGAGAATAAATTTGATGTTTCCAACTTTTTCCTCTTTTCGAAATTAATAAACTTTATTTTATAGAATTTTAAAATCTGTATTTGAAAGAATTATATTTTATCTGTGAGAACCTTTTTGTTTAAATATTTTTTTTTTTTTTACAAAAATTTATTCCTACAGAGAAAATTTACTTAAACCGTATAAAATACTTAGTTTAAATATGTATATATATTTTAGTATTTTTAGCACTTTGTTTTAAATCACGATTACGTTAAATAAATTTAGTTAACGTCATCGTTTTATGCAAATTTTAAATTAATTTCTAAGTACAAATCTGATGAAGGCTTCAGGAAATGAGCTTAAATACTAGCTGTTACTCGCGGTTCCACTCGCGGACGAATGATTTTATTTACTAGCGCATTCAAACTAACAAACTTTTCCTCTTCATAATATAATGATTTTTATATTTTAATAATTATAGATTTATAAGAAAAAATTATATATATATTTATGGATTTGGCTAATATAAATATCACATAATAAAATGTCAAAGTTATTTAAATATATTTTATAATGAAACGGAACTATAAAAACTCGGAACATTGTTGAACCCTGAAACATATTTGATATCAATTATAATGTTAACATTTACAGGTCGTAAATGTTAATATCAGAGTTATTAAAAAGCGTAAAATAATTTATTTCACATACATCAGTGACCATGTCAGTTCATTTTGAAGGCTGTTCTGATTCTAATATTATTTCTGATATTTTCTGATAAAGATTATCGATATTGGAAAAACAATTATGATAAATAATTTATATATGATAATAATTCTTAATTAATAGTTATTCTTAATATATTTTCTCAGATTAAGTTGGATTAAAATTTACAAATTTTTCTGACCGTATTACTGTTTGAATGATACTAACACACAAAGTTTGACTTTTGATGAGATCTGTGTCTGGTACAATATATACAAATAAAAATATTATATAAAAAAAAATAGTTTATAAAAGAAATTAACAGGTACTTAGATACTATCTACTACTATCTGAGTTTCCTGCACTGAATTGAACTATATGTTAGGGTCATATAAAGAACCCCCATCGAAAATTAATATGAGGGGGCATGGCGTTTCGGAGTGTTCTTTTCTTGGTACTTCCATAAGGGCAACTGCTTGAATGATCAAACGGTGTCGTGGCGAGCCACTATTACAAAGGAAAACATTTTGTTTAATGAGTTACATTTTTAACAAAAGAAGCATCTTCTATCCTGTCCCTTATTATATATCAACGTTACAAAAAAGTCTAGTGATATAGTTCATAATAATTGTAGAGTAGTTTATACATGTTATATCATTTACATATATAATAATTTTTATTCATATTTTTGTCGGTTATATCACTATAACTTTTCAAACATATGTGCTTAGACCTCTGACTGCGGACTTCCTACCAACACTTGACCGTAGATTATTTATGTTCAGAACATCTAGTTAGGCAATTCTTTGTTTCCTCTTAGTTTTGAAATATAAAAATAATTGAGCGAAGCTCTCTATGAGAGACTTTTTTGCATCCTTTGTGCAAGCATCAATGAAAAACGGTATATCCGAAAATTTCCAAATTTTGCACACTTATAGAGTCTGGTGGTAGTTTTAAAACAAAAATTTTTTAAAAACAAAAATAGAAAAAAATTAACAATGTGTCTCATTTTAAAAAGTAGTTGAAGACAGAATGCGTCAATGTTTTATAAATGCACCTCCTTTCGCTCAATACGCTAACACATACAGAGATTTTGCGAGCGCAGCGAGCCAAAATTGAGATCTGGTTCGCGCTCCTAGTAATTTTATTGATAATTTTGAAGGTTTTATGATAATAGTACTAGTAACTGCCGTAATAATAGAACTTTTTTGATTTGTTTTCATCAAATAATCAAATTAATCTCGATGCACTCAAATGGAAAAATGTAATTGCGATGTTAGTTTTATTTTGTTACATTTGAGTGAGTTTCATCGATGCGGTCAGTTGTTATGGCGATATATATTTACATAAAACTATCGTCATTAGATTTAATTTAAAATGGAAATGTTAAATGGAATTCCCTGCCAATCAAGGAATTGCGATACTAATAGTATAAAGTAATAGTTTTATGTAAAGAGGTAAGGTTGTATGTTTATATTATGTTCGGGATAATAGGTTATACTAATTTTTTTATGATTCTTTTACTTCTAGAAAGATATAATATTCTAGAGTGCTATAGGCTATTTTTTAATTTGGTAATATATATGTTCAATAATTAATCACAATATATGTAACTGATGTATACATTTTTTTAAATGTTGCCTAAAATGTTTGAAATAAGAAAACAAAATCTATAGCAAAAAATAATAATTACTTTTAGCTTCACAATAACATATTTTTAAGCTTAAACTTGCTAAAAAACAGTTAAAATGTTAAAAATAAAATTAATTTATAAGTTTATCGTATAAAATTTATTTAGTTGGATTCAGGATGAATTACAAATTTTTATAACAGGAAATAGTAGAATTAAAGTAAAAATATTATAGATATAAAGTTTACTATTTACTGTGTATTTACTGATGTAGATCAGAAGAAAAAGGGAACTAAAGACAAGAAGGCAGTAAAATTATGTTTAGCAACTATTATATACATATCAATTCCAGAAAGCAAACTCGTCGTAACTTAAAAAAATCGCATAAGATAAATTGTCCATCGAATCAAAAAAAATTTGCTGCATTGAATGATCCGGGTTTAAAATTTTCTAAGACTTTTTATGCTTAGATAGACTGTTGATTTTTTTGTAAATAATTCAACATATAGTTTTTTAATAATTGTTTGAGATACTACAAGATTGCTCTCTGGCGTTGATATATTCTCACTCTTGATATAAATTAATAAACCTGTTACAAAAGTATATTTAGAGTACTGACGAAGTAACAGGCAGCTAATATTTAAAATATTTAAATTTAGTAGTAGTGTGTACTTTTATTTTGGAGCAGTGTAACAATGTAATAGTATTTCATAATAAAACTATAGATAACATAATAAAGTATACTTAAATGATTTTAGGGTGCTCCTCCATGCTCCTAGATCATAATTAAGTACCTCAAATGGATTCGAGACTAATATTCCGAAAATAATTTTGACTGATTTCAGTGTATTTAGGATAAATAAAGTCCTACATTACAATATATTTACAAATATATAGATTTCAGACTTGTTATTATTCTCATATTGCATTTTTTAAGGGTTTCTCAAATTAAAGAAATCATACAATTTCAGCTGTAAGTATATGAGACGAAATTTTCCATTACAAAGTTGTATACATTTGAGCAAACTATATGAGCTTCTGATTTTGCTCTTATTGAATCATCAAATCAAAGATCATAATACGCAGTTTACATATATTAGTCTCTATTATATATTGTTATGATATATGATTGTTTAATTTGCTGTAAATACATAGATAAGCCAAGTACAAAGTACAGATGTACTGCGCACTTTAAAATATTTCATGAATCATAATATTACTTTTAAAGAAGAAAAAGTTGTTACTTGTGGTTCCACCCGCGGACGAATGATTTTATTCACTAAAGAGATAACTAAGAGTAGTTTAATACTATATCCTTTCTCATGAACCTGTCTGTCATAATCAGAAAAGAATTTTTTGAATCCATTCAGTACGTTCAGAGATTAGCGCGTATAAACAAACAAACTTTTTCGTTTTATAATATTAAGTGTAGATACTAGACTTTGTTTATACGAGAAGTTAAATTCAAGAAACTTCTTACATTAGTGCTAGATTGATTACAATATTGTACGCAAATTACGTGTGTACGATCTATATTAAGTAAAATTTCGTGAAATAGTTGTATATAGAACTATTAAGTGTTAACGTTTTTTAGTTAAAACCCCTTTAAATGTAAAAAAGATAAAGTAAATAAAAAAAATCATCGTCAATGCCACAGTTAATGGTGATAAGCCCAGAATAGCACCAATCTGGCTTATCTGGCAATACCACAAAGACTTCATACCGTATTTGAGCATAATAACAAAGCACATTTTTTATATCAACAATATTACAACCACTATTAGAAACATCTTTTCATGAAGTTCTTTATTTCACACTGCGATTCCGTTATGCTACGAAGTCATGAATATGGGCGACGGGTTTGAAACTAGTGGCAAATTCCGACAAAATTAACATGAGAACGAAAGAGACCACGAAACTCTTAACAAAAAAATGCTTTGTTGTAGTGAATTCCAAATTTGGTTCTACTCTCAGCTTTAGACGTTTTTTCTCAACAAAGGCATGCCCCAACTACCTGGTATAAGCAAAAAAGTAATAAAATATAAGACAGCTCTATATTTGAGGCGCTCTAACAGCTCTACTAGCTCTACATAGCTCATAGTTCCTGCCGTAGAATATAAATTATATTATTAAACTTCCTGTAGCAATAAAAAAATTAATATAGAGAATTAATCACAGTACAAGTTTGTTGTCATACAATTGTTTATTCATGATTGTCAATATTTCCTTGTTTGTTTGTTTTGATAGCAATATGTCAATAACTTGTTAGTAAAACAATAAAGTAAAGAAAAATAAAATAAATATAAAACAAAACTAAACTAAATAAAAAAAACGACAAAAATAAACGACAAAAAGCTAAATGAAAAAAAACGAATCTTAATAAAAATAATCTGAAAATTCGAACTCTAAATACTACAATACTAGAATGTAATTAAATTGGATTATTTCAAATCTTTACATTTAATGAATTTATTGTATTCTACCAGTATCTAGTGCAGGAAGTAGATAAGTGACATTGAACTAGGTTTTAGTTTTATTATTAACTAGTCCTTTTACAGTATTAAAGCACTACTGAATTAAAATACATGTTTTTATGTTAATATAAATATTTCTGTCACAAGTATTGGTAATTTAAATGAAATTATTTTTATAGCATATTATAGCTATAATTAATATTTTTTATTATTATTGAAATTCGTAAAACTCATTAAATCCATACTATATGGATTTAATGAGTTTTGTTTTATTTGGTTTGTTTCGTTTTAAAACAATATATAGAGACAATTTTTTTTGTATAATTATAATAATAATTATTTTTTTAATGTATTTTATCCAAAATAACAATTAAGAGTTTGTAAGAATAATGACACATATTTCTTTATAATTGATTTTATTAATAATAGCCTACGAGCCTATATCTACTTTATAATCAGACAGAATTTTACAAATCATTCCGATAGTTACGAAAATTAGTGCGTTTAACAAATTCTTCTGCTTTATATGCATTAATATAAAACGTTATCTAACTTATCTTAGATTAACTAAGATATAGTGATTCATAAATCTATATTATCAAGATCACGAAATTATAAACTTTATGTATTACATTGCGACATATTACACTGATAACTTAACACATTATTGAGAATGTTTAATTTTTATTTCACACGTCATGCATGTATATAAACCATTGTATTGTTTTGTTTAGTTCGAATATATTTGATACAAATGCCATAGTTTAACTGACGGGGGTGACTGGTTGCCAGCTGTCGTCTGTCAGTTGAGCATTGCGCGCCAAAGTGCGAGCGGTGTGCATTCGAATTTATACATAGTCGAGTGACGCTTTTTAACGCGCGGTTCGAAAGTTACGATTCGTGCGGTTTTTATAAAAGTGTATATTGTGCATCGTTTTCAATTTTTTGATTTGGTGTCACATTATTTTTGATTGGTTGTGTTTTTTTTTCTGAAAGGTAAGCTTTTTTATATATATTTTGCTTATTTAATTATATCGAGTTTTCGGTTCTAATGTAGTCTAATTTTTTTTTAGTTACATTTTAAATAATATCAATGAGAGAGTTATTTTGATTTTTTAAAATAATGAAATATTGAAATATATATTAAAATTTAACCTAATAATTTGACAGTTTAATGAAATGAGTTTATAAATAATATTATAAAATCCGTAATGAAAGAAAACAAGTTGTGTTTTAGAAATTTTATACATTTTTTTTTAATTATTTGATTCAAAGTAATAAATATGTCTGCTTTCTTTTAGTTATATAATAGAAAAAAAAATATTCAAAATAAAATATAGCACTTTCATTTCTGTTTTTGCAGAATAAAATTATCTTTGAAAAAAATATTAAACATAAAATTTTTAATTATTTTATAAAATAACCGATATTTTATATAAAATTCAGTAAAAATGTCCAAAATTGTGGATTATTTATTAGAATTAAAGTAACTATTATGATAATTCTGAGCAAATTTTACAAACAATCAAATTATTCAGCATATATTAAATAATTAAAGTCTGTTTCATTAACAAGAACTCTATAAAATTTTATATTCCAAATAGTTACATTTATTTATGTGTTGTTACAAATTTAATAAAATGTATAAAAACAAAATACAGCATTCATAATAAAAAAACCGAAAAAGAAAACAAGAACCCATTTATAATTAGAATAAATTTTATAACAGAAATGTGTTTATTAATAATTTATTTATAAATTAAGCTTAAGCGGTGGTACCTACTGAGGAAAATGATTTGTTACTAAAAATACAGATGGCTTACCACGGACTCTTAAAAAAAAATATTTCAATATTACTTTTGATAAATTTTTATAAAAAATAAATTAACTAGTATCGTCTATAAAAGAAAGTGATAAGCAGAAATTTGATTAAAACAATATTTATAGATGGAAAATAAGATTGTTGCAATATTACTTTAAAAAATAAGGTAGTACGGCCCCTGAACATATGATAGGTGACCTACTATATATAATATATATAATATATATGTCCTCTAGTTTGTGAAAGGTCGTTGACCTATAAATTCATACGATTTACTAATTACCTTACAAAGCACTCAATTTGAATATTACAATGCATAATAATTGAATAATATCACCACATGCGATTGGCTTTCGAAAATAATAATCGATCCGGATTCATTTTGAGTATTAAAGCAAAATAACCAACAAGTTTAATTTAGTTTTCCTTTCTAAAAGCAAACTCTCATGAAAATTGAATATAATAAAAAATAGTATTAAGTATATACATATACATATATATAGAAATACATACATATACTTAATATAAACGGTCTGTTTTGTTGTCTGTCAATATAAGGAATATACGTATACACTTTTTGTTAAAAAATAGCAACAGGGAACAAAAAAAAGGTAAAACTTATAAAAAATACATTAATATTCAGATTTTCAAAAATAACATGTATATTCTAACAAGATAGGCAAAGCTAAAATACACATATATAATAGGTATAATGAGAAGTGAAATCTGTACTGGAACAAATATTACAAATATGTACTTACTTCAGTGTACATTTCTGGGACATCTTAGGAAGGCCAGAGACGATTATATAGAAACACAAGATTGAGTTATAATTAGAATAAAACAAATATATGGTTTTTTATTTATGTTACAACTAGCTATTACTCGCGGTTCCATCTGCGAATTATTTTATTTATTATTTAGATAGAATCTGACTATCATAACCAGAACTTTTCAAATCCACCCAGTAATTGTTATTATTTGCGCGGTCAACCAAAAAAACATACTAAATCTTCAGTTTTTTAATATTCGTATAGCTAAATAGTTTAACATTGCAAGTTTTTATTAGTTACGATTTAAAATCAATAGATGTCACCGCTATCCAGAAACAGATGATTATATATAGAATGGTAAATTAACAGAAGTGAGCGGTGATTCGGTAGCTCAATTGGTAGACCAATGAGATGGTTTCGTAGACGTCGTGGGTTCGAATCCTGTTTAATATATTTTCTTACTATACTTATAATTTAATAATTTTAACATTTCTATATAGCCTAATTTATATATCAAGACATACAATAATTTACTATTTTTGTATGCTAAGGCAAAAAACCTCTTTACGATTAGGATTCTATCAATTTTTACATCCTGGGATAAAAAATATTACAGTTTAACGCCTGAAGTAAGAATTTGGTCATACTATTGTATACACACGCGCACATATTTCCATACTTTCTATGTCAAATTATATAATAATGATGAAAGAAACCGGTCAAGGTTTAAATTGATATAAGATTTCGCAGATTTGATTGTGCAATGTTTAATTTGTCTGCAAAGAATGTAAATTCCGGAATAGAATGTATCTTATGAGTATCACAATATTGACGTTTTTAGCAATATTTCAGACATATTTAAACAACATAGTATTTTTCTAAGATTTTCACGAACACATTTTCAATGAAACTATTTTATACGTATTAACCTGGCGTATAATTTTGGTTACATTTTAATTTTAACTCGAAGTTTCGAATGCTTTGCTGCAATCGTGTTCAAGAATCGAAATGTAAGTCTCAGTAAGTCAGATGACCAATTAACTGACTGTTAAATCCGAGTCTTAATGTGAGTTAAATCTGTAAAAAATTGTTTTATTTGCCAATGTTTAAACGACCTTTAGTTTAAATGGAGGATTTTTTAAACGAAATGTTTTTCTAACAGGTTTTCCTAACCTTTTAATTGCTAAATCGTGTATGTTTTAAAAACATGACAGTGTTGAGTGCATATTAAGAACATTTCAAATTGCACCAAAGTGAAGTCAATTATTTTAACATCAATTTTCGGCTCATTCTTTAAATAACTTTTGGTTTTTTTAGCAATGTTTAAACGATTATTATATTATCCGGTTTTACTGACGTCAATGCTATCGGAATTTGTTCAACTAGATTTGAAACCATTTGGGCCCTTATTGAAGAGCTTGTATGGTGAATTCGCGGAGTGAATAGTAACCGTAAAGTATAGTATTTTAATATTTACGTAAGTATGGATATTTATATATAATGATAATGAACCATGAAAGTTTAAATACAATTTTTTTTTATACGATATATTATTTATTATATGAGGCTTGCTTTTTAAATTTTCATAAAATTTATCTCTTGCATAAATAGTCTTAAAAACCCTATATTTTTATTTATTAGTTATAATTAATTAAACTATAATAAACAATACTAATATATTTGATAAAACAACTATTAATAAAATGCAATATATAATAATATAAATTGTATATGTCGGCGAGGCTCCAGCGTCACACTTATCTCGCTCCGGTACCCGGCAGACTTAAATAGTGAGTGTTAAAAAACCCCATTCTTACCCTCATGTCACGTGACATAATTAACAATAAATTGAAGTACTTATTAAATAATTTTACATAAAAAATGTGTTACAAATACAAGAATAAATATTTTAATATTATTACAAACGGTTCGCCGCCCATTTATATACTTCAGAAATAACAAAACTTATACAAAAAATTATATATAATCATTTATATTCTATGATAAGATATTAATAGGATTAAAAGGATTTTGCAAGCTATGTAAAATATAAATAATATAAGTTAGCTTATAATAAAAATAAAATAAAATAATTATAATAATATAATAATCACCTAATTTATTTTAAGCACCAAAAACATTATAACAAAATAATATACACAGAAAATAAAATATACAGAATCATCTTATCTCTTCAAGACATCTCTGCCTATGATACTTTAGAGGGAGATAGTATTCATATAATATTAGCCAAAAATGTTCAAATAATAACAAATATAAATAAAGTTAAATAATATTCTGACTACTTATAGTAATATTTTTACTGATAGTCTGACTACTTAAAAAAAACACCTTAATAAGGCACATCGAATCGATACCTTTCGGTCAAGGAGACTACTGCGTGCTAAGAACAATACTCTTTAAATCATTCAGTACTACTTAGGAATTCTAGAGAATTCTATACTATTCTGCAATTTAACTTTTTATTGATTTACCAATAAATTCCAAAATTGCATCAAAACTAACTAATTAATAAATAAATTAAATATTTATTTACGTTATATACATTAAAATATGTTCGCAGTGAAGTTGAAGTAATACTTATATTATAGAGTGGAAAAGTTTGTTTGTTTATATGCGCTAATCTTCAAAACTACCGAATAGATTATAAAAAAACTTTCTGATGATAGGCAGGTTCATGAGGAAGGCTCTTAGTTATGCTTATAGTAAATAAAATCTTTCGTCGAGTCAAACCGCGAGTAAAAGCTTGTATATAAATAAAACAGGTTGTATATAAATAAAACAGCAAATCTGAAAATTATAAGATTATATTATATTTTAAATCGCATTTCGTAGATTTTAAATTAAAATATCACATGACAAATGAATAATTAAATTGTGTATTTCCCGTGGACTCTTAAAAGATAAAATCTTATCTACAGGATTTATATAAAAGATAGTAATCAGTGTTATTAAACAATGTGTTAACAATAAACAATAATACATTTAATTGTTTTGTCTTTTGTTAGCATAGACTCTAGGTCTATGGACCAATTGTTAAGTTCTCAAAGCCTAAAGATGGATGTCCACCCACACACACACACAAATAATATGACTATAGATGATATATGCTTTCGGATTTAATATGTATGCACGTGTGTATGTTTGTTTGTGTGGGTGTGTATGTGTATGTGTCAATGTGTGTATATTATATGTCTACAATTTATAAAATTCGTTCTTTTCCATATACTTCCATATACCTATAAATTTTACATTTAGTAATTCTTATAAACATATACAATATTATAAACATATACAATAAATTTGGCCCTTGATAAGTAATCCTTTATATATATTTCATAAGCCTAGATCGTAAATTGTGTGCCAATAAACGATAAAATGACTAAAGCGCAATCTGAGTTTGAATTATCTATACTTGACTTTCGTGAATCACGAATTCAAGAATATGAATTGTTAAATTTATAAAAGAATAAGGAATAAAAGAAATAAAAGATAAAATTTATAAGAAAAGAAGTTTATAATTTTTTACTAGATTTAGTTTTTATATTGTGCCGCCTCTTTTTTTTTGTTTTATGTCATTTGACGGGTAGAGAATGCTTTAGCATTCAGTCCGCCATTTGTACGATTTATCACAATATTGTTTTACTCAAGTTTCTTAACTTTCAATTTGTGTTGCTCTTCTAAAATGTTGTTAAAAGTATTAAAAGTTAAAGTATTGTAATATTAGTATATTTTTAAAGATGATAGTAGTTTATGGTAGGTCAGGTTTACTTACGATATAATGACTTTTATATGTCTGTCTGTTAATCTAAGGTACATAACCTAATTAAATATCATTATAAGTGGGTCGCCCGTGAAACTACGCGTGTATTCAACTCATTTTAATAATAAAGACAGCTATGACAGGGTTTGTTTTGATTTCATTTCATTGTAAACTGCTAGTCACGTTGACATTTGGCGCAAAAATGATGATACATTTTATTTTTTTGCTTTTTTTAATTTATTTTTTATTTTTTTTTTTTGCACATCTACGACTTCTTATGTTCAGCTATCGCCCCATAATAGGTCCGCCACTGCGCACGGCGGGTGGAGCTGAGCCAAGCATTGTTGCTGAATAAGAATTATAAAGCTGATCAACAGAAAATAAAACCATGTTTGTGAACATGATTAGATTATTAAATGTAACACTGTCAGTTGTATTTCTTATGACACATAAGCAACGTTAGCAGTGTAAATAGTGGCTATAATCTTAAGCCTTATAAGAACTCGCGCGTGCGATTTCAAAACGTTCCATATGTTAATTCTATGAGACACACTTTGACCATTTAATAAAAAACTACAATCACAAATGTCACCAAAAAAATTTAGGACCTATAAGTCATTGTCCTCGACAACTCTGCCAATTTTCGACAGCTTACCATTATTCGTCTAGCAGGAGAAGCATTAGTAACGAAACACACTTTTGACCAAAAAGAGCTTAGCTACGCACAGCTCAATAAGATGTCTTTGATAGAATTCGCTTTTAAATCTTCAGTATAAAAGATAGGCATATTGTAATACGCTTCTAAGATCAAAAAAGTTGGTTTATCCGTTTAATTATTCTTGGAAAACCTTGCTATAAAAAGTACATCACAAGAGAGCAAAACATTCATTATCATTTAATATAATGATATAAAAAGTTCAATTTAATTTTTAATTGGGTTTTCCATATAAATGGGTTTGATACTTGTAGCTTGATGAATATTTCTTGTTCATGATTTAACCTAGATTATGTACCTAGGAGTATATTATTTCACGTTTTTTATATAATAAGTATTATTATAGTAAATTTTACTGATTAGTATCTATGTTTGAGAACATCCTGTCCTCGTCAGCTTCATAGGAACGGTTTTTTTTTTAAATATAGACACACTATACAGTCGTGTTATTTTTAATCTTGATTACTTCTATTATTTTTTTGAGACAATAAAAACATATAAAAATTTTGTAAGGCTTAAAAACTATTATTATTAACTGTTAGTGAATGCTTTTGCAAAGTTAATAGCTTCATTTTAAGTAAGAGACTATACTGATGTATAGAGATTACGACGGTATATGTTTTATAAAACAAATGTCCTTAATATACTAATAAAAAATAATAATGTAGTCTTTACTTTTCGATTTGTTTCGTTATTAGTGACATTTTTATTGAAATAATAAATGAAATATGTAAAAAGCTTTTTTATGACGACTACTTGTATATAACAACAACTTTGTCTGTCTATCTCCCACATTTTTGTAATTGTGATAGTTTTTTACTACGATATTTTTTGACCTGTATGTGTTTACCTGACCTGAATATGAAGTACTTTTTTATTAACTACATAGACCATAAATACATATTAAAAGACATATTTTATCTTTAAATATTAAATTTAAAATGGTACAAAGAAATATGAAAAGAACCACGATTTAGAATTAATTTCGACCCTAATATCCTCTTATAAGAGTATATGCTAATACTAAAAAAAATGTATTAAAAGAGTATATTGATCAAACTAAAGCTTCTATCTTTTCTATGTCTATAGTTGTTAAATGTTTAAATGCAAGACACGCAATACTCAATTATAATTACTACATGTTGAGTCTTTGGGTAATGTTTTTATTTGTTTTGTTTACTCAATGCGCCATTCTCTATTGGAGAGAGTTAAAGGGGTCAATGTTATGTTGAAAATAATGCTTGAGGTTTGAATTACACAATACGATAGATTTTCTAATTGTTGAATAAAAAATATAACTAATATTAAGACATTATATGTTATATTAAGTTCTGTTAAGGTCGTTTATTTATGAATTATAATGAGACTAGCTGTTACTTGCCTTTCCACCCAGTTGCAGGGATTTTATTTATTTTTAAGATAACTAAGAGCGGCAGCGTATTGCTAGATAGCCTCTAGCCTTGTCTCTTCTTATCAGAAAGACTGTTTCAAATATATACAGTATTTCCGAAGATTAGCGCTTTTAAACGAACTTTTCTGCTTTATAAGAAAGATAGATAGAGATAGATATGATAGATAGATGTATATAGATAAAGATAATATAACACACGCTAACAGAAACCTCAACAAAACTTACTTTAAAAGGTACACGTAACAAAAATATAGTGATAAAATAAAAATATTGTTATAGATTTGAGACATTTTTAGTAATTATTTTTTAATTTAAATTTTTAAATAATTATCGAGCTTAGAAAAAAAGATATTTTGTAACAAACAAAAATACTTTTTTTACTAAGAACATTGTATATTTATATTAATTTAAGACTGATATAAAAGAATCTAACTAAAAAATTCCTACAATAAATTGAAGTTATCTGTGAGAATTTTGTACAAAAACGTATAATTATTTCACATTATAATTATAGTGGGATTATATTATAATTATATAAAATTATGATAGTTTTTTGTATATTTAAATGTTCATGTGGTTTTGTTTTCTGTAGATAATTGTTTAGAATCAATCTTTTTTAATATATTTTAGAGTTTTTTTTTATTACATCCTCATTCCTGTATATATTTGTTTAATGACATGAATTTCAGCTTATAATCAAATGTAATATCATTATAAATGAATTAGTTGTCCACTCCTTAGAATATCAGATTTTAATTAAATTTTATATTTTGTAATTTTTAAGGAAGATATATATTTTTTTCCCTCTACAATGAAATATAAAACTATAATAAGAAAAAATCCTATTATTATATTTTTTATAACTATAACTATATAATTAATTAAACAAAACCTCTAATTAATTTTGTTCAAATTATAAAATATTCAAAAACTACAAAAAAAAATGCTTATAAAAACTAAAAACTATTTTTATCCGTTGTAATGAGATTAGTATCTACACTAATATAAAGCTGAAGAACAAACTCTTCAGCTTTATATTATGTTTGTCTAAAATCTTTGAATGGATTTAAAAAATTCTATCTAATTATGATAGACAGGTTTATACGGAAGGCTATAGGTTTATAGCTTTCTGTCTACCAGGGATGGCGAACCGTTTTTGATGTCGTGTCACAAGGTTAAAAAAAAAAAATTTTTTAAAAAGGTGACGTGCCACAATATTTGATTTGAAATGTTAACTTGGTGAAAATATTTAATTATACTTACTTAATTATATTTAAGCAATTCTTTTTAAAACAATTTATTATTAATCAATTTTTAACAAAAATAATTTAGTTTTTGTCCATTCCGTCAAAATTTTCAAACGTGCTACTTGTGCCATTGGTTCGACATCCCTGCTATAGGCTATCATTACGCTACTGTTCTTTTATTTATTCTAATAAATAAAATTTTTACACAGGAACACGAAAAATTACTATTTTAGTTACTATTTAGATGGTAGGTATATTTACAATGAAAGCTATAATATAGTTATGAGATAGCTAAAGAGAAAACATTACAAGTGAAAGCTGTAAGACTGGTGACACGCCAGGAACTTGCAATTCTTACTCATAATAAATTTCTTAATCACTATTTTATATAACAAATTTCTTAAAAAATTTCATTATAAACCATTTTTAACTGTCAATACGTAACATTCTTGTAAATCAGATATTTTAAATATATAAATAGATATTTTATACTGGCTGTATATGTGTGTGTATGTATCTCTGCTTGTGTGTGTGCGTGTGTAGTATCACAAACGTATAATTATTTGTATATATAAATATGTGTGTATGTTTGAGTGTTTGTGTGTGTGTGTGTGTGTGTAGTTGTCTATAGTATTTAAATATTACAAATATAGATAACATTCTTAAATAAACAAACAAACATTCATTCCAGACATGATCATGAATAAAGTAAACAATAAAATATTTATGACTAGTAAAAAAATATGGCGAAGTGTTGTTAAATACCATAAAACTGTGACAACAGAAATAAGGCTGTCATTGCATATATTTATAATAATAATAACTTACTTAAAAGATCAATACACATATATTAAATATGTAACAAGTTCCGGCTTTTCTCTCTTCCTTGGTATTTCCTAAAGCCAAAAGCCGCAATGCCAGATCACTGTCCGTCATTGACCTATCAATGAGGATATTGTTTTAAATGTGAAGAAAATTGCTGTAGCTGTCATAATTAATATATAAACTGACCATTAACTTTAACATTAATAAAATAAGGTCAGAGAATGCTATTCATGAACTCTGAACTTATTTAACTCAATATATAATATACCTATATTATAGAGGAAAAGTTGGTTTAAACGCGCCGATTTTCGAAACTACCGGATGTATTTGAAAAATTCTTTCTGATTATGTTAGTTCAGAAATGGCAAAAAAATGGCAAAAGTGCCACAAGCGACACGTTTCAAAGTTTTGATGGCACCCACATAAACATTATTTTTGTAAAACATTGATTGATAAAAAAATATATAAAGAAGATTTTTTTTTTATTTTTATTATTTTTTTTGTTTGTTTATTTATTTATACTTATGTTTAATTTCACCACACTTACGTTTCGAATGAAATTTTGTGGCACATTACCTATTTAAAAAAAAAATTGACTTCGTGTCACGGACTTGAAAAAAGGTTTGTCATCTCTGGGATAGTTTATGAAGCAGGCTATAGGTTATCTAGCATTGCGCTACTACTCTTATTTCTTAATAGTAAATAAAATCCGGCCGCCGGTGAAATCGAGTGTAACAGTAGCTAGATTTATATAACTAAGTCTATTATATAGAATTCGTTGACAACTTATTTCATTATCTTACATTATCCGGCTGTACTCGCATAATTACTATTGGAATCTGCACAAATTGTTTCGAAATCAGTTCACGCCGCGATTCCATCACGCTAAGAGCGCATGAATAAGGACCCCGAATGGTTTTGAAACTACCGGACAAATTCCGATAGAAATAACATAATATAGTAAAGCCGGATAATTATATGTAATAATAGTCATGGATCAGGAAAGTATAGATACAAAAAAATGTATATTTTGTTACATAACAAAAAAATAAATAAATAAAAGCAACATACGGTATATAAACATAAAAATAAATTTATTTATATTAAATATAATTACTTAAATTATTTATTTTTAAGTAAAAACAAAAACAGCTAAATAACTTTCACTTTAACCGCAATTCCGCAGTCAGTTTGAACAAGGTTGAGTCAGTTTGTAACTCTCGGATAGTTTAGCACAGCTTTTTTTAAATACATTAATTTGTTCATTGACCTCCTTAATTTTTATTTACATAACTGAAAGTTCTAGAACTTTCTGGGAGGAAAAATATCGATCGCGTCAAAGAATCGAAAAAAAAATTAATTCTAGTAAAAATATTTTAAACCTTGACCAAATTTAATTTACTTGTTCGTTTGCTTTGCCCGACTAAAATACTGCACCAATCGAGTTGAAACTTTGCACAGGGATAGATCAAATACCGGCGGGGGTTTGTGGATGTGTTTGAATGATATCCACCGCCACCCTCGCACTCACCCACGTATTTTCTATAACTTCTGAACCTTACACCGAACTCGATGACTATTGTAACTTCTATCGATCTGTTCATTTTTTTCTGTGTATGGAAAAATCGTATAACAAAAATTTGTTTTACGGCTAAGCTGCTTTATGATGACATTTGATATAAATATTTTGAAGCCTCGGATTGGACATATGGTACTTTCCATGAACACACCACGCGAACGAAACCGCGGGAAGAGTCTAGTTATCTGTAAATGTTGCAAATGTTGAATAAGGGTTCAATAGTACAAATATTAATTAACTTATAAATTAGTAATAAATATTGACAAGCCATATTGTATTTATTTTTTATTACAAACAATAAGTATTTCGAGAATCTTTTGATGATTCTGATCTGCAGATAAATAAGCCGGTATTATAATTTGTGCTTAGGTTTTTGCGTTTAGTTTCGCTCCTAAGCACAAGAATATATCACTTCTGGTTTTTTTTTTGTCACATTATAACAATAATATTAATTAACATGAATATTCTAATGTTTTCTAAGATTTACACGATTTTCAATAAAAAATTGCTGCAAAAAATTCGAAATGTACGAAATAAACGAGATTTATATCCGTAAGATATACTATTATATGTTAATAAACCTATATAATATTTTAATTACAGTATCTCAATTATTTCTATATCTTTTTAACGCTACTGAGACAAGAAATACTATTTAGTTTTTTTAGTTAAACATTATTATTTTTTCTATATTTAATTTATATTATTGACAAGGTAAATATTTTAAACTTACTATATTATCTTAAGTAAGTAATCATCTTTGCATCTTTAATCATCTTTGGTGCAAGCTTCAATCAAAACCGTATATCCGAAAATTTCCAAATTTTGCACACTGATAGAGTCTGGTGCTAGTTTTAAAACAAAAATTTTTTAAAAACAAAAATACAAAAAATTTAATAAGGTGTCTCATTTTAAAAAGTAGTTGAAGACGGAATGCGTCGACCTTTTATAAATGCAACTTCGGCGCTGTTTGCCTTCGCTCAATACGCTAACACATACCGAGATTTTGCGAGCGCAGCGAGTCAAAATTGAGGTCTGGTTCGCGCTCGTAGGATTATTTAGAAAATCAAATAAATTATTATACTCTTACACGCGATGAAAGTTTTAAATACTTATTTTGGCAAACGATTGTCATCAATCAATATTATATATTGTTTATAATAATACTATGTATAGGAAGGTAGCCGACGTGGTGTTGATTTCAAATATATTTAAAGGAATATATTAAGTTTATTATTTTTAATAACTGCTTAATATTTTGGTAGAATCCAAAAACTAATTTAATAAGTAATCTATATATATATATATATATATATTTCAAATTGTAACAAAAAAATCTGTAGATAAAAAACAATCTGTACATGATGTTCTAAATACGTAACCAAAAAAATAACTTCAAAAAGTACCACAAATCTGTTTAATATTTATTTATTATGATTGTTTTCTATATTGTTTAACGTAGATTTAATAATAGTAAAGTCCAAACATTGTGGCTGGCGAGAGTAATATTTTATTAAGTAAATATACACAAAGTAATTGTAATAATTTTTTTTTGTTCCAGCTAATTCAAGATGGATTTGGAGTTTCGGAATTTGACATATACAGTTTACAACAAAATAGTTAGAGGTAACTATAACAATACCAGTACATGAATTCTTGTCTGTTGACGCCAACGCATCAAAAATGTGAGATTTAAGATATAGATTTATATATTAAAATTCTGAAAATGCTCATAATTTTTAGTGTTAGTGCTACGAAAACGCATCTTGTAAAAAAAAGGATTATTTTTATTTTATATGATATTTTTTCAGGAGCATCAATAATACATGCTTAGCTTTATTTTTGCTACGTTGGCATTAACAGACTAGTACCATATAATATTATTAGAGAGCATATACAAAGCATATATAAAGAATATTTAGAAAACTTAATTGTTTGAAAATGAGATGAAGCTTCTTTTCATTCAATGGATACAGTGTGCTGGAGCTGGGTCTGCAGTGAGAGGAGTAAAATCAGTGCCTGGGACTTCTGACCTAGGATGTAGGTTTAAGGGGCCACTTTAAAATACGCATACACGCTCACTGTTACTTCTCCCTAAAACGAACTTACCAATGCCGCCTTTGAACGTTCTAGTCATGAACTGACGATAGTTCTAGATAGGCCAAGATCTTTAAGTAGGTTATTATTAAAAATTAATGAGAGTATTAGATAAGATAAGATAACCTAACCAAACCTGGAGATGTGGGTCGAATATTCTAGGCCTATGTTCTGTTGCTGTGTATCCGACATACACAAGTATATCAAATCATTTGGTTACTTAAAAAACTATTATGGACCTAGTTCTAGTTTTTATAAATATATGTATAAAACAAATAAAAGTAATAAATTGAAAATAAATTACTATTTAATATTCATTTGTCCTCAATGTCTTAAATTTCTAAAATGGTGGTACAAAAGATTTTTTAATATTAGTTCGCTAGCAAACCACAGAGTATAATTTTACGCCTCCATACATTTGTGGCCATTGTAACAAAAGAGAAAGTAAGTACTTTCATATTTTAGGAATCGTACACACAGTGTGTTTGTCGATTTAAATAAATCACAATCACAATAATGTTTTAATAATACTTTTGTAATTTATAGTTATAAAGACCTTTCCTTATGTATTTTATAATTATGAGGTAAAGAATAAAACCACTGGGCGATGGTCGTCAACTAGTCAACAAAAATGGCGTTGACATTTTAGTAATGGCTAATTTATGGCTTCAAAATAAAAAATAAAAAATATTTCGCCTTATTTATTGATAAAGCCTTAGTAGAAATTAGTTATATGTGATTGACTAATAAACAGGCCATCCATCAATCTATATTTTTGAATTTATAATATTTGAATCACAATTTTTGTTTCTTGTTTGCTGTTTCATTACAAAGTAAAAGTAAAGTACTCCGGCCATTTCAATTTAAACATTAATAATTAAAAAAAACTTTACCTGAAAAAAAACAACGATTGGCTTGGCCGAGTCGTCAGCTGATTAGTCAGCCATTTAACAATAGATTCGTCGGCTAGTCAACTGTTTTTGTTTCAAAGTAATAAATATATTTTTATTCGCAACATTTAAACAAGTATGTAACTTAATGAATCTATAGACATTTCAAACTAAAACAAAAAAATCGATATCTCTTTAGCGTTTTTTTTTTGTTGGCTATCTTACGACCCCCCTCCCCTTCCCCGCTAAGAAGGTGATGATTGAGAGTTATGTATGCCTACCCGGAAGCAAATATGCTGCCTTTAAGGCTACCCATTAAAAAACCAACAGTCACGAAAGTGTGCACTCACCTTAAACAATCTTGAGATTTTAAGTTTCTTTGTTATCTTTTAAGCGCTTCAGTTACCAAACTGTAAACAATATGATTAAAATCTTTTTAAAAAACTGTTTATTTACTAGATATATTTCTTTATTTATCGTTGTTTAATTAATAATAATAAATCTATATCCAAATAATTTAAATACATATAAATCGTTTGATTTAAACAGTAATAAAAATATTAATAAGAATACAGAATGAGCTTTCATCAGACTTGCAAAGACTTAGTCAATATATATGGCCTTGAGTAAAAGTTGTAATAGCCAGTTCAATTGTTTCGCAAAATATATTCTCAATAATTTAAGATTGGTTGAAGGTAAAAGTTTTGAAATAATTAATTTTGGTAATAGAGATGAAAATCACTGTATTATTATTGTCTTTATAAACAAATAGTTTTAAAACTACATGTTCAGAACTTTATAACCTAATGTCCGTAATGAAACATGTTATTATTAAAAATTGACGCCATTGTTGGTATTTTTGTTGTTTTGTTGAAAATATTTATTATAAAAATAAATACCTACTGGCCATGTATTCTTTTCTTAAGGGTTATATTAAACAAAAAAAAATCTTAATAATGTCAAAAGCAGAGGAAAATTTATGAAACACAATAATTAAAATAAAATAAGTTTTAAATGTAATTTTAATACGGAAATTAAAACTGTAAAAAAAAGATAAACAAATAATAAACGCATAAAATCTTATTTTGCACGAGTGTGTTTTATTCTTCAACATTCTTACTGACATTTTAGACATGACATGCGTAACTTCACGGCTCGTTCATAATTCGCTCTGAATTCCTTCCAAACAAACATCTAATAAAGAATATTATTTAGGTCTCATGCGACATTTGTGTGAGAAATCCGAAACGTTCAGATTTGTGGCATGGCAAGTCATGGATTATGATAATTCACCATCAGACGAAGCTATTATTGTGCCAGAGTTTTTAGCGAAAAACTAAAAAATGTTATCGTCATAGCACCGTATTGAAACCGTCTGAACTTTTTCTATTTAGTTAGTTATTTTTTTAATCGAGAGAAACTATTAAAGAAAATTCACTCAATGAGTTGAAGGCTCTACCCTGAAAAGCTGACGATCTAGTATTTGAAGTTATGGATAAGACGAAATTTTGAGGCGATAAAATAAAATTTTTAAAAATTTTTAAAAATTTTTTAAAAAACTTTGAGGCCATAAAATATGTTTTTTTTTTGATTTATTTAAAATTTTCCGATACTAATTACATTGAAAATATATTTAAATGAATTCTACTTTGTATTATTTATTAAATAAATTAGTTATGAAATTATTGAAACTTTCTTTTGTAAGACTTGTTTCACTTTATAAATAATTAATAGCTTTGATAGTTTTTTATTATATTTATAAATAAGTTAAGCACTGAAATGTTATGATTTTATTGTTGGTCATACGAGTAGACCTTGATATTTTAATTAAAAATTAGTAGGTGAAGTTGTCTGGAGTACCATTCACTTTGATTTTACTATTCGTGAACCCAGACGTTAACTAATAAATTATATTGTTTAATATTATTATTATATTGTATTTAATTCCTATAAAGAGCGGTATTTAGGGTTAACCAAAATAAACAGCATGCGTTGTTTTGTACCAAACATACCAACATACATCATACGAGTATTTACGGAACAGAGTCAATGAACTGCAAATGTTACACTCAAATTCATCCAAAAGGAAGAAAATAACGAAACAACATTCCTCATGGACATGAAGTGTTTTTTATTCATCTCAAATATAGACAAGACTTCAATTCACAAAAGTTTATTTTTAATTAATAAATGTTGATATTTTTTTAAGATGTATAGTTTTGAAATATCTTATTTATCTTAATATAAGAAAGACAGAAAAATAAAGAAGCTTATAAAAACGACTGTTAATAGAAACAATTAGTATACGTTTCCTAGCTGACTGGGCAAACTTTGTTTTTCTTTAAAAAGAGTCAAAATATATTTAAGTTCGTATATAGCTTTTAAAAAATAGGGTATAGTGGAAAATTTTTGGAAAATATAAGGTTGTGTGTATTTAAAAATAAAGAAAAATAATTGTAAAAAAAATAACTTAAAATTTTGTGGTTACTTAGGCATCTGAAAAATTATTTACGCATTATTGTCAGACCTACTAAATATACATACGAAATTTCACAAGAATCGGTCAAGCCGTTGGAGACGAATTAGAATTTTAGATATAAATAAAAAAATGCATTTGCTTATTGATTTGCATGAAAATTGCTTCTTATATAAGTTAATATTACAGACGACTATCATACCACGGCCCTTAAGAACGGTGGGCAACTTATAAAAATAATAAATAATCAATTATCAACCTTATATCAGATCAAGAAATGTATGCATATGCATTTTGTTACACATTGTACACGTGGGGGTCAGCATCACTGGTTCTGCGCGTCCTTGTCAAATTATAAGCCTTTAAAATTATATATAATGGCTGTAAATCGAAGTTTTAATGGTCTGTCTGCTACATTGTAAAAAGTATTAGAATTTAGAGTTACAGATGTTATTCTAGATTTATTACCAATAAATATAATAGTTTAATTATACTCGTTTCTGAAAATAAGTTATCATAAAATACATATATTAAATTCCTGGCTTTTCCGGTTTGTCAACTGTCACATATGTTATTAAATAATATATTTTTTGGAATAAGGAACCAGATCCGGTAAGAAACTTGAATCCAGAGAGAAAGCTGAGTAGAAATCGTATTTTATAAAACATAATTTTAAAATGATCTTTGCCTCTTGCTTTTATAATTATAACTATATTTTATCTGTGACATTTTAATAGTTAGTTCACAATTGACAGTTGACAGTTGACAACTAACAGTTGACAGTTCATTCCTGAATGATTGAACAAATTGTATTGTGATATATATAACGTACGTATCAAAATAGTTTTAAAATGTTCCATATGAAGAGTTAAAATGACTTAATAATTTTAAAAGTAATAAACTATGCCCTATATATTTGTACTTAGCAACAATTTATCATAAAAAAAGTTCATCGATGTACCATGGATTTTTTATATAAGACAGGCTGTATAATAAATAATTTTTAAATCAACTAAATAAAAATCTTCTCCTAAATATTCCTTTTAATATTATTACAATGAAATAATAATTATAACATAATTGCAATTTGAGAGCTTGTTCTTATCTAATCAGTTTTAAGGTCGTTTGAATTATACATGTGTGTGTTATGCCTTAGTCTGTGTGTTTTTAATATTCTTATAATAACGATAGTTTTGCTACTTTTATTAAAATGACTTTTTCGTCTTGAACATATTAACATCTGAAGGGGCTTAACCATCCCTTGAAGTAATATTACAGCAGTCTTACTTTTAATTTTCTATATATCTACATAACGATATATTTTACTCAAATTTCTGCAATTCACTTCTTTTAGGTATTACTACTGATTGGTCTTGAAAACCTCACAGGTCTCAAAAAGTAAAATGAAAGTAATATAGAAACAATATTGCTTTTAATATATGATAGTTTTAAGACTTCATGAAACCTCCTGATTCGTGAATAATTATATGCTATATAAGATCATTATATTTAATATAAATATTATTAGTCATAATTGATGTTTTGTATAAAAACTGTTTACTTGTAACTACGACGCATTTATTTTTAATCTGTGAATTAAGTATTATATATCTGTTCCCTAATTTATACAGCAAAATATACCCAACAAGCTTGAAATTGAAACTAATTAATTATTGTTAGACATCGTGGAGTGGAATTAAGACACATGAACACTTCACTATGTTTTACTCGTAATTAGCACTTCTTCTTCGTTTGAATACAATAGATTAACTGTCTAATAACTCCTGAAAATGATGTTTATATACCCTTACTAACTACCCTTCTCAAATAATTAACAATCTTAGTCAAATCATCAACTTTAAACACAAAATACAAAATACCGATTACTTTAAGGATTGAGGAATCTGAAATATGAATATTAAAATAATAATAAATAATATTACATAAAAACTATACCATTTTTTTTTTTTTTTTTTTTTTTTGTTCGTTGAAAAAATCCGTTACGGATACCCCGTCGGCCAAGAAGGTGATGGCCGGGGGGGTTATGTGGGACTACCCGGCAGCATAGAGGACGCTGCCATTTTTAAGGCTACCCACTAAAAAACCAACGGTTGCCCTCATCGCCATAGTGCGACGTCACGGGATCGCGTTAACACTCACCGTGACACATAAAAAGTATACCTTACATTATTAATAAATGAAATTAATTTAGTATCAAAGTGTGAAGGACGTGGTATAAATACTATGTAAATACCCAATGACCTAAATAAATGTTAGTCTTTTTGTTACAATTAATCTAGTTCATATTATATTTACTAATGCATCCGTTTGGGTTATCTCTTGTGATAAACCAACACACAACGAGCACGTGCTCTGAGTAATTCTCTCTTAATAATAACATACGAGTACAAAATACGTTAAAATAACTTCTAAATGCAATTTTAATACGAATATTAAAAAAATATATTAAAAATTTTTGTTAATATGTTAGTTTAAATATTATATACTATAATATAGTAAGGAATTGAAGTCTGTCCATTTATGACCATAATAAATATAATTGATTTAAAATAAATATAAATTAGTTTTTATAACAATTGCTGTGTTCCGTAACATTTTGCTCATTTGTTTGTTCCGGTATGTTAAGCTACTGGACAGATTTTGATAAAATCTTTATTGTTATTGCCCGGTCCCTTTGTAATCTAAAAACTATTTTTTATGCGGGGTTATACAAGCGAATTAAGACTATTATTATACTTAATATAGAAACTGTTAGATAGATTTTATTAATATTTTATATGGTGTTGAATTATTACCAAGGTTAACATATAGGATGTTTTAATACAAAATAGTCACGTTCTCCCAAGAAAAAACTAAAATTGTTGTAAATTGTAAATAACTTAAGCAATACAATCTTATTGACAAATAAAAAAACTACAAAAAAAAAGAAAAAAGTTAGTATTTCGTAGTTTTAAAGTAGCAAAAATACCAAAGTATTATTATATATATCTTTATTAATGGTAATTTTAAATCGTATATATTAATAGCGTAGGCAGAGTTTGTCACAGTGATTATGGGACGATGACTACATAAAAAGTTATGACATATTGAAGAACTTTAGTCGTACATGTACAGAAGAATAAAGAACTAAGAAAGATAGAAGTGCTTTAAAAGACACTTCTTGCCACACATCACCACCTTATGTCCACCTTAATCAGCTTTCTCATGCGGTGTTTCCGAACCAATACGACTTAGGGATCTTCAAGAATCGAGCATACAAATTTTTAGAAGGTCCGCAACACACTTCAGACCCGTCTGGGCCTGCAAGTGCTCATGGGCGGCGATGATCACTTTCCTTCAGGTGACTCGTCTGCTCGTTTGCCCCTATAGCATAAAATGAATAAATAAATAAAAAACATTATTTTTTCGCCAAATGTCAGACGTGACTTGCAGATTACACTGAAATGAAATCAAAACAAAACCTGTCACAGGTCTGTATTGTTAAAATATATGTTGAATAGACGAGAAGATAATTAAATATATATTGAATATCCCTATTGGTATAATAGAGGTATAGGTTTCAAGTTTAATTGAAAAAAAAACACAGGATTTTTTATTAAGTATTATAAATAATTATAACGCTGACTATTTTAATAGTTAACGGCACAATCTGGTTATGTTTTTATCATATGATATTTTTTTATTTATATTATGTTTATTGGTAAGGGATATGTTTATGTTGACATACTGATCATTTTATACTGAGGCGCGGCCCCAAGGGATTTTAAGGCATTTCATAATAGTCACGAAACATCTTAATATCGTGAATATCAAATTGTTAAAACTTGTAAAAAAGAGTACAAGAGTGAGAGAGCTCCTGGGAACGTGGATGGATATAACACTAAAGGAAGACGGAAGAGAGAGTTGTGAATGATGACATGAGGATAAAAGGAGTAGAGGAAGAATTGCCGAACAAGAAAGGCGCGAGCATAGAGTCCCATCCCCATAGGGTGAATTTTCCACAGGCTTTCAACATATAATATAGTAATATAGTTATGCCGCTGAAGATAATATAATATATCCAATTTCTCATACTTTAATGTTTTATAAATATTGTTGGTTGAACAAACAAACTATAGGTTCAATCTTTCAAAAAACAAACTCTTTTCAAAAAACTTGTAAGCACCTTGCCTAAATTGCATTTAAATCTAAAAGAATTAACAGAATTATATGAAATGTAAAAAACATAACATTTGTAAAAAACATAACATTTGTAAAAAACATAACATTTGTAAAAAACATAACATTTGTAAAAAACATAACATTTGTAAAAAACATAACATTTGTAAAAAACATAACCTTTGTAAAAAACATAACATAAGTAATATCAATTTATAATCCCCGATGATTAATACTTGAAATTTCTGGTACTTACAAAAGATATAAAATAATCAGTGTTGTAAATGTCACACAATGACATTTGTAAATTTTAAGAATATTGTTTATTTTTATTTAAATTATATTTATTAATATAATCATTTAGAATTATTTTAGTTTTATAGTTGTAATTTTTTTCTTTTTATTTCAACTTATTGTCAAATTTTCTATAGAGTATTCTCTGTAGCGTTAGGTCATTTTCGTAAAATTTATTGAGCGAAGCTCTCTATGACAGACTTTTGTGCATCCTTTGTGCAAGCATCAATCAAAAATGGTATATCCGAAAAATTCCAAATTTTGCACACTGATAGACAACAGTTTGCTGGTGGTTTTAAAAAAAAATCTCATCTTGAAAAATAGTTGAGGACAGAATGCGTCGACGTTTTGTAAATGCAACTTCGGTGTTGGTTGCACCTCGCTTCGATCAATATGCTAACACATACCGAGATTTTGCGAGCGTAGCGAGTCAAAATTGAGGTTTAGTTCGCGCTCCTAGTTTTTGACACTAAGTATCAACTAAATAATTAATACTTAAATGTCATAAACATAAACGTCAAATTGAGAGAAGAGTCAATGATATAGATAACTTTATGAGACTCATGTTTTAATCATTACAATTTATAATTTATGAGAATTTAATTACATAGTTATAAAGGATAAATGTATATTAACTATTGACTAAAAAGCAACCTTTATGTTATTTTAATTAATATTAATTCACTACACCACATACCCATCTTTATACTATATATAAAACTGAAAATTTCTTTATCTTTGCTATATTTGAATAAACTACTGCTCCGATCCAGCTGAAACTTTGCACACGGATAGATCAAATACCGCCAGGTGTGTTTGAATGGAATCTGTGTGTTTGAATGAAATCCTCCCCCAACCCTGCACCCATTTACGCATTGTTTATAACTGCTGAACCGATACATCGATTGAATCTTTAATAATGTATCTTTCGTCAATCTGTCTTTTTATTTGTGTTTTATATGTTTTACGTCACATAGAACAAGCCACGTCAATGTACGCCACGCTACGTCAACTGTGTCAAATACACAAAGATTTACCAAAATTTGTGGCAGTTATTAGCCAATCGGTATATACAATTTAAACTTGTGTGAATATTTTTTTAAACTATATAATGTCAGTGTACATACGGAGAATAAAGAAAAACGTAATAAGCATAAAATATAAGCTCTGAAATCATAAATAAGCTTGTTTATAACATGAAGTAATTATCCTGACAATATCCTTACCGCAAAGCCTTTAAACCACAAAGGAAAATCCACCAATCTGTGGTGAGATAAAATATTAAAAATATTTGTATATTTTTATACAAGGAAAACATTTAATGATGGAAAGTTATAGTGGTCTGTTGTCTGTCATTTTTGATCTTTGCAATAACAAAACATTCATAAATCTTTTTCTGACAAATTAATCTCAATATTGTGTTTGGGTAATTCAATTAGTTTAGGTAATAAAAACTTATTACCTTTAGGTAACATTCAGTTTGTTCGTTTGTTTGTTTTTCATTCGTTGAGTGAAGGTAAAAGAACCTGCATCACTATGTTATAATCTGGAACTGGAAAGGTCATTGACTTAAATACAAAACAATGTAATATCGCAACAATATTGTTTTTGATTTTCTACCACTTTCTTTTGTATCTGTAAAACGATTTTGTTTTAAAAAATTTCTCCTAATTTGCTTTTTGAGGTATTACTACATGATTGCTGTTCTTCTATGACTTAATCTCAATATATATATATATATCTCAGTTGACATATATAGACTCAGTTGACATATATAGACTCAGTTTACATATGTATGTAAACTGAGCCTGATCCATTAGATTTGAAATCTTAGATTGAAACCTTAATATCTTCTTAAAATCCCTTATAATTTCAAAACTATATTAGATCGAGGGAAAAGTTTCTTCATATTCTACTATGATAATGCAAAAGATACAAAAAACTTATTTCTATATATTAGTATACTGTAATTATTATTTATCGTCTTTATTAGAAAGGATTTATTGTATTCATTAGGATTGTATTCATTGGAAATTATAAAAAAAACAGGATCTAATAAAAGTCGTCTATAAATAATATCATAATAAAGTAGCTATTATTAAGTCATTATAACAAAAAATCTTAATAAACGTATATATGTTTCAGTTAATATTAAACTAACTTAAATAATGTTTTGACGAAATAATTTTATTATTATCAAAAATACATTAGAACTCGTAAGTAGGTAGTTTATAGTATAAGTTCTATATCCAATTTACACTTTAATTTGTTTTTAACAATAATAAAATGCTTTATTAATCTCTAATAAAAACACATTACTATACATTTATGTAAGGATTTTCTCACTGTTTGTAATTGTATAGCATACCATGTAAAAAAACTATTGATATATTTAAAAGATATACAATTAAAGCCATATATTAGGAGAGTTTAGTTGATGACTCTCAACTATGCAGTTCGCTGATCATATTTCCAATGCCTAGTTATTACTGGGGCAACGACCGATGCATTTAGGACATTAAACCCGCGGAGGTCGGTAACAACTTTTGCATGGGCAAGGCCAGACATTTGGTATGAAAACGAAAGCCTATCTTTATATATTTATATATTCCAGAGTATTTCAAAGTATTCCAATTTAAATTAAAAATATGGTTAAATTATGATTATATTTAAAGGCCAGTATTCCAATTTTAATTTTAAGAGTAAGTTTAAATTACGATTATATTTAAAGGCCAGTATTCCATTTTTTTTTATTTTAAAAGTATCTTTAAATTACGATTATATTTAGAGGCGAGTATTCCAAATTTAAAGAATTTTAAAATTACGATTATATTCTAAATTTAAATTTAAAGTATGTTAAAAACACGATAATTTTTTAGAGGGAGTATTCAATTTTAATCTAAAGAATAAGTTTAAATTACGATTATATTTAAAGATCACTATCCCAAAAAGAAATTTAAAGTATTTTTAAATTAAATAGTTTATTAAGAAAAGTGGGTAATATAGGATTTTATACGTAGATATTAGTTGTCAAGCTTGTATGCTTTGAATTAATCAGTTCCAGTTTGTGTAATAACGAGTACGAAGGAAAATTGATTAGAATAACTATTGTTATACCTTTAACAATGCAAAACAAATACCAATAATCAACATTCCATAGCATTGTAGTTATGAGTCCAGATTAACGAGTTACAAACAACAAATCAGTATTATAGAAGTAATAATTGTATTTTTTTTATCAAAATAATCAGGAATAAGGATAAACGAGAACTACAGAAATTATTATATTTTTTTGAACATCTTTCAAAAGTTATTTTATAAAAAATTTATTCATTAAATCTCTTAATTAATAGATTTATTACAAAACTCATTAAACGGAATCTCGTGAGAAATCGGTTGTAATTTTAACTAGCTATTCTAAAAGAATTAGCTTTGGCGTTAATAATTAATATTATATGTTTTCAGGGCCGGGGAAGCAAGTCGTAAAATGTGTGAGTGGAAGATTTATGTCCGGTCAACTCATAGCTATAATGGGGCCTTCAGGAGCTGGCAAAAGTTCTCTTTTGAACGTAATATCTGGATACAGGTATGTATATTATGTATTATACTAGATAATGTGTATATGATAGGTTCACAATATGTTCATTTATTGCTTTTGCGTGATATATATAGTTTTTCTTTGTATTCAGGTTTTCTGATACTATGATTTCGTAATTGAAACCCGAACACTGGATCAAAAGATCCATTACAAAAATAAAATATCAAATCAATATAAAAATGCAAAAGATAGTTTAATTATTGATAAAATACTCAAACCTTATATTATACGAAAGCTAACCAATATTCATTATAAGATCATTCTGATAGAGAAAGTTAACTCTGTTAACATTGCGCAGTTGATATCTGCAATGCTTGTGACAGAATAATTATAGGTATACGAGATATCCCATGTTAGGTCTTGCATTGCACCACTATCAGAGTGGGTAGGAATTTCACAGTTGTAGGTACTATATTAGTGATGGGACTCGAGCACTGTTGTTACTCGAGTGGCTCGAGGCCGGTTGTCAAACTCGTACTCGAATGAAAAAAAACATACTCGAGTTACTGAATCAACTCGACATCACAACTCTATTCCATATATCTATACCGTGGCGGTACAAACCAATACTGATAGATTTAAACTAGCATCTCATACTTTACCACACTTTAAGTTTAGTAAGAAAATTGATAATTTGAACATTAGTCTATAAAAATGTTAAATACATGTAATTTTGAGATAGATGATATTTTTGTTGTAAATAAAAGTGTTGATGAAAACCAAGTGAAAACCTTTAACTTTAGGATTGTAGGTAACTAAAAGTATATAAGTAATTGCAATATGCAACTCGAATGACATTTTTTATTCGAGTGACTCGAAAACTCGAATATGATTCGAGTGAGGTAGTAAAAATGCTCGAGTGAGTCGAGTCACAAAATCTTATTCGAGTCGCAACACTACTAGCTATAAGTCGATTTTCGCTGAGTAACTCGTTGATCACACATCTCGAATCTACCTGTTGAGTCGTTAGCTGTAATAAGGAAAAGTTTTTTATTTTTTATTTCTCTAACGTATTACCAGGTCAGCTGGAGTCACAGGGGAGTTATTGGTTAATGGTCAGATCCGAGATGAACAGCAGTTCAAGAGATCGTCTTGCTACATCACACAAGAGGACCTTCACCAACCATTACTCACGGTGCGCGAAGCTATGGACGTTGCTGCCAAATTCAAAGTACCTAAGGGGGTCAAAATCCCATCAGAGGAAATTTTGCAACAACTAGGGCTCCTTGAACACCAACACACAAAAACAGATCAATTATCTGGAGGACAGAAGAAAAGGTATTATATTTATCCATTTCATGTTGTTTCTGTTTATTGATATTAAAAAGACTTATTAAAAAAAATTTAGAAGGCATTATATGACCTCAAAAATAGTAAAAATATATATATGAAATAAAAATAGTGATAAATTGTACAATCTTATAAACTTATTTAATTTTTGCCTGTTTTCTTGTGGTCGATAAAATTAAAGGCAATTGATTGTATATATACATATGTATTTGCAATATTATAATTTCACAGTATTTAATTATTGCAACAATATTACAGTGCTAGGTTTGGATGGCGACTGACTGGAGTATATATAATTATTTATTAATTTACTAAGTAGAATATCGAATATCGATCTGTTTCTAGGTGCCAAGTATGGACAGTGATATTTGTTTATATTAATTATTAAGCTAAGCTCTCTATGAGAGACTCCTCTGAATCCTTTGTGCAAGCATTAATCAAAAACGGTATACCCAAAAATTTCGATAGACATAAGTCTGGAGGTGGTTTAAAAAAAAAAAAAAAATGTAATTATGTCTCAACTTGAAAAATAGTTGAGTACAGAATGCATCGACGTTTTGTAATTTGGCCTTCGGTGCTGTTGACACCTCGCTTCGCTCATTCGGTTCGGTTCGAACTCCTAGTATAATATGAAGGCACAAATTTAAGAAAGTTACGAGATTTGTAATAAAATGTACTAAATATATACCTATATATATACCACACAGGGATCTCAGATATCTTGGATAGATATCAAATTGATTAAGAAATCGATTACCTTATCTCATTTGATTGCATATTCTGAATATCTCATATATATTAATTACAGATGGTAAATTCGATTACATTACACATAAAATATATGTATGTTTATGACAGTACTTTTTATTCGGATATCATAATATCTATTATGAGTATAGGAGTTTTTATAACTCAGAGATTTTCCTTTTAGATTATCGATAGCTTTAGAGCTGGTGAACAATCCACCTGTGTTCTTCCTGGATGAACCAACTAGCGGTCTTGACACAGTCACCACCATGCAGTGTGTGAAGTTGTTGAAGCAGTTGGCGAGACAAGGAAGAACCGTCGTGTGCACCATACACCAGCCTGCAGCATCACTCTTCGAAATGTTTGATCAGGTATTGGTTTCTTTCTTATTTCTTTTAAAACTACTGAGAAATGAGTTCTGTGTACCGAGGAACTTTACAAGCATAGAAATAACTATCATGAATAATACCCAGACTTGAAAATTCTGTGAATCACACAAACAACTGTCCCATTTGGGAATCGAACCCACTACCTCTGGCTCAGCAGGCAGACTCACCAACCACTAACCACTACACCAATCGGTCGTTCTTGAATATAATAATATTGATATTATAAATCAAATTTATCGCTTGTATATTAATTAACCTAATGACGTAACAACATACTATTCATTACAATTTCATGTAATGCAAATTGTAACAGTTCTTAAGTAAACAGATTTATGAAATACTACCTTTTGCTCGCGGTTCCACCCGAGTGCAAACGATTTTATTAGCTATCAAGATCACTAAGAGCAGTAGCGTAATGCTAAAGATTATAGCCTTCTTTGTGAACCTGCTTATCATAATCAGAAAAAAATATAAACCTATCTAATAGTTTCGAAGATTAGCAAGTTTTAATTAAGAAATCAACACACTCTTCCGTTTTATAATATTAGTATAGGTTAAAATAAATTTAGAGTGAAAATAACTACACGAAATCGTATTATGTTATATAAAGAAGTAAAATAAAAACGTAAACTTACTCAATATTATAAGGTTATTTGAAAAAATATATTTACATATATATGTAAGCGTGGTGAAAAGAAATATTGTGGGAATTGAAATACCTAACAATGAATTTAAAAAAGCAACCATTATATTTAAATTTTATAGTTCTTTGTTTATTTATCAGTCTCTCGATCAATTAGACTTAGAACTTTAGTTTCAAATTATTTCATTAATTAATCATTGTTATTTTTAGCATTACATTATCCAATCTAATAGGTCAAGAGAGCTAATACTGTATTGAGAAAACGCTTTTTAGTAAATATACAGTTTTTGTACATAATTCCGGCTGTACTCACGTAAATACAATTGAAAATGCCCGAGTTGATCCCAATCGGGGCCCTTTTTCATGGACTCGAAACAATGCCGGTAGTTTGATAAATGTCATATACAATTTTCATCTTATATACAATTCCGGCTGCACCCACGTAAATACAATTAAAAAAAAGCCCGAGCTTCGAATCCATTTGGGGCCCGTTTTCATGAGTTCAAAACATGGCGGAATCGCGGCGTGAACTGTCGGTTAGTAGCAAACTAGTTGTTCCGATAGTATTCACGTGAGTACAGTCTAATTGTATATCATATATCCTACTTGTAATCATGAAGAATGAATGTTTTTATCTATTTTTTAAGGTAAAATAGCGCTCAGTAAAGTGGAACTGCAATAGTTAATGTATTTCTGTATGTAAATTAACAAAAACTAACTAGTAACCGACAAGCAATGTCTACATACATTTCGAAATGAAGTCTCACGTACTGGAAATGTTTTACAAACAAAAGTAACTCGTAATAATTTTATATTTGTAATATTAACTTGATTAATGTTAATAAATCACTAATAAATACGATGTTACGAAACTTATTATTAGGTTGAGAAAATGGAGTCGTTCTTCCGTGTTTTACAACACCTCAATATCTTATTTTAACTCTATAACTAAGATGTTTATTAACTCACTAAAATTATCTATGGGTATTAACATTTCTAAGTAATATTATCTCAATGTTTCCCGCCACATTTATTATTACGTCAAACATGACGTGTCTTGTCAAAATTTTAACTGTAAGTCAAATTTTTTAAATTATTTCTTTTTTCCATTGACAAAAGTTCATTCCAATCAGAATCTACTGTTAAAATAAAAATATGTTTTGATCTCAGTAAACTTAAAGCTTAATGATTATAACAATTAAAGATTATTAAAGATTACTAGTAATACACTCTTCACTAGTTCTCACTTAGCATTTGTTAATCTTTTGCAACAATATTGTTATTGCTTGAGAACTATACGATGCATGGAATCTTTTCGAATAGAAAAGGCAGATTACTTTTAGTATATTTACAAATATTTTGCAAAGGATAAGCGATTTATGTAAAGTTTCCAATAAAGACGAAAGTTATATATATTTATTAACTCGCATCAGTTATATAGTATGACAGCCACGTTCCCGCCATGCCCCGCACTCATGTATAAGAGCCCTGATTGGGTGCGAAACAAGTCTGTCAAATTCCGATTGAATTGGCGCGAATACAATCTGATATTTATATATACTAATAATCATGGATCATAAAAGTGTAAATACCATTGAAAGTTAAATTTATAATAATATTAAACACAGTAAAATCTTATATAAAGCTATAATAATTATTTTTAATTATGATTAATTGTAATGATATTAATCTTTTTATGACCTATTGATTTTTAAACGTCATCTCTGGTAGATAGGTTATTAGCAGACAATTGACTTTTGATTGATGAATGACATTAATAAAATAATTAAAAAAATATTAATTGAATCAGAGCAAGAAGTTTTTAATTTAAATAATATATTCAAGTTAAAGTTTTATACCACTTAAAGGTATTATATATTAATAATCGTGATAACTATATTATAATTACAATATCAACATCACGTTCAAATGTCTCAGATTATAGATAACAAATTATATTAGAATTTATCGTTTTTGCTAATAAGTTATTGATTGATAATAATTTATTATTGATTTATGACCTTTATTATTATAAAATCTTATTTTATTGATTAGTTATTGTATCACTGCGATTAGGAAGTTATTGTATCACTGCGATTTTCTAATTGTATATGTGTGGGTTTGTGTTATGCATATATATTTATATGTACGTATGTATGTTAGTGTTTTTTGAGCTAAATTTTTTCTCGACTTGATTATGAAATTGACTTCGTTTCGATACCAATCAATGCGTATTCACTTAATTTAAAACTGATTATATAGTTTTCCAGCGAAATCGACTAAGTAATTTTTTAGTGTAACTATTAATTCCGCTTTTAGTTGTAGTACCCATCCAAGTTTGTTAATGTCAGAAAAAAGTGACAATTGGCAGGAAGTTGTGTTTTTATTAATATGTAAAAAAATAGTAACAAAATTATTGTAATTTTTTTTAAGTAATAAAATATGATGTGCATTTGCAGTGGTATTAATGTCTTCAGTGCAAGTAATGATGGTGTGGATAAAAAAAATAAAAAATAATAAATAAAATTCTTTTTTTCAATAATCGGGACTTCAATGTGATGGGCACGCTATCCATCACCGCTTATAATTTTTCGAACATGAATAATTAAATCTCGTAATTTTCATATAATGTTCTTCGCTAATTTTAGATATTTTTTTAAATTTCCTTAACGTGAGTATTGCTTTACATAGAATTTTTATAATAATCCTAAAAGTGTGTTTACCACTTTGTACAGAATTTATTTATGTATTTATTTATATATTTTCCACTTTGAATCACTTGAAGAGTCAGGAGGGTCCATATTTATACCATACTTATAGAAACATTTAGGTTTAGGCAGGAATTTTGTTTTTAAAAATATATAAATATTCAAAAATATATAACACTTAATATTACTACGTGGTATGTCAAAATCACTGTGAAAAAAAATTACTTATACTACATAATAGTCATGTAACAAGCTGTTTATCATCTGAGTATTTTGTTTTGATAACAAATATTGTAATTTATAAATAATACATCAATTAAATATTATCCAATGACCAATTATAATAATATGCAAAATTATTTCCACAAACATATATTTTTTATTAATTTGCATAACTACTATTGCATGTAAATATAATTATATTTTTTTTATTGCGATGTCCCTGTAATTATTGAAATTACAATGAACAATGTTAGTTATGTTGGAATTAACTGGAAATCAGCAAAAAAATATACCAATCCCTTTTATTATTTATGGTATTATAATTACAGGATCATAGACAATCGAGATTGACGTCACTAAAGTTAAAAGCCAAAAAAATGTTTTTTTAATAGGTTACCTACCACAATAAAATTTCATTCCAAATGTTACCGCGGTGAAATTATACCTAAGTATAAATAAATAAACAATAATAATTCTTCTTTATATAATTTTTATAAATCTATGTTTAAAAAAAATAATTGTTTTTGTGCGGGCCATCAAAACTTTCAAACGTGTCACTTATGGCACGCGATCTATACCAAAATAAGTTTGTTGGCTTAAATTGGCTTATTTTTGAAACCACCTAATAGATTTGAAAAATTTTTTGATTATGATAGGTTTATGAGAAAGGCTGTAGGCTAGAATAACGCTACTATTTTAACTTATCCTTATATTAAATAAAACCAATTTGCAGGTGGAATCGCGAGGCAGAGCTAGTATATAAAAGTGAACATTTTAAAATGGTAATCCGGTATTAGTACTGGACCGTCTTCTATTTTAGTTCATAATTACTAACACATAAGATGAAGTGATTCTTATAATTAAAACATGTGGCTTCAGATTATAATGTCTCAAAATTTATATTATTCATATCTAATTTCATCCACGTGTAAGTTATCTTCCCAAATAGATATTCAGAAAGCAACTAAATAAGAGCTATGATTAATTAGTAAAGTGGATTTTTTATAATGATTTTTAAGATATATACGAGTTCTAGACATTTCAGTAAAACTATTTTACGGATATAACTCGTGTTTATTTTTATTATTTTTTATTTTTTTAATTTAAACCCGACGTTTCGAGTGATTTGCAGCAAACGTGTTCGCGGTAAGACGAGATGATAGTGTCTGTCAGTTAGTCCGTTTATTTGTTACCTACCTCCAACGGTTTCTCAGTTTACGGGCAAAGAGCTCAACAGGTGTTCTATGCAACACCTGGGATCCTAACATAAAAATATTAAATCCCACGTCTGTGAACATACTGCCGGACCCATAGACTTAGTGGATTTTTTATTTTTAATTTGTTTAAACTGTAATTTCAACTGGTATAACAATAACATTTATTTCTCTTTCTTTACAAAAAGTACACGATATCTTTTGAAATATATATTTTTAAATCTTGAACAAAATATACTTTGTCGTTATTTTTAATATTTTTAAACCTTTTAATTGGCTTATCGTTTGTATTTTATAGACTGAAAATGTTAGATATATAAGTTATATAAGATTTTATTTAGTAATTGCACTTCCACGGCTTCGCCCGCGTGGTGTGTTTTGTAAAGCACCAAATAACAAGTTACACCGCCTCTTCACCTCCGTTTCACGCCGCGACGACTAGTAGGCTTAATTAGGGCTTCATTTCGTTTAATCCTATTGTAGTATGATTGAAATTATTACTCTAAATAACTTAATATAAAAGACAAAATTTATTTATATAAAATATTGAGATTGATAAATGTATGAATTTTCATAAGAATTTAATACTCTATGAAGTATGTTTTAAAAAAAGCCTCAAGATTGTATTTATGGCTCACTATCTAATTTATATGCACATGAAAAAGTAGGTTTATAGGTTTATATATCTGTAACTTTTATTCCTTCCAGTTTTGGCATATGTTGTAGTTTAAGATGTTATAGAAAACTCTTATGTTGTAGTTTAAGCCCTAATATACTACAACATGTGTCTTTTAAATGGAATTTCTTATAATATTCAAAGGAATTAATACCACAATTTGTTTGTAAGGTAATTAATTTAAATTCTGTTAAGGGGTTTACTAGTTTTGTATATAATAGCTTCCGCGAAAAAGGTATGCTTCTCTTTTAATTAGAATTATTTAATACAAACAACCTACTTTACATAATCTTCGTATAGATTCAATTGCTTAAGCAGCGCTCTCGATTTTTTCGGATATACTTGATTTAAACATTATATTATCTCCAAAATACACAAAACCTCTATAAATTATAGCCCGTGTGTTATTATGTGAAAGCTATGTACTGTATTGTATGTATTACTGTAAAATTTCATAAAAATCAGTTCTACAGTTTTTTGAAATATAATAAACATACTTTACATACATCATCATAAAATTTTGCATTCAAAATATTAGTAGGATTAAAAATTATTAAACATGTAACGGATAAATGACGTTATCATCATTTTACTATTTAATTACTTATTTTTAATTACTCATACTTATTCACTGACATATGTTTAAATATCTACCATTATGTATCTAGGAATAAAATTTTTTTATATTAAATTTTATAATTAAAATTATTTTAATTATTCAAACACTGATAAAAAAAATATTACAGTCAGTAAAAAAACCGGTGTAATTGTTTAATTTTTTTTCATTGTTACTTCTCATTAATTTTTTTTATGTATTCACACACACACACACGATCTGATGATAACAAGGTTATCATCAGAACGTGTAAAGTGCTTATAAAACTTAATTATAATAATATTATTATTGTAGTTACTATGAAATATCTTCTGTATTTTAAACTTTATAAAGAATTTCATAGACTTATTTTTAAGGCAGAGACTGTACTTCAAGATAATTAATGACATCGGGAAACATCGGGAAAACATCGGAAACATTCGTATTAGTACTGAAAGCAAGAAGAACAAGCGATACTGTTTTGTATATAATGTTGTTATAATGTTTAAGTAAGAAATGAAATTATAATTGTTAATGTTATTATTCTAGTAGTATAAGTATTGGTAATGCTTCCCAAATATTTAAACTTATTGTACTTGATATTTGGATTGGTTTTTAATTTTATTGATATAAACAAGTTTCCTGTTTTAGATCTAATTTATACAATATAGTCATATCTCGTACAAAACATAATGGTTAGATCTATCTGGTAAGATCAGCTCTATATCATTATACTGCTTAGATAGTCGGTCATCTTCGGAAACACGAATTTAGCCGATGCCCATTATTTATCTTGAAGAACAGTACTCCTCTGCAAAATCTGACAATCTACCATCTTGACGTGTTAATGCATATACACTGTATCAGGTCACATTTCTAATTATAAGTAGATCTAACTGAGGTATTTTAATCATATTATATTTTTTTCCAGGCATACATATTAGCAGATGGTCGTTGTATTTATCAAGGAGACACTGAGGCCATGGTTCCGCACTTACGGAGCCTTGGCCTGGTATGTCCTAGACATCACAACCCTGCTGATTTTAGTAAGTTTTTAAAAGCCTACTATTTTTTATTAAAGAATAGGAGTTGTAAATATCTCTCAGAATATTTATATTATATGTATATGTATTATATAAATTAATTAATTTTTTATGCAGTCAGAATAAAGTACAATATAATTGTGTTTTTCAGTTATAGAAGTAACAGAAAATCCACAAAACATAAAAATGATGTGCGACGAAATGCTAAATGGAAAAATGTACAAATCAGCTAAATTAGAAAACCTTACAACAACCACCGAACCAATGAACAACATGCATTTAAAAATATGTTATCAAATAGAAGACGAGAATGGGGAAACTGAAATAATGTTGTCAAATGAAAAATGTACGTACAAAGTGAAGCAGTACAACGAGCCAAGTGATTCTACGATTTCATTAAGCCAGCTGTCCCGAGATGAGTCATCACTGGCTTGGATGAAAATACACAAGTCCACGAGCCGATTTCCGACGACATATGTCGAGCAATTTACAATACTTCTTTCTAGAATGTTGTTACAAATATCGAGGAACAGACAAGGTAAGGAAATACATATTCATTATGTAGTCATAATTATTCGTAATACAATTGTACGATGAGACATTTGCAATTAAATTTAAAATGTTTCGCGACTTGACAATTTACAATTAATGTAAATACCTAATTATTGGATTTATACATAATATAAACTTTTTCCTGAAGCTCTTAATGAACTGTTCCACTTTGTAACAGTTGATATTGATAAATGGTTGTAATTATCGCTAAAAGCATGAAATTTTTTTTAGAATATATGATTAAAAAATTCGAGGGAAGAACTCATTTGATGGCTTTCGGTTCATATCTAACAAAATATCATAGTAATAAAATAATTCGATAACTTAAAACTACTAGTCTGTGAAATATATAATTGTTCACAGCTTTGTAATAAAACATTTATAATAGAGCTCATTGTGTGTGGTAGATTTCAAACTATGAATCATTATTGAATCATTGTGGCCTTAGATAATCTAGTGCATTTTAATGGCGTCATGTGTGGTCTTATATCTGTGTTAGAGCATCCGCGTTTAGTTACATTATCAATTTAAATGATAATTTAATTCTGGGAATAAAAAATATAAATTTAGTAGTTAAATAAACCTTAGCCCTAAATAAGTATTTGGTTTATTTAGGATACGTAAACTAAAACTATTTTATAATTTATCAAGCACTATATTAACTATGGGAGACGGGTCTCAATAGCTGCTTGGGTTTTGATGTGTCGGGTGCCTTTTCGAGGAGGGTAGCGGAATCCGCAACGGTTCTAAGGTGAACGACCACAGGTAGTTGGGAAGCCCAAGTTGAGGATTAGCTACCTATGAAAGGCTGTCCGGCCAATTGCAAAATTTCCATGCGGGCTCATCGTTTTGGATAGCAACCAGACGTAGAGGCCCGATGGTCAGCCGATGGTTCGGAAATCACAGCGATCACCAAGTTAGGCACCCAACGGCTTGACAATAATAATTTTGATACTCATGGTTTTGATATTCAACGTTTCATTCAACTGTCATTTCTCGTCCTATTCACTCCCATTTATTAAATAAAAATAAACAAAAAGAAAAATATTTTAGATAGTAGTTGCAGTCTTCTTCACGCTTAGTGCACTTCACTAATAAAGTGCGCGATTATGTTCTTTAATCGCGCACCTTTCTATCACCACTGTCACCCCTTTGAGACAGCATAGCCGCACTTCCTCTTTTTTACGGAGACGCAGATACAATGTCCTTTGAATACATCGAAATTCCCGGGTACACGTTGAAGCATAACTCCTACTTCCGTGCCGAAACTCCCCCCACTTTTACTATATAGCTTCAGTAGATATATTAAATTTTAAAAAATACTATTCCTTTTACTGTGGTGATTAGTAGACAACTCTTTTTTTTGAGTCTCAGTGAGGCTGCTGATACAGCTCTTCATCGGTACCCACGGAAACAGCTCGTTTTTCTGGGGGACTTTAATGCCTGTTATCAGAACTGGCTGCTCTTGTACCAGAAGATCATCCACGCTGAAAAGAGGCGTGAAATTTTGCGGTATCTTTGGATTCCTTCTAGCTGGTTCGGCAAGCAACAAGGGTGCCTGATGACACATAGAAAACTACCTGGACCTTCCAATGACCACAGATCCAGACAGCTATCGTGTTGCGGTTTGGTATTTATTCCCCTTTGCAAACTTCCGACTACTGTCTGGTGAAGTCTGTGACTTATATCGCTCCAGATTCGAAATCTAATGATTCTTCTTGTTAATAGAATGGGGAAAAATCAAACCAACTGGCCATCTGTCATCAGTGTTAATTGGCAGTAGAGGTTTCTGGTTTTTTGCCAAAGCGATCGAGTCGAACTCCTTCTACCATCATTGACTTCTCTGCTGATAGCTCCCTAGCTCATATAGCGACGGATAAAGCAAATCTTCACAATAAATGCGGAGGTAATCCGTTCTTTCTGCAACTCTTTTTATTCTGCTACGCAGATGAGAGTAGAGTCTAGAGATTACGTACAGGCTCTCAAAAAGAAGCCAACGTGTATTGTTTCAAGAACAAACTTCAGGCAGTCTCCGCATGGGGAAATCCCAATTTTATTAAATTCAATGCCATGAAAGATATAGAACGTATATCTATATAAGATAGAAGAAGATATAACGTAACCAGAACCCCTCCCTAACGGCGAAGCCGGGAATATCCCCGGGGTTTTAGTGGGTATACCGGTCCATTCTAGACCGGGAGTCCCACACTACCACCGCTCCCTCCCAGAGGTCCCCTCCCCCTCTACACCTTTGCGAGTTGTTAACATCTTGGCGGTGGTGTGCGTAACGCATTTCACCGGGAAAAAAAAAAGGCTTAATCTAACCACGAATTTCAGTTTTGATTTTGTGGCCATAATCATCAATGAACCCAAATGGAAAAGTAAAAAATTAAAGAAATCGTTCTTTTCAGCTCTTTGGATTCAAACAATTCACCACGTGATGTGCGCTGTGCTAGTGGGCATATGCTTCTTCAAGAGTGCAAACGACGGTGCTCAGATGTTTAACCATCTGAAGATGTGCGTTGGCCTTGTCATATTCTTCGCATATACCCAAATTATGGTGCCTGTATTAGTTTGTGAGTATTTAGGTTTGAATGTTATTTAAAAAAGAAAAAAACGTACAAAAAGAATAAGATTACATTATGTCAATAAATGAATGACGACTTTGCCTGCTCAGACAAGTTATTGGGTTCGATTCCCACACGGGACACATGTTTGTTTGATTCACAGATTGCTGTTTCGAGTATGGATGTCATTTGTGTTTGTTGTTGAGGTTATTCGTCTCGTGCGGGAATAGTTATTTTATTATTATATATAAAATATATATATAAGTATATATATTGCGTCAAAAAGCGGTTCTATAAAATTATAATTGTTTACTTCTTAATTTCAGATCCTCAAGAAGTTAAATTAGTGAAAAAAGAGCACTTCAACGGATGGTACAGTCTATTACCATACTACGCCGCACTAACAGTATCAAAACTTCCAGTACAAATAACTTTAAACATGACGTTTTGTACTACGGTATTTTTCATGGTAGGAGTGCCTTTTACAGTGCCAAGATTCCTGATGTTCTGTCTGGTTGGAAATATAGTTTCATTGGTGTCTGAGGGCATTGGAATGGCTATTGGATCTATGTTTAGTGTGAGAGTAAGTTATTTTTTTTATTTTTTATTAAAATTTTTTCATTATGTAAGACGAACTTGATTAAGTTATTAGTTACTGTAGTTATTGTATCAAATAAAATATTAATGTTTTAAATAAATATTGAATGAAAAATTTATCGATACGAGCTGGATTTGAACCCGCAACCTCTGGGAAACCGGTCTACCCATTGAGCTACGATGCAACTACTCGCTTCGATGAATTTAGCATTGTATATTTGTATAACCATCTTTTAAGTCTAATAAGCTTAATATTATATTTATAATAAAATGTATATAATAATAATAAGTTTAATTTATTAAAAAAAACATATTTAAATGTTTTTTAGGCCTGGTTAAAATTAAACAACTATAATTTTTTGCAGAATGGTTGTGCAATAGGACCAGCAGCCATCGCACCTTTCCTTGGCTTAGCAATCTATGGTTTCGACTTCGCTCATAGAATTCCCTTAATCATGAACATTATAATGAAAACATCCTACATCAGATGCGGAGTTGTCGCCATGGTGTTAACTGTATTCGGCTTTGGTCGTAAGCCTCTCGAATGCAAGGATGTGTACTGCCATTTCGCTAAACCAGACGTCTTACGCAAATACTTGGATATAGACAACAGTTCTGTATGGTTCGAAGTTGCAATAATGGTTGGAATCCTGATTTCTGTACGGTTTCTCTGTTACATGGGACTGAAATACCGTTTTGCGACATGAATGCAGCTCCTTTGAAATTTGTTTTAACTCTCGCTGGAAGTGCGAAATTCAAAATTTGTGATATAGTTGATTGTAAACTAACTTTGGTACAAATTTTTATGGTTTATAATATATTAATAACCAAAGAAACATATCATTAAGGTGCTAAAGGGAATGGAAAAAAATATACAATATAAAGTTATTAAAAACGGTATTATAGAAATAATGGTACAAAATTAAAAGATCTGTTGACAATTCATTTTCTTAAATTAGCGTTCGATCAAGCATTTATGTTTGGAAATAGTTGCACTTATTTATTTGTATTCTTAAATTTAATGGTGGTTTTAAATAGAAATAATACTTATATACTAACTGGTATTACACATTAGTAAGTAGGTATTTGAAATATATTTGATAAGAGTTGACAGTAGTAAGACTCATGAAAGCAATGTATTAACATTTTTGTTATCACTGCTGCAAATCTAATCTCATAAGTTTAAGAAAACTCTTTTCTACAATAACATCGTAAAATGATTTCAAAAAATGTGGCAGATATATCGAAAAAACTAATATTTAGTTTTTTATCAGAGCATGGGACGAAAAAAACTGATCGCATATGTAAATATATCGATATTCTGAATTTTGACTCCAGTTTATTTATACAAAAAACTAAAACTTTTTGTTATTATAATAAACTTTTAATTACTTGAAGAGACAATTAATTGGATCCAAAAGTATTACCTTATTTTAATAAGCAATTGATTGTAAATAAAACTATTTAAATAATTTATGGATTTTGGATTTTGATAAATAAAAAATATATATAACTATATTTTTTTTATTACTTAATCCTATTGTAAATATATTGTATGTTATAAAAAGTTAATATTTTTAAAACAAATTTCATATTTGTCTATAACTTACCTTATAAAATAGAATTGATAAAAAAGTTTATTCGGAAAAAAAAAATCTATTTTTCCCTACTTTTTTTTGTATCAGTAGGGTTTTTTAATTTTACTTTTTAACAGAAGCCTTGTCTCTTCTTTTTTTGATGTGTTTTTTTGTTTTAGTTTTTCTCTTTTCAGCCTTGTCTTCTTTAATGGCCTTCTTCCTCGCTTTCTTACTGTTTGGTGATTCATCCCGGGGACGAGCACTGTTCTTGAATTTTGTTTCTGCAAATACAAAATATATTTATTTTTACTCAGTGTATAATATTAAGCTGAAATTTGTAACTTTGTGTGTACTATTTCAAGTAGAAATAATAAATTTAAATGGATTATAGGGGTGGCTATTATAGGGTGTATCTTTATAATATAAAAAAACATAGACAAATGTATGATATGTACAAAATTAAGAAAAACCTATTGTTAATCATAAGTCAAAAATGCTCATGATAATCTGAGAAAATAGTAGGAAGGATTATTTTTGAAAAAGTTGCAAGACTTTATCAAAATGGATTCAGTAATTTAAAAGATGAAATCCTATACATTAAACTTTATTTGTTAGATTAATTTTTGTAAAAAAAAAAAACATTACGCTCCTTGTTTCATCCTTTGTAAAGTTTGTAAAAATTTTAATACTTTTAATACAAACGAATAAAACGTATTAGTATATAATATAATTATCCGACTGTACTCAGGTAAATTGTATTGATATTTGACCAACTAGTTTTGAAACTATTCGGGGTCCTTATTCATGAGCTCTGAGCATGGCAAAGTCGCGGCGTGAACGTTCACGCTGGTAATAATCATGGATCACGCGAGTTTACATAAAAAAATAAAACATACTTTCTTCCCCATTTTCACTTTCATCTGAACTGGTGTCTGTGCCAGATAGTATATCCTCTTTTAATATGTCAGGTTTGTCAGCAGTGCCGGTGAAATCTTCATTGAAACCAGCTATCTTCTTGTATATGAGATCTTCAGTTTCACCCTTCTTGGCTTTGTTAATGTCGCGCTCATAATTAATAACCTGGAATTTGTTACAAATAAAAGTTAATTTCAATGTAAAGAAAGATAAAATGAAGATGTAAATATTTATTTACTTTTGGTAATAGACATCTTTTACAACACATTTTATTTCGTATCTTAAATATATTCAAAGTATTAGCTTTGTTAAGAGATATTGTAATTCACTAATATATATATAATATACATTTATGACTTTACTAGCTCTTAATCGAGGTTCAAATTGCAAACGATTTTATTTACTAATAAGATAAATAAGAGTAATAGTGTCATACTAGATAGCCTTCTTAAAGAAATAGCTTATCATATTCTAAAAGAATTTTTCAAATCCATCCTATAGTATAGTATAGTTTTTCAAATCTGATAACATTTATAGATTTGTATATTGGACACCTATGGCCAGTTCAAAAACTTGTTACCATAAATGTTCGGTAATACATAAATAAATATATATACATAATTTAGTATACACTAAATAAAGTTTGAAATTTAATAAAATCCTTACCTCATCAAGTCTCTTAGGAATATAAACATTCTTAAATGCTTCTTCTTCAATCTGTTCTTGAGCAGTCAGTTCTTCAAAATTCCGTGATGCTGCCTTTTCAGATAATTTTTCAAGACATTCTTCAAGGTTATCTTCATTTATATTGCTATCGGTAATGAAATCAAACAATTCCTTCACAGTCAATGTAGCGACACCTCTCTTTCGGAAGAAATCAGATATATTAGTGCAGTCCTTTCTCAGGAATTCAAATGCATGTGGATGATCATGTTCAACAGACTGAGAGACATCTATGACCACAACATTTCCATTATGATATAAAAGATTGAATTCCGACAGATCTGCATGAACTAATTTGCAAATATTAAACATTTTCCACATCATAGTAATGCAATCTCTATATAACAAACGTGCAGTAGACTGAGATATTTCTACGTCCTTTAATTTAGGAGATGGCCAGCCATTATCTCCTATAAATGTCATTACTAATACATGACTCCGTAAAATTATTGGTTCTGGAACATTCAGCCCAGCATTGTACAATCGTACAAGATTTCTCATTTCTTTCTCGGCCCATGTTCTCACCATTTTACGTGGATTTGATCTGCAATAGCCATTCCTAAATCGGTACTCTCCAGATACGTATTTATCACGGTCTTTAAAGACTAATATTGATGTTTTAAATATTTTAACAGCAAAATCCCTCCCATCCTTTGATGTAGAATGATATACATTAGCTTCTTTACCAGTTGATATACATCCATTAATTTCATTAATAATTCCTCTATTTAACAGTTTAAAGAGGATCATCTTTGTACGAGGATCCATAACCTGTTCAGCTGTTGCTCTATCATGTTTATCTTTAATTCTGATTCTTTCATTATCTGTCTTTCTATCATTAAGGTCAATAAACTTTTGAGTTTTCTTATTTATTATTGGTTCATATTTGTCAACATTTATTTTATTAATGTATTTTTTGAATAGTTTCTCACTTGGTTGATATGAGCTTACTTTGGTTGTTGGGTTTTGTGGATTAATATTTTCCTTTTTCTTTGTGGTCTGAGTGTCTTCATCAGAATCATAGAAATAATCGTCGGAGTCAAGCTCTTCTTCCTCGCTGCTTAGCTTTCTGATTTCTGGTTGTTCTGCAAACTGAAAATTTTATTGATTTTTGTTATAATTTATGATTTAAACAAAATAATTACTTTATTTTTAATCATTATCACACAGTAGATATAAAAAAAATCAAATATGATTCATTGATAACTTTATTCATAACAACTTTAAATAATATATTTGTTGAAAAGATAGTTTAATTGTCTGGTGATAGAATGTTCACAAACAAATTTAGATAAGCATATTTTAAATATGAAAAACTAATATATATATAGGGTTTTTAGTTCCCGTTGTAATATTATTAGTTACATTATTTGTTATAGTATTTGAATGGCGTATAGATTTCGACTCTTCACATAATCTTACTATTTACTTTAGATGATTAAATATTCTTGTATAAAATATATTTTTGTTCTGTTTGTATAAAATTATAGGCTATTCAAAAGTTCCAAACTTAATATGCAATTGTTTATATTAAGTTACTTACCCGGACCGATTTCACCTTAACCGAGATATCCTCTTCGTAATCACTGAATTGACCGTCCGACATTTTAACAAATATAATATATTTTTAATTTTTATACACGTTTTATTAATAAGAACTATCACCGTATGTAATTATGTATGTGTATATAGTACTCTGTGGTATGTACTATCATTCATAATTCTGCATTCACATGGTTTTGACATTGACATTTTATTTGTCACATAGAATAAAAATATTTATTTTTATAATAGCGTTTACGAGGATTCATTGATGTAGGATTATTTCTACTATTTCACGATTGTGTCTTGGTCATTCATACACTTCACATTCAAGACGTCTTCATAAAATAAGGGTCAGGGATCACTCCATAAGGAATCAAGACTACATTCGTATAGGCATAGGCAAATGTGGTCTTGACAAAGGCCTGATTTAACTAAATAAATAATAGATTGTAGCTATTTCCCCGTAGACGTGTCATATTTTATGATAGTTTTAATTATTTGAATGTGTATTTATTTTAATATGTATTATTTTAAATTCTACTAACAAATAATTTGACTATTTGTCTTCATTCGAAGAGAACGTAGTTATTTGAAAAACAGACGAATCTTCTTCCGTGTCTTAAATGACATAGGCGAAATAAATCGTGCAATAAATTACGAATAAAAACCATATTTTAAAGCATTGAATTGGATTGAGGGTTCATTGACGTGATAATATTTAAATTAGTTTGTATAATTTTCTATTTATAATATTATACGAAATTGTTGTATGTTACTACCAAAAAAGGGGCTTAAAAACCAATATAAATTGGTGGAAATGTGACCATATCGACTAAGTGTTGAAAATCTTTAAGATTCTTAATTGGTATCTATCAACTTTTTGTGGAGTACACTAAAAATGTCATGAACGCGATTAGCGATAGAGGAATTCAATCATAGTATTAGAACCTGGGATTTTCTGGACGTTATTCTTCCATAATATTACAATAAATAGTTCACCCATTCCACGGATAAAGATTTAACTTATTCGATTACAGTTTCATCACAGGTTAAGGGATTAAGATTCTAAATAGATAAAAGCCAATCTTCAACCTGCGCAAAGTCGGGAATATTGGTTTCAATTCAAGAACGGGGAGTTCGATCCTTGGTACAACGTGCAGGATCTTGCTGAAAAGTCTATGTTACTTTTAAAACTGTATTGATCAATATGTTCTAAGACGGCTTTGAATCTTTTAAACTAAGCCCTTGTACCTTTTTCACCTAATTCAATCTTTCAGATTCTTTAACTACATACTTGACATACTTTGCACTTTTACATTACTACTTCTTGAACTGCTGCTTTAAAGCTATAAGACTGCTTTGAAGCTTTAATTGTATAAGGTTTTTTTTACTTAATGGACATTTATGTCATTTTGCTAGTTATAATGAGTAGCTCAATCGTTTATTTTCATTTGTTTCCACGTGTAGTTGTTTCAGAACTTGAGATTTAACAGAATTGATTACTTTTAGGCGATCGAGTAGGTTAAAAACTAGCAGTTACTGAATGGCTATACGATGGTTATACGTATTTCGAAAATACCAACCAGCATTAGAAAAAACCTTAAAAAATATATAGCAATGTTTTGAAAATGCAATATAGGTGCTGTTACTTTCCAGAATCAAATTAATACTTCGTGGAAAATATGTTCCATACATGTGAGGCCCGTTTTTAAATAAGTGTGTGATTCCTAGATCTGTCACTGGCGGACACTATTTGATTTGATATATATTGTAATACTAAAATTTCACTAGGAAACCTTTGTCAATTGATTATTCAAGTAATGGTCTGATGAAACCGCAATTGTAACTGAAATATTAATTTAATAAGCTTAGTGCCTATTATTACATAAATATCATCTAAAATTTAAATAAATTTTTAATAAATAGTATGTTTTGCATTAGTCATATTCTAATTACATTGAAAGTAGTACTAGTATTTACACAACATACACAACATACACAATCTTTATTCTATAAATAAGAAGAATAAGTCAGATTCTATTTGCATGATTCTAAAAGGGATTTTCGATGGAGAAGAATCGGCAAAAAATACTACGAATACTTAATAGGATTATCAATGGAAAAGGGTCGGTAAGATACACTATAAATAATTAATAACTATATCCACATATATGACTATAACATTGTATACAGAGTATAAACAAAAAAGGCAACATTGGCGGCCTCAGAGCTAAAGGTGAATACTTTAATCAATGAGTTCGAGTAAAAGGAACGAAGTAGGGGTCATTATGTATAAAGGACACCAATACATACACGATATACATATATATTATTTAACATACATAGAGTACATAGATTACCTATACATATGTATGTATTGATAATTTATGAATTTACATCTATGTGTGTTCTTTGAATGAATTTACTGACAAAAGAGTATAAGAATGACTATTTTTCTTGATTTTGTTTTTATTTTTAATTTTCGTAATCATTATAATATAGTTATAAAGTGCACAACTTTATTGATCATTTTCAATTCAATTTGAGTATCTATTATAATAGATTTTATTAATTAATATCATTCTTGTCAAAGGAAGACTATCATAGTCGTTTATATAAATCGTATTCCAGTACGTAACAACTCGATTGACTTTCGTTGAAGGTTGGATAAGGTTTATTATATGTTATTATATGAGGCCTTGACAATGAATTTGTTTAATCAAAAATAGTTAGCTAATAGCATAACTAACTGGGACGCTTGATTGAGGAATCAGCCAATTCAATGTCAATTGGAAAAGTGACTGATGCAACTATATCTATTTATATTTGAAAGAAATATTAATTATAATGAAAGTAAATAAGGGATGTTACTCATACAGATAAATATATATCTTATTTCTCAAAATCAGTAATCGAATTCTATACCATGTTCTATTTCAAGGTCAATAACGATGAAGCAAGATCAGATCATAGATAGTAGAGTCTTGAAAACTAGATTTATAATGTTAGATACATATTTGGATGGCTGGTTTGACGAGAATAGATAAAGAAAGAAATGAAAAAACGTAGTTTTAATGTGTGGTATGTGAATGGTTGTTAGAAAAGATAGAAACAATTTATGGTGAAGTCACATAAAGGGGAGGGATTTAAGAATGTAACCAGATGAGCTTTAGGTATTAGTATAAGGGAGTGATTAAAGAAGATATGGATGAAGTGCGTAAAAATAATTTGGCAAAGAAGAAGCAATAGAGGTGATCTATAATAAAGCGGGAAAAATTTGACATAAAGGCTCCAAATTATAATGTCAGGGACTCAATAACTTGGATTCGATATATCGATATTTTCGATATAATCACAAAATTGAGTATCTTATCTCAATTTTTTGGATCTTATGATAATATTTCGATTAAATTACAAAGATGAAGTCAGACAATTATATATTCACGTACAATAAGAAAGTAAACCTATTCGTCTTCTGACCTTGTAACTATTATGGACATATGTATATGGAAAGGAAGGAACAGAAATGAAGGAACAGAAAGAAATGAAGATAGATATACAAAACATTTTAAATACTTTTTAAACTTGTGTGATTGATTGGTTCAAAGTTCCATTCTTTTTCATTCATAAATTTTTCTTTTGCATATTTTTTTTTGCATGGCTGAACCGTTACTCAAACTAAAACATTGTAGCAAACCATTTAAGAATAGTAGATTGTTGGATTTTTTTAACTTATAATAAAATTTTATAGTTATTTTTATGCTTAAATTATATAATTACAAATGAAAACATTGATAAAATATATATTTGATATTTTTTACACATCTACTTACTATTAAATTACGGTTTCTTATGATATATTAATATGCCCCAAAATAAATCTCGTCGTGAGATTTTTTGTCTATAAGTCCCCACTAGAATGTGATTAACTAGTGGGGATTTCAGATGTTTCTAAAATAAACATTTTCCTGTACCTAAACAAAAAATGTGTTATGAATGATTCAAAGTATCCTTATAATAATGATGGAAATAACCTAATTCATGTTACGGTAATAGATAAGCATAAAATTACCTAAAACTATACACTTAAATTATATAAAAAATGTTAGAAGATATCATGACAATGTAAATGTGGACTATACTCGTATATAGTCTTTATAGCATTACTAAGCAGCCGGATAATTATAATTAATAGTATTACTAAGCAATTAGTTGTTAATTGCTTAGTAATATTATAAAGAGTAAATAATGGAGGTTTATTTTGAAAAAGGCTCTATATTTTTGACCTAAATTTAAATTTGCAAAGGAGTTTAATAAAAAAAATCTAATTTTAATTTCATGATGGTCATTCGCAGTTGATTAGCCATGTAACAAAGGTCAGGTCTGACCCATAGTTCAGTTAATTACCGTTACAACAAAAGTCCAAGGAAAAAAAAAACTTCTTTTATAAGTCTATATGAATATTGTATATTATATGTTCCGGATTAACAAAATATCGTAAAGTATGCAGATTGAACACATTCCAGTAATTATGTTTTTGTGGATACACGTATGAAAAATATTAAATTAATAATTATAATATAAATTATATAATATATATATGTTTAAAATATTTATAGATTTAAACAATATATTAGGAATAAAAGTTTAAATATATTTGACATCCCTACTTGTTATTATTAATTATTATTTGATTTGCTTACAATTTACTGCAATAACCTTATAAAGTGAATTGAATCTGAGTCAGAGTATTTAAGAAGGCTGCGAGTGGAATTACGGTCCAAATTCGCGTTGCTGATGGCAGTGACCGCCCGCGACCATAATTCAATAGTTAAAGTTTACTAAATCAATGGTAAAGTTAAATATTGTCTGAATAACTTCTAAAATGCCTGCCGATTCAACCATAATTGTAGCGGAGGAAGAAAGGAACGTAAGCCTGTTTCAAAGTCTCCCAGAGAGATCGAAACATGAGGATTTTATTCGAAGGGCGGTGGATTTTCTGGTAGAAAGAGTGGTTTTCGGGAGATCGGTAAGGAGTGCGAAGGTTGTGGAGTGGGCAGCTCCTGAGGAGATCAAGAGAGCTATTGATCTAAAACCTCGTTCAGGACCAGCAAGCCATGATGAACTTCTGGCATTTATGGCAGATGTAAGTAATATATATTAATTTGTTTACTTATTTTAACAATAATAACATTTGTCGATAGAATTTCTTAGTGTTATTTAGAGTTTATGAAAATTATAATTATAATATTAAATATAACAAGGCGAATTAATAAATACACAAGGTAAGAGAGCATATTTCACTAAGGCTATTGTATTAAAAAATACATTTAAATTCGCATTATTAAGTTTAATTAGAAGGTAAAGCCAATAAAAGAAATATTATAATATATTTTAATGAATACTTCAAAATTAGAATAATTTCTTAAAAAGTAATAGTAATCACAGTTATTACAAAGAACCAATTATTATTCATATTTTAATTATTTGTATTCTTTTTAAAGAAAAAATATATTTGTACTTTTACAGGTCGCACGATACTCCGTCAACACAGCTCATCCATATTTCGTTAATCAACTGTTCTCCTCAGTTGATCCATATGGTCTCATCGGACAATGGCTGACTGATGCCCTTAATCCTAGTGTTTACACCTTCGAAGTTTCACCTGTATTTACTTTGATGGAAGAAGAGGTTCTTTATGAGATGCGCAAAATCGTTGGATGGTCTGATGGGAGCGGTGATGGAATCTTCTGCCCAGGAGGCTCTATAGCTAATGGATATGCAATCAGCTGTGCTCGGTTCTACTTGTATCCAGAAGTTAAGGTTAGTGATAACTTTCGATACTAAAAGACTTTTTAATAGTTATTTTTATATTTTATGATTTACTGATATGATAGTGATATGAAAAACTTTTATTTAAAATAATATTTCAGAACCTTAAATGTAATTTAAATTTATTTACAGTTCCAGAGATTTTTTAAATAAAGTAGTCGTGAATGTTTATAAATACTATTAAGTAATAAAATGTTTGTTCTTGAGAACCTATAAACCTTAATAAAATAAACATTCTATTGAGATACAGTCATTCTTTAAAAATGTGCAACAATTACCATTGTCCTTCGCCAGTTTGAATTATGCTCCGTTGAGTTTTATATAAGTAATAAGTTTAAATTAAAAGTGTGTTCCACCTTAGAATCAATTGTTTTGAAAGAAGCCTTTGATTACCTTAACCCCGTTTATGTTCATTATTTTGTTGCGTGTTTTAAAAACCTTGGGTCTTGATGTGTCATATCAGATAATATTTTTTTTTATGTCTAAAATCATTATTTAAAAATGTATTTTTATTCTCTAATTTTAATTTTAAAAGATAAAGTATAGTCAAAAGTGAAATATTATGGTTTATTCAATTCATATTACATCTAAATATACAATATCTTTATACATAGTATTATATATGTCGTAAATGTTCTAATCATTAGTTTTCCATTATAATACGCAATATCCTTTTCCTAGTAACTTTATAGCATGTCTAATTAATATTGTAATAAATAAATTAGTGTTGTAATAAAAAAATAAATTACCCGTTAATATATTTTCAGAATAAAGGCGTTTATGCAGTTCCGAACCTGGTGCTATTTACGTCAGAGCTTGCTCATTATTCTACAAGGAAAATGGCTTCATTTATGGGAATAGGCAGCGACAATTGTATTTCAATAAAAACTGATGTATTTGGTAAAATGGATGTTCAAGATTTAGAAAGGAAAATTAATGAAGCCATAGATAATAAATGTACACCCTTTATGGTGACTGCTACTTCGGGAACTACTGTTTTTGGTGCTTTTGATCCAATATTACCAATCGCTGATTTGTGCAAGAAATATAAACTATGGCTTCATGTTGACGCAGCCTGGGGAGGAGGTGCCTTAATGTCGAAGAAACATAATCATCTTTTAAATGGAATAGAATTGTAAGTAATAACTATAATGACAATAAAATTGCTTGGATATGTTACTTTGCAATGTTAATTGATGAATGCCTATGTATTTATTATACAATAAACTTAATTATGGCATAAATCTAACCTTACATATGTTTTTTTAATTTTCAGAGCTGATTCAGTCACTTGGAATCCACATAAGCTTTTGGCAGCACCACAACAGTGCTCTACTTTCTTAATCAAGCACAAGGATGTCCTCAGTAATTGCCATTCATCCAACGCGCAGTATCTTTTCCAAAAAGATAAATTCTACGATACTTCATATGATACTGGAGATAAGCATATTCAATGTGGTAGAAGAGCAGATGTCTTAAAATTCTGGTTCATGTGGAAAGCAAAAGGCACAGAAGGTCTTGAGAAACATATCGATAGACTATTTGATAACGCAAAATATTTTCTGGAGCACATAAAAAATCGAGAAGGCTTTCGACTCGTTCTGCAAGAACCAGAATGTACGAACATAATGTTTTGGTATATTCCAAAATGTCTGCGAGGCTGCGAGAACGATGCAAATTATAATGAAAGATTGCATAAAGTTGCTCCAAAAATAAAAGAACGGATGATAAAAGAAGGAAGCATGATGGTCACTTATCAGCCTCAAGGTACTCTCGTGAACTTCTTCCGTATCGTATTTCAAAACTCTTCCCTCGACTATAAGGACATGGTCTACTTTGCGAATGTGATAGAGAGGTTGGGATCAGATATAGTTGTTTAATATTATGTATGTATATATTTTGTTTTGAATCTATTATATTATGTTATCATGATGTAGCCTGTGATTTATATTTATAATTTAGTTTTGATTTTATTTAAATTATTAATAGTAACATATTGTTATAAAGAATATTTAGAATTATAATTAGAACAAACATTGACTGTCTTTTTTTTTGTATTATATCAAGAATAAAATGAAACCTATATCCCATTAATAATATAAAGGTGAACTTTTGTTACGTTGAATGTATGTATGGATATTTGTTTATCAAATTAGAACGGTTGAACCGATTTTGATGACATTTTATATAAGTTTGCATACTTCTTTTTGGATTAGCATATTAACTACTTTTAATCCCAGTATTTTATTTGTTTTGCAAATGTTTTGAAGTATGTATTTCAAGCCCTTTCATCAGATTCCTCGCTTGAACTTGTAGCTTAAATTTTTTATTTCGATACCCTAAAAGACTATATATTATTATGTTTTAATTACAAAGATATAGTTTCACTTTTGTTTTCAGTTTTGATTCAATTAACAGTTTCAAAATATGTATTGTTTATGAGGTAATCGGCCGTATCTTTTTTAACGTTAATTTTACTTTTTAAATAACATAAGTTTTATATTCGAAGCTTTAAGGGATTGTAGACCCAAATATATGATTTTAAATTCAACTTGATATCCTCACGCGTTTCCGAAATTAAGGTTATTGACGGACAGATGGACAAATAGGCGGAAAATAATGTAATCGAATAAGAGTTCCGTCTTCATCCTTTTAAGGTACGGAACTCTCACGGTGATTAAAATAGATTCAATATACTGTAATCACTAATATGTATCCAAAATTGCAAACTTTTATTACAGTTGAGATTACTTAAATTATTTAAAAGTAAAATCAATTGTTATGAGTAGGCAGTAATAAGTATTTATAATATTTGTAAAAATAATGTAGTATTTTGAAATATTTTTAGATGTACAGGCATTTTTTGTTAGCTTTAGGATTTAAAAAAGGCCTGTTTTGATATTATCGTTACAATATGATTATGTGTAATTAAATCTCGTTAAAAAGTTTTCCTGAATATAATATAATTTATTTCAATAAACCTAAATAAGTAATTAAGTAATAAATAAAATTACAATATTATAATTATATAAAGAATCAGATCTATCTTATTCACTTGTATTATTGTCAGATATATCTCCTAGAGGTAACTCTTCATAACTATTCTGAAAGTAAAGAGTTCGTTAAAAAAACTATAAAAAAATTCTTTATAATAGTCCGCTAAATACTTACCAAAATCATGTCATCAGGTACCCTAGAGAGCAAATCCATTATTTCATTGTTTGGTATTCTATCGGGACGAATTATTTTTTTGAAAAATTTATTTATTCCTGAAAACAATTACAGGTTTAATTAGTATAATAACATGGTTAATTTTTTATATACATATATATTAGTAATTTACAAAATACATATCATAATTTACTAATTATAATGACTTATTAAAAAAAAAATAGTAGAAAAATATTGAAAACTTCCTTACCCCAGAACATGCAGATATAATTGAAGGGAACCAGATACATCACAAACGCAATGATTAGTATCATAAAAATGGCCAGGAAGCTCAGAAACGGTATCGTGAAGTTAAACAAACTGAAACCAAACCCTGATTAGAACAAATAACGGTGTCAATTAAAACAATAAGGATTCCTAAGTTCTACTAACTTCTTAATACTCTCTCCAAGGTTGGCTATTTTTCCAATAATGTTCTGGATGTACTGGATAATTTCTTGCAAATTATTGATTTTTTGACGTAATGATATATTTTTGTCTTCCTTAAAAAATTATAAATTCTATTATATGTAATTTATTATTATTAATAAGCTCGAAGTATCACGAAATTGAAGAGTGAACTTTTTAAATGAGTACAGCCGGATAATTTAATATAATAGAAATGTATCACGAAAGTATATATACAATTTTTTTATTTTAGTTACTCCAAGTATATAATGATTTATCCCATTAACTTACAACATTTTGTAGATTTAAAAACGCCAATAGATGTTTAATGTCCCTTAAAGAATAGGTACTGCAAGTTTTAAAAGATTTATGGAATGAAAGATTTATGATTCATGAAAGCAAGAAGCTTTTGGGTGGGTTGGCAAAGTTAGCACATAAAAACTACTAATATATGTATTTTGTAAACAGAATCGAAAGATCAAAAGAATAATTAGTATTTTATATACATTTATATAAAATACGTTTATCGTTATTGTTTTTTTTTTGTCTATTTATTTTTTACGGTGTTTTGACTATATTGAATTCAAATTTATTCTATTTTAATTCAATACTATTTATTATAGGAAAATACCTTATTTTCTTTAGTTTCAATGCTTTTCACTGGAGCGAATTCTTTTACAATTTTGCTTTTCCCTGTGAATATGAAAATATTTGAATATCTAAAATTATTTTGCCTGTATTTTTGTAACTTCGTGTTAGATAACTTACAGTTTAATAAATTGTACTGTTCTGGCTGGTACCACACGAAAGGTATTAATAACAATAGAGGCAGCATCCATGCTCTAATATTATACCAAAATATTACCCAAAATACCAAAGTAATCACATTTAATTTCATAGAATCCCATTGAAAACATGTTCTAGAAAAATTGCATTTTTAAAAACCAAAAACAAAATTATTCAAATTAACATTCTAAAAAGTAATTTAATACTATTTTTAAACTCTATATAGAAATATGGTTTTAATAAATGTAAATATAAATAATGTTTTACTTGAAAACTCCGAGGGCGTCTAATATCCAGGTTGTAATGACTTTTGCTCTTGATAAATTTCTCGCAAAAATATGTCTATCTAACTTTTCATCTACTTGCAAGTAATTTGGTTCTTTTGGGTTTATGACTCGATACGCTGCTTTTATCTGTAAATTATTATTAAAATTTGTTTTAATAAGCACATTATTGTTTGAAAATAAATTAAAACATCAAAACCTTTTTACTTTATTAATGGAAAATAAAGCCTCATGATTAAAAAATCCAAAAAATGTAATTTAAGGCCATATTTTTATAATACTGACGTAAATATTACTTACCATTATTCATTATCAGTAAAGTATTTGCACTAAGTGATAAATGTTAACTATTTGTTAGCAATACTGTGATATGGTTGCGAGTTATTTTAGTATTTACTTATTTAATTATCTCTTACTGGTCAAAAGTGTATTTCTTCACTAATACTTCTCCTCCTAGACGAATAATGGTAGGATATCGAAAATTGGCAGAGTTGTCGAGGACAGTGACTTATAGGTTTTAAAATTTTTTGGTGACATTTATAAATGTAGTTTTTTATGAAATGGTCCAAGTGTGTCCCATAGAGTTAACATGAGAACCGTTTTGAAATGGCATCGCACTAGTTCTTGTTAGGTTTAAGATTATACCCACTATTTAACTCTGCTAATTTTACAAGTAAGCGAAACTCATTTAGCAAGTATGCTTCGCTCTACCCACCATGCACAATGACGGACCTAGTTTATATCTTTTCCACTTTCAATCCATATCAGTGATCACTTGTGTACGTCGTAATTGTAAGTTAAATAAAAAAAAGACAAAGTATTTTACTTAATTATTGGACTTAAGAAATATCAAACTAGTTTTACAAGCATTGATACCCCTAACCAGAACACATCCTTGGTACCATACAACACAAGGGTATGTTCATGTCGAACAACAGGAAACTCAAGAAAGGTTATTTATTAATAACGAATATTACTCACAATATTCCAAGTAAGATTAATTTCTAACAAGACTCTTGCATTATTTCCTTTTGCTCTGTCTTTAAGATTGCAACATTTAAGCGCATACCACTTTTGTCCGTATTTTATATTTAGCAATGGTATTGAAACTCTCCCAACCTCTTCAGATTTCTTTTCATCATAAATTATAACTTCTAAAACTGATGTTACGTCTGTTATTGTACTGAAACGAGTATTTTGATTATAATCTTTACATGATAAAAGATAATTATTATCTATGATATGTTCCGTTTCAATAAGTCATTGGGGGGGGTTCAGGGTACTTACAATGAGATTATTTTCATCCAACTCGGTTCATTGGTTTTATAGTCTGTTTGAGTTTGTATTCTCTCGTTATTGAGATTAAGAATACAGTAGCAGTCGTTACCCGATAAACCTTTTGCGCCGTAAACTATCACATTAAGAGAACCGACATCCGAGAACTGTCCATACAAATTATACCAAGCCTGAAAACAGAGAATCATGTATTTTCTATTGTATTAACTTATTTATAAATCCATGATCATAAAAGTTTTTGTACAGACTTCAATAAAATATACACAATTTTATTATTTCTTTTGTTTGTTTTTCGCTCATACTAGAAACAATTGGTCTTTTGTTTTGAAAAGATGTTATTTTTATTTTGTTGGAAAAATACAAAATACTGTTTATAAAATCATAATACTACAGTTTCAAACAGTTTCAATTGAATTTAATATTCTTGGATAAATTGAAATACAACTAGAAGTGCGAACCAAACCTCAATTCTGGCTCCCTGCGCTCGCAAAATCTATGTATATGTTAGCATATTGAGCGAAGCGAGGTGCAAACAGTACCTAAGATTCATTCATAAAACGTCGACACAGTCTTTCACCAACTATTTTTCAAGACAAGACACATTATTACATTTTTTTATTTTTTTTATTTTTTTAGATCCACCACCAGACTGATGTCTATTAGTGTGCAAAATTAAGCCATTTTCGGATATACTGTTTTTGAGCGATGCTTGCACAAAGGATGCAGAAAAGTCTCTCATACAGAGATTCGTTCGCTTCGCTCACTTCGCTCAATAAAAAGTCATTTCTACAAACTGTAATTTTACTCACGTATTTCCTTATAAGAAAATCTTCTTTCTCTTTCATTTTCATTTCGTCGACGTCATAAAGTGTATTTATTAAAGTCGTCCCACTTATCGTAAGGAGAAGAAATGTCTGGACGTTTCCATATTCATTATCAAAATTTAATTTTAATTTGTGAGTTTTTTCTTTATCTAACTTACTCATATCCAAAGTGTTTCTGAAAAGATATTTTAAGAACCTTAGTACTTAAAAAGGAATTCATAAAAGTTTACTAGTTTTTCTGCTTACTAGTGCAACTATTTATAAAGCCTCTGATGGGCGGATGGATGGATGGATATTTTGGTATTAATTCCTCTTACACAATAATGACGATATCTGGTAAGAAATTTAGTCTTATAAATTATATGTCATGTTGTAACAGCTTATTATATTACATATTTATGGATAAACTTTAAGCTTACGAGTATTACAAATTGAAATATATGAAAAACTAATCCTTATTTATAAAATCTTTCCTCCTATATACAACCTTCCTTATTATCCTTATCCTACATCCTTATTGACGAAGGCGATAGTATATAACACATAGTTAAGTTTTTAAAATAAATCACTAACACAATATATATATAACATGCTAGATTCACTAAAGTGACATAATAGCTCAATAGATAGAGCGACAGGATGATGTCCTGAAGATCGCAGGTTAGTTTCTTGACCGTGTTGATATTTCAATCTATATTTATGTAAAAATATACATATATTTATTACCTGCCAATTAAGTTGTCCCTTTCGTATAATGTCAATTCTAAAATATAATCGTCATCATATAAAGTTAAATTAAATAATTCTTGGAATTTAATTTTATCTTTGTGACTTTTGACCAATTTTGACTTATACTTTTCTGCGCCTAATCTGAAATTCAATATTAATTCATATTAATAACATTTAAATAATCTTATTTATTAATAACTTAAACTAATTTTCTCAGTGATTATGGGAGAATAGCTAAAAATGAAAAGGTTTCATAATTTTGCAGCAAAATGTAGATGAGTGACTTGTAGTTTAAAATGAAATGAAATCAAAACAAAACCTGTCATAGGTTTCGAAATTAGTAAAATATCTGCAACCCACTATTAAATTATTAAATTAAAGTATTACATTAACTTATCTTATTGCTCACCTAAATCGATAAATTAAAACACGTGGTTTATCTTCAATTTTTGTTGGTTCAAAGCCAGATACTTCAATCAATGCAATGGTAACCGTAGCAACTTTTGACTTTTTGTATGTTTTAACCCCATCATTTGGTATTACATTAGAGAATATATACTATAAACAAACATTAAAGAAATAACAACATTAATATTATGCCAATATGTCTTAAGAATATTTTTTTACGGGTTCAATTTAAAAAAAAAAAAATATTAAAATAACTAAATTAGCAAAATATGAATCACAAGTTATATAAACATTTGTTCATAACTTGAAATATAAGAAGTCTTCGATTCTTAAAAGCTTTGTAAATATATATTAAATTATAAATATAATTACTTTTTCAACTTTTTTTTTAGATTCCTTTCGTTTTTCTTTACTTATTTTATCTTCTATCCGTCGTTTCTGTAATCGGGATTTTATTCTACTGCGAAGTGATTGTGGGGGGGGTGTTGTTACCTCAGAAGATTCGTCACTTTCTTTTGTAACTTCATTGAGTCTAAAAATATTTACAATCTACATATATGTACAAAAAATCGAATAAAAAAAAATTCAAAACAATACTCACGATTCAAGACTCGTTTTAAAATAATTCTTATCAAAAAAATTACATTCAGCAACACTTTCAGATTCGCTGTCACATCTTTCACTTATATTTGATATTGATTCTGATTTAATTATGACAGAGTCTTCATATACAATATTTTTGTTCAGTGTAGTAATATTTTTTGGAGTTGAATCTAACATTGTTACTTGTGGATATTGTGTTGCAATGTTATTTGGTTCATTCACTTCCTTTAAATCATTAACACTTGTAGTCTTTTTTGTTTCATTTAATAAATAATCTTCATTTATATTTGTTAAAGTGTCCATAGATCTGCATTTTTCAAGTTTCTTCTGCATTTCTTCATATTTGTTTTGAATTTTTTTATGAAGTCCCGCGAACTGTTTTTTGGTTAATGTGTTTTCAGGTGTATATCCATTATATCCATTTTCCATTATTTATTCGTTTGACTAAATTAAACTACTTTAAAACAACGGAAATGTCAACTATGTACGTGGATACTGACTATTGATTTACATTATCTGTTGAAATACTATCTTATCATATACTTAGGTATTGATTATTTTAAATGAAGTCGTATGTTCATTTTGGGGATTTTTTTGCAATTTTATTGTTGTTGTAATCACAACAAAAATAATTACAAAATTAAAATTATAATGGTAATTAACAGATAAGGTGAATATAATCAATAAAGAACAACCGAGTATTGAAGATAAATGTAAAAATTCCACATTGTAAAGGAACTGTTCTTTTTAACACGTTCGTTTATCTCAAGATAATTTTGATTTATTTGATAGTTTTTCATACTAATATTTGTCAATCATAATTATAACTATGACTTACTCACGTTGTTTTATTTATCATTATTTTTTTCATTATGTTAAATTTATAAAAAAAAAAAATAATCGAAGCCAGCGGCTCGCTGTGAAATAGACTACTTGTTTTTTGACTTTTGTATCTCTAATATTCATCTAAATGAGATTATGTATATCATATGTAATCATTTATTTTCGAATACCTGCGTTATCCTTGATATGAGGCGGGGCTTGCTTTTATATTAGGAGTAAGTCTGAAAAAAGCTACACGTGTTTATTCGACAGATTTCGCTCTTAGCATTGTTCCTTAATAGATTTTAGTAGATTTATATTAGCATTTTTTTATTGATAAAGGTATTTTTTATTAATATAGTCTTGAAACAAAAATACTGCAGACATTTTTGTTTGTTTGAAGTTTTTAAAATTAAAGGATTCCAAAAGAGATGTACTTTTGCTTGAAATGATGTTAGTTTTAACATTTAAACATGAAGTTATATTTTATAGTTCATGATAGTGCAACATTAATTCTAACAGCGCTTACGAGGTACTTTACAAGACTGCAATCTAGAAAACGCTTATGGTTGCTGAAAAAGCCTGAAATGGGGAGCATCATCGTTCAGGTGAATTTATAGCTGTCCTATGCAATGCACGGCTTGATATGTCGGCTGCAAATTATGAGTTTCGTTGGAAATTGGCTACTTGTAAGTTTTTTTAACAATTTTAGAAAAGGTGCAAAAAACTGAGAACTGATTTCCACTATCTCTTAAAAGAATAATACAACAATCTTTCTTTTTCATTTCCCATCTATAAGATAATATTATTTTGCTACAATTTTTGCGATTTGCTTTCATTTTGAGTTGTTACAAGTTGATTGATATCCTTCTAAAAACTCAAAGGTCTCAAAAGTAATATCATTGTAATATTGAAACAAAACTTTTTTTAACTATAATAGTTTTAGGAGTTCATGGTAGGCCACCTGAACGTTTATAATTAAAATCAGCGCCTGAATGAAAAATATAGTTTATGTAAATATGCAATAATGTTAATCTTGTGAATGTAACGCATGTGCTCATAAATATAAAACTATTGCTTTTATCAATATAATTTTATAAGTAAATTGCTAGGATGTTAAGAGATTGCACCTTCTCAAAAGATCCAAACTAGTGAAGCCTCGTAGTCAACTTTTTGGACTATGTAACAGCTGAAGACTGGCTTCCATTTAGCCTAGATCCGTATCCCTTTTTGGTTACTATTATATATAATTATCTGGTTCTACTCACCTAAATACTATCATGATTTGCTTGACTAGTTTTAAACCCATTAAGGCTCCTGATTCAGGAGCTTGGAGCGTCGCGGAACACTAAAGTAATAATGTGAGTAAAGCTGGATAATTTACGATCGTAGTAATCATGGATCACGAAAGTATAAAACTGTTTAGTTTTAGAGGACAGGGTCTAAATCTCAAGTATCATTTGTGGAAATAATCTATAGCAACAGTGCACAAATCCATGAATTCGTAACCGGATTAAAAACCTGCATCAAATCCATTTGGATAAGAATATTATATCATGTATATATAATTTCATATCTCCTAATTACATGTTATCATGACAAAGTACTTAAACGTTTTTAATTATTTCATTTAATTAATTATTAATGAGAACATTATTTTTGTGTTGCAAATTTTGAACAATACTGCGTCTTTTTTAATCTTATAGGATTACGTAGAAGATAATGTAAATTATATTTATAATACCAGCTCATTCAATCTTTTTCTTTTGTTTTTGAATTAAATAAAGTGTATTTGGAAGACCTGGGATCTGAGACCAAGATATATTTTGTACAATAAATGAGAATAAAGTTCTCAATGATGAATTAATTTCTAAGAACGTTTCCTCTTCATATGACAATCAACCTTTACAGCGTTTACCCCCTAAAGGTTAAGCAATAACTTTTTGTATCAACTTACACTATGCTGAATGGCGGCGATCACTTACTATGTGACTTACTTATTTCCGCCTCCTCTTTAGCAAACGACATAAATACTAGGGGTGTCGTAGGTTTAACTTGTGTCTCTGTGTGTTTGTCTGTCTGTGATATCATTGCTTCTAAATTGATGTAACTATTGTAGTGTGGCTATTTTTAATTGATAGTACATATTATAATTCGCATTATTTCACATAAAGGATGTAAGCAATTTCGACTATACGTCATCCATTCTCTTCTCAGACCAAATTAAATTAAATGTTTATTTGAATAATAACAATTATTAAATATAAAAAAAAATTTAATCAAAGCAGAATTTAAAATTAATTTAGTTTCTACTGCATCAAAGTTCGCCAACTCTGACTCGGGAGATATATATTTAAATTTATCTATCAATGATGACAAATGATATCAGGACCTTACTACCATCTCTAAAAGTAATATTATACCAATCCTTCTTTCCTTATTTGTACTAAGACATTAATAAAAAATACCTTTTTTGGGGTTCTAATCGTTGATTGTTATTCTTCTAGAAATAAAACTAAAATTATGATTCTATTGAGACTAAACTGCTTTTTACCTGATTATGTTAAGTTTTAGAAACTTAATATTATGCATTTTAATTTTTTTATAACAAAAAGGGTAGCAAATAAAAAAATCTTAACTTTGAATATTTTCGTCATTGTGTTTATAGATGTCACTATGTTGTAGTAAAATTTTAATTTATTCTTATAGAAAATTTATACGTATTTTTATTAGATATTAAGGTTTCTAATTACTGATTACATGTATGGTACTTTGCTATATGGAAGATATATCCATTAAAGTAATATTACAAGAATCTTATTTGCCCCATTTGTATCACGACATTTATAAAAATATTGTTTTACTCAAATTTCTGCTATTCTTTTTTTATAGTTAGCTCTTCTTAAAACTCAAAAGTAAAATTGTTGTTATATCGAAACTAAACTTTTATAACAAAAAGGGTAGCAAATAAAACAATTACTTGAGTAGAATAAGTTCATCATCGAGTTGATAGATGTCGCTATGTTGTAGTAAAAATAATTTATTCTTGTAGAGTCGTCGAGTTATAAATTTTAACTCGACGACACGACGAAATGTAAAAATCAACGCCAGTTATATCCGTAAAATAGTTTTATTGAAAAGAGTATTTATAACATATTTTTATAAGATAACGTATTTAATTACTGATTACATATCCGACATGAATCATTTCCAATATTCTATTGATAAAACAATTGTTATGTAATGAACATATTTAATTACTAACTAAACTATTCGAGTTAAATAAGTACTTAGAACATTACTCAGCATTTTTAGTTATTCATTACGTTCAATGGACGAAGATAATAAGCCGTTTAAAGAAACATAAAATTGCTAGTTGTCTTAGTTATTTCTTTGCATAAAAGTCACATATTCTTAGATCTCATTTGCCATGAATGCCAAACTTTTGTCATAAATGGTTTTTATCTAAAAAGGAAAAGCAAGATTAAGTTTTTGTTAGATTGTGAGATTAAAATCTTGTTTGAAACATGACAAAGATAACGCGTTAAAATGTTTTAAGGATAAAATGAAAATGTTATATTTTACGATTCTAAAACTTAACGTCCACCTTGCAATCTGCAAAATGGAAAGAGCCAGGAAGAAAGAAAGTTGGTAGACATATTAATAAATGGGCTGTAACTGTAACTCACTGTAATTGTACATAACTGGAAAGAACTGGTCAAAACTTGAAAATTGTTGTCTATTCCAAGATAGGATTTAGATGTAAACAGTATCAATAATTTTTGTCCAACATATAACCTTACATATAAATTAAAGCCAATAATGATCCTATATTATATTTATATTTTATATATTTTGTTATTTAAGATAATTTCTTAATTATCAAAATGTACTTAAGATATAAAATGATATACTATTTAATTATAATATTAAAGTTATATCTCTGTTGTTTTTTATAATAAAATGTAAAAGAATTATGATTATATGTATTTTTTATTTTATTACTTTTCCTCAATCTTAGGTAAATAAAATGATGTACTAGCTTTAGTCAATTGGTTACAATTCTATATTGACAGACCGTGTTCATACATTTTTTATTAGTATTATATTTTAATATTTTAATGTAAATAAAAATGGTCTACACGTACTGTTAGCGTAAGACAAACACACACAAATTTTTAATGTCATTTCTTTGTAGGTTTTTATTATTATTTGTTGTATAATTTATTTCATTTTCTATATAATTAATTTACAAACAATTACCAGGAATTGTATTCATATAACATTTATATTTTTTTAATATTAAATTCTGATTTATTTTAAAAAGTATATTTTGCTGTCTTACGATAGTTTGTGTTTCGAATAATATGATAGAAATAACTTAACGGGTTTGGTGCATATTTTTATTAATACTATTAATGTGATCTTATACAACTGTTGGACTTCCTAAAAAAAATGAGTGAAGCGAGCGGAGCGCTCTATGTGAAAGTTTTCTTATTGAAAGATATTCTAAAACCATGAAACTATTGTAACAGCATTTCTTACGATACGTTGGTGGGAGATGACTCCAATCAATCCCCCTCCTGTCCTTGATTAATTCCTCTTTCTGTTCCAATAGCCATGAACACAACCACTACTAGATTGACTCTCCTATTTACATACTACAATACTATATTAATCAATGAAGTGTAAAAATAATTATCTTAACTGAATATGTGGTTCATTGTAAGTGTAAACCAATTTGATTTAAAGTCCGGTACAAAACTTTGTACGAAACGTAAAGTTTTTACCAACTTGGTCGTTCAGTGAGACAAAACTTTACTTTTAAAGTTTTATACTGAAGTTTATAGTGATCAATACAAATTTTATTAAAAATTAACTTAAACTTGGAAACCTTTCAAAGTATTTTTTATTTATTTTACTGAAAATCATAATTAGATTAATACATTATACATTTTGAAGCTCGCTTTGAGAAATGTGACTAAATAGTCAAGTCAAATCTAATCAATCTACTCGAAGTCCAAACCGATTTCCATCTTTTAATTTTACGTTACCTACGGTACAGATAAAAATATTGATAAAATTATAAAAATGTTTTGTTACTAAAGAGAATATATATTTTTTTCAAGATTACAATAAGATAAATGTCTGTTTACGTCACGTACAAGAGCTTCGTCAGACTACTGACTACTACTAAGTAGAAGTGTAGAAGGTGGTTTATTTAAAAACTTTTTTCTGTGGGTGAAATTTTACACAAAGACCGATGCGATTACGATAAAACCGTTTTAATCTAAAATATATTAATAGTAGGAGTTATCTAAAAGACGTAATTGCAAGTAATCTTAATTTATGATTTTATTTTTATCAACATAGAAGTATTATTAAAGAAACCTAATATACCTACTGTAATTAAACTAATTGTGTGTGCTAATAATATTTGCCATGAGTGAGGGAAGTATTAGCAAATTGTGAAAATAATAACAAGTCCAGCAAAAAATACCTGGATATTATTTTGTTAAAATTTCACCGAAAAGAAAGGAACCATGACCTACCCTGACCTATTAAAACAAACATAGGTTAAAAGAAAATTATACAATAATATAATCATTTCACTTTTGACATATTTCAGTTTTAAAATAAAAACAAATAAGCAGTAACAACGAAAAAAAAGAATCGTAGAGCTGTGAAAAAAACAATAATGTTTTGTATGTCGGAGTTGGCGATAACTGAGCGATAAGGCTGTCATCATTTGGACTTGGTAACACGGACCCCACATTGTGTGTCAGAAGAACATCGACACTATTAGACTTTGCTTCCATACTGTATATAACCACAATCTCATCTCTTAACACACACTCACCAACCATGACACACAAACCAAGTTCAGAAGAAGTATCCACACTTACAAATACGAGTCGGTCAATGTGCCGCCATTACAAATGTGACGTCACTGCTTTTGACCTACAACTAAGTAATCAATTGATCAACTTTAAAACAATATTGTTATCCACGACATAAATATATCGTGATATGAAAAGGGACATAAGAATTGTTGTATTACTTTAAAATTTGGATGTAAAGCTCCTGAAGGAAATCTGTTTCTTTTTTTGCTGATATAAATTTACTTTTAAATTAAAAAAAAAGAAACATTTTTTTTCGAATTTGATTACTATTATACATAATTTTTCGGTTGAAATCACTTAATTATAAAGGAAATTTATTTGACTAGTTCGTACCCATTCGGTGTCAATGCTCTGAGCATACCGGAATCTCGGTTCAGAGATGAGCTATTATAGCGAATAATAACATATAATGGGGAACCTGTTTCTCTTGTCATATATGGCTAACAACAATAACATAATATAGATAAGGTAAACAGATTTAATGTCATTGTCGGACAATATTATAATATATGTATAATTCGACCACCTGGACCAATGATGTCATCGGTTCAATATTGTGATAATAACTAAAATAAACTCAACTGTATTGGAATAATATATTAAGTAGATCATATTAATATTATAAAGTGATTGAGACAATAATATTGCATCAGAATTTTTACACTAGCAATACAAATCATACCGAAAACATCCTACAAAGTGATGAATAAAAGAACGAAATTTTACAAAGTGGTGAATAAAAGACGGCTTTTGTATGGAAACCTTATACACTGTTTCATGATGAATGCAAAGTATAATAAACCTTATCACGTTGACAAAAAGATCTAAATGTTTATTTGTAAAACTAGAAATCCCATGAAACAAAATAAGTATAACACGATGGGACCTGGACCTGGGATTTAAGCGCTTTAAAAGTTTAAAGTTTTATGAACCTACTGGGACTATGTTAATAGTCAAACATTTAGTCTAGAACAGCTAGATGATTATAAATAAGAATAAATTTAATTCATATTCTTCTAGCTTTGATATTTTAAAGATTTTCAGGAATATAACTATTTTTTATAACATATCAGCTGCAGCGCTTTATTAAAGAGACGTGATAAATTTATTAAGCAATTATATTCATGCATTCAATTATAAAAAAATACCTCTGTGTTTAATACAGGAAAACGGTAAGAGTTCTTTATATTAAAAGTACCAGTTTCATAATTAAATGTGTTACTTATAGAACGAACACAGCCGCTGGTAAAAGCTAGCTGGTAAAGGCTTTACAACCAACGATGACGATGACCCCTACACCTAAAATGATCTTTTACTTAAACTTATAAAAAAATACATATAGTCTTGTAAGCCAATAATCATACTATTTAAATAGTAACTATTGTAGATGCACATAACTTTTACTCTTTTCTATTTACTCATACAAAAAACTTCGACAGAGAATTGTGTAAGTTTATTATTTATTACTAAAAGAAGATATAAATGTTTTTATTTGTCTGCTAAAAATTAGTTACAAGGATTTCTAATGTGAACTAATATAATTAAAGATAATGTTAACTGTTGTCAAATGATAAAAGAGATATTTAAGTAAGTTTCTTTTAGAAACAGACTTACGTATAATTTATTCAAAAAAAGAACCTATAAAAAACTTAACATAATAATAAAAAAATAAGTATTCAATATATATTTCTTTAAATTGAAAGTAATTATAATAAAAGAGATTAAAGCTTTTAATAATCTCGTTACAATATTACTTGAACAATGATTTTGAGGTTCGTACTTAAAGTATATTATAATGAGCGATTGTTAATATGTTATTGTTACTTTGCAAAAACTACTTTATTTAACTATTTCCAATTAATCGATTTAATAATAATATATCAAGGAATTAAAGAATAATGAATATATTTATCTTGTAACAGACGTTTTTATAAAAGCTTTAAAACGAATTATATGTGTTAGAAAAAAATATTTAAAAAATATATTTATTGATTGTATATTTAAAATCGTACACTCTAATTTTTTATTCATATAATGACATAACTGTGACATAAATATGATATTGCAGAATACTTGAAGAAAACATAATTCTATCAAAGTGACTTGGTATTTATTATATTAGGTTAATGCTGCAGCTTCTTTTCTTAATTATAAAATTGTGTTATTTTTACTCAGGATTGAGAACAATTTACCCTATAATTTATATATTTAGAGATATAAGATTTTATTAGACATCTTCAACAATAATCGTTATATTTCATCTATTTAAAATAAAACCATAAGTTATAATATATATGTTTGTACGTTTTTATTTAAGTAAATATAAAAAGTTTCCAAAGACCATAAAGATAAAAAATTTTAACATCCTAAAAGAAAATTAATTAAAATTATTTATTGATTTATTTATATATTTATGTGATTTTAATACTATTTTAATTTTATAAAAAAGTCTTAAATCGAAAACAAAAAATAATAAGTGCAATAACTTTATAAGACAATATAATCGAAAAATAGCAAATAACAAACAGTAAGAAAACTAATTGAATTGGTCGCTTCTATCGCAGACCAGCCGCTTTCAACTTAATTGAAACTTCAAATCTTTTGAAATTAGGAGTCCGAGATTCCGGTTCAAACTATTCTTTTGCTGGAGTGAAAACTAAATTGGAATGCTTCTCGGAAATCACCGAGTTTGTTGCGAAACAAAGTGTTAGGAGAGGTGTTCATTTAAAATTAATGAAGTTTTAAGCATTTGATTTAGGTTAAAACTTATTTAATTATAATATTATTTAAAAACAGTTTAACAGATTAACAAATTTTAATTGTGATAAAGAAATATCTGCCTAAATTATATATATTAACAGATAAAGAGTCTTTATTTTAAAAATATCTATTATTTATTTTTATTTATAAATTATTTTGGCAAGAATTACTATTATGAATTTATGAAAATGTACTTTGGTTAAATTGTTTCTTCTAAAAAGACGATAATTAAAAATATTTCACTTTACAGGAATGAAACCCTTTTCTCTTAAATTTTCATCAAAATAAACGTTGTTGGCAGATGTATTGGGGGAGGCCCGGGGGAAATCAACCACGGCATTTGTTAGAACAACAATTAGTATACCCGTTGAGTGATTTTTTTTTCAATAACACTTATCGAGTAATTTAAATGAATTTAAAATTAATGAATGAAATTTATAGAAGTGGTGTAATATTCATTTTCATTGGTTAATTTTTGTTATTTAAAACAATATGCATTAATATAAATGTTCTTTACCGATGTACAAACTAATTTTATACTAGCTTTGTGCTATGTTGTTTGACACTATTATATACATATTGAAATAGTAGCTAAGCTCAATATCTATATAATTTATTTTCTTGTGTTACGTAAGTAGTATGCAATGTTTTTTTCGTTAATTTGCCCATTAAGATAAAATTACTGGAAAGTTTCTGATTACTTTTATTTTGGTTGATGCTTGGTTACAGCTTTTATTAAATATATATATTTTTACTTAGTTCTAGATTAAATCATTTTTAAATACTTTTAAAGTTTTGGAACTTTTTGTCTGTGTATTTGTATGTCTCTGTACGCATCTCACCAAAGTCCCTGTATAAATTAGACTACTTAAATAGCCCTTAATTAAGGTACAAAGTTCAAGGATAACGTTAATCTTTACATCATCGATATCAGACAACGCAATCAGAAAATATATTTATTTCATGAGACTATCTATAATTATTATCAGTGGGTATTTATCTCCGTTTTCTTAGCTTATTTTCTGAGTCCGTATTTATAATTCTTTGCAAAGAACAACTCTTGTTGCAATAAGAATGTAATTTTAAGTATACACATATATGATGGTTTATTATAGATTTTATGTGATAAGGAGAAGGTGTTGGTAGGAAGTCGACGGAATCAGTTTGTTTTTAAATAAATATAGAACTTTTAAGATAGCTCAAGCAGGATTCGAATCTGTGACAAGGCCTCGCCTGAAACCCAAATCTTGGGCTTTTTCGCTATTAATGTATTTCTGATGTCTCCGATGTGATGAGTGACATATGAGCAAGTAATCCCTTGGGTTAACAAGTTATTCTTAATTACGACGAAGTAAGGAGATTAGCCCTATTCGATTTATTGTTTTCTGTCTTCTCTTATAAGTGGTTTCCGTTAGTAAAAAGAGGTTAGAGGCTAAGATGTTAGTAAGAGCGCGCAGGCCCTTCATATAGGGAGTTCGCCATAAGGATCGTTCTAGGAACTCTTCTGTCTTGCAAAGTGGACTGAGGAGTGGGTGTCATGAATGAGTCATTGTATAAGTTTAGAGCTAGGTTCTCTTATTGCTGCGCATCTTAAAAAGAGCGTCCGAGTCCTTGCAGGAACTGCCTCATAAGTGCGTTTACTGTACTTAGATTAGTTTTGGCGATCGTAATACTAAGCTTGGTAGTGTTTGCGCGTGTGTGATTTTTGTTGCAAGAATGGTTTCACTTAAATGCTCGAGCTTTAGCTTAAAATATCTATAATTACAAATATCTAAATGTCTTAAAATATCTAATAGAATTTATTTTAATATCACCATTATTACCAAAGATATGAGTAGATAGATATAATATTTATTACACTCACAAAAAAAAGTGTGTTAAGATAAGTTACAACAGATATGCAAAGGAGGTCTTGTTGCTAAAGCAATCTCTTATAGACAACCTTATGGAGAGAGGAATAACATAACTTATGCCGAATGGTGTAAAAACTTTAATATATTTTTAATATAATAACATGGTTATATGTAGTAAGATCTATAAATATATATAAATACATATAAAAATACATATATGATGCGTGTGTATCATATATATTTTTGACCGATCGATTATTCAATCATATACATATTATTAACAAAACCAATTTTTGAAAATAGATAATGTTTTTAAATGTCAAATTTCAGCAGAGAGGTCATTTTACAATGTTACCGATTTACAGGTAAACGAGTTACTAAAATATCCTTTGAACCTTGAAGGATTATGCATTTATATAAGCCTTTATATGATATAAGGTCATGCCGTTCGATATGAGAGCCAAAATATGAGAAATGTTTTAGATAAGATGGATTATGAGTAAAAATTGAGAAAAGGTCAGCATGTGATGGTAAAACCTAAACCTTATTTGTAGCCATTTAAGATGAGTCCGAAACTCGACATGTGATCAAGTGGTAGGAGGCACTCAAGCTTTTTGAGCTGCTCCAGACAAATATCCTTTGAACCTTGAAGGATTATGCATTTATATAAGCCTTTATATGATATAAGGTCATGCCGTTCGATATGAGAGCCAAAATATGAGAAATGTTTTAGATAAGATGGATTATGAGTAAAAGATTGAAAAAAGGTCAGCATGTGATGGTAAAACCTAAACCTTATTTGTAGCCATTTAAGATGAGTCCGAAACTCGACATGTGATCAAGTGGTAGGAGGCACTCAAGCTTTTTGAGCTGCTCCAGACAAATTGGGACAGGCAAATTCCGCATAGTCTAAAAGAGATAAAAGAAGAGAATTTGATAAGGAGTGTTTGGTTTAAAAAAAAGAAAGTTTAAACGTAATTGAATATAAATAAAATTGTATCAGTTTTTATCTAAATTAATAAATATAACAATTGTTTTGAATAATTTGTTTTATATATATGTTTTACGACCTCAATAGAAATCTTTCAAGTCCAATTAAGTATTATTGTAAAAAAACACCAAAAAACTCCTGTCTGGTATAACAAGATTATTTTATACTTCAAAACCGCGGTCAGAACCGGTTGCAAAACTAGTTCCATATAATGGCTCCTTATTTAATTTTTCGGATAATATAGAATCCAGATGAAAAAGATGGTAATTGTGTTGAATTCTAAAAGTTTTGCATTTAAGTATTTTTTATTTCAAGTAATTTGATAATTTTGATGGTGTACCGACTTATTTTTTAATTATTGTTTCAGAACGTTTATTAGAAGTTAAAAAAAATAGAAATAACGGCCACAAAGAACATCCAGACTTGTTACGATAATCTGTGGGTCACACAATCAATTGTTCTTTGTGGGTATTGAATTCACGACCTCTGGCTCAGCAGGCTCGGCCACTAACCCCTAGACCAATCGGTCATCACTTCGCAAAAATACAAATTTATTTTAGATATTTTTTTTTAGATACATCGGTGTTTCTGGTGTATTTATTAGTTATAAATGCTACGAAGGTTATCATAGAGGATACCATTATCTAAATTATAATATATTGTCAACAGACATAAGATAAATATTTTAAGTACAAAATTAGATACATATTTTAAGTATTCGATCATACAGACAGCTCAAATAGGGTTCAAATTCGATGTTGAATCACAAAATACGGGCGGTATCCCATAACAACAGTTATTCTTTTCTTACCACCACTACTTCCATATTTCTATCCCTTTTCGTCTTTATTTTTTATTAAAACTGATATAATTATACGGAGGTACTTCAATACTATTGAATTTATTCGAACTTAGTTCAGTCTGCGATATTTATTTTATTTAAATTAAACTTATTTAAAGATAGTTAACATTTTATACAAAAATATTAATAAATTTCTTATTTTGGGTAGTAATATTTTTTTAAGGAAACATCGATTTAAAAATTATTTAATATTATAATTAAAAATATAGTATTATAATTAATATAAAATATTATTATCAATTAGTATTTTTTAGTTTTAAACATTTCAATCGTAAGAAATAAAAAAAATATATGCGTGACTTATTTCCTAAAAAGTTAAAAATCTATTTTATATTTTTGTAAATAAATTATACGGAACAACAAAAAAATAAAAAAATATTTATTAATCATTACGTATATTTACGTGGAATAAATTATTTATTATGACAAAAGAAGTCTGTTAATGGTGTCTTAACAACATTAAGACAGCTATTCATCCTTTATATAAATCTTGTTATAACGTGTATGGCAGTTTGGGCGCAGTTACAATTGTGTTATTCAAAGCAGTGGTATCGTGCGAGTAGGCATTACGGTCGATTATTTAAAAATGTTTTATATTGTGGTGATATGTGTAGTTTTATTTTACTATTATGGTGTTAGGACTTTTAATTATTGGAAGAAGAAAGGGGTCAAACATGACTCCCCTTTACCATATTTTGGAAATAACTTTAAACAATTTATTCAAAAATGCAGTATGGCTATGGCTGCTTCGGAAGCATACAGAAAGTATCCAGAAGAGAAAGTCGTTGGATTTTTTAGAGGTACTGCTCCAGAATTGGTAATAAGAGATCCAGAATTAGTTAAAAGAATTTTAGTTACCGATTTTCAACATTTTTATGCAAGAGGATTTAATACACATGATACTGTTATAGAACCTTTAATGAAAAATTTGTTTTTTGCGGACGGTGACTTATGGCGATTAATAAGACAGCGATTTGGACAAACTTTTAGTACCGGTAGACTTAAATCCATGTTTTTCTTTATTACTGATAGAGCGGAAAAACTGCAGTTATTGGCTGAAGACTTATCAAAATTAGACTCTTATGACGCTAGAGAACTAATGGCGAGATACACAACCGATTTTATTGGTGCCTGTGGATTTGGCATCAATATGGATTCTATAAATGATGATAATTCAGAATTCAGAAAATTGGGGAAAAGAATATTTCACCGATCATTCAGAGATGCTTTCGCAGCAGCATTGAAATTTATATTTCCCAATTTATGCAAGAATGTTCACTTTCTTACACCTGAATTAGAAAAATCTATGAATGCACTTGTTAAAAACGTTCTACAACACAGAAATTTTAAGCCGTCTGGAAAAAATGATTTTATTGATATATTATTAGAAATAAAGGACAAGGGAAAAATCTCTGTTGAATCGTTGGAATTAAAAGATTCAGATGGGCGCCCAAAAATTGTTGAAATGGAACTAACAGATTTACTACTCACAGCGCAAGTTTTTGTATTCTTTGGCGCAGGATTTGAGACTACTTCTACCACTTCTAGTTTTACATTACATCAACTAGCTTTTCATCCTGAATATCAGAGAAAAGTTCAAGAAGAGATAGATAGGGTTCTTCTTAAGCACAATAATAAAATAACGTATGAATCAGTGAATGAAATGCACTACTTGGAAAAAGCATTTTATGAAGCAATGAGAATGTATCCTGCTGTAGGGTTTTTAATGAGAAAATGTATGTCTCAGTCATATACTTTTCCGGAAATCGGTTTGACTATTGACAAAGGCGTAAAAGTTCTAATTCCAATTCAAGCTATTCAAAACGATGAAAAATATTTTTATGATCCACAAAAGTTTGACCCTGAAAGATTTACTTCTTTAAAGGACATGAAAAATGAAGTATTTTTACCATTCGGAGATGGACCTCGGGCTTGTATCGGTAAGTTTTCTTATCCATATTATATTCATCTTCGAAAGGAAGAAATAAAAAGAAAAAAATAACAAGTGATCTTGTTTTATGCGATAACTAAACGTTAATAAGAAACTGCATTCAGAATAATTTAGAAAGATTATATATGGTAAATTATTATTACGATCTTATGATAGTTTTATATATTGTGTTAATTTTTCCCGTCCATTAGCTGCTAGATTGGGGAAATTCTTAGCAATGGCTGGGATCGCTGCCGTTCTGCAAAACTGTAATGTGGAGCCTAGTGCTGAAAGCAAGCAGTTCCCTGAACCAGATCCCGTTGGTATAGTTTCTGAAAGCTTTGTTGGCGGACTCCCTCTTAAATTTAGAAAGAGAAACAAAGAACTTTAGAATAAATATAATTTTAACATGTGTACATAAGTGATTAGGATAGATTAGGTTTGGTATTTCAATAATTTTATGGTGTTTATAATAAATAAAAGGTACTTTAAAGAGACTTTAAAGAGATTTTTAATTATTTATCTTTTTTTCATACATCGGATAATGTTTGAACGATTTAGTTAAAACATTAACTACTAACTGATATATTAATGACAGAATTTTTACCGACCACGAAGAGAGTACTCAAAGTTATATTAAATCATTTGATTTTTTTAATATAAAAGTATATTTTACATGTTCTATTCTTATTTTACATATTTTAGGAATTTGTCTAGATTAATTGATTAACGCAAATGTCTGAATAAAAACAATAAAAAAATTCATCTGGTTGTCAAAATGTTTCTATCTAATTGAATAAATACAGTAATATTAATTGGAAAAACTTCCAACTCAATACCTTCTTCAATGCTTGTCTTAAGTATTATATGTATCTTTAACTACACTCGGTTACTTTCATATACTCATTACTCATATAACACGGAATATATAACGATACTTTTAGAAATCAGTTTATAATTGCTATAATATTATTTGTTTAACTTTAAATGGTTGCAAAGATATTAAAAAAGGTACCTCATAATAATAATAATACTAATTTAATTTTGTCTGCGTTTAGCATATTTTTTTGAATAACCAATTCAACGTGTTTCAAGGTGACAAAAAAATTGTTGTTTTTAAAATTCATCACACCATTCAAATAGGAATATAAAATTACGAAAAATTAAGTAACTTAAAAAGTTTTACAAAATTATTTAATTTAATCATACTTTAAATAAATGATTAATTTTATTCAACGACTTACATTTAATCAGTCAATTGCATTATATTAATATTGAACATACAGAATAATAAACAAGTTAGTAACTAAGTATATTTTATTAAAGGTTTATATAAATCGATAGTTTTAGATTTATAATCAAAAATATTTTTGTTATAAAATCACATTTACTTAATCCAAGGTTGAATAAATGTTCAAGGTTGAAGCTTAATTATCACAAAATATAATACACGGCAAGTATTTTAAATATAATGCTGCAAATGTAATACTGAATATTTAAATATTAATTTTATTATATGTTAATGGATAATTAGGTACGTATTGGTTATTAACGTCAAATTCTTTTAATCATATAGAAATCATTGAATTTTTTAAAAATTTAATAAATTAAAAGGATTTATTGTTAATAATATGAAATATATTTTTCAAGCAGCAATTTATGTATATGTTATTTGAAAAAACTATAAATTGATCAAAAAAATATATAATTGACATTGCCCAAGCATGAAAGTTGTTAAACGTCAAAAAAATAAACAAATAAAAAAAATGAAAATAAGTAGGTGAAGATGTGGAAGTAATGTTGAGTTAAAATTCTTCATATCGTTAAGTAAATAATCTGTTTTGTGGATCTTATTTATACCTCGGTTTTGTACAACGTCTTTGTGTTCTATTGTCATTTATTTTTATATGACATGGCCCAGTAAGTGATAGTATATTACTAAGTTTCTGCCTTTTAGTGTAAGACGGGTTTAAACAGTTTAGTATAAAATATAGTGTATTAAAAAGTCCTATACCTTGGATTTGTCAATAGTATATTATTAAAATTATTAATTAATAGTAATTACAGAGAAAGGTTATTTTTAGCTGTTAACCTTGCTATACTATAAAAACTTGTGTGCGAGGTTGCTGCGATACATGACACTAATATCTGATTTCTTTAGGAAAATTTTTGGTATATAGTTTATTTCGATGATGATAACTTTTAGCAATTACAAAATATATACTTTATTATTTTTATCTCATTCAATAAGCATCTCATTCGTTTGTCTGTGTCTATCAAACTATTTGGACTAGAATGACTTACTCACGTTTAATTTCACTGTAAAAATGCTTTATCATATTTGACGTTTTACGACCTTATTTACAGACAAAATATAGGAATAAACTTGTAATAAGCAAAAAGTTAACTCGGTTTAACTTAAACCTAGCCTAACTATGTTATTAGTAGGTACTATTAGATTAATTTTTTTTTGATCGTTGGAAAAATCTGTTACGGATACCCCGTCGGCCAAGAAGATGATGGCCGGGGGGTTATGTGGGACTACCCGGAAACATAGAGGGCGCTCCCATTTTTAAGACTACCCACTAAAAAACCAACAGTTGCCCTCATCGCCTAAGTGGGGCGCCACGGGATCGCGTTAGCACTCACCATGACGCTCCGACAAGGTACTAGTAGCTTAGTACTAATAAAGTTTTAACAAAATTTATATCTAAGTTGATTTAAAATGGCTTTTAATCCAATATGAGGACTTAAGTTATCAATATGGTCAAAAAATAGTAAATTAATGTTGATTTCTTCTATATTATTGTAGATATATTATTTATGTAGGAATAAAGTACCAAAGTTAACGTTAAAGACCGTCTTAAGTGATTTATTTCTGGAATATCAATTTTATCAACCACAAAATAAATTGCTAATAACCATGAAGGTCTTTGACACCTTCTTACTTTTCTTTATTTGCTCTTCGTATATCTGTACCAGTTTTTTTCGTTAATTCATGTCATTATAGCTTTATTACTTCTCTTGTAAGTGACTGTAATAAAAATATATTATAAATAAGTTTATATAACATCGTTATTATTACTTTTTATTCTTTTTCTTAGCTCTGCGTTTTAATATTTTATATTGTATAACTCGTTGTACATAAAATTTATTAATAACTTTTATATAGGTTCCTAAACAGTTATTTTTCGGATAGACCATACTATAAATGCGCAAAATGAAACAATGTAAAAACTTTATTATTCACTCAACTTTAAAAGTACATTCAATCACAGATAAAAACATCTTTTTTCGTTTTTTTTTATTAATTTTATCAATTAATATACACTTTGTCGTTTTGTATCTTTGATATAATAGTAAATTAATGTTAATTAAATATCATAATGTTATATCGAGTATGAAATGATTATTACCTTATTATTAGAATTAACTTATGACAGTATAATAATGATATAGATAATAATGATAGCATAATGAATTTTCATATGTAATAGTCATTTATAATGTTTTTCATTTGTAATGTTATAACATAAAAAAGTACCGGATACCTCCCCCCCCCTACCCGGATACCTACATCAGTGCCAGTACAGCGAGGCGGCCATTCTAACCGCGTCCTGCTCCGCACTTTGGCATTTTTTACAGATAACGTTCGTCCCTCGTATGTGTGCCATGCTACGCCTTTATGCCTAGACTAGGACTAGACTGTAATGATGTGACGCGGTATTGAAGTACTGATATCAGTTCGATCAAAATAGGAGCAAAATAATTTCCATTCTTTTGAATAAAGCAATTCAAATAAAGTTTATATATCCACATACAAAAATAGACAAACGACTTTTATATTAGGTTTCTCTTCTATTTCTTTTTCGTTTATAATACTTCATTTCTTGATATTTGTGAAATGAGTCGGAAAGCTTATTTGTATTCAAAAGTATTCAGATGCTTGTGTTTAGGTAATTTTGGTCAGTTTGTGGTCGTTATCTATTTTTGCTAAAACGGTGTTACGCTTTAGGTTACTACTGTGTTTAGTGCTGTTCGAAATTTTGGATCGTTTCAACTACTTATGTAAAAATATATATTTTTTTCTTTTGAAATGATGTTGGTAACAAATGATATAAATAAACATAAAACTTTCTTTTTAATATATAAATAAAGTTCATTAAAATAATTCAAATTTCAGCATTATATTTTGATCTTACTCGTGAAAGTATTAGTTAAAATTAAAGGTTTTCTTAAAATTTTATTGGAGAATATAATATGGTCGTTGAATATGAACTACCAAAAAATTCAGATTACAATAGTCTTATAATTAGGTATTATTAATATATTTTAAAAATTTTGTAATGAATAATTTTATTTGATAAAATATCGATTATTAAATGTTTTTCAACCTTGTTAAGATATCTTATCATTCTTTTTATGAATTTTGTCGTGTCGTGTATAGTAGTATAATTTTTTTATTTAATGCAGAAGTATCGTGAGAGGAAACCTTACGGTCGTGCTTTTCTTTAAAAATGTTTTATATTGTGGTGATATGTGTAGTTTTATTTTATTATTATGGTGTTAGGACTTTTGATTATTGGAAGAAAAGAGGCGTGAAACATGACTCCCCTTTACCATATTTGGGAAATAATTGGAAACAATTTCTTCAAAAATCCAGTTTGGCAATGGCTGCAACCGCAGCTTACAAAAAGTATCCAGAGGAGAAGGTTGTTGGATTTTTTAGAGGGACTGAGCCAGAATTGGTAATAAGAGATCCAGATATAGTTAAAAGAATATTAGTTACAGATTTTCAACATTTCTATGCAAGAGGATTTAATACACACGAGACTGTTATAGAACCTTTAATGAAAAATTTGTTTTTTGCGGACGGTGACTTATGGCGATTAATAAGACAGCGATTTGGACAAACGTTTAGTACCGGTAAAATCAAATCTATGTTTTTCTTTATTACTGACAGAGCGGAAAAACTGCAGGTATTAGCTGAAGACTTATCAAAATTAGACTCTTATGATGCTAGAGAACTAATGGCGAGATACACAACCGATTTTATTGGTGCGTGTGGTTTTGGTATCAATATGGATGCTATGAATGATGATAATTCAGAATTTAGAAAATTGGGGAAAAGAATATTTGAAAGATCATTCAGGGATGGCGTTGCAGGAGCAGCGAAATTTCTCTTTCCTGAACTATGCAAGAATGTTCACTTTCTTACACCCGAAATAGAAACATCAATAAATGCACTTGTTCAAAACGTTCTACAACACAGAAATTATAAGCCATCTGGGAAAAATGATTTTATTGATATATTATTAGAAATAAAAGAGAGGGGAAAAATCTCTGTTGAATCGTTGGAATTAAAGGATTCAGATGGCCGTCCAAAAATTGTGGAAATGGAACTAACAGATTTACTACTTACTTCACAAGTTTTTGTATTCTTTGGCGCAGGATTTGAAACTACTTCTACCACTTCTAGTTTTACATTACATCAATTGGCTTTTCATCCTGAATATCAGAGAAAAGTTCAAGAAGAGATAGATAGGGTTCTTCTTAAGCACAATAATAAAATAACGTATGAATCAGTGAATGAAATGCACTACTTGGAAAAAGCATTTTATGAAGCAATGAGAATGTATCCTGCTGTAGGGTTTTTAATGAGAAAATGCATGTCTCAGTCATACACATTCCCAGAAATCGGATTGACTATTGACAAGGGTGTAAGAGTTCTTATTCCAATACAAGCTATTCAAAATGATGAAAAATATTTTTATGATCCACAAAAGTTTGACCCTGAAAGATTTACTTCTTTAAAGGACATGAAAAATGAAGTATTTTTACCATTCGGAGATGGACCTCGGGCTTGTATCGGTAAGTTTTTCTTATTAATCTTTAACCTTGAGATGCAAAGAAACTCCTTACTTCGGAGTCATAAACGTACTTACAAATATAATTACTAATTGCACTCATAAGAAATTAGTCAAATTGTAAAAGTAAAATTTCATACAGTGTGTTTATTTTCCCTTTTCCAATAGCTGCTAGATTGGGAAAATTCTTAGCACTGGCTGGGATCGCTGCCGTTCTGCAAAAATGTAATGTGGAGCCTAGTGCTAAAAGCAAACAGTTCCCAGAACCAGATCCTGTGAGTGTAGTTTCCGAAGGTTTTATTGGCGGACTCCCTCTTAAATTTAGTAAGAGAAACAAGGTACTTTAGACTAAAAGGATATGTTAAAATGTAAAAAAAAAAAATTGTGTGTACATAAAACAATAGTATGAATTAACAGTGGGCTTGAAATATTTTAGATAAAACATAACTTTTAATAAAAGTTTCCTTATTTTACAGAGAGTTTTATTATTTATAATGGTCATCTTACTATATATTATTACTTAGAACTTTAACAAATCAAAAATAGAATATTAAAAATAGTAATGTAAAAAACCATTTTTTACTTCTTTTATTGGATGTGCTTTTTAGCACATTTTACATAAAAAAGGATTTGTCTAGATTAATTAAACAAGGCAAAGCCTATCCGATTGTAACTATAAAAAATCATTTTTAATAAATTTAATTAATGAACAGGCTAACTTGTGCTTATCATATTTTTGTATGAATCAATCAAGGTCTTCAAAAAACTTGTTTTTTTTTAAAATAGCACAACAACATTCGACAAGAGCCAACAATATAAAGGGAGAAAATAACAAAACATAAACTAAGTTCCCAAATTAATTTAATCAGATTATAATGAAATGCTTAAATTGATTACTTTATATCTATAATACATAATAATAAACAGTTATAAGGAAAATGTAACCGAGACTAGAATGACTAATTATATATTTTTATAAGTACATGGATTATTTTCGAGAATTAAAAATATTCAAATAATATTTACATAATCCAAGGTTGAATAAATGTTTAAGGTTACAGCTTATTAATTCCAAAATATCATACATACTAATTATTTTGGACGTTTTTCTTCAGTCAAACATTTAATACTGAATATTGAAATATGGTTGTTGCTTTACGTAAATTTTTATTTAAATAGTTATAGTTGAGGACATTGATTTGAGCATATCACTTTCCACTAAACCAACGAACAAACAAACAAACTTTTAAGCTATATGATTTTAGTATAAATATCAATTATAATTAGGAAAAAGTGTTTTTTAGCTATTTATCTCTATTTAACCTTCATTGAATTCAATAATTAAAAATATGGCTTTCATCCGTGCTATAGTGCACGATACATTTCGCCAATGTCACGTAAGATTGTAAAAGTCACGAAAAAGATTTCTCGGTTTATTAAATAATTACGTTCTCTTCGAAAATAGCTTAATAGTAGAATTTTTTGGCTGTAGAATCTAAATCAACACATATATTAAAATAAATATACATTCAATTATATAAAAATAACATAAAATAGGACACATTTAATTGAGTGAAACGAGCGGATCGCTCTACTGCAGAGAATTTGCATTGGTTTTACAAAGTTTTCATTAAAACGACTTTATTAAAAAATCAAAAAAGTTCATTGTCGTTGAGGAATAATGTCTAAAAAACATCACTCCCATAGACTTCAATGTAAAAAAATTTGCGCGAAAAATTTAAGTCTCATTGTGGATGCGCGTGCCGAATTTTTTTAATCGAATTGTACAGCCCCTCTGTTTAATTTTTTTTTCTTACACCAAGACGAAGCCTTTGGATTGGCTCGCTTCGCTCAACATGCAAACGGCATCCGAGATTTCGCGATCGCAGCGAGTCGAAATTGAGGTTCTGTTGGCGTTCCTAGTTTCAATTAATATATTTACAAAGAAATTTTGCCATAACGACTGAACACAAACATAAACAAACATTGAAGATTATTATAAGCATGATCTTTATAAGTATCAATATCATAATATATATTAAGATTAAAAAATATAGATATAATCAGAAATTATCATCGGTTTAAAAATTTAATTACACAATAAAGAAAATAAAATAAAAAAAATGCTTGAATTTTTTCTTTTCAATTGTCTGCAAATTACAATTTTTGTACCATTCGCCCAGAAGAAATACTTCATATTGAAGTTAATGTACTGGAGTCGTCAAAAGAAAACAATGAACAGGTATTTCTACTTCACACCTGCTATATTCTTAAATCTCTTTCCATTTTCTTCGAGACTCCAAATCACAATATAAACTATTTCTTTAGTCACATTAGTAAAACTGTTTTCTTCTTTTTCCTTCTAGAAATATCCCAATGTAACTTCCGAAACAAATATTAAAGGCACCTCGGTTTAAATGGCAGCACTTTATAATCATATCAGAAATCTATACTTATAAAAACTTGATTGTTTACTTAGCAAAGCAAAGATACTTTTCATTGTAATTGTCTAAAATTTGTAATTGGACTATAAATACGTCATTGCGAATAAGAGGGTTCCCATAAAATTTATTAATGATACGATATGGTTGGTTTAAGACTGATAAATAGGTATTATTATTATGTTGACGTACATTATATTTTTTAATGATTAATTTTATTTGATTAAATATTGATTACCAAAGGTCTTTCACCAATATGAAGATATCTAATCATTCTTTATATACTTGTAATAACATATGTAGCAATTACAATTCTTTTATTTAAAGCCGGAGTATCGTTAGAAGAGACATTACGTTAGTTCTTTTATTTCAAAATGTTTTATATTGTGGTGATATGTGTAGTTTTATTTTACTATTATGGTATTAGGACTTTTAATTATTGGAAGAAAAGAGGTGTCAAACATGACTCCCCTTTACCATATTTTGGAAATAACATAAAACATTTTTTTCAAAAATCCAGTATGGCCATGGCTGCTTCAGCAGCATACAAAAAGTATCCAGAAGAGAAAGTCGTTGGATTTTTTAGAGGTACTGCGCCAGAATTGGTAATAAGAGATCCAGATTTAGTTAAAAGAATATTAGTTACAGATTTTCATCATTTTTATGCAAGAGGATTTAATACACACGATACTGTTATAGAGCCTTTACTGAAAAATTTGTTTTTTGCGGACGGTGACTTATGGCGATTAATAAGACAGCGCTTTGGACAAACGTTTAGTACCGGTAAAATCAAATCTATGTTTTTCTTTATTACTGACAGAGCGGAAAAACTGCAGTTATTGGCTGAAGACTTATCAAAATTAGACTCTTATGATGCTAGAGAACTAATGGCGAGATACACAACCGATTTTATTGGTGCGTGTGGATTTGGTATCAATATGGATTCTATAAATGATGACAATTCAGAATTTAGAAAATTGGGGAAAAGAATATTCGAAAGGTCATTTAGGGATGCTCTTGCAGGAGCATTGAAACTTATATTTCCTAATCTATGCAAAAATTTACATTTTCTTACACCTGAATTAGAAAAATCAATAAATGCACTTGTTCAAAATGTTCTACAACACAGAAATTATAAGCCATCTGGAAAAAATGATTTTATTGATATATTATTAGAAATAAAAGAGAGGGGAAAAATCTCTGTTGAATCGTTGGAATTAAAGGATTCAGATGGGCGCCCAAAAATTGTGGAAATGGAACTAACAGATTTACTAATTACTGCACAAGTTTTTGTATTCTTTGGAGCAGGATTTGAGACTACTTCTACCACTTCTAGTTTTACATTACATCAACTGGCTTTCAATCCTGAATACCAGAGAAAAGTTCAAGAAGAAATTGATAGGGTTCTTCTTAAGCACAATAATAAAATAACGTATGAATCAGTGAATGAAATGCACTACTTGGAAAAAGTATTTTATGAAGCAATGAGAATGTATCCTGCTGTAGGGTTTTTAATGAGAAAATGTATGTCTCAGTCATATACTTTTCCGGAAATCGGTTTGACTATTGACAAAGGTGTAAAAGTTCTAATTCCAATTCAAGCTATTCAAAATGATGAAAAATATTTTTATGACCCACAAAAGTTTGACCCTGAAAGATTTACTTCTTTAAAGGACATGAAAAATGAAGTATTTTTACCATTCGGAGATGGACCTCGGGCTTGTATCGGTAAGTTGCCTTTTTTTATTTAGCAACATTGTAAAAGCAGCTTCGCAGTATAATTTAAATAACTCTAACCACTATCAGCTTATGTTGTGTTAATATATTCATAAAAAAGGAAAAATAAATAGATAAAAGTAAAGTTTATTAATTAATATTTTGTATGATATATCTTCCGCCCATTAGCTGCTAGATTGGGAAAATTCTTGGCAATGGCCGGGATCGCTGCTGTTCTGCAAAAGTGCAATGTGGAGCCTAGTGCCGAAAGCAAGCGGTTTCCAGATCCAGATCCTATGGGAAGTGTTTCTGAAAGTTTTGTTGGGGGACTACCTCTTAAATTTAGAAAGAGGACCAAAGAGTAAAAAACATTAAATATATACTTATGTAATCTAAGTTTATTTCAAAACACTATGGTTGTATAAGTAACTATTGTTGTATAACTAATACTAATATAAACACTTTTATATTAATATAACTAACACATTTTTTTTATAACTTATATTTTGTATAACATAATAGTGATACAATTATTAATGTGCCTTATAAAAAAATTTTTTTTTGGACTAGCATTAGATACTATTCTTGATTTGGAGAAGAATTTTAATAGTAGTTGTCTTAATATCATGTTTGGTGGCAAATCTTTGAACGACTTTTATAAAATCATTCGTATATTCAGTGATATTATTAGCAATTTTGAATTCCCAAACACAGAAGTAAATACACAAGATTGATGTGTAAAAAAAACTATTTTTACTTCTTGGTACAGGTTTTGACTGTTACACCCTTATCCAAATTACCTTTATGAAAACTGGTTTCAAAAAAACACAAAATGTGGCTGTGAAAACATTTATTCGATCTAATTATATAAATACAGTAATATTATACACGATTGATAGAAAAAGCTTACAACTAAATACCTACTTAAATGCTTGTTGGTATGTCATGTCTTAAGTATTATACGTGTCTGGAATACTATTTTTATACAAGCCGCAAAGAACACATATCTTTGGTTTCAATTACATTTAGCTCTAAAAGAGTTTTATTATACACAATCATTATTTAAGTGATAAATTATAAAAAACAAAAGTATTATAAACGATTAAAACTATTAATTATGTGAGTTATTTAAATTAAAAGATAAAGAGATTAAGATATTTTTATCATATCGTTTTTTATAAAATTCTAAAGATGATCAATTTCATTTGAAATAAAATATATATGAAATTACATAATTATTTTGTCTGCGCTTAATATATGTTTTATAACCATTCAAGGTCAAGACATTGTGCCAAAAAACTTGTTTAAAAATAGCACAACAAGTCGACTAGGACCTATAATGTAATGAATTAAAGAATTATAAAATATTAACTAAGTAAACAAATTTTACAAATATAAATTTATTTAATGACTTTCTTCAATCAATCAATATTGCTTGAATAAAATTATCATTATTGAAATAGCTCACCAAAATGTTAGATTATATATGACCAATTATATATTTTTACAGTTTATATTATATTGAATATTTTAATTTTAAAATTTAAGATATTAACCATAAAATAATATTTACATTCATAGAGTCCAAGTTGAATAACTAAATTATCACAAAACTTAATACACATTAATTAAATACGTTAATTATTACTTAATACAAATATTTTATAAGTAAATGTATACTTATATAATTTGTTATTATCAACGAAGGACGTTGTAAAAACTATCTAGAAATAAATGCAATTTAGTTATAACAAAATATAGTTTAAAATAAACTATTAAGCTGCATTGCAAATATTTCAATTTTCAAATAAACTAACATATAATTGTTTTAAGTTCAAAACATATTGCTATTATGTTCAAGCTATAATGGCATTATTAAACTAACAATTTATTCCAATTTAAGCTACTTTAGGAATCTCAAGTGAACACCAAGCTTACATTTATTATGTGACTCATATTAAATGATAATATACCAATTCCACACATTCATTTCAAAGGTCATTGAAATAAATATAGATAAAATCATAATAATAATCATTAATTTATTACTTATAATCAAACTTGAATGTTATTGAAGGTCAAAAATTAAAAACGAAATAATTTGAAGATGTGGAAATAATATATTTATTAAAATTCTAATTCTCGCTAAGGGTGAACAAATAACTCATTTAGTATTGTTTGGTATTCCTCAGCGTTGTACAAATAATCTTCATTTTCCAGCATAGACGAATTGTACCTATGATGTCATTTTACATTAAATATTTACGAAGTATCAGAGATCAACAAAAACAAACAAGATATACAAATGTATCGTAAAAAATGACTCATGACCTTCATGTCTTTAATAAGTCAATTTTATGTATTAATTCTTTTAAGCACATTACATTATAATATATATTGGATATTTTTACAATATTAAAAGTGCCAATTATAATAAATACGAAAGATATTCTTTAGCTACTCACCTCGATATATCTCGTTTTCTACGAACACTTATGTGAGAAGTGGCTTCAATACATAATACTGCAAATTGGTTGTTACAGGAGTACCTGGATTATATTAAAAATAAACATTATAATAGTGTATTTAAATATATTTTTTTATTTTTTTATTTTTTTACTAATAGCACATAATTATCATACAGGTCGTTATTAAAAAAAATAATTGTTTGTTGTTACTTCTGTGGTTTTAAAAGACATGACATGACATGTCATAACAAAAAGATTGTCTATCCCGAATACCTCTCCTGGGACAGCAGTCGGTGGGAGTGTAGCGCCGCGGCCATCCCGCGCGCGCCGTGCTCAGCGCTCTGCCACTCCGCGCAGAATGTATCGAGAGCGCGCTCGCCGCTCGCATGTGAGCCATGCCAGATCAATTTTTGAGGCCTGGTTAAGTTACAGGCTATATAAGACTAGATTTCGATATAACTTACAATTTTGGAAGGTAAATAAATGATATCTATCAATTTGAATACAACTATCCAAATAATGTTTATATGTGTCAGATGTGCAAAGAATCACACTATTATATTTATAGTATTAGGAATCATCTATATTTTTTGGATGATTATGAAGATCTTGATGAAACTGAAATATTACCAATTTGAATCCAACATAATATTCTTTCCGCTAAAGCTGTATATTCTTGGAGCTCCACTCATAACCCCTCCGTTTCCATCAAAAATATCTGAGAAGGACTGAAACAGGATGTCACCCTGTGTGTTGATAACCGGTAAATGTCTATCTGCATACCGTACAGTGGAATCTAGATTTTGTATTCTGAAAATAATAATGTGATATACAACTTAAAAATTAAAAGAACATCAACTCTTGTAACGAATGAGAATTACTTCTAAACGGTACCTGCTCGTTAGAAAAGCTCTAAAGGTTCCTTTGAGTCCAGCTCGTCTCGCTTGTCGGTAACAAGCATAGTCAGCTCGGCGTATACCGTGCATATCACCAGAAAGCGGTTCATTAAGGGCGGCTAGACGAAGCTGCATGTATAAATTTAATTAATAACTTGAGAACCTAAATAGAATTAAATTTCAAATTGTGAAAGGCCGAAGTCATTTGCTCAATTAGTAAGAAACTGCCGCAAAGAATTTGCTGGACTTATTCCAAATACTCGTTTAGGACTTATTCCAAATATTCGTTTAATATTTCCTTATGTAGCCGTTGAAAACAACATTGATTACTCACACTGGGACCCATGCTGCCGAGAGGAGAGTCCACCATGTTAGACAGTGGCGCGTGGACGAGGCTGGCAGCTGGAAGTGGTGGAATCGGCGCGGAGGTGGTTGTGGTAACTGGTGCAGATTGTGTCACTAGCGAACCTAGCTGGAAATAGAAGTGTGTACTGAATTAGCTTGAAATCTTAAGAAAAAAATGTTTCTATATTTTTATTTTCGTTTACCATAACATATTGCCAGCCAGAGTTGACTTTTACAAAAAGCGCTTGTTCTTCTATAACGTATGCGAGTGCTCCAAGGGGACTGGTAGATGCTAGCTAAAAGCAAATAAGATTTTAAATATATTTTTTTGTAATATACTTCCATATCATATTTAAAAGTATCTTATTTTTATGTAAAGAGAGGGCAAATTAGCGAGTGGGTGACTCATCGGTTGGGAACTGATCACCGCCACCCACGGTGATTTTTTTAATACGGTTTATATCATCTTTATAATTTAGATCAAATTCATTATCAAATCATATTTGCAATAACACAGCCTTGAAAAAATGAACCTCTAATTATTTTAAATTAACTTTAAACAGTTGTATTAAAACCACAATCACTAATTAACATTTCAAAAGGCTAACTACAACGGCATTGATGTTAAAGCTTCAAAAAAAAAAAAATTGTTTTCCAAAATTGATGAAGTTGTATTACAAGTAGAATTTGACACATAGTTTAATAGAATTCGCTGCTATTAAACTTTTCCTTTAAGAAAAGGATTACTGGTAAATAATACGAAAACTGTTTTAAGATGAAATAGACTTAAATTGAAATAAATGCACTAGTTGGTGTTAATCTCTCTAATCTAATATTTGTAACAAAAGTAATAAAATATAGTAGTAGTATTCGAATGGTGTTACAATCTTAAAATAATATGTTAAGCGAAACTTAATATTATGCTAGTAAATAATAATACCATACCCGCAACATTTCTTCTGTAGTGTAAAACACTGAGGCACCAGGAACATTTTTGTTTGTGTTAGGTTCGTCGTGACGGTTTCTGAACTCCGAAGCAGCTACCAAAAAATGAAAAATCGTTTGTATAATTTTCCTTATATTATGTCTCTAGTACAATATTACAACTAAACTTTAAATTACAAATTATACTTACTCAATCGATCTTTGTTTCTATCTTTTAAGTCTCTAAGCTCTTTTAAAGCTTTCAGTTCATCGATTGGACTTTTAATGGCTACAATCCAGCAGCGTTAAAATATATATTAGATGTTTATTTTTTTATTATTTTGTAATAGAATATCTATATAATAATAAAAGTATATTACCTGGTCTTCCATAGAACTTCGTACTTCCATGTACAGGATATTCTTCTAAATAGCTAACTCCAGGTTCACCTTTTGGTCCTACAATAGAAATTCCTGGGGTTCCAGGCAAGCCTGGTGGACCAGGTGGTCCAGGAACATATTGAAGTGGTTCTGCTCTAAAACCAGCTCCAGGTGGACCTGGGGGACCGGAGGGACCTTGTGCTCCTTTTGGACCAGGTATTCCAATTGACCCACTATCTCCTTTTTCTCCTTTAAACTGTAATAAAATTATAGTTTTTTTAAAAGTATTTCACGAGTAATAAAAGTGTTTAAAAGGCCTTATTTAAAGTAGCATAATATTTATTTATATATTTAATAAAAATTTTTTTTTGATAAATATCCCGAGATTCAAAATGCTCACCATAGAAACATCTAATATATTGACTCCTGGATCTCCTTTTTCACCTTTTGGACCTACTGGTCCTGGAGTACCGGGTGGACCCAAAGTTCCTGGACGACCCTAAAAACAATTATTAACATAGAAATACGAAATATTTCAGAATGTTGTATCTGTATAATAATGTACCTTCATGTTCTTGTCAGCGTGAAATTAATGCAAATAAAAATGTTAACCAGTATACTCAATTGTAAGTGAACACAAACAGAGTATTCATATTAATACTCACCACCCAACCAGGTAGTCCAATGTCACCTTTTTCACCTGGTGTTCCGGGAGGTCCCACCACACCTTGTATTCCTTGGGGTCCACGTGGTCCAACCGCACCTGGTCTTCCCCTTCGACCCCTTAAGCCAGAATCACCTTTGTCTCCCTTAAAACATAAATATAAACACTTAATTGTAGTTAGTGAAAAGTAAAAAAATACAACATAGATTGAAAAAAAAAATCTAAAAGCTTCTTTAACAAAAATCTGTTTTTTTTAAATAATTCCAATCTTACCTTAATAGTCATAATATCAGATCCTGCGGAAGTAATGCTAACTGGACCTGGCGGACCTCTTTCCCCTCTTTCACCTTTAAAACCTGGAGATCCAGGAGGACCTGCGATACCCGGCAACCCTGAAGGTCCAATGTCGCCTCTTTCACCAATACTTCCATCCTTCCCAGGAAATCCTGGAGTCCCGTCATTACCTCGATTTCCTTTTTCTCCCTTAAAACGTATGTTTAATAAATTTTTATTCAAATATGTATAACCAAGAATTGACATAGGTTTTATATGAATGACAACAAACCTTCTCTCCCTTTTCTGCTGATACTAATGGTCGTGCACCTGCAAGAATGATATATCGAAATTTATTTATTATGTTAAAAAAGTGACATTAATAATAATTGAAAGCCACAAAACAATTGAAATAAATAAGAAATACCACTCGTAAGAAATTCTGAGTGGTCTGAGTTAATTATCCCTGATGGCAAGGATGGCGGGCCTGGTGGACCAGGAAGACCTCGTTCACCTAGAAAATTGATAAATGGTTATTAGACAGGGCTTTTATATTGTAAAGAATACTTATGTTGATATTATACCCTTCTCGCCCTTTTCACCAAATCGCCCGTTAGCTCCTGAAAGACCAGGGCGTCCATCTAATCCAGGGCTGCCGCGATCTCCTTTGATTCCTCGTTCTCCTTTTGGTCCAGAATGTCCCTATGTAGTAAAAAGTAAAAAATATATATATATTTAGTTACTTAGATAAGATAAATTGCAAATTTAAACAATCAATACCTATGAAACTTACACGTTCACCTTTTGTTCCAGTTTGACCTACTTGTCCCCTTTCACCTTTTGGTCCAGGAAACCCTCGATCACCTTGGAGTCCAATTGGACCAGGGTGTCCTGAATCTCCTTTAGATCCAGGAGCTCCCGGTCTTCCAATAGCACCGCCATAATTACCGAGTAATGATTCCTTAAAATCATTTAACTGTAAGACTTTTGTTTAAAGTATAGTTTTATTATTACCAAGGACCGATCGAAACATCGGTTTTAGTCAGTTTCGGCTAAAAAAATTAAAACCGATTTTAGTTTCGGTTTCACTGTAAAAAGTAGCCGATAATTTTATATATTTTAATAATGTAATGTCTTACATCAAAAACTTAATATAATTATTAATGTTTTATTCAACGAAACAAATTATTTTCTGCTATACTAAAACTTTCGCAACGACTGCTCAAATAAATTTTCTTATCTCTCCGTTCTCGATGTGTATCTATCAGCAGCGAAAAGTCTTTCTTTAAAGTTTGTTCAAGCGGTTTGTTTACTGAACAATCGCTTCCAAAGAGACATTCGTTTCAGATAATATTGAAGCAGCGTAAAAGTCAGATACGTATATAAAGTTTAACCAGTAATATCGATTTATATTGATTTATCATTTTTCAGTAGAATATTTATGATACGTTACAAACAATACAGATATAATATTAACTTTTTACGATTATATTATAGAAGACAATTTTAAAAATAAATAAAATGTGAAGCCTGCCTGGCGTGGCTCTAAAACAATAGAAAAAATGTGAAATCGAAGTATGAAGGCTGTTTTTATTGTTTGAGACCACACCGCATGAAAATAAACTCAGAAAAGTTATACAGTGAAAAAAATGTTTATAAAATAAATGTTAGTCGTGTCAGTACCATTAAAATAATATTCTTACCTTATATATTTGTCTAGGTTTCCAGTTGGACTATTAAAGCCATGAAAAAGACAGAACAAGAATAAGGTATATAGCATATAATATATATATTTTAACAATATAATAGTCATTATTAAAGCTTTAAAATCATCCACCGTTATAATAGTCATGAAAAGATATTGATAGAACAGCCCCTGTGGTTATTATAAAATATCCTATATAAATGAATACTTTGGTATTTAAAATAAAAATTTAACTTACATCAAAGTTGCTATAATCTGTAATACCAGGTGCACCCGGAGGACCTGGTGGTCCTGGAGTACCAACTCTTCCATCTACACCAGGTTCTCCTTTAGGCCCTTGCTGCCCTTCAGGTCCTCGTGGTCCACTATCTCCTCTGTCACCTTTCTCTCCTCGTTGGCCGATTAGTCCCCGTTCCCCAGGCATGCCAGGTTGTCCCTACATTATAATGATTAATTTGTTATCTTAAAAAAAGAAAAAATAAAAATGCAGATTTGAAATAATCTTATATAAAATTATAAAACGTATTTACTTGATAAATGTATTTTTTATAATATTTGTATTTATTTTTTATTCTATTTAATTGTGTTGTACTCACAGCTATCCCTGGGGCACCTGTTAGTCCATCAGCCCCCATTATGCCAGAAGGACCTGGAGGTCCTTGAAGTTCTGGAGCAATTTCAAGCAGTGACAATAACACACTTGAGTTGCAACCGCAATGACCGAGGGATGCGTAGTTTTCACCGAAAATTTGCTGCATTAATGGTATTTAAAATAGGTTAGTTAAATTGAGCATTTAAACACTTGTACTAGTGAGACCATTTATTTCCAGTAATTTAATTATTATATATTTGAATTCTTTATTAAAAAATATATTTCTTATTAAAATAGCTAAACGCTTTAAATGTTATTTTTCATGGAATTTCTATGTAATAGGCAAAAAAAGGATACTAATAACAAATTTTACTTAAAATTAAACATGTAAAGAAAGTAAAAAATTTTAATAAAATATTCTTAATAGATTTAAAATTTACTATTACAAGGAGTTATTAAAATTGTAATATTACCTTAACAACGGGTCTCTGGATTCAGACAGCATTTGGATAGCAAAATAAATAGTGTTATGGTTTAGTTATAAAATGCTTATATGATTAATATATATTAACTATGATATATATATTTTTTATCCAGAAAAGGTAAATTTTGACAACAGCCCGTCTGATGCTAAGCATGACTGTAGTCTAAGGTGTGGCACACTTACCTAGTAGGATCCTATTAACTCTAGATGAAGACGTAGAAGATGATTACGTAGACATTACTACTTTTATTATATAAAACCTTATAAGCTAAGATCTACCTCATATCAAACTTTTTACTAAGATTTTGTGTAAAAAAATAAAGTTCTATCCCATTACATGTCGAATTTGAAGATGGATGGGCCTTCATTACAAATTGGAAGACAATAAAAAGAAGGCATCAGAATGTAGGCAATGTGAATTCCAATAAGGGTTGATTTATGTTACCCAATAAATGCCTTTAGGGACGGATTAAAAAAAAAAAATCTGATAAAAAATTGCAATTCAGACTTTGCGCGATGATATTGCTCAAATATGATAATGATAATTTATATAAGTAACAAATATTTATTACCTAGTATTTTTTATCAAACAGTCGGTTTTTATCTTCAGAGCAAAGTTGAGATGAATATTTAAATAAATTTGATGATAAAAAAGCCTTCATATTGTTAGCTATTTTCGTATTTCTACAAATGTAAATTAATTTTGACAAAAACAGGACTATATTAGCAATTTTTTGTAGAAATATATATTTTTACCGAAAAAGAGATTAACTATAACAGTCTATCTTCATACACTTGTCATAATAGAAACTATTGAAGAGAAAATTAATCGATTCCCTTCGAATATTGGGAGAGTGCCAAATGCATAATAAACTTGGTTATGATCGCAGCAATTCAGTGAACCGTAGTTTCCTTGCTTCGTTTGGAAGTAATATCAGAAAATTGCAAGGTATTTGTAGAGTGGATATATTAGAGTGGCAAAAACTTTCTTTATTACTTTTACTTTAGATTTGGAAGCGGGAAAATATAAGTTTTGGCATTGATATTTTAAAAATATTAACCAAATTAGGAGTACAACAAAATTTAACTAATTTGAGGAGTGATTTGCTGGACTATGTAAAGGCAATATTTAAAGTATGTTTTTTAAATAAAGTTATGGTATATACCATTAAATATAATAATACCATTCTAATATGTAGCGACATATTATTTTCTCTTGTTTTCTAAAACGCTACAAACTAAAATTTCTAAATTACTGGCCTGAACCCTTTTCGAAATAGACTCTTCTGACAGACGTTAATAGTATGGTTTCATTCAGACCCTTTGGATACGGAACCCTAAAAGGACGTCTCGTTATTATTTCCAGGAAGGAGCTATTTCAATAGGCTATTCATGTTGTTTGATATGACTTCGTACAAAGGCGATGAATCTAAGGCTATAGGATGAGTTTTCAGAATACAGTTTTTTTATTGTTTTCATTTTCTATATCTCCTCAATATATTTTAAGCAAAATATAAAAAAAAATACATTATTTAAATGTTTTCGTAAACAGTACATTAAATTTTTAAGGAAAAAAAGTATTGAAATATATGAACACATCATAATATATACAAATTATAATGTTTTTATACATCACTATCAAAACATGTTCTGAAGAGAAATTAGCATCAAAGACTGTTTCTTTTCGCTTAGACCACCAAAGCTCTTAAATAGGGGGTAGACGAGGCCCGAAGGCTTATAGAGACATGCGTCTTTCTTGAGAATTAACATAGTTTGAGTGTATTGGAAATAGATGTATATTATTGTGTATTTGAAATTAAAGCAAATATTGTTTCAGCAAATCAAAACTTCAAATTTAATATGTTGGAAATAGAAATTTAACATACATCATCTCCAGATCCCGAAGTCTCTGTTACAGTGCTTGCACCAGCAATCCCAGGAGGTCCTGGTGGTCCGGGAGGGCCCCGAATCGACTCTCCGGGTGGACCCTGCAATACATATTTATTCTATTTCAACATTAACTTATTTATAAATAAATATTTCAAAGAAATAAAACCCACACGTATACATTATTTTTAATAGCATTTGAAAGTATTCAAATGATACTATAGGTATTGAACAATAAAAATAAATTGCTTAACGTTTGAAAATGTTTTTAAATGCTCATTCAGAACGCCTATACATTTTTACTAGCAATGTTTTATTCAATAACATTTTAAAACAAGTATGCTAGAGTGCGAGTATCATCTTCCATGGATGATCAAAACAGTGTTAAGTGTTCTATAATGGCTCTATATCATGATACGAGCGTGTTACTCACACACGCACGACATCTGTATAAAATTATTATATTAAATAGAAAATATAGAAAATATTCTTATTTAAGTCGTGACTCATTATTTTGCAGGCATAGCTTGAAATATTTTACTAAAAAAATTAGGACTTCTTATCGGATTGATTGCGATAGTTCTAGTTGTTCGTATATTGTTTATTAAATGTTGTGAAGTTTGAGAAACAGTGATCACAACAAAAACACCCTGCTGAGATTGTTGTTTGGTTCTTCTTAGATCAGGGAGCGTTTGGAACCCTCGTAGCCGTAACTTTAAGTTGGAGAGTATCTCAATAGAAAGGCTTATTTCCATGAGTATGGCGTCAAAAAATGCCCTTTTGACATTTCTATTTGACGTACACAAGTAATCACTGGTATTGATTAAAATATTTAAAAATTATAAATTTTGTCTGACATAACTCATTATAGAAGGGCAACTTATAAACGAATAACAATTTTAAATATTATTAAATTATCTTCAAAAGTCGTGTCGTAAACGTGTCACTGTTTCTAAATAGCATACGGTAGGCGGTGCCACAGACAATAAATCCCGTGGCAAAACAATAGAGGCTGCCCTTTGTGTGAAAACTGCGAATTTCGCGTTCCAATCCCGCATGTTTGTTAACTGCCGAACGAGCACGTCTCCTTCCTTTTGTAGGCTCTTTATTTGTTTCAAATTAATTTACATTCATAGCAGATTTTTGTTTATTGGAAACACACGTATACTTCATTAGTTTTACGTTCTTACAATTAAAGGGTTACCGCGCAAATAATAATTATATATATTAATAAATATAATGATATCAATAATTATGATCAAATAATATTTTCTTGCCCTTGGTCCTCTTTCTCCTTTTTCACCTCGAAGCCGTAAAGGATATCCTGAAAAAATATAATAGTTTTAATAATTAACTTCTTCATTAATAAGGCAATTTAAATAACTAACCTTTATGAAGTGTGCGTTATCTGTGATCACAATTAAGTACTTGTTTCTATTTAGATACTAAAACTAAACCCAAGATATACATAAAGTTGTAGTTAATAGCATACTTGGGATCATAATTCACCTCAGTAATTACTTATCAGTTTAAGCAAACACTCGTTAATCCGAATAAACAGTGTAACCGCACGGTCTGAAACTATCCCTTTCTAAGTTTTTGATATTATATACCATTTTATGTACATTTGTCTCATAATAAATGTAAGCTGAGATTTTTATCAGCTTGGTAATAAGTTGTTTATTATAATTGTTTCTTTATAATTATTTTATCATCTTACATGTAAATATATTCTGTAATTTTTTGTTTATATGTTTTTTTTTTTTACAAATGTAAGACATGTTTTATTGTTTGATTATTTCTTTTAGATTTAAGATCTTGATTTTGGTTTAATTAAACAAATCCTATAGAAAGTCTGAATACTTTTATATAATAAAAACAAATTACTCTATTTCTTTAACTGTTTAAAAATGCGACTGAATTTTTCACTGTTCATGTGAGGCACAAAATATTAAATATATTTACCATCCAGTCCAGGTGGCGGTGGGGGGAACGGCGGAATGGTTCCGTACCGACCCGAACCCTCTGCATCCCCTTCCTCTTGGTCCACCTGCGTTGTACCATTAATTATTCTTTTTCTTATATATTCCAAGGAGAATTTTCCGTCTTATTAATTTCTTAATTTTTATATTATATTAACAGAAAATGCATTACAAAAGATAAGTCGGTTGTTAGTTCACTATTATAAAAGTAAGTAGTAATTTTAATATTATAAAAAGAAATCAATTTTATTATAATAAATTGAAATATTATGAACTCATAAAAATTATAAAAAATGAGAGAATTGTATGAATATATGATCATACAATCAAGAAACGAATAAAAATGATTGAAGACCCTATAAAAAAGTCTTTACACCACCCTCTAACTTGAAGACTCATTAGGGAGTTTCTAACGGACACATAAGTGCTTACTCTAAACAATAGACTATAGCGTAGGCGTTATAATTAATTTGACACCGAAACCATATTATTTGCTTGTAATTTAAACTAATGTAATTATTTAAGTCAATAGCCTGATTTAATTTGTTAATATTGTTAATGAAGATACCTTTCTTAAGATTATATGAGAGTGTTTGTCAAACCCTGTGGAATTTTGTTTCAAAATACGACTCAAGACGTTTGATTACAGAAAGGGTGATGTGTGTTCAGAATACCAAATTTGACTCCGGCATTATTTTGATATTCTGAGTATGAATATAAATGTCATATGTTTGAATTCCATGTAACCTCTGCCTAATGAAGTGTTCGCTTACTTTTCATGGGTGAATTAATATTGTATATATTTTAGGTTTTGCTGAAAATATATGTTTGGTTATATTAGACAAATACAAATTTTATTCCAGTTCCTGGTGTTCGTTTAAAATTATAAATATTTATCAGTGGAAAATCAAACTAAGTACAACCCTTCCTACGTTGAAGTGATAAGAATATCTAAAGCAAATATGACTATCTATCAGGATATAGATTATTAAGAACGACAAAAAACCGCCTGTCTAGCATATTCTACTTATACATATATAAAAGATTATGTCGAACGCGGTAACAGTTATAAAAAAAATTTTTCATGTAATAAAATCGTAACACTCAATCCAATTCAAGTTGTATTTTGTTTTTAACATATTGTGCAAACGGTGAACTATTTCATCTCACCCCTATCCAACTTCAGTTTCGTATTGTACTAAAAATCAACATGAAATAAAATAAATAGAACCCGCATACCTGTACACCCTTATTGATTATGGGTCCCAGTTTCTTCTATTATAGATTAATGGTCCATTTCAAACTATATTTTAAAACTAAATAACTGTTTGTTAACACAATGACCAACAGTACATCGGACATTGACACACGCCTTATCTCTCTTGATCTCTGAATGATAATATCTATTTGTCCTTACAACTGGTTAATTGTTGGTAATTCTCTTTTGTCTGAGGTTTCGAGTCATTCGTTAAGAGAATCTTGATGAGTTTTAAGAGGGTCGTATTCTTCAGCCTTTGTGATTATTAAATAAGATATAATATTGTGTTTTTACATTTTTTTTGTATAACGTATTACGTGTTCTAGTTCCGGATATTGAAATAATAATTTTAGACGAATTATAAACATATTCCAAATTTAGACATCCACATATGCATTGTGTTAGTAGCGACACCACAACTACGTATTAGTTACAATATACTATTATTTAACACGATTTTATGTATAGAAAATTTTGTTATTATTATTGTAGTTATAAACTACTTGAGAAATTTTAAGTATATAAATCTCTTTATGTAGGTTATATAAAAATTATAAAAGTATCTGAATTTTAATTTACAATACAATATTTTTTTTGTAATAATAATCTTGATTTATATTGAAAGTTATGTATATTTTTCATCGTGTTAAAAAATAGCTAAGTTTTGTTAAGTGAAACGAAGCGTACATAAAAATAAATGAAATAATCACCAAGAAATTGTCAATATCAATTTCGTCACCTTCGCTGCCTTTGCCTATTTCCTGTCAAATCATGTATACATAAATTAAACTTAACTTTTAACTTAATTAAATTATTTATTATAAAACAAAACAGCTATAAAAAATAATAATTGAAGATAAATACCAACTAATGATTATATGTTTGTTCTTTAAATGAAGTCATTATACTTATTTTAACTTATTTCTATTATAATAATATTATTATCTTACCTCGAATGTATTCACACATTGTACTTCAGCTTGCGATGGAGATCCATATAGTTTGAGTTCTTGAAATGCTCCCTGTATTATAAACAGTGTTACAACACGAATCCAAATCCATTTCATAATGACGGCCAAATTATCGATCGTATATTTTTAATTTTAAACCGATTTTAGATTTCAGAAAGTATTTATTGTATAATATTTTGAATATGTTTAAATTCTACGTCTTTTTTTAGACAAAATGATATGATAATTATAATATATACGCTGTATGACTTATAATTTTAATTATTTCAACGTTTTAAGGCTTTTGCGAAAACATATCCGGTATTCCATCATGCGTAAAGAGCGTGTCAATCAGCGCGTGCGCGGCGATGCACTAAATTTAAAACGAACTTAGCCCAAGGATAGTTATTGTGTCCACTTTAAATCGCTACATGACAAGCGTCTTATCCCTGGCGATTATAAGCGAAGAGGGGCTCATTTTATATTGGTTGCGAAATTACATGGTACCGCTGTTATAAAGAGGATTGATTGCTTTGCATTCCTTTCCTTAAGATGAAAAATAAAAGAGTCCATTGTAATTTTATTATCTTAGTATGTTGTGGTATATTGAGGTATTTTAATAAACAATTCAATATTTCTGTGAATTTCATGTTGGTTATGATTTCTAAAGGTATACAGGAGCAGTTGAACTTTACGGATTATGTAATGTTAATTGAGTGTCGAGTATGATGATACATGATAGCTCAGTTTACAAGGAGACGTAAGGGAATCCGATATATCGTTACAGATTCGAGACCAGGTAAGTTTATATATATATAAATGAGAAGATTAGCTTACAATTAAAATTGCTACCGTTTCCTTGATACTCAATTGAAAGTACACAGTTAAATATATTTTGGTTGTAACTGCATCAAATCATATCATACAATGAATGTATTAGATCATGTATTGGTATGAAGTATGTAATAACAATATTACATACATCATTCACACATAAAGCAGCTTGTTCTGTCTGTCTCTTAAAGGATGATTTGTTGACGAGTCATACATTCATAATAATTTCTATCGGAAGAGCAACGATAATACATATTTTTTTGGTATTTGAAATAAATTTCAAACACTAGGAACAGTTTAATATTTTAGGGGGGATATATTTTGACTTCACTTCTATTGCAATTTAAGTGCGTTTAATATAATAACTTATTATAAAATATTTATTTAATATTATTATAACCAGCAAAAGAGTCTTTTGTAACAAGAACATATAATTATATCACTTACATTCCAAAAAGATTAAACAAGATAATTAAAAGAAAAGAATAACATGATGTTTTTATAAAAGAAATATAATTAAATCTTTAATGATATAAGAAAACGTTATTATTATTAATGTATATAAATTCACTAATAATCTTTAATAGGACGTACAGTACGATATCTCGTGCTATGAAGGTATTGACAGGTTAATAAGTACTATAAGATAAGACTTCATTCGCAGCCAATCTCTTTGATTGCGCTCAGTTTAATCGAGAAGCGTAAACTAATTACTAGTATGTCTAGATTGACATTCAACTATTGTACTGTAGTGTTTTGTATGAATGAATGAATGAATGAAGAATAAGTTTAAATTCCACTTTAAGGATATCACAGGTTCAATCTTTGTGCAGATAATTTATATTATTTGTATTGTATTCACAATGGACACTTACTAACTTTCTTTTGAAATAAATTATTTTTATTTATATAATTATATTCTGTAGAATACGTATTTTATATTTAGTTAATCTCTTTTTAGATAAGTTGTTTAATCCTTATGGTATTTATTTTAATAAAATATTTGTATTATATACTTTTATATAAGTAACTATTTATATAAATGTATGTATTCCAATATATTGTAACTACAATAAAATATAATTTAAAGATATTTGTAGGTGTATACATAAAGAATATATATTAATATTAGTATTAGTATATATTTAATTTCTGTTTAAATAAATTATATGTTCCACATTCATGTAAATTTATTTTTCAAAATAAATATCTTTAAAGTGAAAATTTTAAATTGAAGAACAGTTTATTATTTCAGTTTATGAAAGCTCTGTCAGATTATTCAAATTATTAATTACATCTCATTATTATCATAATAATTAATGTTCCGAGTAAAATTAATTTGACGTTCGCTGCACATTTGACAGTTGAATAAAGGGTTTCGCACTAATATTATAAATTCGTAAATAACTCTGTCTATCTATTTTGAAATAAAGACCAGGCACCATAAAACGTCGAATGGTGAGGTCGAAATTTCTTCATCAGCATCAAACAGGGGTCATTGGCTATAATTTTACTGTATCCAAGAATTCTCCTCGGAACGTCACTTTTTTTCAAGAGCTTTACGTGATTCTTCTAAGTGTTACGACTAAAACCAAGAAACCCTACAATTTCATTTGGAAGAAGGGATTAAGGTTATTAGCTATCAACATGGAATCTAGTGATAAAACTTCTCGCTATTTTAGGCAACTAGTTAAGCACTGGGCTATCCTAGTGCTCAACTATCTCTATAGATGCGTTGATTAACTTACAGAATAGGGACACTGTATAGTGTACTTGTGTAATGTACAAGGTGTACTTACGCATGTATATTATGTGACCGTACAGTTAGCCTCAAAATTCGATGAACATATTAAAAGTTAAAAAATAGCTAATTAGGTAATGAACTCTAATGATGTTCATTTAATCGTGGTATTTGTCACGTTAAGAAGTTTTTATATAATATAGTGTATAGCTATTTTGAAACTTTAAATATGGTAAGCGAGTTTTAAAGCCCTCTGTACATTGCAAAATGAACAATTTAATTATATTGAAGATGTGAGGGTAGATGAAGATATTTGGACCTCACGGATGTAATGTTTTTTTTTATAGGAGAGGAGGGCAAACGAGCGTGCAGGTCACAGAAGGAATATGATCACCGCCGCCCACGAACTCTTGCAATATCCGATCACTCGCAAGAGGGTTGCCGGCCTTGGAGATAGGAATATACGCCTTTTTTTAAGGTAACCATATCGTATCGATCTGGAAACACCGCCGAAGGAAATTCATTCCATATCGGAGAGCATGCACTGCTAAGACAGTCAGCCTGTGACCTGGGATAGTGCGACCTAGTCAAAACGTCTGAAAAGGTATGTAATAACTACCTCTTTGTTCATTAATTCCGTTTATAAAGTAGTAATATACTACTTCATCGTTGGAACGCGATTATTTAAAAGTTAATTGAAATAAAACTAAAAATTTATGGATTTATATAAATCTTAAGTAATGTTTGGAGTAGACGAAGTCGCCGGAAACAGGTAGTAATATAAAAAATAATGATAATAGGAGCGATGAAAGTTAAATTGGCTAATCATTTCCGAAATTTTCATTTTTTTGAATTGCTGATACCATGAAATACATCAACTTATTGTTACCATCAGTGTAACTAGAAAACATATTAAGTCAATTATATGTAATTATTTCATAACATATGCGAGACACTAAATTTCATCATACTATGATCATATTATATCTTATCGTTGCTGATAGACATAGTCTACACAAATTTCTAGAATCTATTATATGTTACATCTATCGAAAATACATACATTGTTAAGAATAACATTATACAAATATGTATTTTTTATTTTCTAAGACAAATTTTATATTATAGGTACGAGTAATTTAAAGATTAATTCAAGTAATTATTATATTGTGGTAAGAACAAAAGAGAACTGTCAAAGAGAAACAAGAATATTGTTTATACCAACTTCAGAAGTAGCAAAAACTATACGATTTAATTATTAAGTGCATCCAGAATGGCTTTCCAGCTACACGGAGCAGAAGCGTCGAGTTTTAAACTTTGTGCCTACTGCCGGTGTTAATTATCCTGGAGGAAACTTAATATGAACTAAAGATGAAGTAAATACTGGAATTAATAGACTTTATATAGTATCTTGGATGCTATATTAAATGTTAATTTCAGTGATTGTTTCTTGTTAATTTCAGTGAGTGATTAAAAAACACCTGAAATTCAAACACCTGAATTTTTATAAACTTATTGATAATATATTATAATGTATTATAGCCATTACATTATACAATTTAGCCCATTTTGTATTGTAAAAAGGCAGTTAGTTCTATAATATTATATATACTTACAACTCACAATTTTTTGGACCAAAAAAGCTTAATAAATTATATATAATAATCAGGCTCAACTCATGTAACATCAGAGCTCATAATTAAGAATAATAAGTTACCATAAGTAATATTTTTAGTAATTTCTTTTTTCTGACTTCAAAATCATTAATCTGATTAAATATTATGTCCAAGTTGATAAATATATTTTAGTCCAAAATTAACTATTATTTAAAACTAAGAATGTACTGTTATAAATGACATTTTAGATTTTTGTACGTTTTCAAACTAATGACGTAGCAACAGTATACGTTTGTATTTTCGAAAAATTCAGTTTTTCCTTCCGATCTGTCTGTCTGTATGTGTGTCTGTGTGTCTGTGTGTCTGTCGAATTTTATTTTTCGAATTTTGAAAAACTAAAGATATATTTGGAATCAGCATCTAAATGTGAGATTCACTTTTCAAAATTATGTTGATTGTCCAACGGGAAGGTGGTCAGATCGGCCGCCGAAGTTACCGAAAAATGGAAAAAAAATTTCGAATTTTTAAATTTTTTAAAATTTAAAAAATAATTAATTAATTAATTAATTAATTAATTAAATTATTTTAATTTTTTTTTTCTTTTGTTTGTTAATTAATTTGCTGATTAGGAGTTTTTCATAGCGGCAAGCTCGATTGCCGCGTGTCAGATGTTTTTCATTTTCTGTTCATCTCTAACAGATTTTAATATTCAACTAAAATATATACTGTTTTGGGTTCGAAACTAGTGCGGCAAATTCCGATAGTATTTACCTAAGTTCAACAATAATAGTAATCATGAATCTCCCAAATATAAATATAAAAAAAAAACTATATATATTATAAATTGGATAATGTAATGGCTGAATTACTTAAATTGTTCGTATATACATATAATACTACAGTAATACATTCGATGACGCAAAGGCCATCTGGTGAAGAGGCTTATGTCTGTTAATTAATACATCAGTCAGATCCGAGCTTAAACAAACCACAATACTGATGTAAATTTATTTTATTTATTTATTTTAAAATAAGCTCTTAACTCAAGTATGATAAAATATATATTTATTTTATGAACTTAAGAAATTTTATAAAGAATGAGTATATTATTTACATGACAGTAAAAATAAAAATTGGTTTGACATATTGAAATAGAAGCTTTCTTATTAATATTAGTTTTACATAATTATATATTAATAATATGAACTTAAGCAATGGTGCTATAAAGAATAAATATATTCTTTATATGTTGAAAATAAATAAGAAAGATAAGAGGTAAATATCGGCCTTGTATCTTTCTTATTATTATTAAAGTTCAAAGTCAGAAGTGGACATCCTTTTATTGCATTACAAGCGTAAGTGCTGTCACACTGTAACCACTTTAGTTAAAAGCAAAAAGCATATTCGCTTTATCATCATGTTATGTTTTAATTTTCATGAAGAGCTTAGTTAGAAATAATAATAGCTAACTATTAAAATATGTCGTCAATTATGTTGGTTATAGTCAAAGAATTTCAACTGCTTAATACGCATCCTGAACGTATTATAAAATTATAATGAATTAATATCTGTTATATATTATCACTTACACAAAGCTGGAGACGAGATTGATTGTAATAAATGAAATTATAATTAAATTAGTTACAGAAAAACAAGTGAAATAACAAAAATCGGATGTACTATCTCTATATTCTAGTATTCTAATATATCTATAAATTCATGGAAATAAAATAAGTTTATATTTATCGAACACATATTATATATTTATGTTATATTACATATAAGTGTTTTACTTAAAAATCTATTTTCCATAGATAATAAATTTCAAGTGCTGTATGGATATTTATATATAATCTCAAGTTTGAACTTATACAAACATTAATTACTCATCTTAACCACAGATCCTGGATGCTGAACCGGATGGGAGTGCTGACGTGAGTGATACAAATGAACGCTGAGACAAGGAAGGACGTGACAGATTACTTAGGATTGGATCTTATATCAAAAGTCTTTGTGGATTGAGGCTTTGAGGGAGACTTAAAGTTATGTGAAAGGAACATTATAATACAAATAAAGTATATTCAACACAGCAAATATATGTTTTAATTGAATATTAAAATCTGTTAGAAATGAACAGAAAATTAAAAAAATACAAACGTATACTGTTGTTAAGTCGTTTGTTTGAAAACGTACAAAAATCTAAAATATCATTCTTAACAGTACATTCTAAGTTTTAAATAATAATTAATTTTGGACTAAAATATATCTATCAACTTGGAAATAATATTTGATCAGAATATTGATTATGAAGTTAGCGAAAAGAAATTACTAAATATATTAGTTATGGTAACTTATTATTTTTAATTGTACATCATTTTTAAAAATTCTGTTCAACCATTTAAATGAAAGTTGTTTTTTATAGTTTTTCTAAAATTCATAATTAATATATTGTAATGAAAATACAGAAGAATATGAATTAATAAAAAGCGCTACTGGGCAAAGAAAAATTCAAACAAATTAATGCTAATAAAGAATAAATGAATACAAAGAAACCTTTAACCCAAGATCTAAAATCATAATTTATTTAAAAAGATTTTCTTAAAAAGGTAGTCCTTAAAAAGGTATTCCTTTTGTCGTATTTGTACTAAATAAAATATACTTTCAGATGTCTCTTTGACCCCCCAAAATATATAAATGACAAGCTCCCATTTGCAAAATATAACTAATATTGTGAACAATCTGATTTATGATGGTCTATACAATGCCTTTCACAATGGATTTGACATGTAAATAAAATTGATAGCCCAACGTTTTTTGTGGATAATCCAAAAACTGTGGAATTATTGTGAGATTCGAAAATGAAATTTATATTCAAATTTCAATTACGTTTTTTAATTTTAATAATATTTTGAATCGATCTATTAAATTATTAATGAATTAAGCTGTTTATATTAAACAAAAACACTAGTTATTCGAACTATTGGTTCACTTTAACAAAGACCAGTAGCTAGTTTTATCATTCATTTTATATTTCAATCGACTTAAATCATTTTAAACTTTTAACTGTAGAAAACTGTTATCAGACCCTGTATTTGAAACCATTAAGACTCGTTCTTTGTTAAACGAAGTTACATTTTCTAATATAAGAGTTTTCCTACAAGTTGATTGCGGCTTTTAAAACAATGTAAGCTCGCATTGTACGGAGTTGTTTTATTTTGGGCGCTCACGGAGAAAACTTTTCAAACTTAGCTCAGATGCTTTACAGACGAGAACAATTTGAAGTCTTTTATTTCAGTTATATACTTGTTTTAAGTAATATAATTACAGTAAACTATGTTGCATGTGTACTTACAAAATACTGGTTCCGGTTTAAAAATATAAATATAGTTTTGATATAGTGTTTTTAGAACAGTTTTTTAAAAAGTAAAAATACTTTTAAAATGAAAAATTATTTAACAACTATATTATAAATATTTTGCCTAAAATTCCATTTACCTAAAATCCAAGTAAAATTTGTCAGAACCATAAATTAGCCAACCACAACCTAATCCGGACCATTACAGAAAACATGCGAAGACTTTTAACTTTATAGGTCACAAAATCTTTAATGTACTCTTACACGCTTCTGATTTATTCCAATACCTTTAACTCAACCCAAATGAAAAAAATTAGACAACTAGCTATAGCTAGTGTCTCCGTCTGCCTCGATTGGTAATTCTGGAGATTCAGCCTCTTTTTTTATTCTGTTCTATAAAATTATATAGTTTGGTAACCAATCAGAATAATGTTATAATAGCAATCTTTGCTCATAATAGAGTTATCATTTATCTTTATACAATTCTAGTTTTCCTTCAATTCAGGCAATAGATTTAAGACCCCAGACGTTTGCTTCGGATAATAGTGATTTGGGGAAGGGTCAGAAATGTTTTGAATTGAGATTATTGCATCTTTATAGATTGGCAGTCCTGATCCTGAACAATAGTTCGGGATTCTGAAGAATATACACGTACTATAATAAATTTGTGGAACTTTTATTACTTAAGGTTGAGTGGATTCATGATTCACATATTTTGGGTCTAGGAAATGTTTATTATTATATTGGAACCACTTAAAACGTTTAAAAATATTTACTAATAGAGGCCTATAATATGACTTCCTAATTGTGAATTAGTAGCGGTTTTCCCAATTGTGAAATAAAAGGGATTTGGAAGCTCAGTATATTCGTTCAAAGCAATTTATATTTTTTAAATTTAATATACATACCTTATGTTGAACATTAACACATAAATCATTGCTACAAAGTGATGTGATGTGATGGTGATATCCATCCTACTTTTAAAAATATCATAAAAAGCTACGGTGATATCATAAAAACATTTTGGAGAGGTAAAGAAAGAACTTCGGGTGAAAATTGGTATATAAATCACGTTTAGGATTATAATAATACATTCTAAATGCAGATAAATGATTATTGTTACACGAAAACTTAATGTTGTCCAATAAATTGGCATACTCACTCTGTCCACTATTCGCGGTGTGGATCTCCATTGACTCAGTTTCTCAGCTGTTGCCACTTGATGATGTTCTCTGGCTTCCAGAAGTTCGAAAGTAGATACCACAGCTATTGCAATTCCCACAATCACTATTAAAGATAATGAAAATATGCACAGTTTTGACTTCTTGGAAACTGCCATTGCTATTATTAAAAGTTCAAAAATATGAAATCAAAAAGTCACCATAACTTTGTATCTTCACACATTGTTATTATGCACTTTTATTCTTTCTTTATTTTACTAGTAGTTATCTTTATCTATCTTATTTGTAAATCTGTCACATACTTACTTAGGTAAATTGAAATTTATTATATTTTTTACGTAATTTTTTAAATAAGTTATAGAGTGCTCGATTCTTGATTACAATTAATTATTAAATTCGGAGAAATATTAATTCAAGAACGTTCTCTATTCGATCTATTATTAATATATTTACGAAGTTAGTAGGAACGTTTAAAACATTACAAAAAAATATTAAGTGATGCTTAAAAACAAAATTTTGTTTGACTCTTTGAAAAGCGGTTTCATTGAAAAAGTTATAAAACTTTGCAGAGACTCAAAAAAGTCGTTCCTCTGACAGGATATTTTTATGTCGACAACTGCTCTTAAATATGATTCTTTGCTTTGTACTTAGATAAGGGAATATTTAAAAAAATGGTAAATTAAAAATGACATTTTCATTCAAAGAAAATTTCTTTGTACTCCGTTTATCTGGTTTATGAAAAGTTTAACCGCACAGACTTTTTGTAATCTACTTCAAAAAGATTTGAATATAAAGTAAACTATTCAGTAATAAAATTTTAGGATTCTTTTAAATGTTTCTTTACGAGAGGCTGAAAGGTGCGCCTACATTTATTTAATAGCAATCTCCTTTTTTGTGTCTTTGCGCAGAAAGTTATAGTGTTGCTTATACTAATTTATTATATGAACAGGTACGACAATTTATAAATGGCCTACCAGTTGATGTGACAGTTGGCCGCTTGTTATGAATAAAGTTTGTCTGAGGTCTATTACCATTGAACACGCAAACTATGTTTTCAAATTATAAAGTTCCTGACACGAATAAGGCAATTAAATAGGTCACAAGTCCTGAATTCCTGAAATTGGTTGTCGCGAGCGTAATTTCGTTTGTGGTTTTGCCTAACTGACTTTGAAGGCGGGTTAAGAGGTTTAATTAATTTTAAACAGGTAGAATGAATCTGGCTTAATTCATTTTTAAATCCAGAAGATGAATCTTAATGTTCTTCAAATTTATTTTAAAACCTTAATCATTGAGGCAACTTTTTTTTTATTTTGGTTTGTTTTATAGCTTTTAAAAGTACATACAGTCTATTTATTATAAAATTAAGGAAAAATATTAAATATATAATTTTTTTTTTCTATTTAATCTCATTGGAGTTTTGCAGATAAACTACTAATTCGTTCTTAATATTAATAATAATAAATATACGTACATTAATAATAAGATATTGTTTGAACCATGTTTTAAGGATCTTATAAACATACATATATCAAAATATTGTCTTAGTTTTATATTATTCGGTCGTCAATATTAGTTTAATATAAGCTCGTAAATATTTTTCACGTCTTGGCCTGACGTTGATTCCCTTTAGCATACAATAATAATTTTTAGAATGTACCTTGTTTAAAAGGAAGTACAAGAATATTCTAACTCGGTTTTATTCCTGGGTTAACTGAGTTGGAGGGGTAAAATATTATTTTATACATTTTTAACAGTGTGCTTTTAAATTGTTGTTGAAATATTAACGCTAAAGTGACAAGTGTTTATTGTTGAAATATTAACACTAAAGTGACAATAATATTATAATAAATTTAAAAGTGATAACATATCAATCACTTTACTTTCAAAGATAATATAAATAAAAAATAAAACATAGGTATTCTAAGCGAGGCACAAGCTTCATGGTTTCGATAAAAAGTTATTTTCAAAAATAATAGTCGCTGAAGTTACAAGGGGTTTGATCAAATAAAATTATTATTTTTAGAAAATGTGTCTCATAATAGAATGATGTTTTGACAAACTTTTGAGTTCGATAATAAAAGATTATTATATTGTGGTCAATTATACATTAAACTTTATGCTTATAATCTCGGTTCAAGTTAACCTTAACGTTATTAATGTCTATAATTTGTGAAGGCATTCGAATAGTTTGTGAAAACATGTCATGCGTTCTCGAACACGTTCCAAATGAGTTGGATTTGGCATCACCACCTTGTTATGTAAAACTAAGCCGTGTGAAGAGACCACCTAAGAGCTCTCAGGTAATCTCATTTTCCGAAATAAATTATCCACTTGAAATATATTTGAAATTGAATGGAAATTACATTTTATCTGAAGCGATCATTTATGGCATTCAAATATTGTAATCAGAAATATATTTACTTATCTTTCTGTTATAATTAAAATGTGTAAATAAATAAATATATTATACCCAAAAAAGTACCTTTGAACTAGTGCCATTTTGTAAAATAGTTGTACTATTGTTGTTATTGTATCATTGTAAAAAATATTGTAAAAATCTAGAACTATAAAACAAATTTTCTAGAATTACGTAATGTTAGAAATGTAAAAAAATGTAAATAGTTTTGTATTGTTAAAAGTTTATCACAAAACTCACACCGGGCAATCGAACCTTTTGTACTGGGTTAAAGTCAAAAATATATTGAATTATTTACTATTCGTTTTATTTTTTGTTAGTTCTTTAAAGTTATTTTTATACATTATTTACATTATAGAGTGAATTGTTAAATCAGACGTCCTCAGGCTTCAACCAAAATATCTCACCGATTTTCAGGCATGCAAATGCATCGAATTAACTAAATCGTTGGTTTCATTTAAATTGATTTAGCTTGAATGCTTTATTTTGCTTAATAATTTATCGAAATCTATTAATGAATCAACTAATTAACCTAAATTATATGACAATTTTAGCTCACATATAATAACATACTATTAGGACATGTGACGATTGTAATATATATTTCAATGTATATAAATGTACTAAATTATTACCATGCTCTATATATTATAATTATAATTACAGATACATATATATATAAATATTCGATATTTTAATACTATTAAATACGAATATTTCTATTAATAGGAACGAATATTTCTAATTAATAGGATACCTATTTGAGCAAAAAGACATGAGTTATTGAATACATACTTGTATGTATTACTTAAATATCTTCTCACTGACCAATATATATGTTTCCAATGATATTTATATAAGATAGAATCTATAGACATACTGGTTACTCGCAAATATTAAGTTAATTAGTGATTGAGCGCGAACGGTGTTGATATGATGATTATGTTATATATATATATATATATATATATATATATACCGTTCTTATGTACTTAATCATGATAACGGAATAATATTAAGAAAATATATATTACATAACTCTATCACGGTTTATTTTAATAATTAATGTCACTTTCGTAAACTTTTTATAAAGACGGGTAAAACTTCACGTCTAGTGTTTATTTCACAGTTATTACACAGCTATTTGCGTTTAGAGTAAAAGGACCTCAGAGCACGGTTTCGGCACAACACATCGCCGGCTTACAAGCTACTAAAATCTGGTAGCATCAGCTGTTTCGAAGTCGATATCTTTGGCGACGTCTAGTCTGCAAAGCTGACCTCCTTATCTCGCTGTTTGGAAGAAACTGTGGGGTTTTATTTGCAATATAGTAATCCGAATAGGTTTTATCTTTTGAATATAATACGAAGTAAGCTTCTTGAACTTATAAATCGTAACTTGAAAGAATGAAAAGTTTTTATAATACCATTATAAAATCAAACCATTTTTAAATAATGATATTGCTTTTTAATGATATCCGCGATAGAGCCACATTGAATACTATAAAAACAGTCATTCTTCAAGATTGTGAGTTTATTATTAAAACTTATAGTGAATTGTATTTGTAATAAATTATTGCAATAAAAACATAACTATTGTTTAATATTACAAATTACTGGAACTCGAATATACGATATATTATGTCAAATAACCAAATATAAAATAAGATAAATGACCTTTTCGAGTTCGTATCGATTACTCGTAGTAGCTGTTCCAGTCAGGCGTCTCTCAGTCTGCGAGTCTGACCTCGTTATCTCAGGCGCCGCAATGTACCAATAACTTTAATAGCCATTCCATTTAGTAGGATTCGATATTTAAAAAAACAAAATATTGGCTTTACTTAAATAAAAATTTTATTATAATTGTTATGATATCTATGAGCTTAAAGCTTTTAACGTGTTAATTCATTATATTTAATTTATGAAAAAGTATATTTTATTCATGAATATTAGAATAAGACTTAGTTGTTTAAAGAAATAATCAGCTCAGACGTGATGAATAAAAACAATCAAATAAAAATTAAAAATTATTATATACGAAGGAGCTTTATTTTTGTTATAGAAATTGATTTTGCTATTACTGTTATTTAATAATAAATAATATACGAAAAATTCTTTATATATCTTACAGATTCGATATAATTCTTAATATAATTGATTGAAAAACCAATATTCTTCAATTCTAAGAACACAAAACATATAAAAGAATCTAATTTAATAAATTAATAATACCTGTTCCATTTGTATTTTTTATTTCAATTGAAGCGTAGTCTTATGGAATATAATTTAATATTTTATAAGGAAAAAAATATTTAATATCCTGTCTGTGCCAACTAGATTACGCCAGTGCGACACAAAGCAACTGAAGAGAAAAATACTATACTATAATATGAAGAAGAATAACTATTGTATGTGAGAAATATTATTGCAATATTTTAATATAAAATTACATTAAAATATGTGTAATCTTTAAAAGAATAAACAAATATTTAAAAAAATATTTAAATAATTGTGTAGTTTTAATTATAATTGAAAGATACGAATACATCTGTTTTAATTTTAATATGTTTTTTTTCTATTGCAATTTAAAACGTACTTGGCAAAAAAGTTCGTAGTATGTTTTAAAAAGCAGAGTAATTTTTACGGTCTCTTCAATAAACCATTGAGGGGATGTATGACAACTCCGGCCGTGTTATGTTAAAATAAGAATATTATAAACAGACATAGAGACAAATATACATAAGACATATCTATATAAATTTTTTGGTGTGACAAAAAGTTAAAAAAGTTAAAATTTAATATATACTAAAAGTTATTATGTCTGTTTTGTTATGAATATAACAAGATTTCACTGTTTATATTACCTTTAAAGTTAATTATTTCTTTATAATTTGAAAATATTTTTCTGTCTGAAGGATATAGAAAATGACAATTGTGTTTAACAATTAATATTTTGTATGTGGTGGGTATAATACCAGAGAAGAGGACTTAGAATAAAACGTGAGACGTGTTTTGTCTTTATAAAAAATTTGACATATTTCGCGATCGCTTGCGTTTGGCAAGCGAGACATTTTTTGTGCTCACCAACTGTCAAAACCTAAAGCCTGTCAAGTTAGTAACAATAAGATAAAATAACTGTTATCATCTGAATTGCCTAAAAGTTATGGAAACAATTTTTTCATTTGAGTATTTTGTTCCAGTTCGATATCTTTAAAACAAATATTTTCAATGTTTCATTTATTATTATGATTCATGTCGAGATAATTTTTTTACACTTTTATATTTTTATATTAAATGTAAGTGCCAACAATATTGCTACGGAATATATATTTTGCAAAAAAGTTCTTTTTTCTAATTGTTTTATCTATTATTTTCAAAAATACTTACGAATTATATTTTAAGATAGAAAGGATTATAAATAATTTTTAATAATATTCACCTAAATTTAAACACATGAAATTTTTAAACGCAATATTAGTCAAAAACCACTTGCTTTGTTGACGTATCAATCAATGGCGGCTGTCATTTTGAGTGTTTTGACAATGACAGCAACGTTTACTTAAGTAGCACGAGCACGCGGGACTACCGTTGAATCTAGACTGAGATGAGCTGACACGCCTCACATTTCGCAAATATGCAAGGATAAAAACTATGTAAACATCAATTCAAATTTTAAAAGGTTTACTTTGCGTTTCTATTAACCTCTTTTGGTGTTACCATAACATAAAACGAATATGATGTATACATATAGCAATTACTATATGCATTCCTGACTTTTGCAAAAGACAGCATGCGACATGATTACCAGACGACTTTTGTCATAAACGTATGTCTGTTTTGTTAAATTATAATAAAAAAAATAATGTTGAAACAATCATATCCTGGCACCAACCAATCATATGTCATATATTTAACCTATATCATATTAGAAATAATTATAATAATAACGTCCTCAATATATTAGTATATGTTCTAATTTAAAAGGAAATTGGAACAGTCTTTTTGCGATCATACAAGTAGAAAATAGCTTAACCCTTAGCTGGCTAGATTGCTTATGAGATGGCCTATTCAAAGGCTTTGAGGCAGTAGAGTAGAGGTCAATCCTTATATTTTAAGACTCGTAATACGGGGCTTTTTATGTTCAAAGATGGATTTGGATTCATAAAGCGAATGGGCTTTTTCTTTGTCCAAGTATAACGCATTTTAATGTTTCTTTTTCAGATGTATAATGTTTTAGTATTTGAAATTGTCTAGAATCATATTAGTCATACCTTTTTTAGGATTATATAATTAAAATAATATGAAATCTTCTTATGACAGGTTTTATTTTTACTTTTTACTCATAATTATAAATAATTATATATTATACAGTGGAAAAGTTTGTTTCTTGGTTTGTTCGGTTGAATGCGAAACTACCGGATCGATTTGGAGAAATAGGCAGGTTCATGGGAAAGGCTATAGACTATATAACATTACGCTACTGCTCTTATTATCCTAATTGTAAATTAAATCGACTATCCGCGGGTAGAACCGCGAGTTACAGCTAGTCATAGATAAAATGATATTTAAGATATTTCATTTATAGTAATCTAATTGAACTAATTTAAGTATTTTTAAAGTCACTGGAAACGGAAAATACTTCACAAGTAGGTTAGGGATAAAAACAAACGTAACACCCGCCCCAGCATTAATTGAGAAGAGTTTTCAACACGCCACTTAAAAGTACTAGTTACAGATTAATACAGCTTATATATGTAAATTATATCATAACCAATTGTAATAAAGTTCAAATTCAGTTGCATTTTTACACTTTGCTATTTATATTCGCAAGTATTGAGTGTGTCTGAGTGACGTGTGCTGTTTGTAAATGTTATTTCAAAACTAGGCAGTGTAAAAGTGATATATAAACACACTTTGTGTAAAAGTGTATTTAAAAGTACTACATGTTCATATATATTACTTTTTCATTTCATTGGAAATTTAAAATTTCAATATTAATAGGACCATTTTCTTTTTCAAAGCTTTGTAAAAATACTTTAAAAAATAGGTTTACGGTTTGCTAATTCCCGTTTTCTACATACATTGAAGTGGATGAAAGGAAAGTGCATGATGCTGTAAAGCGAATGTTGATGTGGGTGTTTGGAGACGAGAAGTAATCGTTTCTAGAAGTATGGTCACGAACGAGTGGTCTTAAGAGTTATATGAGTGGAGTTGTAAGTATGAATATGGTACTTATAAGAGAGCGGATGACCGCAGATAAGGATAGGGTGAAAAATAACATGTTCAAAAAGCAAACCTCTGAACGCCTCTGATAGAAAAGGGTAGACCAAATTTACTGATTAGTTTAAGGGTAGGTAGTTGATGAATTTTTACAGTATAATAATTGCTGGATATTTATTTAAGTGTATAGGTACGTCAAGGTAATTCCTATTAATCTATTTGAAATGACTGTTTTTCATTACATGTTTGAAAACAGATTTATTGGAAGGTTGGCCTCCATTTGTCCATTTTCTTGTGTTGAGCACTTGTTAACTATATAATTAATCGTCATACTTTATAACGAGCTCATAATAAATCGTGAGAATTGTAAGTAATCTATCAAGTCTATTTTAATTTCAGAGCACTACAGTTGAAAATAGACTAAGAATTATTTCTTATATAACAAATTGTAGGTTGTGTTTAACAACTTGGACAATTTTAAAAGCATTCGAGCCTCGAGGGAAAAGCTGCAACAAGATAATCAACCCTAGTAAATATAGACATTAGCCAAGCCACTTCAGCTGGTCGAAAGTATCGATATAAAAATCTATGATACTGCTCTATTTCCAGTTTGTTAAAGATTAATTTGCTTTGTAGAAGTGGCCAAGGATTATTTACCTGTTTTATAAGAAATATATACAGTTGTTGAATTATAAAATACGCATGGTAATATCCTCAGGCAACAGAATAATCAGAGTGAATGCAAGGTAGTATTGTTTTTTAAATATACATTGAGTAACAACGCGTAACTATTAAATAATATGTTTTTTAATGTTTTCTGAGATTTTAACGAGTACATTGAAATAAAACTATTGCTGTTAATGTTTACATTTTTATTTTTAACCTGACTTGTTTCAAATGCTTTGCTGAAATAGTGTTTGTGAGGAAATGAGATGTGGGTGTCTGTCAGTGAGTCAATTAATTTGTCACCTACCTCCAATGATTCCTGGTGTGTCTGGCTTTGACGACAACACAAAGCCAGACTCATAGAAGAAGTCATGTGCATTTTGTGTGCATCCTAAATTTCATGCCCGTAAAGTTAGGAATCATTGAAGGCAGATACAAGTACAAACTAACTCACTGACCGACACCCATATGTTGACTTCTCGTGCACATGACACAAAATTATAATAAAAAATGTAATAATAAATTCTAGGTAAATTAGTAAAATATCTGTATTTATTATGTTATTTATTACAACTCAGTATTTACTATTACTGCAGAAGACACTAATTGTGCAATAGATGAAATAATAATCTTTTTCATACTACTTAATTAATCGAATATAAGATTCGAAACTTGAACCACTGTATATGTTATTCGATGCAATTTCGGCTTAAACATTAACTGCAAGATGTGATATGCTAACGTGACCTCGTTCCTTGAAACTTCTGAACAAACTTTACCTGAACAACTTGAATGGCCGTGGAGAGCTAAGAAAAACAACCGTCGGGCCCGGCTTTGTTACAAAGTTAGACATGATTAGAGTTAGTGTTTAACTAGCTGTGTAATTGGGGCATCAGGTTTGTTTGATTAGATTCCGTTAAATAAGTAATAATATGAACTTTATCCTTTTTTTTCCTCATCTAAATAACTTATAACATTCTCGATGTTCATGAAAGTATGAAACAATATAAAAATATTTAGGAGCAATCATGCGTATGGGATTTCGAGGAATGCAAACATAAATATCGCGTTTACAATTTCTTTTATTTTTTGTAATATATGCCTTGACCAGAAATTTCTATCGATAAATGAAGTGAATTCCTTATAAAATATTTGAAATAGGGAATGTTGTGAATGTTACTAATGTTCTAAATTAGCGTTCAAGGACTGATAATGATAACTTTTACTGCCATAGTTAATAAGTAAAGATAACCAAAATATTGTTTAGAAAAGTATTCTGCTCTAATTCTAAATACAGAAATCAATCTTCACATAACAATTGCATAATTAAACGTCAGCTTAGTTGTATATTTCTCATAAAGCTATATAAAATACAGCATCAATTCAAATGTCTCGCAGACATTTTTCTCTTTATATTAAATTTCAGAAGTATGAAGCGTCGCATTTAAATTAATATGCTCCGTCTAACTCAAAGCTGTGAGAATTCTTATAATACTTTGTGTGAATTGTTAGATTTTTTGCGACATGGTAAAGACTTTGTCTACAAAACATAAAATATCAGTTCTAACTAACAACCCTGAAGTATAGTATTTTCTTAGATCAGACACTTACTTCTCGTCTACTCGTGAACATGATTGCTGCAAAGCCTTCGAAACGTCGGCTTAAAATTAAAATGTAACAAAAATTATTCGCAAGTTGAATCCGTAAAAAGTAGTTTTATTTCAACCCTGACGTAGATTGAAATAATGGAAGTTTTCGTGTTAAACTCGTGATTGATAGTGTTGTTATTTATGTAGTTTATTAAACAAGAAATAGTTTAAGAGGGTTATGTCCCCAACTTGTTCAACAAATTGTTTTTGGGGATCTCTAGGGAATGCGTGTTCGGGACTAGGTGTTGTCATAAATTGTGAACGTTAACTTTTCATATAAATTGCCCTATTTTTCTATTTTCTTGACACTAAATTCAATTTATTCCGTAAGATTCATTTTGTATTCATATACCTGTGAATATTCACGACCAAAAGATTATATTTTTTATGTTTTCCGAGTCTGGTAATTTGCAATCACAATATAAATATTATTTTATAATATATTTATTTGTAACAGATTTTTGATAATAAATTGAAATTATTGCAATTAGACATATTCTTACAGAGTATGCACATTTTTAATATATCTATTACGAAGATTACGTCGGGGAAAAAAATTGTTTTGGTGTATTAAAAGTTTAGTAATTCAATGAATAATAATAAAAGGTAGCTATAATTCAAAGGATTCATTTTTTTAAATTAAATTCTTCGCTAAAGAATATATATAACTATCATATTAATTTAAAAAGAAATAGGCGTTTTTATTTAAATTAATTCAAGCATGTTAAAGATTTTCTTTAAGTCTTTTGCCAACTTTGTTTGTCGTTGATTGATAAATAAGAGTATAGAAATAAGTAACAAATTCCCAAGTCCCTAGTTATCACGTAATTACATAAAGTAGTTGGTACCATAGAAGATACTTTCTTGGTCCCGACTCGGTCTTAATAGAAAAGTTTCAAACTGGTAATGGATATCCAATCGATAAATGACTGATACCTTAACGACCACGGATAATAAGGGTTTTAATTAACTAGATTATATTTATAAATTAATTAGATTATACGATCGATAATTTGGTCGATAATTAATAAGTTTCATTAAGCCACATAGCCACCACATAAATATATATTTCGTTTGTTAATCAGTATTGCAACATTCTGTTACTGTAATATGGGTGTGGTTGAATTGGATGGTGTGCATGTTGCAATACTATTAACTGCTTTCCTGTCTAGTGGCAGCTTAGTGACTAACTTGAAATTGCTGTCCAACATGTATCATACCATTGGCACTGAGGTTTTTGTAAAAAGAATAAAGAACTTTAACCTTTTAATGAAAGTATGTGTACATAAATATTTTTAAATAAAGTTCTAGTTCTGTATAAACTTTTGTAGTTCTATTTCTAATTCTATATCAACTTTTTTAAGTACTTACATGAAATGCTCCTCTTATAAGTGGTCCAGCTTGCCCGACGTACAAAGTGCTCGCCGAATCAAATATAAGTTCAAGCGGGTTCCTTTTAACCACCAGAGTATCAAATTCGTGACAATTAAGAAATAAAGTCACATTATCTGATGTTACTTTCAAAGCAAATCGACTCCACTTTTTAGAGAAAGAAGGCACAACAAACGATGCAATAGTTTGGCTTAAAGCGTAAATATTTGGATCTGTATATAATAGTGAAATGTTTGTCAAACCGGGGCCAGAAGGTATTAATTGGAGTCCCAATTGGACGACCGTCTCTAAAGGGTTAACGACGGAGAAGAGGAAACCGCCATCTTTGTTAGCTGGACGTACAGTAGCTGTTATTGAAAATTCCGAATATAGTTTCTCTGGCATAAAGAGCCTGTATGGCGATTTAATATCGGAGCCGGGCTTGAGGCCGTATGCAGGGAAGCCGTCGAGGCCTTCGTCAAAATACTGGGTTTTTGGGTTACTGAATGGAACTCCAATCGCATGTAGCAAGTCGTATTCCGGGATTTCTGGAAAGCAATAAACGTATCTTTATTTTATAGCCACTTTGTTGCGCTTCTTTGGTTTACTTTCCTGTTAATTTCTTTGCCTAGCTTGAGAAATTTATTGTTTAAATACGCTACTCTAGTCGTTTTATAGTTGTTCTCTTAAAGATAAACCACATTTTGTTTTTAAAGGGAACACAAAATAATAATATAATAAGTTTTTATTTAGATGTCTACGTTTTCATTCTCAAATCAATATTATATAATTATATTTACTAAATTCCAGCATTATGTAAAGACTACTACCATAGTGAGCTATGCCATACTATTTGATATTGTAGTAATAATGTCATTGAAAGAAAATGCATAATTTTGTCATTTAAAGCGGATGAGGTTTCAACGGCTTTTTGTATGAGGGAGACAATTAGTGGCACTCCCTTTGTATAGTAAATAGCGTTGTTAGCGATGTGGTTCCGGCGTACGGACGGACGAAATGCGGGTGTTTAAGTTCTATTTTAGATGTACTTGTATGTCACTTTTGCCATGTGTTGTAATAATAGTCCAGATTCAACATATTATCAAGGTTTAAATATAAAAAAGTATTAGAAAATTATTTTGCACTTAAATAAATTTTCTACTTAATTTTTCTTTTTACAAAAAAATTAGATACATTAGGTAAAACAATATCTTTTATTTATAGACACGCCATTCTATTTTAAAGACAAAACTCCCTTGCCTTATTTTTTAATTTAAATTTTTATTGCCTTCGAACACGAGCTAGAAAACACGTTATACCAGTCGACAAATTTGAGACTTAACCTCCCGCGGTTTTGTTTACAACCAATATTGAAACTATTTTAACACAAATAAATCAAAGTTAATAAAACTAAAGCTTAAAGAATACATAATTCTATTATATTGACGCTATGTGAAATATTTTATGAATAATTTTACTCAAAATAATAGCAAAAAACAATAATGTACTTACCGTTTGGATATTTTGATCCGAATATACCTTCGTTAGCGTCAGATGTTGTAGAATATAATATAATTGTTAACAACATATACCTGAAACAACCAAAACACAAGTTTAAACTTGTTTAATTTAGACGCTTGTATATATTGAAGGAGACTTCACACTTGCAAGCTAGAACATTGGTTAATAATTTGAGTCTGAAGATATTCTAAACTTTATTTGTTTAAAATATTATTAGGTAAATGAAAGATAGGGTACTTAATTTTTATTAAGTTAAACAAATTATATATGTCTCCGCATTCTCATTACATATCTTAATATGGTTTCGAGTAACAAGTTAACTTAATAAATCTATTTAAGATAAGTTTGTTTAATTATTAAAATTATTATTTGTTGTCATAATTAAGCTCCGTCAAATATTTTTGTAAGTGGATGACATTTTGACTACACAGCGAAATGGTTGCTGGTATGAAATTAAGATCAGTAATTTCAGACCAGCCTCCAATTTGCATTCCGAAGTTTTATTTATAAATTTAATTATCGAATAAATGTTTGTATTTAAAACCATTCAGTTTAAATATTTTGTTTGAAAATTGTTTTTGATTACGTTTACGTAGCGCCATCTAAGTATTGTTTTACATACCACCATTCATTTTCAAATTGTTTCAAATTGAGTACCACTTTATGTTTTAAGGGTTATCCTTTTAAAGATTATTTAAACATGATCATTAGGCTAATGTTTGTATCTGGTCATGGCTAACCCTAGTAATCTGTTTGTAAAGTTGTGCTGTTCAGATGTGTTCAGCGCCTCTGGTGTCATATCGGAGAACTATTAAACTCAACAATCACTGCTAAGAGGGGCGCGGACACCTCTGAACGAAGCGCTCGGTGGAAGATAGATCCACTCTGGTTCGAGCGCTCAACTGGTAAGGTTGTCTTGAAATCTCGGTAACTATTATTACTTGGAAATTTAATTGTTACTTTAATTCAATTTGTAATTCTCTTAAATGAACTGATTATATTTTCTGTGTGTTTATTTTATCATAAATTTAGTGAGTTTTATCATCGCAAAATTTAAATTATGGATAAAGTATAAACGGAAGCGATGGTCCTGAAGGGATCAACGATTCCGGTGTTTTAAAAATATTAATGTGTGGGTGTTAATCTGATATATATAATTGTCCGGCTGCACTAACTTTAGTGCAGTAGTACATACTACTGAACTCATCAGTTCACGCCGCGATTCTGCAATACTCAGACGTCATGAATAAGGACTCCGAATGGGTTCGAAACTAGTCGGGAAAATTCCGATAGTATTCAAAGTACAGAAGGAAAATTATATATAATAATAATAAGAGATCAATAAAGTTTATGTATAAAAAATATATTGTTAAAATTATGTCAATTATTTCAAGTTTTTGTTATGGAAAAATAACACAAAAGTTAAAATTATCTGTGATACATCCAATTGAGACGTACCTCCAATCAGAGTCACTTGTGACTCTGAAAGAAGTGTGTCTGCAATTCAGATCATATTCATGATGAAGTGGAACTTAATTGACATGTTTCAATAATTGCTTAAAAATGTTAGTGAATATGCAATCCTTTTTAGTTTTCCTTAAAACAACAAAACCCTTAGAGAATCAAATTGATAAAAAATTGATTTAAATATTCCATCTTTAGCGCTATGCTTATGAACATTTATATAATAAATTTGATTGGTTTATCGCTTATATTTTTTGAAAGAATCTAGAAATATTGTAAGTGATATATTTTGTTTATATTACTACATATACCTAATGTCAAAAAAAATTTGGTTATTTGTTTCAAAGCGCTTGTCTTTGGGACTAAAAGTATTTTAAAAAATAGAAAAATAGGAGATATTTAATAATATATAATAGATTATTTGTATTAAAACGATTATTTATAGCTGAGAGATGTTAAATTTATAGGTTGGGATACGATAGAGACAATCCAAGGATGCTTTGTGGCTGGTTTAATTGTTTTTGTTAAAAGAGATAGTATGTCGATAATAATTTTAATTTGTTTAATAATTCCACCACATGTAGGTAATCTATTTGACACCTCCTTGTGATTGAGACAGAGTCTTATAAGAAAATGAATCTATAAGCGTATATAGGACCCCAACTTTATAAATAACTAATTTTTGACTTAACACAGCGCTTTCCTTTAGCTAGTGGCTATTTACCGACGTACTTAGTAAATGAAATTTAAAAAAAATATTGTCTTATTGGTTTAAGGTATACCTTAAGATGAATATACCTTAGATATATAATGTAATAGGTATAGATATGACAACAGTTTTATTTAATGTTAATTTTATTTGTAAAAACATTAATTTTAAATAGTATATACTTAAATTCCCTGGCTTTTGAATACGTTGACCATAAATCAAATGATAATCAATTGCCTGACGGCTGACAAAGGATTACATAAGTGCTCTTGTAACAAGTGCCTTTAAAAACCATAAATTTTTCATTAATCATTATTTTACATTAATATTCATTTAATCAATCATAAATAGATTTTGTTTCAAAGACATTCAGAGTTCCGTATATTATATTGTGGTTGTGTAATAAAATAAAAAATAACTTTAAGTTTTCATGCAAAAGATATTCTTATTACTTACATCTTTGTTTATATTAAGTATTAAAATGACATAAATGAGAACTCAAAAAATTTTAATATAATACTAATTAATATAAATCAATACACAGTATAAAAAAAAAATTAAACCATTACAAGATTATACAGAAATCGGTTTAATATACAATATATTTAAAAAATCATAATACTTCTGAACATATTAATGTAAGAATAGACGAGTGGCCGTAAAAAGGCACAGTGGCCGCTACTATTGTGTCAGTGGCTATGGGTTTGAAACTCAGGCTAGATTAATTTAATATTATATATTTTATAAAAACATGTGTTTTTCTAGTATCTAAAGTTTTAGGTATTGTTTATACAAAAGTCTAGTATTACCATAATCTGGAATAATTTATAGCGTACAGTTATATGTAAACGACTTACTATTTTAACAAGACGTTTGCCGCCAGTCCAAAGATTCGACGTTATTAAGGAGTCATTATACAAGAGTCGTTGTTATTCAGTCCAATGGTGTATGGAATATATTTGAATCAACATTTGAACCAATATTGGAACCAACTCTAGCACCAATGGCACACAATCAGACAAAAAAGGGTCCCCTATCGTACTATTATAAGTAATAATACTAAAAAAAAACTGATAATATTATAAATAATTGTGACTAACAATTTAATATTTCAATATAGTGGAGTAATTAATGAAACCGTAATTAAACGGAACATCCGTCTGGAAACAGTGAGAATTAATGGCAGAGAACAAAAGTCATAAGTACCGATCCATCAGACCGAATGCTGAAGAAGGTTTGACAGCGGTCCATTTCAGTCAACTTGGGTGTAGGGAACCTCACATAAACACACATATATGTAAATAAATCCATCAATCATTTTATCATCATCCAACACAAATTACAAAACAAATTAATTGATGTATATTTTTAATATTTCTGATATAAATTTAATTATATAGTATTATAAAGTTATAACAAAATTAATATACTCTTTTAAAGGTCAAAGATATTAAACTTCAAAATTAGAAGTAAAGGTGACTGTTTCAGGACATATGGTTATATTATGTTTAAGCTAATAAACAAGTAGCAAAACCCACACATATACGTATGAAATATATACGATTATTACGAAACATAAAAGGATTTAGACGCGAATAACTCATACTAATATTACCTAAACGATAAGAATCTTATTCTTATGTACAGACTTTCTATTACAATGTCGTTAACCTTTCAGTGACTCAACTATAAGTTAAATGAAGATCACAGACGATATCAATTACACATATTAAAGGTGATGCTAATAAATTCATTGGCCTACTGTTTATTGCTCCCACTATTTAGTCTTCATTGGATCATCTTTGGTTACAATGAAGCTTGCAGACAGAATTATACTCTTAAGAATATAGTTCCAACGTCTGTTACTTAGTTATTCGTATTTTAAATTATGTGACACATTTCAATGCAGTTCATAATTTATTATAAGTAATAATAAACCATGTTTTTGTATAAATAAATAATTCTTTATTGTATAATAAAACATATTAAATTAATGAAATTGATAGCCATATTGAAATACGCTATTAAATTTTATTTAATTTATAGTATAGAGACCTCAAGTCTGTTTACTTATATGTTAATGCGTTTCTTATGTTAGATTATTTATAAACATTAACTAGTATATTATAGACATATCACATGTTTTACGCTAATATGGAGAGAGAGTTATTTTGTATGTTTATTCTTTGAATAATCTACAGAACTCGTGCAACTGATTGAAATTTTTTTCTAAATATTTTTTACATATTATACAACATGGTAAAAAGCTGCTAGCAAAAAAATTTTATTAAATAATAAATAGAGATTTTGAAACCAGTTTTGATCCCAGTATGGGCCCATGTTCATGAGCTCTGAGAAAGTATTTACGTAAGTACAGCTTTATAAATATAATAGTAAACATGGATAACGAAAGCTTAAATACAGAACATAATAATATGTAGGTATCTGCTTAACTATATTGGTTTTAAATGCAGTGGAAAATTCTCAATCCCATTTAATGACAGTGATAATGGGATTCATTTCATTCGATTAAAAAAATAATTTCCATTATGGAATGGGTTAGCGAATAATGTACAAATTGAAATTTCATCCGAGTCCAGTGTCAGGATGCAATCTTGTATCGGATGACTGACTTTGGGCTTTATAATTTAACCTATTTTAATGCAAATTAAGCGAAATACCGGTACGTTCAAGCATTGTCATTACACGCTGTGTCCGGATTGAAACTTAATGGGCTCACCGTATTTTCGGTGAAATTTAATTGCATTTAAACATTGTATTTCCATATATTTAATTTGTATGAGATTAATTCGCTCTGTAGAAATGTTTTATTTTCTATTTATTTATCAATATTTATCTCAATTATTTGAGGTTGACGCAATATGTTAAATTTTTGGATATTCTTCTACCATACGTCATATAAGTAGATTCTGATTTTTTGACAATTCACTGTCTCAATCCAAGTCTTCTTAACTTTCACTCTTTTTTGTATTTCTCTTCTGTTATCCACATTCCCACTGAAGATATTTCTCGTTATATTAATATCATTCTTCCTCATTACATATAGTGACAAACAAATAAAATATATTAATATATTCTATTTTATATATACTTTGACTAATTATTAACCCTATAAAATTCCATGAATTTATTGAGCGAAGCTCTTTATGAGACACTTTTCTCCATCCTTTGTGCAAGCATCAATCAAAAACGGTATACCCGAAAATTTCCAAATTTTGCACACTGATAGACATCAGTCTGGTAATTGTTTTAAATAAAAATGTCAAAAAAAAAACAAAAAATTTAATAATGTTTGTTATCATCTTTAAAAATAGAAGAGGACAGAATGTGTCCACGTTTTGTAAAAGCAAATTCAGTGTTGTTTGCACCTTGCTTCGCTCAATATGCTAACACATACCGAGATTTTGCTAGTGCAGCGAGTCAAAATTGAGGTTTGGTTCGCACTTCTAATTGTATTTCAATTTATTCAAGAAAATTAAATTAATTGAAACTGTTGTTCGTATAATTATTTATTTTAAATCGAGACACGAGATGAGGATCGAGACGATGGTTGGCGCTTTTAAATAACTAGTTTAAAATTAAACTTATAAAAACCTTTCTGTTATTATTCCGGTATTATACTATTCTGAGAATAATATATAATTCTGTACATTTTTCTGGTAATATTTATTCTTTTTGGATGTTAGTAAGTTTTCATTATGCAATCACGTATTTCAATCAATGATGAACATAAAAAAATCGATACCCAGAAACCATTGAGTTATAAAGAACCGACGAACTATTGTCAGTGTAATGTCTTGTCTTGATTTCATATCTGTGAGTGTATCGCTTACAAATGTTCTAAGTGCAGTGAATACTAATTGAATTTTAACGTTACTAATATGTTTATTTTTAACTAGTTTGTTAATTAAAATTAGTTTGTTGTTTTTAAAACTAATTTGTTATTGTAAAGCTGTTACCAAATATACTCATTTGCTGGTTCTAGTTTAGTTTTAATCCAATTTATAATATAATTTTCGAAATGACTTTTTAAATTAAAAGGACTGTATATAGTAAAAGATATAAAAATATAACCTTACATTCTTCGAAGTAATTCGCTATTTTTATTTTATAATTGTAACAACATTCTGTTTATAAATTAATTTGCACATAATGTTTTCATATACAATGTTATAGAATGCCATTAGTTGTGCTTATTCGATTAATGCAATATTTTCATTAATATTATATATGAGTTTTTTATGTTTTGCATCAAACGAATATCATTTAATTTTGCATACACATTCTCAGGGGATAAAATAGGAAAAGGGTATTTTTCATCCTAAAAATGTAGTTTCCAAGGCACAAGAAACATTAAAAAGGTCCGAAATATCATTAGTTTTTTTAATAAAGCAACTACAAGCAAATCTGCTGGCTGGAGCTAGTAAAATATCAACAACTTGACATATAAGGGCTGTTAATATTGTTTGCTCAAACATGGTCTTGATAACCTCGGGTATATTAAAGCGGGAACACTTAGTTAGTACCTAATATGGTAGCGAGCTCTCAGGCTATACATCAATCTCGACTCTGTTATGTTAATTTGAAGTGATTTTATAATAAGTATATATTATATATATTAACATTAATATACAATATGAATGAGGAGTTCTATTAGCTATTTATAAATTCTATTTTTGTTTCTTTGCAAAAAAAAAACTCAAAGTTTATGCTGTTTTTTTATATAATGAATATTATACTTCTAGAAAAATACAAATATACAACTTATTATAACTTTACAGTAATATACCTTATATAAAATATAATTAAACATTCCAATTAAAAAACCATTTAAAAACGGTAGTCAACCTATTTACAATAAATAAATACAAGAATAACACCTCATTCATTAAATCTTTAAACCGCAAACAAGAATTCTAATGCCTTGTTTATACAACAACTGACTTACCCTATCTATATTATTATCTTACTTGGTAACTGGTAATTGAGTGTTCAGTGCTCCCGTCACGATTAGTACAGCGTAATACTATTTACCATAATTTATATATTAGTATAATAATTCTGAGCTCGCTGACTCAATATTCAACCACGTCTGAATGGCTACAGTAAGATAGATTGCTAGCTGACACGAACTGCTGGCACGTTCTGAACGTAGAAAGTAACTCTAATTGGTATACTCGTTATTTGTATTGAGTAAAATGTATTATGTTTCGTGGTATTCTCATAAATTTGAGTTTTCACTACCGGTAATATATATATGGAACCATTCATTAGTAGATTTTTTAATACTTCTTTCTTTCTTTTTTAATTTAAACAGTGGTTCAAAAATATAAAACTTAAAAATAAAATGATCTCTTTAATTATTTTCTATTATAAAATAAACGTCGCTAACTTATACAAAATATAAATATAAATATCATATTATATTTTTATTTCATATTATGATATAATATTATACACAATATAAATAATACAAATATAATAATTTAATTAAACCTAACATCTTTTTCAACAGTTGATTAAATCTTAGGTGAAGCAAATTTAATAAAGTTCAGTTCAAACGTAGATTTGAATAAACAGTAGGTAAAACGGAAATGTTGGAAATTCTAATTGCTACGGTGATTCAGTCGGGCTCATTTTAAATTTAAAATTGAACTAGACACGTTTATCCGTGGAGATAACTATATACCGATCCACCCTGGTTTTCTCAATTGTATCCAAAAATCACTCACTAAGACTTATTAAGTTAATTTAACACAACACACGACTTATGTGACCAACCAACCTAAATTTGTAACATTTTTTTTGATATTTTTTTTTGTTCCATTTATATTTGATTGTATAATAAAGCTTATTATTATTATCCCAATAAGTCTTACTTAGTAATCAATAATTATAGCTATTGTTTGTATTTTTATATTTATATAGATATAAATATAGTAAAAGTATATCGTATATGGTATTATTACGTATCTATAGAATGTTATAGAAATATCTATGTACCTATTTCTACCGTGTGTAACACACTGTCGAATACTCGTGTACTAAACGTTTTTGTTTCAACTTTTGTTATATAACAAACTGAGGTGCATGAAATAAATAAATTCATTAACTGAAATATAAAGTTATTAAAAAATCCTTTATATAATGACACAATAAATATTCAAACTTTAATTAATTTAAATTTAAAACAAAAAAGGTCCAGTCGTAAACATTGTTGAATAAACCTCTTTTTATATTTCTTTAAGGACGAATAGAGTCTCGTTGTGAATTCTTAACGAGCAGTAAAACGTCAGTAAACTGTTTAATGAGATTATTAAACCGCCAGGGAATGTTTATCAATTCTGTCTTTTATTCTCTGAGCTGCGAAAACGCGAAACTCTTTAACATTGACGGTTCTTATCAAACTGGTTAAAGTTAGATACATTGTGACGTCACACACATGGTGACCTGGATACATTTCTAGCTGTATGAAACTCTACATAAATAATTAATATAAATACATATAATTAATCATATATCATATGATACTATTGTTATTCTTAAAGTAATTTTGTTAAAGCAATACAACAGTACAACGTATAAAAGCAAGCAGTGATAATAAACTTCTCCATATCTATGTATCAACCGCAGTCTAGGATCGCTCTTTAGATAAGACTTGGTTTATGCTGGACTAAAATAAATTAGAACTTAAAACTTAAAAATGTTGATATTTTTAAGATATTTTCTCTGTTATAGCTTATTAGGTAAGGTTTATATATCTTGTGGTTTTATTATTATAGAAAAGATTTTATAACACAAAGAAATATTACTATATTTTTCCGAAATGTTATTTTTAACTGAATTGTTATATTAAAAATTATATTAAAAAACTTAAGCTAGAATTGAATCTACTTGTACATATGTAATGTGTGTAACTACATATGTACTTAAATATAAATTCACAATACTGAGCTATATGGAACTTTATTATTTCGATAACTCCGCTTTAACTTACTATAAACATCAAATATTTTGTTTTCTTAAAAAAAACAGTAATTGTGGAAAGTATATTCAGCAATATTAATTACTATAGGTCTTCAATAAGTGTGCTTTCAAAAAAGAGCGAAATGTTGATGAATATGATATATTTAATGTATTTATAAATAAATAAATACAGATTGTTCTGTTTTTTATAAAACTCAATAATAATTATTCTGTTTTTTTTAAACTGCCTCATAAATTACATCAAGTATATTTTCTAGATCAATAATGTTTCGTCATAATTTATACCATCCTTATCATATTTAATAATAAAATTAGTATTAGATTTTATTCAAAATAACCAGGTTTATTTAATTTTCATAACGTTACGTTACGTAAATTTAACGTAACGTTAAAGTTTAACGTTTAACTTTGACATTATAAAATATAATACAATAAACACTATTTAATGTAAACATTATTAAATGAAATAAAATAAACATTATTCGATGATATAAAAAAAATGAAATGAAATGAAATAAAATAAATATTATTAATTGAAATAAATGAAAATTCTCGAGGGTGTGATTTGAGCTAACAGCGGCAAGTGTATAACATAACAACTGAACTTTGTGTTAAGGGCGTAGTTATCGGCTTTTCATTTTGTATAACACGTGTAAGCTATTTCTAAAAAGGTTTGCACTCAAAATGTCTTATTATAATCTGTTTATTCATTACTGAGATATACCATTATTAAAAGAAAGATATGAAATTCATACTTTTTTAGGAAAGTTAATTTCAAAATAATGACATTTTTTCAATAATAATAAATATATAATAATTCATTAAATCAATTATTATTATTATTTTTAATAAAATGCCTTTACAATAAGACAATATGAAGTTTAATAAGATTTTTCTAAAACAAAAGCAAAAAGGGAACTTACACCTAATCAGTTTCCTTTTTGCATGTGTTTTAGAAAAATACATATATTTTATTTCAGAAAACAACATTTTAGCAAGTTTTTGGCAAATACACAATCTGCACAATTTGTAAAAAAACTTGCTAAAATCAGCAAATATACATTTCTACCTGAAGTCCTTATTTAACCCTACCCACATTTAACAGATAACCAAAAAGGCATGACGTTCCGATATTCAGTATTTCGCAAAAGATAAAATTTTACAGCATCGTTTTCTCATTCCCGATTGGCCTGTTTGAAAATTCACGCTCACCTTTTCATGTTCACCCAATTTCCTGTTTTCAGTGAGCCTACGTTATGCATTTAACGAGATGCAATTTATTATTACGAATATAATGAAGTATTTTAAAATTAATGAACTTGTAACAAAATAATTACATTTAATTAAACCCATAAGTTATTTTGAGGTTTTATGGCCTTTAATTATAGTAATAATAACGTGTTGATATTAAACTAATTTAAATATGTAATCTTTAAAATGATTAATTTATATTAATATTAAAAGTCTGCTAAGTTTGTATATTTAAACGAGCTAATCTTCGAAACGAAAATCTTTGAAACTACCAGATATATATGAAAGATTCTTTCTGATTATGATTGCAGGTTCATGAGGAAGGCATCTATCTAGCATTACGCTTACTAGTTTTAAATATCCTAATAAGACGTTGGCCTCCCAAAAATTCGACCTCATTAAGCCAAGAGTTGTTGGTATCCAGTCCAATGGTGTATATGTGAACCAATATTAGAACCAACTTTGGCACCAACTGCACACTGACAGACAAAAAGGGAAACTTTCTCCATCCTACTATTATTTGTAGTAAAGATAATAAAAAAAGGTCGTCCACAGGTGGAACTGCGAGTAATACTAAGTTATGTTATAAAATTATGTAATCAAATACAATAACGTAGAAGCATCGTAAGTTTTATTACGTTTAAGCAATTTCCGTATCATCACCGTCGTATGCAAACGCTTTCATCTTTCTTCGCCATGTCAAAACGAGATAACCCAAATTCCATAGCGTCATCGTATATTATATGGAGACACGTCTTATACCTATTTCCTTGAAGGTAAGCTTTGATATATTAAATTAAAATTCTATATTTCAATACCGAAGGGTTAAATTTAAACGTCATAAGATATATATTTTAACCGACTTTAGAAAATGTAGGAGGTTCTCAATTCGACTGTATTTTATTTTGTTTGGTACTTTAGAACTTTCGAGTACCTTTTACTTCTAAAACTATTTTTATTTTGCTCTTTTTTAATTGAAAGGCGGTTCTTGCCGTGTGGCACTATTTTAATTTGGTCAAGATCTGATCATTAGTTTTAGAGATGGACAAAAGAGTTTAAAAAAAATAGAGCAGATATAGAGTGTATATTATTTGTTTTATTTGATAACATAAAGCCACGCCTGCATAAAACAACGAATCACTAAAAAGGTAAAAACAAGAAACTGATAAAAAAATATGTTTGAAAATAAATTGTTACACATATTTTTTGTTATTTTTCATCACTTATATCACACATATATAACAGCAAGATTCAATTAAAACCTAGCTAAGTTCTTGTTTTGTTCTGTAGCTCGAAAGTCTAGATAGAACCTTGTTTGGTGAGACGAATACGTTAAATGCCGCGCCTGAAGTATTATTCCACTTTCTACTTGCGAGTCTTATTTATTACACCACATACGTACGAGTTTAAGTATGTTTTATATATAAACAGCTGCGTATAAACATTTTCTTGTTGAGAATTGTTTTATTCACATTGCCTTCACATCTTAAACGATTTACGATTAATTTTAAAGATACTTTATTTTATCTTAAGTAACTAGTAAATTATTTTTGTCTTTAAACTTTATACATGATTACTATTATTTATAATCCGGTTGTACTCATGTAATTATTATCAGAATTTTTCCGACTAGTTTGGTACCCATTCACGGTCCTCTGTGAACTGTTCAATTTGTTCACGCTGCGATTCCGATATACTCAGAGCTCATGAATAAGGGACCTATGGGTTCGAAACTAGTCGGACAAATTCCGATAGTAATTACCAGAGTACAGCCGGTTAATTGTATATATTATAGCTAATTAATGTACATATTTCATTAAAATTGGTTTAAAAATTGTGCTTTTTTAAGCTATATAAAGCAATTTAATAAATGTCGGCTGTGGATTTAAACTTTAATTACATATTGGAATATTGAACGGACATTTAAGCGGCACTCATTAAAAGTTATAATTAAGAGTCACTTTACGATTTTCCTGTCTTGAAAGTATAACTAGGGCATCTATGGTATATGATGTAATTATTTTAATCTCAATAGTTATAATATGATATAAATTACACATGTTAATATAAAACATATTGATGTTAATTATGACTTCCCATGTTATGAGGACATTTGAATGCATATGCAAGTAATTAAGATTTAACTCTTTGTTGCTTTATAATAGAGTATTTTCTATTTTCATATACTTTTTAATAACAACGACAATATTTAGAATATTATCTTTGTAACTTTGTTATTTTTAACATTTTTGACTAATAAATTATATTTATTAGATAAAGAATTTTTGAACAACTTTCAAATTCATCAATACTATGTCTGTTAAATAAGAAAACGATAAGTAAATAAAATATTTATGTCAGAAATTTAGATTTTAGATAGAGCTAGAATTTCTTCAAAAAGATATTTAAATTCAAGTTGATATGATGAGTACGGAACTGCAATACTTGTTCAGACGATTAGTTAAATAATAATTGAATCGGGGATTCCGCACAAAAGTTAATGTGTATATATAATTGCTCATAAATATTCTTCCCTAAAAACCCAGAGAAAAAAGCATTTTTAGCTTTACTATTTCTTTTCAAACGAGGGTATCTTCAAGGATATTGGCTATTGTTCGCGATTGTAAAAAAAGTAACTTTTTTTCTACATATATTTTACTCAGACTCGGTCTAGTTATTCTCATATGATGAGCTTTTAATTTTTATATAGATTTTCTATGACATTTTATTGAGCTGTGCGAAGCGAAGCTCAAACTAGTCAACAATTTCGTTTCATGTATCGTTACTAATGCTATGCTTCCTAGACGAATAATATTAGAATGTCAAAAATTGGCAGAGTTGTCGAGGACAATGATTTATAGGTCCTGAAGGTTTTTGGTGATATTTGTGATTGTAGTTTTTTATTTAATCGTCAGTATGTCCCATAGAGTTAACATGTGGAACGTTCAGAAATCGCATGCGCGATTCTGCTATCACTATTATAATTCTCGTTCAGCAACAATGCTTCGCTCAGCTCCACCCGCCAGACCTAGAATATCTTTGTTCCAAATGTATATCTAAGTAATAAGTATTTAGCAATGTGTCATAAATACATGTAAGCATATCAAGGTGAGGGAACTAATAACAGTAAAAGTTTGAAAGCACTTCCGGTGGTATCATCAATTTGCGCGGGAACGAGAATACAAATTTTGTCATCTGTAAACACAATGGAATGGCGTTAAATGTCTAACGCAATTTGAAGTCGTAGTTTTACCTCAAGTAGTTTTAACAAGCACGCGGTAAACGAAACAAATATTTATATAGACGTTCCCGATCGAACACCTAACCGCATTAGTCTGCAGGCCCTGAATTTTTCACGTCACTATAGCCTCTAATTTATTCACGTAGATGCTAAGATGGCGTGCACGGTATTTTTATTTAAATATGAGATAGGGTCGGTAAGAAAGTGGCGTTAAGTGTGTAACTTTGTCGCTCTGAGACGTTGGGAGGGTTTGATGTGTGTCAAACTTTGCTCAATATTTTCTTTTTTTGCCGTAAAGTTTGGTCTTTTTTATACAACAAAGAGTTAAGGATTATTATACATTATTTTGGCCTATGGCTTTTAATTCTGACTTTTTTTTATTTGGGTACAATATTCCGGTTCCGATGATAAGTAAAATATTTATTTAAAAGGGAATTGCTTGACTAAAAATACAACTGATTCATAACGAACCTGTGAAAGTATCTCAAACATTTGTTTACAAGTGATACATGGATAGGCGATTCCTTTATTTGACTATTCTTAACTGAATTCAAAAAAGAAAGATTCTCTTTTTCATCTTTATATGTGTGATTATATTAAAAAGAAACAGATTTTGTGGAATATGACAATTCACATTCGATTATTTCTTTGTATTGGTACAATCAGCGACAGATATGGTTTAAAGATATAAATCAATAACATTAAGAAAGAAAACTTATTTTGAGTACCATTATTGTTAATCATAAATAAAAATAATATGATAAATACATACATTGTAAAATTAATATCAGTATTTAAGTATCTACTTTATTTTCATATGACTCTTATCTTTTCGGATTCACAATAACTGTCGAAAATACTGAAATTCGTTTCAGTGTTACACATTTCAGTACATCTGATAAATCGTCAGGTATGGCCCGTTATATTTTGGTTAAAATTTATTTGAAAAAAAAAACATCGGTTACAAAATGAATATTAAACGTATAGTAATTGTCAAATTTGATTTAATATTGAAAATGATAAGTCAATTTCACGTAATATAAAATGTTAATTCGACAATGAATATGTTAGAATTAATAATCTGAAAATAAATTAGTGTACGAATATTCGTTAATTTGGAACAAAGCATAATGTCATTTAAGTGTCCAATAGGATTACGCTAAACTGTTGTTTCAACACGCAAATGTTTGTTGACGCACAAAGAGATTGCAATGAGGTATTTATTGCTGTACCTCTACGGGATTTTACGGTGTTAGCCGATTTTCCTCATCTAAATACTCGAACATTCTCATTTGAGGCGAAATATTTTCATTGTTACTGCGTTGCGAATGCTTGTGTAAATAACGTTATTCAGACATCTTTTACAGTTGCGAAATGTGAGAGAAATTATAAAAATATATGAGAGAAAATACATAAAAAAATTATAATATACTACGTTTCATTTAATAATGAATGCTTTGTTATTTTTTTTTTGAATTTTTATCTGTAAGCATGTTAAGTCCATACTTAAAATAAAATATTATTCCAGAACAAAGTTATCGTTCATTCTTACTTTCTTATTTAATAAATAATCAATGAAAGTACGCTTTTAGTTAAGAACGCTGAACTATATTATTAAACTAAAACAAGTATTTTATAAAAAATTAAAGTTTATTTCTGAAGTCATTCATATTACATATATATACCAAATGTTAGATTTTAGTTTCATATAAGACGAACGGGTACAGAAGTAATCCGCTGCACAATAGCTTTATTTTTACAATTTCGACACGGAACTCCAAAACGCATATAAAAGCGACCATTCCACAAACAAACCTGCAATATCGTTACACTTGTTATACAATCTAAAATCCGTGTTCCGCCGCGTTACCTTCAACCGTTTCTCTTTGAAACTTCCGTAGTAACAACACTTCAAGAGTTTGATAACTATTTCTTTCCACAATTTAGAGAACTTTTAAATAATGGATGTATAAACTAAAAGTTAAAGATTTGAGATATAAAAGAAGAAATATATTTTGCAATATAGATTATGAATATATTGTTTTGGTATTGAAACTTTCGTGATCCATTATGAATATTATATACAAAAAATATTTCAGTATTCAATTATACGTTTATAATTACGTAAATACTATCGGAATATTCAAGACTAGTTTCAAACCCATTCGGGGTACTTATTCATGAGCTCGGAGCATGGTACTTTCACGGCATGAACTGTTCACATTAGCCAAGGTTTTCATTTATTTACTTAGGTCTTTGTTATAAATTGGATTAGCTATAGTCATTGTTAGAACTTAAAACATTACTAAATCTTCCCTACAATTTATATTAGTGTGAGTAAAAACACCACACTACAAAAATTTATTTTCCACGTTTAAAGAACTAAACCTTTTGTATAAAAACGTTAAAGAGAGGTCTCACTAGAACTCATCACAGAAACGAGAGCTATCATTTATCGTAAGTTTCCTCGACAAATAAAGTATTTGCTATAAAAATCAATAATTTCAGTAATTAATGAAATGAAATATGTTTTTAAATTCGATTTTTTCTTTACAATTGATATCACTTTGTTTTCTGAGCTTATTAGTTTAAGACACAATAAGTTAGATCTTCTTTAAGATTTTAGATTGTTACATTTTACATATACTATATATATATATATTTTATTCTGATTATAAATGTACTACACTATTGTGTCTCGTATGATACATTTATAAACTTTAACTTTGGTATGGTTATATTTCCTGCCCCGACAGGATAAGCAGCGACACCTTATGTATATGGCTTCTGTAACAAGATACCCTTTGTGAATTTAAAGTACGTGAAGGATTAGGGGTGTAATTCTATGGAATTGCAATTTTAGATAGAAAACCTTTAAAAATACATGTAAAAAAACGACAAATATTCATGTTATTTATATATTTTTTCGACACTTCATAATCATATATATATATATATTTTTTTTGTCATTTTGTTGTAAATATAACAAAAGTTCGAAACATCTTCTAAAGATAGAAAAGGGTGTGTTTACTATGTAAATAGGTATTCTTGTAGTTTATATAAATATTAGTGCCAGCTGACCAACTTCGCAAAATGGTTTTCGTTAAATACTGTATACGTAAATGGTAAATGAACTTCAGTCTCATAACTTTGTAATAAGTTTAGTAACTTATAAACAATGTAGGGCCAGAGAATACTATTTATAACAAAATAAAAATTATATAATATGTTACAATAATCAAAAGTCGAAATTTTTTTTTTAGGTTTTATTTTTTACTGAGCTAGAATATATTTACATGTTATATACCTGTAACTATATTTTCTATTCGCTCTTACTCGCGGTTTCGCTCACGTAAAAAAGATTTAATTTACTAGTAAGAAGAGCAGTAGAATATTGATAGATAAAATAGTCTTTCATATAATTAGCATCAAGACTGCTATAGAGTAGAGCCTTCTTCATAAATCTCTCTATTATAGTCAGAAAGAAGTTTACAAATATATATATGGTAGATTCGAAGAGTAGTTCGTTTAAAGAAACATTTTATTTGCTTTATAATACTAGTATAGATGTACATAAATAGTCTTATACAAAAATAACCGGGGTAGCCACTTTTTATAACAATGTATTGCTTTTGAATAATTTATTATACAAAGTCATATTAAAGTCATAATGGGAACTTGGAAACATAATCTTCTTTATTCTATAGATAGATCAATTATTATGTAGCTATTATTATTTTACTTTGAGGATAAGTTAGTACAAGCTAGGCTTCTATTTAGCACCTTATCATCGGCAGTCGGCATCAATCCGATTGAGGTTTATCTAAGCTATCGCGTCTGTTTGTGGAAGATAATCTTACAATTATAAAGCATTCTAGTTTAAAACTTTGAGTATTGAAGCGGTTTATCATTTGATCTGTATTAATTTAGCTATAATTGGTTAAATCGATAGTTTTGAACTGTAGCCTTATCTCCATTATACATATTATTTTACAATGACTTAAGTATATGAACTAATCTTTAAGTAAACGTAACGTTGAATACATAATAAGGATTTAAACCAAACTAAGACCAAAAATTATTTATATTAACTCAGTCTTTCTTAAGTATAATTTTTTTTTTTAAATATACTTCATTTACTACAAAGTATTAAAGACTATGAAACTCTTGAATACAATAAAATTATATATAAAATAATAGCGGTTTAGTTTTAAATCAAAATTATATTTCAAAAGGTGGTCTGTTCATTTTCTAGAGAACGTTATTTTCCCTTTACATTTTCCTTTATTTTATTACTAGTAATGAAATTCATCAAACAATGGAATGAGGGAATGAATAAAACAAGTCAATAAAGGTAATAACGTTACCAAAAGAAGTGAAAACAAAGAAATTCTGTAGTGTTTGATTTGAAATATTTGTATAGTAAATAAGTAGTAATAATAGAATTTATAAGTACAAGTTTAAATATATAGGATTTAATATTTTTCAAGATATTGTTTTGAATGTAATAAAAAAAATGTGTTTTAGTTTTTTTTTTTTTACAAATGACGCTATCACAAAAAACGAGCTCCGCCTCCAATATTCAAATGCAATCAGTAATAGTAATTGATGCCAATCGAATAATTTCAACAGAATCGTCCCACGTTCAAGCTACATTGTTTGGTAATAGAAGAAAATATGTTAAACATATAAATGAGAATCGATGTTTTCGAGTTTATCATCGATTCTGCTATAGAACTGTCATTTTGATTAAAGTTTATGTATGTGGTAGTGGTGAATAAATCCGATTGTCATACTTTCTCGAGTTCATTTGATACAGCGTTTTGTAATAAGAAATTTCATTTTATATTACGTTTATGGTTTTGGTTTAAAAAATAGTAATTTATCATTTATGTATGGACATAGTATGATAATTTAAACATATAATAATATATTTAAAATATTATACAAGTAAAAATTTTTTAAAGTTTTGAAATTTTACACAAAATAGAATCTGATCAAGAATTTTACACAAAATATAAGCAAAACTTCACTTCCTTAAAAATAAAAATACTTATACCAAGTATAACATATTCTATGTCCCTTTCATACCTTTGATATAAATCCTGAGTGAGAAAGTGACAAAAAAAAAATAGGCTCCCTTACTAATAAAAATATTTACACCCAGTAAAACATATTCTATATTTTGTCACTGTCACACCTTTTACGTAAATCGATAGAGAGAAAGTGAGAAAAGGGAGGTTAAGTTTTACTGGGTATATATATTGTATTAGTATATATGTATATAGAACAGCTGTAATACCACAGCTTAAATAAAACTGATTCAAACCAGACTTAGAAACTAGTCCACGACCATACATCACTAAATCAAATGTCATTTTCGTACTCCTCTCTATTTTCATAGCGGAAATGAAAGTATGAAAATAGCCCAGAAATCGGGATAAGATCACGAAACACACTCATTGTGCTGTCTGGTGCGAGACATGACTCAACCTTGCAAAGAATTTAGTTCACATATGATAATATTTAAATATTAATTAAATACAGATATTTTTCATGTAATATATTTTTATATACAAAATATTAACAAACAAAAATTCTTTTAAAAATGCATTGTAAATTAGTTTATATAATATATACTATATGTATATGTGAAATAAATATCTTTATATTTTTAAAATCGTTACTATTAGTATAATTAATATCTTTAAAGTTTTTATTTATGTATATGTTTGACTGTAAATACCTTTGGGATTTGCTTGATTAGTTCAGCAGAAAAGAAAACCTGGATCACAAGTTTAAATACAAAAATTGTTTTGTTTTGTATGATATAATTAATATATTATAAATAACTAGTAATGGTTTTTAAATTCAATATAAGACCACAGAGTAGATTGAATCGCCCCTAGCTAAAGGCCTATAATAGAACTTGTAATGAAGATTGAAAGTTCATAAGAAGTGAATGGTAAAAGATAAACGGTAAATAATGACTTCTTCATTACCATCGGAAATAACGCTATTAAACTACGGTCACTTGCAGCGTCTGAATCATTTAGGACTAGTACAGACTGTCCATAAAAACTCAATATTAATTAAAATAAAAAAAAATTATACTAAAAAAATATATTTTTTCGATAATATCCGTCGTAAAAATATTAAATCTTTTGATATATATTTATATATTCAATTTTATATATTATACCGTAATATATCTTAAGAAAATATTAATATTAACTTGTATACAAAAACTTAACAAATCATTTAGGGCCGGTACAAACTGTCGACAGACACACATTAATTAAAATAAAATCAAAATTTTTTTTTCGAAAATATTCAATGTAAAAATATTAAACCCATAATTTATATATTTATGTTATATTTTATATATTATACATTGTCTTAAGACAACATTAACTTGTATACAAACCTTTAACAATTACTGGTAGCTGAAGGTCAATAGCAGAGCCATCTATCAAATATTATCAACGGGTGGGTCCATTCAAAGGGTCAGCACTGTACAAGAAGTTATAGCATCGATTTAAAACTTTCTCAGGAATATCCGATGATTATAATAATCTTGGTTCCGTGACAAATTATATTAACGAACACATTATAATGGTGCCAGCTTACACATGTGAAAGAAATTTATAAGTGGATACTTGAAAGACAGCGAAATAATTAATCAAAATAGAAATATTCACAGATCATTTCCTTGATGAAAACTTATTATAAATTATTTGACGAAGCGAGCCAAGCTCTCTATGAGAGACTTTTCTGCATAAACTTCAATCAAAAACGGTATATACGAAAATATCCAAATTTTGCACACTGATAGACATTACTCTGGTGGTCGTTTAAGAAAAAATTCCAAAAAAAATCAAAAAACAAAAATTAAAAAATGTAATAATATGTGTCATCTTGAAACATTTTTGAGGACAATATGCGTCGACGTTTTGTAAATGCAACTTCGGTGCTGTTTACACCTCGCTTCGCACAATATGCTAACACATGCCGAGATTTTGCGAGCGCAGCGAGTCACAACTATGTTCTATATTCGTATCTTAAATTTATATATTCATATAATTTAAGTTTCTGAGATTTGTTTCATGATTTTCTAGAAGATTTTATTATTATTGTTTTATTAAAGAGTTCTTATTTTTAAACTACGTGGGTGGTCTCTACTTTCTCATTTTGTTTACGTTCCAACTCCGATTGTTATTATCGTGTTCATAATTGCTGATTATATTATGATAATGGTATTAATATTAACATATTATAATTATTAACATTTATGTATTTGAATATTTTAGTTAATTCATATAATACATGTTTAATATGCAACATGAAATTATTGTGTAACAGCGGTTTAACAATATATAGAAACCACAGAATTAATGAATTAATTGAAAATAGTTATGTATATATATATATATATATATATATACCCTGCAACCTGTATAATATATTATATATATATAATATATAATACAGGTTTTCCCAGAACTCATCCTGATTAAATGCCAACTTTTGATGTCAATTGCCAAATAGCTCTAGTACATTTTTTATAAAGCAGGCCCTGTCAAAGTTGACAACTATTAAAAACTTTAAAAGTTGATAGTTCGACAGAAAGTTATATTTCAAAGAAACTTGGAACAACTGTGTTATAATCTTTGATTGTGATTGCAACTATGTCTTTTAGGCTTATGATTACAAAGTTTAAATGAAAAAAAAATTACTAAATATCAACCACAGTAACCGAAAATAGTGACAGTATGACCAAATTCTGCGTTTTTATAAAATGCCCATAATTTTCAAAATATGGGTGGACTTTTTTTATAATTTTTCTCATGACTGTTACCATCTATCCTATCGCCCGATTGCGGCTGGACGTTGAGTTCTGAGACACCATGTGCATTACTTTCAAATATTTAAATAGGTTACGGACAAACTTGTCACTAAATACTGTGAACCATTTATCTTTGGTAACAACAATCTCAGCAAAGGTTGCTATAAAATCTAGCTAAAATATACATTATAAATGGATTTCTCACGCAAATATATATCTTATATTATTGTAATAAGATTCATATAACATTTAACCAGCTATAAAGAGTTGGAACTGGCATAAATCTTCGTATATCTCAAGTGGTGTACAGTAAATTTGTGAATTCATTATATAGATGAAATGTAAATCTTGACATATATATTGTATTTTGAATTAATATTACTGTGTTCGTTTATATTTAAATAAATAAAAAAAGAAACGAAACAAAGCAAAATATATAAATAAGTAAATCCAGACAAAAACAAAGGAAGACAAAAGATTAAACAAAGAAAAATACCATGGATGAGCAGATTTATCAAAAATTTTCATTTATATTGATAATTTAATTTAACGCGACATTGGAGAATTTGTTCCAAGATTGTTCATCAGAGTCAATTTGCGGTGAAATTAACTAGAAACTCTATTCAGAAAGTTGGGAAGTTTTGGAATGTACGTAATGGACTTAGCGCCTGGGACGACTGCGAAACAAAAGATCTATTGTTTCAGAGGTCTTCAGTTGAAATCTGATAGGAACTGACACACTACAGGATTGTATTAATAAATTATTTAATTAACATTTTCTTAAAATAATGAAAATCACTCCAATATCTGAATATGGATATTAAATATTAGACTATTTTAGAGTCAAGTTGGTATAAAAAAAATTATATAGCTTAAAAAAAACCTACTCATATGATAAGAAGTCCAAACATCAATTATATAACAGTTTCAATTTCAAAACATAAAATATTTGAAACTGAATATGATCCTAATTCGAAACCCTATAGTGCGAAAGGGCCCTTCATTAAAGGTAGAAACGTAAATGTTTAATTTGTTACAAATTATTGACTAGTATTGTTCTAAAATAATGATACAAGTTTGTTTTAATTACATATATTGATATACTAGTCGTTACTCCCGGTTCCACACGCGGACGAATTATTTTATTTATTATTAAGATAGCAGCAGTATCGTAAGGCTAGATAGCTTCCTCATGAACCTGCATCTCATAGTCAAAAATATTTTTTTTAAATCCAGTAGTTTCGAAGATTAGCACGTTGAAACAAACAAACAAACTATTCAGCTTAAAAATATTAGTATAGATTACTAGTTTAAAAGTATATATTACAGTCTTAATAAATTACAAAAAATAAATAAATAATTGAATTTCTTGTAATATCTTAATAAAATCCATTTAAATACAACACTCATCTAATAAAATGAAACTTAATTTGGATTTTAGACTACAATAATATAAGAAACTTCTCACATTTAGATTGAAAGCCGGCTAAAGCCAAAACAAACAACCAATGCTTTCAAAGCAACGAATTCTTCTTCATATAAATATAAAAATAATAGATAAGTAAATTAAAACTCTCCATTAACATTTTGATCTAATCTGTATTGTATTGCCTCATTTTATTGCTGGTTCACTAGAACCGGTCACATTTAATTGATATCTGTTTTTAGTAATACGCAATCTTATAACTGTACTTGTACCTATTACTTTTTGATATTATTTCTTTGTAAGGTTTAATTAGTTTTATATATTATATAGATGTGGATAATAATTTAATATAAGGTAATGTAACTAACTGTTACACGCGGTTCCACCCGCGGACAAATGATTTTATTTATTTTTATTAGCCACACGTTTTACGTTTGCCATATAAGAGATTGGTGGAGCTAAGCGAATTATTGTTAGTGAATGAGTTTCACATTCATGTAAAGTTAGCAGAGTAATACTGGCTATAGTCTTAAGCGTAATAAGAACTCGCCCGTGCGATTTCAAAACTTTCCACATGTTAACTCTATGGGATACACTTTGACCATTTAGTGTAAAACTACAGTCACAAATGTCATCAAAAAACTTCAGGACTTATAAGTCACTGGCCTCAATTAAAGTACTTATATCGCTATTAGAAGAAGCGAGTTGGTGGTGGAATGGTAAAAATTTCGGGTTGTATGTATTTTTAATGACGACTCATAAAACTATAAATTTTAAAAAATATATTATAACAATTTTGGGAGAACTATTTTTATTAATTAGGGCTTCGAAAAATAGTTGACGTCATATTCTCAGACCTACTATAGATAATTTCGATTTGAAAATAAAAATTGAAATTGATCTAGTTGATTTAGGGCTTAACATTAAAAAATACAAACAAACTAACAGTAAAAAGACAAACCTTTTTGTTATATTAGTGTAAACTTTAGTTGTAATTTTTTTGCCATTTATTTAAAATTTAAAAAGTATACATTTTATAAAAAATTAAAGATAAACGCCCGAAATCCTCTTTGGGTTTATCTGGACAAGTTGTTGCTCACAAACATATAATTATTGGATTATATATATAAGTGCAACTTATATATATAATCCAATAATTACATACTAGAACAGAAAAAAACGAAAGAACACATTGAATGCGTGTATATATATTTATAAATACATATACATGCATTCAATAGATATACACACATGTGCACATGGGTTTATATGGGCGTATATGTATACACACACACACACACACACAAACCATTTGTTATTGATATGTCAAAATATTATTCAAACTTCGACCTCATAGAAACAGGTTTGAACAGTACTAAGAACTTCAGAAATTATCTTTTTTTCAAGGAATATATAGGTGTTGCCAATTATATATTTGTACCTAATTAAATATTGTAAATACGTTTCTTGTATTGTTTTTTTGCCAATTATAATATTTGTACCTAATTAAATATTCTAAATATGGTTCTTGTATTATTAGCTAGTTCTTATTTTCATTATGGCCAGTAAAAAAGTCACTCCTTATCGTTTTAAAATGTCCGATGTATATTTTAGAACTTGGACAAAGTCGTTCTTGAACGTTAGCTTAAAGTATTATAGTTCTAAGATTTTAATTTATAATAAAATTTTGATTTAAAAAAAAATTAATAGCAAAAATATTTTTTTTTATATAATATTCTTGATAGCAAAATTTATTAGCAAAAATTTTTATTAAAAAAAAATATTTTTAATCAAAATTATATTTTTACTAGTTTTCAGTAGTTGTGGTAATAAATGGGATAGAAGTTTAATTTTTAGTCACAAATGATTAACACTGTATCGTTTATACTGATCGTTCTCCCTAATGGAGTGTCAGACACACGCCTCTATTGTTTACTGAATAATGTGCATACGAGAATATGTTAATAATTACCTGTCCCTACAAATCCTTCGATATTAATTACCTTTTGTTTGGGCCGTAAATGTCTTATTTATATGAGACAAACTGATGTAGTGGCCATTTATCATATTTCTGAGTTTATTACATTCTGTTAGCTTACGAATAATGTAACAATAGATTCATACTTTATATTTTTTGTATTATTAAAGTTCAATATATCATAATAGTAGATTGTATTACATAAATGCAAATTAGTATTTTTATGGTAAGGGTGGTACTTTAAACCACGAAATCAAGGATTCTAAGTTAGAATCCTGATTGCAGCGAGGGATTCATAGTACATCGTCAGAGAGAAAAATAATTTGCTCTCGAGTCATATACACTACTACTGTTTATCCCCTTTCTATGAGAAAATATGTACCTACTGATTACAAGCATAGACATAATTGGCGCGCTTTTTGTTTTTTTTAGTTAGCAGGGCTCCCCATTTCGTGCAGCCAACACGTTCTAGCCAGTAATTCATACTATTTGTGTTGGATGTCTATAAATTTTCATGCCTATTTGCATGTTAAAAAATTTTTTCCGCCCGCTAAATAACTCCTATTGGATAAGAGCTACTTTGGTCCAACTTATAGCACCATAAAATGACACTTTTATATCAGAATAAACATTGCAAATTGATATCTCAAATTTTGATATGAATTATGAATGAAACAACTCTGTCTTAAAGCGAAAGCAGAAATTTAAAAAAGTGAATTTAAATTTAAAGTGAAAAAAAAACCTCCAATAAATTCAATGTATATTAAAGGTCTAATTAATAGAAATCTTCTAAATCTGCTAGACAACGTTCATTCCTTAGTTAAGTTATCAGATAATTATTAATGTGAATCAAAGGGAAAACGGTCAAAGCATAATAGCAAGATATGAAATAGATTAGATATATTTTAGATGAAATGAGATCGTTTGTTTACATTGATAAGCCAAGCATTGTAATATCTACTATATTACCTATATTATTATTTCATTATATATTAGATTATTAGATAACTAAGATAACTTAACATTATATGTTAAGTTTATTAAAATTTAAATATTGAATGAAAAATTTATCGATATTCGTATCGATAAATTTTTCATTCGGATTAGTACCCACTGTCTCTTGGAAGAACCCTTGTTTTATAAGAGAGTTTTTTTTTCTATTTTTATTTATGTGTATATTATTTAAATAATATTTATATTAAAAGACTTTTAAACAAAATCTGTAAAATCACAGTTAATTTATTGCTCAGTAATTTTAGGGGAGTCCGAGATTAACTTGTCCAAGATATATGTTAACGAATCAAAGGGAACATATCACTCCTGCCTTTGACTACTGAATAACTTTCAGCCCTGACAGATAATGTCTTTAGTATGACATGGCATATAACATCATAGATATAGCTATAGTAAAATATATTGCTTTAAAATATACAAACCTGTAATCAACTCCAAAATACTAAAATATTTCTTTCTAAAGAAATATTCAAAATAACATACCATAAAAGAATATATAAAAAAATAATGATATGAAAACATTAGGTTTATCAATTTACAAATCGAATCCATATAAAAAGATTAGTTTTACAAATTGTGTCTTATCACTAAATAAATAAGGTTGACTATTTTATACCAAAACTATTCTAACATTATATCCTATTTGCAATACATCCAAGAATACACTTACAATAAAATACGCTTTCAATTCCATTTGAATTGAGGATTTACAATAAAACCCACAGTGAACCCGACAGAGGTACAAAGAAAATTTTATACGTCTCAGTCCTAAACCGATGGATCGAAATAGTAACGAGTTATGACAGGTTATGCATAACAATAAGTCACATTCCTTACTGGTAATGGAAGTTACAATTTTGAGAATACGCAATTAAGATATCATGTTTCTGGAATATATTAATCATATATTCTATTAATATATTTTCACATATAAGTGGAAAAATAAAAAAAAAAGAAAAAAAATAGAATGTTTAAAAAATTACAAACAGCTTACTTTTGAGAATAAGCAATTAAGATATCATTTACATGGAATACCACGTGTCATGGAAAAAAAAAAGTAAAAAAAAGTAAAGTAAAGTAAATAAAATAACAGCCAGTATAATTTTGAGAATATGCATTTAAGATATCATGTATATGGAATAAATAAATTTTAATTCTATCAGCAGTTTTCATGTACGAAAGGAAAAAGAAAAAAAAAATAACAAAATGAAAATTTTTGAGAATATGCAGTTTAGATATCATGAAAATGGAATATATAAATCATTCATTACATCAACAGTTTTAAGATACTGGTAAAAAATATATATTAAATTAAAAAAATCTAAATAAAATTACAAACAGATGCACTAAGTATACATTCCCATGCCTAAAGAATTAAATACAAACATCTCATTTTCAAAGGAAGTGCTGTATTTTTCGTGTAATGTAAATGAAATTCTATTTATATGACAATAAACAGCAAATTCCAACACAAACTAAATTAACATGTTCAAAATATTTACAATAAAAAAACCACAACAGTATCCTTTAACATAAAATCGATTCTATCTGAAAGGCAATTAAAATCAAATTCCCCTGTGCAATGTTACATCTCTATCGAAGGGTGTATTCATTATTTTTAGAATGTCAATTAGCTCTTTGATGTTTGTAAAATAAATAAAAAGATTCTCAGTGGAAACGTTATTAACTCTTAATCATAAATCTTAATGCGCTCGCGCTAATCAACTCCGTACTAGCCAGCTGGTCTTAATTTGTCTGAGTATTTCACACTGCACACTGCACATTGCACTTTTATAAGGAACCATATTGAATAAGCAGCTTTTATATAGAAAGTAAATAAGTTTAATTTATAATTAATCAATATGATTTATGTAAATCTAATATTTATATTTATAAAAAGAAGTCCCGCACTAGAGAAATAATTTCCCTATGTCAAGAGTTTTCACAAACACAGAAATAACATACATAATTAACACCCAGATTCGAAACAATAATCTCTGGATTACACAAACAACCTTCTCATATGGGAATCGAACTCACGATCTCTGGTTTAGCCAAAGTTAAGCCACAAAGCACTAGACCAATAAGCCGTTAGTATACAAATATAATAAAGCTTTATATACTGTGATTCCGCCATACTCAGAGCTCATGAATAAGGCCCCTGAATGAGTTCGAAACTCGGGCAAATTCCGATAGTAATGACGTGAGTACAGCCAGATAATCATATTTGATAGTAAGAGGATCATGAATGTTCATATACAAAAAAGGCTTTATAAATAAAGGTATATCTTAAATGTTCTCCTATTTCAAAAATAATATAAGTTATATAGACAGGTGCACGGAGAGTCTAATTACTTTTATCGGCAATTCACGGTTCGTCAGCTTTTGGATAAAGTTCACAATGAAGCGATAATGCTCAGCCTGTTCACACTTGAAATATCAGTTTAATTATTTCATTTAAGTCTATTTAAACTTTTATATAACTTACTTTTATTAAATAAATACATTACATAATCAAAATTATGTTAGAAATAATTATAATATAAAATAAAATAATAAAAACTTCGTGTACAATCTTCTTAAGTTCTAACTATCTTTGCTCTTTGCACTTCTCTCCAAGTATTAATATCTGAAGATATTTCTTGTCTGGCTATTTTTCAATGAGCTGTTCAGCGAAGTCTGTAGCTTATGGTTAAAGTAATGTGATATATGAAGCTATCAATTTATTTTATAAGTTGTTTTATACCACAGAGGAAACAAAGGAGTATTGAGCCAACATTCATGCTATACTGATAATTAATTGCGAGCTTTCGTAAGGAGCGAAAGGTCAATATATTCTGGCTTAGCTGACTTGTCGTGTAGTCACGTTGTAATGTCATAGTCAGCAATGTTTTGTAACATGTCCTGAACCTATTATGTTTGTATTAATGCATTTACTATGTTAATGTATTTGTTCATTTAAATTTTAATTCATAAATGAACTTTAAATGAACATATACATTCATAATAGATAAGATATGTATATATATAATATACATTTATTATTTCTTATTTGTTTGTCATACTTTATTATGGTTAAAAAAACTAATAGTTATATTTTATTATTTAGATTTTTTTTATGAACATTTTAAAAATTATTTTTGCTTAAGCTTTCAACACATACTGTGTTAACGTGGAAAACAATAGTTATTTGTTATTATTAAAATATTTTTTAAATGAACATGTTTTAATTTATTTTTGTTTAAACTTTCAAGACGTATGTGTTTAAAAAGTTTTTTTAAAATATAAATTTTTAAAAAACTTAAAAAAAAACAATATTTATTTTTTATAATTACAATTTCTTTTAGGAACACTTTTAAATTTATTTTGTTTAAGCTTTCAACAACTTTCAAATTGAATTATCAAATAAATAATGAATTAATTTAATCATGTTTACTAGTTACAACAAGTTTGAACATCAATCCTGGTTTATCAGTACAAACTATTAGCAGTGGCGTGTAGATAGATTACGGAATAAGGAAACTGGTCCAATAGACGGTTTGCTTACATTTCTCTAAGAGTTAGGTATTCACGGTTTATGTACTTTTACTATACATATACGATGAATTATTGCTTTATTAATTGATAAAACCACTTTTTTTCATATTTTTTGTAAAAAAATAAATTAAAATGGTTTCAAACAACAAATTCTCAAATTTCAATCCTGTCACCTATAATATTAGATATAGATACATGACACACTATCACACATGCTTTGTTAGGAGTGTATATTACATTACATTTAGATACATATACATTTTTCCTTTGTTTGTTTTACATCAATTACATCAATAGTTTGTAGTCTCTCATCTGTGTGTGACATTTTTTTTATCCACTGTACTGTTATTTACTGTTTATTATTTAACAGATCGATAAAAATCTATTAGTATAGTTAAATATTATAAAAATCAGAAGAAAACGTTATTGGCTTTAAGTTTTATATGTTATAAATTGCGGTTGTTTTCTCAATAAATAAATAAATAAAAATAAATAAATAAATAAATAAAAGTAATAAAATTTAGATAATATGTAATTTAACTCCAAACAAATCTACTATCCAAGTAGAATATGCATTTTGTTATAAATTATTAATAATGAACTATATTTTGTGACAAAGTTTAGTCTATGAACAATATAATGCAATTAAAATGATATAAACTTCACTATAACGCTTAGTTTACACTGTATTGTGTCTAGATTATCGAGGAAATCTAGACAAATAGGTTACTAAATAGAATAGAATGAACGAGATTATTATCCGATTAGTTGCTATAATATTATAGTTGGAAAATAGCCTTTATAATATAATATGTCACGTAATACCACTTTATACACCTGTAATTAAAACTTATATAGTAAAATTCTTGATTTCATCTTCTTTTAAGATAATGTTTCTTTCACCAATGGTAAGTTTATGATTTAAACGAATCAGATTCCAAGCATAATAGACTACCTATGATAACACAAATTTTGTTTACGTTTTCGCTCATTTTATATTAACGAAAGACATTCAGCTCAAAAATAAAGTATATTAATTATGGAATATTCTTAAAATCTAAATATAATGTCCTCTATCTGCGTCTGTCTGTGTTAAAATGATATAAAGTAGCTAATGGTATTTTTTACGGCATTCGAAATAGATGGTGTGACTCCTGATGCAGGTTATCTGTAAAGTTTATTATAATTCTATGGAAATTGACTGAAATATAACGATATAATAATATTATTGAAGAGATTGCAAAAAAATCTTGACCTGAAATTACATAATAAATTAAACATATTTTAATTAGCGGTAACTCACGTCTTGTAAATACACAAAGAAACATGGTTATTGAAATTCTAGCAGACGAATCTGCAGATGGAATCTAGTGTTATATATATTTGTATTAAAAATTTATACAGGTATATTATATCATATGATATAAGAAAGTAAAATCATAATAATCATTGTAAATTATTCTTTTCAATCCAGTGTATTCTAATAAAAAATAAATAAATGTTCAATTAAATTAATTTAAATTAAACAATATACTTTAATTTTAATATTTTTTTTCAAAAACATTTAAATTTAAATTTAATATAGAATATAATAAGTCGGGTATTTTTAGTTCTAAGTTCCTAAATAAGCCATACGAAGTTGTGAAGTCACGACAAAGGTTTATCGACCGATGCCATTCTTTGAATTATTTATCACAAAAGCATTTTCATTGGTAGTAGCTGCATTCTGTTTCGAGAACTACCTCGTGTGGCGTTGAATTTAACATTAACATTTTGCTATGAAACTACAGGATAATAACAGAAATAAAGCTTCTTACATGCTACTTTACCGGTCAACTCGATCAAATTTTGTTTGCTATCTCCCACTACACCGATAAAGCTATACTAACAAAATTTGGACCAGTTGATTATCACATACCTTTCTATAGACAGATTTTGAAACATTGTAATTGTTGTTTAAGAATAATTTGCAATTAACTTTATTTTCAAATTGAAACGTTCTTTTACAAGCACAAATGGTTAATTCTTACTATGACTGACATATGTATAATTTTTTGGTAATTATAGACATCATATCATGTAAAAGATTTTATAATATATTTTTCGTTTCGCTCAGCTTTCCCCACTTGCTTGCTGGCGACCGTAGTACATAATCGATATTAACTTAAAGTTACTTTATATTTCGCAGTATATTCGAATATTGAACACATGCTGCTAATAGTTAACGCTTCAGATAATAACATCTTTCTTAATTAAAGTTATAGAAGATTATACTATAATTTTTTAATTATATTTAATAATAATATACTAAATTAAATACTCGCTAACATGGCAAAAACTTTTTAAAAAAAAATCTAAAGTATTTGTATCGTTATTCACAAATTGGAGTTGTTGGTAAAATGGTAAATTTAAGGTTGTATATATTGTTTAATGTCAATTCATAATAAATAAAAAAATATAAAAAAATCAAAAATAAATGTTTTGGGGTGGACTCCCTTTATCACTCCGTTTATTTACACACAAAATTTCATAAGAATTGGTCAAGCCGTTTCGGAGAAATTTAGATACAAATACATACACGATTAAGATACAAATACACGACAATTATATATATTAGATTTTTCCTTTGTAAATATAAAATAGTACAAAACACGAATAGAGCAATATGGAGCAAAATAGAGTTTATAAAACCTTTTGATACTCAAAGAATAAACGGATAAACAAACTCACTTTGGAATAGCTAATACAAAATGAATATTAGTTCGAAGCTTCAAAGCTAGTTTAAATAACTCCTTATTAAAACATCGTTCTAGAAAACAGTTCTCCAACACTTCATGTAAATTAAGTATAAAAGGAGTGGATTCATTATAACAAGATTTTACGATATGAAAATGTGATTTGAACTAAGCGAGAAATAATGATAAGATAAAACAGATGTTATGGATAAAAGATATATTTTCTTTTACGTATCATTTAATTAAGATTGACTCTCTTCTTTGATCTATTTTAGTTTTAGGAATAGTCAATTTTTTATTGTTTTAATGTAATAAAGATATCGAATCTTTATGATATAAAAGAAAAAGCATATTAATATAATGTAATGTTGTCTTTATAAAATTTATGAAAAATTTAATATAAAAATTGATTGTTAATAAAGTTGTTGGTTTAAAATAAACATAGCCAGCACTATTCATGTAAATGAAGGGGACGAGGCCTCAGCTATGCAAAAGACTAGACTGGAACAAAGGCTGAATCTATTTTATGTACAATGAAATACAGGTAAAAATAATTTTATTAAGTTATGAGACAATATTAATCCTATGAATTAAACAATAAAAGCATTTTAATTTTTTGTATTATTTGTAACAATAAGAAAAATTTATTACTCTCAATAAATAAATTATTTGTAGAATAAATATATTTATAAAAATAATATTCTTGTTAGGTTTATTTTAATGTTTATATTTAGGTTATTGTTTTCACAAGCAATTATTATTATTTGCTTAACCTTTACTAGCTGTTAAAATTTCATTGCTCAATGTGTAGGAGTTTCTCATAAACCTTTAACAGGTAAGTAAATATTTCGAAATTGTTCCTAATAAATCTAACATTTAGCTTAATTTTATTATAAATCATATATCAAAACTATCATTGAAAATTATATAATATTGACAGAAATCAAAGGTTTCAGACTATAAATATTTTCTTAATTGACTACAAAAAAGTTTGCAAGAACGTTTTTTTTTTTGAACACATCAGTGAATATACCGAAAAGTAAATTACAATGCACATAATTTTATTGAACATTAACGCAATATGTATTGCACAAGTCACAATGATCACAGATTATATTGATTGCACAGTTTTATGTGATATTACATACATTTGCAAGGTTTTTATTAAACTGATCCACAAATAAGTTATGGAATCAGATTGGAAAGAGAATGTGAATAAAATTTACAATAAATTTAACGATTTCTACATAAATAAAATTAAGTTATTTATAAATGATTAATTTTTTAGTTTATCTAAAATTAATATTTTCTTTATTCTTTGTAGATACCTTGATGAAGAATCCCAATAATTAAAATCAATACGGCGCATGATTACACAGGAAAAAGCGGTCATACCTTTTATGTATAAATTGTAAAACAATCAGACAAAGGTGAGATGGCAGTTTAAAATTCCTTCATCCGTAACAGAGAACCGCAAAAACTTGGCAGAGATCCAACAGGTTCTTGAACAAGACAAATTGCCTTGATTTTTATATATCGAGGCCAACTTGCTGATAATTGCAGTTTTAGTGCCGGCAACAGATCGATAGTCTTTTGAACTCTATTGAACCTATATAACAAAGGAAGAGACTTATTAGTTATTATTAATTAATATTTCAACTATAAACAACTCAAACATTTTGCTGTCAAAATTTGCACGTTGCATAATAGCAATAAAATTTGAGATGTAATATTATTATTGAACCTAAAACTAATTTATTAAATATTGTCATCAAAAAAATTGTATGGAATGCATGTTGTGTGGTATGTGGCTACGTGTGGCATGTTATTGGTAAAACATAGTGTGATGCGAAGAAATGAGGAACACGTGACCAGAAAATATAAATGAGTAGAGCTATAGAAAAAAAAATCTGGGAAAAGATGAAGTATGTGAAGAGTTAAAATGTATAGAAGAGTTTGTAATGTCATAACTAAGTGATCTGAATATTAAAAAAATTGAATATACTTACATATATTTGTACATCAATCTTAAAATAAAACGATATTATGTCGTCATATGATATCACCTTCGACCTAAGTTCAATTAAAACTCATTGTCTTGTTATTTATTAGACCTTATCAATCACAGCTTTGAGCAAAGGCGTAGTAAATTCTACTGGGACCGGTCGTATAAATGAGATTTCAACAATATATCATCGTTAATTTACATGTTCTAGCTTTTATTAATTTATTAAGTTCGATTTATACGTTTAATGCTGTTACTTATAATGTTAGGTCAAAATTTTATAATAGAACATATGTCAAGTTTAAAATATGTCTAAGGAAAAAAATTGTAAAAATATATGAGAACATAAATAGTCTATCAATAAAGTATGACTTAACATATATTATATTAAGAACACATAAGATAGAAACCTAATAATATTTTCGATATAAATCAAATATTTTATTATAATTTCCTTACATATGGATGGTGATTTAGTTTTTATAACTTTTTTATAAGCAAGATAATATTATTTTTATCAGGGAATCATCTACTAAACACTCTATTCATTGTTTTAAGATATATTCTTTGAAATTAAGATGTTTTTATAAAGATAAGCATTTAAATTGCCCGCAATAATTTACGATGATCGTCGCAAAATAATTAGAAGCGACCATAAATCAGGCGAAGATGTCACTTTATAGCCATCATCGGAACTCTTATCATGTTATAAGGTGACATTAACTTATTTAACAGTATTTTTTAATTAAAATAAATAATATATTTTATTGATAATATATTATTTAATCACAGTATGTTTTTTCCTTACTTTTGTTTAAAAGAAATTTAACGAAATAAATTGATATTATCAGTATATATCGAAACACAAATACGAAGTATGACAATCGTAAGATAATTGACTTGTTTTTTTTAAGATACCAAGTAATGTAAGTTTAATGATATTTTTATCTTATAAAAAGATAAAAAGATACTAAATAAGGCATAAAATTTATGCAACTTTATGAACAGTTGAATAAATTATGACAAAAAAAAACTTACCGCTTAATGTCGAATTATAAATGCTATTTCGATTCTTCAAGGTTTTAAACGAAGATTCTACTTGTAAGAAAGTTGTAGTGGTCGCAAAAACAAAAGCTCAATGCGTCCGAGCCTTAATTTACATAAAGTAGAATAGTTAATTGCAACTTCAGAAACAAAACTCTGCTATTCATGTAAATTAGACCAAGAGTTACAAATTTTTGAAAGAAACATTATTTGTTGTGTTTATATTTACAAATACCTTAATTCAATTTTAGGGAATTTATTCTATGCAAATTTAATAAATTTTTAGGAATAAGATTCAATACTATGTATTTTTTTATATTTTTAGTTTTTTATTCTATAATGTTATTACTTTTTGTCTAGAAATAAATCCCTTTTAGTTTATTTATTTTATGTTGTAGAAAAAAATGTGATCAAGCCAGCATTCTTCGAAGCCATCTAAAAGAAAATACTACAGGTCTTAGTATGAAATCCTTACATTTTTATTAAGATAGTACAATATCTTAGTTAACGTGTACAGATTCACTTCTATTGTGCCAGGCTTTCTGTTAAGATGAAAAAGAGCATTAGCTGGCCATTACGGCATCTGAACGTCTCTTATTTTAGAGTACAATAACGTTTTTAAATAATTAAAATAGTGAAATAAAAACTTCAACTAATTAGTTTTATATATTTGAGATAGAAAATTGTGTTAACAATTATGATGTATTTGGAAAATAGGAAGATAACATTAAAAAGTTAGTTAAATCCAAATTTTGAGATATATGTAATATAAAAATATACAGAAAAATTAAAAATGTGTAAGTGTAAAAAACAAATTCATACAACAAAAAAAAAAACCAAATATTTTTTAAATAAGTAACTTCTTTAAAAGCCGTCAGTAGATATAGTTGAAGCGAAAATTAATATTATTTAGTAATGAGAAACGTGAGAAGCATGAATTTCGTAAGTAAATTAAATTTTACCAATAATACGTTGACAGACAGATAATTTGTCTTGTCTTTCAGAATACTGTCTTAAAGGTTCTGATTTGAATTGCTAATGATTATAGTAATTATTTTATGAATAAATAAATAAAGGTAATGAAATATTGAATGGGATCGCATTGAAATGCTTCAAACGTAATTCAATATTATTATTAACTTCGGTATATTGAATGTTCAGGAAATTGTCCTTCGACCCTTGGGATAACCTCCGTTGCTAACGTTATTAACCTTTAACGATGTTACAAAAGACTTGTCTTAGATAGTATTTGTTATTATTTATATTGTATGTAAATATATGTATAGATTCAACGTGTTTTTTCTTAAATCAATCAGAATATAAAGAATTATAAGCCTCTAAATATCTTAAAATTTTATGAAAATCAATGAATGACAATCAAAAGAAACCACAAAAAAACGACTTTAACGAAAAAAAATTACAACCAGTGGATTTTCTTGAACACTACAATTTCCTGTTCAGAATATAGATTGATAAATTTGAAAGTTAACAGTCGTTAAATAAAAATCTTACAATCCTATTTCTCCTACTAACGAAAATCAATGAGTGACAATCAAAATAAACTACTAAGAAACAGATGGAACTGATAAAATAAAGATGGCAACTAATTGAATTACTCGCGCACTGCCATTGCCTGTTCAAAGTATCAATTGATAAATATAAAAAGAAGCCATTGAATCAGAATCTTAAACTCTTACTTACGGAAATCAATGAATGACAATCAAAAGAAACTACTAAGAAACCGACACTAGTGATAAAATAAACATGGTAACTAATTGAATTTCTCGAGCACTGCAATTGCCTGTTTACATGACGCTTATTTAAAACGTTTACAAGAGTCATAAATTAATTTAAATTGATTGATGAAGTTTATGAAGGCGGTTAGATTAACGAAATAAATGGAGCACATAATTCTTAACTATGCGTTTGCTTATTGGTATAATTATATATAGTATATATTTCCCACGATTTTAGCGAGAACATATAACGTTTTCTCTCTTTGAGTCTTTATAATTATAATTTTTGGTAACTGTTTTAAATATATTTTATTTGTTGAATTTAAAGACATTTTCTAATAGATAAGTTGAAGATCACTTCAAAAGTAACTTAAAATCTAACTCTTAACTTGGAATCTTCTGGTTGCGGTTCGAAACATCTTTGCTTTCAGTCAGTATAAGTTCATTAGAAGTTTCCTATGTCATGTTCTCTACTTTGATATTTGTCTCATTGACATTAAACTAAGTATTTCATTTTGTAATTAGAATAATTTTCTTACCTACGATTATATTACAGAAATGTAGTAAATACTTGTCATTTATATGGATGCCAAAATAATGAATACTCAGTGAAAGTTTAAGTGTCTTCAAAGGTTCAAGAAATATTAATTTATTATATTATTCGAGCATTAAAAAACTCTTTAGAAGCAAACTTGTGTCCTCTCATAATATGTTCTTATAGTTTATTTTAGAATGATTTAAATTGATTCTCCTTCAGTTTAATCTATAGAAGACAATAGTTTGCGAGACACAAGTTTAACAAGTATACCACAAAGAAAATCCCTTCTATCGTATCACTCCTCTAAGCACCAGGCCAAGTATCGGAGTATTAGACAATTTCGAAAGTCAGGAACTTTGTGCCACGAACCGAAATGTCGCCAAAGGAACGTAATTATGTTCCTTTTTTCCAGTTCGTTAAAAAGTAGGTAGTTTTGTGCATTTCCTTGTCTTACAAGATATTGGGGCTTGAGGTGGTTTTAAATATAAGACCACCCCAACCAACCAACAATATTTGATAGAAAAAAATACTTGCCCACCGTTTAACACAAAAAATATAGATACTACACAAAAAAACAATACATTACATTTTTATAGACTCAAATAACCTCGCTCATTTCTAAATCTGCAAAATATCATCAGATAATATTAGTATATGTTTAGTCATATGTTTTTTTTATATATATATATTTTTTATATTATGCCATTTAGTTTTATATATTTGAAAAATAAAATTTGCTATTGGCATTTGTAAAAAAATCCGTACTGCAACTATCGGTTATTTGATTGAAGCTATAAAAAAGTGGCTAGAATTAAAAATAAATAAAAAAGGAATACACCTGTCACACGCTAAGAAGATATTACAATATAATAAAGCTCTAGATAATAAAAAAATATTTTTAATGAATGATCATTATATGATTACATTTCCGCGTCTCTATAGAGATGCATTATAATGTGTGGCTTTTTATATCTCCTTTTAATTTCGAAATTGCTGCTTCGAAATTCGAGGTAATAAATAAAAAAACTTTTTTATCTTTTATGGCTCTGAAATGACCATCTTTTTTCTTAAGGCGATGTTCAATTGTATTATTTGGAACAGAAATCTTTTGATATTTAATTTGATCAAAATGTTTAATTAAGTTTCACAAAAATTTACCTATGATTATAAAAAAAAATCTAAGTCATTAATTTCTTTTAAGAGAAAAAAAAAGAAAGATAGTTACATACTTAAGTAAGTTTAGAATACACAATTTTCTATAATATTGAAATAAATTATAGAAAGGATTTGAAAAAAATTAAGTTCCATTGAAAATTATTACTTTTATTCTAAACTTAATTTTCTTCTTGTAACTGAACAATATTGTAACGTTTTTTAGAAAAATAAAGTTCTTTAAACTGATTATATAATAATTCTAATGAATACCAATTGAATCTAAATAGATCTATTTGTTTCAGTTCAGTTCAGTCTATTTATTTTAAGTTTACAGTTCGTTATCGCTGAGCTTAACAATGTAATAATCTTAGATTATCTGTACACCTTTGCAAAACATTAACGTCTGTGATAGCACATTACCTCTGTTAATTAACTACCTATAGCCATTAAGGCTTATCTCTCAATTTATGGGTGACAATTACCATAGCGTATATGAACCCCATGTATTCTTTTGTATTTTAATTTAATTTTGTTATCGATACTATTACAGTAGAATATCGTATAGTTAGACCAAATGCATCTAGAACATAATATAAGTTAGTGGTACTCACATATTTGCTTAGCTCTAGGAAGTAACATGAATTGCTGTATTAGGATAGGTACAAATTATTGTATTTTATTAATTTATTTATTTAAATCGTTATTGTACAAAATAAAAAAAAAATACGGGCGGACTTAATGCTTTAGAGTATTCTCTACCAGTCAACCCATAAAAAAGAAGAAAGAAAAATATGGCAATGTATTTTGTCTCTGGGAAACAAATATGTAAAAAGCTGTTTTCTCGATTAAAATACATACATACTTAAATAAACATAAGAAAAACTATGTATGATGTAATTAAGCATTTAAAGTTAATTCTTAACCTATTTTAAACTTCTCGAGAATAGTCTTTACAAATTACTATCGATCGATTGTTACTTGTCCTCCGTTCGTAATGTTCCTGTCATTCTCAATTACACTGACAAGTCTTTATGACTTTCACGGTACATTTAAAGAAGTATTTGTCATTGTGTCCAATGATATTATGAACAGAAGTGATAAATTGCCTTCCCAAATTTGTTTTATTAGGTTAAAATTGTAAATTGTCTGAAAAGATAGGACATATGAATAGTTTTTACTTGAAAGTTATTATTTTTTTTTATAATTAGCTGTAGTCTGCGACTTCGACACCTCCTCCCTTAATAGACTTTTGTTACAGGAGCATAGTCTAATTAATAGTAAGAATATATGCATATATATTTGCTTCTTCGTTCGTCACCTACACGCCCTGCTTACTACTCCTACTATTTTCGTAAAGCCAGCTACAGTAATTACTCAATAATTTTAATGACTCATGAGTTTAATTTCGCTTTTAACTATAACTCCACCACTAAAAAAAATATAATTACCTTTTAGTTTTTGTAAGAATTAGAAAATTATACTTTAAATCTGAATTCCATTCTAAATCTTTCTCTTTATTAAAGTTAAAAGTAATAAATGTTTTTTCAGTAGATCAGTAGATTTTATTTCATCAGATAATGTATATACAGCATTAGTCCCAACTTCAATAATAACGTTAATATATCTACGGAGTAGAAAGTACCAAATAAAAAGCAGCAAAAGTAAGTAAAAATTTTACCTATCATTTGTCTATGTCATTATTGTGCAGTTTGTTTTTTACCAAAACTGGAATAGTCATAGTCAGCTGTAGCCTATCCCAGAGTGAGTGATGGCAATAGAGTCTTTGTGTACAAACAAACAAGTCGACTAATATTTTTTTTGTGCAGGGATCATTCTTTGTCAAGATAATCTTTGTTAGTTAGATTTAAAAGTAATTCAAAAACACACAATAGCATTACATTAATTAAACACACATTATATTTATATTTAATTTTAAATGATCTTTAATCTTTTCGTTTGATTATTTGAACGCGATAATCTTCAAAACTAGGAGATGGTTTTGATAAATTATGATAGGCAGGTGAATGACTAAGGCTATGTCTATTTAGCATTACATTACCTGTAGTAGTAATCGTAAATAAAATAGATTGTCTGCGGGTGCAACCGCGAATAACAGCTAGTGTAATTATAATTACGTTCATTAACTGATTATACATTCTTTCATTCTATTTTAATCAAAATCAATAAAAAGGAACTAATAATTTCTGGAATTCAAAAGATTTTTTATGGATTAAATATATTTTTCATTACAATCAAAAGAGTTAAAATAAAAGTATTTTTTGTTGAATTTTATAATAATTATAGCTAAGATGAATTTTTTGTTTCCTACGTTCTTGAATAATCGGATAAGTTTAATAATGCTAATACTTCAATCGGGTAATGATACATAGAATGTGTGGGCTTATTCCCAATTTATATGTAATTATCGATTTAGAGAATGTAAATTTTGTAGCGTGGGAGTGGGAATGGATAGATATTGTGTGATTTTATAATATCCGACACACTACTTACACGACTCTATGAATGTTTATTAGTGTATTGTATTATAACAATGTATGAGTATTTATCAATAATTAAAATAAATGTGGGATCAAGGTCTATTTATATATTTTTTATTTATAGGTATTACAAACTGTATAATATTTATTTTTCGAATTCTAAATGATCCGGTGAACTTCAAACCATTTGTAGTTTAATACTGGCTATATATTGTATTGATGTCCTTTCGTTAAAAAATAAATTAAAATGAATATAATGTATAAACGTATAATTTTTTTACTAATGTTCTCTCAGTTGTTCTATATTATTCCACTATTTAAACTTTTACTGAAACAAAAAACAGCCAAATCGGTTCATTCGTTCTCGAGTTTTAGCGACACTAACGAACAGCAATTGATATATATAGACTATCGAATAACTATTGGAAAAAAAAATCAACTTTCAGCCGCTCAGTGATTATAGTCAATCACGTTCTTGCAAAACTATATAACAGCAAAATTTACGCAATTTCCTCCTTTCCTTCCTTTTTTTATAAATCCTTTTTTTATATATACTATGAAAAAAATGCAGAACACTTAGATTGAAAGTTTTAAATTTTTGTTATTGAAATAAGACGACAATTTATAAATACTAAGGTAGATCTTTTAAAGAAACTCTTGTCCTTATAATTAAGAAATAAACAAAAATAACAATCTCTCCCGCCATTCACAATATGTTTTCGTTCATAGATTTTCGCTTTCTTAATTCGAAAAGAAAAAACAAATAAAATATACTAGGAGCGGGACCAGACCTCAATCTTGACTCGCTGCGCTCGCATAATTTCGGTATGTGTTAGCATATTCAGCGAAGCGAGGTTCAAACAGCATCAAAGTTGTATATACAAAAGGTCGACGCATTCTGTACTCAACTATTTATTATTATTATTTTTTTTGTAATAGCACCACCATACTGATTTCTAAGAGTGTGCAAAATTTTAAAATATTCAGATATACTGAATTTGATTGATGCTTGCACAAAGGATGCAGAAAAGTCTCCGTTCGATAAAGATGCTCTTGCCAGAACGACATGGTCATACAATTGTTTCTCTCAACTCAAATTACACTCACAAATAAGAGCTTAAATACCAAGTCACGAGACGTTGATTCATGAACAAAGTTAACCATGACGATATTATATAAATAGATTTTATAGCTACAACCAAAATGCCACAAAACACAGCCATGACGCAAAATGCCTAGTATTCTAATTACCAGGGATCAACGACACTGAAATTATTTCTAGAATGTTTTTCGCACAGGAAATTTGTATATATAAATTCTATTTCGGATTTCCATTAAAATCTCTTTTACTTTGGTTTATACTACGTAAAATATGAAATTGGGAAAGTATAATTACGGTTTTTTATTTTATAATCAGTATTTCTCGTTACATATTTACTTAGTAATAAATGAATTTAATTTAGAATTTTTGTATGTAAACTTTCGTGATCCATGATTACCATTAAATATAATTATTCGACTGTACTTACGATATTACTATCGGAATTTGTCCGACTAGTTTAGAACTCTAAGCAAGGCGGAACAGTTATTTGTGAGCTCTGAGCAGTGTGGAATCGCGGCGTGAACTCCACACCATGGATAGGGTCCCCGAATGGGTTCGAAACAAGTTGTACGAATTTCGATAGTAATAATGCGAGTACTGTACAATTATATTTAATAGTAATCTAGAATTTATATACAAATATTTAATTTATTAAGTAGCCCATAAAAAAGTTCTTAAAAGCCGAACATTAGTCTTTTAATATTCAATTTTCGATGTTATGTTATATTGTGTACCCTAAACCTTATTACCTTTTGTTCTGTACTAAACACATAGAAGCTTCTGACATCGTGGTAATTTTGAAATGCAAATAGACATTTAGCAATACAGGTCTGGAACTTATGAATAATTTAGTGCCTTGATGTGACTAATGCTGAGTGCTCGTATGTGATTCAAGAAGGTTAATTTTAATGTACATGAATTATATACAAATATATTTTTATTATTTGAATATTTATATTTATGTATGCTAAAAAAGTACAGTTTTTTATTATTAATTGTTAAAACATTGGAATATAAATCGTCACAGTGTATATAAATCTTTAATAATGTTATAATGTTATTAGCTATAGCATAAGCTTTAATAATGTAATAATGTTATGCTATTCATTGATATTGTAATTGGATGTTAGCATAAAAATAATATCAAATGTCAAATCAGTCATAATAATTATAGCGAATTTTTGTTTCATATATGTATTCTTTTTGTCATGACAAAGCACGAGTTGATTTTGATATAGTTCTTCGTTTTGTGGGTACCATCCTTAGAAAAAATATTGTAACTAATATCAATGGTAAATCCCTTTCAAAAAGGTGAAATAACAATGAGAAATGAAGCCCCTAAATTATTAGGTATACCATCTTTGGCTGCCGTCTAGTGAAGCGACAGAACGAAAGCACTGAAATTATTATTATAATAATTCCAACGCAGACAAAAAAAGGATATTGAAATTATTATAAAATAATTATAATACATTTAAGTTTTATTTAAGTTTCGAGGTAAAAAGTTTAGTATTAAAATATTTTTTATATTAACTAACAATTTCAATAAAAAAAAAAAAAATTTGTGCAAAAAAAGGTTTTAGAACAATAATAATATTTAGATAATAATGACATTTTAATCGTTAGAATTCAAAAGCTTCAAAACTAAATAGAACACCTTTATACAATATTTTTTCTGTTATATATTCCTTGACCAAACTAATGAGTTGAAACTAAGCACGCAGCTCACGTAACGGAGAATTGCTGCAATGTACCATTTTGTATGGGGATGTTGTTATACAGCTGCGCGCCAACTTCTTTTGATCCCAAGACAATCGTGATTTTCTGTAAAACTATTGTTCTTCAAATCTTAGTTGAACATTAAATAGGGGATTATTATATCCTTAAATCTTCGTCTCAGAGCTCTTAAGAACGTTAAATATTCTATTACGTATAATAATGCGGCTATATCGAAGTAAATACCATTGGAATTAGCACGACTAATTTCGAAATCATTCGTGAGCATATCGGAATCGCGGCGTGAACTGTTGACGCCACAATTTTGCAATAAGCTTACGAATAAAGATACCGAATGGTTTCGTTACTAGTTGGCTAAATTCCGATAGAATTTCTGTATGTATAGCTGGATAATTATAAATAACAACAATATTGGTTCACGAAAGTTAAAGTAAAAAATAGTTAAATATATTGTTTATATTTCAGTAGCCCTAATGTATAAACTTAGATTAATAAAATTCGATAAAAACTTACCCCGATTGAAAAATATTCCGAAGTGAAACTAAGTTTTTTCAATTCAACTTCGCTTTACATACTCAAGAGTTTTAAGAAATATCTCGAACATTGCAAGTTCTTTTAACACGGTAGTTTTATTGTTAAGAAATGGTTTAAAGGTATTTTATAGGAATTATTTGAATATACAAAATATTAAATATATTTTGTCGCTGTACATAATAAGTTATTTCCAGAAATATAATTAAAGTTACAAACTTGCTTATTATTTCATGTCAAGGAATGGTAAGGAATACCAGAATTTGGAGACGTGTTGTCGTTTGTCAAAGCGTTCCATATCGTTAAGTTTGCTTGTTATAACTTTATGAGACTCAAGGGTGCCCCGAATATAAATGGAGTTACGTAAATCTTAAGATCTATTAACCGTAAAAACGATATGATTTTAATGAATTACTCAATTCTAAGACATTACGAAAATTGGTCTTACAAAAATATAATAAGTATTTTTTGTTTAGATATACTATCACATACAGTAATGCCATTAGTTATCTACATGATGTAGAATCCATTACTGCGTCAGAATTTAGTGAATTTATTTGATTCATTTAGTATCGTGGTTTGAATAATTGAATCTGTCAAAATGTTTTTCAAACATAATTGACTAAAATGTACACAAAATACAACCTCAACCAAGTCAGAGGCTCCTATTATACTAATAAATTAAAAAGCCTCTTTATCCAAAAGATTCCAAGAAGAAAACAAAAAATTCAATAGCATATACATAAAAAGGGTTGGATGGGTCCAATATTTCTACTTCTTACAAATCAAAAGCTTCTTATTCTTATAGCAAATCTATATTCAAAGTAGGTCATATAAAAGTAAAACTCATTACGATCCTTCACTAAAAACTGGTTTTTATGGTTCTTTGAATATTTTAACGCATAGTGGCATTCAGATCACGTCCGTGGCCAACCATCTGACTCATCTAAGAAGCTTCAATGGAAATCTTAATTAAGTTGTGTAAAAAAATCATATGTAAAAAAGTCTTGATAAGAGGCTTATATGAAAGATAATAAGTACTATTTTATATATAGTTAAAATAAAACCGTTCTCATACTCATACATATTTTTACTTCTTTTGTTTGGTCTTAAAAATACGCAGTACATGATTATGGCGTCAACCTATCTACTATTTACAAAATGGGTTTAAATAAACTTTTTTAGAAATCTTTTTAAAATAAGAAAAATTAGATATAAATTATTCCCCACAAGATATAAATTCAGATTAATAAATATTCTAATATATAGGTAAATGAAATACATTTAACAGTACTGAAATTAGTCACAGACACTATCGGTGTAATAATCAAATCTGAACTACTATTTGCAAAAATTTATTAGTTTGTAAAAGTGAGTATAGTTTGTTTATTGGCGTACACAGTTTAAGAATATATTATTTGATGTCTCATAGGAACTCTCATTTTTTGTTAAATGCCCCCATGAATAAGATAAAGAGAAGAAACTTTAATTAGTCATTGATGAATTATCCATATATATATATATATATATATATATATATATATATATATATATATATATATATATATATATATATATATATATATATTTATTTAATAAAGCTTCAGTCCGAAATCTTTATGTATGTAGATTGTGAAACCTATTTTTAATACTACACCGCGGGCGGAACTTACAGTTGAAGCTTTATTTAAAGTAGTTGATAAAATATTTAGGGTTCTATTCTATATTGGTGGAGCAAATTAAATAAGATGTAAAATGAACTAGGTGCGCCACTGTACATGGCAGGTGGAACTGAACAACCATTCTTGCTAAATGAGTTTCACATACTTGTAAAATTAGCAGAGTAAATAGTAAATAATCTTAAGTCCAATAAGAACTCGAGCGTGCGATTTCAAAACCTTCCACATGCTAACTCTATGGAACACACTTTAACCATTTAATATAAAAATACAATCACAAATATCACTAAAAACGTATAAGCCCCTGTCCTCGACAACTCTGCCAATTTTCGACATTCTACCAAAAAAAAAATGCTTCCATATGAGGTGATCGTCAAAAGTCTGAATCGATAACAAAATTAGATATTTTGATATTATTAAATATACAAACTTAATCCGTAACATATTATGAATAAAATAAGTAAAACGCACCGCCCTTTACTTATGTTTTATTAAATTCCCACATTGTCAAATATCAGATTAAAAAAAATATTAACAGTGTTCAGTTCTCAGAATTTAATTGCTATAAATTCCAGTTGCTACTGTTTTTGTTAGCTAAAGGAAGGTTTACAGCACCACAGGATGGAGAACGTTTTTGTAAGAATATCGAGATCTCAAATAATAAATCTTCGTCGTGGTCAAGTTCCGACATTTTAACAGGGACATAAAAGTGTACGTTGATATTATTCGTTGCTCAAAATTACGATCTAGAAATTTTTGTGTAAAAAAACTTAAATACTTGACTAAAACTTCTAAATTTAGGTAAGTATTGAGTAAAAAAATAAAGGATTATTCGGCTGCACTCACATTCATTTTATCGACATTTGTCCAACTAGTTTTGAACCCATCTGTGAACTCAGTTTTACAAAATGAATTCAACCATGCTCCGAGCTTATAAGTAAGAGCCCTAGGTTCAAAACTAGTCGAGAATATTTCGATAGTATTCAGGTGAGCACAGCTGGAAAATTAAATGTAGTAGTAATCATGGGTCACGAAAATCTTATTACAAATATACATTATTTGTGAACAAAACAAAATAGTAATTTGTGTAAGTTACTCCTAGAAATTAAGATTTATATCTGTTATAACTTCAATTAGTTTATATTGGTAGAAGTATTAGGTTAATTTTGTATGAACGTGAGTTGAGTTTGTTTCACGTGAGTGTCAAAATTAACTTTTGAAGACGTATTTATAGCAAGATATATAAAACACATTGCTCTGTTCTCAACCTTCACATAAATATCAGATTGGAAAAGTGTTGAAAGATTATATTTTTGGTATAATATCAACAGTATTTTATGTTACTAATTCTGGGTTCAATTCCATTGTAATTTGTCATGCATCGATGTTATGTTTGATATGCAAAGCTCAATTAGTTCACTATTACCATAAACGTGCAAGGCATTTTATTTTATAGTTACTCATATCCTGAAAAATATATGTAGACTGTTCGTTTCATATGAACTATCATATGAAACGAACAGTACAGAATAGTATTTACATTTTCAAATATATATCTACCAACAACGGTAAAAATATTTTTGGTTCGATTGTTTGCGACACATACATATAGTATACCGATTTTAATATTTTTTTTAATTGGATAGACTCTGTGCTTGAATATAAAATGATATATAGAAAATTAAATTAAATGATTCAATGATATATAGAAAATTTTATTCTATCCGTATATTTTTGTTTTATTTTTTCAAAGAAAAAAAGAGAGTGTTAAAAAACAAAAAAATAAATTTCATATCAGATATAATGCTTATATAAAAATAACTATATATATAATATATTACTCGTTATCCCATTTTTTATTATATAGTATTATTATTTCTGTCACTAAAGTTCATTCATAAATCTTTTTAAATACCCACAATACCCGACATCTTCCAACAAGCGTGAGTGTTTATTTACCATCCATTAATGCTTGCACACCCTTTACTAAGCCCATTCGCTACGGTGCTCCATTTTTGGCTGGCCTGGTTAGCGTCTTGTGTTTGCGGGGACACGATATAAATTACACGGTTCAATTTATAAAAGGATTTGTTTGTAAATTTTTTATACTGAAAAAAGTGATAAATTGGAACATTTCCATTGGTTTCAATTGGTTTATTTTGAATATTTGTAAAGATTAAAATACTGCACCGATTATTTTTTTTCATTTTTTTACTACGGTACATTATCCCTGAGTACATAGACCATATTTATTTATGTATAATAAATTCATAGTAAATAGAATAGTTTTTCCGCAGGAGACACCGCGAGTAATGTTTGAATTAATGTATTGATTGAGAATATATATATATATTGTGTTAAATTTTAAGCAATAATTTTTATTTCATCTGTGTTAAGCGTCAGCTCATTCACGGTAAACGGGCAGTTACTGTTTAAAAAGATAAACGACAATTTTATTGATTTTTACGATAAAAACGTTTAAAATGTCTTATTATTTTAAAATTGGCTTGTCTTTACTTTTATTCAATGGGATATCCATTATTATGGCTTTACCAGAGCGCATAGCAAAATCATTCGTATTTTTTAGCTCATAAGAATTATAATGTCTTGCTTAAATATTTAAAGATTATCGTCCACAGATCGGGTTTAGTGGTTTCTTAACGAAAGCCTCCAATCTCAACAAACAGATAAAAAGTGAGATAAGAAATGACAAAAAGACGGCCTTGAATGTTCCAACCTCAGCAATATATCTTTAGAGTCATAGAGAGTTTCGATATCACTATATGAGCTTTCTCTAATAGCCGTAAGTATATTATGAATTTCTTTTAAATCGTAAATATATATACATAAGGTTTAATCCCTCTCACAAATAGCAAGAACTCTAATTAAAACAGCTATCCATTATGTCTGCTCTTATTATTACTCTATTGCTACTTGAAGGTACTCTACATTTGCTTTCGACAATTTCAAAAAATATTAAAATAATAACAATATTTTCTGTAACCTACATAGGTATATAGAGGTAAATAGCCTACATTTTATAGTAATTATTCACATAATTGCTATGAAATGTATACATTTCATAGCAATTATAAGTATACTTATAAACTTATTTTAATGACTCATTATCTGTTCACAGATACTCTCCTACAAAGGTGAAATTTAGAACATAAAATATCCGTTAAGAAGCGATTATTACAACATTTTTAAATTTTTTTAGAAAAAAAAAATGGGAAGGGTAACCTTGTATGAAATTGTTTTCTGGATGAAGTAACATGAAATTTTATGCCTATTTACTTAATTGCTAATTAAATTCTTTTAGCGATTGTTTTATATGAAGATGTTTCACAGATGGACATGTAGGTAAACATAAATGATGATGAACATTCTGTTAACCAACACACGTCAGCATTGTCGGCCAGATGATACATCTACCGTCTCTAAATATCTTTATGGGTGGTCGCACCGCATGATCCTAGACAGAATTAATGATAGGAAGCTACTAATGAGCTTGCGTATATCAGGAGCAGATATTATCAAACTTTAATTGATTATTGCAACGGTATTAGTTCTTTAATCAAAACGTACGATTACGGAATAATACAAATTTACAAATTTAGAATGTGCATCTCTCTACTTTTTTTTATTTATATAATCTGTTAATCTCTTATCTTTTTATTTAATAAATAAAGTAAAATATAGCACTTTTGTTGCCAGATTTTTTTTAATAAAATTTTTTGAATATTATCGATTGTAGTCGATATTAATTTTAGATCAATATAATTCTTTGCAAATCTTAATATAATATAAAAAAAACTCTACAATATTGTAATGATGAATTTGAAGAAAAGATAATTAACTTCAGTGATGTGGGACACAATAGAGGCACTATTTTTCAAATTATTTGTGGTGCGGTGATGTGAGCCAGTAGCATAAATATATAGCGGAAATGAACACCCCAATAATGATTTCAGCTGAATAAAAAACAAATAAAATAACTGTAAATTTTCATTAATAGCGGGCGGGTAATTACCCTATTGGATTTGGTTGACCTTGAATACCTTTACCTAAAATACCTTTTACACAAATGTTATAAAATTTCAAAGATATATTTTCTTTTTCTATCTATTGTTACAACGCTAATAAATTGCTAGTGATGCTAAAAATATCCTGTGATGCGTAACTGTTCGTTTATTTGATATATTTCGTTTAAATCAATTAATTTTTAAAGATTAAATTACATTTTTTTTAATTAATGACCTAAATAGCATTATTATTATTCTTATTAGTAGTAGCAGAAAAACCTTAAATTAAAAATAAAACAGAGACAAATACATAATCCATTCAATTATTTTCAAATAATATTTGGCAAAAAATTCGGAACGCAACTCGTTCCAATCAAGCTCTAGAGTTTTTAAAAAAAAATTATTTCATTTATATAAAAACTTACAAAAATCAATAATTATTTAATAAAATTATAAATGTTACCTAAGAGTCTGATACCAATAAAGAACGGTCTAAGTAAATTAGTCTACAGCCGTCATATTTTCCAAGAAATGACTAACATTATAACTGACTGAATCAACTAAATCTATTACGAGAGTTTAAGAACCTGGGTATATTTTTGTAAAGGGAATGCTATAAAAGTTTTGCAACGTCGTCATTAAAAAAATTATGAGATGACATACCTTAATACTTTCCTCTTGTATACAATCATTTATCACACGATTACTAGTTATAATAATGTTATACATAATACAGTATAGTAGTAAAAAAGTTTGTTTGTTGAAAAGCGCTAATCTTCAAAATTAATAGATGTTGTCGAAAAAAAATTCGGATTTTAATAGGTAAATTCATGATGAAGATAAGGTATCTAGTATTACGTTATTTCTTTTAAATATCTTTATAAAAATAAAGTCGTTTGCAGGTGGAGACGCGAGTAAAAGCTAGTATTATTAAAAATTAAATGTTATAATCATTGTACTAGTATTTCAGTCTTAGTCAATTCAAGTCTTGACAAGTAATCGATTACTTGAGGTGTTCATGTTCATAGTAACATACGACCATATATTCCGCTAAATATATATATACTATGTTATTAGTTATAGATATATAAACAATAAGATATGGATAGGGTTTTAAATAAATATTTAAGTTTAAAAGAGTATTTACCGCAAACATAGTATCAATAATTTATATCAATCCGCTACCTATGTCCTGAGTTTGTTGACATACTCCGGAGCATGCGCAATGCGCTATCTATCCATAAACAATGAGCAGGACGAAATAGCCCATTAAAATGCCTAGATAATATGTCTTATCTATACTTGAAAGGTATAACACTTGTTTTGATATATATATTTTTACATTATCTATACTTAGTTTCACATTTAATGTTTAAGCTTAATTTTTTAAAAACAAAGAGATTTTTATAACGAAAAAGCAAATAAACTCAACAAAACAATAATAAATTACTTTATACTTTTTATCTACCGAGACTTATCTCAGTAACATGAAAGATTAATAATAAAACAAAAACAAAACATTAAAAGCTGTAACATCAACTTGGCATACTTACCGAAAACTCTCCATCATGTTAATTACAATAATATTTCAGCGACACCCTTTATATGGTTTCTTTGATCCTATACGAGCATCGTTCAAAACATTGCCGGTTTTGTCAGGAGATAACACTTTCACTGCTAAGTGTATTAGATAAAACACCGGCTGTTCACAACGTCTCGACTGTCAAAATCACGTGGAGGTAACACTCGCGAGACGTCAGCGTTAAACGCTTTTTCGCGAGCGCTAAGGCGCATGACATTAACCAAACATATTATTCATGTAACGTACTAACCTCCTACACAGTTCGTGAAGAACTAAGCGCAAGTTGTCGAGGTGCACGTGGCCTGTAGCTTACGCGACCGCCCTTCCAATGCGATCAAACTATGTTTCGAAAAGCAACTTTCTCCAGTCACGTTTAAGTATCATTTCGCCTGTAACTGATATGATAAACCCAGCGAGATGAGCTAGAATATGGGACGATACACACAGAGTATTTCCGTACTATCGTTTAGTGTGCGTATAAAACGTTTATATATTTTAGAAATTAAAAGTGCGTTCGTTTTGATTTTGTTTTATACAGTTGAAAGTCAATTGCAGTTATAAATTTTTATTCAGATCAAATGAATGCTTCACAAAAATGTTCAAATAAAAAACATGAAAACTTGGCAACATATATATAGAGTATATTTAAGCTCTTAATCCTATTGTTGAGCCGTGAGTTGCAGTTATTTCGATGTTTCTATATCAATCAATTTCTCTTACATTAAAGAGTTGGTTTATAGAATAGTAAATATTGATGTAACGAGGCGTATTTGAATAGTATAGAATGTATGCAATACTGTAGGAGCGCAAAGCGACCCACGGGTCAGTAAGCCAAGCGTTATAAAGGCCAGTGATGCGTTATTATGTTTGATTTTTCTATAAATACAATGACATATATAACAATTCATTATCAACAAACATTTTATATTCATGTCACAATGATTTTAAATATATTAAATTCACACACCAGTTAGTTGTATATCATTACAAGTATAACGATATATTGAAATCAAAGAATATTGATTCTAATTATCAGAAGCGTAATTAAACATTTACGCATTCATTTGTAACCTAACTTTGTTCTGGATCCTCGCCAAGCCTCAAATTGTATCAACTATTTGTCACAGTACACCACAAAATAACCGTTGGACATTTCACAAATGATAGCTTAATTATCTGCTTAATTACCGTTCGTATAACAAAACCTAGTAAAACGGACAAAGGGTGAAATGGACTTCTAATTTCCAAAATGGTGTTCTCAAAATTTAATTTGTAATTATCACATCATCGCATTAAAGTTCAAAATCTATTGTCAAGGTAAACGCTATTAAAATAAAATTGTAATTTAGAATGATCTCATAATTTTTACTAGTTTCAAAGATAATTTAGATATAACGACAAACATTATCCAGTTCACGCCGCGAACAAGGACTCCGAATGGGTTCGTAACTAGTCAGGCAAATTCCGATAGAAATAATGAGAATAATAATAATTAATTAAAATAATACATTTATTAATAATAATTAAATTAAAAAAATATATTTATGATATGAATTACAAAATGTTCGTGAAATCAGAGACATAAAACTCCTCAGGAACCAACCATCTCAAGTATTCTTAGACTGATGTAACACAGAACAAGAACAAGTCAAAATGGGTTTTAATTTAATGTTGTTATTAATAATTTGGAAAATAAAAATATATACTTTATTCGTCTTAATTACAAATATATATAATAAACACTTAAGAAATATTTTTTTATCTTCATATATACTAATAATAAATGTTTTTTTTTTTTAATTAGCAGTTAAGATAAATAAAAAACCGTTTTTACAGTTATTTCTTTGTATTTTATAAGAAAACAATTTACATTATTTTAATATTGTCTGTATGCTTGTCTGCATGTTAGCTATAGTACAAGTAGTCTACAGTTTTTTTAAGTAACGTTCTTTATTGTTTCTAATTGTGTTATTTACATAATATATTTTAATCTTCTCTGTGACTCGAAATCGGTTGTGTACTAAATTTCACAAATTGAACAAAAAATCCAAAAAGCGTGTGTTTAAAATTTCTCGGACAAAGCTGCAAGCAAAGGCTAGTTAATTAAATATTTAATGACCAATCAATATTACTTATCAAACATTATTATACGCAGTTGTGACTAAGTATAGCCAAATTTGTTTTAGCGATATTTTGTTTTTCCTAATCTCAAACTTAGGAAAAATAATTATCATCTGGTGAATTGAAGTTGGATAGCCTAATAGCAGCCAGCTCAAAGCTTCACGTAAATTTGTCACATGAAAGGACGTTTAATTTGCTGTTTCACTAGCTGCTAATTACAACTTTGATTGCTGTGACCACGCTGAAACGTGTCACGGGTGAATATGGCCTTTATGCGAATTTGCGCTGGCAACGTCTTTTGTGACCCCCTGTTGAGATTTAGTTTCCTTTGAATGTAGGTAACATAATAGTTAATAACGTTCAATATATTTCTAATGTTATATAAAGGTATTGCATCAATTGACATCATTTTCAAAATTTAATAAACTGTTAGTCAAAATACAGATAATTGTAATTTCATAATTCAATAACCTTTGTTAAAAAATATTAATTGAAGCTAATAAACCACTTCATTATTAAATAGTTTCAGCTAAAAGCATGTTTTTTTTTATAAAATACATCTGATAAATTATAAAGGAAATAAAATAAACCAACAAACATTAATATGGCGTTAAGCTTAAAAGGGACTTATAAGAGACAGATTTATGATTTTCAATATTTTTTAACGAAAGTGTACAATATACTTGTCCTTTTATAAGACAGTTTGCAATTGCAAGTATAAAAGTACAGATATTGTATATTTTTTTAGTTATTTTAACATAATTTGCTATTATAAGTTTACATAACTTATATTAAATATTTTTTCAGTAATGATTGTAATTAACACGCTTGTAATAAACTAGTAAAGTTATTCTAGTATTATAAGCAAATATAATTTAAGAAAGTGAAACTACTGCAATGTAAATAAACAAAAATAATTCAATGATTTCAACAGACGGTAACGCTCTTGTTATTTTTTGGTGGTACAAGTGACAGCAGGAAGCGGTGATCACTAAATGATTTTTTTAAAATAAAGACTGATAGGGATGAGAGGATAGAGAGAGAGAGAGAGAGATAGAAAGAGAATGAACTATAAAATAAATAAAAATGTTGCAGATTTCTTTCTGTATAGACTTCTAAGTTACTAAAATTATTATACAGAATAAATAGAACGCATTTTGTTTTATAAAAGGCAATTCCCTCAACCTAGAGCCAAACTATTGTTATTTGAAGACAAATGCAGTTATTGAACACTACGTGTACAAAATGTGGAATTGTTGTGCGTTGTCATAGCGGACAGCAAACACAATTTTACTTCGAAAATTCTATGAAAAAGAATTGTTCTAAAAATGCTAAAATTACATTTTTCTATATAATATTTTCTACTTTACTAAAGCTTTCGATAAAAATGACTGAGTGGATATTAATCCTATTGTAGTAACAAATCAATTTGACCAATCCAGTCCATAGTTGCGTGATTTCTTTAAATATTTTTTTCTGCTTCAACAATCATAAAGAATTTTAGGTAAAGTTTTACCTGATAATTGATGAGTAATTAATTATTGTTACTTTTATTATTATCATTTTTAATGAATTTGTTTGCTTTATATAAAAAATATATATATATTAAATTAAAGTCATTCATATGAAATCAGATATAAGTAATTATTTAATTTTTAATATCATATATATTAATATAATAATTAATAATAATACACAATTATTCTTATGAAATTATTAATTTAAAAAGCAGTATATTTCTTAAATAAAAATAATAGTATAGTAGTAGATAAAGCCGTAGAAATAATTTAATCATTTGATATCAATCGAAATAAAGTTATTAACTTCATTTTTGTTACCAGATGTGTCAAACTAAATTAGTCAATTTCAAATGGTCATAGAAATTATAAGTTGGTAGTGCGCAAATGAAATGTAATTAATTTCAAACATTTTTTTTTACTCTGGGAATGTAAAATACTATTATGATGTGTTTCTTAGAAGCAACATTAAAGAGGTAATTTTTGGTGGAATAGAATGATTTTTTGATAGAAATATAAGTAGTAAAATTCATATTTATTAACGTTCAACAGTGCACACTAGCTCGCTTAATATCATTCGCTACATGTCGAAAAATCTATCATGTAAAAAAATCGTATTTTTTCTTGCTTAGACGATAAATAACTTTGGAGCTTGAAATTTCAAGACGTATAAGGTAATGAGGATAAAAGAACAAAATAAATTTAACTTTTGAACTAAGGTAATCCTGAGAAAAAGAACCTGGTTAGAGTGCAACATAAAAAACTAAGGAAATCTCCTTTAGCTAAGAATTTCCTTGTACATAGTTTTCATAAAAACACATTATTTTAAAAAGTAATATATGTTACGATAAAACTATTTATGGATATAACTTCCGTTTATTATTCCTTTTTTTTTCATGAAATTAAACCTTTTGTGCTTTGCAGCAAACGTCGGGTTTAAATTAATAAACGCGAGTTATATCCGAAAAATAGTTTTATTGAAATGTGTAGTACTCGTATAAATCTTAGAAAGCATTAATATAAGTTAAATCAAATAAATTAATGTTTTACTTTTGAATGTTAGAGCCGTTTGATGAAAAGTAAACACTCATATAACTTATCGCATATAGAGTTAATTTTCTGAGCGAGTCTTAAACTAAAGTTTCGTTTATTATTACCAACATTTTCGTGTTTACAAGAGCACAACTTGTGTTGATGTTAGTACCTTCTTAATTTAGCTTGTATGTTATCCTTAACACAATTTCGGGAAAGTTAACAGTTCCCCTAAGACCGGTCTCAGCAATCAACATTATGTGAGATAATAAGTTTGCTGGAAAATTTATACATAAAAAGAGAAAATCTAACAAATGGTTTAAAATACAATATAACAATAACAATTAGGGATTTTAAGTGTAGACTAAATAAGGATAATTGAACGGACACTCTTTTAGCATCAAAATTTATTAAATGAGGGGTTACTATGAAATTAAAATATAACATATTGCTATTGCATAAGTAAAAAGTAAAATAATTGAGGCAACATCCAACCTAATATATAATAATACAATTGGATTTTGGGATAATATTGTTTGGAATATTATTATATCATGGTATAATAATATTTAGATTTGACGGCTGATTGTATTTGGAATATATTGTGAAATAACCTATTTGACTCTCTGACCTTATGTCATTTGAACATGGCATTTGAACAATCTTGATATTTGTTAGCACTTAAGCGGCGAAGGTATCGATTTCACGCGATTTCTAGTTGTCATGTCAATAGATATTGTTGAAATTTATTTAGTAACAATAACAATAAATAACTATTTGAATATATAGCTTTTACACGCTGCATCGGTTGTGATTAATGGGGATAAGGTGTTTAAATCTAGTGGAGAATTAAAAAATACAATATTACAATAGCTTCGTCTTCCCCTGGAAAATGGTGGCTGCGTATTTTTACCACCGAGGACCACCAAATTTGTGTGTTCTTTTTTATTTGCTGGTCCATATGAAAATGTTGTATATGTTTGAGCACTTAATGTGTGATTGATGCACAAATATGAAAACATCATTCTATGTTTGTTTAAAATTTAATAAGCTCAACATGACTAAATATTTTAAAAAAGTGTTTCAAATATAAAAATATTTAAACGAAGTAGACTCTCATATTTCTAGTATAAGTAAGTTATTTTTTTTATAAACAAAAGTATTTTGATTTTATTTACTGATATATCTGATAATTTACGAAAAATATTGAAACATTGTCTCGCGTTAGTTAAATTAATATTAAACCATGTTGTGTGGAACGTAAAATCGAGCATCAACCTTGTTTACGGACGCTGCGGTCGCATCCAGGGTCGTAAAGATGTACTCCTTACCCTACAAGCCAAGTAGTGGCTAGTTTAACTTGACACCCACACCACCCCATTATAATCTACACTCCTCCATATTCAGTTAAGATAAGAAGACACGAGAGGTCAAAGAAATTTGGTCAAAGAGCATGCACAGTTTGGAAACTGTGCAAAATAAACAACGATAACACGTATAGCCTTAAATATTTCCCTTGTAACCGCTTGAAAGTACTAAGAAGACGTTTCCTTTGGGAATATTCTGTATAGATAATAAAATCGTCAGGTTAACCTTTACATTGTATATCATATGTATTTACTTTTTCTCATATTAATATAATTAAAAGTTTAATATGCGGCAACAAAAACTTTTGATTACAAAATTTTCAAAATAGTTATATCAAAATAACAATTAAACAATATACTGGTAAAAATATTTTAATAATAATTATCGAGAATTTTACTATATCTTAAAGATTATCGAGATTTTAAAGTCTCTAAATTTATAAGATATATAAATTAAAAAAAAAAAACACTTCAAAAATGTTTACTATTAACTAGAGTAAATAATATCATATAAATAAAAATTATATATACTACATATTCTAAAACATTTCTTTGATCTCAAAATAATATAAAAACAAAATAGCTAACATGATCATGATTCTTTACGAGGTGTTAATTCTAATCCGACAACATTTCTCAGAAACGTATTATTACGAACGGCATAGTGTTGACACTGTTGCAAGTCTCGTGTCCAATTATTTCTAATCGTTCGTTTTATGTCTACAAGAATTAGATCAACTGAATTGCATTATATACCAACCATATAATCTAAATGAAATATATATTTTTAGTCGTATTATTTCTAATATAAGATATATGAAAGGTATCATGCAGTAAAATAAAAAATCGATCTGACAATAATTATTACAATTATAATATTATAACAAGTATGCGGAACCTTTTTGTAAATTTTATATATACTTACTACTAGTTTTAATACAGGAAGGGATTAATTTAAAAAAAATAAAATTAAGCTCACAATCCTATCCGATGTCATCAGCTAATCAGCTTAAACGAATTATTTCGATGCTAATAATGGTTACCGTATAAATTTATTCAGACCTTTTCCATCTTAATTTTAAAGATGGCTTTGCATTCCCAAAGAGGGTAATGAAGTAAAATTTCTTCATTTTATCAGACTTATTTTATCTGATAAAAGATATCACACAATTGCAATTCAAAAATTGTTTCATACGCTTTACTTAAAGTACGTCACCTTTTATGACTTGTAAGAAACAATTACGGTTACTGTTTTATGATTTCCGGTATTATATAATATATAGGTGACAGTGACCTGTGAATAACTTAGCGACATAGTATAGATTGATATTCAAATGACAACTATAAAATAAATTATTGTTTCCATATATGATAATACTTGCAACTTCTTTTGAATGTTAAATGTTTATGCGGTTTTTGTCAGATTTACGTTTCCGTTTCTCGAATAATAGTAGAATATGATAGCAAAATGTTTTGTCAGTCTTTTATTTGGATTATGATGTCTGACGTGAAGCACGCAATACAAATATATGTGAGGTTGTTAAGTCTTGTTCAATTTGATTTTATGTTAAGTTTTCTGTGATGTAATATAAAGCAATGTAAAGTAATGTAGAGTAATGTATATGGCTTTCGCCATGGTCGATGGGCTGGTGATCTCCTGTTATATCTTACACACCGTTGGGCTGCGGTTATTGAAAGCAAGGGAGAAGGTCTGGCAGTTAGTCTAGATATAGCGAAAGTCTTCGATCGTGTATGGCACAAGGGGCTTCTTTCGAAGCCTTCTTCCTACGGGCTTCCCGAGAGTTTATGCAAGTGAATCACTAGTTTCCTCACTGGGCGGAGCATACAGGCTGCTATCCCCAACCCTGTTCCTCTTGCACATCAATGATATGTTGGAAATTTCCAACATACATTGTTATGCGGATGACAGCACTGGGGATGCGGTATATTCCGGCCATGCAGGTTTCTCTTGGGAAAACGTCGACGAGTGCCGAAAGAAACTTGTGTCTTCTATAGGGACCTCCCTGAGGCCGGTCTCAGAATGGGGTAAACTGAATCTCGTTCAGTTTGATCCCCTAAAGACACAGGTGTGCGCGTTTACCACTAAGACAACCCCATTTGTCGTATCGCCGCTCTTCGATAGCACACCCCTCGATGCCTCGCCAAGTATCAGAGTACTGGGACTCGACATTTCTAGCGACTGTCAGTTTCATGGTCACTTGGAGAGCAAGGCCAAGTTGGCCTCGATGAAATTGGGTGTAATCAATAGAGCGAGGCAGTATTTCAATCCTGGCCAAAGACTTGCGCTTTATAAGGCGCAGGTTCGGCCACATATGGAGTACTGTTCTCATCTCTGGTCCGGATCACCCCAATATCAGCTTCTGCCTTTTGACCGCGTTCAACGGAGAGCCGTTCGGGTTGTCGGGGACCCAGTGCTCTGTGAACGGCTTGACTTTTTGGCATTGCGTAGAGACGTGGCATCTTTGTGCGTCTTCTATCGCATTTACAACGGGGAGTGTTCCAAAGAGCTATTTGATCTGATGCCTGCCGCCGAATACCATCACCGCACAGCACGTCACCGCCTGCATTTCCATCCACACCACCTGGATGCGTGGCGATCTTCTACTGTGCGGTTTTCAAGGACTTTTCTTCCACGTATCACTAAGATAGGGAATGAACTTCCTTCGGCGGTGTTTCCAGATCGATACGACATGGGTACCTTCAAAAAAGGCGTTTACTCTTATCTCCAAGGCCGGCAACGCTCTTGTGCGACTTCGGATGTTGCAAGAGTTCATGGGCGGCGGTGATCACATTTGACCTGTGACCCGCACGCTCGTTTGCCCTCCTATATCATAAAAAAAAAATTTAGAGTAATGTGGAGTAATTTAAAGTGAAGTAGAGTAATTTAGATTAATGTAGAGTAATTTAGAATAATGTCGAGTAATGTAGAGTAATTCAGAGTAATGAAGAGTAATGTAGAGTAAGGTAGAGAATGTAGAGTAATGTAGAGTAACGTAGTTTAATTTAGAATAATTTAGAGTAATTTAGTGTAATGCAGAGTAACGTAGACTAATTTACAATAATTTAAAGTAAGGTAGAGTAATGTACAGTAATTTAGAGTACGGTGGAGTAATGTAGAGTAATTTAGATTTATGCAGAGTAATGTAGAGTAACTTAGAGTAATATAGAGTAAAGTAGAGTAATTTAAAGTAACGTAGAGTAATTTTGAGTGAGGAAGAGTCGATAATATTCGTGCCAAGACTATGTCAAATGTCTTTATAAAAATATAATTTGTCAATAAATATTTAAGTAAATAATAATTAACATTATGATAATTTAAACAAACAGATTAAAGTCGAAATTAGTTAGAAAATTAAAAAATAAACATTAATTAAAACACGTCAATAAATCAGTAATTGGTTGGTCCGTGTTTAATTATTTTAATGAACACCAATTACTAAACCAGTGTTCATCTATTATCGTCTATCAGAATAATTTGATTTGACAACTGTTTAATAACCAAATTTCATATGCAATTATTAATATTGGAAACCTTACAAATCAATTATAAATATATAAGTATAAATCAAGAAGTATTCAGACACAAATGCTGATAATCAATTATCTGAAGTGGATTTGTTAATGCATTCCTCTGAAAAGCTTTTCGTATCTCTTCATCTGCGTACTTGTTTCTTTATATTTATCCAAGAAAATAAGAATATATTCTTGACAGTCTTTATTAATAACGTTATCTATATTTATAATAACAAAATATGAACTGCCTTCAAATTTAAATTAAATTTGGTAAGAATTTCTATTCATAAAAATTCAACGTCAATTATATTAATTGGAAGATTTAATCAAAATGCACTTTAATAGTTATTTGAAATGACATCAGAAGAATTTATTATGAGAGAAAGCAATATCTATTGTGATAACTGTGAATGATTTTACACATTTCTTCTTAATTTTATATAAGATAGAGTCCACGCCGCTATTCTGCCATGTTCAGAGCCCATGGATGAGGACCTCGAACGGGTTCGAAACTAGTCGGACAAATTTCGATAGTAATGACATGAGTACTGCCGGAAAATTATAATTTATAAGATACATAAAATTTATTATCTATAGGTATATGAAATTCCAATAAGTTAAATTAAGAATAATTTACTCATAAATAATACTGTTTCATAATTTACGTATTTTGCTAATGGTATTGTATTAGCACGTGCAGTAACTTGAATGGTAAGTCTCATGTTACAGTAATAAATTCTCTATAATATCATTAAAGCGCTTTATATTTATAGATTATTATGTAATTTATTTTCTTCCTTAAATATGAACATTAAAACCAAATTACTGGTTGTAAATTTTAATTAGAATTCATAAAACCAGATATAAAACTAGTCCTATTTACGTACTTTCCTAGTAAAGGTGCTGGATTAATTCAATAAAGATCTGGCATAGTTTTGAAATGAGCTTAAGTCGTACAGTGAAATCTATTAAAGCTAATTTACATACAGTCATAGTGTTAATATCGTTTATATTTGATTGATCGCCTCTACCGTTAAATTGGAGAGATAACTTAGATTAAAAGGACCCCTGTCAGTCCGATTCATTCGAGTAAATTAACAAATGTATTTTTAAGTCAGATACATTTATTTATATCTAACGCCTAGAACAATCTGGTGTTTTAAATACACATCAACTTAATGATAATTTAAAAATCTATTTTTGTATTAAAACTATAGTGATCTGTGATTATTATTATATATAATCCGGCTGTATTCATGTTAATTTTATAGTAATTTGCATGATTAGTTCTGAATCTATCCGAGACTATTCACGTGTTTGAAGCATGATGGAATAGTGGCGTCAATTTTTCACGCCGTGATTCCGCTATGTATGAAACATAGCACAAATTCCGATAAAAATGAGGTAAGTATAGCTGTATAATTATATGTAATGGAAATTTGACAATGACCAAAAAAAAGGACAATATTTTGTTTAAATAAAATCAACGCTACATTACTGGTGTTCGATGATCGTTTGAAATAATTACGCTATTGAATAAATACACATAATGCCAACATTTTACCATTAACTGTTCACAGATTGTTTTTATTGATAAAATATGAAAAGTGAAATGAATATACAATTGTTAACAGGCTCTGAATATTTAATGTAATTTTTTTCAATTTGAAAACATTAATAAATTTTCTTGTTATGATCAAAATTATTAATAAAAATAATAAATATAATATATATATATTTGTATGGAAACTTATTTTTATATGTTGTATATATGTTATTTTGTATTAAATATTTTTATTAAGTTACGTGACATTTGTATAATTTATTATTATTATAGTTTGTATTATATTATATATTATTTATGTTTAGAAGTCTTCAATAGATATTTTTATGTATGTTTTTTTACGTCTATCAACAGTCTCTCTTGTACGTCGTAAGGTTGGTTGGTAGAGAAAGAGTTGTAATATTAAACCGGTTTTTTGAGCATTATTTTGTATTTTTTGCAAAAAAGAATTAAAAAAATAAATAAATATGGAGTTAGTGGTTGCTTATAACTGTAATCTTGTTACAATGAAAAATATAAAGACTTGATAAAATATTGGGTATGTATATAAACGTAATGTTATATGGAAATGTGTATTTTATAACTAATTCGGATAATTTGAATGAATTATCATTAAAATGATGGTCTCAATAATTAGTTTTATTCAGTAATCGTTGTTTACAATTGAACAAAGTGGTATTTAGTATAATGAATACATGTTTTGATACTTATAATATTAATTTAATTTAATAAATTAGTAAAGTAAGTTCAATTAGTAAGATTTATTACAATTAGCATATTTCTTGCGAAATCAGATTAATAATCTTACTATAATCTAGATAAAAGGATCTTGAATTCTAGGTTAAATAATCAAGCAGGCTGTATTGAAATGCAACTCAATTTTGCATGAAAATAAAATAGATAATAAAAATAAATATAACTATAAGTAGTAAAATAATAATCAGAATCATAACTTGTAATAGATGAACTATTTTTGGTATTCCGGTCGCAGCTTTAATAATGTATAAAATTGCTTGTAAATGTATTTAGCCATATTACGTATTTTCGTCGCAGGTGTTGATATTGTTCATATAGTTTGTTTATAAATTTAAAACTTGAAAAAAAAAGAAAAGTGTGCTCTTAATAATGATAATTTTTTTGCTAGACAGCTGTTAAATACTTTGGTCCACCTAGTGAGTGGTGATTTAACCCATGGACATCTGCAGGTAGATAAAGTCATGAAACTAAAACCTAGCTATAATATCTATTTTTATCCTGTGTGCTGTTGTGAAGGTGGTCGATTGAGACAGCTGATCTAAATGACTAGAGTTAAGCTCTACCACTTTATCTACTCTACATATAAGTAAGTAAAGAACTAATTCGGAGAAACCGCTGCTAGTATTTTGAATCAAGAACCATAACACACATTTGATATGATTTTTATACATATTAAATATTTAAATGTAAATTTCATCACATTGATCTCACATTATATACAATTTTAACATATTAACAAACAAAAACTGATTTCCTTCTACTAATTTTAAACGTATGTGTTTTTATCAATTGATGCGAAAGTCTAGTATGTAATATTAGCATTACATACATACATTTAGTAAATAAGAAGCGAACGTTTTAAAAATAAAACTTATTTTCACACGTGTTCATGAATAGTATATAGTGCCGCATAGCAATGTTATAAGACACAGGCTGTTGTTTCTTAGTACTACTTGAAAATTCCTAGGTTTCATACACGTATCTGCATACTAATATATAATTTTTATGAACGAGTCATATCTCTTTGCGGAATATTAAAGTTATTAAATAAAAAAATATTAATATTTTGAAAGTTCACAAAGTTCTTGAATAAATTTAATTTATAGTATAAATTGATTCAATTTAAATTACAATTGTTAGACAATAAAAATAATATAAAAGCTTTTGCATCCACGTACTAACAAATGACAGAACGAAACGAGACATGAATACGGGAAGGGTAAATTGTCGCATTAGGCTTACATAAGCTTAATGCGCCTACGCGGGGAATTTTATACGCAACGACAGCGATACGATATATTACTATTATTAATTAATAAATAAAAAAACTAAAGGAAAAGAAAACCAAATTATTATAATATTTATTATGTATCATATTATGCTTTATAGGATCTTAAAATTAATAATGAATCTTTTGGCTTTTGAATAAAATCTTTCTTTCAAAAACAATCCCGTAAACTGGAAAACAAGTTCTAAAACATTATTTATACATTCATATATATCAATCGAATTTGATTTTTTTTATCATTGACGATCATCGTATCGAATCGTAGTCGTGTCGTATATTCAAAACTATTTCAATTAGTTCATACTATGACATGACTAAGAATTTGTTGTGTCAATGTAAAATGTCAATGTAATGTGGTGTAGTGACCCAGTTCTGCCAACAATAAATTATACGTCTGAGTTTTTATAGACCTCGCATTGCTTTAAGTGATAACATTTAATATAATTGAATATATAAAATATATAATTGAATTGAATTACTCTTTTTTTATATAAAAAAATAATTGTATTTTTTTTTCAAAATAGTTTGTTTTACTTTCAAAATTGTTGGAAAAATAAAGAAAATTTTATCTCATAGATATCAATAAAAATAATAAATTCTTTAAAATATCAGAGCCTTTATTTGTGATTACGAATAATTTATTATATAATATATTTTATAAGTTGTCTCCCTTGTCAATATATACTCGTATTTATAATATCGTTAAAATAAATTAATACAGGCGTGAACGCAGCTTAAAGTAGATTAATTCCTTTGAGGTAAGTAAAGGCAAATAAACAATTATTACAATGGAAATATAAAATGATTTATTATTAAGTAATAAGATTTAGTATTTCATGTATTTATATAAATAAAATTATGAGAATAACAAGATACCATTATTTGTACATTTATTTCAATAAAAGATAGTTGAATCGACAGTAAATCAGAAGTGTTTCTATAACTTGCTGCTGCCCGCGACTTCATCCATTCTCCCCTTTCCGCTAATATATATTGACCACTTCCATTAACTTATATGATGCAACAAGAACTCTATCTTCATGATTTTTTTAAATTTAAAATTGTATGTATTAATTAATGAAATATTTATAAATACCTAAATTCAAGGCATAATTCTAATCTAATCTCTAATCTAATCTAATAGTGAAAGAATTTTTAAAATTAGATCCGTAGAACTGGTGATTACCTCGAAAATAAAAACACAAAATCTACCTCTTCATACAGAATATATTTGAAATCTAGTTCAGAATGTAAAAGTAGGTTATATTTATATTCAAAACTAGATAGAAGTAAAATTTAAAAATTAGAGGAAGAGATACGACAGAATTAACAATATTTTATATTAATAACATATATTCTTGCATAAAAAGATAGGTTATTGACTCCGGATATTGTCATAAAACCAACACAACTATTTGTACACCTTTATTATACAGAATATTATTTGTTTCCTAACAAACAAACACTTCAACATATTGTCCACTGAGTTTAATAAGTCTGAGTCAATGTCCCAATTACATAATAAACAGGACGTTATATCATTTATTAGAGGAGCAATGCATACATTTCCTTTGCCGCACCTTCTATTATTCAGACGGAAGAGCTCTAATTATATTCTCTGTAGTGCGGATCTTGAAATGGAGTATTGAACTATTCATTGTTATAGTTAACTATCTGCGTCTTGATCTTTGCATAAATTGCATGCTATAAAACGTTCAACCTTTGCTCATTCTAAATAATCTATACAAATTATGAACAGAAAAATTTGTTTGTTTTTTACACGAGATAATTTTCGAAATTAACTGATGTATTTGAAAAATTCTATCTGATTATGATAGGCAGATTCATGAGGAAGGTTATAGGCTACCTTATAGTATTATACAATTTTATTACAGTGGTACATTTGTTTTAGCTATCACTCACTGGTCTAACCATGGAATTTTAGGCAATTTGTCATAATCAGAAAGAATTTCTCAAATCCATTAAATAGGTTCGAAGATAAACACGTCCAAATAAATAAAAAAACTTCTTCAGTTTATAATATAAATAAAATGAAATTTCAATGTTAGTATAATAATATTTGGACACGACACCTTTTTATTATTAAATAAACACGTTTAAACATAATCAGCATAAAATGAACAAATATTTTTGAATCAAAACTTCGAACCATAGTGTCAGATGAACAAACACAATCTTGCCTGACGATCGTCAGTCCAATATTTTACGTCATTCAATAAATATTTATTTTGCCAGACTGACATGGCATGCCGCTGTCTGATGGGTTAAACCATATTGCAAAATGATAAATGCATCCAATCATAATCATGGGTTTGCAATTTTTCAGTACACGAATACAGATTTTTTTATTCACGATTGATTCAATTTTAAAATTTGTCTGGTTGAACTTACCCTGAGATTTTTTAATGTTTTAAAATATATTAAATATCATAAAAAAGTGTTTGGATTATATTTGATCAAATATTCCGGATAATATTTCATTATAATACCTTTTAAAACAGCGTAGATATTTTTATAATGCGTAAAGTACCAACTAAAACTACTAAATGGATATCCAGAGCAGGTTCTTATAGTATTGTAGAGCTATAATCTTCAAATGGAGCCGAGAACATTTCTCACTAATATATTATGGCTTCTCGCAATCGCGGATTATATGTAGAAAGCTCTCTATCTTGATATTGAATCATAAACCTGAAAGCAATCAGTTTCTTGAGTCGTTGCGAGCGCAATTTTGGTTTTAGTATCTATAGTTTATCTTTATGCCATATATCAAACGACCGCTTACTTTTTTAGAGTTCTATTAACTTTAAATTATTACTAAGATTACCGAAAGGACAGCATAATATTATTATGTTTACTAATTGGTATTATGGTAAGCCTTAATATTACATTTCACATCGGTAAATGGGATATATATATATATATATATATATATATATATATATATATATATATATATATATATATATATGAGCACTTAACAAGCATCCATACTATTTTATATATAAACCATTTCAAGCGTTCAATTTGCATGTTGGCAGGAGACAAGGTACTGAAATTAATATTCAATTAAACACAATAAGCAATACTGATACTGTGTGTTGGCGGAGTGCCATTTCACTCACTGGAGCTGGTTTTGAGAGCTTCGTCTGAGAGACGCTGACAGTACTGAGAATAGCGAAGTCTAATGTAATTGTGAATAATTATATAATTATATGGAAATGTGTATACTTTAAAATAAGAGTAAATTATACTTTAGTTTATGCCTTTGAATAGAATTAAATAACAAGAATGTTTTGGTTCATTTATCTCTAAACATATATGAAATTATGGAAGAAAGATTCATTATAATTGAAGAAATTCTAACTTTATATTGTTTAAATCCTAACATAATATTTAATGATGAAACTTGTTAATTTCTCGGACGACTGAACGACCTTTAAAACTTCTGGACGTTGTTGGTTTTTAATGGTTTTTGGACAAAGTACCTTAAGAAGTATTTATGTTGGCATAAAATTACTTTAGCAAGGATATTACTTTGAATATATGTATTAAAACTTGGCCAAAGAAAGTTAAATTGAACGACACATTCATCTTCAGATGGACTTTCCAACTTTTAATTCACGCACAAATATTCAAACAATATTAAATAATATCATAACGAAATACTACTGTTCATAAAAAATATCCTTGCATTTGTATTTAGCTTAATTTTCAAAGTTCGTTTCTCATTTTTAAAGTTTAATAAGCAGGAAGTTTGCCGTAGAGCCCTAACGCTTCTGCAGACTGATATAAATACCTGTATTTACATCGTTGCTTCAGCGAAGGTCGTTAAAACCACGCATATCGATGGGGAACTAGCTTGGAGACTATGGAAAGACCCAAACCCCTCCGAGAATGTTCATCGCGCCATGTCATAGCACACTTTTAGACATCTCATCATCTTTTACTTTTATTATTTTACTTTTAATAATGTAATACAAATTGCAATAGCTTTTGTAATAAAGCTAACTAGCGAATAAAGAAGAGAATATTAAAAGGTATGTTGAACCAATTTTAGAAAATACTCTTAATCACATAAATCTGAATAGTCTAAATGAATTCAAGTTTTGGTTTGATTGTTACAGTTCTGAAAATTTTAATCTATAGTAATCCCCGTGACTACCTGAAGATGAACGTCGTTATCGATAATGTAATTCAGCCAAATATATTTACATTTGGTTTAATTATGTGTAATTGGATTATTTAAAAAATATAAAGATAAAGAATGATTGTAAATAGAAAGTATCTTAAATTCATCTTAAAAATAGCGATGAAGTATGTCTTATCTAGTTGAGTAGGCATGCAGATAAGTAACAATCCATTTCGGAAATCAAATTGTCACTCAGGGGAGGAATTCAAATCATGTCTCGAACGTGATTTAATTCAAAAGAAACGCCTTAGGGGATTTGAAGGATATATGCCGTATCTTTTGGAGTTTTTTTTGATACTCGGCAAAGAAAAATCTACAAATGTAGACTGAATTGTATAAATAAAAGTCAAGCTGGTAGGTTTCACGACAAGCGAAATTTGTCATACAGATTAGTCCTTTACAACCAGCTTTGTGCAGATGAGGCACAGTGGTCAGTCTTCTAGTTAGAGGAGCTTCGGCTTTCAGGGACTTCCATTTCAGAGTTTATAACATTTAGATGCCAACGGAGCATTCGCACTACACAAATATATAAAAAACCTTAATTTTTATATTAAGATTAACAAATTATGTAAAATTTACTAACAACCAATTTTATATTTTTTTAACAATTAATTAAATGAAATAATTATACATTTTCAGTTCATTAACTCTTATCTCGATATTAAATGTATTGAATTCGTTAAATAATATTTATGTATACTATAGAAAACGATAATTTTATGATTCTGTAGTTGAAATTGTTTTTCATATGATATAAATATTTGGCCTAACGCCAAATCTTACAGCTTACAGCTTAGAATATTTATTAAAAAGATCAAAACAAGACTCTTTAAGCTAGGAAAATCATTAAATTGCACTATTTATAACTTAAAGAACATTAAAATATTGTAGAGTATAACATTTTCAACAGATATTAAATATATTTTAATAAAATAGGATTTTATTAAAAAGCTTTCGTAATTGAAAATAACCCATATATTTTTTTTGTAAAAAGTAACAATAGGAATATATATGTTTTTAAAAAGTTTATATTTTAACGATACAACAACAAAGCCCTTGTAAAAGTTTGGTTGTATTTTATTAAAGAATATGACGTAGCAATAATAGTCTGTATAAAAGTTCGTTATAGAAAGGCATGTATGAAGTTTAATCCGTTCATACATAACCGTTCATACACGCCTTTCTATAACGAACATAATAATGTGGAAACAAGTTTTTATTGCATTAACTATGATATATAGCATTTGATTAAACATCGCCCTAATTCTATCCGTAGGGCCTTAGAGCATTGAAAGAACCGCCGACAAAATTAATATAAACAGTTATGTATTTCCCTTTTTAAGTATTAAGAACCGCTATTCCGCTAATAGTTGAACATATGTTGTTGGTTTACTTTTTAATTGAACTTTATATGAGTACTCTATTAACTTACTATATTTTAATTGTAATAAATAATTTATATTATCAATAATTATAATTTTTGTATCGAGGCTTATTTAAAGAAAAATATGATTGTTTGAAAAAAATTTCAAAGTACCTTCACTCTGCGATTCATTGTATGTATACTTACCAAAAGTATACATATACTGTAATTACAACTAAGTATAGGTCAACTTCAATATTCCAAATGTTATTAAAGTAAAAAAACCTCTTTTTTATTGTTTTGATGTTGTTTTATATGTAATTGAGGCTATTTATTAGCCTTCAGCAAGTTAATATTTGTTTTGTATAGCAATTTAAAGTTAACATTTCATTTATATACACGAAACGAAACACGTAGTCAAATAGCTTTAATGACTCTATAATGTTTAATATATATATTAAAATCGTAAATATTACAGCAATATCAGAAAATGAGAGTGGTTTTACCTTGATAGGTAATATCATACATAAATCATTGTAAATTAAGCTGTCAATGATGTGTAATAAACAACTGACCAGTAAGTCTGTGGTCACGACATAGGCTTATTACTGCGAATATGTGTTTTAACTGTTTTTAAATATTTAACTTACAGCCATTTTATATTGTAATTGCTTTTGGGAGCATCTTTTCCGTAGGGCATTGGAGATGTTTCTCTAAAATATGTGTCACATTTCCAGGAATCCTCACTCCTTTGCAAAGAATTATGTCAAACCCAAGGGACTAGAACAAGCTTCAATGAAACCCTGATACGTTGTAAATATACTTAACTTTACCAATATCAAGAACTAAAATAATATTTATAATAAATATTTTTAATAAATTTAGAGGTAATTTATATCAATAAATTTAGAGGTAATTTATATCAATAAATTTAGAGGTAATTTATATATAATATTTGTTGTAATATTTATTATACGGATAAATTACTGCAACTTGGGAGGATTAAATTTATCAAATTTACTAATTTATTATTTGTATTTCATTATACAAGGAGTTTATTGAATTCAATCTAATGTCGTAATGAATCGAATATTTTAAGCTTTGAATGTTTAAAAATGTCTGACATACAGAGCTATATTTATCAGCTGTCGTGAAATATGGGTCAATGCACTCACCAGCTTATTTGAGATTTACTCAATATTAATTAGTCTTCTTATAATATACTACGTATTGTAATTGGAATAAATATATATTTAAGATATTGAAATATTGTAAAATAAAAAATAAACTTTCTTTTGATAGTTGCTCTGAAAATTTTAATCATTAATATCTACTCAACTTTTAATAATGCCTGAAATAGTGTCTGTATTTACGATAGAAAAAAAAGCTTTGGAAAAGCTAAAAATTTCAAAAATTTATTTTTGTTTTATCTGTATGTACGATCATTACATAAAACTACGGAACCAATAGAATTGGCTTCAGGGTTTAACGGCTTAAAATGTAGCTTAAAAAGTACATTCAATCAACTAAAAGTTTTACTAAAACATAATACTTCCTTTGAGAATATAGTTGCATTGCAGTTAGCTAGATGGCGTTAGTGTGTAGAATAGATCGTGCAGTCTTTTCCGCTCGCTTTTATTCATTTGATAAATGCACAATATTAGTAGTTTATTTAGAGATTCAAATATATGTTATTTCATATATTCTGTTTAAGTTAGACTATTATTATAGACAGGTAGACGAATAAAACAAACCAAAAACCTTGTTGTAATAATGCCACGTGGTGACTATCAGTCTGTTTGGTTCATAAAAATAGATTTGCAATAATTTTCCTACAGCGCCATCTATGAGATACTAGAACAGTCAATAAGAATCATAAAAAATACCTCAATCATTGAAATCGGTAAGTAGTCTCCGATCACTGAAGATAACATTTTTAGGTTAGATGTTGTTCGTCTCTCCGTCTTAGTAAGATTACAAAAATTTTAATTATTCTGAACTAAAGTTCAAACCAAGTGATTAGGGTCGCAGGTGTTATATAAAAATAACATACCTGTATACATACGATGTCAAAAACAAAATACCAAAAATAAAAATATACTTTGGCTGTAATCATTACTATTGTAATGTGCCCGACTAAAATCAAACCCATTCGAGATCCTTCCGATAGTATTGATGTGAGTATAACCGGATAATATAAAATAGTAATCATGTATCACGAAAGATAAAAAAAAATTACTAAACATAAAAAAATATTAATAATTTTCTAGTATTTAATTTTGATATTTGAACTTGAATTAACATCAAAACATTTTTCTGCACACATGTTCTTCGTTAAGTTATTATTCGTGAACTCATCAACATTTATTTTCACGATACTCGTTTATTACAAAAGCAACCGATATTAAACCTGTGGTTCATTACACTCTTGTTGATTGATGCGTACCGTTTATTTTGGGTTCATGCATTTATATGACTATCGGTTCAGTTATCGAGTGATTTGTAAGTTCCTTCAGTTGTGTTTAATGCATGCCTGGCTATAAATACATGTATAAAACAAACATACAGTTTATATTATATTTTGATAGATATAAAATATGCAATTCACTATTTAGTAGTTAGTTTGATATTCAAATATTTATTGGTTGATATATTCTGTTTTAGTTAGGCTATTTTTATAGACAGACGGATAAAACAAAACAAAAACCTTGTTGCAATAATGTCGCGTCTTAACTTCAAGTTTTCTTTTTCTCTTATGGTATGATATTATATATATATATATATATACATATTATAGACTGTGGCGAATATCAGTCTGTATGGTTCATATTAAATAAACGATTTGCAATAATTTGCTTACAGCGGCATCTATGAGATGTTAGAACAGTCAATAATAATCATTAAAAATACCTCAATCATTGATATCGTTAAGTGTTATCTGATCGCAGAAGATAACATTTTTAGTCTAACTGTTGTTCGTCTCTTTTACAGTTGTACAGTTAAAACATACAGTTTATATTAAATATACTTTTATCTATTTTGTGAAGTAAATGTTATGGCAATAAAATGTTTTCTTAAAGGACGCGGAATTTTTTATCTCTAGGTATTTGTTTAAGCTCCCCGGAAAGTTCGGAACATCTTTTAAAACTTCCAACAGATTATGATTATGTAAAAGTTCCGAGATCTTCGATAAATATTTAAAAATAACTTTAAACATGGCTTTATATTAATCCCAGAAAAGCTTATATCCTATTTACATATTCAATTTATATTTATATTAGAAATAACAATTTCCTTAATCAGGAAGTTAATTCATGAGACAGTTGACGTAAAAATTTATAGCTATATAATTTTTATTAGGTATATAGTATATTTTATCAAATTAAATAATAATAATATTGGTAATAATCTTTGTTGCCAGCAAAGTTAAACAATAAAACAATTTATAAGATCTTAATATGCGTACTACCATTGCTTATTGAATTTGACAACTATAGGCCGCAACAATCTTGTTATTCTAGAATTTTTTTTTAATATAAATTCTTGGAATCAGTTAATTATAGTAGACTTTGCTATACAAAGTATAATACCAGATTTATCATTTAAGAATCCGGGTTTTAATATACATTCTTTTATATTCTTCCCGATCCATATGGTCTACAAAAACTTTGTGAGTGGTGTGAATTGAAAGTATACATACGTTTGACAATACAGTCGCTGCACCCGTGAGATTGGTCGCAAATATGTAGTTCGGATGTTGATGTGTTTCAGGAATAATTCAATTTTTTTTTTAACATATAATCTTAAACCTTTTTATTTATAACGTTTAAAATTAAATGAAAAATATCTATCTTGAATTTTGAACCTTTAAATACTTACATTTTAGTTTTACTTGTGTCTATAGTTTATCATTAGAAATACATACGATTTCATTCACACAAGCCAAATATAGTGGCAAAAGTTGAGTACCTACTAGTTTTTAAAAATAAAATAATAAATAAATAAATGGAAAGTGTGAAAGAGATTTTAATAAATAAAATTCATGCAAATATAATATTTCTTATAAAGCGTTGTTTTTTAGAAAGCTTATATAAATAGCAATAAAAATTTCAACTTCCGTAGGATTTTATCACGAAGATTACACAATTCATTCAAAGCATCTCATACTAGAGATTTTATACTCCGCTTAATATGAATCTTTTAAGCTTGATATTCGAGCGTGTAACAATGCAAAATTACATAGTAACCCTCTTTCTTCCCTACGATTAAATATGATTTATAACGCATGACATTTCTGAGTTCAGACCATCTCAATAGACGCCTGGGGAGACTGAGAGCGTGAAATTAGTAATTAAGAGTCACGTGTCGCTGGAGCGCTTTAAATAAGCACTTTTATACGATGCGTAAGTGACATATGAATAATAATTTTTCATATATTGAACAATATTTTTTTGACCTTTGAAATACGTTTGTCATGTTGTTATTACGTCTAAATATGGTCATGCGCGAAAGGGATAGTTGAAGACGAAAAGAAGTGCTTGTTTGAGAGAGTTAACAAAAGCTTAATTTTCATTGATTTAATATGTATTATATATACAATCAGATATACTATTGAATAAGAATAGTTAAATAAGCTTAGAGTCAATGTATGTTCTGTGTATATTTATTTAATATTAACTACAAGTATTAATACTATATAAAAAACTACAAATTTAAAATTTGTTTTTGTTACTGCTACGTAAGGTGTGTTTCTAAATTAACAGACAAATTAATATCAATTTGCCATCCTAAATTATAAGACCTGGTCCAACTTATACAGTGGATGATAGCTGATGGTAGAGTTAGAAGTTACGTATTGACCCAACTTGAGTTAACCGTCAAACTTTAGCGATTAACAGATAATTTAAACCATTCCTAACTTCGATCACTAAATAACATATTCAATACTGTTGATTGCTGAATTGTTTGTAACTGTAACAAATTAGTTTGACAGTATCATTTAAAACTTAATTATTATCAGTTCTATGACCATTGAACAATGCTTCATTAGTCTCGAATACATTAAATTAACACAGTATATATAAATGCAATCGACTACATTTGATTGTAAGTTCCGAAAATTGTAAAACCAATTACGAAGCTAGATTACACTAACTGCCTACAGATTCAACTTCCAATTTGTGGCCCAATATATTTTAATCCCCATTCACGTGAACTATGAATAATTGATTATCATTTTAAATTTTATTCCAAAATATAAATTTATACGTAAGTTTTGACGCATATTATTATTTTTAGTAAATGAAATTCCTCTCGAAAGCTGCAATGTATAATAAATAATTCAATATGATTTCCTCAGTATAATATCGGAATGTCTGATAAATTAACAAGAAGCAGAAGTTATTATTTATCGAAACATTAAAAATAACAATAATGTTACAAGTAATAAAATAAAAAAAGTTGTTATAATTATTATTACTTAAAAACAACATATACCATAACTAAATGCTTTAAAGCTGTTTTGGTGTATTTTTAATTATAATTAGCATAACTATAGCAAACAGCGTAAATAGCTTGTTAAATAATTCAAATATATTTATTATAAATCCTTTCAAAAGTATAAAGTGGATTAATAAAAACTTTTAGTTTTACATATTGGTGAGGCTAATGTTGATTTTTTAAAAGTTTTACTTACTTCGGGTATCATGTCTTATTCTATCATACTTTAATAGTTCAAATATTCTTGCTGGAAATACTAAATGTAACTTCCGCTGAGAGCATCATGTTACTATCGGAAATAGACTTCTGTGATTTATGATGCCATTAAAGACCCTTGAAATTCAATCTTCATGCATAAGTCGTTGAGAAATAAAAATGAATACGAATAAAAAATTATTAGAGCATCCTCACAAAATTAGAAACTAAGAGAGAAATTTATAATTGTTTAACATCACGACTATGGCTTTGGAAATGAACTAATTAATCTCTTGTTGAAAAATTGGTATTACCAAATTATTGGTACTTTTATTAAAAAAATTATAACTTACGATGAAAGTTTATTTTGATCGGTAACTAGAGGGCCACAAATTCTGGAAAATTTTCTAATTTTGCCTGTCATTTGCGTTAATGTTGTCATTACTCGAGCCCCATGAAGCTGCGCCCATAATGTTATTACTAAAGTTTCTTTATCAAAAAAATTTGTTCCATATTCCGAAGTCTGTTACTTTTAATAAAAAGATTATTAATTTAATAAAGTAACCTCTACTTTATAAATATTATTGATACTAATTTATTACTTATATTTTAATAATTTATTCTCTTCAATGATTTTGTGAATATTTGTGATTTTTTAAACACATGGTCCTCCAGCTTATTTAAATCTAAAAAACATCTGTAATGGTTAATTTTACTTGAATAATCAAATGTCTCCTTTTTTCTTACTTTGTTACTTTCCATACCATGTGTTTAAATAAAAAGCGGAAAGTAATAATATACTGGAACAGTTACTCTAGCTTACAAAAACTTACAAGCTACATAATTTTTCTAATATAAGTATTTTCCATGATTTGATGGAATCTAATAATAAAAAAGAAGACTTCATGCTTTCTTTTCTTTTCTCTTTGACGTAAATTTTCTCGCATGTGTATTCTTCAAACGAATTATCAACTACCCGTCTACATTGTTGTTCAGAGTTATTCAAATCCTACGTTAAATTAATTCCATAATAAGTAATGCTTAAGTACATTTGTAAGTATGAAATTATTTATTAAGAAATTATTACTTTATTGAAATTAAGTTTAATTACTTATAGTGATTACAATCGATTTAAAATCGATTTTGACTACATTAATTCTGTTTTAAGTTAATGAAAATTTAAAACATTATATTAGATTATATTTAATATATTGGTATTAAAATAAATCTAGCGAAACCTACCCTCAAAACCTTTTAGTCAAATATTGTCGCATAAAAGTAATTTGCTAAGAACGCGTAAAATGTCACATGCAATGGTTCATGTCATTTTATGAGATATTAAAGGTTATGTTTTTGATTTATAAAGTGAATATTGTTTGAAATATCCCACTTTATATTAAATTAATATAATTTGTTAATCTTTACATTGATGTTAAAATTTATTGTAAGTAATTTTATGTATTCATCTTAAAATTTTTGTGACGTATTTTGTCTTTCAACTTTTTTAAAGGTATAAAATATAGTACAGTTGTTAAAAAAAACAATGATATTAATTCCATAACTGATTGCCAACTCTATTATTTCAAGCTAGAAAATATAAGGTCGTTAATTTTCCTAAATTTATTTTGAATTCACATAACAGAGCTGTCATCCCTGACAGCGTATAAATGAAATGAAAGTGACTTGCTTCTTACGGTATATTTTTAAATGAGACACTTTTTGGAAAGGGTAATTTATGAAACCTAGAAAAAATCTAACACTATATAAAGAAAATGTACGATAATTTATATTTTTTAATGACTAAAATAATATCCACTTCTATTCGTATTATATGCTTACTAATATCATACATTTAAATATAGAATACGTACAATATATTTCATTTAAATATAGAAAGAACAAATGTATCAAGAGGAACTGTTTTGATCTATTTTGTTATTTGTTACTCATGAATAATGTAAAAGCATGTAGATTACTTCAAATATAAAGAATACTAGATAGTTCAATCTGTCTTTCAACATTGTTTGGATCGTAAATCCATTCCATTCCATTTTTGCTTCTTTTAAAATATTTACGTCATTTAAATATTTTTATTTAAAATATTTATATTTACGTCAAAAGTTCACATCTTAGAATTTTTTCTTGAGGTTTTTATTTTAATTTAAAAAAACATATACCTACTTAATTCATATTAAAAATTAATTAAGGTTTTATTTCATAAAAAGAATTCATATCTAAAGAAAATTTCAACAATTTTTTTTTTTTTTTTTATTAATGTAGGTTTAGTCATATGCCACTCATACGTGATATAGAAGGAAACTAAAAAGTCGTTAAATCAACTGCAATGGAAGGTTCCTATTATCTATGAATGTTTTGGTTCAATTATTTAAATTATTTTATCCAAGGAAAAAGTTGTCTATTTTAAATTCTGTAAAAAATGATGCATCGAATCTATTGGTCTACTAAAATGTGCTAACGATCATAAATTTAACTTGTTTGAATTTTGAATCATTCATTTGTGTGTACATAAATCGGAATTAAATATTTGCTGCTATAAATTGGAGCTTGATGCTGCACGTAGCTATAATCCATCTTTGTAATTGGTTTTGTGGTTACAATCGACCGCAAACAGCAACACCAAATTGGTTGGGTAAATTTTTATTTACATTTACATATTATTAAAACTGTGGACTTGCATATTCGATATAATACTGATTGTGGTTTTGTATTTGGATTGAATAAATTGTTACTTAGTAAAATAATTGTCAACATGTATTTAGAGTAAAAGTTAAAACATCATTTTGTAGTTAGTTCATGATCATATATGAGTTGACGTTTTTGTCCGCGTATAGGACTTCAAGTGTTGAAAACTTGTTGTGCTCTCCTTTTAGTAAAAGTTGAAGGAAACACTTTTGAACCAACACCTTGGAACTTCCACCATGGATCTGTCTTTCTGCCGACTTTGTCGTTGTTTAGTGGTAGAACGGTGACGGGAAAACTAATTTGTGTAATTCGATTGCACACTTTCTGAAATGTATCTGATAAAGGACCTGTACAATGTCGTTTTGGCGATATTCCAAACTCTGAAGTTTAATTTTCGTGAAAGTGATTTCACCTTTAGATCTCTTGGTACTCAATTCATCACCGAATTTGAGTTTTTGTGTACTTAATCACTCAGAGAACAGGCATGTTTAGATCTTGGCTGTATCAAGACATACCTTAGAGGGCTTCACCTATTTGGAAACTGCCTGAAAGGAAAGGTTCATTGAACAGTTTGTGTCTAATTAACTGAATTTCCGTCGCACTTGATTATTCGTGCGTTTGATTTGTTGTTTATTATTATCGTTTACTATTTGTGGGTATGCCGACGTTGTCGTCTGTCGTCCAAAAATACTGGATTTAAACAGATCGTTAACGTTAATAGGAATGTTTCGTCTTCGACTAAAATCAAAGCTATGCTATGTGTGACACTAGCTTTATTATTGTAGCATTTAAGGATATTATATTAAGCCGATATGTAACGATTAAGTAGTAATGACGCTGACAAACGCACTAATGAGCACGATATTATATTAATACTTAGCAACGTGACAGAAAATGTGAAATAATCGTTTGTCATGTTATTAAAACGTATGACTATGGATGATCAAAAGAACAGGGTATGATCGAAGACGACAAAACGTGATTAAGGAAGATGACATATGATAGAAGAGAGTGAAAGAATTTATATAAGAAAATAAGAAGACCTATATCAAATAATTGAGATTAAATAAAATCAACAATAATTTACACCGTAACACTCAAGTCCACAAGTTGATATTTTTTGCCTGTATGCAAATAAAGTCAATATAATGCTAATATCGAGTTTATTATAGTATTGAGTATTATTTACAATTTAATTCGCAATACATATTATATAAATCCAATATATCATTACAATCCAATAAATAATATAACTTTCAGCTATAAGCCCTCGTCATAAAATCTATCTATTAAAATAGATTAATAAACAGTTGGACTCTAATCTAATGTTTTACTAGTACCTGTATAAATACCGATAAATCTATGTTGTTATTTTTCTAATAGTATACAAGTAGTAATCGTTTAATGAATGCAATCAATCATTAAAATTGTGTTATACTTTTGAACGGATGCTGTAAATATTAATTAGCTAAAGTTTATATTTGAAAATTTTGTAAAACATTGTTCATTACAAAAAAATACTCTGCTGAGTTTGTTGTATATTTTTTTTCACCGCGACATGTTTGAAACCCAAATAGCTTTAATTTTTAGTACGAAAGAAACAGAATTCCTTATTTCGATAAGTATGTTATCAAAATAGGCTCCTCAGACAGTCCAATGTGACGTGCACAAGCGATCACTAATATTGATTCAAAGTGAAAAAGCAATAAATAACTAAATAAATAAGTTACCCATTTATGTTAGTATCTCTATATATGGCTACGATTAGGTATTTGTCTTTTTAGTCTTCGGTTTGGGTAATAGTATATTAAATAAAGAACTTTTTTGTATAGCTCAATAGAACAATCATGAAAAAATGGTCACCTGAAACATAGCTATAATAACATAGTATATAAAAATATACGTATATATATTTTTTATGTATAAGTTTACTCAGTGTCATAATAATATTGATTTGGAAGTTGCCGTCTAATATTGTACCTAGTTCACACTACGGTATCGATATCATACTCTAAACTCATGAATAAGGGCATGCTTCCACAATCGGTTTGAAAATTGTAACGAAAAAATATTGAGCTACAATCATGAATTTCAGAATTTTGATTACAAAAATAATTAGAATTTGATAATAGAAGGAAATCCAATATAGGAAAAGAAAAAGAATCCGAGAAGAAAAGCCAACACAATTTTGGAGATTTTCACTGATATATAAGTAGGTATTAAATATGTTCGTAAAAATAAGTAATTGTGAAGCGTGTCGTGTTAGCTTTATAAGTTGGGTAGCCCTCAACTTGGTTAGAACTAACAAGAAAACTTTGCTTATAAAACCCACGTATTGAATATTAACATGTTCTTTATGCTCGTAAAAATGCGGTGTTTTTTACAAGCTTAGTGAATTACCAACTTTTTTATCATTGTTACACCTTATACAACCAAACTTGCTCGAAATATTTTATTAAAGAAAAAAAATGTATTAGAATTATCTTTAAAACATATGATTTAGAATAAATATATATAATAATAAACATTGTATATTATTCTTTTACTAGGTAAAAAAATGATTATTAAATCTTATAAACAGATATTCATTCATTTGTCTTATTGATCAATCCTTTTAAACCAATCATTGTTATGGTGTTATCGTATCTAAAAGTTTGAACTTATGCTTCATTGACATTTATTCATCAATACAAGACCCTTGAGTCAGTCTGTTTTACTATGTAACATTCACATGTATTGTTTCTTATAATGTTTGCACATGCACAATTTTGTGCAGATATTTGAATTATATTATATTAGCTTCGATATTTTAATTATCTGACAAACAGGCGTCATTTAAAAATCATGATATAATATTATATTTTAGAAGCTAACTTATTCCTCTGGATTTATAATATGTCATGAAATTGTATTATATATTAGTGTAAGTAAAGAAGACACAATTTTTAGGTTATAGTAATGCAAGAGTTAAATTGAGCTATCTCTGTAAATGGCTTTGTCTTGTGTAGCCCAGACTAGCCTCAACCACAATCCAGTGGTCATAGATCTGTGAAATCTATTAAATTCGAGCAAACTCTAATACCCTTGGCAATAGGTCAAAGGTTAAAATATTCTTGAGCAAGCCTGTCTGAGCTGTCTTAATTTTGTTGTTCTAAAAACAAATTTTAGTGTATAGTTTATTTTATTAGAATCAAAATATCACCTATGTTTGTACGTCATTTTAAAATGTAAATTTTCTTTTGTTTTTTGGCTTTCTTTAATTGGTGTACAATAAAAAGTATATTATTATTATAACATTTGTAGGTGAAACCTGGTGCATTTCATGTTATTAAGAAAACAGACAAAAGAAATCAAATTAAAATGTTACTAATAAGTACCAAACAATAGTTTCAAGCCTAAATTTATAAATTCTCGTTATCAAGCATTTTCCCACGTACTTTCAATTAAAAGACCCATTACAATTTGATGAGAGTAAAACTTAATACAAATATTTACACAGAACTTTAGTAAAAGCTCTTTTACTACATTTTTCATACAAAAGAAATATAAAGGGAAAATTTTGTATTTCAAGCTTAAAAAAATATAGATGTGTATTATCTGTAAGTCGGCTATTGTGAAACCTTTTAAATAATTGCATATAATAGTATTTCAATATTACATTGTTATTTATAGAATTCTAGCAGAAAATAATGAACCCTCACTACAAACATGTTTTACATAACGTTGGCCTTTCAGGTTGACTTTGAAGTGCCTGCAAGGTCTTTCGAAACAATAACACGTATATAACAAAGAATGTTTCTTTCTTTTCCGATCGAATGAAGCCCAATATCTTTGTAACAAGTGGAGCACTGTGCACAAATATTGAAATGGAGAAAACAATAATCTTACATTATTTAGTTCGATGTTTATATATGAAATAAAAAACGAATCGTGAAATATGTTTTATTTTTGAACTTAAGTAATTTATTTTATTACTTTCTACGTAGGTGGCGCTACTGAATTAATGTGGTCAGTATTCATATTTAAAGTCTGTTAAAAACATAAGAAAAATATTTCATGAGTTCTATCATAACACATACATATATTACAAGAGAATAATGAGCTCTTAAGCATGAATTATTGCATTAAACTAGGTTCTAATATGTGTACGTATTGTTCTGTTAATAGGCATGGCTTAGGAACGTACACAAGTACAATTTAATCACCATCGCTTTATTCTGTCCGTTTACTCAAGAGCACGAAACACACGACCTTCGTTACCAAGAGCGTATAATCCCTAGGCTAAGGGCCTGACTTAATATGAAGGGACAGGCTATTGTATGAGGCGATACGTGCGTTACCCTCCCAAGATTATGTGCCGCTAGGCTGTTAATTTTAGATATTCTGTCTTAGGACCCCTTTGATGTGGATATATCAATTTCCCCCTAAAGGTTTAATATTCGTTAAGATAGGATTAATTTCTGGATTTAGCAATATTAACTTTGAATTTTGTCACTTGAATTTTTAATTGAATAATATAATTTATTTGTTTAAATAATTAACATTTGCCGAATTATTAAATTATTTAAATTGCAAAACAACTGAATTTGTTATGGACTTTAGGAATTAGGATCTCATTCACCAGTTATAGTTAGTTCGGAAGTAAAGTTTTCTAAGCTGAACAATCTACGTTATATGCTTGTCGTTACATTCCGCTGGCGAATGTGAAATTAAATTACTTATTAAGTTTAAGCATTATGATGTTATTGTAACCAATTGCTTATCAAAATGAAAATACATTGCATGAGTGGGTAGGTTACTAAGTTAATGCCACAACCATTACCACCTATGACTACACTTACACTTTCCATCAGGTAGAATGTATTCAAGTATTAACTTAGGTGTAAAAAATACATTTAAAATATTAGCAACAAGCACTTCGAAGACGGGTAACTTATTTACTTTCTGTTTTTAATTGTTTTTAAGCATTTTATGTGTGCTGTGTCATATTATTTATTTCAATATTACTCATTTGACCGAAGCTCTCTATGAGCGAGTTTTCTGTATTCTTTGTGCAAGCATCAATCAAAAACGGTAAAAAAACGGTATATCCGAAAATTTCAAAATTCTGTACACTGATAGACATCGCTCTGGTGGTAAAAATGCAAAAAAATTTAAGAATGTGCCTCATCTTGAAAAATAGTTAAAGACAGAATGCGTCGACGTTTTGAAAATGTAACTTCGATGCTGTTTCAATCTCGCTTCTTTCAATATTCTAACACATACCAATATTTTGTAAGTGTAGCTAGTCGAGATTGAGGTCTGGTTCGCTCTCTTAGCTATTTATTGTCTTTCAAATCAAGTCGTTTTAGGAAAAATATCCACAAAAAACTGACAACAGCGGAATGTTTCAAACACGACTATTGTTCACGACTTCTTATGATTTATCTTTGTTCTTTTTTCTAACTTCAAGGGTATGAGATAAAGATTTGTCATAATTTGATATAACTTAAAGAAAAGTGACTTATTATTACTGCCGTCACAACCCTCACGTTAAATACAAGGAATAGAATGGTGGTTTTGATTATTATCTTTAAACATGGATTATTTCTATTAACAAAAGATATTACAACCTTATCTGCTTTGTATTAAGATTAAACTCCTACATATTAATAACTGCAATAAAGAGTATTAAAAAAATATCTATAGAATTAAATGAGAGTTCTTTTCTCTGGACCTTTCACCTTTTGTAGCCTCGAACATGGAGTTGGAGATTTTTAAAGCACAATATATGACAATTAAATAAAAATATGATAGATTTTTTTCAATTTAAAAAAAAAAAATACGAATAAATAAACATGATTTAAATTTTTACTATCCCTATTCTATAAATTTATTTAATTTTGAGAGCTTAATAACTGATCAATTACTGATATCCTCATCTATTACAGGTGGAGTTTTTATAGCAATCGACTTTATTTATGAAGAAGTTTTAATTGGTCTAACAAAATTTTTATTTGCTCAATATATTATATATTTTAAACATACCCCGGCGTTTAAATGTTTTAATTGTATGTATCAAAATTGTCCATTTACGTAAAGCATCAAGATACACAACTTTTAATATTTTTTTGCGAACTCAAGAATTATTTATTAATATTACTGATGATATAATTGACGAATCCAGTTTATATGGAGAAAATTCCGACGTTTCGTTAACAGTATTTCAATTTACGACTTAATTTTTTTTTATGTTTCATTTATAATTATGTACTGTTTTATTGATCATTATACATAAGGCAAATATAAGTGTTTATTTTCACTGCCACATTAAAACTTTTATGATTCAATAATAAACACAAAAATATTTGATACATAATCTATTTCCCATTATTCCGCACTTGACTGTTAAACGAAAAAAATGTGTCATGAAGTATTTATTATATATCTATGAATTAATGTGAAATTTTACATACGTGAACATGTTAAAACCACTCGAAATAGTATAAAACTTTTTAATGTTGTACAAATGGTTAAGGCATATATGATGTATATTTTAAAAATGAAAACTAAAGTTTTTTAACAAAACTAAAACTGTCGACTCATTGGAAATGGGAACTTTAAGTGAGCTCTCACGCGATGGAATAATCTTGAAGATCGATGGCCGGTGAGAGCTGTACTTGTTGACAAAGCTTTTTTGAGGAAATTGCCTAATATAGACGGGTCAGTTCTATTCAGAATTTTCAACTGTAAAACCGATAATCGTAGACGATACAAAAAATATTTAGTGAAATTTGTTTCAAGAATTGAAAAAAATACATTCGATTTTTTTTGTAACTATTACAACAAGATGTTAAAACTTATTAAATTATTATAAATAGAAAATTAAATTTAAAAAAAAAACTGTTTATTTGGTTTGATAGCACTTTTTTTATAAAATAATATAAAAAAAGTGCTTTAAAAATTTTAAGGTAGGAAGAAAAAACATGTTATTCAATACCTCTACATATGGCGTTTTGAAGAATTTTATAGTCAAGTTTTTTATTGAGAAGGTAAAAAGACTTCGCAAAAAAAACACCGAGTTTTTCAACTAATGGACATATTAAAATTCAATACGTCGGTTTTATAAGGAAAGTTTTCTCGTTAGTTCTAACCAAGTTGAGGGATACAGCTCAAGTTATAAGCCGACACGACACATGTGGAAGCTACAGCAATTACTTATTTTCAAGGCGTGCTTAATAATTTTAGTTCTCTTGCTTTGGAAGTATTTTAAATTCCATTTTTATTTTCCTTGTACTATTATTTATTATTCCTTGTAAAGAAAAATTTTAAGCGTGGGTCGTTTCGATACTAAAGGTATATAAGTAAAAGTATTCCTCTTAGAAGAGTCTTGTAATCATACAAAAGTAATTTAAGTTTTAAAATGCTGCTTTGATTCAAACTTCGCTAACAAGAAAAAAAAGTTGGTAGTAGAGCTTATATAAAAATTGTATGCCAGTCATCATAATATATTAAAAAAGGAATAATATTAATAAGAATAATTAACCTTTAATCAATAATACTGGTACTTTAACTTAAATTTTACTAATAAACTAAAATAATAAGAAATGTAATCAAAGTTATTAAGTGTTAAGAAATTACAGAAAAAATTGTTTAATAAGTTTACACATGTTACAATGTATTTAAGAAGTTCCTTGAAAATCGTTAGGGAACACAGAGCTAGGCGCTGGCACGACGTGATGTACTGTCTTGATCACCCCCAATTTTACTAACTGTCAGATTACTTTCTACAACCGGCACGAAGTATATTAGTTGCACCATTTTGTAATAGATAATAGAATTAGCGGTTTATAATGTTCCTATTATTTTGGCAGGAAGGTAATATTAATAAACTTTATTTTTTTATAACCTTTTTTGCCTATCAGATGGACGAGGGCAGTTATCCATAAGTTTGTAAAGATTTCTTTTAAAAAAAAGTGTCGAAAAAAACGTCCACGGATGCGACTGACTGTAGTTGCTAAGGGTGCTTTTTCATTACAAATGTAAAACGATAAAAGAATAAAAAGAACGATGTATTTTTTTAATTAATGCTAAATTAATAAGTAAAGGTTTTCTTTCCTTTTGATTTATTTATTTAAAAGCGTTTGTCTTAAAAATTTGCTAGCCAAACTAATAAATAAGACATGTCCCAAATTTTATTTATTTTGAAAGTTCAAAATAATGTATTTACATAATTTAATGTTATATTTTTGGACAAGTAATCGTCTTGAAAAAAATCATTGCTAGAAAATATCGCCTTATATACAACGGTGTAACACATAAGCAAATTCATTTCCATAACAAGAACGGGAGTAATATAAATTAAATATTTAAGTATTCGTTATGAACCTATGTAATCTATTGAGATGTATTTTTGCCCTTTTACTATATGAAAATAAAAACCATAATCCAGCGTCTTTTTTTTCGTTTGCTCTTGGCAGAGTGGTCGTGATTTGAAATTCTAGAGGTGCATAGCTCTATAGCTCTCTATTTTTTCTTTTGTTTAGGCTTCGCGGGCATTTTCGTTTATCCACGATTTGGTCAGCTTTGCTCTGGTTAGTCTAACGCCGAGAGAGCTTCCCGTGGAGCCTGATTTCATCGCATCTTCCCTGCACAACGAGGCGTTCCATGGTATCCAAATTATATGTCCATTGTACTCAGGGATCTGGAACTGGAGTTGACTATGCTAGCGAGGTAGACTTTGATGCCAAGCTCGTCAAGGGTTGAGTCCAGCTTGTGCGCCATTTGGTGTACGATATGTGCACCATCTATTCAACACCACATCTTCATTGCGTTAACTCCACGTTTTTATACGTTCTTTTATGGTTCAGAATAAAACGGCAGGTTGAATATTTTTTCCCCTTATTCCTGTATCTTTTCCGCAAACTTTTAAAAAACATTTCTGGTAGAATGAATATAAATTAATAATTTATAATAACATTTTTATAAAAAACATAATGTATAACGGTAGACAAAGATTTGATAGGAGTAAGAATACCAACTATTTGAGATCGGTGCAATAGGTTGCTTATTAATCAATAGATATATGACCGATCGTTAGCCTTTCATCAACGCTAAGTGGTAATGTTGCTGACATTTCAACCAACTTTCGTATAAGTGGAGTAGAATGATATCAACTTCTTTTAATTCGGGCCCCACAGTCAGCTCTAATGGTACCCTGGGGAAGATATTAGACGGTTGTGTTCTAGGCCGCCAATTATTGATTAAGATTATGCAAAGAATATATTTCGATTCAAAGATTAAATCTAATAATCAAGTAAGTAATTTTCAAATTAAGTCAGTTTCAAAAATATTTTTTTAAGGATTACAATTAATAATATTAAGGTAATAGTAACCGTGTCGTGCATATGCACCATCAAATTTTCTATGTTAACAATGACCTCAAAAAAAGACACATTTGCTTAATGAGAAACATTTTAATTAAAAAAAGTAATACAACAAAACGTGAACTTTGTTAAACAATAATCCTCTAGAGAAGTTCCCTAACCAATATCCACTTACGGTCACAAACTTTCTTTTGGCTCTAGAGTCTCGTTCGACACAAACAAAGTCAGCCTCTTTTATTTTGTTACTGCCCATTATTTCACATGGCTTACAAGTCTAAAAAAGTCAAATCCAGTAAAAGGAAATGTTTTTCAAATAGTGGTCTTTTTAATAAAAACAGCTTACTGTTCTTTAGAATCGAATAATTTACTTTGATTTCAACAACAACTTAAGGGATTCTTACATTTAAGGAAAAAATGTATAAAATATTAAACAATGCAGACGCAATTCGGTATTTTTAAAATTAATAATAAATTAACTAACAGTTTTTAGGATTTCATAACACAGGTAGTTATTACTCAATATCTCCTAAAGTTTAATTTTTAAGAAGAAAACCATTTTACCTTTTTTTTAAAGTTATGACTAAATATAAATAAAATGTCGCTAGCACGCACGCAATTTCATTACTCATTGAAAAGTCTATTTATAAACTAACAACTTACGATATAGCCATACCCAGAAATTATCTGTTAAGTGAAAGCGAGTGCATTGCTATGAAAATTTACTTTAAAACAATAACAATAGCAAATTTATATGATTAGAATAAATAATCTCATTATATGCATTGTATTATGCTAATCTATCTACAATTTTGTACTAGGTGATCTTTCAGGATCAAAAGATTTATATTTTTTTCTCTTTATAATGTATGTAGTTATCATTTATATTAAATATAATTGAATAATTTATACATATAATCTAATTTATAACACAGGAACAATATATTGAATTCAATTATACGAATACTCATAATGGGATCATACATTTTGAGAGTTGATCATGTTGTTACTCACTTCTTGTTATGTGCATTTGTGCATTATATTAACAAAATGCCTATCAAATTAAATTCTTAAAAACTCCTCGCTTAGGTTAGAGAACTTAGTTATGTTGAAATAGTCGAAAGCGGCCAATTTTAATATTTCAGAACGGTTACACGACACGAAAAGGTCGGGGAAAAATGTTATTTGAAATGTATAGCATTTAATTTTTCACTTCATATCTTTTATAAAATTTAAAAAGGTCTTAAATAATTAACATAAAAATAAATCGAATACGAGCAAGATACCGTTATATAGACAATTCAACGCAATATTTTATAACATACCTAATTAAAATAATATGTTTACATAAACAATTTCAATCATGGATTTTATTTGTGGCACCTTAAAGACGTTAATAAGGGTCGTCAAAAATGCTTAACACTAGTAGGATTAGTAGTAGAAGATGTCGAATAGCCCACAATTCGATAAAAATATTTTTTTCTCGAAATATTAAATGACTGAACACGGTTTGAAGTACGCAATTATAAACTCGGTCTGTAAAGATTTTTCTCTCTATATAAATTTTTAAGTTAATATTCAAAAACATAATTAATTTTTAATCGAACTTCATTTAAAAAAGAGTATATAAAGACATATTTTTTTTAATTGGCATGTGTATAATTGTTTTAAGAATCTAAGTTTACCAAAATTACATAATGTCTTATCCTATCTACCTAGTCAAAAACAACGTTTTTATAACAATACTCAATTAAGGTGGTCTTTAAGGTACTGGCCTTTTCATAATCGGTTACCACTCAGGACTATAAATAAGCAAATATTATTCACTGGGACTGTACTTCACGAATATCACCTTCGTCGTGACTTTTTCGCAAGTGTATGATAATTCCTAAGAATAAATTTGTGTATGCTTTAAATATAATAATGTAAATTATAAAGAAGCTTTGTAAAAGGTATTGTTTTACTTATACTTATTTATAAAGATGTAAAGTTTATAAGTATACATATTGGGAAGGTCTCAGATACTATGGTTCCGTTTATATAATTCTTTCAGTATTAAAAATATACTCTCCCTAAGTATAATGGGCTACTTTTATTTTGGTAAATGTTTATGTTTAATAACTTATCACAATAAATGTAATTTTAAGCATGCACATTCTGTAATATGGCATGATTGCACGTCCCGTTCTTATAAAGGAATAAAATTAACATCAAAAATTTCATTTCTTTTAATGATACAAAAAAGTTCGCGACACCATACTAGGCTTATAGTACCCGGAAATACCCGTAGAGAGAATTAACATTTTTCTTGAGGCAGACTTTGATTGGGTGACAATTTGTTTGAGTTTAATGCAGTCAAAATCTAGGCGTGTCTCTTCCCTGTTAATTTTATCTGACCTACTTTCTCTATTTTCTGGAAAGTATTAGTAACTAAAACAGACCAACCATTTTTATTTGAGACCATTTTAATGTCATCCTATACTGTCTCGTGATTTTGGTTCTAAGGTTGAGTATGAAACTCATTTTTGGCTGAATTTTCAGTTAGCTGGGTTACGTTGCATTTTTTTTAGAGATCGAGTGAACAAGGGCGGTCTTCTATGACTCTAGAATTACACCTTTGAAATAGGAGTTCTAAAATAAACACAGTAGTCAGCTCCGAAGCACATGTTCGGACACATCTTTCAAGGCCTTAGGAATCTGTCCACAATCCCAGGCTCGTACCACAAGTTCAAAAAGTCTGTTATGAACGTTAAGGCCTCCATACTTGTAAAGTTCAGCTGTTAGACTATCCGAAACCGCAGCTTTGCCATTTTTGAGACAATTGACCGCTGCAAGAAACTCGTCAAAAGATGGAAGTTTATCAAGCTCTGATGAAAGAGGAAGAGTTGGGAGAGTCTATATAGACGAGATCAGCACCATCACCCTATGGGTTCAACACTTCATCGAAATGCTCAGCCCACCGACCGAGTACTTCATCCGGTTCAGTGAGTCTCTTAGATCTGTCACGGGAAGAGATGGGAAATGTTTTTTTGTAGCGAGGACGAAACACTGTTTTAAGACCGTTAGAAGAGACCGGGTTGCTTTATTTTGGCTAGGGGTTGTAGCTTTAAGGCTTTCATTGTCCACCAATGATCTTTCAAATCTCGGACATTGGACTTCAGCTGATGTCGGACGGTTTTACGGTGCGACTCGTTTGTTTTTTTCATCATATCTCACCGGGATTCTATGACAAGGGCCATGATTTTGGCATCACAGTTGTCAAACCAATCTTGGTTTTTGTTTTCCGACTACTTTTTGGGCTGAATCATGAAGTGATTACGCTAGCGAGCACCAATGTTCATCAATAGTGTCACCTGTATTCAGAGATGTTTTGTTGAAATCAGTGTTGAGGTGTTCCTGAAGCAAAGGCGAACTAACCAGTTTTGAAAAAGCCAAACGAGATGGTTTTTTATTTTTTGCTCAACGAGGAGGTTTATTTTACCTTCGTAACGTATGTAACCTTCGACCTTATTAACCGGTGATCAGTCCATCTTTCAGCGCCCCTCATAGCTCTTTTAATACAGACGTCCTTCAAGTCAGTAATAAGTGTACCCACCACGGCCTTCGCAGAGCTCTTCGCTATCTGATAAGTGGTTCTCACTTAAGGCAGCGATATCGATATCATATTTTACTAGCTCCCTGGCAATAAGAGCAGTTCTACGCTCAGGACACAAGTTAGTCGGATTATCCAAAAGATTTCGGACATTCCAAGTCGCCAAATTTAGGTTTTCTGATATTCTATTATAATTTTTACGAGTCTTTCGACCGCGATTGTATCGGTGTGCAATGACCGCGGTTTGCCATCCAGGTAAAAAGGTAAGACGGACTCTGTTAACGCCACCTTTTCTAGGCCCCTCCCCTATGCAGGGGTAAGCAGAGCGATCCTAAATAGGGCAGCTTAGTCATCACACGTGCTGCCGAACCCGACCTCCCGCCTTAGTCGAAGCCAGGAGCGATCACTCTTGTCTGATCGCCTATGTGCAGGGATCGTGATAGGACTTGGTCATATCAAAATCCGAGATAACGCCAAGGTTCATCAGCGCGTGAATAATTTGTAATGAGTAAGCAGTTGCACTGGTGCGAACTCACTCTCTCGTCCTATACTACCAGGACTCGATGGACCAGTTGCCTGGTACGACCAGTGATAGAGAGGATGCAGTGGGTTGGCCGCAAGCTATACTAGATCTTAGCAAGCGCTCTTTAAGGTGTACCACATCACCTTGCTGCATTGCCGTACACGCCAGCAGCAGTTGCCTATCGACGGTGCCCGCCGTATACGTCGAAGCAGACTTTGCGTACTGTCGGGGGATCACCCGAGTAAGCTGAATTCTTCAACCCCCTCTATAAGGTTAAGCCCACGGTCCAACGTGGTTTCCAGGGTGTGGCCGCTGTCTTACGCTGCATCTACGGGGAGCCACTAATAGAAAGATTATGGGCGGCTAGTATGAAATCAGATGGTTACTACCTCGCTACAAGAACTAAGTTGGACAGCAACATTTGATATCAGCGCATGACGTAGCCCCCCACTACACCCCAAACTTCTAAGTAGAGTCTGTTGCACAGATTTTAAAAAATATTATTTATAATTCAAAAATATATATTATTTCTACATAGTTGTTAGTGCGATTTAGTATTACAATTTTATATCTTATACTACTTGTACTACAACTACCACTGCTTCTACCAGTTTTATTTAACCAGTAATAAACATAAACATAAGGGATATCAAATTATATTTAATAAAGAAAATTAAAACTTACTTTATTCAATAGATTTCGTTGTCTGTTGTTATTTTTTCACGAATCTCAATATTTTACTCCAAAATGAAATTTACTTCTCTCGGTATGCAAATCATACATATCAAGGTAGGAACAAAATGTAATAGAAACTAGAGTTTTCTTCAAGCGTAATTCAATATCTTCAACTCAATTTATATGGTAACTTCGTTTGATACCGCGTTCTAAAAGGTATTTTATTTAGAAATAGCAATTTAGTAAAATACCTGTTTCTATATTAGACCTGTCTGGAGATATTATAGAAGTCGATAGCAAAGATTTTATTTTCCTCTATATCCTCGCTCGTATTGCAATTTCCCCAACGGACTTCTTTTACGTGAGACCAATATTCAGAAGGAATGATGTCAAAAATCTGTTTTGCACTAGTTTCAAATTTCCTGCAAATATTCGCTTTCTAAGTTTAAAGTGAAATTTTGAAATATGTTGAGAATTTAAATTGCACTATTATTAGTTGAGCACTTTAGTTTGATATTATATTTGTTAATATTCAGTTCACTCTTATTTAATTTTAATAATATTAATTATTCGAAAATTTTATAGTAAAATTCCTGTATTATAAAAAGAATGAATCAAATGAATGGTACTATATCGACATAATGATTTGTAAAATAAAAATGTATGTATGATTAACAGAACAAACAACAAAATAACATAAATCATACAAAGTATCAGAGAAAAGTCGAAGTTTCTCAAATCCCTACATTATATTTTTACCTTTCTTTGTGTTGGTTTTATAAGTACGGGAGTCAAACGCTTTACGTCTTTCGATGAATTATTCAGGACAGAACGGAACATGCGTATTTACATAAGAAAATTGGGTACGACTCTTCTCTGGCCAGCTAAACAGTATTAGTTATTTACCAAAACTCAATATATTATAACCTCAGTACTGGAAATTGAATTGCAGTTTAAAATTCTGTTTTAAATAAAGATTTTAATACATTTTAATTTTTTTTTGAAAATCCTTGGTAAGAAAAAAGTATTTATTGAATTAAATTTCAAAAACTTCCTTTAAGTTGTTGTGTGGTCTTTTATTTATTGCTATATTATTTTTAGGAAATCTTCAAAGCCTTAATAGAATTATAAGCTGTTTGCAAAATTTTATTAAAGCACAATACTAAATATTAAAAAAAAACAGTTTCAAAAGCAAGGGCACTAAAAGTATTAGACACGTTGTGAAAACAAGTAATTGCGACAACTTCCACTTGTATCATGTTGGCTTATAACTTGAGCTATAATTTTCAACTTGGTAAGATCTAACGAGAAAACTTGTCTTATAAAATCCATGTATTGAATGTTAATATAATATTTTAACGTCGTTCTAAAAAGCTCAATTTAAATATTAAAAACAAATATTTTGTCAGTATATTTACGTAAAATGCATTAAAAAATATACTTTATTGACAAAAGTTCTCATTTGTTATTTAGAGCTTTCACACTTTCACCCAAAATTTCTCGTGACTAGCATATTATTTTGATGCAACCGATTCCACAACCATCATTGCAATTCTCAGGTGATTTCTCACGTGATATATTTTATATTGTTATATAATCACTGCCCTATTCTATAATTCTAAATATCGTTAACTGCATTCAGAAATAAAAACAAGAATAAACGTAACGTGAATAGTAGAATTTACTAAACTTATTTTAGTTAGTTCTTATAAAAATTTCGAAGACATAAATTTGGGGTCTCTGAGATATCAACAATAAAAATTTTATAATGGAATAATATTCCATAATGAATTATTACTCTTTCAACTGTCAATACAACAGCGCAGTAATATGTGAGCAGGTTCTTTATTAATACTTTTATACTTTTTTTAAACGATACTTGATCTTAGTACCAAAATCTAAGTCTTCGCTATCCTTATCGACTGAAACGATCTCGAGGTCGATCTCGATATTTCGCTCTATGACGGCTTTACCTATAATCAATAGTTACGCCTCTTACTTTTAAGAATATATATAAAAAAAAACTTATAATATATAAAAAAATATTAAATTGATACAACTCATAAGACAAGTCTTAATAGAATAGCTTTACTACTTTTTAAATTTGAACAGGTATATTTTCAACTTCACTGGGTCTGTAGGGCTTATTATTTGAAAATAAGATATAATAATTAGTATCAGAGTTAGGATAGGTTATAAAAAATATCTTTTACGAAGTCAAAAAAATTTAAAAGTTAGACCAGATATAAATAAATTCAATCTTCTCATAATTTGATCGAAAACAGATGCTCTGGGTTCAAATAGAAAAAAAAGACTTCCCATTCTATAAACCCTCGTTCAAGATATATTTCCTACGTTATTTTAGAATGGAATGTTATTACAAAATGTTTACCATTATAGAACGCCTTCTTAAAAAATTTAGTCTGATTTTACACTGTCATGGATACCATAAATTATTAAATTTGATGAATCGTCAACTCTCTTCTAGTGTTGACTAGTTGCAGTTTATATTTTTAGAAGAATTACAATAAATATATTTAATCTTAAATATTTTCATTGAATAATAGCTAATTTTATCGGAAGAAAATAGTTTTATCTATTTTTAGAATCTTACTATGTTACTATGTAGAATGTTACTATGAGTTTCTAAAAAGAAATATCCATATAACAATAAATATATATTTTTATATATATATATATATATATATAATTAATTTGTATTTGTGTATTAAAAAAAATTTTTTTCAATATTTCGTTATCAGAATAATTGATAACTTTAAGTGCTTACATATAAATTATGAAGTGTTAAGAATCTTAATAAAAGTAACATTTCTTAAAAGGAAAAAACAGATTTGTAAAAGAAAAGAAAGACATTTATCATTAGGATAACAAAGCTTTTTGCAGAATTTCCTTCAAGAGTCCAGGAGATTAATGAAATATAGCAATAACCCCGGAACGTCCGATAAATAACAAAATAACGCTCACTCTAATAGCTGAGATTAATAACATAAAGTAAGATGTGGTGGATGAAATCTGTTTATAATATTTTTTATATCTTCGAAGAATATATAAAAATCATTATGTTGGGTCAACTCTAGCATTTATTTAATTCTTTTAACAACATGGTTCGAGACTTTCAAAACGCTTGTGATTTTAACCTAAACTAACACTATTCAACTTTTTAGTATTCAAACACAGCGTGAAATCTTAAAGTACAAAAGTGAATAATTTCTAACCTTGTGATTTAAATCTTTATCAGAGCAAAATATAAATATTTGTGTAAAAATTTATAAATGGTTTAAATATCAAAATACTTAACTTTTAGTAATTATTTTTGAGCCAACAAAAGTTTTACGGTGTATCCTATTCTCTTATTCATTCTCGGTCTTAGTTATTTTGGATGATGATCAACGCAGCTCAGATGAATAACAGCAGCTCATATGCGACGAGCAGCACAATTTGCGACTTCCCTTTACTTTTAAACTGAAAGGGACAATTTATAGGAGAGTAATATGACCTACCGAATTGTATGGCTTAGAGAGCTGGGCTGTGAAAAGAATAAATGAATAGCAAGTGCATGTTGCTGAAATACAAATGTTCAGATGAATGTGTCTTGCTTACGAAAATGGATAAAGTAAGAAATATTAATAAAATGATGAGAAGTAATTGCTTGTTTAGGGATAAAATCTTTTTTATAAAAAAAAAAAAGTAATTACTGAACGAAACGGTAACGAAAAGAGTTTTGAGTATGAATTTAGACGGTTGTAAGAGTAGAGAAAAATGGGAGAGGACATATAAAGAGTACAAAAAAAATGGCGCGTATTATATATAAGTTAGTTTAGTGACAGATTAACGTCATAATATGAAAAAGGTACTTAAAACATAAGTGAGTAGATATGGAGAAAAGTGGAGTTATAACATTTTTCATAAGTACTTCATTTATAATATATTCTGAACTTTCTGTCTTGTCTATTATGGAAAATATGTATGTCAAATTATTTAATATTATTAATATTAGATTAGATTTAATAAAAGAACGAAATGAATCATCTGTGAATGTCAATATAACCGAACTAAAGCTTTAAAAGTAAATATAAGGTACTTTCTCTTACTTAAAATACGCAGTGCAGCTGTTGTGCTTAAAAAGTTGTGTTTAAAAAGAAAAGAGCAAAAATTTATTTTATGACACAGGTTATCCTAAATTTAAATTTTACAGTAACTTTATATGTAAATAATTAATAAAACTTAGTTACCAAAGATATTATGATCTAATAGAATGTTTATTTATTTTTTATATTTATTATCTAAAGAAATTTATATATATATATATATATATATATATTAATTTATGTAAGTGGCGCAATTAATGATAAAATGGTGTCTATCACTCAACTAATACGACTAATACAAAAGTAGAAGAGATGGGTACAATAGAGAAAAAAAAAGAAAGGATAAGGCTAAAGACATACAACAAATATACATACTTATAAGATTTATATAATGTATAATAATAATATATATAAGTATAATGTGTACCAATTAATGTTTATTAATAAATATAATTGTTATAAAAAATGTCCTATTAATAAAAAAAATACATTTTTTTACAACTTATTATATGAATTTATATGCGATTTGAAGGTTTCCTTTGTCTCTATAATCTTTTAAAGACTATTATTAATATATTGCCAGCCTTCAATATTTGTACTATGTTGTCTATCTTCCACGTACGTCTGTACCACAAAGGTTTGAGTTTTGCTAGTTAAAAGTCTCGTAGAAAAACTATAAAGTCAATATTATTATTATTTTCTTATTTTTAATTTATTATACATTATTATTGAATCTATTTATTACAAGTACTTACTATATAATATTGTTTTTTAATCAAAAGATGTGTGCAAAATTCTAGCGTTATTGAATATTAGAAAGTGATAGAAAAATTAATAAGATAAGTAATAATTAACAGTGAAATATAATATGTTAACTATTATGTTACAAATTATGATAATATTGTTTAATGATATATAATGTTAATTTTCTCATAAAAGGAATTAATAATAAGCATATTTTGTTTATTATATTCACAAAATTCAAAAATCAAATTTCATTGTCCTTTCATATAACTATTTAATTATATTTATTATGTTATATTATTAAATAGTCCACTAATTAAGAATAAATAGTTAACAATACAACGTATTATCAAATGAAAGCGGATCCTTTTATTTATAATGAGAACAGCCTTTTATTACAAATATCTTTTCAGTACATTTGTTAATTCCTCCTGTGGTTTAAATCCTTCTCTCTTTTTTGATGATATTACCATTTTACATTTGATAAATCTATTTTGAAATGTTTAAACTCGACAAGAGCCGGCGACGATTTTACTTATTAAAAAATTTTGGTTATTCTTTTTCATTTATTCATTTACCTATTTTAATCATTATTTTACAATTACCAACAGTTAAAAAACCTTTTTTAAATTTAATTATATAGCGATACAATTGGCAACAATATTGATTTCAATAATATATTATGTAATTATATATTTTTAAACTTCCTTAATAATTGAGGTATTGTAATCATCTCAATTTTTATTTTTTTTGTAATATCTTAACGTTGTGAGGTGTTTGACACTTTTTAGAATTATACATGTATGTATGTGTGTGTGTGTGTGTATGTATGTAAGCATTTTTTTGGCTCAATTTTGTCTCAACCTGATTATGCAATTGACATCATTTTTTCCAATTAATGCGATGATGTAACTCAGAGCGGATTAGTTTTCCAGCAATATCGACCGAGTGGTTTTTATTTTTTTTTTTTAAAGGAAAGATAAGCATTTTTCGCTATTTCTAAAATACTAAATTAGTGATTAGGGTGGTTGTGGGTACAAATCAATGTGTGTTTATGTCAGTAAAAAGTAATGTAAAAATGAAAAATAATATATATATATTTATTGTAATTAATAATCAAATGATGGCATGATTGTTATTAGAAAAATAAAAATAATAATAAAACTTTTTTCCTAACCAGGAAGTTAATGCCATGAGGTTCATAATTATAAAGTTGTTATGTTTGTTATTTATTGAGTACAACGAGCGCGAACCAGAGCTCAATTTTGACTCGCTGCGCTAGCAAAATGTCGGTATGTATTAACATATTGAGCGCAGCGAGGTGCAAACAGCACCGAAGTTGCATTTACAAAACGTCAAAGTATTTTGTCCTCAACTATTTCACAAGATAAAAAAAATAAGAAATGTTCTAAACGCTGTTAAAGTATTCGGCACGCGCATGCGCAGACTGATGTCTATCAGTGTAAAAATTTGGAAATTTTCAGAGATACCGTTTTTGAATGATGCTTGCACTAAGGATGCAGAAAAGTCTCTCAGAGAGAGCTTCACTCAATAAATGATAAGAAATTATAAAAGAAAATAATTGGACTTTTCAATATAACATTAAAACGCTGTGGCTTAACCTTTCTATTTTGTGTACTATGTATTTTGTTTTACCAGTTAGAAAGGCAAAAACGAATTCAATTTATTTTAAAGTCTTTTTAGAACTAAATTGTTTTTAGATGTTTTATAAGGTTTAGAAATTACCTTCTTTTTAAAAAGCTTTAAAGAATCTTAAACATTTACAGAATTTATATCAAAGCGAAGATTTTGTAAAGTATTTGGTAAATGTTCCATAGTCTAACTTCACCCTTGAATTAACATTTTCTTCTCTGGAAGAAATACCTTATAACCTATTCCAGTGTTATATTTGAGTGAATATTCAGTTTTAAATTATCTTAGTAAAATAAAATTATTCAATTTAACTAAAATATGTAATATCTCACCAAAATTATATCGATAGATTCAAATCTGCTTTCAATTTCAAATCATCAGATCAATCTCTTTGAGCCAGCGATATTCTGACTGCCCTAACTTAAACATCGTTAGGAACTAATTTTTAGAAAATTAAATATGCTCAACAATAAAGAAAATTAATACTAAATATGGTAACGATAACATAGTAAATATTTTTAATTGTTTAAATTGTAAACGAATAATGAAACGGTTATGTCCAATTATAAATTTGCGCTAATAACTGTCTTATTTGTGTAAAATAATAATTGTTTCTCAATTATTTAAATTTTATAGATAGTTTTGTATATTTGAATTAAATATCAGTATAGAAATTCGTATAAATACGGTGACCCAAGTAGATTTAGATTTAGATCCTGGTGGTAAGAAACTGAAATTATTGTCAGTTGTGATTATAGGTATTAAATATACGACTTGCACCGAAAATCTGGCACTTAACTTTATTAAGAGTGTACGAGTTATATTCTCTACCGTTACTAATTTTCGTTTTATATATGTTCTTAATAAGAGGAATAAAATAAAACAACTGAAAAAAATAGTTTTAGAGAAGAATTTATATAAAATTTTATTGCATATAAAAAGTTCAGTAATAGATTTTTTTTTATTCTAAAAGTGCAAGATTGCAACCTTCCTTGAGTAATATAGAAACTTCGAAAGCAAACCTTTCACAATTTGTCATTGCTCTTTTTAGTTACAAAAAATTCAAGACTAAATGGCGATTCACTTCTTATACATTTCTCAAACTAGTAGTAGCTGGCTAGCTAGTAAAATAAGTGCCCAAGTTTATTAGAGCGTGGTAAATTTGAGAATAATGATTATTAATATAAAAAGTCTTGATTAAGGATTACTCCCGCTTTTAAAAATGTATAAAAGTTATTTTGTTACATCAGTAGGAATGCGCCTTACCACCTATGACTACATTTCCACTTATCATCAGGTGGAATGTAGTCAATTATTAACTTAGGCAGATTTAAAAAAAAGGAAAAATAAAGAACTATCATTACATTAGATTTAATAAATTATTGATCGAAGCAAACGCAGCGCGCGAAGCCCTTTATTAGAGACTTTTCTACAATCTTTGTGCAAGCATCAATCAAAAACGGTATATCCAAAAATTTCAAAATTTTGCACACTAATAGACACCAATCTGGTGGTGGTTTTTTAAATATATTTTTTTTAAAAACAAAAATACAAAAAATATAATAACGAGTCTCATCTTGAAAAATAGTTGGAGACAGAATGCGTTGACATTTTGTAAATGCAATTTCGGTGCTGTTAGCATCTCGCTTCGCTCAATATACTTATAATATATACCGAGTTTTTGTGAGCGTAGCGAGGTTTCAAAATCGAGGTCTGGTTCGCGCTCCTACTTTATTATCTCTTCTATAGTCTAAAAATATTAAGTGCATAATAATATATTAATTTCGTTTTGGTTATTGTACATTGATGTAAAACTGTGAACTCGTTATTAAAGGTTATTTTTAAGTGAATTCTTTGAAGGAATTTTATATAAACCATTTCAGGAAATAAGGAAAGGTTAGTTATTTTCACTTATAAATATAAAATACTTAACAACGATGGGGAGAATAGTTATGCGCAATAATATTAGTATTAAAATCAATTGTATCTAACAGGAATTTGTTATAAATAAATTTTAGACTACATATCATTACGTAATGATATGTAGTCTAAAATTTATTTATAACAAATAAGAGAATTAAATATTTATAACAAAATAATGACCCACTTACGAGTATGACCAACACAGATTGCTTACATGACATGACAGGACATGTTTTTAGATGCTGTTACAATCATTAGTCATAACATAGTTATATCGGCCATCATAATGAACCATTTTGTTTTTAAAAAGTTTAATGCGGTGTTAATATTAGATTTTTATCTACAAAAATGATTTTTATTGAAATTGGAATTTATAAAAAGCATTTATTTGCAATAAGCATTTAAATGATAAAGAGAATTAAATATATATGTTTAAAAAAAATGCTTAGAACTACTCAGAACATCTTAAAATGTAAAAATATTATAAAAAATCCGATCTCAAAAATAATTGTGATTACAATAGCTTCCTTAATCGGGAGATTAAAATTATTTAATTTTATTAAGGGGTTTTATACTCAAAGTTTCACCTCAACTGTGATTAATAATAAATTTGGCAAGTTCTCTCTTTTATTAGAATGGACGTTGACCTCCATTAATGTATTTGCCAAACATGAAACTAATTATTAAGTATGAGCCGAGCCAAATGCTTATTATGATGTTAAATTTTGATATAAATGTATACTCTTCAATACATTCATTCATTTTTGTACAAATTTTTGTAGTTTGTTATATAAAACTTATTGATGTTTTAAAAGTATAATTTAGTATGATTAATAGTATAATAATATAATAAAAATAGTCGAAATATTAATTTAGTAATTGTGAACATAATACATATTTTAAGCATTTTAAAAAAGAGTTCTTAAATGTATCTAAAAAAAGTAAATAAATATATAAATTTTAACAATTTACAAAATAAAATACAACAAAAAATCGAGTTTGTTGAAAAGTAATCTTATAGAGGAGTTGCATACCCAAATCCACTTAGGGTTATAAAGTTTAATACGGGTCTGAAGCTTTGTCGTACACCGAAGTTGCCTTTGTTGTTTTATTCGCACATACTTAAAATAGATTCTTAATAGTAGAAGTATTATAAATATACTGACAAGGATGAGGCTATGTTTTGAGCTCAAAACATGGCCTCATCCAACTGGCTACTTTTCTGTTTTGATGGTAAACTCCACCGAAAAATATTTTCAAGTAGTATCTTGAATATTTTTTGGAATATAATAATACTTATTGACAAATATTTTAAAATAAATAAATAGTTTTGTTATGACAAAACTATTTATTTATTTTAAAACAATAAAAATAATTTACTTTATATATTGATCTAAATATAGTTCTAAATCTGCTGACTCGTAGCATGGTAAATTTAAGTGAGTTGTCACGCGATAGAATAATTCTTAAGACTGATAATCGCTGAGTGGCGTTAACGCTTAGACTTACAATTACTAGGACTTATAAATAATATTATATGTTATTTTGCTCTACTTTCTCTAGTGTTTGAATTTTATTTAATTAACTATTTTCAAACTTTAACCTGTTACTGAGAATATCCTGATTGAAACTTATGAAAGTACTTAATCCTGGGAACGAATTCAAAACCATTATATTTGTTTGGACGTTCAAATCGTTAACAGTAAATATGCTACTTATTTCTTACGCATCCTATTATTATTATTATTTTTTTTTTTCTTATTGTAGGAGAATCCTCATAGATACCGTGGACAGTAGGAGCGGCCCGCGGCTATGCCGGACTCTTACGAGCTAAACTCCTACGGTCCTCCACTTCGCTGCTTTGTGGTGACAACACGGAGATTGCTTTGCGCCCATTCCGCATCCCCACCAGCAGCAACTCTGTTCTTGCTCAGAGACGAGACGTCCCACCTCTGGAATGGGACTTTTTAGAAGAGAAGCCCATTCCTCCCCTAGGCGATGCATCGGGAGCACCTTATGCATCAACCGCCTCGGGGACTTATCTCCTACGGGGCGCCCGATCCCCCAAATCGAACGCCCGGAGGTCCCCGTTACACATCATATAACCCACAAGTACATTTGCCATAAAACAGTAATAATAACTAAGTGTTGCTTGATTCAATGGCGTCTTTTATGTTTCAAGTAAATATTATCAGTCTTTGTACTTTTGCTCTAAAAATTAGACAACATAATTATTTTTAAATATATAGGTTTCTTCACGTCGTTTTTTCTTTGCCAATTCTTTTTAGCTATATGACGTAACGGTTGAATGTCAAACCTGAAATTCGTAGGTTCAAGGGCAAAAATTTGTACTGCTATCAGACTAGTCAATTTAATAATAAGATTGAGAAATAAATACTACTGTTAGAAACATTTTGTCGATTAACTAGAGAGGCGTTGTAGTATCCAATTTTCTTATGTAAATACACAAGTTCCGTTTTGGCTTGAATAATTCATTTGTCACGTCGGCGTTTGACTCCTTTAGTTTAAAAAACAACACGAAAAAGGTACAATATAATCAAAAGGAAATTGGAAAAGCTTAGAATTTTCATAAATATTGGTATTTTTATATTCGTTTTACCCTTTTTAATTTATAAAAACAAGTTCCTTATTCATTTAAAGATTATTTTAAGTAAAGAAAAATGCATAATTCTCATGATTTATAAAAATTGAACACTACAATGACAATATGAATTGTGATAATTACAGCAATAAAATGTAGCCTTAAGCTATTCTTAGCAGAAATATTTCCAAAATTATATATCACTTAATACTTTAGTACTGAAAATGAGAGTAGTTTCAGATATCTATTGGTCATGGTAAGTACTCTATTTAGCATCTGTTGTTTTATTCCTTGGTCTTAATTAGCACATTTCGCTATAGAACAGTTTGACGTTCTGTAGTAACTGTTTTCTTGAAATTTTTTTAAAAATATACGAAAGCCTTGTTACTATTGTGCTTTTTCTTTCGTGGTCTAGAACTTTTTGGTATACGGGCAGGTGAATGATTAACAAAAAGCTTAAGGGAACTTATCAATATACAATATTTTGTTTGAAATATGTGCTGTTTTGAGTTTTGTTTTGATATTTACTTATTTATTGTCTCATTTAAATCATATCATGTACTTAATACTTTAATTAGTTCTACCGTTTGTGAATTATTCAGAGGTTTATAATATTGAATTCATTATATCATATTTTATAAAATATTATGAATATATTAATATTTAAAATTCGTCATTAAACCAAATAATTCAATCAGGAAATCCAATCGCTAGTTTACAAAATTTGATAAATACAATATTTGCATATATAGACTAAATGGGCGTCACTCTGAACATTTGGTTAAAAAATAATTTTCTTATTTGGTGTGCCAAAAATTTTCTTGGTATAAAATGTATAGGGATTAAGTAGGGAAATTTAAATAATAAAAAGTATTGAAAGTAAGCAGGGGTGATTCTAATGTTGTTCAGATTATTTGGCCCAAAATATTATTAAATATTTTATTAAAAATTACAGAATATTGATCTCTTGAAGACAAATGTGTTAAAAATAGTAAAATTTAATTGTTGACTTGATTTTTTTTAACAAAATCTTTTTAAATCTACAGAATGATTTCGATTGCTGACATCATTTGTTTATGTTATTTTTGTTATTCTTAGTGAATTATTTTGATGCAGTACAAACACATAATATTTAATATAAATATTATTTTATTATCACTCAAGTTTCTCGATGTCACAAATTTCGAAAATTTTAATTTTGCTGTGTGCTATTGCGGACATAAAGTTTTGATTTAAAATTGATTATTATATATTAATAAACATTATAATTTATAACGTTAAGTATTTTTATATATTTTACAATATTTTATATATGCAAAATATATATAAAATATTTTATGTTATCTGTTATTTTTGGACTGTCCGGTATTGTGTTTAAAAATTTACTAATAATTTAAAATTTATTTGCCACATTTACTATGTATGCCAATTTTGAGAGTTGAATTTTTTTGTTGTTTATTATCACACTTTGATTAAACTATCATCAAAAAAAATTGTTGGAATCATTCATTGTGAACATAAGACTACAGAAGCCCTTAGGGGAATTGGGAATCGGAGTGAGGATCTTGACAAAAATGAAATAGTACCCATTGCTTCCCATAATATTCCCAGACTGGGCCAATATACAAACAGGTACCTTACTAAATTGGCATTTCTGAATAAAATACCCTTTAAAACGCGGTACGGAACGAAGTTACCTTATAAATTGAGTTGCCGATGTTGGATTACGCTACAAAAAATGTAGTTTCTATTACATTTTGTATTTATCTCAAGGGAAATATAATTTGCATACTTTCACAGCTCCGATATTTTGGGGTATAATATTGATATTCGAGAATAGAAAAATAAAATACATAAAGCGTCTGTCAAATTGGACAGAGACAGCGTTATCACTCCCTATTTCAATTCCCATTGATATGACCTGATCTATAGCACATTGCGAACAATCATCCGCACGCATTCCAATTGATTACGTTTTGCTGCAATGATCTCTGTTTCGTGAGTCACCAACATCTATTTAACTCACTTTCTGTGACATGGTGACAAAGAGATTTTGCAGATATTAATTGTTACAATTATTGTCTGCCATTTACTCCCTGTTGTGAAAAAGTAACTGTAAGGAACCTTCATCACTAGTAAATCTTAAAGTTGTTCTTGCATTTGTATTTCTGATGTTTTGATACGTTTTCTAATATATATATATGTAAGCATTTTTTAATAGCTACTCATACCATTACACCATAGTCATATCTTTAACATAATTTTGTACCTTTACGTAAAGACTATGTTAATGTCAAGTAATATCTACTTACTATTTAAATTTCTTACACTCTTCTGACGTCACCTCTCCTTCTTGCATTGACTATGGTCTTAAAGAGGAGGAAGACGAGCGGAATAACCAAAAAATTCTCGCAGCCTTATCGGCGTATTTATTCATTACCTTCCGGATCGCCTCGAGGAATACTACTAGATATCGCAAGATATTTCCTATATCAGGGTATGAGAAGTTACTAGGTCGTGAGCATCATATTCACTTATCATCATATTATCGCAATTATCTAATCCAAGATAATTATTATAGCTGGATTTTTTTTGCTAGCATTATTACAGATTATAGTCAGCTACCATTCAGCAAAAGTAATCAATTAGTTAAAAATTACAATTAATTTCAATCCATCACAATCTGTTCACAATGTTCTTCTAAGCTGCGTAGAAAGAAAGAAACGTATAATCCATAAATAAAAGAAAAATCAAGGTTTCTATTTTAAAAAAGTCATATATTATACGTTTAACGTATATTATTATTATTATATATTCATAAAAATTAACTTGAGGAATTTATCATTACAGAAAATATAATAATGAATTTAAAGAATTTGTAAAATATCTTTTAAAAACCATACCATTAAAATATATATAATGATAAACACGACTAAACCTTGTAGTTATTCTTATTTTATTTAAATGGGCTACTAAACATTATATTTATATATTACCAGAATTTTAAGAACCCTATTATTTCAATTGGTATAAATTTTATGTGATATTGGTTTATCATTGTTTGAACAGGATCTACAAACGTCGTTAGGCCAAACTATTTTGTAAGATAACGAAGGGGTTTGAAAAATAGGGTATTTGTAAAATATAACTACTGCATATAAAAATTTGTATATCTAATGTTTACATATTAGCTACATTTAAAACCTGATAAGAATAATAACAGACTGATTTTAATTTTTTAAATATTTTTCTTTTAATATTGTTTTTCAATAATAACACATTATAATAATGTAATTTATAATGTATATAAGAGTTATCACTCCTTGTTGCCAAACAACTTGGCTACAAAAACATTAAATTAACATAGTTTTGATTATAAGCCATATTTAATATTCTTGTTTTATAAGATTTTTAGGAGCTAAATAGAATCTATGATAAATAACGTAACATACTGACAGAAACTACATGTCACTTCCCAGTAAAGAAGATTACAATTAAAGCTTGAATATATGGAGATAAAGTAAAAACGTAAATTAATATAACCGAGTGAACACCTTTTAAAATAAGTTTTAAGTTAATTTATTACTATTTGAAACTAGCTGACAAATACAAAACATTTTAAAATTTAATTTTACTCAAAACTATATATATATTTAAATAATTCATGAAAAAAGTAACAGATTAGTATTATCGGAATTTGTACTGTTGAAATGTTAATTTTTTTCATTTCTGACTCGACGGTAAAGTGAAAAATGCATGAGCTAATGCACTCTCAACTCTGTGCTACTTCAGTAACCTGAGCGGTGAACCTTAAAAGAGGTTGAAGTCGGAATATATTAGACACGCTCCTCATAAAATAAAGGTAATAAGGGATAAAATTATAATGCAATAGTGAAATATGTAAAAGTTTTAGAATTCATAATAATTTAGTATATTGTCTAGTTTTGACTCGGAATATCGGAAACTATTTAAAATATTTAAATAAATTCAATCATGCGTATTAATAAATTAATTAATCATATTAAGTATTTATGACACAATTACATCTATGGAAGGAGGAGACATCTATTAGGTCTTTTAAAAACCCTAACCAATGTAACATGCAATTGAGCAGTATATAATAATGTTGAATATATATTATTAATAATAATATTGGATGTTGTTTTAATAATAACTTTTAAAATTTCAATAACCTAACTAAATGTATGTTCTTAAGGCATAATAATAGTGTTTTAAAAATATATGTACAATATTATAAGACTAAAATTATTGCAAAACGTTGTTGTTTGTTAAAATAACAATATGGTTATAATAGAATATCAAAATGGTATCGAACGTATCTTGGAAGGGGCATAGATGCTCGTTGGAGCAATTTATATAGAAATATTTTTATTATTTACTTGAAGCATTTTTCCCACTTTCTTATTGTATAATATAAAGAACATTCGATGATTTGAGTTCGTACGTTTTATTTACTTTATCATATATACGTTTTATTTACTTTATCATATAATAAAACTAAAATGAAAAGAACATTTTTTAACAAAAATAAAAACAAAAATATTTTATTACGCTTCTTTATCCATACCTTTCAGTGCTGCTTGTGCTTCTTGAAAACTTTAATACCTGTTATCAGAAATGGCTTTTCTAGTACGTATAGATCGTCCACGTTGGAAGAAAGGTGCGAATTTATAAGTTGTCTTTCGACCTCTTTCACCTAGTTAGGCAAGTGACAAGAAAATCTGATGTATAGGGTCACATAGCCTGGACTTTCTGTTTACAACTGATCTGGACAGGAATCATGTCAAATTTTCTTTCCATTTGGGAATTTTTGACTACTGTCTGATACAATCTAGTGTCAACTTATTACCGACCAGTTGCAATTCATACGGTACAAGGCGAGTATGAAGATACAAGTCATCAGCTTAGGAAGAGAGTCAGCCTCTTTTATGTTATATCCTTATCAGCCGATCTGCTTCTCTTCTGATGATCTATTGACTTGCGCGGATACTATAGGCGATGTGTTGCATCAGGCAATGGATTTTTCACTCTTTTTGTTTATGGACCCATCGGTGACTGAAAATGCTTATTCTAAATAGCGAAAATATTCGCCCTACCTTAAATGTTGAAGCTCAAGACTGCAGAGTTAAGACGTGAGTTCTAAAAATGAAAGCTTTTAACAAAAGTACTAATTCTATTAAAATTCATGACGAAAGACTGGTCTCCTGCAAATCATTAAGATTGGCAAAAATCTTGCTGTTGAGATTTTTTCCCCTTGCAAAAGTGATCAAAGGAAACTGCTGTCAACTATCCTTGCCTTGTTTGGCGAAGCCTCCTAGATACAGCGAAGAAGAAAACAAATCTATTTGCTTCTCTTTTTTTTAGTGAATGGCATCTAGGTAGTCACAATTATACTACAGCACATCTTCCTCATTGTATAGATGCCATAAATCCGCATCAAAAACAAAGGGATATGTAGGTTGGAAATAAAATCATAAAATGATTTTTAATGATTAAATATGTAGTGTTTAAATGTTATTTAACTATTATTTTCTAGAACTAAAATAATAACTTATTTTTTCTTTAAATAAAAACTTTCAATATTTCACTATCATTATTATAAATTATATTTTTATGCTTTATTATAAATATTACATATACTACATAGTATGTTTATGTTATGAAATTTATTATAAATCGAACATATTCTACATAGTATGTTTATGTTATGAAATTTGAATAATAATATTCAAATTTAATGTTAATACAACTTTGACTCTTCAAATATCAAATTTCCGTCTCTGAACGTTAAAGTGAAAAATGCATGACTTAATGCACATTCATTCTAAGCTTCTTGTGTAAACCTTAAAAGAGGTTTGTTCGTTTACATTTAACATAACTTTTTTTAAAGTGGCAATAAAAATAAATATAGATTTTTCATTTTAAAATATCCTCTGGATGCCACTCAAGCCTCTAGGCTTTGTAATATGTTACACTAGATTGAAATTTCTTACACTAGAGTCTACTCTAGTGTAACAAATTACAAAAAAAATGTTTTACATTTTTACATTATAAATTGCTTAAAGTATAGAATCATTCAAAAATAAAAAATGTTGATAACTAACAGGCATTAAATTAAATTTAGTAAAATATCTATTACAAATAGTTAGCTCCCATTGTGAGGATGTTAATGCATTTAATATAGCAAAAATAAGAAATATATACGAACGAAAGTTTTATAATCAATTATTATAATGCGTTTTTTAACTTTTAATTACAACTTTACAATCCATTGCTCTTTTATTAAAATGAATATTAACAAAATGCGCTTGAATAGTGAATTCTAAACATAATTCTGTTTAACTCAATCTACGCTTAACCATTGAAACACGATCTAACCTAAATTGAATTGCTAGAATAGGTCAAGTTGTGTATTTGCAATACTAAAACTATTAACTATATTAAAACAATTCGGAATTATGTGATGGCTAAATACATTGTTAAACAATTATTTGTACCTTAGATTTAACAAATGTTAAGCCTTTTTTTATTTTAAAATTACGTAACCGTTTAATCTATTTTTCAAAGAAATTTTACTCTTCCGCCAAAATTATCAGTTCCGCCAAAAGTATCATAGATAATTTTATAATTATCAGAAGGTATTCTAAATAGATATTAATTTCTTATACATTAAATTAAAAATTACTTTATAAGTCTTTTGCCTAATTTCATTACTTATCTTAACTAGAGATAACAGGAAGATATGAATTCCACTGCACTTTTAAGACTTCATTTTTAGAATCAAAGCACGAATGAAGAACTAGGAGTCATCAAAAGTTCAAAGTTTCACGTCAGAACAAAGGTATGGGATGTATAATTGTCACAAAGACCATCTTGATCTGATTCCTGACACACTGTGGTTTTGAAGAAACTTTTGAGTAACAAAAAAAATGCTGTTGTAATTCCTATGGTTTTACCTTTCTGTAACATAAAAATCATATGTATATGCCATTTATTGTCTACTCGACAATTTACTTTTTTTTATATTCTGTCAAAAAATACATACTAATATAAACTTGTATATATAGAATATATAGCTAAGATATATAATAAATATTAAAATATTAACATAACGGTAATATAAACTATATATATATAGAAACATATTTATTGCCGGATTTTTTAAGAACAAATTTGATTTCGTCAATATGTTCTGGAGAGCTTGCACGAAAATCAAATGTGTGAGAAGGAACGACCACTTAAAGATTGGATGACGAGCGAAGATATTAGTAATGAATGTTTTGTAATAGTTTAAATTTATGTTTTAAATACTTCGGAGAATACTCGTTAAGATAGATATACAAATAAAAATGAATGAAAATATGCTCTATATAAACTTTTCAATTTCAATATTTAAGCAAGAAAATTAAGTTCAGAATTTATTTCGGAACAAAATCGGTCTATCCAAATTATACATTTTAGATAAACGTTCAAAATATGATTAACACCGGCAGAATCTGAATCTCGGGTATACAATCCCTCGCTCAGCAAAAAATACGATAGTGTCTGTATTTCGCTCTGATAAATCCTACATTTTAAATTTAATAAAAAAATTTATAGAAACAATAAATATAGAATGGCAAAATGTTTGTTCATACATAGTTTTTTAAACGTTGTTTTCGGTTGTGGCATCTTTTCAATGTTATTAAAATGGGCATTATAATTAATAAATTGTAAGACTTATAAAGGTAGTGGTAGTGACACAGTAGCTTTACTGACCGATCTACGATACGGTACTCCACATATTACAGGTTTAAATCCTGCCCAGATTCAGATTGTTATTCTTTTAGAAGATATATATATATATATATATATATATATATATATATATATATATATATTTCATAACCTAAAACAAAATCAGAGAATATTAATAATTTTTATTGAATAACAGTTATTTACATGTCATAAATCACTTATTTGTAGATAAATACAAAACAGTCCAGAGACCCTTTATTAAGCGTAATAAAGTTTTTAAAGCTATTTACAAACTATCGTTTGATTTATTGTTATAAAGAACAAATAATATTTGTTGTTTAAATTGCACATTTATTTTTATTCAATTTATGCTATAGTGACAGCAAAAGCTGATGTTTCCAAACATAACTCAATTTTAGTACATTTTAGTGAAATACAGTTTGAGAGGAAATAAGCGAGATTAATATAATAACAGTGTAGTTTATTGAAAAGTTCGTTGTGATTGAAATATTTACTACTAAATATTTTGTCGGTCAGCGTCACTTGAGTTACTTGGTTTGAACTATTGGCAATATAACTAGTTAAACATAAAAACACAATAACTTAACAATATATATAAAGACTAGTTGTTACTCGTGGTTTAACTCGTCGACGAACGTTTTTATTAAGTGAAGTTTTCCGTGAAAATGTTTTATTATAAACAGAAAAAGTTTTTCAAATCCAACTAGTGGTTTCAACTTATGTATTAAACCATTTTTTCCGCTTTATAATATTAATATAGATAATCTTCCATGGGTATACAAAATACATTGATTATTTTTGTTGTTAAATGGAGTCATTTAGAGGTATTCTATATGGCGATTTGCAAATTTTTTTCCTTTAGATAACACATACAGAGATAAATCCAATTCATTGGTTTATCATTATCGGTTTCTAAACATAAAAAACCTATTTTGGTATATATAACTAATTTTCAATTTATTTTTCCAGTCTACAGACCAGATGTCACTGGTTTTGTGTTTTGTAAGCTTCAGCTGTGCTTGTTAAGTTCGACTTGAAACTTAAGCTCTTTCTTATCTACCTTATTCAGGAAGCTCGGAGAGATGGCTTATGTGGTCTTGCATAGGTGAATTGACAGTCTAATATGTACTCTTTAACCTTTGCTTTTAAATGTAAAATACTGAATAATAAATGCATAAAGCCAGTGGTACTTTTTGGTTAATCATGTTATATTCAACCACAATGTCAAACCATCAAAGTTATTTATGCTGTATATTATATGTATATGTTAGCGTACAAGGAGTCGATTTTTTTGCCATAACAGGGTTTTGGATTTATAATATAATATTCTTTCATTTGGTATTATTTAAAAAACTAATATTATTTTAAAAACTTGAGAGTGAAAAGGAAGTGCAAACAGTCAATTAAAAACATAATTTATAATTTAACTTAACTTGTTTAAATTTTAATAACTTTAAATGTGAATTGAATTCTATTTAAATTGAAATAAGGGTGTTTAAGTTTAATTAAATGTAAACAACAATATAATAGCGAGACGTTTGTCACATTTTTTAAAAGTTAAAAGATTCCGAGCGTGTTCTTATATTCCGATTTCTAAAACGCCAGTGTTTCCGATTCTACAAGGTTGATAAAATAATAGCTTTATTCCATATAATGAATAGGTATAAAGTAGTAAATAAAAATTAAACTGATCATAGGTAGAGTTAATCCTTGTTGAATCTTGGAATATATAATATTTAGATCAGAGAAGATCCAAATTTATAATTACCAACAAGAATGTTAATTGTAGAGAATTATTTTACAATTATTTTACAAATCAAAAGATACATGGATAGTTTTATTTTATGATCATTTAAATACAGGTTACTTAATTTTTTTTTCTTTTATATAAATAATTTTAGTTTTCCATGTCAGCTTAATTATTTATTAGTATTTTATATATTTCCATGTTACAGGCACATGTTTCAATTACTTCATATTCTATTTGATTCACAATATAAATTCTTATAATAACACTTACAGCAATTTATTCGTTTATTGAGTATATTACAAAATTATTAAAAAAAGTTAAAAAGTAATATCCTAATTGTAAATAAAAAGTTTTATTAATTAAGCATTTTATGAATCGATATTTCTCAAACAAACTTCAAAGAGCTTATTAAACTTTTCTTGCAAACAACTTCTTCGTAATTTCACAAAACGTTTTGTTAAAATGAAAACATTTACTGTAAAATTTAAAAGTAATTTTCGTAGTTAGCAGGTCAGTTAGTCAAATTTCTTAAGTTTTAAACGATATATTTATATATATTTTCAATGTCGTTTATTAATACCACATTTTCGTGGTATTTTACCTTACAGTTTCTTAGTTCAGATGTTCTAAAACTATTTAAAATAATTTAAGTCGTAGAAATTATGTAAAAAGAGTCGCAGTGTGGCAGAGATATGGGAAGACTTCTTTTCAGATTTATTATTTTGGGAAGAGTTATGAGACAATAATTTTTTAAATGAAATTTAATACATTTTCTTATCAAAAATAGAAAAAACATTTTAAAGCTTACATATAAATTCAGTGTTATACATTTATACCATCCCCATCTCTCTTCAGCTATGAAAAAGTTATTTATTAATGATTTACCAAATACCAGAATTTATTTGATGATTTATATATTAATATTTTAAATCAACTTTTGTTCCGAAGCAATAAAGTTCACCTTAGATCCTGAAGAATTGGCCAGTTTAAAAATTTTATCAGTAATATTATCAAATATAAAAGTCATAGGTAATGAATTTAATGGTATAACTAAATATATAAACAATTTTAAAAATAGTGTAATCTAAAATGACTAAGTATTTAAAAATCAAAGTGACTTTGAAGACGGTATAGCAGATTGTTGTTAGTACTAAAATTTTAACCTTATAATATTTTCTTAAGAGACGAACTTAAAATTTGTTGGCACTTATTACTTTTCTAGGTAAACAAATCATTATTACTATTTAATAGAGTAACAGTAGATAATAATAAACTAATCAGTTTGTTTCACACCTTAGAATATAATTTTTTGCAGTTATTATTACTACAAAAAATATTTAAAAGATAGTAAATTAAAATGGCTTTTATTTTACTATATAATTTAGAATGTAATATTATATTCTATACATCTATATTAAAAAGTAAAGTTTGTGCATTTAGAAATACATACAAAACCAACAATATGTTTACACATTTTAAATAGGTTGGTAGTATTCAATAAATATTTAGTATTAAGGTTAGATAACTCCTTATAAGCGTCTAAACAAATATATATTTATAATTAAGAAAGATAATTCAAAATTTTAATGTATTCTATAGATTGTCAGATAAGAATGGTATCTATACTAAATACTCAGGAAAGTGCATATCCATTGTAATTAGGCGGCAAGATGATGCGAGGTTTTGCTATGTTGTTGTGAGTTATAGTTCCAAAATCATTTCAAAAATTTTAAAAATTTGGGGATAAAAAATCGATAGATTTATTGAGCTGAGCGAAGTGAATTTCTGTACCGGTCAACTCGATCAAAATTTGTCCACACCGATTGATCCACACAGTTGATTATCACATGCCTATCTTTCTTTAGATAGATTTTGAAAAATTTGACATTAACTTTAATTTTAATTGAAACATTCTATTGCACGTGCAGAAGGTAATTTTTTACTATGACTGACTATTTGTGTCTTTTTTTAAAATGTAGACCTTGGTGAAATCTTATCAAGCTAAAATTATCCTGATATATTTTTCATTTCGATCAGCTTCCTAAGCTTGCATGCTGGTGGCCCTCGTATTAAAATACGAACTGTATTTGAAACTGAAGCAAAAGAAGAGTCTTCTCGTCAAAGGTAGATATGACGTCATCACAACTTTGACGATTCTTTTCGAACATTACCTAATAAATAGTTTTCCATTTCTTATATATACAACACTCTTATTGATATTTTCCGAATGTGAGAAATTAGAGATGTACATTATATAATTTTTTTTTCAGTCTTCTTCTAGAGGAATCACAAAAGAACGTTATACGTTAAGAACAGTAGTGCAAAGCTATCAAAATTTAAAAAGAAACTGTCTTGTCTGTATATGCAATATTCTTTTATAGAACCATTACCAATTCTTAAGAATAGTCTTAGTTTCAACCTATCAATTACAGGTTGATAACAACACTATTTCTAAGATCCATCAAAAGTACAGAAATAATATAACATTATTTTATATCATATTATTGGATCATTATAATAAAGTCAATACAAACTTTTTACAGGAAGAATTGAATTACATGAATCCGAAATCCAAAAAATATTGCAAACGGAACTTAAAGTATATACACACTTAAGTATATACATTAATCTAACCAATAAATATGAATCAATATCTTTTTTTTATTATAAATAAAATCACACATAAAACGTTACATATCTTGTAGGAAGCTGGATTACTATGCCATTAATTTGAAGCAGATTTAAAATTGTAAAAAAAAGTAGAATTAAATACATTGGCCACACTTTTCTCTCTAATAATATAAATTGTCAAGTAATACCCTATTTTTCTGAATAGCCCTATTATAAAAATTGCTTTTTAGTCAATTTGATTAAAAAAACGTATTGAAATTTAATATAAACAAACTTGTATTTTTACATAAATAGCTAATTGTAGAATATGATTAATTGAGAGTGCAGGAAGATTAATCGATGTTTTGATATCCAATAGTATATTCGAATATTGTATGAAAATGATCCGTTTTAGATTATAATCGACATGGACTCAATTAGTAACTTAGTGGTAATGGGTATAATTAATGAAGTTTCATAAAGCGGTAATAGAACTAAAATATATTCTATTTTATTTGACACTCATTACTATGAATGTTGGGAAGAGATTAGAAATTTGCATTTCAACGAGACGAGGAATGCAAGCGGGAGGTACCCTCCGAGATTAACTTGCTCGGTAGACTATTCTTGCGGTAAATATCTCAAAATCCTAGCCCAAGTAAAGGGCTTATTAATTCTCTGAAATTCCAATGTTCCACTTTGAAGAGGCTTGAGGTAGCACAAAGGACCATCTATTATTTTGAAGGGCCTCGTCTCGGTGGCATGAATAATTTTGTCAAAAGATGTAATTTCGTTTTGGTGGCGGTTGTTTTGATGGTCATAAATTATTCCAGAACGCCACTATTGTAGGTAATAGGGTCTTTCTTGTTCTCTTTATACATAATTAAGATTATCTTAATACTAAATATATTGACCTTATATTTCTATCTATAATTTTATAATTACATAAAAATGTGAGTTTATATATTTAAAAAAAAACTAATATTTTTTTCTTTGTAAAAAAAAACTAAATAAATAAATAAAAAACAAAAAAATACTATTAATTGAACTGTAAGTAAGGTAACAAGTAAACATTAAAATGTATTTCGCAATTAAAATAATTAATAAAAGAATTTCTTTTAATTAACTAAGAAATATGTTTGGCAAGTGTGATATGAAAACGTGATAGTTAATATCTTAATCACACAACTGTAGTTACGTTTTCTTAGATTAGTTCTTTTTCATTGACATTAATAATATATGAATAGATATTAATAGTATAAACGCTTAAGGAACTAAATATAATTTTTGCTAAATGCGATAATATGATTAACCGTTAAAATATCGTACTGAAAAATATATATTACATAAAAGAAATTTACGAGATGAAATATAATAATGCTATGATAACTTTTTTTTATAATAATATTTTGTATGGTTTTTTTAATGTCACATCACAAAAATCTTTTAATTCTTTTGACTAATTCTATTTTATGTTGTTCTAACAAAACAAGGTTTAATAATAATCGAATTCTTTATGTAACTGGAAATTCAAAGAAAAAATAACGAGTACGAGTATTGATCGCTTTCTATAATTATGTGTATCTTCATTTTTCAGTTTTTCACGAGTTATCGATATTAATAATTAATCAAAGAATATTTAAAGACAAAATAAAAAGATCATCGTCTGTAAGCTACAAAAAACATATAAAACATACATTAATTACATTTAGATTAATAATAAACTATATAAATTGACACTGTTTCATATGATTTCATAGATTTGATAAAATCGTTTTACATAATCTTTATTATTGTATTAAATTTTTTTAGGTAAACCACTAATAAGATGATATGATTACCTAAGTATTACCTAAATTGTGTTTAAAATATTTGTATTAATAATATTAAATTTTTAAGTTTGCTTTAAAAGTTTTCGTTGCCTCTCAAAATTTAAAAGCAAAGCTATTCTTATACTGGTGATATATAAAAGTCCTTGGGTTCATGACCGAGTAAAGTCAAACGTATACTGAAAGTATACTGAAGTTCAACATTCCTAAAGAATACTGGAAGGACTTTGTATTATTTAATGCAATAAATAAATAGAGTTAAAGCAATTACTTAGGAGAAATTGAATTAAGTTTTTTTATTTAATTTAATCTTTTTATAATCTATTTTATATCTATAACAAATTAATAATATAACCAATGAATGTGATACGTTTAATAAAACTTTAAATTTTCAGTAATGTGTAAGTAAACGATATATGCGTAATTTGAAATATAATTGGTTTATCCAGCAGATATTATTCTATAAACAATGTGACCTATCGGAATTTATTTATGGCCCATTAACTATATCAGGATATTGTTGAAGTGCAATTTAACTTGACTATCGTGCATGTTAAAATAACAAACAATTTCCTATGCAAAGAGTACGTGTTTGCTTAACCTTGGCGCAATGGGAGACTTCCCATAAATATTAATTTAGAATACCGATACCATAGCTAATGGAGCATTTATTTTTTGTGAATCTTAAAGATTTTTTTTTTGTGTTTTCCACAGTTATTCATAGTTTTTTTTTTTTTTTTTATGTAAGATGAGGATAAACAAGCGTGCGGGTCACAGATGGAATGTGATCACCGCCGTCCACGAACTCATGCAAGATCCGAAGATTCCTAAAGCTTTGCCAGCCTTAGAGGTAGGAGTATACGCCTTTTTTAAAGGTACCCATGTCGTATCTGTCTGGAAACACCGCCGAAGGAAGTACATCGATCGCTGGGTGTACTTCTATATATGAACACTGTTTGGAATTATTGTATTACTAGTTCAAAATAATTTACAATACATTTTTAATATAAACAAATGTCAAGTATATTCAGTTCTACAAGTATATTCATAGTATCAAAATTAATAATTCTAGATATATATATTTATATGAGCAAATGATATATAAGAACAAATAGACTGTATATTCCACAATCCTTATTCTTCTACTATTGAAATACTAAATATAACTTTTATGTACAGCCACATAAAGATTATAATTGCATCAAGTTATTGTTTCACGTGGCCGTCCGTACACAATCTAACTTTAGCTGTTTGTTCGAAGCGCGTTCCGTAAACACACCTGTCAGAGTGGTCACGAATTGAAAATCAACTGCTGTTAGACATGCAAATGAAAAAAAGTTAAATTGTAGACGAAAATAAAATTGTGTAGATGAAAATTTATACAACCTGTATATTAGAAGTCAATTTTCTGAATTGCTTGAACAAAATATAAGTTGCACTATTGTTAGATAAATAAGGGGCATCGGAAAAGATTTGAAACGTTCATATTGAAATCAAGAAGGACAAGCATACTGTTATCGTAGAACAACATATGTATTACCTCCATTGTAAATTAATTGTATTGATTTATAATTAAAATTATGGTTTTTATATTATTATCATTATTATTATTATTGCAATTCTAATAATAATATCTTATTTATAATAATATCTTAGTATTTGTACTTGATTGATTTAAATACGTTTTTTGTTTCTGTAGAAGCAGTATACTGCTTAGACGTGTCGGTCATCTTCGGAAAGACGAAGATAGCCGATGAACATTATGTTTAACTGTACTTATGATAGTAATGTTTGGTTATAATTTTAGAATCTTGGCGATTCATAAAATAATATTATATATAAATAAGGAATGAGAATAACGAATTTATTTTAAAAATATACAGAACGTTACAGTAATAATAATAATATAATTACATATTTCTAAATTCCTAACATACCGGTCATACCAACCCACTTTTACGGCAAAAGTTAATAAGCATTTTTTGTTTTATAAAGAGTTTATTTGAAATTTAATGTTATAGTGGAAATATTCTTGGTACTTTAATTTTGTGATTAAACCGAGCTTAACTGTTAGATCATTTTTCATGGTTTATCGTACTGAAAATAAAACTATAATTTTACTTTTAGCAAGCTAAATAATAGCTTCGTTAAAATATTATATATTTCCATCAAAATATACGTTCACTACAGCCTGTTAAAAATAAATTACCCATACCAAAATATTCATTAATCAGTTTTTAAAAAAAAAATTATAAACTTTATTTTGTATCCTATATTCATTTCGTTTTCATTTGTTAAGAAAATATTATTAATGTCATTAAGTTTTTCAATTACGAATGTTACTGAATATCTCATAAAAAATGTAATACACTTTTTGGTATAGGTAACTCACAAGTATTTTAAAATAAAATAACGTGGGCACTTTCAGAATTTTGTAATTAATCATTGTGATTAAAAATTTTCGTTCGAGTCGCGTCAGCTCATTGACTTGACATGAAAATTCCATCATGCAAAGTATTATAGTACTAGCTATTGGCAGCGACTTCGTCTGCCTCATTGCATGATTTAATATAACAATAAACCATTCATCATCACCGAAAATCTTTACATGTATAATATGTTATTTTCTTTGACTGTGATAAACGTATTCTAAATTTAGAATTGAGTATTCCCGTTTAGGCAGTCCAAAATTTTGGAAAAACAAATGATAGACTGGTAAAAATCTTAAAGAGGTTGTTTTTGCCTTAATTTCATGAACATTATTTGAGAAAACATTTTAGTTTGAAATTATACACGGACACATTTTAGTTTATACACATATTATATCTAAAGGATACACAAAGGGGTATATACTTTTACTAGCTCTCCGTCAAAGATTGTTTGCTCCTATAAAATAATTCTTTCTGAACACACGATAGCTTGAAGCTATATTTTAAAGTATATTCATATATATAAAGTATATATATACTCAAGTCTCTAACTCCGAAAAAAAAAAAATCATATTTTTTCTCCTATTGTGACAACTTTTGCTTAGTATTTATTATAATACTGTCTTAATTAGCTTTTTTATACTATAACAGAGTTGTAATCTTATCAATTTCAGACATTTCATGGAATCAAATCTGTGTTTCGACTTCAAAACAATTTTTATTTAGCCGATTTTAATCCTGATAAATTAGTTTGTACATCGAGAAAAAAGTTATAAAATAAACGAAACCTCTAATTTCTAGTAAGGGTTTTTCCGATTACTAGCAATAAAATTCCAGATTCCACTAATACTCATTATGACCACCAGTGATGGGGACCGTAAAAGCCAAGAACTTAATTAACGTCCCTCGGGTTTTACTGAACATTTATTTGGGCGTGAATTTGGCTTCGGGTGTAAAAATAAACAATGAAAATCGGGTGAATACCCTAGCCTATTTTACGTACACGCGCATACATTGATTGAAATGAAAATGCAATATTTATTGGTCTGCACTTCAATATTTATTTAGAATACAGAATTTATTTATTATTTAATTAAACTTTTGATAAACAAAATTAATTTGATTTACTTAATTTTATGTTCTTTTGAATAATAAGATTAACACAAATTCGAATGTCATACTAAGTTATATATCCGTTATAGGATTGTAAACAATATGGTATGTTTCATTTCCAAACGAACGATGATGGCCACAAAAGTGTCAGTCGTTTCATTTAACGGACTCACTAATAAAATAAAATGTTTGTAAATTTACTGGGTGAAAAATTTTTAAGCTATTGGAATTTTACAAAAATACCTTTTTTAATATATTAATTTTTAGTTTTGTTGTATGCTTTAGCAATTCTAAACTTAATCAAAATGCATCATAACTGTACCAATGTGTTTCGGTTGATTTGATCCTAATTATACTTACAAGTGGTAACACAAAAAAAATATTTCTAAAAAATCATAAAAAGTAACTCATTAAATCACTAGTAACTAAAGCGTATTTTCAATTATTTAGTCGAATGGTTTTTATTAAAACACAAATTAGAACATGTTATTTATTGATAGGATTTTATACAATCACAATTAGATTTAATTAAAATATTTCCCAGAACTATTAACACAAAACCGCTTTCATGGACTTCGAAATAGAATCAAATAGCCCGTTCGGCCACATAGTGTAAATCGGGAATAGGCAAGCGGTGGTGCGGCTCTCACGCGTCCAGACACAGGCAAATTGGATTACGTACGTTGAAAGGAGTAAAATGCTGCCGCCAAACAAATTGCTTGTGTCAGGTTAATGGCCAAACAGTGGAACAGATAAAAAAAGGGATATATTCGGCGGAGTTCGTTTGAAATGTCATGTCATCTAAATTGAAATGCGAGATGAGGATTGTAATTAGGATTATGATAAAACGAATTGACAATTTCCCAGATGAGTTTTATTGTTATGATTTATACAAGGGCCATGAAAGTAATAAAATTTTTGGAACATTATTTTAAAATGCACTTACTTGTAATATAATGAGAAAATATAATTATGAAAAGAACTTGTATTAAGCTATTTTAAAACTATTTATCTTGACAAATGCAGAATAAAACGGTATTAAAACACAGGACTCAAACCAGCGACACCCATAATTGATCATCTGTAACTTATTTGCAGGTGGTAGGTAGAATTTATAGTCATTTATCTGCAGTATCAGCAGTATAAATGACTATACATGCAGCTCATATGGGCTGGTTCGACATTTCGGCCATTTGACAGTTCCCTGTGAAATAATTTAGCTGTTAATGCTACGTTTCGTAGGGTAAGAGAGTGAGCCGGACCCTTAAGCACAAATCTTTTCTATATTATATTTATCCGGCTGTAATGACGTAATTATTATCGGACTTCACTCGACTCGTTTCGAAACTATGAACTTAGTTCACGTCGCGTTTCCGCCATGTTTAGAGCTCATGAATAAGGACCCCGAATGGGTTCGAAACTATTCGGGAAAAGTCTGATAGTAATTACGTTAGTACAGCCGGATAACTAAATATAATAGTCATCACTGATCACGAAAGTTTACATACAAAAAACTTTTCTATATTTTTACCTCCAACTTCTTATTTCAAGAGTGCAAATCAATTATTTTGAATGACTGAAGATATGGTCCTACAAATAGTGTTGTCACTCGCTTGCTACCCTGTCTCATATAACAAAAAAAAATATGAATTTAGCATTGTGTATCAATAAATGTATCCCTTTTTTAAATTAATTTATTTATATCATAAGCTGAGGAGGGTTAGATAAGATTAAAAAACTGGTCAAGAATATACAGCATGTTTATCTTTTGAAACATGGAAGGCGGAAAAGTGTCCTTGTCAAGTGTCCCACGTCGTGGTCGTCGTGACACACGGTACTGTTTTTAAGGAGATATATTAAATTATCTATACTGGTAAACCTCAGAAGAAACATAACTATTTTTTTCAGTTGTCCGTGTGATTTGGTATAATTTGATGCCATTCATAAATAAACGGAATTACAAAAAAGTGATTTTATGCTTGCGTTTTTGTTAACAAATTTCAAGAGTATGTGCAAAAAAATATTACTATTAATCTATACCTTATATTGGCATCAATGACTGTAGATAATATCTCTTGAAATTTATATGATTTAAAATTCTAACATTAGTATAAATTGTTTAAAAAGAAAGTATCGATAAAATTTTAATTATAATTAAGATAAAATATATAAAAATAGAAACTATATTTAGCTATTATCGACTAAGTATCAATTGCGGTTTCTTTAAAAAAATCGATGTTAAATATATTATTATATATATTATAAAAACTTCTTCCTGACGCAAATAATCTAAATGACTTCATTGTATTTAATCTGTTTAATATCACATATAGTTATTGCATTCTATAAACGCAACCGGCATTGTAAACGACTTAGCTTGCAACAGTAAATAGCTTTGAAGATAATGAGTGTACCAAGAAAACATAACACGGCAGTCAGCTCGTCTCATTATTTCCTCGCCATCAATTTTGTTTAACCGTACAAGGTTTAATTTTAAAATTAAGTTATTAGATTAGATAGTTGTTTTTTTATATATCAATGGACTTCTATTTTTGAAATTCTTTCAATCTTAAATTTTTTAGTACTGATTGTCCGATCTGGAATTTTTGCTAACTCAGAATTTGTACTTCAGTAAAAGGAATATCTGAGCAAACTCAACAGAATATAATAAAAATCCATTTTTATAAAAGGTAAATTCCACTTAGTAAAAGTTAATTATATATTTTTAAAAATCATGATAGAAGGGATCAATAGCTTGACAAAATTTATAAATATAATTTTAAAGACTATCAGAGCTATATTTTTCATACTGAATAATTGATGAATAATTGATATCAGGAAAGAATATCATGTATAATGAATCGCGTTTGTTTAGAGTGCATTGTGACGTCATACGTTATTTGTAAGGAATGTCGTGTCATACCGATTATGGCTGTAAGTTATGAAATTATTTTAATCTTAATTTTTTAAGTAATTTATAACAGAATTGAAAATTTTACATCAAAACTAGTATTTCTTTAGCGTAAGGAAAAATATGACATCGAATATGAAAAAAACATTATAATAATAAAAGCCAATCCTACAGAAAACTCAAAATAATTTATTGAAATCTCTTTTAATTAATCTTTAATATCAATGATTTAAAAGCATCAAGTTTCGAAATAAGGTTTACCACTTTTTTATAAGTTACGTATATTTTTAATAACTCTTATATTTCTCTACAGTATATTATCATTAGCATAACGTATTTTTATATTATTATTTTTTTTTTCTAATACTAAAGTCAGTTAAGCTTAGCTTATAGGTTAAGCTTATTTTTAATATAAGTTTATAAGTTAAGTATATTTTTTATTTTTTTTTCTAATACTAAAGTCAGTTAAGCTTAGTTTATAAGTTAAGCTTATTTCAAATATTTTATAATGTGCGTCTGAAAAAAAATAATGGGTTTAAATCTTTTATGAAATTCAATATATATTTAATGTTCTTTCTAATTTACTTGATATGATTAAAATTCTTAATGCATATTAATCGTATTATACATTCATAACTATCTTTTTCAACTAGAAATAGGCAAGACTTGATATAGAAATAGGTAACCGCTCCATATAGCTACTAATACTAATATTTACAAGAAATTATCAAGCTGTCGACATTGACTAGAATTTAACAAACTTTGTATTTCTTATTAAGTCCCTATTACATAGCGTTTCTGTCACAGATGTAATCTATTATTTATTCTATCAATCAAGGAACGTGGGAGAAACATATTGGGCCAATAAAGAACTAAAATCTTCTACACTAAACTCAATCTATTCATAGCTTTGTTTATTACTTAAATTTTACTTTCTAAACTTTGATTTATTAAATATGTATACTAGGAACGTCACCAGACCCTCAATTGCGACTCGCTGCTATCGCGGAATCTCGGGTGCCGTTTGCATGTTGAGCGAAGCGAGCCAAGCCGAAGGCTTCGTCTTGGTGTGGGTTGTCGTAATTGTAGACCTTACACTAGCGCATTTTTTTTTACATTGAAGTCTATGGGAGTGATGTTTTTTGGACATTATTCGTCAATGACAATGAATTTTTTTGAATTTTTTTTTTTACAAACCACCACACATATCAGCATGGTATGTGTGCAAAATTTGAAACCGAACCGTTAAGCCGTTTTAATGCCAACTTTTTAAAACCAATGCAAATTCTCTCCAGTAGAGCGCTCCGCTCGCTTCGCTCAATAAAATACTTAAATACTAAAATGATATGAAAGATTCAATATTTGAAATACATGTCTTCAGTTTTGTCATTTCACATGCCACGAGACCCTCTTTGTTAAAATGACAAAATAATGATTGACAATTGCAGTCCGTTTATATTTGTAAGAATGTGTTTTTTTGTTTTATAAAATTTTAAATATATTCCAAAGTTTATAAGCGTATATAAATATATTCAGATAAGTTATAATAATTATTTTTGTAGTTTATATCAAATTAATAATTTCATATTCTGATAACAAATTAAAACAAAATACATTTAACGGTAGTAAATTGAAAATGAAGTATAAATTTTCCCTATAATTAAGCTGAGATTATGTACTGCTTATAAAGGGTTATCTTAAATACCCATGTCTAACCCTCACGCTCGGAATTGGCACAGTTTTGCGTCCCGTTCACTTTGTAAACGAAGGCTAAAAATTTACACAAACAATTCCTAACGATGCGAAATGAAGCCTTTGCATAACAACTTTAATCTCCATTAAAACATCTACATAATCCTTGCACACATGTACTTGTGTACATAAGACCATCCTCTGATTTTTTAAAAAATAATTTAAACATTTTTAGACCTTATTGCATGAGGATAAGAACTCCTCAATATTAAAATCTGCACTGGCCTTCCGTAACCACAGACGAAAATCTAACACCTTTAATTTACACCAAATCCCTTTTAATATTAGAAATGGCACGTTCCTTTTATACCTTGTGCCGGTTTTATAATGCAAATTAATATTTCACAGCTATGTTGGTACAGACTGTACTGTCAGTTCAAGGCATCGAGGCACTGATTTGAGGCAGGGTCGGAATCATGCTTTGATTTAGGGTTTTGATAGTCATGGAATTTCGCTGTCATCGCCTTTGTTCGTCTCGAAATATCAAAGGGTAGGGGATGATACTGGGAATAATGTATAAGAACTATACATGTAGTAGTAGTTTTTTATATTAAGACTACCATTTCTTTATCCAGAATACTGACAAATACTATAATAATTCGTTCGTCTATTCTTGTTAGAAAATATTGTCATTTAAATCGGGAAAATTGCTACAGCAATCTTAGGACTCGTAGGCGGGTAGTATATACGATTAAAATTGGAAAAATATTTTCGGCGTTATAGGGTTTTTAGATATTACTCGAAATTTTAAAAAATAAGATATGATAATACGTCATTAAGAAACAAATATTGTTGATTAAATAGTTGACACTATATCTCGTCAGCACGATTCTTCTTATTTTTTTCTTTTTAAAACATACAAAAACTACACACGCACTCGGAATATAATATGTGGTTTACCTAAACAACTGTCTCGTGTGGAAATAGAATCTACGATTATTATTTCACCAGATATGGTCACTAAAACAAACAGGCATTCTTTAAAGTTGTAAAAGTTTCGAAACATTCTTAAAAAGGTTAATATATAAATCTGAAATACGCTAACTATTCAGAATATTTTTATTCAAATGTTTATGTGTAAATGTATGTTAAAATATTATGATGAACTGAATTACTATCTTTAAAATCTATAGCTTCAACGAAGTAAAATGTTTGTTAGTTATTCTATACGGACTTGAAGATACAAAAAATATTATTCGCCTAACAATAATATTTATTTCATAAATTGGTATCTCTATCCATCTTTTAAATCTTTTTATAGAAATTTTGGTTGGAATAAAAAAAGAGATAAAAAAAATACATAGCATTAAAAACAATTTTATTAAAAACCAACGTACTTATTAAGTACAATAAATTTGCTAAAATAAATAATATATTGGTAAATTATACCAAAATGATGTTCCTATATGATATGATTGGATAAAAATGTTCAAACATTTATGTTAAAACATTAAAATTTACCTATAAGCTTGTTTTTCACATTGAATATAAAACTTACAATGGAAATTTTAAACAACATATTTTTATTATAACATTAATATTTAACTCGCCATTGAAGGTTAATCAAATAGATTTTTTTTTAAAACAAAATAAAAGATAAAACGAAAATTAACTACCGAAAATGGCAGTAATTACTTAATTATTCTAATATTTAACAGGAATATATTTACATCCAAATAATATTAAATATTACGTCGTCTATCTATACAGGGTTTGTAATAGAAAAAATCTTTAAAAGCCAACTATTTACAAAACGACTAATTGTCATGACTGATGATAAATAAAATACGGTTTCCAACTACAAATTCTCATTGTACCTATTTGGGTAGTTAACAATAGCTTAGTCATAAACTAGCTCATAAAATATTGGTTCTGGTGGACAATCAAACCGATACATTTCACAGTGGAAAATTATTGCGCGATTTTGTATGACATACGATACTAAGCATTGTTTTATCACTATATACTGATTTATGTGATACAAAGTAATTTAAATTTAACAAATATATTCGTATTATAATTTTATTTCTGTGACAGAAAATTCAAGTTTAGAAATATATTAAGGCAGAAGATTTAGAATGAAGTTAATTTCAGTCGGAGTTTATGCAATTTTTAATATAATTTAAAATTTATTTCACAAATATCAAATTTAATAAAGTTAATATAGAAATATTAAAAAGAATCAATAATAAGTATTCATTGGCGTATCATTATTTCCATATATTGTCTTCTGTTACAAATTTGTTATTAATAATTTTTTATTCTTCTTATTTTAATAATTAAAGTGAAAAGTTATGTAAGTTACGTATTATTAAATTAAGCAAAAAGACTTAAATCTTAATCCTCAACTTATTCAGTGTTACTTAACTCACTCTTGCTCCTCAGAGATATACATACATGGATCCTTAAGTTCCATCTAAGTCGTAAGTTTAAAACCAACTTTAAAGGTCTAACTTAATAGGATTACTGAAACTTATCTCGCATATCCTGTTTAACAAGTAAGATAGTTGGAAACCGTTATAAAATAATAGTATTTCATATTGTCGTTATGCTCCACAGTACTGATTTAGAAATATCTGTCTCTACATATGTACAGTCTTCACAATTTTCTTATTAAAATTCAAAATCTATAAGTTTATAGTATCGTTTCGTTCTTCGATGTCTTTCAGGAAATGTATTTTGTCGGTTACGCGATATCTGTCAAAGGAAAAGATGGTTATTTCTTAGAAAATAATATTTATTGTCATACTTTTGTTTCCTTCGATTCAAACCTCATATTATTAAAATAATAAAAATTAAATTACTTTTTATGAATATGTTTAAAAAATGTAAAAAGAAACAACACATAAGAAGTTAAAGTGGTAACAAGAAACATACTTTTATATTTCTTGTTAACTCTTGTTATCTTTATAGCTGAGTTGCCAACAGTCTGGAGTAGTGTTTTCTAGTTCGTAATACTTACTTGGAGCGTTTTTTTCTTCTCACTGTGTTAAGCGGAGTTGTTTCAATACACAGCACGATCAGTCGCGTGCTGCACGGGTACCTACAACACGTTGGTTTCATTTACATTCTATAGCCTATGAGCTAAATTGCAATCTTACTAAGTGCTATACTTCATGAGTAACAAGTATTAATTACTTATTTAGTTATTTGAAATAAACATTCTGAATGAAACTAATTTCTTATAAAAACTTTGCAAATATTATTGTTAAAAATATTTTATAATATACAACATCCCAAATATTGATAGTAAATAATTAAAGAGATCATAAAATATGTAATAAATATGGTGTACAACCTTTTTTTTTTGTAGACACTGAATTGACTGTGTAATTTTTATAATGTTCCTAATAGTTTGTTGATTAATAGTATTGATATCCGATTATTAATACTATTAGTTCGAAAAACTATTTGGACCGTTGCAAAAGTGACAGTAAATTTAAAGTGTACCCCACACATTATGTCGGCGAGTAAAACTTGCACGAAACCTCCAAAAACGATACTTTGTCCATTCAATAAATAATGATCGGTAAACAATGAGGTCGCCTTGAGTCTTTTTAAAAAATAACTCAAAACACCTTATAATATTTATAACTCATAATTTTTCTGTAACTTTCAAAATAATATAAATTTAATATTAAATTCTTTAAGTACAATATTCATGTTTTTTTGCAGGAATTTTTATATTCTTTATAAGGCCTATTCCATATTATATAAAGTAGTATATAATTATGATAAAAATAGCTTATAACAATGAAATAATTATTACACAAGTTCTTTAAATAAATACTTACGTTTCTTGATCCAGCAGTTTGTTAGAAAGCAAAGAAGATGCAAGACCAAATTTAGCTGGGCTGCTGCTGTGCCAAGCGTCGCAGTACGCATCCATTGCTGGCTCACCATTTGGTGATGCTCCATGCCATACAGCTTTGGTTGGCCTTAATACATAATGAATATCATTCGGATTAAAGCTTCACAAGTAGATGGATAATATAACCGTTAATAAAACATATACATACAAATATAAACATATACATACGGATAATATAAATAACTGCATATATGTTCCTCAGAATAAAAAAAATATTAACTTAATTAAATCTTTAGGCTTATATTTATCCTAATATTAACTTAAGATTAATTACAGTTTGGTTTCCAAATCCGTCACAATACAATAAGATGAATTAGTTATATTTAAATGGGAAATTGCCTTCTCTTTGTGATTCTATTTAGCAAATTAGGGGTAGTTCACATTTCTTTTATTATATTTAACAATTTAATAATTTTTTTTCCACCCTGTTATAATTGTACTACATTCTGATTATACTAAAACATTTTCATTATATAATACTATAATAGGTGTTCCCATGTTATGTTTCACATAATCAGTTTACGTAATACCCTATGATCTGAATAATATGAGTTATTAAAGATCGTTCAAGGTAATTTAATACAAACTATAAAATACTATAATATAATAAAATATAAAATAATATAAGGTAAATTGACAAAACGCTAAGTCCCAATCATAATTAAAACTTAAAAAAAAAAATTAAAATTGAAACTCTGAAACATTAATTAAAATAAATATTAATCAAAAAAGTTTAATGAAGTACGTACTTATATTTTAAATTAATTTTCAGGATAGTTAATGAAATCTCCCTTATTTTTATTTTGGAAAAAAATGTAAATCTAAATGTAGTTCAATAACAGACCGTATGTTCAAATGTTTTTTTTTTGTAACTTTGGTTAGCTTTACAAAGAAATGTGAATTAAAAAAAAGATTTAGAAAAAAAAATCAATATTGCTTACCAACTAGGATCCATCATCACATTTTTTCCATTGAAACTGTATAACTTCGGTGCATGCGCGAATAAAGCTCCAGTACCATCCAACATTTCTCCCCAGGAGTTGAATAGAACATCGCCTCTAATATTTACTACTGGTATTTCACGGTTCACCCATTCCAATATAGATTCGATGTTTTGTACCCTAAGAGAATTTTATTTATATTAGTAAAATTTCCATTTTATATAATTATATAACTTTTTGGCATTAATGAAATTGTCTATCAAAGATAATATTTTTTTGCAATATAAATTTTCCATTTCGTATATGACTTTAAAACGTCAAAATTGCAAATACTCGATCTAAAAATTCAAATTTTAAAAATGGTTAAATGCAAAAAAGTACTCTTTTAAACTCAAGGCCTTTAGAAATGTCGGCAAAACAAAACTATTAAAATCGAAACATTTCAATTTTATCTGCTTTGAATCCTGAACTTCGATATATTTTTTTTTTGTAGGAAACGGCTCTCGAAAATCTTTTATAAGACACTATTACATTCCTCTCGTGCCTTTGTAGGTTTTGAATGATTTCATACACCTACATTTGTAATTTTAAATCTTATATCGTCTACATTTAAAATAACATTTTGTATTTATGAAATATACCTCGAAGTTATAAAGGCTCTGAAAGTGCCATCCAATCCAGATCGCTCCGCTTGTCTGTGGCATTCGTAGTTGGTACTGCTGACACCGTGCATATCGCCTGTGTGGGGCTCATTAAGTGTTGCCAGACGAAGCTAGGGAGAAGTAAATATTTGTTTACGAAGTGATTTTACGCTCTAGGTTCATGGCGTATTTATTACAGTCTCGTTATTGTTTAATAACGAGACTGTAATAAATACTTTATTTGTTTTTTTTGTTTAGTTGATTCAATGATATCGTTATTAAATAATGAATTCACTTATAATAAACAGAACAATATGATTCTTTGTGTTTTTCTTACTCTTCTTGTTGAATAAACCATCTATAACAAATGTTAAAAGTAAAATACACATATTATTTATATTCAGAAAATGTTTATCTTTCTGTTTATATTTTTGTTTATTAAGTTTAAAATCACAATTTGTTCTTACAGTAGGTCCGCCTGTCGCAGAATTCTTGTGATGTACCAGACTAGATGTTTCTAGAATATTCTGAACCGGTGTCAACGTGGCCCCACTCCCTGGAGGACTCGGAATCTTTAGAAGCGATCCCATCTGGTTATAAAACCATTAGTTAATATACAATATATTTAATTATATTTGTTTCAGAAGTTCATTTAAACAAGGTGTTTAGAAAATAGGCCCTCGATAAAAATAACGCTAAAATTCTGTCCGAAAAAGTTTTAAAGATAAGCAATATTTTCCTGTCATACTAAAGTCGCATCATTGCTATCACATTTTCCTTGATTCGTATCCTTGGATGCAAAAGCGGAATTTTAAATTTAAGATTTTCTTTTCAAAGAGACGGATTCTCGAAATGAATTTTCTGAAACCGAAAGCCGTGTAATAAAGAAACTTGAATAAAAAGGACAAAGTCCCTATCATGTTCCATTGGAAGTAAACGAAAACCTTCATTCCGAAAATCAAATTGTTTTCTTTGTAATTAATTTGCTTTGTTGTGTTATTATGAACTGGCATTTCAATTATAACCTTCCCACATTCATGTTTTATCTACATATTAAAACCGCTTAAACCGCTCGTTTTGTGAATAACGGAAATTACTTAAAGTCAGGTATCATGAAAATATAATACTTTAATGTTTATTTTTTAATTTAATAATTTGTATTTCGAATTTATTCCTAATTTTTTTAATTTGTAACTATAATTTATATTATTTTCTCTTTATGTTACTAGATTTTCGGTATGCTTAATTAGAGAGTTTGTTTTAAACTTCTAAATTTTAGAATAGTTTTTAGAAGTACTACTTAAAATTCTTAAATATATAAATAAGAACAAAGTTATTATTTACATGAAATATTAATGTTATTAAAAAAAATCTCCCTAATTTAGTTAACCAGCTTGTTCAGTAATGTATTACTTACTGCGACATATTGCCAGCCCTTGTTGACTCGTACGAGGAGCGCTTGCTCCTGAAGCACGTATGCTAATGTTCCTCGAGGACTGTTTGTTCCTAACTGAATAGAAAAACATTCTCGTAATGTTTTTATTAAATTTTAGTGATTTATTTTATCTATAAACATATTTCTTTAATGTTCATCTATTTATGAAATATTTTGTTATTTTTAGAATACTTATATTGAGTTTCTAGACAAATTTATAAAGGAGTACTTGTTTTAAAACAATATTACCCGCAGTAACGATTCCGTGGACTTAAACAATATTGTGCCGACTAATGTCCTCCCATCTTCCTCTTCATCAAGTTCTGTATTTTCACCATCACTTTCGAGTTGGTCTCGAAAACCTGGTTGAAAACAATTATTACAATTTTTAATATTATCTGCTGTTTGTAGTTATATATCAAAATATTTATATTATACTTATATGACTCAAATATATTATAATAATGTTGTTCAAGTACAACATTATTATAATTATACAATATAATAACATACTAGATTGTTGTTTTAAGTATAAGGGTGGTAACGTCACTCGCAGTTATTTGACTGTAGTTCGTATGAACAGCTATAAGCGGGGTAATACTACCTTCTCACATAAGATCGGTGTGAATTAACCATTATAGCTATGTTTCTTAAGATGAGCCAAAAGCTCGAAAAACTAGCATTTGTATTTAGAAACTCCATGGGCCTTGACACCATTTAAAATCAAATGGACTATATGTTTGTTTACTCCTATTTATTACAGAGATAAAATGAAAAAATAAATTTGTGATATTTTTTGATATTTTTTTAAATTTATCAGTTTATATATATTCAATTTACAAGAAAAAACAAGATTGTATTGTTGTTTTGTTCAAGATTATTTTCTGCTTACCAAATCGTTCTTGCCTGTATTGCATCAAATTATTCAAGTTTCGCAGAATTTGAAGTGGGTCCCTTGGTTTTCCTATATACCAATAGCATATAACACAATTGAAACATTTAATTGATACCAATTTTATCATTCAATGAAAATAAAAAAGGAAATAGAGATAAATAAGGATATTTTACACTATAATACCCACCTGCACCTGGTTCGCGTCGATTAACTCCTGGGCTATCAGTCAAGGCATCAATTGGAACTTCATTTTTTTTAACAGCCGGTGGACCTGGCGGTCCTGGGGGGCCTGGCGGTCCCGGAATGGGGATATATTGTAAACTTGCGCTAGGTACTCCTGGGGGACCTGGAGGCCCCCTAGGGCCCTCTTTTCCCGGTTGCCCAGAAGCACCATCGTATCCACGATCACCTTTTTCTCCTTTTACCTTTATTAAATAATAAATAAGACATTTATGTAAAAATCATAAATTCAGAGACCGGAATCTAAATTTACCTTTTCGAGGACAGCTGGTGATATTCCGGAGTCTCCTTTTTCACCTTTTGCTCCCGGCGGGCCTGGCTGACCCGCCACGCCCGGTGGACCCTATTAAATGGGAAATATTTCGTGATTTATGGATATCCGTAATTGATTTAAGGAGCTTGCTTAATTTTATATGGTTATCCGCATAACAGCCCACAAAAGTTAAAGTTGACTGCTAGTATTTTTGTTGTTACTAAATAAGAAAAAATATGTACTTTGTTTTCCTACTTATCATGTGTTAAATTCTATAATCTGTAATAATATTATAAACGGAAAAGTCTGTTAATTAAAGCTCGCTAATGTTCAAAACTATCTGATGGATTCGAAAAATTCTATTGTTTTGTGATAGTTGGATTACTAAGTAAGGCTATTTAAGTAGAGTTATAGTAGTAATATCGATAAATCAGTATCTAAAGTAAAAATAATTGTGTGAAGTAATTTTAAACTTTAAATTAAGTACCGTCCATCCAGGTAAACCGATGTCACCAGAAGGTCCATTTGTGCCAGGTGTTCCTGGGGGTCCAGGAAGACCTGGTGGGCCCCTTGCACCTGGAGCACCAGGATGTCCCCTTTTGCCCCTTGGACCAGTCTCACCTTTCTCGCCCTATTTTTTTTTTATAAAATCACATTGTTTTTAAAAATTATTAGAATATTTAATCAAATTGAGTGTTGAAATTATCACGTGTGAAATGTATAATAAGATACCTTAGTCATAATAACAGCTTCTTCCCTCGAAATCGCCACTGGACCAGGTGGTCCAGCATCTCCTTTATCACCCTTAGGTCCAATAACTCCAGGTATCCCTTGAGCACCCGGTAAGCCTGATGGTCCGATCTCACCTCTTTCACCTGGCTTTCCATCTATTCCTGGAAAACCTTGTGGTCCTTCCATACCTCTGCTACCTTTTTCACCCTATTAGTCAAAATAATAATAAGAATGTTGTATTATTATATTAAACTTACTTGCTGAATGTAAAGAAATTAAAACACATTTCAATAATTAAGAGGGAAATTATTATTTTTAAAAATATTTATATATTTTGTGTACAAGTATTTACATTCTATTACACTGTTCGATTCTATTTCACTATAATCCTTTTATGAAACGACGATTGTGTTTGAATCCTCACTAGTAGCTTGGAAATTGGATTACCGAACAATTTGTTGGCGAGACCAAAAAGCGAGCATTTTTATTTACGTTGGTCGAATAATTACCTTTTCGCCCCGTTCTCCTCTTTCGCCTTTCAACTTTGTGCCGTCATGAGGCCCTGCGAACATACATTTATTTTCAGTTTACATTGTAGAAAAGTCATAAAACAAAGAGTTATTAGGTGGTAGGGGTGAAGGCAATATGTGTTCGGTAAAGTGACTTGTGGTGCGTGAGTCGCGGCGAAGTTTAATGCGTATGAATATTTAACGAAGTTATGAATAATTAGTCAAAATTTTGAATTCCGTATAAGAAAGTTCTTCTACCATTTCCAAGGTATTATCAGAAAAATAATTTTGTATTATTTTTATAGTAAAGTGAGTTTTACTATGAGATATAAATTTTACAAATATATTTTATTTGTTGCTTATTTTTTATTTATCACTTCAATTCTTTGAATATTATAGTCCGTAAGTAATTAGTTTAACAAGTTTCTTGTTTTTAGTTAACTAATATTATATTCCTAATTAAGTTTACGTTAAATTATAAGTAGCACGATAGCTTATTAAAACATGTGTCCTGGAAAGCAACCTCCATAAAATGTTGCATATTTCTTCGTATATTTTTATTACATTATACAAGAGATGTGAAAGAGACATGTTAATATCCCAATTATTCAACTTAAATTTTAAAGAATCTATTGTACTTTAAAAATATAATTGATTAGGAGTTGAAAACAAAGCACAACTCACGAATTAATAATTCATGAATCTTGACCCCGATTCGAGAAGTTACCAGAAATTTCGACCAAATTTTATTATGTATGAAGTAGTGTTTAGTTGGGAATATCTATTTGATAAGGAAAATAGTTAACTTGGGAAATTGCTTTGAACTAAACAAACTTCTTAAGTAAACAATAGATAGGTATAACGGTTAATATCATATATTTAGCTGGTGGATTACTTTTATCCTATTAAGTATCAAGTTAAAATTAGTGTTCTAGTTTAGACAAAACACCAACTATATTTAGAGTTCGGACTTTAACTCTAATATTATAAAATGCAGGTTTGATTTGTCTACTGTGTTTGTGATGTCTTGGCATTTTCAAATATAACATATTATACGAAAGAAACTATGTTCACGTATTTAACATACATACATTTACATATATTCATATTAGTAGAAGATGAATATATTCATCATTCAATATTTTTTTATAATATTACTAAATTTTAAAGTTACCTGGTTGTGAAATTTCACTTAATACAGAATTTTCAGAAATCGATGTCACGGAGGGGCCAGGTAGACCAGGAAGTCCTCGAGCACCTATTAAATAAATACGTTATTAAATGGAGTTTTCTTAGATTTTCACGAGTACACCTTGAAATAAATTTGATCATACTATTAAAGTGTATTACTAAATAAATCATAAATACTTTATAGGTGTTGTTCACACGTTACAAGATTACTTAAAAATTTACTTCTTTATTACCCCCATTAATATAAACGTTCACAATATTAAACACAAGTCTTACATTTATCTATAAGAAAAGAAGTATAAAAAATTATTCTGACTTTAGGTAAATGCAAAACTATAACACTAAATAATATATATTCAATATAGGTAAGTTAGTAAAAGAAAGCGTGGATTTTAGAAACCGGAGAGGCCGAAATTTCCTCCATAAATAAAAAGTATTGTGAAACATAAAATTTGATGGTTGACTTAGTTTACCCTTTTCACCCTTTTCTGCTGGGCGTCCGTGCGCGCCGGGCAAGCCAGGTGTTCCATCTTTCCCCGGCGTTCCCCGTTCCCCTTTTGCACCATGTGGCCCACGCAGTCCTACATACCCCTATAACACAATAATGGGTCAAACGAATTACGTTACGAGGGTCATATTTTCAGTTCTCCCGTTACTACTTGTATAAAGAGGTCTTTTTTATTTAAGGAGGCATTGGATATATAATTCTGTAGCAAGATTTAGCGCTGCTAATAAGGAAATCCTTATTATTTTGTATAAAGTATTAAATATGAAACATTTCAAAGGGCAAATAATTTCAATAAGATAAATACTGTTACTTGGAATATTTAGAACATTTCTCGTATATTACAATGTTTATTGTACTTGTATATATAATACTATGTTTTTAAATATCATTAAATACATTTTGTACAAGTTATACCTACTCGTACAAAATGTATTTAATGATATTTAAAAATGTAATGGTATTGAACAAAACAATAACTGAAACTGACCTGTATCTAAATATTTTAATAAAATATATCGAGGAGTACACATTAATTGATAAAATACATATAGTAGTAGCAACATAATTTAGAATATTGTAATATTGTGTTAAGATTAATAATTCTAAAAATAATAACAAAATAACATTTTAAGAGCCATTTTGAGGTAAAGAAAATATACAAAGATCAAATAAAAACGTTTATTCTAAAGAGAAAGATAATAACTGCTTACCCGTTCACCTTTATCGCCTTTAGTCCCATGTAATCCTTTTTCGCCTTTGTTCCCGGCATAACCCCTCTCGCCTTGGGGTCCGAGTAGACCCATCGGGCCCCGTTCGCCTGGAGGTCCCGCGATCCCACGATCCCCAGCTCCGTATAATCCTGTTGATTCCTACGACACGTATCTTGACTTTGGAATCTTGAGGCACTTTACTTATCTCAATTTACTTATATGTAAAACAATGACAATGATTTCCGTAAACTTTAAAATATTAAATATTCGTAAAATTTAAAACTTTTGTTTATTTTATGACTACATTTTTGTTATGCTTATTACAATGAAAGATGAAAATTATTAACTAGTGTAACTAAAGAAATTTGAGTATTTTTCAAACTGTTTTCACCACACCAACGCTACATTAATAGATTACTTTTTAATCTTTTATAATTATGATCTAAATGGTTTACATTACATACGTTTTTATAAGCTAAAAAGAACATATTAACATATATATAATAAAATATGTCGCTATATATAACTCTTTTTATTGAAAAAATATATATATATATATATATATATATCATTTTCATTAAAAAAATACTTTCAAAATTGAATATATCTGTTAAAAATAAAAAAAATAACCTTTATACGGTAATAAAAAATAAGTATAAATTACATATAATATTTTGAAATGTTGATCTCCCGAATCAAGTCCCCTGACTTTTCTTTCCTTTATTCTTTTTTAATATCTATCAATATTTGGAAAAAGTAACAAGCCTCTTAAGGGGTCACAGTTTCTATATCCTTGAGAGAAAGTCTGACTAAGGCATTGTTACGAAAAGAAAATTGTGGTGAACAAAACTGAGTTTTATTTTGCTGTAGTTTATCAAAGTAATTTTTATTGTTTTGAGATATTTTGTTATTACTCAAATAGATATTTTTCATTGATAATCTATCAAATTCAAATTATTAATTATTAAAATCATATATTAAATTATTTATACTTTCCAGCAATAAATCTGATGTTATTATTATTTTTATTATAAGATATATTGGTTTCCTATTTTACCATCAGAGGTAATGCAACGGATCGAGTGGGGCCGGGAGGTCCGGGGGGTCCTTGTAGGCCAGGGGTACCATCAGCACCAGGTTCTCCTTTAGGACCTGATCGACCTTCTAGTCCCGTAGCACCAGGATCACCTCTTTCTCCTCGGTCTCCCTTTGCGCCTGGGGGTCCAGGTGGTCCTTGTTCTCCCACTTGTCCCTATAATCATTGATATATATAATTTTGATATAATGACTATTATATATTCAATTTACTCACAGTTTTTCCTGGTGCCCCTGTCGTGCCATCAGCGCCTGTTGGTCCTTGAGGACCAGGTGGCCCAACTAACTCAGGTATTGCATCCAGCATTCGTGACACATCATTCGCAGTGCAATGGCATTGGCTCGACAACGTCGCCTTTTAATAAATACATATATTAGTAAACAAAATAAAAAAAAAATACTAAAATGTACTAGAGTACAAAAAAAAACACAAAAAATGCAAAATATTTAGTAGTTCATTCAATGATAAATTACTTTAACACATTGTATCTAAGATAATGAATCCGTATATGTGGCATACAATATAAACCCAAACTTATTCCTTGGTCTGTCCGGTCCTTCCCGGATGGGCTCAGCCCTTCCATCCCTAACTAGACAATAGCATTCTAAAGCGAATATTATGATCTTATCTGTTATGCAGGATGGGTAAGCTCGGATTAATTGCTTTATAATATGCCTTCTATTTATTTTAAATTAAGGAAAACTACGAACAATTTGGCCAAATAAACATTTAAAATAACAATAACAAAAAGAAATAATATTTTATAAAAATATTGTATTTAAAAAGTTAATGTTTATCTACTCACATTTTCGAATTTACTTCCTTTGTGAATATCTGTGGAATATAACCCAAACAATGTTAACAGATACAATAACACTTTACGCTACATATTTTATACGATTAGTATAATATGATTCAGTTTACATAAATTTTCCTTTCAAAATCATCCTTAGTAAATAAGTTTGTAAAATTTTATTCATTTCTTTTAAATCTACCTTCAAACGATTTTTTTTGTTTGCATTAGTGCAATTTAAATAATGTTTTAAATGGTATATGTGCTTTTTTTTCTATTGTTCTCATGACAACCTCAATCTCGGTCCTCGACAGTTTACAATGTTTACTCCGGTTTAGGTTTTGATGTTGATTTCAGTTTTGCAATTAAAAGTTGGGATCAACTTGTTAAAATTGCAAACTAAAATTTACCTAAGCTGAAAATAGCATTGGATATTTGTCCGATCATCAATGCAATTGTCGAGTGGAGACAAACATTTCTGTTTACTGACTTGAGTTTATAATTTATTGGCACAAATTATGAATAATAAATACACAATACTAATTGATACCACAATATTCATTATTTCTTTTTTGAAAGGAACCTCGTAGACATTTAACAAAATGTCCAAAGTTATGTAAATTTTGTAAATTATAATAAATAATGTTTTTGTTAATATATTAAATATTATTAATAAACAAAATAGTGTAGTCTTATTTTGATCCTATTTTATTTTTAACTTGGCAACTGTTGGATTACTCGATAAAGTAAATGAAATAAATAAATGTTACTCGCATGATGGTTACATTGTGTAAAACTTTAAAAAATAATACTCACAAATTTAGATGAAGTTGAAGTTTAAAAATAAACATTAAAGTTGTTAATTTAGGCATAATAACTAACTAATACTATTTAATTTTATTTCTGCGTATTCTTTTTGTTAGGAGATACAAAATGATAAAAATAATTTGTATATTTCTTTTCCCATATCCAACAAGTAAAATGTTCAATATTTTAAATTTTGCAATATTTTAAACCCATTTTCAAAGCACATTTTTCAAATTGCGTTAAGTACTTATTTCAATGGCTATCTCAAAAACAGTGAGTGCAACTTCTAACCACGAAAGATATATCCCCTGGAACTGGTTCATAATTTTAGGGAAAAACATTTCAATGCCAATTCTGCAATCTTGGCCTTGAAACGTGGGTCTTCTCTTTGACAGAGGTGGATTGATCCAAAAGATTACCAGTATGGTGTGTAGGAATTCTCTCGTCTTTATTGCTGCTTCGGAATCCTGTCCTCGCGCGCTTTTTTTTGTTAGCATTAAAAAATTCTTACAAACATTTTGATAGCATGCGTTTTTTTTACATTGTGATAAATCCAAGATATGATATCGTGTGAAATAAACTAACGCAAACATTTCTGGAAGCATCTGCAATTTATTAATCATACCATGAAACCGTCACCTGCCTTCGTCTGAGTATCGATGAACTTGTACCATCAGCGCAAATTATTCCATGTCCATAAGGCTAATAGAAGCCAATTAAAGGATTCAGTTTATCAATATCTATTAAACAATACTCACAATACTGATTTATTATACTTATGTAAAAGTAGGGAAATTTGTAACGAATATTTTTTTTTGCTTTTAATGAATCAAATTCTCTAAATAAATTTATAACTAGCTGTAGATTAAATTTTTTTAGCAAAACTTTTAAGTAGCCCCGTAATGACCGTAAAACTCTTAACATATTAAATACATTAGATAAATGAAAACTTACATGAAGAATGTGAAATTACGGGTAGTCTGTTTTCATCTGGACTAACCTGCAAAAATAAAAGAAAAAATTAAACAGCACTCAATAAGAATAAGGTATTCTAATTGCCATACTAAGGTTAGTAGGTAGGTAGGTAGATAGATACCAAATGTAACAAAAGACCTAAAGAACAAAACAGGTTTTAAAAGCAAGTTTTTATTGAAGCGTATTAAACTTTACGCTATTTTGTATTGGTGGTTATCGTGGTTTGAACTTTCTTCGTTAGGTCTTGTATTTATTATACTTTTTAACCTTTTTATTCAATAACTACCTATATTGGGTTGGTTTAACCAAAATATGTACTTCACCATTTTGTAATATTCTTTTCTTTATTACATTATACAAATTAAAACCTTTCATTTGATATTTTGAATAGGTTGTACAAAAATATGTAATCCGCAATTTGGATACGGCGGCTGTTTTGGATTGATAACAATATTCATTAAATACAATTGACTTATTTTAGAAAATTAAATAAAAGTTGATAAAAACAAATTCACAAACAACAACAAATTTGAGGATTCAAAATTAATACATAATATGTTTCTTTAAATTAATTTATACATAAAAATGTAAGAATATTCTATCTAATATATATTGATTATGATTATAAAATCATATTTGGTAAGACGATCAGTTTCCAAGACCAATGTTTTGTATACCATGTATGTATTGTATATCGTTCGTTGGTCAAGTTTATGTTACAAATTCATGAGATTTCATAAATCATATATTAGAGCCGTCCTATCATCGAATTATAGTTTACTTTGACCCATCTAATGATAGGTTTCCGTGTCATAGGATAGTAAATTTTAATGCTTTTATTCTTTTTATGGTTAAAGATAACTTCTAGGAAATTTGTTATTTTACGATTGTATTGGGTATTTAAGTGGTAATAATGATTTATTGTGCGCCATTAATTGTATTGATATTTTTTTTCACAGAATATTCTCAATCTTAATGTTTATGGGTTTTATAGCTAAGACCGCCTTTTTGTATCACCATTATAATCTGCCTTTGCTATTATGTGTCTTTGTTTTCTATTGATCAGTGTGCAATAAAGTCATATTCATTATTACTATTATTATTTTTATACGTTGATTCGTCACGGAAAATATAGTTCAGTATTTGACAGTGAGTGCAAAAGCAATTCCCTGGCGGCCCATTAAGGCGATAAGGGCAACCGTGGGTTTTTAGTGGGTAGACTAAAAAACCCTCGGTTTTAAAATTGCAGCGTCCTCTATCCTGCAGGGTACTCCCATATAACACCACTGCCCTCACCTTCTTGGCAGACGGGGTATCCGTAACAGATTTTTCCAACCATAAATAAAACTATAGTAGTGTATAGGCACTATACTATAACTATGTGTCCAAAATACTATAACAATACACAAAATGTGACTATAAGCTATTATGACTATTATGAGTAATAAATAGAAAGAATTTTCTAACTGATATTTTCGAAAAAGTTATTTATAATAATAACGTTATGGGATAAACACTACTTATTGTAATTATCTCCGTCTGAAAATATTAAAAAAAAAACATTATTTATATTTGGTTTATGGGTTTTGATATAGGATTATTTGAGATTATATCTTATTGTTTTTTATTTTTGCTCTATATATCCTGACTTATTGCAAGTCCTATTAAAATCGTGATTATGTAGTACATCTCAGATGTGACATTAAAATACGAAATTAGATGAAATATATCAATGTTATAAATATTAGATATCATATTATGCAGTCCTTCAAAATATGTCGCTTCCAAATATTTGTGAAGAATTTATTTTATTTGTACTAATATTTATAAAATAAATTATAATTGTTAACTCACGATAAAACACTTTATGTACTTGCTAAAATTTGGCAAATTATTTATCTTATCCTATAACTTACTGAATATTATTTCATAAAGTCAGAAAGATTCTGCTTGTTTATTCCATTTACAATACATCTTTATTGGCGATGATTAATTAATGGAAGGAGACATGATATAAAACCAAAAAAAACTCTTCAAAGCACGTCACGAGCAGACTTTTCCAAACTTTATTTGCTCTTGTTATAAATAATTCATAGAAAGTTCCGTCGGTCGATACGGAAACAATTGAAATTCGTACGCCTTTCTCCTTTATGCTACCTTTGGCAGACATACGTAAGACGTGTAAAAAAAATCAATTTTTCTAGTACCAATTTGGAAGAGTCGATTTGGCATATTTAGATAACATGCCAGTGTTTAGAATTTATTTACAGCACAACCTTTAAAACTGACAATTGGTTTACTTATAATTTAGTTTTCTAATTTAGATTGAGTTTACAAGAATTTGGATGAGTGGAAAGTACGGTATATTTACACCATGTTTGTCTTTAATTACATAAGATATAGTTTGGGACCTATATCCAATATAACTTGGGACAAACAAAATGTAATGATTTCTTACGAAAACTAATTAACTAACTTTTCTTATTATTCAAGGGTCTAGAAAAAAACATTTGTTATATGAAATGATAGAATATTTAGTTCAAGAAACTTCCAATATAATTTGAACATATTTGTAAAATAATAATTGGAGCCTCATACACAATTTATTTATATTACCTAGGTTAAAAATCTTATATCAAATCGCTATAATCATAGCTTAGCCGTTTCGTAGACGTGAATGGCATGTTTCTATAGTGCTCTGAGATAGGTAAGAATTATGAAATAGAAGGCCTTATAAAAATTATTGCGATCCTATTATGTTCACTGCGATATTGAAGTAAAACATTTATATTTTTTTAAGCTGTTCGGGTCATAATGGAAAGTCATTTAAAGTATTAGGAGGTCCAAATAATTTTAATAAATATCTCTGTAACTTTGTATTTGAAGCAAAGACTAGAGCTTTAAGACGATGTAACGAGTTTAAATATAAGGGTCAGGTAATTGACTTTCAGTGTCGTGAGAATTAAACGATATATAAACAATAATATACTTATTATAATAAATATAATTAATTATAATAAATTAAAAATATATATATAAATAAAATATTTTTTAATTGTTTAATTTTACAGATATGTGAATTTTTAAAAAGAACACAAAACAAGGTTGATAATAACTATACAGTGGATATGACAGTAGATATTATTATAAATATTTATTATAAAATAATTATCAAATCTTAACGATTTCACGAAAGCTATTTTCAACCTCAAATTTTACTGCCGTGTAAGTTTTTTATATTGATACATTATTTGGATTCGCTTTGAAGCTTCTGTGACACTTTTAATGGTTTCTTTTGTCAGGTTTGTTGAAACTTTATTGTATATATTTGATTTAAAATATATTGGTATTTCTGTTCACGACTGTACCCAATATTCTAAGAATATTTAGAGATGAGGAATCTCTTTGGTATATTTAATACCTTTTATTAAAAAAGATTTAAATGGTATATTATTTTCAAAATCTAATTCTTAGTCAATTAAATGATCTATAAATTTCGATATTATTACTAATAACAAATAATTAAATTCTGCGTCACTTTCAAATACTTGACTGTTCAAATAAAAAAATATATATATTTACATAGAAGTTATTTGCAAAGTGCATAAAACAGACTCTTATTTGAATGAAAACAGAATTCTGAATATAAAGAAAGAAGATGAAAGGTGATGTTTATGAAAATAACTAAACAAAATAGACTTATCAGAACTTCCAATAAAAGATGGCTAACCGAGATAAGTTTTTCAGTAAACAGTAATGTTATTGGGTCGGCAAAAATTGAGTCAGACAGATTTTCTGTCATCGGTAGACCAACGATTGATTTACTGAATATTGTATCGACCGTTACTAAAGATTGTGTAGAGTACGAAAACTGCTTTGAGAAACCACATCTTGAAATAATAGCAAACCAAAATTTTTTATACTTAAATTTGATTCTAATTATGTATTTTTCTTTGTAACAACCTACCGTTTATTTGTGTTATTAAACTATAAAATTAGTAATAACAATTTTTTATTATCATACGCTCTAATTTTTTGCTAAAACAAAAAAAGGTAAGACAATAAATAATAATTACTAAGAAATATATTCAAAGAGCCCTTTAATAAAATAAACAAAAGAATTTAGTATGAATGAAGTATTTTGTTGTATAATTTTTGTTATATTTTTCATTCAGCACATATTATAAACGACTTTGTATCACACGTAATTAAACTATTAGTGTTAAGGCAAGTTTTCTAAACCTCTAAACCTGTAATAGTTTTAAAGGTATTATAAATTTCCAAGGCCTGATAGAAATAGCAATGTTGAAATAAATTTTCAATTATTTTATTAAAAAAGCATAAAAATGGAATGACTTAATTTATGGTTAAAGCATGTTTATGTTAGTTCCAAGAAACATACCATATAGTAACGTAGACATCACTCTTGATCTTCTTCTGACGTTAATTATTTCACACAATCTTTTGTTATATTAAACGTATTTTATATGTCGGTAGTTATAGTTTGTGTTTTTATATCGGTAGTTTTTAAAGAGAAAAATATTTTTTTTTATTTGAGACTTTAATATTATAGTCATTAATGGCAGAAGAAGTACCATTAACGCTATATAAAGCCATTCTGGGACAAAACATGAAATTATCTTCACTCAAATATTAAAGTCTTTAATTTCAATATTGAAAAATATCTTCTCCTTAGTTCCAATGAAAAATATGTTGAAGATGACTAAAAACTGTTTTGATGGGCAAGGCTTCCAGATAAAAAAATACTCTCAAATCTGGGTTATCCATCTGAGAATTATGATGTTATAGATAGAATATTCAAAATATCCAAATACATAGTATTTTCTTAAATTTTCACGAGTATACATTTGAAATAAAACTATTTTTACGGATTTAAACTCGAGTATAATTTAGTTACATTTTGATTTTAACCAGACATTCTGACAGACACTGACATCTCGTCTACCCGTGAACACGATTACTGCAAAGTATTTGAAACATCGGGTTAAAACCAAAATGTAACCAAATTATACGCGAGTTACAAATACATACACAAATGGTATATTTGTATTAATTTTTAATTGAAGAAAAAAAAATACATTTAATATTTAAAACTTAAATTTTAGTAAAAGAAGAAAAAAGGGAATATTCATATAAAGAATTTAAATTATAAATAATAATAACTTTACTTTCACCAAATATAATCGTGTCTATAATTAAAATATTAATAAATAATATCAATAGAGGTCACCCTAAATACAGTTTAAATTAAAGAATAGTATATATAAATAAATAATTGGTAGTTAAAAATTACCATATGCTTGAATTTTCTGTGGATAATATTTAAAACTCTTTAAAAAACTACCTAGCCGTGTAAAGGAAAGCATACTAATTTTGCTTTTTAGATATGGAAATGAAGTCGGAAGAGTCTTGTGAGTCCTACGTAATAATGCCGTAGGGTTTTTAAAACTTTTTATGATATAACATACTGATATTAAATTATTCATTTGTTTCCTATTTATTGAAGATTATTTTATAAATATTTTATAATAACAGAGATTTGGTAAATTAGTCTTACTCCATTTAATTCTTTCGTTTCATTAAAGAAATTAAGTGTGTATTTTATTTCAACATATTATATTATATATATAATATAGAAAACAGGTCTTAGGTCTTAAATAAATGTTACTTGTTTTGTTTAAAATTATGTAATTATTTATATAAACTGGTATAATTAGTTAAATAAACATTTTAACATTAGCTCGTACAAAGTGAGTCTTAGCTTGTTTAGGGATTAGCGCCGAGCATTAATCACTTAGTTCTTATTGTAATAAGTCAAACGTATAATATACCTTATAATTATACTATTGAAAGTAAATATTTTGATATCATTAAATTTTTAATTAAAAACTAATATTTTTTGTATTTTTATACTTACAGCTCGATGCGTAACAAATGAGGTCCGACCTTGAAGCCTTGCACTAATTTTTGCAGGAGTGTCTTCATCTTCTCTTTTCGGATCAAACCATCCAAATGCCACCCCGACAACAAGCACAGCCCCCAATATCATCAAAGCTAAACATCCACCAATAGCAGCTTTAGTCGTTTGTGATATCACCATCGCCATTTTGTCTATCGCTTATCGACTTTTTAACATTATTAATCACATCAACACACGCGTATTAAACACTTCCAGCCTTTACATACCTTTTTAACGTTATTAATATGATTAACCACTTTTATACACGCGATAAATATGGTCTATATATTTTTAACTTCCACTTGCAATAAATTTTTCTGCGTACAAATTAATTTACACATATTTTTCTCGTTTAATGTTTGACTTATTTAAATCTTCTGGTAATAAAACTTATTAGACTGTAAAATTCAAAAATCACATGGGAAATTATATTTTTATATTTTCTTCAATAAGTGAGGTAAATCGTAATAGAAGTATGAAAAAGGAGAAAAATGACACTTTTTATTTTATTAGAATTTTCTCTTATAATATTGATGTTAGAATTGTAAATAATTAAATGTAATCTAATTATAATTTTAAGTAAGTAAGTTTAATTCTGTATTTCTTGTAATAATTATATAAATATTCAAATTTATATTGCTTTTGCAAATATATATATATATATATATATATATATATATATATATATATATATATATATATATATTACTATTGCAATATTGAAGAGTAAGCGTTCAATATAAACCTTTTAATAGTTTTTTATTTATCAGCTTTCTGATTTTAAATGAATTATCTTAATTTGTTATTTCATGTATAGTGACCATCTCTGCTACCCTTACATAGAGCTAGAAGCAACATGAATTATAAGGTTATAAATTCATAGTTTAATGAATATATTAAATAAACCAATTTTCAACCAAGTTTAGTGTATTTAGTTCAATGTTATGAATATTCTTTAATAATCGGATAAAAAATCAGGTTTGTTGGAATTTTGATAATGAATGATAATGATATGAAAATAAACAATCCCGATTTGAAAACGCTTTAACAATAATTTAGTTGTATAAGTTTTTCACTAATATTGAAAAATAAAATCTTCCTTATTATAATGTAAGAAAAGCTGCAAAATGTCTAACTTTAACGTCGGAAGGAAGGAATCACGGCTGACGTCTATAGAATGCATAGGAAACCCGATAACCTAGATGTTATGGCACATGACAAAGACGTTGCATACATTGAATGCCAATATGTGGTTATAATGCTTTTGTATGTGCTATATCAAATTGTATATCTTGAATATTTTTTTTTATTAAAACTAGTTGCAACTGAATCTCAGCTTTATATTTAATTCTATTTTGAAATGCTACCAATCAAAGCCCATTAATAGAAAATAATTGCTTTTATAACAAAGAAATGGAAATACTAACGACTAATGCTTCTTTCCAATACAATAAGTCCATTTATATTTTCGCTTGACCTCAACTATTCAAAATGTTTTAAAAGAAAAATTTTGTGGAATCAGCTCAGTTCAGAAATAATGATCTATAAATATAAATGTATCACTGATTGACACAAATACATGGCCTAATTAATGGACAGGTTTACAAAACGTCAATATTCGTTTGAACTAGAAGAATAGAGACAAACGAAACGAATGTAATAAAGTCGGGAAAACCTTATTTGGGATACCAATCCAATATAACATTATGAAATATGTTTGTTCATTGAAATTTATTGATAGAAATATAAACCTAACTCAAACTATTGCATTATAGAAATAAATTACTGAGCAGTGCCCACATTTGCTTGTTACATTTAGCTTTGACACCTAGTGATAATATTTTATTTTAGATATCTAAACAGTTTACTAATCAATAATCGAATATTGCAGTGTAGTTTACAAAACGAAATAATTATTGGGATTGTATATTTATTCAACACAGAAACTAACCGCTAGACTATAATTACGTTTTAAATATACGTTTGTATTTCGTAGTTTTGCTTTGATTGCTATTATCTTTATGTTAACATGATAACACAGTTTGTCCACGTATTTTTTTTCGACATTGGTAATAAATAATTTATAAATGGAACAAAATATACAAGTTTAAAACCAAAAGGACCTAAGAATATTATTTTTATTTCTTCTGTATTTACAATCGCATAAAATAAAGTAAGATAGTTGAGCCTACCATAATCTTTCTGTCAGTGCCAATCGGTAACCTATTTCAAAGCAATTTTATGATATTTGTAGATTGTGTAAAACAATAGGCCTGTTTGTGAGACGGTGTGACATGCTGGATTTAAAATAAAAGCCAGATGCCGATATCGGATACTGGACAGTGTACAACTTATATTAGAATAGTAAATTGCCACTAGTTTAGGTAATATCTATAAGTAAAATATCTAGCTACGGTCAAAACAATCTATAACTAGATAGATATATTTTCTCTGAAATACATTGTTTTTATAATAGATACAAAAGGAATTAGTGAAACAAATTCATACTCTATATGTAAATATTTTTTTTAATGATGTACTCTATAAGGTTATATTAGTTTTTTATTTTTATATATATAGAATAATAATTTTAAACACATGTTGGATGCGACGTGGTGGTTTTAATAGAAAACTATAAAAACCGTAACAGCACATTTTCACTCCCACCGCGCGTAGCGCCCAGGGAGCTGCTGCACGCAGTTCATAGCACGGTTTCGCCATGCTTTTGAATTTAAAAGTAACCTCACGCTTTGGTAAGCAAATATAAGAAAAATATTATTAATACATTCATAATATTCATATTTTCATATCATCTTACAATTAAAAGTACAATATTATATACAAATTGTTTTAAAAAATTAATTAACGCTATGCCTTATGCCTTTAATTTGAAATAATAATTTATTTCAAACCGAATTATTTAGGCGTTATCACTTTCCCAACATTTTATGAACACATAAATACTATACCAATTTTATTATCGATAAATAACCAAGAAATGAATATTAAATCTTCAATATAAGAATTATTTTCGATTTTATAAACCAATGGTAACAGTCGCTGTTTCAACCACGGACATATACTTCGAAAACTCTCCAGCTTTATACTACTATAGCTATTAATATAATTTATATAAAAATGTAAAAAAATTACAAATTTAGAAGAAAAAAATCTCTGAAATGGACCAAATAATCCGTTATTAAATATAGAATATTAGAAAATTTAATATTGATAAGTTAAGTTATAATATAATCGTTACGTATTGATAGACCATGCAGCCAAGTTATAAATAGATTCTTTTTTATTAAACCTACAAGATATAATACTATGTTATTTTAAGGCATAAAAATAAATTTGATGTAGTTGTTTATAAATTGTCAGACCGCTCGCAAGGACGTGAACAATATAGATAGAGAACTATATTTGGATTCGGCAAAGTTTTAAAATGACAAAATAAACTTTACTTCCCTTTTTGTATTTCATTCCTCTACCTCTGTACTAACAATTGAAAACAGAGGCAAATATACATTTAGACACAGGTAGTCACAATGTTTTCATGATGGTACGATTAAATGAAGATGGGATAAAATAAAATGTCGCATCAGATATGCGACTTGTCGTTGAAAAGATTTTTTATTACTATAATATTAATCTTCTCGGGTTTAAAACTTTAAATTATATAAATATATTATAAAGGTTCATAAAAATATATATTTAAATATAAAAAAATAATTCGATCCCATTTTTGTATAGGTAAAAGTTCTCTCTTTTTTAATATTAGTCTATTTGTTAAAAGCAATTTCAGTCTTTCAATATAATTAATATTTTTAAAGCAACAATTTGCGAGGTCAGGACTATATTTAAAAGTTATACGACTAATTAGAGAAATGATACACAAATAGACAACATTGCTCGGGGGATAAATGAAAAAAGATATAATGAAGTTTAGTTCATAATAAACATTGTCCAGTAGTTTTTTCATTTGAAATATGGAGCTGCCCTATTAAATCTTCAATAATAACGGTTCGTTTACTGGCGAATATTCCAAATTTATTTTTACTCTCGCGTTTAATTTGCTATCAAACTCTTATATGGGAATGTTTTAATGAGGAATTATTTTTGAACACTCGCTTTTATTCCAAACTACTTGCTATAAATCTGTTCTTAAAGTGAGGTTAAAATCGATTTAAAAATATAACAACAATCACTAAAGCTCATAATAAAACCTTCATGATTCTATTAAAGATTACTAAAGTTTATAGATAACACATTTTGTTATTATAAGTCTCGTTTCGTGGTCGCAAAATTATCTGACTTATATTTATTTTAATTATATAAAAAAATATAATGTGTAATATTTTAAACATCTCACAGAAAGAAGATTTCTTGTTAGAGAAGATTTTAATAAATTTTAGTCTTTTTTTTTATGAAAAAGGAGGGCAAACGAGCGTGCGGGTTACAGTAGAAATGTGATCACCACCGCCCACGAGACACACAAGAGCGTTGCCGGCCTTGGAGATAAGAGTATACCTCCAAGTAGTGTAGAGTAGTTTCTATGTGATCTTGGAATATACTTAAAAAAAAATATATATATAATCTACAACAGTACCTAAATGATCTTTACTAGTATTAAAAAACGAAAAACTTTGTTTGTTGAAAAGCTAAATGTTAAACTTTTATGTATTTTATACTGAGATACGAATTTCTAGTAGCTAAAACAATTAAGCAAACATTGTATAAAGACGTTTCAATTCTTATTAATAATTATTTTAGATATTAATTAAATCACTCTTGAAAATTTCAAAGACATTATTATCCTTAATATAAAAACTAATCAATAGCACCAATTATATCTATACAAAATTTAAAAAAGTGAAAAAGTTTGTTTGTTTGATTAAACGCGAAATTAACGGATATATTTAAAAAGTTATTTTTCATTATGATAGGCAGGTTCATAAGGACGGCTACATATATATAATCTTATTCTTTTCTATCAAGAATATATACAAGAATAATTAATACTGTTAATAAATAATTCTTTTTCAATAATATTTTTCGAAGGTTGCTATATTAGTATTAATATCGTTATTGATACGAGCTGGTATTTCAGAAGATACAAATAAAATCTTATTGGTTGATATGTGACCAATATTTAATATTAGGAAGCGAGCGCAGTGTGTTTAATAAAACTGTATATTTTCTCTGTTTTCTTTAACTATTTGTTTAAATCAAATTTGAAGACTTTGGTATTGTTCATATAATTTTTTGTTATTTCTGTTAACAAATTATTGGTTTCAGTTAAACAAAATTCGCATTGATTAGAAGTAAAATAAATATTTAAATATTAATGACATTATAAATAACAGGGTTTTTAAAATTACTTAATTTTAATTGAATTTAATCTCTTTCAATCAAAAAGAAAAATAAAAGGAAAATAAAAGTATATATGATAAATACGATTATATGATGTATATATATCTGAAGTAACATCTGTATTTTAACCAGCGTTTTTATTAAAATATCTTTTATGAACAATTTCGAATTAAGGGTATTTCGTAATAAAAATACTTATATATAAATATAATACGTAAAAATTATCTATATAATTAGGTAATGTCATTTAACTTATTTAAATAAAAATTAATATACTTATATTAACCACGATTTATAAATACCATAAAATGATTGTAATTGAATACAAAGGCTTGTGGTCGGAAGAGAGAGACAGATCTCAACATCCATTGAACGAATGACTCAATAACCTAGATATAACGTAAGCAACGTTACAAGAGCAGTAAAAAATATTTAAATAATAAAAACATTACACGTAATAGACAACGTCAATTATAAAATCACGCTTAAAATCGTCACAAAAGCAATACTATAAAAATAATTTATGGTAAGAATAAAATGTGAAATGGAACCACAATTCTCCAAAGTAATAAACTATGTATGCTGAAGTGTAGTTGTTGTTTAACCTGCCTGTATGATAGACAACCCGTGTAAATATTACTCAAACCACATATAACATGACATGTTATGTAAAATGTGGTTCAATCATTCATATGGATTTACGGTTGTCCACAGTTGTATTTACGTTTAAGCGTTTCGATCAATTTGATTATGTACATAATCATATAATACATTTTCAGTTTGCCTTACCTTATTTTGCTATGAAGTGTCTCTTTATTCGCTTTTGTTTTTTTTTGTTAGTTAATAAGTTATTAAATATTTTTTTTATTACTATATATAACTAGCGTCCACTGGAGTGTGCTTGTGTGAAAAAAAATACTCTGTCTATTTCCAAGCATCAGAATTCCTATTCTGTTAAATGATTTGTTTTGTTTAGCGAAAATAAGTAGATTTTGGGATTGAGTAATTTTGTAGGCGCTTGATAACGCTCAGGTCAGTTCAATCTCATCGTGATTACTTTGAAACTATTTGTCCAAATTTCTTAGTAAAAAAAGACAAAGTTTATTTTATCTTAGTTAAATAATAAAAGCGATAAATCTATGAATTTTGGTAAGAATTAGATAAATACTCAATTTAATTATATTTTGGATATAATATAGTTTTATTACATTTATTTTAAATGCTATTCTCACTTTTATATCGAGATATTTAAAATAAAAACTAGCTTAAGGTACATTATCTTCGTATAGCTTTAACAGCTTAGGCTTAGGCATCTCATGCCGAGATATCTTTGAGATAAGTCTAAGAGATATATCAAGTAAGCTGGATTCTTTTTATAATATTTAGAAATAACACAAAATATTTCTAAATAGCCTCTGTATTATTCTGATATGTAAGTTATATAACTGTAACGTTTCATCTAAATTCGATCAGTAGCTTTTGCACGAAAAAGTAACAAACATCGCAGCGTGAATTGAATAGTCGCAATATGCAGTAACACAATGCAAAGTAAATAGTTATTTAAAATTATTTATTTTTGTAATAAATGCCTGAGAAGTGGAGAGTGAAAACATCGATGTGGTATCCAAAAGTGGCAAGAACAGAGAGTAAGGTGTGACAGAAGGTGAGTAGACTAAATCACAACAGAGGCTGCTAAAAAAATACTAGATTATGCCACAATATGAAGGTATGGAGCGAAATGGGGGAGATCTCTGCCAAAAGGCACACGGAAAAGTAAATCAAATATAGATATACTTATACTTAACAAAAAAAATAAACCTCCAGTTGCAAGTCAAAAAAAAAAGAAAAAAATTTACCGACAAGCAATGAAAACGAAACAAAATGAAATGAAATAAAAAGAAATAAAATTGTCTTAACATCTTTTAAAGATAGCTCTATATCGATAAACCCAGCATTGGGCTGCGATCCCGCCATACTTCGAGCTCATGAATAGGGGTCCCAAATAGGTTCGAAAATAGTCGGCCAAATTCTCATAGCTTTAAAGTAGGTGAATCCTCATAATATTATTTAACAATATATATATATATTTCATAATTCTACATAGGTACTTAACTCTTCTAATTTCCAAGCAACTGTTTTAAATGAATAAAACATTTAATAAAAGATAAATCAAGAAAAAAAAAAAAAAAGAATAAAAGATAAATAAATAAGAAAAATAAACATTAACATTAAAATCCCTCACTGATTACTAATCTAGATATTATAGGTTTGAATGAATCCGAGTTTGTTTGTGTATATTGTAAATTATGTAACAGAACAGTAGTAATTTTGCCGGGTCGAGGCCAATCGTTCGGTTTATTGTGATTACAATTGTTCGCAACTTGTAATACGTGAACGAATCCCATTTCGATGTATTCTGGCTTTCACAGATAGACTTATTAGGGTGAATCGACTTTTGTTGTTATTTATTTGTTATTTTAATAAATAGAGAAAAGTAATTTTGATTTTAACTCTTCATATTCAATTTTTGTGATTAGAATTCTCTTATTCAATGAAGATTGTCCTTGAAACATTACAATTAAATCCATAATGCAGATACGCATATCAAACATTGTAATAAACGTGTATAAGTAATAGAAAGATAATAATTAAATAGGAAGTCAAAGAATATATATAATATATTATAATATATTTACCCATAAATTAAATGTATCCACATTTATAAGTAGATATGGATAGATTAACAAATATTTTAAATATATTATTCATTACATATATTTTCTTATTTTGAATGTATTTCAAAGGCTATTCTGCTATTACAAGTGATTTGTATGAATTAATAATTTAATATATGATATTAAAAATAAAATATAAATTTAAAAATAGTATTAAATTAATTAAATGGTAATTATAATTTATTTATAAAAAAAGATGTTAATAGTGAACATTTATAAAGGTCATCGAAAGAAAATTAATAATATCTTATCCAAATAAAATATTTTATGAACAAATTTAATTAATCTCTCTGTTGTCATATACAATATATTTTATGTTTTAGACATGTAATCTCCGTAAAATCTGACCTGTATGTAATTAAAATTATAATAATTTTTAAGATTAGACACAAATTTTCGGCAGGAAGCAATTTAAAGGGATGATATTACAGACCCTAGGTAAGTCTTTGTCCATTGTAAGTAAAAAATAACAAATAAGTATTAAGTTCTTTTATCTATTTCATAGTACTTTTTACGATTAAAAGGAATTGTTAAAAACGTTTATTTATTGTCAAAATAATTAATAAATTTTATAGTTACGATTTTGACTTCGTTTTAAGGATATTATATTGTATTGTATTTGTATGTATTTTTCTCATATTTCACTGACAAAAAAGATTCTATAGCATTAAGTAGATTAGTTTTTTGGTAAAAAAAATTTGATGGTTGTAAGTAAAAAACATTATAAAACTAACACCGTTGAAAAAATATACAAATATTTATTAATTAATATAATTATAAACTTCATCACATCATTATAATTATTTTTTTAACATATGATATTTCTAATGATCTATTTCTAATATATATGTTAAAAATGTAACACATTACCTCTCTTTCGGATAGTCAATCTATCGCTATGTTACACCTATACTTAAATCTAAGTTAAAAGTCCGTTTTATAACATACCTCGTATATATTTAATTAAATATAGTCAATGAATGGCATGATTCGAAGGTTAAAAATATTGCTCTTAATATAATCTCTTATTCTTATAAGTAGGCGGAGACAGCGTTGATTTTATAATGAACTCAGATTTAATGAGTGGGACATGTACTTAACAACGATGCTTGCTTTTATGTTATTTTATTTTTGTGTCATAATTAACAAAAATATTTGTGTTTCATAAGCGTATTTTATTTTATAGGAAAAATAAAATTGTACTGTATTGAAAAATGTACATCATTTTGATATATTTGTATAGGTTATATATGTGCTGATAAGATCTATCTGAACTGATGAAATATATGAATAGGTACTGTTATTACTTTGGAATTTTGTGAACCATTTTTACTTTATATAATGTTTAGATTACATTTCATATTATTGAGCGAATTTCTTTAGGAGAGATTTCTCTGCATCATTCTTGCAAGCATCAATCAAAAACGGTATATCCGAAAATTTCCACAGTTATAGACATCAGTCTGATGGTAGTTTTAAAAAAAATTTCAAATATTCGATGAAGTTGAGGGATAATCTCGGAAAAAACTATAATCCCATAGACTTCAATGGGACATTTTATTTTCATAATTTTTTTTTTTTGATCTTGAAAAAAAGTTGAAGACGGAATGCGTCGACGTTATGTAAATGCAACTTCAGTGCTGTTTACACTTCTTATCGTTCAATATGCTAACATATACCGAGATTTTGCTAGTGCAGCGAGTCAAAATTGAGGTCTGGTTCGCGCTCCTAGTATAATCAAAATTTTTGATATAAAAGAATATACTACTAAAATTTATTAAAAACACAAGGTAGATGCAATTTAATCTTAAACTTGCAATTTAATACAGAAAACAATAGTAAGACTTACAAAGTGCAAGGAATTTTTAACGCTCCAATATTCGAGTCGATCTCTTTACCCACAAACAATGAGTAAGCGTGGCATTGTTTTAGCTTGCAACTGAAAGCTGAAACAAAATGTGCTGGGAATATACGTTTTCATAAACCTTAGAACAGTTAGTACTTCCAGATTTATTAAAATGTAGTTTTTTTGTATGATGTTTATAATTTTATATATTTTTTCAATTTAATTATATAATTTTTTATGATATGTAAGAAAACACGTATTTCAGAAATTGATATTTCAGAAATATATTTTAAATATTGTTTAATATATCAGCGTTTTACCTTAATTTTGTTTGACCTTAGTTTTTGAAAAAATAAACATTCATCATAATTTACAATATTAAAGATACTCTGCCCACAAAACTACAATGGTCTAATCTATTGGTTCTATTTTTTTATATTGCTATAAATATAAAATATTATGCTGGTCGGTCTTTTATTTTTAAATTTGTTATACCGAATGATTAACATCCAACCTGAAACCTGATTCACTAAATTGGTTAAAAGTTTCTAACTTACAGAAAATAATTCAAATAATGACTGCGATAAACTTTACAGTTAAGCCATCAGGTAATCCATAGTGTATTTCGTTTTGAATGTGATGTACTTTCGATGATTTAGACGTAACGTACACAATAACCTGCTCGAGATTTTAAGCCTTTCAATAGTGAAAACTAACTTCTAATCAGTTTAATAGATTTTTTATAGACATATTTCACAATAATATAGATATAGATAGAAATATATTTTTGGTGCAGTTATTGTAAGTAATCAAATGATTATTGTTCAATATCAATCTATCATCATTTATGTTAGATAGTTATTTTTTAAATGAAGGCTATCTTTATATAAGAAATTATTATATTTATCAGTACCTAATTTGCAAAAGTTAGGATAACAAATTTTTTATTATTATTTATTAAATAACATAGGAGAATTATTAATTTATTAAAAAATATAGTTTTTTTTATCTACTTTACCTTCAAGTGGTCCCGCATGAAAAGGGATATATTACTAGAAAGGATTGTTGCGGTCACCAAAAGCAATAATTTACTTACTTATCAGAAACCCGATCGCTGAGCAGGATTCTTCAACAAACTATACCAAAATACTATCTTGGGTAAGAGGATTGGAATTGCCAATGCAAATGGTGGAATGATTGACGACATCTTGATTAAGATGTTGAATATCAAAGAAAGTTAAAGATCGTTATCACTGCAGTTTTATTATGTAATTTAGTTTGAAGTTTGAGTTTAGACCACAACCTTAATATATAAATATTTTATTCACTAAATTGCTGACCAAAGTTATAATAGCGTTTAAAAAATAGGTTGTTGCCAAGCAAATAAAATTCTATATGTGTATTTTAAATATAGAACTTTTATGTAAACTGAATAAGCAGATTTGGTATAAACGAAATGGTGAAGTTCATGTGGTTTAAAAATAACTCGTAGAAAACTGCTGACAGTACGTTTGAATAAATCTACATTGACTGCACAATATGCAAAAAATGGTTGTTTAATGTAATTGTAGTTATTTTTATATCTAATCTAAGTTAAGATTGTGTTACTACTGGTGTTGTCTGCACATTCACCAACACAATTGTTTTCTAAAAACAAGTTTATATTTTATTTTTATGATTGCTATAGCGTTTTTAAATATCAAATAGACCTATTATTAATAATAATTTTCATCAAAACCTAAAAAACGGTATTTAAGTTATAAAAAATTAAAAATAACTCTATAATTAAAAAAAAAATCTAAAATTAAAAATAACCCTAAAATGTTATATAATTTTAATCAATATAAATAATTTATATTTTTAACGATATTTTCATTAAAAATAAAATATATTAGACTCAGAGGCGTAAAGACGTTCTAATGACTTTGTTTAAAAATAGCTTTGGCTATTATTATCGTAATACAACACCTTACAAAAGCCTGTAGTTATTTTCCAGTTAATTCGTGTTAAATTCACATAACTTATCCTTAACCGCAGTCAGACAGCATGCGTGTTGCCACGACTTCCTGAAAATTTGAAAATATTTCTTAATATTATACATTTTCATTTAATAGTATTTTGATTTAGTACCTACGTTGATTAACATTTTATTTGTTACTGAAAACATGTTTCATTATTTATTAAGATATAGTGTGTTTATAAAAATAGTTATTTTATAAATGTGGTGGATGTTAATAACATCATGTTTATTTTATAACGATGTCGCTTTTATTCTGTTGAAATAAATCAAATTAATAAAATAAAGAGCCTTTTTAAATATCTACCCTAAATCCGTACTGGAGTAGGACGCAATCAAACCTAATCAAATATGGTTCGAAATAATAATTTATTTTATGCGGAAGTCTTAAGAATTTAAATATTATTTGAAAATTGTAACAGGTTTTTCATATCTAATGAAAAAACTGATTCAGCCAATTGTGATACATGTGATACGATGGATGATGTCCAGGATTTCTTAGTAGAATGTAGTAAGTATACATAACAGAGAGAATCTCGTATGCAGAAATTTTACTAAATATTAATTCAAAATAGAAAAGTATGTTGTTATCTAAAATATATATTCACATCCAAAATTGATTTTTATAATATCATAATTATGATTGCAAGAATGACTACAATATTAACTAATTACAATTGCTTAATGCGTTTGTTCGGAAAAATACAAAAAAAAAAAAATGTCATGATATGATGTTACCTCACTGTTAAATGTCACACTCATCTGTCAAACATTACGAAGCTGTCAAATCACATTCGCCAATTTTTTTGTCAATTTAGTTTAAAAAACGAGCACGGTTCTTTATTTACTTTATTTAAGAATAAAGTTAAATAAGAAAGAATTAATTAATTTATACGATCTCAAACATAGCTCTGTCTATCTGAACATCTTATTAAAAATAGAACAATACAAAGAGTCATTACTTCTTGTAACAATATTCCATCGTTAAGCTATTACTTCTTCAAACTTGCAATGAGTTGACTTTGAATATAACAAGTATTATGGATTCACAGATTTACAAAGTGAAGCCTCTTGAAAGAAACTGGATATTTTTCAGTCTTTCTTTTCTATAATTATCCTTGTTAAGTTAGCATGTTCTCTATGTCATAAGCTACATTATATTATCTGAATTATCTTCAAACTAGATAACAAATTCTACTGTAGTCAAGGCAACCAACAGAAATTCAGCAGTTTACATTGTAGCTGAGTTCGCAACATTAAATCATGTTGGCTAGTTAGTACTTAGACTTCCATTATATGTGTTGATTTCCTTCATACAATTTTAAGGTATTCACAAGATACATATATATCTTATATTTTTGGAGTCAAATAATACTTTAATTAAAGAAAATAAAATTTATTTTATAGATTAAATTTTAAAAATAAACATTTAATTTTACATTTAAAATGTTTTGTACAGGTATTATAATTAATATCCTATTTTTTTTTAATATCAGAATATATTAAAGTCGTCCGAAAACGAGATTCATGTTATAATTTAAATTACCTTTCCTCTTATAAGGAAAATATTATAATTCTAGAATGAAATCTCTTTCAAGTAAAGATATGGTTCATAAAAATAAGTAGGTATATATAATTATTTAATTTAATCTACACATAGTGTATTCTTGTTTTCTTGTCAAAGGAACATGTAACATTGTCTATTTTTTCAATTTTTAGAAGAACCATTACTCTGTTGTGCAATTTGTGCAGCTTAGCCATCTTTAGAAACTTGAATTACAAACCTATCTTATTTCTAAAGATTTAAAATGTAGATTTTATTCAAATAAATATTATTAGAACCTTTTATTTTACAGATATTAAAATAAAAATTTAGGCTTCTTTTCTTCCCACCCAATAATAAGTATAACAAGGATAGAGATGTTATAAAAAATAAATATTAATACTATTTTTGAAGTATTTTATGACAAATGTTAACTAAAATATAATAATAATGTACTGATTTATCAATAAATAAGGTTAAGATTGGTTTGTTTAAATGATCGCCGATTTGGGTAATTAAGAAACTTTTTTAATTTCATCTCAATCAGAACGTTGACTTTATGTAAATAATGTATGAAATATATTGTATCAAGTATAAATAGTATTGGTAGGTTTGAATTTAATAAAATTTATTAAAAGTCTTAATATTTTAGACCACTCGTAGACTCACTCACTCACCAGAATGAGTTAGCTCAGAAGCCATTGATGATAGTTTTTCTAAAATATTACATCACATTTAGATCATTTGTGTGGAATATTTTACGAATATAGATAATCATGCGTCTTTCTTAGAACTTAACTATGATCTTTAAAAATTATAAAAAATTAATAAATAAATATAATCGTATTCATTTAAAATTAAACAAAAATAAAATAAATAAATATTTAAACCGTTAAAAATACTATTTTATTATTGAATGTTTGAGAAAATTTCGTTTAACAAAGTGAATTTTATCATCTCAAGACTCAAACCGGAGACTTCTTGAATACCATGTATTGCTAATTCAAAAGCTTGCAAATTGTTGTATCGACACTATATATTTATTTTTAATGTATGATTGTAAATATCAAATAACATAACATTTAGTGCATGTATATTTAAACATTTAAATAAATGCTATTAAATCTTTGTTTTATGTCATATGATCCCATCTGTCCTAATTTATATATAAATTTAAAATGCAAAATACACTTGGGTTTGTTTTATATATAAATTTGTATTGTGCAACTGTAATATTGTAGGTATAAGGTATGAGAGGCGACAAAATGGAAAAATGTTTACAATGCATTCTGCAGACGAGAAAAACTCAACTGCGTGCAGCACTATCGACGTGAAAATAAAAATATTGCGTTATTTTTGCAAATAATACAAGAAATAATAAATACCTTAAATATAAATGGAAAAATAATATATAAATAGATATTAAAAACATTTAATAAATTTAAATTAAAAATATAATGGATTCTGGTAATAGAAATAAAGTATGAACTTTTATTAATCATAACATGACTAGGAGCGCGACCAGACCTCAATTTTAGACTCGTTGCGCTCGCAAAATCTCGGTATGTGTTACCGCGCGGAGCAAACAGGATCAAAGTTGCATTAACAAAACGTCGACACACTCTGTCCTCAACTATTTTTCAAGATCAGACACTGCTACTTGTTATTTTTTATTTTCTTTATTTTTTTTAATTTTAAATTATAAAAAAAATTTATTAGTCGGGAGATAACCAGACTGATGTCTATCAGTGTGCTAAATTTGGAATATTCGGATCTACGGTTTTTAATTGATGTCTGCACAAAGGATGCAGAAAAGTCTCTCATAGAGAGCTTCACTCAATTAAAAAATACTTATTACTTTTTTTCAACTAACGAAAAATTATTAATTCTTGGATTACTTCAGTTTCCTTTAATATAATTTCACTTTCGCTAGAATAGTTATGATTGTATTGTCACCAACGCTATGATATACAATAGCGGCACGTGTTCCAGATTCTAGGTCAAATTGCGTACAAGCAATACTAATTTCTCAAAGGAAACACTCGGGAACTGGTTTATTTGTTCCTTGTAATGAAATATGTGTTATACTGAAAGAGTTTTTCTCAAAATTATGATGAATTTAGGACTTTCTAAAGTCTTAAAATCTTATCCTTACCCTATTTCTACGACAGGTATGTGAAAATATTTATACCCTAAAACTTCAACTACTTTAAGTATTTTTTTTTACATACTGAATTATAAATAATAATAATAATTATAATAAGGCGAAATCTATCTTTTAAACCAAACAAAAATAAATTATTAAATGTCTTTTCTTTGTTCGATCGCACAAAAACTAGACGACGGATACAATGATAATATGTATGTCTATGTCATGGTCTAGGTTAATTTATACAAATATTTTTTTTCTTGTTGCCGACACTTGAAATAGAATTATCATCGAATAAATATCTAAAATTACCTAAAAAAAATTCTTTAATTCTGGCAACACCTAGTTCAATATACAGGACAACGACGCAGGTCCGCCATGACGCGACCTCATGAATAAGAACCCCGAATTGATTCGAAACTAATTGAGCAAATACCAATAGTTACGTGAGCCGTATAATTATATATAATAGGACTAAAGCATTGTAATTAAAATAAAAATATAAAAGAAAAAAATTAAAAAAATTAACGTGTCGACCATATGTGATTAATCTGACAAGACTATAAGTGTAATTAATAGCACTTTAAGCGCTAGAAACCTAAGTATACAGGCACTTAAAGCGCGTTAATCATATTATACGTATAAGAGTAATATAATTTAATAAAGGGCAACACGTTAATCGGATAAAAGTTTATAATTCAATTAATTATAATAAAAATTGAACGGCTCGTGAGTTATTGCATTAGTTTCGCTTCCTGTTAATTCAAGTGCCTGAGTTCCAGTTCTAGCGTTACATAAAGTACGAAATCTATCAGTAATCGGCTTTTTCTTTTTACATTAGGATTAAAAAAAACCTACATTTTGTGGTCGCGAGAGCATAACTGTTAGTCAGGTTTATTATCTCTTAAATCTGATGTCCGATAAAGTAGAATGTTATGTAAGCTTTGTTGCTAGTTCATCCTAAAAGTTTTGTGTGGGTCAGATTGTTAGAGCGCAATTAAATTACTTTATATTAAACGTATAGATAAGTAAGCAGTGTTTGAAATTAATTTGGGATAAAACTAGTATAATAGTACCCCGTCTGTATAATGTTGTAAATACCAAACTGCACCTTAATTAAATATAGGGTTTAATTATTTAAAACAATATGAAATGAAAACTAAAAGTTATCTAGAATCGTGACTTTTGAACAGTAGATTTTAATGACTTCTACAGCGATGAGGAGGAATTTATCCAAATACAGGATTTAAATCAAGCGATAGCAGTTTTTTAGAAGATATATTTGTCTGCGGTATTTAATTTAAAAAAAAAAAGCATTATTCAAAATTTGATAACTATTGTTCTTTTGTTCGTAAGTAAAATATTTTTTCCTTCAATAATAATGTGGCTAGACATTGTCTCTTAAATTGACAGATCTGTTTATTATATATTATTGTGAAAAGTAAGAAATTTTCATTCGGCTAGACTGTTCAAAGATATATAAGTATTTTTCTCTAAATTGTAAAAAACTCTAAACAATTTATAATAAAAGTGTTGTAAAATTAATAAATAAACAATGTTTTAATCACTGATACCGTTGAATTTATTTTTATCACAAAGGATTCTTTTTTTTAGAAAATAATATTTTAATATCAAAATTAATCATTTAATAATTAAAAGTTATTAAAAAAAGTATCATCAAATTGTATAAATACTAATTAGTGTGTTTTTTTTAAGTTACTTTAGTGATATTAAGAAAATTGAATAAATAATTAATATATTTTAAAGTATTGCAATATTTTAGTTTTATGTTACATGAGTTAAAGATATAAATATGTAAAATCTAATTTCCTTTCATTTTGTTAGTTTGCTGCACTAGTATGTTTTAAAAATGATTATAAATATATTTTTCAAAAACTACCTTATAAGAGTATCCCTATCAAATAATGCTTTATAAAAGACACGTTTTGACTTTAACAGTTAACTAGAATACTCAGGGAAAAATCGCCTAACGTTATCTTAACAGACCATTAGACTCAAACGCTTAACGTCTACCGTTTCGCGAATAAAAACGAAATAATACAGGGCTACGTTTCCTAACCATTTGCGGCTCAGTTTTTGTGTTCACATTACGATTTACCTGACTTTGTAAAAAATATTTAAATTAAATTAAAATTCACTTAAAATATTTTCACAGTCACACACTTTTGTATTATATTTTTCACAGCGATCGTCTACGAGTGGAGTCGAGATTAAAATGAAGCGAGACGTAGCGCGGTGACGTCCGACTCGCTCCGAGGCTGCGGTGGCACTACTACGACGAGCTTCTACCCGGCGCTACATTTTAGTTTAGATTACTCGTAGCACAGATTTCAAAATCGATTGATTTATAAATCTACGTGATTAGGGAATGTAATTAACAGATAATGTGTGAATGTGGAGTCTTATTTATAATAAAGAGATAAGAGAATTAAGTAATCATATTTTATGGGATCTTACAAAATGAAAAATATGAAACAAAACTAAAAAAATTTAAAATGTCGAAAATACTATAAAAATATGTTAACGAACAGTAAAATACTAAGGAAGAGGGAAATGACCGTTCATTATTATACTATTAAATCTTTTGTTAGTGTGGGTATCGATTTTACAGTAAATTGAAGAATTGCTGTATGTAATCAAAGTCAAAAGATGATTAAATATATTTCTTTTAAAATGAGAAATAATTGTTGACATAAAGATATCAAAGAAGTACTAGGACATTCCACGAATTATTGGAAATTATTTGTCTGCGATGTTACAGTGGAACTTCGATGTAGGTATACTTTTTGATAAAACGTATATTAACTTTTAATATATTCCTCGAGACTATTATTATAATAAAAATGTCAAATATTTAAAATTTTTAAAGTAGGTTGTATATACAAAGCTGTAAAATCTGTTAGTTATTCTGCAGTTTTTAAGAAACAAAGTTCCAACGCATTTTCATTTAATATTAGAATAACATTTCAGAGAGATGACATTATTACGGAATGAAGATAATTAAAGTATTGTACAAACACAATACAACATGTTCTTTTCAAACACAGTTCGAATCCAACCATGAATAAGTAATTAGGTAATGTTTTTTCGTACCATTACTATTTAAATAATGGAACTTGAAATGTCGTTCTTATTACAAGCTCTAAACTGTAATTTAATTTTTATAAGATTAACCAGAAATAAAGTGATCATACCTTTCAAATAAAACTATTTTCACGGATTAAAACTCGCGTATAATTTGGTTACATTTTTTATTTTAACCCGACGTTTCGAATACTATGCAGTAATCGTGTTCACGGGTAGACGAGATCTAAGTGTCTGTCAGAAAGTCAACTGACTTGACTTACATCTCGTAACTGTAACCAAATTATACGCGAATTTTAATCCGTAAAAATAGTTTTATTTGAAATGTGTACTCGTGAAAATCTAAGAAAATACTATGATCATACCTTAGCTACCTATCAAGGTACAATGGCCACAATTTTGCTGTGATTATAAGAACATACTCACGGATATCGTTGACCTGAAGCGGTATATAGCAGTGTACATATCACAAGTAGAGAATAATAATAAATAATTGAAATTTAAATAAGTAAAAAAATTTCCCATGGGGTTTCACATCGGTTCTTGTCCATACACCGACCTTTTGAAACTGTTAAGCTAGAGTATGACGTTTAATAAATGCAATGGATGTCTTATAGAAAAAAAATACTTCGGTCTTAACTTTTCATCGGGTTGTTGTAAGTAAGCACTACAAATCAAAATAAAATTCAACTCACTTGTTTTAATGAAGCTTTAAGTAATAATAAAAAAATATTTTTAATGTGTAAAATATAATGCTTGGTCAATATATAAGTTTCAGGATTGTTCAAGAAAATTGGAGTCTAATTTGGGATGTTCGAAAGAATAATACGAGTTCTCTCTAAATAACGTCTTAAAAGAAATAATTTAAGCAGCTCGCGGATTCTTTCATGCAAGAATAAATCGTTATATTTGTTCTTCCGACATTCATTTTGATAAGAAGGTTATTGATTTTGTTATTGTGATAGACGAGCATTTTTAAAAAATAAAACAATAAGAATAGAAATAGTATATATACAAAAATACTGATAACCATTAATGTATTTTACTTAAAAAGTAATAATAAATGAAATTAAGTAACTCAACATTTAATTATCTTAATGTTCAACATAAATGAAATCATTTATCTTTTATTATTTAAATACATTTAGTATTTAAATCAATTACCTACCTATTGAACAATGTTCAATATTTGACACCGGAAGTGGACCAGAGCCAGTAATAAATTGAATAAATTCTGTACAAATTGATTTTATGTCTAACAATTTTCTAATAACATAACCGAGCTAGAACTGCCAATTAGCTTCTTGTAAAACAATTCGCAAAATTCTTTTCAAATTATCTTTATGGGAAGCATTTTTCATTTTTATATTTTGCATGTAAATGAACTAAATTTAATTTTACTAATTTAATTTTATGAATTATATGTGTGTAAGACAACCAGTGAAAGATTTAGGTATGGCAAGATTATTACAAGCAGAAAAAGGTGACACACGTAAGGCAGTTTAGAAAATAGTGACCTACAATGTATTAATTGTATTGAACGTTCATTATTTACATACAACCTTAATAACTTTTTGTTGGAAAGAAAAATATATAGACATTCACGTAATCATTTCATAATGCACTTTGAATAACCTGAGTTAGCTTACAAAGAACCTCCTTATTACTCAACTCTGACGGCTTTGATACACTTGACCTCCTTTCTTCATATTATAATCATTACGTACTAACGTAACGTAAGTACGTGCGTTCTTACAAAGCAATTTAGTAGTTTTATAAAAAATATGAAATAAACTTTTGTAGTTACGTTTTGAAGATTCGTTGTACCGGATAATATACTATCAAAGGCTTGAATATTAATATATTGTTAATTTAAAGATAGCTTCATAAATATTTTATCAAATAAATATTTACAAGATAGAAATATTTATGTATCCACCAAACGTAATTAACATCATATCTTAGTTACGAGTGGTTTTAACATTATTAAAAAAATATTATTATCAGAATCTCGTTTATTTTTTACAGCTGACACTTTAAGTTTGCGTTGTGACATCATTTGATTAACTGCTTTACTGCAATCTTATTTACAAAAAATTGAGAGATGTTAACTGAATTCGAAGAAAAGAGTGAAATTTCAATTCAAAAGAAAATATCTGACTTGTGTAAATTCAAATGATAAATAAAAATATTTTTGAAAATATTTATTATTAATATTGATTGGGACCTTCGAATTATAACCCTTGTAGGTTATATATAGGTTTCAATCTATTCTTCCTGAAGCAATTATTTTGTCAAAATATCGAGTTACTTCAATTTGTTACCAGTCATGATAAATATAATTAAGAATCGGTGGAGTCGTAAAAATAGTTTAGAAATATGTCTTCAAGACATTCTTGAATCTTACAAAATACGTGAATTAAATAAAAATAAAATAAATCAGTCTAAACTATTTCGTTTTTTTGCATTGTTTCTTTTTTTATAATATATTTTTTAAATATTTATATATTTTTTTTAAATTCTTAGTTGTCAAAACAGACTCCAAGTTTATATAATTTTATATAACATTATATTTTTTAGATTACCAACAACTACTACATATTGCTAAAAAGACAAAATGAGTCACAGGAAAGTCTCTTGTGCTGGATTTGTGTATAATTTAAAGGCAGTCATATTATTTTCCTTTGCATTCTGATAAAAAATTTTAAACATATTTTTAGAATTCTTCACAACAATCTGCATGTAATCATTCAGAAAATATAATTATTTTTAGATCTGTATCTAGACAAATAAAGATTTATCTTACTATTACGTAAAGAATATTTTAACCTATTAAAAATAGTAATTCATGAAAAATAATAATCCATTTTTAATATTTTCCATTTTCTGTGATATAATATGATACAATATCACAAGCTTTAGTCTGCGTAGAATTCGTCTTTTGAAATAAGAGAAAATATAAAATTCAAGTGTTCTTTTTCTTTGCATTAATAAAAAAAAAATTACCTTAAATAATAATTGTCTTTATTGTCTCTAAATTATCGGAAATTTAATTAATGAAATTATTTTTATCTCCTCGGTTGTTATTACAACAATTGTTTTTGTGATTGTATTATCATTATATTAAAAACAAGCGGTAATGGGTGCGAGACCCATTTAACTTCATGGTTAAGAAATTGTTATATTTTCCTAATTCTATTTCAAATGGTATAAAAAAATATGAGCTATTTTATTTTATTTTTAGGTATTTGTATGTTTTATAAATATTCATGTTAATGACTTATTATTATTATTCTATTAGATCTTCGAGTTTAGTTGATAATAAACAAATATAATATATTTCCTTGTGAGACGTCATAGTAACATTTGGCACCATTATCTTACCATTTTTTATTGCATTTTACTATTATATGAATAGTGTAAATAAATACAAATTTTGTAACATTTTATAATTATGATACGTATTCTTATTACAAAAAGCATTCTCATTTAAAATTAACTTACTTAATTTTTAATTGTGACATTTTTGGGTAAAAAATTAAGTTTATTGTTAAAGTTTCATTATATAATTATTGTAGATGTAAAATAAAAATAAATTCTCTTGTGTTAATAACGTTAAAGTGATTTAAAACTAGACCGATGAATTTCATAGTGCGCCCGGTCATTCTAAGGATTCTTGCAAAATGTAATATTCAAGTGAAGTAATGTGTATATTTTAATATATTTAGTTTATAGTAAATATAATAGTTATATTTTTTAAAAATACTTATTAGATAGAGCATACTGTGTTATGGTTTTTGTGAAATGTATTTTTACACTTCATATCAATGGTGAGTTTCAATAAAATTCTTGGAATATGAATTATATAATGTAACATTAAGTGTAAATCCGAGCTCCATTTTAGGATTTCTGCATGTATTTTAAAGTCCGAACAACTGTTTCTGATTTATTATTCATGTTGCACTAGTAAAACAAACAGTTCTTGAATTTATTTAATAGAATATATTTTATACTAAAGTTACTGAAATGCTTTTTAACCTAAAATGTTATCTTGATTATACAATATAAAACTGATCCTGGATTAAAAACTTTTTTACGATCAATAGAATTAAAGATTAATGGTAAAATGCACATTAATTAATACATTTGCCTGAAATGAAATGATTTCAAATATGATATGGCAAAAAATTTTAATTTAGTTTTACTTGTTAAATAGCAAGTAACTGTGTAAAACAACTTTAATAAATATTTCTAAAGATCAGTAGTAGTCATCTTTATCATTCGGTAGTGAGTGAATTCTTCTTTAGCTTTTATTTCACTAGGACTTTACATGTCCGAACATAAAAATAATATATTATAATATTGATGCTCCTATGATTGGGCATTAATTAGTGTATCTATTAATCAAAACTCATTAATTTTACATAAATCTAGAATTTAATTTACAATAGTTTCCTAATATTGGTAGAATTTTCGAAAAAAGATTATTATACGTCTCTTCTCTTTGTAATAAATGTTTTGACAAAAAGAATCATACACTTTGTGAAAACTTACCTGGTCTTTTCTAATGTAAATAAGTTAAAAACATCTAAAGTTACGAGCCCTATTATATCAAATTCAATAAAACTGTTCTTAAGAGCTTTCTTTAAATATTTCAGTCAAATATGCAAATTCCTTGAAAGTTATAATCTTTTCTTGAATAATCAAATTTTAATTAATGCCTTTTCAATATAAGAGGAAAAAGTGGATCAATTTACATTATAATTCTGTGTTTGGATATTAGTTGTTTGTCGGTAAAACATAATAGCTGTAATTTTGAATAACCATTTTGATTACTATTGACATTAAATTTTAGAAATATTTTATAAGTAATAATTCTCGATAACAATCATAATAAGCAATAACGCGCAGCGTTTTAACAGTGCAATAAATATTTCTATATAAATAGAACTTTTACTATTTATCTTTAGAGTGAAAAATAGTCACATTCAAGTTTTTTGTACTATGTTATCTTAAAAGTCATGACATTTGAATATATACTATCTATTCATAAACGCAAAATCATCTATGGTCACTGAGGTCGAGAATTGACTTTTGATTTTATTAAACCTGAATCAGGATCACGACTGGCATGTTTAGAAGAAACGGAGTTCCTTTTTCTCAACATTTATTATTAATTAATGATATCCATACTAAAAACACATCCAAAAAAAAAATAACAATAAACTACGTTGTATAATATTATAAATTTTTAAAATGTTTCAGAGATATTTTTGCAAATACAATCAAATATTTTCATTTCAAGAAAATTCATTTCAACTTTGGAGCTCTAAATATACTATAATATTCTATACACAATAATAATGACCTACATTTTGCATATCCTTTTCTAATAAGAATGATTTAAATTTTTCTTAACAGATTGTTTTTCGTTTATTTATTTAATATTGTCAGCATTTTTGTGAAGTCCAAGTTTAATCACTGAAAATTCTCCCATTACCTAAATGGTAAAAAAAATCGTTTCGCACCATTTATTTTTCTACATTATTTGCTTACATTGCTTTGTCGTCTTACCGTTTATTACAAGTGCTTTAAGGAATCTGATTAAGTGTCTGGAAAAACCAAGTTTGACTGAAAATCACCAAATCTCAGTTCTTTCTAAATTTCTTAGTTGTTTCTGTGTTTGTTGTTTTGTTACTATGCCGGTCGTTTTGGTTTTTCTGATATTAGATTATTATCCCATCTGAGATATATATTACTGCCGAAAATAAATCTTATCCCACAAAAGAAGCAGTGGTAGTTTACCTGTAATATATTTAAAAAAAAATAAACCTTACTTGTACGAATGATATGTATATATACAGGTTTCTAGATTGTTCAGGAAAATTCGAGTCTAATTTGAAATGTCCAATATAATAATATGAACTTTTTTTAAATTACGTCTTAAAAGATATAATTAAAAAAGATAAAAAAAGATATTATTTTCATTATTACTATTACTATCAATTACATTTCATATATTAACTAACATAGTCTTAAAAAAATCTCTACTAAGCAATATATCTCTACTAAGCAATAGGGATATATGGACAATCTGAAATAAAGTTTATTATTATTATTATAATTTAATCCAAAATATAATCTTTTATTTTTGATTAAATTTCGTAATTAAATCAATTAGTCACTTGTTTAAAAATGTTCAATATTTGAAACCGAAAATGGAAGAGAGCCAATAATAAATTAAATCAATTCTGTACAAATTTAAATTATATCTTTCCTTCTTTTAATAATATACCTGGAGTAGAAACTGATCGATAATGTACTAAATGTATTGAACGTTTATTATTTACAGGCAATCTTAATAACTGTTCTCATTGGATAGAAAATAAAAAGCAAAAGACATACCAATATATCATTAAGAAAAAAAAAGTGAAAATTTAGAGTTAACATATTTTATAATATATATTTGAAACGTTCTTGTAATAATTTAATAATGTACTCTGTATAGACTGAGCTAGCTTACAAAGAACCTCCTTATTACTCTCGACTCTTTCGGCTTTGACACACTTGACCTCTTTCCATCATTTCATATTATAATCTTTACGTACTGACATACATGCATTCATTGTTTTTATTAAAAAAACTATTTTATCATGAACATTTGTATAATATGAACAATTATAAATCGCGATATTAGCACATTAATAATTGAAATAAAAAAGAAAAAACAATATTAATAAGTATATATTTATTCTTATAATAAAAGCGTATAGCGCTTCTACATAATAATATACAAACTAAATTAGTAGTTTTATGAAAAAGATGCCACTAACATTTATAGTTGTATTCATACAATCACATTTTGGTAACTCTCGTGGTTTCTGTTAATCTAATATCACAGGCTTGAATATTGATACATTTTAAATTCACAGATTGATTGCTTCATGAATTTTTGGCTAAGAAATATTTATAAGCTACCAGGGATATTTTTGAAATGATATATATATGAATATTGAATAAACATTTTCAATTAAAACCCTTGTAGTAAGTTTCTATGTTTTTCTTTATTTAAACCTAATTTATATCAATATTTTAAAGACATCATTAAAATAGTTATAAAATGATTAACATAATTAAGAATCAATGGAGTCATATGTTATAGAAAATGAGATATAGAATACGTGTAATATAATGGGTATTAAATAATATATCTAATCTACTTAAAGAAGTAAAAATATGTTTTCAAGATATTTTTGTATTAATATATTTAACAAATACGTGAATTATATACATTGGTCTACATGTAATGAGCGTTAACATTGTTTGTAATTTAATAAAAATGTAAAGGTAAACCCTAAACCAACACCAGAATCGGATTTCAAATGAAAGAATCACATTTCTATATACAATACTCCCAATGTGATGAAATAACAAACATCATTGGCTTTATTAAAAACATTATAAGTTTTACTATATATGACTGCCTCTGATTTACTTATAAAAATATTTATATGCATTACCTATAGCTATACTAGTTATTCTCAGTTCCTATTATAAAATATAACTATATTATCACAAGCCGTAAGATTTCATAGAATTTGTCTTCCTGTAGTTGTGTCTTTTATTGAAATAAGAGAAATCATGACTATAATAATATCATAAAGATGTTTATTAAACAAATTTCTTAGAAAATATTTCGCATTGAAAATATATTTCATTGCAATTATTTGTTTCCAATTTACTGAAAATTGAGAATATAAAAAAATATAATATTACATATTTCGTATTTTCTTATTTATTTTATCATTGTTATAACATAATCGTTTTTGTGAAGATATTAACAATACATTTAAAGTAATTAGTATAAATATATTTTTAAACTGCTGTAACTATTCTTGGTATTATTGAAAACTCAATAATACTACAACAATATTTAAAAACTTACGCAGTCTTGTATAATATAGAAGTAAGTCAGAAACAACTAAAGTTATCAGCCCGATTATTACAAATTCAATAAAAACGTTCTTAAGAGCTTTCTTTAAATATTTCATTTGAATATGCAAAATCCTTGAAAGTTATAATCATTTCTTGTATAATAAAATTTTAATTAATGCGGAAAAAATAGATCAGTTTACATTACAACGCTGTGTTTGGAAATTAGTTTTCTGTAGGTAAAATGTAATAGCTGTAATTTTTATTATTATTAAAGTTAAATTATAAAGATACTTTATAAATAATAATTATAAATTACAATAAAAATAGGCTAAGACAGCAAGCATTAAAGAACTACTTTCTAGAATTACAAGGAAAAATTACCTACGTTATTTCAATTATTACAAATCTTTTACATGTGTTCAAGACATTTTAACAAATATTATCAAATATGTCAACAACGTTGTGAAGATATTATTTACGTGTATTTGAATATTTCTTTAAATCACTTTTAAGAAATATTATAATACACGTAAATAATATCTTTTTATCATTTTTAGTTAACCGATTTTAAATTGTAATTTAAAACTATAACCAGATTGTTTTTCGTGTATCCTGTAAATGTTATTTGCGAAAACTATAAAAACTGTTTAATTCAATATCACCAACGTTTTTGTGAGGACGAAGTCAAACCGATAAAAAATTTTATCATTACCCAAATGATAAATTTTAAAATATTCATTTCGCTCTATTTATTGTTATATTTTCCTTGCTTATACTGCTATGTCGTTCTTCTTTTTTTCCGAATGTCTTAAGAAATCTTATTACCTAGAAAAACCTGATGTTGACTCATAGAAAATATAGCATCCATTGTACAATGGAATTTACAAAGAAAATAGTCTCTCTTTAAAGAAAATAAACCTGCACTTCTCATAAGAAGAAATATGCTTACATCTTGTGTACTAAAATATTTTACTTAAAATTTAATTAAGTGGTTTTCGTGAAGTTTTGCTTGATATCAGAATTTTGTCTCAGTCAATAATAAAAATAATATTGCTAAAAATAAATCTTATCCCGACGAAAAACCAACAAATAAAATAAAAAGTTCAAAACATTTAAATATAACTGTTATTATCCCATAATAGATTGATAATTACACTTGTAATCTAACGAAATAATTATTAAAAAAACAATACATAGTACTGCATTTGTTACGTAGATAATTTCATGTTATTCCTATGGCGGCCGATCAAAGGAGTATAAAAAGGCGACATTGTAAATTAAAATGAGAGATTGTCAAGTGATTACTGGAGCCGAAGCTTTATTCGTTAGCCGTGTTAGCTCTTCCGTCGAACAGTATAGATTTATGAAACAATAAAAAGTGTGTAAACTCATATTTTGTTGTTATAATAGAACAAGATAAGAAACATGAACAAAAAGACGTCAGCCACGCTGACGTCACAAGTATTTTAATTGAATACCCGCTGTTGATTTGATACATATATATGACAAAATTTATGATTGCTAAGTTTTACTAGATATGGATGCTTAAATTTCATATTAAGTCGGGTGAAAAAGTTTACGACTACACAGGCTTTTAAAAAAAAAAATTACCAACAACATTTCTGGATTGTTCAAGAAATATCTATTCTAATTTGAAATATTCCATATTATATGAAATTTTTTAAATTTTTTTCTTAGAACAAATAATTCAAGCAGCTCGCGGATTTTTTCGTGCAAGAATAAACGTTTTATTCATTCTTCCGATATTGAATTTGATAAGATGGTATTGATTTTGTTATTTTGTAGGACGGAATTAGTTTTCATACTTATTTACTTACTGATAATCTAAAACTGAAAATAAATAACTTTATTTAATTATCGTAAAGTTCGACATAAAAGAAATTTCTTTCGTCTGTTATTATTTGAATACATTTAAGAATTAAATTACTTACCTGTTTAAAAATGTTTCATATTTCATAACTGAGGTGGGCCAGAGCTAATAATAAATTGAATTAATTCTGTATAAATTGGATTTTACAAATATATATGTTTTTTATTAATATGACTGAGATTGAATTGCAAAATGGCATCATGTAAAATAATTAGAATTAATGGGAAATATTTGGTCGCTATTAAATGTAGCATAAAAGAATAAAAATTCTAAATACTTTATGGATCACATATGTATAAAAAAAATAGCAATAAAACTTCCAATATTAAGATTACTTAAAGCAGAGAAGGGTTACACCTAAGGGAATTAATAAAAAAAGTGACCAACAATGTATTACTTGTCTTGAACGTTCATTATTTACAGGCAACCTTAATAACTCTTCTTGTTGGACGGAAAAAAAGACAGAATTACCAAAATATAATGTAAATAAAATAAGAATATCTTTCAATATATATTTGTATATTGAAACATTCACTCAATAAGGTATTCTGTATAGCCTGTAGCTTACAAAGAACCTTCTTATTACTTGACTCTGTCGGCCTTTGACAATCTAGACCTCTTATCATTTTATATTATAATCGTTACGTATCCTTCTACATAATAATATATAAAAAAATTAATTCGTTTTTTGAAAAGATGAAACAAACATTTGTAGTTGTATACATAAAATAATGTTTTGGTCACTTGTGGTACCCGAGAACCTTATATCAGAGGCTTGAATATAAATATATTTTAAATTCACAGATTAATTGCTTCATCAATATTTTTCAAAGAAATATTTACAAGCTAATCAGGTGGATACATAATTTATATTATATTTTTGTTAGGAGTATTTTTTTTGCGATGTTTTATAAATTGTATAATATTTTTATATAGATTTGACTCGTGTATGTTTAACGCTATAAATATACGCAATATACCAATATTAAAGGCAAATAAAAAAAGCTCCTATTCCATTTGTCAATATGAGAGAGTGTTTCCATTGTTTGTAATTAAATAAAAATGTTAAGGTACGAGTAAACCTAAACGTACACAAGAATTGTATTGCAAATGGAAGAATCAAATTTCCATTGTAAACAATACTCTCAACGTGTTAAATCAATAAAGAATATCGTTAGCTATATGAGATACCATATTTTATAATTTTTACAATAAAAACGAACTCTAAGTCTATTTTAAATTCTTAGGGGAATATTTGTAAACAATTCTATTTTTCACATTGACAAAACATTATACATTGCTAACATGTCAACATTGTTAACTATTTTATTTATTGAAACCCTGTTAGTGTAAATATTAGGTGAACAAGCAATTTGAATATTTATATTTAGTTACTAGTTCCCGATTCAAGTTTCTATTTGAAATTAAAAAATTGTTTTGAGATTAATTTTAAACTGAAAAAAGAAAACAGTTGAATAAATGTTCAAATAAAAAGATTTGCATTTTCTTTATTTACAAAGTTAGCCTGAATCTTGAATACTACCTTTTAGTAATTACAAGAGGAAAAAAGATATTTATTTCAATTTAATTGAATATTTCTTAACAAACGATACTGGGACCAGTTGTGAAAGTGTAATCAGTAATATATTAGCCGCCCATGTCATGTTCGTATTATCAAAGCAGTAGTGAAAATACTTTAAAAAAATCTTGTTCGGAAGCAAAAGTTTTTATCTCAGGAAATTAATGTAACACCTACAACCATGTCGCGTGTTTTCACAGATGATGGACGTTATTTTACTGATAATTTAGAAACAATTAGAGGGGTAAAATCAAAACAACTTCTCAGGCAGTACACAAAGGAAGTTTGCCGAAAAATTTTATTTACTGATGAGTAAATTGTTACTAAGGGTGTCAAGACATCGTGTATCAAGATACGAATCTTTAGTAGATGGTTAAACTTCTTGGAAACACTATGTTTCATAACAAAGAATCGTCTTTTCAGCAAAACTCAGCATGAGTTCATAAAGCTTGGTTCTTCCAATTATGGTTAGAAACGAAAGTTTTAAGTTTATTTGGAAATAAGGTTAAAATTATACGTTTCATTTACTTTGTGACTTTTGTATTTACGACTTCTAAATAGATTCCTAAACACAGACCCTCGAACTAAAATAAATATTTATACTCAGTATAACATATAGTTTAGTCACTTTCTCACTAACGATTTACATAAAAGTTAGAAAAGTTGGAAATTTCTTAAACTGGACATAAGTTTTTTTTTTTAGAAAGCAGGTTAGTAATTTTATATTAAAACTCTTGGAAATAATTTTCGTAGATTTTTTTTAAATTTTATTATAAATTTATTTTAAGCTGGTATTATTATTGGTACTACATCAATAGTTACAAAAGATTAATTAGAATTAATTAGATAATTCAAAGATCACGTGAAACGTAATGGTTATAATCAGTTTGATGTGTGATTAGCTGAAGACTAAAGATCCTTCTTAGATTCATAGCGACCCAGCCAACTGGTGAGACCCAAGGACTACCTCAGCGGTAGAAATCTGTAATGATATATCGTCACTTATCGTTTGAAGATGGTCCATGAGACAATCCGTCTCTATATTACCTCTATGAGACCTGCGAGAGTAACAACTTCAAAAAAAAAATTTTAAATGGTTGAGTTAATAAATTTTTCCTAAACATTAAAAATAAGAGCCTAAAACTGCTTAAACATAGAACCGAAAAATTTTGAAAATATATATTGTGAGAATAAAACAAGTTTAAAAGCAAATGTGTAGTTTTTTTTTTAAATGTATAGAAAAGAAACAAATGTATATTTTTTTTAGAAAAGAATGTACATTTGTTTCTTTTATATTACTTCATCCCAGTATAGTACTTTTTTTTTGTCATAGTTTTTATTTTAATTCAAATCTTCAAAGATACACAGTTTTTCAAGTTATGGTTATAATAATATATAAACTAAAATATATTTCACAATTTAAAATCTAAGATTTTCTATTCAACAAGTTTTAAATGACTATCGTTACGCTATAATTCCTTTTTACGTTACTGAAAACGGAGTCTGAAAAAAGAATAATAATTTTATTGACAGGAAGAAATAATGCTTTAAGTATGGTAATCGGTAGATTTGTTTCAATGACGAGTATATCAAAGATTTAGAAAGTTAATAAGTATTTGGAATTATTTTATTAATCATTAACTTTTTGGTAAAATTAATAATATTACCAAAAAATATGGAGTGGTTGATAAAAATTGAAAATTAGAGTTTCGAAAAATATCTTTGTTTGTTTTTTTATGTTTAGTTTTACATTTCCGTTCATAAATTATTGTAAGTTTCATGAAATGAAACTAAATTCACGAAAAAACATTGTGATTATGTCACATTGTTCAACTTCTGTTTTGTTGTAAAGTTGTTAGTCATAATAATTAAATAAAGTTATTAAATTCAACAAATGATTTCGTTAGTAGTTGTACAATACATAGTCTTATGTAACAAAAACGAAAAACAGTCTTTGATCTAACAAAAACACAAGGCCATAATTGGAATTATCAGAAGACATGATGTCATGATATTGGAAGTGTGACAGGATAAAGAAAATTGGATTAACGTTAAAACAATTAATATAGAAGCGGAAGGATGGCATTAATTTTGAGACAATGTTTTAAATTATATAAACAAACATGACAAACATATTAATATTTTATATATGATATAAATTTTATACCCGTAGTAGCATTAATTATAATTTTCTACATAACATGACCTAATGCAAATATTTAATTAATTGCGAATAAAATTATTGATTTAAATTGTTTTAAAGCGAGATACTTACGGTATTTGTCATACATAATATAGACCTCAAATTAATACGAATTGATTACAATTATATAATCTAACCTTGGACATCACAGTTATTACGACAGTGGTTCTTTAATTACGTGGTGGATTTGACATTTTAGTAAAAAACTTATGTCTAGTTCTATGTAAGAATCATATTTTATTGGTAATGGTTACAGGAAACCCTTTGTAGATCATTAAATATCCCAATATTGGATAACTCTTTCACTTCAAAGCATTCTCTTGCACATTACGTAAATCAACGTAATGTGACTCAAAAATGTATGCACTACAGACCGTTAAGATGGTCGATAGTGGCGTATATTTGTGAGTATTTACTTGTTTAAAACCATGTCATAATTATTCTAATCTAAATTAAACCTTAGGGATTATATTTTAAAGGAATTGAAACGGTTAATTAACCTTAACCATGTATAAATAAAACAACTTTTATTGATTAAAACTCGCGTATAATTTGGTTACATTTTTTATTTTAACCATTTTTTATTTAACCAAAATATTCGAAACGTCGGGTTCAAATCAGGGTGATTAATTAACTGACTTTCTGACAGACATTTACATCTCGTCTACCCGTGAACACGATTACAGCAAAGTATTCGAAACGTCGGGTTAAAATAAAAAATGTAACCAAATTATATGCGAGTTTTAATCCGTAAAAATAGTTTTATTTGAAATGTGTACTCGTGAAAATCTAAGAAAATACTATCTTAACCATGTCTGTTTACATAAGATAAAAAAATAAGATTAAAAACTAAAAACAATATGAACACCATTATATTCTATAGATAAATAAATTGATACATTAAAACATGTTAAATATGTAAAACATAAACGTATTTATAAGATAAAAGTATAATCACAATACAAAGCTAAAACTCAACAATGTATTTTGCAGCGTATCTACAGACTTGATTAAAATAGTAAACTTGGAACGAAACGGAAAACTACTTCGCATTGTAGAATTCTGAGTTATGTCTAAAGTTAGTTTCCATATTTCCTTTGTTATTCACATACTTTCAATCCTGACGTGACAAACACTAAAGTTTTCAACGTTTATTACTACATAAAATAATACTTTGAAGCATAAAACCTATTTATTCATCTAAAGTTACTGCTAAAGTACCTCATTAGAAGTTGCATCTGCAGCTTTAATAAATTAAATGTGATAACAACAATAAAAAATATTGTGCAATAAATTTGTAATAATAATATAAAAATGTAAAAAAAAAAATTTACTTGCTTAGTTTTTTAACTAATTTTGTTTTCTTTTTTCTTGTTCTTGTATTTTCATAATAGTTACTCTGGAGAGTTGTAAATAGTTTATTTTACTTGTAAAAATAAGACTTTTAAAAACAATTTCAGTTTTGGAGTAAATAGCAAAAACGGACAAATCATTATTTCTAAAAACTATATTACTTAGAAAAATAGCTAATGGATAAGCAATAATAAACAAAAAAATTTATTTATTTATTTTTTCATTAAATTTTGTCCAAATACTTCAACTATAAGTTGTTTGTATTGTTTTAGGTAGAAAAATCTCATCTTTCTTTAGCGATTTTCTAGTGTAATAGTTATATGAAATTTGTAATCTTTGTAATTTATATTAAAATTGTTTTTGCTATGCATAACTGAAGAGTTAGTAAGGCGTCTAACTGCTTTCTTGCCGAGAAAATTTCTGATATAAAAATTCTTATAAGCGACTATGGCTTCTTAGGACTCTTTAGCTGCGCTTTTCACTAAGGATTTTTGTATAAATTTATCCCCATTCAGATTCAAACTCAAAGGTTTTAAAACTTGCTTTGCACGTGATTAACTGTCATATGTCAAATCGTTTGATGGAAAAAATGAGCGATGAAAGACAATATCTTCTAAGATTTTCACGAACACTATACATTTAAAACTAGTTTACGGATTTAACTCGCGTTTATTATTACATTTTCAATTATAAAGTGTCTTTTATATGCTATACAGAATTGTGTTCACAAATTTTTGGGCCAGATAGCGTTCTTTAGAAAATTTTGAATATATTTCCAAACATCGCATCGTAACCTCAAACTAATAAAATAATACTTGACAACTGGACTAATAACGAGATAACATACATACTGGACTAATAATGTATTGGGTAATGTAATATTGGATAACTATGAAACACACATAAACATTTTTTTTTAAATACCGAAAAAAAATTGTAAAATAACACTTTATTGAGTTTATGTTTTGTTAAACTTAGTCAGATCTATTGATTGAATAATATATTTTGAAACTACATTGTGAATATAATTTCATAAACAACATTAAAACGTGTGGTGTTAAAATATTTTTATTTGTTTCTCAATATTTTTAAAACATAACTAGTTACTTAAGCATTTTTATTTTTTTAATTTGGTGTTGCTTAGGTATTTTAAAAGCTATAAGTATACGGAAAATCGGTCGGAGTATAAAGGATCTAGTACCCTTTAAATGGCTGGGTCATTATGAGCGTAGGAAGCTCACATTTTCTCCACCCACCACTAGTTACAGTATCATTATATACAATCTGGAGGCGTGAGGTTCTTTAACAATTCGATTCTGCCGGAATTAACTTTTTTTCACCGACAGCATAACAAACTTTGCATTGCCTTTTCTTCACAAATATATCACATGAATGTTAGATACTTTTAAAATAACGTATTCTTCATTATCAGGAAATAATATCAGGTTTTCTAAATACTCTGTGGTGTAAGTGTCCATTAGAAAGCAGCATTCATTTACTGTAAATGAAATTTAAAAACAGTATTATTGAAATTATTTTTAGTATAAAATTACTTACTATTAAAAGAGTTTAAGAACCTATACATAAGTTGTAAACTTAAAAGTCAGAAAGTAAACGAAATGCACCATTTCAACCTTGTTTCCAAATAAAACATCGATCATAACTTAATATCCATCGTTAACGTCTTTATAAAATTCCAAGCCATTTGTCGAAGATTTTCTTGTCAATTATATTAGAGCGAGCTCTTTATGATTACATGATTTATATTCTTAAGGAACTTTGATGAATGGCAAAATGCTCGGCAACGTGAGATAAGCTTCTGTGAGATTGTCAGTGTTACATTTTTATTATCATGACTTAGAAAAGATATTTACAGTATGGCCGATAATTTAATTAAATAAAATTAAAAAATATATCAATAGAGTTCCTTATTTTTTTTAATTTTAAAAATATATATTTTAGTTAAACTATAAAAAAAAACTATAGAATGTGATTGTTTAGTCTACTTGGTAGTTGTAAAGCATATTCGCATTTCATTTATGGTGCAGAGTCCAAATTTCAGGTTTTTATTTTTGAGAGTATTAAATTTTTAAAACAAGTTAATAAATATTTACATCAACATTTCATAGAACGATACTTCATTGTCTCTCTATCTTGTGACTTTTCACGAATAAGTCAGATTCCTCAAATATTAGGATTCAATGGGTCAAATACTAAGCCGACATTGCAAAGTATGAATAAAATAAAGCCATGTAATAGCATATATTTTCCTTTGTCATATAAAAATGCACGATTTTTTAATGTATCTTCCTCAAACATATGCTAAGTCTTACAACCCACAGTATAAAATATTTTAATATTAAACAAATATTCAAAACATAATTATATGTAATGTAGATTCTATTTTATATATTTAGTAACTTTATAGTTCAAATTACATTTTGTTTTTTTTGTTATTATCTTAAAAGAATACATAAAATATTTATATGGAGGATATTGAATATTCAACTGACGTAGCTTTTAAGCAAAGATTGTTAAAGAAGTTGGATCTTCTTCACTCTAAATGTAAAGAGTTGTTTATATATATATTCATTACGTAGTTTTGCCGTATTGCATATAAAAAGCAGTTTAAAATATTAATTTATGAAAAATATTTTTTTCAGGTAAAAAGTTATTTCCTATCTCGATTGTAAGAAAAAATATTAACCGTTTTCTAAAATTTTACTTCAATAATATTCAAAATTAAAATAATCAGACAGAAAACTAATTTGCAAACACAGCATTATAATGTAAATTGATCCACTTTTTCCTCTTTTATTGAACGGGGCATTAATTAAAATTTCATTATTCAAGAAAAGATTATAACTTCCAAGCAATTTACATATTCAGCTGAAATATTTAAAGAATGCTCTTAAGAACGGTTTTATTGAATTTGTTATAATCGGACTTTAGATGTTTTTGACTTACTTTTATATTATAAAAGACCAGGTAAGTTTTCACATAGATTATGATTTTTTTTGTAATTTTTTTATAAACACACATCGGAACAGAGGTGACATTTATTTTGATTCTTTTAAAAATCCTAATAAAATACTATTAATAAATGTGCAATTTACTTTTTAATCCTTAACTAATGGCAAACAAATATTTAATCCAGATCCAATATTTTATTGTACAATCAAGGATATATTTTAGGTTAAAAAGTATTTCAGTAACTTTAGTATAAAATATATTCTGTTAAATAAATTCAAGAACTGTTTGTTTTACTCGTGCAACATGAAGAATAAATCAGAAACAGTTTTCGGACTTTAAAATACATACAAAAATCCTAAAATGTAGTTGAATGCGCGAATATTTAATTTTACAGAAAATTATCTTTACAATGAATTTAATAGACACATTTTACACATAGTAAATATACTTGAATAATATAATTACATAATATATATACTTTATAACAAATATATTTGAGCATATAAATTTACCTAACTAGAATTACATTTTGCGAATCCTTAGAATGAACGGGCGTTCTATGAAATTCGTCGGTCTAGTTTTAATCTCCTATAAATTAATTAAGAGAAGAATGTGCATTGGTTGTAGCTTACGTACATAGAGCATAAATTGCCATATAGTAGTGCACTTGAAATTATATACCTTAAGTTATAATGACAGCACATTATTATATAGTCAAAGATTTTACAAATCTAAGATTTTCGTCGTCACAAAATAACCGACTTTCTATTTTTTTAAAACACCTTCGTTCTTGGGCATCAAATCTTGGACATTAGAATACAGCACAGCATAAAAATGCAAAAATCAAAATGGCGTCTGCATCTAAATTCCAGAATTCATATTTTATATTTACAACCCCTTTCATAGGGATATCAAATGGGCGTCACGGTGTGTGCTAACGCGATCCCGTGACGTCCCATTACGGCGCAGAGGGCAACCGTTGGTTTTTTAGTGGGTAGCCTTAAAAATGGCAGCATCCTCTATGCTGCCGGGTAGTCCCACATCACCCCCCGGCCGTCAACCCCATGGGCCAACGGGGTGCCCGTAACGGGTTTTTCCAACGGAAAAAAAAAAAAAAAAAAAAAAAAGGGATATCAAATAAAAGGGCTTGACTCGTAGATTAAAGCAGACATGAAACAAAAACAAAATAATTGAAATTACAGTGCTCAGATTTTAATATTGATATAATTTAATAATGTGGAGCAGGAAAATAAGTAATAATTAAATATTTGCAAGGAATGCGCATTGAGGAGTTATAGTGTAACAAACTCACAGATAGAAAACGTTATAGTAACGATGCATTCTGTAAACCTTTTTATACAAACTAAAAAACATAAGGTAACAATATAAAAAAGTAAGGAGTACAAAATAAAGTATAAAAAATATTTAAAACTGTTGTATTCTTAGTTATTAGTTTTGATAAAAAATAAAATTAAAGTTCAAAAATAATAGGTAGTTAAGAAGTAAGATGAACTAAGCGAATCGAAATTCTATGTTCTAGAGTCAAACACTTATAGTTTGGATGCATCGTCGCACGATTTGATTTTAATCAAGTGAAGGGTCTATATTTGTTTAATACAACAACAACAATTTAAATGTTTAACAATTTGTTTAATAGGCGCCCATTGGGTCTAGATCATGTGGAGATAACTCGATAGACTGTCAAAGTGCTATAGTTTTACGCTCTAGTTGCTGTTAACTGTACTTGGTAGATACCCATTATTTTTTACTTTTTAGTACATTTATTGTATTATTTTTTAGTATACTTCTTTAAAATATATTTTTTTAATTTATTATATATTATTATATATTTGTTTTTTAAATTAGTATAATATATTTTATAATCATTAAAAAGCAATTACGAACAATATTCACCTTTATTTACAGTATTTTTATAATAGTAATATGCGATATAAGTGGCAAGATGCCAAATGTTACGCTGATGTCTCACAAGGAAAATGTAATATATTTCTTTATTACCGACTAAATTCGAAGTAATAATATTATGTAACACATTATGAATATTTGTAAAATATACAAATACTAATAAAAAGTCACTGTTTATAATAAAGTATAGTATAGTTAAGGTTAGGGTGCTAGTTTAAATCCCCTTTCTATGAGAAAGTATGTACCTACTGATTACGAGAACAAAAGCAATTCGCGAGTTATTGTTTTTTTTAAATTAGCGTGGGTCCCCATGCCGTGTAGGGAACACGTACCAGCCAATAATCATACAATTTATGCTCTATTTTTATGCCTATATCATATTAAATCTCTTCATCGCCAGCTAAAAAGTTCCTATAGAAAAAGAGCTATTTCGATTTCACTTATAGAGGAACAAAACAACATTTTATTTAATTAAAATATGTATACAAAAATGTATTGAAATTATCTTTCTTCGATTATGTAATAGCTATTCTTTCAAAGATTATGTAATAGCTATAATTTGATACCTATCCTACTATAATTATATTCTTACAACATTCACTTCTTCACCGACACCAACAGTAAAAAACTAGATATAATATATTGATGAAGTAATGGCTTTAGGTAGAGGGAAATTTATGTATCTACAAAGGCCCGAAACTGTTTTGAAATGATGTATTGTTAATATTAACAATACATCATTTCAAAACATTTTTATTAATCATATGAATTAACGTAACATTAACATTTTATTATTATAAAAACTATATATAATGGAATGGTTGATTTTTTTTGCGTTTAAATATACACTATTTTATATCCGTTTAAAATTATCATATAATTTATGAAATTAAGCAAAAATCAGTAGCAAAGATATAATGTCAATTTCATATCCACCTGTAAATACTAGCTTGTAAATATTTCTTTGCAAAATATTCATGAGGCAATCAATCTGTGAATTTAAAATATTTTAATATTAGGTTATTGGATACCGGGAGTTACCAAAATGTGATTGTATGAATACAACTACAAATGCTAGTGGCATCTTTTTTATAAAACTTCTAATTTGGTTTGTATATTATTATGTAGAAGCTCTATACCCTTTTATTATAAGAATAAATAAATACTTATTAATATTGTATTTTCTTTATTATGTCATTTATTAAAGTGCTAATATTGCGATTCATATTATACAAATGTTTATGATAAAATACTTTTTTAATAAAAAGTATGGATGTATGTACACGTATGTAAGTACGTAATGATTATAATATGATGGAAGAAGGTCAAGTGTGTCAAATGCCAACAGAGTCGAGTAATAAGAATGTTCTTTGTAAGCAGTAGATATATATAGCTGCGGGCTGTACAGCATACCTATTGTAATGATTATGTAAATGTTTCTATAATTAAATCTTTTGTTTTACGTTCAAATTAATTTGAAGATATTAAATACATTATAAGTGACATTTCTCTCAACTCCCTTATGTTAAGCCAGTAGCTGCTTGAAGTAATCTTGATTTTCAAATTTCTTTGGTTACACATTATATTTACATATGAGGAATAAAAATATCAATCAATTGAAAAAATACTTTCTGCAAAGATAATTTGAAACGAAAAAACGAAAATATTTATTGCACTAACAAATGTCAGGTTACTAATGGTTCATTAAAGCGGCCATTTCAAAATAACCTAACTGAAATTATTAGAAAAGCGATTGAAGGAAAATTCAATTTGTACAGACTTTTTTAAATTTATTATTGGCCCATTTCAGGGTGTCAAATATTGAACATTCTTAAATATCTAATTGATGTAGTAACTAAATTAATCAAATAATAATAAACGATTTCTTTTATTTTGAAGATAATTGCATACAGAGATATTTATTATTAACTATTTCTTTTTTAATTATTTATTTAGTATTCATAAATGCTTATCAGACTTTTTAATTATATTCTGTTAATATTAATTTACTTTCAAACATTTTTATCATTTATTTATAGAAGAATCAAATCATCTTATCAAATCGAATATCGGAAGAACGAATGAAACGATTTATTCCTTCATGAAAAAATCGGAAAATTTGTTATTCTAAGATATAATTTGAATAGAAAACATATTATTATTTCGAACATTCGAAATTAAACAATTTTTTTTTTAATAATGAAGAAATATATAAATTTACCTAATGATTGTTAGAAAATGGATTTTTTTATTTCAACGGAACCCGGGTAGTCGTACATTCCTTTTATTTTATATGTGCACTACACACACATCTCTAGTAAGCTAACCATTTAAAATGTTTTTTATACTTTTGCCTTCAGCCTTCCTAAAAAATATACAATTTCTTTTAAAATTTTAAATTATTTTGAAAAGCATTGTTAAAGCTTGTTAAGACAATATCGTTGGTCTTCATAAACTTAGTGACGACACTAGTTATTATTATTAAGGATTCATCACGCGAGTGTCGAGTCAACCGTTTTTCAAACAGTTTTTCGGACTTGCGACTCAGGTGTATGCTGATGAAACCTCCCTTTCTTCACATGTACTGTATATGCTCCTCTCCTTAACAAACCAAATTTGTAATTATGAAAATAGTAAATTTAATTAGATATTTAGTCTTAAAGAAATTTACTAGACTATAAGACAGTAAAGACAATTTTAATGACACAAGTTATCGATTATGAAATAATATTAATATTAACATGACCTTCATACTGATTTACATATTATTACAGTATATGGTAAGATATTTGAAAACAGACTGTCTGGGTATATTTTGAATTTGAATTTGAATTTGAAAAGTCAGTCCTAGCCCTGTCCATCGGCGAAAAACAGCGTAGACGGGGCTCCCGTGGCGGACCGCTATGACGGCGAGATCTGATGACCGACAAATCTGGTTAAGTAGGTATTTAAAAAGTACAGCACCTTCTATGCTTTTTTGTGTAAAGAATTTCGTAAACCATGATTGTTGTCATACATCAGTCTGTACTCATCTCAATACTACTATCGGAATTTGAATGCTAAGTTTCACGGCGCGAATTCTCTATGAGTAAGGACCCCGAATAGATTCGGATTAACTTTAATAAAGCTAATTTCAGTACAGTGGCTGTGAGCACTCAGACTTTGGTAGACAAGTGCATTTGAACCAAAATAGATTAATCGAAGACAAGCTCAAATATCCAAAACAGGTTTTGAAATGTTGGCTAAATTTGTATTGAATACAGCTTAAATTTGCTTCTGTTGCTGAAACTTAACGTTCATTTATTTAGAATTGGTAACAAACTGTGCCCAATTTGAATTCGTTGAAAGCTATACAATAATGCTTAAACTTGTTGTTTATGAAATTGTGACAATAAACTATAACCTCAGAAATAAAAAAAACGCAACTCCAGTGAAAGCCAAATTATTTTTTTTTTCTGGTTTTGGTTAAGTAAATAGTTTTAATAAGTAATTAATAATAAAATAGTTTTAATTGTTATCATACCTACATAGGTGTAGTTAAAATAAAAACAATTTTGACTCGCTTTCCTGAAAAAATCTGGTTATGTGTTAGCATATTGAGCGAAGCGAGGTGCAAACAGCACACCGAAGTTGCATTTACAAAACATCGACGCATTCTGTCCTCAACTATTTCTCAAGATGATATACATCATTAATTTTTTTTAAAACCACCCCCAGACCGATGTCTATCAGTTAGCAAAATTTGGAAAATTTCGGATGTACCGTTTTTGGTTGATACTTGCATAAAGGATGCAGAAAAGTCTCTCATACAGAGCTTCGCTCAAAAAATTATCGTGGACTCAAAATTAATTACATCAACTGGCTATCTAAACAAAATTTTATATAAGTAATATATATTTATACATTTTAACAAGTAATTAACACATCACAGACGCCTCAACCGTGCTATTTCTGATCTTAGACATGTTTAGTAGATTTAATTTTATTATTTGAGACATAAAAATATGACAAAAGAGGAGTTTGTTTGTAGGAATATCTTATATTTGGATAAAGTAATACTAAGGTAATAGGAAGTATAGGTCTAGATGTTTAATTTGTTGTAAGTAACTTAACTTAGCCATGGTTAAAAATGACTATATATTATATACAATATACAAATTTATTACTTTGTGCATAAAATAAACACATATACATATAAATCTTATTGTAAAGAGAAAATGTAAAAAAGTTATCAGTTAATGTATGATTATGAAATAATTTTATAAATATATACATTTTTATAAATTCTTTGTTGAGAATAAATTTAATTATTTTTATTATCTTGTACTCCAAATGCAATCAACGAACCAATAATGCCTAAAATGTATTCAAAATACTTAATACATAATAAAGTTGATCTATGAATTACCTATAAAACGAAAAAAAAAACATAATTTGGCTTTCACAAATGATAAACACTTTTTTTGGGGTTATGTAGTTATAATTAGAATTAAAACTATTTTAATGTCTATGTGGTTATAATTATAAATTAAACTATTACTATCTAAAATAACATTCGATTCCTCTTACACTAAATATGTATACAAAGACAATTTGAATTTAAACGTTATAATATTTAATACTTGTTTTATCTGCATACTTATTATATCTTATGGCTGGATAGTATTTCGCTATCGCATATACATATATAACACATTCTTCTAAAACTTTCTTTACATTTAATGTCATTCTAGTTGAAACTTTGTAGGGATGTCTTGAAATTCACATAGGCCAGAGTTGAAATAATAATTACTTGCCAAGAAGCCACTACCAGATGTTGCAACTTTGCAGCTTTCATGCTTGCCAAGAACTTTATTTCAGATTATTTCTATTATAAGTTTTATTATTCCAAAAAAAATATAAACTTTTTTTTTTACGGTTAAAATTATTGTGTTGAGATGTTTAACGTAAGTTTTCTAATTTTTAATTGTTATAATAAGTAAATTATTAAAAATTTCACAAACAATAAATATAAGTTAAACATGTTTATACAAGTTAAATATTACTAATATTAATTTAATAAAGTTTAAAAATTTTCTTATAACTAAACTCATAATGCATGTACAAAAAAAAAACCTTAATCTAAAACATACTTGTTAATAGTTTTGATATTTAAATACTATACATTACATTTAATTCAATCAATCTAATATATTTATAAATAGAAGTAAAATCATGGAAACAATTTAATTAAAACGATATAAAATTTAAACAATAAAAAAAAACTTTTATTATTATTATATTATTTCCTATAAATAAATGAAATATTTATTTTATGTCAAAAAAGAGTCAAGTTTTAGTTTTTCGAAAACGAGCATTTAAATTATATTTTCTAGACAGAATCAAGCTAGCTTCTTTAAAAAACAAAACTCGTGAAATGCGAGCATGGGAACGAAACTAACACCAGTTTACGTGGGGTTACATAATAAAAACTTGCCAACTTGAAAACAAAGATAAACACAAATAAAACTCTTTCAAACTCTAGTTCTAGTTGTGTTGACAAGAAACATACTTATATATATTTGATATATATGAGATATTGTCTATTTACGATTGTATTATATACTAGTTCCTAACTGACTCTCTTTGTGTGCTTTATCATCAATAAATCCTTATTAATTGTTTTGTTAATAAACATATTTTATTGTCATAAAGAAAATATGCTAGCATTGGGATTTCTACATATAATTTTAAATAAAAATATTATATAAAAGTTTTATTAATCACCGTAATGGTTTGGTTTGTAAAGTCTTGAATGTCCATTTAAATAAAACTATATTTAAAAGATTTAAATCTCGTATAATAATGTTAATTATAATTTTAATTTTAACTCGATGCGCTTTGGAATGCTTTGCAACCATCGTTTTCAAGGAAAGGCGAGATTTATTTATCAGTAAGTCAATTAAATAGTCATCTGACTAATTAAAGCGTCGAATAAAAATTAAATTAAAATGTATCCGATAAATATGCGACTTTAAAGTATATAGTTTAAATTGTATTAAGAATATACTGTGGATATGCATATTTAGAATTCTGATCAATACCATGAGACTTCCGAAAATGTTTATCATTTGCTTCCTGTGTGATTTTTATGTCAATGCCAAACGTGTTCATACATAATTTTGCATTTGACATTCTCCGGACACCAATCAAATCATTGTATATGACACGTTACATGTCGTGACGTTAACAGACGGACGCATCAGCAGAACTCAGACTGTTAGCTTTAACTTTACCTGTCTGTGGGAATGTGTTGGATCAATGTTACAGTTGACTGCAATGCGTCTCTCAAGCATTTGTGAATTAAGATTGATTTATATGTTAACCTTATTAACCAATGTTGTTTCGAGGTACGCCGCAATTCCGCAATACTCAGAACTCATGAACAAAAATAAAGGGTTTCAAAACTAGTTGGAAAAATTTCGATTGTAATTATGTGAGTACAGCAGGATATTTATATATAATAGTAATCATGGATCACAAAAATTTACGCACAAAATTTTGCAGAGGATGACCATGTTTTAATTAACAATAAAACACTTCACCTTTATTATATTAGTGAAGTTAGTTAAAATATAAATTAAGATATTTAATACGATTGTCTCTAGATTTAAAAAAAAAAGATACTCCATTTTTTTTCTTCTATATACTATACGAGTAATGTTAACTACATTGTTGAGCTAAACTTTAACATTGGAGTTAATGAAAGATTCGTTGATTTGTTTTTGTATAAAGCTGTGACCCGCCCCTGCTTTTGCAGGGTGCAATTTACTAACGTACCGGTCTTTTGATTTGACAGGCACCAAGAGCTTGTAAGATCCATTAGCTAGTGCTTTTACAAAAGTTAGCAAAAAGATATTTTACTTTAGTCTTTACTTCACATTTTTCTTATATTTTCATATCATATGTTATTGTAAAAAAAATTAAAAGTTTACATCTTAGAGTGTATTTCCAGATTTCGACATTTAATTTATTTAAATTTAATTTAAGTATATCTTTTTAATTTTATTTTTTACTTAACTTGTACTCGTTAAAATTTTGTATTTTAAAATAACATGAAAGTGACAGAAACACAAATGTTTATATAACCTTGTCGACCGTTGCAGCTGGTTCAAATGCAAGGTAGCGCCATTCAAATTCATCATTTATAGGTGTCAATGTCAAGAAGCTTGTGGCCTTGTTTCTTTTCTATTACGTTTTTACTCCATTAGCAAATGTATCTATATTCGGAATAAAAGCTAATTTAAAAAAATCATCAGTAAAAGGTAAAAAAATAAATATAAACACGATATCTTGAAGTAAAAATTGCTTGTTATTAACAAGTTGATTTGGATTTTTTCAATTTGGAATTTTTCAATTTTCAAGTTGATTTGGATTAATAATACGATATCTTAAAAGATTGTTTGAATTAAACAATTTTATACAAATTTAAACTTTTGTTGTCTTAACTAAAAAAATTTACCGTACAATAGATTCAAACAATAAAAGAAAAAATAAACTTTTTACATTATAGAACAGTAGCAATAGGCTATCATTTCAAGGAATGAAGAACAGTTGTTCATTATTTTTTCTTTATCATTTTTGAAATACTATATGTAAAGTGATTCTTGCTAAAGCTCGCTTTCAAACTAATAATTCATAATAACTCGAACATCGGGTACAGTAACGAGTATCGGGTACAGTTTTTCTTTTTCTATTTTAGTATTCCAGTTATTGCCAATAAAGAAGATAACTAAGCTGCACCATTTCTCCTGCGTTATTAACAAATTTCAAACTGAATGATAATAATATAAAAAGCGATCTATCGATAGTCTGTATTCAGGGGATTTTGTATAATACTAATAAAGTAATGTTGTATGATAAATATTATAACATAATTATTGTAAATGTATGTGATACAAAATGTTTGTATGTCTATTATAAACTATATTAAGAAGCACTCACTGCTCTTTGGACAAGAAACGATTCGAAAAAAAAATACATTACACAGGTGAATATAGAAATAATTTATATATTCTAAATTATAATATAAATATACTTAAACTAAAGAACTCAAAAAAATAAAGTGAAAGCACGATAAAAATAAAACGTTTGTTTCGTATTCATACATATCTCATATATATATATATATATATATATATATATATATATATATATATATATATATATATATATATATATATATATATAGTTTAAAAACTTTCTTCCTACCCTCATTTTTCGAATTAGGAAAACATATTTGATTGATATTATCCATCTTGCGATATATCACCAAAATATTTTATCGAATTATTAATTTAAAACAAATCTATTGAATTATGAATATTCTTATTATTTAAATTTAGAAAAATTCAAACACCAAAATTCTCTACAATCTTCATGCATTTGGTCTCGTAAGTAAACTTAAAACTAATTTCACAGTCCACTGGTGCTATTCTCGCACCGCTGACTTCATTGCGAAATTGATTTTCTACTTCCTTCGATAACTTTTATTTACGTGTTTACTGTTTGATCGAAAAATATAACTCTTTCAATTTCGAAACTTACAACAGTCTACTATCTTAGATTGCCTTCAAACTATTCATAAATTGATTATTTTTGTAAACTAAATATTAATCAACTATTAATTTTATTTTAAAAATCAATAATTTTACGTATGTTTTAATATAAAGTATAATATTTCTCTCCTGTCTCAGATCAGATACAAACTATAAGTTTAGAGTATGGATGGAAGTATATATTGATTTTTATGAACTTATTAGTTTTATCATTATAAAAAAAAAATTTTTGTTTAATTTTTTTTTTTACAGTTTATTATTGAATAGTTATAATTACTATAAGTATGAAATATTACTACAGTTAAAATGGACTAGAGTTTAAACAAGATTTTTTTAAGGGGTTGTTTCATATTAAAAATAATATCTAAAACAAGACCGTCAATCACTTATCTGTTTGTCAGCAGCATTGCGTCACGAGACTTGACAGACGGACGTATCTGTTGGAACAGGCTGTTAGTTTATTGGAGCTTGCTCTGTCCTATTGACGTGAGGTATCTACAAGATATAATTACGAATTATCTGCTATATATCTTTAAGGATACTATAATAAAATAATTTCATTGTTTAAATGGTTTTTAACCGCAACTATAACTTGTAATTTTTTATTTTTTTACATAGTCAAATTCCATATCATATATTTTAAAGTGTGAATATCAAGTACATGTTTTCATACGTATGAACATAAGTATTTACTAATTATGCTAAATAATTATGTAACAAAGTTAAAGCCCAAAATGTATGTAAAAGAAATGGTATTCATATTATCTTTTAATGTTAAAAAACTTGAACATGACTAATATTCTTATTAATTAATAAATTCTTATGACATATAAGAATTATGACATACAAGAGTTGAAATTAGTTGAACAGATATATTAAATTTTGTATATAAAATATAATAAAAACCCCAAGAAACCTCATTCAATTTACCATAATAATGTCACCGCAAGTGTATGCTAAGTATTCTATATGATGTGGTTTATATTTAAGAAGTAGATTATTATTTTTTTTAATTTTGAGCTGTTCCAATACTTGTTTTTAGAATACTCAACCAATTAATTTATCAGACGTTTCAAATAAAGTCAAGTCAAGCGTTCATTTTTTTTTTATAACTTTATCTTAAATAAAATACTTGCCATTATCAAATGAAGTCAATAGTTGCTCCCTCTCTCTTGCTGTTTGCCATTCAGAGACCTTTTTGATGTTTCGGATAAGTATATTTTTTAAATAGTTAATATTGTTACACTAAATCCATCGCAGTTATATATCCTAATATACAAAATTATAACAATTTGCACAGTGCTTGTTGAGGATCTCAGAACATGAACAAAGTGTGATTAATGATCGATCAGAGTAGGCTTGCCTTTAATAACAATATATGTCTGCAGATACTCAAACGTCATAGGCAAATTGATATCTGACAATTAGAACTGTTGCTATTCGATATGCAAATAATGTAAAATTTAGGCAAACATCGAAAAAAAAAATACAATATTAAAACTTGAGTATTAAAAAAAACTTGAGTAGTAAAAACTCAAATTTTCATTGTTAATTATATAATATCTTGGCTGAAAATTTGGGTTTTTCAATTAGGTATAAAAACTGCTCCAATTGTACTTGAGCTAATATAATCTCTTAGTAACCTTCCGTGGACTGTAGGTGACCACACACTTTACCGAGGGCAGTCATCTAGAATCTTTCTCATAATCTCATAATACTATCATGTTCAGTTTCGTCGATATGCTTAAAACCAAAATTAGATTTCCTATATAAGTCATTTTAAGGTTCTGTTTCATCGATGGGATCATTTTCATCAGGCAAATGAATTTCCGATTCTTTTAATATTTTAGTTAATTCAAAAGCCTAGCAAAACTAATATCGATAATTATTTGATAAGATTCAAAATAAATAAATTATACATTAATTTTATTATGACATGCAGATATTTCTATTAAAAACAATAAAATTACTAACAGAGCAGTATTGGACGTGATTTCAACACTCATTAGTAAAGATAAAAGACGATAGGTCAATAAATTTCTTTGACCAATCATAGCCCGAAATGGTGAACAAATATTTAATCTATCGAACCACAGTAACAATTCGGGAATATTTAATAAGAGGGCGGGGACAATTTCTTCCGCATGACATAATTATAAAAAATAAGTAATTTTTATTTTTTAGATTAAAAGTCTTTATATTCTTATCATACAATAATGTAAAGATGGTTAATAAGAGAGTTTATCATATAATAAAAAATTTTGAAAATATTGTCTTTAGGTTATATACCATAACTTTAGCTTTTACATTGATTTCTATATTGGATAACACTAAATCAAATTGTATTAAACACCTGTCATATATTTTCTTTTTCCTGTCAAACTTAAAAATAAAAACATAACTGTTTTTCTCTTTCTTAATATACTAAGGGACCAACGGCGACAAAAATTCAAATTTTACTTCCTGATTAAGGTAGATAATATGTATGTTTGTGTATGTGTATGTAAAAATTCCTTCAACGGAGTTGTATCAAGAGTACCAATAAACATCGAATTTGTATGTGAATAATTTCACGAGCTTGCATTACAGTAGCATGATCTGATTTCAGGTTTAAGAAACATTTGTAAAAGATTTTTATTCATAGTTCCTAGTCGTTCCTAAATGCTTGTAGATATTTTATGGATACTTATTTCTAAGGCTACTCTACAGTAAGATTTGGTAGTTTTATTCTTTTTTTATAAATCTTATAGTCATCTAAATAGATTCTTAAAATATTAAATAACAACAACTATTTACAAACTATTTATATATAAGTATTTAAAAGGTTGATGAGACCTGTTGTTATTGATGTTTATTACTACCTTTCACATAAAAATATGATGCAACTTTTAATATTCCGAACTTGTCAGGTTCCGGTATCGTGTGTGTATTAAAAAGTGTCTGATTTGACCCATGTTCATTAACCTGTATATTGTTCGCACTGCAATGAATTTTTCATCCTACTTTATAGTACTACGAGTATATTTTTGCTCTTACAATACTTGCTCCAGTCAAAAGTGTCCTTACATTTCAGTACATACAACCATTTTTCTGTTCTGTTACATTTAAAAGTAAAGGGTTATTTTCAAGTCATTGAAATATTTAAAATTCTAGTTAAATTGAAGTTAAAAAAATGTAATATAGTGGTGTTTTAGAAAACGTTCAAAAGAAATCCGCTCCTCGCTACTCGCTAGTGCATTAGGACGGCCGTCTTACTCCTATGAGATGACATCTTGAGTAATAGTTCTACCATTCACGTCAAGTTACATCCAAACAATTTTTCTTTATAAAATATCGTCGTTCTTTTACATTGAAAATGAATAAGTCTAATACGTTAAACAATGATATTTTTTAATATACATATTAATTGGTGTTGACGAGGACTTAATTTTTCCAGCTTCTAAATATTAAAAGGTCTATGATCACGTAAAGTTCATACAAAGTCTGTACCATTATAATTTCATTGTTATTATAGGTCAAACCAGCTTTAGAATTTCGCTTGAAAATAAAAAAAAATCAATTATAAGAGTTAAACTTATAATATAAAACAATAAGTTGAATAGTTTTAATATTTAACTATTTTGTATATACAGATTATTATATAATTAAATATGTAAATATATTTTATAGAAAGGGTTTGGAAATATTTTTTTGATCTAAATATAGCGGCTTTTTAAAAAAAACACGTAGATCCAGATAGTGTTATAATTACTACATTTACCAGTTTAGTATGTTTTCTACACTCAAAAGGAAAAGTATACAAATAATATTTTTTTTTAGAAATAAAACTTACACCTGTTCATTTATTCATTCATTCTTGCTTTCACGTTGTTTTACAGAAAACAAAATGTTATTTTTGTTCCTTACCTTTTCCGAGTGGCTATTTATTTTTATAATTACTAACTAAGTATATTTTCTTTTTATTTAATAATGTTGTACCGCTTAAGTTGTTTGAGAAAGTCCACAAGGAATATATTTACATTTATATCTAATATTTTTATTAAATAAAATGCATTTAAAAATAGAAAAAAATATATTTACGGTAAATATTTAATAGCCTTTGGGAATGAAATTGATATCGTCATATAATTATTAAAAAACTTTATCAATAGAATTCGCTCATCGATAGTATCAATATTTAGAATTTTTCAGGCCTTTAGTGTATAAGAGATGTTTATTTTAGTTTGCTTTATTCCACTTGTAAGTACATTCTTTAATTCATAAAACGAGTTTCTTTAGCGTCAGACGTTCGACGTCAGACGAATATTTATAACATATTATTTATTTTAGGCAGGACAAAAATTTAAGATATTTAAACGATTACAATTAAATTTATTTAAATTAATTAAGACTTGAAATAAACTGCAAAATAAGTATATATTCTCAGTTTGCATATGGTGATACTAATCAAATCGTCTGTGACAGCTCTTTACATGACGTGACGGTGACAAAATTAAACTGGAACACAAATTTTATGTCGTTATTTAATCAAACAATTCAATTTATTTTTAAATTGATCTTTTATTAAATCATAATGAACCAACACAAAATCAAATGTTTCATACATTCTAATAGTAAAAATAGTTATCTGCTATTTAGTTATTTTTTTTAAATAATAATAGTACTTATTAGCGAAAATAAGCAAAGAAATTTCTTATATTTCATAACCGACTTGTTACTGCTCATAAAAATACGACTTAATTTTTTTCTTATTTCTGAATAAATATTATTTTATTATTTTATATAAATATTTGTAACAATTAAAATGACAGTTAAGCCAAGGATTTATAAATTTATTGTTTTGACACCAAAAAAATTTAGAGAATTAGAATCAATGAAAAAGAAATAATTATTGAGCTAAGCGAAGCGAAGCTCTTTACTACCCAAATTTTCAACTCTTTGTTACCCTACTCCTCCTTCAATTTAGGAGCTACACGCACGAAATTTAGGACACATGCGTATAATGAGCAAAACTCGGTTTGGATTAAAAATCAGCCAAATCGTAATTGTAGTTTTTGAAATAATTGATAAAATGTATCCCATAGAGTTAACATATAGAACGTTTTTGTTTCGAACGCGCTGCGTCGCGAGGCTGACCCCGCTTGCTTCGACCTAGTATCGAAGATTTTATTAATAAAAATTTTTTTATTGGTAAAGTTTTAATATTATATTCACAATTTTCAGTCAAAGACGATGAGGTTTATACTTTTGTTTATCATTTTCCTTCCTGTATAACTTTACGTCTATGTAAAACGTGTTCGTACGCAATTTTGCATTTGACTTTCTCTGGACACCAATCAAATCATTGTATATGCCAGCGCGACACGTGTCATGTCGCTAAAAGACGGATATATCAGCAGAATCAGACTGTTAGGATATCTTTTTCTTTGCATATAAATTTTTCCAAAAAAAGGTTATTTCGCATTGCGTCACTTTTTTTTTTTGCAAAATAGTTTTATTTTAAAAATATTAACTTCTCTACTTTGATTGCAACATCTCGAAAATTTAGCACAAATATACTATGCTATTTTGCGATAAACTAGATTAAACATTTTATTGCTGTTCACGCTGAAGTATTCCAAGCAGAAAACTTAAAAGTCCAGGTAGGAAATGACTTTCTGAATACAAAATAAGGTACTTGTCTGTTAACGTAAACGTAGCAAAAAGTGTTAAGCATATTTTTGACGGCACCGCATCAAAAATTCTGTTAAGTACGTATTTGGGATATGCGAAAATGCCGAACAAGTGTTATTTTATTTTAAAGGAGCAAAATATTTAATCTTAAAAACGAAAGAGAACTTGACATAACCTAATCTAACTTTTTGACAATTGTCCTGACTATTTTAAAGAAAACACAAGAATTTTGAACACTGTTATTGGTCATGCGATTGTTATTGAAACGAGTTACCATAGCAACGTACTCCATCTTGTTTTCTGATTATTAACCGCATTTTTTTTGGTTAGGATAGTTTGATTTTATTTTTATTTGTAAAATATTTTGCACCTAAAGATATAAAATCACATCTTGCTCTGTTTTCTTTTGGAAAAGAAAAATATATATTTGTTGCAGTAAAAAACATGGAGCATTAGAACAATTATTGCTAAATTGGCTTTAAGACAAGTAGGAAAAACATGTAAGCAGAGAAATAGAACAAAATTAATTTCAAATCACAAAATCAATAAAGCGAAAAGCAAATAAAGAAAGAAACTCTATTTTACATTATAATGGCTACATTTAAATATCAAGAAACAAAAGCAAGATCACACATAGGTTATTACTGAAATTAAACTTATTTTTTATTAGTTTTCACTATATACGAAATAAAAACAATTAAGAAAAATTATTTAACATTCTAGTTAAATAAAATTACAATATAAAAATAATATTATCTTAAAGTAAAAAATACTTAATTAATATTTAATTTGCTTATTATTAAAAAGTAAAATACTTTGTGAACTGGCTCTTAATATTTCTAAGCTTTAACTGTAAATTTTTATGATTTGTTTCACATAATATTTTTGTTTTTAAGATAATTTTGTTAAGAATTCAAATTTATAAGGTTTGTAAATATTTTATCATATTGGTTTTAATTAGAAGTTTACATCCAAATTTGTATTGAGAACAATTTGGCTTTATAATAGGCTCACACAATAATTGAAAAAAATATATATTATAAAAAATTGCTTTCTGTCCAAGTAATGAAGAACGCTATTTCATTACTTTCTTTTTATTGTACTGGAAATGCTATATAAATATATTGTTTTTTCCTAACGAGTATCTCAAACTAATAATTTATAATAACGCGACCTAGGCAACATCTATCGGTTTCTGATTTTTTAATTAATATTACAGTTTTAGGCAAATTTTTGCCAGCATTCGTCGATTAACTAAATTATTTTTTTTATTACATTCTTTTAAAAAACAAAAATTGTGATAGATTTTTTTTGACAATAAAACTTATAAATTTTTGCTATAACCATATACACACGCAACCACACACATTACAAAAAAGGGCTCAAAATCATGGTGATTACAATTACTTTCTTAATCAAGAAGTTAATTATTAAATAATAATATGTATACACTATTGCGTCCTTTCAACAAGCCTATTAAAGTACTGAAGTAATAAAAGTGAAAGCAGGATAAAAATATAACGTTATCCCGTATTTGTACGTATCTCATTTAGTAATGAGACAATTCTGAAGTTTCTGCCTACTCTCATTTGCATAATTGTACAAACATCATGTTTGATTATTATGCTCCAGCTCGCAATACATCACAGAAATAATTTTATTGAATTCTTAATTTAAAACAATGTAAATTATTTATTATTATCATATGATTTATCTTTTGTTTATTACTAAATTTAAATTTAGAAAAATTCAAACACCAAAATTCTTTGCAATATTTTTACATTTGATCTCGTAAGTAAACTTAGAACTAATTTCACAGTCCACTGGTGCTATTCTCGCACCGCTGCTTTTATTGTAAAAGTGATTTTCTACTTCCTTCCATAACTTTTATTTACGTGTTTACTGTTTCATCGAAAAATATAACTCTTTCAATTTCGAAACTTAATAAATTCTATTATCCAAGATTCCCTTCAATGTATTCATAAATTGATTATTTTTATAAACTAAATATTAATCAGCTATTAATTATATATGAAAAAGCAATAATTTATACATATGTATTTATATAAAATATATTAACACATGTAAAATTTAGATATTTAGAATGAATGTATTTTTTACGTAATTCCCACGGGAATACGAGATAGGCGACTAAGATTACATACCTAATTAGCAAAGTTATGTAGGTCAGGGCAGACAAAGCTAAATGAAAATTTCAAAGAGAGTAGAGAATTTTTTCAGCTCGGTTTTATAAAAGTTTCAAATAAATATTTTCCACCGGGCTCAGATCGGAAACAAACTAAGTTTAGAGTATTGATGGAAATATTTAAATTTAAGGGCCTTATTTATTATATTTTATTATATTATTACAAGAAATACTTTTTAAAGTTTTAGTTTTGTTAACAATTTATTTAAATAAAACATTATAATAGTAAGAATAAAGTAGAGATTGACAAAATTTTCTATAAGCGGATATTTTATATTAAAAATAATATCTTAAACAAGACCGTCAATCACTTATCCGTTTGTCAGCAGCATTGCGTCAGGAGACTTGACAGACGGACGTATCTGTAGGAACAGGCTGTTAGTATAGTGGAGCTTGCTCTATCCTATTGGACGTGAATCATTGGTAGTTATCGACAATACATAATTACGAATTATCCACTTTATATATTTGAAGGATATTGACAGAAAAATAAGTTACCCATTTAAATTTCTACACATATTTATTTTTGTAATTTTTTAAAAATATTTTTAGATATTTCACTGAGTTATAAAAATTTTGACATTTAAATTGTTATTAACAGTTTAACAGAGAACATTAATAGAATTTAAAATGTAACAAAAAAAAAATTGACAAAAGAATTGGGACGTCTAAACTGGCATATTTATATTTTTGGAAATACTTTTAAGAACTTTGTAAGCCAAAAATATAAACAAATAAAGGATGTGATATTTAATTATTTCTATCGTTTAACATCTTTTAAGTGGAATTTTAATTTCTCTAGATTTTCATTTTTTATTAATATATTTTTTTTATAAATACCACGTAGTTTGTGACTCATACTTATAAATAAATAATTTAACAAAATATTTATATAACAAAAGTCAAAGAATATATGTCAAAAAAATATAAATCATATGATCACTTTTAATACATTATACAAACATTCTAGCTTATTTTATGAATAACATACACTAACCATTATATCTATTCACAGCCTTTAGGAACAACACAACTTTATTATATCTTTACTAATATACTTATAGAGAGCTTAGCAGTTGTCAATGAGATAGCACTCTTACAGAAGATTGGTGTTGAGTAGATTTGTTTTCTTTTGCTTTCTTTTTAAATGGTGAAAACCTGAACATCTATTTCTTCTCTCTCTCTCTTTCTTCTTTATCTCTCGAATTTCATTAATTTAAAAAAAAAACATTTTATTAATTTATGCGTACTCTTTTCACTTCCAAGTAAAAGACAATATGTTCTAATGTAATTTATGTCTGTTTCTAAGAATGTTGCACCAAAAATTTTAAGTCCTTTTTTTACAGTTAAATTTTGATCCTTAACATCAAATAGTACTGATTTTTAAGGTTTTAAGTATATTAAGTGTCAAATTAAAATTACTAGAAAAATAGATAATATTTCAACATTATATTTATCGTAGTTAAAGATTCTACTTTTATAACAGGTTATAGAGGTATTAAAAACTTAACGATTTGGGATACCTAAGTAGATAAGGATTGTAGTAAATAAATAAAGCATAAATGGTTTTTTTTAATCTATACATATTTACCTGTCAAATTTTTTAAATGAAATTTTTTTTTGTGTATTCACATTTCAAAACAATATTTCTCAGTAACAGTGACTTTTAATAAGAGAAATAGTAAGTCTTTAAAGTGAAGTAACTGAAACCAGCAAAGACTTTATTTGTACTTTTAAGAAAAATAAATGACATGCATCTTTACTAAGCAATAATTACATCATAAGTTTATGCACTTTCTTTCACAATCAAAAGTCCAGTGCTCAAGTAAGAATCGATACTTTTATTGGTATAATCGTACTTAATCGTATTGCTCGTTAGTTTCCTAATGCGAGTAAAAGATTACTCTTTAATACCGATTACAGTACTACAAGTGCGAAATTAATCAGCTCTGGTAAGTCATGATCACATGGTAGTAGTAGTTTTTTATATATATTCTTTATCGTACACCAAAAATAAAATTATATACAAGAAAAAATAAAATAAAAACACATAGGTACAAGTGGCGGCCTTATCGCCTAAGGGCGATTTCTTCCAGGCAACCTTACCGAACGGACAATATTTAATAAAAAAGAAACAAAGAGGCAGTTGGTACACATTTATAATATAGCAATTCGCATACATACTAACAGTAACACACTAATACATATAGATATACATATATACCTAATACCTAATATAATCTACAAACTAATCAATATTTTAAAATGATTAATTAATATGTACATAGGAAATCCATTTAAAAAAGTTAAATATATATATATATATTTTTTTAACTTTTATAAATCGATCTAAATATCTAAAGATAAATAATAATCCTTTAATCCTTTACACTTTTTTTAAATATTTGTAAAGATTTTGACTTGCGAATGTAAAGGGGCCATTTATTCCATAACTTAATGACAGAGACTGTAAAGAAGTGCTAATAGAGTGTTGAGTTATGGACAGATGTTTTTAAGGTGAGATATCGGGAAGGACACAAATCTGGGGAGATCCCAGAAACTGAAATCTCGCTTTCAAGTATGAAGGTGAGTTTGGGTGAAATAACTCACAGTACAAAAGAGAAAGAAAGCGTAAATCCTGGCGTCGGCGAATAGGGAGCCACTTGAGTTGTTGACGAATATGGGAAACGTGGTCATATTTACGTATATGAACCTAGTAGAAACATTTTGAAGTTGCTTAAGTTTATTTAAATAGTCCTCGGTCAGATTAGGGTAACTTGCATCGACATAATCAAGAACGGAAAGAAAAAGAGATTTTGCTAACATAATTTTGGTAGGAATTGGAAGAAAATATCTGAGTCGCTTTAATGAGTGCATTGTTATAAAAAATATTTTACTCACCTCTTTAATATGGGCAAACCCAGATAATGTCTAATATAAATGTATATCAAGGTCTTTGACCATCTGATTAAGGAATTGCTCATCCATTATATAATATCGGAGGAAGGTTCCGCCAATCAATCCTCGAAATCATACTAGCGCTGCCAATGATAAATCACGCCACCCTGAAGTACTCCAGCGGAGAGTCTGGACCAAGATGAGAAGGAATTATCAGAATGTATAATTCGCTGTCTCCGACCGGTGAGGTAACTCTGAAACCAGTCTATCACGGATGCAGATATGTTAATGGAACGCATCAGACTAAATCAAATGTCATAGTCTACACTTTTAAATATATATAAAATCAAATCAAAGCGGTAGTCGATTAAAAATAATGGTGATGTCACTGACGTCTTTTGGTTCATATTTCTTATCTTGGTCCATAATAATAACAGAATATGAGTTTACACACTTTTATTGTTTGGTAAGTCTATACTCTTCGAGGGAAGAGGTAACACGGCTAGCGAGTATAGCTTCGACCCAAGCCATCATTCGACAATCTTTGTTCTTAATTTTCAATGTCGCCTTGTTATATTCGCTAGTTACCTTCCCGGCATAATAGTAATATAAAGTTATCTACACCACTAATGCAGTACTTAATATTGAATTAGTTCCTTAGATTACAATTGTAATTATCTTATAATGCATTGATCATAATTTAAACATTTTTAGCTTCTAATTTAGTAAAATGAAAACAACACTAAAATGACTTCAATACAAAATACAATCACAATATAAAAAGTCAATACAAACACTTATTTTAAAATAATTACCCAAATACTAACCGCACCAATAATAAATTGAACAACAATTATAGAAATAATTAAATTAATAATTAATTCTTGACTGATGTTTTATTTTACCTATATTATTTTAATCCTTACTTTTACCTATACAGAAACCATAATTCTTGCCATGTAGGACGAAATTTGGGTTGCTATAAAAAGACCGTAGGAGTGACATATGGAATTTGGAAATATTAAAAATAAATACTAAGTAGAAAAATTCTTTAAAAACATCTTTCTGTGGTCACTGTTGACTATAGGTGTGACACTACTTACAGCGGTCACAAACGTACACAAACGTACTGAAAATATTTACCCCATTTTAGAAAATCATAAGTTGCACAGCGCTTGTTGAATATCTATGAAAATAAAGTGTTGGTGGTTTAAATACGGTATGTGAAGTGCATAAATATCTTAAAGAATATCGGCCATTTAATGTTATTCCAATAAATTGGGGTCTCAGATAAGTCCAAGCGGTTAGTTGTGTCATTTTTTCGTAATAAAATTAACATATAAATAGCTCTTGCATCCTCGCAAGAGCTTAGATTCTTAACCTGAATCTATAATTTATTTAAAAATAAACAAAAACTTTTAAAATTATCAAACATAAATTATAACTTTCTAAAATTTCATCCCCGAAAATGAACATCAGTCACCTTCAATTAACATAGAAGTTATAAAATGACTGCATCTAATTCAACGCCGTAAATGTTAACTAATTATCAAACTATAGTTGCAATCTAAAACATGTTTAATACAAGCACATACTTTGGAACTTTAAGCAATGTTTACTTTCAGAACAATTTGGTGTAAATATTATAACAAAGTTTTAATATATTATATTAATAATACCAGAAAGAAAGCATTATTTTAATAGTAGTGATTAGGCTGCCTATTCACTTTTAATTAATCATCTTTATGTGTAAGCTTCCCTTTACTAACAACGTGTGTCTGCAGATAATGAAACTTCATAGGCGATTTATCGGGTCAAATCCAACCATTACTTTTCGGTACGCAAATAATATAAAACTTACCAAAACATCTTATAAGAAAAGATATGAATATTAAAATATAATATTGATAAAATCAGTATTAAAAAGAATAAAAGAAAATTCACAATAAAAAATTAGAATAAATGAAAACTTCTCTTTTTTAAATTCGCTTTTTAAAGCAATTAGATTAGATGCCAACTAAAAACAGTATTAAGTCTTTAAGCTGTCTGGAGTCCATTAAACAAAATCCATTCCGATGTAAGTCAAGATTTCCTATTATTTTAAAGATCAGGGAGGCCTTACTCTCATGTCACCAACAGGGCTTATGTGTTTCATTGGTTTGGATTCCAAGTCATTCTGGTATCACGGGCAATGAAACAGTGGATTCCTGTGCCAAAGCAGCCATTTACTCTGGCTCAGTCACTTACTTCAACAATTCCTCTCAAGATCTGAGTTCTTTGGCGGGTAAGTTTCTGGATAAATCTTGGAACTCCCTGTGGAGCTCATCAAAGCTCACCAAAGGAAAGTTTTACGGTTCCATCCAACCTAATATTCCAAGACGCCCATGGTTTTTTACTCAAAAACTCTGTAATCGGTGGGTTTTATCAACTTTATGCCGTTTACGCCTTGGACATGCTTGTACTCCTGTTCACCTTAAAAAAATTAGGATAAGGGATCACTCTCGATGTGAATGTGGTTTAGACGAAGGCACGGTTTCTCATCTTCTTTTCTCCTGTCCTAATCTTTCATATCCTCTATATGATGTTATCCCTCCTAAAATCCCTCGTCCACTTAATGTTGAGTGTTTGTTAATGCTTGTGTTTAGTCCATACTGTAGATTTCTATGTAAATATATTAATCGAAATAAAATTAAATTGTAAATATCTTAACAACTTTATAGATATATTTTTATATAATGATATATATGTATGTGTATATGTGTGTGTGTGTGTATGTATGTGTATATATGTATACATGTATGTATATATGTATATATTTTAATGTTGTGTTGTCTGTTAATTTTTTTAGATTATACTAACAAAAAGCTCCTTCTATCATATTGAGAAACTTCAGTATAATTAACAACAATATTAACTGGACAATCTCCTTCGTGTCTTCTCCACCCTACGTTTCATTGGCGAAATATACCGTGACATTAAACACGGATGAAGCCATAATTTGAAAAAAAAAAAAAAAAAAAAAAAAAAGTTATTTCGGAATAAACCCTTATAACATTGTATACAAATAAAAAAATTTAAAAAAAATCATTTGCAAAACTAAAAACATTATGTTAAAATTTTTATACATTTTTAATAGTGACATTCCGTATGTGTATATTCTGTTCCTATCCTAGTTAATATTTTTAAAAACCTTTCTTCGTCTTTACAAGAAAGTATTCTTGGCTTTCAACTTGGTTAAGACAAAGACTCTTTTGTTACTCTGAAAATTAATAAGAAAAATAATAGCGGCTTGAGCCCTTCTTAATGTGTTATTTTAGGTAAGTATTTTAGTATTTAAAATATGATTTCATATCACTTTACTACTATTGTAATTTCATTTTTGATATATTTTTTTATTATACAATGAAATGTAAAAATGGTTAAGTGAGCTTATCATATGATAAGAAAATACTTTTAAAATAAACTTCTTTAGGTATCAGACTTTAGCCTGGATTCGGCTGTTCGTGCTGGCCGACGAGTGAGCTTCAGTTAAATAATACAATAAACGTACACAATTCTGGTTTTTAAATAAATTACTATTCTGAAAATATAAGCTATCATACATATCTAAATTCAATCTGGTGAACCTGATTTTTAATGGCTTCACAAATTAATGTAATAATTTTTATAAATGAAGAAAGAGAAATTTGCTTCAAAGATTTCTCCTATCAATATTTAAATATTATACTTACAACTGCATAACCTTAAATTGTAATTAATTTTATAAAACCTTATTAGTTGTTAGTTTGAAAAATTACATTCAGATAAATTCTATAAGATACAAATATTATTAAACAAATATAAGAAAAAAGCAAGGTAACGGCTTTTTTCTAATTAAACATACGACGAGAACGATTTTATACATTTTATATCAATTTGTTGATATTGATTTAATAATAGCCCTATTATAGAAAAAACCTAAAATATTTCAGTTCATAACGATATAAATTCAGTTTCACTGTTTATGCTTTTAATTGAGAAAGTTTAACAATTTTTATTTTATTGCCGCAACTCATTGTTCAAACTGCGTTAAGCCGGTATTAACCTAAGTATACCCCAACGCGAAAAACATGAAAGTTTAAAACGATCTCAATTTAAAATTAAGTCCCAAAAGAAATGTAATTATTAAAAGGAGCCTTAACAAATATCAAATTTGCATCTATAATATTTGTTAAACTGAAATTTCTAAAGGATACAATCATCATTTCACCGCATTTCAGAGACGTCAAATTAATATTTATATTGATGTATAGCTTAAATATTAATTTGATGTTTGTGAAATGTTGTCATCACTATCGAACACTGGGTATCTTACTTCAAAAAATGTGTCATTTTCATTTAAAATGAATCACAATGACTGAAATTAATAGAATACAACACAAACATTCTGTTACTGCTGATACGCACGTTTGTCACCGTCACGTCATGTAAAGCGCTGTCAGACGATTTGATTAGCATCAGCATATGCAAACTGGAGATAAATACATACATACTGTGCAATTTGTCTGACGTGTTAATTTATTTGCAATGATTTTAATTGTAATATTTTAAAAATCTTAAGTATCTCAGATTTTTTCATATTAAAATAAAAATATGTCATAAATCTTTATAGTATTTATAAATATTTATACAATTGAAAGACTTTCTGTGAATAAAAAATTGTACGTCTTATAAGTGGCACCAAAGGCAATATAAAACAATGATCTTTTTAAATTAAAAACCGTAAAGAGTCCTAAAATTTAACCAATGATGAACGAATTCATTATTTTTTTATAAAGTTTATTTAATCATTGAGAATCAAACGAACTTACCTAATGAAGTTTGATGTCTATTTATAAGAGTGTACTTTTACTGAGGTGAGATGCGTATATTTTAAGTCCGTAATATGCACCGAGTAATTCAAAAATATTTATATTATATACGAACACAACTGAGATTGGCTCCGATTTCCGTTAGCTGTTTTGTCATTACACATTGTGACCTAACCAGAGGTTGAGGCGTCACTAAAAATTACAAGGCTGTAGTTCTCAAATTGGAAGGGACTTGATGACGAGTTTATGTTATCCTTCCACCATACTAAATAACTTACAAGAGCATATATTTATTGTAATTATTTGAGTAATCTAGAAATTTTTCCTGTTTTAATTTTTAATTTCGAGACCGCCTAGCCGTATTTCACTGCATGACACGCGGAGGTCAGTAACACCAAAATAATTAGCAAATTTTCGAGTTGATCTGTCTATGTTTGTAAAACAATTTTTTAGCTTGTAATTTTACATTTACATGTCAATGTTTTGTTGTTGTACTAAAAATGAAACCTAAGAATTTACATTTCTTAATTGGATATAGTCGACTTCTTTGTAGATTGATATTAAATACTAGTTCTTTTGTGATTCTACGTTATGCCAATATTCTAACCTCAAATTGCCGATACATAGAAAATAATCTAGGTACACTACGGATAGATGATCTAGAGAGCGAAGAACGTGTACCTTCGGTTTTAGTAACTTTGGAATCCGTATGGTGCTGTACAAAAAACAAAAGGTTAATAAATATTAAAAAGTACTTGTCTTTTAAATCTAGTGTTTCAATATAGTATTCTATCTAGTGATTTTAAGGTGGTGCGATAATCTTCGATTGAAATGTTTCATGAATAAATTCATTTAATTCTTTCACATTGAGAATGAATCTATGTTTTCCGTTTGACTTTGGTACAGTAAAGATAGGGAAAATAAATTGTTTTTGTATTGAACTGAACGGGGAAATGAATCCAGATTCTAAAAATTCTGAAATACAATTATCTATAATGGCAGTATCTGCGGGCGCGTATGACTTTCGGTGAACTGGTCTAATATAGTTCCATATAAAGCCTTTTAACCAAGACAAAATAGTTGGATTGTTAGTTATATTAAGCTATTCATTAAAGTAAGTTAAATTTGCCAGTAATCGGCACATTAGTGCATGCCTCCATTGAAGAAGCTATCGTCTCCGATGCTGTTGGCGGTAGTTGAATTTCAAACTGGTCGAATAGTGATGACGGTTCCGCGTTTCAGGCAGCGCTCGCGGCGCTTGCGATTCCGGCTGAACTGAATCCGAGGCTAACCGATTTTTACTCAGTGGGGCGGTCTTTCTTCGTGTGCCCTTTTTATGTTTAAAACCGAATTAAATGTTGACGTTCTCGGTCCATAAGATTGCCGATTTTACTAGACCTTCTGCTCTAAGGCAGATATAGAAATGGTCTTCGACGACCTTAGATGTTCAGATAAATCTGAACCACATTGACAATAGTCCCCTTTTAGTGTTTTTTTTATGGAATAATTTATTATAAATCTTCTTGAGTGATTTTATATAATGTATCATATAGTAATCGCCGTGCATCTTTCAATTTTTTATCAATTTCTTGAGGAGTATTTTCCGTATGAGACAAAGCGGGATTTAGTGCTTTACATAGGTAAACCAGCAATACAGCTAGCCATCCGATTCTGCGTCTGTTTACTGTACGCATTTTTTTTATCTTTATAATACTTACAATAACAGTAACATCATACTCCCGAGTTTAACTACGGTGCCATCATGTACGTACAATTTTCAGCAGGTAGGTAACGTTACAACATCGCACTTTTCTCTTCCTTAGGCAGTTATTAAAACATGTTTCCATCATGTTGTTAAGTCTTTGTGTAAATCGACACCAAAACCCTTGTTTTGTGAAGGATCAGTTACTAATAATACTGGAATGTCGCCTAGTATGGACGATTCTATCATTTTGTCGTTTGGGATATCAATGTGATAATGAAGATACCCAACAATTGTAATGTTGTATTTACCGTAGAAGTTAAGACTATCTACTACGAATGTACCAATTAATAGGGCATATACTGTCCACACTCATTTCATACGTCGGGAAAGTAACACTGAATTACGTATTCAACATAATAATATCATCCACACACGTCTTTCGTCAGGATAATGTTAGCATTTGAGCAATGTAGTTATTGTAGATAGACTTGCCATCCTCACACGAAATACGTCGGGATGTCATAACGCGTTATTTATTTCGCCATATATATATATTACATAATATATAGGTTAGTATCCACACGATTTACATCGGAATACAATATATTTCCACTGAGGGTACATAGAAAAAAAAACCATAATAAATAATGTTACTTATTAACTACTTTTGAAAAAATATTCCATATCTTACCGGGATGTGCTTGTTCTCGTGGGCCAAAGTATTTTGCGGGGACTGTACCAGATAAAAAAAAGGTGCAGGTCATCATCCGATGTTAACTATGAAATATTTCGTTTTTTAAGTATCAGGTTTTTAATTTTTTTTACCAATTGAATCAAAAACTAATTTATAATTATTATTTGGAGAATTTAAACAAAAACCGTGTGACTCGGACGAACACCAAAACAAGTAATGACGGCTACGGGCGGGTAAAATGGCGATGTACGTAGGAATAGTGGAGAAGTCAAAACACATACTTTTAAACATTTTAAAACTATGTATTAAAGTATTTTCTCTTTAAAAGTGTGATAAGGACTGCATCATCCCAGGTACTGCTGCATGTAATATGTAATATGTAATCACCTTCAGGAGAGATACGAAGTATAATTATATGAAAATATCAATTGTATTCCATTAAGCTGTTATATATTTACAGAGTATGTTTCTTTATTATTTTCAAAACATTCTTTAAAAATACCAGATATTTACATTAATTATTACATGGCTTCAATAAATTATAATTTTAACAATAAGTACCCACGTGTGAAAAAAAGGAAATAAAAAACTTTTGGAATAAATTTAATTCCATCCATATAAAAAGTTTGTTATTATAATACTTACTATGCATTGTTTAATTTCCGGAGAAAATGTAAAGTTAATTTGAAGTTGTAAGAACCAAAGGAAAGTACAGGTAAATCAGTTTCGAGATGTTTTTGCATTTGTATTTGTATATTTACAGAAATTCTAAACTTGAAATTTAAATTTCATTGTACAGTCTGAAAAAAAAAGAAAATAAAAATGTGTATATTCATATTTTTTTATTATCCCCATATATTTTAATTCCTATTGAATGACTGAGAAAAGCATTACTGTAGAGGAATGGATAAATGTTTGTCTATTAAAGAGGAAAAAAAAATCAAGGCACAGGTGAACCTGAAATATGAGAAAACTTAGAGTTAACACAAATGATTCATCGGATAAAAGTAAGGATGAGAGTGAGTGCGAAATGCCTGGAGTTGAAAAAGATTGGAATTAAAAGTTATGTTTAATATTAATAGTATTAATTTTTTAAATATTGTTTAATTGATGTACCTGAATATAAAAATTGCCAAAAAATATATAAAAGTAATACTTTATTTCTTTATGTGGTGGCCGTACACAACTACAAATGCAAAAATGTCTCGAAAGTTATTTAGCTCTATAAACTTCATATGTGCTGTGATTTTATGTAATCATAGAACTTTAATATTTAGAAGATGAAAAAAATTAAGACACTGTCAACACTCAATAATTTATATTAAAAATATCATTATTTAACGTATCAGATTCATTTTCAATGTAAAAGAACGGCGATATTTTATAAAGAAAAATTGTGTTTGGATGTAACCTGACGTGAGTGGTAGAACTATTACTCAAGATGTCATCTCATTGGAGTAAGATTGCCGTCATAATACACTAGCGAGTAGCGGGGAGAGAATATCTTTTAAACGTTTTCTAAAACACCACTATATTACATATTTTGAATATTTTTTTTATTACTATACTAGAAGTTTCTTTATAACAAAACCATACTATTAACTTTATATTTTATTCTTTCGATATTTGATTACTTTCTGATAATACAAGAAAGTGCACCTTCCAAAAGTTCAAAAAAAAACTTAAAAAAAAAGCTTCAAAAAGAGTAAAATCATCTTAAATTTATGTATTAATGCATGTGTAAATATGGTATATAAAGTATTTATTATATTAAATTGTATTTTATATTAATTATTATTATAAAGTATTTATTATATATTATATTGTATTTTTAATGGTATCGCCTTTTCGTTTTTTTTCTATAAACGCCTAACACAATTTTTCACCTTCACAAAGGTTAACTGGTAAAAAATGCCACTAGGCATTAAGTTCGCCTTTTGTTAGTAAAAGAATAAACGGCAAATAAATAAAAATTATACCCGTTTTTTCTTTATAAAAAATAAAAATAATTACAATGTTCTAGTTTTAGAGTATCACACCCTTTAAGTATACTATAAAAAAGTATTATCAGCGTAATTAATTGACTGGAGGAAGTGTTATTATCGTCGAGAAAATTATTTTTGAAATAGTGGTATTCCATTTCTTAATGTATTTTTACGGAATTGACTTCAGATATATAAAGCAAAAATGTAAACTTGCAAATGCGTTGCTAAAATGAGAAAGTTATATTTATGTCGTATATGTGAAATATAACTCTTATTTGTTTCAATTTAACCAAAAAAAAAAACAGAAGCAGTTATACTTTTCTGATATTTGTTTATGTATAAATAAAGTATTGTTAATAAACATAATAGGAAATTTAAAAAAAAAAAATAATTATGTACTATAATGTACGGTGGTTTTAACAAAAAGAACATTTTTACATATTGTGCCTTAGAATAATTTCCATTGTTTTTTAATTAAACTTTTATTATTTAAAATAATAAAAGATTTATAGAATAATGAAAATACATTGAATTGCGGACCAAACACAGTCAAATCAACATGTGTCTAATCGGACAGGTTATGAACACACTGCATCATCAGTCTAAATTGATACCATCTGTCAGAATACGACAGAGGCACCTGACAAGTTCAGAATATTAAAACGTACTTCGCATGTTAATAAAAAATACTGCACTGGTTTTTAAAATTGTAACCGGCCTAATATATAAAATCTCTGTATTGTATTTTTCTACATCTACATATAAAATCTCTGTATTGTACTGCTATGAAAGTAAAACTCGGGACATAAGCACAAATTACTTTTTTGAAAATTTATGTGTTTTAATATTTAAAAATTTGGGAAACTTAATATTTTAAAAATATTTTTAGATGAAAAACAGATTTAAAGAAATGGAAGAAAAATACTAAAATTATTATCCGCTTGAGTAAGCTTACTACTTCCTAGATTACTCAATAAACACTTACCTCCTTACAAATACTTACAAATTATTTCATGGATACATTGCCATATACATAACAATATAAAATATTGTTATATTTTTACCAGGTTTTAAATAGTAATACAGAATTGTACTCTTACATTAAAATAAAAAAGACATATTTCATGTTAAAAATATTGGTCACCTTTTTGGTGTTGCTACAAAATTTGCTTGCACATTAATTATGCCTTCATTTTACAACCTTTTTTATTTTTGTTAAAGTTATTTATTATTTACTTTCTAAATATCTATATATATCACATCGGCATACGTTTTAGTATGTACTTGTACAACTTTTTTATAATAGTAATAAATATCTTGCCGAAATATTTCTTTAACGTGAAGTCCGATCACGCTTTTATAATATAAACTCCTGAAATTCACATACAAGCTTGATGTGAATCGGCATTCTTGATACAATCCGTAAAGGAATTTGTCTTTTCACAATCTACGCATTGAGATCACTAGAAATAGTGGAATTGTAAGAATGCTTTATGATAGAGTTGATAATGCATTTTCGATTATAATTACAATTTCATTTCAAAATACCATCTTGTAAAAGATATAAAATTCCACTTTTATTAGCTATGTATAAAACTATTAGAAGTAAAAACAAAATATATTAAATTAATTTATAAACAATTATTCAATGTTATCGGTATATTTAAAAAAGAAATTCTGTCTCCATTGGTCCGACAATGAATTGAAAAATAATAGAATATTTTTGTTGTTTTTTGTCTTTGATGTGTAAAGAGAAAATAACTTCACGGGTTTGAATTCAATTGCTGTGGTGTTATCAATTATCAAATCAATGTTAAAAATGAATTTCACTCCAGAATATTATTATTTTTACGGGAAACAACTGTATAAATTCTCAAACTTTATATCCCGAAACCGTTACAATCTGTACTTATTTTTATATTAAAAGGTATAGTTTAAATAACAATACTTTTCTTTTTAAATAATAAATCAGATTAATGTATTTTTAAAGCAATTTTTTATCCAATAAGGTTTATTACTACAACTACAACAGTTACAACACTTAACTCAAAGAATGTTTGTACAATTCTATATTTAATAGTCACATTTATAACAATTGATAACAATAGTTCTAAAAAGTAAACCTAGATGTCACTACCATATCTTTTAATTACGCTAGCGTTTTGTCGTGTCAATTATATGTAGTCTAAATATTATTTAAAATAATATATCGATGCGTTTTCTATGTATTTTGTAACCATATTACCCTGGTACTTTCGAATGTGAAACAATGTGGTTGCATATTGTGAACCTTCTTTTTATATAATGCTGGATAGAGATAAACAATAGCTCAATAAAATATATATATTTGTGTTCATATTATATGTTTTTATAGTAGTGAAGTAATAAAATAATTATTTAAGAAATTATAGGTTAAAAAAATCGGGCAAAGAAATAATTTTAAGTGATAAAAAGAGTTCTCGTCAATTTAGTTATCTATTTCACCGCAAAGCAATGTCTTATATTTTTTATTACTGACTGCTGAGTTGCTGCTTATAGAAATTGTAAAATTATAAAAGTTTTTTTATGGAAGAGGAGCGCAAACGAGCGTGCGGGTCACAGATGGAATGTGATAACCGCCGCCCACGAACTTTTGTAACATCTTAATTATTCAAAAATTACTGGTTCATCGTAGTTACTTCATCTTACTAACGCCATAGTCATTTTTTCAGCCCTAATCTATCAGACCCTGTGATCTCATGGAACGTAATTATACAATGCAGTACTTTGGTAAGCAATTGTTAGTCCATTTGAGATTATTATATAAGGTATAATATTTTATGTACTAAATTATTATTGGATTTTTTTATTTATATTAAGAGAAATAATAATTATAATTCATATTAAAGGTCTCTAATCTCTGGGAATCCGTCTCCCATGTTCAGTTGTCAGTATTCCTACAAGCTTGTTTTAACACTTCAAAAAATGTAAAGTCTATTGTTCTATATAAATACCATAAAACGCAATTTTATATTTAATTTAACATTATATAATAAAGATTATCTATGTACCACAAACAACAAACCAAATAAATGAATATTCATAAAGTACCCTCTAATTATTATTCAACCACATTTCCTTCCTTTTATAAAATTAAAATAACTTGAATTCAAATTGTTATTCATTATTAACTAATGTTATATATTAAATCCTGCTAACATTAACATAAATAGAAAGAAAGAATTACATTCATATTTTGATTGTTCGTACATTTTGATATTTAATTAGATTTAATAATTATTTAATAATAGTTATTGGACCATAATATGCAATTTGTATAAATATATTATTAATATACACCTTGAGTTTTAATATATTGTTTCTATTATTGTACATACTATACAGTCAACAATTTTATTTTGAAAAGGTTACCTTATTCACCATTTAAATGAATTATAATAACTTGATCTATAAAAAGACAAATCAATCACAAAAGACAGACATTTACAAAGAGCATAGTAAATTGTAGATGCTGTAAATCCATTGAAATTGTCGTTGGTTTGATCATGTCGCAAAAACACTCGAATGTTACGAGTAGTTGTTAATTGGAGTGTCTTTATGTTCAGTAACAAATTTAATTACCTTATGCGTACGTTTAGTTCGTTACATGTCCATCGTACATGTCCATCGGCTTTGGTCTGTAGGTCAAAATTTCCAGATCGAAGTAAGTAAGTGACAGACACTTACATCTCGTCTACCCGTGAACATGATTGCTGCAAAGCACTCGAAACGTCGGGTTAAAATTAAAATGTAAATTTAAATTATAGATAAACTTTTAAATATCTTTAAAAATTAAATTTTTCGTTTCGAAGAAGAAAAAAAACAAAAAAATATAAAATCATTACCCAAAATTGCGTAATAATTATTGCGAAATAATATCGAAATACTTAGTTATGAAAACAATTGTTTATTAAATATTTACATACTATGATGCAATGCTCTGACACTGTAATAAAGTTAAACTTTTACTAATATTTCAATTCAAATAGCCCCTCATGGATTAAAAAGACAAAAGAAAAAGAACCCAAAAAATACATTTGGAACATAATACAAAATAATGAATATACATATGTATATATTTATTTTGAATAATAACTGAAACTAAAAATATAATTGCAATTAGTTGGTTTTTTATTATGTCGTATGTTTTTTTTTTGCAATCCCAAACAACCCTATTTCCATTAGACCTGTTATTTAATCATAAATTTTTGTGTACAATTTATGAGAGGACACTTTATTTTACCAGTTAACCGTATTCAATTATATATAGGACTGATTTACAAAACCTTATCTTATTTATTACCTTGCACAGCAATAATCTCGATCAGTTAAGTTTTCGGACCCGAGCAATTATAGGAGTTAATTCAATAGTTTTCTACACTATTTGTATTGAATCACGTATATATTGATCATTCACGTAGCTACGATAAACAGTAGTTTAAAAAGAAATAAACGAAATTGGAAATAGTCATTATTCATGTCTGCATAAGTCCTTAGTTTTTAATTATTTTATACAATTTAAGACATTCTTTGACTCGTTCGTTATTATAACGTTGAAAATTCTTTGGTCAAAGTATAAACGACAGTCTAGTGCCCACAGAGATCTCTTTAGAGAAACTAAATAATTATATCTAGTTGCCATCAGTAAAATTTGCTTAAATAGTTAATAAATTTTTCTTACAGTTTTTCTAGTTTGCGATTTAATGTGGTTGTCAAATTATTACTTAAATGTAACGCAATGAAAAGTTTACGAATTTTTTTAATTTAAAATTAGATATTACTAGCTTTTTATATTTCTAATTAGATAGAAAATAAGTCACAGAATGTATTTGATTCTCAGTGATTCCTTCTAAGGCAAGACGTTCAATAAAAAATCATAATGGGTTATTCCTTTCGGAACTACAAGGCTCTAGAAAATACGGCAATAATTATAATGAGGTTAGGGTGAGAAAGGAGGAGCCTACCTGCTACTGCCATATACACGAGAGAAAAGAAATCCACAGACTGGCGCACTCTCATGTTACGTTACGAGGCGGTTTATAAGTTGTCACATCAAAATATTAAGACTTTTTGTTAGTAATGTTTAGAACGAAAATCCTGAGTTGTATTATATTAATTGTTCATTTAAAATTAGATACTGCCATTTTTTGGGAATCCGAAAAACAAATAATATATTAAAACTAATAAAATTTTGAATCAAATAGATATTTATTCATACATTAAATGGATTAAGGGATGTTTGTTTCTCAGGGACTTTTATTAGATAATAGTTGCAACTATCTAAACAGCCCTTAATAATATACCAAAAAACTATTACATACAAATAAAAAGATATAGAGTAAAAGTTACTCAGGGTAGATCACTTTTATCATTAAATATATTAATGAATTTCAGGTGACAAAATGTCTGTACATAAAGTACAAAGAAGATCCAGCATTAAGAAAGAAAGAAAGTAAGAAAGAAAGCAAGTATTTTGTAATTTTATTATGAGTTGTCAAATTTAACAAAATTGTTTCAGAATTTATTTTTATTCATAGATATTTGGTTAGAAATCTAAAACCTAATTTTTTATTTTCAAAATTAAACACTGTAAGGAAATGGTTCACATTCTACATAATTGGATATGAATAGTGCCTTCTGGAAGTCAAATTCACTCGCTGATATTTGTTATTTGATAATAGAAGAAATATACCTTATTAATTATCAGGGACTCCTTCCCTGAAGTGAATAAATGAATATATGATGAAATTCTTAATCAAGGTACGAGTATATGTACCAGCATTTGTCTACTTACATTATTTAAAAACTCATTAGATAATATATGAATCAATGAAACAACGATTGATTGGATTGAACAATAAATAGTACTAGTATGCTAAGACCAGCGAGTCACAATAGATAATACAAAAAATTTGAATGCGCGCGCAAAATTTCCCCATGCAAAGTCTATGGGAAAAATTAATTTTTTGACTAATTACTGCAATTAGGCTAATGAGATTTGAGAGTTGTCACTATTTTTCAGCAGTGTAGCATAATGAGACCTTTAATTTGAGCCATCAACGATATTTTTCCCTTTAGTGGTTCTTGAGCTACAGTGTGCCAACGAAATCGCTTCCTGCATTAATATATAAGATTGTTACAAATATTTATTTATTTATTTACTTATTTATTTTATTTTTGGAAACAAACGGTATCATAATAATAAATAAAATAGCAAAAATTAAAATACTTAACCAATAAAAAATTTATATTTGAGATATTTGAGATCTATACAAAGATATGTTAGAATTGTTTTCTGTATGCCAGATAATGACTTTGCTATTTCCACAAGTATTGGAACATTCCTCTTAAGATTGCAATACGATACAATTATACGTTGAAATTATTTCGACGCATCTCGATATATTAAAACTGGATCTTGCAAATTATACTAATAAATTGAGTTTTGGAGTTGCAGAACTTTTAATTAGATATTTTAATCCGCTGTTTATACAATAAAGAAATTTAAAATGTAAACACAATGTGTAAAAACTTACAGTTATTAATTTTAGTTCAGTATTTTAATATCTTTGAGGTTATTTAATGAAATATACCAAAAGATTAATAAATGAGCGACATAAATTTTCTCTCTGTTAGTATTAAAATTTGTTACAGATAAATTACAACAATTTGATCAAATTATATTAGTGTTGTAATTTTTAGCAACATTTAATTTTATTTAGGGTAATTAAAAAATCTGTGGTTAAATTCTAACTAGAAAGTACTGTATGAATATTTATTTATTTATTTTTATTTTGTATTAGAGATCTTGTTATAGTACCATATACTATGTGATCATTTATTAGGTATTTCTTATATACTTATTAATAATAAAATTGTTAAAATAGCATTTACTATATTCTCACGAACCGTGGAAACGCTGATTAAGCAAAGGGGCATTGTATCATGTTGAAATCCCAGAATGTAAATCTGAAACCCTGTATTCCTTTAATTATTAATTCATTTTATTCATTCTTGTCTCCAACTTTGAGCAAGGATCAAGTAGTTTGTAAATTGAGTATAAGTATTAAATTTTAAGTTAATAATTTTGTATTTTTTTGGATCCTCCGGTTGTGACCGACGTAATTATCTCATAAATATTTATAATTTTTATTTTTTATGAACCAATAGACGCAAAGATCATTTAATTACATTACTTAACTTATACAAGGAAATATGCGATCTGTACTTTAGCTATATAAAAATATAATAGAGAATAATAAACTAACTAATATAATAGAGTATAATAAACTAATAAACTAACTTAGTCGGCCTTTAGATTCCTCATTTTTTAATTTCTTAAGATTTATATCATAAGGATATGGATTCTAAATTATTTTCGAATCCGTCTTCCGCGACTGAGAACTTTGACTTTTGACTTTGACTTCACACTAATTCAACATTTTATAAGGGCTTTAATATATACTAATTGTATAAATATATATGTTATTTCCGACTCCGAAAAAGGGCCGTATTTCGTATATCCATATCGAAAATAACTTTTTGTTAATAACAGTTCACTAAAATATGATAATCCAACAGCTTCTAGTTCTTTAATGTGATCGGTCTGCATGTTATACTAAAACATGAATAATGTAGTAAAGATACAAAATTAATAAAGGTATTTTCATTTGCATGTAATTGTTTTATCTTTAGATAGTTAATTAATAGTTAGTGTATAAAGTAATAGAAGTTAATTTATAGTTAGTGTATAAAGTTTTATATTTATAATTAATTGTTAAGTTGTTGCAATGTAAATAATACAAGAGTGTAAACTCCTTAGACGTGACAATCTTTAATCATTTAAGAAAATTTGCGTATATATAAGTAAAATGTAATAAACAGAAATAAAAGAAATAAAAAAAGTATTGTTTAGGTATTGAAATGTCCTGAATTATTCTAGATGCTTTTTAAAAAGATGTGTGTATGTGAAAAAGTATGCGAGCGATTTTTCGGCTTAATTTTTTCGCTACCTGATTATGAAAATTACTTCGTTTTGATCACAATTGATGCGTATTTATATATCATTGAAGTGATTATTTTATGACTATTTTTTTTTTATCTAGTAACCACGTATTCCTGATTTCTAAAACAGTAATGGCGCGAACCTGGTGGTTTTAGTAACAAATGACGCGTGTCAATGACAGCATAAAGTGTTCACAATGATAAAAAAAACAATTATCACAATTGTGAAAAAAATACATATCATAGTTTTTGGTTTTGTAAGGAAATGTAAGAATTTTATTGTATCCAATATATTGTTACAATTATAAGTTATAACGAATGCTGTATCTGCAAAAAGCTGATACAGCGACTTTAGTTAAAGTACAGATGGAATGTTTTTTATAGAAACAAAATAATATAACATGTTTCTTAACCAGGAAGTTAATGTTATGGGGCTCGCATCCATTACCGCTCGTATTTTTATAGAACGTTTTAACTTGAAAGCCCTCACTGACTATCGTATGCAACGATTTGATGAAATTTTGTTGTAAGGCTTATTTTATGTAAACTAGATCTCTGTATTTATGGTATGTATATTGTCTTTAATTAGTGTTCTTGATATACAAACACATATCAATATAAATATATATACATATTTGTTTGTATATATAGTTATGTGTATATGTGTTTATATTTATTTATAATTTGTAAATTAAGTAATGTGTTACAATCAGAAAACAACTCTCCAGTTACTTTTTCTTTTAAAAGATAAGGGTTGCCTGGAAGAGATCAATATTGATAAGGCCGCCTTTACACCATAAGATTATTTCCACCTTTACTTGTTTTATTGTTATTGTTTTATTATTTTATTGTGTGTAATAAATAACTTACTTAAGAACCAGATAAAATTGTTACTATATTGTTGTTATATTTAAAAAAACTTATCACTGCGTTAATTTAAAGCAAATTTTGGAGACAAGAATCAGACAAAATTGCAAGCAACATCGAATGGTAAATATAAACAGAAATATCTTATACTACATTCCTAGATTTAAGCAAATTTCACTTGCAGCAACTAGATATAATTAATTAGTTACTCTGAAGAGATCTCTGTAGGCACTTGGCTCTTATTTGTATTTTGCCGGTAGAATTTTCAACGGAATAATAACAGTCAAAGTGTGTCTTAAATTATATAAATTAATTAGAAAATAAGAACAAATACATATATGACTAATGACTGTCTGAAATTAAAAAATATATTTATATCAAATTTATATTTATTTTAATAACTATCTTATATTATAAGCAATAAGGCTTTATGTTGTATGCATCCTTTTATCAAATAAGCAAATAATTTATAAAGAGATATTTGAAAATACTGCCATATCTATGCAATACAATAACAGCAGAAGCGAAAACTAACAAAGTAACTCCTGTAATGGCCCGAGCGAGTAAAGTGGTCGCATTTTAACAAGTCGAGATTCTTGCAATTATTCGACATTACTTTTTAAATCGGTGTTAAAGTGCACATTACTACAAAAGGTATTAAGTTAGTCAGGTTAGGTTTTATAAATCAGTCCTTAATATACTTGAATATGGTTAACTGGTAAACTGAAGTGTCCTCTCGTAGATTGTAAGCGTACGTTTACCATTAAATTACAGGTGAGGCAGAAATGAGGTTATGTCAGACCGCAAGAGCAATATACGATTAAGTAATTACAACAGATTTCAGATTTTTTTTAGTCTTAAATACTGTTCATAACAAAAAAAAATATAAAAAATTTTGTTTTAACTTTATGGTTAAAATAATCAATTTATGTAAATCAATTTAATTAATATGATTTAATCTATAAATAATCCAGAAATAAACACAAAAAAATATATATAAATAATCATTTCGATTCATACTTTTCGGATCCTTTAATTTTCCTTTTCCACTTCATTTCGAAATACGAATACGAAATTTCAATAGATGTTTTTTTTTTCTATTCTGTGAGTTTTGCATGTTTATGCCAAATAAACAACTGTTTCATCACGATCTTCACATATATGAAATAATTATTATAAAATTTTGATATTTTTTGTTTCTTTTCAAAACGAAAAAGTAAATTTTTAAGATAATGTTAAGATATTTGAAGTCTATTTTAATCTTAATCTTACTTACAATATTTGTGTTCTACATATGATACATATATTTATGGTGCCATTTTAATTGTTACTTCTTAATCTACAATATCATGTTGTGATGGTGAAATGTAATTCCCACAATTGGTGTCATTAACATATCCCTTATGCTTATCAGCTTGCGAGTTGGGAAATACTACATGCTCTTTATAACTGTCTGTCCTTTGTAACGGTGTCGTGTGTTATTTAGATATATTCATTTAAATAGCGAAAAAGTTTCATTTAATATAAAACAGAAATGAACATTTTCGTAACCGTTTAAGTTAAAACCTATATTTGAGGTGATACAAAGTTTATAGGGTCTCCAAAGAATTATTCAAATATATCCAATGTGGACGTTTATGAATAGTTTTTTCCGTACGTCAAATATATAAGGTGTTATTTATAGTTCATTTTTGTAAGAAATATATAATCCGCAAGCAGAATATATTATAAAATGAAATATAAAAAGATGTTTTTATGAAGTCCCCTTATATTTTAGTACTGAATTATTATATTGTTATGGTTGATTATTGATATTCGGAGACACAAGATGAAATGCGTTATCGTTAAAAAGGTTTTTTTACACGCACATTTTGCTCAGGAGTCTATTTCCAAAAATATTGGAGCAATGTTTTTGATATTAACTTACGATACAATTATATGTTTAATTTACTAAAACGTAAGTCAATAAATGAAAACTAAATTTCACAAATTAAACATATATATGTTGAATATACGTCACCAATTTTGTATGGTTCAAAATTTTATAATCCAGTGTTTACCCAATAACGTTATCTGAACGGGTCTATTGAAACAAAGATTATGTTTTTTTTATATTAATCAATTAATAAAAAAACTCAGTTTATTCTATTGCATTTATTTTTTAAAAGTTTACAATATTTGTAATTTAAAAGATCACGTAGAATAAACGAAAACAAGAAATATTTAATATGCTAAAATAAAAGGTATATGATAATTAATATATCAATATATATTTTTATAGTTAAATATTTCCATATATTTTTGAGTGAAAAAACTTACACATTATTAAATCTAATTAAGTATTAAATGGACCAATTACTATGAAAATAACTTTCTGTCTGTAAACAGGATTTATATATATTACAATACTCAATTATGAATAACAAATTCAAATCATGTTGCTTTATTTTTTTTAATTATGGCTATATAATTTTATAAAAAGTAAATTGTGTGGAATATTAATTAAAGGTTAATATATTCATTTATTTGGTTTGTTGTTTGTAGTGAGTAGATAATCTCTATTATATAAAGTTATATGAATAATGTTTTATGTTATGTATATATATAATACTATGTTCTATGATGATGGAACCATACATTTATTAAAGTGTCAAGACAAGCTTGCGAAAATACTGACGTCGGAACAAGAGGGCCGGATTACCAGAGGTAGCATATTAGGGACCTATTTAATAAAAAACGAATATTCGTTTATTAATATTAATGAAGTACATAAAATAGTATAATTTCTATAATAAACTCAAGTGGTTAAACAATTTATTACCAAAGTACTACATTGTATATTTACGATCCATGAGATCGATTGACAGGGTCTGACAGATTAGGGCCGAACAAATGACTATTGCGTTAGTGGGATCTCATTACGATGAACCAACAATGTTTCGATAATTAAATATAACTAACACCATTTAATCGTGAATAAAATTAAATCATTGAGTTAACACTTTAATTATTTAGAATTTTAAGGTTGATTAAATTAAACTAAATTAGACTGACGGGACCGTACACAATGGCTCCAAATTTGTTTAAATTTGTAAGTACAATATCAGATTTACTAATAACTTCAACCTTTTCAATGCCTACCAAATTGTAATAATAGGCAAAAAAGGCTGTAAAACCAGGCTCTTCTGAATTTTCCCTGATTTTCAAAAGACAAAGTTATGCCAATAACATTTGAAGGCGCGGTGACATTAGGCATTTGAAAGGTTGAGGCTAAACCGATCATAGAATACTTTCCCAAAACAACATACAACATTGCGATAAAAAGGTGACTATGTAAATGGAGCAGAATACACAAGGGCTATGAAGCGACGGGCACCTGTGGGAAATGGACTAAGGCTAAAATAAAAAAAACTGCAAAAGATATACATTTTTAAAGTGGAAGTAATGATAAGAGGTATAAATGTTTTTGTGGTATCCGAAAGAGTGCGATATAGATATAATGAGTATGAATGATAAAATTATAGTGATTGAAATTATGAAATTCGATTTCATGTTCATGAGAGTGTTTGTGTATTTAAAGCAGAAGGATGAACGATTGAGTGAACGAGAACTTTTAGGGGATTGTGATAGTGCCTTAAATTCCATTCTTAAAAGTGAACATGTATACATAGATAACGATTTTAATAGGCAAATTATTATGATTCAATGAAATGTGACTACGGATCAGAGAACCGAGGGAGAATCACTAGAGCAAGCTGCAGATTATTTTGAGCTTGTAATTGTAACTAGCTTCTTTTAAAACAAGATTAATGTCTAATGAGATATAAAAGCGACTATCACAATACCGAGATATATTACTAGCTGCTGAGAAAAACTAAAGTTTCCGTAGTTAAAAAAAAATAAAACTGGTACATCATCAATATCCCAAAAAAGGTTGCTTTAATGGTTACTTGTGATTTTAACCTAAAAGTAAGAAAGTAAAGTAGTAATAATAGGTGAATGGAAACCAAAGTCTCTAACTAAACCTAAATAGCTAAAGATAAAGGAATATGCAATAAAAATTTGACAAAGTGTAGTAAACAGAATTATGAATTTGAATTAATGAAAAATCTATAAATAAACCAAAAAAGATATCTCATACACCGAAAAGGTGATTTTAGAGTTAATGTCTTTGCGAGTTAATATTTTCGTTGGGTCAGCAGCGGGGATGGCTGATGAGTTCAGTATGACGGTGGGCTTACTACTACGATTTAATACTAATTTAATTTCTCATAATATATGATGCTAAAAAGAATGATGATGATATTCATTATCTATTATAGGGTGTATCAAATATTAAAGGGTGTATCAAATATAAAAAAATATATTTATTTAAACATTTTACTATTTCATTTAAATTTTACTATATTTTCCTACTGAAAATGAAAAAATAAACTTTATTTTAATAAGTTCTATCGTTAGTTAGAACGAATATTTGCCGAAATACGGAATTGGAACAACCGGGGCTTATACACATTTCCCGCTGACTGCAGCCGAGTTAGTTCACGGGTTCTGAGAAAACTTCTTTTAAATTATTATTAAAATGTTGTGTAATTTAATAAACTTAGCACTTATTAACAGGATATATAATAAGATTAGTTAATCGGCCTGAAAAATTTTTAATACTGTCTGACAAATTTAATAAGTGGTACGAATATACTTTCGCAGCAACTTTTACCTAAAAATTTAACAATATTAAGGTTATGAGAGATTTGGTGTTCCTTGTGTTGGTCACAAAAATATCTTTAAAAAAATACATTGCACCTAAATTATGTATATAAATATTTCTAAATGTAGATATATTTTTTAAGTACCGCATTGCAGCAGGACAGATTATTAAAGTTGTCTTTTTCCAATTAACAATCCTAATGGACTCGCTGAGACTTTTCTCATAATATGATCCAACTGTCTTTCTTATTTATTTTAATGCATTAACTAACAGCATTACAATTTTTTAAAGATTAATTATCATTAATAAAAAGAAAATAATTTTATTTATTATTATATTAATAAATTAATAAGTTAACTAGCTTTTTCCCCATTAATGCCGATAATATATTTTTCCATTAACTTGATATAAATAACCCATCAATAATTTATAAAATAAATACGCTCATAATACAAAAAACTCATTGAGGTTGGGAAGAAATTACTGGCGTTGTGTGTGCTTCTGCCGATGATTATCGTTTTGTTATAAGATTGGATACAATACCTACTGGAGTTTGGAGGACATCTGAACATCAAGAATGTTTGAAATATTTCCAGGAAGTTCATCCATAATAATGATATGGGGGAATAGTAATGCTATAGGTTGAATTCTATTAGTTGGAGCGGTCGAAAAACCGATCTCATTAGGATCAGGATCACTTACAACTTCAATGCTCAAATTTACGAGGACAGATTGCACATGTAATCATTCCTTTGCGAGGTCGCTTGGCTAATTCATATCAACTACTGAACGACAATGTAAAAGCTCGTATCAACGTTCTGCCATAATCTGCTCAAATACCAGACCTCAACTCAATTCAGCGCGTTTGGGATATGCGTCAAAAAAGAGTCCTGCCGAGAATGGATACCGTGCAAATTCCATACAAATTTTTTGACTTGTTATAAAACACATAGGCAGTCATTCCTCAAAAGTGAATTGATGAGCTTATTTTAAGCGTCAAAATTGCTGAAATTGTATGATTTGTGTCAATGATGGAAGCACAGATTATTATGTTTCTAATTTTTATTTCAATTTAACTTTATAAAATATGAATCCGAAGCTTCAATACTTTTAAATTATAATACAAAAAAGCGCTGAAGCGGCGACCACGAACCGGCAGCCGCAGCGTAGCCCAGGCGCCCCAGCAGACCCCCCATAAGATGGACCGACAACTTGGTGAGGGTCCCCAGAATCCGATCCAGGGAATCGGTACTCTCATTAATAATATATATATCATTTCCCCACAAACACAAAGGCCAAACGGGAACTTGCCCTTTACTATTACTTCTGAATCCACTATGCTACATTAGAATAATATGCGTTGAACCATTTCACCTTTTTAAAATTTAAAACCATAATGTTTTCACACGATTAATGATTTCAAACAAAAATTTTAGCAACAATGACAAGAGCGATTCCTCTTATAGACAGCAGTTCCTAATGTTGTTTATCGCTTACAGGTTGATAAGATGTCGATAAATTTATCCTACATATTTATTTAAAGCAGAATCACGTCGCTTTAGATTGTGATATGATCTGAATAGGATAAGGTTCTGAATAGAACTACTAAATCGAAACTAAACTAAATCTGTTGAAGTTTACAATTTTTTCTCTAGTCATGTCCACTAACTAGTGCAACCAGTTGTGAAATTAGTTAAAAGTAGTTGATGGACTAGTTGCACGACTAGTTGCTCGACTAGTTGATAGACTAGTTGGTAGACTAGTTGCTCGACTAGTTGATAGACTAGTTGGTAGACTAGTTGCTCGACTAGTTGATAGACTAGTTGGTAGACTAGTTGCTCGACTAGTTGGTCAACCAGTTTACCGACTAGTTGGTCAACTTGTTGCCCAACTAGGTGGTCAACCGGTTGCTCGATAAATTGGTGGACTAGTTGGTCAACTATTTGGTGGTCTAGTTGATGGACAAGTTGCTTGACTAGTTTCCCGATTAGTTGCTCGACTAGTATATATATGGACATAAGAAATAGTATTGTCACTGCGGTATGATGTATCTATGTATCAGTATGCTGATCAGTAGTCCGGAAATACTGCTCCGATTTCAAAAAACTTGCATATTTAAAAATGTATATTATATCGAATTTATCTCGACTATGTAAACTCACAAACACTAATTAATCTATTGATTGATACAATATTCTCAATTCTATTGTTAATTCGATTATATTTTTTACTTTTATTTTTTGATTCCATAGTGGCTTAATATTAAATTTGGATACATGCTTGAGTTTATACTAAACCTTGAGTATTGTATGAAAATAAAAGATGAACATTTGTTTTCTTTACGATGTCCCTAAACATGAAATATAAACTATTATTTTTTGAGTGTTGATATTTTTTCTTGTTCATTTTTCATAACATTCCATATTATTATTTGTAGACAGTTTTAGGTTTATTTTAATCTTGACTGAATTTGGTAATATGTTTTCTCAGAATCTAGTTATATATATCAATTTATTCAGAAGTCCAAAGCAATATTTTGTTATTCTTAAAAATAAATACACTATGAGAAAAGGGCCGTATCTAATATAAATGTATATGAATAGCGTCTTCTGGACGTCAAATACACCCGCTGTTATTTATTATTTATATATCAAAGAAATACCCTTTATTAATTATCACGGAAAGGAATGTGTGATGAAATTTATAAGAAATATGTTTGTATCGGGATTTATGTATTCCATTTACATTAGATAATTCCATGTGTATAATTTTCAATAAATTCTTGACTTATTATATAAAAATTACTTGACTTATTTATATTGACTTGAGTCTTTTACAAAACTGTAGCACATGCGGAGATTTTGGTTTCTACCTAAATTTGAGCAACATTTCTTTACAAGTGTTCCTAATGGCTTTTGCGGTTCATGCGGGAAAGAATTTAAAAAATCAAAACAAGTCATTGAAACCTAAACTAGTGATTGGTGTAATTAATACTTTTATATAAAAAAAAGTTAACGTAAACGGCTTATCTTTTATGATGATTAGAACATAAACTAATTAGTTCATTGCCATGTCTAAAAAAGGTCTAATAATTTAGAGCTTTGTTATAAAATGGCGATATTTCAGAACTAAAAATAGGCAATTTCTTTTAGGAAAAGCAGTTTAAAGTAATGAATAACAAATTGAAATTAATATACCCTTTTTTGTGGATACTGAAACTTTAATGAATGAAATGACATTTGTATTTAACTAATTATAAACTGTTTTTATTATGGCGAATACATAGTAATTAGCTTTGTATTATAGGACGGATGAAATTTTTGTATATGTAATGTATACCACTTTGTTGTTTATAATTTACCGCAGCTATTTCATATTGTATAAATGACATGGAAAGTGATGAATACTAATTAATATTATGCTTTGAGTATGTGATAATACTTTTGCAATAGTATAGTATTTATTTTATGACTTTTGAATATTATTATTCTGATAGTCCGATAATAAAATATGATAGTAATGACATTATTGAAATTGTTTTACTATTGTTTTGGTTTGGGAACGCCATATTATGATTCTTATAACTCTTTTTTTAAAAGACTACTTTAACATTGACTAATTGACTTCTAAAAATAAGCCAACATACTACCTTGTTAATTGTTATTCCTTTATCTGTTGTTTATCTATTACTTTTTATTTTGTGGGTAACATTATATACCGCTTATATCACCTTATTAACACCAAGGAAGTCATTATTTAAGTTATTTTACAGGCATGGGTAAGATATAGTTTTATATAAAGTACTTTAAAGTGCAATTAGGAAGTCATGAAAGTTTTGCACTTAAGATCTTAATTGAGATTACATTTGTGTTAAAATTTCTCTTGGTGTAATTTATTAACTATAAATTTAAGATAAGTTTTGTTATGATTATACCTTTAAACAGTTCAATATATATATATATATATATATATATATATATATATATATATATATATATATATATATATATTATATTGAAGTTTTTAAAGGTAAGGTATATGTATATATGTACTTACTTACCTTCCAACTAATGATAGTGCCTTTGAAGTTAATAATGTAAATGTATTGATTTAACATACATAACTTATATTCATTATTTATTAAAATATATATTGAACATATTGTAAAATACTAAAGGTATTAAAATAATTACAATAATAATAACATTAAATATTTTTATTGCATATCAATAATCGGATGTGTTAAAGGAATATTTATTCTAATAAGTTGAGGAGTTAGTTGGTTTAGAAAGATATAGATAAGACATCTGCCGACAAACTGAAATGGTACAGCGGTAGATATTTTCAAATCCCGCTGACTGCAGACTAGTTGAAAATCGCGGCTTCGGAGAAAAGAAACGATAATTATAAATGTAAATATTGTGTAATTTGAAAAATAAAAAAGTCTAATTTTTCAAAAATCTTTGTAGATTATAAGCCTTGAACATATTAAAATTATCTTTAAAACTATATTTACGTGAAAAAAAATATATTTTCAAATAATATAGACTATTGAATTTAACTTAAAATATTAATTTTTTTTCTTCATAGAATTAAAAACAAATAAAATTTATTGCATTAAGTTATTTATATTTTCTGAATATTGACACCATCTTGGTGATACCGCACTTCAGCAGGACATATTTATTGGATTCGCCTTTTTTCAATTAACAAGTCTAATGAACTCCGTTAGACTTCTCGTATAAAGTGGCGTTTAATTGAACTGCATTTCTAATAATGCATTATTTTCTAAATTTGCACTATTATTTCTAAGAGAATAATTATACTATACAAATAAATAATGTATGTATTCACGTATGTATACGATACGTGAATACATACATTTGTCTAAGGTTGGCAAGACTAATTTTATACAGTTGGTAGTATTTTTTTTCATTTTTGTTTATCAGGACAAAAAAATATAATATGTGATTTATATTTTACGTCATTAAGTAACATTTAAAAATAAAATAAATTTCACATATAAATTTCTTATACAACCTCTGCGCTTTATTGAAAATAAAATCAATTATCAATAATAAAACTTATATAATATAAGGACGTAAAATAATATATTACATTTTGAAGTCGTTATTACGAACGTTTCTTAGCTTTTAACTTCATATTTTTGTCATAAATAATTTGTAAAACAAATGGATGAAACAAGTACATATGTGACTATTTCTTTAAATATATATAATATTGTGGAGGCCAGAAATAAAGAGTGTTTTTAGTGATAATATTTATTATTGAATAATTAACAATATTCCATTATTTTGGCTTTTTTATTTATATTCATTTTCGTTTTTACAACATGAATAATGCAATGTTTTTCAAATAGCAAACTAAACATATGAATTACATAAAAAAAATTTTTGAGGGTAGAAAACATTTATCGAAGACATTTTAAAACTTACTTACGGAATAAAAATTATAATCCATTTTACTTCATTGAATAAAACTGATATACAACTTCAGATTTAGAAATTTCAAAAAAACTTTTGTTAAATTAATTAATTTTAAATAAGTCATATGTTTTTTATAATTTGTTTTATCATTAAGTATATTTAAGGTTAAAGATTTAGTCTTAGTATTTATTTGTCTACAAACACTTAAAAACGAGAGCTACGGTTTTGATACAATTTGGTTCTTAAAGCCTATCTAACTCAACTGGGCTACTAATGCCATATACAGCGAGATAAGTTCTTTCCTACGGGAAAACACGTAAATGGCTTAAGCTAGAAATATAATACAATAAAACTTTATTTATTTTGTACTTTCTTTTATTTGAAATTTCTAAAGAACAAGGCTCAAATAAAACTATATGTGATATCTAGTCGTAAAATAAATGTTTAATAAGCTAGGTCAAAACATAATATATATAATATTAAAAAAAATATATTTTTAGCTTTCTAATCCAAAAGAAATTTTGTGTTAGTGGGTTTATTCGAATTCAGTGAGTTTTATTAAATTATCTTTATTACCATGTATTTCATTTATTTCATATTGTATAGTATTCTAAAAAACAAGCCCTTTCATTTAATACTCATATTGCGTGGGTTGTACAAAAAAACTTTATATGTCCACAAATTTGAGTTTATAAAAATGTTGATTATATTCGTATATTGAATTATCATCGGAACTGAAGGTGATTTACAAATATCATTACGTTGAGGTTACTGGATTCCTGAATTTGATCTTTTACTAACAAACTAACAGACAGGTCCAATTAAATAAATCCTGTAAAAAAGAGGATCTTAAATTATCTAGAGCATTAAATTCAAGCAAGCACTAGATATAATTAATTAGTTTTAAAGTTCACTATAATTTGCGCTCGTTTTCATTAATCTTAAAGAATTTTAAACTGAATAATATCATAGGTCAAAGAATATATTGAATTGTACAGAATAATCCAAAAATATATTAAAATGTTGAAATTGCTAGTTATGTGATTTAAAAATCCCATTACTTTAATATATCTTTTAAAATTTAATAGAAAAGAAGGAATTCATTTATAACGTCGACTTGTGAAACATATATGGAGCAATGAATTTTACTATGACGCTTCTGATAAATTTGCAAACGCTAAATCATCTCTTTAATACAAAACCAACAGATTCTTAAAACTATTACACAGTTAACTTCGTCTCCAGAATTGCTTAAGTCCCACCACTTTAACTGGACGAGATACTTTTTTGTTTTCAACATTAACTTCTGCTACAGATTATTAAAATTTATATTAGAATATAAAAGTTACCAAATACGATATAAAATTAGTTTAATAGGTTTTCTTAAATAATATTTTATATTTGAGAATAAAAGAAATGTTCTCACTTTAATTATAAACACACATTTGCGATTAAGTTAACTACAAGTGAGAAGAAAATCAGGTTACGTCACTCCGCAGACCAATACGCTGTGAAATAAAAATAACTTATCTCAGATACTATATTTGAATTTCAGTGAATATTAGAATAAACAAAATATCTAAATATTATTTTTTAATATATGCTCGAAATAATTGAAATATATTTATTCATCTAAATAATATACAAAACATAAGAATGATAATTGTCTAACCAGTTTTTTGAATAATCGACTTAGCCTGTTGATTTGTTCGAGGTATATGTTTAGCATAAGGTAATACAATATTTATTTCAATCATATTTGTTTGTTTCCTTTTATTTTTCCCTTTCGATTCCATGTATGGCTATTTGAATATTGAATTTCGATAGAATGCTTAAATTTATAACATTCCTTGTGTATTGTATCGTGGTATTCAAATAGCAGAAGAACATTTGTATTCTTTACGATCATCGTCTATATAAAATATGAAAAGGTGTAATTTTATTTTGATGTACTATAATTTCACAAAACAAAAAATAAGTAGGAAGCTTACTTGGTTGACCTATATGTCCTATATTTCGATTTAGGTTACTATGGACTTTTGCATTCATTTGAATTTCATAGAAAAAAATCTCAGAAATAATACCCCATATATTTCTGATGACAGCTGGCGTAAGCGATATCAAAGATTTTTTGAATTGACGCATCTGGATTGGATTCTCAACGGGAAAAAATAATATGTAAACTCTTACTTCTCGGGACTTGTTTCGAGCATAACTTGCATATTTTGGAGGTAATTCTATGATTTCTAACTGATGAATGCTTAGTAAAGTAACATGGTTTGTTACGATCAACACCATAATGTTAAATAGGAAATCCGGTTTGTGCTATCGAAAGGACTGTAAGGTGAATTAAACCTTACTATTGATAAATAACACGCTGGACAAATAACAAGACGCAACAAAACTCTAAATTGATATTACATATAATAATTACCAAGTAAAAATATAAGCTTTTTAGTACCTTATAAAACTGAAGGTAAATTATTTGGATATATGTGCAGTGATATCATTCAACATAGTTCTTATTTTACTTAAAAAACTACTTTTTCTTTCTTCGAAAAAAGTGACGCAGTAAATTTCATGTTTTAAAAGTTATTTTAAAAAATGAGATGGTTTTAAAAAATAAATATAGTAAAATTTGTTAAAGGTGTCGGCAAAAATGAGAGTATGATTACGTCGCGGCTGGATATATTAAAAAAGTTTTCGGATCAGCCACAGTCGGTTCATTTCTATTGCTGCATTTGACATTCATAAATGAAGACTAACTTTAAGGGTACATGTTACTGGTGAAAATGAAATTAAAATACATTTATATGAAACGTTATGTTTATACTGTATTATATTTATTTATAAATTATATATAATGCCAAATATACAAAACATGATATTTCAAACTTTGTTATAAGCTGGTCTTAGAATAACTTTGAAGTTTAAATTATATATAACAATTCATCAAGTTGTCACCAATGCCCGTATCAATCAGAGTCCGAATTTCTGGAGGACGATACCAGGTCTCACCTGGCCTAATAAATGACTCAGTAACTTACAGAATAGTGACAGTTGTGTTATTACGTTACTTGAGCTACATAGAATAATAACATGAATTTGTTATATACTCGGATACAGAAATATATAATATATGTGATGAAAACTTCTGTCACTTTCTATTTTATTTAAATAGTGTCATGTTAATAATTGAAATCTTATTTCTTGTTCTTGTTCTTGTTCTTGTTTTATTTTTAAGTATTTTGGCTGTTAGCTATTTAATTTAATATCTTTAGATAAAATATCGTATATCATTGTGCCGTAACCAAGCCGAGCACTCGATTTACGAATGTGGCAATACATTTCATTATACGGATTGAAAATTTTTTTTTAATGAGATTTTGATAATTTTTATTGTTGACAATACAAAAATTTAAACCAGCCTTTCTGAATACAAAAAAATATAAAAAAAAAACTACAAGGTATAAATATTTTTATTAGTCATTTTAGATGAAATACATGTTATATTCCCATACACTATGTAATCATTTATTAGATATTTCTTATATACTTATTAATAATAAAATTGTTAAATTAGCATTTACTATATTCTCACGAACCGTGGAAGCGCTGATTAAGCACAGGTGCATTGTATCATGTTAAAATCCTAGAATGTAAATCTGAAACCCTTGTTTGTTACACTTTCTGTATTCCTTTAATTATTAATTCATTTTATTCATTCTTGTCTCCAACTTTGAGCAGGAATCACGTAGTTTGTAAATTAAATATAAGAATTAAATTTTAAGTTAATAAATTTGTATTTTTTTGGATCCTCCGGTTGTGACCGACGTAATTGGCGCAGTCGGTAGGATAGCCGAGATTTAGTTAATTAAATTAATTAAATAGAGTCAGTGAATCAATCAAGGACGTCGGCTATCTCGAATCTACACCGTGTTGCAGCAGGAGGAGTTTCCGAACATTGAAACACCAAAAGGTACAAATTTTTAAAAGTACTTTAGAATCGTTCTGAAGTTGCTTCCATTTATTCCTTAAGTTATCCTTATAAATATCCAAGATTTTCCATTCACGGCAATCTAGGACCCGTAGGTTAGATATTATTAAGAGAAATAATATTTTAGATTTTAATAGAAATTTAAATATTAGTAGTGTAATTCAACCATTTTTTACTACACGCCTCTAAAAAAAAAATCGCATTGTAGAACGATTTCATTCGACAATATTTGAAAATTTAAGGATCTTAAAACTAGTAAAGAAAAGTGAACGTATAATTAATTTAATGTTATTTGCAGTCTTAGCTTACAATAGTTTTACAAACTGTAGACTTAATTACTGAACACTTTGGCCCTCGTGGCCCCATAATTTTTAACTTGACTAAGTATTTGTTACAACAATACATACAAGACCATAGAGAAATAATGATTAAAGTATACGATCTAATTAACAAGACTTTAGTACAGGACAGAACAATATTAACTGAAAATCGCAATAAAAATCTTGAGCCTGAAAAAGAATACACCCCTAACAAACAAGTTTTTATTAGAAACCCAAGTAGACAAAAATTGGCTTCACGTTACACACAGGACACCGTCCTTGCTGACTTTCCTATATATATTTATACTAAAAAGAGACGCAGTCTAGTAGCTAAATCACGACTTAAAAGACACCCTAAAGAACACGTATTGTTAGAGGATACTTCTAATGTCACTCCAACTGACGCGAGGACAAGAAGTAGTGATTAATTCATTAGAATCAGGTCCCGGCCTACTCCCCTTTTAAACTAGGCGATACAAAAATTATATCTTATTATCATTCATTTTTAAATTATATAGACCTTGATGTTATTAACAACCAAATCCTATTAGTTAAACCTCAAATATATATGATTAGGCGACAGTTAGATAATATTACATATCTTTATGAATCTCATCTTAACTACCTTAATTCTAAAGTAGATAATTTAATTACATTTTTGAAAAGTTTTGATCATAATTATAGTAAAAGAGGACTCGTTGATGGCCTTGGTTCTGTTATTAAAAGTATATTATACTGATTCCGTTAAATAAGACAATGCAATTCTATCTCTACAAAGTAACGAATTAAAATTACAATCGAAATTAAACGAGCATATTAGTCTAACGAAATAATGGCTGTTATGTAACTCTAAAACTATAGACAGTACAGTTAATATAACTAGTGTACTATAATAGTTAATATAATTAGAGTAATATAATGATTAATATAACTAGAGTACTATAATAGTTAATATAACTAGAGTACTATAATAGTTAATATAACTAGAGTACTATAATAGTTAATATAAATAGAGTACTATAATAGTTAATATAACTAGAGTATTGAACTCTATTATTAATAACATTAATATTAAGAAACTTTATGCCCATATGGCCCAATATCTATTGATTTTAGGTGATAATATAGATCAGAGGAACTACGAAAACTACAAAGTTTTCTAGGTTATACGTGCATCGAGCACGCCTCATTCTATTATTAGTATTGTAGATCTTGATAAAATATTAAGAAAGCTAAGGATTTTATATTCAAAGAATGAAATCCTAAGTTTAGAACTTAGATATAATTAAATTAGGTTATTTTTATATCGGTAATCAAATAGTTATATTTTTAAAAGTATCGATCGCCGTACCCCTGTCTTATGATCAAATATAATCAAGTCCTTATTCCCAACCTACCCTTTATAGCAATTTCTAGTAAGAATTCTATGTACATGGAGGCTGAATGCCCGAAGTCCAATTCTCTGTACCTTTGTGAACAAAAAACTAACTATGCACTTCGAGATGGACCTGACTGCATCAGAAACCTGATTGAAAAGCAAGAACTTGATTCAAGCTGCAAACTAACGTCTGTTATTCTTAATAATGAAGCGCTGGAACAACTGGATGAAAAACACTATATCATGAGTTTCCCTACACCCATGAAAATTAAAATATCTTGTGGTCAAGATTTGTACAAGACACTTCACGGCAGCTTTCTACTGGAAATCCCGCTTAAGTGCTATGTCAAGACACCTGCAATCACAGTTATAAATTCAAACGACTATATCAAAGGATACGCTATAAGGATAATAGATTTACCTAACCTTGGAAACCAAGTGCAAACAAATATATCTCCTATAATACTGAACTCAATAAACCTTCAAAAGCTTCATTTAATAAATTCAAAAAAGTCTCTACAAACCCCAGTTAATTTAACTCAACTTGAAGATCATAGCGTATTATATCATACGACGATTCCTGTATACTTAATGCTTTTTGGAGCAAGCATACTTTGCATTTATCTGGCGTACAGAAGATTCCGTTTGCAACATATTAAAAGAAGTAACGCGACTGAAAATAAGAATATTCAAGATAAAAGTGAAGTTCATCCCCACGAAATAAGGGTGGATCCCAGCAACATCGCAGCAACTCTCTCAAGGAATAGTTGCTGATCTGCGGAGGGAGGTGTTATATTCCCATACACTATGTAATCATTTATTAGATATTTCTTATATACTTATTAATAATAAAATTGTTAAATTAGCATTTACTATATTCTCACGAACCGTGGAAGCGCTGATTAAGCACAGGTGCATTGTATCATGTTAAAATCCTAGAATGTAAATCTGAAACCCTTGTTTGTTACACTTTCTGTATTCCTTTAATTATTAATTCATTTTATTCATTCTTGTCTCCAACTTTGAGCAGGAATCACGTAGTTTGTAAATTAAATATAAGAATTAAATTTTAAGTTAATAAATTTGTATTTTTTTGGATCCTCCGGTTGTGACCGACGTAATTTACATCTAAACAAACAGCATTAAAATAAACCGTTTTTTTAATATTTGTAATCTACTTATATAGATTATCATTTAAAGCGAAATAAATAAAAATATAAAGGTGTTAAGATATTTGTAATAATGTCTTGAAAGATTGAGAAATATAGATAGTTTAAATGGAATTATATGTGTCTACAGAACTTGAATCTAGCTTAAATCCTTTCTCCGTAAGTAATTGGTGATAGAACATCCAATTCTAAAGGACATAAGAAGTCATACATCAAGAATATGGCCAGGCATTGAAGGATGCTGTAATATCCGCCGAGGAATAGTATCACTGGGTAATGCTCGGGATGTTAAAGAATGAGAATGTCTAGCAGTTACATATTGAGCGTTCTAAGGAAATAACTTTCATGGTTTGCTTTAAAGTAAGTTTAAAATTAAGATATTTAATTCTCGCTTTCAATTCCATTTTCATTTTATTTTATAAATCTTCTAGACATTGAAATATATAAAATAAATATTGTATATAAAGATTACGTAATAAAATACCGTTCAGAAACAGTGTTTCTTGAATTTACGGTTTTAGTCTAATCATGTTAAGAAACAAAAAATATAAGCTTTTAGCATTTAACAAAGTTGGAGGCGAGCCAACCACAAGTACTACTAACTTGTGTACTCAACTCTGTGTGTATACGATAAAGCTGCGATCTGTTTCTCATTTCTTGTAATCCGAACTAATTGGTCATTAACATTAATAATGTCAATCTTTTTCCCAGAGACAAGCCAAAAAAAAAAACTTACCAATTCCTAATAAGTTTAACACATACAAATAAGTGTCTGTAAAAATATGTATGTCTCTGCGGCATATGATCAAACGGATAAATTAACTTGAGTGTCATTTTTTATTGAAAACTTTGATTAGTTCAAATAAACGCAATCTTTTCCAAGATATTCAGCTCTTATTCGATTAATCACATGGCCACAAACAATTTTGTTGAAAGTTCTTGATTTCGAATAATAGCCATTGCGGAATCGTTAAAAAATTAATCAGTATTTAAAATGTTTATTAAATAAAGTTATTTGCATATTAAAAAATGTTTATATAAAAATAACAATTATGAAACTTATTCACTCACTTACCTAATATGATGTACAGAAGTAAAATATATATACTACTTGTTTATAGTCAATTTATTATGAAATCTGTATATGCACTAGTTATAGTAGTGTAATTCGATATAAGGACAGGGAGTTATTAAAAGTTTATTAAAATTTTAAAGGTAAGCATTTTATATAAGTATCAAATTTGATAGAACTGACAAAATGTTTACATATAAAAAAGTGATAAATCATAAATTTATTTTGAACTGTGCTCTAACTTTTAAATTAATTTATTACCTAAGTTTCTTACGAAAAACCTGACCTATCTTAATCAATTTTAAAAAATTGTTTTTTAACTTGCGTGACGTTATGAGTAAAATGTCGAAGACGGTACACCAAGGGTCGAAGTTTCAAGAACTGCCTGTCAATCAAGAAAATAAGAGAAATAAATAACGCTGAGGTTAAATAAAAAAATATTTACATGAAAATATTAGATTTTCAGACTAAGACTTTGAAATCAAAATTTTCGAGAAAACATTTATATGATGTTAAGAATAAATAAGATTTAAATATTATTATTAAATAACATCTGACGTTTCGTATGAAAGTGAGTCAAGTTTAAGTAAATACTATTAAATTTTATACCTCACTTTGTGGTTTAAAATACAGAAGTATTTGTATTAGAGTTGAAAGTTAAGAGTTTCGTTTGCAAACTAAAGCTACAGCCAAAAACGCGATATACTGTCAAATGCAATTTAAATGACATAATATTAAAGTTATTATTAAAATATAATTTAAATTTCAATATTCAATATGAAATTAATAATATTAAATTTCAATATTAGGTTTATTAAATTAAATTCGGATTTTTTATGAAGACTTTAGATACAGTTTGCGTTTTTATTGATTGCGTTTTCTTAACTGGTTTAGTTATTATCGTAATTTGGTTTGATTTGTCAATAAATATTTTTATATTTAAGTAAATTATATATTTATCACTACTATAACTTAGTATATATTATAGATTTTTTTCCAAAAACAGTAACAGAACAACGCGATAATTATTTTAATTCTTTTTGTTTATTTAACTACGTTGAATTAGGTTTAAATTTATAAGTAAATTTTGACTGACATGAAACAAAACAAGTTAATAGATAGGACTACAAGAAACGTGCCCACGCCAAATATATTACATCTGCACCGTGTACATTCACCCTTAGTGCCGGTGAAGCTTGTGGTTGGCTTGCCTCCAACTCCGTTAACTGCTCGAAGCCTAGTGTTTTTTTTATTTACTGCGGTGATTAGCAGAACATAGTAAATTGAGGTAACATGCGGATCTATTGAAATTGTAAATTCTCGATTCTGGGAAATTGTAACTATGTCATCATGGAAAAAACTGACAAGAGACTCCATGGACTTTGTAAAGTTACTAATTTAAGATTTGCATAGTATTGAATCTTCAGTCACAGTTATTTATATGTGTGAGAAATACCTGAATTTAAGTAAAGCGTGTTACCAAAAGAAAAATAGAACTAAATAGCTACTTATCTAGCACTTATTAGTTCTAAGATGTTACAATTACAAGGAACTAATTTAATTATTGAGCTGAAGCGACAACCGCCTGAACCAACCTGAAGCTAATTTGACGACAGGACAATTCCATGAAATTTTGTCCGCTATCTCCCACTACACCGATCAAGCTATACTTACTAAGTTTGGACCAGTTGATTATCACATGCCCACCTTTCTATAGATAGATTTTTAAAAAAATTGTAATTGTAAATTAAGAGAAATTTGCAATTAATTTTATTTTTAATTGAAACGTTCTATTACACGCGCAAATGGCAAAACCTTACTATGACTGACATATGTATATTTTTTTGTTAATTGCAGAGATAATATAAAATTAAAGTTGTAATATATTCTTCGTTTTGCTCAGCTTGCCTCGCTTGCTGGCTGGCGGATCTAGTTATATCACCCACAATAAACATTTCAATACAACCTTCTTTCTTTGTAGGAAAAGCTTATAATTGCGCAGAATTTTAAACATAGTTTTAAATTGATTTAAAAATTTAACGGGATTCTAAAGAATTGCAACTTAACAAATTAAAAGTAGATTAGAAAATCCTTCGGTGTCTTTGTTATATTTATTGAGATGACAAATGTCTAGGTTGCTATAAAAAATATACTAGTAAAAATATATTAGTAATATCAAACTGTTCAGTAATTTTGTATGAATATACAACAGGTTCTCTGGAAAATAATGTATCGTGCTCTACTTTATAAACCGCTATCTGGACATTCTGAATTTGTTGAATTAGTATTCAATCATATATTAATATATATTTTACATTTACTTTGTTACGAATATACCAACGTCACGATAGAGAGGTATTAAATTAACTTTATATGACATCATATAAAAAAAAAATAATCAAAACCGAATAATTGTATGTATACTTTAAAAAATTCTTGTAAGTAATTAAAAAATCAAAAAAATATTTTAGTTGAAAAAGATATAAAAAAATTACTAATGTTTAAACGTTTCTTTATCTTCGAATAAAAGTATTCGAAGATAAAGAAACCTTTGTAAAATTTGTATGATACTTTTATGATAGAAATTTTACAGATTTAAGAAGTATCATATATAATTATCAGTTTGTACTCACGTAAATAGTATCAGCAACGAAGACTTGCATAAGATCTGCGAAGACAATAGATCCTTTTTTCTTCCCTTACATCAGTCACTGCGCGCCCAGGGAGCTGGTGCACGCAGTTCAACTCGCGGTTCCGCTTAAGATCATGAAAAGAGTTTGTAACTAAACGGATACATTACGATCGTATTTACGTGAGAACACCCGTATAAATTTATGTAATATCATGAATCATGGATCACTAAAATACACAAAAGTTCGAGGTACATTCACATCTAGGATTATAGAATACATTTTCAAAAGATGAAAAGAAATTACTTGTATAAAAGCAATATATCAATATATTTTGTACATTCCATATGCCAATTCTATATAAAATGACGTCACACCAGAAACTGTTAACTTTTAAATATAAATTTCTTTTTTTCCCCTAAAGTTTATTAAATCATCATTACTCTATATATTTAATTACTTTTTATTGCAACAGAAGTATCAGGAGCGATATCGCATATCCCTGTGAAAATGAATTTTATAAAACAATTTTCTACGTGTGCAGTATTTTATATGTATACTGCTATAGAGAAACGATGTTTTAATCTAGCACGTAGAAAATAGGGTTTGAATAAATCGACTTAACTGGAATGAAGGTAGATATATATTTACTTTAAAGATGTTATTATATAATAAAAGATAATATAATTATAACTTAAGTTTTAAATCTTCATTCTGTTTAAAAAAAATGGCAAAAAAAATAAGTTTCGGTAATAAAGCCAAAGCACATCTCTTTTATAATGGAATGATCTGCTCCTCGCGACTTCGTTTGCTTCCTTCGCAATAGAACATTGGTACAGAGATACAGTTTCATGTTTATTAAAAATATATGTAGTTGCTTTTGAACCCAGGCAGAGGTTACTTCACGCCTCGTCTACTATTCTAGCATAATAACTTTACTGACTAATTGTTTTATTACGCATTATCTTCTGACCAACTCCAAAAATTGACACGCTCTATGAAGTTAATTTTATTGTCATGAATATTTATTCTGATTTGACTATTTGATTTTAAAAGAATAAAAAAGTATACGTGAAACCGATGTCTATCTTATGTCTCAAAATGAAACTTTTAAAACTAATTTTTCTTTTAACATACAGATCAGATTTTTGGCTGCGATAAGAAATTTAGATATGGTGTTGAGAAGTTTATTGTAAAGATAAAAGTTACCCTGAACATTTAAATTCACAAACTTCATCTCTTGATATATGTGTTCAAATAAAGATTTATTTGCTTATTACATGTAGTATGAATGTTTCATCGCTAGGCATAAAACTTGAGATATCAACACAATACTATCTAGATACCCATATCTTCAAATTTAAATATTTCGAAGTGAAATACGATTAATTTAAATACACTTAAACTTTCCTCATCTAACCAAAAAGTTTAAATATAGTCTAGAAATTTAATATCCGTTTTCCACAACGTGCATAAAAATATAACATTAGAAAGAACTTTCAAAACATAAACTTTCAAAATTATTGTTATAAATAAAGTGGGATTTGGAACCCTTTTATTATCGTATTTATCAAAAAATATACACATATTGATCTAACCCATAAGAATTTTAAATTAAAAAAAATTATATATATTAATATATTTCTAATTAATACGAAAGTTTCCATATTTTTAAATTCTATTGAGCGAAGCTCTCTATGACAGATTTTTCTGCAGCCTTTGTATAAGCTTTAATCAATCGGTATAATCGAAAATTTCCAAATATTGCACACTGATAGACATCAGTCTGATAGTGGTTTTCAAAAAAAAAATGTACTAATGTGTCTCATCTTGAAAAATTCAGGACAGAATGCGTCGACGTTTCATACAAGCAACTTCGGTGCTATTTGCAACTCGCTTCGCTCAATATGCTAACACACACAGAGATTTTGCGAGTGCAGCGAGTCAAAATTGAGATCTGATTCGCGCTCCTAGTTTTATTAAAAATAACATTAGCAATTAAACTTTTTTTTTATATAAGAAAAATTCCATAACCTGTTGGAATTTAGCTTAAATGTATCTATAATCTAAATATCTGAATTTGTGAAACCATGTTAAGTGAATTAAGAAATATAAACTTAAATGACATTTTATTCTTAATGCGATATAAAACTATATAGAATTGATTAACACTTAAAAACTGTGTGTTGCTATTTTCTTCTCGAATCTCATACGTTGTTTCTCGGCGCTGCCATGTCCATTTAAATGTTCTAGAGCTTTATTTATCTATAACGAATGTAACAATAGGAAATTTTCAAAGCTATTGATATTCTTAAAAGTATATACATATATATACATGTATATTCTTCTTATATTATAAATGTCTGGGGAGCAGATGGTTAACATATCAAAGCCTGTATATAAGCCAACACTTATAACTACGTCTTAGTGTACGGGTCGCTGTCTCGGTGGATTGTCTCCAGTAGGAGACATTGAAGTATCAATCGCTGTCATTAAGTGTAATGATTTATAACAAATCAAGAATTTATAAAAAACACCCCTCTCATGCCTTATTCCAAAATAAATGTTAAATGTTAAATTTCATTTTATCCTGTTTTTGTATTGTTTTCTCTCTTTTTTTTTCCGGCTTATTATCTCTGTTTACTGAGAATGCTTTAGCATGTTAGCCCTAATTTGTAAGTCTTATTTGTGTAATAAAGATTTAAAATAAATTTACTTGTACTTAGTATTATATGTGTTTTAAATTAAACCATACTTTATTTATCACATGAATATGCCAGACTGTTTTTGTCCTTAAATCTCTCTCACCTTAAGACCTCAGAGAAATCTCTTAAAGAGAGATGTTAACCATTTGTAAATATTTAAAATCTTTACATTAAAAGAGTTTGAGTGGGTATAAATAAGTAAAGAATATAAAAGCTTTCGATAGAATTTTATAGAACGAAAAACAAATATAAAACCATAAACTTTTAAATAAGTTCTTACTAAACAGATTTCTACGGAAAACGTGAAAAAGGAAAAAAACCGAAAGAAAAATAAAATAGCACACTTGAAGGTATTCAAACGTCACGCCCACGGTGTATCTGCGGAATATACGAGCGTACTTTTTACGAAAGTTTGTAGGGTCGCGTGAAATTTATGAGTCTCATTCACAAATTAGGTCGTGCATTCGAGATACATATTTTGGAGGCGAGCAGCATGTTTGTATCTAGATACGAGAATGAAGCTGTAATATTTAAAAAAATGTAGTTGAAATATTAAATTGAATTACTAAGTAGTTTGAATATTAAGATACTTAGATGCGTTGATAAAAAATAATGTATTTCATTTACATATCAAATATAAACTTTTTATAGTCATTGAGCTATGCGAGCGAAGGGCACTACTGGAAAGATTTTGAATTGGTTTTACAAAGTTGGCATTGAAACGGCTTAACGGTTCGGTTTCATATTTTGCACACATACCATGTTGATATGTGTGGTGGTTTGTAAAAAAAAATTCAAAAAAATTCATTGTCGTTGAGGAATAATGTCCAAAAAACATCCCTCCCCTAGACTTCAATGTAAAAAAACTAGCGCGAAAAATTGAAGTCTCATTGTGGATACGCATGCCGTATTTTTTTAATTGAATTGTACTGTCCCCCTGTTCAATTTTTTCCCACACCAAGACGAAGCCTTCGGTTTGGCTCGCTTCGCTCAACATGCAAACGGCACCCAAGATTTCGCCATCGCATGAAGTCGATAATGAGGGTCTGGGGGCGTTCCTAGTTTATATAAATGCTTATTGTTGATAACTTCATATTTCATATTTTTTGCAGTAGATGTAGGAGCGAGAGGTATCTTTTTAACCTACCCAAAGATCTTCTCTATAACTATTATTACTTAATTTCTAGAACGTTCTTCGATGGCGGCATTGGTAGAATCGTTTCAAATGGTCGTGGTCAGGTATGACAATGTTTGCAAACAGTGAAGGTGGTCGTGTATTCGCATGGTTCAGGGAACCTTAAACCTTTTAAACCCTTAAAACATTTTAGTCGCAAATCCCAGGCACTTCTCTCCCTGCAACGCGATATAACTAGCACCTACACGGTTTTATGGGATAAAGAATTACTACATTATACATCCCAACCGGCAATGATGGCAGGTACGGCAGTGAGCACCGAACCTAAATCATAAAGTAATCTTGCAATAAAAAATCTCTGCATTGACTACTTCTTGGTCATTGTTCTTTTGAATATTTAGCTTAGTGTCGACATGTTGCTGGTGAAGCAGATTACGACGCCACTCATTTTTCTTTTCGTTGTTTTTAATAAAGGTTTTGTTATAGTTAATGCTCCATTATGGTTCAAAATTTATTATATTAATATTTAGAGCAGTATATACCACGTGTATTTATACTAATAAACATAACATTACAACGGAATAACAAATCCTTATAGAAGTAAGAAAGATTTATTTTAATTTAAAGGCATACCCATATTAATAAAGGATATGTTAAAATATTTAGTACGAAATAAATACATATTTTTTAATTATAACTTTTGATTTTAGCATTTGCTGCTTTTTACACGAGTTTAGGAAACTCCAACAATTCTATTTTCAACGCAGCTGTTGCTAACTATGACTGAATTGAAATATTTAGCACCTCATTAAGGAATTTATAATAAAATATAAAACAATAAACTTTAATGTTATGTTGAGTAATTGAAAACAGCCTGAATAGTTCGTTAATATGGGTACGCACAGGGTTTTCTAGGTATTTGGGGGTATAATAATATTCCCAAAAAAATTTTCAAATCTTATAAAAAGTAGTCGTTGGTAGAAAGTATTGGTTCTTAAATTGCATTAAATATTGTATTTTACGATGAAAGTGTATAACTTTTCTTTAGTTAATATATAATGAATCAAAAAATTCAAATTTTTGTTAATGAAAAATATGCGTTTATTATTTTTCTTATTTTAATAATTTAAAACACTTACAACATTAATTCACTTAAAACTATATAAGAAATATAAAAGAATACTAGTTTTATTAGAATTATTGTAAAGTATAAAATAAGTAAGCGTTAGTATTTTCTTAGATTTTCACGAGTATACATTTCAAATAACAGTAACCCGTAAAAAAATACTATTATTTGTTTAATTGCTTTGCAAATCAAACACACGGTCAAACACACGGTCTAAAACCAAGATTCAAAAATGGTGTAGATTCAAATAATTAAATTGGGGTAATCCATTCTATTTGGTTTAATATTATTTCAATTCGGTTACATTTTTTAATTTAACTCTATTGTATTGTATTGTACTGTATTGTACTGTATTGTACTGTATTGTACTGTATTGTACTGTATTGTACTGTATTGTACTGTATTGTATTGTACTGGATTGTACTGTATTGTACTGTATTGTACTGTATTGTACTGTATTCTACTCTATTCTATGTTCACAATTTTAATATTTAATATTATTATCGTCTACACCATAAAGGTACAAAAATTTTTTGTGGGCTTGTTGCTCTAATCTATTTAGGTTATAATGAAGCGAGTCAACCGTACTTATTAATCTAAATAAACTAAAATGTTTTTTGATCTGCAACTTATTAACTAACTAAAATGCTGAATATCATTAAGTATCATTGTACATCCTAATTGTATTGTATAAATAATAAGGAAAATGTATAAAAAAATACAAACAGAATACAAATAATAAACACACATTATGCTATTTGTTAAACTGTAACTCCTATAACCAACTCGTGTAAAACGATCATAAATTGAACGGAACGCCACCGAATACCGAATTTGTTTAAAGCATAATTTTCACAACACGTGTTACAAAGCGGAACGATGAAGCATTATGAAGTAATAATGCGTAGTTTAGTACAGGTACCACAGCACAGTTTTAACTGTTTTGTAGCTAAAGTAAGTATGATGTACTGAATTAATATTCCAATTACAGCTTATAGCTTAAGTTCAAATACGATGTCAACAGAATTTATACATTTTTATGAAGAACTAGTATGTCTGTACAATAATAAGCATCTTTATTTCTGTGATTAAAACATATATACTACTCAAAAAAATTAGGGGAACAAGATTTTGTAATAGTACTAAACTTTTTGAATGAGATTTTAATTACAACTGGCCATTATAAAATTAAGATAAACATTAAAAAAAAACAAAAACAAAAGGACATTGTTTTGTGGTTCATAGTATAGTTGTTAAAAGTCTACATAGACGTAAATACAAAGTGACGCTATAGCATTTTCCTAAGTTTTTAATCACAAAAAACTCATTTATGAGTTTTGTTCGAGTATGTTGTTTATAGGCAGTGAGGGAAATTATTGTAAATTTAGGACATCATGCGAAATTTGACTGAAATTCAAGTCTCCCGAGTCGTCGCGTTGCTTGAAGTGGGCCATTCTATGCGGTATGTAGGAAATGACCTCGCAGTCGCACCTTCTGTTATCTGTAGACTCTGGAAATAATTTCAGGAGACAGAAGAATACAGGATCGCAAAAAAAAACAACTACTGCTCAAGATCGCTACATCATAACCTAAAGGTTGTCTGTTAGAGATTGATTTTAGCAATAAGACCGCCTTTGCATATTATTCTGTTTCTCGTGTTCGTGTTTCATTTAATATTGTAAGTTTTTCCTTTTTTTTTTATTTTATTTTTGTATTGTCTAATATGCAATAAAGTGCTTATCTATCTATCTATCATCAACTGTATTTTACGTAACCGCACTGTTACTGCAAGAGATCTGCAAAATACACTAATGACGGCCACTGGGGTCGCAATTTCGGATCAGACGGTAAGGAATAGGTTAAGGGAAGTCAATTTAAAATCACGCCGACCTGTTATAGCTGTGAAGCTAACACGGTGGCACAGACAAGCTCGTTTAGAGTTATCCCAACACCACGTTAATTGGCAATTACTTCACTGGAAACCAGTGCTATTTACGGATGAATCAAAATTCCGTCTGATACGTTACGATGGTCGTCTACGTGTCTACAGGCGTCCTGGTGTACGATATAGTTTAGCAGCAGTTCAGAAGTTTGACAAATTTGGATGTGGTTCACTGATGCTTTGGGGCGGTGTTAGTATCGAAGAGCGCACGGACCTCATCGTTACCCCTGGGCGACTTAGCGCTCAAGCTTACATTTATAACGTTCTTGGGGATCACATCTTGCCCGCAGCGTATGGTATTGGTCCACAGTTCATGTTAATGCTTGATAATGCCAAACTACATACAGCTGCCATCACGTCGGATTACTACAACGTCATGCAATACGTGTAATGGAGTGACTTTCTATGAGCCCCGACCTAAATCCCATAGAGCACGTATGGGATATGCTTGATCGAGGCATTCGGAAACGTCCTATTGCACCTCAAACGCTGCAGCAGCTCGCTGAAGCATTGATGGAAGAATGTATTTTTGCTTTGCTGAAGAAAATATTCGAAGGATCATTAGAAGCACGCCACGTCATTGCCAAACTGTGATTAGGACCCGTGGAGGTAACACGCGTTATTAGAAGTTTCTGGAGGTCAAAATTTTAACAATAAGGTCACTTTTTCAACTGCGCTTAATATACACACCACTTTGTCTTTCGCCCAAACTACACTAAATTTGAAATTTCATTTAAAAAATATATCAATATTGCTTTTTCATTAATTATCTTATTTTAGCGATTACTAACAATTAAAATAGCTTTAAAATTACTTTTACCTTACAAATAATAATAATAATAATAATAATAATAATAATAATAATAATAATAAGCCCCCTTCAACTCCAACCATACGTCCGAGTCGACCATCAGATTCACGTGGGGGGCGGACACACGATATGAAATTACTGGCGTGGCTAACATGGCTCTGGGAACCCAGACTATGGTGATGAAATTAAGAAGTAAACGTATAATGCCGCTATCCGGGGGCGATCGCCGGGCCACACCTGGAGCTGACGCTGGGTGTGACAGTATACGATCCGTCAGCGGAGAGGAGCTGAATAGGCGGGCTCCCTCCGGGTCACCCGAAGATGTTACAGCCAACCATTCACATGACCGACAGACAGACAATGTTAATTTAAATTCTTCAAATTCCTCTTCAATAGCAAATCCTTACAGTCCATCAACAGATTCATATATACCCTCACCGGTATCTTATAGGGACCAAACTCCTCGAGACACACCCGCTCCTACCTTAGCTGTTACGCAGGAGGTAAATACCTTTTTACCTGCGTCCACTAAGGCAGGCAAAACTAGAGTACGCATGAAGTGGACTAAAGATGTCAATATTTTCATCATGCGCTCATACTACTTAATTACAAAGCTAGAAACTGACATGACTTGCTACAGACAGAATCTGCATAAATTATTCAAACAACAGTACCCAGACATAAATGTAACAGAACAGAGAATTTCAGACCAAAAACGTGCAATAATAAAAAATAAATATCTTTCCGATGAATCACTAAAACAAATTAAAGATGAGGTTATGGAACAACTAGAGACACAAGCAGGGACAACTGATACACATTCATTTTCACACGTTAGACAAACAAATATTACACCTACCTATCAAGATATTATTTTAGAAACTCAGACACAGCCAATTCCTCAAACGCAATTATTCTCTTCAACAATTCAAACCAACCAAAACTCCACCCAGACCACTACTCATTCTACCCAAACACAATCAACACTAAATATACTTCTAGAATCCGAACTTGAAGTAATAGACCAAGTTGCACCATCAAGTGATACTACAAATAAATTAATAGATCAATTACAAGGTAAACTAATACAGTATGCAGGAGTAGATCCTACTTTAAGACCAAAACTGCCAAAACTAAATTATAGCAAGAGACTTTTTGAATTATTAGATATATTTAACGATAACATACTGAATCGATTTATTACGCAGGATGCTCTTCTCACTGATTTACATACCCTTATATATTGCACCGCAATGGTAATAACGTTAGAATTAGGATATAAAGTTAATTTTGGTCCACTAGAACATAGCACAAACCACAAACAATACTCCGCACCAGCTTGGCAAATCCGACTTCAAAAAGATATTTCAAAACTTAGAGCTGATATAGGCCGACTCACTCAATATATTAGGGGAAATAGATCGAGAAAAATAGTACATAAAATAGAAGCAATTTTTAAAAATACTAAAGTACACACTATACACGAAAGTAACAATAAAACTCCTGAAGAATACCTCGACACCCTTAAACAGAAATTAACATTAAAAGCACATAGATTAGCTAGATACAAAAAAGCAGTTCAAAGAAAAGAAGAAAACAAATTATTTGTTACTAACGAAAAATTATTCTACAGACAAATTAAACTAGGTAACCCTACAAATAGAAGTTGTGAAAACAATGGAACAACCACTAAAGAACAGCTTGAGACGTTTTGGTCGGCCATATGGGAAAAAGAAACCGTACACAATGAAGAAGCAATATGGATAAAAGACGAAGAAAGTAGATGCTCAAATGTACAAGAAATGGAATTCAATGAAATCGGAGAAATTGATATTAAAACTGTAACTGATAAACTTCATAACTGGAAAGCAACTGGCGTTGACAATATTCATAACTTTTGGTACAAAAAACTATACAGACTACATCAACCTTTAGCTAAGTGTATGACGGATTTGATATTGAGAAAGCAGCCTATTCCAGCATTTATAGCCAAAGGAGTAACTTATATGATCCCTAAAAATAATAATACAAGTGATCCCTCGCAATATCGACCAATTACATGTCTTCCCACCATATATAAAATTTTAACATCGGCAATAACCCATAAAATAAATGCACACGTAGATACTAACAATATCATAGCTGAAGAACAAAAGGGATGTAGGCGTAATCACATGGGCTGTAAAGAGCAATTAATAATAGATTCTGTGATTCTTAAACATGCTAACGTTAAAAATAGAAACTTACATTGTACTTATATCGATTATCGCAAAGCATTTGACAGTATTCCTCATACCTGGTTATTGAAAGTGTTGAAAATCTATAAAATAAACCCAGCTTTAATTAACTTTTTAACAGATATCATACCATTTTGGAAAACTATCTTGAACCTACGTAGTACAGAAGGTAACATTGTAACTAGAGAGATTCAGATCCGGAAAGGTATTTACCAAGGTGACTCTTTGAGCCCCCTGTGGTTCTGTCTCGCCCTTAACCCCTTATCATATTTAATTAATAAACAGAAAGTAGGATACCGTTTTATAAACAATAATACTGAAGCTTCCATAGCCCATTTGATTTACATGGACGATATAAAATTATACTCTAGAACACCGAAAGATATGAAAAAACTTATAGATATCACAACCAAATTTAGTTCTGACATCAATATGCAATTTGGCTTAGATAAGTGTAGGACTTTAAATATTAAAAAGGGGAAAATACAATCTGGAGACTTCACATTGGAAGACGGAGACATTATATCGGCCATGAGATCGGATGAGTTATATAAGTATCTGGGATATCAGCAATCAAAACAACTAGACCACACAGCTATAAAAAAATCCTTAACTGAAGAATTTAAATGTAGAATAAATAGAATCTGTAAAACCCATCTTAACAGTAAGAAATTAATTAAAGCCATAAATTCATTTGCAATTCCAATACTCACCTTTTCATTTGGGATTATCAAATGGTCTAAGACAGAATTAACCAATTTAGAAATTAAGATCAGAACCATATTAACAAAACATAATAATTTACACCCAAAGTCAGCAATAGAGCGGATGTCTATCAGAAGAATAAACGGAGGCAGAGGTCTCATAGACATTTTAGCTTTATGGAATAAACAAATCAGTAGTCTAAAAATATTTTTTAATAGGAAAGCAGGTACCAGTGTCCTACATCAAGATATTGTTAATAACGATATTAAACTAACCCCCCTTAATTTAGCAGACCCACTTACCAATACACAGATAAAAAACACACGAATAGAATCACAGAATCAAAAACTGGAACAATGGAAACGTAAAACGTTACACGGAAGACACCCATACGATTTAGAACAAACACACATAGACTCACAAGCTTCTAATAGGTGGCTAACTAGCGGCTATTTATTCCCAGAGACCGAGGGCTTTCTAATTGCAATTCAAGACCAAATTATCAACACTAAAAATTATAGGAAACACATTATAAAAGATCCTAATACTACTGATGACAAATGTAGAAAATGCCATAGACAACCTGAAACCATACAACATATTACAGGAGCTTGTGGTACATTAACACAGACGGACTACACACACCGACATAATCAAATAGTTAATATAGTACACCAAAAATTAGCAATCAAATATAACCTTATTCAGGATACACATACACCTTACTACAAATACCATCCGAGTCCAGTACTAGAAAACAATGGTTACAAAATGTATTACGATCGAGCCATACTTACAGATAAAACTGTTCACTTTAATAGACCAGATATTACTATCCACAACAAACAAAAAAATATAGCATTCATAGTCGACGTGGCCGTTCCCAATACACATAACATTCTGAAAACAATAACAGAAAAAATTAATAAATACACAGAACTTAAAGAAGAAATAAGTAGAATATGGAAAGTTAGTAAGGTTTTCATAGTACCCGTAGTCATATCCACAACAGGAGTAGTGCCAAAACACCTTCACCATAGCTTGAAATTATTAGATCTCACACCAAACACATTTATTAATATACAGAAAGCAGCCATATTGAACACTTGCCGAATAGTACGAAAATTTATGCAGAGCGACGAATCCCCCTTAAGTAATACAGTCAACGATTAATTTCAAATGGCGGTTACTTGGTTTAAGCCCGTAACCGTTATTTTAAAAACCAGCTATACGCTGAGTAAAAAGAAATGTAACCCAATAATAATAATAATAATAATAATAATAATAATAATTTATTTCAACTTCAAACTGACATATTAACAAAGTGGAAGTCTTCTTTTAAGAATAATATAATTATTCCTGTGCGAGAATACTCCGATCTTCCAAAACAATATAATTATAACAAAATAAATTAATTCTTAAATTAAATATTACAGACTTAAATTTGTATGTGCGTGTGAGTGTGTGTGTGTGTGTGTGTGTGTATGTATGTGTGTGTATGCGTATTTGTATGTGTGTATGTATGTGTGTGTTCGTAAATGTAAAATCAAGTTATAAAACTCAGAAACAACTCAACTTTCTCATATTTCAATGTAAGTAACCATTTTGTTAATTTTTTTTTACAAATATAAGAGTTCATACTATAGATTTGTATCTTCTTATTAATAATATTATAAAGATGGCCCGATAGCATGCTTAATTGATTCCTGGCAAACGATGTTCTAGTAGAGCTCAAGGGAGCAACAAGATCTTTTCTCCGTTTTATGTTTTGAAAATTTTTATCATAAGGAAGAGTTTTTACAAATATTTCGAAAGTTACAAACATTCAAAGTTTTGTTCCTTTAATTGTTTTGAGCAGTATATAAGAAAAGATAAATTAAAGAAATGATTAAAAAAAATATATTTTATTATTTTTTTATTCTACGAAACTTATGATATTCATATATATCATGGCCCTTTTAAATGATTGATCTCCTCCAACGAGATCGAGATTCATCCAGTTATTTCCTGTCAATTTCAGTAACTCATCCCTCCATTGGTGTCTCTATCTTGTACATCTGTACAAAACTTCTTTTAATATTTAACTATATTTTAAATTAATTGAAATTCTAGATAACTTTCCAATATTAGAGCGAAGTTTAATTTATTTGAGCGAAAAAGAAAATCTAATTCAAGCTTTTCCCGATCCTTTTCTTATTTGCGGTTGTGCTTTGAAAGGGACGATATTACATACAATCTGCGAGCTTTGAATTCAGCAGATGCACGTTTCAAATACACTTTGTTGGAAAAATCTCTTGACTTCGTATTCTGCCTTCTTGCATGGACTTGTACTTGATTGATATATTCTAGGATTTATTTATAGAGGAATCTATTGTAAATATAGTTTGTTTATAAATGGTTACGAATGATTTGACAACAAATACTATTAGCTTGTTGATCGAGAGACCCTCTATAATAGTAGGCGTGACCTCATTCTGTGTCACCATTATAGATTTATGGGTTGGAAAAATCGCTTTTGAAGTTCAATGAATAACAATGTTATTAAAAATATATGAATATTCGTATATTTTTTTATTTTAAAATGTATTAATAGTTTTTAAGGATTTCATGAATAAAAAATTATGTTTTAGAATAACAATAAAGAATATGTTCTATTTCAAATTTCAAATAATACATTTCAAATAATTAATAATTTAAAAAAAAGATTTGAAAAGGATTTATAATTTACATAAATGTAAGGCAAAATAAGTTAGTTGTTAAAAATATAATAATATGGTCATCGTTTGTCGCTACTAAAACAAAAGTAGCTGGATTTGTTGTTAAATATGCAACAAGGGATTATCTTATTTAAACTTAGATACAACACGTAGCAAAAGTTTGCCAACTTTATTTTCTTTTCTTACCAAGGTGATGGAGTCCTTTATTACATAAACTAAATTATTTATTTTTAGTACTTGAAACGATTCAATTACTAAATTTGCATTTCATTTACATTTCGTTTCAAAATACATTAATAAATAGCTACGATGATAAAAATGATAAGAAGTAATAATTGGTGATAGTATGATCATGTAATGAGGAGACATGAAAAATCGTGCAATTTTAAAAAGAGCAACTGTTGAGTTTCTGGCCAGCTCTTCTCAACAGAACAGCATTCCGAGCTGGTGGTAGCTTAAGGACGGACTGACTACTTAGATTTTTATAATGTAATAATTGACGATTCAAAAGTGCGTGTAAATGCCTATTTGAATAAAGATATTTTGAATTTGAATTTGAATTTGAATGGGAATAGTCCTAAATATGAATCTACATTCATATAAGAGAAAGGGGTGTCCTTAGATATGAATGGAGTGCGTGAAGAATATATATTGTAAAGAAATTTCTCATTTTTCTCCGACTGAATCTGATGATAATTTTCTAAACTATTAAGTATCTACTAGCTGTTCCGATTTCAAGGTCAAACGACTTTATCTACTGTTGGAATAACTTAATTACTTACCCGTAGCTTTTTCAATGAACCTGCTTACATAATCAAAAGAAAACCCATCCAGATTTCAAAGATTAGCACGTTTATCTTAACAAACTTTTCTGCGTTATAATATTAGTATAGTCAAATTTTTAAGAAATTTCGTTACTTAGTTCTGTAAACATAAGCAAATTTTATAAAAATATTTAAACTTAAAAAATATTTAAATTATTTGCAGCACTATATGATTTTGATAACTACAAAGTTACGTAAATACAAACTAGTGCAATGAAATTTTTAAAAAGCCTTTTGAAGCTTTTATAAATGACACAATATTTATCGCAACGTGTCAGGGCAGCACACGAGAGCTCAAGTGCTTTTCTGCAAAATAGTGCTTCATACCCGAAACTTTGCTGTAATTTCAAATATAAACTTTGTCTTTGTCCATGAGAAATTTCATAATTATTTTTAGACACAAAACGTTGTTAGTCATTCTCCTGCAAGTTCAGTTTTTACTTCTTCGATTTTATATGTTTTAATCTTACTAGTGAAATATTTATGTAAAAAGATTTTCTTCACCGTTTTTAATTAAATAATTAAATGCATCGTAGACTACTATGTTAAATATTATATTTTTAAGAATCTCATTAAGCAAACCATATTTATTTGTTATCTCTTCTCAACTCATGGTTAAATTTATTATAATTGAAGATGAATTTTAATGAGGACATTTTGAAAATGTGTGAGGAAAACAAGTGGGTAGTTAAATAAATATATTTTGAAAAATACATTTATAAGTACATATATTTTTATTTTATTATTAATTATGTTGTGATATTTTTAAATTGCCATGCCTAACGACGGAACAATCGCGAGAATTACTCTACAGTGAACCCAGCTAAATAAAATTTTAATTCCAAATCGAAAGCAGCGATAAGTACAACTTAAAGAATTTAAAAACATAAGATAACTAATTATTCCAAAAGGTACACGCTTCAACAAATGTTATATATTCAAAAAATAAATATTTAATATAATAAAGATATTCTTGAATTATTTAAAACTTTTTTGTAAAAGTACAAAAGACCTATTGGTCTTTTGTACTTTTACAGAAAATTGGCTATTTTTAGTTTTAAGTTTATTAACTTAAAACTATCTATTATATGTAGTTTAGTAACAAACATTAAAAATAATTATTCTTTTGGCAGTATTTTTTAAGCACGATACTTTGTAAATTCATTAAAACATTAAATATAACACAATTTTGTTTTGCCATATAATTTATTTAGGTCAGTTTTATTCACGACTGAGTAGCATCCCACTGTCAGCGCTAGACCTACAAACGACTTTGAATGAAAGAATGAATTTTAGTTTTTGTTTTGTTTTCGACAAAGTAAGACCGGATGTACGAGTGTCTGATGAATGGTATTTAGAAATGCGACATGGTAGTGCATTGTTCTTTATACACATTACCACGGTAATATATAGAATTATTTTTTCTCTTATATTTATGCAATTCGTTTTGAATTATATCCTATTTGCTTAGAATAATATAACATATACAATCTAACTTCTAGTAATTTTTATTTACTGCTAATTACCTTAGTAAAATGTCGTTACTTTACTTTAAAAAAAGACTAAATCAGTCATATGGAACGGAAGTGAAAACTTAAATCATCAATTTGAAATATTAAACTAATTGTAATATTACGTTGATTGTATTAAGTTTTTGTATTTTTTTTTTGTTATAATCAGACTATAAAAAGTTTAAATTATCAAATTAAAACACAATATACAGTGTTCTCTAGAGTGTGTATGTAAAGTATAAACAAATAACTTCCCTCATAAAGAAATATATTTGTATAGATGTACACAAAACTATTATTATAATAGTTTTATTACGAGTATATGAGACGTGAGGGTGATAACTAAAGGGATACTAATATTATACTGCGACAGACTCCAAGATCCATAAGCATACAATAATACAAGAAGCAATGAAATCGGGAACATACAATGTTTTGGCGTGATCCGCGTACGTAAGGAAATCTTGCGTATTTATTTAAATATTAGCATTTTACTGAGACGAACTCATTTTTACCTGCAAAAAACACTTAATGGGGCTATAGAAGTTATCACTTAAGAAAAACTAAAGTATCACCGTACCATAGGTCCATTTCAAACGATTATTGAACTCATAAACACAAGTTCAAAACTTCGGAATAAAATTTAAAGAATGGTGCAACTTTCATATTAATTCGTAGGACAATAATCAAGTGATTATCAAAGACAAAATAAATAATCAATCCTCCCTCTCGCAAGATCTTATTCAAGGTTGCTTTGCAATAATAAATAATTGAACATAAAAGAATCACTGCAAATTAATTTATAAGCATATCAATTTTCATGACAACTGTATAGCAATAAAAATGTTGTTTAAATTCATATCCTTTACATTGGAATTGAAATGCATTTTAAAAGTGTACGGATATTGGAAAAACATTAGTCTTCAATTGAAGAAGATATGACAAAGCAATGCGGTATATTGATTCTACGCGAGGATTTTAAATATATTTCAAGTAGAAGAACATGCAATATGTATATACATATCCAAAAATATTGTTGGTTGTTCTTATCTTCAATTCAAAATGACGACAAGTATTTATTTTTTTAATAAACAAGTAAATATAATTTTTAAAATGATTTTTTATAAATTATTAATTTCAATTAAAATTTGTAAATATAAAAGATCTTGACCCAGAAAACATGTATATAAACTACACTAAAATGAACTTGTAAACTCGAGTGTATGGCTCGGCTTATATTATACCTGATCATGCCATAAAAAAAACTATTTTTCGAGTGCATAAAACATTTACTTCTGGGTTGATACATTATTATAATGAAGTTAAAAATATATTAAGTCTGATCAAAATGATTTCCATTGACTTTAATAAAGTTTTTCAAACGTTGAAGCCACACACTTTCACACACTTTCTCCACCGGAAAATGCTTTACTGCTATTCTTATGGATTGTTTTAAGGATTCTAAATTATCATGACCTTCAAAGATTGTTACACTGTTTGAAACTGACCATAAATCATAATCCAAAGGATGAAGAACAGGACTTGATGACATCCACTTTTCAGTTTTGATAAAGTCTGCAACGTTCGTTTTCACTCATACTTAGGTTGATCGAGTTATATGACCCTTATTTATGGAACATGACGTTGTTGAGTGATTCAGCCACTTGCTCAAGAATCGTATCTTGATACACTTGTGCCCATATGTTCCTCTCAAGTAAAAATTGCAGTACTGCGTAATGAATATAAAAAAAAAACTGCTGACCTTAAAAAATTTTGCATAGGTTTCTTAGAAAACATTATCTTAGAAAACATTAATTTTGAATAGGTCGATTGGGCTGGTAATGCTTTAGATCGATATTCATATGCAGGGTATTGTTTTGTAATATCAGATTCAGCTTCTTCTTGGAAGAGCAAAAAAACAAAAAAAAAACATTGCATTGTCCAGCATGGCATCTGAGTTCATGGCTATTTCTAATGATTTTTTTTTTACACTGACTAAGTTAATGCTTGACTAAAATCCACCTGAAGTAAAGTGTAAATGTAGTCACAGATGGTAAGGCATTAACTCAGTCACCTATTCACTCTTCTCTTGAAGACACCCACATTATATTCAGACGGAAATATCGACGATACAAAGCGCTTCGTTCGGACAGGTGGAATGTCCACAACGTATGGATGGATACTTGCCGTGCATCGGGATGTCCTTTGGTAGAAGGGGAATGGGCGAATTACGTCATGTAATTCCTGTGCACATTCTCAAAAATGAATACTATAGGCCAGCATTTCTCCGCCTGTGTTCAAGGCTTTGAAGATTGGCGTCAACCAATTCTAGGTCCCCAATAAGCCTTTTTAATCGCCACTCGATTGAGTCCAGAACTGCTACTTGAGAGCTCCTCTATGAGACTTTGCGGCACCAGCAAATATGTGACTACAGTACTCTACATACGACCGGATCTGTGCTTTGTATAATACAAGTAGCTGTCCCGGTGTAAAGTACTGTCGGATCTTCGCAATAATGGCAAGTTTTCCTGCAGCTGCTCTTGCTTTGGACTCAATGCGCCGACCATAATTGAGTTTCGAGGAAATTTCTAAGCCTAACAACTGAAGCCGGTCACTGTATTCCAAAGATACATTCTGAAAAGGAGCCAAAGTGAAAGGGGTCATTGCCCCATGCAGAGACTGTCTAAAGTTTGTCACTCAAACTTTGCACCATGGCTCCTCTTTCTGACTGTACTTGATCTCTACTAGCCCGAGTGCTCGACAGATATCTTTCTACAACTTTTCTTTCGTCTGCGTACCTATAGGTTCCGGGCTTCAGCAGATCATTTATATGCAGCAGAAAAAGACTTGAAGTGAGAACGGACCCCTGCCGAATCCCGGCATTTATTGTGTTTGTATTTAAGATCTTGAAACTACTACTAATCTTTACCTAGTGAAATTATACTATTTTTTTTTAATAAATTGTTTTTGTGGTAGTTAGGATGTAGAAAATATTTTGTTAATTTTTACATACAATAAGTAATTTGGAATTTACAACTCTATTTTGAATTTTTTGATATTGCCACATTATAAAATTACTATACTGTTGTGTGCATTAAGAAATAAAAGGTTTTGTCAGTAAAACGTCTTTTAATAATATTAATGAATAGCTTCCTAAACTAATTGTCCAAGAGATGATTGAAATTTACCTAAATACGTAATCAGAAGAAGACATGTCATCAGTATCGTGGCCATTCCTAAAAAAATGAAAAACTGGATAGAGACACAAAATGGGCAGTATACGACGATTATGAAGAAAGATTTAGATCCTATTTAGAATCCGTGGGTTTTCTTGTCATATTGTATAAAATAATCTGAACTATTAGTTCTATTAATTGATGTCATAAGAAAGAAATACAAATTAGGGGCATTTAAAATTGTTGGTAGAAGCTTAATTAAATAATAAAATTACTTAAATATTACTTTTAGGATGCATTTATAAATGAATTTACTCTCAATTTCAGAACTGAACTTCAAACTTTGTAAGTTGGTTCGTTCAGAAATTGTTTTGAACAATTAGTCCAAGAATCTAAGTCTTGTTAACTTTGTTGTCTCAAATTATTAAACCTATCCTTTGTTACTTCAAGATTAAAATATTTTTCATTATTAAATATTAAAAAAAAATATTCACTTATAAAAAACAGGGAAGGATTATTGATAATACATCCGGCGCACATCTTTATTGCAAATATTTTTTCGGTAATATAGTTATGGTCTTATTTTTATTTCGGGTGACAATTTTTTTCTCAGTTTTATATTGGTAAGAACTGTAATTAGGGGCTCTTAGCCAAGTTGATACATTTAAGGGAATTGTTTAAACTTTTTCTGGTTTCCGGTTTCTCATTACCTCTTCTATTGTTTGTATTTTAAGTGTGTTTGAGACTGCAACAGCTAGTTAGTACGAATTTTATTATATTTATTTTACAAGATTATATCTAGTCTATCATAGAGAATAACCATTCACTATATAAGAAATAAAACAGAAAATCAGTAATTTATTGTTTAACGGTATTAAAATTCAACTGGTCTGGATTCCAAGCCATCAAGGAATAACTGGAAATGAAAAAGCAGATAGTGAATCCAAACGGGCAATATATGAAAATGAAATTGACAACACAGTTAAAGTAAGCCTTACTGAAGTAAAGAAATATTTAAAATATGAAATCAAAAACCTTTGGGACGCCTATTGGAAATTTAATAACACTAGCAAATTATTTGGTATAAGAAACTCTGTTTTTGAGAAAACTCCTATTTCATTTAATTGTAGAGAAGATCAGGTGGTTATTACTAGATTGCGAATCGGACATACTAATTTGACACAAATTCATTTAATAACTAAGTGCACCAGACATAAATGCAGATGTGGCATGGATTTAACTGTATTGCACTTACTTGAACAATGTACCGCATATGAATTAGAGAAGAATCATTGTAATTTACCTAGTAATATAAGACAGTGCCTGAATGAAGATGGATATATAAAAACTCTAAATTTTCTTAAAATGATTAACTTCTACAAGCTAATTTAATGTATGTTTATTAGTATTATTATTATATTTGTATTTATTGCGGTCGTTAATGACCTTAGTTGTTCGAAAGCGACCTAAAATAAATATATTAAAAAAAAAAAAAAAACCATTCACTATAATAGATTATAGTAGACAGAAACAACCATATCTTGGAATATAATGTGGCCGTAATAGAGTTTGTATGAAGAATGTTCTAAAACGGTTTCAGGATATACTCATATATATATATATATATTTGCTGAATTGCCTCGATTAGCCATTGGCTTCGAAAGCGATCGAATCGAACTTCTGTCGGCCTCACTTTCTACGATAAAACCTAACGGATGACTGGCCCATGCAACGGAGGAGAAAAGAAATTTATTTGCTTTCTCTTTTTGCTAGTAACAAGTATCTAGATACTGGCAAAACCACTTCAAGACACCTTTCTCATTGCTGTATTACGATGCCAGAAATCTGCATCACTAACAAAAAAATATGGAGAGCGTTATGTCTAATAACGTCAATGGTGTTAGTATACCAGCAGTTGTGGTAAAGACTTGCATATCCGAGTTGTCTTTTATATTTACCCATCTTTATGGAATCTCTTTTAAGACTGAAATTCTAAGCTAAAGTTCTGAAATTGTGGAAGCTAGCAATTAAGCAACTTGGGCCAAAAAAGGCAATCGTGCTGAACCTACCACTTATAGACCGACTCCAAACACTTCCATACTCTAGAACATGTGTTAAACTCGTGCTTTTTTGTATTTCTAGATCGTTACGATCTCCTGAGTGGCCGCTCAGTGGCCGAAGATATGGGTTCCGACGAAATATGTCAACTAGGGACTTTCTAATGCATGCGAAGAAACTGAGAAAGACAGGGAAATGGTCGCCGTGTCTTTAGAGGCATGATAGAGTCTGGCATGCAAGCCTAATAAGCAATCTTTCAACGTATTATATATCTCCTGGTCTGATCGATTGAGTACTTCCTGACACAGAGATCCTTCCCAGTAGTTGTTGATTTCTGTTCTTCGGAGCCTCAACAATAAATGCTGAAGTGCCTCAGGGGTCCGTTCTTTCTGCAATTCTTTATCTACTGCATATTAAATATCTGCTCAAACCCAGGGTCTATGAATATGTAGACGACAACACAGTTTTAGAAAAATATTTGCAGCGTACTAGGACTACTCCTACAGATCAAGTACAGACTGATCAAAAGGCCTTGGTGCAATGTTTATGTGGCAAACTTTAGGCAGTTTCCGAATGGCGCTATGCCAATGTACTTTGGCTCCTACTTTTCAGAATGTATCTTTGGAATTAAGTGATCTCCCTCATTTATGACGTATAGAGAAGTCCTCGAACCTCAACTTAAATCGAAGTATTGAGTTCGAAGCAAGAGCAACTGCCAAAAACCCTGGCTTTCTTGCAATTGTCTGACAGTGCTTTACAGGAGACGTCCTGGTCTTCTAAAATTACATAAAGCACAGATAATGTGGTATATGGAATATTACGGTCACACAGCGGCCTGTGCCACAAAAGGTAACCTTACAGCTCTGGGTTCAATTGAGAGGCGAGTTAAGAAGCTGATTGGCAACCCTCAATTGGTTTATGCAAAGCGACAGTCATAAACACAAGTGTAAAATTGATAGCCTCTTTATGCGCTTTCAAAAGAATTTATGACGGAGAATGTGATAAAGAGTTTTTTGATTTGATTTGAATTGCACACCATCGCTCGCCAAAGCTCAAGGAACATTCAAGAGACTTTCTGACACGAACGAACGAACGTGGAATTAATTTCTTTCGGCGGTGTATTCAGATTAAAAACGATATCTTAAAAAATTTAACCTACTGCTTTCTTGAAGGCCTTCATCGCTCTTAGGCATTTCCTAATAATGCAAGGGGGAATGAGCAGTAGTGATAACTTACTAGTAGATGACCTGCATACTTGGTTGCCCTACTTCTAGTATAAAAAAAATAAGAGCTCTCATATAATGCAAACGATTTTTTTTATTTTAGAGGAGCACAATCGAAGAAGGTGAATTTTGAATTATTTAAAGTTTAATTATTTAAAATAGCATATTTTTTTAGGAGTCATCAAATAACTGTTTGAATAATACGCAACTAGTTTTGCCACATTGCTTGAGTCATATTTTAATTTCTGACAATGGCAATTCTTTATACTTTGTGAACCTAATTTCGGTGGTTAGTTTAATATATATTCAGTGTTGCAATAGCGTGCAGGGAGTAGTGTCTAATTTATAATAAAAAAAATCTTCAAATACGGTCCAAAATAATCCTTACTCAAATAAAAAAAATTTAAGGTAAAATATAAAGAAAAATTAATCACTAATAGCAGGTCAGAGCTTTGAAGTAAAATATATTTTTTTAAGAGTTCTGCAGTCAAAAAAAAATTATTTAAAAGTTAAATAAAACACCAAAAAACAATTCTTATCCCAACTACGCAAGTTCTCAAAACTTCTATCAAAGCCAGGCTAAGATATTGGCCGCTAACAGTTGCAAACTTGATGACTGAAACTTGCACGTGCTAAGCTTGGCTAAGAGTTTCGAGCTTCGATTAGGTGATTCGTTAATTTGGATTAAAAGATCTGTAGTAGAAACAATAATAAAATGAATATCACAAAACTGAAGAATAGAAATAAATACACCAAAAAATTAATGAACTGAGTTATAAAGCAAAAATAGATGTTGTTAAAATAATATTACGATATAAAATAATAAATTTAGAAATTTTACTATTTTTGTAAGATTTAATAATCAATTCGGTAATTGCAGGCATTGTCCATGCATTATTTCATAAATTTTTTCATTAATTCTACAAACTTCAAACCTTTTCGAAGATTATTTACTTGAAAAAAATTATTGACACGTTGAAATTTTAGCATTTTAATAGCTGTGTTTAGTACATAATAGTATGCATATTTCATTTGTTGAACATCACTTCATAATATTGGGTATCTAGAAAATTTCTCAAATTCTGAAACCCGAAACAATTGAAAAAGAATAGCTTCACAAAAAATAAGTCTATAGCAAACTTGTTATTAGTTCACTTTGCTATTTCAAGAACACAGGAATATACAACAATTTGAGTAACCAGTATAAAAATTTAAATAAAAACATTTGTTAGACATAAAAAAAACAAAATACACAAATACCTATATAACTTATTTGGTTGTTATGTCAGCGGTTAAAAAATACACAATAAATGCGGTAATTCGTGTGAGCACCATCATATTAATAAACTGGTTAGGAAAACTATTATATATATATTTATTATTTTTTTATTTAAGAAGATTTATTTAAAAAAACAATAAAATAATAATAAAGTAATGATAAATTTATTACATTTACCTTTAAAAAAAAGTTTTAATTTAGACCAAGTCTTAATTGGTACTACTAAGATGGCATTTGTTACATATTTTTTTAGAAATTATAAATAAGTGGTAATCAGTTTCTTCAAAAATAACCAAATCGCTTGACCGATTTCTCTGGAAATCTAAACAGCACTTGGTTAAGCGAATACGCATTGATTGGTACCAAAAAGAAGTCAGTTGTATAAAAATGGATTCGGAAAAAACGATACTACACACACATACAAACACCCACATATAAAAAATGTGTATTATCTCAAAACGTAAATATATTACAAAAAAAAAACACCAATCAAAAACTGATTACAATATCTTTATTAATTAGGGAGTTAATAAGTCTTAAAAAATAAAGGTAATAACACAATAATTGAGAAAAATACTTTTCTGATTAGAGACAATATTAAAACAGTCAGGTGTTTGATAATTTGTATCTACGACTGTTTTATTCACTACCCGGTATTATAAAGGGATACCACTGTCAGAGCTAAACATAGAAACGGCTTTGACCAAATGAATGAATTATAGTTTTTGTTTTGTTTTCGATAAAGTAAAACTGACCGTATAAACAAGTGTCTGATGAATGGTAACTAGAAATGCGACGTGGTAGTGCAATGTTTTTTGTTTTACTACGTTAATAAATAGAACTAAGTTTTCTTGCATGTTTATGGGATTCACTTTGAATTGTTTGCTTTTTGGTGTTTTCTTGTAATTATAATAATTTCTTGTATTGAACAAATATCGAATAAGTAACGAAATTGAATAGGCTTACTTTTTAGACATAAAAAGAAATATAATATTTTGTGTTAAAGTTAACAACATTTTGTGAGTGCATACTAGTAAAATAGTTTATCTTATTCATTTCGGATAAATAAATAAAAAATATTTATTTATTTAAATTGAATTAGTTATGTTTGATAGTTAATATGAGTTTATGTATTAGTTTCTTTATTATTGAAAAATATTTTTTCATCTTTTTATGTTAAGCCTAGAAATGAGTACCTAATGTGTGTTTTAGTAATAGTACTTTCCACATCACAAAAAAAATTAAAGATAAACTTTATAACCTTCTCCATTTAAAAACGAGTCTTGAACTCAATACAAAACAAGGCTTAAAGTTCAAGATATTAATTTAAAGAGTATTATTATTTTCAATTTACTTCTTTCAAAAGATTATTGAAGGTTGCGTTGCAATTATAAATAATTGAACATAACCGACACCGTCAATTTGTATACATTGATATCAATTGTCATGACAACCGTATAGCAATAATTTATGTCCTTTACATTGGAACTGAAATGCATTTGAAAGTGTACGGATATTGGAAAAACATTAGTCTTCAATGAAAGTAGATATGACAAAGCAATGCGGCATAATGATTCTATGACTAGAATTTAAATATGTTTGAAGTAAAAGAACATGGAATGTTTATCTTTTTCATATCTATACTTCAATATTTTGAGGATTCAAATAATTTTAACACAATAATATAATATTGACCTATATTAAAAAAGTCTCAGAGATTTTGTCGCACACATCATGTATTGTATTTTATATCATTATTAACTTCATATGCTTACCAGTGAAGTGGCTTGGCTCAGGAATATAAGTTCTCTATTGCGCTAGTATGCGGTTCTTTAATTAAGGACTAACTTCTAAGAATCTAGAAGAATAAAATAGAAAATTTCTTTGTGGGTTTAATAAAATAATAAAATATTTGAATAAATATGTGTAATTTTGGATTTCTTCCTTAGTAACTTACCAAACAATATATACATAAAAAATGTTTGTTATTTCATATAAACTACTAATTTTATTAGTAGTGAACTAATTGAAGCAGTAGGGATGTTTATTATAGAAAACCTATTTTTGTAGTTTATTTTGTAAATAAAGCCCTGGTTGGTTTTTATGGCCCGAGGCATAAAAACGTATAGGAGTTAATTTTTTGTTAGTTGTCACGCACAACAATTTAAAAGGCAATGAATTGTTTTAATTATTTATAAACATAAAAAATGTTTCCAATATTTTATATTCCATTGTTAAATATGTTTTGATTATTTTTACAGTATAATAAAACGAATAAACCTGAATCGCAAAAAGTATACAAAAGTCTTAACATCATTTTGAACAAAGCCTATGGTCAAGCAAAGTGAGTGCGTGTACACTATCCTCTATTTTTTTTCGTTTATGACAATGACAATTTTTGTTATTTAATGTTATCATAAATTTTGTAGTACAAAATTTTGTAGTTTTATTTTTAAAAATAAAACTTTAATAACAGTACTAGTTATATAATTAATATATTTTACTTTTTTTTGTCGGTTATTAAAATCTTTTTTAATTGCTATTTAGTAGTAGGCGTGTGTTATCAATGTATTAATATAATTTATAGTTAGACGATAAAAGTAAGTCGCTCAATAGAGGTAAACATAGGTATTTTAGTTTGCAACTTAGTTTCACTGAACGTATCTCCAGTACGGATGTGATAAAGCATTAATGACTCTCTCTATTAGCAACAGTTCAAGAAATCTACTGTTCTATTCAGTATGTTTCAACTTGGATTTAATGAAACGTCTACCTTCTATTTGTCTACTATTTGTATGCGAAGTCTTATACAATATTAACTTAGAAATGCTATACAGGAACAAAACTTTTGAATTTAAATTAATTTTCCAAAAGAAGTAAGTAGTCTATATAAATAGACTGTGACGAAATTGATTTTAATTTTGAATATATTTTATATGTTATTTTTATCACTTCAACAACAACAAATTTATATATCAACAAAGTTAAAACAAATTTATATATATTTATAACTATATATCGAGACGGAGATGGACGCATAACCATCTACATCGAGATGAAGGTGCATGTATTAGGTTTCTTTTGAAATATTACCCAAAACTTATTGAAAATTAGAATAAATTCGAAAATATGTTACAAACGAAATGAATTTTGAAAATTTATAAAGATAAGATAAGTTCTCCGACTCGTGTCAAACTCAAACTTCAAATCAAACTTTAAATAAATACAGAAAGAAAATTAATCAATCATATCAGATTTTGAATCCAATCATAACTTGGATAAAAAATGTTATATTTAACATTCTGAGAATTCTGCACAAGTTAAAAAATTAAAAAATGTAAATAAAAGACCAAGGTTTCTTTTTCTAACCTAACTACGCAGGTTTTCAAATCTTCTAACGAAGGAAGGCTACGACACTGGCCGCTAACAGCCGTAAACAGAAACTTGCACGTACCATGCGAATAAATATACGACTTAATTATAATTTTTTTTTATGTGAAAGAAGGGGAAACGAGCATGCGGGCCACTGACCAAATGTGATCATCGCCGCCAATTAACTCTTGCAACATGCAAAGACTCACAAGAGCGTTGCTGGCCTTGGAGAAAGGAGTCTTTTTTTAAGGTACCCATGCCGTATCGATCTGGCAACACCGCCGAAGAAAGCTCATTCCACATCTTAGTGACACGTGGAAGAAAGGTACTTTAAACCGCACAGTACAAGAACGCCATGCATCCAGGTGGTAAGGATGGTAATGAAGACGGTGACGTGCTGTGCGGTGATGAAATTCGGCGGCAGGCAACAGATCAAATAGCTCTTCGGAACACTCCCCGTTGTAAATGCGATAGAAGACGCACAAGGAAGCCACGTCTCTACGCAATGCCAAAGAGTCCAGCCGTTCACAGAGCACTGGGTCCCCGACAATCCGTACGGCTCTCCGTTGTACGCGGTCAAAAGGTTGAAGCTGATATTGGGGTGATCCGGACCAGAGATGAGAACAGTACTCCATATGTGGCCGGACCTGCGCCTTATAGAGCGCTAGTCTTTGGCCAGGATTGAAATACTGCCTTGCTCTATTGATCACACCTAATTTCATCGAGGCCAACTTGACCTTGCTCTCCAATAGCTTAGCTAAGAGTTCCGAGCCTTAAGCTTAATAACGTGATTTGCATTAAACGATGTAACCAAAGGATAGTCTCCATATGTATTAATTAGATGTATTAAATATATGTTAAAAAATAAAAATTATATCACAGAACGAAACAAACCTTAAATTGAATGAACTGAGTTACAAAGAAATAAATGTATAGGAAAAATTATATTACGATATTAAAGAATCATTTTGAATTGTTACAAATTACGTGGACTTGTTCATTAATAATTAATTCATTATAATTATATGCAATGATTCATCTATGCATGAAATAAATTCTGCCTCAAATTTTTACATTTGTAACTTTGAACAATGATTAAATTAAAACTTTTGATACATTGGATGTAAAAAAACCATATGCGAAGTCAAAAATTAAGGGAAAGATATTAAGAATTTTTATATTGAAAATATGACAAATTTGTATTATAACTTTAATACTTGTATTGTAACTATAAGATCTCGTAATCATTTGAAAAAATCTAGACTCACAACTGTCTTCTTACTTAAATTCAGTCAGAGTTAAAGTCAGAAAAAATTATACATTTTATTTATACTTGGATTACACATTTAAATTCGTGAATATCACTTCACAGTTTTCATTCAACGAAAATTTATAAAATAATGAAACCCGTATAATAAAAAAATTGTTTAACTCTCATAGGAAAGTGTAGAATTAGTTTTCATTTCACAAAACTTCGAATGTTCACCAAGAGTTGTTATTCCTTTATTTTGCCATTACACTAACATATTATAAAACTAAGTTACTTCGTAGTCACAAAAAAGAAAGTTAGTGTTGTGTTAGTTGAATAATTTCAGGACTTACTGAGCGTATATTATAAAAATAATAAAGTAGTTTTCAGTATTTGTAACTATGTAATATGATTATGAATTCGTTTTAAGCTGTTTTAAAAAAGGTTGTTTTTCTATTTTTGCATTTAATGTTGTTTATTTATTATAATTATATTAATTATTGTAAGTGATGTCTGTAACGATGATTTATTTATTTCTACTTTAAAAAAGTAAAGATTTCTTCTACTTTAACGATTGTTGAACTCATTATAATATACGAGTTTAAAAGTTAAAGATATTATAATAAAGTATATTATTAATTTAAGGCGTGGCTGGTGACCACCCACCAGACTAAGTCGTACCGCCAAGCGGCCTAGCCGTGTTCCGGCGCGTAGTCTGGTGACGCCATTATGGAAGTCGGGTCAGAGCAGTAGCGTTGCGAGTAAATGCCGAATAAGAAGTACACTGACTAACAAGCATCGGGAGACTAGTCGCGGAGGGTAGCGGGATCCGAGGCACGGTGCACCGCTGGCCGACCGCAGTCAGTAGGGGACCCAATTGTGAGCTCGCCACTCACGAAAGGCTGTCCCGCCAACTGTCGAAAAATCCCGGGAGTGCGTCATCGCGCCGGTTGGCTACCGGATGAGAGGGCGCGATGGACACTTTCGGGGGGGCTCGGGCGTCCCCGCAGTCTCCAGACTAGTCCCCCATCGATGTGCGTGGTTATGATGTGCTTCACTGGCCTTGCGTCGTAAACGCCTCGCTCTACTGCCGACTTTCTGCCTATATAAACTAAAAAAAAAAAATTATGAGAAACAAGAAGAAACGAAAAGATTATAAACAGCGGTTTCATACCCTCTCCCTGAAAGTGCACCTCAACAATATCAGAGGGATGCACTCCAATCTCAATTCTGTCCACCATCATCTCGAGACAGACAAACCGCATCTCCTGTTTCTCACGGAGACCCAAATACGATGTCCATCCGACGTGTCGTACTTATCCTACCCGGGGTATACCCTGGAGTACAATTTTATACCACGTGCGGGCGTATGCGTGTATGCCAGCGATGACATTTGTTTTCGACGTCTCCGTAAATTTGAAGACCCCAGTTTTTCGGTGTTGTGGATACTGGTTGATACAGGAATTGAGAAAATTCTCTATGCCTGTGTTTACCGGTCGCACAGCGGAGATATTGAGACAACTAGGCTCACTAACTACCTCAGCGAGGTGGCGGACTTAGCTCAACAGGAGTACCCGTCGGCTCAACTAGTGTTATTAGGGGATTTTAATAGCCATCACCAGGATTGGCTATATCCATACCTAGACACGAACCATGCTGGGAGAGAGACGAGACGCCTTGCTCTCTCGTTAGACCTCACCCAGTTGGTCCAAGGAGCCACTAGGGTGCCGGATGTTGACTCCCACACACCTTACTGCGTGGACCTTCTGTTGACGACTGATCCAGACAGGTACTCGGTGACGATTTCATCGCCCTTGGGTAGCTCTGATCACTGTCTGGTGAAATCTGTATCCGTCTACTCCCCTCCCGATCCCAGCCCTAAAAGTACGAGGCGGATGTGGCGATACAGGTCAGCAGATTGGGATGAAATGCGGTCTTTCTATGCATCTTTCCCTTGGCAGTCAGTTTGCTTCTCTTCGAGTGATCCCAGTGCCTGCGCAGATTCCATTACTGATGTGCTACGGATGGGAATGGAGTATTACATCCCATTTTCTGACGTGCCATCATATGGAAAAGCTCGTCCATGGTTTGGACCTGATTGTCGACGCGCAGAAGTGCAGAAACATCAGGCATACCTAGCCTGGGCTGAAGCTCGCCAGCGTAAGGCCATGGATGTTCGCGACAAGAAGAGAGCTTTTAACAAGGCTGCCAAGTCCTGCAAAAAGGTGTTAAAGAAGGCTCATTTTGACCACATTGGCCGCATAGGGTCCAAACTGGCTTCATACCCGCCGGGGAGTAAAGCGTTTTGGTCCCTAGCCAAAGAGGTTGAGGTGAACTTCTGCCGCCCCTCGCTACCACCACTGCAGAAACCTGATGGATCACTGGCTCACGCCGCTGTAGAGAAAGCAAACGTATTTGCATCTCTCTTTGCGGAATCTTCACGTTTAGACGCTGGTAGCGCAATACCTCCAGTTCTTCCTGGCAGTTCGGTGGCAATGCCGGAAATCCGAATTCGCCAGAGAGAGGTTTTGAAAACGCTACGCAATCTGGACGTGAACAAGGCCAGCGGTCCAGATGGTATTCCTGCAATTGTTCTGAAGACATGTGCGCCCGAGTTGTCTCCCATACTTACACGTTTGTTTAGGCTCTCTCTTGAGACTGGAAAAGTGCCGAGTTCTTGGAAGCTTGCAAATGTGCAACCCGTGCCCAAAAAAGGCAGTCGTGCTGACCCTGCCAACTACAGGCCCATATCGGTCACGTCCATACTCTGCAAGAGCATGGAACGCGTCCTTAATGTCAGGCTATTGGCGTACCTGGAATCAAACGACCTCCTCAGTGATCGACAATATGGCTTTCGCCGGAATCGATCAACTGGGGATCTTCTTGTGTACGCCACTCATATCTGGAGTGAGGCAGTTGAGAGATTCGGAGAAGCCCTTGCGGTTTCTCTTGATATTTCCAAGGCCTTCGACAGGGTCTGGCTCGATAGCCTTGTTAGCAAGCTTTCCTCCTACGGTTTGCCCGCTGGTTTCTGTGTGTGGATATCAGACTTTTTGAGGAATCGGTCAATACGGGTAGTCATCGACGGCTGCTCGTCTGATCGAATGGCTATTAATGCCGGTGTTCCTCAAGGGTCAGTGCTCTCCGCAACTCTCTTCTTGCTGCACATTAACGATCTGCTTAAACCCGGTATCTTTGGGTATGCAGACGACAGCACCGTTGTGGAGAGCTATATATCAAACACACGAGCTAGTGTGGCCGAAATCCAGTCACTCAGAGAGGCCATGGTCGAGCGCACAAACCTTTCCCTTCAGGCAGTCTCCGAATGGGGCGATGCCAACCTGGTTAGGTTTAATGCAGCGAAGACCCAGGCGTGTTTATTCTCTGCCAAAAAGAGGCCATTCCATCTGGCCCCTACTTTTCGAAATGTACCCGTGAAGATTGCGAACCACCTGGACCTTCTTGGTGTCAGGCTAAACTCGTCTCTCAACTTTGGTTCCTATATTGAGTCTAAGGCTCAATTAGCTGCTAAAAAGCTTGGTGTTCTCTGGAAGGTGCGTCGGTACTTCAAGCCGGAACAGTTGCTCACACTTTATAAAGCACAAGTTCGGTCGTGCATGGAGTACTGCTCGCATCTTTGGGATGGATCGGCAAAATACCAGCTAGAAGCGTTGGAATCAATTGAGGGACGGGCTAGGAGGCTCGTAGGTGATACCACCTTTGCCAAGGCAAAACTCCAAAGTTTGGACCATCGCCGCAAGGTGGCTAGTTTGTCTGTCTTTTATCGGATACATTTCGGAGAGTGTGCAACAGAGCTGCACAACTTGATACACCCAGCTCCTTTCAGTCACCGAACGACGAGAAGCTCAAATAGGAAACACCAATTTACGGTTGAGGTTCCAAAGTCCCGTACAAAGCGTTTTGCTTCCACATTCCTTGTGCGGACGGCGAAAATTTGGAATTCTCTGCCGGAGTCGGTGTTTCCTGATTGTTACAATCTGGGGGTCTTCAAATCGAAAGTTAATAGGTATTTACTAGGTAAGCGTGCCACACTTTAGACTACAGCCTATGCTTAACATCAGGCGGGCTGTAGTCAAACGCTTACCTATTGTGGTTTAAAAAAAAAAAAAAAAAAAAAAGGCGATTTCTTGAGCAGGATCAACTGAAAAAGTAAAAATCATCCCTCTTCCCTTTTATAAGATTTTATTCAATTAATAATTAAACATAACAGAATCAGCACCAATTTGTAATACGCATACCTTAAATATGTTTGAATTGGAGGCAGAATCATAAAATACGTGTAATACTACTGTTTGACTTTCTGTTTCGTTACGACATATCAATAAATGTTTTAAAAAATAACAATGTCATATAGAAATAAAAGCCTATTTTTTTAAAAATAAATGCACATATTGTTAAAAATAACAAAATTTAATTTAAAATTTTTAAGTATAAAAGATCTCGATGCAGAAACCTTGTATTGTATTATTAAAACTACACTAGTATGATGGTAAATTAACTTCATAGGCTTACCAGTGATGTGGTCGGCTCAGATGTATGAGCTCTTTTCATTTCGCTCGTATACGGAATTATTTGAAAATTAACTATCTGATATTGTACAAGGATAAGATTAAGACAGGTCTTTGCTGGTCCATTATATAATATCAGTTTTAAAATAATCTATTATATATATAGTTTATTTAATTAAAAATCTGTTAGTGTTATATAAAAAAATGGATTGTATGTATTGTCTTTGGTATATTTAAGTTATGGAAGTAAGTACACCCAAACTGGGAATAAAAACAATTCCTGGATCACTCAAAACATTCTTCCGTAGGGATTTCGAATCTACGACCATCGAATTGCAAGTAGAGATACTGAGTACTAGAAAAACATCTCTCCAAGCAAATATATGTATATATTATATGTTTCAAGAAACCATTATCACATTCCTTTTATATTTATATATAGCTTTGGGTAATTGTTTCAATAATTTGACACTGCCGTGATGTGTTCTTGGGATAAGATATCATAATATTATTTTGACGATATTATATTTAATTATAAGAATGAAATATTCATATCTAAGTTTTAGATGAATATTGAGGTCAAGTTTCGAGAGCTCATTAATATAAATTGTCACGGGTAGAATCAATTATATAAATAAGCATAAGTTAGGAAAAACCTAATAATAATAATTGAGTTGTCAAAAGGTTCCTCGAATTACAAGTATATGAAAGGAATAAACTATAAATTATTTAATTAACCGGTAAAACATATTAGTTTAGTCTTTGAAACAATTAATTAGGAAATTATCTATTGTAAAGAACATACAATATTTAAAAATTTAAAAATTATTCTATTATCAACTTGAACTTGAACTTGACTTTAAAACTGTTAAAACATTTATGGCCATCAATCTTTAGGGTGTAAGAGTTTAAATAATATGTTTTATTTAATTAATTCACCTTCAATATACTTTTAAAATTAAGATAACAAAATATTAACATATCTTTAAAGATATGATTTAATATATTGAAGTAAATTATAACTTTATACGTAACATAATTTTGTAAATATTTTGTAACATACTTTTGTAAATAGTTTGGAAGTCATCCTACTCCACTTATTTGGAGGGTAGTAAAAATCCCATGAACACGTCAATTTTCAAGAAGGGCTAACGAGTATTACTTGACTATTGAGATATTAATAATTTGCGATAAAAAGCTTGATTAACCAAAGCTACTAATTACATTTTAAACAAATTTATGTTTGATTTAAGCTGAACTCTAGAAATTGTGCAAGTTGGTTCATTTGGAAATTGTTTTGAGAAAGCAGCCCAAGAATCTACTTTACTATAACTTTGATATTGCAAAATATGTGTACATGTCTAGCAATTTACTGCACAGACTAAACATTTTTTCATTCTTACAATATGTTTAAAGCCAAGTATTAGTATTCATATTTAAGCTTCTTACATTATGTTTAACGCCCAGTAATAGTGTTCATATTGAAGTGTCTTTTTTAAATATTCAGTAAGACAAAGGAAAAAATAAATTTAATGCGAATATTTTTTGTTTATATATTGATCATATATCTATATCATATACAATGATTTTATATAAAAAAGTAAAAAACAGGATTTTGTAGAAAATTATTATCTTTATTATTTTTTTCTTACTTTTAGTGTACATTTAATTTATTTTAAATAATGTTTATAACAAATAACCTCAGGATTGACTTATATAAAACAATCATTGACCACCAAAAATTTAGTAATTATTAGATTTGTTTTTACTTATCTACTATATTTGGGAATGAATTACAAATACTCGTTTGTTAAATACATTTACTGAAATGGAATATTAGTCCGTATAATTTATTGATATATGTTGCACAGAAATATAAAAAATGTAACATTAAGTAAAAAAATACTAAAAGCGTACAAATACATCAGTAAAATGTGAAGTAGGAGTTAACAACTCTTTTTTGAAGTGAAACTTCATTAGAATGGTTGTTGAATTGAAACTCGTGAAAACGAAAATTGCAAACGATAAAGAAACATACTCATTGCCTAGATACAGTACGCTTAAAAAAGTTAGGTACAAAGTTTTTTCGATTCGAGTCAAATGTTACTTACCTAAAATAATAATCATACAAAAATTCATACGATTTTAGTTTTTATTTTGCCGTGATCTAAATATAAGCCTCCCTTCTACCAATCTGGTAATAAATTGTTGAACTAACTATTAAATTTTAGAATTATCTTAATTCTGTATATTAAATATTAGCTTACTTTGTTAAAGGCTATTTAGGAACATAATCGAATTCAGTTTTTTAACTGTACGCTCAAATATATAAAGTTATTAAACGCCATTTAGCGTCTAGAAGACTTGTCACGTAGTTTGTTTATATTACTTTTTCTTTTTTTTCCTATTTTCCTTCCTAAAAACGTAAAAACAAATTAATAATTACAATAAATCAAATGATAAGCATTTGTGGGAAGTTGAGTATTATAAAGTTTTTTAGCTTATTTTATAATTAAAATATAAAAAAATAGTTTTTTTTTTATTCTGATAATTTTTTACCTAAAAAAATGTCATGTAAAAAAGTTAAATAAAACGACAACCGAAAAACAGCCATCGGCAGAAATTTCATCCACACCCTGATCGTTAGTCCTAAAAAGCTTCATAAAAAACAAACTGACAACAAAGTGGTATTCTGATGGTTAAGAGACTGTTGTAAGATGTAACGTGAATGAACATCACGAGGAAAGAATCAGATCAAATATTCAAGGATTTCAATAAGCAATAGGAATATATAAATTAGTCAGAATCAATCAGTCGCACATGACATGCACAAAATTCTTTTTTTCGCTTTTATAGGTACACTTTATATGACACTTAAAAAAAAAAAAAATTATCGATTTATTTTATACTTAGTACCAACAGAACTATTCAACTTTTTTTTATTTTTTTCCCTCAACTTTGCCGGTTGTTTTATTAACAAACTGCAAGCTTAGAGAGAATATTAACTTGTTTGTATCTTTACTCTGCGGCGAAAACATGTATGAGTTAGTTTCTCTTGTTGCTTTTCATTCCATATTTAATTTCAAATATGTAAACATTGGAATATGAATAAAGTTCATAATAATTTTACATTTTGTAATTTTGTGTAGTTCACTCATTTATGTCTCGTGTGTCTATCTTTTTTATTATAATATTAATCTTTAAAATGCTGCTGAACAAGTGTTGTTATTCTTAAACCAATAACCACAGGGTGTAATAAGACAGGATATAATTAGGAAATTATGTAAAATCATGATAAATTAATTTAAAATATATTATGAGAACTATTTTAGTTTCCAACACTGTTTCAGAGAATGAGTTTCAGTGAACGTAACTTCTGTACGGAACTGTTAAAAGATTAAAGGCGCTCGCTATTAGCTCGCCATTTTTTAAATTTTGTATGTATTGCCTTGAGTTTAATAAAATATCTATCTTCTCTTAGTTTATTATTCCGATGTGATTAAAGAAATAAATAGGTTCAATAGTTGTTCAAGATAGCATAATGCTATATCATTATTTAGCTGATTTTACCAAATAGATAACTGATTAACCATTGTGTTTTTTACGAGAAACAATATGTTGTCTATGGTTTTTAAAATCTAAAATATTTTTAAATCAATTAAGCTTTAATAAAAAACAATCAAACAGGTACAAAATTTAAAAATATGTATTATGAGAATTACTACAATATTAATAACAATAATATCAATTATATATAATTATATAAGTGTAATTGCCAAAAAAAGGGTATAATTTACTTTTTAAATTAATTAATATATTTAAATTACAAACACTAAATAATGGCAATTAATGTTACTGTGAATGATAATGGCAATTAATGTTATTGTGTTTACTGTTTTTTTTTTATATTACAGTAAGTATTCTAACATACTCATTTTAATTATTTATTTGCAATACATTTGTAAATACAAAAATAATAAAGCCATTTAAAACTGATAAAAAGATATATTCAACAAAAAGTTTTTTTGAATATTCAATTTAAGGGCAATTAAAGTTTTACAAACAATTTTATGATGTTATATTTGATACTAATTGATTCATCAATTACTTATAATTTGAAATAAAAATAAAAGTTCAAGTTAAATTTATATTAAATTATTAAATAAAGAGAAAATATTTGGTAGCAAAATTGGGTTTTAAAAACTATTATCATTTTCATAGCTTACTTCGTTACGTGGATAAGGATTTCATTTTTATTTTTCTGAGAATTAGGCACAAATAAAAAAAATTAAAGAAAATTTAAATAAAAGACCAAGATCAATTCTTATCCCATCTACACAGGTTCTCAAAACTTCTAACAAAGTCAGGCTAAGACACTGGCCACTTAGAGCCGCAAACACTGAAACTTGCACGTGCCACGAGAACAAATATACGGATTAAGCTTGGCTAAGAGTACCAGAGCCGAGCTTAATTAAGCGATTTGAATTAAAAGATATGTATAGTTTCTTAATATCTTAATTAGAATTGGTGAAAGAAAGAAAAGTAATTAATTTATTTATTTATTTCCCACTTTGGATCAATACCAGTGATTACTCGTGTACGTCAAATGGAAGTGAAATAAGGGCCTAATTTGATACCATACTTACCGAAATAAGCCCTTCTATTGAGACACTCTCCATCTCAAGGCTCATACTACGAGAGTTCCAAATACGCCCTAGTTTTAGAAGAACCACACAACAAGCTCAGCCGAGTATTTTCTATTATGGTTACTGTTTCACAAACATCAAAATATTTAATAAATTAATTGCAAACAACTAGAAATACCGCAAAACCTATATCACATGACCAAGTAAAAAAAAAAAAGAACAGAACATTATTTTAAAATAATGAGAGTATAATAATACATATATTAGGTATAGGTTTGAAGAACTTTATTATCAACAAAGACATTACATTCTCACTTATGTGATAACAATAAATAAAAGTATTTACTCACAATTCTTCATCATCATAGCTGTTTTATGTACTAATATTACAATGTATAGTAATCCAAGTTATACTGAAGTAAAAATTTCCAATCAAAAACAAAACAACGAACAAATACACCTAATTCTTTAAGTTTGTACCACCAACAAAATTTTATGGCGAATTAAATTCAATCATTGTTCAGTAAATAATAATCAGATAATTGTCTCTTAAATATATGAAATGAGTTAATCTTTTTTATATGTGAGGGTATATTATTATACATTTTGTTTTGCTTAGTATACGAAAGATTAGTATGGATAGTTATATTAAACTATTTTCGAATAAATATACAGATATTATATTTGTATTTTTTTTTTATATCCATTAACTTAGTTTCTTCATATATTTTGGTAGTTGGTGTTAGGAAGTAGTAATTAAAGAATTATTTAATGATAAAAAAATTATGTCACTCTTACAAAACTTCTAGAGATTACATAAAATTATATGTTTTTATAATTAAGCTTATCTATAGTTTGTATAAGCATAAGATTACATTTATTACATTCTTATTATAGTTATTTAATTAATGACACAGGTACGAAAATGTTGTTAAAAAACATGAAGGAGTCTGACACAACTGAAAGTGTGATAGCCAAGGTCAGATATTGGCTTTAGAACGTTTATTTTTTATTATTACTGAGAGAGAGTTAAGTTTTAAAAACCTAAATGAATATAATATAAAAACAGGTTTTTTATACTCTAAAAGTTTTATTAAGAGTATGATTATAAAAGACCTGTATTATATTATCGGTTCAATAGTCATACACTGGAGTAATATAACCATTGCGTTTTTTTTTCTGTAGAGATATCGATAATTCTAATATAAAATGTAACAGTTGTTTAATACTCTTTTGATGTTTAGTATAAAATTACAGTTACACAAGTTTCACAGTCTTTCATCACGTTTATACAAAATATCTTCTTTCTTAAAGACAGTTGGAAACTTGACACTATAATAACACAAAGGAAGAATATTGTTTATAAACTTATGCTGTCTAATGCTTTATTTTAAGCTCATTAATTAAGTTTATATCACGAGTTATGAAGTATTGTATAGCTTCTAAGTAACTTAAATTTGAGAAACTTTGTTTATTGTATTACTCAATAAGATTTATATGGTCTAATAAAACTTTGAATATCCCAGGATGTCTTGAATACTAATTTTAACCTATCCGGGGATAATATCAAAAATGTAGACCTGGGATTGTTTTAATCTTAAGACCACTTAAGCTTTGGCCAAAGTTTGGTGAGTGGTGGTTATGTTGTTGTATTGTATACTGTTGTGAATGTTTTGGCGCGTAGAACTATGATGCCGTAATGAATAGTAGTAGTGTAGAAGGAGGTTAAAACGTTAACGTTGCTATCAACGTTACTACATACCCACAAGCATCGGGAGACTATTTGCGGAGCTTGCCAGCCGCTATCGTCAGAGCATCCAATCGAAAGTTCGCCACTTATGAATGGGTGTCCAAATGTCCAAATATCGAATTCGTACTCGCAAAAATAGGTATTCTTTAAATACTACCGAATTTGACGTGAACAAGACCAGATATCTGGATATACTGTATGTCTTCAATTGTACTGAAGATATGTGAGCCTGTTGTGGTATCCCATATCGACCCTTTTAACTCTGTGGATTCAAAAAGTATCGAGTCCTTAGATAACCACTAACATGCGGCCTAAGTTCAAAATAGGCGTTCTTAATAGCAGGCATCAAATATTCTACCTGTACCATTTTTAGAAAACATGTCAAAATAACTAAAATCTTTTATTCGTCAAAATGTCAATTATCCAGTGCATGCAATCAATTTAGGAATACAAAACGGGGGTGACCATAGATGATGTATTGTATTTTAGTAGCTTTGGCGCATTCTACTTCATATATATATATATCAATATATTATTTAGTATCAAATAAATACACAAAAGATTTCAAAAACTGTGAATTTTAATGAAATCTAGAGTCCAATTTAAATAAATTACAACACATAAAAAAAATACTTTATTGAAGCATTATATTTTTTATTCTTTATTGTATTCACTTCAAACCCTTGGATTTGATAACAATATTGCGTGGGAGATTGTACAAAAACAAGCAATCTCCATTCTAGATTGATAAATATATTTATATATATATATATATTAACATTATCATAAATTTCAGCTCAATCGATTTTGCTTAACTGGTTCAAAATTCAGTTCCAAGATTCGTCCCTCACTAATAAACTAAAGAACTTCTGAAGTAAAAAAAACCTTGTTAAAAATCAAATAACTTATTACTAATATAAAGAAACTATAAATGACTTAATAAAAAAAAGTATAATATTTGTCATATCATTATGCATGTGGAGTTTAAATTTTTAGCTTATATTTCCAATATATGTTAAAAATTTAGACATATCAATAAAGTTAAGTTAGTGAGAAAAAAAATAGCCTATTTCTAGGAACTACAAAATTTTGTTATCATACACTTTTAAATCTTGAGGTCTTGAAAAGATATTACATATAATGCGTAATATCTTCAACTTTTATGTCCAGAAATGTGGCCTATTTGAACGAGAGATATTACATATATACGAAAGACTATAACAGTATAAACACTCATTCTGATTCGTGTATAAAACAGCAGTTATTTTATCAATTTCATAATCGCTTACATATATCACGTACAGCCATTCATTTGTCACCGTGCAATAAATCACGTCGAACTGCTCACTAATCTAAGACATTACCTATAAATTTAAAATTTTTCTTTCATATTATTTTATATATATGGGTCTACTTAGTTTTAATAAAAATTCTGAAAGTACCCTCTATAAATTTGCAAAATATTTTGATAAACATTATTCATTTTTTTTAATGAAGATTTACTATTAACTTTTAAATACCAGACTTGCAATTTTGAAAGATATTTTCTTAGCGGATCTTTACGAAATATAGAACCTATGTTCCATATTTCAGCTTTATGGACAAGCAGTTTTAGATTTATATTGATAGTCAGTGAGGACTAACGATTTTATAAGACACATCATTTTTCTTTGTAAAAGGAATTTCTATCTCCGACATACTATTGAAACAAAGATTAAGTAACTTGTGAGGTAAAGTTGAACACAGGGTTTACCTTATGTGTTCAACTTATATTTAAACCCATACGACATATAAGCACACCATTTGAATTAGTCTCAACGTGTTATATAATTTGTTCCATTACCTGAGAACTAAATTCAGAGACGTATAACTTTTGACGGAGACTCGATCGCACAGATAAATGAGATTTTAATGGAATTACTTGTAATTCAACTAATGTGTTTAGTTTCTGATGTTAATGGATTAGTGACGTCGTCAGCTAATATGAGTTTAAATTTACATCTTGAACGATTATTGTGTTTAAAAAATATTTGGAACCTAAACCATTTTAAATCATTTTTGATTAAATTAAAAGTATTTCTTTAAATATAAATAAAATAGACTAAGAAACCTATTGATATAAAACACATTCTTTAAATATTGTGTTCAAATCCCGTAAAGTTTCTCGTGTGCGATGACGTGGCAATATAAATCGTGTAAGCGTCATGGAAAATTAAAATGGATGGAAACGAAACCGTCTATGACAATATTGTAAGATATTTTAACACAATTTGGGAACAATGAATATTTGAAAAATATACTTTATCTATGAAAATAATATAATAGATCTTTTTTACGGTTATCATATTTGTATTTTTACATTGATAAAAATATAAAATAAGTATAAACAAAACCGTTACAAATATTGAGGTAAAAATAAATTGAATTATCAATTACTGGAAATGGCTTTTTCAGCGGTATTTCACTTTGGAACTTTAAGGTTTAACTATAGGGTCTATTGTTATTTTAATAACAAAAATATAAATTCAATATCAATGTTATTTATTGTTTGATATTATCCATTTTATTATAATCATGATAAACATAATACTTATAATATCATATCATTGATTATATTCTGTTAAACTATTATGTAACATTGTTACATAAAAGAAACTAAACGTGATCATATTTTTAGGAAAATCATGCGTCTTTATCTTTATTGTATCTGTACATGCTTTTGAGTCGTAAAATCGTTTTGTTATAGATGTGTATCGAGCTTAATACGGGTTGGGTCAATTTTTATAGGATGTGGATAAAAGATACAATCTTTTTATTATAAAGATACACTTAAAGGTTTGTAGGGTTCAATGAATATTAGTTAATAGAAATGTGAAGGTTTGTTAAATATTAATATAAATATGATATAATCATATTTATAATATTATAATATTGTATATTTATAATATTGTTAAAAGAACAACCTTTCTTGAACTTTCAAAGTTTTTATGTTTATAGCCTTTGTTTATGTACTCTAAATCTTTTCTTGTGATTTAGTTTAGTTATTTATTTATTTATTTATTTATTTATTTATTTATTTTTTTATTTATTTATTTATTTATTTATTTATTTATTTATTTATTTATTTATTTATTTATTTATTTATTTATTTATTTATGAAGGTTTTATTTTAGATAAGTATAAGTAGTGGTTAAATTAGGAAACGTAACAGTATTAATAAAATCTTTACTACTTTCTGAACATAAAAGTTTCTGAACTTTGCACGAACATTTCCGGAAATACAGGAATACTAAAAAAAGTACGCAACTCTGTGTTCACTCTGTACATGACTGATTTTTACCGGAATATATGGTGTCATTGAGTTGTGATGATAGATTGGTATCATAAATCAATATGAGCTTACTCCTATCGTAGCGACCTTTATTTATCGCTGTATGCTTATCTTAAATTGGAAAATATATAAAAACTTTAGAACGTAAACCATTACCGAATACATAAAGAGCATAAACTGCTAAATAAGAATGGTATAGTACGAAAAATCTTTAGCGTTTTACGGTTTTGAGGTGAGACACCTTAGTTGTCTTAAGATTTTAACTTGTATAAGAGCTATTTACCAAGTTGGTAATACCCTCTTACAATAATAAATCTTATTTTAGTTATGTCCACGTTTCACTTTGCTTCAGGTGTACCATTTTCTGAATTTCTTTAAAAAATTTGAAAATCATAACATATATACATTCATTCGGTCTATTGGTTTTTTACGTTTGTCAATTTGGGTTTTTTAACATAATTACATCAATATATTATATTTTTAGCACTATAATTCTATAGCGATGAAAATTTTGTCATTAGTTTTTACAAATTACAAATACAATGGTATAAAAAAGACATTTAGACGTAGACTTTTATGAAAATCGTAAAAGCCTTTAATTCAAATAATTAAAAATCTTTTCATTACTTTCCAAAATTAGAATGACATGACCGAGACTACATTTTATAGTAACACCTTTTATCTACCGAGGACAAGTGACCAAACAAATATATTTAAGAAATTTGTAAAGATGCCAGTAATAGCAGCATATATTTTTTTAATTTTAAACCAGAAAATGTAAGTGTTCGACTACAGCCCGCCTGATGTTGAGCATGGCAGTTTTACCAGTAAGTACTATTTACTCTTAGCCCAGTAAGTGCATATATTTTTTATCAGCTTCATGATATTGAGTAACATAATATAATTTTCTTGAGAAAAGAAAAGAAAATAACTTCGATTCTCAAAATCGATATTTTTGTAATATCTTAACGTTTTGAGTTATAGTGAGTAATTCTCGATATTTTTTTAAAAATATACGTGTGTGTGCATATGTGAGTTGTGTTTCATCCATTTTCTGAAGCAGAAAATTAATATGATCCATCACATTAACTGGCACCCATTGTAGTATTTTTTTTAATATAAATTAATATGGTTCAACCTAACCTTTCAAACAATATTCTTTAGATGCGTCTTATGTTTCTAGAATGGTATCCAACATTTTGTACAACTTTTTAAAAATATATTTGATAACAGCTGAATTTCGCTCTTAGTGCTTTGTAATGGAACCTGTTTTTGTTTGAGCAGAGTTTGAAATTGACTCCATATCCCAGTTGACAATTGTAAAACAATTTATATGTTAGTAGCAAGGGATTTGTCCAATTACAGCTCGCTCAAGTTTTCATGTTCAATTGTGACTGTTATTAAATTTTAGTTTTAAGTAATACTTTCTATATTATTGTTTTTTGGTGTGTATAAGTTAACAACATTTTAGTGGAGCAGAATGGAGCAGAGTTTTATGTACATTGTATTTGGTACATTGGTTTCTATTTCTTCTTTCTTAATAATTAATGCTATCTAGTATATATTCGGTAAACTCGTAGGCATGTTAATTTTTAAACAAACTCGAAAATGTTTATTTTTGTCGTTATGCTATAAATTACATATTTTAAAAATGTTTATATGTCGCAGACAAGAATATTGTTTTAATTAAAGTACTTTATAAATTACTTAGTAGTAGGGCTGTGCTGTCGTCTGATTTGTAATTGCAGCATTTTGGCAGAGTCGTTTTTGTAAGTATGGATAGGCCACCTATCACTTCTTCTGCAGACGCCGATCTGGTCATTTGGTTTGTTTGTCGTGTTTGAAAAGTGTGTATAATAAAGGTGAGATTTTCTGTGAGACTATCTTCTCTATATGTGAAGTGTAGAAATTTCGGTGTTGCGGTTTTGCCATATTTTGCAAGATTGACAAAAGGGGCCCACCCCTTTACCACTGAGTCTAAATGTTTACGGCTTCATCATTCCGCCGTCTCTGGTGCCGTATCTATATATTCAAATGAAATATCTAGATAGAAATATATATACATATATAGTATAAAGAAGCTTAATTGGCGTGAAATTTCATAATCTCACACCAGTAAAAACAAATATAATATTAAGTAAACCACTTATAAATTAAGGTAGAAAAAGATGTCAAAGATCCGACAATAAGATTAATTATTGCTCATTTATAATAGATTTTTGTGTGCCGCCGTAATGTGTATAGCAATTCTTAGGTGTCAGTCGATATTTTGTTACAGAGACAAAAACGTAAAACAAAAAACCAAACTTAAATATTTTTTTCTACAGTACTTAAACCCTTATTATCATTTTCATATATTTGTAAAGAAGCTATTACTAAAGTTTTGAAATTGTATAATTCTAACTAATAATGCGATTTTATGCTACGATTCCACTAAATGCTCTGAACTTATAAGCTCATGAGATCAAGGACCTCGAAGGAGTACGAAACTCGAGACGTAGCATTGATGTGTGAGTACATTCGGATAATTGTGTATAATAGTAATCAAGTTCACAAAAGTGTGAATATAAAAATAATTTATTGCATTATAAATAATAAAATAAAAAATAAATAGTAAGTTTTCTTTTTATTATTACTTAAAATATTTTCATATATATTATAAATAATATATATAATAATATATTTATAATATATAATTTCATATATTATAAATAATATATATAATATTTAATATATTCTTTTTGATTATTATTTTAAGGATAAATATATATTTTTAAATAAACATTTCCAATATATACAAACTAAAGTTCAGAGAAGTTTAAATTCATCGAAACACTTAACCGTTTATGTTAACTTTGTTCGAGGGCGCTTTAAATAAATTTCAAACGCATTAATATTCATTGATTGTGATCTTAAAATTTTCACTCAGGGATTTTAGTGTATTATTTCACGGGTACATTGTAAACTGCGGACAAACTCTCGCTTGTTTTACATAATTAGATAAACGGTCCTGCAGGAACTTTGTAGGAACAATAAATTCAGTCCATCATTTAAACATTTAATGTAGAAGTTATTACGTTTTTGTAAATTTTAATAATGTCTGGACTTTATATCTGCCACTATATATTATCGATTATTATTAAAAATAGAATTAATATGTTATTTTTTAAATATTATGTACTATAATTTGAAAATCAATAATTATTGACTTCTATATGTTTTAAATAGCTAAAGCTGTTATTGCATATAACACGACATATAAACAATTTATGTGTACAAAAACAATTAACAATATAGTAAATTTACAAAGTGTCAGATATAAAACTACAACATGTTTACTAACATTTCCAAAACAGTCTGATTAACAATCCTGAAAACAAACACAAGTGACCTATGTAAACAAAATTAATTTATTTTGTTTAGAATAAAGGATAAAAATAATATTTTCCTATTGTATTGTATTTTAAATATTATTTACCCGAGCTAGGGTAACAAAATAGATTGCGTATTTATTTATTCCCATGGGAAGAAAAAACTCGGAGCCAAAACAGATCGAGTTTGCGATGGACATTCTTTCTCTATATTATTTTATTTTATAGCTAATAACACATTCATTTAATTTATTTGTATAAGGGTAATCAACTTTAAATTATATTAATTACAATATAAAAATATGAAAAAATGTTCATTACAAAACTATAACTATAATTTGTAACGAAAATTTTTTCCAAGAAATTCTTCGTTAATTTTCTACTTATTATAGCACACGCTTCATTTAGGTCTAGCCTTAAGTACGTGAAGTTAATTGTGTGTGCGTTTATGGCTCTCTGCGGTTACATCACTGTAATTACGTTACGGACCCTGCTCTGAAACAGAGGAATTCGCTGGAAAATATAGTTAAGCATTGTCAAAGGATATTTTAGAAGTATAATGTTTTTGTTATTTTTATATTTATAACAATTGAATAACGCATAATCTTATATATTAATGCAGGAAGCGATTTCGTTGGCACACTGTAGCTCGAGAACCACTAAAGGGAAAAATATCGTTGATGGCTCAAATCAAAGGTCTCATTACGCTACATTGCTGAAAAATAGTGACAACTCTCAAATCTCATTAGCCTAATTGCAGTAATTAGTCAAAAAATTAATTTTTCCCATAGACTTTGCATGGGGAAATTTTGCGCGCGCTTTCAAATTTTTTGTATTATCTATTGTGACTAGCTGGTCTTAGCATACTAGTGTATATAAAATACAACACAAACAACATGTTATATTTAATGTAAGGAACAAACACTTTCAATATTTGAGATAATAGCAATATCACAATCATCCGATTCTAATTACATTACCATTTTACTACACTACCACTGTTAATTGCTATGAGAATTTTCTGTAACTTGAATTCAACTCACGTCTTCCAATAAACTACTCGAAGCGTTTAGTGGGACGCGGGCTGACTTCAAACTGTTCTAGTGTAAGCTTGTAAGATGCTTACTTGGATTTATTATGCAGTAATTGTACCGATATCATTACAGTACAGTTTCGTTTTATGTTTCCTTTACATGACACGTAAATTAAACTTTTTCCGTTAAAAAATATTCTATATTTTGAAATATTTAGCCGAATGCAAGGCACGTTAATGTTTTATAACAACAATAACATCTATAACAATAACAAATTATGGTTACGAAAAATTATATTTCAATATTTCCATATCCCCTATGAAGAGATTCAATCAATAGCTGTTGAAAAGTAAGACCAACGATCCTTGAACTCAACAAGTAAATATCATAATCCCAAACAACCGTCAAAATTAAACGAAATTTATATAAATAACGTTAAAATTAAATAAGTTATTAAATAGAAAATCTCTTCAATCGGCAACTGCTTAACCGAATTAAGGTTAACTAAGTCAATTGTAGTTGATCTTGTTTACAAAGTAAATTAAGCAAAGTTAAATAGTTTTAATGACTTAATAATTTGTTATACTTTTTTGTATTTTGACTTTCTGATCCATGATTACTATCACATATAACTATTTGATTAGCAATACTATCGACTAGGCTGGAACCTATTCAGGTTCCTTATTCATGAGCTTGAAATATAGAGGAATAGCGGCGCAATGTGAGAAGTATTGCGATAATAACTACTAGGCTATTTTAAAAAAATTGCACCCACTGATTGTTTGATCGAGGATTTATAAATCAAAATTGATTCTCAGGTTATTATAGTACATTTAATTATGTTATTTATTAAAATGTTATACTTGATAATATAGACTTAATGCCATAGAGAACATCAATATTAAACAACAATCATTTTTGTATTTCTAACAAGAAAATCAATAAGGACATTTATTAAATCATGTGATAACAAAGATGTATTTTTCTTTAAAAAAACGATCAAATCCTAAAACCTTAAGCTCATATGCATATGCCACTTGAAAACTAAAGTTAGTGTCTCGGAAAAACTTTGTTGAAATATTAGCAATGTAATTTGTTTTCTCTTTCTTATAGCCGGATTTCTCTTTCTTTCTTATAGCCATATACAATTATATAATATATAATATTATTATTTGCAGCACAAAAACATTTATTTTATTACAAATATTTATATTATTAAAAATTACACAATCTGTTATGTGGCGACAAAGTAAAAGACAACTTCACTGAACTGAACAAGTCTCCGGGGAGTTCCCCGCAATATATGACCGCCTATTTGTTCTGAAATACCCTCCAGCACCTATTCGTTTGCAGCCATAAATTATTTCTCTTCATGACGCTGTGCTTTTTGAATTTGAAGAAAAATTTAGTTCTATGTAATGTAATTTAATGAACTTTATGTTATGTTAAGTATGATTTTATTATGGTTTTAAAGAATATTGTAATATTATATAAACAAGGATTTTGCCAGCGGTTTTGGCTTCATTTTACTAAATAACAAGCGGTAATGGGTGCGAGTCCCATCACATTAACTTCTTAGTTAAGTACTATTATCATTATTTATTTATTTTTCTTTTAATAAATTTAATTTAAACATAACTTGCACTAATGTTAATGAAACAATTTATTATATCATAGCAGCAGCAGATATAAAATATTTTATAACTTTGAAAATTTACATACTAGTAAATTTTATATAAAAACAAAAAAACAACATATAAAACATAAAAACAAGTAAAAATACATAACAACAAAAAGAAAATAAAAATAAACAGAAAATGATGGAGATAGAAAAGGCGGTCTTATCACCTAATGGCGATTTCTTCCAGACAACCAGTGTTATGGTAGATATACTTTTAAAAGTTTTATAGAGCAGTGCGTGGCGCAAATGTACGTAAATTAAAAAACCTACTTAAGTTATAATTATAAGTAGAATCATAAGGTTAAAAAACAACTTAAAAATATAACAAGTTTTTTGGCACTTTTTTGGCACTTTCTTAAACGAACCTACAAGATTTTCTACAAACTTCCTCTATCAGCCATGACACCATCATCTCGTCTGACCGCCAAAACGTTTGCTGCAAAGCATTCGAAACGTCGGGTTTAAATTTAAAAAAATGTAAAAATAAAGGCGAGTTATATCCTTAAAAAAGATTTATTGAAATTCCTCTATCAGCGTTGCCATGTCCATACAATATTAATTTCTTTAAAAAATTGTATATTTTAATAACTTCAACGCTTCTGGAATTTCTCGTTCCAAAATATCAACTTTTTGATAAGGAATGTAAGTAAAAAATATTATTATCAAAATTTTTAGATAATACAAAAATAAATATTTAATATTTAGAAATTTCTAAAATGATCAAAGTTTGTATGCGCTTTTAACATAGTTAAATTTTTTTTAATACTCCTTTAAAAATAGAATTAGAACAGTGAACCTCAGGGAAATTATGGTAATTTTAAGTGATGAAAATATATGACCTTATTTTTTTAACTAAATATTTTATAAGAATTAAATTGTTTATGCACAAGGAAGTTATTAAAAAGTCCTAAAAAGGAATCAGTTGCAAAACTTTTGTAATGCCAACTTTGAAATTCAAAGTATTAAAGAATAAAAGGGAACTGCCAGAAACTTATTGAAGCAATCAGATTGTTCAGATTTCATTTAACATTAGCGAATTCTTGTCGAAACCCAATCACATTAAGGGCCCATTTAAACTTCTTGCTCCGGCAGGATTCTCTAATTTTTGTTAGCCTTAAAAAAACAGATGAAGCTTTAAAGATTTCTTAGATTGAATTATTTACCAATTATCAATTTTTTTGACGTTTGTGTTGCGGGTGTATCGTTTGTCTAGAAATTGTGTAAACCAATTATTTGTAATTGATAAATTCTTAAGGCATTTCAGACAGACAATACTTTTGTACATAATCCAAAGCAGTGTATTATTGTATTTCTTTTTATTATTTCTTACCACAAAAAACGGTTATCAAATTGAAAAAGTATTTTGAAAAATCCTTCTGTTAGTTTCATAAATGATCACAGTATATATACTGTTTAATTTTATTAGTGTAGTATAATACAAATTATATTAGAATGAATATGACTATATTTAGAAAAACGTAGTAACATTTTTCACGTAGTACTTACAATTTTTATAATATAATCAAAGTATACTTGGTTTTCATAAGAGCGTCCCAACTCCATCCGGATACATTTTTTTTATTACAGTAAAGATATAAACGTGAAGATAAATTTTGACATCAACTACATTATATTCTAAGAGTGGCTTAGACAAGAATAAGGAAATCATTTATAAAAAACAAAACCACATAAAAACTCTTGGTTCCACGATCACCAAAATCCGTTTGAATAAAAATTTACTTAGCTAAATTTGTGTCTTTATTTTATATTCAGGAAGCTTATTATTTGCATTGTCTAAAATATTTTCCGTTTTTGATTTTTCTTTTGTCTTAAGTTAACAATCATATATTCTATTCACGTAAAATTTATATAAATATTAATAAAACCACGGTTGGATGAGTATTTCTAAAAAACAGTAATAAAAAAAATATCAGTAAAGTAAAGTAAAGTAAGTAAAGTATTAAAAAATAATAAAAATGATACAGTATTTATTTTGTGATACTAAAAATCCTGTTTACGCTGAAATAGTTATTTAAAATAAATTAAATAATATTTTTTATATGAGTATAATAAATACAAGAATTTAAATATTATGAAAAACCTTTTAACATTTCGCACTATTAATTTCGCTGCTGCTATGTATATAAAACTATTTTGTGTATTTGTTTTATCTGAGTTAAAATATTTTAAATATCATCATATATACCGTCATATGGTTTTCTATATTTGTAATGACTGACCATTTTTCAAAACAAAACAAATTCTTAATTCTATTGCACGTACAAGTACATTAATGTATTTTAAAAATGGGATGTTTATTCTGCCAAAAATTTAAATTGAATGGTTCGCAAATAGTGAAATTTGCACCCCAAATAACAAAACAATAACGCACAAACGGACAAAATGAAAGGACCGTTACACTTGGAATGTTAATGGAAAAAGCGAAAAACTGTTACATTCGAATATTTGAAATTCTTAAATCTATTGAAATAGCATCGAATAAATAACACCGAGGTCTTTAGTTTTGGAATGTTTGCAACAAACAAACAAATTTATATTAAATAAAAAATCGGTAAAGTAAATAAGCCTAACTTTAATACATTTACTAATTTTAATTCATTTATTGTAATGAAATCTTTAGATAATCTTTTTTTTTTTTTTGATAATGTTTCAATTTGTTTGAAACGTGCAAGAGCGAATGAAACTTACAAAAGGATTCTGACACGGTCCGTGCCAAGTTTTTTTCGTTTACGCTTTATAAGAAACTTATTGACCCTTTTAGATTCGAAAGGCGTTGGAAGTAATTTCGTATCGAAAACGCTGAAGTAGGGTTAAGTGAAACTTGGACGATATTGGCCTTAATAGAAATTAAACATTAAACCTGATTTTATATACCATCTAGTTGAACGTGTTTCTAAGTTTTAGCTAATTTAAAAGAAAATAAATAATTAGTTTTTTTGCTATATAACTTATACGATTACACAATGTTATTTGTTTATTTACAAAGGCCAACGAGGCTTTTGTATTACTTTTGGTAATACAGGAGTCCGTAGGCGTTCGTTATTACATTGACCAGATGACTTGTTTGCTGTTATATATTATAACCTTTTATATTTTATATAATATATCAACCTGCTGTTGTTCGGACATCGTAGCCCTGCCATCTGACCGCCTTAATAAATAAAATTAAATTATAGTCAATTCATTTATTCTAGATTTTCATTGTCCATCTATTAAGGTGAAGTAGTATACCTAAAGATTAATGGCAAAAAACATCGGTATTTGTTAAAGTATGTAAAAATATTTCATACCAGACTAAAAAATACAATAATCCAAGCATGGCGTATAAAAAGCGCAAGGTTTTATATTTAATGATAAAGAAAGAAGCATAAAAAGCAGATACAAATGCAGAAACAGAGGCACTTATAAGTTTGTATGCGTATTTTCTCTAAAAGGGAATAATAAATAGAAAGAAACATAATTTAAATTATAAAATATTTATATTAACCCTATAACAAATGTTTTATATCATTATCTTTTTCAATACCGTTTAAGTTAAGAGTCTTAATTTTTTTTTTATAAACCCGGTTCATTGTATCCTGATATCTATAAAAGACTTTTTTTTTCTAAACTTAAAAACACCCGCATTCAGTCAAGTAAGTGGTGTTGCGTTAATTTAAAAATAAATAAGACTATCACTACGAACAAAATCTTTTATACCTTTGACGCTGTTACAATAAAGGGTCGAAAAAAAAACACAAGTTTCTTTTGAACGACATCATTAATATATTTTAAGGTAATTTAAAATAGTGTTTCTGTATAAAATTAATTTAAAAAAAAAAGTTGTTGAGCTTATATTTATTTTTGAACCACTTCAATCAGCTTATACAATCTGTAAAATTTTAGATCTCGGTGGTTAATTTCAGTATAATCTCTAGTCCCTTTATAGAACGTGATAGATCTCTTTAAACCATTTCTGTTAGAAGTGTCAGAGTGCTTCATCATCATGTTTTTATCAAAAAAAGTCCAATTTGCGTCTCGGGAAAACTCATTGTTTTTGATTAAAATTATTATTGTCCTTTTATATTGGTGTACATCCAATTTACATTCTAGTCGAGTTGACTTGTTTTAAAATTTTAGAAGGCCATTTAACATTGTCGAATGGTTACTAAGACAATAAAAAACACTAAATCTTTTCCATTTTTGTTCTTTTTTTTAAATATATTCAAAAAGCAATAGTTGAAAATTTTGCGGGACCTTATATTTTATTTAGTAGATTATACTTATTTTGCTGAGCAAATTACAATTTCAAGGTTCATTTTTCAATATATAATAATAATAAACGTAACAGGAAATAACAATAATTTTTAAAATAATAAAAAATGTTTTTAGTTTTCTAAAAACATTTAAAAAATCTTTCTTTAATGAAAGCGAAGCAAGCAAAAAACAATCGCAAAATCTTTTAATTTATAAACAATTAACTTTTATTAATTAGTTTGATATACCAAAAAAAATAAAATAAACGGTTTCTATGAAATCCTTGAGAAATATGGTTAAATGAGAATAGGACACGGGCCTTTGCCTTTCTGGGTTTGTGGTAACACCCCAAGTCTCGGGTGAGCATCTGAGTGGGCGCTCATCATACAAGACAAAAATATAAAAGTTACTTTAGGTACTGTGCAAAACTTACAATATATAAAAATATTAGAACAATATCTCTGACTTTTATAAACATAAGAACTCAATAAATTTTCAAAGAGTAACTTCGTTCGTAAATGTGTATAATTATTAATAAAAGCACATTTGAGACCCAATAATCTATTCATATCGAATTTCACCCTGTCCCTATACCGTTTGTATTGATATGCCAGACAGGCTAGCATTCTCTTGGCACAAAGGAAGCGTGTTAGTGATTAATGTCTCATGATATTGACGTCCATACAAATTATTACAATTTCATCATAGTACATTATTTGTAAATTTTGAATAAACAACTTTTTATTATAAAGTTATAACATTGCTCAGTATGTTTCTTATTTTCATTTAGTTATTATTTGTATTAAAAAAAATTCAAATAATTTTTTAATTTAAAAACAAATTTTAAAAAAATTAAAAAAAAAATTTTTTTTTTTTGTAATAATTCCCAGATCAAAAATCTGGTTAGAGTAGGAAATATTAAAATTATTTTGTTGATAAAACTAAAGCTGTTTATATTATTTTTATTTTTGACTCCTTTTATCGTAATGGTTTTATTTCGGACAAAAATTTCATAACAATATATCATTTTATTTCTAAAAACTTTAAATTCTCTATTCTTTTTAGAATTTTGTCCTATCCCTATTTTATATATTCACACATATTTATATTATTTACACAATTTTATATTATTTTAAGTAATCGCACGAGGACTTTAATTGAAGTAATAGATGATATCACATTGACAAAAGAGAAATAATATTTATTATTCAGTTAGATTTTAATAAATGTTTCGACTATACTTTGAACTATTAATAGTTTTACGATGATTTCTTAATCTTACCTCCATTAGGTTTTTCGAAATTAATTTGTCTCCTATTTTCTTTCTGGCTGTAGTACATTTTATAGTAAACTACAAAAACTTTATTAGTGGGGAAAAACATAGTCTTCTTGTTAATCCATTTACAATTAAAAGCATTTAAATATTATTACTACCTATATGTAATAAATTTACACCTCCAAGGCAACACCGCCTCTTCGCACTTGTGTCTTCCTAAATTTCCTGAAGTGTCATGTTATATATATCATTATTTTAACAAGACTAACTTTTTGTAGATTTATATTTAAAGTAAAAGCGATGTTGCAAATGTAACGGATTTTATGCACTAATTTTCTGTTAGCGCCATTTCTCAGTTTAACGTTTTTATTCATTTTGTCTGGCTGTGCATCACAATTGTTTCGTTATTCGACCAATTTAGTTGTTACAAGGAAATTTAAGCTTTCAATTAGCACAAAAATTGTTTTGTTAAAATGCTAACGAATGCAAAAATACTGAAATATTTACCGCTTATAACAAGTACATACCTTATTGTTATATATATTTCAAAGACAACATGTTGATGTTGAAGTATACATACATTTTTTATGATATTTTCTAAACAGTAGAATTATTTAAGAAATATTATTTTAACTTTTAACTAAATACCTACTTTCATTTTAATATAGAATTTTTTAACCTCTTAGTTATGGTAAAAATGTAAAATTTTTTTTTTTTTTTTTTTTTTTTTTTTATGGAAAAGGAGGGCAAACGAGCATGCGGGTCACTGATAAAATGTGATCACCGCCGCCCATGGACTCTTGCAACATCCGAAGACTCACAAGAGCGTTGCCGGCCCTGGAGATAGGAATAAACGCCTTTTTTGAAGGTACCCATGTCGTATCGATCTGGAAACACCGCCGAAGGAAGCTCATTCCACATCTTTGTGACACGTGGAAGAAAGGTACTTGCAAACCGCACAGTAGAAGAACGCCATGCATCCAGGTGGTAAGGATGGTAATGAAGGCGGTGACGTGCTGTGCGGTGATGAAATTCGGCGGCAGGCATCAGATTAAATAGCTCTTCGGAACACTCCCCGTTGTAAATGCGATAGAAGACGCACAAGGAAGCCACGTCTCTACGCAGTGCCAAAGAGTCCAGCCGTTCACAGAGCACCGGGTCCCCGACAATCCGTACGGCTCTCCGTTGTACGCGGTCAAAAGGTAGAAGCTGATATTGGGGTGATCCGGACCAGAGATGAGAACAGTACTCCATATGTGGCCGGACCTGCGCCTTATAGAGCGCAAGTCTTTGGCCAGCATTGAAATACTGCCTCGCTCTATTGATCACACCCAATTTCATCGAGGCCAACTTGGCCTTGCTCTCCAAATGACCACGAAACCGACAGTCGCTCGAAATGTCGAGTCCCAGTATTCTGATACTTGGCGAGGCGGTGAGGGGTGTGCTCTCGAAGAGTGGCGATACGACAAATGGGGTTTTCTTGGTGGTAAACGCGCAAACCTGTGTCTTTTGGGGATTAAACTGGACGAGGTTCAGTTCACCCCATTCTGAGACTATCCCCAGGGAGGTCTCTATAGAAGACACAAGTTTCTTTCGACACTCGTCGACGTTTTCCCGAGAGAGACCTGCACGGCCGGAATATACCGCATCCCCAGTGCTGTCATCCGCATAACAATGTATGTTGGAAATATCCAACATATCATTGATGTGCAGGAGAAACAGGGTTGGGGATAGCACACAGCCTTGGGGTACACCAGCGTTCACGGGCTTGGGGTCCGAGCAAAAACCGTCGAGAACGACCTGTATGCTCCGCCCAGTGAGAAAGCTGGTGATCCACTTGCATAAACTCTCGGGAAGCCCATAGGAAGGAAGCTTCGAAAGAAGCCCCTTGTGCCATACACGATCGAAGGCTTTCGCCATATCCAGACTAACTGCCAGACCCTCTCCCTTGCTTTCAATAACCGCAGCCCAACGGTGTGTGAGATATAACAGAAGATCACCAGCCGATCGACCATGGCGAAAGCCATATTGCCGGTCATTGATCAACTGGTGATCCTCGAGGTACGCGAGGAGCTGACGGTTTATGATATTCTCCATTATTTTGGAGAGAAGAGAGGTGATGGCGATAGGTCTGTAGTTAGCCGGATCCGAGCTATCACCTTTTTTAGGGATCGGATGGACAAAGGCACACTTCCACGAGACCGGGACTACGCCTTTGAGATAGGAGTGCCGAAATAAACGCGTTAGCACTGGAGTCAACTCAGGGGCACACGTTCGTAGCACCAATGGGGAAATACCATCCGGCCCACTCGACTTATGAACATCCAAGGAAAGTAGAGAACGACGAATGGTTTTTTGCCGGAAAATTATTTCCGGCAATGAACTCTGACACCGCTGGATGGTAGGCGGTGTTTTCCCTTGGTCGTTCAAAGTCGAGTTTGAGGCAAAAAGAGTGCCCAAGAGATCGGCTTTCTCTTTTGCCGTATGGGCCAGAGAATCATTCCCCGTGTGCAATGGCGGTAGGGACGGCTGGCAAAAGTTACCCAGAGTGGCTTTAGAAAGCGCCCAGAACTTGCGCGTGCCTGGTGGGTACCTTGCCAACTGATCCCCAATTTTGACGACATGCTTGAACTTTGCTCTAGCGATTTGCCGTTTGAAGAATCTGGAGGCACGATTATATTTCCTCTTCAGAACTCTAGAGTTCGGATCCCTTGTGACTATCGATTTAGCCCAAGCCCGGTACGCCTGCCGTTTGCCGGCTGCTGCAGCCCTGACAGACGCATCAAACCACGGCCGCGATCTGCCACCAAGTGGTACCACAGAGCTTGGAACGAATAGTTCCATGCCCTGTAGTATCACATCAGCTACAGCCGCAGCGCAGTCACTGGGATCATCGGAAGAGAAACAAATCGGCCCCCATGGGTAGGATGCAAAAAAAGACCGCATTCCATCCCAATCTGCTGACTTGTAGTGCCAAACGCCACGGGTCGCAGGTGTTGTGCGAGCCGGACGTTGAAGTGGCACTACACTCCGTATCAGGCAATGATCGGAGGACCCAAGGGGGGCCTCAACAATAACCTGGTACTTTCCGGGATGTGTAGTCAGCAGAAGATCCAACAAAGAGGGCATGTGGCTGTCCACGTCTGGTAGACGGGTGTGCGTCTGAACCAACTGGGACAAACCATTTGCCAGAGCAAAGTTAAACACAGATCTCCCCGCGTAGTCAGTGGAACGCGACCCTAGCCACTCGGCATTGTGCGCGTTGAAGTCCCCGAGGACTATGACTTCAGCTGAGGGAGTCTGTGAAAGCAGTTCGTCAATCTTCGCCTGAACATGGCCCAAGAGTTGCTCCGTTTCTGCATTACCACTGTGGGACCTGTATAGGCACGCGTAGACTCTGACGTGATCGTCCATGTCCACGCGCAGCCAAAGTAAAGACAGATCCCGACCTTCAAAAATCTGGAGGCGACGGTAGCAGATATCCTCCCTCACGAACACAGATACCCCGGCATGTGGTATAAAATGATGTTCTAGTTTATACCCGGGGTATGAAAGGTACGCTGTGTCGCTCGGTTGAGATATCTGCGTCTCCGTCAAAAACAACAAGGCCGGCTGCGCCGTCTCAAGGTGGTAGTGGACGGCGTTTAGGTTAGAGTGAAGTCCCCGGATGTTGCAAAAATCCACATTTAAAGTGGAGCGGGGTGCCGCTCTGTTTCCTTGTCGTTTGCCCTCTGTAAACACAAAATGCGATACTTTGCCCGCCCCAGATACGACGGGCTGCCCGAGCAAAATCGGAGAGTGGTTTCCTCGATTTTGCTCGGGGAGGGATTCTCCGGCTTCATGAAAGCCGGTACCCTCCTGGGGTATATTTATTTTAGTAACCGCATTCATGTTTTGGCGGAGGAGAGGGGAGGGGGGGGGGGAGTTGGGCTTCCGGAAGCTCTCACTCACCGGACGGAACATAACCAAATAAGTTTGGTTACTTCACGCCGATCTTTTGTGAGAGGGTGGTCCTTCCCCGGACGAGCCAGCCCAATACGAGCTGTAGTCAGATGACTACAGCTAGGCTCTACCACCTATAAAAAATACTATGTATCTTCTAGATATATAAAGTTGCGCACCCTTCCTACTAACACTTCATAACCAGTGGCACCGAAAACGCTATAATTTTTATTTCGCATCATCTAACCAACTGCACCATTTTTATTTTGTTATTTTAGTTATAAAATACTAGGTCCAGGCAAGCGGGGTTAACCTCGCGACGCAGTCGACCGAACCAATGGCTAGTGTTAAACATTGATGTTTAATTATGAATAAAAAATAGAATTTGATGTCATTACTTGTTTTGAGCAAATTTATAATTGCAAATAATATTAATCGAAAACAATAGAGAGAAATGGCCAAAAATAAGAGATCAATAAAAAATCGTCAACACACACACATGACTGAGTTGAAAGCACGTGAGACGCCTCTGAAGTAGTGTAGTAGGAATGGTCGCGCGTTCTATATGTTATATGTTATATGTTCTATATGTTCTATATGTTAGCTGTAGGACACATTTTACTAGGTCCACGCAAGCGGGGTTGGCCTTGCGACGCAGCGTGCGCGAAACAAAACCGTTCTATATGTTTACTATATGGAATACTACATTTTATCAATTATCTCAAAAACTACAATTACGATTCGTCTGATTTTCAATCCATAACGAGTTTTTCTCATTATGCGCATGTGTGAAAAATTTCGTGCATATAGCTCTTAAAATGAAGGAGGAGTTGGGTAACAAGGAGTTGAAAATTTAAATAGTAAAGAGGTTCGCTTCGCTCAGCTCAATAAATCCTACTTGACACATAACAAAACAAAATTTTGTTAAAACTTGTTTTAATTTTTAAAAGAATTTAAGGCCTTGTTGTTGTATGGAAATATTAAAATATAATTTTAATATTGCCAAACTTTTTATCACAGAATTCTCGTAAATAATGAATATTTGTGCTCTAAATTTTATTTATTATTTAAATTCATTCAGGTAGGAAAAGCCAAATTATAAAGCTTATTGCGACTTCAATCACTTTCTGTGAATTGATTATTGAAATTATATACATTTACAAAATAAAAACTACTTCATAGCAATCAAGGATAAAAGTAAAATTTCCGTAAACGAATTAAATCGAATCAGTAGTACCCGAAATTACACTAAAATAAATCGTAAATGAAAATCGTTAAAAAAAGAGCAGAAAAAAAAATAGTAGCAGAAATGAAATGTTGGTTCACAATATTGATCAATGATTTGAATACCTTAAAAATTATCATTTATAGTAAAAGCCTATACGTATATACGCATACATACTCGCACTAATCGAATTGCTTGTCACAGAATGTCACAAATTGTGACGTCAGCACACGGATGTATGAAAAATAAAAACAAATCCTGATATTGAGTAATTAAGAATATTTGTGATGTGAGATATTATCATTTTTTAATTCAGGTTGGTCTAGTTGTAAATTAAGTCGGGAGGACATACTTTGTAATGCTTAATTGCCACATATATTTTAAGAAAGTATTTAAATTTTTGAATGAACACAGGTAAGTCAAATTTCAGTTATAATAAGGAATTATAAAAAAAAATTAAACTATTTCTTAAATTATTTCGACTGTTTTAGTTAGAAGTATTCCAATTTATTATAACTATGTTCTTATTTTGGGTTGACTTTTAGTAACTCATAAATCAAGTTTCAAAAAATCATGAACTTTAAAAGCTTTCTAAATGTATTAACCTGCGGATTTTTTAAGTATTCATCACAATTTAAAAGGGCTTTCGGCATCGCTATTCACGCGTTTGTAAGAACCTTTAATAAGAAACGTCTGTACGCTTTTATATTTTCAGGCTTTAGCTAAAAGCGATGTAAGCAATCTTTGAACCAAAGGTTACAAACTCGGTATAATAAGCCATGAAATACATGTTTCTAATCATTTTAATGATTAGAAATTATTAATGATATTAAATGACTTATTCATAATGAAGATAACTTTCGTCCAGACGACAATGCAACTTATTATTTCATTAATTATTTCAGTGTAGTATAACATTGAAATATTGCTAATATTAAAAAACAGAAACGCTGTTTGTTTTAACGTGTTAATCTTCAATACTACCAGATTTATTGGAAAAATTCTTTTGATTATAATAGACAGGTTCATTAATGAAAAAGGAATGCTATTTAGCATAACTGTTCTACTTTTATTTATTCTTATAATAAAACTATTACTTCATGGGTGGAACCGAGAATAAGAGCTAGTATAATATAAAGTTAAGTTAAGAATCCTAAAGAAGAAGAGTCCTAAAATTCATTTTTATTTTTAATAGAGTATTAATTTTCTTATTTTAATTTCTTTAAACATATAGTTTAAATATAAAGATTGTATGAATGACAGACTGAATATTATATATTTTTAAACAACTACGAAGACCTAGCCTTAATACGGTGTCCTTCTCTGAAATGACATCTTGAGTAATAGTCTTACCACTCACGTCAACCTACACCCAAACACAATTAATCTTTTTAAAATATCGTGATATTAAAAAAAAAACATCTGAAAAGTTTAGGTTATATTTTCGTTCTTCCGTTGAGTTTTGAAAAAAATATAGAATGACCATACTTATACCCCTGACTCGTAACGAACTTCATGAAAGTCACTCTATTGACAGATATTAACTTCCTGAGCACAAAAAAATAGTCTTAGATTTGGCCAATCTGTTAATCAAAAATTATGAAGGGTCAAAATAGGAAGGTGAGGTTAATGAATTATTTGACCGATTTTGTACAAACTTAGAATTCTTATTAAGTGCAAGTAGTTGATTGATGAAAACTACATCAACTGAAAAACAAATTTTTGGTTTTTCCAGAATTGACTGGTTTTGATTGGCATTCTACAATTACAAATTTCCTTAAAATCATTATTATTAAAATTTTAAAAATATGATTTCAGTGGCAGCAATAGATTTTTTTTTTTTAAATAACAATCTTACTGAATACTAGAATTCTTACGTTATCAAATTCACATCCTAACACACTTTACAATTCATACGTTTTGGTCGTATAAGAAAACTTGAAACTAATTTCACGGTTGACTGATGTTATTCCCGAGTCGCTAACTTTATTGCAATGTGATTTTCTCATTTGTTCTACAAGCTCTGTTCATATGTTTATTGTTTGAATTATAAGTGCCTAGTTAGTTGCTTTGAAATAAAACAACGAATTTTTGTTTAAGTTGGATAGCAAAGTAACACAGAGCACAAAAAGTCGGTCAAGTACTTAACAAACAGGTTAGTAGTCAAGCTGTAACATATACTAGGCAAATGTGAAGAGTAAAGATAAAATATACATTTACAATAAAACATAACTTGCTTTTCGCATATGATTCCTTATACTTTAAATAATTTTATACGAAAATTCAATTTCATAATTAAAGTATTTGAAAATTTTATTTTTAAATAATACTATAAAAGATGAATAAAACAGTTCCTGGAAGCATAAAAGCAGTAAAGTTACAGCAGCTGGTGGCTGCTTCTTGGCAAGTAATTATCCGTATTTCAAGACTGGCCTACGCTTTTAAAAGACGGCTTACAAAGTTTGTTCCAACAACTTACCCACACAAAGTGGTTAGTTTTACCATAGTGGAATGTAATTACTATAGTGATTTTATAATCAATATACTTTAATATATTCAAATATAGTCATAATTAAACGCTGAGAAGCTTTTGTTGAAACAATGCAGAAATGGATGTCTAATTAATAAAATAATCTAGGTCAGGCTTTTCAAAGTGAATGAAAAATTTTAAAGTGTGGCAACTTCTGAAAAAAACCCAGTTCCAATTCAAAAGTTTCAAATTAAAGTCTAGCGAATACTATTCTTGCTACTATTATAGCAAGATTTAATGACAAAAAAAGAAAGATGGCCTTTTTCCGATAAAACATCATCAGCACATGTATTAAGTTTAAGATAGTAAAACATTCAATGTAGAGTAGTGATTTATAAATCTTAAGGATTTTCAACTATATCATACACTAAATTACTTTTGATAAATTATAAAAAAATATTTACTCATAATACTTTTAGAATTTACAATAAAAGTGTAAAAAAATAATATTATTTACTTTATAACCTCCTAGATCGTCTAGTTTTATTGTTTTTATTGTAGATATGAAATAAAAAATTAGCTTGTGCCAATTAAATTAATTATAAATTGAACTAAGTATTTTTAATCAAAAATACTGGGTAAATGAAATTGGAAGATATATCACATAAATCAAGGAGGTAAATGAGAATAGAACGGAAAAATAACCATTAGAGCAGTCTTTTGGAAGATCAGAGCGACGCGATTTAAGAAATTCATTTTATTTTACGTTGTTACAAATTTCTTTCTATTTATGGACGGTAATCCGAATGGTTAACTGTTATTGCTTAATTAAATCTTCTTTTGTGATGTTCTTATGAAGATAAAGAAATAAATATAATAGGATTTTTTGGTTTAATCCGTGTTAAATGTTACGGACTTACTACATTAAAGTTATTGCCATATGATAAGTATTACAGTTTATCCATGTACTTGGTATATAATATATTTATTTTATATATTATTGTGTTCTATTTAATAGCATAGTAAGTAAAAATGTCGAGCCATATTTGAAACTACTTCATAAACTGTTTTTTTATACTGGAAAATATGTTAAAATATTTTTACGACACTTGCTATTTCTGGTGTGGAGTGTTCTAAACATTAAAATCATAGCGTTAATATTTTAGATATTCATTTGTATATACAAAATACACTTTTATATATAAATTTTTAGTGATTATTTTAAATTTAGAAATGTGCTTAATAACTAATAACCAGTTGGATGTGATACTGTTATTTCTACTTTTAGTTAAACACTTTCTTACTTTAAAAAATGTTTAAAAAACTAACAAAAATTATATAAAATATATCTGATATTATATTTAGATGTAAATATTTTTTTTTAAGATAAAACGCTGTCATGTTTAATTTTATTTCAGTTCATCAGAACACCTAATAATAACAGTAGCCTAAATCAAAACGATGATATATAGCAAAAACAAAATTCGTCGAAACTTTTTGATTCCCAAAAATAGGGTTTTTCTTTTGTTGTCTGACAAAATATTTTAAAATATCATTCCATTCATTGACCCATTTCCAATTATTTATAGTCCATTTCGATAGTAAGAGCATTCTTTTGTTGATATAAATCACTTCTGAACAACTATAATAATGCTAATGAATTTCTTTCAGATTCAAAACCAAATTGTTTTTTATATTTTGAAGACATATAATTTTTACTTTTAAACTTCATAAATAAAACAATACCTTAATATGTTTTTTAATATGTTGTTTTACAACTTATATAAGTTTTAACGTTAATTATCATATAGTAAATTTCATACTGTTTTCGTATATTGTGTAGTTACATTTAATTTGAAAATGAACTCTAAATTTCATAAGAAGAAGCAAAGATTTTTCTTTAATTTTCAAAAAGGTAACTAATGTTATTACCGCATTTAATTGAGAAAGTTTTTTTTATTGTTTTTGCCATTGTTCATTGTGAAGTAAATTTAGTATTCCCCCATCTCGACAATTATAAAAGTTTTAATTGTTCATACTTTGGTAATTAGATAAAAAGGACTCATGAGCAGCGGAATTATTAAAGAGAAGTTACAAAACTGGAATCCATCACGTTTGAAAATGTACGAACTTTCAAACAAAATAAAATAAACGGTTAAGTGAAAAATAGAGATAAATTTTTGTATTTTATTTAAATTATATAATATATTATACCTTGTGCGCTGTAACATGGTGAGTATGACACTGTCAGTAACGTTTCGTTTCTCTTTTGACAGTTTATGGATTAGGATTTTAGTTATAATACAAAAAAAAAATTAAGCAAAGTGTTATGCGTATAATATAATGCCCTAGACGAATTTAGTGAGGGGATTTGCTGATATGATGGAGAGTCTATGTTTTTTATAATAAAAGAGTGTATTGTGCGTAAATAGTTAAATTTTTATTGTTAAACAGTTTATAAAAGGTTGCTAAGAAAAAATGTATTTTATTATTCTAAACTCAGATCAGAGTAGGTGCTAGTGCTCGTACTGACAGCATCACAAGGGTAAACACAATATCTGCCGCGCTGATGCGCTCTAGAGCAAAAATGTAGTCTATTTTGATTATTTTATATAAGTGTAGACAAGTTCATACACGGAGTAACACTGCACAACTGAACAACACATTAATTTTTATAACAGTATTAAAGGGAACTAGATTTATGCTCTGAGTATCGTAAGCGAAAAAAACGTCCATCCTGAGTCATGTGGCACTGACAGACGTCACCCGCACTATGCTACAACGCATAAGGTATACATTTAATGCAGTTACACTATTTCCGTTAAAAGATGTTTTCAAATAATTGATTACTACATTTTACCTTTATTTGTTTTTTGAATTTTATATCAGAAAAGTTCACATTCAATATATTTTAGGAGCCTTATGAAATGAGAAACTAAGTATGTTTATTTTCTAGACTGTTCATTAATTTGAGATACCTTTTTACTCACTACGACTTTTTAATTTAATTAGACCGTAACTTTTACAGTGAAGGTTAATTTTAATACATAGTTGATAGACTGCTATTTCCGGAATTTTGTCATTTCGTAAAAGTTCAGGTATGTTCATATTAATTTATAATAAAATCCATTTCTTATTAAGATTTCTTCTAGCGGACTTCTAGTTAGAGCTTCCCCGAAACAAAGCCTTCTTGGCTCTCGGGCCACTTCTTACACTTTTCAGACAATACCTCTTTGTTGCCGTGAATATTAACAAGAAAAATAATAACGGTCCGTGGACTATACGTGAGATTGTACCATTGTGTGTACTTAGACTTGGAAAATACTTAAATCTTTTTTTGAACAATTTCATTATTAAGGATCTCATTTTAAAAAAATATTGTCGATATTATACTTCTTGCCATTTATTCATTAACATCTTATTATTTTATTTCGTAAAAATATTTATTTCATTTTATTTTTTTAAAGATACAGTACAGCCTTGAGATAATCAATAACACCCCAAATATTTTTATTGGTGTTAGTGGTAATGTATGTCATCTACTACAAATAGATCAGATGAAGTAAATCCATTTACTCGACTCAGTGAGTAATAAATATTATTCGAATAACTAGTAAACTCAAATCTTATTCAATGCTTGCAGTCTTACTTGTACCAAAAGTTCAATTTTAGAATGTAGTTCACAAATAACATGGTGTCAGGTGTATGTAAACCGGAGCTTCCGCCTTCCGTAGCAAAGCTCTCAGTTCTATTTTACGATATCTTTCATTGAAGACATTCGAATAGAGTTTACTTTTTTTGGGGAATAAAAGAGAATATATATGTCTCTTTTACAGTGTGTACAAATACAACTTTTATTTATCAAAATTCAAACACCCGATTTATAGCCACCCCAAAAACTTTATTCTATCATCATAAAAGTAACTTAAAATCACACGAGTTGTTCGACTACGAGAATATTATTAAACCGCCACCATGCTTCTCCACTAATTATCTTCTAATTTTAATGTCATGTGATTAAAATCATCAAAATCTTATAGATATTGTGATAGCACCCATAGTAGGTAACGGGTTTGATACTATTATTGACGCCGCTATTGCTAACGTTTTAGCAAAACTGCCACCATCAATTCGGTATTACCATCGCACAAACTATAATTATTACTAGCGCTACCACCCTCGCTACAGCAATTGCTACCACTATTTCAACCACTTACTAGCACAAGTTAGCGCTGCCAGTAGCCACATTCATCGACAATACAACTGCCAAAACCAATATTTCGATGTGGTTGCGAAAACGCGACCGCTGGGGCTACCGTCACTTTCTACTTCCAACTACCATCAACTTCTACTTCTGATTTAAATAATTACACTCTCCACCATGGAAGCGTGATCTTTATTTTAATTTTATGCGTACATCATTATTATAATTACATTGAAGACCTTACCAAATGAAGTTTTTAAAGTTTTGTGTTTTTTTTTTTTTAAACTTAAAAAAAAAATTATTTAAAATAACAACCACTGTTAAAAGCGACTTTATTCTATTTTTTTAATATTTTAGAAAATTTTAAGAACTTTTGCATTTACTCAGACCAAACTTATGTTACTCTGCAACCGGGTAAAACCAACTAACTTGGCTAAAGTAGGCACACTGCCAAGAGAACATATTGTGAAAAGTACCAAGTTTCCAAACTTTAATAAAGTTAAATTACTACTGGATGAATGGCTATGAATTCATGAACACAAAAACATTACCTATTCCTAGCTGAGACTCAGTTTCTAAAGTCCTTTAACACTACTTAAACTTGAACCAAAATAAGCTGCTTGTGAGAACGTACAGGTTTATTTATAATAATGCTATTGTCAAAATTCTATTTAAATTAATAAGGTGTGATATTCACATTTATATTGTAGGTATATACAATATAGAATTATAGCAACTACTAAAATATGAAAATGTGCTTTTAAACTAAACTTAAAATCTCTATATTCAAATTAATATTTAAAATGGTTTTATAGTAACGTTACAAAGTTACGTACGTACACAAATACCACTTCTACTAAATCCAAATCTTGAAATTTTTGGTAATTGTCGTATTCAAATGTTTTGGATGGGTGTTGTTAAATCTCTATGTCTGTGTTTATTTAATATTACTATAATTGTAATATTTTTCTGTCGATATTTAAATACAGTACATAAAAAGTAAATGTAATATATATTATATTATTATAAGCTCCTATTTCCTATTATCCTTATTAATTAATTGTTTCAGTAATCTAAATTGTTGAACATCCAAAGAGGCGATAGTTCTAGACGCTTAATTGTAACTATTTGTTTACAAGCTTCCTTGTAATTAAAGAAGGTTGACTCACTCTTGTTACAATTTATACAAAGTAGCACTAAGTTTTGTTGTAAATTTATATCCTTTATATGGATGGCTCTTAGTTTATTAGATTCTAGCGTAGTTAACTAATTAATTATTTAAGTAATTATATAAAACAAGCCTTAATCGCTAGAAGTCCCATTACCTTAAGTTATTGGTTATTATATATTCTTATTATATTTTTGAATAAACTTACTTCCGTCATTACTTTCACCAAAGTCAATAAAACAACTTATTCCAGATATATCATATGTCACAACCTTAAAAATAACAATAAATGAGATACTATTTTTTCTGAAAAAACCAAATAACTAAATTTTTTTTTCCGAATCGTTTTAATTTTTTGATGACCATAACAAGCATTTGTGTAACAAATAAAAAGTTACGTTATTAGTTTTTTATAATTGCAACTATGAGATTTTCAGTTAAAAAAAGTCGTTTAGTCGATATCGAAAACTAATCAGTTTTAAGCAACGTAAATACAAATTGACTGGTACCAAAAGTAAACAAGAAACTTAAGAAATAGAATAAGTAATAGAATAACAAAGTTCAGTCTATTTCTTAACTTATAAAATATTATTCTTTTAAAAATCCCCAATACTGGGATTTCAGTTTTTTCTTAAACTAAAGAACTACTTGATCGATTTCGGTAGTAAACTAATAAGCTCTAAGTAATGAATACGCCTTGACAAAGGAAATAAATAAAAAAACAATTTCAAATAAGGAATAGAATAGTCGATAAAAGATATTTATAATAATAAAATGCTTTTCAGTCAAAAGGCTGAATCTAAAAACTTATAATATTCAGTAACACTCTCATAAAAATGAAGATAAGTACAAAGAAATAAAATAAGAGATCGAAAAGTACAATCCCATAGAGCATTAAAAAGTAAATGCTGTATTATGAAAGACAGAAAAGCGTTAAAGCTACAACTTGTGTAAATAAGTTTATTTTCTTTTTTTCCGTATTTAATTCTTAAACTAGATATTATAAATGTTCTGATATTTTATTTTAATCTAGTCTTCCTGACAGTTTTTTAAACATTTTTCCAACAAATTTTAATTAAATAACATTTATTTAATGTTTTCTAAGATTAAAACGAGAACTACATATTTCAATAAAACTATTTTTCAGATATAACTCCTAAATATCCTAATTTTAATAGAGAAGATGGTTGGAATCTATCGAACACCTGGGATCTTATCATGAAAAATGTTAAAGTCCGTGAACAGACTGCCAAGCCCATAGACACAGTTAGTGCGTTTTGTGTGCATCCTGAACTCTATGCCCGTAAACTCAGGAACCGTTGGAGGTGGGTGACAAATAAACTGACTGACTGACAGACACCATCATCTCGTCTTACCGCGAACACGATTGCTGCAAAGCATCCGAAACGTCGGGTTAAATATAAAAATGTAATAATAAACGCGAGTTATGTCCGTAAAATAGTTTTATTGAAACATTTATTTATATATAATTTAAAACAAATGTATGCAATTATACATTACTCTTATTAAAAATACCAATAAGTATCTTCAATAATAAATATATTAAAGCCGTAACTCCATATCTTTATAATCCGATTTATTTAACTATTGAAATTAATAAATTTCGGAATTCTTTGTACTTCCTGTATTTATTATTATATTGTACGAGTTTATAGGTTTTATAATAAACAAGATCCTACGAATTAAATTAATGCCCACGCGAAATAATAAGAAAAATTATAGGTTATAAGATTATTTCTTTAAAAAAATAAGCTAGAGATATAATAAATATCAAGTGTATAATATGATAGCTGTTAAAAATATTGTTAATCTTTTTATAGTGAAAAATAAAACCATATAAATATGACGACCCATTTTTGTTTATTAATATAATTTATTGTTTATTCATAAAATGTTAAAATATTCATAAAATATTTATGCAATTTTAAAAACATCTGACACGCGGCAATCGAGCTTGCCGCTATGAAAAACTCCTAATCGGCAAATTATAACTCGCAAATTAATTAACAAACAAAAGAAAAAAAAATTAAAATAATTAATTTTTAAATTTTAAAAAATTTAAAAATTCGAATTTTTTTTTCCATTTTTCGGTAACTTCGGCGGCCGATCTGACCACCTTCCCGTTGGACAATCAACATAATTTTGAAAAGTGAATCTTACATTTAGATGCTGATTTCAAATATATCTTTAGTTTTTCAAAATTCGAAAAATAAAATTCGACAGACACACAGACACACGTACAGACAGACAGATCGGAAGGAAAAACTGAGTTTTTCGAAAATCTTTGTGATATTCTAAAATATGAATATTATTTTGTACTGGTATGATATATGGCATAAAATATATTATTTATATCTAGTAATAATCTGCATAGCATAAAAACATAAAATTTGTATTTCATTACAATAACGACCAACAAAATGAAGGAATACCAAAATATAATTTGTTAAATACGGTCGCTTTTATAATGCAAGCCCATTAGCATCCTTTTGTATTAAAATAAAGCAACGAAACTGCTAACTCCTCCTCACCTCCTCACCTCGTCTTATGTTATTTAATTATAATTAATCTTCAACTTTGTAAGTGTTTTTTTAATTCAATTATAAAATGCTACATCAGGAGAAGTTAGTGCAGTTGAATTTTTAAATTTGTCGAATAATTTTGTTGTCAGTCTTGAATTTCTCCGAATTAGATTACTGCTAAGTTGGTGTAATATTTATATGTTATTATATAAAAAACTACGAATGTCTTGTTTAACTGGGTTAAATTATTTTCCTATATAAAACCACCAAACCATCATAGGTAACATGAATCACGAATATCGGTGAGTTAGTTAATTATTCACAGCGTAATTATTATTGTTATTAAAATAGAAATCTTTAATAATACTAAGGAGTACGTTAATTGTTATAAGTACCTAGATCATAAATAAACAGTTAAAAATATGTTTTTTAATATTCATTTTAAATTATATTTACACCTGGCTTGAAAATTGAAGCATGGTTTTCACTCCTCTCCCTTCAACCCATACGATGAATCGTGTTCCTTTTTATTAAAGGCAGCATGCTATTCCCTACACTCTTTCTTCAGCAAATTTATGTTAAATATTCATAGCATTGATTGTTATATGAATGACAATACTGTGAATGCAGTATATTCCTCTGGAAAACATCGATGAAAACGATAAAAACTTACTATGAATTTTTTGAAAAATTTTTCAGAATGTAAGTAAACTGAATCTAATTCAATTAAATCCATAGAAGATAAAAGTTTGCAAGTTTGCCACGCAAAAAAATCAATCTGTCTTATTGTGTCCTTCAAAAGTTTTTTGTGTCTGTTTGTTTTAAGAAATGCCGCTAATAATGTGAATATCATTTGTACATTATTGTGCAATAAAGAATAAATAAATAAATAATTAAATAAATATCATCATATGATAAAGAGTTAGTAATTATCTTCAATTTTTGTTTCAAAATAGTGATCGTTTTGTGATTGTATTAAACAATAAATGAATGGTTTTCAATTAAGTTAGAGCAAAACATAATTTATTTAAATAAAACAATATCAAAATCTCAGCACATTTTTTTTATATTAATTTATTCATCTTTAAATCCTAATTTATAATTACACTAAATCTTGAAATAGTCTGACAGTTATCGATTCATACCACGATCTCTATACACGAAAGTTCTATTACTAATTACTAATTACTTTTTCTATTTTTTAAAAGACCGTACTCAAATATTTATTAGGAAGTAGTTTAGTGTGGAATTGCTCTGTAAGAGAGATCTATTATTACTATTATTGTGGATAGATGTTGTTAATATTATTATTGATATATGTTAGTCTTAAATAATTATCTGGACAGAAGACGTGGTTAAACTTGTCGCATAAAGAATATTCAGAGACCTGTTTGTAAATTGCAACAGGTTGTGTAATACAAAAATGGTATTTATTTCAGCAGTCCTTCAATAGTGGAAAATAACATATGACATTTTTGGAAAATAACTATAATTAACTAACATCACAATATGTTAGTTAATTATAGTAAGTTGAATTATTTCAACAGTTAATGTACTATTAATGAATAATATTTAAATGTACTTGTTATTGACATGGTTTATTTTTATATAATATTATAATAATTTATATATTATAATATATAATTATATGAATTTGAAGCGTTACCAAATTTTAAACCTTTTATTAATCGAAAAGTTGTGTTTTTTGTGTTGTCGAAATGAGATTTTTTTGCTTAAAAGGTTTTTTTATAACTTGGAGTAATTTAGTCTTGATTAAAAAATAATAATGTAGCAACAAACATCTCATCCATCAGACTGACCGCCGTCAAAAGTTGTATGTAATTGATGTACTGTCAACATAACATAGCATTTATTAATTTCAAGAGTGGTTGGTCCTCTTATTTAAAGATTTAAATGATTCTTGCGCACTTCGCTTCCCAGTTTAGTCTCCGTACATCAAGGATGGTTCTATTTTTACAAGGTAAGTTATGTAAAATATTTACTTAGATTTTCACGAGGACACGTTTGAAATAAAACTATTTTTTACGGATTAAAACTCAAGTATAATTTGGTTACATTTTAATTTTAACCCGACGTTTCGAGTGCTTTGGAGCAATCGTGTACACGGGTACAGGGGTAGACGAGATGTAAGTGTCTGTCTGTAAGTCAGTTAATTAGTCATCTACCTCCAACGGTTCCTTAGTTTGCGGGCATAGAGTTCCGGATGTAGACAAAACTTAAAATGTGACCAAATTATATGCAATTTAATCCGTTAATAATAGTTTTGTTTAATAAGTTATGAATGTTAACAATTTCATATACGTTTGTTGATATACATAAAATATCTGTTGAAATATAATAACTCAACTTCGATTATTTGTTTTGTATCGACTTAAGAAGAGCAACAATAATAGGTTCATCGTTAGACCTCGAAAACTTTAAGTAACAACAATTAGTACCAATGAAAAACTAATATATTTTAAAAACCAGATTTTAAAAAAACGTATTTAAAAAAATTGGATTTAATTACTTAGGAAAAGAGATATCCAAAGAAAATATTTTATTTTCCAATGAAAGAAATATGTTTTTACTTAAATAAAACACTGACACTGAAATATTCAAGATTCAAAAAATATATAAAGATAAGGCACTTCAAAAATCGTTTAAAGTTCTTTGCACACTTTAAATCATAGCTTTTTTTTGTGAAATATAAAAAAAAAACAACGTCGGCACTGAGTAAAATAATTGAGATTGATGAATATGGCTCTTATATATTATTCTTAATAATACAAACGATATGTGTTTAATTCACGTGCTATGTCGTAGTCCTCATTTTCATTGACGCAGACTTAAAAAATAACATTTAACATTAAAAAAGAAAAGAAAACAAGTTAACATATTTTTTTTATTTGGTACTTTAAAAATACTTTCGAATCAGGTTCTTTTACATTTTAAGTCGTGCCGTCTTTTGAACAAACTCGTGACGTATTTTACAACTGCCAAATTGTAAAGTGCTTAAGAAAATCAGTACATCACTCTCTTGACTTATAACAGATATATATATATTTTATTTTATATGTCTTATGTTTGTATGTATGTATGTATGGGTGTATGTATATTAATATGATATAGTTTTCTTATTTGTTACTATTATATAATTTAAGTTTCTATTGTAAAGTCCACTTGCTTTATGGATAAATTTCTCATACTTAAGAGTAGCTGGAAGAAATCTCTACTTAGAGAGCTACCATATTTATATATTTTAAAATTATGATATATGTCTAAACTAAGTTACATAAAATTAAAACTAAATTGCCTTTGCAGATGCCTTTTTTTGTTTTAATAACATTAGCAAAGAATATATTTACTTTTGATGGCTGAAGTAATATAAATGACTCTTATATCTTTAAGATTCAAGTAACTTTTGTCTGAGCTTAAATCAAACTCATTTGATACGGAACAAGGTTAACGCCCCTTAAGCCAAAGAAGTGGAACAAAAGCAGGCGCGTTGCCAAGATAACTTATATGGAAAATACAAAATTTCAATTTTGAACAGTAATAGAGTTAATGCGTATGCTTTGAAATGTTTAAACTATTTTATATATTTATACAGTAGCAAAATTTACTGTGCAAACATTTATTTAAAACTAAGACAAAAAAAATATAAAGGGATGTTAAGGACTTATAGAGTATTAAATAGAATATCTAGTGATCCCAAATATAACATTAAGAAGACGTTTAAAAAAATTAAAAAAATACACCAATTCTATATTATTTCATATTCCTGTTTTTCTTTTCATTACAAGAAGTTTATATTAGAACTTATCAAAAGAACTTTCTTTTGATTTATTTGATTTATTTTTTAATATCATTTCAGTTTACCCAACAAAACAAAACCCAATGTTCAGTCTAATAACATTACTACATTAGCCAAACTTATCTGGATTAGCAATCTAATGTTGTGAATTCGGATAGCACACTGCAATTTGCTATTTCTATGAAAATTACAATTTATGTAATTTTATGTGTCAGTTATAAACAAAGGCAATAAATAATATCTGTTAAATAAAAGTTAATTGCTTGCTTTCGAACGATAGCTCCCTTGAAAAAGCAGCGTGTTTATGAATGAATTATTATTATAAAATTTAAAAAGACTCAATGTCAAGATTTCATTAGTTTCTACTGTAGTTTAGTTTGCTAGTAACATCAATTTTTCAAAATATTTTAGTGACCGAAGTGTTGAACAAAAAAATAAAAAAAAAGGAATTAATATATCTCATTGTCTATACATATATAACCAATTGTCTATATACATATATAACCATATTAAACTGATTATTTTTTAAACCACTGGTACGAGCTCCATTTCACTAACTTTAGTTTAAGAAAATGTTATGTTATTATTATTATTTTACTAAAATCGAGTAATTATTACTTTCACTAAAGTCTATAAAACAGTTTATTGCAGATATATCATATTTCATAAATTTAAAAATTCAATGATTAATTTAATACTTTTTATTATTTACTGCTCGAAAAAAATAAAACAACGAAATATTTTTTTCTGTGATTATTTTTTGCTGAAATTAACACGCCTCTAGTGGTTGGTACCAGACGAACATGATCGGTCAAATAGTTTTTTAGAAAACACCAATACGAGGCATACAGTTTAAAAATAAAACTAAAAAATAACTTAGCCAATAACTCTAACTATCGATTGGTAACGATATTATTTATATCTTCGGGTCGTGGAAAAATGAAGCGCTAAAAACGATTACTTTCAAAAACACACACACGCACACACACACAGACACGCTGAAACATACACGCACAGACACACACACACATATTTTTTTTGTAAAGTGTCTAATATGACTCAGTTAACATTATATTGTAAAGATATTACAAAAAATCCGATTTTACTTTGATAATATCAAGATTCAAACCCGCGACCAATCCTAGAGGATTGGTTTGAGAGTTGCCTAGAGGCAACTCGTCACTCTACTAATTAAAATCTATAGATATCCGCTTGGATGACTTTAGCATTCTAAATATGGCTGTCTATATTGGGACGGATGTTAGGATGTTTTTCTTACTTTACAGTATCAGATAACACGACAGTGAATCCTATGATGAATATTAATTCAGACTAATTTTGTCGATTATATTACATTACAAAAAGACAATACCATTAAAAAGTTATTCTTTCATAATTAAAGATGCATTTTTACTTCATGGGTACATACATTATGTGTGCATTTCTAGAACCTACTGCAGGTTATGTATGCTTATAGGTTATGTATGTATATATGGTTTAGTTATGAGATTCATATGTAAATTTATTGCAGCCTACATTGGGGCTAATTTGAACTATAAATTTTGTGATACTTGTCTTAAGTGCGATACTTAGTTTGGCTTAGAAGAGATATATAACAGTCCTGAGAAACATTTAATTAAATTTTAATGGTTTTATGATAATAGTATAAAATTTATTACAACATTAATGTCAAGAATGGTTTAAATTTCGTGTTGGGTTTTACGTATTTAAGTCTTTCTTATTTTGATTTTTAGTGAACGTTATTTCAATTAATAAAACTATTTTACGGATATAACTCGCGTTTATTTTTACATTTTTTAATTTAAATCCTACGTTTCGAATGCTTTGCAACAAACGTATTCGTGGCAAGTCACCATCATCTCGTTTTAATACTAGGGTATTAAAGGCCTACCCTACCCTAGATTACTAATTTGATATTATGAAATTTATTATTGGTTGCTAATACTTATTAAGAACTCACTTCGCAATAATCGTAATTATCTAAAGCAATTAGAAGCGTTAAAATTTATTATGTTCATTATGGAATAAATAGTTTTGAAATCGAAGTGAAGGGAAATATAGTATAAATTTTATTATTCCCTTAACATTGGCATCAAAAATAGTATACTCAAAAATTTTCTTGTCAATTCTTATCTTATACAAAAGCTAAAGTTAATATTATATAAATTATCTGGACTATCACTTACTTAAGTTTAATCCAACTTTCTGTATTACTGAACGTGTAAGTCTCAGGCTATTTGCGGTTGCTGACGGCCGGTATCGTAGCTTGACTTGGTTAGAAGTTCCTAAAACGTGCTTACTAAGGATAAAACTTTGTCTTGAAGTTTCTGGATCTCTCCCTATCTTTGTGAATAGTTGTTGTATGTAGCAGCCTATTTAAATTTTTTAGATAAAATGAGATATTAGCAAATAAAGATTTTATTTGCTAATATCTCATTTTATCTATTTCTATCATTCATTATCAAATAATTGACTATAGAATAATATATAAACATCTGACACGCGGCAATCGAGCTTGCCGCTATGAAAAACTCCTAATCGGCAAATTATAACTCGCACATTAATTAACAAACAAAAGAAAACAAAAATTAATTAAAATTAATTAATTCATTTTTAAATTTTAAAAAATTATAAATTTTAAAAAATTTAAAAATTCGAATTTTTTTTTCCATTTTTCGGTAACTTCGGCGGCCGATCTGACCACCTTCCCGTTGGACAATCAACATAATTTTGAAAAGTGAATCTTACATTTAGATGATGTTTCCAAATATATCTTTAGTTTTTCAAAATTTGAAAAATAAAATTCGACACACACACACACACAGACACACAGACACACAGACATACAGACACACAGATACACATACAGACAGACAGATCGGAAGGAAAAACTGAGTTTTTCGAAAATGTCTGAAATTTTTACTCATATTACTGTAAGACAGAGGTACATCTTAAAATGCCTTCGATAGCTAAAAATGTATATAGTAAGTCACACAATGGTATTTTACTCTATTCGTTAATAAATGGATTTAGTTAACAACTCATGAACACAAAAGATTTAATTAATTTATAGTCCTTAATAACATCAGATCACTACCATTACATCAAAATACGCCAATTAACTTTATTAACAGAACGAACTTTGAACGAATGATCTATACTTTTTGTGTGACTTCTTACCAAATACTCTAGTATAACCGTTTGTTTTAAGTAAAGAAAATCTGAGATAAAAAAAATATGAGCATTTGAAAGATTTGAATTGGGTTTACAAAATTTTGATACACATTTTTACTAAAAAAATATTAAAATCTATAAAAGATTTATAAAAATATAAATTATAAATTAATTTATATTACCTCGAAAAAATAAAATATAATTTCAAATTCCTAATAAATTTAGAAGGATTCTGTATACAATTATTAAAAAATGCAGCACTGTCAATAGAAAATTAAATTTCCTCTTATTCTTAGTTTCCAAGTTTTTCTCTCAAAGTTCTTCTTTCAAAGCTTATTTGTATTTATTTATAATATTCAAGGTCAAGTCAAAAGGTTTTTTGTTTTTTTTCTTGCTTATTGTGATACTTGTGATTTCTGGTTTAATATTTCTTTAAAAAAAACGCTGTTATATTCTATCAAAGAACAAAAATATTTGTTTTCTTAGTATATGTATCTTCATCTTCACCTTTCACGATCTTCGATCAACGTAACATTAACTTTTTGATTAAATGATTTTACCTAGTCTGTTTTCATAGATTTAATATAAAAGAAAGGATGTGGGTACACATGTATATTCTAATTAGTTGAAAACTATTTGATTGAAAAGATAGATTTTTTTTTTGGATTGAATATTAGCCCCATTTCTTAGTTTGTATCATTTTAAATAAATCAACCTCCTATTAAGATTTATATTAATATTATTTTATGACTTGGTGTCCCAGTTTAAAAAAGTTTTCCAACAATTTTACATTTTGCTGCAACTTTGAGTTCTTAGAAGAATAAAGAAACGACCAGTAACAGCTATATCGTTTAACATATGTTTTGTTACGAAAAAGAAAAATAAACATTCTTGTGATATTACTTTAAGAATTCGTTGTAAGGCCTATGTTATAAACTAAATTGAACAAATTAAAATATTTTAAAAAGATATTTTCCTTTCATTTAAGTGAATATTATTAAAAACATACTTTTAATGTGCCAGACATTTGTATTCTTTTATTATCCTTTTTCCCGATAAAACGTTCTTCAAAGGTCCATTTACATGTTAGGCATTTAAATAAGTGATAACGTAATGAAAAACGTGAAACAATTAAGTTTGCGATAACAAAGTCAAATTTAATTAGTAAAGTTGCTTATTAATATTCATAACGCAGTCTATAGTAGGAAAAGGTAACAATTAAGTATTACCTAGTTACTTTACTTCCTCTCTACCTGATTAGTAGTCCTTTAAACATACTTATTTAATTAAGACTTGTTAATGTGATGTCAAGTATATCGCATTGTTTTGGTAAACCTAAACATTTATCTATACAGGTAAATTTCATTATAAATGCTAAGATTTTTTAGATAAGACAACTTATTTTATTACGACATCTAATTGAGAAAGTTCTTTTTAATGTCTTGCCATTGTTCATTGTGAAGTAAATTTAGTATTCCCTCATCTCGACAATTATAAAAGTTTTAATTATTCTGACTTTTGTAATTAGACTAAAAAGAACTCATGAGCAAAGAAATTATTAGGCAGAAGTTACAGAATTTAAATCCATCACGTTTGAAAACGGTAAAACTTTTTAAGAGTATGAAATAAGTAATGTTTTCTAAGATTTACACGAGTACTACACATTTCAATTAAACTATTTTTCGGATATAACTCGCGTTTATTATTACATTTTTATATTTAACCCGACGTTTCAAACGCTTTGGAGCAAAACGCATAAAACGCACAAAACGCACTATGTGTGCATCCTGAACTCTATGCCCGTAAACTCAGGAACCGTTGAAGGTAGGTGACAAATAACCTGACTGACTGACAGACACTATCATCTCGTCTTACCGCGAACACGTTTGCTGCAAAGCATTCGAAACGTCGGGTTAAATATAAAAATGTAATAATAAACGCGAGTTATATCCGAAAAATAGTATTATTGAAATGAAATAAGTAGTTAAGTCAAACCCTCCTAAAGAAATACAACATACATCAATAAATTTTTTTATCTTACTTTTGAATAAGATTGTTTAAAATAATTAATATTTTACCGTAAATGCCCAGATACGTATGAGATTATGAATCTGATAAGACACAAAAATATAGTATAGATACGTAAATAAAGTTAAATAAAAAAACTTAATAATAGCACAAAATATAAGGTACAGGAAAACATGTATTTTTATACACATTAATTGAAAAAATAGAAGTCATTGGTCGCTAAGAAAATATAAAAGTGGTCCAGTTTCTTCAAGGTGAAGATTAGGTTAATATTCAAAAGACCTCAATATTAGGATTTTAAGAATAGACGACAACCTCTCCAGGATATCTGAATCGCAATGTTATAAATAAGCCAAGAATGGAAAATAATATTTTCTTAGAAAAGTTCACCTGAGAAAAGCAATAGTATAAAGAAAAAAGAAAATTGTTGAATTTAAAAACTGAAATAACAAATAAAAGAGTTTTGTTTTATTTTATTGTACCGTATGCTTAAACAAAACACATAAAGTTCACTTTTACCTCCTTTTTATTTTCTTCCCTTCTTGCTTGTGAAGAAGACAACATTCAATTTTGTATTTATAAATTCGTAACAGTTTTCATACAAAAGTAAAACACAAACAGAAAAGCACAAAAATTATAATTATTAAATAAAATTAGCTTCAAAATAACAACAACTTAATAAAAATTGTAATGTTATATAATTTTTTATAGCACAACATAATTCTTGACGCTTAAAAACACATAAATCAATCAAATAAGACTGAAATATTTAAAACCTGACAGCTTTATATGAGGCAAAACATTCGGCCACCGGATTGGAAACTAAACGCATTAGTGGAATTACAAGTAATACCATTAAAATCTCATCCATCTGTGTGATCGAATCTCCTTCAAAAGTTTGGTGTTTGTTTGTTGTCATAAATATAGTGCGGTCGTTCCGATTTACATACAGATTTACATACAACAATAGACAGATTTATAAACAAGAATATTTTATTTTATACTTCTTGAGATTTTTGGAGTGTCTAGATAACAGTCAATCATATTTTGTAGCTCATATGAGAAACGTACTTTAAAATAAATTGGTTAAACTATAAAATATTTTCAATAGATGTTTATGTTTTGAAATTGTTTGATCGCCAAAATGTTAAGTAAAATTTTCTTATTCCAGCTGTTTATGCGATCTGATAAATAATTAAAAAAAAATAACCTTTTATATGTATTTTGATACATTTTATTTTGCCGGCTAATTTGGTTAACATTAAAATGAGGACTTAATAAGGCTTAGAAGGTATGCATATATTATAACACACATGAAACATTTATTCACAACGAGATTTGGATTTCACAATATCTATATTAAGTTTTATGAAATAGTTATGAATTCCAAAGAAAGAAGGGACATAAACATGAATACTTAACCTTCATTCATAAATATTATTTTAATTATAATTATAAAAACTAATCTTTTGTTAAATGCAATTTGTGAGAAATTAAATTGGCAAGCTGCCCATTACTAAAAACAAAATGCTGCGACAGCACGAGGGACAACAGCACAGACCGCTAAATAAATTCAGCTGCACTACGCCATTTTCTTTAGTAGGTACTTATTTACGACTGACAACGTAAATTAAAGTGTAAATTGTTGTTTCTTTGTTCCACTGACCAGGATACTGTATCTACTATAGAAATTTTATTTAACAAATTCACTCAAATTAACTATAAATGTTGTTCATTTTAATGTTAATGTAAAAAATGTATAATGTCAAAATAGGTCTTTTTGTGACTTACATTTGACGTACTCAAGTAATTTCTGGCATTAACTCAAAGTGGAAAAAAATATATTTTGTCTCTACTATCAATAAAAATGTTTGTTCAAAAACATAAAAATAAATTTAAATTATTTTTCTTTGGCTATAGTAGACGTATTCAAGCATAAATATGAACTATTGTATTGGATTCTATTTGTAAAACTAACGCGAATACTTCGCTGTTTCAGTACCTTTTAAATCACCATTCAATACGTTTATGAAAGTAACAAACTTTTAGATATTCTATTTTATGAATTATTAATAAAGACAATAGACAATGGACGTCAAAGAGTACTAACAATGAATTTCAGTGTTCGGTGAACTTTATTTACATTTAACTGTTTTGTTTGCTTTTAAAAAACGTCTATAGATAATATCAATTATAGCTCTTTTATATATTTGTTGAATATATTTAGAAAATTAAATAATTTTTTCCCCATTATTATACTGTGCTTGTGCTTAATTTTATAAACATGATATTTATTATGACATTTTATGATGATTTGAAAAAAAAGATGTTCTGCGCAGAATTAGACAGAAGCATTTAAAAAAATATATATATACTAACCTAACATCATCAATAACTAACTTTACTTGATACGTTACAGAAATAGAACGCCTCAGATGGAGGATCATTTTGAATAATTGATCTGACCTTATAAAGTTCCAATAACATGACAAACAGTGGATTATTACTTAAAAAAGTAAAGTAAAAATACTCTTAAGTTAAAATATTGCATCGCTTTTCTCACACGGATCAGATTAGATAACCCTGGGACGAGGTTATCTGTCTTGTAAAGAAATTGCTATGCTTTTAACTTTTGTCTGCTGTCATATTTTCGAGGATCATGATTTATTATGTTACTCAAAAATTTAAAAGAATTCTAAACATACCTACATAAACATGCACTGCTAAAATAATGCAAGAACCCGAAAAATATTTTTAGCCATTACTTCTTGCATAAAACTCAGAAACACCTTCAAACCTTTGACAGCTCGACTACAGATATTATAAATGACAATGAAATTAATTTATTATTTTGATCTTATTCTTGTATAAAATATATATTTAATTTTTAATCTAATTAATATTTTTGTTCTCAAGCAAAGTGTTAGTTCTAAATTATTTGCGGCTGCTAAAGGCCGGTGTCCTAAACTCACTTTGTTAAAAGTTTCTAAAACGTTACTTGTTAGGATAAAAGTTAGTTTCAGAGTTTCTGGATCTTTTGCAACTCGGCTCTGAATAGTGCTTAGCCTATTTGTATGAATAATTTTGACGTTCATAATATTTTACTCAACTTCATATTTCATATCGTGAATATACTTTCTTTAACATCCACTAAAATAATTATTTCTATAATACTTTGTAAAATAAAATATAATGTTAAATTGAATAACTGTAACTTAGTAAATATTAATAAAAATGACATTCTGTCAGTTATTATTTCTTTAATTATACTTAAAAAATAGTATTGTGCTTCATCTGTCTGCAATTAAATTAAATTAGGTAACAAGAAATATATAATATGTATTGATATAGCCCACTATCGCATACTGTAAGGTCTGTCTGCACGAAAAGTGTCTCAATTGTTAGAAAGTGTACTAAAGATTATTTTATAAAAGATGTTTACTTATAGGGTACTGCTAATATTACAAACAGTCTTCATTTTCTTCTACTTGTGTCTACCAAATATATATTAATAAAGTTTTTAGTTTTTCTATTTTGGATAGATATATGCACGCAACCTAAGAAAACGTTAATATAACGAACTTCAAAAATATCCATAATCTTACTTTGTCTCCTATTTTTATTCACATTTCAATGGTTTTCAATCAATTTTATTTCGCCGTTATTTGCACAGAGGTTTTTGTTTTAAAAATCAATTTTTAGACTTTGGTCTAAATTTGTTAAAAAGTCGCTAGCTATCTAGTCAATCCAACTATAGAACAGTCTCCTTTTGAAAAAAAGAAAATCTTCATCTCAACTTCTAAACAATACTAATAAAATAATAAAAATACATATGTTTGATCTAAATATTAGCAAACAAATTCACATATACAATATGTATATACCAGTCTCCTAAATTTTGAATTCTACGTGCGAACTCCACTTACAAAGGTTGCTAGAAAAAATCGCTTTAAAGTGATAAGATCACCTATTTGTACTCTTCATCTTTTATGTATTATTTGGTGTTGTTTCTTTCTATTTCTAAATGTTGTATAGTAAAAAAATATTAACAGATCATGTTTGTCTTGTAATTCTTGTAATGAAATGAGTCTTTAATATTTAAGATATTTTCAAATCTCTGGCTTTAATCTTATGGTGTTCTTAAATATTATAATCACATTTAAAAAAACCAATGTTTTAGTGATTCAAATTTGACAGTTTTTGCGGAAAGATAGGGTTGAATTGCAAATTAGTAAAGTATTTGATTTAATTTTTTGAATTGAATCTTGGAAGAGATTTCTTAAACATTTTTCCATTATCGGTAATAAAAAAAAAATAACATAATTTAAATATTTATTTTCTTGATATAATACATTTTAAGGGAATGATTTTTATTCAATATAGACTAAATTTACAATTTCAGTGAAGAAGTCTCTCTTTGAATAAAAAATTCAATCAAGAAAATCTAAAAGATCTATTCTCAACATATTTCTCAGAAAGATTGCATATAACAGATTGCATAGCATTTATTTTCTTTAAATAAATTATAAAAAGATTAGATTCTCTGATATCTAAAAATAGATCGGTATCTAGATTAATTGGAATATTCTTTTCCGAAAGCAATCAGCTAAAGATTAGACTGGTACTCTTTTATGTGTAACACGATGATAAATCACCATTCACGATCTCTCTTGATTGAGTCGTTCCTTCGTTTAGATGTAATTTGGACGCTTTTTCGTCCAATGATTCGGCTAGTGCTCTTTTCGTTTTATAGAGCAATAGAAAAGTAACGAAAGCTTGATGATAATTCTATTTTTATTTACCTTCCAATTTATTAGGTTCAAGAGAGAATCCGTATAAGTTTAAATTAATCTGCAACCAAAAATTATCGCATGTAAAGTTAGTTCAATATCAAACCATAATTAAAATAATTAATAACGTACACATCAATACGTCCGTACACTAATAAAATAAAATGAATATATGTGTGAGTTTGGTAATAACTTAGTATATTACTAAATTAGAGCATAAAGAGTATTAAAAAACTACCTACGCCTATCGAAATAGTTATCAGTATACCAAATACTATATAAGTATTAATCTAATGTTTTCTAAGATTTACACGAGTACTACACATTTCAATAAAACTATTTTTCGGATATAACTCGCGTTTATAATTACATTTTTATAGACGACACCATCATCTCGTCTTACCGCGAACACGTTTGCTGCAAAGCATTCGAAACGTCGGGTTAAATAAAAATGTAATAATAAATGCGAGTTATATCCGAAAAATAGTTTTATTGAAAAGTTTTAATCTGTTTCTTGAAGTGGAAAACATAAAAAATTAGTTGTAATACTTTTAGTCATATAATTTTTTTTTGTTATATACACTGTGGTGCAATAGTTTATTAAAACTAATTATAATACTGTTCACGATGGATGAATATATTTACTATCTATTTGGAAGTATTTTAAGTAAGATGTTTATTTGTTCGAAGTGTTTTCTTATATAAATATATAAACTAATATATTTCCTTCGCACCACCGCGTAAATACTTGTTCCTCAAATACTTACTCCCTAAATTTGTCTGTCAGAGATAACTCTTAGCCATAAAACCGCCTTTGAGAATATTTCTTGTGAACGCTTGTTTATTTATCTTAATTTTGTGCGCAATAAAATGTCCATCTCTGTATCCTTCTATCTAAGAATCAAGTCAGCATAAATACCTAATGTATCTATAAAAGACATGTTTCTCATTCAATTATTATTGAATGAGTATATAAAAAATAACGTATATATTAATAAAATAATTGGCATATTAAGCTGAATGATATTAACAATGTAGTGTATAAATTGTTGGAGACCATGATTTATACAATTAGTTAGGTATAATTAAATAATAATAATTCTGAGCTAAAACATACAGAATAGAACAGTGGATTTCCTGAACTGTTGCTAATAGCTAACGCCATTAATGCTTTATCACTTCCGTACTGAAGTTCCGTTCTCTGGAAATGTGTTTTGAGACTAAAATTTGTCGTAGGTAAGCTATACGGATATTAGTATAATACATAGTTGATAGTGTTCTAGGCTATTTAAATATAACAATATCGCTATTTTATATCTATAATAATATTTTTATATTTGGACTTTCGTCATCCATGATGGCAACTATATATAATTTTTTCTCTGATGTCATTTAAAATCTATCGAAATTTTTTAGGAGTCATTGCGTTTTACCGTACACGCCGTGAATCCGACGTGCTCCGTGATCTGAAATAAATACCCCGCATGGCTTCAATACTAGTCAGGCAAACTCCGATAGTATTTACGTAAGTATGTCCGGATAAGTAAATATAATAATTTCAAACAATATTTTTATCCTGTACTATAACATTTTCTAATATTTGAATCAACTATAAAATTTATTTATTTATATAAAAGTAATATATTTCTATTTTATGGGACTTCCTAAATTTTTACACCACGCACCAAAAGTTATAAAATCAGAAAAACAAATATTTCGTTTCCGTTTATTTATTTGTATAAAAAATATTTAAAAAAATTAAAACATATATTTAAAAAAATAGGATGTAATAAAGATACGGGATGTTATTGATATTTTATTTTTATGCTAGAATAAAATATCAAAAAATAAAACTACATTTTTGTTATTTGTAGAGTAACATTAATTACTGGCAGTACTTGTAGGCTTGTTATAAAATCAGTGACCTAGAAGCGTGTATGTACTAAATAGGCTTACTAGGCCTACAAAGTACCTTTTAGTTTTATGTACATTTTTATTATCTCATTTCTATTTATATACAATCACATTAAATGGGTCAAGATTAACAATATTATGAATCATAATGTTGTGATAGAGTTGAGTATGTGTGGGTTAGGTTATAACAACAATATGAATAATCCAAACCACATTGTGGTTAAGCTAGTTAGTGCATTAGAATCTGTGATTATACAAAAACTTAAAATTTTTAATAGTAACTAAGAAATGTTCACCTTAAATGTTCATTGCATGGAATTAATTAAAACAGCAGCTATTAAATTACTTATATTTTAAATTATATTTTAAATTATTATTGTAAATACATTAAAGGTACTAAACAAAATTTGCAAACAAATTATCGAAAGAAAGGTACTCTTATTCTTATTTCAACATTAAAAATAAAACTGGTTTGAGCTTTAACGACAAAAATATCATTATTTAATTCAATTTAATTGTAACCATTTAATGATGATGACTCATTATTAGTATATAATAGTATAATAACATAATAGAAGTAAAAAAATAACTATAAGAGGAATTTCTATTAATACACATTGTATCATCCGCTAACCAGAATACTATTTTTTATTAAGCAACCAACCTATCTGTCAGGTCAGTAGTAACCTGTTGACCTGATAGATATGAAATTAAACATTTAAAATCAGATACGAGTCAATTCTTCTGGATTTTGTAAAGTAACAGCATTTTGTTGCAACAACATAAACAATAAACGAATACGAATGTCCATTACGAAACTGGGACACGTTAAAAATATTTGGTTTGTTCTTACTTTGATTTAAAAAGTTTGTATAAAAGTAGATTAGAATTAAAATGCTCTTTACTTTAATTCTACTTAAATATTTACTGAACAAAGCTCTGAAAATGGTGAACATTTCACGAATGCATAAAAAGTTTAGCTTATAGCTTTGAAAGAATTCTTATAATTTTACCTTGCATAAATGATTCTAGAAATTTCATTGCGCTTGAAATTATCTGTAATATTCAATTTCTGAAATATTATTATATATTTTTATAGCGTTATTGGAAGTAATTTTAATAGAACTGTTTAACAAAATAATATACAAAAAAAAATATTTTTATCAATAATTTTTATAGAACCATCTGAAAATATAATCAAGTGTAACATTATTTTTTTTTTTTTAAATAGAAAGGGAATAATTAAAAAATGAAATCCAATTTTGTTGAAAAACGGTTTTTCAATACTTTGGTAAATGAAAAGTATAAATATGCTCTATATTTACAATAAGTGTAGAAAATAGTGAATACAAATATTTCATGAATTTATAAATATATTTTATCGATACTTAGATATCAAAATCCATATAACATATATCAAATCATAAAAGATAAGATAATCATATTTTTTTAGTTTAACCGTTAAAATAATATTGAGCAATGGCCTCAAACAAATATTGGGAGTGCCGGCATTGCGGAAATTGTAAAAATTATATCAGATAATCAAGTATGTAATGATAATACAGTTTTTATATAAGTGATTATGTTTATATCATCGCTAAATGCATTTGGTGTATCCTATACATTACATTTGTTTCTCAGGATAAAAAAATTGAAATACTTATTATATCAATAATATTCTTAAAAAGGTTTAACTTCACTGAGACATTTGTATGAAACAACGATGGTTAAAAATGTTTTCACCCACTAACACTAATTTAAAAATGTATATCTCTCGAACGTATTAAATTTAGGACTTTGGCCGTCGGCCTTTGTTAATTAATTAACGTAATAAACATGGCTTTATGGAGAATTTAATATCCCAAATGTCTTATAAGAGTCTCTTTATGTGTCTGATTATCAGAAAATTTTAGAATTTTCAAAATTATTTAAACTTTGTAATATAATATTTAACTTTTTTAAATGTTATTTTATTGTTATTGTTATTTTACTTCAAATCATGAAAATCCGCCCGAAACTGTTTTCATCTCTTATTTAGCAGCTCTGAAGATTATTATAATAATTATAGTTAAATACAAATCTACTAGTATGTGCAATTTAAATAATTTTCTGTTATTATTATTGTCATCGTTAATGTAACCTCAACGACTGTCTCATAAGTGACCAAAATAATTGCTGGAACTAGAGACAGTTGTGCCGCGCCGGCTTAAGTTATCATTGATATTAAATTTGTTTGCTTAAATTTAAAAATTACAGATAGCAATAAAAAATATAATTATTAAAAATATGAAATATATAATTAACCATTTGTCCCAATATTTATATTGTACTTGTTATCACCGGATATTCTAAAACACTAAGCTGGTAACTTCGCTTTCCCTCGATTATGTTCAGTACCATTAGGACCTAGCAACTATTATAGCTATAGTTATAAAATTAAGAATATCAGAGCAAATAAGTAAACGTCTAAGTAAAGTCTTAATCTCATTTTTGAAAAAAATATTTGAAACAACATAATTATAATAAATTCCTAAAAAAAAAATATTCTAAAGATAGCTATTTTATTGTTGTAGTTATGTCAATGTAAGATAATTGAATATAACGTAGATTTTATATGTATTCTATATTTAAAATTACATGTCAAGTCGATGAGACAAAAAAATAAACAACCACATTCACATTGAACACATAAACATACTATATTTGATATAATATCATATCATACATAGAACATTAATAAGCCTGCATCATACTGAAGTAAAGTATGCCTGTTGTATTCGTTGTAGGATACATAATTACAATGACGTCTTAGGTACATCATAATTATAGCATATTTTTCAAGAATTATTATGCTATATTTACTAAGTGATATTTCTATTATAGTATAATCGAACACAAGAAAGCAATTTTCATTATTTCAACCGTTAATTTAAAAAGAGTAAGCTATTAAAAAATGCTTAATTAAAAAAAATTAATACATAAAATTTATAATGTTAGTATTATTATGAATCTTTAGTGAGTTTCTAAACATGAGATCATTTTAATTTGCATTATTTGCCAATCCCACAAAGTTTACCTCACCGGTGTTAATTATTCTAGAAATTAACAACAAAATTCAATACTCGGAAAACTTTGAACATCAATAGACAGATGTTTCTTAGTTATTAGGCACTTCAGCGTAAACACTTGAAAATATTTATTTACTATTACATAAAAAAGCTGTATAAATAAGAGAAAAAATGAAGTCCTGATATAATATAATAATGTATATAATTTTGATCTGATTCGGCATGCCGCCGAATTCCATCACCGCACAGCACGTCACCACCTGCATTTCCATCCACACCACCTGGATGCGTGGCGATCTTCTACTGTGCGGTTTTCAAGGACTTTTCCAAGTACCACAAAGATGTGGAATGAACTTCCTTCGGCGGTGTTTCCAGATTGATACGACATGGGTACCTTCAAAAAAGGCGTTTACTCTAATCTCCAAGGCTGGCCACGCTCTTGTTCGTCTTCGGATGTTGCAAGAGTTCATGGGCGGCGGTGATCACATTTGACCTGTGACCCGCACGCTCATTTGCCCTCCTATATCATAAAAAAAAACAGTTATTACACTAAGTAAATTAATATTTCTCATATGTGTTTGCGATATCACAATATACGTATGGCTGTAGGCGAGTGTGAAACCTACGGCAGTATAGTACAGCTGCAATTCTGTTTATTAAAATATCCTGTTTCAAAGATCTAAGAATTTGTATACGGTACATTATTCAATTTGAAACTAAAACTTATTTAAGTATATATAAGTTGTGCCATTTTTTAAAAAAAATTCTGATCCTTTTACATTTTTAGGTTATCATTTTTAGAATTTTTTGATAAATTAAAACCTTAGTAATTTTTTTACTTAAGAAAATAGTTCATGATCTCTAAGCAGGGCTTATTCGGGGCATAAGCTGTGTCTACGTTTAGTGAATAAAAAAGATGTTTAGATGTAAAAAACACTATATCATAACCTCTTTTCAATAGAAATTATCTGTCCTCATGTATGTTGATCTTAACTGATGATTCTAAATATATATAGATGACATTATGTTATAGAATATAGATAAATATAACCAGAAGTAGTACGATATTGCACAAAAAATTATTGCGGTAATTTTGCGTAAAAACTACTAACTATATTGCAAAGTGAGCAATTGATTTTATAGAAAGCTGAATATTACCAAAAAAAATGACTTGTGAGAATGTACTTATATATATAAGTATTAATTATACGGATTTAATCACGTAATTACTATTGTGAACCGTTCACGCCGCGATTATATCATGCTCAGGGCTCATAAATAAGAACCTCAAATGGGTTCAAAATTAGTCGGGCAAATTCCGATAGTAATTACGTAAGCATAGCCGGAAAATTATATTAAATAATAATCGTGTATGACGAAAGTTTACATACAAAGAATAGAGTAGTTGTTTAGTATTTCAAAAGACAGGATATTACACAAATTACATCATACTAAAATTTTATATATTTTCATTTAAATAATCAAAATCTTTTGAACAATTCAGAAAATGTGCCCACAGAGTATAAAAATAGCAAAAATTTACATAGTTGAAAATTGTAGTTGTTGTCGGAACGTGTTCACAGAGAGAAGATAAAAAAAATGTTCTTCCCCAAAATTCGTTTAAAGTTATTTAAAATAAAGAACGTTAAAATATTATTCGCTATAAATGTTACATTGAAGCTGTTTCTGCAATTGGTGTTATAACTAAAGCCTTTGCGAAACCAAAGAGTGGGCAAACAACATTACCGAGACTTTAATTTGTTTCGTAACAACATCCAGCACAAATATTATTTCTAACAAGTTCTGAAACACATTTGACTACATATTTGTTTGTGATTATTTGACAAATATAACATGAGATATCATTCGTCAGCGTCTTTGCCGGCTGGCGTATAAGTTAAATATAGTATTTTTTTTGTGCTATCTAAAATGCAATTATTTTCTCCTTGGTTTGGTTTCTGCGTTTTGTTTCGTTTTTTTAATACACTACGTTCTTTTTTCACAATCCTGACGAGACTTCTGTAGTTAAGCGAAACATACAAACAGAGCAACTAACAAACACAAAAATCGCATATTAACTTTTATATTAGTAAGGTATTTTTTTATTTCTGTTCATAATGGTATTAAAATCAAAATTAATTATCATGAAAAATACAACTATAATCTATATATTTTAAAAACGGTAGATTATTTATATATTTAAAAAATATATATGTCTTCTAGTTGCTATGTTTTTTTTTGTTAAACCCACAAGACTCAGACCGGAACAATTTAAAAATCAATATTTATCCTCGTTGAATTAAACACACAAATGGGACTGCTGTCACGACTAAAATAGTAAGTCTACATGTCTCTTATATTTTAAAAGAAATCACAAAATATTTATTACTTTAAATTGATATTTTTAGTTCATCTAGATTACTAAAAATCTAGTAAAAAGAATTTTGGGTTTGAGCATAGTACGTAAACTATTTTACTACCTGATAAGAATGGTGCACCCCAAAAATAAAGGTTTAATTTCTGAGATGTTTTTTTATTATTTTGACTTTAGAATGCATACAACACAAAATTTTTATAATTCCACCACCAACTCTTATTTTTTAAATATGATATAAATACAAATCGAATACTATTTTTTACTCTTTTATAAGGCAATATACCTATATATTATATTTCTTTATAAGTAGAAAATAAAATCTACTAACGACTGCCTAAAATCTAGTGAATTCATATCAATTACATATATATTATACTCAAGTGATATGTTTGTTATTTTAAAATTGCTGGTGCACATCCTCAGTAATAAATAATAGTAAGTTATAAATGGAAATGACTATTTGAATTATCTTTATTAAATGGTTCTATTATAAAATTGTTAGTACATGCTTTGCGTTTTTATCTCACACTGCTAGAATGATGTCATAAGTCTTCGGTCTTTGTTTCTTTGTTAACTCGCTATTTCGAGCCCACAACATTTAGATATTAGACATTAATAACAGATGGTATACTCATGTGAGAATTTAAACAATAAAAAGTGAATACCTATAAACAATTGATGCCTTACTAATAAAATTGATTTTATATGAAAAATACTAGGAGCGCGAACCAGACCTCAATTTTGACTCACTTCGCTCATAAACTCGGTATGTGTTTGCATATTGACCGAAGCGAGTGCAAACAGTACCGAAGTTGCATTTACAAAACGTCGACGCATTCTGTCCTTAACTATTTTTCAAGATGAGACATTTTTTTTTAAAACCACTACCAGACTCAAGTCTATCAGTGTGTAAAATGTAGAAATTTTCGAATATCGTTTTTGATTCATGAGCGAGAGCGATGACGACAGCTTCACTCGCTTCGCTCAATTAACACTTTATAAAATCATAAACTCATTTAATCATTTATATTTGAATATTATATATATGTAAAGAAGTGTTAGCAACATTGTAACACAATTGGAATTGACAATAAGCGTACAATGACTCACTGGCGCCTATAATTATTAGCATGTTATACAAAACATGTGAGGTTGGATGCTGTGAATAAGTTTATAAAAAAAGCGATTTGAATATAAATATGACATTATAGTACAATATTTATCTTTACTACTCATAATACATATAAAAGTAGGATGGTAAAAGCTACCGTTTTTGTCTATCTGTTTGCAGTGGGAGCCAAAGTTGGTTCCAATATTTGTTCCAATATTATATTAAATTGGATTGGACTGGATGACTCAATGACTCTTGTTAACCAACGAATCTTGTTTTTTATAATGGCCCGTTAGAATAACTTGCATATTTCTTTTGTTTCTAACGTTTAATATATTTTGGTCAAGTGATGAGACTGCTGAGCTAATGCTTTGATATCCTTAACACACATATAAAATATAGAAAGAAGTTGGTCCTATAATTATGTATATATATTTAATGTGTATAGATATAAAGTACTGAATGTAATTCTCAAACGGTATATATTGTCTGTGTCCGCTGATTATGTTTGAAAGTAACCGCAAAATGGAATATTTTCTAGCGCGGAAGTTATTGTCATCCGCGCGGCCATTTCAGGCCTTAAGTACTCTAAGGTACAGCATTTTAGGATAAGAATACACAATAAAAAATCCTTACACTATTAAAGTTTAGTCAAATTTATGAAGTATATAAAACGTTTAATGTTGTAGTTTAAAATAACAAAACCATTAAAAAAAGATTTTTCGTTATCCTAAAAATACTCAAATAAATCAGTGTCAAGAAAAATATAGTTCAGGAAGCAACTGATTTATTTTTTTTATTTATATTCGTCGGAAAAAAAATAACACTCTATGTTAATAAGAGTAAATTTCGAATTTTTGCATTCCATTAAGGAAATATTTTTTACATGATGCAGTAACCACAAGTTAGTTGAACAATAAAAGGTCTTTTCATATAACATATGAACTGTCTTTTTTTGGATGAGTTACTTTTTTGTCTTAATAATAGATATTTCACTAAAACTTTTTTTTTTAATTTTGAACTATTCATAAAAAAAATATTTTAGAATACACATGTATTTGCTACATATATTGAATATATGTTTACATATTTTTTTTCTATATTTTAAATATTTTTTCATACACATTTTATATATTTTAGAACACATATATTTGCTATTAAAATATTTTTACTTAGCAGAATCTTTGAGAATTATGTTAAATAAAATAGTGAATATAATGTTGACTAAACAATTCAGGGTAAATATATTATGGAAACAAAATAAAGCAATTGAGTTGGTAATAAAGAAACCACTTTATGCGTTCAATTTTCGAAAAAAGTCTATTAACACTGTTTTATGTTTGCTTATCGTTCCATTTCGCCGTCACGCAAGTGTTGTGTTAGACGGTAGGTTAAGCGTAAATTTTCAAAAGGTTTTTAGATACTCAGACGATCACCTTCCAATACTATCGTATGATGGTTTAAATTCTAAAGTAATTATAAATTATTGACGTCAGGTTGACGTCAGACCGGCAGCCGGTACTAAAAACTTTTGCCAAATCTTTTACAGATATGATATGCTAGACAAATTGCGCTGACCCGATTAATTGAAATAAGGGCAGGTGGATAATGAATGATTTTAAAATACTGTTTGTGACGCAACTCCACTAAGCTGATTGAAACGCCAGTAAACACGTACTTGAGTTTTAATCAGTTAAGTCAATAAATCATATTAAATATGACATTCAAGAGAATGAAAAAATATTTTTACGTGTTCCAATAATGTCATCAGAACATTCCATCTCTGACATTCTGTCATCATGAATTCTAAGAACTCAGTTTTAATTAAGTAAACAATTAATTTTAACGGTTGACTATTTCAATAAATAACGTCATACTATAGATAATAAACAAACCTTGGTAATGTTTAAATACATTCTACTGTATACAGTAATTGGTTTATTAAATTTATAATTATATCAACATACTTATTATCCCTTGAAAATAATATGAATCCTTGTAATAAAAAACATCTGGTTGAAAGCCACTTAGCAAAATTTTTATGTTAATATTTATGTTATTATTAATGTAGGTATAAATTTATCCGCTTCACAGGATACAAAAAAAAAGGAAATTATTTATGTTTAATTTTTTTTTTGCTTTAGTTTAGATGCTTTTTTTGTAGTTTTAACCATATTATTATACATTTTAATTAATACACCTGCACTATAAAAATATAATTTCTTATAGAAGAGATTAGCTATCATTCTTTACACTAAAGAATTTATTTCATAAATTTCTATCTGGTGCTAAACTACTGATAAAAGACACTTGTTTAATATTGAAATCTAGACCTTGATCTAGCTAGTCTTTATTTTGTATAATTTTATTTAACTAATTCATTGATAAATGATGCTCAACACCTTGTAACATTGATATTGAACTGGTAATTATAATTCTCTATAATGCAGAGGTTAAACTAAAGTTAATAGTGTGAACTGACAAGGGTAGCGGCTTTGATTTTCAGCCATGAGAAATATTTATAGAACATGTAATAAGCCACTTCGATTTGATTTAAACTCACGTGTTAATAATGTGCAATCTTTATGTTTTATTTTAATATTCCTCGCCAATTGTTTATTATGAAACCTATAGCTCTTTGTGTGTATACATTTAATTATACTAGGAATTAGTTACTCAATGTAATAAAAGATGAACATAAGATAAATATTGATAATAAAATTACAGAAATTTAATATCGAAATTTATGGTTCAGTATAGGTACACAAATTACTATCTTTTTTTTTAAATAAAATTTCTAAAAAAAAAATTCTATTTAAATATATACTTTTAAATTTAACAAAATTTCAAGGTAACAAAAAATTTTTAAATTAATAATTTAATTTATTTCTAAATGTATTCTCAACAGTTCCCATTGCTATGGATATGTTTTTACGACGCTACATGTATTTAAATACGGACGTGTAGTCAAGTCCTTAGTCATACAGATGCCTGACATCGCAATTGATTTGAATTTATCCAGTTATAAAAACCCGTCTTGTAATGTGATATAATTAATGTTCTCATATTTTTTTGCCCAATGCTCAATTAATCAATTAGTTCATTTCTGTAATAAAATCAGGTCAAGGATTTATTATATTACATTTTAGTTAGGATGTTGTTTCAGTGTCGCTGGTAATTAACGTTATATACGTTAGTATAGATATTTTATTATGTATAAATATCCAGCTATATTCATGTAATTACTATTGGAATTTGAAAGACTAGATTTCGGGGTCCTTATTCGTGAGATTCCACCATTTCGAGATTTCAAATTACGATAAATAATAATAAGTATGGATCACAAAAGTTTTAATATATAAATATTTATTTGACAAACATATTCCTATTATTTACCCCAGTTACACTCTTCAGAATATTGTTTTGCAACAAATAGACTATTTTCTAAAAAAAAACTTAATATTTTAATATATCTTTATATTATAAAAAAAAAAGGAAAATTAAGTTTATATTTCTAAAATTTGTCCATAGACATGAATTCAAATCACTAGAGCGTTATCGTTTTCAACGTCCAATTCGATGACGCGGTTAACTCGATAATGATAAACGTCGGATATACGTCTCATTAACCACTGTAACAAGAGGTCTGTACTGCATTTACCTTTCTATTTTATATAAATAAATAAAGTATATTTTTTAAGTTTTGTTTATTTATAATACTAGAAGTCATTCATGTTTATAATTTGCTAAAGGTTTCTTACTTACTAAAAATTATCTATGTTTGTTGATTATTAAATTACAAAGGCGAGTAGGCAACATACCGGTTAATATGTAAATTGTATGGGAATACCTTTCTATTGTTCCTAAACTTTCGGTTCGCTGATTTTCAGAGTTATTAATGACATCTAATTTTGTACGAACACTAATTGCTGGCTGGACGTCGCCATTTTTATTTTGCAGAGAGAATTTTGCAGTTCTATCTAGATAGGCTTCGAAGATTAGCGCATTAATAAACAAATTTTCATCTTCTTAATATAACTATAGTAGTACATAACTGTATTTTAAGTAAAACCATTATGTATCACTCAGAGGTGACAGGTTTGAGTCTTGTTGGTGTCGATGAATTTTACATTTTGTATTAATTTAAGATTAAATTAAACTTATCAAGGCCTATCATGTTTATAGAGAATATCAAACATGCATATATTTTTAATGATTGGCTGTTTTAACTATAAATCAAAATGTAAGATTATAACATTTTGTTTATTGGAAATTATTACTATTGCTATTACATTTGTTTATTTCAGGAACATTATATTGTATGAAATAACAACATGTTTGTATTTACAATGTACATCATTTGTATTCAAACTTTACAAATGTCATAACGTACGGATGCGGTTAGATTATATTGTTCTTCATTTCTTTTATGCAAAATAACTCGCATGACATATTTCAAATTGTTACCGTATGTCTAAGTATTATTTAAATTTCATACTGTTTATTTGAAGTTCTTTATTATATTTTGCTATTTTTTCTTCAAAACCACAATCCGGCCGTATTATATCAGTACAAAGAAAATATTTGAAGATAAATATTTATTGTATTATAATTCTGATAAGAAATCAAACTTTAGAATTAATAAGGAACTTAAAGCAGCCTAAAATATTATAAAAACCCCGAAATGAAAATAAAATAATCGAGACAATTTGTTTTATATATGCTTGCACATATATATGATATGCACGTTATACTTATTCTCAATCCCTTTGGTCAAAGACAACACTGATCTCCAAATAATGAGAACTGCCTCCACCAATAGATTTATTTTTAAATAAAATTCATATATTATAAAAATATTTAAGTAAAATAGATATGAAAATGACATCATATAAATGATAAAAAATATTTATCTCATACTTCGCCTTTCATAATTTTTCTCTTAATTTTCTTTCAAATATACGTAACCTCCAGATTTCATGAATTAAATTGCTTTGTTCAATTTTAAACTTGCTTAGAAAACAACTTCTTTAAAATTGTCTTTGCCTCTCTCAGACCTCTAAATCCAGCCAATCAGAACGCGCTATCCATCTGAGTATATTTTCTGAAGCATGCTATTGAATTGATTCATATATTCTAAAGTTTTAGTTATCATACACATTTCAAATTTCGAATATAACAATAACAATAAACAAATGACTTTTTTAATCAAGTATTTCTTTTATTATTATTGTATTTTTATGACATTAAGTATGTAAAATAAATATATTTTCTACATTATATCCATTATGTGAGCGAAGCTCTCTATAAGAGGTTTTTCTGCATCCTTTGTGCAAGCATCAATCAAAAACGATATATCCGAAAATTTCCAAAAATATTTTTAATTACACTTATAGCAAATACGACTAATTACAGTAAATCTTTAGATAAACCCATTCGTAACATCTAACTTAAACAAGACATGATTCTTGAGCTAATTGCTCAAAACAACTTCAAAACGAACCAACTCGCAAAGTTTCTTAAGTTCAGCTGAAATGAAGCGCAAATTTATTTATGAAAACTAATTATTTATAGTATATAAGTTATAAATTTAATTAAACATTATATTATTTGTTTTTACTTTTTCATAAATGGTGGGTAAGCGAAGGCAATCTACAAATCTGTCTGTTTATCCGTTTTCCTTTTTTAAGGAAAAGGAAGGAAAGGTTAAGGAAGTTTTACAAGTACTTTGGGAATTTAGTGTAAATTAAAAATCATCATTACATCATATATTTTTTTACTAAATATTCAAATTACATTTAAAATTAGTATCACCAACAAAATACATTGCGTGACATGACATACGAAGCGTTATTGGCTAACATAGTGTTGATATTTTGCCAATAAACTACATTCACCTTTAAAATTAGACAAAACATTGTTTCATAATAAAACATTGTAGACAATTCGTCAATGAAGACATGTCTGCAATAATATATATATATATATAAATAGAAATAGAAAGTATATAAAAATAAACAACAAAATAATATTCATTTGCTGTACTTAGAAAAGACTGGCTGGTAATAAAGTTTTTATAATTTTATTATATGAAATATAAAAAAGATAGTCATTAATTAGTATCTCAAAATTAAAAACAAAATATTCACCGACGCTTCTAAATAATGGATAAAAAACAATGGGTAAAATTTGAAAATTTACAAAACACAGCAACTCAATTAATAATCTTAAATTTTTTTATGAAAAATGCAGTAAATTTTAATAAACGCAAATAATCTTTTCCTAATTTATTACTCACCATAATGACTTACAAGCATTCAATCGGCCATTCACCTGTGTTATATGATGGTTTATCTCTTATCAGTTTGTGATATGTGTGAAATTAAAAAATGTATATATATAAAATTAGGTCACAAATTTAATAATAATTTAGTGCTAATTTACTTTATATATATCTGTATGTTGCTGAGATTATGAGATTTCCATATAAGTGTATATATAAAAATATGTTTCATTATTAATTACAATTTGATTCCATCCATATATATTGAATTTTGTAATTTCAAAAAAATATATGTATTAATTATAATAATGAAATAAATAAGACCATAATATATAATATACAACAAACAGCGATTATGTTTTGCTGTATTGATTTATATTATCTTAACTATTAATATGTTTTTATACTACAGTTAGTATAAGAATATGCGTATATTTCAAAATATATATCATAAAAGAACGTTACAAATCAACCAAGCTTGCTCAGTGACCTGTGACATACGTGGACCATGACGTCAAGCCAAAGTTTAGCTTTTTTAAGCTTGCATGCAACTATCAGTTAATGAATTGGCATGAACGCGAGAGCACGCCATGCGCCTGCGCCGATGATCTATATCGAGTGAAACATGTAAATTCGATTTTTTATAGTGTTCATAGTGTTGTGATAAAAATGGAGATTTATAAACGGATCATTCATTTTATTTTGTAAGTTAAAAAACTAGATGTTTTAAATATTTTTTAATTTATAGTAATTATATTGTAACAACTAATATTATTCCTATTGTAAATTAATAAATGTTATAATTTTGAATACTTATTTATATATTTTTAATTGCTATAATAAAGTTAAGTAATTTATTATTTTTGTATATGCATGACGAAAATTTTTTAAAAGTGTCATTTGATTTATATTTAAAAATACTTAAATTCAATTATTTTATTTTAACATTTTTTATAGCATTGTTTAATAAAAAATTTCGATGGTTTTTTTTTTTATAAAAAAATACCAAAGCTTGATAACCTTTGGTTTTTGGTTAATTAAATATTAGAACAAATGAAACAATACAAAAAATGTATTCTTGTTTCTTATTTTAATAACTTTAATAAACTTTCATATAAAATTAAAAACATTTATGTAAAGAATTCTTCTACAAAATACAGTATACAATATTTCATTTTCTGTATTTCTTTTTACTGAAGAGATATTCTTTGCTTCTGACTGTTTCAATGTATCAAAAATCGATATTTTATTATACTTATCGTTTCAACTAATATTTAGGAAATTAGAGTAGAAAGTATGTTTATTTAATAAGAACCCTAAATAAGAAAAAAATAAATATGTAAATTAAGAATATAATATATTTTAATGTAAACAAATCTAAATATAAGTTTAAATTTATGCAAAGATTCATGCTAAACCTACAAAACCATATATAGAACGCCTCTATCAGTTATGACAGTTAATGGATGTTACTGGAAGAACGTGCCTACAGCTTCCGTCGTCAGCCAAAGTAAACGTTTATGTTTAAAATTTATTTATAAACAAACTTATCTTATTATAACTTGGCTCCATATGGAGTCATATTTTAAATTACTGTGACATTTCAACCTATTTTGTATTATACATGAATTTATTGGTAATAGATTTGAAAAATGTTAAATGTTTTGAATATAAAATATATTAAAAAAATAAATATTTTCTGTTATGAACTCTTAAACATTTTCATAGTTCATTTTTTTTATGCTCCTGTAACTTACTTTAAATATAAAAAACTTATATTAAAACAATTTTACATTAATGTTTTGTACTTCAAAAATACCTCATGGTAAGAGTTGATAGTATTTTTTATAATAATATAATGAATGATGGAGGCCTCATCGAATTTCTTGTCACAATATTATTGAAATAATCTTACTTTAGGAATGTCTTTAGGAATGTCATGGCACACAAATAAAAAGTAAGAGTTTTATTTGTTTAGTTGTATAAATATCACGATACAGGTTATTATTAGTACAAAATACTAATATTATAAAAATAGTATTAAGAAACCATCTTGAATAATACGATAAATGCTTGTAAACTTGGAAAAGAGTCTTAAAGTAGGTCAGACTATGAATACATATATAATAATCAGTTTAACTGAGGAACTAATTACGTTAAACCGTTAAAACCATAAAATTTGTAAGAAATAAATTTTTTCTCAACTATTTATCTCACCAAGTGACTTAATCTGACTAATAGAGATAATGATCTGAAATGCTTGAAAACTTATTGGAGATTAAAGCAAATTTAAAATCATCTTTGTCACTCTCATGGGTAGAGATGAGAGAGCTGGTAGAGATCCTTCTTTAGAGATAAGTTCATCCAATGTAATATTTTCTTTCCATTTAGTTTTTTTTACTGAACGTAGTACATTCATAAATAAATATATATTTTTTTAAAGCTGTTTAACACATCTAATTCCCATTTTGGATTAATTCTCTGACAAACTGGGTCCCGACGCATAAATTTTTAACGATTTAAATTCTCAATGAAAAGAAAGAACCATGATAAACGTTACAAGATCCAACATCATCAAAAACCAATAATAAAACAAGTTGTAGATAGCTGTTAAATTTAATATTAATAAAAAAATGGTGGATAGGATACACCAATAGTTCACAAATTAAAAAAATGGATAAATGAAATAACGTATTAATTATAAAATTGGGATTTGATTGATTTTATCTATATGTCTAATTTTCCCGGTACATTTGTTGCAATCTTGTTAAGCATAGTGAAAGACAAGGTTGTGTTGTTGTATGAATTATTTAAAGATAATAACATAGAACATTAAAGGTTATATTCGCACTAATAAATAATCAATTCTGGGTCAAATTAATGGCAAGTACACAGTTTGTAAGTATATTATTAAACCCTTGATTGTAATAAGTTTATTATAGCCGATACTGATCTTTTAGCCATAAATAAATCAGTTATTTTCTTTGTATCATTAATTAGATGATCACCATATTTTATCAAATACCAGAGAGTTTTATACAATAATTTTTAAAATTAATTCGTTATAAAATCAATGAATTCCATCAGTCCTATAAAAATACAAATTTCGTAATCATAAACATACCTCGATTTGTTAATGCTTCGAAAATATCTGTGGACCCAGGGGTGGCTGAATTTGGCAATATTTAGAGGCTGGTTTACTTCCGATTGGAAGCCGATTCGAAGTACCTACGAAGAGATTTCGAGATATTATCTACACTAAAACGATTTCCATATATATATGTATTTCTACAGATATTGGATTTCTTTAAATTGCTTCATATTGCACACATACAAAATATTTTTTATTTAAAAACATGTTTATTTTGTTACAACATTTTTATGTGTAGCAAGAATTTATATCAAAATAAAATAAAACACTCCTATTGTTTTTATAATCTGTGAAATAATAATACCTAATTATTGTTTCTATGTAACGTTAAGAAAATAAATTCCATATATTTTTGCAAAAATATTTTTGTTATCAATATAATTTTTAAGATTTTAAAATATTCACACTAGATGCCAATATTGACTGTGTGATAGCTAACGCTAATAGCAATAAAAGAGCCATAAAAATACATACAAAAACCAACCCTATCAAATTTCTTTAAAACACACTATCGTATGGCAAAATTTTTAACAAGCACAAAACGCGAATATAAAGCCATTTTTACGAGATCATGAATATGATATTAGCAACGTGTCTAAAAGTGCTTTCATATGTAATTATATGACAGGTATATGTCTAAAAGAAAGCATGAGAAAGAATTGTTAAGTTGTCTTTTTTATATTACTATACTTTAAAGACACACTTAAGATACTTTTAAATATTTATGACATCACGTTTTTACATCTAGCGAATAATTTACTAAAGATTTATGAATATAGTTAAGTATTGTAAACAAAAAATAACTATGCGTGAAATAAAATTCCATGTGCTTTAAAACTATGTCTTAACCAAAAAATTTAAATTAGCCAACCATTTAAAAGACACAACAAGATCAAATAAAAGCCGACCCAAATATTGTCCGCATCTCAATAACGTAAAAGGCACTTCAAAGGTTTGTTATCGTTCCATTTCATCATACTTTAAGAAACTTAATGTATGTTCGCTTCAAGATATTCGATATATAAACATCCTTTTATTTAAAATGATTGTTTTGGCTTCTGATAAACGTTAGACGAAATGCAGACGTGAGTGAAGAATGATTTAATATAAACATATGAAGTGTTACATAATAAGGTATATTATTATTTCCAATGTTTGTTTATTATGATTCGATGATATAAAATATTTATTTGTAAGGTTATGCAGTACTAAATTATTAAATATTATATTATTGTTATTTTGATTTTTTTTTCTGAAAATTTAATTTTTAATGTAGACAATAACCCAAAAAAAAATGGAGATTCTTTTTACAATAAAAAATGTAACAATTTAAACATAATGAAAATCCAAATTTGATAATACGAAGACTATTCTATTTCATCTAATTTTGTTATATTTTTTGTGTTTTCCTAAATTTTTTTACATGAATAGTAGGTTCAAATTCATATCAAAGCACTTAATTTTTCTTATAAAATATATTGTCGAGTCGACGGATTTTAAAAATCGAAATGTATTGCTATACATAAGTTATTAATAATTTCTTTATTTTGTTGGCTTTGTGCTAATAAACACCAAATCCACCTACCCGACTCTAACAACCCGACTCTAACAACTCTAGACTCTACTTATCAAATCTAGACTGACTAAATGGGTTTTAATTAATTTAAAATAGTCATTTATCCACAAGCGGAGCCACGAAGAAATTATAGTTAAATATGACAAAATTATTAATATATACAAAAGCAGAAATATTTAAAGTCAGTTTAAAACTATTAAAATCATACAATTGGTAATAGCTTAAGAGCTTTACAGAATACATTGTAATTTGCATTTCAACCTCGTCATTTAACATGCGGTAGGTACACAATTGAATTTCCAAATACTTGATGGACGACGAAAGCTGTAGCTACGTGATATCTTTTTTGTATTGCAAATTATTTTAATTGTTATTCATTCGTCGTTTTTATGTGCTTTTTATAAATATTAGTATATAGGTGGTATTCACCATCACCTGTGTGGTGTAAAGTAGCGTTCAAATCTTTCAATGTACTTACATATATATAAATAAAAATCTAAACAGTCAGTTAACTGGTCATATTATAAGATATTCAATTTCATACACGTGACTTATTAATATTTTGTTGAAGACAATGTCATAACATATGAGATTGTTGTTTATTAAATGAAAACCCACGCCAACGATTAGTACATCCTATCGATTTCATTGTTCCGGTCGGTTATAATATTACTATTACTCATTAAATAGTATTATTAGCTATTACCATCTATTATCTATACATTAACATAAATATTAACTTAATAACATATTAGTATTAATGAAACTTTATTATAAAGCAATTTTACAATGTTTTGAAATAACTCTTTAAATATTTACGGTTATGACTAGTATTATTTAACTTTAATCTTCTATAAACTTATCAAATTTCCAATATAATATTTTATCTTAAGCGATGCTAAAAGTGTCACATTAATTAAACAATAGTTACAACTTTTACTTTTGGGAATTGTGCATTTTGTTTATTACGAGATAACAAATAGATAAGGTCATTGCACTACAGTCATAACTGAGAAAATAATGCCCACACCGTTATACGCCGTGACTACTTCTGATTAGCAACCAGAAGCAAAAGCAATTACAAATTCAAATATTTAATACTTATGGCTAATGAAAAAGCAACTTAGAGTAAGGGGAATAGCAGATATTTTCATAGACTGTTTCAAAATTTTGGTGCTAGAATACATTGGAATCTATTGTCTTTAAAATATCCCAACTGGTAAATATCCCAACTGGTAAAGTAGTAGATATTATGTAAAAAGATTTTTTATTTAGTCCCGACACTTAAAAACAATTTTTATTTCTAGGAAAGCTAACCTTTTTCTGCGTGTATGACAAGTATTGTTCAAAACTTTATGATGTTCGGTTGAGAAGTTAGGTCGTAAAATAGTACTAAACAAACGTACAAGCTCGTACAAGCTCGCTTATACCTAAGTATTTTATATTAGGATGACTATAATAAAATATATAGTAGGATATATTCGAAGTCCTGACGGTCAATTGGTTTAGTGATTAGTTATTGGTGTCAGCTGGGCCAAAATGGGTTCGTCTCCACATGGAATTGGATGGGTTATTTGTGTGATTAAAAGATTGTTGTTTCACACCTGAGAGTTGGTTTCCTAATTTCTGTTTGTGAGTTTTTTAAAAGAAAAAAGAAGCTGCTTTCTTGAATATTATTTACTTTATTAATTGATATGTATGTCATATATTTATGTGTATTACGTTTACGTATTAGTGTATAAATATTTATATGTATGTTCATGCTTTTTATATATTTTCAGCTACCTAATTATTTTTTAACATTGAGGTCGTCTGGAAGAAATCGCCTTTAGGCGACAAGACCGCCTATTATATTTACAATAATATCGAATCTCTGATATCTGTGTATGTGTTATGGTTGTACAATAAAGAATATAAATAAAAAAAAATATATTCATAATATTAAAAACAGAGATTGAATATACAACAAAAAATTCTAAACTTAGTTATATTTTATGTTAAATATAAAGAAATGATTTTACGAGATTTTTAATATATCACGAATGTTATTACGCTGCTCCGCCATATGTGAAACAATTTGAAAGATGATGATATAATTATTTTATATGCGCTGCTTCCGGAGTATATTTTACATACACACTTTTATTTAACATAATATTCAAAATTCTCTAACATTCACTTATAAGTATTTTAGACATTTGTAATTTCACCTTAAAATAAAGAATAAATGTAGAGTTGTTATAAAATTCATATAAAATAACTGCACATTGACTTAAATACTTTTAAGTACATTTTTGATGTCAATAGCTTAAAATGTAAGATATAATCAATATACTGTAAATTAAATCTTAAAAATTGCAAATAGAAAAAAGTGGCAAAACTGCAAATTACATTGTAAAATCATAAACATATTCCCACACCCCCACATCAATGGTTTTCGATAAGAGTTAAGTGCCCACACTATTTACTATTGGTTTATTTTATTATTCGTATCAACAAGCTGTCACAACAATACGTAATACTGTTTTTATGACCATACGATTGATTCCAATAACTATTATACATATTGTGTTTCTTGGCTTTACTTCCTTGATTTTAGGACAACTATTTAGATATATCACACTTTCACCCAATTTAATGCTTTATTTACTATCAACATGTCTATGAGAATAAGAATAACTGATGATCCATATTTTTACATATATGACAGCATATTATTTTAAACACAACGTGTATTTGAACTGCAAGAACATAAATTATTTGTACTCATTATTTAACCTTAGAGATAAAACGACTTACTTCATTGTTGCAAGTAACATATAATTTATCACATGTTCTATTGTTATAAATACTGTCTTAATTGTTGACGTCATGAACTTTCAATGAAAGATGAAAACAAAACAGACAAAGAAACAAAATGATAGAAAAAAATGATTACTTATGATTTTATCAATTACTTAATTGAATAAAAATGTATATATACTATAAAGATAAAATAATATATTATAAAAATAAAATAGCTATGTTGTAAATATTGTTCAATTCATTATAGTATTCTGGTGTCATAAATGTATAGTTTATATCTATGTTCACCAAATAATTTATTAAAAAAATGTTAGACAACAATTCTGTTTGTCTGTTGCACTATTGTGCATCATAATAAGAATAAAACATTAAACACGCGGCAATCCAGCTTGCCGCTATGAAAAACTCCTAATCGGCAAATTATAACTCGCAAATTAATTAACAAACAAAACAACTTCTATTGCTTTTTTTATTTTTTTTATGTAGTTTATGATAGGATTTTAAAAAATTTAAAAACTCGAAATTTTTTTTCCATTTTTCGGTAACTTCGGCGGCCGATCTGACCACCTTCCCGTTGGACAATCAACATAATTTTGAAAAGTGAATCTTACATTTAGATGCTGATTCCAAATATATCTTTAGTTTTTCAAAATTCGACACACACACAGACACACAGACACACATACAGACAGACAGATCGGAAGGAAAAACTGAGTTTTTCGAAAAGAATTGAAAGAGTTTTGTATTTTTAAATACCAAAAATTTGCTTACGGTTCGATAAGAGTCATAATGATTACAACTATTTTAATATAATATAATGAATATTCAACTTTCAAGTTAATAAAAAAATATGCAGAGAAAGTAATCTTTTGTAAACATATTAAAAATATCACCTTCAATTATGATTTTAATGAAAATTTTGCTAATAAATAATAAGTATGGCATCGCAATAGTGTTTCCAATGAACGCGCATCCTCGTGCAAGATTTATATTCCAGTATTTACTAAGTTCATTCACTGACTAGACGATCAATCTTGTTGTGTCGGGTTTACAAACTTATGAATATTAACAGAAAATATTTATTAAATCTTATGGTAAGGTGATAAGGTACATTCGAACCGAACGTGACATTTTGCATTTTTCAGAGGCCAAATGTCGCAAATGTTGACATGAACTCTTAGGAGATTTCCCGCCATCCCAATGACACTTTCTAAAGAGCTGACCTAGATTTAAACGAGTTTGAAAATCGATGGAATTTATTGACTTCTTTAACCCTCTCGAGATTTTGATGCGATTTAATAAAACAGGTAGATTTAACAATAAACCTTATGAAATGGTGTAAAATATTTCATTTAATTACAGGTTATACCTAATAAATTAAAATTTGCTTAAGATAATCATTCCATTATTGTCTAGTGGTTCGTAACCTTATTTAGCACATCTGTTAGCATCTTTTATATAAATACTAAACACGTAATACTGATTATCCCTAATTTTTTTTTTTTAAATTGTTAGTGCTTTTTGTACCAATAGCAGACAAAATCATAAGTTAATATTTCAAGTGCGTGGTAACTAACAGTTTATTGTTATTGTAGTAACATATCATTTCTCAAAATTATATGTTTTTTATATTGAGCAAGAGTCCCAATCCATAAGCATCCATTTTGTTAACTTTATTCTTTACAATACACAAATATCGGACGAAAAAATTGACGAAATATTAATATTAATCAGACAATATGTATATGTGATGGTAAAAGAAAAAAAAAATGCTTCCACGCTCTTTGAAAATATCAGTATAAATTACTTTTTTTTTTATATATATGTATATATCTGAGATTTGAATACAACTAAAAACATTTGACTTAAGAAATATATAATTTATTGTTCATTAAAAATTCCAAGCCTCAGACAGGTTTTAGCATATCAAGACTATTATTTTATTTATGGCTTTTACATTACCTGTTTATATTATCTGCGATTTCATATTCAATGGAGATTTTCTATTATAATGTCATTTTAATTTGCATTTTATTAATAAATCAGATATATAATACCAGTTAAAGATAAAGCCGTTTAATAATAATATTAGTAACACGACAAACTAGAAACAACAATTTAGAAGTAATATTAGTAGCGATAGAATTCTATTGAGCGTTTTGTCAAGTCACTTCTGTCATATCCGGAATCCGTAAGAGAATTAGGGAAACGAGTTTGCCCAGTTGAGTTATTATTCCATCAATCAAAAACGCTACATCAATTCCCATTGAACAGAATAGTTTTTTAGAAACTGCATGTTTTTAGACGTAAAAGTAAAAGGCTTAGGTTTTTCATTTGAAATATGATATGAAATCTATATATTATAATAAATTGTACAATCCCTGGCCGTGACAATGACTATTTTTTCGCCTCATATGAAATAAAACACCGTAATGTAACCAGTAACCAGTTTATCTGAGAACCAACTCTATAGTGACGGATAGACTAATAGAAGTCACTGTCTGATCCCAATGCATGATACCATAAAAATATATTGGCAAATTTCACAATTATTTATAAAATATGTATTATTAAAAATTGCTTCACGGAAAATATAATTATGACTAAATACTTAGTTGTAGACTTTGCATTCATTGGCTCACAATACAGAAAGATCCGATAGCGCCAGTTCTGGCAACATTCCAAAGATCTATTTGATATGTCCCCGATTTGCCGCCGATATTTTTGTACCCGTGAATAATCAACAACTTCATAGATAAAATTATACCACGATCAAAGTTAAATTGATCAGTTCAATATATAATTGGTTATACCCTAATTAATATTCAAATCACAAATAATTCAAATAAATGTTAAATTTAAAAAGCACATTTTTTATGCTATGGTTTTAAATTAATACTTTATTATACATAGTTTAGAATAAATGATAACGTTATATGTGCTTATAAATGAACATATATACATATATGTGTTATTTTGGCCTTAGTAACACTATTGAAATTATTGCATTATCTAATTTTAAATGTAAATAATTTTGTATAAAGATCTATTTACCTAGAGTGATGTATAAAAATGTATTGTGATTATTTCTACTGCAGTTGATGTGACAGAGACAATATATTTCAATAAATCTATTTTAAGGATATAACTCGCGGTTATTATCACATTTTTAAATAAAGCCCGACGTTTCGTAGGCTTCGCAGCAAGCGTGTTCGCGGTAAGACGAAATATTGGTGTGTGTCACAAAAGTCCGTAAGATCCGTATAATTAAGAAAAGTATATGTTCTTTTTGTTGTTTAAATTTAAAAAATGCATTAAAATTACACTTCTAGTCTTTGATAATAGTCATAATTTTAGTTAATAATACAACAAAATAGTGTTAAAATGATAACTTCATAGTCTTATCGAATTGGCAAAGGTTAATGATATGTTATAAATATCTATGAGCTGCAGTTACAATTGATCTATAATACTCACTAATATGATCAGTTATTGTAAATATATAGTTGTGATAAATCTTCTTGGTATCATCAATGTACAAATATGTAGGTTAGGAAGTCTGTCCGTTTAATTTTTTTAAACCCATCTTATTTTATTTTTAAACTATTACATTTTTATTTTTTATTGAAAGTGGGTTTCGTATGTTATTAAAGTTTCGTATATTATATAAATAAATATACTTATAAAAATTAAAAAGAAATAAATTTTATTTTGATTTTTATAAGTAATTTCATTACAATTTTTATTTAATCATGGTTAAAATAATAACCTAATAAATTATTTCTATAAAATTTATTAAGTATTAGATGAGGTGAATGAGATATCTGTATAACAAAAATAATAATACTAATATAAATTCTAGATTAACATTGCAAAGGAAATGTTTAATTCATATTTAAAATCCCTATCACGAAGTTCGAGTCACAATCCATAGAACCAAGGTAGAATATTACAATGTCTTTGATAATGTCATAATATAAATTCCTGGTTACGTCAATTATGTCATTCAAATTGATTATGTATGTAGAATTCTCATTCACGGCTTACTTCAAACTAAATGAGCATATTAATCGTGACTTGACAATAAATTCATTGAATAATTATTATTTATTAATTATATTTGATTTTTTTTTACGTGACGAAACTTGAGGTACGTATAAACTGTTATATTATTATTTTATTAACGGGAATTAAAGCGCGAAATAGGTATTACAGATTTCTCAATTGCCTGACGTTATGCACGCGTTATTAACGCGAAAGTTTTACAGTTAGTATATAAATTGTTTTCCTGGAACGTATTTTATAAACTACAACAACTTTAAAAGATATTATTCATATAAACTTACAAACAACATTTAAAATATTAGTGTAACTAATAAATATAAATTTTGAAAATAAATTATTATAATTATTTAGTAATAAAAAAAATTAAGTCTATTTCTTAATTCTTTTACTGCAATTTATTCTAAACTCCATTTTTATCTGAACTAAATTAAAGTAACATAACATTTGACCGCTGCTAACTGACCCATCGAACAAACTGCGAGTACGTAAAAAAAACAAAAATAGTCTACATTCTGTATCATATCATAACAGTGTTGTTTTAAGGTTCAAATTAGATTACCAAATCTGTTTTATAGATGTCGAGGGTAAACCTGTTGTGATTTAAAAATAAAGATACTTTTTCATTGTATATCGCTTGTACTATGTTTAGATTAGCAAAATTTTAGTTTTTAGAATATCTTAAAAGGACATGCTTCGCAATTATTATGTCAATGTTAATTTTAATAAATACAAAAGAAGTTCCTAATTAAATTATCATAATTTTATCATTTCTTTGTAAGTTTTTTATTCTTTTATATTACAATTTTATTTTGGAATTAAAATAATTTCATTATATTGGTCTAGCTCACATGTATTTGCAAAGCTTAGATAAACATTTTGGAGCTCAAGATATATGAAGTCGCTTTGGTAAGATGCTTTAAATAATACCAAGATATTATAATTAAAATAATTCGTAACCTCGTGCTGCGAAATCAAGAGACAGACACTGTCAAGTGGAATGTGATAATTACCTCATGTCGATATGTTATTGTGGCAGTGTAGGGTGAATATGATTTAGTAAATTATTAATAAATAACTGCTCCTTTTTAATAATTTCAAAAAATAATATTAAGAAAAAGAAAAAATTAATTTTATCACGATTTTGTTACTATGATATCATACATAGCTTTTAGACTTTTTTTACCTCTTCCTGCTGAACTAAAGGTTGTAGATTCGTTTTCCACACGGGACATTTGTTTATGTGATACACAGATTTCTGTTTCGAGTCGGGTTATTTGTATACATTATTTCGATTTGTGAAACCCGTGACAGAGAGACATCATGTTTATTTATTTCTGTAGTGCGAGAATCGTTGTTTTATTAAGATGAAAAAGAAATATTTGCCGTTTATAAAATATATTTATAAAAACAAAAGCTTTTCGTATCTTTCATACGGTTTTAAGACCAAGAGAGGATTTTTTTAGAGAATTCGTCCTGTTTTCGTACACGTTCAAATGGTAAGCCTTCAAATGCGGCGCTATTCAACCGAAATGGAAGGAGCTCATATATCTCAGCCGGGCCGTAAATCCAAGCTTACCACTTCACTCCTAAGCCTGTTGAAGTTAATTTCAGTGCTATGCTATGGTTTACATAATACAATACACTGATTCTGCGTTAATGTTCTGTGGTAATCAATTATTGCCTATTGAGTTATGTTTTAGAAATATAATATTTAAATCTTCTCATATAAGGTACACTTTGGCAATTTAGAATATATAAATATGAATATGTATATCTCCTATAATAATCTTTAATATTTTAAAACTTGTTACGTATATTATTTTTTACATAAGTTGCAATTTCGAATACTTGCGTGTTGATGAACGTTCAACTTTTTTGTTGCTTCTTGAGATGATAATAGACCTTCCATTGAAAATAATTATTAAAGGTAATAATTATTAACTATAAACAATTGTATGTGTTTATGTGTGTATGTACGAGTACGTAAGCACATCTTTCGACTCCATTACTCTCGACCTATGTATGCAATTGACTTCATTTTATTACTAATTCTATTCACTTAACTTAGAACTGATTAATTTACCAGAAATATGGGTTCAAACCATTTTTTAGAATAAAAAAATGTGAAAACTGCATATTAGCGATTTCTAAGAAAGTAATTGCGCGATCAATGTAGTTATGGCGGCTATTAACGCGTGTAAACGTTATCAAAAAATGGTCACAATGAGATCAATTATAATATAATTTCTTCATTGTTTTTTTCATTTTAAAATGATTTTTACTAACAAGTAAACTTAATAAATCTACAAGTATATAAGATAAGTTTGTTTAATGATTAAAATGATTATTATTTGTTATCATAATTAAGCTCCGTCAAATATTTTTGTAAAGGGATGACATTTTGACTACACAGCGAAACGGTTGCTGGTTTTGAAATTAAGATCAGTAATTTCAGACCAGCTTCCAATTTGCATTCCGAAGTTTTATTTATAAATTTAATTATGAAATAAATTTTTGTATTTAAAAACATTCAGTTTAAATATTTTGTTTTTAAAGTTGTTTTTTATTAAGTTTACGTGGCGCCATCTAAGTATTGTTGTACATACCACTATTCATTTTCAAATTGTTTCAAATTCACTACCAGTTTATGTGTTAAGGGTTATCCTTTTAAAGATTATTTAAACATGATCATTGGGCTAATGTTTGTATCTAGTCATGACTAACCCTAGTAATCTGTTTGTAAAGTCGAGCAGTTCAAACGTGTTCAGCGCCTCTGATGTCATATCAGAGAACTATTAAACTCCAACCAATCACTGCTAAGAGAGGCGCGGACACGTTTGAACGAAGCGCTCGGTGGAACATGGACCCACTTTGGTTCGAGCGCTCAAATGGTAAGATTGTCTTGAAATCTCGGTAACTATTATTAGTTTGAAATTTAATTGTTACATTAATTCATTTTGTAATTCTCTTAAAATAACTGATTATAATTCCTGTGTGCTTATCTTATTATTAATTTTGGGAGTTTTAATATCGCAAAACTTAAATTATGGATAAAAGTATGAACGAAAGCGATAGTCCCGAAGGGATCAACGATTCCGGTGTTTTTAAAAATATTATAATTTAATATTGTATAAGAGTTCGATGGATGATCAAACTACTTATAAGTGAGTTTATTACAAGATTGCTTCCAAACCAATTGACAAATTTTCTATAAAAGGACGGCAAATTAATGATATAACTTAACAAAGACGCTAATCGGCGAGTTTACAATTCAAGTTCATTTTCCATTTATCTGAAGCATTATTAAAGAATTTATGATGAATTAAAAGATCGTCAGTTTCAATTCACAAGACTAATTGTAATAAAATATTTGTCTTAATAGACATTCACAGAACAATAAACTTCTAGATAGTATATATTGCTAACGATTCATTTTATTACCACAATGGCAATGCTACCCTTAGTAAGTAAATGAAATACTTTAAATAGTGCAATATAAATGAATAGCTGTTTCATAACACCATTTATTAATAAATAGTTCATACCTAATTTGTTATGAGTAAACACTTTAGGTGATAATCTTCATGTGTCAGATTTGCACTTGTCAATCTGTCTATCAAATAAACAAAACGGTCTTTGACCGACTCATCAAGAAAATGTTAGACGCAAACTAGATTGTGCTATAGATAATAACTGTAATAAACTAAACTGTCATTTTATTAGCAAGGAAGCTATAAAGTGGCGACACCACTGATTATATGATTCACCCACGCAGAGTTATTTATTCCTCATTGCGAATAACATATTTTTTTCTTTTGTAACATTATACCCTTGTACTAAACTATTTTATAGTGTATGTTTTGTTATTCACTGTTATCTTCATGTCTGTCTGTTAATATAGTAATACATTATTTACTAAGTTTATAATAATTCAAAAATTAGAGAATAAAATCCGCATTAGATCGTTTTGTACAATCTTATGGTACTTAGTATTCATAAATCAAGAATGGATTGCACTTTTAACCTAATTTCTTATAATATAGAAATTTCTGTAAAAAAAACAAGCATCGTCATTTGCTCGTAAATATTAATATTCATAAATTAGATAGTAATTCTTAGAAATAATATATTTAATTATATGTTAGGTTTTGTTGTTATTTTATTCTAATTAGCAATTTACAAATGAGCCGTGAAGATTTAATTTGTGCCTTTTCTAATTTGAAAAAGAGGCCTTTGACCTGCCTTAGACCTATTAAATTTGCATTGAAATGTGTAATAAAAATTATATTTAGACGTCTGGCTAGTTTAAGTTATGATGGGTTAAAATTTATGATTTTATTTGATTTATGCTAGAAGTTATTAACATTTCACTCTTGTTTTATAATACTTTCATCTCAATACAGTAATTTTACTGAAAAGTTGATGAAAGTGCTTGTACGTAATAAAAAATTCTCATATGAATGTTTGCTTGTAATACCATAACAAATTTCCATTTTAATCATAATATTAAGCAAAAATAATACCTATGATAAAGGTTTTACGTATTATTTCAGCATGAACCAAATGTTATAATGAAATTAACTGGATTTCTTTATTGCCTTCATATTTATGAAAAGTGCTAACAAGATTTTGCTTATTTTACTTAATTATATGTCACAAGTGACAGTATCATTACATTGGAGGTTGAAACTTGTTTTATGTAACAATTTTCTGAAGATATTATATATATAATGGATAGTTATTTTTACATAATATAAATTATATACCAACTTGTTTGAGAAATAATACAATGGAGCATTTTTTGTAAGATTTAACATAAAATATGATTATTAAAAAAAAAAAATTTTTAGTCCAATTCTAAAATACAATTTATCAGACTCATGCAACTGTCAGCTTTGTTTAAAATCAAAACATAAACTAAAATAAATACATTCGTTCAGAGTCGTCTATACCTACTTCTAGCGCTGGCAGTAGGATTCTAGGTCGTGAATAAAACTGACCTAGTTACAAATTATCTGGCACCGCAAGTACTGGGTACCAGAAAATTTTATTGTATTGAATATTCCGATGAATTGGCAAAGCATTTGGCCAAGAAAACGCTGTCAAGATGTAACAGGAAATACTCTGAATAAAAAGTTATACTTATCTGCATTGTTGAATATTATAAAAGTATGAAAGAAAAGATCTTTAAGTTTTAATATTTCCTGTTTGGACACATTTTTTGTCTCTAAGTTATTTGTTGTTATTGTAGGTTCGTTTATGAGTTATAATATTTATAGTAAATGTTAAAACATCTATCCACGACACTTTTCAAATGTAGTGAGATCTTTAAAAGCTCTTTATTGTTGTCAAGATTAAATTTTACTACTAAATTATTTTCATCAATCTTATTCTGCGGAAAAATTATGTTATAATTAGGTAATGAAATATTCATTATTATATTTTTTATTTAAAACAAATTCAGTTCTCTAAAAAACGCTAACATCCTTTTTACGTCACTCATAACATGAAAATAGTATATTCTTAATTAAAGAAAAGTCTATAAAATTTATTGTGTTTAGTTTATTTAACCATTATACTTATTATTGAATTCAAATCAGGATTGACAGAAAAAGAAAAAAAAAATGTAAACTTGGAACATAACAGCATTTTTTTATATTTATTGGAAACGCAAGCAATCATAATAAAAACACATCGCAACTAAACATTAAATCAATATAATGTCGCAGAAAATTAAACGTTTCATTCGTGTACGGTATATTATTATGAACGGATGTGTGTAGCAGCTTTAATACCGCTGTAGTTTATCAAAGAGTGTATCCACGACTTAACCTAGTCTCCAGACGTGTATGGGCGTTAGTATCTTGCCAATTATAATAATTGCCTATTTAAAACATAATGAATATAAAAAAACTTTGTTATGTGGGAGTATAGGATTCTATTGTTTGTTTCAAAATTTATTAGTATATATTTTTTTTTGAAAAAAGGATATTCATAACACAAAAAAAAAAATATTATTATTTATATTTTATAATAATATATAGTTAAAAAAAAACTGTTTCTTAATATGAATCTCTGCAATATTTTCCAAATTTTAAGAAAACACTCACCTATTTTAATCAAATATTGAAGTAGGCATATACATTTGTCATATTTTATTTATCGTATCGTATTGCTTAGTATGAATCATTCTAAAATCGCTTCCCTCATTATATAAGCGTTTCAGTACTTTAGACCTTTTTACTGAAGGACCAACCATCAAAGAGATGTTCACAAAGTAAAATGTGTAATCCAAATGTAACATACATTTTCTATGACATCATTTTACAATTATACAGAGACTTGCATGTATATTTCTAGCTTTGTTCGACTTTAGAAGCAAAACCAAAAAGACTTTATACTTATTCTGCATAATACATTTTATATCAATAAAATGACATTAAAATATTGTTAATGATTTGATATTATATTTAATATTCAATGTTTGAAAACTATTTAGAAGTTGGCTTCACAAATGATAATAAAATATCTCCTATTTTATATCTGATTTTTCTGATATTTTATTTGATTTGGTTATTTATTTAATTAAAATAATATTAATAGTATATTTGGTTCGATCTTTCGTTGTGAATACCATCACCAATTAACATTTGCATCATGAAGAAGGATTGTGTCATTAATTTCATATTGAAAAATAAAAAATATAAATTTAAGAAATACAAAAAGTACTCATAAATAAAATGGCAGGAACGGGTTAAGGATTCCAGTTCTCACAATCACCGGACGATAGCAGCTATAATACCTATTTTACGCCAATCTTACGTAAGACTTAAGTGTGGCCAGCCCACATAATATGAGCTGTATTTCGTCAGCTAGTCAGCTACTTAAAACGCAATAAACCATATCCCATAAATATTATAAAGCAAAAAAAAATATTCAAATACCAGTCTAAATGAATTTAAAATCAAATACATTTTAATGTGACTTATTTATGACCTAGACATGACACTGCCATTCAATACATCGCACCACACTCGTATTATGCCTCACACATTCGCAATGAACTTATATACAGGTTAATTAAATACACGCCTTCATCAAACCTCATACGAATATCTAATTTAATTTTACGTGAAAGCAATTTCGTGTACGACTAAAATATCAACTTCAGTAAATGACGTCACGCATTCTATATTATACATAATGAAACATATTATATTTAAGAATACAATTATACATGTAAACTTAATCCTTACGTTATTCCAAAATGTGTGGAATCTGTTTGTTAATTTTACCAAATTTTAGAATTATAATTTTCCTATTAAGAGATTTTTTTATATGTAAGATGGTATATATTTTAAATTATTATTATTATTATTATATATATATTTGTAATTATAAAACTAAGTAATAACTTGCTTTCAGCACCACCGATTCTATAATACCTTGAGAAATTTACCTGTCAAGTCGTTCAGAAGTTACAAACACTATAACTCGGAACCATTTTGTTATATGATTTCTAACGCACAGGGGTTGTTTGGGTGTAAACTCTATAACTTAGCAGTTAAAATAAACGAATATAATTACTTTTATATATAAAAAGGTAATTGCTTATATTTAAATTATTTTTTATTTATTTACCAACATTATTCTACTTAACATTATATTATAGGTACCAACAATTATAATTTTTATTTTATTAGTTTCTTGACAAGAATCATACTGAAATTTTATAAAAACTAGAATATTATCGTACACCTATAAATTGACTGCAATGAAATTACTTAATAAGAAATCTTAAGGAAATGAAATATCACATTTCCCAGCTATAACAAAAAAAAAAAGGTTTTGGACGATTATTTATTGGTAAGTTTTTTTTTTTGCAGTACCACTTTCAGTTGAGATGTCGCACGACAATTAATTTCAAACGGAACGCGATTTATCGTTATTCTATTTTTTTCAATCATATTCTGAAAACTACAATTAGGATATTTTTGAAGTAATATCTTTTTAGGAAAGGGTAAACGTCCTTACGCAACATGTGTCGATGCCAGTCTGGTTGGCTTTCTTTTCTCTGACGCATACTCACGAGCCCACAGCGTATTTCAGACTACATTATATTTCGTATATTTTAATATACAATGTATATCGGAATATATACAATGTATTTTGTAGGAATAATTCTAGTATACAATGTATTTTACAGGATTAAATAAAGATAATGTACATACAACATTCTAATTTCCATATTCAAGAATTGTAACTAAGAATGAAATAGATATTTTCTGTTCAATAAAAATTCAAAAGAAATAGAAAATATACTTCTACATAGGATCTCATAGGATCACTGTACCGCTGTCTGTCTGTCAAGAGCTAGACGCATTATTAATGATTGCTTCACGTTTCAACGTCGAACATTTATATTATTATTTGAACTAATACAAGTATAAATTTACGTCTGAAATAAATACCTTAATATTCAAGACACGTCTTAATTAAATTGGGGTGTAATTTGAGATGGCACTGATTTTGTTATTCATTCCAATATTTGCATTAACGAAGGTTGACTCAACAAATCTCGTTTAAGACGACGTGACTCCGTACGTGACATATCTTTGAAGGGTATTTAATCAGAGATTACTGAAAATAGGGCTAAAAAAAACAAAAAAGCAAATTTTAATATTTATATAAAAATAACTTAAAGTAAAAATATACACACTTTACTTATTTCTAATTTATTTTGTATAAACCAACTCTAAGCGGAAGTCTTTGGTAATATTAAATATAGCTTTTATATAAAATACAAATTCTTAGCTGTTTATATCGGCTATTTCATTCAATTATTCAAATTCTTGAAGTATAAAAGAGTAATAACAAGACAGTAATTATGTAAAATGATGTTAATAGGCACTGGTACAAGTCACTAATAAACATTGAACGATCTATATCATGTTAGAATACTATAATTAAATATAATTTTATGTAACATATAAACGGTTTCAATATATATCTTAAACGGTGTCTTAAAACTAATAACAACACTGTAAAGAAAGGTATTAATTTTTTTTTATCACTTCTAGACAGGCGTGGTTGACGCTTATTCTAAAATAAAACAGACCATAGAGACTTTGGAAAACGTATTTAAAGTTATATCAAAATAATCTGAATATTTTTTGTCTATAAACAATATCACACAAATACTAAAACAGTAAAAGTAAATAGGTTAATATTACATTTATGGGTTGTATAACTAATAATGTTTGTTCCGACGTAAACATAAACATTTCAAGAAAATTTCTTTTCTATATCAAAACGGTCAAACAAATTACTGCGGCCAATAGGACCACAACAAACAAAATAAACGTGGAAGATTAAATGGAAAATGTTTGTATTGTTCCTCCGTAAATAATCATCCTACGAGTTGAAAATACTTTTAATTAATACGTGAAAATAGAATATTCCTTTATAAAATATTTTACGTGCGTATGTCAAAATGTGTAAAAAAATATTTTTGTTTGGTCTTATTTTTATTTTATAATTTTGTACTACATTTTGCAATGCTTTGTTCTCTTTGTTCAATTTTCATTTCAACTTTAAGTTTAATATTTTTAATAAAGCTTCGTTACCTTGAAAAACTTTACTCAATTATTTAATACTTTCAGTATTTTCATTTGTTACGAGGTTTTGAGTCCGTGATCATGTCTCAAATCAGATATATGTAGTTTTATGTTACTGTAAATTAGCCTTTTTTATTACTGAAGTACCATCTTAAATAAGAATTTTAATGTGAAAATTCAAAAGTTCATATTACATAGAAAGTTAAAAAACTATACTCTCAATTTACTACGAAATAAATTAAACTCTATGAATTTCATTATTTCTTATCCTTCTAACCTGAAAGGACAAGTGGTAATAAAGATCATTTGTGTTATGGGTCGAGTGAGAAAGTAATTCTCACTAGCCCCAGAGGATAAGTTACATCGTAACTTAGAAAATGTTCTTTATAAAAAGAGTGTGACGAAGTTATACAATATTACATCTCATATTACACTGAGGGGTATTTTTTTTACGAATATTATTTTTTTTTTGTTTTTCAATTAAAATATTTCAATAAATATTTCTTTTTCAGATGGATCGCCATTGTTAGCTTTACTATTGGAGCAAAGGCTGAACCGGGTATGCAAAATTTTACTTTTTCTAAGTAATATTTATTTACCTAAATGTTATCTAGGAAAATTTTATTTTTATACATATAAATGTCTACAAGAACCTAACCCTCATAGTCATTTTGCTATTTTGTAATCCATTTAATAAGTCGTCTAATATTAACCTACCTCTTTTTACCTTAAAATAAATATAGTACTCTCAATCAATCTACTTAATATAAAAGATTTACAAGATCGCCAAATAGCTATTTATGTAAATCAGAACAAAATAATTCAAGCTGAAAAATAAGAACAAAATTTTGTACTAATCCATAATATAATATAAATAACTATATTATAGTGTACTTGTGTAATGTTACCGTGACTGCAGCCATTATTATTCGATCAAGATTATTTAACACAGCTCCTCTACTATAAGGGTGTATTTATAATATATTTTATTGACTCGCGTCTACATTTAAATGAATTGTAAATTAAAAAAAAAAAACTGTAGACTCATATAGACCATTTACTACTTGAGAGCAAATAATAAAATATCCTAAAATGTTTTATCTTTAATATTAAATATATCAAAAATAAATATTATATTATATTCTATGGTTTATATTTATAATAATAAATAAAAATCATTTTAAGCTATTTAATATTACTTATTTTTAAGTTTTAGTTTGCCATAAATCAGTGTAGAAAGGACTTATGAAGTAGATGGACTCTACTAATTCAGCAATTTATTTAACACCACTTTGACAAATAGCTTCAGATAAGAAGTTCGTGTTAACGTATATTTCTAATACAGATAGCTTAGAGAAAGTTGTTAACTTAAATTAAACTTTAAATTACATACAGCTGTGATTTTGAGAGCATTTCAAATCTTTTTACTATGTGAATTATTTTAGTTCGTGAATTTAGTAATTAGTGAAGTAACAGATGAAGCTTATCTGTTGTTTCATATATACAAGTAGATAAAATTTATTCATATTTTTTGTCTTTTCAGATAATTACGATATCCTCAGCCTGGTCAGAGCTAATGTTATGACAGATTCCTTTCAAATCGTCGATGGAACCGACAGTTATGGTGCGATCAAATTAGTGGAAAATAAAGTTATTTCAATCGATCTCAATAAATTTTCTGATCCAATTAATAAACTTACAACTCCATTTGAAATATATGCTTTAGTAACATTGGATGTGGATGTATCATCGTGTTTATTCCAAATTATATCAAGCAATGAAATTAAACTTGGAATATGTTTCACTCCTGCTGGGATAGATTTAATAAGAATTACTTTAAATAGTAGTAGTCTACCAGAAAAATCCATTTCTTTATACCACGAGACTAAAGATAATAATGCATGGACTAAAATTATTGTATTGATAGATAAAAACAACATAGAATTATATGTGGATTGTAAATTAAGTGATTATGTCTCAATTGACATTGATAAAATGGTAGAAGATATACAATTCGGAGAAGATTCAATACTGTATTTCGGTAAATTTACCGAAGAAAGCAATATTTTCGAGGTAAGTCTTTAAATAATAATTATAGTAATATAATTAAATAAACAAAATGAACATAAATATTCTCATCATTATAATAATACAAACAAAAATAACATTTAAAAAAGGGATCCAAATCTGCATCAGTCCGCTAAATTAGTAAGCGGTTCGTGTGACGGGACTCATTTAAACAAAGACAGATTAAATTAAACTGCATGAGCGCGTTCCTAATCATTTTCTAAAACAACGTTGTTAATTTCATTTGCATTTTATAATTTTCCTTTTTCTCATTGTGTTGTTTCTTAAAATAATTTTTGTTATAAATTAATTTCCTAAAACCTTAACAATAATTAATCAATTATAAAAGTTATAATTTTTAATCTACACAATATTTATATATAGTTGAAAAAAAATTAGACATTTGAAACAAGCTACAGTAACATTAATAAATGTTTTTACATTCATTTATATTTTAATTTATACAAATTTGTATCAATTTTTTATTCAAAATTAATAATATCTAATAGCGTAAAACATAAAATTGATAAATAATGTAGTTATTATATTCAAAGAGTTGTGGTTAATATTAATATATTAATATTTTCATTAAATATTAGGCCTATTATCGGCCATTATCGTTTAAACATGAGCCAACTCCTATTAGTGAGTCGTTGAAATAAATATTTCTAGCGGAAATTGGTTGCAATGTTTACTATTTAACATGTAAGCTGGGTAAATTTTAGTTTAACATGAAAATTATTTTTCTTTTTATATAATAATTATGGCCTGTTAATATCCTCTACTACTAGTATATTACTAGATTCCGCCTGTAACTTTGCTCATGTGACTCTAAGTATTCGTTAGTCTTTAGGGTCACTAGAAAAAGTGAGTTATTGTTAGGGTTATTATTGGCCGCCAGCTTAAAAATTCGACCTTATTAAGTCGAGAGTCGTTGGTATCCAATCCCATGGTTCAAACATACATGAACCAATATTGTAACCAACTTTGGCACCAACTGCACACAGGTAGACAAAAGGGTATCACTCTCCACCCTACTAATATATTCAGTAAAGATAATGCACGAAAGTAGAGTTTTCCGTATTTTATGAATACGAATTTGGTTATTAAGAAATTTATCTTATATTCAATATTAGTAAACCCCCCATTAATTCTTAACGGTCTAGTCGGAAAGATAGCTCTTAACAGAATTTAAATTAATTATCTTACAAACAAATTGTGGTAAATTATAAGAAATTCCATTTAAAAGACATAATATGTTGTAGTATATTAGGGCTTAGACTACAACATTGGAGTTTTCTATAACATCTTAAACTACAACATATGCCAAAACTGCAAGGAATAAAAGTTACAGATATATAAACCTATAAACTTACTTTTTCATGTGCATATATATTAGATGTTGCATATAAATATGTATTCGACTAAAACTAATATTGATTTGTCATATTTATGAGCTGACGCTCGCAACTGCATTTCTGATGAAAACATTTATTCTGTAAGTTTCCAAATAGATTTTGTAATTTTTCTTTCAATTTCATATTCCTGCTACCTGATCTACATATTATTTTTGATAAATTTATTAGTTTTACATACTTCTTCAGTAAAAAAGTCGAAATATTATCCTATACATAGAAATACAGTGGTAATTATAACGAATTAATAACTAATGTCCACAATATAAAAAAATATATTATTTGTTTTATTAAATTAATAATATATAATATATATACTATCCGGCTGTACTTCCTACGAGTTTCGAATGGGGCTCTAATTAATAAGCTCGGATCATGTTATCGCGGCGTGAACGTAAATACACTCAGATAATTATGTATAATAATCCTGAAAGTCTTAATACAAACAATTTTATAATCATTCCAATACAATAAGTATTTTTATAATTTATTATAAGGAAATCATCAATCCTTAATTGGAAGCATGTACTATAGTATAGTTGTGTAAGGTGCAGTTTCTGATATTGTCTTGCATAAATCGCTCATACCAAAACAAATTCAATACCCCCTTACCTAACATAGGCCTACGATGAGAGGGTGCTCTACGTTGCTCGGGGCACAATGATTTGGGGGGTCTCGCCGGGGCGTCACGGTGTGTGCTAACGCGATCCCGTGACGTCCCATTACGGCGCAGAGGGCAACCGTTGGTTTTTAAGTGGGTAGCCTTAAAAATGGCAACATCCTCTATGCTGCCGGGTAGTCCCACATCACCCCCCGGTCGTCACCCCCATGGGCCGACGGGGTACCCGTAACGGGTTTTTCCAAAGGAAAAAAAAAAAAAAAAAAAAAAAAAAGGTGCAGTTTCTGATATTGTCTTGCATAAATCGCTCATACCAAAATAAATAGATATTCAATACATTATCACTAACAATTAGTGACGCATAGAATTGATATTAAAAATTGCAGTTGTTTGTTTTAACGCTTGTGGCTTTTACCTGTTTCGTAATTAATGCCAATATTTTGCTACTTACTTTGTAAACATAAGTGTATTAATAAAAAAACCATTTATATACAAAAAGTCTACGTGTAAAATGTAACAATTTATGAAAAAAACATACTTGAGATGTAGCTCTTTCATAGAGAAAATAATATTTCTTTCAGTTGAAATAGAAGATTTTCTTAAAATATATCCGATTTTCTTAAACAAATTGTTTATATTATTCGTTCTTGAACAACTTTTATTAATTATTTTCGTTTCTTAAACTGTAGAAGGCTGGGTGCAATTTTTTAAAGTAAATACAAAAAGAATAACCTTATACAAAAATTCTTATTCATATTCGTTCCTAAATTGAAAGAATAATAATACCTTCATTTGTGTTTATAAAAATAAGTTATTTATAAAGTCTGTATATTATATGCGAAAATCATGTGTAAACTACAGAGTATTTGCAAATAATTATCAAAATCCGCCAAGTAGTATTAACTCAATAAGTTAGTGAATATGGTTACTGATAATTTTCTATAATTAGTCAAAAACTTCTAAAAGGGATGAACGTTGTCAGTTTCAAAACTAATTTGAAAATTATTTCATTCTCAATATGATAAAAATGCTTTATAATTAAAAATCCTTCAGTTTGATACGCAGAAGAATATTTGTTTTTTTATTATCAATACACAATTTTAATTATTTATAAAGCAATTTATATGTAAGGAAAAATAAAACTGTTACGCTTACTTGTCAGAGAACATAATAAAAATATAAATAAAAATACTATATAGATTAATACTCTTCCTATTAAGTCCATCCTTAATCCCTTTTATTAAGTCGTCTGTATTTTTTTTATTAACAACTAAAAGTATAAATTGTTTTTTTAATTACTAATGCTGTTATCACTAATGGCTTTTACAGTTAGTGAAAATTATTTATGATTTCTATTCTAATAATACTTCCTAACCCACAAATAGCTTAAATGATTATTACCAGAACTAAATCGGTCATTATTACTTCATAATGCAACACCGTTCCGCGTTTGAACACGTTTTGTTAAAATTATGTTTAAAATAAATTCAGTAGCGTTGGTTGATTTACAAATTTGTATTGTATTTTAGTTTAACAAATATGTATTTCATTTAATGCTATTATGTTATTTACACTATGTATGTTATATATATGTAAAAGATTTTTAATTCATCTTTTTATTATATTTTACTTAGATAGGATTTTTTTAGAACCTTTATATTTGGAATATTTAGAGATACATACTATTATACTCTTAACTAAAAAAAAAATCTATTTAAAAAAAATATTATTTTAAATATTATTTGGTATTTTCTTTAATTATTCAAATATTGTCTTCATTAACATTTAGATAGGTGGCATACGAAAAGGCATTTATGTAATAGTAAGTGGCGCCAGCTAGCATGGGCATATGTAAATATAAACTTGCAAATGCTTATACAAACATGGACAAGAGATATAGACTAAGATTACCGCCTGTACCACCTATAAAGATATAATATTCTGAAACTTTGTTGAACTAATTTTATTGCTAAAACCGTGCTAAAATAATTATAAATGCTTTAAATAAAATTTGTAGTGGATTTAAACAACCTAACTTTACTTTCTTACTAATCTATGATTTGTAAGGTGGATGTAGTGATAATAACTTTTAACGCTTTTCTATTTAAATGTCAATAGTAGAAGAGGTAAATCGTTTCTCTGCAGACGCTCTTAGACTGCTCCTTAAATTCGCCTCAGTTCTCAACCGGAAAATCCGATGATTTACTGAGCTAACGGCCTTATCATAATCTCCCACGTCCCTCATATTTCACACTGAGTTAGTTGCGATCCACTATTTGCCCTATTCAAATATGTAGATTCACCTTAGAATATATTATATAAATATATAGAAAATTTTATGACCCTAGTGAAAGCTACATAGAGAACAACAGAGATCATTAGTTTTAAATTTATGCGCAGTTTCATACATCTCAAAAGTTGACACTCAAAAGAGGATAAAATATGTATAGTATGTAGAAAAATAAGTAGAATATGTTTTTGCAAATAATAGTTATCTTTTATTTAATGAACGCCACAACTAACAATAATTCATATTCACGGGAACCGACAAGCGTTCTAGTTCATTTGCGTGATTAACAGAGTTTGCTCGCGACAGAGCTAAATACATTAGCGACAAACTCGCTCAAGTTTCACCGCAGTTTGATTCAAAACAGATTCGTACCTCGCTTGTGGTAGTTCCCAGATTTTGATATTAGAAGATGAAAGTAGGTCAAAATTAACTAATATAATATCCATTATACAGAAAGCTATTAAATTCCGTAATGTGAAATTTTCCACCAATAAAGTAAATATTTTGTTTGTTGATTAACAATTTAAAAGCTAATTTTAGTAAAGCAGTCAACTTTAGAGAAATATTTTTTAATAAAGGATATAATTTAAGAGTTGAACATTAAAATTATTAACGGAAATTAAGTTAATTATATTAAATAAATTATGCCAATAAAAATAAATCTTTGAAATTTTTATACTAGGAGTAAAAACAATTCTTATTTGCACTTTCAAATAATCAAAATATACATTTTCGTCTCAGTTGGCAACGGCTGTGTCAAAAGCAGATAAATTTGTGTTGAAAGCGGAAGCAAATGCTAAAGTTTAGAGTTATGACATAACGGATATAACGCAACCCAGTTACAAGAGATGCAATATACGAATACTTGAACATGGAACTAATGAATTAAATGTGACGTGACCCTAAACTGCTTAAATGAGTTTTGAAACTGAAATATATACTTAGGTTATTGTTTTAAGGTTTAACTAAATAAGTTTAATTATCTTCTGTATTTATTAACGTTTTAATAATCAATTAATAATATAATGATAATATTCTTTATTGTACATCCTCAAAGAGTATTATAACATAAAAAAGAAAAAACTAAAAACTAAACACAAATATAAATGTACAACGGGCGAATTATTATATAAGAAAAAAGATATAGGCAGAATTTCTTAGATTTAAAATCGAAATAACCTCGATCATAATTTCATAAGACTCGAATATTTTAAAAAATATTCCAAACTTTATATCTTCGTTCCATCTCTCGAAATGCAGTTTCTCACATTGCCTAAGTAGCTTTGTGAAATACCTGGCGTTACGTGAACATATTAAAGAATATAGTAGGATGTACCTTCTATCCGACTTTATGGAACCTCTTTCGGCTTTTAAGCCTAACGTTACGCACGACATAACAAGATAGCGTGTCTTGGCATACCTTTTAAAGTGTGCATTTTAGCAAAAATCTTTTGATAAAAGTAACTTTCCAGTTTTTATACTTTTTTTTTTTTTTTTTTTTTCCTTTGGAAAAACCCGTTACGGGTACCCCGTCGGGCCATGGGGGTGACGGCCGGGGGGTGATGTGGGACTACCCGGCAGCATAGAGGATGCTGCCATTTTTAAGGCTACCCACTAAAAAACCAAGTTTTTATACTAATATTGGTGGTATTTGTTCTAATTTCATCATACAATCATCTTTTACTACGACTTAACAATTACGTAAAATATTATACTAATAACTTTAAACGTGAGAGTTCATATTTACCATACATATATCTTGTAAACCGATTAGAGGCAACGTATTACCTTTTATAAGCTGCATTGGTTACGAGCGTATGATTAACATATGGGAAGGGGCACAAGAAAATTGAAATATAAAAGTAAACGAGGGTAATTTATAAAAAAAAGAATATTAAAATTCAGTATGTAATACCTACGGCTTAATATTCATCGCATGTTTTAATCTTAAGTTTAACAAAAGAGGAAATTTCAGCTCTTCTTTTATAAGAAATTATAAATATATGTATTAATATTACATATATGAAATAAAAGATAATCTTACATTTATATATGTTTTTATAAGGCATGCCCCATAAAAATTATATGTTTATATTTGTTTTAGATAATTTTTTTATTACTAATACTTCTTTTATGAAACTCCAAAAAAAATTTGATTTTAGATTGAGCAACTTTGCAAAACTTAGAGAAGGAGCCCCCAAAATAACTTTGCGTGATCTTTTAATATTTAACCTTTACGTTGAAAGACTAAATTTCACCTTCATGATTTTGCGTACGACCAATTGATATCTATTGTTGTGTGAACCGAAGTATATAAAGATTGAGAAGGTGCGTTCGTAAACCTAAGTTAGATTAGTTTGTTCTTTTTAACATCATTGTCTTTGTAAGATCATAATGCACTAAATTGTACGCTTAATATTTTTTAATGAAAATTTTAATTATTAGATATATCCATTGTTAGTATAAAAGGAATCTACGAGACCAAAATAGCGTAAAATTTTGGCACGGTTTTCAATCAGTACTATTGAAAACAAAGTAAAACATTCTAAGATATATAGTTTTGAATGTAACAATAATGTTTTTCCAACCAATAATAATGTTGCTGGTAGTAAAGTAGTTAGCACATATTTTTTTAATGTCTTTTGAATAAAAAAGAAACCCGAGAAACCTTCTTTTTAATATTTCCCACCGTGTTAATCTGCCTACGAAATTTATCTCAATTTTGTTATATATTTGTTATACTAATAATTAAAATATTTGACCCTTTTTTGATGCTTGCTATTTTAAATCTCTAATTTTCTTAGCTTTCTTTCTCAGTATTAAAAAAATATTTCTTTCAAATTATGACACAATCCAGTGTTTTTATGGCTCAATATACTGCGGTAACAATAAGTTTTAAAGCCACAAACAAATATAATTCCATTTTAATGAAGACCTGGAACTTTTGATAGCAATGCGCTTTCAGTCATTAAATAATATTATACAAAAAATTTAGATAAATGCAATATGAATACATGAGATGTACAAAATCTTATTCAAATTTTAAAGGTATTTTTTAATTCAAAATACGAGTGGTAAAATAAAAGTAATTTTACACTTTGAGGGTCGACAAATTTATAAATATAATAAATTTATTACATTTATAAATTTAAAAATCTAATTAGATTTTATAATTATTTTGGATATTTTAGTATATTCTACGCTATTTAAGAAACATTTATATTAATATTATTTATAATTTTAAATTGTAATACATTAAATTATACAAATTAGTATTACTATTTCAATAACAATTTTGTTTTCAAGTTGTAAAAAAAATGTTATCATTTACTCTCACTGGATATAAAGCCACTCGCCTCCATGATATGTATCTCAAATATGCTGCCTAATTTATGAAGGAGACTCGTAAATTTTATGAATCTCACGAACTTTCCTAAAAAGTACGCTCGTATTTTCCGCAAATACATCATAGGCATGACATTTGAATACCTTCAAGTGTTGCCATTTTAATTCCTTGCATTTAAGGTTCGCTTTTTATGAGTGCAAAGTTTGAAAGGATATAAATAAAAAGTTTTTGTCTGTCTTTCATTTTGAATCTTGGATATGATTGCGAGTGCTTTTAATAAATGGGGAAAAGTCATCCTTACTTTAGTATTACTTTAAAAAAATGCTTTTGGACTTAAGGTTAAATAAGTAATATTTAGAATTTTTTTATATTTATCATATTGCGTATCTGTAATATTTAAAAGATAATAAAAATAAAAAATGTAAAAAATTATATTGCTCTTTGTTGATTTTATTGGCGATATTTCAAAATGGCCGAGCACCCAGTATTTACTGCAAAATGCCACATTTCTTCTGAAAAAATATTTTTTAAACGAAAATTTAATTAAAAAAATGTATTTTGATACAGACATCGTCAGTATTAAATAGTGAATGATGACTTGAAATCTTGATAGCTGGATTTCATTTATATTTCTCGGAATACCTTCATGGTTGAAAAGCTTATAAACGATACCAATGTATAAACCCTCATACATATACTTCTATAGTTTCAAATTTGCTATTTTCCGACACAGCTCAGTAATCAAATTATTTCAGTCGGTCTCTATCTATATTCAATGCATAATGAATAAAGTATTATGAAAGGAAAAATATTTTATAAAAGCATCCCGAGACTTATTTAAGGCAAACTCTGTAACTGAATTTGTTTTCAGAGAACACCAGATGCCTATTCGAATTTCTATCACATAAATATATGAATCAAGTGATCCGATTCCTCTACTTCTAGAGTAAACTTGTCTTCACAAGTTTTTGAAATGCTCTTAGATATATTTTGTTCACTATTCTTATGTTTGTTATACAATAGCAAAATAATACTATGTTTTTTAATATATATATTTTTTTATATTTTAATGATATATTTAGATGGACTACGCTATGGATTTGTTTTCGGTAATAATCTATTCATACATGAGTTTGTTTAAATTTGTTTCTTGTTTCAGGGTTCCATACAAAATGTAAAAATATTTCCCAAACCTGATATTTATGGGCGAAAAGATGTCTGCTCAGACGTAAGTCATATTTTATATAATATATATTCGCTATATATAAATATATACTGTGAGTCTGATCTAGATATTTAAATATTCTTATATTACAGGATTTTAAACTGCCGGCTAGTGTAAGTTAATATTTCAGATCGATGTCAATGTCAGCTTTATATCGCTTTCATGTTCTATCTTATGTTTGGTTATTATCTATTACTTATGGTATTCGGTGTGTTATGTATATATTTCTGTTGACGTAATTTTTTTTATATATTTGTATTAAATTAAAGAAAAATAGGACAGCATATATATAATTAATATATGTGAAAACAAAACACGATAATATATTAATTATATTCTATAAGGGAACATCTATGTCTTTATAACGTAATATTTCTTCCCTAGATTAAACTTAACCAGAGCACCAAAAGTGATGTAAGTCTTGCGTATTTTTTTTGTAATAAAACATTAGAACAAACATATAATTAACAATTTATTAAAAGGGGATATATCTATTTAAACTATATTTATAAATAATGATTATATTATAATCTTTTTAATCTTTTATAAATCAATTTAATCATGGATAACACATTAGTTTTAATATTAACAAATTAACCCAATTTTAGGAAGTCACGAAGGCAGAAAATTATGAAATTTACAAGGTAATCATTTTAACTATTGATAAAAATAAATCAAAAGAATTTCAAAATTTCTTTTCTTCAACCATTTAATTGGCTTTCTTTGGCTTATTCGGGCTTTATAATAATTTAACATACTTTGTTTTTTTTCAATTTATATAATATTTTAATTTATTGTATCTTTTTGCAGTTTCTTGATGATGGTTCAAGCGAAACCAAAAAAACAGATATTTTTACTGGTAAGTTATGTATAATTTTAACTTATATACTTAAGTTTTCTGCAAGTTTTTTCCATTTACATATTATAATTCCCAATCTTTAAATTCGATAGTTATCTTACAAAACACAATTAGACATGATTTATTAATGTAACACTATGCTGACATGGTTATCAGTTTTATTAAAAAAAGCTTTTATAATAGTTTGCGACCACATTAATTATAATTTATTATTTTTTAATATATGTAGTTGTCTATTCGCATATAATTGCAACTGGGAATAAATTATGATTTATTATTTTAAAATAATTATATAGAGCGAAAAATTTGTCTTTACGAAGGCATACAAAAAAATGTCTATGATCAGAATAAAACAGATTTTTAAACAAAATTATTGTTTTGACCAACGGCTTGCTATTTATAGCTTAGATAATATGTTGCAGCTACATCAAATGTTTAATATAGAGATAATATTTATTATGATAAATTGTCGAAGAAGGAGTTTCTTAAATGATTCTTAAATGATTTTTGTGTAAACCTAATGAAATGTATGCCAATTTTATTCAGATATTATCAGAGAGAAAGAAGCTATAAAAGGGGAAAAGGGAGATAAGGGTGATAAAGGTGATAAAGGAGTTGAGGGATATAAAGGAGATAAAGGAGATAAGGGAGAAAAGGGAGATAAGGGTGACCGTGGGGAAAAGGTATTTTATTCTTTAAATATTTTTGTTTATAATTTTAGAACCTTTATATATTTTTGGATGTAAAATGTTTCAAAATGTAAGACTAGTTTTTAATAACACTAGTGCCAATCTTGTACCAGGGCGAGCGGGGTGAATCTGTTATAGGTCCAGAAGGTCCAGTAGGTCCGTCAGGAGCTCAAGGTTTACAAGGCCAGAAGGGAAAAGAAGGAGTAAGTTATTATTATAGACATTGTTGCTTCATCTTATAATTATAAGTTGACCTATCTTACTTTCTCATTTTCTTTAGTCCTGCAATTGTTCGGAAGCTATTGTATCAGATTTGCTGCGTAAGATGCCTGAAATGAGAGGACCTCCAGGTGACATAGGATTGAAAGGGGAAAAAGTGAGTGATAATATTACAATCACAATGCTTTACACTATCTTCTTGATTAAATATATTAAAATAACATGATAAAAATACCTTGTGTATTTTTTAATCCGTTATATGTTATTTTAGTATTGTCTAGATTGTATTAACTAGGAAATAATTAATTTCCTTATTATACAGGGGGAAATAGGAATGCGAGGTAATGATGGAATTCCAGGAAACGATGGTAAAAATGGTGTAGATGGAGCTCCTGGTTTACCTGGCCCTGTACTTAAGGTGATTATCAACTTTCAATAGCTTAGATAATCAATAACATTAAGCTTTTAATATTTTTTAAATGAAACAAAGAGTGTCAGACCTTCTGTTGACAGGAAATAGTAGAGAGAAAAGTGCCAGCGCCTGGCGAAAAGGGAGATATTGGACCAGTTGGACCTCCTGGCCCTCCTGGAAAAAAAGGTGATAAAGGAGAAGTTGTCACATACAAGGTAAACTAAGAAATAGAATCAAAATAAGGCTATCGAATATAAAAATTTAACAAATCTGGTATTTTGTGTTTAGTATGTAGGTGATCCGGGAAAAGATGGAATGCCAGGAATAAAGGGTATAGATGGTCTTCCCGGAAAAGAAGGGGAAAAGGGTATGTACATTTAAGATATTTTTGGTGACATATTGTTAATTTAATTTTCTTACATAATTTTTTTATGTTATATTTATTGATAGGAGCTAAAGGTGAAAAAGGTGAACTGGGCCCTATAGGCCTACCAGCAAAGCTGTCATCTATAATATATGAAGATATGGATCCTACAGAAGGTCTTATTTGTATTTAATTTAATTCAATACATAAAGATTTACATAGTCGGACAAAAACCATTTCTACTCATTCTTATATCGATAAATAATCGTATATATTTTATGAGAAGTATATAAATAAAGCAAAATTATTTAACTAAGTATTTATTAATATCTTATTAGAGTTATTTAAATAAGTATTTAAAAAGTTTATATTATATTACAGAGGCAGCTGTTATTAATAAATTAAGAGGACATAAAGGTGAAATGGGTACTACTGGAGGAAAGGTATATAAATTTAGAATGCATTTATTAAGGCAAATGATAAACATAATAAAAAAGTTAAAACAAAGGATATGCATTCTTTAAACATATGTAGAATATGTATTTAAAATTTTATTATTGCGTACACATCTCTGATGGATCCAAAAGACTAAAAATATAAAGTATAACGTAAATTAACCTAATTAACAACGTCGTAAAAATGCAGATGCAATCATCTTTTTGACCCTTATTAATGATAATTAAAAATTGTAACGTTTAATTTACAAGTATAGGTATTATTGCTAGTAATTATAACAAAAACCCAAATAAAATTTTCAAGTTATATATATCTCAATAAAACTATTTTTCGGATATAACTCGCGCTTATTATTACATTTTTATATTTAACCCGATGTTTCGTCTGTCGGTGTCTGTCTCGTCTCGTCTCGTCATTATCATCTCGTCTTACCGTGAAAATGTAATAATAAACGCGAGTTATATCCGAAAAATAGTTTTATTGAAATGTGTAGTACTCGTGTAAATCTTAGAAAACATTAAATATATGTTTAAAAAAACTTTTTTCTTTCAGGGTGACAAGGGGGATATTGGGCCAATAGGACCAATAGGAAAAACAGGGAATAATGGTGTTCCAGGACTACCAGGAAAAAACGGACAAAAAGGGGAGATAGGAAATGAAGGGTCAAAGGGCAACAAGGGTGATCCTGGATTACAGGGACCTCCTGGCACAGTCCCTTTATCTCAAATTAGTCTAATGAAAGTAAGATGTGTTCACTATTGAACTTGCGTGTGTGACAACAGTAATAAATATAATTGGCAACTTAAATCGCACATATTACAAAATACTATTAATTCTTTTAAATGTAATTTAAATTTTCACACAAATGTGGACTGTGTGTGAAGTTAGTCCATTAATTTTATAATGTAAAACAACACTTCTTAGGTTACGAAAAATGGGTTCAATGAGTAAGTCTCACAGTTCTTTTAAAATAATTTTTAAATAACTGTTTGTGAAGGGCTCTAAAGGAGATCGTGGGCCAACAGGCAAGACTGGCCCTCGCGGACCCACAGGTCATCATGGTAAAGTAGGCCCGGTAGGACCACCGGGTAAAAGTTATAAAGGAGAACCAGGAAAACTTGGGCCAATGGTAACATTTACATGTTAAATAAATATATTCTACTTCAACTTGGAAGCTTTTAATAATAATTTTTAATATTTTGTTAATTGTAGGGACCTAAAGGTGAAAAGGGTGGAGTTGGTACTAAGGGAGAAAGAGGTGAAGGACTCTCCAAAAGTGAAATTTTTAAGGTAAGGCTGTTTCCCTTTGAGGGCAAATATAATATTTTTTAATAACTCCATATTTACAGCTAAAAGGCGAAAAAGGTGACATGGGTGAAGTTGGTAGACCTGGCGAGATGGGAAAATCTGGTTTGCCAGGAACCTGTGGAAAATGCGACAAAACAGCAGTTCCTGGTCCTCCTGGACCTCCGGGACCACCTGGCTCTCCTGGCATCTCTATTACAGGTCCCAAAGGAGAACCTGGGGGACTAGTGACTAAGACTTCGTTTTTTGCATTTAACGATATTAATCACAATAGTGCAGGTACATAGAATTATCATATTACGTTACGAAGACGTTAAAACAAAAAAGATTTGTTAATTAAATTAATAAATAATATATTTTCTTTTTATTTAGATGAAGATGATGATTTTTATACAGCAGCAACTGTAATTTTTAAAACAACGACTGGACTTCTAAAGGTATACTTAATAAGGAATACTAGAAAACTATTCTTGCATAACATACAATTATACCAATTTAATAACAGTATTCAATCATTTAAAAATAGAATAATAATACTAATTGTAGAGAACTTCAGACACTCCCCTGGGGACCTTAGCCTACATTTTGCAAGAGAAAATATTATTAATGCGGGTTGAAAACGGATGGCAATATATTATGGTAAGTTTTATTTTTTTTCCAATTTCTTTATATTTTTAAATTGTATACAAGTAAAATAATTTTTATATATTTTCCGCGTCAGCCGTAATAGTATTTTGAAAATATATATTAGTCCAATACTGCAACATTGGATTAAACTACTGTCTAAATATTATTTATTATTTGTTACTTTTTATAATTTGTTTATTTTTGATTTACAATACTAACACTAGTTTTAAATAATAATTGTTACTAACAAAATATGGGCTTGTCCCGAAATAAATGTTTATTATTATTATTATTATTATTATTTAAGATGGGTTCGTTCCTGCAAACAAGAAAGACACATACCAGCACTTCAATGCGACCAGTATATTACACGTCAACTGAATCGACAACGCCTTCCCAAGAAACTCCAAGTCCAGATGATTATGTAAGAGTTTAATATTGTGATTTATGAAATATAAAAACAAAATACAAAAAAGACAGTTAAAATTTTGAATTGTTAATACACACATCAAAAATGTCTACGCAACACGGAGTTTTTTAAATCTTTTAACAAAATTAAAGTATTGTAGTCTATCTATATTGTGTTTTTAAACAAAAGAAATGATTTTTAATGTATCTGTAAAAAAAAACTTTTAATTCAAGTGTTTAATTAATTAGAATCATTAACAATATGTGTCTCATATGATGTTGTCACATTCAAGTTAACTTGAAGTTTTTATATTTTTACAAAATTAAAATACGATTTTTTTAAAAAACTATTGTTTAAAACTTGACGGAAATGATTTATATCGAATTTATAAGGTTTTATGTTTATTTGATCCTGCGAAATAAAAGAGCTCATTTGATCCTATTAAAAAGAGCTCAGCTCGTCTGTTATTCATTATACTCGCCCAGGCCATCATAGTGGAGCTGCTGTTAGGGGACACTTCCTGCACGTCTTTCAGTATTTCCAGGTCGACGGTACACCCTTATTCTTCGGGTATCGGGTTTGAAACCGAACCGAGACTCGTCGCAAAACAAATTTTGTCTTAATGCTCCTGGGTCCATGTGACGCGCTCTCTACATCATTCGTTTCGCAGGGCGCGATTCTCATGGTTTAAAGGATGGTGGAAGGAACCTAATGGGACGTCATCTCCGTAGGCCGTACTCGTGCAGCGTGTTACTTACAGTTTTGGGAGCTAACAACAACACCGCTTGAGAACTGCAGCTTTAAACCTATCTCCCGGGCGGTGAGCAGCGGCTGACGTTTTGCAGTGAATTGTAGGGAACGGTCTTGTCTAGCAGTTGTGCTCCTTCCTCGTCCCGGGTACTGCTCAGCCGGATCCCCCATTGTGACGTAATGCTGCCAGAAAGGACAAATATTATCTATTGACACCAAAATATTGAGCCACCTGGGATTGATTTCTTCCCGCTTGAACCATTCATACTACTGTCTTCATTTCATTTTCAGTCAAAGGTCGCCATACCTTAACAGTCCAAAAAAAATAAAAAATAAAATGTCTTCAATATTTTTAAATAAATGTATTGAAACTGTACTTATATGTGATTAACATAGACTAAAAAAATACATCAAATCGGTAAAACACGAGACGGTATTATTTTTTTTGTAAAAGACTAATCACAACCGATATGTTTCTTCTTTAAACAAAGCCAGTTTGTAAGAACACAAAATTTTGTATATCAATCAACCTTCTTAAAATTGTAATTATAAAAAAACTTAAAATTTCTGTAAAGTATGCTTGTTGCTTAGACTATTTTGATTGGTTTATTTATATTATTCTGAAATATCCATAACGTTCAGTACAGAATACAAATCAATAAAATCATTTTATAACAAAGGTTTTTTCATCCCATAATATCTTTGAAAATTTCAGATACGTTTAATAGCATTGAACCAACCATACGCTGGTAATATACTTATGGCAAACAATAGAACTGGGCGCAACGCTGCCGACCAGGAATGTTACAGACAAGCCTATTATCATGATCTCAAAAGCACCTTTGCAGCTTTTCTAGCCACAAGGTAAATTATAAATATATAAAATATAGCAGAATATGCTAAAGTCTTTTGATAAATTTGTTTGAAATCGACTTTAAATATCTATTTAAATTTCATATTTTTTAACAAGATACAAACCGATTATCAAATTTATAAAACAATTTAAAAAATGAATTAATTTATTACTTTCTTGCTTTATTTTCCTTAAAGGGTTGAAGATTTAAGATTTATAGTCAAAAGAAAGCGAGATAGACATATTCCTGTCGTCAATTTATATGGTGATATACTTTTTGATTCCTGGACAAGCATGTTTAATGGTTCAGGGGCACTATTGGCGAAATCAAGTATTTACAGTTTTAATAATAAGAATGTACAAATAGACCCTACTTGGTACGTATTAATATTAAGATTATATTTCAAAGATATTCTTTATTAACTTCTGTTTTTTTAAGTTTGTTTTAATTTTATTTTCTGAATTATGATTCAAGGCCTCTTAAAGCAGTGTGGCATGGTAGTAACTCATTTGGCACAGTAGCACCGAGAGCCTTTTGTAATGAATGGAGAAGCGACAGTCCCCTTCTTGTTGGTGCGGCTTCATTGCTGTATAGTAATAGACTTCTAGAACAAGAACAGTAAGTTTATTAATAATATTTTAATTGTAAAATTCAAAGTTAATACTTTAATAATATAATTCATGAATTTAATTATATAGTGTAGTAATAATAAAAAAAAAAAAAAATAAAACGTACTCTTTTATTTTCTTATGTTTTATTTCAGATATACCTGTGATAAAAAACTTATAGTACTTTGTGTGGAGGTTACATCAAATTCACACAGTCTCAGAAGACATTCACATAATCTGAAGTAAGCTTAATATTATAATATTATATATGTACAGACATGTACCAATTTTCAAATTTTGATAAAAGTGTTTAATGACGTTGCTTCAATTTGTTTGGTGGTATTACAAAACTTCCTACAAGATAAATAAATATTATATATAAGATTAATAATAATAAGTATATATTACATTTCATACAAAAGAAACTGTCGACAGGATAAAACTAGAGGCCATATAATTTAAAGGCACTTCGCCAAAATTTCCAATTCAGCGCAAGCATACCTGCAAACAGCAATCTAATTAACAATTCAAGATAAGGGGATATTGAAGTTCATAAAAAACCGTTGTATACTTTGTAATTATCTATAAACATATTAAGTCATTTTAATTAATCTTGTTTCAGATCTCGAGCAAGACTTCATCCAGATTCTTATGACAACCGAATACCAAGCTTATAATGGCAGCTTTAAAAGTTATAATTGTTTGAATTCAAATAACTACAAATTTCATCGAAATATAACATTACAGTAGTTTTAATTAAGGAGTTTTAAGTAAACCAGAATGCAATTTTTTAATTTAAACTTTTCTTTTTTTAATAATAACTTTTTTATTTGTACAGTAACTTAATTATTAAGATTATTTTATTATAACTTCAATTTAAAATACCTGCCAATGCTTTTGTAAGAGATTGTTATTTATAAAATATGTTAAGAACTATATTTTATAAGGCTATTTAGGTTTGTAAAAAATAAATGCTAAGTATGATTAATATTATGAGTAAAATGCTCCGTGTTCCTAATTGTATAAGGTTAACTTGTAAACTAATTATTATTAGTTTTCATAATACCAACACTGTCTAAAACAGCTAAACAGTACATTATAAGAGATTGATATTATTTTTAATATTTTGTTTAGGTTATTAAAATAATTATATTTTTAATTTAATTGTGTAATATAAGATCCATTTTGAGTTAAAAAAAATAAGTGCCATGACTTATTATTATGTAATTTAAATAAAAATTTATTAAAAAAATGTAATACAATTTGTTTTATTTTTAAACGTGTATTCTCAATTCTTCATACTTTCTTGACCGATAGTGAAAGTATTTAAATATATAATAGTAAAAACCTCAATAAGCAATATATTTAAACCTTATTAAATTCTATAAGAAGCCCAAACATATAACATTTATTTATAAGCACGGATCTGATTTTTTTTATAAATTTTAGTACGAATAAAATCCACGATTAAATTCTTTAAAAATAATTTAATATTTGTAAACGAATTAACTCTTTCTGTTTATAAAATTAATTCGATTTAAAATATATATTGGGAAAATATATTACATAATTAATTATATTTTTTTATTTACAGAGTAAATTTAAAAACTGTACTATTTTATTTATATACTTTATATGGACCCATATCAATCAGTGTCCCGGGTTAGCAAAAGCAGCCTAAATTCACACCTGGACACCTGGACACACAAATGAGCCAAAACCGCTTACGCAAATGACATTCATGACGGATGGGCGTATCTTCACATATCCCGTAATAAAAAAACCGGAACTTTTTATTACAGGTTATTTAACCAGTATATTTCTTTTTATGAAGGATACAAATTATTATAGGATTTACCTCTGAATTTAAACGTTATTGATATGAATTTTAGAATTATTGTCCATATCAAAACATGATTGCATTGCATCTTAAATATATTTTTTTATTATTGATTATACAGGGTGTCCCAAAACTCGACGTCAAGCCGAAACCGGCGTGGATGGTAACAGTCATGAGAAAAATTAGAAAAAAATTCCAACATATGTGTTTTGAAAATAAAAAGCATTATGACAAAAAATTAATAAAAATAAATATTTTATTATTTATAAAAATTATTTCACAGTTACATAAATTATTTTTCAGAGAGATTTGCTTATAAAAACACTACATATAATTCTAATTATATTCTCATGTTACTGGAACTATCTGTACTTCAAATATACCGCAGGGCATTCAAGGATGCTTTAATATCCTCTGAGAAATATCATTTTTCCAGTGAGTAATACAAAATGGTGGAAGATGAGAATACTTCAATTTCAGAAATATATTACAGTTTTTACAATACTAGACTTTTGTCTATAAAAATGTTTTGTCAAAATACAACGGTAAAAGAAAAATGAAAGTCAAATATGAGGCAATACAATAATGCACTTTGACTATGAATATGTTTATTAAATTAACATCACCATGAAAAGTAATTTAAAGTCAAAGTAAGTAAAAGTTTACCTAAAATAAATAAGCCGAGATAGATGCGAGAGCTATCATAATAACTTCCCGATTAAGAAAATAGTCTTTTTACATCAATACGTATAGACGGACACCAGGAAAATAGCTGTATTAGATTATTAGAAAATGTAACGAATCATTAACACACATACATGAATATTAATAAACGGAATAGAAAGATAAAAGTTTTCATCTTAAAAATTAAAATTAAAAAAACACTTGGCCTATTTCACTCGACATCTAGTCAGTCCTAAGTTATTTTAATATTGCATCGATTAAATATCAATCCGAAGTAATATCAAATTGTATTATAAAGTTTCAATAAAATGGAATGGAACAATATGCTAACATAGACATCTATGCACAAAAACAGATACGTTCTATTTTATTAAAGTGTTAGGAAAGCTCCAAACTTAAAGACATTGCAAAAAAAATCGATATCGAAAATCAGGGTGCTTACAATCATTTCAATACTCAGGACAATACTGAAAAATTATACGAAATAAGAAAATTATAATAATAATTATTATTGTATCTTCATTTATTGTATAGTTTCTCTAAAATAAACGTCAGTAGTATTGATTTTTTACGGATACAGACTAGGAGCGCGAACCATACGTGAATTTTGACTCGCTATGCTCACAAAATCTCGGTATGTCTCGGTAAGCATATTGAGCGAAGCGAGGTGCAAACAGCACCGAAGTTGCATTTACAAAATGTCGACGTATTCTGTCTTCAACTATTTTTCAAGATGAGACACATTGTCACATTTTTTGTATTTTTGTTTAAAAAAAAATATTTAGAACCACCACAATTCGGATTTCTATCAGTGTGCAAAATTTGGAAATTTTCGTATATACCATTTTTGATTGATGCTTGCACAAAAGATGCAGAAAAGTCTTTCATATAGAGCTTCGCTCGTTCTAATCGCTTCGCTCAATTAATTCGCTTCGTTTTATGACATATCTTGTTTTTATGAAATTCAAAAAAACAGAGACAAATTGATATAATTTAAAGTGTTTTTATATAAAAAGTGATAACTTTAATGTAGTAATTCTTTCAGTTAACCTACTTTCAATATTGGGTATGGAATAAAGACTATGTAATACACCTAGTAACCATGCATGAAATGCTCCTTTAAACCCACTATGATTTTATCGAGTACCAAAGTTTGTATTAAACGGCACAGCCAAAAGTCCTCATTAAATTCATGTTGTTAGTTTTTGAGTGAAAACTGCTTTGATAAATCGCAACAGCGCGTGAGAATGCGGTAACATGATGTAAAGTGAAGTCGAAGTTCGAGCATAAGAGAGGTTTTTGCTACTTTCCCAATGCATTTGGCTGTTCAAGTATTTGCTATTTATTTTTGGTTGGTAATATTCATCGTTTCAAAATTATTAACTACGTACTTAATAACTTATTTACCTACGTTAGAAAACACGGTTATAGATGACTATATATATTATTTATTTCTATATAACACTATAAATGAATGCAATTTTCCTATTTTAACTCACGTAAACTAAAAATGATTAGATTTAGCTTAAGCTAAGATTAGTAAAATATATTACCTATAGTAGAAATATATTTTTATTAACAACAAACATTAACATATTATTGGCTTTAGAAAAACACAGTTATTTGAGATAATTTATGTAAAAACTACCTTGAAAGGTAAATCTAAAATTTTATTACATTCTCACATTAAGAGCAGAATAGACTAGGTATTAAGTGCACCGACGTTCCAATTGCAAATGAGCTTGGAAAAAGAATCTTTAAAGTTTATTTAGCTTAACCCAGACCATTTTGAGTAGTAATTATGAAATAATAATTGTGATGGCCATTATAAGATGATTTAGTATGTATGTATTAAGTATAATAGTGGTCATGGTATCATATTAGCCGTTTAAAAAGCCTTGCTTATGGTTCAGATATATTAGTAACATCTAGTGTTGTTTTACATTTTACTTATACATTTAAATAAATAATTGTTTTTAGAACTATGTTTTAAAAATCGGACACTTTAAATCAATTGTACACAAACCAAAAAAGAGCGGTGAACAGAAAACATTGAACTTGACAGTGAAAAAGAAGAGGCTCCGCGAGACAAATGAATCCGTTTTCGTACTATTTATTGCAGTACAGTTATTGCCAGTTGTGTACTAAATACTGCTAAATGCACACGACTGCAATATATATAACATATATGATGGTGCTCAAATAACTTAATAATACTTTTTTACATATTTTTCATTCATGGCCTGAATTTAAGAAACAGAAAGAGATTTTTTTTAGGATAACATCTAATACATTTGCTTCCAACGTAAACAATTTATCTGTATATTTGCTTAAATCATAAATATTGAAATTAAAATTAGATTGTATAACCGTATGTTTTTGACAACATGAACTAGTTGTATCCTTGTATAAACGCTTATCACATAATATATAAAATAAAACAAATAAAAGAAATTTTTAAATTAAAATATTCAAGTCTTTGCACACATAGCATGATGACTCACAAATAATATCTATTATAAATTGGATTCATTTTCAAAAAGAAAACAGAATATAAAAACAATGTTTCGTTATCTCAGTTAATAATCGCGTTTCAAAAAAATACAAATACAAGTTAACTGACTGAAATGAGTCTCACCTGCACGAGATGTTATTTATTGCTTAACTTTGATAATAATATTAATAATGTGTTTTTTTATTATGCCTCCTAAATTATCATATCGTGAATATAAAATAATATTTTATATTAAAAGTATATATTATGTATATTTATAGTTTAGTTTATAGTATATATATTTATATTTTATATTATTATTTTATATTTTTATTTAATTATTATAATATCTAACACATGCGTCTCTCCTGCGCTGCAGTAACCTTTTTATTTATTTTTTGTCCATTTTTAATATTAGCAAGAACCGACGTATTTTGTATTTATCGCGTCAGGTTCAGTTCACCATGAACAGTTTACCGTTTGGTTTAATTTGGTAAGACTTGGTAGTCTTCACGGAAAATAACCCCACAGTCATACCACATTCGTAGTTCAATGGTGTTGCTTATCAGGTGACTCTCCACCGGTGGTAGCAGCTTAACAAACTAATTATAGATTAATAGAGTACCCATCCTCTCATCTGGTGTTGCTATGGCATTTTACGAGACATCATTAGTTGTCGGTCTTTCGGATTTAATAGGATTCTGTACAATAGAGCTGCACAATCACCTTTATTGAAAGTACTTTTTTTATAAAAAATATTTTTACCAGAAAAGCTACCTTCAGGTCGAAAGATAATTGCCACCAACTTTGTGTTTATTAAAACGCTATACTTAAAGCCTAATTTACATTTATATGAACACTTTAAAGAGCCTAGCCACGATAGCTTTATTTCCATGGAGGATGATCCTCTAAACATTTAGAAACACTGAATTATCCGTTAGCACATAACGGTTTCTTGATTACTTTTTCAATTTATGGAAACGTTATACTTAAGCATTTGATGGGAGCTTTATGAAAAAGCGTTTACATTGCCCCGCAAAAGAATTACTATTTAAGTTACTTTTTTAAGTTTGGCAACAGATGAGGTTAGGTTGTGTTTATTTCTCTTGATTATGTTATTTTTATCACTATATTTGATAAAATTGTTCGTGTTTAGCATTTTCAAGAATTTCAAAAATGTACTGACTTGCAACCGAGAGTACAAGGATTTGCTTTAACTTATCGCGTAAGGAATCATCTAGGGCTCGAACTGAAAATTGCAAGGATCGCTCGCTTTTGCATAATGAAAATATTTCTATCTACGCCATTAAGCTATAAAAAATACTATAATAAAATAACTTAGCAGTAGTTGCATGAGGTTGTTAAGTAATTAAAATTAATATAAAAAAGATTTCATTGTGATTAAGAATTAAATTTATTATAAAATAATTTAAATTTTAAATTTTAAATCTTAAAATTAGTTATAGTTATAAATACAAAGAAACTATGCCAGCTAGATTCAGCGCTGGGTTACTTTAGGTAAAACACTTTTATACTATTATTAAAAATTACTAATTATGATTTCAATTTATTTTGATACATTTTGGGCGAAACTGACAATAAACAGTGAAGACATAAACACAGCTTCTTTGTTTGTCAGTACGTACAAGAGAAAAGTAGTCAAACAATTTTTTATGTAAGACTGATTAAATGTAATAAACTGTACATTAACAGAAATCAGGAATACAATAACACTAGACTTCAAATAAAGCATTAGTCGTAAAACAATAAACAGGACAAGGAGGACGAAGCCCCGAACATCCTAGTGTACCCGCGTTCAAATTATATTTTATTCCGTATCTACAAGAAAGAAAGTAATTGGTAATATACAGGTTAACCCAAAAAAGAGCACCCTGTATTAAACTCTTATAAAATTAATATAACGACTCAGTAGCAGGACAAGAAATTAAATATGAACTGGAAGAACCTGGAATTTTCTTAAAATCTTTTTAAGTAAAAGAGACACTAAGAATTAATAGCCTCTCACTGTAGAGGTGAGAGGTGTACAATCACCACCGCCTCACCGCTCATATACATATTATACAAGTTTCATGTTTAAACTTGAAACATTTTTTTTCATTAAACACTTATGATAATTAAACTATCTTTGCTAAAGGAAAAAAATAAAGATAGTTCTAGACGTTAGACAGTAATGTAAAAAATAAATCTATACATTTATGTCAATTAAATTAAATCTATGCCAGATAATCTATAAGATGCCAGATAAGGTAAGAAAAAATAAGGTTTATAATTCTAAAACATTATAAGTTTTAATTTAATACTTCGACATTAGATGGGTTAGATCAAAGTAAGCTTATAATCAAAACAAGGTGTTAGATTTTTCTGAAATTATATATTTACCATTTATATATTTACCATTTGTAATTGTCAGACTTTCAATAATTATGTATTCAATGTTGACTGATATCTGACTCGTACGGCAGAAACATTGTGTTTGATTTAAATAATTGTACTTTAAACAATGTGTTTGTTTTTTTATCAATCGCCTCATGTCATGTCTAAAGAAGTTATACCTCCAAAATAGTTTTCAATCACAACTCTAATTGTAAATTGTTAAAGAAATTACCTAAATCTAAACCGAAACAATTTCATATTCTATACTTCATTTTTCTTTATACTATATTTTTTTATTATATATTTCCACGACGCTATCTTTTTCTTAATACTAACTAGTATGCTAAGACCAGCTAGTCACAATAGATAATACAAAAAATTTGAAAGCGCGCGCAAAATTTCCCCATGCAAAGTCTATGGGAAAAATTAATTTTTTGACTAATTACTGCAATTAGGCTAATGAGATTTGAGAGTTGTCACTATTTTTCAGCAGTGTAGCATAATGAGACCTTTGATTTGAGCCATCAACGATATTTTTCCCTTTAGTGGTTCTCGAGCTACAGTGTGCCAACGAAATCGCTTCCTGCATTAATATATAAGATTTTCACAAAGCTGTTTACAAAATGCACTTTACAAAATTCCCTTAATTCATTAAATCGTTTAATGAAACTTCTAGTAAATTACGTTTTTTTTTCTTTATGTATTGACAGATATACATAAATTTATAATCAGATTAAATAGTATTTTTTTTTTTATTTCTTTAATTTAAATTTATTCATTCTATTCAATTCTTATCTTCAATAAAGATACTTGAATTCACAGAAAGACAATTCTCCGAATTGCCTATTCAGCCAAAACCGCCTAAGTTTGTTGGATATTTTTAAATTGAAAGTTTCGCTATAGATACTGTGATGAATGTAAAGACTTGTAAAGATTGTATTTTTATGAGGGCGACAAAGGGAATTAAAATAGGACATCTAAAAACTAAGAAGCAATACAATTTTAACCACCTGTCCACAAAATTAAAATCAATGTCAAATGCCAATTCAATCATCATCATCAATCATCAAATTTTAAAAGACTACATTCAAACAAAAAGTGTTTTGTTTTTTTCTTCCGAACGCACACTTCGGCACACTTTACTGATAATTCATAATGTTAAAACGAAATGTACAACTTTCTTAAACGCCTGGCGACGTTTTGTATTAATGATTATTTAAGAACGTGCTTCCATCATACGGAATAAAATATTAATTGGTTTTTGTTAATATTTACTGTAATTGATGTATTGTGCAACATATTATTATTGTAACTGGTTTAATTAATGTATATATTAATGCTCTATATTATACACACAATTATAAATAAAATATACCTGATACTTTATAAAAATATGTTTAAGCATTCAAATATATTTTTATATAAAGCCTAATTATAAAATAACTATATAAATGTGTTGACAAAAAGTGTTCTAATCCGTCATTCACATATGTACTTCATTTGTGAATATATAAATTTAATTACAAATGATGTAATTCCCCATTCTCAAAGATAAGTTATTTAAATCTCCGATATTATTTACAAATAAAAAGTTCCGTAATAAAAATGAACAAATTACGGCTGAAACGAAAACTTTTTAATTTATTTTAATATATTGGGTTGGATACCGAAAAGTAATCCCACTCTCAATCTGGGGCACGAAATTTACCATTTATAACAAACACATCATTACATTTTCACTTTAAAATATATAAAACTCGGATTATTAAAAAAATATTTTAAAAAGTAAACCAATGTTTACTAATACAGGTGAAACAGTTATTATATTTAAGATAAAAAATATTGAACGGATTTAAATCATGTGCATTTGGAATTATAAATTAAAGTTCAATAATTTTAACTCGACATTTCGAATGCCTTTCAGCATAAAAGTCCAGATGAAGGAGTCTGGCAGTGAGTCAGTTAATTAGTCATCCACCTCCAACAGTTACTTTGTTTCCGACTATAAAGTTCAGGATGCAAGCAAAATTAACTACTACTAACAAGATTTTCTTAGGGTTTTATTTTTTGTTGGTTAGGATAGAATAGAATTAGTAATTTAGTACACAAAAAGATGTACACAAATAACAACCATCTTAAAAATAAATATTATAAATAAATCAGTAAAAGCTTATAAAATTATTTTATGTTTAATCATCCTTTTTTTAACGCTAGAGTTTTATTTTTATAAATTGGAAGATTAAACCCAATTTATAAACAGTAAAATGAATTATGAGACAATATCTCTATAAATATGGATTTTACGATATCTCTATAGATATAGATTTGACTATTCATATACCTGAGTTGCTAACACGAGAATATAATGTATTGAGTGGGTATGATTAAATTATCGTTTATATTAAGGTTCGCTTCATGAAAAATCTAAAGCTCCATGAAAGAGTTCTATTGAAAATACTCAATTATCGGTCACAGCTTATATAAAGTGTAAAAAGTGAAGCTGCAGCAATACAAGACAATCTGCGGTGTTTTTTAATACTTAAGTGTAAAAGTAGTATTATGTAGCTGTACCTACAAAGTTTAGTTGTTATTTTAATAAAAGCAAAATGAAGAAAAAATACTCTTGTTTTTCCAGTTTTTTAAGACTATATTCAATGATTTCTAAATAGGATTTTGGTTCTGTTTATGTCTGAGAGAGAAATTGAATTATTATTGCCTGCTAAAATTTTCATTACCTGCTCGATACATTAATATTTATTAATAACGTATAGATTAATATTTTTCCTTCAAGTATCAATTCTGATAATTGCTTATGAACTACATTTTCTAAAACTTTAGAAAGGAAAGGTAATATGGATATGGGTTGAATTTGGCTAGGAGATGTAGGAACCCCCCCGAGGCTGCCACCTTGTCGTGGTGGGGGGGCTTGCGTGTCCCAATGATCCCTGAAGCTATACCGGCAGAGTCACTCATACCGGGAGGATTAGGGTGAGGGGCCAGACTAAGAGCAGCCAGCCCAGGCGTAGGTATGTGACGACACCATCGCCCACCGGAAAACCGGTGCAATCAGTCGAAAAGCCGCAAGGCACAAAATCATACCGTAACCCGGCCATTGTACTACGGCCGGGACCGGGGGCACACCACACGTGATGTGCTACGAGGAAGGAAACCTCTATAAAAAACTACCCCGAAACTGTAGTCTAGCGTGCTACGGCGTAGGGTTAATTGGCAAGCGCTGAGAAGGCGGGGGAGCTCACCCGTAAATGAGCCCTAACGACATGAACGCAAGCATTTTGGAAAAGTCTACCCAGGAGGGTGCCAGCCAAGCTGGGCAATCCCTCCCGACGTCTTCGGACGTCGGCTGCCCCACGTACTCTGGGGGGGGCACAAAATGCTCCGTAGGTCGGCAATCCGCCGGCCTCCGTGAACACGACCCTAGCATCCGTACAATTGACCCCGATTCTGCTGTCGGAATGGATATTGTTGATTTGGACGCGGAGGAGTCGACCCCGTTGGTCGGCTCTTCCGCTAATGACCCTGGCAAGCGCAAGGGATTTAAGATGCCTTTCGATATGGCGTCCCTATCAAAGGGGACCAAGTTGGGCTCTCGCGGTAGCGAAAAGCTGTCTGACCGCGAGGGCAGTAGTCGACGGAAGAGACCTCTCTCTGAGGTCGCTCCGACTCCTAGTGACGCGTCCGGTAGCGAGTCGGAGCGTGGTGCTACATCAAAATGCAGTGCCGCTCGTCGTGGACGCGCCACTACTGGCCTCAGAGGGAGTAGGCTCACTCGAGCGAGGGCCGAGTTACGGGCCCTCAACATGGAGGCGGAGGAGGCCGAATTCGAGCGCAGTCTAAGCGCTCGGGCCCTCCGCAAACAGCCTGCTGCGGTTGAGAGTGTGCCGGAATCCGAGGAAGACCTTTCCTTGGGTTCGCAACCGGCATACTCTCCTGCATGCTTGGGAGCGGAGGAGCTAAGGGCCGTCGCTGGGCGGCATGCTGCCTCGATCATCGAGGTCAGCCGGAAGTCCCTAAACCTGAAGGGGACCATGGTCAAAGCCCTGAGGGAGGCTTCCCAGATGGGCGAAAGGTTCCGGGGCCTCTTCAGTGCGTGCTTGGCGTGTGAGAGGTTCCCGGGGGCCTGGAAGGAGGGCCAACTGTGCCTTCTGAGGAAGGAAGGGCGGCCAATGGACTCACCGTCGGCATACCGACCGATCGTCCTTCTGGACGAGGTCGGTAAAATGTTCGAGGGGATTCTCGCCGCCCGTATCAAGGGGCACTTGGGCACAGTTGGCCCGGACCTCTCGGAAGCCCAGTTCGGCTTCCGAGCTGGGCGCTCGACGGTGGACGCCCTATTCCGCCTAAAGAGCCAGGTGAGGGAGGCTATGGATGCGGGGGATGGACTGTTGGCGGTGTCTTTCGACATCGACAACGCATTCAACTCCATTCCCCACTCCACCATACTGGAGGCGCTCCGCTTTCATGGAGCGCCTCCGTATTTGCGGGGTCAGGTGGCGGACTACCTGAGGGGCCGCTCGGTACTGGTCGTGGACAGGTCGGGGCGGCTCCTTAGATACGGCGTCGAGTCCGGTGTTCCACAGGGTTCTGTACTAGGACCGCTGCTGTGGGACATCGGGTTCGACTGGCTTTTGCGGGGAAGTCTCCCCCGTGGCACATCCGTCGTCTGCTATGCAGACGACACCTTGCTAACAGCCCGGGGGAGAAATTTCGAGGAGGCGGCCAGCTTGGCCTCGGCGAGTGGTTCGCGAGTGGTGGACCGAATCACCCGCCTAGGGCTGAAGGTGGCACTGCACAAAACCGAGGCCGTGTTTTTCCACGGGCCTCGGCAGCGCCAACCGCCCGACGCCCACGTCCACATTGCGGGTGTCCGCATAGAGGTTCAGGCCCAGATGAAATATCTGGGCCTAGTGCTCGACAGCAGGTGGCGCTTTAGTGCCCACTTTTCCTTGCTGTCGGCACGCCTCATGAGGACTGCGGGCGCCCTCTCGTGGCTCCTCCCGAACGTCGGGAGGCCCGGGGACAAATGCCGGCGTCTATACGCCGGCATACTCAAGAGTATGGCCCTCTATGGGGCTCCAATCTTGGCGGACTCATTGGGCAGGCGGGAAAACACCACTGCCCTCCGCAGGCCACAGAGGGCCATCGCGCAGCGGGTGGCGAGGGCGTACCGCACCATTAGTTTTGCGGTTGCGTGCGTCCTCGCAGGCACCCCGCCGTGGGAGCTCGAGGCCTGGACGCTCGCCAGGGCATACGAATGGACGGCGGGGCAGAGGGCACTTAATGAGCCACCGGATCCGGGGGAGCGAAAGGAGCTCCGCGAGGAGGCGAGGGTTGCCGTCATCCGGCACTGGACGGAGGACCTCGCGTCCGCAGCCTACGGCCGCCGGACGCTGGATGCCATCGGGCCGGTTCTCAGCGACTGGCTCGATCGGCGGCACGGCCACCTCTCCCTACGTCTGGTGCAGGTGCTGTCCGGGCATGGATGCTTCGGATCGTACCTGCACCGTATAGGGAGGGAGGAGACTCCAGCGTGCCACCACTGCGGTGCAGCGGTGGATACGGCGGCGCACACCCTGGAGGTGTGCTCATCGTGGGCTGAACCCCGCCGCACCCTTGCGGCGGTGGTTGGGGACGACCTCTCGCTCCCCGGGGTGATTGCCGCCATGCTGAGTGGCGACGAGGCATGGCAGGCGGTGGCCTCCTTCTGCGAGGATGTCATGTCGCAGAAGGAGGCGGCGGAGCGCGCGCGGGAGGACGACCCTCTCGCGGCGCCGCTCCGCAGACGTAGAAGGGGCGGAACTCGGCGGCTAACACAACGGCCGCCACCATCCGCCCCGAGGGGTGATCAGCGGGCGATAGGCGCGGGGGCGCCTCCGCCTGCATTGCACAGATCACCCCACCTGCGCTCTGGCCAGGACCCCTCCCCAGCCGGGGGGGGGATTGTTTGAGGGGCCTGCCGTAAGGCGGCCAATCGCCGGAGGGGGACTGGTCGCCACATATTCCCAGACCCCCTCCATTAAGGCGAAGCCGGAGCGCCGCTGGGTTATTTTTAGTGGGTATACCGGGAGCACCGGGGAGTCCCACATACCCCTCTCGTCCCCCAACGGGAGGGGATGCATAAGCACGCATCTTTTTCCCAGCGACAAAAAAAAAAAAAAAAAAAAAAAAAAAAAAAAAAAAAAAAGGGGGGTCGTTCTGCCGACTCTACTTCCGCATATAGGCCGATCGTGTTGCTGGATGAGACGGGTAAACTCTTCGAGAGAATCCTCTCTGCCCGTCTCACCTGCCACCTCGAGGAGGTGGATCTCTCAGAATCTCAGTTCGGCTTCAGGGCGGGTCGTTCTACGATAGATGCCCTGAGAGCTCTGAGAGATGTGACCCAGGAGGCTGTTCGCGAGGGGGACGTCGTCTTGGCGGTTTCGCTGGACGTCGCTAACGCCTTCAACAGTCTTCCTTTCGAGACATTGGTCGAGGCGCTCCGGTTCCATGGAGTGCCTCCCTGTCTCCGGAGACTGTTGGGGGCCTACCTGCAGGACAGAGAGGTCCTGTGGGAGCGCGGCGACCGGCGGATGTACCGACGTGCCGTGAGCCGAGGGGTTCCACAGGGGTCCGTTTTGGGACCGATCCTGTGGAACCTGGGCTATGACTGGCTGCTCCGCTGTCCTCTCCTTCCCCGGATGAGGGTGTTTTGTTACGCCGATGACACCCTCGTCACAGCACGGGGAGGGAGCTTTGCGGAAGCGGCCCGTCTTGCTACCGTCGGTGCAACGCTTGTTGCGGACCGCATAGGGCTGCTGGGTTTGGAGGTCTCCGTCACTAAAACGGAGGCCATCCTGTTCCACGGCCCTCGGCGAGGTCCCCCTCGTCGGGCGTCCATCTCCGTCCAGGGTTCGGAGGTGGTGGTGAAGGCCCAGATGAAGTATCTGGGCCTCACCCTGGACGGAAGGTGGAACTTCGGGGCGCACTTCTCCCTTCTCGCCCCGAAGTTGGTTTCCACCGCAGCTGCCTTGGGAAGGCTTCTGCCTAACGTCGGTGGGCCGCAGGCTCCATGCCGGCGCCTATATGCCGGCATCGTGAGGAGCATGGCCCTATACGGTGCCCCCATATGGTCGGAGTCCCTCACCGCTCACTCAAGGACCCTGTTGCGAAGAACGCAAAGGGTCCTAGCGGTGAGGATGATCAGGGGGTACCGTACGGTGTCCTTCACGGCGGCTACACTCCTGGCGAGCGATCCGCCCTGGGAGCTACAGGCGGAAGTGCTCGCAGCCGTGTACTGGCACCGGGCAGAAGCCTTGGCCACGGGGGTAAGGCCCGAGGTGGCGCGAATCAGGGCTCTAGCTCACCGAGCCCTGATGCGACGGTGGAACAGGGACTTAGAGTCCCCTGCCGCCGGTATGATCACAGTGGGGGCGGTCCGCCCTCACTTCGACCACTGGATCAATCGGCGGCACGGAACGCTTACGTTCCGTCTTGTGCAGGTGCTGACCGGGCATGGTTGCTTCGGTGGGTACCTGCACAGGATAGCACGAAGGGAGGCGACCCCCTCCTGCCATCACTGTGACGAGTCCGTCGACTCGGCTCGTCACACCTTGGCGGAGTGCGCTGCCTGGGACCACCAGCGCACTGAGCTGGTGGGCGTGATTGGCAGGGACCTCTCGCTGCCGCGCGTTATCAGCGCGATGGTCAGCAGTGAGAGGTGCTGGGTCGCAATGGCCTCCTTCTGCGAGCAAGTCATAGCCGCAAAGGAGGCCGCGGAGCGGGTCAGGGAGTCAGCCTCGTCCACTGACCCGCTCCGTCGGGGAAGACTGGGTAGAAGGAGGCGGGAATACGCCCGCCGCTTCCTTTCCCAGTTGTAGGCCTGGTGAGAGAGGAGGGTGACCCCTCTTACCTAACATAGGCCTGCGATGGGAGGGTGCTCTACGTTGCTCGGGGCACCCTCATTCGGGGGGTCTCGCCGGGGCGTCACGGTGTGTGCTAACGCGATCCCGTGACGTCCCATTACGGCAAAGAGGGCAACCGTTGGTTTTTTAGTGGGTAGCCTTAAAAATGGCAGCATCCTCTATGCTGCCGGGTAGTCCCACATAACCCCCCGGCCGTCACCCCCCTGGGCCGACGGGGTACCCGTAACGGGTTTTTCCAACGGAAAAAAAAAAAAAAAAAAAAAAAAAAAAAAAGGAGATGTAGGAAATTTAATTTTTGTCTTATTACTTTTTAAAAATATATTTATATTTAACATTAATGAACTTGTTTTATGATTTTTATAACAATATTATATAAGTGTTTCACGTAGTTATCACATTACAAATGTAATAATTTTAATGTAATAATATCACTCACTGTTTCAACAATATTACTCAGAGCTCTGTAATTCAAAGTTAAATAAGTCCATCGGCTGTACTCACCTATTTTTAGAGTAACGTGTATAAATAAAAAATTATATAGATATATTCAACAAGTTTCACAATTACCAATAAAACCTTTACAACTACTTTAATTTGGTAAAAGTTTTATGTGTAAAAAGGATTTGATATGTCAGCAGTAATAACACCTACTCTGGATTGATAATTTTTTGACTTCCCTCATTACTGATAATGCGGTTGGGTGTACTGTCATGGCTAACTGACTTAAGCGTGAAAAAGACTAAACCCAAAGTACTAATACAGAGTCTAGTACAACGGAACTCTAGAGGAATTTATCTGTGAAAATAAAACTAGGTGAAGAAACTAAAGTGAAATAAAAGTTACGATTCTGTGACCAAAAATTGAGAGGAGCAATTTTTAAAATAAGTAAAATTCATTAAAATGATTCTTAAATTGATTAATAAGTGTTTTAATTAATATGAATGGTGATCAAAGAGAAGGATAAAGACCACAGCCCAACAATGGAGCTGTTAGATATAATGGCTAAGTTGAGTAGAAATATTTATGTTTCTATTTTACACATAGTATTAGCCATAAGCCATTCCGCTTTGTGAGGTGCTTGTAGTAGCTTATACTTTTACCTTGTTGTTGTTGTACTTATTTTATTTTTGTTATAAAACTTAAATCTTTTATCGTCCATTTAGATATCACAATAAAATTTTCCATGAATGATATAAATTTAAACAGCCTAGCGAAATATTTAAAATTACCGTATTCATATCAATATTTAAATTACCGTATGAGTAATCGAAACGTGAAACAAAAAGGTAGAAAAAATATACGCTAAGCCTACGTAGTGAATACACAATACACCAAGTACTAAATAAACTTGGGTCAGCAGTTTATAAGGAATATATATGCATTGTTATGGGTTTCACTGTTTTACTAAATTACTGTTTAAATGTTAGCGTATTCGTATGCAAAATAGTTATATTATATAGTTATATAATTAAATAAATTAAAGAAATGGATTTTCATTTTCGATTCCTTTCGATGTAGATATTATAAAAAAAATATACGTTAGATTAGGTAAGGTGAAATATATAAATATATAAAAAAATCATATACATATATATAAGAAAGGTGAGATATGTTACCTTATTCAACTTATTATTCTTATCTTATCGCTTATAGCAAAAACTGGTTAAGTCCAAGTAAAACTTTGTTCTAAAACAGAGTTTAACGAGTAACAGATAAATTAAAATACTATTCACTTGTTTAGATTTTTAAAAATAAAATGATTTAGTAAAACTTATCATACAGTTTCCTAGATTTGAAATGATTTCATTTCTTACGATAATTAAATATAGGTTATTTAAACAGTAATCAGGAACAATTACTTAGCTTGAAACCGAGACAGTAATCTGTTATAATTTATATTATATAATTACTTGTAATATCTTGAGAGGTAAATCTAACATGTTATTACAAACTCACATTAAGAGCAGCCTAGACTAGGTATTAAGTGCACCGACGACGCTCCAATCGCAACTGAGCTTGTATAAAGATATAAAATATTTAATATTTTTTTTACTGGAATGGTTAATTGTAATAAATAAACGGTATTCGTATAAAAAAAAATTAATCTTAATATTACATTTTCATTAATACATCTTAATTAATACATACAGTTTCAGATTTTATTAAATAAGAAACTAACGATATTTTTAACAACTATGTTACAATAATCCTGCATGTAAATTAAATTATACATAAGATTAAAACATGAGCGGTCAGCATTTTTCGTGACAGTGAAAAAGAGGAGATAGCGCGGGACAAATGAAACTCGTTTTGTATTATTTATTGCAGTATTTTTAGCACTTTCATTTGATTTTTTTTTTTCAAAAACCGAGGAAACGTCTAATAGCTAATAGTATAATAAAACATATGATTTTTAAAATATACCAAATTAGGCATAACAAGTTACATGTTTATCTAAAACTAAAAATTAGTGTAATAGAATTCAGCACAAATTTCATAATATGGCGTGCACTGCCTGGATGGTTTGAAGAAAAATGATTAAATACCATAAAAATATTAATTACTTTGAGTTTTTTTTATAAAATCTAAGTTAGCCAAATAATCATCGAATATCATCGAAAGATATTAATAATTGTTTACATTTTAAAATTAAAATAAGTTTGGATACAGATTTCATGTATAATAATTCTTTAAAATAAATAGTTTAATAAAGACTATTAATATTATATATGAATAAATACAAAGACATACATATTATACAAACGAAATCAAACAAATAACTATTTATAACAATAAGTTGATCGTTTCTTGGAGTTAAGTACATCATTTCAACTTTTATATGCTATTAGCCTAAATGTTAAATACCCAGATATTTGAGTTATTAGAATAAAAGTATTCCTATCACTTAAATAAAAAAATCATACACTTAAACCTTATGGTAGACAAATAATATAAGTGTGGCATCAGACAACATTTTTTCTGACAAAGAAGAGGTTTCGTAGTAAATATTTCAGAACAGTTACTTGTTACATAACGTTACTGTATGGAAAGCGCCTAAGTTGAATTCCTATTACTTTGTCTTTAATATTATATTCAGTCGATACAGCATTTGCGTAATGTTCCCATAAGTTTTATTGTATAAGATATTTTGTAAGAATGACCATTCCTTATTCCCACATCGAAGGGGAATCATCATTCATACGTTTAATTTGTTTTAATTCAATTTAAGTTAATTTTTAAAATCATTTCGGTTTTGTTTTAAATCTTCTGTCTGTCGCAAACGTAATTTACTTCTAGTTGTGTACTAAATGCACAGGAATGGATTACATTCATAACACGTGTTATTAATTAATATGTACATATTTATATCTTTAAATTATCAAGTCAATAATTTTATGAATTATTAACAATGGATACGCATGTTTTGTATTATATTGTGTTCTTCTGTGTTAACAAAAAACTGCTCTCAAGTCTATATTTGAGAGCCATATTTTAAATGATCTGTAAAAGGAAGGGAAAGGGGAAAGTATTGAATTTTTAGGAACTAACAAATATGCAATCTCCAAACATCCGTCAGATGGACAAATTACAATATATAATTATAATACCCTTTTTATTCAGATTAACTATAAACCTTTATTGTAAAAAATACTACATTTAACTGCAAAGAAAAAACTTTTTTGTCCCGAATACCCGTATGTAAAAAGTATACTTTTTCTTTAACGTCTCTCACATTACTCAGTGATTTCATTGCCAGGAAGGATGTTACAGCACTCTTCAACGCCTGGCGACTTTTTGTATGAATTTCCATCCTTACAAAATGTTTATTTCATTTGTATTGCCTCACATGTGAATTATTTACTATTAAAATTATTGTACTTATTATATTAGTTAGTTTTTTTTTAGTTTTTTTCATATTATGTTAGTGTGGTATGATTTATTAATGTATAAGTTTAAAATATTTAAGTTATGTTGCAAGCATCAGAAAACTTATAAAACAAATTACATTATTTTAATGAAAACAAAGAGTGAACTGTTAAATATTTTATATTTTTATTTATCTACATTCTTATTTAATTATAAAATTGTAAAACATCCTAGTATTCAAAACTATTACAGATAAGATGTTCTCAATTGTTTATACATTTTCAGTTCCGTAATAAAACTAAACCAATTACATCTGGACTTTTTAATTTATCATTATATATTCCGACTGAGACACAATCCCATGCTCAGTCTGAGCGTCGAATTCAACTATTTAAAATATATCATTACAATTTAATATAAAAAATGCATAGAGCATTAATGAATAAAAAAAATTAAAAGAATATTTTTATTGGTCAATGTTTGTTTATTAGTATCCCAAGTGAAATAGGTTTCATATATAAAATTTAAAAATAATACAGATTTATCTCTTGAGTAACTGGAATTATAAAAAATATACAGCTCGTTAGTGAATTTACATCACTACATCGATAACCAAGATTGCTTTATATTTAGACCACGGTTGTAGGATTTTCGCTGAAATTACGTAGTTCATTTTACCTATTCATTATCTGACTAAAGAACTGACTTGACTGAATTACTGACGAAAACTGGAAAGTTAATCAATGTGTTTGTTACTATATCCTTAGCAATTTCCATTTCATCGAATTTCAAGGCATAAATATTATATATAAGTTTCACTTCATAAAAATTTACAATCATAATTCCAGTTTTGTAATAGCAATAAAATGCATCATAATCGAATAATTTTTAGTATAATATCCACACTGTTATCTTACTCTTAAATTTATTTTCAACAAATCTGTTTACAAATGCTCTGTACTCATTTTCTTAATTTGTGAAACCATTTAATCATACTTACAGTAAAGACGGTTTGTTTCTTTGTATATTGACAGATAAACATAACTTAATAATTATTTATTGAATTCAAATTTATTCACGATACTTTACATTCTATTCATCATATTACATCATAATATATCATATACATCACATATCGTATAACAATTTTTCTCCTAATTATCTATTCATCTACGGGTATTTTCCTGGGTTAAACGAATATTTTTTAATTGAAATTTCAGTTATCGTGTATCTTGCATGTACACATTTGTAAAGAAAACAAAATTTTCAAAATACTATCTTTGAGGACGAAAAACGGAATAACAATAATAATAATAATAATAATAATAATAATAGCATTTGCTAAATAAGGAAGAAGACAATTTTAACCACCCGTCCAAAAAAATCAAATTATAATTATAGTGAAAATACTCTTTCTATTTATCTCACTGCCAACCTTCAAATGTTTAAAAGCTACGTCTAAACGAAATAACATTTTTTCTCCCGAATACTCATTATTATAAAAGGCATATTTTAGCTATTGATCGAAATAAAAGGAGGGATGTTACAGCGGTTCACAACTTTTGTCTGTATTAATTAGTTCTGTTTGTATTCATTTTTCGAAAAAAAAAATTGTTCCCATCATACGAAGTAAAATATTGTTTTTGTTTTTTGTTAAATCTACTGTAATTGCTGTATTTTAGACATTGTCATATTGTTGTTGTGGATTAATTGAGCTGAGTAAAGCGAAGCTCTTTACTACTCAAATTTTCAACTCTTTGGTACCCTACTCCTCCTTCAATTTACGAGCTACATGCACGAAATTGCACACATGCGCATAATGGGCAAAACTCGTTCTGTATTGAAAATCAGCCAAATCTTAATTGTAGTTTTTGAGATAATTGATAATATATATCCCATATAGTTAACATATAGAACGTTTTTGTTTCGCGCGGGCGACCATTCCTACTACACTACTTCAAAGATGTCTTACGTATTTTCACCTCAGTCATGTGTGAGACGTAAATTAATTATAAATTTGCTCAAAACAAGTATTGACATCAAATCATAATTTTTATCCATAAATAAATATCAATATTTAACTCTAGACATTGATGCGTTCGACTTCGTTGCGATTCTAACCCAATTTGCGTGGACCTAGTTTATTTTCTCTCCATCTGTTCTATTCGATATTAATCGAAGAAACCTCCCCTTCCTACTTCAAAAAAAATTTTCATGCCACACACGAAAGAATACTCCGGTCATCTATTAGCCTTACAACAATTATTAAAAATTCCACCAAGTTCTTAAAATCTCTGATATTATTTATAAACATAAAGTTCCAAAATAAAACTTAATAAATTACGGCTGAAACGAAAACTTTTTAATTTATTTTCATATATTCGCTTGGATACCGAAAGTAATACCACTCTCAATCTGCCGCTCGAATTTTAATCATTTAAAACACACCATTACATTTTCACTTTAAAATATATAAAAAACGTTTATTAGTAAAAAAAAAGTTTTAAATGGTCAATGTTTCTGTACTTATATAGGCGAATCAGTTATAATATTTATAATAAATACACTCACACATATACTTGGAATAAATTAAACTTAAATATATTTAAGTTCACGTTTCGAATTCCTTACAGCAATCTTGTTCACAAGAAGTGGTGATGAAGAAGTCTGGCAGTTAGTCTAATAAAAATCTAAGCCTATACAAAATTGCTAAATAAAAAATATTGCTATTGTCGATCATACAGCATATGTAAAGTAGAAAAAATTAAGCTATTGCCTCCAGCGAATTCTAGGGATAAATTAGGGTATTTTTTAACACTAAAGTGTCAAAGTAGTGTTATGTTAAATTATGGGTACATAATGCAAGGTTTTTAAGGTTTTATTTCAATAAAAGTGAAACGAAGATAAACACTCTTGTTATTCCAGTTTATAAAGACTATATTCAATGAATTGGAAATTGAATTTTAGTTCTGTTTGACTCTGCGAGAGAAATTGAATTATTATTGCATGCTTGAATCTTTATTACCTGCTCGATATATTAATATTTATTAATAACGAGCTACCGATCTGATATAAAGTAGAAAAAATTAAGCTATTGCTTCCGGCGAATTCTAGGGATAAACTAGGGTCTTTTTTAACACTAAAATGTAAAAGTAGTATTATGTTGTATTATGTACCTGCAAGGTTAGTATAATAATATTATATAAGTGCTTCATAAAGGTAATATAAAATATAAATAATAGATATAATATAATTATTTATTCAAAATATCACTCACTATTTGTTAGGAAACCACAACACGACTTGCAAAGAATGTTATAAATTTAAGCATTTTATCGAAATTCTATTTTTAAATTGCTGTACACGTTATCGAAACGTAACAGAAAAATATACACTAAGCCTACGTATTGTATAACAACGTCCATTATTAATATAATATATAACCAGTGAATCCTTTTCCAGTAGTTTATAATAATTAAATATGTATCAAATCCATAAGAACTCTGTAAGATTTTTAGGCTTATGATATGTTGTTAACACAGTTTAAGTTTTTACTTAAACTTTGAAAAGTACCAAGAAGCTGGTTATTATTTTTAATTTACAAGAGTACTTTTTGTTTAATAAAATATTTTGAAGTTTTCTAAATAAGGTTTATTTACTACTCTGGTTAAGCCAGTTAATCTCTGACTCTGTTTAATGAAGTAGGTTTTTATTATAGATGTTTTAGACAGAAGAATGGACAGTCGAGTCAAAGTCAATCAGTTCTTGATATTTGTATAATTTTTTAAACGATCTTTAAATTTTCTTCTAGCGATCTTGACGAGTGAAGAATGAAAAATGAATGAAGCGTATGATTATCCCGGCTCCCTCTAGCGAGCCTAAAGCCAACGTGTGTAAATTACACAGAGCAGCGTCGGTGCGTTTCTTAGAAACAAAAATCTTAAGTTGTTCAAAAATCTTTAAATTCTTCTTAACCATAAAATAAGTAAACATATAATACTTTATTAACAATTATTAATTGAAGAAATAAATGAACATCTTTAAAAATTTAATATACACAAAACTTGTTATAAAATTATGTATTAGTACGTTTGTTGCATTGTTTGGCGCCCATATTTTTTGTTTTTTTCTTTATATAAATTTCTCCTTTTTTATTAGTGTACAATAAAGAATATATTATTATTTTTACAGATATTAAGATAACATTTAGAAGCAAAATATTTCTAATGTAAGTGTCGCCAAGGTTCAGTATGTAAAAAACTTCACTACATTCTGTAACATCTATCGTATTTCAATGTTCATGTGCATTTCATAGCGAACTTTACAGCATCGGTAACGCCTAGAGAGTTCTTTATATACTTTCTTATGTTTAAGACTTTTTAGACTTTTAAAAATGTATTTCACGGACCTCATGTTGAAATAAATGGGCGTGACTGTTGCGAGTTGAGATTATTTTGTAAAATATAATACCGAATATTTAAATACCAAATATTAAAATTTTGAAATAAATTCAAATTTGACAAATTATTATGAACGATATATAAAATAACTTGATAAAAATGTCTAGGAATAATAAAATATAGATAGAAATAAAAATATACATTCTTCAAAATAAAGTTTTAAGTTTTACCAAAAAAAAAAAGTTATTGTATTACATACATTTTTATTTAAAAATTATTTGTTAATAAAATCTATTATGATAAACGCGATACTTCATATGAATTGAAGAAATAAATATTTTTAAAATTCTAACCGTTACAAATAAGGTACTCAAACTTCACCCATCATTTATGAATGTAAAGTGACGCTATAGAAATGAACCAACTGCGGCTGAACCGAAAACTTTTTTAATATATCCAGCCGCGACGTAATCACACTCTCATACCGACCGAAGCCTTTTACAAACTTTACAATTTAAAACAAACGGACATGTTTTAGTTTAAAATCTTTATATACCTACGTCAAGTTTTTATTTTAATAAAAATAATATTTATTTAAAAACTTAAATAAGCTTTGTTTATAAGAAACTCAAGTTAATTTATATAATATGATTATAGAATTATATTTAAAAAATCTTAATGTAATATAAAAAAAAATTGGTATAAAAATTTCATATTTTATTTAATTTCATAAAAACTTATAACGATATAATCTTTTTTAGAAAGAGATATACGTTAAAGTTGTTCGAGTATTACATAAATTTACTATGTTCCTCTAATCAGTTTGAGAAAAATATTGCTAGGATTCCAGCAGTTAACAAACTTGGAAGAAAGCCAACCACAAACATGTAGCTAAAAAATAAACGACTAATATTTTTATGCCTTGTTTAAAATAAATAAATATATATATATGGAGATTTTTTAGATTTTTTTAGGATTTTTAATGATTTTTTAATGATTTTTTATGATTTATTTAAAATTCACTCATTCGGAAATATAAAAATGGTACGACTTTATTTTTATTTAAAAAACAATAATTAAAATATGTAATATAAGCTTTTTTAAACGTTATTATTATTTGATTCATATATTTTATATGGACCCATATCAATCAGTGTCTCGGGCTAGAAAAAGAATCATAAACTCACACCTGAACTCACAAATGAGTCGAAATTTCTCACTACAATGACATTTATGAAGGATGTAGTATCCAATTAAATAAAAATCTTTCAGTTATACTGGGTTAATTAAAAAATTAACTATAGAATTATTACTTATTATGATTATTTGGCTGTGCTTACATCATTTCTATTCAACTTTACCGGATTATGGCAAAAAATAAAGGCCATGGTTGGGTTCTAATCTAGTTTATAAATTTAAAATAGATTTAACCGGAGCAGATTCTGCTAATTATATATAATATTTTAGAATTTCACAGGTCAGTTATTAAGAAGCCCTCTGAAAATATAACAAATTCTTAGTTATCCATAGATTGTTAATACGCTTATGATGTTTTTTGTGTTTAGAATAATAGTTTGTATAACCCACGATTTAAGGAGAAATTTGCTTTTAAAAAAGGTACAAAGAAATAATATTTGTCTTTATTATTATCAAAATACTTTTCACAGACCAAGGTTACATCAAACCTACCGTAGGTCATTGAAAGATACTGTAAAATCTGCTGAGAAATATCTTACCATTCCCATACAGAATGGTGGAGAATAAGAAAATCTTAATCATATGTTTTATAAACTACATTACTGTACTACAAACATTTTAATTCAAACATTACAAAATTGTGAAAAGTTAATCAAAAGTAACACGAATCGAATAATAAATGTTTTGTTTTTATTAAAGCTTTGATGTTAATTTAGACACGGTAAACGAAATCCTCAAGAATTCTTTCAATAAAGTTTTTATTTTGGTGGTGAAAGATAAACCATATGCAACATACCAAGTAACAATCTAAGAAAATTAAATTTTATACTGATAAAACTCTCCATTTATTCCACTTTTGTTTACCAGTTACAAGTTTTATAAAGAAAATTCTTATTAGCTTAATTTTGCTAGTTTTTTTTAGTGAATTTTGCTTTGATAAATCGCAACAACGTGTGAGATTGCGGTAACATGATGTAAAGAGCAGTTGAACTTCTTGCCACAGAGAGGTCTTGTGTTTTGCTACTTATGAAGTGCAATTAAATGTACAAACAGTGCTGTGTTGGCATATTCATAATTTTAAGGTAAGGTAAGGTAGTAATAATATTTATATTTGTTTAACAATATTAACCTAATACTTATATTTATCAATGAAAAATATTACTTTTCTATTTAATAATATTAAATTCCCAATACTACAAAACAGTCCAATTGTTTGGTCTAAACCCTTCAGGGATGCATTCCAACACGTGAACAAAAAACTACTTCGCTCAATCTGCGTTATCTGCTATTCTGTATATATCTTTTAATCTGCTCAATCTAGGTTATTTAATAATAAACAGCAAAAATTTATTAGCTTGAGACTAGACTATAAACGGTTATAATTTATATAATATATTTACCTAGGAATATCTTGATATGTAAAACTAAAATGTTATAACAATTTCACATTCAGTCCATCCTAGACTCGGTAGTAAAAGCACCGAAGCTTCAATTGCAACTGAGCTTGGAAAAAAAACTTTAAATTTTATTTGGCTGAACCCAGACCATTTGTATAGTAATTGTAAAATAGTAATTGTAATGGCCATTATTAAATGATTTAAATCTAGTTATTAAAATTGTAGTAATTGCACGGTAGTAGAAATTTAAAAAGAACAATCCAAGATTTAGAAGTGTTTTAGATTTTACGAAATGAGAAACTTTCGAAATTTATGTAACTAATGACGAAATATAACTATATTTTATTGATTGATATTAATAGATACGTATGAAGTTAACTGCAAAATGCATCTACTAGCGGTCAGCAGACATCCCTGACAGTGACAGATATGAACCTCAATTTATGTAATATTTACTCCACTATTATTTAAACCAGTTTAACATACAACTAACATGTGTGTAGTTACTACATTACATTAAATAGATATTATTTAAATTGGAGATGACAATCACAATTCTAAATGTAATTTGTAATTGAAATGATCTGAATCTGAATAATAATGATCTGACACTTAATTATATTCGTATAAAAATTTTTAATAAGCTAACTTTTTGTACTTATATTGACAATACTACAAAATTTATTTATCCATATTTGAAATTTACTTAAAAATATTTTAATGAATTATTTAATGCTAATTTATTTCATTGATAAAATTATTTATTTCTAATAAACTAATTACACTGTCAAGGTTGTTGTTTAAACAAGCGATGCGTGTTTACACGCATCGCTTGTTTAAATCCTCAATTAGTTATTAAATATATATGGCCAAAAATCAGAATAACTATAAACAAAAATATTATTAATTATATATTTACTCTCTCATTAATTATGGAAGTATATTTATTAAAGTAATTTATATTATTATAATAGTTCTTCCTTCTTAATAGGATCTTATATTTTTAAAGGATTTTGTAGATTGTAATATTTTTATCAGGAATAAAAAGTTTCGCAAACTTTTGAATTAAATCGGTGTTGACTTTAAGATGTAAGATTGATTAATTTTAGTTTTGTAAAAAAATACAAAAAGTTACATTAATAATGACAGTATCTCTGCTGGTTAATTAAAAAGTCGTTAACTCGAAAAACGATATAGACACAATAAATGTCTAATTTCGAGACTAATCTTTAAAATATACAAATATATGTATACCTGTTAAAATTATTAAAAATCAAGTTAGGTTCATTATGATTTATTGAGAGAATTATTAAATTATCCTACAAATATAATTTAATAGTTTAAAGACAAAGACGATATATACTGAATAAATATCGAATATATTTAGAATTACTCCATAAAATTTTTATAGTTCTAAGATCAGTCTCGAATAATCATTGCAGCTAAATTACATGCAGTATCATATTTATATTTAAACTCTAAACGCTATACGCAAAAAACGTGTTTTTGATGACGATATTTTTGATGATAATGTGAGAAGTCTAATTTCATCGTAACAACGTTTAAGTTTTTAGTAGTTCAGAAATGTAAATAAAAAGTATCTGGTCGTTCTCGATTCTTTTAAGAAGTTATGAAATGAATGTAAATTTGAAAAGAAAAATTCGAATAAAGAAAATGCCTTAAACTTCTATTTCAATCCGAGAGTGAAATTGAATTTGTAGATAGTCTTTGTTCTGTGGCTCAACGTATTAAAATTAATTAACGTAGAAGTTGTGTTGGGTGAACTTAATCCAAGCGGAAGCCATCCAATACTATCCTATGACTCTATGGTTGTTTGTGAAACGATTTTTTTATACATTATAATATTATAATAAAATGAAGATATACAAAGAAAAAATATAGTTTTGTTAACTAAACAAAAAACAACAACTATTTGACACTTCAAATTGCTTTTAAATATTGTTATTACCAGTTACAAGCATACAAATCTAAAAGTATTGTATATAAATAAAAATAATTATTTAAAATATCACTCACTGCTTAACAATAAGGTTTAAAATGACAAGAACAAAAAAATGTAATTTCAGTTGCTACCCACAATTTAACGATTGTATTAAATATATAACATTAAAAAAAGACTATAACAGAGATATCACTATCAAAAGTATATTAATTTAATTAGTATATGATGCATTGTTACTTGTATAACAAAAATAAAATTAGATCAAAATATTTATGTTAAATATTTTAAGACATATGTCAAAGTTTTAAATTTAAAAACATTAAGATCTTCATACGTTATATATATGGAAAAAAAGTACATACAATTGCTAAACAAAAACATTACATACCTCGCGAAAACAAACTTTTTGTTTTTGTGTAATCCATAGTTTTAGCAGTAAGCAGTCCAGCGTTGTTAGGTGCTTCAAGAAGCTTATATATTTATTTTTGTAGCTTATATATTGTTTTTATTTCGCATTTCACTTTTGTCATACAACTTAAATGTTCTATAGTCCATTTAGAAATCACGATGCAATTTTAAAATATTTTTAAATTTAAGCATTCCATCGAAATTCAATATTCAGATTGCCGCCACCGTAATCGAAACGTAACATAAAAGAGAAAAAAAACATACGCTAAGCCTACGTGCTGAATACACAATATATCAATACAGACGAATCTTTCATTCAATCGGTCAGCAGTTTGAAGGAACAAATATGCATTGTTATACGTTTTCGTTTTTTTATATTTGAATGTTTTAAAGTTAATAAAAAGGATTAAATTTTTTATTAGTTTAGATGATTTTTATTAGAAATAACTTGTTATACTTATCACTAATCTATTCAATGACAACTTTATTGGATTTTTATCTAAAGGATTTTTTCTGTATTACGCTAACGGTTTTACTATAACTGCCAAATGTTTTTACTAGTATACTATAATAATGATAATCTAAAAACGACATCTTCTTTTAAAAGGGGAAAGCAGCAAATAAAAAAATGATACACTTGATGGTAAGTGATGACGTCGCAAATAAACTTTGTCATATTATTAATTTATTTATATATGTATTCCATTTTTTAATTGGAGAAGGGACTTTCTTACTTATTGGAAACGTTGAACTGTGAAAAAGTTGTAAACGAACTGCGTTCAAATAAGTGCAATTAGATTGTCATCATTCTTTCTATGTACATGAAAAAAGTCGACCAGTTCTATAATTAGTCATCAAAAACCGACCGTCAAATCGATTAAGAACCACACGATAGGCCTTGAAGTGTAGAAAAGATCCCGAAGCAGTCAACGCTCGTTGAGCACGCTCGCGGTGCCATTTGAATCCGCTCAACTTTATCTTGTAAGATTTCGTAAAGTCGCAGATCTCTTCAGGTGAACATGAACACGATCATCACTCAGGTTCAGCTGGATGTAAGATGAATATTCATTGCATTTCGACCTCATAGATCCATGCAACTGTAAGACGCTAAAGTTCAGATTTAAACAATATCATATTATATTATATGTTCTTCAAATTAAACATTAGCCATTCAACTAACACGCATTGTTTAACATTATTCACTGTCTTTAAAGAAAACCAATATATCTATATTCAAATATATTTATAGAATTAAGTAACTGCCGAACACAAGAATATTAAGTTAAATTAAATTATTTTAACTAATGTATACTTTTTGTTTTTTGTCTGAAACATTACTTTATCGAGATAAAATATATAAAATTATGTATATTACTCTTATCTAGTTTATGGGGCAAAAATATTCCCAATATTATTTTTTTTAAACTCATACATATAAAAATCAACAGTATACAAACGAAACAAGAGCCGTCTGTAGACAACATTTTCAATGACAGTGAAAAAGAAGAAGCGGTCCGAGATAAATGAAACTCCGTTTTGGTATTATTTATTGCAGTACAATTATTGCCAGCTGTGTACTAAATACTGCTAAATGCACAGTACTGCACCATATAAATAATACGTCTCATGTTACTACACTTAATTTATTATTCAATAATTTATTTTATTCAGTAATTTAAATATTTATAACGCCAATTTATCAAATAAACAATTTTATAGATAAATAACATTCAATACGCAAGTTTCATAATATATTACATTATATTGTAAATCAAATTAGCACATTTTTAAATGAAATATTGTGTAGTATTTAACATAAGCTTATTTTATATTATGAACGACTTCTGCTGAATGACGGGTAGGTTAATAGCTGAACACTCCTTATTTTAAAAATTTATCAAAATAATGAAACTCTTCGTAAGTGACATTTATTCTTAGATATCCGTTATATTTATTATTTACTTTAAATACACATACTTATTGTATCACAAATCCGGTTGATTTTAATTTACCGTTAAATTTTCATCAGGTTTTCCTAAAACCACGGACAATTACTAATTTTTCGAGTTAGCTGGTTTTTAAGCAAAACTAATTAATAATTTAATTAAAGGGGCAACTAGGTCTATTACCATTATAAATTATACGAAACAGATCTTAAGAATTTGTTGTTTATAAACCAAATAATTCAGGATTCAAATGGATATATCTACTTCGAGCTGTTATTTTGGTCAAAACAATATTTATTTAAAAACTAAAATATGAACAATATTGCTAATTTGTTTATAACAATGAATACTCTAGTTTAATTCTACCAGTATATATGTAAACACGTTATATCGATTTTATTGATATTACTAAAACTTGTGTCAATATTATCATCAAGTATGTATTTTTTGTTTTTAAAAAGAGATATACTTTAGAGTTGTTCCAGTATAATATAAATTTACTGTATTCTTCTAAACAGTTTGAGAAAAATATTGCTAGGAATAAGGAAGGAAGCCAACAACAAACATTGTCGCACTTGTGTTGCGTTTAGCTAAAAAAAAACAACTAATACTTTTATGCCTTGTTTTAATTAAATATTTAAATACACTTTATATTACCGGTTATATTTATTATTAGGAATACATATTTGTGATTGTATATTATTAATTCTGTAAAATTCTGTTTGAATTTTGAACCATACATGTGCAATATTTATATCTTAACATTCGCTAAATAGTAAATGTAAACATGCTATGACTTTGTTTGGTTAAAAGAAATATACATTAATTTAACACTATATATAAACTTTTCTAAATGTTATTATTATTTGAGTTATACATTTTACACGGACCCATATCAATCAGTGTCTCGGTTTGGAAAAAGCAGCCTCATCTCACACCTGGACACATAAAGAAATCGAAATTAAAAAAATTAAGCATATTATTTAAAATTATGTAGAATTGGGACACGGTTACTTAATTAGTAGAATGAAGATGTACCAAACATCTTCATTCAGACGTTTATATGTTTATTTAAAATTTAATAAGATCAACCATGAAACTATAGGAAAACAATTACAAAAAATTCTTTGTTATCCATAGATTGTTAATATCAGTCTGAGTATTCGTTGTGTTCTTTATTAATAATAGAAGTTTATAGAAACCGTGAGAAAAGGGGGAAATTATTTTTTTTAAATATATAAAACAATAAAATTTCTTATTATTAGTTTCATATTATTTTTCTAAAACCAAGGTTACTTAAAATATTCGCTGAAAAATATCCATCTTCCAACGTGGAGAGTGAGTAAACTTTAATTTTAGAGTTATATCTTGTGTAAACTACATTACTATACTATGATCGTTTTTAAGTTCAAACAACAAAGAAACTGGGAAAAGAAAAAGTCAACGGATGCTTCATTTATACTATCATTTTGAAAAGGAATAAGAGTTGTGCAAAAATAAATAAAATTATTTCAATGATATAATCTTAAAATTAAATTTACACATAGGGATATTTTAAATGTTTTGTTGTTTTCAAACCCTAAATGTTAAGTTAAACAGAGAACGAGAACCGGAGCCCCTTTTTCTATGTAATTTATATTTGGTTCTTGTAACGCATTATACCTTATAACCAATTTAAGATAGGAACATTTTATGCCAACAAAATGTTCTTTTCAATCCACTTCGGTTACAAGTTTTATTAAAATAGTACAAGCAAGAGGGTCCTTATAAACTTCATGTTGTTAATTTTTGAGTGAAAACTGCTTTGATAAATCGCAACAGCGCGTGAGAGTGCGGTAACATGATGTAAAGTGCAGTCGAAGTTCTCGCCGCAGAGAGCTCTTGTGTTTTGCTACTTATGAAGTGTATTTAACTGTACAAGCATATTTTGTATTGGCATTTTAAAATACAAATAGCACGGGTAGGTAACATTTATATTTTACAGGAATATTTACCTACAACTTGTGTATCGTTAAAATAATATTCCTATACTATATAATAATAGCATTTTCGACAGATGTCCTAAAACATCTATTGAGTCCAATTCTCCGATCTAAATCCTTCAGGGATGTGGGTCCCTGGAGTTGTCCAAAACGCAAAAAAAACGTACAATGGCTCCAGCCGCTTAAGGGGAAATTCGGGGAAATCTCCGAAACAAAAGACAAATATAATTCAACTGTATTAATACTTACATATAAAAACAAAAATTTACATTTAAACTAATAACAAACAAGACGTGTTCTTAGTTATGAAAAATAATATTTAAATTGAATTTAACGTTATTTAATAAATGAAACAGTAATAATTAATTAATTTTAGATCTAGAAGGTTATTTGTTATAATTTATATAATATAATTAACTTAGGAATATCTTGAGAGGTAAATCTAAAATGTTATTACAATCTCACATTAAGAGCAGCCTAGACTAGGTATTAAGTGCACCGACGACGCTCCAATTGCAAATGAGCTTGGAAAAAGATATAATAATTATAAAGTTTGTTTTACTAAACTAGATAATTTTATAATTTTATCTGGTAATAGGATCTGGTAATTATAAATGTGATAATTGCATGGTACTGGACATTTAAAAAAAAGTTTGGTAAGATTTACTACTGTTTTAGATTTTATTTAAGGAACTGGCAGTATTTTTAATTATAATTATATTATAATAATCTCACATGTAAACTAAACTGTTCACAATTCAAACACAAGCGGTCAAAAGAATTGATCCCTGGAATTGAAAAGGAATAAACAGCCAGAGATAAATGAAACTTCGTATTATTTATCGCAATTTTATTTAATACCGTCATTTCCAACTGTATACTACATACTACTAAATACATAGAACTGTAATAAATATGTAATATATGTGTGATTATATAAATTATTATTCATTAATTTATTTTATTCAATAATTTGTATATTTATAATGATAGATCATTTTTATTCTAATTTAAATAATTTTTTTAGAATTTGGCTTTCATTTTTGCTATAGTGCACGATGTTTTTCGAGAATGTCGAGTAAGATAATCAATTTATCCGTTTCCAAATAGTAGAATTGTTTAGCATAACCTGAAACAATACCTTAGAATAAATATACATTTAAATAATTATCCCTGATGTAAAGATATTTCGGAATACATAAGTCAACCAAGACGCCATAACTCAGTATGTTTTTGAGAAACAAAACCGGGGTCTATCTTGGAATAGCTTTTAAAAAGTACAATATAATTTACTTTTACCCGATTTTGACGAAAGGCATAAATGATTCATCATTCAATGAGGCATAAAGGCAGAAATTATGAATTCCAGATCTTGTCTAGGTAGTTTTCAGCAAGACAGCAAAGGTCTTAGAATTTTTAAAATGGGGTAGAGATCCCACAATCACTGAATGATCCAAAGTGATCCAGACTATGAAAACCAATACACTACTTGACTGGAAAGCTTCCAGGATCTTCAAAATAACAGAAAATCTTGACTTACACTTAAAAGGATTTTATTAAGACAACAAACAAAGGATTTTGTTAAGACTGACAACTTAAAGAGTGGGTGAATAAATAATAGTTATATTGATTGATTGTTGTCTGTTTAAGACTGGGACTTTTCAAAGGAAATTGCATCCAAAATATTACTATTTGGAACTGAAGATTCAGAAAGACAATTAAAGTGAATAACTATTTTAAATTTTGAATACTAGCACGCTGCTAAAGCACATCCACCCTGAGAGAGTTATAGTCACATCAGTATATATCAGAAAATAATGCGACCAATTTTACTAAGAACTTTGGGAAAATTTAGTGCTGGTTTCAAGAGAGCGTGACCCTAAACCAAGATCTGTGATAATGGTAGGATTATATATCAAAGATTCATAAGGAACTATAAGTAGGGATTAAGATAGGTAACGTAAAAGTGGTGAATGATTTGAAACAAATTTGTCATAACATTCTAAAATAAAATGTTTTGAGCGATTGTTAAAAGTAAGTGAATTATTTTAACTAATGTATATTTTTTGGTTTTTGTGTGAACGATTGCAATGTTAGGCACATTGATTATAGTTCATACTATTTGTTTCATTTAAAAACATACAACATACAACAACAACGTACGATTTTAAAAATAAACACTCACTCAGACAGACAGTAAAAAAGAAAAGGCGGCTCGAGACAAAATAATCTCCGTTTTCGTATTGTTTATTTGAGTACAATTATTTCCAAATACGTACTAAATTCTGCTAAAAGCAGAGATCATACAAATAAATTGTATAATGTTACTAACCTTAATTTATTATTCGATAATCTAAAATATTTAATATTTGCAAATATACCGATAAATAATCAAGTATAAAATATATGAATAACAATTAGCGATACGCAAGTTTTATTATTTTACATTCAAAGGGGTTACATTTCAGAGAAGATTTTTAAATGATCCTTAGTCTTTATGGAAAGGAAAAATGTCAATCTTAAAGAAGTATTTATTACTATTATTTCTCACATGTAATTCTTTAAAAACTGTCTGAAGGAGAAAATAAATATACTAATATTTCTTCTATTCAGATTAATTATAAAAGTACTAGTACTAGTACTACGTTTAACAAATAAGAAAAAGTTTTTTATCCCAAATGTCCCTTATGTAAAAGGGATACTTTGTTTTTAACGTCTCTCACATTACTCAGTGATCCCATTGTCAAGAAGTATGTTACAGTACTCTTCAACGCTTGGCGACGTTTTTTATGAGTGTCTATATTTTTAACATTTGCCACCCATCATTTCGGAGTCAAATATGAATATTTTTTTATTAAAATTAATGTAATTGGTAAATTTAGTACCATGTTGTCTGTCGCTTAATTTAATATATTTGGATTTTAAGACACTCCAATTTTATAATTAAGCTATGTTACACATTTATAAAAAAAAATTGAATATTACAGTTTTTTTTAATTGTTTTTGAATTGCTGAAAAAATCAATTACAACTGAAACGAAAACTTTTGAATTTATTATTATATATCCAACCGAGATAATCCTCACTCTCATCTGACCGTTGAATTTTATCACTCAAAACCCACATATTTTTTATAAAAAGAGCAATAACATAAAAAAATCATAAAAAATTATGAATTATTTAGGCAAAAATTACAATTATTATATACAAAGATGCATAAATAACTGTTTTACTTAAATAACTCTTTAAACAGACGTAATATAATAATTTGCCAAAACAATTCCGCTTGTTAATTATTAATTCTGCATGTAACCCAACCTCACCTTAACCTTCTTAATAGGGTCCTATATTATTAAAGGATTTTGTAGATTGTAATGTTTTTAGCAGGAATAACAATCATCGCAAAATTGTGAATTATATATCGGTGTGTACTTAAAGATGAGAAATTAATTAATTTTAATTAATTTCACATATTTAGTTACATCTGTTTAACTGTTTAATCTTAAAATTATCACAAATCAAGTAAAGTTTATTTTGAGATTTTCTGTAAGCTAATTTAATAGTCGTAAACTCTAAATATCACAGAGACTAAATAAATATCGAATATATCTAAATAAATCCGATTTATATAAATATATTTTATGAAGTAATCCTAAGATTACTCCATAAAACTTGTTTAGTTCTAAAACCAGTCTCGTATAATCGTAACAACTGAACCACGTGCAGTGCCATATTTTTATTTAGAGTATAAGCGGTATCTTACAGCTTCTAAAAAGCGATTACTACAAGCGTATTTGGCGACGATTTTTTTAACAATAAACTAATAAAAGTGTTTTTGTGTGTAATACCTTACGTCTTTCTGTGTGTTGTCAAGTCGTTTTCGGTCATTCTCAGTTATGGCCCGAGGCGTCACAATTTGTTAAGGCTTTAGATTTTCCACACTAATAAAATTATTATTTCCCTTATATACACTATATAAAGTATTACAGAACAAATAATACAATAATTATAAATAAGTGTAGTATATGCGGATATCAAACGTTTTGTACAGCGTTTTAAAATTCTCATCATATGTCATATTACCGTTCGTAATAATACTAACTAATACTAACCTATTATTATTTGATTTTTTGGAATTAAAGCTTTACTCTTACGTTATTGAATTTTTTGTGTGATTATTATATTAATTATATTGTACTAGTCGTAGTAACTAAGTCACATCTGCAGTATTATTTGATTATAATATTTATTAGGAAATTGTCACTTTTGTTCTAAAATATGTCGCGTTTGATATGGATAAAATACCAAATTTAAATTTATTTTAAAATTAGGATCGTGTACTGCGGTATGAACTTTGTGATTCATTTGTTTTTCGAACCATTTCATTATGACTTGACATGTTTAATTCACAAAATGTAAAATTTAGACCGAAAATATTGCGTTACAAATGAATATGAGTGCCATCGTGGCAACAAAGCTGCCGAAACAGCTCTACGAATTAAAAATGTGTTTTAATAAAGAAAGCTACTGTAAAAGAAAGTTTGAATCTAGAACTTTAGACGTACAGAACAAACTCCGTTGAAGACAGAAGAATCTAGTAGCAAATATGAAAGTATATTAAATTATAATAAAATTATAATTTTATGTGAATTTAGCATAAATCTTTGAAGTTACAGTTGTTACAAATAAGGTACTCAAACTTCACCCATCATTTATGAATGTAAAGTGACGCTATAGAAATGAACCAACTGCGGCTGAACCGAAAACTTTTTTAATATATCCAGCCGCGACGTAATCACACTCTCATACCGACCGAAGCCTTTTACAAACTTTACAATTTAAAACACACGGGCATGTTTTACTTTAAAATCTTTTTAAAAAATACTTATTCGTATATTATTAATATGTAAATATAATAAGTTGAAATTATCTTAATCTTTTCTACGTTTAAGACTCGATTTTAACAGTTAGTAGATATTATAATCACATGATTTGAAAGACTGAAAAAAACTCACGCTCACTCACTCACGCACCTTAAAAGCCTAAACCATAACCTTTTATATATTTCAATAAAATTATTTTACGGATATACCTCGCGTTTATTATTACATTTTTAAATTTAACCCGACGTCTCGAATGCTTTGCAGTCTTTTGTATATTCTTCAATAATTAATTAATAATAGGATAACAACTAATAAAAATAACCCATATGATTTGTTTCACTATTTTTGATGATCCACAACAAAATATAATTAAAGCGGGCAAAACTATTATTAGAAAAAATATGAAATTTATTCTTAAAAACAACACTAAAATGATGATATTTATAATTAAGAACAACACTATAATTATGATATTTCAAACACACATTTATTAATTGTACCTATTGTTTTTTGAAAATCATACATGTTTTTTTGTATTTTACTTTAACTTCATATACATATTCTAAGTTTTCTAAGGAACCTGATAACACATGTAATTTTACATTTCGCTAGCCACAAAGTACATTACAAAGATAGCTAGCTTGTATCTAACAATAAATTTCACCTTCCTAAAATCGTATATATAAGTAGATGGCATACATTCAGTGGCTCGGGTAATGAGTTCGAGAAAACGTTAGTTAAATGTTGGTTTAATTATTTATTAGATTTAATATTTAGATGTAGCATTTCTTTGTGTATGACATTTTATACTGTTTTATGAGTCTACCTTGACTGGATTTGTCTTTTAAATGACTAGTACAAAGTTGAATTACTTTCGGATATAATATTTTGTTAATTCTTATATTTGAGCCTGTTAAGATAATTAGTATAATTATTTTTACGTTGCCAAAATACAAACTCACCGTGTTTTTTGTTTGTCCTAGCTAATAATTGATGGGTAATAAATTAAATGAAAGAGATATTTCTGTTTCCAGAGCCCCAAAATAAAATTAATGCTTCAATATTTATTAACTTTTTAATTATTAACTTATGTCTGTCAAATATTAAAGAATTTTAGAAAAATTGACTAATGTAATGTATTATGAATAAATTTAATATTCTGCATATCAATACATTACAATATAAGAAGCTAGATTTTCTTTTAAGTTTTACTAGCTACACAAATTCTGGATTCTTTTTATAAAAAATAATCCTTAAGGACATACTTTCACACATTATTTGAACAGTTGAATGTTTCCTGTTGAATTTTCCAACCTTTTTAGAGCACTGGATTCAGTTTCTATATGATTACTTTAGCTTCCACCATAAGACTCAAATGGCTACTTTAGATATACCTACTGTTCTTCAATAAAAAAAATTCTTTGATTAGAAAACAATAAAAATAAGTATATACAATTGACAATTCAATCGAGGTTTGGTTTGTTAAAGTAAATTATCGCAACTGATAATCCTTGAACATTCCAGCTGCATTGCGGTATCAGTAAATATGTCTCTATTACGAAACCATACATTAATAAATATGTCAGTAATAAGTTTGTTATTCAATTAAATTAATGTATGTAATTTTAATAAGATACATATGGTATATTTTTGTTTGTACTATTATACCAATCTAATTTACTAAACTAATCCTAGACTTATCCTATTTTACAGTGTAATATACTATATACTGCACTCACTTATTACTGTAATATACTAATACCTCAAGAGAGTAGACTCAACCCTAATTTAATTGTCAAAACGTTGCCCTGAAATATTATGCACTAGCCGTAATATACATAAGTCAATTATTATATAAAATAATTGTAAATAATAATAATAATAATAATAATAATAATATACTTTATTGTACACCCGGAACTTACAAAAATATAAACATTAAAAAACAGAAATAACAACATGGTACAAATTTGGCGACCTTACCGCTAAAGAGCAGTCTCTTCCAGGCAACCAATCAGAAGTAGGAAAAAAATATATATAAGAAAAACATAATGTGGGTGTGCTTAAACAGAAACAGAAAGAAAAACATAGCGCAATCATACATATAAACCTACATAAATACATAAGTATACATATAAAAACATATACATACATAAATATATAAAATATTCACATATACACATATATATAAATCATACATATAATAAACATTCATACTTAAATACAAATACATAGAAACATTAAAATATAAAAAACGACTAACATACTATAAGTTTAAATAGTGAAATTTTAAGCAACGTTTGAATGACTCGCATGACTTGGCGAGCTTAATACTAAGAGGAAGATTATACCAAAGACGAATGGTACGTACAGTGAAGGAATTGGAGTAATAAGAAGAGGAATGGGGAGGAACTTTCAGGATAAGAACTAAGTAAAATGAACTAATAAACAAATCTAACAAGTTAAATAATTGTTACTATGACTAAAACAATAGAATAATTATAAAAATATTTTATTTTGTAAACCGATATAAAAAAAATCTCCAAATTTTTTAAGAATGAAATAATATATTCTTTCAAATTTGCAGTTTCAATTATTCTTTGTCTCCTTTATAATGATTATAAGCACTACTTCGCTGAGAATTTGAAGATAATCTGTTGTCAATCTGCCAACTTTGCTTGTTGCTAGGTAAGCGACATTTGATATATTGAAAAGATGTAATCTAATTTTAATTCCAGTAAGAGAAGTTTAAAAAAGAGATTAATATAATATCACCGATATCTATCGGACAACATAAGATTTTAATTTAATGAATAGTACAATACTTATATTACTATAATTTACAATTACTATAATTTTATTTGTGTATTAAAAAGTGATATTATATCTTTTTACTAAAACACAAACTTGGACAGCAAACCGGTAATTCAAAGCAAATTGTTAACAAACGACCAAGCCAATTGCTTATCATAAAATTTGAATATATTTCATTATAACCATTGAAGGTTTGTTTTTAAAAATCAGTACTCATTTATCCTCTTGTCAATTTATTGTTCCAGTTATTTATTTTATATATTTTTTATATTCTCTTGCAATACAGTATATAAAAGTTTGAAATACACACGTCAGAAGCGTACAAAAAGTTTGAATGCGTTTTTTCTGTTAACTGAACTGAAAAATACGTTTTGAAAGTATTGTATGTTTTAGATTCATAACAGATTTTAAATGTTACCCTATGCGCTATTTTGAAACAGAGAAAAATAACTAAAACATCATCAGATATTCAAACATGTAATAAATATATGTACCCAGATTTCCTTTAAAAAAAGCCTTACTTAAACCCTGACGTTTTACTGAAACTTTTATTTTGTTTCCTTTAGGTTTCCATCATGAGAGTACAATCAAGAGCTTCTAAGAAAAGAAGAGTGAGATTTTAATATTTAAAAAAATGGACAGTTTGATAGTAGATCCACGCAATCGGGGTTAGCCTCGCGACGCAGCGCGCGCGAAAAAAAAAACATTCCATATGTTAACTCTATTGGACACATTTTATCAATTATCTCGAAAACTACATTTACGATTCGGCTGATTTTCAATCCAGAACGAGTTTTACTCATTATGTGCATGTGTGCAATTTCGTGCTTGTAGCTCGTAAATTGAAGGAGGAGTAGAATAACAAAGAGTTGAAAGTTTGAGTAGTAAAGAGCTTCGCTTCGCTCAGCTCAATCAAATCGCCGTTGTTTTAGAATAAATTCGAAATTTAAATTGATTTCGAAGTTAGGCTCCCGAATTTCACTTTTGAATTAAATGATTTATATGTTTTTCCACCAATTCTTATTTTTCTTGGACATCGTTTTGCTCATAAAAAAAAAACTTAAAAAACAAGTGCCAAAACGATATCAAAACTGAAGCGTTTCTTCAGTTCAAGTATTAATATCTATGAGGAAAGTAAGTATTAATATCTATGAGGAAAGTGTTCTTACTAATTCGATTAAATTATATTATATTAACATGTGATAAAATCGGTCTTCTATTTGAGTTCAAGATATGATATGATAACTTTATAGTTTCAATTGATGTAAATAAGATACTCTAACAGCAACCATCAATTATGAATAGAAAAGAACCCACTGCGGTTTTACAAAAACCTTTTTGATATCTAGCGATATTGTAATCCAACTCTCATTCAGACCGAAACCTTTTAAATACATTAAAACACACGGACACAACTTTGTTTTAAAATCTCTTTAAACCATGCTCTTTAGTATATTCTTTAGATGTATAATATTTAATTAAAATATATTATAAGTATAAGTAATATACAAGTATACTTTCTTAATCTTTCCTCAATGAGACTTGATTATAACATTCAGTACTTATTATATTCGATTGGTTTGCATCTATTCAAAATATAATGTTAGTATTTTTTTTCTCATCCACTACTAGAATTTCAATAAAACTATTTTACGGATATAACTCGCGTTTATTTTTACATTTTAGTATTGATTTGTTTAATAATTTTAATCAAAAACATAAAGTTACATACACACACACATCTCTTCTACTCGTGAATATGCTTGCTGTAAAGCATTGGGAACGTCGTATTAAAATTAAATTAAGATATAGTTATTTTATAACAAAATATTATGTGGATACTCCACATAATTTATGATTTTTTTGAACATCGTACAGTATTGTTTTTTATGTTATTTATATTATATTACTTTATTAATATCAGGTGTGTTATATTTATATTTTACTTTAATGTTACATATATATTGTAAGAACCTCATTATAAATATGTCACATATTCATAAGTTCTAAAAAATTAAATCAATTAAAATTACTGTTATTAATAAAAAAATATATACAATTTGTATATATTTCTTTATACATATTTATTTCTTATAATACTTATATTTATTTACATATTTAATATATATATTTATTATTATTATTATTATTTTGTTTATTTTATTAAATTTTATTAAATTTTATTTATTTATTTATTTATTTATTTATATATATATTTATTTATTGTAATGTCAATGAATAGTACAAATAGTAATGGAAACAATTACTCGATGTCGTCTAGTGATGAATCGTGCAGTGATGACAGTTTTCACAGTACACCAGATCATCCCCTTAACGTCAAACTTAATTCTTGCTTCTCAGACTCTCTGAAGTTATTTAATGTCATTCATATTAATGCTCAAAGTATTCCGGCTCATTATCCTGATATGCTTGCGTCATTTGAATCTCGCAATATTCATGCAATTTTGATCTCTGAATCTTGGCTAAAACCATGTTTACCAACCATGTCCTATATGCTGCCAGGTTTTCATCTCATACGCAACGATCGCATTGGTAAAGTGGGAGGTGGAGTAGCGATATACTTGCGCTCTCATATTCCTTTTCAAATAGTTAGTACGTCTACTCAGCCACCAACCAACGATGCTGCTGAACATCTTATGATAGAGGTAATATTGTCACACAAGAAAATTCTCGTCGGTGTTTTTTATAATCCCCCTTCCATACCAAATTATTTTAATTCATTAGAGACGATACTCGAAAGTTTTACCTCTATTTACAGTCATTCAATTATTATGGGTGACTTTAATACTTGTTTGAACAAAGATGATTATCGCAGCAAAAAACTCTTGTCCATTACTGATTCTTGCAACCTACATCTATTACCTCTTTCGGCTACGCATTATTTTCCTGGCAGCACTCCCTCCCTTCTTGACCTAATTATGGTTTCATCCCCTGACTTTGTAATAAAGCATGGTCAGTACTCAGCGGATGCATTTTCCTATCATGATCTTATTTACCTCTCTTATAATATACGTCCTCCTAAAGCTAAAGCTAATATACTTCTGCGACGTAATTTTGGAGGAATTGATAAAGAACGTCTTGGTGTAGATGCTAGAAAAATAGATTGGTCCGTTATCATCAATAGTGATTCTATAGATCTTAAAGTTAAATTATTAAATCAGAGCCTTATACAATTATATGACACTCATGCACCTGTTAAACCTATTAAAATTAAACATTTTCCTGCACCATGGTTGACACAAGAATTAAAAAATCTTATGGAGAAAAAAAATATTTCAAAGTCCAAATTTAAATTAAATAATAATGACGCCAATAAAAATAACTACATAAAGACTCGAAATCGCTGTAATACATCGTGTAGAGATGCACATCGACGCCACATCCATAAATCTATCGAACACGGTGATACAACAAAAACGTGGAAGTTTCTTGAATCACTCGGAGTCGGTAAATCAACTTCATCAAACACATGTTCTACTGACATAGATATTGAGCTCCTTAACAAACATTTTTCTGCTTCAGAAGTAATTGATAACGTTAGTAAAGAACGTACTCTAAATATGCTTTCATCGTTTCCGACTCCGGAGTTTTTACCCTTTACTTTCTGTCCTTTCACTGAATGTGATGTTAAGGAGAACGTACTGTCGATATCATCGAATGCCGTTGGTGCTGATTCTATCAGCCGTAATATGATCATTCCTATCCTCGATATAATTTCTCCTACATTAACTCATATCCTAAATTATTCCATCACAACTAGTACGTTTCCCGAATCATGGAAACATGCTCAAATCATTCCTTTACCTAAAAAGCTGAAACCATCAAATATTCAAGATTACAGACCCATTTCCATTTTACCTTTCCTATCAAAAATTCTTGAAAAATTAGTTCATCAACAGCTAAGCCTATTCCTTAACAAACATTTTCTGTTAAGTCCTTTCCAGTCCGGTTTCCGCCCTGGTCATAGTACGGTCACGGCACTTGTCAAGGTAACGGATGATATTCGATTGGCAATGGACAACAAACAGCTCACAATTCTAGCTATGCTGGATTTTAGTAATGCTTTTAATGTCATCGACCATGACATACTATTAAGTCTGTTACGTTCTATTAACATATCTCCATCGGTGATAGACTGGTTTCGAAGTTACCTCTCAGGTCGAAGACAACGCATAAGGACAGATAATCTGTTATCATCCTGGTGTAATGTCTCGGCCGGGGTGCCTCAAGGCGGTGTGCTATCTCCTTTACTATTTGCTGTTTTCATTAATTCTATAACGCAACGGATTTCTTCTCTCTATCACATGTATGCAGATGATATTCAAATTTATCACCATTCACGTCTTGAAAATCTATGTTCTTCTGTGACCGCTATTAACAATGACATTAACTCAATTTGTAATTGGAGTAATCAATTCGGTATTAAAATAAATCCAACTAAATCTCAAGTTATGGTTATTGGCAGTCGTGGAATGATATCAAAAGTTGATTGGCAAAGTTTACAACCTGTTACATGTAATGGTATTACTATTCCATACTGTTCATCTGTAAAAAACTTGGGTATTTACATAGATCAAACGCTTTCATGGTCTGTACAAATGAAAGAAGTTAGCAGAAAAATATTTATGAGTATGAGATCTCTACGTCGACTGCGTTTTTTTCTACCAATTCCTACCAAAATTATTTTAGCACATTCTCTTCTTCTTTCTATTCTCGATTACGCCGACGCAAGTTATATTGATTTAACCGAGGACCAATTAAATAAGCTTGAGAGACTTCAAAATCTTGCTATACGGTTCATATTTAGCCTCCGTAAATATGACCACATTTCCCAATTTCGTCAAAAACTCAAGTGGCTTTCCATTCGTCGACGCCGGGATTTACATATACTTTCTCTTTTGTACTGTGTTTTATTTAATCCAAAAACACCGTCGTACCTAAAGGAAAAATTTAAATTCCTGGGTTTGTCAGACGCTGCACGAACATCACAAACACTTACGATAAAAATGCCTATCCATAATTCCACTTTTTATAAACGCTCATTTACTGTTTACGCCACTAAATTGTGGAACACTCTTCCTTTAAATATACGACGTATACAAACTTTAGTAGCATTTAAAAAGTCTGTTAAAAACATCTACTTAGCAGAAGATAATTAATTTCTAATTTTGCTATTTATTACTGTTTATTATGTTATGATGTATATATTAGTGTATGTTGATATGTATTGTATATTTATGTATTATTCGTATGTATTTGTATGTAATTATTAGTAAGTAGGTTTATTATAATCGCACCACCAACAATTACCTGATTGTTTGCATTTTTTTTTTTCCTAACTCAATGGTTGGCTGGAAGAAATCGCCTTTAGGCGATAAGTCCGCCATTTGTACATTCCATCTTTTATTTGTACTTGTTATTTTTAAATATGTGATATGTATTGTGGTGTGCAATAAAGAATATAAATAAAAAATAAATAAAAAAAAAAATAAAAAAAATATAAAGACGTAATTTCACAATTGGCTAAACACAAAGCACATTACGGATATAACTAGCTCGTATCTCATTAAGTTCCACCTTCGTATAATTAAAATAAGTAGAGGGCATATATTTGTTAGTTGGGGTTACATGTGTTCGGCAAAAATTAAATTAAACGAAAGTTAACGATTTAATATTTACAATGAGGTGTACAATTTTTGTATACTGTTTACGATAAAGATTTTTATATTATTGATATTAAGAAAAAAATATTTTTTTTTAATATTGAGTTAATAAAGAGACTTATTGAATCAAATCATACGACACTAAATTTTATCAAAAATTTTATTACAAAAACTTATAAAACATTTCAAATATTGATTTAAAAATAATAGTTATTTTTTTAAATTGAATGCAATCAAGTTACATACTGTAATTTTACAAGTGTGTACTCATCTGTATGTCTTTTATAATGTTGTAACAAATCAACAATATTTTACTCAATCCTCTAAGACGCCAGTGGCCTGAAACTAAAAAGAGACTGGTATATACAATTGTACAATGAAAGAATAGGATAGAATTTATTATAAAGTACAAAATCGATATGTCAGAATATTCTTTGTCGGAAAGTTATATAAGGTAGAAGAATCTGGAAATTTCAAACTAAGGAAATAATTCTACTTTTAGAAAAAGATAAAGGAAGAAAAAATAAACAGAAATGACACGAACGAGTCACACTAAGAGCCGAAAGCTGTTAAAGCTTCGTCTGTTAGTAATCCTTTACCTGAGAGGCAACAATGCCCGGGGGAAGCTAGCCTTTTCCACAGTTTATACAAAATGTATTATTATAGTTGTCTTAGAAAATAATAATTAAATATATATAATACTTTAGATATATTACCAACTTATTTGTTATTACTATCTTAAATATTATAAAGAAAAACATATGTGGAACATGCATAATTGAAATTTTAAATTTCTTCAATTATTTCATATATGTGGATTAATGAAATAGATATTATAATATCTCTCCTAAAATATTATATTCTTTTGTGATTGAAATATTCAAAAAATATAAAAATATAAAACTCTTTACTATAATGTAAATAAATTATAATGATTGCTGCTGTTGTATAATATTACAAAGGAAAACCAGATTCAGGATACATTCAATTTTGGTCACGTCTCTTTTTTATGACAATTACGAGAAAGAACTTCCAATATATTCTGAACAAAAAATTATTACCATTAATAATAAAACAATAAGAATATATGTTTAAAATTGAAAAAAATACTCTTTTATGTATTTATTTCGATTTTGGCAATTTTTCAATGTTATTTTATACTGCAAAGTTAAAAACATTAGATCGAATATTTACAAAAGCTCGACAATAATAGAAGAATAGAATCTGGCACAAAAAAAAAAACATTATTTTTTTTTAATAGAAAATATTAGTTTAGTTGACAGACCGGCGAAACCGTTTTTCGGAGGTCTTAGTCGCATTTTTCATTTAAGATTGATTTAAAATTAAACAAATACATCTTCCTCCATTGTAAAAGTTAGAAAATATTAACATGCTAGGGTCGCCAGCAAGCAAGCTGGGAAAACTGAACGAAACGAAAAATATAATACAAAAACTATGGCTTTGATATTATGGCTGCCATTAACCAAAAATAATATATATGTCAGTCATAGTAAGAATTTACCATTTGCGCATGTAAAAAGAACGTATCAATTAAAAATATAATTCATTTCAATATTATAAATATGACCCTTTACAACAACCAGGTATCAAACATAAATAAAGAAAATAAGATTTTTTTTAAGAAGATAAAAACAAAATGTCTTAATTTTACACTACGTTATCTTGTTTATATAAATATACGAAATTTAAAAGCTTTTTTAAAAATCCGCTATTAAAATTGTTTGAAAGTGTTAAATCGTAGATGGTACTTTCTAAAATCATTAGACTTGAAGATACTTATTAATTTAACTAACTCGTGATAATACTTCGCTATATTTTACGACAGAAAAATTTCTTGACATACAAAAGTTATTATCGACCATATTATTAATACCGGTTTTTGTGTAGGAGGAGATAGTAGACAAAATTTGATCTAATTGACCGGGAAAGATCTTCGCTTCGCTCAGCTCAATGATAGATTCCGTATATTATAATCAGATTTCTAAGAGAACTTCAGAAATATTAATTGTAAAAAAAAAATCAATAAAATATTTAAATGCAATAACTTTAATGCATTGCGCCCACACGACGATTATGTTATTTTAGTTTAAATCGATTGTTACGTAATTTTTAACTATTTACGACTGCGATCTCACACATTTAATAATTAATTACAACACAACATTAAAATACAAAATAAAAATGTGTCGATTATTTAAATTAATGAGGTAATTACGTAATCCGTAATTTTCTGATTCTATATTCACCCAGGGGTTATATTTCTTTACAGTAAAAATGGTATATTTTTTTAATAATATAAACAATATAGCACATATTTATGGAAGACTTGTATTCGATGATTCCATTCTTTGGCGGATCTTTATATAACTTTATTAAATGCTTGGCGATATCCTGTATAATTTCTTCGTTTTAATTAGTTTTTCTGATCAATATTTTTACTGTGAAAAGTTTTAATTAATAATTTAAAATGTCTAAGAAACTCTAAATATTAAATATTTATTTATAGTAATAAAAAAACACGTAATTGAATGAATCTTAGTCCTAATCAAAGTATAAATGTTTACATTTTTGTATGAAAGGATAATACTACAATTTACCCACACTAGCAAGTATTTAAATAGACCAGAGAGTATAAAAAACATATTTGCGCAGACTCGTATCTTTCGCTACTCTTTCTCTTTTTGACCACCTCCATTGCTCTTGAGCGCATTTCGCATGCATTTAATTTAATGTTACAAATTGTTGTAGTTCTTGCTATGTAATTTCATAGTGTTAATTATTAAAAAAATTTTCAATGTTTTTTTTTAAGATTAGTTTATTTATTATATCATAAGAATTCATAAGTGGTAACTACTAGGCTATATCGTCAAGTGAGTGTATATTAGTAATTATCATTAAAAATATTGCTATGAAATAAGCACTGATTACTAAAATTAATCATTTATAAATTAGATAATTGTTATCTAATGAAATAATGAGTTATTTTAATAAGTAATATATTTGTATTTATTTTATTATATTCTTTTTTCTATTATTAGTCTTCTACTACATTTTCATTTATTCCATACAATTATTACCCATTTCATTAGAAGGGCGTATTTTCACAATTTGTTAGCAACAATACTGAGATAACTAGCAAGTATCCCGCAATCATTCTTTCTTAATAGGGTCATACATTATTAGGGAATAGTGTCGGCAGCCAAGATTCTTAGTCGGACTAACAAATGACTCCCGAGGACTGTTAGTTAAATATAAGTACCGCTTGACTTTTTGAAAGCACCTCTTCCATGTTAGCTTGCAATGTAGGTATATTTATGTCAGTTTGAGATAATTCGTATTTAAAAATTGAAGTACTAATAAATTCCTATGAATTCAGAGGTCTTTGAATACACTGCTCTTCAATTTTATGCGAAGCCGAATCCACAATTTATTTCTAAATGGAACACTTTTATTCATGTTTGTCATATTTGTATCCGTTTAATTATAAAATGATTAAAGACAATTCATTTATTTTTCAATTATTAAAATTGGTACAAATAAATTAAAAATAATGAATAAACATACTTCAAAAAAAATTTCTAAGTTGCAGTCCTGAAAAAAATACTATTCTGAAATTTATTTATTTTGGTTCAACCTCAAATGCTCTTGTGGTTCAATGTAGCAAGAATTGCATTTTCTAATAGGCAATTAACAGTATGCACGAGTTTATAATTTTCTAGAGACTAAATTGAATTTAACAAATTTTATTCCCTTATAATAAGTGCTATAATAGGTTATTTTATAGCTCTAAGACAAATGACATTTGACAATTATAGCACCATAACTTAAGGTATAACATCAAAAAGTAATAGTATAATCAGGTGTAGACATATAGCTGTCCTTTTGTATCCATTATACATCTCAATCAATAATTATTACTTTTTATTTACTGCAGGTTTTTCGTAGTTTTAGATACAAACTGTTATATCCGTGGTCTTTGTGTTATATCAAACTGTTATATCCGTTGTCTTTGTTGTGCACCACATTCTTTGAGAGCAATGGGTTTCTTCGCATTTTCGTATTTATTTAGCATTTATGGAAAATCGCGATACTTTTCTAAAGAGAGAATTTTTAGAATAAGTAAATAAACCGTTTTATATACTCATACATACACTTATTTTACTCAAATAACTTTTATAACGAACTATTCAAATTTCTAAAGTAAATTGTTAATTTAAAATAGTTGAAACACGAACCAAATTGCTTGGCGCAAACGATATTTGTTTATCAACATGGAATATCTGTAAATAGAAACAATCACATGCGAACAAGAGACAACATTCGTCAATCAATTATTAGCATCTGGTGTTGTTTAATGATTTTTAACTTAAGGTTTCAAATATTTGAAATCAGATTTACTTTCTTATGTTATGTAAGACAAACTTGCGTAACTTATCTTATAATTATAGATTTCTTTTTCATCCCTAGTTTTAAGCATCCCTTATACTAAGAGATCTCTATGTAAAAAGACTCGTCAAAAAGCATGTCTACTCTACTAATTTATACGGCTTATGAGAGATACTGACTATTGATCCTTTTGAGATTACCTTAATTGAATAGCTAGTGGAGAAATTAATTACGTCATCTTTATTTTGAATACGTAATTGGTGACTTTTAATGACTTTGGTGAAGTAGGGAAAGCAGTTGATACAGACTATTATTATGTTATTACTTTTATCAGTGCTAAAAATAGTGTTTTCGAATAAAACAATATTTATCTTTACTTCTGCCCTTATCTTTACTATCTAAAATCAAAGCAAAAAGTAAATTTTTCAACACTCTTCTGTCATATGTTTTAGTTTTCTCTGAACCTCCAACTCATGCTCACTGACAAGAAGAGATAAGGGCACGCGGCTGGATGAAGGCTCACTAAAAAGGTTTCAGGTTTAAAGAACTTTACTATCGACAAAGACATTACATTGTCACTTAAGTGATAATAATAAATAACAGTATTAACTTACAATTCATCATCATAAAAATTTTATGTACTACTATTACAATGTATAATAATCCAAGTTCGGCTTAAGTAAAAATTTACAATAAAAAACAAAGCAACAAACAAATACACCTAATTGTTTAAGTTTGCACCACATCATACATCCAAACCAAACTTTATGGCGAATTAAATTCCACCATTGTTCAGTAAAAAATAATCGGATAATTGTTTTTAAAATGTATGAAATGAGGCAATCTTTTTTATATGTCACTACGACACTCATTATGACATCAAAACTTTTGCAATTAGTGGAGAATCTCTTCTAAATGGGGTTTTAGACAGCACAAAGTTCAGACCAGCTCATATATTTATAAAAGCAGTAACAGCGAAATGTTTGATTACTAAGTTATTTTTATGCATTCGATATAAACAACATATTAAAGTTATTTAAAATAAACATCATTTTAAAAATCATACACAGATATAATATTTCTGTTCAATATAATTTTACCTCACATTTCGTATAATTTTTTAGGGATTTGTTAACTAAATCAAGCCTAGCCCTAGCTAATTTTGCTTGCTTAATCCTTATTAACTAAAAAAATTATTAGCTTTGTATTATATTAAATTTTATTATATATTAAAGTTTGACTTTTGAATGACCATTGAATGACAAAAATAATGGATTAAACCTCTAAAAGTTTTGGTACTGATCTATAGAAGCTTTGTAATTATTTTCTTATTTTTTTATAAATACTTTTATTTTGAGGTTTTGAGGACAGTAGTCTTTGTCCAAGAAAGAATACCCTACACGCGTTCCTCAGGCGGTACTAATTAGGTGACAAATAAAACCAGTGGCAGGCTTCAGTCGTGGCTTCCACTAGACAAAGCCGCGGCGCCAAGCGGCCTAGCCGTATTCCGTAGTTTGGTGACGCCGTTTTGGGGAGTCAAGTCCGAGTAGTAGGGTTGCGGTATATAGAGCATAAGAAATACATTGACTCAAGAGCATCGGGAAAGCAGTGGGATCCGAGGCACGGTGCACCTATGGCCGACCGCAGTCAGTAGGGGACTCGCTTGTAATTTCGTCTCCTCAAAAGGCTGTCCCGTTAAAAAGTCCCGTCTTTAAAAGTGCACCTCATCAACATTAGAGAGTATGGAACGCATTCTGATTAGCAAGCGTCTAGAACACTTAGAATCATATAACCTCTTCAGCGATCGATAATATGGCTTTCACCAGAATTCATCAACTGGGTATCTTCTAGGGTACGCAACACGGTTGTTAAACAATTTGGAGAAGCACTAGTGGCTTCTCTCTATATTTTTAATGCTTTCGATAGGATATGGCTTGATAGCCTTATAGGCAAGCTTTTTCTTTACGACTTGTCCTGCCTGTGTCTGTTCTCTGCCCAAAAGAGGCCATCCCGTCTGTCCTATACATTTCGAAATGTACCCACGATAATCGCAGACTAATTACGCCTCTATACTTTCTTTTAATCAACCTAACCTCATCCCTATTTTCGGTTCCTATATTAAGTCTAGAACTTAATTAGCTGTAATAAAAAAGCTTGGTATTCTCTCGAAGGTGCGTCAATACGGAACTACTTCAATCCGGAACTGTTGCTCACATTAATTAATGAGGTTGGTCGTACTGTGAGTACCGTTTGCATCTTTGGGATGGTTCCGCTAAATACCAGCTAAAGGCGCAAGAATTCAATAAATTGAATAATCAAATAAAAGACGAGTTGAGAAGATAAAAAAACATCTTAATGAAGGCATAACCCCATAGACAGCAAAGTCACCTCAAGGTAGCCAGATTGTCACTGAACAACGAGAAGTGTGTTTGTGTGTGTGTGTATGTGTGTGTGATATAATGTGTAAGAAAAGTTATTATAAGAGATATATTTAATCACGCTTTAGAACAGAAAATACTAAGGAAAAGAAATATTTATCTGTCGCGATTGTCGATCCGAATTGCCTTCCGTTAGGTAAAGGATTATTTACAAGTGAGGCATTAACGGCTTTCGTCTCTTTTGCGACGCGTCTTTTCGATATCGGATTGTATATTTCACTTCTATGTATTTTTAAGACTAAATAATTCATATTTACAGCTTGGTGACCATTTTTAAAGTTCAGATAATTTTTAGAGTAATTACTCAAAACGAATGAGAATGTTTAATTTAGTACATAGTGTTTAGTGCTTTATTTTTTTTGTTTTGTTTTTGTTAGTAGCAAAAACAAAATAAACAATAAAGCTGAACACATCGTTTATATATTCGATCGATATTATTTTATAATTAATTAAAATTCATTGCAGCAAATCTGTTTCAGCTTTAACTTTAATTTATTCTCATATTTATAGGTTTATAAAACTTACTTAAAAAAACAAGAAAATATTTCAACCTTACGATAAAATATTATTTGTAACAATAAGACATATCTTGTTATCCAGTATAGTAAAGGTTCATTCGGATAAAAGGCTTCGGGTGCTATTCAAAGTCAAGTAGATCTTATTTCGAACACAAAACAGTGGCAAATGAGCTCAACCTTTTTAAAATCGACAATGGGTAAGTGCAAAAAGAGCACTGCCTCTTTTTGAAGATATAACAATGATAGATATGTTACCACGTGTACATCATAAACTGTTTATATATTACTTTTTATTCAAAAAATAATACAATCATTTGTCTTCTTACTATGTAAGAAGTAAAATCCATTTTGAAATCCTTTCATGTTAAACAAATTGACATTTTGTATTATCACGGTATTTAAGCGTTTTATTATCAGCGCTTTTAACATCTATCAACATTATTCTAAAATAAACATTATTATTATAAAGAATAAAATACAATTTGGCTTATATTTTTTTTTAAGAAGAACTTCACAATCGTAATCACATTTATTTCTGTTCATTTCAACTTGAATTATTAAAATATTATAAATCGTATGTGTATTTTTTCTCAGTAAAATTAATAGAATATCTTTGTACTGTTAGCACATAGCAATCCACAGGACCAGACGTCGTGCATATAACTAGAATCAAAGGTCACACTAAATCCTGATTTTTTTGCTTCATACGTCATAACTCTGTTTATAAAAATATAAGACTAGTTTTATTTTCCTGTTAATCTCATAATAAATTAATTTAAATAGAAGAATAAATAATAGCAATAAAGTAACTTAATCTATTTAAACATTTAGTAAGGTTAGAAAAAATAAGTAATAACGATACGTCTGAAAGGTGAATTATTTATTTTCATGAATAAAATTATATTACAGTAGAAATATAATTCTGTTGGAAAAAATACATCATAATTTATGGTCAGACTTTATTGGAAATGCTTGCTCGTAATTGTCATAAAAGAGAGACGTGACCGAAATCGGACGTTTTCCTTTTGTCATATTTTACAACATTCAAAATTATATTTTTACATAACATTGAGCAAGAAATAATTTTCAATAAAATGCATAAGTAAAAAATTGTTTTATAAATAAATTTGTGATTGTATAAAAACCTTATTTTAATAGCATTAATATTAAATATTACACATTACATAGTAAATCTTTATAATATAACAAATTTCATTATTATCTCGTTAATTTAAGATATTGGACATATAATTAGGTACGTACAAGAATTTGTGTTTAACATTAACTAAAAAAAAAACAAAAAGAACAGAACTCAATAGATGAAGTACTGTTGCCATAGAATTCTGCTGCTTTATTATGCATTACAATGACTCAAGAAATTCAAAGTTTATTAATCTGAGAGGCAATATCATAACCTAGTCTCTAAAGCTATGGCACGGTACGATACTAAGGTTACACAAATATTATGTCAATTGTCACGAGTCTTAAATAGACTTACTATATGAGTGTGTGTTACCGTATTTTAACCGAACACCAATTTTACTTGTCCCATGAGTTGTCGAAAAACCTCAGCCAATACAAATAGATAGTTTATCAATCTGCCTCAATATATCCATTTTGCTATTTACTTTTAATATACGAATTCCATACTTCTGTCTCTAGTTATTGAAATAGTAGTGAAACATTTATAGTGCATTGAATGTAGAGTGCAAACAAAAATAAAAAAAATGAAGTTTCGTTTGTATTGATCAGAAAAATAGTGGCTAAAATACGTCTTTAAATAGAGATGGAAAATCAAAATACTCGTATCGATATAACGGCATAGCAAACATTGTTTGCCTGACTGACATATCAGAAAGATATACAGAACTTCCATTGAACTGTCGTTACATGTTTTTTTAATATATCGGTCTCGTTTATTGATGTTATCATGCTTTGGGTGAAAATAAATACAATATAGTAAAACAGTATACTTGTTACACATCTCTCCACTAACAGTTGACAACTAAACAACCACAGAGGATTATAATATTCCTTCAACAAGTACAGGACTAAGCAACTATTCCAAAGTTGCTTCAGTTCAATCTGCGAGTTTTCAACATGTGGTTAGCCTGAGCCGAGTTAGATTTGTTTCTAGATTCGTGCAAATAGTATGACACTTATATTTGATTGTTACATACAAAATATAATTAATAACTAAATAAATATTATAAAGTATATTAATAGTTTTTACTTATATTATGCACTCATACATATTTTTAGTAAAGATCTCAAAATACGTTATTCAAATACAGTTACAACTCCAGTTTTCTTTTGTAAGTGTGAATATTCGTAATTATATAGTTATTTGCGCTGTCTAGACAGAATTTCGCGGACATTAGGTTCTACCCTTCTTAGCGTTCACACTTGAGTTATACAACCAATTTAATATTAATGTTAGTGTTAAGTAACATTTAAATTGCAGTTTCCATTACAATTTTCACAGTATGTTAATATTATTAAAGCATTGAAAAAACAATATTTTTATATCGCAAAATCGTCAATTTATGAATAAATTTCACAACCTATTTTAAATTTATCAATTAAATTAGTTTTCTTCTGCAATCATTAAACAATTTAATATTTAAAGTCAGTTTACTAATCTACATTTATAGCTATTATATATTAGTTACATAGTAAATACAATTCAATTAAAGTTATCAGTTTAGTTAAATCTTATAAATTACAAAACGAATACAATATTGTTAAGTCAAGAAATTTTTATAGTATTACATAACAACATTTATAATAAAACATATTTCGTATAAATATTTGAAAATAAAGAAGACAAGACAAATATATAAATATTTTTATATGCACCTTAAAAAGGTTGAGATGATCTACTTAATTAGACAGCTATAACTATAACTATATTATAGTTGTCTAGTTAAGTATATATACATAGCTAAGGATCTTCTAAGCAACTTTTATATAATCAAATCAGGAAGCCACTTCAAATTTATTACTTTAGTACAAATTGTGTAACTACTTCAAGTATTATTTAAAAATTAAAAAGCTTTGTACCATAAATTATTTTAAATTTAATTTGTAAAGATGTTTGAAATAGAAAAGTTTGTAAAAGCTTCGGTCAAAATAAGAGTAGGATTACGTCCCTGCTGAATAAATTAAAAAGTTTTTTGTACATCTGCAGTCCGTTCTCTTCTATTGCAGTACTTAACATTCATAAATGTTCACTCATCATTTACGTTAATTTTGAGTACCTATTTCTAGTTAAATTTTCCGTTTTTTTTTTTTTGTAGTACTTGACGTTTTCAGGTGTTCTTGATAATTCTAGAAACTTATTAAAGAGGCGAATATATGTGTGTATGTATTTTTAGGCTCCATTTTCCCGCGACCTGATTTTGATATTTACTTCGTTTCGATACGAATCGACGCGTATTTTCGAAACTTAGAGTAAATTTGTAGTATTTCATGACGCTCATAACAAGCATGTAGCTCATAAGACATTAGAACTCATCAGAAAATGTTTATGGTTTCCAACTTTTAATAACTTCACGTAAACTTATGTTAGTCACTGTCTTGTTGCATAAGACATAAAAGGTTCCGAAGACTCTCCAATAGTATACGGGTAAAGCCATGCAATCCTTTTGATGTAACTTATGTCGAAGCGGTAGGGTATTTTCTTCAGTCTAATGTATTAATTGTAATTGATACCTTCTCAAAGTATTGTCTTTGAATTTTATACTTGCTAATGTACTTTAAAAATAATTATCTTGGTTTAAAAAACTAAAACTGGCTAAAACACCTGTCTAGCAGACTCATGTATGCGAAGATAAGGAAACTGCATCTACTGGCCACGGTACAGTTTATGGTGTTATGGCGTGGAGAATGGAATCAATATTCAGGGTAATAGGATTCTTTGCTTGATACTACATATTTTTATTTACTTGATACTGCATTAATTGCTGTCAATTTAATACTCCTCATATACGCTTTGTGATAACGAAACGTAGTCAAGACCAACATTATTTTAATATAATTAATAGTAATATGTAACATTACATTACATTACATTACATTACTTCTTTAACATATTAAATTTGATTGAATTACAAAAACAATGAAATACCTTTTAAAGGAAGATATTTTTAATGAAAAAATCGCAATTTAGTATATATATTTTGAACCAATCACTTGTTAAGAAACTTTTCGAATTTAAAAAGCAAATTATCAACATCAAATTCTTGTAAATAGAACATAAATATAACATATACAATCATTTACTAATACTATGTTTTTGTTTCGATAAAATATTAAAGTTAGAGTTTAAACGGGACTTGCTAAGAGTTTGTTTTGTTTATTATTCTTTAAATTTTATTATTATTTATAAATAAACAACTTAAACATACTAAAATACTAATAAAATAAAAACTTTATTTAGTACTAAGAAAAAATTTAAGTACCTTATGTCAAAAACTAATTAAATTTAATAACGTTTCATAAATTCTTAATTTTATTAAATAATTCTCACAGCTTGTCAGATATTTTAGAATATCTGTCAAACTGTCATGAATATAGCAAAACGAATTTATTAAAATTTCTAAAAATGTTGATATGGCATCTTTAAGCTTTATAATTATTTTCTATTTTTCTAATTTATAATATTAAATAAAAAGCACTTGTAATCATGCATACAAAATTTTTCATATTCTATTCAATGTTTATTAAAATTTATTACTATTTTCCGTAACATTTATTATAAACAAACAATTATGTAGTAAAGTAAACAATTCTAACTCATTTCGAGTTTAATCGCCTCACGGTGATAACACTGTAAGTGTCTCAGCTATCCCTGAAATCCATATAATCCCGGTTCAAAAGTTTTACACTAATCCATTAAACTTGACTATTCATTTACTCTTTAATAGTAGTAAAGTATAGTTTGGTTTTATATGTAAACGTAATTTGATATTTGGGAATAGATTATAATTTAATTTACTTATTATAAAATATTTTTTAATATTTTAAATGAATATATTAAAATTGTGAGATAACATGTAAAAGAAATTAATTTTAAAAGTAACACCTTTATTTAATCGCAATTTAGAATAGAAAATACGAAGAAAAATTCAAATTTTTGTCTGGTGAGGATTGCTTTTCGTCAGGTAAAGGATTATTTACAAGTGAGGCATTAAAAGATTTTGTCTCTTTTGTAACGCTTCTTTTCGATATCTGATTGTTTAAATTTATTTCACTTCTATGTATTTTATATATATGCATCTAAAATAAATGGTTCGATGTATATGTAACGCTTCGTTACATACTGCAAGTTATATATACAGACTAGTAAACTTTATTAAATTAACACTCATTTTAGAGTAACCATTCAATATGAGTAAGGCTGTTCTAATTTTGTATAAGGTGTAGAAAATTATATTGCTACGAAAAAAATCCAAAACGAAAAATAAACTAACACATCAATTAAAATATTATTTTATAAATCATATTCTTATTATTTAGTAATATCATTATGAAGCAAATCTATTTAAGCTTGTACTTTAAGTAATTCTTATATCTATAAAATTAACTTCACCAAGATAAGGACATATTTCAATATTACGATAAAATATTATTCCTGTAAAACAGATATACTGTGGTACCTTGTTGTTGTTATTTAAGGTCCATTCTGATAAAGGCTTCGGGTGCTATTAGAGATATTATAGAACCGAAAATGAGTGAGTGTAAAACTAGCACTGTCTCTTCTTAAAGATATAACAGCGCTACAAATAACGTCATGTCTTCATCAGAAACTGTTTATCTAAAATACAATCATTAATCTTATTACCATGTACTTAATAAAATCAGTTTTAGCCACTTTATAACATATATTTTTATTTCTTTTCGAATGGTGAAAGTTGGAATAGATTATTTATTTTTATTAATAACATTAAATTACAGTACAATTATAATTCTGTTATAAAAAATAGGTCATATTTTTTGGTCAGACTTTATTTAAAATTCTTTCTCGTAATTGTCATAAAAAAGAAACGTGACCGAGTTCTACTTTTGTCATATTATACAACATCCATAATCATTATATTAGTACATAATATAAAGAAAGAAATAATAATATGTTTTATACTACTTTGAAAATATATGATTGTATAAAAAGATCTTTTTAAATAGCTTTAATGTTATATAATACAAATTTTATAGCAAAAATTCATATATTACATAATATTTACTATTAAATTACAATCTTAACTAAATTATAAAAAATTCAAATAATTAGCACTATGATTATCATCTTTAGTTACTCTTTTGTATTGTTACAATTAATAAATTTATTAATGTTTTAAAAACCAGTATTAACTAAAAATAACAAGATCAGAACTCTGTTTGAGTGCTCTTGTAATAGAAAACTGCTGCAGCATTCTGCATTACAATGAGTCATGGAATTGAAAATGCATACCCTAGTCTCCAAAGCGTTGGCATCAGGCATGGTATACTAAATACGAGTCCAAGTACTGAATGTGAGTATCAAAGATATCACACTAATTCTGACGTATTTTTAATAGGGTAACAGTTCTACTTTACATTATCAGCGGTTTTTTAAATGGTAATGGTAAAGAAAACATAAATTTCTAATAAATAATAAAGCGATAAAAAGACTTTCAAAAAGTGAGTTTTGTTCGCATCGGTCAGACAAATAGAGGCTAAAATGCTCGTTAAACTAGAGACGGAAAATCAACATACTCGTATCGATATAACGGCATAGCAAACATTGTTTTGCCTGACTGACATGTCAGAAAGATATACAGAACTTCCATTGCACTGTCGTTAAATATTTTTTGAATATATCGGCTGTCTCGTATATCGATGATGCTTTTGGGTGAAAATTAAATACAATTTAGCAACAACAGTATAGTTGTTACACATTTCTCCACTCACAGTTGACAACTAAACAACCACAGGGGATTATAATATTCCTTCAACAAGAACAGGACTGAGCAACTATTTAAAAGTTACCTCCATTCAATCTGCGAGTTCTCAAGATGCGGTTTGCCAGAGCCGAGTTGCCTTTATTTCTAGATTCGTACAAACGGTATGACATATAATTTTGATTGTTATATAAACTTTAGTTTAAAATTATTATTGTACGATATAACGTTATACATTTATATATTTTTTAAAATTGTGGTACGAAAATTTTCTGTGTAAAAGAAAGCGTAACAATAATAATAATCGATTCATACTCTTGTCTTTTGACTCTTAAAGTAAATGTAGATATTGAAACCAATCGAAAAGAATTATACTTAATTTATTTCAAACTTTTGAATGGTTAAAAACCAGGCTATTATAAAATCTCTGCTACCAGATTAGAAAATATTTGTGGTATTTCGTTGGAAGTAACACAAATATTAAATATGAAATATAAATGTTATATAAATATTATATATTTATATTTCATAGTTGTATGAACCTAAAATTCAGTATTCTGCTAAATATTATCCATAGGCTATACTCCAGATGAAGTATACAAAATATAATACAGATTTTATATTACTTAATAATAATTTCATTTACTTTATACTACGCTATTCAAAAACAGTTACAACGCCAGTTTCATTTTGTAAGTGTGAACATTGGGACTCGTAATTATATAGTTATTTGCGCTGTCAAGACAGAATGTCGCGGAAATTAGGTTCCACCCTTCTTAGCGTTCACCCTTGAGTTAAACATCCGATTTAATATTAATTTTAGTCTTAAGTAACATTAAAATTTCTGTTTTCATGAGAATTCTTAAAGACTCCTACATAATTGTACATCTTAATAGATGCATCATATATAAAACAACAGAAAATATTCATTGAATGATATTGTTGTCTTAGCGTTAAGTAAGAAGAAGTTTTTATTTGTTATTTTTCATAGCATTCAAGGTATACATATGGATATATAATAACAATATAGACAATGCTGATTATATCACTTAGTCTTTCATAAAAGATCATACATTATAGAGTTGTTATTTAATATTTTTGTGATAAACTTAATATCCAAAACGTCATTGCATTTTTAAAGTACTGTACTGTACTGTATATGAAAATACATGAATGAAATGAATGCGGAAAAATAAAAAAGATTTTTTAAATAATCAATAGAGACGTAATCTTACTATCAATTCGTTCAAAAAATTATATAAACTATACTTTTTAAAATACAGTTAGAAATTCAATACAAAGTACAAGTTTTCTTTTTAATAATATTTGTCACGTTATTTATATTTTTCAAAATTTTTAATGTTTTTTTACATTTGTGTACTGACATAATGAAGTTTAAATCGCTCCATAATTTGATTATTTATCTTCTTATTGAAAGTCAATATTCTTAAGGATATTCTATGAATAAAAAAGAAAAATACCTTAAAAAAAAAACTAATTCAGCAAACAGTATAATAAATAATGAACAAAATTTTGATCAGTAGTTAATTTTTTTACGGAAACTTATCTTCTTTATGTTGCTCTAATTAGTAAAAAAAAAATATTAATATATTTTTTTCACTTGGTCTTAGCGCAACCTACAAAATTATATCGCTAATAAAAAGTAATATGTTAGATATATTTAATTATTGTATTAAATATATATACAAATTATAATTTGAATTATTATTTCTTCTACCTTAAACAAGACCGTTTAGGGTTTCAATTTTAAAAACAAAAACGGCACACCAAAATAGTGTTATTTATTTATAAATTCTATACAGATTTCAAATTAACGCCAATCGCAAATAACCGTCCGAATGTATGTAACAGCTGCAGAGAAGTACTTTGAGGCACTATTCTTTAAAAAATAATATATTTTCGATAAAAAACGTTTAACAATTTCTCAAGTTCACTAAAAAACCAAACAAATTCTTCACAATTTACAGTTTTAAAATTTTATTATTAAATTAAAGTATTTAATTCCTATGTTGGATTCAAATCCAACTTTAAAAGTTAACTAACATATAAATAAAATACCTTTTACAAGGCAATTTTTTTTAAAGTGAATAAGTTAATTAAATTTACGTTCATATATATATATATATATATATATATATATATATATATATATATATAACTATATGTATTAAACAAATGGCTTTATTAACGAAATATTCGAATTTCAAAAGCAAATTGTTAATTAAAAACAACTGACCCCAAACCACGACCCAAATTGCTTAGCGCTAACGATATTTAATTATCAACTTCAAATGACTGTAAATAGAACACAAGTAGAACATACTACAAACATTTATTAGTGCCTCAAGTTTTTTGATAAAATAGTTAAGTTTTCAAATATTTAGAATCGGATTCGGACCTGGGTCTCTTTAAATTAAGAGTGAATCGGTTTCTTCTAGGCAAGCGCGTTCCATCTTAGACCACAGATTTGCTTACCATCAGGCGATCTCTGGTCAAGCGCTGGCCTATTTATAATAAAAAAAAAAAAAAGGATTTTCTTTTTAGTGCTATATAAGACATACTTGGGATTTTTTTAAATGTTAGATACCTATGTCATCCATAGTTAAAGCAGCAGTTTTAAAGAATCTTTACATGGAAACACTGTTAAAAGCATGTCATCTCTTTTAATTTGTACGGCTTATAAGAGATACTGACTATTGATCCTTTTGACTTTATTGAATTACCTTAATTGAATTGCAAAATAGCTAGTGGAGAAATTAATGACGTCATATTTGAATACATAATTGGTGACGTTTGAAATATGATAATTGAAGATGATAAAAATTATATTATCTTATTACTTTCATTAGTGTTGTAAATTATACAGTTGTATATACAGATTTTTTTTTCAACAAAAGGCCAGTTTCACAAAAGTGTTGCCCGAAATTTTCTATTTAAGTAAATTCAAGATCACGATCATCCAATTGCTTTTATCCTTATTAGATGAGCTCGCACCAATAACTAAATTTATTCAATGCGATACTACGTCGTTAGTTTTCCCGGGACCTCAAAGCCGGCCTCACAGACAAAAAGAGATAAGTGCTCAAGTCTGGATGTTAGCTCACTATGACATTAAAGTTTTCAGAGTTAGCGGAATCTCTTCCGTCTGGATGAGACAACATAGAGCACAGAGTAACTTACATACTTTAAATGCACATATTCTTCTTTTAGGGCCCACCACAAAATCATGAACGTACCAACGCTTAAAGTGGTTAGGATGTGTTAGGTGATTTAACGGCTCCCTGAAGGAGGCCGCTCAGCGGGGTCGCGAGAGGACCTCGGATCCCGCTCGACGAGGACGCCGCCGGGGCGCTGGTAAGTCCCGTCGCGGTCCTCCTGGTGCTCCCCCACCATAAGCGGGACCCCTGGGGTCGCAGGCACGTCGGGTGGAGGACCAGCCCGTGGTACCGTTTTGCCGTAGCTAGCACCGGCGAGGGTGCTGGGGGGAGCGCGTGCTAAGCTCCCCCGGTACGGGGCTAGCAATAGCCGGCGGGTGGGGACCCTGTGACATTCGTTAAGAAGTTCCGCGGCCCCTCCTACTTACTCCTACACTGTCAGGCCGGGAATGCGTAAATGCATTTCCTGACAAAAAAAAAAAGGTGATTTAACGGTGCCCGGGTTATTCATAGTATTACAACCAAGTTTCTGAAAGCAGCAATTGCGGTAAATGTCGTTAAGAAATTGTTGTTCTTTTAATTTACATTTGATGCTTTACTTTTATTATTGCACGTATAAAAAGAAAAATATATGATGATGATGGGTGTGTATAGAAAGTATACACTCAGATATCATATTTCTGTTCGATTTAATGCTACCACTTGTTTTTTTTTTTTGATAATTTTGTGATTTTGTGTTAATATTCAAATTAAAAAAATATATGGTTTGGTATTTACTAGCTTCTTTTATCTTTTAAACAACGAAAGTGTTGAAACCTGAAATTACCACCTTTACTAAGGCATAAATAACTCCAACATCCGGAACATCGCTGCTAGGCGGCTAGTCTGTGTTTTTTGTTGGTTAAATTTGGGAGATTATACAACTGATCAACTTTTTAAAAGTTTTCGAACTAATCTACTACGGCTTTGCAATTATTTACTTATTCTTTTCTAAATACTACTATAATGAAGAGTACATACTTTCATATTCACTGTCATTAAAAATAATTATTATTTTCCATTACGTTTGTCCCAAACAAATAAAACAGTTCCTTGATAAAGTAAACAATTCTAACTCATTTCGAGTTTAATCGCCTCACAGTGATAACACTGTAAGTGTCTCTATCCCTGAAATCCATATAATCCCGGTTCAGAAGTTTTACACTAATCCATTAAACTTGGCTATTCATTTACTCTTTAATAGTAGTAATTTGTTTTTAGTTGTAAATGTCACTTGATTTTTGGGTCAGATTAAAATGATTGAAATATATTTACTCATTATAAAATATTTATTTAGAAATAAATGAAATGTTAAACATATTACCAATACAATTTAGTGCAGAAAATACAATGGAAAAAGCAAATTTCACTCTAGCGGAGATTGCTTTCCGTCAGGTAGAGGATTATTTACAAGTGAGATGTTAACAGCTTCCTTCTCTTTTGTGATGCGTCTTTTCGAAATATTTTGTTACAATTTATTCTACTTTTCTGTATTTTATACAATTAATGTGAGTTAGACTGTAATAATGTATCGTCAATAGTGTAAAAGTTTACTGAACTCATATACGATTGAAATACTTACGTTTAAGTAGAACAAAATAGTTTATAATCAATACATTATTCGTTAAAATCAAAATAAATACGTTGAAGCGAGACTATTTATGTATGTTAATTTTTTTTTTTAATCGCTTAATTACTTGTTTATAAAACTTGCAATAAAACAAAGAACCATTTTAATCTTACGATAAAATATAATTCCTGAAAAACAGTCATACCTGAAAAACAGATATACCTTTTATCCAGTTTACCCCTTGTTGTTGTTATCTAAGGTTCATTCGGATAAAGGCTTGCAAACTATTCAAAGTCAAATGGATCTTATTTCGAGCACGAAACAGTGGCAAATGAGCTCAACCTTTATAGAACATACAATGGGTAAGTGCAAAACGAGTACTGTCTCTTCTGTAAGATATAACAATGCTAGAAATGACGTCACTCTTATAATAGAAAATAATTATCTATTTTACAATAATTCCCAAGGATAATACAATCATTATTCTATTAATTATAATACTGTAAGATGAAATTTAATTTGCAATAAATTTATTTTTCTATTATAATGATGTAATAAATATTTTACTACCTGCAGCTTATAAGATCTATCATAAATCATCGTCTAGTGAGACATTATTAACATTATGTTAATATAATAAATATAATTAAATAAAACAATTTTACATTTTTTAAACAGATTTTTGTAGGTGAGGATACAAAAACGTTACAATGGTATGTGTGTGTATTTTTCTAATTGTATAATAAAAATATAAAGATCAAAGTGTATACTATCTATCATGTATCGTTCCAGTAACATTAATATAATATCCTTGAATGCACAGGACAAGGCGTCGTACAAATGACGGCAATCAAAGATCACATTCAATTCTGAAGTTTTGTCATGTTTTACAACATCCATAATCATTATATTTTGACATAATTTCAAAGAAGAAATAATACAATATATTATCAGTAACAACTACTTTGATGATTTTATAGAATGCAGATCTTCTTATAATCTATATTAAAAGAAGATTTAAGCTTCATGATATAATAACATTTACTATTGAATTATGAAAATATTAATTTAAAAAATTGGTAACTTGTAACTAATCAAAATATCTACATTCTGTGATTAAGATCTTTACTATATTTAGTATTATTATTATTATTATTGTTATTATTATTATTATTTTGTATTACTCCAGTATTAAATCAGTACTAATTAAACAAATCTAGATCAGAACTCTATTAGAGTACTCTTGCAATAGAATACCGCTGCTGCATTCTGCATTACAATGAGTCATGGAATTGAAAATGCATCCCCTTGTCTCTAAAGCGATAGCATCAGGCATGGTATACTAAGTACATACATGTTACACGGTAACACAGAACTTAACTTCATAACTACTGATTTATTCCGGTAAAAAAACAACATCATTTAAATCTTTAGAATTTTCCAATACTAGTTGTATTTGTTATATTGGTGCTTTTGTAAAAAAAAAGCAAAGACTATTCGTCAGCTATATAACATAAGTATGTATAGTTCAAACAGGTGTCAGCGAATTTTCCATTGAAGTTAGATCACCAAATTAACTTATAGGATCACATATAGTGTTACAACTATTTTTATAGATACAATCAACCCCTCCACCTGAATTGGTGACGCCAATACGCATTTACTAGATAAGAGAGTTGCCGATACGTTGTCGGGACACGTGGACGAACAAAAATAAACAGTTCATCAATCTACCGTAATAGAAAAAGTTATAGTCCAAATAGGTATTTATATATAATACTTGATTTTCATACTAAGCTATTGTTTTATTAAATGCGTGGGATTGGAACTATGGACGAATATTTTTACTGTTTTGAATAAGTTAAAGTATGATAAATGTAGGTATATATACTAATTTTTTTCATTTCATGTGATGACTAAAAGCTATACATGATCACATAGGAAGTGCAAAGAAAAAAATTTGAAACAGTGAGTTTTCTTCGTATTAACCAGAAAAATAGTGGCAAAAATATCTCTTTAAATAGAAATTAAATATCAAGAAATCGATATAACGGCTTAGCAAACATTGTTTGGCTGGCTGACATATCAAGAAGATAAACAGAACTACCATTGAACTTTCGATAAATATTTTTTGAATTTAGCGGCTGTTCCGTATATAGAACGCTTATTAACGCTATTAGGTTTTGGAGAAAATTAATACAATATAGCAACATCTGTATAGTTGTTACACATCTCTCCACTCACAGTTCACAAGGAAACAACCACAGAGGATTATAATATTCCTTCAACAAGAACAGGACTAAGCAACTATTCCAAAGTTGCCTCACTTCAATCTGCAAGTTCTAAACATGTGGTTAGCCAAAACCCAGTTGGCTTTATTTCTTGATTCGTAGAAACGGTATGAAATTCACGTTTGATGATTATATAAAAATTAATTTAAAATTATGGTTATATATAAAGTTTTATCTATTTTTGAAAACTTTGTGGTACAAAATTGTCTATGGGAAAAAAACGCGTGATTATACTAAAACTTTTATGGTTTGCTTTTTTTGTAATTTTAATATATTTAATGTTTAATAAATTACGTTCTCTTTAAATATACAAAATAAAATGTGTTTCACTTATGAAGGAAATTAAGTTTCCATAACATTCACGCCTTAACCGACTCTCGGAATAAAATGTGAACAAAATTTATTTCAAACTATTAAAAAGTTTAAAATTAAGCCAATATTACATCTCCTCTACCAAAATAGAAAATATTTGTGCAAAATTCAACTATCAACTACAAAGTGTATATTCAGTATTCTGCTAAATATTACTTACAGGCAGATACTCTTGTCAAGGTTCAAAACATATTACAGATTTAACTAGTCGCATAACGTTTTGTGAATCTGAAACTCATAACGACACAGTCATAAGACGAGGAAGGCAGAACGTCCTTTAAATAAGATCGTATCAAGTTTAGGATTTCTTTCTCACATTTTATTTTATATTTCTACTTTATATTCACTAAAAATATACTTAATAATAATTTATTTTAATTATATTATGTATTCATACATTTTTTACTTATCAACAAATGTAATTATACAAATAATGCATTTATATTTCGCGCTTGTCGAGACTTCAATAACATCTGTCACAACACCGACATTTTTAATGACACAATTAGTGCTCTTAAGAGCAATTTTGGGAAATTATAAGTTTTTATTGTTTTTTCCTCAATGTACTTTGACCTACAATTAGAGTTTTTTTTAAAATTATTTTATTATAAATTTTATTTTATTATTTCTTTCATTTTATGTTTTGATAAATGAGTGATATTATTGTTTTTATGTTTTTGTTAGGTTTGTTTTTATAACAGTGGAAACTTTATTGATGTTAATTTTATTTATAAGTTTGTAAATATTGTTTGTTTCCCAAATACATAAATAAATAAATACATAATTTTAACACTGATTTCATAATACGCTATTCAAAAACAGTTACAACGCCAGTTTCATTTTGTAAGTGTGAACATTGGGACTCGTAATTATATAGTTATTTGCGCTGTCAAGACAGAATGTCGCGGAAATTAGGTTCCACCCTTCTTAGCGTTCACCCTTGAGTTATACATCCGATTTAATATTAATGTTAATTAACGTTAAAATTATTTTTTATGCAAATTTTTCAAGATAATATTAATATGAATTTCAAGAGACAATATTTGTTGTTCAAAAAATCATAAAACTATCAAAAGGATATACAAAACCAACGTTAAATTTATCAATTAATTTATTCGTCTTTTATAATAATTAACAAATGTATTTTTAAAGGCCATACTACATTTTACTAATCTACATTTACAGCAATTAGATATTAATTACATAAGACAAAGACAATAAATACAATTCAATTAATGTTCATTATCTTATAAATAACAAACTTAATACAATATTCTTAAGACTAGTCAGGAAATTACTTTGATTTTTATTATTTTGTAAAAGTTAACCTTTACACAAATTACAATGCATCTTGTTTAAAAGTCGGGATATCACAGCTATTAAAGTTAACTATTTACAAATAATAAGTTTTTTTCATTTTTTTATATTTTTATAACCTAATCTACGTATATTAAAGGCAGCGGTCAAATTACATGTAAACTATATTTTGGTATAAGCTAAGTTTAATCTAGTGGCAGGTCTTATTAATATCGAAAAACTAAAAAACTAGTACACATTAATTACGCTATTGATGTTAAAAAAAATAAAAACACGTAAAATTAAACTGTGGCACTGACATTGACAGATCGAAGAAAACTAATCTTATATTTAACTGATTTATCATTGATTGTCAAATTGATAATAAAATTGAAATGAGATGATATATTTTTGATAAATAAAAGAACTAATTTAAACAAATGCATTTAATTTGTAGGCGGGTTTGTTAGTTCCTAGTAAGCATCGGGTTTATCATGATGTTAGCGAGCGCGTTTCGTCGTTTCCGCCATGCGCCTGCGCCTTGAGCGTGATACTGCAACTGTCGGTACCAAGTACGTGTGCGAGCACTTTCTTCTGCCTGTAAATATAAAATAGATATTAAATATTTAGCCAGCTGTACTCACGTCATTACTGTTGGAGTTCAGACAACTAGTTTCGAATCCATTCGGAGTCCTATCATGGGTTCTGAGCACGGCGAAATAGTGGTGTCAACGAAGCAGTTCACGATAATAATAAAGTAACTATAGATAAATAATTATATTTAATAGTAATCTTGGATCACGAAAGTTTAAATACAAAAATAAAATACATACATTATAGAATTTTGAAGCATGTAGTTTCTAGTAGAATATACCTTTCATCGTCTGGTTTTTATATATAAGTCTTTTTTTTTTTTATATAAAACCTTATTTTTTATATAAAACCGATCTTTATTATTAGTTTGTCAATATTAAGGAATTTATAATAAGTAATATGTAATGGCAGAACTACATCATTTTACATGACTTTTCTTAGGTATGAATAACTCGCTCATCATAATACTTTGATTTATTTTTTGGATTTACAAGTGAGTTCTACAGTATACAATCATATTTCATATTTATATTTATTAACAACTTTACTAACTTTACGTATAAATATTTTTGCCGATAATATGTTTCATTACGCCAGTCGAAAATAGTTATTATTTGAAAGGGGAATAGAAGGGAGAACTTAAAATATATTAAATCTAGGGGATCTTCAAATCCAGAGTAAATAGGGCTCTCCTAAGTTAATAATTATTATTAATGAAAATTAATTATTATAAATATTTGGTAAGTATAAATTCAACATTAAATTTTATTTGATGTACTTCAGGTAAGTTAATTCATAAAATTTTATTTTAGTGCTCTACACTTTTAGCAAATAAATATTCATTAAAAATAGTGATTTCTCAATACACCGTAGCTTATTTTCCTAACCTTTAGACCCGTAGGCTTATTTTCCTAACCTTTAATTTAAGGCGTAGTCCTAAAATCAGTCTACATTACATACAGTACATTTTAAATATTATATAATATAAAATGCATATACGGGACTTCTTAAATTTATGCATAAAAAATTATAGTATTCGAAGATGGGTTTAAAACGTTTAATTATTTATTTATTATTTTTGTTAATCTATTATTGCTCTTTTTTTAATATACTCTATCAACTTGAAGGATATTTTAAATATTTATAATGTTAATGTTAAATGAAATTATTTTCTACAAGCCGATACAAAGACAGCTTTAAACGTATAACAAATATAACTCTTGCCAAGTAAACTGAGTTCCTCTTAAACACAGTGCAATGGCTTGTACTAAATATATTGGAGTTGCTGACTGTGGCTTTTCGTAGTGCAAAGACGACTTAAGGTTAAATGTAATGGAATTACATAGAAAGGTATTGGATTTAGTTGCAAGAATTTTGAATTTTCAGTGTAAATTTTGTTGTTTGACTCGCAACACACATATTTATAACTGATTGTATAATTTAAACATATAGATATATATGTGTTCATAAGTCAAATGTAACTTCAGTTTTATATTATGTAATCTTAATTTTGGTTTCATATTTCGTTTATAAATTACCAAAGTGATATTTGATATTTAATTAAATAGTATAGTATAACATTATATTTTTAACATATTTACCTTAAAAATAAATGAATCCTTAGTCGTTATTTCGTGGACCTCAAAGAAATGTTCTGGTTCATGATCTGCAGCGACCACGCAGCGATCTAAGAAAAGAGGTTCTCTTTGCAAGGTATATCTTCCTGCTTTTTCTCTGACAAGGAGGAGAGCAGCCTCTCTTACTCCACTGCGAGCAAAAAGAGCATCACCCTCTCTTTCCCTCGCCTCTCGATCTCTTGCTTCTCTAGTTTCTCTTAATTCGTTCGTTTTGTGAGCGATCGTTGGCTGAAAATTCGTTGTTAAGTAAAATATATTGAGAAAAATAAATTGTATTTAAAAATATACCCCTTATTGAGGAGACTGGGTATTTTGATCGAGATATATAAACATTTTTTTTAGTTAAACTTTATAATAAATAAAAAAGTTTAAAGATCTAAAACTAAATATACCTTTCCATTAGTTACCAAAAGAGCATTGATCGGCATCAACTTGATTGTGCGACCTTTACGCCAGTTATTGTCGTTAGGTTGTGTAAATAGAAGCTTTCCTTCCATTGCAAACCTAACAAAGAATGCATTTGAAGTAAAAAAAGTAATACCCAAAAATAAAAACCAAAAAATAGTATGTATGTTCATCTTATTATTATAAATAAACAAAATTTACCTAGCATCATCGTGGTTCCAATCTAGTACATCAACGGCCATTTTCCTGAGTCTTATATCTGCAACATGCAAATCATGAGCAGTGCGCCTCGCTGCTGCAAGCCTCCGCCATAGCGGAACATCCCTAGCAGCGGCTGCTGCTGCAGCGGCCGCGGCGTTAATCTCCTCAAGTCTAGATTCCACGCAACGTTGAGCGCCTTTGACGTCTTCTCTCTCTGATGCACAAGATGGTGTAGCTCGGTATAGCCGCGAAAGAAGGAGCGGATATTTTGTCACGCGTTGAACCGGCACCTTTAAATTATTATCAAATTTTTTAATTTAAATGTTACGTTTAATAAAGAAAAGCCTTTAACTAAACAATTATATTAATTTAATGCTTTTATCATTTTTGTAACATTCTTTCATTTTATTTATTATTAAAACTTTACCATGAGGAACGAATTTAGGTTCATCCTCCTCAGAACCGCATTTTCCATTTGCGATACGCGCAAGAATATCCTTAAGAGTTCCTTCTCCTTTTCAAGTCCGGCTAAAAGCAATGCAGCGCCTGCTTGCTTTACGCAATATGATTGAAAGGCTGTCAACATTCCTGAACATTCCAAGAGAATCTTTCCAACGTTAACCGTCAGCAAGTCCTAGAAGGTAAAATATATTTTATATATTCCGTTAATTAAGATATAAAAATAAAATGTATTTTTTAAAATTCTTATATTTAAATTACGTATACTAAAAAGATCATCATGTATTTATAAAAGTAATTAATAATAATACCTCATCTCCTTGTTCCACTGCAATTTCAAGTGCGTCCCTTAGCTTTTCCGATAATACTTGATTATTATCAATCAATTCTTCCACATTTAAAAATATAGCGCTTAATTGTTCTTGTGTCAGTAGACCAGCTACCAACATGGGTTTATAAAATTCTTCAAGAATAATTTGCAAATCACGACCATACTTTTCCTCAGTTTCAACAATTTCAGTTATTATTTCTTTTCTTTCAGTTCTTTTTTTAGAACATTTCCGGCAAACCAATGGAGCAAATATAGATCCTGTATGTAAATTATAATGGTAGTTGATATTTAAAAAAAAAAACTGTTATTCTATTTTTTTATCAATATAATTTATATGCTTTTAAAATATTCATATCATTAGAAACATTCTTAAATTGACATGATTTATTTTTTATAAAATACTAATAATAATCTAATACTATATATTATAAAAAGTGTTATTTATATAATATTATTAAGTCAATCGATTATATTATATACGTACCTTGTTCAGTTATTTGAGTTTCTACAGCAGTGTCACAATCTTCACATAGATGAATAGGAGTATCTTTGTCGTTCAAAGAGTTACTAGGCGTGATTTTACCTTGAAGCCTACTTCTAGATGATTTACTAGTTTCAGAACCGACACCTGAATCATTTCTTTCTATTTCCGTAGATGGCTTTTTACAAACAACTAACTTCTCCACATTATCATGATTCATCACTAAAGAATTATCTTCACTTGAATCTGACGCATTTGATAATTGACTGGTATTACTACTAAGGTGTTTTTTAATCATTTTAGGTTTATCTTTAGATTCATTATTATTACTATAATTAGTTATATAGGTTTCTTCATCGTCGATACCTCTTTCTTTAGCGTCAACCAAATAGGACAAAATATCATACTTAGAAGCTCCTTCGAAAATTGAACGTGATCCACTTCTTTTTTCATCATCAGATAATAAAAGAGAATTCGGCGGTGGATTCGTTGGCAAGGGAGGTGGCATATCTCCAATTTCTTCGTATATTGGATCGCTATTCAATCGTATGGATTCATAAAGATGATCATCATCAGTATTATTAGAAATCTCAATATCACATATAGCAGCATCCACCAACATTTGATAAAATTTAGATCTTGTGGAGTTAGTGTCGTCTTCTGTTGAAAGCTCACTTGCTGAAGCATTATAACAATCAGACAATGGCTCATGGTCTGAAAAAACTCCCATAGTACCGCTTTCGTACTCCATACTTTCATAAGGAGCTGAGCAGCCTTTGTCATCTTGTTCCAAATTATGAGACGGTTGAATTTCTGATGTAGTAGTTTTCTCTTTCTCTTGGTTTTCTGCTTTTACATTAAACAAAGTTTCTTTTCTTATGTTTTCTTTTGTAACTTCTTCCTTTAAACTTATCAGTGAATTTTCTATAAGTTTTTCAATAGTTGGTTTACTGTTTTCAGTTCCTTCTTGATATTTAGTCTCTTGGAGTTTTATTAATGAATTTTCTATCAATTTTTTAACTAAATTGGAATCAAGACCTTCTGCTAAATGTGCGAAAAATGGATCATCAAACAGTTTTGTAATAAAGTTACCGCTCTTAGCTTTATTATCAATATCTGAATTATTTCTTTGGTCCATAATTTTACTTTTAAGAACATCATCTTTTTTACCACATACATGAGGGATGAGATTTCGTCTTACAGCTTCTACGGGATCGTTCAAAATGGAAGATATTTCATTTCTGCTTAATGAATTTGAAAATTTATCACCTTGACTATCACTGTAGAAATCCTCGTAAGTATTTGTATCTTCGATATTATTATTGGATCCAGGAAATACTGCCCCAATGTATATTTGGCTTTTAGATTTTTTTATTCCGTCTTGGGGGGTAACCACGCTTATTGTTACTGTTGTTCCAGTTTGATAAGTATTGCAAGTATTACCATAATCATCGTTAACAACAACCGATGAGAGATATATTGGTGTATCGTTATTTACATTCATTGTAGAATAACATTCGTTACCATTGATTTGTATAGATGTTTTTCTTGGTTCAAGTTCTGTACTCTTATAAATTTCTTTACCCATCGGGTCTTCAGCATCATCTGAATCAAATTGTTTTACCCTTAGAATTGTTTTTTGTTCGCTATCATTTGAATCAGACCATTCGTCACTTGTCGAACTTGTAGAGTTGTTGCGTATAAATCTAGTTTTAACATAATTATGTTTTTTAGATTTGGATTTCATTCTTGGCGGTGGTTCTGGAGATCTAGTTATACCGCATCGTAAATTCTTTAGAACTTTACTAGTGATCTCGCTATTATCACTTAAATAACCCGTATCCATCTCATTTGAACATGAAGCAGACTGGGCAATATCATTTGAATTTATTGACTGTTTCAATTCTTGTTGTTGTAATTGAATCGTAGATTCCAATTCATTTACAAATTCTAAGAAAATTTGACTTTTGTGGCCATATTTATTTTTAGATCTTAAAGCCATTGTATCTAAGAACTTTGGAGGTGATACTGATACAGTAGGTGCCAGACGTTCAGATTCAGAACGTCGTAATACAGGAATTTTAGGAACATTATTATCTGAAAAAAAAAAACACTAAAAATTTAATAATAAAGAAAAAGTGAAGTAGAAAAGGAATATATACATATATAATGGTATAAATTAACCATATTATATATCTTTTACCTTCAATCCTGTCATTTCCAATATCAATTATTATATTTTCTAGGTCAGATTTTGGAAGGTCTTCTATATCTGTAGGTATGTTATCTTTCGAAAGCATACTATCTTCAGAATTGATTTGAATATCTTCGTATACTTCAGAATCTTTTGCATGTTGAATTATTTCATCAGTTTCGTTAGAATTAATCAATATTTGTTCATTTGCATTTAAACTTTGACTAACAACATCACCTTCGGCAATTATTTCCTCTTCAGTTTCAATACTCGTATTTTCAACACCTATATTTGAATCTCTCATAATATTTTCATGTAAGTTTAAGTCAGCTGTGTATATCACTTTAGTTTCTTCACTTTCAACGAGAAATTGGACGCGTTTTCTTTGATAGACATTCTGAGGTGACATCAAACCTTTATTATCCTTGGGTTTTGGGAGATAAAATTGAGATGAGTTACAACGTTTACTTTCCAATGAATTTTCTGTTATTTCAAATTTTGTACTTGGATCATTAAGGTCATACCTTTTTGGTTTCTTAAGTATAGATTTTATTGTATCTTTATTATTATTATTCTTATATTTCGGACTGCGAGTAGCATCTGTACATATTTTTATATTTGAATTCCGTTCTGGTAAACGCTGATTATCACTTTCGCTATCATCATCTATTTTATTATGCCTTATTCTTCTTGGTGGCCTTTTAGGGGAAACACTTTTTTGTTTTACACGATTTGTAGAAGACACGTTTTTGTTTTTATGTTTACCTAATGAAACTAATTTACTTTCATTTTTTATGTTTGGTAAAGATAAAGCAGTAGACATATCAGTTGATTGGAAGTCATAGTTTTTTAAATCGTATTTTACAGGATCATAAAGTGATAATTCTTCTACGCTATTATTTTTTAACTCGTTCGATACCCTCACTCTTTGACCTCCTATTGCTTTTACATTAACATCAGTTTTAGACCCATTCGCAGGTCGTCCATTAATTTTATGAGAATCTTGAAAAACTTCGCCAAAATCGTCTTCAAATTCTATCTCGTTTGTTGATTTAGAATTACTACCCGCTTTAACTAATTCGTAGGGATTTATATCGCATGAGAGTATTGATTTCTTTTTATCAGATGTTGTTTCCTCATCAATCCATAAATCATTCACTCGACTAACAGACTTACTACGACTTTTACTTAATATTTCTGGACTTGGTTGTTTTGATTTTACTCGACAAGGACTAATACTTTTAGCTCGAGACCTTGATGTTGAAAATTGACTCCCAATTCTAGTTTCATGAGGTGGAGCCAGTCTACTTCTTCGCATTAAATCATAAGGATCAGACTCACCATTCGGTTTTAAAATACTTGGTCGTGATTTAGAGCTATGGACTCTAACAGTACCTGCTCTTAATAACCCAGAATCGCGATTAACCTGAGGACCGCGCACAGTTCCGCCTACTAATAAACGTGGACTTTCAGCTATTGCAAGTGGTAAACGAGATCCTTTGCATTTCTTACATATACTGACTTTGGTTGAATTGGTTTTTTTCGTACCATTTAGGTATTCGGGACAGGAACATAGTATGACAGCATAGTTGTGAGGGGTCGGTTTCTGTGGAGTGCTAATTAAGACGGGTCCGGAGACATCTGAGTATGCCGAAAAAACACTAGGCCTCACAGGTGGTGTTTGAGTTCTCACCGACCCGTAAAGCCATGTCTCCGCATACTTCATTGATTTAGATAATGCTGATCCACCTTGACCACTAACAGTACCGTACATGTACGGGCTTTCAGGCGATTTTTCTGAAGGCTTGGGGCTTCCAGAAGTGTTTAGCTTCAACTTGGAAGACCATCTTTTCGATCTTGTAGCTTCCGGTGCTTCATAAATCTGCAAAAAGGAAAAAATAATAATAAATTATATTGCATTTCAGATACATATAATTTCTATAACGGACATTCTCCAATTTTAAAGAAAAAGTTACATATTATTTCATTTTTATTAAAAGATTTTTAACTTGATATAGCGTAATATTTCAGGTAAAATGTCACATATCAAAAATCCGTTCTATTAAAATCGTGACTTGTTTATGAACTCGAAACGGTATATCGATATACACTTGTTGCCGACAAATTCTTTATATAACTGATAAGTTTGTAACTAAGTAACTGTTGGTTACAACCAAAACAAAACTCAGCTTGTTTTTTATTTAGCACAGTAAATTTTTACCCTACTAATTATCGTAAAATCAACAAGAATCAAGAGATCTTTGAAAAATTGACTTGTCTGTGGTCGTTACCGAGATATACACGGTTGTTTTTGTCGGTCCCGTTGGAAAATAAATTTAAGTGTTAAACGAACTATTACTGCTCATAATACTATCCCAGTGTTTAATTTAGACGTGTTTTTAATTATATTGATAGTGTTTTTAAAGTATCAGTGAATTATAAAACTGTTTTGAGGCAGAACATTAAAAAACTTGTTAAGATATTGTGAGTTTTTATTGTGTCGGTTAAAAACGCGTAAGCGCCACGATCTGCACGGCGCTTACGACCTTTGGAGCAACAACTCTTGTATAAGAAGCAAATCTGATATAAGTACGCTCTTTGAATAACTTTTCTATTATATTTATAATTATCACAAGCGATAATTCCCGATATACAAAACCAAATTACCCACATATAAAGTAAATACAGTGAAAAATAATATAAATAATAACAAAACTAGTTTTGTGTATACAATTAGTATAAGTATCACTACAAATACCAAAATAAATAAAAAAAAAAAAAACGATGTCGTTGAAATGCCGTGTATGTGATGCTAATATATTAAAAAAAGATGAATTCAGCTGTGCCGCTTGCTTGGAAACTTTCCACTACACTTGTTTAAAAATTAGTGATGCCAACTTTAAAAGGATGACAGCTAAACACAAGGAATCCTATAAATGTCCTAGATGTATGGAAAAAACATCAAATACTACATCTCCTAGGTCGCAATCAGTTAAAGAAAATAATGTCTTGGATAATTTTGAAGTTATCTTAGATAAAAAACTTACAGAAATGAAAAATTCTATTATTTCTGAATTGAAACAAACAGTTATGTTAGAAATTAAAAATAATATATCAATGCTCACAAATGAATTTCAAAATTTAGCAATTTCTCACACTAAATTACAAACAGAACATGATAATTTACTTGAAGATAGCAAAATTCTTAAAGTAAAACTGTTGAAGTTAGAAGAAGGCCTGAGCGAACTGACCTGTCAATATTCTAAACAACAACAATGGGTGCGGCAACAGAATATTGAAATAGTAGGAGTCCCGGAATTAAGAAATGAAGCTTTGTGTGACATAGTCACGAATATTGCTAGGCATGTTGGTATTCATCTTCATGAACAGGACATTGAATTTATTACCAGAATAAAACCAAAACAAACTATCAAAGATCGTCCTAGAGTGATCGTCTGTAAACTTAAGAATAGATCTCATAAGGATGGCATCCTAGCCGGTTTAAAAAAAACTCGAGGTGTCACCACCCAAGACATTGGAATCACGGGAGACTCAAAGAGAATTTTTGTTAATGATCACCTCACTCCACAGAATAAGTTTTTGTTAAATAAATGTAAACAACTTGCATTTGAAAAGGCATATAAATTCGTATGGACAAAAAACTGTTTCATCTTTGTACGAAAAAACGAAGTAACCCCTGCAATGGCAATAAACTCAGAGAAGGATTTATTGAAAATAGTTTAAAAATTTATAATTCGCTCATTATGTTCATTGCTTGTATTATTTTTGATAAACTTTTGTATTATTTTGTATTACACATTCAGACACATTACATTCACACACAGACATTTTTCACATTCTTATTCTTATATACATACACGCAGACAGGAATTACTAATACTTTAATTAATCAAACTTATATGTTTGTGATATACAGGGTTAAAATTAGTCGTACTTGTAATTTATTATATGTATATGTGTATATATATGTAGGTATGGATTACAACACTAACTTTCTAAATGTCTCATTCAATTAATATTTATTACCAAAATGTTCGTGGTCTCCGCACTAAAGTAAATGATTTTTATCAAAGTATTTTGTTGAATAATTTTGATTTAATTTTTATTACAGAAACATGGTTAAATGATAGTTTTCTATCTAGTGAAGTCATTGACGTTCGGTATGACGTATTCAGATATGATAGAGATAGCAAATCTTCTACCAAAAATATAGGCGGAGGAGTTATGATATGCGTTAAAAATATTTATCAAGCTCAAATAAAAAAAAAGTTTTCACGGGAAGGTGTCGAAATGATTTGGATTACAATAGGTCGTCAGGTTTTTAATGGCTCACAGAATCATGCGGTGCATTTTGGAGTGGCTTATGTTCCTGGGGGCTTTCAGCACTCGTATCGTATATCTTTAGTCCAAGATTCACTAAGTAAGGTAATGACAGCACATCCCAATGATCATGTTATTCTTTTAGGAGATTTTAACATGCCCAACATACAATGGACATCGCCTGAACCAGTTATTTTGAGAATTGGTACAAAAGAAAGTTACACTACCGCTGATAACTTTTTAAATGCACTACAGTTTCATGGGCTATTACAGCTTAACAAGTACCTCAATTGCAGTTCAAATATATTGGACTTGGTAATCACAAACATACATTTAAATATTTCTGTATCTACTAACCCTCTTCTATGCGAAGATATTTATCACCCTGCCCTAGAAATTGATGGTTGTGAAATATTGATAAAAGAAACTTGTCCCAAAAAAATTGTTAAACAAAAATTTTTCAAAGGTGATTATGTAACTATAAAGAAGGAGTTAGCTTTTATGGACTGGAATAATATTTTTCTAAATAAATCTATCGAGGGATCTCTTGACGCATTTTACAAGATATTATACAAATTAATAGATAACTTTATACCAACATTTTTATCGGGTGGAAAATATAATTATCCAGTCTAGTATTCTAAGGCCTTAATTAAAGTAATACAAGAAAAGGACAAAATTCACGCTAAGTGGAAGAGATTCAATAACCCCATAGATTACGCGGAGTTTAGTTTACTAAGGCACAGACAAAAAATAATACAAATGAAATGCTATAATACTTATATATGGAACACACAAGAAGCTTTACTAAAATCACCTGAACTGCTACACAATTATGTTAGATCAAAACGAAATAAGAAGTGTACTTATCCTAACACTTTATATCTGGGGAATGAATCATATAGTAATGAAATAAATATCTGTGAAGGTTTTAGTGAGTACTTTAAAGGGGTGTTTGTTGATGCTGCATCAAATTACAAAAATCAAAAGTATGATACATCTACCTTTTCAGATGAGAATCTCGAAAGTATTAAATTAACAAAAGCTGACATTCTAAAACAATTAACTTGCTTAGATATACGAAAGGGTTCCGGTAGCGATGAAATCCCACCAATATTTTTAAAGAATTGTGCTGACGAATTGGCAATTCCTCTATTACATTTATATACCAAATCTATAAAAGAGGGAATTTTCCCCATGAAATGGAAGGAAGCTCACATTGTACCTGTGCATAAAAAGGGATCAAGATCTGAAATTTGCAATTATCGTCCAATATCAATTTTGAATGTTTTGGGTAAAATTATGGAAAAAATTGTACTTTGCAAAATACATCCTATTCTCACACGAGTTATACCACATAATCAACATGGTTTTATGAAAAGACGTTCAACTATTACTAATTTGGCAATATTTACTGATGAAATTTTACAAAACATGGATATGGGAGAACAGGTTGACGTGATATATACTGATTTTGAAAAAGCATTTGATCGCGTAGATCACGTCATTCTTATGCAGAAATTGTATGCGTTGGGAATACGCGGAGACTTATTTCGTTGGATGAAGTCTTACATTACTAATAGAAAACAAGCAGTTAGAGTCGGCGGATCTCGATCTAATTACGTTGATATATCTTCGGGTGTGCCACAAGGATCACACTTAGGACCACTACTTTATAACATTTATCTTCTTGATATAGGTCACTGTTTTAAATATTCTAATTTTCTGATGTTCGCTGATGATAAAAAAATATATATGAAAGTAACTAGGATCGAAGATTGTTTAATGATTCAAAGTGACCTAGATAGATTAAGTCAGTATTACAGAATTAATAGAATCAATGTGAATATTGAGAAGTGCAGCCAAATCACATTTTGTCGTAAGGATAAAGTTATCGATAATACATACACAATAAACAATTGTCCTGTAGGAAGAAGTAGTCTTGTTAAGGATTTAGGTATATTATTTGATAGTAAATTATTGATGAATGATCATATAAATTTTATCATCCAAAAAGCCTATAAGATGTTAGGATTTGTAATGCGAGTATGCGTTCCTTTTAAAAACATAACTTGTTTAATAAGAATTTACAATACATTAGTAAGAAGCACCTTGGAATATGGCAGTTGTATATGGAATCCTCAATATGCAAAATATATCAGCGGTATAGAGGCAATTCAAGAAAAATTTATTAAACATTTAAACTTTAAGACATTTAAAACCTTTAAATCCTATAAGAATAGTTGCAATGAATACCATATATCTTTATTAAGCGACCGCCGTGAACTGCTTGACATGAAATTCATTCATGGTCTTCTATCAAGTGATGTGGATTGTCCGGAGCTGTTGTCGCGACTCTTTATAAATGTACCTTTCAAACGAACACGAATAGCGAAATATAATCTTTTTTACGTACCCTTACTCCACACACGTTAAGCCTCTAACTCGTTCTCATCACGTATACCCTTAACATACAATAAAAAATACTCCCACATTGATCCCTTCCACTTATCTAAACATGTTTTCAAACAACAAATTATGAAATCTCAATCCTGTCACCCCTAATATTTAATATAGAACTCAAACACACACACACAGCCACATACACACGCATACACACATACACACACACACACACACACACACACACACATAACCACGCGCTTACTTGTGCGTGCATACACAGTATATTACAATACATTTTGATACACAAATGTTTTCCATTTGTTTGTTTAAATCAATAGTTTTTTAGTCTCTCAACTTAGTTTGTAATTTATTTTATTTTTTTTTAATTTTATATCCATTGTTTACTGTTTATTGTTTAACGGGTCCATAAATATGTATCAGTGTATAGTTACTATTATAAAAATCAGAAGAAAACTGTTATTGGCTTTATGTTTGTATATATTGTAAACTTATCATATGATTGTTAATTTGCTGTTGTTTTCTCAATAAATAAATAAATAAATAAATAAAAAAAAATTAAAATTAATTTAACAGAAAAACGGAGTATTTTCATATTTTCTCGCACACTCCTTCCTTGCACACAAATATTATCTAACATTTTAAAAGTAGAAGTAAATCAAGATATAAATGTTCAATGTATCAGATAGTAAATAATTTTATATATATATAATAGAGAAAAATTACTTAAAAAAAGCGTAATTTAAAGAATGACAAAAGTCACAGAAACGACATTGTAACAGAAAACCGTTTTAACTTTTTTATCTCAGGATTACCACGAACATTTAAAATCAAAAACTTTACTCTTTATAAAATAATAAAGACGAATGGAGATATATATATATATATATATATATATATATATATATACATATAGATTGTTAAGGTTCTTTAGATTGTTATGGATATATATATCTCTTATATTTAGTTATTATTGAACTGTAATATTTATTATACTTATAAGAAAGTATTTTTTATCACTGAAGAATAAGTTTGGAAGAAACCTTTGTTTCTTAATACAAGAGAGTTGCAACTAATTAACACAGAAAGTGTTTTTGTTGTTTTACAGTCCTTTCCTTTGTGCGTGCTTAATCTGATTAGCAATACTGTCTGAAATTCGAAAACACTTATTTCAAATTAAATGGGTGCTTTTTGTTAGATTTTTAATTGGATTGTTTATTAAGAAAATAAGCAACAAAAATACAAACAAAAAAATACAAACAAATGCTATAATCACATATTTTAAAATAATTTTATTATTAAAAAGTATCTCTAAATATGTGTGTTCATAAAGTAATGAATTAAAAATCTTTTCAATTGTTTCTTAGAAATTTTTCTCAGAGATCAAGGTTAGATAAAATGTTTCAGCAACTTAGCTTCAGGTAACTTTTCAATCATTGAGGCCAAGAAAAATAACTTTATTGCAGACCACATTAGGTATCTCAGTTTCAATTAACTCTTATTCTTTCTTTATTGACTTAAAGTAAATATCGTCCATTTCACATTAGTTTTAATGGCTATCTTTTCTCCTGACTGCTTCACTCAATAACTTTCACATACATAAAAATCTGTTTTTGGAAACACAAAGTCATAAATGACATTCCAATAAGGATATATACTTAGTTTGTTACATACAATTAAGGTTAAGCAAACGCTATTTAGAAGTTCCACAAATTTGCAATTACAAAACGTAGTATTGGTTCCGACTGCACCACCATAAGCCAATTGTATTAGGGAGCATCGAGATGCCTAATGAAACTAACTGGCCTTTTGTCCTACGGGATGCAGCCGGACAATACACGTGACCAATACCAACTCTTGATTGCAATCAGATAATCTCGGTACTCGGATCCCAAAATTACTATAAGGAAACTTTGGACGTTTGTGAATTAAGCAAAATTAAGTGATCAAAATGTCATTAAATTGGAAGTCCGTTTTGCAAAGAGCCAATGTCGTAGAAGCCAAATCCAATCGAACGAATCGAGATCCAACGGATAATTTTATAAGAAATACAATAGTAAAATTAACAAATCGTTCATTTGTTTGGTATTAATTTGTTTTTATTAATCTATGATATTTTTAAAGATTATAAATAAATAACTGCACTCTTTATTTATATTAAATTACTATTTATTTTGTCTTATTAAATTAATTGTTTCAGTATCAAGTTTCAAAATTCGTGACAATTAAAATACAGTTAAAAAATATTTGAAGTAATAGATATGAACATCCCTGTAATTTTCAATTGCTAACAATGGCCTTTGTACTTCAAACGTTCATAGAAATTATATAGCCATAGTTCAGTCACAATGGCAAATAGGCATTCAGCGAGTGAGTTAGGCAGTTTCAATTACCTAGTACAATTGGTTAACGGATAAACTGTTAGGCCTAGCAGATAGTACTTTATAACTATTGTGAAGCGATATCAGTTTATTGGTATCTCCAATTTGCAATGTTCTCTAAATAATTAAACAAGATTTCACTGTTCATATAATATATAATTTAAAGTGTATAATTAAGTTTCTTGGAAAATAAATATAATATTTTTAAGAAAAATAAGAATTTTTTTTCAAATATTAATCACAACGTTACATAACCAAATTTCCACATTAATTTAGATATTTATACATATTTATTAGTGATATTAGAAAAACAAAGAACAATTTCTACATAGTTTTTTTACACTTAAATTATTTAAATTCAAGTCACATTGCGTGGAAATAAGGTTAGTGTTTAATGTTATTATCTTAATATAATCTTTGTGTTAAGGCAACCGCGGTCACGACATTATCAAATGTTGAGGTAACAAATACCTTTTACCTGGTTAAAGTACTGTAGTTTTATTCGTCAGTAGAACACCAATTTTAAATAATTTTTTTGCAATAAAAACCATAAAAAACTTACACTTACAATAACAGTTTATGTTATTATAAAAATCAAACATTCTTGCCTCACTTTAATATAGTAGAAGATATATTTTATACCGACATATATTAATTATTATTTAACAATACCAAACACAAAAATATTTAAAACAATCCGTAATTTCACAGTATTTTTAATTCAAAGATTTCCTTATTTTAAAATATTAAGTCCTATGTATGTGTTTATCCTATGTATGAGAAGCTTTAATCAAACTTCCCATTAATATATTCAGTTATATAATTTCACAAGACAAACAAAACAAGAAAGCATTTACCCGGAAACTTCGTTAGCATAAATTGATATTGTTACCCGAGTGTTTATAGTTTCTAATTAAATTAATGGCATAATGTTCATACAATAATAATAATGATAAAAAATAAATAAAACAAATATTCGCTATAAGTAATCCATGCGGATCCTTCAGTAAAACAAAAGTTGAACTAAGTGAGCCCTTCAAAGCTGGAAACAATTCGAGATATAAAACAGATTACACGAAATTGATTCTGCTAATGAATAAGTTATTTGAACGAAACGTTTGTTTAGAACGTAATAAAATTAATTGCCCTGAAACTCGGTGGAGGCGTCCTTTTCAATACTCCTAAAGGAATTTCGTATCTTTGGGCTTGGGTATTTTCAAATAATAATTTTATAATAATAGGTATTGAAATTTGTTTTATATTTCCAAATGAGCCTTATTTCAATGATAATATTAAAAAGTAAATAGTTACTACATAATTAAATGCGTTAATATTTCTAGAGATATATTATCTGTGTTTATAAATAGATATGATAATAAGATATAAAAATGTTTTCATACTAAAGTTCATATGAAACAACTCATCGCACAAACTTAAGAAGTCTTACAAAAAAGTACATCTACTTCACAAACCGAAGCCGAGGGCTATACAAGACGGTGTTGGATCCACAGAAAACTTTGCTGTACATGTTGAGTACATCTTATTTTTCTTCGCGGATTCGATAACAGGATAGTTCTGGAAGTTTCTTAGAGATTATACGGATACTTGAAATGGGATCTGCTTCTTGGATAAGTATTTTATCTGTCTTTGTTTTTTCGAGTGGTTATTGTACTTTGAATACTACATTTGCTATAGTACTAAATATATACTGTTAAAATACTCATCCGAAATCTATTAATCGCATCAAAAATGTTCAGTTATTGATGGCGCTAAATAAGTGATTAATCAGAGTGATGAAAAATATTTTCAACGACACATTGTTCCACCAGGTCATATAACGAAAATCCCATTGTAAATAGGAACGAAAATCCTATCGACATATAATTTTAGCCAGACTCTCTGAAGCACTTATTTATGTTTTCTCATGCAAAAGTTTTTAATTGTCATTTCAGAGTTCAATATTGTAGGGAAATATACGAATATTTAGTATCGTGTTAGAAAATACATACATTTGTAATTGTAAATAAGATTTATAATATTCGAATTAATAAAGGTATAAAAATGGGTTAAATTGTTTAATATCTATGACTTAAAAAATATTTAAAATGTTATAAAAGCAGTAAAACATATAACACTGGATAAATATCGAAATATAATCCGTAAAACAAACCAAATCCGTGTTTAAATGAAAGCTGCAAAACAATAGCAGTTCTAACAAGGGATTTGTACAAAGCGACGTTTCCAGCCTCATTCGCACTTTCATACGATTTCCTCGCATCGTGTTACTGTAATGTTATATTGTAACTGAGCTCAAACATACGATACTGTAATACTAACACATTTCTTTTGACACCCTTACAGGTTTCTTGGATCGAGTTTATTGGTAATTTTGTAATATCTAGAATGTGAGCCTAGTTAATAAACTGATTAAAAATATTGTAGATTTTTATTACTTGCTAAATTAATAACATTATCTTTAATTATCTTTTTAATATTTAAAGGCATTAGTTAATAATTATTTAATTACTATAACAACTAAATGAAACCGCACATCAATTTAATTACAAAATACTAATACATAATTAACTTACGCCATGTATAACATAACATTAATAATTGAACACAACATGTCGAACGTCTCGCGAGACGTATTTGAATCACAAATATTAAAACAATAATAGTAATGTATATTTTCAGGCGAAGATAAACCGCATTGGAGCCTCGGGGGATATAATCTGATATGCCAGGTCACCCCGCTAGAGATTGCAATGATATTCTAATGGACCCAGACACAAACACTACTCATTTGTTGACACGTTTCTTTTTTTGTGTTCATATTATTGTGTACATTGGCCTCTTGCAAATCTAAAGACTCATACTGAAAGTCATGACAGAAATGACAGTAATTAATTATAAATTATATCTCACTAAAGATGGTGGTATTAATTTGGTTAATTGATTATGTAACTATGGATAATATTGAGATAGAGGAGAAATTTGGCATGCTTGATTAAAATTAATTCCATGATAGTAATATTAACATAATATAGTTTCCAACATGAAATCTGAGGTAGTCTTGTGAGATTTCGTTCATTTTGAATATTTCATAATACAAATATCATTTTGTTTCTTCTTCTCCAAATGTGTAAAATATTTTTCCAATGCATATATTAATATTTAAAAAAAATGAAATCAATTTAATTTAGAGTTACCTAATATTAAATATATACTCATATTCTAGTAAACTATAACGATATAGTAATGTGTGTAAACACAATATATTATAAATATTACTTACAAATTACGTAACAATTTATTCCATTGTCCGAGGTTACTAGAATTTGAGAATTTATTTATTTATATCTTTTCAACTTTGAATCAATATCAATGATAACTATTGTATATAAAAAATAAATTCTAAAACATAAGTTCAATAAAAGATTTAAATTCGTATGCAAGTACAAATTAAAACTGCAAGTCTGTTCATGTAATCAGGTTTTCGTCGGAACTGGCGCACAAATTGTGAATGAATTGTGAAAAAAAATTGAATTTACAACTGTCAATGAACATTCGAATAAATTAGTAGCATGTCTCGTCACTTCATTCACAATGTATTTAACAGACAATTTTTATCATATATACAAAGAATTATTTTTAGACAAATATGAGAAAGTCAATGGGTTTAATTTTAGCTCCTTTTGTTACTTTTCAAGAAAAATATAGCATACTATTTCTGTTTCTGTTGAACAATATGATTATAATTATGAAATAACATTTGGTGTATGAGGAAACTACAGTAAATATTGATAATAATGAAAAGAAGGTATAAAGAAAAGAGCTATCCACCTTTACCATCAATAACAAAATAAAGACGGGAAAACGGAAGGAGAAATTATATCTTCCAATCGGGCGAAGCGTATTAACTCAGCACAATGAAGACGGCAAACGAGCTAATGCTATTAACTTGTATTCCGATAAAATCAATTTTCACACAGAAAAGTAACGAAATAAAAGATTTTTTGAATGTTTTTATTAATATAATTATTATTATGTTTCAAATATAACAAAAAAAAACTATTATTTTATATCTTTACCAATTTAAAGTTTTGCAATGTAGAATTACTTAAGTTTAATAAAATAGACCCAAAAACCTTGATATTAAAGACAGCGTGTTTGTAACTGACATTGTTTTTTTAACATTCGAAGTAGCATGTACTACAAAAGCATCCGTCAGGGATTTTATGAACAACCCTAAGATGATGTTCAACATTAAAGGTATATATTTTCTGAATTGACGCTAGTTTTATTTTTATATAACTATAATTAATAGCTCCTTTTATATAATTGAAACGTTTATCGGATTGGAATAGGTTTCATATATCGACACATGAGTCTATGTGTTGTATTTTTTTTTACTATCACTGAAATAAAATTTCAGATAGTGTTTTTTGAAAAATCTGATTGAAATAAAACACGAGATAAAATCTAGTCTTTTCAATTCATTCAAAACCTACAAAAAGCGTTTTAGTTTTATCTCTTAGTAAATTTATAGCTTATATTCTTGTCAATGGATATAAAACTTGATGTTTTTTCAAGCTATTACATCTGGCCCGGCTTATGAAAATATAATAAGGGCATTCATGCATGAATAAACATTTTTATATAAAAAAATAATATTTTTCTTTAGGCTACTGAATATAAAGCCTATGAATTACATATTTTTGGCTCACAAAACTATTCATTTAACATAGTATATTTTTTTTTATTTTGATATTTTTTAATTAGCTTCGTAAGTGCAAAATACTTTTCAAAAAATAAATACGAATTTTAAACATACTTTATAATATATGCCGAACTTAATTTTACGTCATGTTTTGTTATCGACTTTTATGAGTAACGTAGTTTTATTTAATAGAAGCAGTCAATATTATTACTGTATTTAAATATAGTTTCTAGAATTTGATAATATATGGATTGGATTTAATAATTATCAAATACAAACGGTTTAACAAAAACATTAAACGATAATTACACCTTAAATATATTTAAATAGGTTTAAATGTCTTTTGAAGTCAGACTGAATTGAAATAGGAGAATGATTAAAGCGATAATAATGACACGTATGAAGTATAAACTGAACAATTTATACACAATGGCGTTAATACAATAGATTCTCCCAATGGTATTAAGTACGTGACGGGAAAGTCTTATAATCGTTTCATTTAAATATCTAAAGATGCCAATTATAAATTGACTTTATATTTCAAGAACACATCACTAGACTTTACTCTTACTACTTACAAGAATTCTTTATGTACAAATAAGCTCTCTATTTTACACAGACCCGAAATACAGTCAAAAATGTTATATGAAGACCCCACTCAAAAGTTACGACTCAAAATAGACCGATTTTATTTTATTTTTTTATTTTTTTATTTTTTTCTTATTTCTCTTATTACACTTTTTGAGAATAAGGTTTTTTTAAGCTATATATATGTGTTATAGTTATAGTTTTATCAAAACCTGCAGATGAAATTATAGGAAAATGTCGCACCTGGCGACAGAGATCAATTTCTGAATTTCTGATATATTTAGCAGCTTGTTCAGCTATTATTAACGCCACCTTGAAGGGTTACGTGGTATTACTGCTTCAGCCAATGTTAAAAAAATATTTTATATCTTTTCTTCAAGAAACAATATATATACATATATTTAAAGATTAATAAAAATAATATAACCTAATGAATTTTGGGTGTCTTCTAAAGATTTTCATGTTAAAGCCGAAGGTTAGGAAGAAGAGACATTTTGGTGATATTTCAATATGAATGATACGTACGTGCCCTGAAAATAATCCCAAACTATTTTATATTCTATATCACTGCCATTCAAACGTATATTTAGAATGCGTATCCGTAACGTTAAAATTTTATTGATGAAAGTTTTATGCCGCTATATAAAACGAGTATGGATCCTTGCGATGTGTAAAATCGGTCTATTTTTATGTCCGCGAGAGTCGTAACTTTTGAGTGGATTTTTTTATTCCTATGACACTTTTGAAACTGTATTTCGGGTCTGTGTAAAATTCGAGTACTTATTTGTACATAACGAATTCTTGTTTAGCATTCTTTTTACTATTCGTGTATTTTTTGTATGTATAATAAAAGCCCGGTTTTGCGTATCGATATATTTTATGCGCTCGTTCGAAGTCTCTTATAGCATTCTCGATATGGAAATATGAATAAATAAAATGGAAGCTGAATGTTAAGGGAATCGCTGAAAATGTCAAGCTTTTAAAACTAAAATGTTATTTTGTAAAATAGAAAATGTTCAAAAGGAAAATTTTATTTAACTTTATCTGGTACTTCGCTTATACTATTTGTAATGTCAAAATATATGTTCTTATTTCACATCTTAAGCCTGGTAACTGTGCGACTGCGATAGTCGGCATTATATTTACTTTTTATTGTATACCCGAGACGGTAAGAAAACGATTTTTATATATTAACTTATAAAAGCAAGTTGGTCGTGCTTCTCCGCCAATTTATAATTATAATATTTTGCCAACATAATTTTAAAGGTATAAGTATAATGAAGTATACATTAAATATATATGATTTAAAATGCTAAATTTGTTTGAGACTAAGTTATTTAACATAACATAGATTGTCATCTATTTAATTAAAAGAATCAACGAGACTGTATTGTACCTAATTAAGATTTATTAGTTACGACAATCAATATTTAAATAAAACTGTTAAATAGTTTCCATTATATTTAAATACAATTATCGGAGTGTTTTAACGTAAATACTTTCGAAATTTACCGGACTAGTTTTAAACTAAGTATACGTCGTCTTTCTGCCATGCTCGGAGCACATGAATAAGGATCCCGAATGGGTTGGAAACTGATCGTGCAAATTCCGATAATATTTAGTGAGGTTTTCTAAGATTTTAAATACTACACATATAAATAAAACTATTTTATAGATTTAACTCGCTTTGTTTTTAGCATTTTTAATAATTACAAGTATTGATTCTAGATGGCATATTATATAAGTATGTATATACATCTTACCGCGAACACGCTTGCTACAAAGAATTCGAAAAGTAGGGTTATAATATATAAAATAAAAATATAACAATGAGTTAAATCCGTAAAATCATTTTATTTAATATTTAGTAATACAGCAAAAAAAATACATATGATAGTAATCATAAATTACGAAAGTTTGATTACAAAAATAATACATTTCATTATACTTATATAACAATTGAAACAAAGCCTGTTATCAAAGCAGATGTACCGTAAAATTTTTGACCCTTTCGAAGTGATTTAGCGTAAAACGAAATTTAAATCAAAAGGTGAGCGGTGTGAGGCAGGGATGGCGAACCTTTTTTGATGTCCGTGCCACAAAGTCACAAAAAAAAATTACTAAGTAATGTACCACAAATAAATCAATTCTTCTTTAAATATTTTTACAATCAATATTTCACCACTATTTTGTTTTTGTGCTTGCCATCAAAACTTTCAAATTTGTGCACGTGCCATTGGTTCGCCATCCCTGGTATAAGGGTTATCGGCTCGTACAATTGTCGGTACCGTTAGATCCGCCCTCTGCCCTAATTATAATGTACGGTGTACCCAAATGTAATATCCATAATAATTTTATTCACAAGTACATGACTTATATAAAAATCGATTAAAGAGTCGATATAACTTAGACATAATTCTTTATACCTAATTTATGATATAACATGCAACCAATAAATATGAAATATTAATGTTTTCTAAGTTTTACACGAACATCTCGTTTGACACCAACATCTCGTCTTACCGCGAATACGTTTACTGCAAAGTACTCGAAACCCTGAATATCCCTAAATTAGTTTTATTGAAATATTAAATATCACGAATTTTTTAAGTAAAATTCAATCAAATAAATCAAATATGGTGAAAATCTGAAGTGTTTTACGTGATCTACCCTTTTATACGTGAATAGGTAATAAATTATTAATTTAAACCCGTAAACGTATATGTACGTTGGTAAAGCGTTTTATTACCATAAATGGGTCATTAATTTTTAGAATTATTTCTGTATTACGTAGGAACTTATATAAGAAAATAATATATTTTAATTTTAAATATACTGTCTAAACACCTGATTCATTTATAGACAAATAATATATTAGTTATACAATTATTATTGAAATTATTTATTTTTTGAGAGTTAATACCAAAATATCTAATAACAATATCTGCTAGTTCCTATAGCCAATACTGTCTAGTACTTTCCCCATTATATCTAGTGTTAGTAAAAGTAACTTTCTAGTTTTATAAATTGATTAAACCAGGGTTTAAACAAGTTTAGCAACTGGAGTCATTGTTTTGTGAGATTTCTTTTTATATAAAACTGGTTTAGTTTATATTTAGTTTGGTATAACTATAACTTTAGTTTTGTAAGTAGTAAGTAGTAGTAAGTAGTAGTATTTAATAAGTAGTTGTAACTAGGAAGTGGAGTAAGTATTTTAATAATCTGAGAAAAGAGCAGAGCAGGGCAGGGACTTTGTTACCTGTCACGTATGGTATATTGTATGGATTTATAAATTACATTTTAATTGATTATTTAATCCCGGGGTGGGAAATGGGTTCCAGGAAGTTCTGGAAACTAATGGATTATTTACCATCTGTTTAAACTAACATCAAACTGTACCTCTCACAAATTGAAAAATAAATTGTATCTAAGTACTTCAAATAATGGTTTTTATAAACATCAATTAGTAACAGGAATTACCTATCTCATACGTGATCCTGTTACTAATTTGGCTTCACTATCGGGGATTGGGAACTTATCTAGATTGCAGTACTTCGATCGCATTTGTATTGATTTAGAAGACATCGCTTTTCCAGCGTTCGATCTTGCTTACAAGGATTTAGCTCTTGATAAATTAAATATATCCAGGTATATAATAACAACAAGCAAAATTTTCTTTAAAACGATTTTGCGTATATAACTCGCGTTTATTGTTACATTTATTTTTTATGTCATAGTGACACCAACATGTCGTCTTACCGCGAATACGTTTGCTGAAAAGTTTGAAATCAAAAACGTAAAAATAAACGCGAGTTACATCCGTGAAATAGTTTTATTGAAATGTGTATTACTTGTATTATTTCTGTTTTTATTAGCAATAGTAATAATATTCTTTATAGCCCACAACATGTAAGCCAAGAAAATTATGAAGATACATTTGAGGTATTCTTATTGTTTTTCTTCGGATTGACTAGTACCGTTGAGCCCGTCTATTGTGCCTAAGATAAAATAAATTAATTAATTAGAACTAATTTTCTTTATACCTTACAAATTCTAAGAAATAGAGCTGATATCAAATAGAAAACCTAAAACAATAAAGTCTAGACATCGGTCTCTGTTAAGGGTATTATTGTTTACTTTAATAACTCAATATAAAGAGTTTTGTTCTCATAGCTTAATATACTAGGAGCGCGAACCAGATCTCAATTTTAAGTCGCTACGCTCACAAAATCTCGGTATGTGTTAGCTTATTGAAAGAAGCGAGGTACAAATAGCACCGAAGTTGCATTTACAAAATGTCGACGCATTCTTTCATCAACTATTTTTTAAGATGAGACACATTATTACATTTTTTGTATTTTTTGTTTTGGAAAATATTCATTTTAAAATCACCACCAGACGAATGTCTATCAGTTTGCAAAATTGGGAAATTTTCGGATGTACAAATTTTTTATTTATGCTTGCACAAATAATGCAGAAAAGGCTCTCATAGAGAGTTTCGTTCAATTAACATGCAAGAATTTAATACTAAGTTTAAGAGAAACAAAGCAAAATACAAACGTGTAATTCTAGCTTAATTTAGTCGAACCAACTAAACGTTTCGATTAAGGTAATGTCTGAGCAAATACAGTAATAGTCATTTACCCTGGGTAAGCGAACACTGTTTACCCGAAGTGCAACATTTCTCGAGCCGCAAACGTTGCAATGTAAAAACTTATAGACCGAAAATGGATCTTTGTAATTAACTATGTCTTCAGTACAATACAAATTGTAATCTAATTTCAATTGTATAACATACAAATAAATAATAAAATAGTCTGCAACAATAATCAACGTAAAAAGTTATGTGAAGTTATCAAGTTATGAGAACAAGGTTTTAAAAAACTAGCTTTTATTGAAGCGTATTAAATTTGACGCCATTTTGTGTTTGTGTTTTTCTTTGATTTTTCTTCATATTGTGTTATTTTCTATTATTCTGCAAAATATTGCTTGGCTTATACAAAAATATGTAATCCGGCATTTTGTTGCCGCGGCCATTTTGGATCAATAACACTATTGATAACATATTCTCATCGAAACCAAAAACTCAATCGGTTTAAGTTTTTCAAAAATTAGTTCTATTATTCGTCTCTCATGAGTAAAGTAACAGACAAGTAAAGTTAAATAAATGTTTATAAAATGATAACAGATAATATTATATTACGTAATTTGTAAGTATATTATTTATTTTGTTTACATATAATTATAACAGAACAAACTTGAGCTACATTTAAAACGAATTGTTTGTTTTATGTATAATATAAATAAAAAGAAAAACAATGTTATGGTATTTAAAAACAATAAAAAAGCCGTTATATAGTGAAATGAGAATGTATCAACTATAATATTAAATATTTATACTGTATAAAGCTTTTAGAATGTCAACCGCGTTTACCACCGTGAATAGAGCATCGGTGGGCAAAATTGTTTGTGCATACAAAAACACCTACAACTCATTTTTTTAGAGTTGTATATCACTCAGCTGTTCTATACGATATGTTTGCGAAATGCAGTCTGTGAAAATGATTGTTATTTTTCGAATGGGGCAAAACAAAAGATATATTAAATTAAAAATGTTTGCCTTTGACCGCGATGTTGATTTGTTTCAGGCATATTTTATTCTGAAGTATTTTTAATCAACATTTTTTTGTATGAAGAACTTTTTCATTGAATTTTATTTCAAAACTCTGTATAAGAAAAATATATCTTTCTCATAATCTGATGTTCTAAATATAATGACATCTCATGATAATATACGGTTTAAGGACATGCTGCAAGGACTGGAGTGGAAATCGTGGAATATTTTCTCTTGCGTATATTTTCTAGTATGCGTATAATTATTTTTAAAGGGTTCTCCAGTTATAGTGCTTGGTTTTTTAAAAACAAACAAATTGGTATCTGAATAAATATAATATCTTATATATTCTATTTAATTTTGATTATATATACTTAAAACATGAAATAAACTAAAAGAAAGTGGCTGAACTTTGACTCAAGTAATTCACAAGCAATAATCGTAAAGAGGGTTGGTAATAGAAATAACACCAAATGACCTATAAAACCAACTAATTGGTAAATATATTCTTATTTAGCTTGCCTATACATAGATTAACAAAAACTAAATCAGAAATCTATTAATTATTCTTTATAATATTATAAGATTTAAAAGAATATCTTTACAAGAATATTATAACATGCACTTATTTCAGCTCACTTTAAATTCCTGAACAAATTTGACTTTCAAATAACGTCTCTTCATTAGTTTTACGCGGGCGGATTCATAAAATTAGAATAATGCCTTCATAAAAGTTATGTGTGTAATTTTTTTTATTATAAAATCTGTGCAAACGTTGTCCTAAATGCTTAAAATAATAATATTTAATATATTATTTATTCTACAATAGTATATTACGAAAATATATTTACAACTTAAGAATAAGAAAGTAGGTAATGGAAACGTGAATTATATTTATAAATTTTTATGTTGTTTTATTAAGCAAAATGAAAATCTTTAAGAGATATATTAATCACGTCCTAAAAAAATGCTACTAAATAAAATATTTTACTTAATTCTCTCTTACTCTCCTAGTCGCCGAAGCGGGAGGAAGTATTTCTTATTTCTATTCTTAGTATAATCAGTGCAATGCCCACGTATAAATATTTAAAATACTAGTTTATTTTTATTTAAAACTATTTTTTATTATTATATAAAAATTTGATTTAAAATAGATATATCAATTTCTATTGATAAACTGTATGAACTTTATATAGATAGAATTATTGATATCAACATGAGAATAATCTCAACTTCATTTATTATATAGTCTCTTTTTAAACCTGCCATTTGCAATCAAACTTGCATGTTATCAAATACAATACTTAATTTTATTTCAGAACAGCTGACATGCCTGGATTTCGTTAACCTCATACACCTAAAATAATATATTTTCATCATTCATTAGAATTGTATTATATTTTATTATTATCTTAAGGTACATTAGTATAATAAAATTAACAAAACCCGGTAAAAATGATTTTATCTGCGGCAAGAGGAGGGAGTGTACAGACTAATTTGCTAGAAGTGTCTATTAAAATAATTCAAAATTAAACATATTTAAACCAAACTTTGTATTATTACCTTCGGTATGCCTGAGCTCTTGTCATTTCCAAAAGGAAAATATCTGAGAGACGAGTGCATCTATCATCAAACATAGCTAATCACAATCTTTATAGAAAATACATTATATCAGGGGTGGCCAAATCAATCGGACTCGAGATCTACAGTCTGCCTCTCTAATTCTTTGCGATTTACCAACTATACGTTTTTTTAACAATACTACAATAATTTTCGTAATATTTAGGACGGGATCGACTGATCTAGGGGCCGCAAAAAAGCAATTAAATAGGTTTGACACTATGATACCATCGACACATCCACAAATACATATTAAAAACGTTACACCCTATTAAGCTATTTAAATAACTTACATAAAAAAAAAAAACATTTTTTATCTAGTGGTCCATTCTGCTTTTATTTTATCATTAGATCAGAACAAATTGAAAAATATTACAATCATATAAATATAAATTTATAAACTTAAGTTTAATTTCTTTCTTTTATATCGAGTGGTCCATCAAATCAGATTCTGCTTTATATATTATAATCAACTTATAAAACCATTTTATTTGCCTTGAACAATCGAGAATGAAGTCGTAACTTGGCAATGTGAAGCACATCATTGGCTAATCGGTACTAGGACCATCACAAGAAAAGTTCACGTTCGAATGATGTGCTCTAGATACTAAATCGTAAAGACACAAAAGGTATGTCAAGGTTCTTTGTAATAGAATAAATTATACAAATATATATAATTAAATTAAAAAAAGTATATACTATAGTTACATTTATGTAATGCTTATTTTTATTAAATATAATTATGTTTTTATTATCCAGCTCTACTCACGTTATTATTATCGGAATTTTGCTCGACTAGTGTCGAAGCTATTCGGAGCCCTATCCGCGACCCCGCCATGCTCAGAGCTCATGAATAACGATCCCGAATGGGTTTAAAACTAGTCGGACAAAATCCGATTATAATAACGTGAGTACAGTTAGTTCATTATATTTAATAATAATCATTGTAATTCGTAATCAGAGAATACAAAAACATCATAATATTAATTACCGATTTCCATCACAAAAACTTGAAAAGTTTAATGAACATATTTATTTACGCAAACAAAATTATTATTATAAATTTACTTTGTAGATATCTCAGTCATTAAAGGTATAATTCTAACAAAACAGACACTACAGAAAAGACACAAAAATCCAAAGCAATCTCGAGTCCTATAACGGACGGAAAATTTATAGGCACAATAAAACTTGGACCGTAACCTCGCTAAAAGCGAACATTTCTTACTTCTTTTGCAAAATACTAACACGCCGGTATGTACATTGTACATTCGCTTGTGCTTCAGCGAAATTATTTTTCTGAATACACTTTCTTTATATTATTTATTTTTGCTCTTAAATAAATATTGAATGAAATTTAAACTACATGTGCAGGATACAATACCTCTGGGAATACGTTCACGTCAGTCTTGCAACTAAGCTATCATGTATGTACTAGCTTCTATAAATGTATTATTATTTTTCAGACGTCTCTTTCAAAAGAAACCGAAGACAATTGTGCGATTTTTTTTCCTATGCACATTAAAATAAAGCCAATATTACTTTAAAAAGAGTTAATGTCTGAAATCACCTGTCTTTTTTTATTAATTACAACTGTAATATAATAAATATTGACTAATATCGAAAATAATGATTCTATTTATATATTTAATATAATAAATTAATTTACTAAGTAACTATAATTTATTATAAAGATATGGTATATTTGTTAAATGACTTCCACTTGATCAAGTTTCTTGTTATCTCTTTATAATACTTAATCTGTGTGAAGTTTGTACTTTCTTTATTAATATAAGTATAATATAACGTTTATATTTAATACATATAGTCTCTATTCTAAAACTAAATTATTACAAAATATTAAACAACTTAAAATTTTTATAAAGATATAAAAACAAATAGTTAAATTCATTGACCTTCAGCGTGGCATTTTGTCATAGTGTCGTAGTTTTTGTTAATAAATTCCTAGCCAATATGCATTAAACCTTGGCCAACTTAATTATTTATTATGTCAAGAATTGCAGCTTATGAATACATAGATATGTAGACAGCTTTAATGGAAATTAGTTTGCTGCGATTAAACTATTAGAACTTTCTCTCTCAGCGGGACGAGTTAAATGAACTCCTGAAATCTCATATATACGGAAAGTTTTTAGTTCAATGGTTCAACGTTTTTAAAATTTATTCAAAATTTTCAAGTAATATGCATTATATTTATTACTTGAAAAACCCAGTTTCAGGACAATATCTTTTAGGGTAGATTATCCCAATATGTTACCTGGCAGGTACATATGTCTGTTACCAGCCAAACCAAACGTAATAAAAATTATTATTTGTCCAATTTTTTACTATAGCGTATAATAAAAAAATAATTTTATCCTAGACAAGACTAGTTTCTCTTAAAATCTGGTTTTGACGGTAACATATACAGTAAATAGTATAAATTACATTAGTTTTCTTCTATCGTATAAACCGAATGTTCATTTTCATAAAATATATAAAGTAAAAAGTAAATGGGTTTCGAATTTCGCTTCGCTTTTGCATCTTGAGTAAAATTGCTACTGTTCAAGAACTCTTTAGCGCTTAATGGCAGAAAAACTAACTATTTAAATGAAATTGAAAACTGAAACTACATTTGAATACACTGGAAATAAGGAAACAGTTTTTGCTTTTGAAGTTGCTAATACAATATCAGGATAAATTCGGAAATACGAAAAAATCTACAATTTGCATTAATACATTTTAATAATAAAATATAAATACTTAACAATATTCCACAACTAAATAAAATTTAAGAAATGTCAAGAATTTTAAAATGTACAGTTTTTAAAATCATAACACCAAAATTATTTTCAAAATATAAGTTTTCAAAACACTCAGAAAGACAAACATGTAATTACTTCAGTATAAAAATGTAAAAAAAAAAGATGTTACAAAAGAAAAAATAAATATATAGACAGGGAAAAAACCTTTTTACTTACAAAATATTCAAATAACAAAAGAACAGTCCGCACTCATGAATTTTCCAGTTGAACATTGCACTGCATTTTTAAATCCTGGGGTCATTGTGACCCCAATAGAGGTTAGGTAATGTAATAGATTAGAAAGGATGTTCACAAAACCTTGACATTTTGGCTATAAATCGGAACAATTGACCCCGCAAATTCTGCATTGTCTTTTTAGCAAAAAGCAATTTCACCGTATTCTTTTGAATACGAAAAATTGCTTCCGCACATAAAGGCTGTATTTTAAAAATAATATTTTTATTTGGTTTCAAACAAATGGTATTTTTGCATTTGTATTGTAATATTTATTGATGAATATAGTGACCAAAATCTTAACCATCACAAAAATTGTTTAGATGTATTATAGACAGATTCATGAATTAGTAGTACAGTTATACTCAAGTGTAACCGTGAAGCACAACTAGTTATATATAAAAACACAAACGGCTATAGAATTATCATTCTAATGTAATACTCAGATAATTTATATAATGGAAATATCTCATTTGCACATTTCAAAAGAGATTAAACATAAATAAGAACATAACAGTTAAAGAGATCATTCCGCAATACTCCACATCTGCGTTTTACCGCAACTGGGATCGTTGTGTCTGAGATATGACAGCGCAAATGTGTATAAAATGTCGTATACAATTATCATACAAACGAGCTGAGTTATGCGTATAAATTAAAAATAACTTTTATATACTGGTAACAAATTCTAAAATACATTTCGTTGATTATGATTACTCTTTCAAAATAATTTAAGAACTATATTCATTAATCAATCAAATTTTTATCTATCTTTAATCAACCTTAAAGATAAGTAATTCTCTATCTTATGTAAACAAAACAGAAATACAAATAGTAAAAATAGTAAAAATAGTAAGTAGTTGAAACCAACCGACTCAAGAGACAAATTTAAAAAATTATGATAACTTCAGGAAAAGCATCATTGTAATAGAATTACAGTATGTTCTTACAGTTTCTTGCTATTAAATTGCAAGCAGAAAAATATATTATATTAGTAATAGAAATATAAGTAAAATTTTATGAAGAATTTTAGCTGTATCCAGAATTTACTTATTTTGCAAAAGGTTATTTTGGTTCTTTAGTTTCTAATAGCCAATAGCCAATAGTTCGCTATTGGCTATTAAAAACTAAAGAAGTCAATAGTTAATAGTACGCAGTCTTATATCGTTATTAATTTATTAGGATTGGATTATAAAATCCCTTTTATATAATCAAATATTTTACATAAGTAGAACGAGAGACCGTTATTTAATTAGGGACAGCACTCGTCCTAAAATTCAGAATACAAATTGCTTCGTATTTGAAATTCAACTAATTTTATTTGTGTTAAAGTGAATATTCAAAGTATTAAAACTACAGTGTGTTATACCAGTACGAATGTAGTTGTAATATATAATAATTATTAACTTTCTGATTAAAAAAGTTTTTGTAATCGCCCAGATTTTCGATTTTATTTTTTGTCTTCACCAGTTATTAATTATCCACTAGTTTTTTTGTTTTTTTAAGAATATATAAAAAATAAATAACATTAAAGTTATTGTTAATTTATTAGCAATGATGGCAAACAGTCATTTTAATGACTTTAGTAAATTTAAATTCAATTAAATTGTAAATTTATTAGAAATAAATGACAATAACATTTTTCAACCACAACAAGTAATGGATTTTGAACCTATTACCAAATTGAATCAACAGTTTAATGTTTTTACAAAATAGCTATACTCACTAATATTATATACTTAAATTAATATTATATATAGTAATATATATTGCAATTTTTCTTGTATATCAAATTTTCAATTAAAGGCTGACAAACAAATCAAAATAGAGACGACGCTTCACGATATATATATAAGCTGTATAAAAATAAGTAAAAATAGAAATAATATAATTAATAATTAAAATTTAACAACGAGGAGTTATAATAACAATATATACAATATGATATTTCAAAATTTGGAAAGCGTCGTAGGTGTAAAATTGAGGCAAACACACCTGTCCGAAATCTATGACTTTCTTTTGCTTACTTTTAGACCATGTCTTAATTGCGTCCTTTTGTTTTTTGATAATATATAGTTTATATTATTTATACAACCACTTACATGGATACATCATATTAGATATTACATTTTAAAATTTTAAATTAACTTTGAAACTTTTACTAGAGAAAATTGTAATAGTTATGTACTGGAAAGGTAAGTATCTATTAATTCCCCATTATATTTTTTATGTAAATTTAAAATTAATTCTTTATGAATATAAAATATTATAAGTAAAATTTTTCATTATCTTTAATCTCAATAAGACTGTTGCTATTGTGAACACCTGTTTGTTATTAGCACCTAAACGCAATCATTGTTGCAAATTGAATGTACTAACAGCACATATCCGGTTTTTCAAAAGACTTTCTTTAACAGAAAATTTTAAGCTGCAGCTGCCTTTTACAAAAGTTTAATTAAATATGTTTACTATTCAGGTAAAGTTTATTTACGATCGTAATAATACAACAGTTCCATGATACGGTTTCTTTTACTATTAATTTTACATCTATATATATATATATATAATCTCCCTGTCATGTCTGTGTGTCTATACGTCTGTCGCGTGCCGTTACTCGAGAGTTACTCGAGGAAGCGCCGTAGAGACACGTACCATATGTCATTCTAAAGCTCAGCTTAAAAAGAGGAATGGCTATATTTTGAAATCGAAAATTTTCAAAATTTTGACGCGAAAAGCTGTAATTCAAAAACTATGCATGTTAGAGCAAAACGTTCAACAGCAAAATCATTCCTCTTCAAGAGATCTATCGAATAGCTATTTTGAAATACAACACTAAATCAAGTTCAACAAAAATACTGCTTAATCAACGACGAATATATAATTTTCTAGACGCCCGGACATCTCGGACGAGCCACTCCAGCTAGTACATATATAACTAAATATAATATTCAAATCAGTACAAACCAATGCTACATTGACCAATCTTAAAGGCAATTTTGAATCAAGTTGACGATTACTGTTAATTAAATTACAGGCTCAGAATGTGTACATTATATTAAAGTTTGAAGTATTTTATGTTTATTAACTTTAAATACCATTCTATAACCACATGTCATATGACGTTATATATGTAGTATATTCTTAAATGTATATAATATATGTTATATTTTTTCCCAATCTGTTTTCACGTTAATACTTTCAGAATTTGCCCGGCTAGACTCGAATACATTTGGTGTCCTTATACAAGAGATATAACCATGGATAATATTAACGTAAACACAGTCCTTTAATTATATAAAATTAAATTTAATACATATAATTGTATAACAAAATCCAAAGATACCTTTGAAAGTTATTTTTCATCTTTTCTATTCGAAAAGTATTGCTTTGTTGCTCTTAATCAGGAGCAAAATAGAACTTTTCCAATAGAAACTTTTAGCGTACGGAAAAGTGATTTGAATTTGGAACATACATACAGGTATCAACATACATAGAAATCAAACGCCAATTGTATGAATGTACGTGATCGTTGCATGGCGCTAACTAAAAAAAAACAAAAGCGCGTCAATGACGTCTCTTCTTGTAATCTTATAATCAGTAGGTTCATATTTTCTCATAGAAAGGGCATGAAAGTAGAGTGTATGACTCGAGAGGAAGCTTTTTTTCCCTGGAGCGATGTACTTTGAATCCCTCGCTGAACTCAGTTTTCTACATTAGAATCCTTCACTACGCTCGGGATTCTATTTTAGAATCCTTCGCTTCGCTCGTAAAAATATTATTTTGCTCCCTTGTGATAACCTACAATTGTATTACTATATACGTAGTTGCGATTTGAATCACCAACCTTCAGCCCCGATTTTAACTATCAATTGCGACAGTGCAACTAAAAGATCTCATATTCTCCAAAAGTCGTGTCTTATATGACCTTATTACTAAGTCGTGATGGTATTACACTTTATATACATTCCACAGTATTGATAATTATTCGAGCGAAAGGAAGGTCAAGTAGAGCTTTTTTACATGAGCAAAACGTTAACGTTCTAGAATTCTTAGAGTGAACAATATTAGCTTAAAAAATCTTATTTATTAGGTACCTACAGTGAAAATAACATATATAAAGATATATTATATATGTTCACTTTTGCAATATAAACTCTTTCAATAAGTTTTTGTTATTGACAAATTGCCGAACAAGTTAATTTTTGGAAAAGATCTACGTTTATTTTCTTAACATCCACATTGCTAGGAATATAATTGAACAAGAGCCTATGCAATAGTAACAAGAAGTTTTCCAGTGTATTCAGTTAATGATTACAGTATTAAAATCTTTTCATATAATACAAAACAGAATAGTTTGTTTAAACGTGCTAATCGTAGAAACTACTGGATGGAATAGAATTTTATTTTCTGATTATGAAAGGCAGGTTTTTGAGAAAGACTATAGGCTATCTGGCATTGTGCCTCTAAGTTCTAATATTAATTATCGTAGTAATGCTAATTGTATCTAAAATCGGTCATCCGCGAGTGAAACCGCGAGCAACTGCTATTTGTATATATAACACATATTTTTGTAAATACTGATTTAAAAATCATTAATTTCAAAAGATTCAAATTCTATCTTAATTGATATATATTTAGTAATTTCATTACCAATATACATATATTTTAATTGGAGCGTTGCTCGAGAACGTGACTCTTCATACACTTATTATATTAATGACAGACGTTTCGTATTCAAAACGATCGCACTAATTAATTAAAAAATGCATGTAAAATTAACTCAGAATGTTTTATATAATTTATTATCATACAATAAAAAATGCCGAAAATATAACAAATAAGATGACGTCATACTCCCATTATAAGAAGTTCAAACCATTTCATTATCTTTCAGGAGGCGTAATAGACAAGTTACGGCCAATAATTTATTCTTACATCTATAACATTAATTTAATATTATTTGTAATATATTATGGTACTCTTAAAACGATTCTATATGAAAATGTATTTTGGGGTAATTTTTAAGCAAATTTTATGCAACGATGGTCATATTCCTATTAATATTTTCATTAACTAGTAAAGAGTGATATTTTTAATTTATTTCCTTGTCGATAGATAATAATACAAAGCACCCATATCTATTTTTGTGTGAAGACTTTCGTAATCCATGATTACTATTATATGTAATTATCCGCTTGACTAGTTTCGAACCCGTCCTGAAACCTTATTTATAAGCTTGTAGCATAACAGATTCGCGGCGTGAACTATTCACGTGCTTGAAAACGGACTCAAATTTAGTCAGTCAAATTCCGCCAAAATTAACGTACGTACAGCTGGATAATTATATATAAAAAAATATAATGTATTAAATAAATAAAAATTTATTAAAAATATAAACCAAATTTTATATCCAAAACTCGCTTATTCTCGCTGGTAATTGCCATAACATGCGATGTTACTGGAATTACTATTGTTACGTTACAGCGATTACTTTCCTTAAACAACCGTTCCCACGATGTTACCAACTTTTACCATAGAGATCTGTGAGATTACTACAATACTATAAAAGATCTTTCTTTTAAAATGAATTAATTAGTTTAATTTGATTTGGTAAAATAAATAGACCAATAAAATTAGTTTAAGTTTAAAATTTAAAAATTTTTAAATAATTCAAATAAAAAAACAATTTTTTTATAAAAATAAATATGATTAGAATTTAAACTTCAATCTCAGAACTTCTATAGAATTAATTGAACTGTTATTTTATTTGAAGACTACATTTTCTAATGCATTCCAGCTACAATTCCTGTGTTTACATTCCTGTCTATGCATAATCAATAGAATGCCTGTTCAAACATTTATTTGTTTACAAGGGGGAACGTATTCTAGTAAACAGTTTACATGACCACACGTTTAGTTCGATTAGTATTCAAAACAACTGAATTTACCTCAGACGTGAAATAAGTAAAATAATATATATTTCATCACAATGATATATATAATAAAGTAAACAATTGAAAATATAAGTCTCTGAAGCAGATGTTATTAATTTCTTTTCCGAGAGTACATCTAGTTTACATTGAGATCAAAGTATCAATCTAAATAAAGTCAACAATATGTTAAATTTAATTACAATATGAAACAAATGAAAGATACTGATTTAAGAGATGTACTTAATTGAAGAATAGAATTTCTTCTTAATTGAAATTAAAATAAAACATTTATTAAAATATACAGTTAAAAGATTATAAGTAGTTATTTTCTATAAATAAATATATTATGGTAGAAATTTTTTTACCTGGGGAAAATTACGGCTAGTTATTAGTGTTGGTTTTTTAGATTCAGTATAAAATTCCGCATCGATTGATATAAATAATTTTGTTTTTTGGAGATGAAAACTTTTTTAGTTCCCCAAATAGTATAACTGTACAGAACAATTTATTATTATTAATATTATTTTTATTAGAGCGCCATCTAGTAGTGAAAGCACAAAATACATACCCTTTGACCGTAACAAGGGGGGTCGAGCGCGCCCCCGGGCCGAAACATCTCCGCACTAACTGCTGCCATCTGCCAGCTACCTCACTTTACCCTTCCAGCGAGACATTTTCTGAAAAGACACATATTTTTAGACATATTGATAATTGTTTCTTAGCTTAGCATTAAAATAAAAAGTATATATATAATATTTTTCACATCCACACAACAATTAATAAAATAAAATAATACCACTAACAATAATTTCTTTGCATAAATTAAGAATGTAACATTAAAAATATTTGTTTAGTCTGGCCGAGTTATGTATTAGCTTTTAAGTTTCACAAACCAAATGTATGCATATCTGTACAGTTTAAACAGTTTTAAACATTCACATAGCTCATAAATAATAAAGCGCATTAGGCGCTTTCATGCAAACTAGTGTGATTTATTTTCGAATGCACTTTCAAAGTTCCCATCGAGTCACATGGGGTTGGAGTCTAGAAGTTTGCACGCAAATGCAGTTTAGTTAACCTTTAAACAAAAGTTCGTAATTCAAATAGTTTGAAGGACTGTCAGTGTCACAAGTCAGTGCACAATGATAAGTTGACTAGACTTCTTTTATTTACCGTCTTATGTCATTTTACTTGATTTTACATGAGTGCTGATTTATTACATTCAGTATAAAATCCGCATCGATTGATATACAACATGTGATCTAAAAATAAGAAACACAAATTTCCATATTTTAATATGTAGATTTTCCCTCATAACTTCTAGGGAAAATTTTGGATTTTTAGATTCAGCATAAAATTCCGAATCGATTGAATATAGAAATATTTTTTTAAGGTTTTTTTTATTATTCCCCAAATACTATAACTACATAGAATTTAATAAAACTATTGTTAGATAAAACAAATAGATTTATTAAATAAATTAATTAAATTTAAATAAATAGATTTTTGAATACTATGAAATAATATAATATTATTATTACCATTATATTAACCACATGGAAAGGCGTATACTAAACTCTTACAGACTTTTAAGAATAGATAAACGTAAAAAATAACCTACCAACAAGATTATTACCTCTTTGAGATCTATATCACGTGTGAACAAAACACACAACAATATTTATATACAAGAAGCAAAAGCAAGAGTATCTTTAACAAGAATTGAAATCGTTTCTAATCAAGAATCTACAACCATTTTAAGGCACGACCTTTATTTTTATTTTTTTCACTAGTCACGTACAAGATGGGTTTTTTCCATAACATTTCTATGGCCATTATTGTGCAATGTAAGTGCATCCGTGTGCGCCTGCGCAGGGTTAATGACCCCGCTTCCTATGTTCCCACCACGCTATTAATGTACAGGTTAAGTATCGAGTCCATACAATTGTCGCTAGTTTCAATTGCCGTTATATTTACGTAATTAATAGAAATTTTTTATTATAAATTCCTGGATTTAAATGTTGTTATATGGATAACAATAAATGTTTTTAGTATTTACCTTTTTTTAAAATAACAAAAGATAGTAAAAACCTTGTAAGAATATAGCAGACTACAATAATTACTGTTATTACATCTACAAATAAACTACAAAGACATAATAACATCGCAATTTGTCTTAAACGTATCTGTTAAAATAATTGTCCTCTGACCTCTAACTTTTTTATCTCAAACAATTAAAGATAAAAACATGATTATAAGAGTTAAATTTAATTACAACAGTCAGAGTGACTTTTGTAAAGGAAATAATTAAATATATCTTAGTTTGTAACAACAGTTCCCCGTTAACTGTAAAAAAAAATGAATTAAAAACAATGTTTTTGAAGATGTTTATTGAACGAAGCTCTCTATGAGAGACTTTTCTGCGTCCTTTGTGCAAGCATCAATCAAAAACGGTATATCCGAAAATTTTCAAATTTTGCACACTGATAGACATCCATCAATTAAAAGAAAATAAAAAATAATAAATAAATTTTAAAATGTAAAAATATGTCTCATCTTGAAAAATGTTGAGAACGGAATGCATCGACATTTTGTAAATACAACTTTGGTGTTTTCACACCTCGCTTTGCTCAATATGCTAACACATAGCCAGATTTTGTGAGTGCAGCTAGTCAAAATTTAGGTCTGGTTCACGCTCCTAGTTATTATATAATGTAATAATATTATATAATGATGACTTTAAATATGGTGATTTCAACGCAATTCTAAATGCTACTTAGTGTAATACTGTTATGTGACGATGCAACTCTCTGTACAGTTAAGAGAAACCATAATTTAAATAGTTCTAATAAATAATTACAAATGCAACTGTTACAAAGTAAGGCCTGTCAAAGTATAGATCAAGTAACTGCGATAAGTTATCATGTATACGTGTATTATATAAGATTATATACAGTATTGATGGGAATAGATTTTATTCGAGTGTCTAACAGTTTCAACGTAAATATACTTTTCTATATAATCAAGCTATATAATAAACGAGTCAAGTATTAAGTGTTATAACAAATAATTTTGTATGTTCGTGATCCATGACTACTAATAATATTATTATCCGGCTGTACTCACGTTATTACTATCGGAATTTGCCCGACTAATATCGAAGCCATTCGGAGTTATTTTACATAAGCTCTGAGATGGTGGAATAGGAGCATGAACAGTTCACGCCGCGGCTCCGCCAGTTCCGCCTATTTCCACAAAGTTCCGATAGTAATAACGTGATTACAGCCAGATAATTATATTAAAATGTAACCAATAAATTACTTTATTTCTGTCGTTGTTTTTGTTTTGATTTATTTAAAAACTTGTAGTTTTATGAGTAACAATATCAATATCAAAACTGAAAAAAGCTTGAAACTGTTTATATTACCCAAAAAGTGTAAAAATCGTGCAAACTATGTGTCTTTATACAAATATAGTTGACTAAAATTCTATACTACGACTTGTATATTACAAGGTACATATAATATATACTGCAACTTCATACTACAAGCTTATTGATATAAAACCCACAGTCAACATTTCTAATCTCGGTATAAGCTGTGCAGTCAGGACAAGTCTCTATCTTTGGATAGTCTTTCTAAACGTTTAAATTAAATTAAACTTCCGTATAACCCACATACAAACATCCATTATCTACTAAAGTAAAAAGCGTAGGTTTAACGATACTAACTTTCTTACAGCCTACATCGCTATCTTTTGTATCGGTTCCTTTCTATTTAAGAAAATATACGCATGAAAATTACTATTTATAAGAAAAACATCACTTACTTATACTATTATACACTGCGACACAGTTTTATAACTAATGCAAGCATTTTCGGTCACTGTTTTATTTTGTACTATTTTTATTGTTCAAATAAAGATTATTATAATTATTATTACGGCCGTTATTTCATACTACTTCAGTTTTATATTTAAAATATCTTAATAAATAATAAATATTCAAGAATGCTAAAAGTTATAAGTATTCGCATGGTGTTTAAAAATATATAGATATATCAAAATTAAATTTTAAATAAACATAGAATGAAAAATTGTAATACGAAGGTTTGAAACTAGCGCCTTCTGAATAGCCGTTCTATTTCAGGAGAGGTCTCAAGATAAGAGATACAAAATTTCATTTTATATGTATAAAAAATGCTAATATATTTACATTTCATGATATAAATCATGATGATTGTAAGTGACTACAAAATCTATAATAAAAACAAATGGAAATAAAAAAATATAAATAAAATCAACACTTAGTCTTATCTGATTTATAAATCAATATTTTTTTTTATTTAAAAGCCATTTAAAAATGTATGTATCCAATCAATCAATCAATCAGTTATCTCATTCGGTTCTTTAGAAACTTATTAGCAAATATACTCTGTACATACAGAAAGGATGTTTGTTAAATGTACTAACAAATAGATTTTATTGAAATAATATACAATATTTAATATAATAATATTTGTTTCAAAGATTTGCTGTGATTTTCTTCCGTATGTTCTGAAATGCAGTTATCTTTGACTGCCGGTACAGAGCAAATATAGTGCTACCGATCAAAGAACAATAATATATATACGTAACGACTAGCTTGTATATGACCCCTATTTACTGAAACATATCGAGCACCCCTATGGTACGGAAATATATGTAGCGATAGCAAAGATAAAAAATATATATATAAATACATAATTTCGGTAAAATTCTAATTTAAGTTTGTTTATTTGTAAATATATATGTGTCAAATCATTTATTTTTTAAATATATATAGTTTAAAACAAATCTCATAACTGAATATTTTTTCTGAATATCATTTTAAAAACGAATGTACGTTGTACTTTACTTCTAGCTAATATTTAATATACTATATTATATATTAGTGTATCGGATTTTAAACCAAACCATCGGATTTTTAACCAAAAAATTTTTACATCACTTCTGTAATTCAAAGATTGTGTTTAGATTCTTGAGAGTGCTTTTAGAGAGAGAGTATAATGTTCGCGAAATCCTCCCATACAAAGGAATTATTCACTAGTGAGGGAGTTTGCTGAATAGGGCGGTTTGAGATATAAGCCAAATCAATTAATAGGTATATAAATATAAATAATTTTCTGCATCATCACTTGAGAATCACCGATTTGGCTGATTTGTTTTATTTATATAATTGTTAGGAAAATGTTTATAAACAGGATTTTTTCAAAACTCCACTTGAAGTTTCAGAAAAACAAATGAAGTTATATAGTAGAATCGTTAGAATTAATATCTTTATTAAAGAAAATATGCCAAATAATGTTACGTCAATTAATTTCCCTTATTTGAAAATCAAGATAAAAATATCTCAGATTTATACCCATTATATAAATTCTTATAAATATCCAACATAAATAACAGGCTGGTGGCCTAGTGGTGTACTTCATTAGAAGAAATCAACTTAATTAATGGACACGGCGTCTGTCACTGTGGTTTTTATTGCATCTGTATGTGTGTCACGGGCGTATCTTATTGACTTTTAACAGTATGCCAATTACTGCTAAATATTTTTATATATTACTCATTTCACTACGTGTATTATTATTATTTTATCCGTTGAAGTTACATTAGTGACACAATTATTATATTATTCAATGTACACTATTTGATTTTAAAAATAGGAATTTTTTGTATGTAAGCTTTCGTGACCCGTAATTACTATTATTGAATGATTGAATGATTGATTGATTGATTGATATATAATATTAAACACGGAGTTGAAAACTAAGTATGAATTTTAGCTTACTGATAACCATAATAAGGACTATAGATGATGTATCTGAGTAAATTGTACCTATACTATAATGTTAGCTTAATTATAAGTTCAACTCTAAGAGTTTTTTTTTATAATATATTAGTTAGTTAGTTAGTATATTAGAAACAATATATAGATTTTCTTTAGTTAACTCATAGTAGTATGAAGATTATTTTAAAATATAAAGGGAGTATAAGTTTAAAGATTTTTGTATTTTTTAAGTGCAATATGAAAGTTTGCGAATTCGAGTAATGATAATGAAAATAAAAAGTAGTATTTAATAATTAGCATTTAACTTTAAATTGTTTTGTGTAAAATCGAAAATAAATGAAAATCAGACAAGATTTGTTTTAATAACACTATTAGTTTTAAACATTAGTCGAGGTAATAACTAAATAATCTGAGTTCAGTACTACTAGTACTAGTAATTATTAAAGTATTCGACAGTCAATAAAACGTAAGGGTTTCCATACTACCGGAACTAAAACATAGCCATCACATTAACAGTCAACGTTCGCAAGTGCTACTTTCTACGGAGAAACGTGTAGACTGTACGTGGATGCCTGCCTATTAGGCAATATTGACGCCGAGACGCGTTTAGATTAGCCATTGGTTATAAAATTGAATAGCAATAACAATTAGGATTAGTTGTAAAGTTATTTATATAATATATTGAGCTATAAATTAAAAATAAAATGTACAATACATTAAAGATAAGGCCTTTTGTATGTGCCTAATATATTTTTTATTGTTATTTTACGTATTATTTTCATTTCTTGTGGTGTACAATAAAGTATAAAAATAAATAAATAAAAATAAAATTCCAAACATAAAATTTAAGTTTCTTGTTTCTTTGTTTTTTTAATAAATAATGTAAGAAACATTCATATCTAATAATAGAATATTTTATAATTACTAAACTAAAAGACTAAACTAAATAAATATTTAGGTGTAATTATGATTATAAAACCTGGAAAATTACTGTCGAGTTCATTAATACACAGTCCAGTTCCCTCGCCTACCCGCAATGTAAACAACTATCGCTGCCAAGTATGGCACGAGCTGGTGTGGCCTTTTTTACAATAACAAAAACAAGATAGAGAAAAAGTGCTATATTGAGATCCTATAACGGTTTCCCTATGTATGAAATTTTATAATATATAGATAAAAAACTCATTTTAATCCTTAACCTAACCATATACATATGTATCTTTTGTGGTCCATGATTATACGTAATTATATGTCACTCACGTTATTACTATCTGAATTTGCCCGACTACTTTAGAAACTCATGAGCTCTGAGCATGGCGGAATTGCGACGTGAAAGTTAACGGCAGAGTTCACGCCGCGTTTTTGCCATGTTTCTGCCATGCTGATAATTATATTTAAAAGTAATATGTATCTTGATGGTTTTGTTGTTTATATAGTATATTATTTTTCTATATTTATTTTCTAACTACATTAATATAAAGTAAAATAAATGATAAATCACGTTATCGCACTTACTAGAAACTACGTTCTCATATTTCACCTTAAAATGCATTCGCGTAACACTTCTGAGCACGTATTACATCAATTTTGTAATATCATTCAATTTACTTCAAGATAACTTGGTAGAAGTTCATATTTTCCTACTTTCTGAGTTATATTGTAATAAATTGCCTGTTTTTATATTGCAAATAAATATAATGCCAAAGAAATTAATTATAAATAAACCATAAAAATATGAAGGGGTAAAAAAAAGAAAACGACAATAAAATTTAAGATAATAAAATAAAGACATAACATAATTGTTCCACGAAATGCAGAAAGTGAATACAGTAAAATATGATAACATTATTGAGACACAAAAAGTAAAAGAAATAAAACAAAATCTATATTTTATAGAGCTTTTTAAGTTAAATTAGACCTTTGAATAGCAATAAAAGCTTCCAGACGAAAAAAAAAAAAAAGAACTTTAAATTTAAAATTCGGAATTTGTCGTCTAGCAATGTTGGAAAGTTTTGACTGTTTTTCCTGAAGTAGAATTCTATTTGTCAAATATCACTTTTGACAATAATTTATTGTCTCACAAATTTCTTCGCATGCAGGTATTTGAAAATAAACGATTGCCAGTTAGGTTTGATGCATTGTAGAGTATATGATGTTTAAAACATGACCCCTATGTGTAATATTTTAAAGGTTATATTTGCGTACATCCATTAACTAGTTACTTTGGTTATAAATTATGCAAGTGATGTATAACTGGATAACGCGCAAGATTGCAATATTCAAGATGAAGGAAGTGTTTTAAATTGAGTAATTTATGACACATAATATTAATATTTTAAAATAACTGTATTGTTATAAAAAAATTATTTGAACAAGTAACGAATGAACGAATCAATGGATGAAGTAAAGAACGTTATGAACTGTGAAAAATTACAATAATTGTAAAATTATTTGAACAAGTAAAACGGGTATATATTTCGAAAGCTGTCATGTTATACAAAATTCACTCTTTAAACGCAAGGCTGATAAAAATTTAAATACGAGTTGACCACGACCTAAAAATTTCCATTGTGATTCAATAAGATATTGTTACAGCACAAAACTGTTTGCCCCGAAAATATAACCTGATTTATCCGTGAATGTACCATTTGTGTATGAAAAGGTCAAGCATATTGGATTATTTTTTTACAGAAAGATGCATTTCGTACCATCTGGAATATAAAGCCTAAATCTTGTATTGATTTGATGGCATTCGGTTATTAAATAAAACTTGATTACAATAAAAATATTTTTCATAAATTATGAAAATGTGGTTATTATATTAATAATAATATTTTCCGATATTATCTCCCCATTTAAAGTTATTCTTCCACAAATAATTCAAACCAAAACGAGACAATATTAAGAAACTCTGAATGGATTTGATAAACTTCTTATTGATTACGACCCATTCGTGAATATAGTATATAGTAAGTATAGTATATGGTAGGGTATGCTACTGGTCTTAGTTATCCTTTTTTAGTATATATATTTGTTTAATCGCGGCTGGAATCGCGAGCAACAGATAGTATATAAATAAATCTGGAACATTCTAATGTCTTTTAAATTTAATATTTCTTATATCAATAACATATTATTTATAACAGACCTGTTATTAAGAACAATGAAACGCCTAAATTGATTTGATTGCACATCTTGTTCTGAGCTCACGTTTAATAACATTTATTAATAAATATTTATGTCAAACTCATGGATATTTTGTGTAATTTATATTCATAATTAGAAATGTTTTAAAGATTCTGTTTATATAAATTTGTATTCAAGAGGAAGGGAAAATTATATATTTTTGAGGTCTCGATTATTAATGTGTGATTTAATTTACAGGTAAGTAGAACATATTCAATATATTACTATGTCTCCACCTGCATGGACTACTTAACTAAACGTACATACATAAAATATACTTAGTCTGGCCACAAATATTGTTACTATTAAAAATTAATTTATAATATTATATTTGAATTCCATCATTCTTATTTGAATTACCATTGTAATTTATACTTTCAAGCCAATCAGTTTTAAATATTTTTGTGATATAAGAATAGAATGGGGTTATACATAGAAACGAATTTCTGTGATAGCAGTACACATAGTGGCTATGGAGATAAATGCAATTTTTAAAACTGTCCTTTCGCTTTGGTTTGATAGGACATTAGCTATCAGGAAGTGACGGAGCAATATTTTTGTGAGAAAGGTGATGGCATACCAAAAAAATGTATCAATAAAGGATGCTTGAGAAGCTCTTAAACCTCTTAACAACAACTTGTTTCAAAACCAAAGCTTCTCCTTTCAGCAAAACTCCACATAAAAAGGTGGATCCACCCAAATGTAAAGACAAGAACGTTTCACACTTCATCAAAGGGTTATGATTTATGGTTAATTTTGGGTCCCTAAAATGAACCATATCAAAAGCAGTAAAGAATTTTTCTAAGGAGAACGTTCGTGTATTGATATTCGTCTTAATGTTTAAAACACTGCATGGCCGATGGAGATCGTTTTAAATGAGCTATATATATATTTAATTTTATTATAATAATATATACACTGACATATATTACAGAAATAAATGTTTCATACCATCGAAATAAAAAATTCGTGTTACATTATTTTATGGCCGAGACCAGGTATAATAGACATATAGGTGGCTTCTTAATCTTCAGATTTATTTACCAAAATAAAAAATATATAATTTAAATATTTTCTTTTATTTATATTCCGTAAGATCAGTTTAATTCAAAATAATCTACCAATTTATTTAGTGCAATGGACCAAAAAAAAACGATGTGAATTTCAAAACATAGATAATAGTAAATAGATATAAAATGTTGTTTTTAGATATAATAGGTAAAGTTACATCACGTCTGACACGTGTTTTAATTTCCATCACTCCTCACGTTTGGTCGAGTTTTATGACATTATTTAAGTTTTTCTCACGTTCAAAAGTTACATTAAAAAAATACAATGCGATGAAATAATATTCCCTTTAAACTTTCAGTATTAATATTAAATATTAATAACTTTGTCTACAAATTATAAGAAAAACATCTTCAAGCCTTGAATTAAAAGATATACAATATAGAAAACCTTTTTTTAATCATTAAATACGTACTATAAACAATATTGTTCTTAATTACATAATAATATAATATACATAAAAAAACTTAAACTTCATAGAGTTAGATCTTTTATAAAAAATAGTTCTATAGTAAAGATAAAATTCTCTTCCTTACTATTGACCAGAACTTATGTTACAATAATCTTTATTTCCATTTTATACAATACTGTTTAATGAATATTGTTTTTTTTTTAAACATCGATGGCTCTTCTAAAAACTCAAAAGCTTCAAAAATATTTCATTGTAATATTGAAGTTTTATTTGATAGGACGGTAAGTCAATTCTTTGTGGTTATCATAAAAAAAATTTTGGTAAAAATGTACTGAATAATTTTAACAGAGATGTATATTTTGATGGTAATTCGGTACGTCATCCGAGCCTGCAACATGACACAACTTGATGCAACTACTTCAATTACAAATGGAAGTAGACTGAAACGTTCACACGTGGCTTCACATCTAAATATTTGATATGTTATTTTATTTTATTCCCAACTAAATTAATGCAATGACTTGCGACATCATACAGCGGTATAATATATAATAATGTAAAAGAAAATTTTCCAGATAATAACGATATTATTTTATTTAAGCGATGCTCTCTATGAGAGACTTTTCGACATCCCTTGTGCAAGCATCAATCCAAGTCAAAAATTTCCAAATTTTGCACATTGATAGACATCAGTCTGTGGTGCTTTTAAAAAAAAATCAAATTTTCAATGTCGTTGAGGAATAATTACAGAAAAACTTATATCCCATAGACTTCAATGGGAAACATTATTCGCACAAAAATATAGCTTGAAAAAAATACAAAAAAAAGTTGAATACTGTTTGTACCTCGTTTCGTTCAATTATATGTTCATTATACGGCCGCAGTGAGTAAAAATTGAGATTTGGTTCGCTCTCCTAGTTATTTTACATTATAATGTTAAAATTGTAGTATTCGGAAATCTATTATATAGCTACAATATATTATAAAACTTACACGATATAATTCGATTTTTCTATCATTATGTTTTTTTATAATATACCTGCAGTATTTGTTATTTTAATATCAAATCCAATCGAAAGTATTCTTATATATAATAGAATTAAATGAAAGAATTGATTGGTAACAGAGTATAGGCACGGTAAGTAGTAAGACAAGTTCACAAAAACTGCAGTGTGTAAGGTACCAGTAGGTCAGTCAGTTAATCTTGCAGAGACAGGTTCCTTATTAACGACAGATCACCGTTAACGTGATGGCATATAAAAAAATTTATAGCCTATGGTATAAGAGCAAGCGATTATAATACTAGATACAAAAATGTTTGGAATTGATATATTTTTATTATCTCAGTAATTTTGATGTAGACATATTTTTTTTTTTATTCTATGAGTCAAGCTGGAGAATAATAATTGAATTATGCGGACAAGACTAGAACAACGAAATGCCCATCTTTTTTCTTATTAATTAAACCTGGTAATTTTGATGTAAAACATAAAAAAATTTTTTTGTCTTATTTGAGTCAAAGTGGAGAAAAAAAAATTGATCAGCTTTTTTCTTACAACTTAATCCACAGTTAAGTAAGTCTGGCCTTAATTAATAACTACGAGTAGGGCGTTGACGTGGAAGCTTATTTGTAAGCTTTTCTATTATATGTTTTTAGATACTTTGCCAGGTTTAATATTACATTAAATTTGTATTCCAAATACATTTTATAACATCTCTAAGATAAATTAAAAATTTAATAAAATCATTTACCTTATTTGTAGCTTAGTATTGTATAAATAAAGTAAAATAAAGCCTATTTTTAATATATTTTCAGTTCACGCCATGAAGCAGCATTGCTCCGAAGGATTGTATGGACTTTAAAGACCGCGCATTTATTCGAAACTAATCTGGTCAATTTCGATAGTATTGGCATAAGTATAGATTCATAATGAAATTACGAGTGAAAATTTAAATAAAAAAATAATTTAAAACACTCTTTATACCACAGGATAGTATTTTGATATAAATAATACCAAGAATCAAATAAGCAATTATAATCGCATGTGGGAATTCAATCAACCAGTGACGCGATAACGGTATTAAGATAGTTATGTAATGAGAGATTGCTTCGAAAGCAGGTTTATGATAACTAAGACAAGTTGACAGATTTATATATTTATCAATATTTAGCGCTGTCTGTTATGAATATGCTGGATATAATAATACTTTAAAATGGGTAAAGATAATTTTTATTTTAATAATTATTAATTATAATTATGTTGTCAGATATATGAATAATTAAATCCTAAGCAATAGATATGATATATAATATTGTATGTGCTATTCAGTCTGCTCAGCTAAATTTGCATAAATATCAACTATCAAATAAATAATCGTTTATTTCTCCATCAACATTCTGCGCTTTAGAGTATATAAATAATTATATACGTTTCGTATATAATTCTTATTTAGCATCATCATTATTTATATTCTGATAATGGGAGCCTGCACTAAGGGTTACAGCTCTTCAATTATAAAAAAAACTATGATTAAATATATTTATAAGTTTTTGTTAATAACAAATAAAAAAAATTATAGAATTATAATTAAAAATTCTATAATTTAAATTTAAAACCTCACAAATACAGACGAAAATAGCTGGAGTTTTTATCTTAAATTCTATAATAAAATCAAAATTAAAGAGCACGTTCAGTTTTCTAAATAAAAATAAAATCAAAGTCAATTGAAATCTTATTCAAATCAGCAATTTTCAAACAGCTAGTGATAATGTTACAAATGAGTATTGAATCAGTACGCTCCGTTTCACAAGTAGGTTAAACAGAGAAACAATAGTCAATTATACTTTATGTGCACGACTGTACCTGTTACATTATATCGTAAATACCAAGATAATTTCTGTAATGTTTCATAAATTAAAGTTAGTCTATTTGAGACATCTTTTAAATATATTTCCTTGTTTTTTATATTTAAAGATCAATAAAATATAAATTATCATTTATAAGATTTGAATTTTTATTAAAAAACAAAATTATTATTTAAAATATGTCTTAAAATAGAGATATATTTATATGTATATTAATGGATTGAAATACCGTAAAATTATTAAATTTCCAATAAATAATTATGAATCATATAAAAGAAAAACAATCTTCACAAAAATTTTACTTCATCAATCCACTTGGCCCTTGATATTTACTTGAAAAATTATAAAGATAATTAAAAATTAAAAAGATTTACAATGTTTTAAACTTAACTATTTTTATAATTCCTTTTATTGTTTCCTCCTTCCATTAAAAGCACTATTTTGTTAATTGAACCGTTTCTCCGCTGCGACAGGAGAGATGAACAAACAATTTAACATCAAAAAAAGTGGTTAGAAAATAAAAATAATTATATTTATATGTACTATACTAATCACGCAACCTATAATATTTCCCATGAAATATACAAAACTAACTAAAACTTGACCGAACCACGTTCGTTCTTGTTTCACAACTGAATTAGACGCTACGCAATCACAGCTGTCGTTTTTCGTTTTATACAAATAGTTTGCAAATTATTAAACTTTCATGTTTGCAAAACTTTATCCATTGGATATAAAATTATTTTTATTTTTATTCAATTTATTTTTATCATAAAATTATTTTTATTTTTATTCAACAATATTGTTTCTACTAGACAAAGAACATAATACGAGTAAGTATTTCTAATAGAACAAAATCACTTTCAAATAGCTATAGCAAGTAACTAAGTAGTAATTTCAGTGATTTCTTGTAATAAAAGTCAACATTGCACTTTTTTCAATACTTTTCAACTGTCGATTTCCTAGAGCTTATATCCCTTAAATTGGCAGTGTATGTACTGGCATACATTAACTTTGTAAAAATATTTGACATAGTATAATAAAAATGTCTGTGTCACAAATCATTTTAATTCATTGCAATACTAATTATTTTTATAAGGAAAAATAAAACACGTCTCTGGCAACACTTATTTTGACATTCGGTCTCGAAAATGGCGGCCCGGCGTAGCTCATCTGTGTTGACTAAGGTATTTATATTATTTTAACTTGGTTTGACATGGTTTGTGGTGTTTTTATGAACTATATTTTATGCATAACAGTATAATCGAATGGATTTGATATGTTTTTGTGTATGGTGACTTTGTGTTTTGAGTTTATTTTGGTCGGTAAACTGATGTATGCTGTGGCATACATTGCCAAATTCGTAATGAAAGACCCTTCGTTTTATCTGTATGACACAGCATACATTGCCAAGTTTGTAATGAAATGCTTTATTTGTAATTTGCAAGATACCGCATGTATTTGTGATTTGGGATTGCTTTTTATTTTTGGTTGAAGCATGTTTTTTTGTTTCTTTGTTGCCAGCAAACGCTACTAACTCGAGGTGGTAGAATATTAGCTCTTGTGCCTGCTGAAAATGCACCCTCTGACGATAGCGAGCGCTCAGATGTCGAAGAGGAATTTCGTGTACGCACCCCGCTTTCTTCATTTTCTTCTCCAGCACCTTCTATTCATTCTTCCTTGGAAAGACTAAACATTGTAGATGATGACGAACATTACAACAGCGACAATGTTCCACTTACGCCTATTTTTCAAACAGTATATTCAAGTCCGTCTTTAGAACCAAATTGCAATAAAGTACCGGTGCTGAGTGATATTCCGTCACTCCCAACAACTCCTCTTACTCCAGTAAATCCACCAAATCCAAAAACCAGATCCCGACGTCGTCAGCCCACCGTTCCTGTCCTGAAAAGACCGAGACTAATGAAAAAATTTACTTTGAACTATCAGTGGAAAAAAGCCGTTTTTCGACACAGAGCTATTATAGAAGAAGACTCCAATTATACAGATGTTCCGGATATATCAGCGATGGATTATTTTTATAAATTTTTTTCGCCAGACATTCTAACAGATATCGTAGAGCAAACAAATTCTTACTCAATAGGAAACACTGGACGTTCACTTGGTTTGACGGAAGATGAGCTTCGCGATTTTCTAGCCATACATATTATAATGGGGGTCGTGAATATGCCAGCATATACGGACTTTTGGAGTTTACGATACAGGTATAACTTAGTAGCAGATTTGATGACACTAAAACGATATCAACAAATACGTCGCAATTTGCACTTCGTTGACAATAATATACAGGATTCCGACCGATATTACAAAGTGAGGCTATTTGTGCAGAAAGTAAGACAAAATTGTCTAGCACAGGAAAATGAACGGAAGTTTAGTATAGACGAGATGATGATTCCGTATAAAGGAACCAAAGCTGGAAAACGCCGTCAATATATAAAGGACAAACCCAACAAGTGGGGTTTCAAAAATTATGTCCGCGCCGGAGTCTCAGGCATGGTATATGATTTTCTTCTTTATGGTGGCGAAGATACATTCAGATTTTACACGTTTTCAGATAAGGAAGCTTCTATAGGTTTCGGAGGACGAATTGTAATCGCTTTATGTCAAAGCATAAAATTCAAACCGGCTTTTGTTTTCTGTGACAATTTTTTTTCCTGCCCTGAGCTGTTTTACATTCTACGCGAAGAATACGGTATATTTGGTTTGGGGACTATAAGAAACAATAGACTTAGAGGAGCAGAAAAAGTGTTGCCTTCAGAGAAAGAGATGAAAAAGAAGCCTAGAGGAAGTTATTCACAAGTAGTGTGCAACAAAAATAGATTATCGGTAGTGAGATGGAACGATAACAAACCTGTTACCCTAATTAGTTCATATGTAGGCGTAGAACCTGTCGAAAAAATGAAAAGATACTGTAAGGAGACAAAAAGCAAAATCGATGTCGACTGTCCCCAAATAGTCAAGGAGTATAATAAACATATGGGGGGAGTCGACTTAGCCGACATGCTTATATCTCTCTATAAAACACCATTTAAAAGTAGGCGTTGGTACATAGGTATTTTTGTTCAAATACTTGACATATGCATAAATAATGCCTGGCTTTTATATAGGCGGGATCAAGCTCAATCAAGCAAGCAATATATACCTCTAAAAGATTTTAGGTACGAAATATACGAAGGCCTGAAAAAATTTGGTCGTGCTGATAAAAATGACAAAGCCAGAAAAGGTGTGCCATCAGCTAACCCAGTGGAATCGTTACGATACGATGCCATTGGTCATTTTATGATAATGACCACTCAAGGCAGGTGCAAGCTATGTCAGAAGCTTACCACTGTATTGTGCATGAAATGCAAAGTGCGGCTATGTTTCGTAACAGGGAAGAATCCCAGAAACTGTCAATTAGATTACCATGTAAAGGCGTAAATTAGTCATTTCAGTTCAATAAACGTTTATACTATTATTATCTTTTGTATTTTTTTTGCTATTCCTGCTCCTGGATAAACTCCCGTCGAAATTTCATAAGTTTTAGGACTCACTTCCGTCGGTATTTCATTAGTCACTGCACTTGGCAATGTATATCCCAGCATACACGACTTTGATCCCTTGGTTTTCTATTCACTTGGCAATGTATGCTGTGTCATACATGAGTTTTCAGGAAAACTGAAACGTAAAGATATTTTTTCGTATTTTTTTGTAATGCCTTAAAACGTCTTAAACCCGATTTCAATAAAAAAAATCGGTTTATGTAAAAAAAAAAAATCTGCCAAATTAAGGGATATATGTTTCCAACAATATGTAGAAAATATCGAAAAGGAAGAGCTTTGTATTCAGTGAAATTTCATAAATAATATAATATTGAAGACTTTCTAACTTCCTTAAAATTCTCAAAAATTTAATCTACTGTTGCATTATAATTAATATTTTGTTTCTCTGTCTATCTTGTACTCAAATAAACGATATGGATTCTCATCTATGTGTCTAATATAGTCACAATTTATTTCCCATCACTTTCATAATTAACATACTTACACACATAAATGCTACAATCGAACCTTGAACGTTCAATTTCAGCATTTACACATAAATATATTTATTTATTTATCTATTTATTTATTTATTTATTTATTTATTTATTTATTTATTTATTTATTAAATGTTGCTTTTTATTGTATATGTTTGAATAGAACCTTATAAAATGCTCAAGTGACTACACACTCTTAAAGTATACGAGGCAACCTTTGATATGTGACGTCATTGAGGTTAAGAGGCAGTAGTGCTCAAAACAAGACACCTTATAAGGAATGTCAAATGTTTCTAGCTCTACTATATAAATGCCATAACACGTTTTATAATGTTATAATAAACCAACAATCCTGATAGTTTTCCAAGTCACAGAATAAACACAAATAAAAATAAATATTATACTATAAATTTCCCCATAACTGAACATTAATTTATATACAACCTTATTACTTTATGCAAATACAAGTGAATAATAAAAAAATATATAATTTTATTCAAGTAAAAATAAACAAACGTCAAATCGTTTGTCTACACGCGATGTCAATGCAAAAATACAACTTCCAATAAAAGAAACACGAAGCAATAAAAATACAATGGATTTACACGATCACATAAAAAGGAAGTATACAAAGAGTACCTTTCTGTCCACAATTGCGTAACTCAAAACTGTTTGATAAAATATCAACACTTGTAAAAATACATTCAGTATCAAATTTACTTAAAATTTAATTACTGGAATAGGCATATCATAATGTTTTTTCTCAGAGAAATCATTCCCAAAGTATTTAAATACTGTTGCGTATAACTGTAAAAGTTTATCTAGATGTTAAAATAGGCGTACATAGCTATAACGTAGTACGTTGATGCGTAAGCATGCAAGACAATGTGCGAAAAGACAAAAAAAAACTATGGTTGCGTTAATGACTGCAATTTACTTTCAAATCATTAAATAATTAAAAACTATTTTTTTAAAGTAGTTTATCTATATACTTTAGCGGTAAATTAACACCAAACTAACTCGAAAACATCTACAAAATCAAATTCAAATCACTTCAAAATCTTACAAAATGTGCAATTTTTGTATACAAAATGCCAAATGTAGCACTCAACCTACATATGTCACTTCAATGTTAACATAAAGTCATAAAACTTCGCCCACGGCACCAAATTTGATGCATGCAATAGCAAAACTGTGGAACAACTCCATCGTCTTTGTCACTTGTTTCTACTTTGTTAACTTTTATGAAAATTTCTTTTAAAATACAAGGTCAATAATAAATCAAATTAGGTACCGCAATCCGTTCCGCATGAACAATACTTTTATAAAACGTCCTTCACATCACGATACTAAATAATTCGTAAAGTTATTTGATTAATGTCTTCAAAACTTAATATAGAACTAAGTCTGTTGCAAAAATTTAAACGTACAAATCTAAAAAAATCTATTATACTATTCATAAGAACTAATGGTTTTTCAATAGCTGGTAAATTAAAAATTATTAAATTAGTTCTGTCAGATTCCTTCTCTAAAGTATAAGAAAGTTGCAACATCCAACGTCCGTGGCGATATCCAAATGAATTCAAAGGTAAAGTTTTCGAACATAATTGGGCAAAGTTCGTTTTGCCAGCAATATTCAACCTTCGACGTCAGCGCCACGCCGCAGTTCGTTAATTACTTATTCGCTAGTTAGTACCAAGTGCAGGTGAACGATAATGCAGCTGTTACTTTCTGCACTGCATTCTGATTATATTCTCATGTTATCTTTTATTTGCTGAATTATCAAAAAATATTATATTTGACTATATATTATCATTGATACACAATGCAAAGCAGAGGTTATATAGATTAAGCATAATAAATTTTAATTCGTTCATATTTATCTTAGAGATCCATCCGCTATTATTCACGGAATTCAAACTCAAAATCAAAGTTTTTTTATATTTCACATAGGCATAGATTGCACTTACAAAACGTCATACTATAATTGTACGATTCCAAAAGGTAGGTCCATGGAGAAGAACCAACAAGAAATATGAAAACTATTTTAACTTACAAAATTACAGTATTAATATTGACTATTTAAGTATTTAATATTATTAAGAATTAAAAATTTATTTAGTTTAAAAAAAACCTAGTTTGAAAAATATAACTTTTGAAACAGAAATTACTTTTCCTAAACTATTGTCCAAATTACTTTGTGGCTTCTACTTAAGTTTCGATTGTTAAATCTTGAAGAGATCTTATAAAGGTTTTGTGTTCGTGAAAGAAAGCGATTATGGCGTGAAAGTCGGAAACGTTAGCACCAAAATTGGTAGTAATGCTGTAACGATAAAGATAAATGCATCATTGGCTTCCTTTCTGGTCTGACTTAATTTGGAACCATGTTTTGAACCATTAAATTTAAGTAATTGTTAGTGATTTTAAATATTTTTGTTAATTTGTTGAAACATTCTTTTTTTTTAAATCATACAGTTTCATTAAATAAATAATAATTTTGAAGAAGTCAATTATTAGGCAATAACACATTTGAATCTTTTTAATTTATTTATGTTATTTAGTTATTTTATAAGTTGCCCCCAATATTTCCGACACGGTAATAACTATAAAATCAATAAACATAGCAATCACAAATTCAGACTAAATTTCACGGCCGAATTAATTTGATGAAGCCCGATATTTTAGCCAAGATCAGAAGTAAAGTACTGTAAAAAGTAATACATTACAATTACTATTGTTCTCAATACTTTCACCATTTACGCGCATTCTAAAGCATAAAAGATATTTATTGTTACAAACAAATGTTACAAATAGAGCAATTTTATAGCTGAATCACGTGTCGGTTTAAATTATGATTTTAATGATTTTTAACTTTCAATTGTGAAAAACATAATAAATCAACTGTTTTACAAATAAAAAATAATAATACAAAGAAAATATAACTGTAGATAGAAAAAACATATGTACGTAAATAAAAATATATTAATACATAAACATACTATACACAAAACGAAAGTTACGCGTCCATTGAAGTATCAAACCTCTTTTAAGTAATGACAGGTTACAAATAGAGGAAAGTAAGATTCATTGTGAATCATTTCCGTATTTTGTCTATGTGCCAGTTTCTTTTGTACTTGCTGGAGCGTAGGATGATCGTTGTTTGTGAATGAAGTCTTTTATTATTTATGAATCCTCTGGTTTTATATCATGTTTCACTGAACTATTTAATGTTGCCACGTATTTAATAATACGCTTAGTAAACTTAACAATTATTACAATACCTTTCTAATTTAATGAACAAGTTCTTTTTTCATTTATATTATAGAAAAAATAATTATTAGACAAATAAGAAACTATTTTATCCTTAATTAACTGTTTTAAATAAACTAAAAAGATGTTTATATTAGTGAATTCGATAACTATCTGTTTCAATGCGATTATTTGTCACTAAAAAAGACTTTTCAATTACAAAATCTAGATCCAACATGTGCCCTTAGTAATGAGTCATTATTTATCTAAAGAACAGCCGCAAATTAAACTTATTACAGTATTAAATATTATACCGTTTAGTAATTTATTCGAACAGCTACTAGGAAGTATTAAAGTATCACAATGTATGTTTTAATAAATGCTTGCTACTTAACGTCGCTGAGATGTAACGTTTAGCAATTATCGTTTATTAGTTATATGTAGATATTTTTATATTCTTTTTTAACCTTGCAGTTTTATTAACTACCTTAAATTAATATGCATAGTTTACAGCTGGAGTTAACTCCAGCTATAAAATATGCATATTAGTTTGATATAAGCATTTTATTACAAAAAAAAAAAATATTCAGATCCATTTATAATAATCATAACAATATATAATTATTTGTATTTTCTTATTGCCTTACATTTTTTGTTTCTTTTATTTTAAATAATGAATCTTCCTTTTTTTCAGTTTTTGTTTAATTGTGTCTTAAAAAACATTAGGGATTTCAGATGAATATAGCATTGTAAATAATTTATTTCTTTAAAATTTCAATTATAAATTAATTTTCATTATTATTTCAGAAAAATTGTTTTTGTTATGTTACAGTGTTTACTTTTTATCGTCACTTTTATAAATTTTCAAATGACATAAACAAAGGTTTACTTAGTCTATTTCTGACAACCGGTAACATTAATTTAGTTCAGGTTTCTGCACTTCGAGCTCGATCCAGTTCTCAACAATAACGGAGCTACCAACATGGAGATCATTAACACGTGGACAGTCTAGAAAGCCATATATCATTTTAAAGTGACTGATTTATTTGTCTTTTAGTTCGCAAACATTTGTTGCCCTCAATTTGAATTTGTTAAAAATATTTTCCGTATCGACCTACAAGGTCCTTTTAAATTATTGTACCAAAATTCTATATTGTATCAATAAACTAGTTTATGAATCATTAAATAAAAGGTCAACGAGGTAATAAAACAATGAAGTAAAATAAAATAATATCGTCCAAGTATACAATTCGGAATATCGAGTCCAAACAATTAACACTTCCTCGTTCCGCAAGAAATAGCGTAAGGCTCGTCGTTGTACCTATAGAACCGTTATCTGTACTAAATTTACGAGTCGGAACGACCTACTTTGTGGTTTTACATATCAATGGAGATCTGAGGATAACTGAAGAAGACATCTATTATATGTTCAATGTCAGGGGAAATTTCTCTTTTCGCTTGTGTATAAATATTAGTCTTGACAGAATGATGATAGAGTTCTAATGTGTATGATTTATTAAATTTATTATTCGAATATTTGATGACTCATCATGCATGGGAATACAGTATTTAATTTTTTTATAAACATTAATATTAATATAGTAGGAAATGCATTATGTTGAATATAAAAAATGAAATCATCGTTTTACAAATCTATTTCAATTCAAGGACCGCTAATAAACAAAAAGCTTATTTATAAATTCCTTGCACATTTACATATTTTTATTTTACCCTTTAAAAAGAAGGTTCTCCTTTTTATATATAGGTACGTATTAATGTACGTGAGTATGTATATTGGTGTGCTCGAGATTAAACATTAACATAAAAAATATCTATTGTTTAGAACTTTGCAGTTCTCCAATTAAGAAGTCGGTTTTTCTTGATTCAAAATTTTTTTTATTTCTCAAACTTGGATTCTAATGTTTGTTTAACAGAAACTTACCGTGATACAAGTTTTTATTTAAAACATAGTTGAATTGTATAATATGTACCGGTTATTATTGGGTGCGCCGCATCGGTGAGAGGCCGGTCAGCCTTGGTGCATGGATCAAACACTTCCTTCTAATAAAGTTATTCTATGTTATAAACGATGACAAAGGCCAATAAAAATAAGAATTGGCAATAAATTTATAGTGAATCAAGAAAATAAAGAATCATTTATTTGTGACTGGTGTGTACAATTTTGCTATCAATAAAAATTTAATAATAATAAATAAATAAAAATAACCAATTATAATTAATAATTTATTTTATTTATTTTTAAATAAAACTATTTTTACGGATTAAAACTCGATTATAATTTGGTTATATTTTTTATTTTAACCCGACGTTTCGAATACTTTGCAGTAATCGTGTTCACGGGTAGACGAGATGTAGGTGTCTGTCGTCGTGTCTGTGTCTATTCTTTATTTTTTCTGTCTATTATTTCTAAAGTATAGTAAAAATTTAACACTGATAGTTGGGATCATTTCTTTTATAAACCTTTTTTCTGCTTTATTTCTTTTTTTTAATCAGACTTTTCATAAAAAAACATCAAGAAACTTAAAATAAATTCTTTTAATTTGCCGGCTATGAACCTTGAACTAGATTGCTCCAGATAAGACAATAAAACCCAGACAATTTCACTTGCTAATTATGCAAAGCGTACATTTGCCATGTGTTACACTCGAAAAAATGCACGACAGTAAAACAAAAAATGGAAGTATATAACTTTTGCATGAATTCATACAGTTTGCTAAAGTAATGAAAGCACAATTTTGTGATAATATTTCACACCTGCTTTTGTAGCCAGCTGTGTGACTAAGACTCTGGAAAACCGACTTATCAACCAACTGTCGTTAGTCACCGATTAAACTAAATGTAAAATAATTTAATTAATATAGCATCGTTAAAATATTATTAATTGCAACATTAGCAGTTTATAGATAAATTATGCAATATAACATAAAATAATTACATATTATGATTTAAGTATTTACTTTGGATATATTAATGAGAACTGACATGCTAATATAAAATGAACATCATTAATAAGAAACCTAAATATATTTATCACAAATTTTCTTTTCTATTTTCAATGTAAAAGAGTCTTGATAAATTGTTCTTAGCTTTGTGACATATTTGAATTATGAATTACATATGTCAAATTTTATTTTACTTACAGTAAATATTGAAGATTTATATATTTTTTTTAATTTAAATAAGCTTATCGAAACAGTTCGTAGAAAAAAATAAAAAGTTATTTAAAAATAGCAAATAGAATATATGTCATTATCAGAGAGACTGTAAGGGTAACATTGTCCAATAACTTCATAATTTAACCAAAAATAAAGAAAGAGAAAAGAAAATGCCACAAATTATTTCACCAAGACCCCTAAAGCTCTTAATATCAAATTCTATGTTATAAAAAAAAAGTTGGTATTCTTTGATAAATCTGTTATTAGTTAATCCTTCAAACAATTTAGAGTCAATTAATAATTTGATAACTTTATAATCTAAATAAATAATCGAGTAATATTAATTATATTGTTACTATTTAAACAAAATGTGTCCGAGTATCAATAACATAATTAAACAGCAATAATAATAATTCAATGAGACTAATTTATAAGAAATTTCCCTGTATAATGAATATATTGTAGGCAGCCTATAGATCTTTTACATTCTATTGCCAACTTTCTCCGTCAAACATTTCAATAATGAAGGTTCGATAATTTCTCCGCGAGAACAATTAAGATAATAATGTACTAATAAAGTAACAGTAAATAATAATGTACTAATAAAGTAACAGCTCAATTAAACATTGTAAAAGTCTGAAGTATTTAACACGTGCCTTATTTGATGCCGCCTATAACTACTAAATGAAACCTATTTTCTATTAGAAAATATAAACATTTGAATATGTTTTATATAATGTTTGAGACAATTCAAAAACAAAATCAAAATCTTTATTGAAATTTCATTTTTAACAAAGCATCTTTTCATTGTCAAAATACCACCAGCTTGGAAAAATATTCAACAGACTTGTAAAGAGCAGACGACAGAAACTCAGCTTGTTTATCAATATTAATATAATATTATACTTTTCGTTTGTTTTTTAACTATCGCAGAGTATCCAGAAATTGTTACACTGAGAGTTTACCAAAAATGATTTCTGGAAAATATCTCTCGAAAATATTTAAGCAAACAAGGCAGTAGACGATATAATATTACATTATTTTCGTTAATTTAACTCGACATAATTATTCATTGAACGATGTTTATTGATAACAGTTGTAATGCCATATAATGTGTAAATTATTTTTTTAATAATAAACCTATATCATATACACGTTTACAAAAAAAAATAAAAAATCACATTTTCAAATTTACTTATTTTGAATTCGGAACAACTGATTACAATGCTGTAGTATAACATCTTAAAGGATCTGATCTGAAATTCATTATAAGGTGAAGTTGAATGCGAAAATAAAACCGTACAACAATAAACAGCGTCAGTGAGAAAGCTAAAGCATAACAAACACAAAAGTGAGAAAGATGAAAGCTGGATCACATTTTTTCGCAATCATGATCTCATATTCCCAGAACTTTACAATAGCGCCGTTTGTAAATAAAATGAGATTATGAATCGTAATAGTGACAGATGTAAGCATCAATGAAAGTGTTGCGACATCTTTTGGATGTTATAATTAAGACGCAATTATTACAACACTCGCTTTCATACTCGTGAGATAAATATAACAAGCTTTAGTGTTTAAGATATAAACATTTAAAACTGAACTGTAAAGAAATTATGTTTCAACAAAACTATTTTACGGATATAACTCGCGTTTAGTATCACATTTTTTTTTTAATTTACACCCGACGTTTCGAATACTTTGCAGCAAACGTGTACACGGTAAGACGATATATTGGTGTCTTCACCTATTAAAAAAATCCGTAAAATAGTTTTATTGAAATGTGTAGTACTCGTGAAAATGTTAGAAAACATTAAAGAACTTATAAACAAAAATATTCAATACAATTGCATATATATATATATATATATGTATGTATATATAAAATTAACTTAAGTTTTAGTGTAGCCTTCAAATATATCACAGTAGTCATAAAGTGTATCAGTATTGCGATACATGTTAACAAAGAAAAATTACAATTAAAATGAGTGAGCTATCGTTTACAAATTCTGTGCACTGCCTTAAGCAATATTAAATTATTTAAAATTAACAATAGTAAATTACAAGTCATTAAATTGAAGTGCAATAATAATCATAAACGTGACTTTCGTTTTACCAAAGTTTCACTTATTGCAACTAATGAACGAATATTTAGATTTACGAGTTCTGAGTCAAGTTCTTGCTAATAAATCCTACAATTATTATGAATTCTAATGGTTATGAGGACGTCTGTATGTTTTTTACTTTTTCACGCAAAATTACGGTTCAGTTTTGGATAAAACTTTAAAGTAAAATAGGCTATAATCCAGCAATATTTTATGTAATTTGGCCATTATATAAATATAATTATCAAGTAAATCGAAAAAGATCCTGCCCTTAAAGAATTATCTCAACGGGTGCTAATTAAAACGGTAAGATACCGTAAAATTGTTTCTAAAATAGTTCTGAAAGTCCACTATAGCATATGTATCTACTTTTTATGTAGAAACTATTAAATCCAAAATAGTCATAAATATAATTAAATTTGATACTTTTTTAAAAAACACAATTTAAAGTATTTTTTAAATTCATATGATAATTTTTTGAACTAAGTAACACAATAAGAAGAAATTGCATGAAGAAATTGTTCTTAATTGTAAGCGGAGGTGAAGGGAAGGTGTAATTTGCTATTTGTTTATATTCCATCAAATCGAGCGAGCGAAGCCACGGGCAGAAGATAGTTCTACATATATTAAAAATATATATTAACAGACTTCAATTACAAATGTAATATAATATTTTTTTTCATATAACTTATAAAATATCGTTAAATGAAATAAGTTTATAATACTGCAATTTTTTTATAAGCAATAAGCTATTGCGTATACTTTGTTAATATTTTTCAATCTATTGTTTCAAAACAATACCAATAGAATGGCCTCTAGCTTTTATTCTCCATTCAATATGATAAATTGGTAATAACATAGAATTATACTTGCGGGCAAAATAAACCTGCGCCGGCGCATTACAACACATTGAGAAATTATCAATAAACAATATATTGCGACGACATGAAAATATTTTATCATGTTTAAATTTCGTTTTATAATAACTACTAATTACCGCTAATTATATATCTAAATGCGTTTGATAATTTTATAATAATAATTCAATGTAACTCATAATTTATTAAAATCAAAATATTTGAAAATTTAAAATCAAACCTGTTGTATCTTCAATTAAGCTTAAAAAATAATAAAATAATTTTTTTTTTCACATTGTTATTTCTTAACAAAATACATTAGAGTTGGTTAGTAGTAGTAGCTAGTAGTAACTTCTAATAGACATACTTAGAAGCTGGAGTAACTGTCGCAACTAATTTCATCAATAAAAGTCTAATGCATTCATAAGGTCATTTGTTTTGTAATTGTATTGTAAAAATAAATCTACTTTATTAAAACCACAATGATGATAATGTAATAATTATAAAATATAAAAATTGTATAATTGTTACATTACCTTATCATAATATACAAATAAACTAGGAGCGCGAAGTAGACCTCAATTTGACCCGATGCGCTCGCAAAATCTCGGTATATTGAGCACAGCGAGATGCAAACAGCACCGAAATTGTATTTACAAAACGACGATGCATTCTGTACTCAACTATATATATAAGTCTATGGGATTTTAGCTTTTCCGTGATAAGTCCTCAACGACATCGGATATTTGTTTTTTTTTTTTTAAAACCTCCACAAGGCTGAAGTCTATGTGCAAAATTTGTAAATTTTCGCATATATACCGTTTTTGATTGATAATTGCACAAAGGATGTATAAAAATCTCTCATAAAGAGCTTCTCTCAATAAATATCATTAACCTTAGAGGTGTTAAAAATTACATCGATATGAATAACAAATCTACATCTGATATTATGATAACCCCAAAGTTTAAGCATTTTGTCTGTATATATTTACTTATTAAGGATCTTATAACATATAGCGCGTCTGCTGCAAGGCTAAAGGAATGCGTACAAATGCCACGCTTTACTCCGCCCGTTACATTATTCCAAATGTCAGAATCGTGATTTTTGTCGTGAAATATTTCGCAAGCTGTGTGCAATTTCGTAGATGTTTGTGAGGTTACTGTTCAATCGAGCGATATGAAGTTTAAGAAATCGATGTAAATAAAAATGGATTACAACCCTTTTTTTCTTATTATAAACAGGACAGCGCTTGACCAGAGATCGCTTGTTGGTAAGCAACTCAGTGATCTAAAATGGACCACGCCTGCCTAGAAAAGACCGATTCACTCTCGACTTAAAGAAACCCAGGTTGTAATTCTCAGAAAGCAGAGAGTTCGGAAGCAAATTACCGGAAACTAATCTGGAACCCTGACCAGTTGCAGATATAATGACGTCACAAACAAACAGATTAATGTTTCGAGTTATATCCTTTAAATAAGGTTACCAAGACAATATTATACACATTCACAAAGATTCCCAGCTATCTAGATAATGCGTTTATAATGGTGGTATTAAAGAAACTATAGAAAGTAGGTAAGGTTATTTAAATGAGGTTTACATTATTTGAATCACTTTATTTATGACCGAAATAAATAGAGCGAAGCGAATTTATCTTCGTATAAATTATATTATCTATAAATCTCGATGAATCAAAATTATAGCTCGTATTCTAGCGATAGCTATAATTCTAATGGGTCATATCATTTACAGTTTAAAATATAGTCGACAAAGTATCAGGTCAGTTCAGTGGAGTGGAACGAAAAAATAATAATTACTAAATTCGAAATGGCAAAAGAAAAGAAATACGATAATTGCAAATTAATGATTTAGATAAGGTAAGTAAACAAGTCCTATTGAAGTAATGAAGTTTTTATTGTGTTCTCGTTTGACCTTGCGTTCCGGAAGAAATTAAACTGAAATTTTTTGCTCTCACGATTTGCTAATGTTTCGTCTTATTTTATTAAAACGTTTTTCATGGTCAGTATTTTATTTTAAAGTTTTTAAGTATATTATAAAAATAAAATAAATATATTGCAATTTATGCCCAGAAATCGGTTATTTCATTATGTATAATATATAAATAATACTTACATAAAAAGAAGATTGGTTATAAATAATTTATATATTGAAATCCAATGCGTACAACGCAACGCAAACAATCAATATAGTTATCATCTGAAAGAGATATATTGTCAAATTTGTCTGTTCTCAAATCCTTTTTATCCGCTTTGCTATTTTTATAACTTGCTACTTGCTACTTATTCGAATGGCTTATTTTTGAACTTATTCTGATTTTTACAAATAATATTAGCATATATTTGCAAATTATGTGTGACCGTGATACCTAAAACGTTGATCACGAAGTAACACCTTCATTTCTTTTTTTGCCTTGGATATTTATTTGACAAACTAATTTATAAATGTGTCAAATTTGAAATATGTGAAACAAAATACTATGTAAAATTAAACCTGTATTTATATGTATAACTGATTTTAAGAAAAAATAGCAAGATTTTTGTAATCATCAAAAACTTAAAGAGAAAATCTTATAATAATAATCCACATATTCACTGTTTATGGTGAAGGCATATAAAACGAAAATGTCGCTATAATACTTATAGCAAATGCTTCTTGCAAGTCGCATAGTTTCAAACTAATAAACCACTGCGGTAGGTCGTCAGCATAACATGGATTCAAGGTAATCCTTATCTAATCGAGTCATTGAATAAACTCTAATTCCATCTAATGCCCAGACATCCGTGTGAACATATTTTGCATTACATAGTAAAATCTAATCAAGTATGGCAACCGTGATGATTTATTACTTATGATGGGTGGTTAAAAGATTACTAACGTAAAACAATGACGGTAGATCATGAAAGTCATTTGGAAACATTACCTAATTATGATGTTGCTTTTCTATTAGTCTTTCCTTCAACTTTAATATAATAGTAATAATATAATTCCTACATCTGGGTCGTAAATTTCAGGGACTGTTGGCACTCTTCTCTCTGCAACAAGTTGGGAGTAGCACCTGCTCGGTAAAACCATGGATTGCTAAGAAGCTTCGTCTCATAAGGTTCTAACCATTCAGTAGTCTTTTAAGTCAAGCAATTATAAGAATAGTTTTAAATGATTTTATACAAATTATCTTCAATTACAAGGTAATTCAAAATTTTATGGTTTAATTTTGACAGCATAATACGGAATGCTATAACAGACACAAACGTCCGGATCCACGGTTCGTTGCATACATACCTAAGTACTTACTTTTATAGAATTTTAAATCTTATGGTGCAAGTAATAGAGCTATACCTCTAGCATGGAAAAGTTTAAAGATGGTTGTGAACGTCAGAATACCTTGACTTGAACATAGAATAGTTCTATTCCATGAAATTAATAGTTTCTATTATTTAAAAATAATAATAATAGTATTTATATAAGAGTTATTTTTCCTATAAAACATAAACTGCATTAAAGCTTTCCAATGCTACGAGGTGTTTCTAATTTAATAGTTGCAGAACTTTCCTTAAGAGTGTAAATAAAAATAAAGAATGAGAGAAAACCCTACTTTGTGAATCGATAGCATTATTAGAGTTACTATCATAAAAGTGATTGATTGGTTCATATAATGTTAATGGAGATATATATATTCTCGTTTATAAAATAATTTGTTGCAAAACAAAAATTGAATTGTGTTAGATTGATGCCGCCGTTTGTGATATGAATTCGTGATTACTATTTCCTTTTATTTTGTTTTTAATTTATTCCATATATTGTAGAACACATATATACAGTCCAGTGCTATATATGCTGTTACTTGCGTTTCCAACTGTAGATGAACAATTTTATTGACTATAAGGACAATTAAGAGAAGTAGCGTAATACTAGATAACCTTCCTTATGTGCCTATCTCAATCAGAAAATACCGCATTTTTTAAAATTAGCGCTTTTAATGAAACAAACTTTTTCGATTTTTGAATGTCATATAGATTTAAACGTACATTTGACACAGATAACACCAATACTCAGAAAAATCCATGGATTATAAGAATTAAGTCTTCAACTAAAACTTTAAAATTCAAATTGAATATTAACAGCAAAAATTAATAATGGATAATCCATTTTTTGTTTCTAAAAATCGAAGCTACCATATTTTTCTTAGATTAGTAGTGTTAATAGCAGACTTATAGATTTGGTTTGCAGAAAGCTATCTAAGCTAACTTCAATCTCGGATTATCGCTCGATTAATTATTAATTTCGTTAGTACGCATCTAAGCAGAATCTTAACGGATATTAAGTGCAACAATCATGCACGAAACAACACCAATTTTCCGATGCGCTATTATGATAATAAGGGCATCAGTCTCAGATGCCTCACGTATCGTATTTTCATCATGGATGTTAAAGGGACGATCCAAATTGTTCTTGGTTATGTACTTTGCAATTTCAATCATATTTGCTGTAGTATAAGGTTTAATATCCTAAAAAAATATTCTCGTTTCCACTTCACGATTCGGTGTTAAGCGTTGTTAAAAGTATAATTTATAATGATCGATAGTTAAAATTGCATGGAGTTCGCGTGTTTCATTATAGAACGATTATTTGTTTCCGAAATACAGGTAGCAGTTAATCGCAAACTTTTATAATTTAACATTGTTATTTTGAGCAGTTTGTGAGAATGAGATTTCAGACTATGTAACAAACAATTGATTTTTAAAATTAATCAATAATTTATTTTGCGATTTTTTTTCGAAGAGTCTTTACTATTATATATACTTTAAATTTCACATTTAGAGTGAATAGGTTTCTACAAGATAAAGCGTGCAACATCGTAAACTACAGTCTACTTAACGTAAGGCAGACTGTAGTGTAACGCGAAACTAATTAGTTAAAAAAAACATGATAAAACTTCAAACATAACTATTAGTTAATAGTGATTGAACTCTTCATAAATAAATAGAGTTACTAAACTCTATATAAATATATAGAGTGTAGAATAAACTAAGCGAATCGATTTCACGCCTTCGATTTTATCAGACATCTTGAAATCTGAATTACTAGAGAATACTATTTACAATTGTCTTCCACTTCCCACGAAAATCAATAATCAGTGCATCACTTGTTATTTATTATTTGCCTAAAAGGTATGATTTTAATTATACTAAACACAGTATTATAATATTATATATAACTATTCGGCTGTTAAAATTATCAGAATTTGTCTGATTAATTTCGAAACGGTCCTTATCTCTGGTCATGAGCTCTGAGCATGGTGGAATCGCTTCACGCCGCCATTCCGAACGTGAAGCAGTACGCCCGTACCTAATTATGTTCAATGTATTTGTACGGTTTTAATAGTTAATATCATAATTTTATAATTGTTTAAGTCAGACTAGTCTTGAATTTAATCTGAACTGATTCACGCCACGATTCCGATAAATTTCAAGTGAGGTATATAATATAATATTAATCATGAATCATGAAAGTCTTAATAAGAAACGTGCATAATAATTAATATCAATATTTTGTTTTTATTTTATTTATAACAGTGAGAGTAGTCTATATAGTTTATTAATTTAATGGGTATATTTAATAATTTTGTAAATATTTTTAATATTTTTTTCCGTTTCTCGTTAAAAATAGCAACAAAATTGTTAAGGCTTTTTTAAACACCCAACCAACATATGTAACAGAAAAAGAAAAAATAAGAGGATGAAATAAAACACAAAAGAAAAATTTATTAATTTTTTTATATGGTTATTTTTTTTATAATTAAAACACCCTGAGTCACAAATAATATTTTATATTTTTAAACGCATTTTTCTTTAGAAGTAGTAAAGTGAAAAGCTTTGATTTATTAACCAATCACTAAGTATAATTATATTTCTATAGACGTAACACGCAGATGTTCATAACTCCTAAGCCGTCCAATAAAATTGAAATATTAATGCCAATATTTGTACTATAAATATAATAATACTTGGATACCAATATTTAATTTGTAGTTATAAAACCTTTTTTAAATGTCTATAATATCTATACATACTAAATCTGAAGCACTTTTAAACTTTTAAAGATACTTTTAATTATTTTTTTCTTACTTTTTTCTCAAATATATACGAATATATTTTTTTTCTTTTTCAAAAGTTTTTTAGATTTCCTAACCATCAATAAAAATAGATATTTAAAATTGAAATTTATTTCATGCAGTTTAGAAAGATACAATACAAAAAAAAATGTTTAGTAATTTTTGTTAAAACCCTATCTGTATACCTACAATCGGATTAAAAATAAAACTTTTTTTTGGTTTTTGACATTAGACTACGAACTAACAATTCAAAGAGTTAGAAGTTAGAAGTGCGTTTAAAAACAGATCACACGTGTAATGCTGTTCAATTGTCTAGTTCGATCATTAATTCTGAATATGGGGTCCATTTTGTTTTGTAAATAAAAATAACAGAGTAAATAAAATGTTTATTTTCTTTTGTAATCACTGAACGAGTTAAAAGAATAAAATACTAACTGTTTAATGGAGAGATAAATGATTTTGAAAGGTAGTTTTTTTAACTCAATAGTTTTATTAACAATATTCGGAGTTTTTTTTATAAATGCATATTTTTTTTATTTATGTATGTAATTATATAACATATTACATTATTAAACAAACAAATCTATATGGTTATTGATAGAAAATTAAATATTGCTAATCAACTTAATTAAAATAAAACATTTCTAAGGTCAAACTATGCTAAGGCCTTTCTCTTATATAATAACTTTTATAGTAAGTTAGCGAAAGTGGTATGACATCTACAAACGTGGCAACAGATTTCGATTTTCACTGTGATAGACCGGTCTCAAGATTATTATAATCATAAATAACATAACATGTAGCCTGGCTCACGCACCAAAGATGGACCTTCACAACTGCCATGTGGAGGGGGCCACATGGAAAAAAGGGAACAGGAAGACCGCCTGCATGATGGGAGGATGATGTTAGACAAATACCAAGCACAAATTGATGCCAAAAAGCCCAAAATAGAGAAGTTTGTCCATCTTTGGAGGAGTCCTTTACCCACTCTTGGGGTCTCTGATTAAATTTTTCAAATTAGTGCTTTATATTCTATTTATTGCAGTTAAAAACAAATAAAGGCCTTTTAATTATTTTTTCTTTTTGTAGTTTATTTTTTTTTTATTTTACATATAAAAGTAAACATACGTAACAAATACAAATAAATAGTAAAATTTAAACGCCTAGTTCTGTTGATATTTACTTAGAGATGAAGCTAATAAAAATATATTCAAAAAAAATTTTTATCAGTTATGATATCACAAATGTAAATTCTGATACCGACATCCTAGTGGAGGATAAAGTATACAGAGGTAATAAAGATACCAAAAAAACATACAGTCACAAAAAATATATCAAGAATTATAGCTATTACCATACCTGGTTATTATTTGTTCTTTGGGTTATTTTAGAATTAAGGAACGTCGTCTCGTTATACATGTTTACACAAGCAGGATGATGCAGCTCATAAAAGTTCATATCAAACCTGTTTTGATTGGTCTAGGATCTAGAAATACTCGTTTTTGATAAAACTTTATTTATGGGCCATTAATAGAAAAGAAAAGTCATTTTTATTCTATTTCATTTTGTGCTAGATTGTTGTAAAAAAATAAGAATTCCTTTTTTTAGGTACTAACAATAGAGAAATACACAAATAATACTTAGATATATAATACACGAATAATACTCGAATCAGCATTCACTGGAATACACAAACATCTGTCCTGTGTGGAAATCGAACCCACTATCTTTGGTTCAGTAGGCAGGGCCAAAAACCACTAACCACAATCGACTTATTAATTTATAGTATAAAAAATTGCTTAATTTTATATTCTATACTCAGTGAGCCGACCATTAATTCTCAGATCATTTGTGATGAACAATATTCACATATATACTAAAGTTCATGGTAACAAAGACAAAATTTTCCATATATATACAAATTCATAAAAACATCTTTTGACCTTTCTGTAAGTGATTTATAATTAATTATTTAGACAATTGAAATATTATTGAATTTTAATTTAAATAATCTTAGATTAAAAAAATATAGAACTAAATAAATCTGATTACAATTTACGATTTTTATAAAATTTAAATTAGTCTTTCCATTTTAAATGCAGTTGCTTTATTTTAAACTGAAAGTACAATAAAACCATGTTTAAAAAGACTTAGGACCAATGATCATAAAGAGTCAACTTAAAATCTACCTGTCCCATCCATATTAGTTAGGATTTAAAATGTCATTGAAACTAGAATTAAGATACGCACTCAAACACTAACACACGCAAACTCACACATACACACACACACACACACACACACACACACAGATATAACAATTAGGTTTTAAAATGTCATAAAAACCAGAATTGAGATCGTACACATAACTCAATACACAACACTCACACTCACACTCCCATACACACACACACACACAAACACAATCAATCAAACTCACACACTAAAACTAGTAGGTGTACAAAAATAACTACAAAAAAATTGTTTCTAAACATCATATTATCACGTTACAAGCACCTATAAAGTTATTTGCTTCATCGCGTGATAATTCTCCGTAATCCAATAAATAATCATTTACACTAACGTGTTAAGGTTACCTACCTATCTTTATTAAATAACATGCTATGAACAAGCCATTTTTGTGTTATGTAGTTATTATGTAGTTTTTTCTTATATTATTCTTTTAGTTCAATTCATATTATTTTGTTTATTAATTTTCGCCCATCTGTATTTTTTTTTGTATATTTATTGCTTATATTGAATAATCTACAAATTTTATCAATTTAAATACAGAAAAGTTTTAGGATATTATATACATTTCTATTTATTAATTGTTGATGACCCAGCCTGCTGCTCCAAAGGTCAGGAGTTGTATTCCCACACAGGACAGTTGTTTGTGTTTTGCTGCTTGCTGGATCGAGCCAGTCTGATATGTATGTCCGTTATTATTGTTTGTGAAAAAAAAGCGATAAGTAAATTAATTCCATCCCTTAATTCTAAAAAATTATAATTTTAAGCTTCTAACTTTTACCTTGAAGTATGAGAAAATAAAAGTGTATCCAAATCGTTGAAAATCTGTAACAAAAAATAAAAAATAATCATTAAGATAAACATTTTGTATTATAAAAGTGAAAATAATGTGAAAACATGCGATTGGTAAATCAGTGGCTGTGATATGAATAATAGAAACTAAAGGTAATGACACAGGGACATTAAGTTGAGCTCATCGGGTTCAAAGAACGAACATCATCAAATAGTAGTTAGTCTCAGAATGACGCCCACCAACCAACAAAATTAGCCAACATATTGCTTCCATCGAAAGTGAAAATAACGAAAGTAAGAGGTGATCAGACGAGTTGATCCAGTGTTTTGACAAATTGCAAAAAACAACTCTGTCTTCTATAGGAGAGGTCTGATAATACTATAATAGAATATAGGCATATGAATATTATTATTAACTTATGCAAACGGTATCACAATTACATAAGTTTATAATATCAAGTATATGCTCTGAATTAACGAATCGTATCGTCATATTGTATCGTATCGTATTTGAATAAAGATAAGATAAATATTTATGTTTCAAGAAAAGTTAAAGAAAGAAAGTAGAGACTAGTAAGATTAACATACAGTCTGCCAAATTGTTACTATTCTTTAAAAAAGAAATCTAAAATAGTCTAAAGAAAATCTCAATTTTTCTTATTCAAGACTGCTTACTGTCAATATATGTATATGTATGTCGTCTGATAGGTATAATGTATATAATATAATATATCTGTGTATATTTATTGCATGTAACCCATATAAATATAGTAAAATTAATCGACTTATGCAACCAAAAGAGTACATTGACACCGGATTCAAGTGACAAGTACATTGCGGAAGTGTTTACTGTAAGGTAATTATTTTTATTACTTATTGACTTTTAAATTTATTATATAATTAAATTTATTTTTTTTTATAACGACATAATAAAAAATATACTATTCCGTGAATGATTTACTGTTTTAATATTATATTATTAAAGTTAACAATATTAACACCGCGATTTCACCATTCTCAGAGCTCATGAGTAAGAGGACCCCAAGTGGGTTCGCAACTAGTCGGACAAATTGTGATAACGTTAGCACAGACAGACAATTATATTTAATAATATAACTATAATTACATTAGCTATTACTTGCGGTGGCATCCGCGGAGGAACGATTTTGACCTATGTGAACTTGGCACCCGACTTTGGAAAAGGTAATGTTTTTTATTTTTATTTGGTAGCTATCTATAAGTAGTTGATAGTAGTGAAATTAATTTCGTTTGTAGTAGACCAAAAAAAAAAAAAAATTAAATTAAAAAAATGTCATCCCCCAAAATGAAAAAAAAATATTTTAAAGTCGGATTCTTATAAAGAGACGTTAGTAGTGGATTGTAGTAAATTTCTTTTTTTTTTTTGAAGTAACAAAAAAAAATTTAAAAAAAAAAACATGTTCAAGTATTTATTGTCTCTGGAACATTGTGTCCGAAAAATGTTAAGAAAGGTTTGTAGTGAAAGAATTTTCGAGAACAATAAAAGAAAAGTTAATCATAACGGGTCAAAATGAAAAAAACGCTAATATCACTAGTTGTGATGCAATTACTTCCGGTCGGAAGGATTTTAAAATTACTACAAACGTTAGAAATGACTGCTGAACGACTGTAGAGATTTGTAGTGAAAGAATTTTAAAGAGAAATACTAGAAAAGTTGATAATAATGGGTCAAAATGAAAAAAACGCTAATGTCACTAGAATTCGATTCACACGTGTTAAATCTCTTTAAAATTCTTTCACTACAAACCTCTACAGACGTTCAGCAGTCATTTCTATCGTTTGTAGTAATTGTGGAATTCTTTATACCGGAAGTAATTGCATCACAACTAGTATACTATTGATTATAAAATTAAATATATGTATATAATATTAAAAAATAAAATAATAAAATAAAACCAAAAAAAAATGTTTCTAGAACCTGTGTCTATTGTCCTCTCGGTCACAGCTCCCAATCCTATTATTAACATTGATATTGGAATAAAGGTGTTATGTCCTAAGCAATAAGATTCATCTAAATATATTCTCGTATGAGATTGTAGAACTCTAGAGGCGTTGAACTCTATTCTACGCACGTTGAATCTAAATATGCCGTAATTATTTATTATGTTACATAACTATGTTATAGAAAATATAATCCTATAATATTTAAATGATCTATCGTATAAATATTGTATAAACTTTCTATGACACACTTTACGTACATGTGTTACTTAATATAATATTTATTTTAGATTCTTCAAATTTGTGAAGAACATATTTTAGCTGTTTAAATAAACTTAAACAGGATATGATAATAATTTTTAACATATATATGTGTAATGTACATTGTATCTACGTTTCCAGTAGCAACCATATTATTAAATATAAACAGTGGCGTAACTGCGAGTATACTGAGTGAGGCCCGTCGCAAATTTATCGGATGGGTCCTTACTTGACCTATGCTCGCAGTTTTTCTGATGGGGCCCCTTTTGACTGGGGGCCCGAGGCTTTTTGACGTTTTTTCACCCTATTGTTACCTATTAGATAATGAACTAAAATATTAATTATCAATATATATATATACATTTCATACGTGTTCTTGATTACAAAGAGCCTAAAGAGTAAAGTTACACAACATTACATTTAGTTAAAGATAAGAACTATAACAATTATCGTTAACGAATAACTTATTAACATCAAGTTGCATAAGTAAATTATGTAACTAGTTCTATAATAATCACGTTTCCTCTAGAGAGAGAATCCCCAGTCTGAACGAGGCCTAATTATTGTTAGGTATACAATTTGAATTATTTTGAAATAATCACTTAAAATTGAAAAATCATACGATATATTTTAAATAATATATTATTAAAATATATATATTAACACAGCTTTGTATATCGTATGATTTATCATTAAAGATAAAAAATTTACGTGAGGTTTGTAATATATTAGCTTTATACGTGCTCAATGATATCTTTACTTTCAATAACTATATTATTTTTAAAATAATATCACGTAAATGAATCTAATTTAATTATATATTAATATTATGTTATGATTTATCAACTAATATGTCACTGAGAAATAAAAATTCAGTATTGTTATTTCGGAATTTTCCTCAGATTTTTATTTTAAAATAGATGTTCAATGCTTTTATGAAAGGTCAAGGTAATTTCTAGAAGAATGACGTTATAAAATACATATTATGAATACTGACACTTACATCTCGTCTCTTGAACACGATTGCTGCAAAGCATTCGAAACTTCGGGTTAAAATTAAAATGCAACCAAAATTATACGCGAGTTAAATCTGTAAAAAATAATTTTATTTCAAATATTATGAATACTCAGATACAAAAAATATATATAATAGCATATATTCCAATGATAACTACTTTAAGAATTGACATACAAAACAAAACTAAAACCTTCAAGTAACATGACCGAAATAACGTAACAAAATATTCTCTAGTGTGAAGAAATATGCATGTCTCATTAGTATTGCCTTCACGATACTTGACGTTGAAACGGTTTTTCTAACCCTTTCTTTAAAACGGCTGCACAAACACGTTTCAAGGAACACACAACGATAGTTACAATATTAACATTTCAATGGTTTTATTTCTTTTTTGTTAGTTTACATGTATACATATAATCTCCCTGTCATGTCTGTGTGTCTATCTGTGTGTCTGTCTGTATGTCGCGTCCCTTTACTCGAGGAAGCATCGTAGAGATACGTGTAATATCACTCGAAAGCTCTTAGCTTAAAACGAGGAATGACTTTATTTAGAAATTTAAAAATTTTCGAAATTTTAGCGGAAAAAGCTGTAATTCAAAAACTATGCATGTTAGAGCAAAATGTCCAACAGAAAAGTTATTCCTTTTCAAGAGATCTATCGAATGGCTATTAAAAAAATTTAAATACTACACTGAATCCACATACTACAATTATTGAATTGTAGTATGTGGATTCAGTGTTTTTTATTGAAAAATATTGCTTAATCAACGACGAATACATCATTTTCTAGACGCCCGGACATCAGGGACGGGCCACACCAGCTAGTTAATAATATTTATATATAACTAGCATTTCTTTGTTATTCTGACATTTAGAAGTTAAGTTTTCTGCGGTTTCATGACAAGTAATTTTCTAAGGAATGCAGAAATTATTTCGCCCTTGTAACAAGTGATCTTAAATAATTATATTATACAAATTTGTTCTAACAAAAAAAACATTGAAAGGAACATCTCATAGTTGTTTATTATTTAACAAAAAATAATGATTTACTCTGATAATGCTATCAGTTTTAAACAAAAGTTAATAGGTTAATATTAAATATTAGTAAAATATTGGTCAAATATACCTATAAATGCTCATTTTATTATAAACACGAAAACAATTGTTTAAACCGCAACGTAACAAATATTTAGAAAATAACAAAATTGTAGAAATGACGCAGAAGAATGTTTATTTATCGTTACCAATTAAGAATTTGTTTAAACTTTAATAACATAATAAATCTTATAATTTAGATAAATTGTAAAAGGTAATTTAAACATCATTGTCCACTTTTAAAGTTACAGCCCAAAAAAAAACTTAAAAACAATACTCTATCGCTGTAATATCTATTACATATAAATATTTGGCTATACTCACGTGAATTCTATCGAAATTTGCCCAACTAGTTCCAAACCCAGAATTGGACCGTGAATTGTTCACGCTGCTATTCCTCATGCCCCGGGCTCATGAATAAAGATATCAAATGAGTTGTACTGGTCGGGAATTAACTCTGATATATATGTGAGTACTGGATAATTATATATAATAATAATGACAATAATAATGAATCACGAAACTTTAAATACAAAATAATAACTGTAATATATCTCAATGACATACATTTACATTCCTAGCATCCGTTTTCATTGAAGTCTAGAAAATCGACACCCATGACGCTTGTAACAAGAATATTTCCTGTTTTTGCACTCCACTTGTCTAGATTTTTTCACACTAGGTATTTCATTACAACTCAGGTATACACTGATTTTATATATTTACTGGACAATTCAAAATATTACTCAAGAAAGCTGGTGGGTTCTTTTTCATATGTTCACGAAATCTCAATTAAATCAGTTTTTTAAAACAATACAATATATACATTAACAGATAAACCACTTTCGTTTACTATTTAAGCAAATTTAATCTGTACATGACGTTTTCACATGCTTTCTAATCGACCGTGCGTATGCGCATACTGTGATTTGTGATATCCATACATCCATAAACTATGGTAAAACTGTGATATCAACAACAAAAGATCTTTTCTAACCTACATTTTAATAATAATATACAATATATGATTTACCCCTGTTTTAAAGATATATTTTTGTATTTAAATAAAAAAGGAAAATACTTTTCTGAACGCATGAAAACTAAAAATATATAAGAAAATTAAAAATATATTTTAGTATTGAATTCATAGAGAAATACATTAAAATATGGTGTCTCACTTTGCCATAATATAAAACATTTAAAAATGAAACACAATCCATAGGATTTAAGATTGAATTTTGCTTGAATTGATAATAATTGATCAGTATATTGTATGTTCATGGTGTCCATTTGTTGAACAATTTAACACTTTTACTTGTAATACTTATAAACTTTCTTAGTACATAGTAAATTTGTATTTTCAAAGGTGTGCTCAATTTCATTTGAAATTAGGAGACAGTTAATGCATATTCATATATTTTCAAGAAATATGCAGTTTCTTTTTCTAATAGTATTCTTTGATTTTCACGAGTACACATTTGAAATAAAACCATTTTTTACGGATTTAAGTCGCGTATAATTTTGGTTACATTTTAATTTTAAGCCGACGTTTCGAATGCTTTGCAGCAATTGTGCACGGTTAGACGAGATGTAAGTGTCTGAGTCCTTTTTCTAGGGCACTTCTTGTATGTAAATGTTAATCATCATAGAAGGTAATAAGTTTTTAGAAACTCCGTCTCTATTTTTTCGTTTAAACCTTTATAGATAATGATAAAAGAAAATGTGTATTTTAAGTTTCGTGATCCATGATTACTGTTATATTTAACTATCCGACTGTACTTACATAAATACTATCGGAATTGACGTGGCTAGTATTAAACCCATTCGAGGTCTTTATTGTACTATTTATAATTGTATATAAAAGAAAGGTTTATCTTACAAATTAATATATATTTTACTACTGATACCTAGTCTTCGCAATTACTGTTTTAATCTAACTTACAAAAATATATAATATACCTAATTAAATGTGTCTGTAAACATTACTATAAAATGAACTGTTCTCTCAAAATTAATAAATAAATAATAATAATAACTGGGATACAATCCTGCCCATGCATATGCAATCAGATTAAAAAAGCTTCAGAATTAAACGCTAGAACTAAATCTGAAGTTTTTAGAACATCTAATTATTTCAGTTTTTAATAAGATTCCAAGACAGAACCTCAAATTTATGTTTCATTATAATCTCATTCCATTTATTATAGAAACTTCCTTGACCCGATAATCATAAAGTAATAAAAGTAAATAAATAATCTAAAATGAAAAGATATTTTAAAAATCTGCAGTCAAAGTTCGAATAAGAAATCTTTTTTGATGTAATCTGGCTTTGCATAAGAGATAATAGTCTTGAGATTCCGCATAAATTACAAACTTTTCTATATTCATTATTATTCAGAGGCATTCTTTTTTTTGTTTACAATATTTATTGTTCTTTAAGAAACTTATCATTTCTTGTTGTTTCTATTTAGAATTGGAATTTTCTTCTTCTTTTTGTACTTATATTTGAATACACAAAATCTTTTTATATGAAAACTTTATTTTCTGAATGTTTTAAATAACCAGTTTTAAGATTTATCCTTTATTATTATAAATCTTAATCTATCTAAATGTAAAAACTATAATCTAAAAACAAAATATATTTTTCAAAATGATTGAGCTCTAAAACCATAAACCAAAAATTCATACATGTAGACACCAAAGTCAAACAAAAACATTTTCCAACTTCAAACAATTGTCAAACAATAAGTGAAAAAGCAAGTGAAAGTCGCCTTCCTTTTCTCACGACAAACGAGAAGTCATGATTGAAGACACAAACACGGAAATACGTTGAGTAACGTGATGTTACCAGTAATTAGTTTTTTATTGTAATTGTGAAGGTCTCTTATAACGTTTTTATTCTAAACATTTTCCGTTGTCATAACTAACACTTTAATATCAGGTTAAGTTTTTTTAAATACATAATTTAACGGAAAAGAATTATAATATTTTATAACGAGATGGAAAAGTGCTTATTATTTCTTTCGTGCTAGAGCTATAACTGAATAAAATTTATTAGATTTCGATTGTTTTATTACATTGAATAGTATGGAAACATGTACATCATTATATTCTACTTAGATTGATATCTACACTTGAGAATATATATAAAATTTGTAGTATTCTATGATATGTATGTTTTTATGTATATTATATTAAAATAGTTTATATTGTTTGTTTGTCTATAACCCATTGAAGCTGTGTTTAGTTTTAGCCTAAATTTCATTGTGTGTCAATGGCGAATCAAAATTGCGAAGTTACCGTTTATTAATATTTAATAATAATTTGTAACCTACATTCTAGAAATTTCCAAATATTATATGAATATTTATATGAATCAATGTCATTTATGCGCCATTGTCCTTGTGACTTATTAATGAGTTCATTATAAATTGCATAATTGAAGCTTTCAAGTTGTAGTATATTTTAAAATACTATAGTAATATTATGTAGTAATTTTTATTGTAGTTTATATACAGGAATCGCAGTAATACCTCTCAGTCAAAAAGAACAAATGTTATATCTAGTTACATTTCATACAGTGAGAGACATCATCTATCGCTTACGAACTACCGCTTTCACTCTTCATCCCCATTTTTCAAGGATAGCAAAGCAATTACAATTTTTAATCTTCACAAAAATTTCATCATCAAATAGATACCATAAAAATAAAATGAAATAATAACGTCTTCAAGTTAGTTAAAACTTGATAATAAGTAATAACTTAATTTAATTCAATACTTTCTTTAATTAAAGAAAGTATTGAATTTATAAGTACTATGAAGCTTGATATTATAAACACATTGCTCCTTCAATAAATACTTTTATAGTACATATTAATATCTTAATTCTTGGCTATTTAAACTTCAATAATTATGTAAAAACTGAGATATTAAAGAATTTTATTTACAATATCATATATGACCTAATCTTGAAATCATTACAAAATGTCATCATGTCTTTGTTAATGTCACAATGTATATTATATCTAAAATTACCTAAATAAATATGAAATAGACACAAACTGCACAATCGTTTCAATAGTTTTCTAGTATTCACAATCTGTTCAATAGTTTTGTAGTATTCACAATCGTTTCAATAGTTTTCTAGTATTCACAATCGTTTCAATAGGTTTTTAGTATTGAAAATCGTTTCAATAGTTTTCTAGTATTTACAATCGTTTCAATAGTTTTGTAGTATTCATAATCGTTTCAACAGTTTTCTAGTATAAGCGATGTTAAACAAAAACGTTGAAAAAAAAGCATACAGATATCCGTTTTGAATATCTATCAGTGAGATTTCTAGCGAGTGAAGTGTGACGAGTGGAGTGGCTCCGATCTTGTTACAACAAGTGAAGCGTATCAGAGGTCGTTAGACGGCTTTTTACAAGTCTATGAAATTGTTTAAGTTTAAGGGTGATAGAGTTGATAAGACCCTCGCGTTACACTCTTACACTCGATGAATGTTTGTCTTGCAAGTCAAATTGCAAAATTTATTGATTAATATTAATTCATATTAAATTGATTGGATGGCACTTGTGGTTAGTAAAAACATTTTTTTTTTACGTTTGTATATCAGTGATCACAAAAAAAATTACAAATAAAAATATTTGGAACCCTCGTAGCCTTAACTATTAAGTTAGAGGGTGTGCAGAGTGTTCAGGCTTATTTCGATAAGTATCATATCAAAAAAGGCCCTCCTAACCCTGCAAATTGACGATGATATGGACTCAAAGTGGAAAAGTTATAAATAAATAAATAAATAAAAGAAACATATTCCGTAGACATTATATATAATTATCCGGCTTTACTCACATTATTACGATCGTAATTTGCTCGACAAGTTGAAACTAGTAGTTGAACATGATTCTGCCATGCTCAGAGCTCGTGAATAAGGGCCCCGAATGGGTTCGAAACTAACGTAATAACGTGAGTACAGCCGGATAATTATATATAATAGTAATAATGGATCACACAATTTTACATATAGTACAACATTATCTATTATTTCATAAAAATAAATGAATTTTATTAAATGTTTTTCAAATAAATTTCAAAAGTATAATGAAAATGTTCAGAACAAAGTTATACTCCAATTCTAGTGTTCCACTGCAAGCTAAAGACAAATGTCTCATAAAAGTGTATGAGGTTTCAGCTTACTAATCCACCACGTAGGTTACGTATATCTTGAAACATATTTCCACAATTTAATAATACAAAAAGAGAGACAAAAATTACATTATTACACATTTTACTTCAAATTCAAAGTTGTTTGTTTTTTTTGTTGAATGACTTTTGTGAATGTCAAGATTTATTTTTACAAAATGTCTTAGTTTATAATACTTGTTGCAAAGAATGGAGGATACATGAAGGAGATTGGTTTGAATAAATATATAAGAAACGATGATATAATATACATAAGTAAAGATATTAGAAGAAAAAAACAATTATGAAACGTCAGAAACTACGTACACAGTTTCAAGAAGTATCCAAATTTTAAGACAAGAAACTTAATAAGAACCACGAAGCAACTTCACCTACTTTATTAATTGTCTATTAAACCTTAACTGCTATAATTTAATATAATTACAAATTCTTGACATCAGCGTTATTAATGCGAAATAAAGAAATATTGAAGACTTGCCTATTATATTAAATATAATATTAAAATAACAACTTAACAGAAGGACCTTGATTATAAGCAGTCCCAAAGTCGCGACATTGACACTACCGGATCTGAAAACTAGACCTGATCAGAAATATCTAGACTTACAACTCACCTTGAGATGCACAAATGAATATCCAATAACAACACAGCTTTATTTTTACAAACTTTAAAATGTTTTACATATTATTTAAATGTCAGTGCTATATATGTATTGATTTATGTTATTTTATAAATGCTATGATTTCATTGGACTATAATTTTATATACTTTTTTTTTATTTATATACATATACTTTTATCATCACAATTTAGATTTAACTTGGATGGTTGTGGTCATACTACTTGGTACTTAGTTTACTAATGATTACTCCCGGTTTACCCACGTGTTTAAATTTATAAATACATATATATAACCTATAAATTACCTATCAAAAATGTAGTATTCTAATAGTAAAAGAATTATTAAAATCGGTGCAGTAGTTGTTAAATTTTTTTATTACACTCATACAAACCTGTCCTCTTTATAATAAATATACAAGCTTGCCTTTCGGATGTGGTCGTTGTATCTGAAACCGAATATGTTCTTTGTGTGGCCTTACTTTATTTAGACTAGACTTTTTGTTCAAGTGCTAAATGTTTTGACTTTTTATAACCTTCACATACAGACGACTATTATATATCAGTTATTCTGTTAGTTATAAAATAAATTAGATTGTGTGAGTGTAATACAAATTTAACACTTGCCCTTACACGCACAGTAATAGAATGTATGTGTTGTGTTACTGTGTGTGTGTGTATGTACACGTACACACAAAAATATCTGTATTTTAAACTAATAAAGTAAAAATCAAAAACGGTAAATAATACGGATTTGGGTGCTAACTATTTTATATGTAGATTGCTACGTGCGTGACGATATGAATTACAAAATCTTTGTAGCAACTAAAGATAACATCTGTATGAAATAAGAATTATTCTTTACACGTTTTGAGAAACTGGATATGGTGAATTACTTCGGTCCTTGACTCTAACAAAGGTATTGCGTCATTTGTTTTGTTTATCAAAGATTTCTTTACCCGTAACTGTAACTTTAAAAATTTAAAAAAGGTTGGACTTCTGTGATTTTAATAAGTCGTAATTATCGATACTTTCTCGATTTTTTCGTATTTTTAGGAGCAGTTATCAGGAGAACTTCTATATATATTATGAATATGAGAAATACATACAAAAATACATTTATTATGCGAATATCATTGTAAAGTTATATATATAATTGTCTAGATAATTATGCATTTAATTCTTTGAATAATTTGAAACACATTTTTAATAAGATTTTGGTAAATAACGGTGCAGATGCACGCTTTGTCGGTTGTTTAGAGATCTAAACAACCGACAAAGCGCATTGATTCAAAATAATCACGGAATCACCGATCCGTCACAGGGGTTATTGACCTGACACGAATCTAACAATTTTCCACTTCGACCGCCATTTCTAAAACATCTGCACTTTATGAAACACATCTTATATTACATACGTACGTATATACGTACACATTTTTGTACGACGGACGAAGGTTCTATTTACAATTTTTTAATTAAAAAGCACATATATATTTATTTTTAATTCAAGTGTGTAAAATTAAATATTTTGAGATATTTCATATTTTAAATGATTGTAGCGACTTTAATGTATGTTTCTAGAAAGTATAATAATAATGTATAATAATAAAGGTATTTTTATATAATATAATATAGAAAATTATTTAAATTCTTTAGAGATAGTAAATAAACAATAGAGCAATCAGTCAGTCACATCTGAGTGGCTGCGGCGCGGCGTGTCTTTGCCAATGCAAAGACCTCAATAGTTTTTACCTCATTTTCTCTTTTATCCGCTCCATGAACTACTGTTTAACGAAATTTTAACACTTAATCGAATATTACAAGCTCTTGGCCTTATATTTATTTATATTTACAGCTATGGACATTAAACAATCAGATTCATTCAGAATATATATACAAACTTATAACTATATTTTTAGATGTTTGATTTTAATTATAATATTTTTATATATAAAACGAACAAAACAGTACCTTAATATTATGTTTAGTAACACAAGTCATTATATGAAATATTTACCACAATTTGCGGTAAAAGTCAACAACAACATTACAGAACTATTACATAAACATCAATTATTTCTGATGACGCTCTAATGATAGATTATAATCGAAATCTTGCGTTTTAGAACCAGTCTTGTTTGATATTAGAAATTAATTAAAACTGTTGGAAATCGTTATGTTTTAATTTTTACTATATTCTATGTTTTTTGTATGTAGTTTCGTGGTCCATGATTACTATTGTATATAATTATCTACCATCAGGATTTGAGTAGCTTCGAACACATTCGGGGTTATTCATGAGCTCTGAACAAAGCGTTATCGCAGCGTGAACTTACCATTACCGGATGTTATTTTGAATTTCAAATTATTACCAATTAATGAAGTAAGATTTTTTTTTTATTTGCTAGATGCAAGTTGTGTTTTAACATACAATTGTGTCATGGACAACAATTGTGCGACATAATGTCTCCCGTTCCCATACGCCATTATAAGCTAATTGCTGACCCACGAATATAATACATTGGATACGGCATTTATATGTTTAAATAATGTTTATATTAAAAATTTTATTTTACATGACAATATGACAATAATAAAATGAGATTCACAATAATAAAAATTATATATTTCATATTAAAACATCTGACACGCGGCAATCGAGCTTGCCGCTATGAAAAACTCCTAATCGGCAAATTATAACTCGCAAATTAATTAACAAACAAAAGAAAAAAAATTAATTAAAATAATTAAATTAATTAATTAATTAATTTTTAAATTTTAAAAAACTTAAAAATTCGTTTTTTTTTTTTCCATTTTTCGGTAACTTCGGTGGCCGATCTGACCACCTTCCCGTTGGACAATCAACATAATTTTGAAAAGTGAATCGTACATTTAGGTGCTGATTCCAAATATATCTTTAGTTTTTCAAAATTCGAAAAATAAAATTCGACACACACACAGACACACAGTCACACAGACACAGACACACATACAGACAGACAGATCGGAAGGAAAAACTGAGTTTTTCGAAAATAGTACAAAAATACTGTTTTTAATATAGCTAACCGAATACTTTCGAAATCGGACGCAGTTTGTATGTTTATAAACGGTCAAGAGTATACACAAGGCCATATCCAAAAGAGATATTTATGAATAGTTTACAACATCTGTGGAGCTCTCCTTGAATGCTAAAAGAAATCTCGACTTGCACGCGACGTTTCACATATACCTTGTCTTGTCTATAAACGTCGGGTACACAACATGCTGTGATTATATCTTATAGCTATGAAAATAAAGACTATTTTAAAGTATTAGTTTGTTATTAAACGTGTATACAGGGCAACACAGCGATGTGTCTTATTGCCTTTTATTAGGGATCATAATAAACTATCTGGAATACTATGAGCTACTTTGCGTACATTAGTTTTTCACTCATTCTAAGTATTTATTGTAGCTGGAACTCTAGAGACCGTCCGTTATGGTTTATATGTCACTGATATACAGACCATATATAGATATATATAAATATATATAGATATATCGATTTATTGAAGACACCTGGAGCCTGTATTGCTTTGTGCAAATATGGTTTTGCTATTTTAATGTATCTCTTTCCTTTTATTGCTTGGAAAAGATTATAGTAACAAAAAAACATTTAATCTTAACTATAGTTTTTTCTTTAAAAAAAAGATATAAGTACATATATTGTACGAACTAAAGTACAGTTTTTTATTCTTTAATTTGTAATTATAAAAATGAAAAAAGGTAAAATCTTTCATTTCTAATCTAACAAAGACTATTAGTATGGTATATCTATTTTTTTTCATATTATTTGCTTTAAAACAAATATATATGTATATCCAAATACAACTTTGATAGTTGTTTTATGATCCCCTTTTTAGACTTAATTATGTCTTGAAATTTTTATGTTTTGCTAATAAGTATAAAACCTGTTTGTCCAAATACATTTTAAGTTTTTTGGTGTCATCACCCATTATGTCCTCTTGTAAGTATCAAATATGTTTTTTTACAATATCATCGATCTATTTTAAGCTTTATACAGAAAAAAGGTGCATTTGAAAACTACAACCTATTTTGTAAAAACTGTTTTTATTTATATTTTATATTATCTTAATCTTATAACCAAAATCTTGTTTGAAATTAATTAAGACTTGGAAATCATTTCAACTTAAAATTTTTAACTATATTCTATGTTTTTTGTATGTAGTTTCGTGATCCATGATTACTATTATATAATAATAATAATAATAATAATAATCATGTACTCAGACTATCAAAGATCTTTTTTAAACATAACTTAAAACAGAAAAGAGGTGCATTTGAAAACTACAACCTGTTTTATAAAAACTGTTTTTATTTATATAATGTTATTTATATAATTTTCTTACATTAATTATTCAAGCTCTTCCAAGCTAGTTGCAATGCAATCGAATTTGAACTTTACTATAATGTACCACGGCTTACTGTTGCTCAAATGTATCACATGTCACTTCATTAGTTTTTTTATTTACCAAACAGTTATATCTGATGAGACGGGCATTGGTCTACTTACCTAAGAGCATGTTCACTGATGTTTTATGTATAAGCTTATTTCTATAGCTAACATTTGTACTATATATACATATACAAATAAATTTGATATTAGTTAGACTTTGATTTTGATATTATTCATTTATAAATAAAATATATTATTTTTTATTTTTTTCCAAGATACACTACACTGTACACTACACACTACTACCTATTACAACGCATTATTTATAAGGCTTTTTAAATTTCGCCTCATAGAAACATACAAACAGAAAGAAACATTAATAAATTAGCTATTCAAGGATTACAAAATCGCAAATCATAAAAAGTCACATAATTATTATCAATACTATATTAAGTTGTATAACACCATTAAATAACATTGTACCTTTGACACAAGCTAATATATAGAAAGTTAATTATAACCTGTATGCTTTCAAATTTCTCCGTGATATAATCAACCGGTTACAGCTCCCAAAATATTGTGGTTTACCGCTGAGTGAAAATCAAACAAATATCTCACGTTCAAGATCAAAATGACAGACGCAATCACTTCAATTCTATTCTATTAAGTGAAACCGATACGCCATTTGTAATTCGTCCTAGCAGTAATTATGTTTGAGTAGTTTTTAGTGTTGATAATTGAATTAATGATACATTAATTAATTACTGTTTTTTCTTAGTTGGATAGTTTATCTTAGTATAATTAGATAAATGATATTATACTTATGATTGGTTCATGAAAATGATTACATATTATTTTTAGGTAGAAAGTATATATTTGTAACTGACAACAATATTGTTATAATCATAATTTAATTTAATTGTGAATATATATTATTTAATAGTAGTAGTCCTGTGACGTCAGCTGATCTGTAATGGCGGCACGTGGACGGAGACGTTTTTGTATGGATAGACTTGTCACTTATACTATTATTATGATAGATAGTCACTTGTTCTGAAGGCATGGACCTGGTTACTTGGTTTGTTTGATTTAATGAGTGTGTATTATAGAATTGAGATTGTGATTATGTACAGTATGAAAGTGAAATTAAAGTGTTAGTATTGTTATTCTGCCACACTGCCAATGGAACCTGTTCCAACAAATGTAAATGATGAAGGCCATATTATTCTCCTTCTCCAACATTTATAAAGAAGTCTTTCAGGAATAATTTTGCCTAAAATAACCGTATGTAACAAGGCTTGTAGGACACAAAACAAACAATATCCATACAAATCAAAACTTTCTAAACGTTATTTAAATACTGAAAAGCAAGTAATTTTTACCATTGTTTTAACAATTCCATTCTCTCAAAAGTTAAAGGCATACGACTAAATAAGTTACATCATTTGGTTACTCACAAACATATCTGGGTTATAACAAATATGGCGAATGACCACAAGTTTTGTCATATATAACAGTAAATTTTGTAGAACAGTAATTAATTTTTATTGCGGCAGTAGCTTACTTTTATGTATGCCAACATTGAAATAAAAATCGGTTCAAACTCAAGATTACTTTAGAACACGAGCGCCAATTGAAAGTACTGTTTTATATTTCAAGTATATGATGAACAAACCGATAATTTGATTTATTTTACAATCACGCTACAATATTAAACAATAAAAAATTATTCTTCATATATAATAAAATATTGATAGAAAATCGTTTAAAAAACTTAATATGAACTAAAAACAATGTTTAAACTTTAATCCCACCATTTTTTATTAATTCGTTATCAATAAAGTTCGAAAGTTGTTTAATTCTTCACTATAAATAGTTTTCAAAAGGCAATAACACCAGTTACTTGTAAAAACAAGATTACTTCTAAAAAACAAACCCGGTTTTCTAGTTTTTGTAGAAATTTTATTAAGTTTATACAATTAAAAGCACTTCTATCTACCAACATTACCTTCTGTTAATTTATTTGAATTGTTCATGTAGTAAATAAATCACTATATCTATAGCCAAAGCCATATATGTAAAAAATATGCCTTTGATGCTTTTAAAAAGGGATTCTGGATTGGTTTTCCCATCGTAGCTAAAGTAATAAAGATTTCTTATATTTCTGAAGAGCTAAAAAATATTATAACTAATAAGTTTAACAGTATGTTATCTAATAATTCTGGTTTATACAGGTTTTTGTAATAAACTGTGAAAAAGAAGAAATTGAACCTGCGACATATTGAGTTCTGGTCATTTTGTTATCTGATCACTATAGTATGATAACGGTTTAAAGTATACTTTATATACAAATTAATGGATTAGACATTTATGACGATTCAAGTACTTGACATTCACCTATTACGATAATTTAAGATATATCTACGACGTATTGCACAGTTATAATCATTTTGCTGCTCATATAAAAGACTATAAACTACCATGCACTCGTTTTATAAAATTTCTTGCACTGTTTAGACATGGTAGGGTAACTTCTTGATTTGGGGATTTGACATAACGTTCAACCACTAGTGGAAGTCCCCTTTCACTATATTGGACGGAACATAGAGTACATCGATCAAACCCGTCAGTACAAATACTTTATTACAAATCCCAGGTTATTCAAATTTATTTCAAACTAATTATAATTAATTACAGACGATAAATTAATAATGAAATTTAAAGTAAAAAAAGTTATAAGAGTCCGTTCCACAACAAAATAATACATTAAAAGAATAATACAGCTCTCCGTTCTTAATATAAAATATTAAATTTCTATAAAGAGATAAAAAAAAACTATATTTATACGGCAATGAGAATTGAACCAATAGCGTTGGTGAACGCGTCGAGGTTGAAGCGAGGCCGTCTTAGTTTGACACTAAGAACATATTATATTACTTATAGTGACCACTTTATAACAAAAACTTTATAACTATATATTATAACACTACTTTGTTAAAATACAAAATCTCTATTAGTACCATGAGGATAATTAAAAAGTAACATATATTAGAAACGTCATCATTGCATCATCAGATCTAACCATTCACATTAGTAGTCACAACCAAATTTCAACTTGATTTTGAGTTTAAATATTTTTATAAAGTGTATATGTGAAAATTTGGACAAACTTCCACATATAGAATATTTTTAAGATCGTATCTACTCTTTTGAACTAATTTACTTTAGTTTTCGTAAATGTGTCAGTAAACATAAAACAAATCAGTTAAACTATTCTTTATATATTATTTAATATGTTTCTTTTTTATGTTTATAACAGAAAAAGCAGATGAACTTCATTTCTTTACTCTCGTCTAAAATAATTGAAATAATAATAATATAACATATTTATAACAAAGCATTTATAATAATCTAAGCAGGTCTATGTAAGTGTATACTTTACATCTGCAGTTACATTATCGGGATTCTAACAAATGTTGTGTTTGTAGTTGAAAATTTTCCTTTGGGGATCTAGGAGGTCTAAAACACCCACTTCTGCCTACCGGGGGACGATAAGATGAATTTTAAGTCCTCATCATCAGTTTTATCACATACGTTCATATTTTTTTTTTACTCTTGGCGACGTTTGAAAGTCCATAGGAACCACTTCCAGTTACCGGAGGAGGTCCAAATTGTTACCATTCATCTTCTCTCATCAAGAGATTTCGATTGACGTATTGCATGTGTCGCAACGACTTTTTTTTGAGGTTTAATGATGCGACACCACAGACAAACAAACTGACAGAATAGCGAGATTATATATTTAGATTATTACCGATTATAGTGAAGATAGTCATATAAATAAGTAATACAAAGTCTGATCTTGTTTTGTAGCTATGGAATTAACCACTTAAACATTAACCAGTTTTAAGCATAATAAAGAATATATTTATTTTGTTATCTAAAAGCAGTTTTATGTCCTTGATTTTATTATTATACATTTAAATAGTATTTCATCCATAAATGTTTGCCTTAAAATATAATATAACGAAAGAAAGGAAGAGAAAAAGAAATATATATATTATCGTCTTCGTCATTTATATATATATTAGAAGTCAAAACAATAAAGATTAATACAATTCATTGCGTAAAAATATCTTTAACACATAACATAAATTTAAATTATTAAATTATAACAAAAAAATATTCATCATACAGTTACAAAGAAAGAATAAAGTAAATAAAGGTTATATGAAGAATATTCTCCATCTTGATGTTTGAAGCCTTGCTCCAATTATGGTGCCCTTAATGAATTAAGGTGGGTGGTGCAGTGCGTAGGCTGATCGGTCATGAATGCAAAGTGTTATGGAAAGTCAATTTTGCCCAATACCTGTGATAACACACACCATTTGTGTAATTTTACGATATATGGATTTTTTATATGATATTCAAAGAAAATTCTGTTCACTGTCTTTTCTTGAATTGAATGTAGTATTAATGAAAATAAAATAATTAATATTTAATACACACATTTATAAACATATTGATTACTTCCTTACTCTAGGTAATATAGTTTGACTATGTCTTTGACTTTAAATAAAATCTTGTTGTACAATTTTTATTCCTTAAAGACGACATATTTTTTTTTATACTAGACTAAAATTAAACAAAATATAAATAAACATAAACATAATAAATGTAATAAACTATTTAGTTTTATTTCTAAAAATGTTAATATTACTTTTATTAGGTATTTCCTACAGATTTTTTTTTACTCAATTTGCTTTAATAAGGAAAAATATATCCAAAGCAGTCTACATTTAAAAATATATAAAACCTGTTGAAAGGACTTTTGTATGAACATCGACAGACTTAACTTATAATAATATTTTTATTTACTGATATTTATGGATAAGGAAAAATAATACTTGTACACTCACATATTTAAAATATTATTAGTGAATCTAAAACAGAATTATTATTTATACAAAATACATTAAGTTTTTTGCAAAAAAAATATATAATTTATAAATCTGTTATATTAAACAAGTATGTAATAAAAACAAGTTGCTCATTAGCAATACTTAATTAAATATTCTTAATGGCTGCGCAGACGCAGCTAATAGAGGCTTTTAAATTACATAGCGAATTATATTTGGAACAACAGATACATCGAATTAGACATTATCAAAATTTCCGATATTAGGTAAATGTAATAATTTAAATCCTAAAAAAATCGGAATCCTGTATTTTGTATAATATATTATAAAATCAATATATTATACATTCTCAGTGGATAAATTATTAAATGTAGTTAATAATTTATAGTCATTTTCGAATTGTAAAAATCCTTGAAGTTGTCTTGTGTCTTCTGAAATTAAAAGTTGCTAAGATTGAAATGCCACAGTCTGCTTGACCTTTTAAATATTACCCAAAAAGACAACAGAAACTTGAAGTAGTTAATAATTTATACAACTAAATCTAAAGTGAGTTTTATTTATTTTATCATCTTATAAAAGTACTATGAAGGCACTTAATTTTAGCATTCTCTACCAATTATTTCAAAATGAATTGACTAATATATGTTAATTATTTTTTTCAAGTTAGTTCAGAAAGAATACATTAAAAATGGTAGGAATAACATTGTTTACATTATATACCCAACATGTGTATTTAAATTGCTTTACAAATATATGTATTATATAATACAACCGGGCAAATTAAAAAAAATTCAACATCATTTATTTTATTAATTAAAAAAAATAAAAGTTTTCCATTGGTATATTTAAAGAAATTAGGTAATATTTTATAAACATCTAACCATGTCTATCTCACCTACACAAACTTATATTTGAAAGTTTTAGATAGGACACGACATGACTAAAGATATCTATCTAGGTACAACTATCTCTATCTATATCTAGATAGATAGAGAGATAGACAGACGTGATACGCAATCAGGTTTACTTAGTAATATGGTATTATTAGGTTAGGCAACGTCAACATTAAAACTTTTTAACAATTTTTTCAATGTAAAGTAGATAAGGCAACTTCCAATTGTGAAAATAACAGACGAAAGTACTAAATTCAATCTGTCTCGTTCTTTTTTCAAGATACCTCTATCTTCATTTCATTTTTACAGACAAAAACACCTTAGCGCGTTATCAGAACATGTATATTTAACTTAGATACGCTTCCCTTTGTTTTTACAGCGTGTTGAATGTAACATGTAGGGACATGCAATAAAGAATCCCACATTGAAATACGGTGATCGTACCGACCGTACCGAATATTCAGATTAGATTATTTAGTGACGACACTAGTGTAATCATCTTTTATATATATTTATAAAGCATTTAAAATGGTATATTTTTATTTAAATATATAGCGTAGGAAAAGGAGTGTAATAATTTTTTTAATACGCATTTTAAGTGGGCCCCTAAAATCTAGACCTGGAACACAAGGATTAGTCTTTGCACTCTTCAAAGAATACTAAGAGTCTTCGTCTTTTACATATTAAATGTAATAATTCACTGATTTAAAGCATTTTTTTAAACCTGTTAAATTGATTTTAAAAAAATATGTTTCCGCGTTAAACAACATAGCGAAAATAAAAATGCAAATTTATTATAATTGTTTCTACGTCTGGCTATAGTTTAACGATTTTATTATAATAATTTTATATTAATTTATATTAACCATGGCTTTATTTAAAATTTATTAAATAATTGAAGCCTAATGATATTAAGCACAGTAACACCCCAGATGACCTCTCACTCCATTTTCAGAGTTACGACTAAGTTACAAGTTAAGTAATACAATTTAAATAGTTAAAGCTAGCTTCTATTTTAAATTCAATTCTCTGGAAGGTACGAGCAAGTTTTTTCATCATAATCTTATGAAGTGTACGATCGTGTCTTAGCTCTGTAATATTTTTCCTTCTGTAATCTGCACGAAAACACGTACAAATAATAACACTTTTTATCATGTGTTCTTGAGATATAATTATTTTATGATGGATTTTGAAATATATATTTTTTTCTAAATTCTGATTATTATAAGATACAACATACACAAACAGAAACAATATACTTAAAACTTATAATTTTATTAAAAAAGTTATTATTTAATAACTCATTTTCCAAGATTATTCAGATTACATTACAATATTGCTTACCGGTATGATAATTTCTTCATGTACAGACTTGTTCTTTAGTAATATGTTTTATAGCATAATACTTATGAGTCGAGACAAGTATATTGAGCAAAATATTAAATATATTGTTTCACTAAGCTTTATAAGTAATAAATCTTTAAGTATATTTATTCACTAAGTTATTTAAAAGGTTATTTCTTAGTATATTTTATACCAAATTTTTGAAGTAATAAGTCTCAGGTTTTTTTTACTCGAGCCTTTACAAAGTTTATTTAGTATTGATCAACGATTTTTAAACGAAATTAAACATATTTACCAAAAATCACAATCTACTTTTAAAATATCACATGAAAGAAAATATATAAGTATTAAGTAAATATTCATAAAATTTGTTTTTGATAAACAACAAAATAAATAAATGAAATATTTATATATTAAAGTTAAAGTTTTATTGCATTCATGACTATCATTATATATTATGTCCGGCTGTACTTTCAGTTAATTTTATCGAAAATTGCCCAGGTTGTCTCAAATCCGTCCGAGGCCCTTATTCGTGAGCCCGGAGCATAGCAAAATAAACTTCTCTCGTGCAAATTTCTATATAATTAACCGGGTAAAAATACATATATATATATATATATATATATATATATATATATATATAAATATATATAAATATATATATATATATATATATAATTATATATATATATATATATATATATATAATATATATATAATTTTAATGTTATTGAGATATAAGCATTTAACGATTGTCTAACGGATATTACAAACTAGCTGTGACACGCGGTTTCACCCGCGATTTTATTTATTATTACAATAATTAAAAGCAGTAGCCTAATGCTAGATAGCGAGTAACCTACCTAATATGGGTAGATTAATGAATCTGCCTATCATAATCAGAATGAAGTCTTTCAAATCTATCTGGTAGCTTCGAAAATTAGCGCGTTCAAACAAACTAACAAATTCTTCATTAACAAATATTAGTAGAAATAAGATCAATTATAAAATATATAGAAAACTAAAGGTACTAAAAACATAGTTTACACAACCATATTATACTTATAAGTAAAGTTACAATATAAAATATATTGTTTAAAAGACACGTACGTTGTTGCGTCAGTGTTTCTAATGATCGCAAGATAAATTTAGTAATATTTGTATTTCCTTTCATGATATTTATTATATATTTATTATTCAAGCAATAATATTTTAAAAACAGACTACTAAATAAATACGGAACTAAAAATAATTGTAATTAATGTTTCAAATAAAAAACCAAGTTTTCCGGCAGGTGGGTAGCTGAATATATTTTTGCTTTGTTGGTTTGTTTTTAAAATTGCTATATCCTCTACTCTTTATCTACTTTAACAACAATTTCAATCATTTATATGGAATTAAATATATGTAAAGATATAATATTTATAGTATATACTTCGCAAAATATTTTTTTCATAAAAGTACATATTGGTATGATTTCGTAATTTTTACAATAATTTTTCAAGACAATAATTTTTCATCTTATAAAACTGTATCACTTTTTATAGTATTCTTTTATAGTAAAGATATTTGTTTTATCAAAAAATATCCATAATGCAGTTTAAGCACCTGTAAGTAGAAAACAATAGATACTAAAATGCTAAATATATTCACAACAAAGCCAAAACACGCGCTCCACGAGATGAGTCAGGGACCTCTTCACCCGATTCATTCTTTATTGCTGTAAACCCGTTTTTAAACTGTTTTCCATAAAATATTTACAATATCTTTATTATACCAATTTTCAATCAATTGCTGTAAGTTAAAACTTGGAAAAAAAAATGTTTATTTTGAACATTAACAAAAAATAGTTTAAAAGCTGCTTAATTTGAAATTTTTATGGTTCTTTAAGAACCGTAAGATTAATATACCATAACTTTTTCTATTACAAAAACTACTATCTTATATTTATATTTATAATACTGTTATAAAATTTAATAAAGTTTTATCATAATTATAAATTTATAAGTGCTTTCTTAGTTATACAATAAAGCGTAACTGTAAACATCCGCTCTTACCTCCGGTTAAGCAAGTCCGTTAAAAATTCCGGCACTAAGGCACAAAACACAAATTTTAACAAGTCCAAGTCAAACACAGTTACACAACAAGTGTGTCAGATATTGCACACACAATTAAAGTACACAAGCACTTTAATAACACAGCTTCCGTCCTCACTAATCACAAAAGGTTTTATAAGAGAAATTAAGCGAAGTGCGCGCGCGACGAAACTGTCTGCGAGTGAGCTGTCGAGCGCAAGCGTGGACTGGTTGCCTCTCTCTCGGGCAAGCGACTGGCGCAACGATACCTTCACCTTAGCCGCGCTCGCCCGTTTCGCAACATCAGCGATTTCCTTGCAGATCTAGTTGCATGGCAACCAGAAAAATGTTTGACGCAAAATTCAAGAACTTTATTTTTTTATCACGAAAAACCAACAGCTTGGATTAAATCGACCTTCGATTCAATCCTCCTTTATTTTCTATATTTATGTGTATCAAAAAATATACCTAAACGAGTTATTTATAGAAATTATATTTATTTTCAACATTACGATTCCGCAATGCTAACTTTTTGTGAAATAAGTAATAACCGTTATTTTCCAACGATTGCTTAAATATAACTTGTTACTTAATTATTAACAACACTATCACTCTAATCTGGGAATGGAAATAATCAGCGATAAGAAATATATTAAAATATTATATATCCTGCACACATATACAATATCAAAAGTAGTATCGAAGCACACAAATAAGCGCGAAAACTCTGTTTTCTCTCTTTTTCTCTATGAAAACTCTGTGTTCTCTCATTTTTGTTGTATACTCATGTTTTTATTATTGTATATTTGTACAAATACTTCTGTTAGTAATGTTATTTACTTACAATTCGAGAATATTAATAATAACTTAACATTTAACTTTAATATCCAAAACATTTAAAACTGTAATACCTTGCATACATATTACATTTATCTATTTCGACTAAACTCAAGTTAAATATTAATTATAAGTTTAATTTAAATGGACGTTATGTGTCTACATGCTATGATAACTAACTTGACTGTCACGCAGCTTAAATAACTTATGTAAGCCATCAGAAAACAAGACTAATATAAACACAGGACCAACTAAAAGTTATCTAATAACTCTACTAAAGGATAATTGTTTAAAATTGTCTATACACATGTATGTAAACCTTATTTAAAAAAAAAATTCAATAAAAAATGAATGTTATTTTATACTGCAAAGAAATATTTTTTAGGGTTGGGTCTTTAAATAGTAAATAGGTACTTTCTAGGTAAGCGTGGCACATCTTAAACTACAGTCAAACAACATCAAGCGATTTGTAAAAAACATGAAAAATGGTTACAAAAAAAACCTTAATAGATGTCACCTTCATCCTAACGCTTACATATATAATTATAAATTTATCAAAGCGAGATCGAATTATGCTCGTAACGATTAATCTTTAATCTCATAATTTATTATTAATAATTACATAGGTAATAGTAAAATATTATACATAATACAGACTCATGGCATGAGCTACTGGTTCATACACTCACGTACAATGCGTTCTTGTTTAATCTCTCTAAGATTTAACGAGAAGACACGTTTTACTCAGCTGTGTACATAAAGACTTCATACTAGAGACACAAATGAAATTAATAATTAATAATATATCTTGAATTATATTGATATTTCTTTGTCATAGTAAAATGGTTTATATCAAGACATTTTTAATACATCTAAATAATTGATTTTTTTTATAGGTAATGTTAATAGACAGGTATATATTTATACTTAAATATATAATTGGGGAATTAAAAATGTGAAATCTGTCGCCATCGTCTCTACTTAGATCTTGTTTATATCTTTTTTTGTTGGGTTGAAGTTTTTAAAAATAACTACTTAAGCGTTCAGATCGCGTGACTGTCTTTATAAAAACAACTAGAATTTATAAACGAATGTTATATTACTTAATATCTCAATAATGATAGTAATAAGTTACTTCATATAACCTTTTTATATATTATAAACTATTCTTATTTTGGTATTTGTAAAGTCAAAAATATACATATGCAAAGATTTCAGAATTACCATTCCTAAGCCTAATAGTGAAATCCTGACTAACTCCTGTTAGTCAGGATTTAACAAATATGTAAAATCCTGTTACATATTTGTACTCGTTTATTGTAAGGTAATTTGATTGTTCAAATATATTCATATTGATAGATTTCAGAAATAACATCGTAAGCTTAAAAATAAAATCCTGACTAACAGGACAAAATCCTGTTATATATTTGACCTCGTTTATTGTAAGTTAATTTGTTATTGATAGATTTCAAAAATAACATCATAAGCCTAAAAGTAAAATCCTGACTAACAGGATTAAATCCAGTTACATATTTGTCCTCGTTTATTGTAAGGTAATTTGTTATTGATAGATTTCAAAAATAACATCGTAAGCCTAAAAGTAAAATCCTGACTAGCAAGACAAAATCCTGATACATATTTGTCCTCGTTTATTGAAAGGTAATTTGATTGTTTCGTACCTCAAAGGGTCCAACAAGATGTATGTGTATGTGGGTCAATCGTAACAGTCGATGGGCAGAGGTGCCGGGCAGTCGTCATCACATCCGCCACCGGTCAAAGAGTTACATTTCCATTGTCGTACACGGCGTCTAGAATAAATTATTTATAGAAAATTTCAGCGGTACCTCAAATTTATATTAATTAAATAAATTATTTTTTGCTAAACCAACTAAATCTAATATCTTTTTGTAAATTAGGAGCGGTATATATTATTGGAAATAATTTAACAGCCTTGAGTTGATATGGGGCTTGAGGATTGATAGAGTTTTACACAAACACCTAAAACAAGTGTCAGTAGTGTAAATTCTATAGTGTCAAGATGACATGACGATGATTATTAAGTAAAATGATTTTTTATGAACTTTTTTATGGTGAAATGTTCATTTTAAATAATACATATATACAATATAGTTAATAAAAACGTTTTTAAATTACTGCAACTTAAAAGTGTAATATATGTTTAGAGAAAATGAATTATTTGATTACATTTATAAGGACACACATATTATTGAAGTTTTCACAGAGAATGAAATACATATGCCATAAATAATAATATATTTTTAGTATAAATATTTATGATAATATTTTTGATAAAAGTAAAATGATAGAAATGTAGGTAGGTATTTCAGCTACGATATAGAAATAAATATACGATTGACTAAAAATTAGAATTGTATATTGAAGTAGCCGTTATATCTAGAAGTTAGTTTAAATTAATCAAAGAAAAATATCAACTTTTAAGAATATATATATATTTCACATAAATCCGTTTTTATGTAATGGAAACAGTCGCAGAGCGACGGTCCACGCCATTCACTCGCAGCCAACAGATTTTTTTGTATTATATAACAACAAAAATATTTAACTTTTGCCTGCAATTGCATGCACCTTTCATCGATCAATACAACCATCATAAAAAGAACTTTTTAGCAACACGTAATACCAATAAATGTAGTGAATTGTATGGGTCACATTATCTTTGATTACATCATTTGGTTAAGTGTGCTATTTCTTTACAAGCGGTAGCAATTCACGCAATCTATTGCTTTTACTATAAAAATATATTACCTTGAATATCTGTGAGTTGATCAATAATATTACTATATATTTGGAAATATTTTGAAACTAATATATTTTTTATTTTTTTGTCCATTTAATTTAGGTATTTATTATTTCATTATTTACTAAAAGTTACAATATTTTTATCCGTTCTTAGTCGTTTACTAAAATAGACACAATTTATATTATTATAATCTGTTTTTTATCAATGTTTTTTTTCTTAACGGTAGTGTAAAGTTTTATACGTACATTAAATATAAATATAGTTAGTATTAAACTAATATTTATTGCATAGATGAAAGCGTATTGAATTGTTTACTAAATGGAAGAATGGCCAAGAAAGTCAATAGCTATACAGGAAATTATAGTTTTGTAACAAAGAGAAATACTATTGACTCCGCTAAAGGCTTTCAAGATTTCAAGTAATATCGAATAAAACTTTATTTTATTTTCAATTTAAATATGAAATATTTCATCACTGATTTAATAAATGATTTTGAAACAAGAATTTAACAATTTTAACATAATTATAGATGACCCTCGCATAATAATAATAGAAAAAAATAATTTTTGTTTTTTCTTTGATTATTTTCTTAAATTGTTGAGTTTATTAGGTTCTTTATTTAACTGAGAGTACTGCATCCATGTATGTTTATATAAAAGTAACTTATCTAACTCCAAAACATCAGTTATAAATAAAACGTAGAAGCAATGTAGTATAATCTAATTAATACTAATAAAAATTAAAATGAAGTATCAAGTGCATTGCCTAATTCAAATAACATTCATAACATAGTGCATTTACTGTCTGAAATGTTATTAAAAGTAAAACAAAAACCGTTATAAAAGTGAAATATCATGTAAAGACAAATAACAATATATGTTTAGTCCTAATTTTACTCGAAAACCTTGATCGTTTATCAAATAAAATAATTGATTACTCGCTTTCATTCAAAAGTATAACTTTCTTTGGTAAATATAACCTTCAAATATCATGACGGTTGAGGAATCCAGATTTGATTTCACATTAACACAAATTATTTAAATTATGAAAACTTATGAATTGTATGAAATGTTTAATGTTAGAATCATATAATAATGGATTACTCCATTATGATTCTAAAAGTGGATTTAACACTGTTAGATCTTTATTCATATATTTATTTTTAAGATAATCTGAACAATTAATGTACAAGAGTAATTAAAATCGTTTTACTGAGGCTCTATATAAATACATACATATATATTTTTTATCAAATGATTACATATAATTTATTATCATTAGTCTATTTTTAAAGACTGACATTGTGATATTATAATTGGAAATATTGTAATATTATTGTAATATATATAATATTATTATTGGTTACTTTAACTCTTTTAGTGTCTCTCACTATTTGTGAAAAATACCAGCGTCGCGATAGCGCTCTCTATAACAGTTCACTCTGTTTCTGTAATTTTCTGGTCAATAAATATGTAGTATTCAATGTCTTTATTTTTATGATCGTAGTAGAAGAATATCTACAGAGAATGTTGAAAAAATTATGAATTATGGTATCTTCTAACGGAAATGGTGTATATTTGTCTTGTTCATATAAATTATGTATAAAAAAGTTTTTTAATAAAAAAAAATATGTATGGCATTAAAAGGGTTTAATGTGGACCCGCTCCGCTTGTATCCTGTGTTCCTGGCTGGGAACAGGGTCTGACCCACGAGGATAAATTGTAGATGTCATTATTGTTAAAGTTCGCTGCAGTACGCCACTGACAGGGAACGAGTCACTCTCGTCCTTGTTCATTAAACATACAAATGACTCAAAATATTCTCGACCTCAACTTGTGACACGTTTCAGAAAATATTTTAAGTGTTTTTAAGTTTTTAATATGATTTATAATACACAGATAAGTGATTGTTAATAGTGATTTATTATTGATATTTTCAGATTTTTTATTTTAAACGTAAGTACTTTTTATTTTTATGTCTTAAATTTTATTTTATACGAACATTTCTATATATTTTATCTCCCAATTTTATTATCAATGTTTTGGTAAAAATATGATCTGCTCAAAATTATTCTATTACATAAAATTAAAAATGTATCTAGCATATAATAAAAATTAAAATTATATTAAAATAGATAAAAGGTTTTTTATATAATAGCCATTTTTTTTTATATTGTGTCTCTTCTATCATCAAATTCATTTCAAATCGCTATGTCATCCCAAAACCATCTTGAGACTACAGTACTTGAGTCAATTTAGCTTCACATACCGACCAAGAACACTTGAACTTTCTATCTGTACAAAATCGAACGTCTTTAACCACTTACGTTCAGAAATGTAGATCGAGACAGGTCCAATTACTCTGGTCATATTTAGTCGACGTAAAGTAGTGTGTGTGCACTCTGATTCCATATTTCCGCTGAATACCCTATGCGAAAATTGTCGTCATAAAAATAAACCTTATGGACATATAGAGAGAGTTTATTTTTGATCTATTAAAAAAAAGCAAGTGTCAACAACGGAAAGGATTTTTAAGAAAATTGTTAGGCTATGTAGAGAAGAACAACCTAATGTGGCGTGTTATATAATATTAATATTATGAGTACATTTCAAATTTAAAGGCTTAGCATTTTAGAATAATAAAATTAGGCTTAAATACAGGCTGAGATATCATTTCTACTTTGCAATAAAGTATATTTTCACTGTCTGATGTATACCAGAAGAAAAATATATAATATAAAAGAGTACTCTTTTTTTTGTTAAAAGTAATGACGCAATATTCTTGAGGATAATTAGCTAAAAATTGATTATAAAATGTGGTTTACTATAAGGTTTATTGGTAAATAAAACCAGAATAGTACATTACAAAATGAACAAATTATCTTTAATACTGGTTATTAACGACGGTTTTTATCACATTTAAATACGAAACTAGCCTTTCTACTTTCTTAACAACTTTACTCTGAGACAATTCTAAGATATCCATGTTTAAAATACTTATTACTTCGAAAAGTTGCAAATAATTATGATATATATCAGAAAAATAATAATTTTGTATGTTATTAAGATAAATGACATTAATCGAGCAACATGGGACTGCGGGTAAGACGAGGAATATACATAACCGTTATACTGATTTCATATGGAATAGCTGATGTTAACATGAGTTTACCAGTAGATTTGGCAGTCGAAGATAAAGGTAAGTTATAGCTAACAACATTATACATATGATTAGAGAGATATAATAAAAAATACAATGGCTTAATTTTCTTTCAGCGCCACAACAAACTACCTTAGCTCTCACTTCTACAACTGCCCTTCCTACAACCTTCAACATATCGACCTCGACATACGCAACTGTCATTCCTCCAATACCCCCCAGTGATCGGGACAGATTCCTTACCTTCGCGGAGTCCGGTCACCACCAGACGTTTATGTTTGCGAAGGATAACACATATATACAGCTGGATGGAGATATTATTCAACGGTTTCAATTGAGGTTAATTTCTGTTATATTTTTATATTTATATGTAACTCTGTCGAAATAAAGTAATACAAATATGAGGAAAATAAAACATGTTCCCTTTTTACACTTCCAATCAAAGGACACTCTTGTTGCATATTTGTCTCTGTCGTTCCTAAAGTGAAGTGTGAAATACAAAAGAATTCTAAAGTAAATTGAAATAGTATCATACACTTTCCATGTCGAATATATAAGTTAATTTTAATTTATTATATTTCATTTTTAGATTATGTAGAGAAATATCATTTAAGTTTAGAACACGGCTACCACATGGACTTTTAGTTTATCATAATGTTAAAAACCCAGTATTTAAAATGCAGCCGTATGCATTATACGTTATTGTGGAAAAAGGTGAACTTAAAGGTAAATGTACAACTGCATTAAAATTCACTTTTAAAAAGAGAAGAATTAGAAAATGATGATAACTGAAATGATAGAAAATATTGTATTTATCTTGATTTCATTGTTGTAATATTTCAGTTGTTCATGTATTTGGTAAGCACTTAACTTCAGTAACAGTTGGTAGAGCTTTGAACAGAGATCAATGGCACAGTGTTGTAGTAACTATAGATGTCCATGGAGCAAGACTTATAGCTAAAGTGGATCACTTGAAAGAAGAAGTTTATTTAAAGGTATTAATAATTGCTCAAAATTATTTCATTATTGGTCCTAAATCTTAAATTGATAAAATTATTAATAATAATTCTATGCAAACCTTAACTACCACAATTGTTTCATCGCAGGGTTTAAGTTTCGACACTAATTATGGTATAACAGATAACTTAACATCAGTAATACTTATCGGAGGTGAGAATTTATATTTCGATATGAAATAAAAGCTTATTAGATACTATTAATTATATTGAATATTTATTATTAAAGGTCTAAGTTCTGAAGAGAAATTGCACGGGGTTAAATACATAATAGAATCATTTGTGGGTTGCATCAGTGATATGGTGCTGAGTTCTGGAAAAGCAGCATCTGATCTGTTACCAATAGTACCGTTAATTGCAACCAAACATGAGAACGTTAAAGAAGGATGTATAAATAAATGTAAAACTATGGAAAACCTTTGCTTCGAAGGTTCTAGATGTATTAATGAATACAATGGCTACAGATGCGATTGTTTTGGAACTTTATATGAAGAACATCTATGTGATGTGTATAGTAAGTGTCTTATAATTATTGTGTATTAAGTCATAGTAAATAGATTTTATTATAAGTAGAGTTTTATAAAAACTACCATTTTTTAATTTTATTGCAAATTATCCATCTTTATTCCCAATTTAACACATTATTCAACTCAGTAAAAATCCTGGACCGCTTAATCTTTCAATGTAACTTGATCTTGTCTAAGGTTTCTACTTGACCTCTAGGATCTGGTAAGGTCAATTCATTAACTTTGTTAGATTAAACCTACCCTCTTTCACGTAAATTGATAATTAATTTTACTAGCCGAGCTGACATCATAAAATTCTCTTTTCTTTGATTCTTAATCCAAAAATGACGTTACTCTTATATTCTTACTTAGAACTAATTTAAGTATAAAATAAAATCTTTTAAATATGTGACTATTTAAATTATAGAGTAAAATTCAAAAACACTTCTAAATGAATCTCAAATAATCTGTTAATTATATAGTACTAATTATATACGCATGTATGTGACCTCAATTCTATAATTCCTCTACATTTAACTCAACGCTATTGTTACGTATAATTACTTCAATCAATGCAATTAGCGGCAACAATACTAACACTGCGAGGCTCCAGCTACGTATCGTACCGCGTGTATGATTGGAAGGACCGCGTGCATTCCACCAATACTAGAGTGAGCTTGCATTTTAAGGTATTTTATTTTTATTATAATTTAATTAGTTTTTATCACTAGAGAGTTTAATGACTTTAAGAAACTTTTATTAAGAAACTTTACAATAATCGTATTTTTAAAAATGCAATAAATATTATTATATATGAAATTTGAATTGACAAATAAAGTTGGGCAACAATAAATTTAGTTGATATACAATGACATTTAAAACCATAATGTTCGAGAGAAATACATGAATTCAATCAACATTTGGTGAAAAAAAACAATTAAAAAACAAGATTTACTACCGACCTTCAATCTCACTGTCATTCAAAACTAAGTTAAAATTTCAGACTCGTTTTGACGACTCCGCTCTATTTTACGCAAGCGGTCAAATAGACGATAAACATCATTATATAGCCCTATCAATACACCAGGAAAGAGTTGGGATACAAATAGATTTAGGCGACGGGCCGGTCGAGGATTATTTAGGGGAGAAAGTAAATAACAATATGTGGCACAATATAACAGTGATATTGCGAGAAAAAACAGTTTATGTATATCTCGATAATAAAAGCGCAATTTACGAAGTACCGGGTGACGCGAAATTTGTTTGTATTGACCCAGAAATCTACATTTGTGGTGGACCAGACTTACATAAAATGAAAGGTCTAAAATCATTCAACAATTTCGCCGGAAACCTTAAGTATGTTTACTATAACGATGTATCAATTTTGTATGAATTAAAGCAAAATAACCCCAAAGTACACTATATTGGAGTTTTGGATCCGGAATTCGAAGATATAGATATAGAATTAATTCCTATAACTTATCCCTTTGCCACGTCACATATTTGGTGGCCCTTAAATCACAGTAATAGTATAAATTTGGTTTTTGACTTTAAAACTAGCAAGAATATGGCAGTGTTGGCTTACAGTCAGATAACTTCAGGACAAGGTTATTTTGAGGTAATTATTCAGTGTTTTATTGCATGTTTGCATTGAATTGAAACAAAACCTACTAACAATAAAAATATCATAAATTTCTTGAATTGATTTTATTATATTTGATTAAGAACATATATCATATAAAAAATATATATAAATTAATAAGATTAACTTTTTCTATAATATAATATATATTCAATAAAAATTCTAAATATAAAAATTTTAGGTAAGAATGGTAAAAGAAGAAATTCGTTTCGAACTTGTCCCGGATGTAGGAAAAAATGTAACAGTTTTAAAATCTGTGAAGTTCAACGTAAGTAACGACTGGCATAACGTTGAGTTGGACTATAGAAAAGGCAGAATTAAACTAACCGTGGACTATCACAACAAACACGCGCAAATGTTCGGTGAGAATAATATTCATATTGTAATTAAAACTGTTGTATAACATTTAATTATTTTTATGGCTTGCCTATTAGAGTAAGTATCATTGTGGAAAAGTTTGTGAGCATCATTATAACAATAGATCGTCTAGGACAAACACTTTTATTGTTTAAATATTTTCTTTATTCATTGTTAATTGTAATCAATTTTATTTTTTAATTCACAGGCTTAGATTTCCAGCTACAGGACAAAATTGTAATAGGTAGTGGACTAAAATCTGCAAATTTAGGATTAATTGGGTGTATGAGAAATATAAAAATTAATGGTCTTCTTATAGAACCACGGTATGTTAAATTTTAATAAAATATTATAATTTTTAATAAAATATCATCAATCACAAAAATTGAACTTTCTTCCTCTGGAATATCTTTAACTTGTTTTAACAATTGAGCTTCCGTGTCGCTACCCACCTTAATGAATTTAGTACTCGACAAATCAAAGTCTCCATCGTAACATACCTTTTCATTTTATATTTTATCAAAGAAAAAAAAGTAAATGTATGAATAAATAATTTGAAACATTAATTTCGGTTGTGGCATCTATTGTATTTTTTCTTTAAATCCAATACAGAAATGATTATGGAAATTTTCGAAGAAATCCATATCGCTTATATAGATCTAAAAAAATACGTTGATATTTCACAAAACATATACATATTTTTGTTTGATATATGTTTGTATAACAAAGCATGTTTCACACACCATATTAATTACTTCGACAATCCTTTTAATATCCAGCTGTTCTTATTTATTCTTCAACAGGAATAAAGCAATTATTTTTATTAAATAACAACATCCTGTCTTAAATAACTAGCCTTTCTTAAATTAAAATCAACAAAGGCAAGACAAATGTTAATTATCTGAAAATTTTGCCTTCATTTTCTATTTGACGAAATTTAAAACCGCTTCAGGCAAAGATAAAGCAGAACGAAAATATCATTCTACATAATTTTATCACAAAACCTCATTTAAATAGTAAATTAAATCTAAATTTTTTAGTTATAAAATTGTAAATAGAAAATTTTTCTGTTAAAGACATATCAAATCAGTCCTGACACAAGTATTCTCAATTGAATCTTGTAGGATTGAAAATCTTATCTGGTGATGGAATTTATATTGATTTGTAGTTTGGTCTCAGACTTCATAGAAATGCTATTAGAAAATATATCTAGAGCCAATCATGAGAAACCAAAAAAAAATCTTAAGAGTTATTTTTCTATTTCAAACCGTTTGGTATAGTAGGAACCAGTTTTTGATACAGCAAATGGTTTTAAATGCGATTGCTATTAAACTTACAAGAATAACAAAAAAAACTAACACTCTTTAGAATCGATTATTTATTTATTTTTTCATATATTTATTCTTTATTGCCCAAAAAAGATACAATAGGCGGACTTAATGCTAAAAAGCATTCTGTATCAGTCAATCTGAGAATGAAGTAAAAAATTTTTATCAGTTTAATTATTCAGTATTTTTTTTTTGATTACTCACTATAATTTTTTATTATCAGTTTTTAAATAATAAAAAAACCGCAGATACGTAATAAACACAGAGCGTGTGGTGGGCGAAGTTGCTATCGATGACTGCCGGTACGTGGATCCTTGCACCAGACCTAACACGTGCGAACATGGTGGGATATGCTCCATACGTGAGGATAGAGTCATATGCAATTGTGACAACACCGGTGAATATAACTAAATTAAACTTATTAATATAACTTATGTCGGGTACACTGACTTCTGTCAAACTCAAACTTTTTGATGTATAATACATAAAATATTCATACTCTTGTCGTATATATGATAGAAGTTTCAAATTTCAGGTTATATTGGTGAGAACTGTCATTTTGCGACCTTCAGAAAAACCTGTGAAGAGTTAGCTCTTTTAGGCTACACACGAAATGACGTATACTTGATAGATATAGATGGCAATGGAAAGTTTCCACCAGCTCACGTGAAATGCGAGTTCCAGATAGAAGCTGATTCTTCCACCACTGTTGTTGAACATAATTTGCCCAGCCAAGTGGTGAGAACAAATTATACACTTAAAATACTATTTAAACTATAAATTAACATAAAATGACATCATTATATAAATGCTTAATAAAATGTTTGATTGAATTATTTAATTTATATTAAGCAATAATTTTTTCATTTATATGATAACATTAATTAACATTCACCTTCCTAAATTTTAATAAACGTGTTAAGATTAAAAACCTCATCAAATATTTTTCCATCCAGGATGTAAGATCTGCTCTAGGTCAAGACTTCAGCTTCCATGTTAAATACAGAGAGTTCACAGCGGAAATGCTTCAAGAGTTAATATCACACTCATTGTTTTGTCGTCAATACATAAAGTATGATTGTAATATGGCGCCTTTAGAATTACATAGTGCAACGTGGTTCATATCCTCGTCGAATGATACCGTTGATTATATCGGAAATGTTAAAAAGTAAGTAATTTTAATATATACGACGAGTTTTAAACAAAACATAATGGTATTTTTTTAAAATTTTTCTTGAATTTTACCTGTTTTTAGGTCGGGAAAAATTTTACCTGAAATTTAGGCCAGTTAACCTTAACTGATCTAACTTAAATTTAGAATTTATCTTTTTAGTATAATCAATATTTTTATCAATCCAAAATGGCCGCCATGACAAAATACAAAATTGCTGCCATAACAAAACAACATATTTTCTTCAATTCAAACAATCTGAGTATTAATAAAAAGGGCCTAATTTTTAGAATACAATAATACATTATAAGAAAAATAATAATAATATTGAAGTACATATTTTAGTAAACGGATGAACCCAATTTTAATTAAAAACTCGATATGAAAAGTGTCATAAATCAACAGATATATTTCAAGGGGACATTTTGATAAAGATGAACAATCAAATGCATATATGAACATTAAGTAACAGAATCTATATAAAGTACAAATTCTGATCTTAAATTAAAAACCCCTAGCCTAAATATATCATAGTGTAATAAAGGAAGTTGCCCTTTTAAATGTTGAACGCTTAACATATTGGGTCTAAAACCGCAGTACGGAACATTCCCTTGTATACCTTTTCGCACATTCATTGCGACCTCAACCATTTAGTAAATGACTTTCGAGACGACCTTTTATTGAAATTTATCGTAAAATAAATCACCTTGCTAATGTAATTTCGATAATGCCTCATTTCGACCCACTCGTGTATTGGAACGGATAACTAAGAAAGTGTTGTAAAACATTTAAATATCTTTATATTGTATTACTATACATGTCCGAAATGCAAGTTTTAAACTACACTGATACAGAAATATTAGTATCATAGTCACACACATACACACTGACACTCACACAGCTTTTTTTGGACTTTACTGCTTGGATTTTTTTTTTTTGTTTTTTATATTGGTTTAATAATGTTGAATTCGTTTAATGCTAAAATAATATAAAAAAGATTTTCGTAATTTGCATACCATCCTGGGTCGAAACTGACGACTGTAGAACAGCAACACTTTAACGGTCGTCGACGGTTCTTATTTTGTATATTTTATAATTATAAATGTAATAAGAGTTTGTATGAATACTAGTATTGAATAAAGATTATTATAATATAACGACATCATAAAACTCAAATATAAAAAAGGGAAGGCCACTACATTAATGATTATTTATAACCCTTTTTAAAACTTTAATTTGTCTTTTAGTTACATAAAGTTACTGTCAATATACTTTCCAAATTTGCAAAGGACACGGATCCTAAAGAAACGTCATGTATCATTATGAGTTAAAGGTTCAATCACTTTAAATTTTATTAATTTTTTTTTTGTTTACTGAAATAATATAAATAAGTAGTCGAATGTCAAACCTAGTAGATATATTTCTATACAAATAAATAAATAAATCCGCGGCTTTTTATACAAATAGATAAACATTTCAAAGATCATCATTGACCGGATATTATTAACTAAATGCTGCCTGCGATTTCGTTTGCTACCCCCTCAATAGACATTTGTCACAGGTATACCGCAGCGTAATCTGTGGTAAAAATATGTGTATAGTTATTTCTGTTTTTATTTCATATTATCTTTACTTTAATTAACACGATATAATATAAAAGTAAACATTATAAATAAATATTCATTTTGACTATTTCTTTTTTTTATAATCACTTAATCGGGGCATAATAAAATCTTTTTAAATATGCCATTTCACTAAGATGTATCGAAGTAAAAAGTTTTAAGTATTCACTTAAGTCTACCACTAATACTTATAAATTTTTGCTTTCATAGATTACTATGAATGCCATTACGATTTACCCAATTAACATTTAGACTAAGATCGTCAAAGAGCACCCAAACTTACTCTTATAAAATTTATTTTACTTTTAAAATAAAATTATTTTTTTTTTTCTAAGATATTAAATTTCGATATATGGTGACATGGACCTAATTATAATGCTTGAAGTAATGTTATTTTTGCTGTTGATTTTGTTGCTTTGTTTTAAACCGTTCGGCAGCTCGGTTGTTCCGAAAGATCTGAAGTTTGGACAGAGCAGGATAAGAATAACAGAATTTATGCTGACTTAAATTACATTGTGTCATTTTCAAAGATATGTCTGTCAAACCTACAGTCATAGAGGGAAAATAAACTTTACCAACAAGAAATAAAATCCCTTAAACCTACAAACATTACCTGTTTATGTATAAGTATATAATATAGTTCGAAAATAATGACCAATCTCTATATCCTCAAAAACTTGACCGGTTGACTATTTATAAATTAGTATAAATAGTTATCATTTAAATAATGGCCGATCGCAATATTCTTGGTGTTGGATACTTTTAACTACATCTACATATACTCTTTGCTTTCTTAGTAAGATTAAATCTGTCTTAATAACCCGAACGTATTATAAAGGGCCTTTTGTATTCTACGCGAACGGAACAACTGATATCATCATTAATTATAATCCTTTCCTATTTCAGGGGTTATTGTCCTTGTGGTGTTAACGCAACTTGTGTAAATCCAACACAATCTTGTAATTGTGATGCCAACGAGAACAAATGGCATTCTGATGAAGGGACTTTAGTTGATCCTAAAAGCTTAGGAATTACGGAGATGTTCTTTCTTCAACAAAAGGACTTGACTGAAGAAGCACAAGGCCGAATCACTCTTGGTTCTTTAGAATGTGTGGAAACTAGTAAGTTCATTATGTCTAATTTGAATAGATTTAATTTTTGAATGTTATTAATAACACGTATCCCGAATACCATGTTTTTATTAATCTACTCAATTATAATAAAATTTTTACAAATATCACCAAAACACAAGGTAATTTAAAAATAATTTCAATCCATTTCTAACACAGATACACAACGCTACGTAGTAACATTTACAACGTCACAATCTTACATTGAAGTACCGGGTTGGCGTAAAGGTGATATTGCCTTTAGCTTTAGGACCACAGGAACAAGTGCCATACTTCTGTTCCAGCCACCGATCAGACCGAATTATCCGTCATTTATGGTTGCGTTGACCAGTGGTAAGTTGCAAAATAAAATTCAAGTTTCAGTATCAGATATTGTTATCAAGACATAATGGTTTTATTTGTTGATCGTCACTATGATTATTTATTCTCAATTTATGTAATAATAACGTTATGCTAAATAGAACACGAGCTAACATTCAACTTTACTCTAAACACTGGTACCACACGAAAGTTAGTGATAAACTCTAAGCGCAAACTAAATGGTGGTGAATGGCATAAGATCTGGATTGACTATAACTTCTACCACGTGAGGTTCATGCTCAATACTGAGTACCAAATGCTTAATCTTTTACTAGAAGAAGAATTTGGTCCCTTTGAGGGATCTATGTTTATTGGAGGAGCCACTGCGTAAGTTGAGTTTGCTTTTTATTGACCTGATAGATACATATTAATAATAAAGACTTATTTGTTCCATGTGGGAGATTTACGCTTAATACCACTTATAACATTTTTGTGTCCTACTCAATAAATGCTGTCCTAGTCTATCCAATTCATACAAACAGATATATATATATATATTTAGACAAAAATCGTCCAATACATCCTGCATCATTCAATGTACACATATATTTAAGATTTTCACGATCAGAGATTTAGATATACGGATGCAGCAGGATATCTTTTTTAAGTAGTGTAATTGAATATTCCTCTCAGAGAACATCTAAAGAAGTCAGCTGTAAACCAAGGTCTCATAGGCTGCTTCAGGGGATTGGTAGTAAATGGTGAAATCCTTGATATATATAGCTATATGTCTGTTCATTTATCTGAAATTATAAAAGACTGCAAACCGTCCTGCGTACCAAATCCTTGTCAAAACAGGGCTACTTGCAAGGAATTATGGTCCAGTTATGAGTGTATTTGTAAAAACCCGTGGGCACATTTGGGAGAGCATTGTGAAGAAAGTAAGTGAAATTTCGACCATTTTGTTTCTTAATTCAACTCATGTTTTAGTTACATTATTACTTTACGCAATTACTTACTTATACTGTTATATTATAACTTACCTATTATACTACTTAATCTTAACCTTTTTTTTAAAAAAAAACTCCTATATAATACCCCTATGTCGCGGGAGTTTCACAAACATAGAAATAACGAACACAAATAACACCCTAAACAGAAATCTATTTGTCACACAACTTTCCCGTGTAAGAATGGAATGGTCGACCTTTGCCTAAGCATGATTGGCCACATACCACTCACCACTATACCAATCGGCTCACCAAAAGACCAGACTTTTAGAAGAAACATTACTTCATAGACATCTAGGTATCATATCCAAACAGACAATGAATTCTCAGAAAAGAATAACCTAGCATACATTTTACTAATTGCTTCCTACTTGTGTAGGAAATGTTATTTACAGTGCAATTAGTATTTGCATAACACGGCCTCAGGTCTTTGCTTAATTGATATTTTATAATACACCGTGAACGTAATATAAATAAAAATACTTTATGTCGCAACCTTTAATATTTTTAGGGTTCCGTACTTTAAAATGAAAAAAACGAAACTTTATAATGAAAAAAAAACGAAACGTTATAGGATTACTTACGTGAACGCTAGAAGATATCCAGCTGAAATTCAATCTTTACCAATACAACGGTCAACAATCCAAACTACGGTCTACGGTCTAAATTAACGTATAAAAAGATACAGTATTTTTATTGCACAAAAAAATACATTTTTTGGACAATCTCAAGGGAATAAACATTGTTAGGGTTCTTTCCATTAACCTTATGAAATTTAATAAGAAAAATAGGTTTATAGTGCAAGATTAAGGAAAAATCTGAACCATACATTTGTAATTAAATCATAAAAAATATCTTATGTGAGGTCGAAATTTAAAATTGAAACTACTAGTTTAAGTGAGATATCAACGTACATGAGAATAAGTATAAAAAATATATGGAATTGAAATAGGGGTACAAAAACTAAGTTTTTAGCTATTTCATAATTGGTTAAGCTGCATTTGTACGGAACCCTCGCATCTATACGGTTTTTTATCATTTGAATTACATATTTGAGTATCATTTTAGACTAAGTTACTACCTACTTTGTTATTTATTACAGAAATAAATCAGATAAATATATTTATTACATTTTAACGAATGCTTTATATATAATAAATACATTTATTTTTATTTTAGATATTAATGAGAAAGCATTAACATTCCAAACGAAAGAGTCCTATCTAAAGAAAAACTACCTCGTTGACAACACGACTGACGCAGAGAAGATAAGATTAAAAAGAATGATGATGGAAAACGTCCTGATGAATCTGAGAACTTACGATGACAACGCTCTAGTATTGTACGCTAATGACAATCTCAATAATTTCATTCATCTATTCATACACAATGGAACGGAAATAATATATATGTTTAATAACAAAGATGAAATCGTTCAAATGAATGTTACTTACGAGAAAATTAACAAAGGGGAAAGTGTTCAGATAGCGATCATAAGGACGGAGAACGCGACCACTTTGCATGTTAACGATAAGAATACAACTATAAATAAAGTTGCTAAACTTCTGTCTAATTACACAAATAAGCCGTGGAAGAATCCTGAATTAGGTGAGTAATGCTTATAAAACGAATAGTGATAACTTATTGCGAGAAAAGCAAAATGATGTAATGCATGGAAATATACTTGTTTGAGTAGGTACTAGGTTTTTTTGTAAGTAATAGTTCATTCACATTTATACACATATAGACCAATATTATACAATATAAAAAAATCTCAATCCTAATTTCACCTTAAAACCCACTTCTTCCACTAGAGGTGATTCGTCCGCAGCGTCCGCCCGCTCCCCCCACGGATTACTTCCAGATGAATTTGGGCGGTTTTGATCCATACTCGCTGCACCTCGCGCAACGAGCTTCAATCTTACCCCAGGGTGGTTATGTGGGCTGCGTAAGGGGATTCAAAATAGCGGACCACGTCGTAGATCTGTCTAAAAAGGCACAGCAAAATATTGACCAAGGTAAAGTTTTTTTTGTATTAATATTTGTTTAAACTAGATTAAAATTAAATTTCTTACCTAATTTTACATTTAAAACAAGATGATGAAACATTTTAAAAATTTTTGGGTATCGGCTTTTTTTCTCAGATTTAACAGGAGTCCTACCAGAATGCAACATGAAATGCGACTCGGAGCCATGTAAAAATGGCGGCATTTGTACAGAAGATTTTACAAACCAAGAAAGTAGCTGTGATTGTGAACTAACAAGTTATTTTGGAGAATACTGTATGGAAGAAAAAGGGGCAGATTTTAATGGGGAAAGTATTTTACAGAGAAAGTTTGTTTTATCTGAAGCTATTTTAGAGGTAAGAAAATTATTTTTTTTATAAAACAGCCTTTTCATGAAATATCATTATTTACATATAATGACATATCTTGTTCAGGTCAAAATAAAACTAGCATTCTCCAGTAACGACCTTCGGCAAAAGAATACAGTTCTGCTTCTAGTACAGACTGAAAACAAGTACGTAGCTAGAAAACTGATCATATACTTAAAGTTTTTAACAAAGTATTTTATTTTGATTTTACCTGTTATTTTTGTCCTCCTCAATATTTTTTTAGACGCAGCTATTACCTTTTGGTGGCCATAACACAAGATGGCTATTTGAAGTTCGAAGAAGATAGAGAAGACTCCGCATACGGAGCAGAATTTAAAAACAGGAACTTTTTAAACGGTAGGACAACCTTGATATTAAAATTATATATATTACTCTCTCGATAGCGGTCTAGAATCGTATGCCGGATATCAACTTTACTTGCTTAGTGAGTTAGTAAAATCAAGCCTAGATTAGTTTAGACTTTTTATATGTATATATCATCGCATATAAACCATGTCTTTTTATCTTCCTTTTTTTCATAATAAAAGATGTTATAATAATAAGTTTATGTTATTTCCAATAATTAAAATTATGTCTATATATGAAGGTTTATTAATGACCAACATATTAAAGCATCTTTATTACAGGCGCTCGTCATACGATTTACTATACAAGGTTAGCAGACGAAGCAAAACTCCTAATAGATAGAATAGAAGTACCATTGGAGAAGTTACCACCGCAAGGTCTGTGGGAGGTGTTCGACGTCGGCTCTAACGAGGTTCAGATAGGAGGGCTCAACACTACCGATCCGAGACTTAAAATATATAAAGGATACAATGGATGTCTTTCCAGTAAATTATATTTATTAAAATAAATATTTATATTAACGACAGAAAAAATATAATCAATCAAGAATATGTTATGATATGACTGATAATTTATTTCTCGAACCGAAGCCTATGTTTCATATAATATTTCAGATATCTTCGTAGAAATTAACAAGCTGATAATGAAACCTCTAGAGGAGTACATGTTGTTTACTCGCTCTGACTCCGAGAAGGTGAACGCGGTGAACGCGCAGGGTGTGCGCAGCGCTCAGTGCTCCGCTGACTTCGACGAAGCGTGGCCCGAACATGACCAGCTGGGCGCTACACATAACGGCAGTTTTCTAATTGTATGTTATTTAAGCTTTTTTAATATTTATTTCTCTCGTCTTAGTTTTTCGTTATCTCTCTTTATTTCTTTATATAAAATTTGAATCTCAAAACTAATTAAAAACTTGTTTACATGTAACTTGTTTACATTTATATGAAAAATAAAAACAAATTTATTAAACATGAATTGAAAGAGCGTAGATAAAACCTGGGTAGAAGACCCTCCGTCCCGCCTCCCGTACGATTCACTACACCAGCAGCCTGACGCTGAAGAAGAAAACACGGATAAGTTTTTCATCGCACTCATAGTTGTTTTCATTCTAGGACTCTGCTATACTGCCTCACATGTAAGTTTAAATAATTATGTGAGTAAGCAATCTGAAATTCACGCTTATTTATATATGTCAGCTATAAATTGTTTTTACCTTATTAGAGGAAACAAATGTTAAAAGTTTAGAAATCCTTTCCTAATCTGTGCAATAAATAAACATATATATTCGTAGATGTGGCGGACCCACAAGGCCTATAAATTGCGTTTGGAAAAAGAGACAGATGAAAACATAATGCGCAATAAAGAGAAGGCAACAAAACTTCAAGAACCAACTGCTCCTTTTATACCTGTATGTATTGATTTATTTTAATACTTTCAAAAAAAATAGTTATATATATTGATAATTTTAGTCTTTCAGTATTCTTTAAAATAAGTAACAGTAATATGGCTCGTGTCAATAATGTAATATTATTTTTAGCTCAAAGAAGTAGAAGACAAAAAAGCTAATGGAGTCTTAATAGACGTAGTCCCTACAGTGATAGTGGAAGTTAACGAAGACAAACCTACTAGCAGGAGAGGTTCACTTAGATTTAAAGGTAAAAAGAAAAAAAAACAAAAAAAAATATTATGCCTTCATAGCCAATATTTATTTGCTTTGCCTACTTAAAACAAATGCGGACTCTGAGTAAGGAGTAAGACTAAAATTATAATTTATATAATTTTAACAGACATGGTAGACAAAGAAATTGCTTGGGAACCTCTTGAAGAAAAGGATGAAATTTCAGAAAATGAAGAAGATGAGGAAGAAAATTCTTCAGATGAAAACGAGGAACATACAACTGATAATGAAGATGAGGAGGAGGAGGAACATAAAACTGAAAATGAAGAAGATGAGGAGGTAATAAATATTTACAACAGTTACTATACCCAAAAATCTATAATTAGTTTGTAAATTATAACTTTAGACATACGCCCCTAAATTAAATGTATTTTGACCAAAGTCATAAATTATGCATCTAAATATATGTATTTCAGAATCATCTTAAAAACGGTCCTACCCAAGATTCAAACATTGGAAGGAAATTATCAAGTCTTTCCTACAAAATGGAGGATGAAAATTCTATTGAATTAACATCGAGTGCATGATAAATTAAATTAAAAGATATGTTATATAAGTATTTTTGATTTGTTATTCCGAAGTTATTATTTTGTCCCTCTTTTACGTCACAATGCATAAACAGAATGGACAGTACGTAAGAACATTTTAAATAAACAAAACTTATTCACTTATCAAAATATTAGACAATATTAATATTAATTCATTATTATTCCTTTAATAGAATAATTTCATTTAAGGTTTTAAAATAGAAAAATATTAAGCAATTTGTAAGTATTTTACGTGAAAGCCGCTTTAGTGTTTCTTTTTTTTATAACCTATAATTATTTTTTTACCATTGTAAAAAATACTATTGTCTCAATAGGATACGTAGTAAACACATCAACCACACTATCCTTTCTCTTTTTTTTTTTCGTCTAGAAGCTATTCTTGCTACACGATTTCTCCCAGGGATAGAAGCAGGATATGTGGGACTCCCGGCAACATAGAGGCTGCTCTCAATTTTTAGGTTACCCACTAAACCAGACGGTTGCCGTCGCCGTCGTGGTGGGACAACAAGGGATCGCTTTCGTATTCAACCACCGAGAAACTACTAACTATAGCATAATGCTATTGATAAATCACAAGAGTTTTAATTTAACAATAACTTTTAATAATTCACAATTAAATTCTTATTTATTTATTTATTGATATATATCCCATCTTGAATCAATATCAGTGTTCACTTGTGTACGTCAAATGATAGACAAGAGGGCCTATTTTCATACCATACCCACTTAATGAAATAAGCCCTTCTGTAAATCTTTACTGATTACATTAGAGTATCTACTCTCTAACTTAAAGTTAAATCCGATCTATCTTTCGAGGGCTCGATTCGAATTTATAGATCGTATTTTATAATATTAAACCTTTATGAGGTGCAGGTGGTAGAAATCTAATCATTTTATTGCAGCTCTTACACGGGCTAGCTTAATTTGGGCAAAAGTGCATTGATCGGCTTGAACTTATATCAATCTTCAAAAATTAATAAGGTAGTCCTTTTATTTTTGTTTACTTTAACTCCAGATGGTACAGAATATAAATTTATTAAACCTACGAAGTAATTAAATAGTATTCAAAAACATTAATATTTTAATTTTTTTATTCAGTGGTCATAAGTTATATTTTTATTTTTGGGAAATTATAAATATATAAAAACTAATATTTTCTAAAATAAAATAATATTTTCTAAAAACAAATTCATTATTATTTTTAAGTTATTTTATTAATTACCTAATTTGTTCTTGTCAAGCAAAATTAAAACATATTTTTTTAATCTATATTAGTCTATTCCATATAACCTGTCTACATTCTACCACAATCACCACTCTCATATATAATGTATTATCTGTATTTGTTTATGATATAGCCATTTGTCAGTATTTGATTTCAGAAGTGGGCCTTGTCGATATTGTCATAATATGGACGAAATTGAAAAAGAGAAAATTGCAGCTTTGCCTACACAATTACTAATAACAACAATATGTCATCCCATGGAATATGCAAAAGTACTAATTCAGCTTGGTTACGAGCCCTTAGCCCCACGGCGTTCAACGACTCTTTTCGGCCGGCCTGCCATGATATTACCTAATGTATTTCAGTACATAAAGTTTATCAAGAAATCGGACGGTTTCTTCGGGTGCTATAGAGGATTATCTGCAAGAGCCCTCGGCCTTATTGCCTCTAGTCAACTAACATCGAAGGTAATTTTCGCTTGCGGTATCGACCTTCCCGAAATCAATGATCCTCCAAACATAGTGACCGACGAGGAACCTAAACTAGAAGACTATTACAAACTCGGACGTCGGGACATGATTATGCACACTGCATCAGTTGTAGTATCATATCCATTCCACGTTGTTTCAGTCAGGATGATGGCCTCATTTATTGGTAAAGAAGAAGATTACAGCTCCTTATTGGGTGCTATTGTATCCATCTACCGAGACGATGGTATATTAGGTTTCTTCCATGGAATTGTACCTAAGATCCTTGGTGATTTAACATGTGTCGCTGTCACTGGTGTTTTGGCTTACTATGTAAACAAATACTTGGTGAAAACTAAAGATTTAAGATACTACACTGTCCCACTGCTTACATTTATAACTAGCACTATCACTTACCCTCTAGTGGTAGTATCAACTTGCATGGCTGTGGCAGGAAGTAGCCTTAGAGCAGGCAAACCTCCTCTCATGCCTGTCTACCCATCTTGGCTATCCTGCTGGAGAGACCTGCTCAAGAACAAGCAACACAAACGTGGATCAGCCCTCATCTTTAGGTACTACATAGCTCCAATCGCAGCTATGCAATAAAAATATAAATACTAACATACTATTGCATTTAACCTTTTATGTTTATTTGCTAAGTGTTATTCCACAATCACCAAAGTAGATATTTTGACCTCTTGTAGAGACTAAATGTGTAAAATGATTACTGTAAATAATTTAGTATAAATGGTGTATTATGTGGACTTTTTTTGCTAGATTGTTGAGTACAGGTGTGGTATTTAAATAAATATATTTTGTTTGACAGTAATAGTATTATTTGCTCTTATCTAAAATAAAAAAACATGATACTTGTATTATTTTATTTTTGCTAATGTTTGAGCTTTAATAAATTCATCTACTAAATTTTTATTAAGCATTCCTATAGCCCTTCTATGAACAGAAGGTACTGCTTGGGCATTTCCATTTTGTTGTTCAAAATTGATGTAGTCAGTCCATACTTCAATATTACTGTTACCATGATGCTGAACTAATGCTTCATAACATTTTCTTACATTTTTGAGCAATGGCTTATCTTGAGACATTTCAATCTCAATCATTATTTTATGTACTTCTGCTTGTGTGGGTGGTATTCTAATAAACTCTTCATAAACTTGTCTTGCTGCTTTCAGCCCATTCATTTCATACATTTTTTGCAAAAGTTTGGGCTTTAGGGATAATACAATAGAACTTTCACATTTTTGAAATCTGGCATAACAATTCTTGAACTGAAAAAGAATTTTTATTTTAAATCTTTTTAAATACTATGTATAGGTTTTATAATCTTTTCTAGGTTGTATACTTACAACAACATTGGATTCAATATTATCAAAAATAAAGTTCCAAAGATCTCTAACATCATCTGGTTTCAAGCCTTTGCTAGCATCTTTAATGATGGTTAGCATTTTATGTTCATCAGATTTGTTGAGCAGAACTTTCTCTTCCCATAAATATCTATACTGTGGATGTTTAGATAATGCTACATCTAGAACCTGTTAAAATATAAGTTATAATAAGATTAATATTTAAAAAAAAACTAATAACTAGTTTTTTTTTTGCAATTTAAACTAAAGTAACAAAATAAGTCTACATCCTCCGAAAAAAAAAGAAAAATATACAAATGAAATCATAGCCTTCATATTGTTCTTTTGAAAGTATTAAAAAGGAACTTCAAAATGCACATTACTAAATTAAAATTAAGTACTACATTACAATAAATGACTAAATAACACATTACTAAATTAAAATAAATATAGTAGAATGGGAGTTAAACAATAAATGAATATATTAATATAATAACTGAACATATTAACCTATTTTGCATTGTATACTTATTTTAATTATAATTACTATGCACGATTTACTTATACCATCCAAAAATGTAATACAAACATATATAACAATACCTCTGTCAATTCCTGTTCAGTTAATTCATCCTCTAACTTTAAGAATCTCATGCCAAATGTATACATTTCAATACTCAACAATCCATTCTCATGGCCATAGAACCAAGCATGTTTTACAGCTGAAATTTTTTCCAAGTCTGTACATATGTTCTCATTCAAGCCAAGTAACCCATGAATGTACATTGTTGAAAGATTTTCATCTGGAAACTAAAGTATTACAATATAAAATAATGTTACCATCATAATTATTTTTAATTGTACATTGTTTTCTAAGACTTCATATTTTACCCGTTGCAATGCTTCCTCATAGACTGCAATATAATTATTTATTTCTTTAGGATAACTAAACTCTTCAGTAATAAAATCCTCAATTTCAGTCCAATGATACCCCTGAAAATATTCTTTGATAACTTATACTAAATTTAAGATCTAATTAAAACAATTAAAACATACTTCTAGTTCCTTAGAAGCAATGTAAGACCAAACTTGCTTATCTGTTTTTCTATTCCATATCTCTTCTTTTATTGAACTTGTGATATCATCTTTTACACCATAACTCAATGCCTTGTCACATAATTTAAACAAGTATGTAACTTCTGGTATATTCTTCATACCATTTCTCCATACCACAACAGCTCGCTTAAAACATTTTTCCTAACAAATAGATAATTCACATATTAGTTTCAAAATAATATTTAGTAAAATGTCGTAATACTTAAAAATTTTTACTTTTTCCTCTTCATCTTCAGTTTTGAAAGCAATCATTATTTCAATGTCAAACAAATCTAAGTAGAGTATCTCAGATTGTGGGTGTCGGTGAATGCCTTTTAGCAGAAAATTTCTAGCATTTTCGAGGTTATTCTGCTCTTTGCTTTCCCATTTGCTTGCCAACTGCCATGTTTTTGGCTTCTCTCCATGTACCTAAAAGGTATATATATCTAGTACAATTTTAATCCATATAATGTGCTACCAAAACACAATATCAAAAATTATTACTTGATTTGAACAATATCATTTTCCTATAATCACATCTACTATCCCTGATAAGAAATTGCTGAAGATATAATAATATGTAAAATTAATATATTAAAGGTATACATTTGTGATATGTATACAAGTAGAAATTGAGTTCAATTAATGAAATCCAAAATAGTATTTTCTAATACAGTTGCTAATAAATAATATAAGTTTAATACTTTATTCAGAACTTGAGTACCCTAAATAGTTTTGAAACTAGTTGGGTAAATTCTAAGAGAATACAGCTAAATAATTAGAGAGCATGGATAATGGAACTCTAAATGATTTTTAAACTACACTCTTAATGAGTTTATATGTAAAATTTTAATATAAAAATCTTTCATTATCATTAAGTGGTATTAAAAAATTGTTTTTAAAAATATAATCCTATTCATTTCATTCAGAAACTTGATAAAATAATAAATTTGAGTCTAAAACCCACCTTTAACATTTGATCTATTATAGCAGATACAGCATAGTCAAAGCCAACACTCTGACAGAACTTTATATATTCAAAGTATATAGCAATGTCATTTTGGAAACGAAATATAAATTGCTTGAAAATTTTATTTAGCCGCTTAGCTATAGCATACTCAATATCCTTTTTCTTTTCTCCGAGTTTAGACTGTTTTCGTCTCAGGGAAATATCTTCAAGAAGAGCCAATTCAAAAGCAATGTATTGAACAAAGTCATCCTTTTCTTTCAATCGTCGCTGTATTTTGTATTCAAATTCTTTTCGTTTACGAGAAAGCTCTCTAAAATCAAGTAAATATTTTATAGTGAATGTAAAAATTGAACTTTATATTTTTATGATTATTATTACAAAATAAGTGCCTTATTTCGTCGTCCTCATAAAGATTTGTACGTCGCATTTGTTCCAACTCATTTATCATACCCTCTACCCGTTGATTGACCTGTTCCGCCATTCTTGCTTCAAAATATACGCTTCTTTAGAGTGTTCTTAAACTTTTTATCAATCCACAACTAAATCAGAATATTTAAAAATTGTACACGTGAAATTGGAAGGAGGTACAACAACAACAAATGACACAAAATTTCAATTTAAAGGTTATGTTTACATTTAACAAAATTGTCACTTGTCACTTCCATGCTGGTCAACGAAAATTTCTAGCACTCAGTAAACACAGATTACAAAATTAAGAGTACTGATTTTTCATCTCCGATATGAAATGAACATAAGTTACTACTTCTTAAAAAAAAATAAAGGCTTTATCAATATATATTTAATATCCCTTCATAAACTTTTCTTCTCTTGATACTTGGTGGTAGCTAATATTCGTGCTCCTGTTCTTTTTACTTAACATAATAAATACTTAGTGAATAGTAAAAATAATGAGTACATGTTGGCAAAGTTTTGTATTTTTTTTGCGTTTTTCTATTCGATATAGATACAGTGAAAACAAAAGATAGAAATTTTTGGAGAGTCGCAGACAGGAGGACAAAAGTAAAGAACAATTTTAATGAAAACGCCTTTTAATGAAAGTTTATTGTATTATTGAAATTATCATATTTGTACGCTGTCTTTTTTATAGCACTAATGTTCTAAATTTCAAATTTATCATAGACCATAAAGTGAAATATCTCTTTCGAGGTTGGCAGTATTTTAAGATATAATATTTGTTGAGGTCACTTTGAGAATATTGAAAGTATTGGAAAAATGTAATCTCATTCAAATGAATCACAAAAAAACGATTGAGAGTTGAAAAGTTCTGGAATAACTTGAAAATTTGTACCTTGTATTTACAAGGTACAAATTTTTAAGTTTTTTACAAGTTTTCAAGTTATTAGTTTAAGAAATCTTAAACCCTATTTATTGTAGCAAAGTCTTTGGAGAGCAATTCACCAAGTACCTCTATAAGTATCGAAATATTGGGCCTCTCGATTTTATGCTCATGGTATGTTAATGTTATGTTCACTTTGTCATTCTCAATTTCCAACTGGCAAGTATCATGTATGACATTTGTCAGATACTATTTTTTAAGTTACTGATTTACACAGAGTACTATATGGTGATTTATTTCAATTTACATGTAACTAGTGAAAATAAATAAAAGTGCATTATATATATATATCAGGGCTAATGTACGTAATATTGAACTTGTGATTAATGTTCTAAATTCATTAACATTATGGAAGAAGACCTCATTCGTAAAAAGAAGAAGGCGGCAAACTCTAGCGATAGACGAACTTTAGCAAAAGCTTGTAATGATTTAGCGACGTTTTACTTTACACAATCTCGGTATAATGATGCTCTGGATGAGTTTAAAAATGAAGCTGGAATTTGCAAGGAGTTGGGTCGGACTATGGAATGGGGGACTTGCAACAGAATGATAGGCGAAGTGTTCTTGCTCATGGGAGAATTTGACAAAGCCCTTAAGTATGAGGAGCGACATCTAGGTAAGTTTTTACTTTTTATTTAATGCCATGTATGGCAAGGTTTTGAAATTTAAAAATATGTAACAAAAAATTATATGTTTGGAATATTCATTCATCAATATACCTTAAGTATTATTTGTTATTGGCTTTCTTTTAGTGTACAACGATTTTAGGGATAAAACTGCTCCTATTTAAAAGGTGTTAGATTTCCTTTTGACATCTTTAATATTTGTAAAAATGACACTGTTACTTTTGGATAAATATATTAATAAAAAAAGTAAGTTAAAAGTAGTGTCAAGTTAATATAGAGATCAACATATTTTGATTAAGATCAATTTAATCCCCAAAAACATTGTACAGTAAAATAGTTTTTTTATTTTTTGAGTTATATCCTTATATTATAATTGTAGCTGTCGCAAGAGATTTAAACAATTTAGTAGAGGAACAGAGAGCAATGGCTACTTTGGGCAGAATATATCTATTAAAGGGGCAAAGTACAACTGAAAATAGTGTGACAAAAAATTTATTAATTGAAGCAGAAAAAGCATTTATGAAAAGCCTTGTACTATGTCAGAGGTAATTTTGTTAATGACATTTTTATTATAAAACAGGGGAGGCAAACCTGTGGATCTCATCCCGTAGGTCAGTTGATCACAGCTAAGGAAAAAATTATTGGAGTATAGTTAAAAATTTCCTAGTCAGTATTAGAAAGGTAAATAGTAGATCTTGAGTCCAAATGAGTTGGCCACCCTTGTGGCCACTATCTTAAATAAACATTGACAATATTTAATATTTTTTATTGATAAGTCTACATCAGTTTCTTTTTTTCTTTGTCTTATATTTTGTTTTTATGGGATCTTATTTCTTCCTTTACCATCTTTATTTTAGATTAAATGGAAAAATATCTGAAGTAGAACTCATGGATATGAGAGCTCGTCTTCTTCTTAATATTGGAGTTGTTCAAGAACACTTGGGACATCTAGATAAAGCTATTGATTTTTTTGAGAAGGCAACTTCTATATCTGCCAAAAATGATCTATATGAAGTTTTACATAAATGTTACACCACCATTTCTCTACTTTATGCAAATAAGAAGAAAGATTTCCATAAGGCTTTGAGCTCCTTGAATAAAGCCTTAAATATTGCAAGTAGACTTGAAGACAAGGTACTGTCAATTATTGAAAAGATTAATATCTTTTTTCATTCAATAATAATTATACAATGGTATAAAAAAATTACCATAAAAATAATTAATTAAATAATTATTTTATTTTAGATTTTAAAAAAATGTGAAACTCTATCAGCTAAAGCTGATATTCTATGTCAGATGTCTGACTATCAGAGTGCTAAACAAGTTTTGATAAAGGCTTGGAAATTAAAAACACCGGACGAAGAAGAAAGAAGCAATATTGAGAGCAATCTTAAAGTTGGTAGGTGTATTTTAAAAATTGTATATTATTTTATTATTGTTCAATTGCTCAATTCTTTAGGATGTTTTAAATGTTTAAAATATGTTAACAAACTTAATGATATATGTTTATAAAAATATGTTTATAGTTTTAAAACTATTTATATAATAAATATAACTATATAATTGTATTTTTAAATAAATATGGAAAGAAAAATTTTATGAACCACCAACCTCTGGGAAACCAGAGTTCACTGTATGTACATTTAAAATTTTACATTTACATTATTATATGTATTTAAAAACACTTTCAGTTGTAAAAATGTGTGAAATAGAAGATCTCCTAGTATCAACAGAATCTAACAACCATGTTACATTGAAGAAGAATTATGAAATGTTGGGAGATGGAGCCTGCAATTTTCGTAATTACTCATCAGCAGTTGAGTATTATCTCAAGAGTTTAGATCACGCTATACAAGCTGGAGACTGTGGGAAAAACTTGGTACCTATTTATGTAAGGTAAATAAGATTTTGGTATGGCATACTATAAAAATAAATACTTACTTATTTTGACAATAACTTTTATGTTTCATTATAGTTACTTTTAATTTAAATAGTCTGGTATTAACATTGAAATAAAAATGATTTGATGAATGATAGTATTGTCAAAAGAAGTGTTTTTGTCTATCACACCAGTAACCAATCAAAATCAGAAATTTAAACATTTTTTTGACAATAAAATTAAGCTAATAATTAAGATAAGGTACAATTGGGTAATCAATTTAGTTCTTTATGATTAATGAGAACATGTATGGTCTGGATATTTTAGTAAATACCAAGTGCTCATTATGTCAGCCATACACAACTACCACAAATTATACACAGACATGATGAAAATATTAAAAATATAACCCACATTTAGTTCAGCTGGCGGGGCCACTAGCCACTAGACCAATGAGTTGCTTGTAATGACATGCAATTATATATTGTTTTTGCAGCATTTATCAAACATATAAAGACATGGGGCTGTATCAGGAAGCATTGGAATATTATTACAAGGAGTATGAAATAATCAAGGATGTCCCAAAGGAAGCATATACTACTTTGTATAATACGGCAGAAGTTCTATACCATGCCAAGAAACCCTATGACGAAATTGAGAAAACTTGTCTTGATGCAAGGGAAGTGGTAAGTTATTATACAACTAACACTTTTACAGATTGCTGTGGGCATTTGGTTAAAAGCAAGAGATTCTTAAATTATTGGCCTAGATTTGAAACACAGTGTAGACATTAAAAAAATATATTTTGCACTTCCCAAGGTTAAAAGTAGCAATATTAAGTTATTTTTTTGGTATTAATACTATCGTGATCCATAATTATTATTATTATCTATAGCTATGTATCTGCACCTAGGTTAAATTATCTCAGAATTTGCCCGATTAGTTTAGATCTCATCTGGGGGAAAAATCATACATTAAGATAAAAATAACTTCTAGGCAAAACAACTAAATAACAAAAAATACGAAATCAGAATATTAAAGAACTTGTACAAATACCAAGAGCATTACTTTGAGCTTGATAAAATGGAAGACACGAGATCAGAATTACTTTCACTGGGGAGTGACTGTTATGAAGTCTCAGATGATGAACAGAGCACTGCTGATGAAGCACCACATATTGGTGATGATGTGTGTCTTGATGATCTTACAGGTAAAATGCTTTATGTATTAAAGACGGTTGATACTCAACCCGATATTATTATAAGGTTTTTCCTCTTCAACGATGTTGCCATCAAATTTGAATTTAAGGAATTGAGCGAAGCTCTCTACGAGAGACTTTTCTGATAGACATCAGTCTGGTGGTGGTTTTAAAAAACTTATGGTGGATTAGACTTCAATGGAAAAAAAAAATAATAAGGAAAAATAGTTGCGGACATATTGTAAATGCAACTTCGGTGCTGCTTGCACCTCGCTTCGCTCAATATGCCAACACATACCGAGATTTTGCGAGCGCAGCGAGTCAAAATTAAGGTCTGGTTCGCGGTCCTAGTCAATTTGATTATAAGCTATTAAAATAACAGGAAACAACATAATAACCGTAAATTGTTATATTTTGAATTTTGTTGACATAAATACGTTTTATTAAATATTATTTTCAGATATGTCTGGCTCGGATGAAGAGACGGCAGAAATAAATAAGCCTCGCAAACGTGGCAAACGATTCGCTGTTAGAAAAAATGCCAAGGGTGAAACACAATTACATGTTGTAAGTAAAAATTAATTATGCAGTCGGTGACATGCTGTGCGGTGATGAATGAATGATTGGCGGCAGGCAGATCAAATAGCTCTTCGAAACACCTCACGTTGTTAATGCGATAGAAGACGCACAAAAAAGCCACGTCTCTAAACAATGCCAAAGAGTCCAGTCGTTCACAGAGTACTGGGTCCCCAACAATCCGAAACGCTCTCCATTGTATGCGCTGATCACTTGTGTACATCAAGTAATACTATTTTGATACCATACTTATAAAAAGAAACCCTTTTGTGAATAAATTTTTCAAGTTAAAGTTAAAGTTACGAGGTTTCCAAATGGAAGCAGTTTTAACAAGAATCCCACAAGAAATTACTTTATTGTGATCACTTTCACTAACGTCCAATGTTTTTTAAATTGTTGCGTACAATTAGAACCATCGCAGTAAATTTCATATGAAGGTCTAACGTTTTTAATCAAATAATAAAAAAAAATACTAGGCCAGCACGACAACAAGTCACCGCAGGCAGCATTCGTTTACGTCTTTAATGGATGGGTTAAGCTAAAAGGTTTTTCTGGTTTTTCTAGTTGCTTCTCAGAATTTATAGCCTTATTAGTAATGTAAATGGTTTGAAGATGTAAAGTAATATTTCAGGCGTGCATATCGGGAAATCTTTCGTTGGTGGAACGCCTACTGGCGCAGGGTCACCCCGCCAGCGCGCGCGACCACGCGGGTTGGACGCCCCTGCACGAGGCCTGCATACACGGACACGTGGCCGCCGCGCGCGCGTTGCTGGACAGGGGCGCCTACATAGACGATCGCGGGGGCGCGCGCTGCGACGGTACCTACATACACATAGCATCCATACACGGACACAGCCACCAGGGTTAAATCTGTAAAATAATGTTATATAATTTTATTTACAGGTATAACTCCACTTTACGATGCAGCTTGCAATGGACATCTTGAAGTGGTAGAACTGCTACTGGAAAAAGGTGCAATACCATCTCTTAAAACTGACTTTGGTGAAACTCCACTGGATGCTTTACAAAAATGGCGAACCGGTGAAATCCTTACCAAAGATGAAGAGTTTTTATACAACAAGATATGTAACAAAATACACAATTTATTAGACAAAACTTTGTCAGATAAATCTCGGACTCCTGTCAAAGCTATACAAGTTGAATCTCCACCAAGCACATCCAAAATTACCAGCAACGTCAAGCAGTTAGATTCACCAGCGTTAAAAAGACGTAATATTATTGACGATTTAAGTGACGATGATGATGATGATTATTCGAATATAAGAAACCAAACTGCCTTTCCTTCTGATTCCACCTCTGAAGAAGAAATGTCTGGAAGTAAGGAGAGAGTTAAAAACAAACAATCTGGAATTAAAGAATACAGAAAAGCGATATCAGCTCTTAGAAACAGAAGTTTAGATAAACCAGAACTTGAATTAAAAATGACAAAATCAAAACCGGCCTTATTGCACCCCAGCGAAGTTGATGATGATTGGCTCGATGATGATATGGGGACTAATAAAACAAAGAAACGTAAACTTAGCGATCCATTAACTACATTACCAAAGAAATCATTTATAGATAGCTTAAAAACCAGTATTGATCATATTAATGAAATTGAAACACTGTCTAATGATTGCACGTCCAGACAGAAATCGCGTGTCAGCAACATTGAAATAAATGAAAACAGTTCCGATTCCGATCAATTACCGACAAGCGGAAATGATAAGCACACACCGTTGAGAAATATATCGAGAGAACTTAACGATTCCAGATCCACGGACAGTAGAGAGGGTATGAGAAGAAGGTGGAAGAGACAAAGTACTTTATTAAGAGCTGGTTTCAAAAGAAAGAAATCTGGTGACTTATCTAGTAACAGCGGCAGCGACAACGAGACTAACAGGCGAGAGAAAGAAAAAAATGTATCCTCCAGACATTCATATAACGAAAATATTAATTGTTCAAATACTAATGACAATTGTAATCTAGTTCAAAGTATGAATCCCAACATACTACTACCAATGAATGTGATAAAACCAATAAGTATACTACAATCTAAAAACGGTAGGTCAATGCAGACTCAAATACTACCACCAGCGGCTGTTAAAGTTAAAATTGAAGACAAAATGTTATTAATATCTTTGAAATTGGATAAAATTAATAATTTGACAATCAGTTGGTTGGTTGAGGAAGTTAAATCCAGATATTATAAGTACGTCTTCCTATTATGATTCAAATACAACTTAAATATAAATTTCGTTACAATATTGTTTTTTAGACTTACAGGCGTCCGTCCTATGTTCAGTCTGATGACGTCAGATGGTGCCATCTTGTCTGAAGATGACCCCCTGAGCCTTGTGCTATCGACACCCGAGCTCCATACATGTATGACTACCTTCAAAGCCTCGCCAGCTGAAGAAAGATACTTGGAGTGTTGTGAAGCTTTGGAAATAAGTATGTATTGTTTATATTGCATAAAAAATGTAATTTGAAATTTTCTAAAAGATTTTTTTAATGGTGGGAAACAAGCATAATCATGTTAATTGATGCAATCTCGATTGGACATCCGCAAATAATATATAAAAATACTCCCTCTGTTCCACCACCCTTGACAAATAGGGGTGTAGAAGATTGGAAGGGACAAAGAAAGATTTGACAACGGGGTCCCATTTGATTAATGGTCTTTGATTTGCTGTAGATTCGTATTATAAACTGAGGTCATATTTGTAGAGCTGAACTCTCAATATTCAATACCAAACTTGATATAAAATTCTGTTTTCACTTTATTATAACATACATTGGAAACAAGATTATGTAAGTGTATTATTTTAATTTTAAGGTCCATCTGAAGAAATTCAGCAAATAGTGGGAAGAAGCCATACAACTCGAAGAGTAGCATTAGGTGTTTCGACACTACCGTCAATACAAATACGGCCATTATTTAGAGCACTAACGCACCAAACTCATATAACAGCTGTAATGATAGCTGATAATAACATCCAAGATGAGGGTATGAAATATTTAGCTGATAGCATATGCACTATGAAACATCTAACAGTTTTGGATGTTAGCAATAATAATATAACTGGCGAGGGCGTCAAAGCATTAGCAAATACTTTTGAAAAAGCCAGAAATTGCTGTCAATCATTGGAAAATATTGATTTTAGTGGCAACATTATTTCAGATGAAGGTTTCAAAGCAGTTTTAAATTTAAGTCGTCATTTAAAATTAAGAATTTTAAAGTTGAATAGGTGTGGAATAACAAGCAATGTTGCAAATGAAGTAACCAAATTAGATATGAATTTTGAAAACTTAGAAACTTTGCATATGAGTCATAATGCTATTAAGCAAAGGTTGGTTAATTGTATGATGCAAGCACTCAATTGTAATGTATTGTGTGATTTAGAGTTGGACAACATTGATTGTCAAGGTACAATAGTAGGTTGTATTTCTAATTTAATGTCTACTGCAAGAGATTTAAAAGTACGAAGATTAGGTTTATCAGACTGTAATTTGACAGATGGACAATTTAAACTGATTTTTAAGTAAGTATATAATTTCGGTATGTAAACTTTCGTGATCCATGAGTACTATAAAGTTTAATGAAAATTAAACTACTATTAAATTGTTAAATTATATATTTTTGTTGTCGCTAATAATAATTATATTTTAAAATATATAAATAAATTTTTTACAGATGTTTGGAAAGGGCTAAGAATTTACAAACAATAACTTTCAAAAACAATCAACTCACTTTTGTTACATTGAAGAAATTATTGCAACGCCAACCCGCAGTACCGCAAATAAATCTTGAGGGTTGCCAGGACATATTCAAATACTCTCCAGACTTGGATTTTCAAGTCTGGCTGCCAGCAATCGACTTCGGGAGATGCATACCCATAATCAATATCACCCCCACTTGTAAAACTGATGAAGAAAAAGAGAGTTTAAAATTGTTTTCTAAGATATGGCTTAGTTGTTTCAAAGGCAGAGGCATGATTGAACACGGCAGTGGAGGGTTGATTAAGTTTACTGCCTCTTGTAATAATGTAGTTTGATATTTATAAATAAGTTTCGTGTTTGGACAAGTCAATAGACATGTATGAAGATAGCAATAGACATGTACTGGAGATGACATGTACTGAAGAAGGCAATAGACATGATTCTTAATTATTGTTTTGGAGGGTAAATGTCTATAATCTATGTAATTAATAATATTATTTAATTAAAATAAACAGTGCCTTCAAATCATTTATAAAGTAACTATAATAATAAAGAGAATAAAAATAGTTCTTAGAGTAAAACCACCTTTATGTTTAAAATAATCTTTTACAATTTTTTTTTATTCCAGAATAAGCTTTAAGTATTAATCCAATATTTCAATTAAGGAGTTATGTTAGACTTGTTTAAAATTAGATTAATAAAATAGTTTTGATCTGAATTGTAAATAACAAGAAAATGGATTACATAATGTTGTTTCTTTTTTGAGTAACTACCTTATTACTAATATTAAATAAGTCAAAGAAAGTCTAGCAAAACCATCAAATATATGAAAATTTACGTAATTTACGTGATTTTTGTCAATTTCTTAATTAGAATTATGAAGATTAGACTAAAAATGATTATAATTAAAAATGTATACCAAGATATGCAAATACAAAGGGCCGAGTTTAAGAATTATGTAGTATTGTTGTTATTAGTATAAACTAGATTATCTGAGCCACCAGCATCTTGGCCTGCATTGCTTTAAGTAAACGTGTCTTTTTGGTAATTATAAAAAGTGAGTTACTATAATTATTATTGGCCGCCCGCACAAAGATTCGACTTTCTTAAGTCGAGAGTCGTTGGTATACAGTCTAATATTTGAACCAATATTGGAACCAACTTTCGCACCAACAGCAAACAGACTAAAGGGTGGGTAGATTTCCCTATTTCCTGTACTACTACTGTACTGTACTACTATATGTAGTAAAGATATATATCCAAATGTCAAAACTAATATTAATTGTTGGAAAATATTATATAAAAAAATTATATTTAATAGTAAAAATGCACTATAATATTAGTATTTTAAATGTAGTATCAAATTGATTATATTTATTCAAACGATGTACCGAATAATATTTTTATTAATTATTAACTTTCTGATTGAGGATATTATTGTAATCATCCAACTTTTTGAAATAGTTTTTTTTTTGTCTTTAGGTTTTGAGGTGTTCTGATTAATTCTAGACACTAAAAACATGTATGCATATATGTGTGTGAATGTATGTATTGCGAAATTTAGAGCTGATTAGTTTGCTAGCAAAATCCACCATGCATATTTTTAGTAATTTTTAAAAATACTGCAAAGAGCGTGTTCGCGTTTTCGAAAAAAATTATTTTGCGATTGGCATGGTTTTGGTAAAAAATCGATGCGTTCGAAAAAAATTGTCGTTTTTAGTTTTTTAAAGAAAATAAATAGTATTCAATTATTTAATGATGAAACGATGGAATGGATTTTATTGAACAAAAAAACAATATAATTTTTTCTTAATCGTGAAGTCACTGTGATGGGGCTCGCACCAACTATCGCTTGTTTGTTTTACTAAATCTTACACTTGTTGGTATTATATGTACTAATGTTTTTGCTTTCTTGTTGACACTTCAAACTAGTACAGATAACTCAAAAAGCAGAGACAGATCCTATTTCTCTCATTACTTAATGGTTCGATTCATTAAGATTCGGTATGGTTTGATACATTCGAAAACTTAATGCTTAATAAAACAAGAATAAAGAGAACATCAAAACCAAATCTTAGATTTTAAAAAGTTGTTTGACACTAGCAAACTCAAGATAAGAATATAGATGGCGCTAGTCAGGTTGTGTTGCTACTTATTCGATGTTAATTTTTGTTTGAAAATTGTGTGGGTGGGTGAATAGGTTTATGACGCTATTGCGATTTAAGAATGACATTTTTATTATTAATATTTGAATAGTAACGTTTTCGTTATAGTCATAAACAAGTAAATGTAAATAACTTATATTGATCTAAATAATACTGTTGTGTTTGGTGATTATTTTTATTAATTCGAAGGAGTTTTCATCGGGATGACAAGACTTTCAACACTGGCTGTGAGTATTGTTTACCATACTTTCATGTTGAAAACGAAAATATATTTTATTCTACTTTAATTTAAATTTTGACGAGTGTACATTATAGTAAATTTATCTAATTTAATAATAGTGGCTTATAAAGTTATTGGTAATGTAATCATTTTACTGTCATTTATAGCAATTAGTAATATAGAAAAGAGTAATTTTTAGAAATTTGTTAGTACAGTAACTTAAGGTTTCCTTTAATATTCTTCTTTTAGTTAAGTATAAAAAAAGCCATATATTCTTTAATTTATTATCATAAACTAAGATCAGAATGTGTATATTTTATACTTTTATTACAATATTAAAAACATTTTTTCTTTATATTTAATTCATAATCAGAATTGTTGAATTAAGTATAAAAATAATATGTACTGTTTTTGGTAACTTTTCAGGATTGTAAATTATTTATATAAATATTTACTAAATTCAAAGCTTAATTATAACGATGATGGCTCTTAAGATAAAAATAACAATAACTGTAGTAATGAAAAAATGATAAATTGTGTACATTTGTGAATTATAAAAGTATATTTATAAAGTTATTGTGCGGGAAGTTTTTATAGCCCCAAATATTTGTATTAAATTTTATACATTCACAATGCCTTGAAAGTCATTGAACTTCTATACTTTTTAATCACCATATTAAATGTTTTGTTTATAATTTGAATGTTTTTGTTAAAAGAAAGTTAAAGAAACTATATAAAATATGAAACATTTTATCTCATACTTAAAATTAAAAAAAAAGCTCAGCTGTGTAATTTATGTAATTGAATTTAAAAACAATGATCTGTATGAAGCTTACATAATAATTTAATTAATTTTGTAACTTTTATCAGCCTCCCCTTAAAATTTGTCTTTGGCCACATGGAAATTTGCTTATTTTTACCCCTTGCACACAAAAGGTTGAAGGTAGAAATATCTTGAGCAATTTCTGTTGCTAACAGAAATATCAATCAAGTTAACATCCATCAATGGAAGTATATACAGTCATTCCCAAAAGTGAAGAACACTGCATATCCTATCCGCTCTCATATATGAACCCTTGATGGCTTGTCTCTATCACGCTGGAATCGGGATTACTAATACAACCTAAAAGAACTAATTAATTGTCCATCGAATAGGCCAAAATACACAAGGATATAAACCTGGGGCACAGTCAGAGTATTCTTTATTGTCTTTTTTTTATTAATATCAGAGTACTATCATTTGGAAAAATTGTACCTTCTTTAGATTTTAATACTGCACATATTAATTGTGCTAATGGTATATATTATATAGGTCAATGACATAGTTGTTCTTTGCATCCTCGGAATTCCGTTTCCAGCGTCGTCCCGGCGCCATACTAGGCGCCATGTTTTGACCTTCCCTATTTAATGCCGAATTCACGTGGACATGAATTAGTTATCACGAATTTTGTTACTCAATCCTCTTATTCATGATCTGCATAACAAATTGATACGTTCTTTTATCGGTATTGGATTTACCAAGAATATTGGCATTGATTTGCATTTTAAACTCCTTGATAAAATTTTTATGTTAAAGTAACTAAAAAAATATTTTTCCATTTAAATTCACGATAACATTCTTATATGACATCAGATAGAGGCGATGATGTAATAGAATATGATATATTTCATATTATCGATCTAGAAGGGTAGAACTTATTTTACATACTAGTTGAAAAAGGTCATCAAACATATCTACTACAAAACAAATAAAATAATGAAAAAAAATATATAATTTTAACCCAAAATAGAAGTCTTAAAAGTAGAACGAAGCACTTAGCAAATATTATATAACAAAAAATGCGCCTAAAATTGGTACCCACTATTTGGAATTTAGCCATATACGAGTAAAACATCGTCAAAGTTGCGGGGAGTTTTTACTTATTGTAGGAGTGAACTACTTTGGGCATAATTGCTGCAATCTGTCTCTCAAAAACAGACAGAATTCGTTCCTAAATATTTAAACCCCAAATAGGAAACGACAGCTTCGGGCAAACTTCACCTGTGATATCGTGGAAGCAATCCGTTCTGGAAATAAACGCGAAAATGGCCGACGAACCGGCAAAACTGGGACAAGAAAGAATGTTTCTGTACATTTTTATACACATTTCAAAAGATTTTCACTTTACGTCTGGTTTTTATTAAATGAATTTTATATATAAAGTATTAAGAAAAAATAATAGCAATTGGTAATATGAAAATACATTTTCCAATAAATTATAATCCAATACTAAATTTAATATAGCGAAATTACTTTTTAATCATTTAAGCTGTATTATCTCTTATAGCATTATTGTATAAACTTGCGATATTGTATAATTTATTTTGAAACAAATTTATATATTAAGCATTTTATCATTAAAAAAAGTAGAAAATAAAGAACGTGACGCCACTGATAACTCGTAACAATAATTTCGGAAGTTTTCGATATATATCATTTAACTATGATGTGATATAATTATCTTGATATACATTTTGGACAAACAAGAGGTCTTCTAACAATTGGTAGGTGGGCGCCGAGCCCATCACACATCGGTGTTTAAACGATGCGTTCGTAGAACGGTACGCATTCGGTTACGGTTACAAGTAAAGGTGTCTGACGGTACCACTATTCCGGTTCTAATTAAAGCAGAATGATTCAGCGAACTCGATGCTAATTTGATTAAAATTCGCATTAAATCTAACTGTACGTCTATAAGTAATATAAAATTGGCAACTTGAACGTTTAATAAGTATATATAAAACAAGCTATTAATTCGAAAACATTAAAAAAATACTGCTTTTCTCATATTGTTATTGATACTGTAATCAGCAATAAGTAGATCGTAATTCAATATTTATTTTTATAAATAATATATATTAGAACGAATGAACTAACATTCATGAATCTAAAACGGAAAGATTTTTTTTTTACATTAAATTTTTTACAGTGTTATAATAACTGTTTTATTTATACTCCGAATTAGGTTAGCAGTTAAAATCAGCAGACAGCAAGCATGATATGGCTTTTTAAAGTTTTATTCATTCATTAAAAATCTGAAAATATAACGAAACAATGACCGGAAAACTGAATGGTTTTATTATAGGCCTCATTTATTATGCATTTCGTGAGATCCAATCAGGCAGAGGTCCTAAACGAAAATCGTTAGCGTTTTCTGAAAGTAGAACGAACGCTTGACAAAATTAAACCACATCACACGGTATGCATCGGCTATTATTAACATCGAGTTAAAGTTTATATTAGAGTTCGAAATTCCTAAATAACCAGGAGTATTTCACATTTTATATCGAAAATAAATAAGATCTTTTTTTACGTCTCAAAATATCAGGGTGAGTCAGGAGTACAGCAATTTTACAATTATAATAACTTGTATGGCAAGTAATCCCACGCGTGCGTGGGTGGAAGAGATAGGTACGACGCTTTTTACTGTCCCCCCAGGATGCTAATCCTTACAGCCTTTTGTTTTATTATATATTTATAATTCAAGAAAAAAGGCTAATGATAAATTCTATAATTGTATAATTATCAAACTTGAAACGATTTTGTTTATAATAGTTTTAAGCTTAACAAATTTTATAGTTAATGATACTTGCCTGAGCTATGAAATATATGTTATCTTTATATATTATATCACTTTATAAACATTTTTTTCGCAAAATACTTTACGATTATTGTTGTAATAAATTTGATATTTTTACAATTCATTTTTTTTTGTAAACTTTCGTGACCAATTATTACTATTATATATAATTATCCGCCTGTACTCACGTTATTACTATCGGAAATTGTCCGACTAGTTTCGAACCTATTCGGGGTCCTTAATGAGCTCCGAGAATGCCGGAATCGCGGCGTGAACCGTGTTTTGAGCGGCGTCAGCACACCCGAATTATTATATTTAATAATTATTTTTTATTCAATATTACAAAAAAATACTTTTCTCCAAATAAAGCAGGTTTTCGTTTTTTTTATTGTTACAAGTATCATAATTTAGCTGCCAAGCAATAGGTTTTTACTATTTTATTTAGTTATACGTTTAGAGGATTTAATATTAGAGTTAAACAAGAATAAGTTAGTCATTGTAGAGCAGTTTTCTCTTTGTTAGATCCTGTACGATGTGGTATATTTAACTTTCTTCTTTCGTAACTAACTGCCTCAGTTAAAACATAATTGAAATAGAGGGTAGGTACTAAGTGGTATTGGTTCTTTGTGCTGCAACTGTTAAAGGCTTATAGTTTAATTTATTACTACAGATATTCATATACAGATTATTAAATATTTATTTTAAAAAATTTATATTATTCGACGTATCATCAAGAACAAAATTAGTTGATTTATAATTGTTTTATAATATACCCATTATTCGACGTATCATCAAGAAAAAAATTAGAATCATCAAGAATAAAATTATTATAATATAAAACAATAATAAATCAACTAATTTTGTTCTTGATGATACGTCGAATAATGGGTAATCCCAATTAGTACATAATATCTACCTACCTTGTACTAAATTTCAGATATTTAAGATAATACAACATATATTTTAATAATGGTATCTACTGCTAAAAATGTATCAAAATAGACCATTTAAAACCAGTGAAAAGTATTTATAGAAACTAGGTACTTGTGAATATTGCAAGCGTAAAATGGGACGCACTCAAAATTGTGACGTTAACCTTAATATTTGAGTCTCTTCAAATTGGTGCAGCTATGTATGACAAATTCTTCCATTTGTAATAATGAGACGTGAGATTCCAATATAGATAATATAATAATATTATTATAAAACTTTGTCTGTTTGTTTAAACGCGCTAATCCTCGAAAGTACTCGATAGAATTAATTGTTTCAGACATTTAGGAAAGTCTCTGGCTAGCATTAAACTATTGCTATTAATTATCTCAATATAAAATAAAATCGTTCAAAGAGTGTAAGTGCGAGTAACAGCTAGTATGAAATATGTAAAATATTACAAAAATCTATTATTAAGTTGAGGTTAGACTCAGATGATCACTGGTCCAGATGACGCAGGTGTTTTTTATTTCAGTTTTATATATATTTTTTATATCTTAATTTGTATTGCCTTTTATAATAATTTTCTTCTCATTCCTTCCCTTTGAATAAGACACAAAATTAGAAAATGTACCAAAAGAATTGAATTTTAAAATATTGGTATATTTCGCATCAATGTACTTATAGAGAGTAGTACCTGTCTTTTTGTAAATAAACCCTATCCAAGTTGGTTTAAGTCTTCGGAAGTATACGATCTGCTATGATTAACCCTTTTAGTGTCATACATATTTTACAATATATGCTAAAAATGCCAGTATAAAAGTGCATTTTTATTTATATGAACAAGACAAATATTCACCATTTCTGTTACAATCTACCAATAATCATAATTTTTTCAACATTCTTTCAAATGATTTTATACTATGATAATAAAAACAAAGAAATTGAATACTACATATTTATTGACAAGAAAATTACAGAAATAGTGAACTGTTAAAAGAAGCGCTATGGCGACGCTGGCTTTCTCACAAGTGAGAGCATCGCGACGGCGCTCCTTGGCACTAAAATTAGGTTACATTAGTTTTACTTACAACACAGTCGTAAATATTTCTTGGCTGATTCTATGTCTCATGATGTAAATGTCACTAGATTTTTTTAGAGTTTAGACAATATAAAGTAGTAATGGCTAAGATATATTTCTGTATGGAGTAATCAATATATATAATAGCTTCTATAACTTAGCGAGAAAAATAAAACCTCTTAAAGAGAACATATATTTTTTTATTCATAGATTAAAAATCTAAAAATTGGAAATTGTTCAATATAAATTATCTTGATATATACGTTAGATATTTCATGTTACACGTCATCGTTAGTAATTTCAGTTAATTAGCCTCATGATTATAACGCTGTACTTAACAAAGTTACATTTAATCGCCGAATTTACATACAGACGAGCAATGGAAATGTATTTTCGGTAACAAATATAAATTGTAGACTTGTGTGAATTTACACACTTTATATATTTAACTACTGAAATATGTTCAGATACCCGGTAATTTTATGAACACAACACCTTACCACCATCTTAACAGAACATCTTACCACCATCCTAACAGAAAAATCTTACCACCATTTTAAGAGATCTTACCTGGTGACCAGATGTAGCTGTATGTGTATATAGTCAGTAAGAAACTATAGTCTTTAATTACATAGTAGATTTTTCATCTTTAACACGATGTGATAAATCAAAATATAAAATATAGTGTAGATAGATTGTGTAGATTTTAGAAAGTATAAGAGGAATGGATGCAGTATTTATAGTCATGCTTTCTTAATAGTCTTGATACACTGTTTTTATTATCACTCATCTGGGATTAAAAATTATATTTCCAGCAATACAAATATGAAAACTACATTAGTTTTTACATTCTAGAAGTACAAACATCATTGTATATTCTATGTAACAGACATACATTAGTTATAATTTTATAATATACATGTTGACTAATATCTCTAATTTAAAAGTTAAAACGTATTCTTGTTATAATTAAATCAAGTATTCCAAAGATCAAAAAGCAATGAATTTACATCTTATTCTGGGTCAACAATCGAACACTTTTGAGTTAACCTAGTTTTAATTTTAGCAAGTTCATCGCATTTTAAATACCTATATTACTATTAAAAAGTGGAAAAAAATTGTTTGTCTGTTGTGCTAATTTTAGAAACTACCTGATGGTTTTGAAAAAAGATTATGGTAAGCAGGTTCATGAGGAAAGCTTCAGTTTGTCTAGCATCACGCTATTACTCTTAGTTAAGTTAATAATCAATAAAATTGTTCATACGAAGGTGAATCCGCGAGTAACAGCTTGTGGTAAATATAATATTTAATAGAAAACGAATGGTCTCGTACGCTTATTATTTCTGAGTTTTTAAGTTTCATATAGAAAAGTTAGATAGCGTACTCTAAATTCCTAATAATGTAGTTAGGAGTTTACTCAATGTGTCAGTAATAATTGGTTTGGTTTTTGATGTTTTTGCAAAATATCCCACATATGTATAATTATATTATATATATAAGTTATACCCTTTGTTTCTGATAAAACTATGAAAAAAGGTTTTAATAAAATTCATTGTCTATTTTTAAATGAGTTTACACGTATACTGTTCACATTTGTATTATTCTCTTCAACACACACTTTATATATTTTCCAATAATTGCATATCCAATATCCATTTGGAATAACATTTTTCGTCTCCGAGGCCTGAAATGTCAGGTACAAAAAGAGAGTGTGATCTTTCTATTTACCCTTATCATGTAAACTAGCTTCTATTATATGTAAAAACATATATTATGTATATATAATAAAATATCAAAAAAATATTCATCCTCCTCCTCCTGAGTAAAATGATATTTATTATTTAATAAATAAATCCTTTTAAAAATAATGTCTTACAATCTATTCTATAAAAGCTTATCTTTGTATGTATTTTTGTATATATAATGTATGTAATAATACGTAACACCGAAGATGTTACTTTAATAAGCAAGTTTGTCTTTATTGTCTTTGTTTTTGTACATTATTGCTTGTATGTAGTTAGTCTAGACAGAATTATTTGCAGTTCAAAAAAGACTAATTCACCTTGAAAATTCAATTCTTCTCATTAAACTGTTCATCATAATAATTATTGTAATATATAATGAATCTCATACTTTCGAATATTATGTTAATTTAAAACATGCCCTTTTTTATATATGGTAAATGATGGTATTATTATTTATATAAAATGCCAATACCGGCAGGTGGATAGGCTTCTAGTTGATGTTTACTGGGTCAAGAGGTCCACTTAAGTTCTAGCTCCTAGACTCAGTTTCTCAAACACTTACTTAGAACTCACATATTCCAACAATAGTTGAGGTTATTATACCTTTTTCTAGAGGGCAGACTTTCGTAAGCTAGTTATTAAACAAACCGCGCTCCAAAACGGATGTCAGATGATATATTGTCTATTATAAATACTATATACGTCTGAGAATCCAGTCTGCGTAGTAATGTTTCTCAAATACTCTGTAATTTGTAAATCAAGTGTCTGAAGCATACTTGCTCTTTGTTGCATTGTATTTTTCCGACCATTGTCTTAATAATTTCGTTTATTATTAAAATGCTATAATGGAGAGAATGTTAATTTTGTTCATATTGAAATGGTGCGTTCGCCCTTTCGGGATATTGATTTTTGTTATTTGCATCCCGTCTGCTCTCCTGTATCTCCACCTATTGTTAGTATCCAGCTGTATATTCTGTATGGTTTTCGGACAATATTGACAATATTTTAGAACTGGAAATAATTTTAGATATCTGATGATATAAACATATATAGAAAGTTAAATTCATCGAAGTGACACCATAGCTCAACTGGTAGAGCGATGAGACGGTACTCAGAGGTCGTGAGTTCGAATTCTGCTTGTATCGATATTTTTTTTCATACTTCATTAAAAAAAAAATCTAATTATATAATCAGAGTTGTGATTATTTCTTAACATGAGACTTGGATTAAATACTATATTTTCAATTTTCATACAACTATGATTATATCCCTAAATGTTAGTATTTTATGTTGCTATCCAACCATAACCAGTCCATGGAAGTATATTTAGGTGCTTTCCAAAAATATTAAAATAACAGTGAGTGTAAGGCAAGATAATGTACACGGGTTGAAATGGAAGTGCTATTTCGAAAGCTACCTGACACACCTTCCCGTTGTCTGGAAATAGTCGTTCTGAGAGTATGTAGGCCGCGTCCTCTCCATTTATAATTATCTTTGCTGATGTAACGTTTATCACTCATAAAATATATGTATGGGTTTTTATGTTCCCATTGAAATGCTATTATTAATTTGAATTACTATGAAGTGTACTTCTCTATTATAATTTGGTAAGTTTTTTGTATGACTAAATCAGACGAATAAAAAAAGAGCTAATGATTTGTTTGTCTATTACTTGTTTGCTAAGAAGTATTTATTATGTTTTATAATATCGTGGTTTATGATTATATAAATATATATATATTGGTTAATGGGGGAGGCCTGTGTCAAGCAGTGAACGATTCCCGTATGAAATGATGATGATATATGAGGATTATTATTATTGTATAGTGGTTCATTTCCCGTAAAATTTAACTTTTTATATAGTTATATGTCAAGTAATTAGTTCTGGAAGCATTTCGTTACAGATTTTAACTTGCGTTTATTAAGCGTAAGTATGAGGAAGGTCCTTTAAAGTAATCACCTGTTAAGTAAATTGTGTAATTACCAACTTAGATTAATTTGTAATTGAGAGACGGAAGCTATCGATCCTGTATGACGCTATCAGTTCATCCTGTTATAAATGTTTACAGAGATCACATCAAAATATATATATATATATATGTTTCTCATTGCTTAAAAAAAAAAAAAAAGATGGAAATTTTGTTTGTTTATAGTTAATCTTCAAATGTACCCAATGGATTTGAAAAAATATATCTGATTATGACAGGTAGATTAATGCTTAGGCTATTTATTAATATGCTATTACACTTAGTTACCTTAATATTAACTAAATCGTTCGTCTACGGGTGGAACCGCCAGTAACATTATATATTTTTCTAAATTTAGTGTCATTTTTTTTATTTTTTTCCTTTATACTTTCTATTATTATTTTTTTCTAAATAAAAGTTTTTTCGTTCTCTCTTTCTCTCCTTTTCTCGTTCTCTCTCTCTTTGTCTTTCTCTATTTCTCTCTTTCTACCTTTTTTGTACCTTTCTTTGTATCTTTTTTTCCTTTCTTTCTTTCTTTCTTTCTTTCTTTTTTTTTTATTTCTTTCTTTCATTCATTCATTCATTCATTAAGAAGTCACTGACAAAAATTAACTATTATGTATTTTACAGTTTGTGTAGAATTGGTAATAATGGAAAAGCGTTAACAGAATCGACACGGTCTATTATTTTTCCTTGTCTTTTGAATATCAGGAATGAATAATCAAATCATGTATATCACTTGTCAAATTTAGTTTTTTGTTAAGGATTTGTAGGACCAGCTATTCGTGTTTTAATCAGTACCAATTCTTAATTAACTTAATTCAAAAGACCAGCAAATAAGATTATTTCCAATAATCATTAGTTTTGTGTGAATTAACATTATCATTAATGTCATGATAAATACTACTCGTTAGCTACAAAAGACCAGATATTTTTAACTTCCAGATTAACAAAAGCTAATTTAAATTTAATCTTCCCGTTTTTTGAATTCTTTTTTTTTAAACATTTTTACGTTTTGAAATGTGTGTGTGTGTGAATCTGTACATGTGTGTGTATGTATGTAAACTTTTTTCGGCTCCATTTTCTCGTGACCTGATTATGAAATTGACTTCGTTTTGGACCAATCAATGCCTATTCACGTACTTTCGAGTTTATTAGTTTTCAAATGAAATCGACTAAGTGGTTTTTTAACTTTTTAAAAATTTTAAAACTGCATATCGAGATTTCTAAAAAACTAACTCGATCGGGGTGGGTGGTTGTGGTACCAATCAATTGCGTGTCAGTGACAGCAAAAAGTAATCAGAATTGGAGCAAAGTCGATCCAGTAATTTTCTATATTTGTAAGAAAAGAAAATGTTAAAATATTATTGCCAAATTATAAAATATGCTGTATCTGCAATAAGTTGTTTTAATAACTTTAGTCGAAGTAATAAATAAGAATTGTCTTATATTTTTCGTAATCAGTAAGTTCGAAGTTCTGGCACCCATGAATATACCAAAATATGTGATGTAATCCAACCCAATTTTATTGCCAAACTGACACTTGAGGATGAGAAATAAGAAGCCATTAAACTTGAAATATAATCAACGATGCCTTATGAACTTAGACATACGGCGAATGTAAATATTTTAATACCAGTTGGTATATACCGTTATATTGCATTAAACATCTGCTGATATTACCCTTTGAATGCATTCTTGAGGGAGCCTTGCTGAGCACGTGCTGTTTTTACATCGTTGTAAAGGTTAGTGATTAGTACTTGTAAGTAATTCAAGTGGACTTGTTGGTACTTACCACCTTATGAAATTCAACCTCTTTGTTAGTATAGAAAATTTTAAGTTCTTATTAGCTTTTTAAGAAATTCCAATTGAATATTTTGAGTATACATTTATAACAAAAACAGAAATAGTTTATTGTTTTTGAAGATTTCTGAGTTATTTTTCGAAGTGAAAACTTTTGCTAAAAATATTATCCAGAAACCTTTTCATTTATTCTGATGAAATGACCTATTTCTTTTCTTATCACTCTAAAAGACTTTTAATCTGCGTTTTTTAATAAAGTAAGAACTTACTGAAAATTGTAGTTATAACAAATTATATCAACATGTTATAGTTATTTTTAGTTTATATATTCTTGTTCAATGCTGTAATATTTTCTCAAAATTTATTCAGTCCCTGTCCAATGCAAAAGGGACATATGGTGTTAAACATTACCGCCACACGCAGTGATTGGTAATAAATCTCTTAGCTTGGACGTTTGCTTACGAAGCGTCGCTGCGTCTCAAAATACAAACAAATCCAAATGGTACACTTAGGCACGTTTTTGGCGTTCGGGCGTGGCACTCATATATTTTTATTGCCACATGTCTATACAAGTTACATTTAATTTTCGCTGGGCGTCTGCAATTTTGCTTTAATAATATTTATATTAATAATATTTGAATTTATATTTATAATATTTTCGGTTTGTTAGGATAACTTCAGTTAATAAAAAAATTAAGATAGATTTAAAATAGATTAGATTTTTAGGTAAAACATATCGCTCATAAAAAAAGTCATCTTGTCCAGTTTTTATAAAATTCCAAATACGCGTTTAGCAGATTTTTTTTGACGTTAATACGTAAGTACCACTTTCTCTTTTAGTTAAATGTTCCATGATCTTAGAAAGCTGAATTAAACATTCAACAACAGAATAAAAATTTTAATTAGTAAAAACTTAACGTGTTTTACATCTATAAGACGATTCAAGTGATTCATTACCGGTCCAGTTCATTTCTATCTGCGTCAGCTTTTACCAACATCTTTATGATTGTGAGTCAGTGAATGAGTTATGTCTATTGTTTAAATATATTAATAAATTTTGATAGTGAACTTGAAATCTGTTATGAGGTTCAAATGAAACTATTATTGTAGTCTATATGAACTTCAAACTCGTTTTCCAGGTCAATGAATCCTTTGTTTCAAAGTACTATTCATATTAACAGCGCATTTATAAAAAAAAATATGTTACATATTTCATTAAAATACAAATGTTATTCTTATTTAAGTTTTTATTCTTTAATGTAAAAGTATCCTTTTTTAAGACTGCGACATTTAGGTTTTTTTTTTTTGTATTTCTAGTAAATTAAATTAAATAACCTTTAAATTTACGAAATGTGCGATTGTAGTTATATGGTTTTAAAAGTCAAGTTTATGGAAAAGAAGCCACAAGAAATTCTATGGATACTCCTTTGAATCAACCAATTCATAATCTTACAATATGTAATACCATTAAACACTAATGACTTTTAGGTAAAATAAATGTATGGAAACATATTCTAATATTATCTGTAGTAATCGACAATAGTACTGCGAAGCGAGTCTATGATGTTCTTATATTTGGTATTTCATGATGTTAATAAATTTATAAATCTTAATGGGCTTTGATATTAGAATATAAATAAAACAATTCAGAACGGAAGAAAGGGCTCTTTGGAAGTATATTTTAAGCTACTTTTAGCTACTCTTCCAACCAATACATATTATAGTCATAATAACCATTGTTTATTATCCAACCATCATTCTCCTATAACTATCTGACAACGCCCGACTATTTAGAATGGGAACCATATGCCTCTTAATTACATATGGCGTAACGAAACAATCTTCATGTTTTTGTTTATTTTGGCACGAGTCACTAGAAAAAGAGATCATCTTTTCAAGATTCATCAAGAAAATCACATGTGCTTAGAACTAAGTTCTGACTGTTCACTTTCAAAAATTATTCTATACAAATATTGACAATAGGGGATTAATACTACCCTATATCTAATATAATGTTGAGTTTAATTCGTAGTAACTAACAATTTTATGTACCCCAATATTAATTTCCATTCTCGTCTTCTTTCTAAATATATTGTCAACTTTGTAAACATTTGTTATCACATGAGAATGATACTGATACAAAGTTGGTTCGACGACTCCAAACGAATGCTCGATGTGAGCGCCCCCTACTGAGTGCCCCCCGCTATCTTCCCCCTATTGCCCCCGACCGATGCAGTCTCCTACCGTTTGGCGAAGGGATCGGTTGTCGCTCTTTTAAATTAAAAGCTTTACGCGTACGAGCTTTGTCTATGTAATTGATAATGAAGTGTTATCTATTTTCTAATATTTTATCTTGCGTTTGAGTTTAATTCAGTGCTGGGTGGTACAGTGTAAGGACATGAAGTTGTGTATCTGTCGTTAAAACTACAACTGTAACGGTTGGTGTCGGTATCGTTTCTTTAACAAAGTTCGTGATAGTGAAAATATCAATTTACGGAAATGCCTATGGAAATTTAGAATCTTCCAACACTTAGGTATGTTTATAAATATTTATTTCATGTATGTATGTATGTTGTTATTATTTAAGGTTTCATACATGACAATGGACCATTGTTATAAATATAACGCATTGCATTACTTTCTTTAAAATAATGTTTATGAAATACAATAGATGTTGTTTTAGCTAATTAAAGAATGGTTTTAGTTTATTCGTGAAATATGATAGAATTGTATAATTTTAATTAAATGAACATTCATATTTGTCTCAACTTTTTGCCTATGACGTAAATATTTAATTATCCCACAATAAGGGAGGGTTATGGTAGGGTGTGAGGAAACGAGACAGAAATACAGGGGTTGCAGTGCTGTAGCACTCTGCAACAATAGAGGGATTTCCAGGAGAATTTACTCGGACGGGCATTTAACGGATTCTTTAAATCTTATTATAATAACGGGTATGATGATATGATTTGTGCAAGTGTCATCAATTATTATAACTAAGTTTTCTCTGCATTTTTAGATTACTTAGTCGGAAGTATTGATATAATGACTCGTCTCTACAAGTTTTATCATGAATTCATGTTTGAACCCTAAACAAATGTACAATATTTTTCAAATGTATAACTTTCTTATCGTTTTAAACTTCACAGACATTGCAATATTTACTTAGATAATTTTTTTGTTAAAAATGTGATAAGTTTTCTTAACTGATAAGTAAAATTAAATTTCAACATATATTTTTTACGATATTAATGATAACAATAACTGAAACATATTTTATCATGTTGATTATTTTGATAATGTTATAATTACCAAAATAATGTAATAAGATAACTATTGTACTGCTACTGTGTAGAAAATGATATAAAAACTATAATACACTGTCTAATAAGACCGTAAAAAGCGAATTTAGCTAAATTAAAAAGCTTAATTTAAATCTATATAAGTAATCATCTGTACAAACAAACAAGCAATACCATCTTATGTAACTGTATACTCAGAATCATTAGTTTTTAAGTGTTGCTTTTTCTTTGTTATAACTGTTTTTTCCTACATAAATAAAAATATTAATATATAACCTATATATTAATTTGTAGTCAAATAAACGTTAATTTATTTGTTTAGTTTACTGATATAAGAACGATTATTGAACAGGACGCTGACCGACTGTCGATTTATTGTCTTTTGATATAAATGAATTATATCTAATATTTAATTTATACAAGTATAATTATTGATAACACGGACAAATAATTGGGTAATAATTGTGACGAATGTTTTTCTATTTTCGTATATTTTTGTATAGCTTTGTTGTTATTCCACATTTTAAAAGTGTAAATGTATATTTAGATTTCTTTTTTTCCTGGAATTTAGCAGCAAAATTTTGGTCAAGAATTGACCATTTTTCAATAAGTTTTTTAATTAATTCTTTCACTGTAATAAAATATTGTTGATCTAGTTATAAACAATATGTACAATTGCTTGTATTTACATTAATAGGTGGACTGACTATAACTTTGGCCGACCATAAGTGGCCGACTTGTCGGTTACTAAGTAGTCGACTGATCGACTGACTAACGCAAATATCAGGTCTAATATTTTAAAATAAAACTACTAATTTCTATTATAGCTGAATCAATAAGTCGAAAATATTAGCATTGTTTTACTTTTAAGTATTAAATTATGCATATTTAAAAAACGCCGACAAGTAGGCGACTTTACCGACTAGTGGGCGAATCTAGTTAATCAGTGTGTTTGCATGAGGTCTTCGCGTGACATAGACACTTTTTTAATACGATATTGGATACCTTTTGCACGAAATGTATTACAGTTATGTTAAACGATTGTATCCGATTTGATCTACTATGTATTGAATGTATGATCAATATGACCTGATATTCTCATTTTCCGTGCATTAGAGAAATTTCTTGCTGCTGTAAAAAAAAATACATTTTTCTATTAATATCCCTAAATGAAGTTAAATGATACTTCATTAATAATATAATTTTTGAATTTATGATTTCTACTTTTTAATTCCATAATTTATTTCAATTATGCTTTTTGTTCCAGAATTTATTTGAATTATTCTTTTAGTTCCAGAATTTATTTGAATTCTTTGAGGTCGAAAGTTAAATTAAAATATTTATGTCTTCAGTATTAATGATACATTCAAATTATTGTTTGTTTAATTGAATATCTTGATGATGTTATTGATCTCGGTCGTTGCATAGCCCGCGGTCATTGTATTGTTCATTAATGACTCACTGATCAAACTAGTTTACGAATATAATACTAATAATTAGATCACTTGAATCAATGCGTCATACAATTTAAAATCTTATTTATAATATTTAAAGTATAATTCTATCAACATAACATATTCTTCTTCCTTCGTTTGTCTAGTTAAAGAAATTTTATCACTCATGTTTTATTCAAGCGCATACCGTGTCTTAAGCATATTAGGCATTTCTAATTACGTTAGAGATATGAGCATCAAACAATCGGATCAAGGGTCTCTGACCTCTGTGGGTCTGCCATTGAAACGGCTCAGTCATTAATATTTATACCCATCACTCATAGGACAATCTTTCCACTTGAAGGATCATATGTAATTAATAATTTTTCTGTTCTGTTATTTTATTTTATTTTATGATTGGATTTGGTCGATGATTTAGTTAATTTAGGCGTTTTTTTTCACACATATATATTAAAATTTCACACATGTGCATAATCGTAGGAAATAACGACAAGCTCATGTTAATAATGTATTCGTCCTGACGAATGCGCTTTAGAAGAAGGTCATCGTATCGTGACATAATATCCTGCCTCGCTCTCAGTTTTGTTTCGTCTCATATTATAGACGGTTAGGTGCCGATAATGCTTGTTAGATTGTACAAATTACAATAAATAATATACAGATAAATTGTATTTATAACTTTGTAGGTAAATGATATATGGTAAATGGTTAATCTAATATTTAAAACCGTATCATCGAAAAAGGGTTGTTATTGAGTTTTTTCCAAATGCCAAAGATGATGACCATGTTCTAAATTCCTTCGACCGTCCGTTACAATCTTTGTTAATAACCGATTGTAAGGTCGTATATATTAAACGTGATCTTTCACGTGTTTAATTGAATGATCCACTTCATTGTCGTCTTGAAATCAAAACGAGCATTGTCAAGCTGTAGGTTGTCAGTTACTTGCGAAACGCACTTCTAAGATTCCGACCCTGGGCTCTCAGTTAGCATATTATAATCTTGACATCAATACTATAACAATGAGAGCCACATCATCACACTAGTTTCAAATTCAAAACAGTGTTATCTGAAAAGAGAACTCTGACTAGCGAACAGCTGCCTTGTAAAATTTTAAACATCGTAAGACTACATTTCATAGCTATTATAGCCGCTACCATAGGACTAACTAGGTATGCTCCGCGGTTTCAATTGCTTATCTATTATAAATTTTCTCATGAACTTGCCTACTATAATAAAAAATAATTATTCCAATCCATTCCTAGTAGTTAGCGTGTTTTAACAAACTATTTCGCCTAAAAATATTTGCGTTATTGATAATAACAGATATTTCTTAAGAAGGCTTGTACTGTATTGTCGACCTAAAATCACATATTAAGCCAAGGGTCCATTATTGTGTCGATTGATTTGAAACACATCATTAGGTGTAATGTAACGTCAATTGTAGGCCACAACGTCGATCAATTGTGTCTTTGAATGTCTTGCAATTTGCAAAATATTCCTTGTACATATATAAAATATTTCTTAACATTATTACCTTTTCAAATTTCGAAAACTAACTTGCTATATTGAAACAATAATAGTAATCTTTATTAATATAAAACTATATTGAAAACACAACGAACCAACTATACTAAACATGTTTAATTTGAATGTACTTTATAATCTGTAAGTTTGAAATGCATACGAAACGGAAATACCGTTTCCTATTTGTAGTAGGACAGGAGATTACTGCCATTAAAACACTTGATAGCGATGACTTTAGGAAATCCAAACAATTACAAGACGGTTTCGTAAACATGGACACTCAAGGACATATCAACAAAAATACAGTTATTAAGTAAATGTCTTTTGTAGCCTTTACCCAAATCTTGATGTTCATCTCTCTTGAATCTTGAATAACTATATGAATAAACCTTTGCCCTTTATAGAAATATTTATACCCAGCGTATTTTCTGTTTTGTTACTTTCATACATTTTACGTAAACCGTTAGTGAGATAGTGACAAAACAGAATAAGTTCTTCTGGGTATAAATATTTTTATTTGTAAGTTAAAGTATGTGAAAACACGAAATCATTATTATAACTAACTTATTATAAAAGTGTAATATAATTTTGCTCAAAGTAATTTTATATAGAAATCTGATAAAATGTAAAAATTACAAGTCTAATGTATATTTTCAAAACATCTATTACCACAAATACACCTTAAAATATACATAACAATTAATATATATTATAATTTTATTAGTTGCCAAATTTGAAGTGAAGATTATTAAGAGCTCGTTTTATCTGGACTCTAACCTTGATCCCGGAGTGTTGACCTGTAGCGTGTCGCGTACAATTATATTTTATATAAAATCAACGATATTATCAAAGTACCCGTAAAGTATTACTAAAGGTTAAGGTCAGAGGTAGGATTTGAGAAATAATTTTCAAGTAAAAATTTGCACGTCAAGTTGTCATAATTTTTTCTATGATCAATTTTGAATATATTTTCTTAAATGAAAAGAGGCCAGTCAAGAGTATCGAGGTGTTTTAAATGGTTTTATGAGTAAAAATTCCTTCGTTCAACTAAAAACAAGTTTTTACATAAATTGTTGTCAATTAAGTATATATATATATTTTTGGTTTGAACCAGAACTTTTTATAAATAATCACGCATTGGTTTAAAATGTAATAAAAAATGTAATTTACAACTACAATAAAAAGATTTTTCTTTATAGTAACTTAGCAACTATACAAGATTATTAGTGATTAAGTGTTGACCGTGTAGAAGGACGTGATTGAGAGGAGAGCGTGCAGTGAGTTCAATTACGCTCAGACACCATTAGTTAATCCAGAACATCATCACTATAATAAATCTACATTATAGCTTGTGTTAAATATCACACCTTTTAATCGTATAAATGTATAAATATTGTATCTAATAAATATCCGGCTGCACTCATATCACAGCATGCTCACAGCTTATGAATAAGGGCCCCGAATGGTTCCGAAACTAGTCAGGCCAATTCCGATAGTAATGACAGCTGGATAATTATATTTAATAGTAATCATGGATCCTGAAAATTTACAAACAAAAAATAGTGTATCTAATATTAGAGTAATGTATTTAACTTACTTATACATATTTTTAATTACAATGTCTAATGGATTCTCCTTTTATATTTGCATTTCTCTGCTCACAGGACCATCTCGAACCACACAAAATTATGTCCCGGCCTGGTTTACTTAACGAAGGCGCTCTTTATTAAAGGCCATTGTATATCAGCCCCTATACTTTTGTTCTTATTATTTAGATGATGCAGTTCAAACAGCTGCAGCAAATTAACTGTTCTTTACAAACGCTTTTAGAAATATTAGGAGTTTCGGTTCTGGTAATAGCTTAGCTACTCTAAAAGTAATTAAAAGCACAGGTTACAAAATTTAACTTGAAGTATCCTTATCTATTCTACCGGATCTTGGTAATACGAAACTGTTGTTTTTACATCATATTGTACCCTCTAGTTTAAAATAGATACGATGCGCTTCAATGCGAATACGCTTCTCGATATGTTGAAACGAGAGAGCTATTTTAATCATATATCATTTTTGAGAGCTCCACATCAAAAGGATCTAAAAGATCCACACGATTAGATAAACAGGCTGGAGCTGTCGAATATTTGGTCGTTAATTAACACTCTGTTACTCTGTTTGATGTCTCTGAAATAGTTCACGTTCTAAATAACCATCTGGGCTCTATTTTCATTCCCACATTTGGGAACATTTCTAAACGCCTTTCAATGTTCTAGGAAAGTTTGAACCTACTGCCGGAAATAACGTTAATAAAATTGTCTAAACGGTACCTTGATAGCGTCGATAAAATTGAGTGTTTGTCCGATGTGGTGCGCTGACCTCAACCGCCCGTTAAATTAAACAAGGCTTGTTTTGTGACCAATTTTTGTCTTTTATACTCTTTGTGTTATTCAATAATCTTTTATCTTGTTACACTGTCTTTTTTAAAGTGATAACTTTTTGATTTGATATTATTTAATGGGTTGTGAAACGAATACATTGTTATTAAGTAATTTGGGTCAGTTTAGATATTTTTATTTTAAAATTGCGTTTCCCATACAAATGGTAGAAACAGCAATATCAATTTAGAAGAATTGCGTAAAATAGATTAAATTGGTGTCCGTTCGATGTAAATACATATTCATATAAATATCTAAATGTTATTTTAAAGTTTAACAAGAAGTAATGATTATTAAATACACATAAGTTTCTTAATATATACCTAAGTCAATACTATTAATGTTAATTGTAAATCTAATTAACTTTTTTATTTTCAGGTATGAGTCATGTAATTGCTAGAATTGAGTGGTAAGAAAATAATTTTGTTTATTACAAATGTGTGTAAAAACAAAAGTTACATTTAAAGTTTAAATCTGACAAAAGATATAAAAATATAGGGTTTGACTATACTTGAGTTTTGGAATAAATATTAGACATATTTCTAACAACCTTATTTTTTATGTTGTATTCAAATATTATATATTTACTTTTTAATACATAACATCGGGTATAAACCTATCTTGATCTGTCTAATATAATGAAGCTTATTTCTTCCAAATAATTGACATGGCAACCCCTGCGTGACTGAGCGTGGATCGACGACCTTCCATGGTTACAGAAAACCTACGCGTTTCCATAGTTGGATGTAAGCGTACTATGACCTTTATATATAACATAACTATTTAATAGTAATTTTTGTATGTATACTTTGATGATCCATGATTACTATTAAATACATTTATCCGGCTGTACTCACGTTATTGCTACTATAGTAATAAGTAGTATCATAATACATTTACAACGTTCACGCCGCGATTCCGCCATGCTAAGAGCTCATAAAAAAGGACTCGGAATGGGTGCGAATCTAGTCGGGCAAATTCCGATAGTAATAACGTGATTTTAATTTTTATTTAATACTTAATATTACTAACATGAACAAAAGAGCCCGAATTGTCAAATGATTCCAAAGGATCGTATGTATTACGTCTCTTGCATCCTATACTATGGTTAAAGCTGGACTCAACAATGGTTATAATTTTTTATTTGGTCCAAGGGTGATATAATGAACCGCTGTCAAGATTGACAATGTCACAGCCTGGGAGGGCGATACGTTTCGATTTAATTACAGTCATTATGGAGCTGAACGGTCATTAGGTCTCCGGGACAATGAAACGTTTGGTTCGCGAACCTCTGCTCGGCGGAATTCTCACGTCGGCATTCAACTAGCTAAAGAGGGTTATTTAGACTTCATTGCTAGATGTGGGTATTTACCTACATTTTGATTTGTGTTTCTGTGTTGAACGTGGTTAATTTTATTTGGCTTCCATGGTGTCGCATTATGAACATAAACGGATCGTTTCATGACTTGCGATTAGTTTAGCGCAGATGAAACCCTCCAAGTTTAATTTTATTAGTATGTTTTATAACATATTTGTTGGGGCTATGTGTAATGTAACAATATATTTATTTGAACTCTGTAGTCTTCGTTTTCCTTTATTTACCCTTATTCTTAACAATGTCGTAATTTTAAACGAGAAAACAGTTCGATATTAATATATAGATGGGTAATAAACTTAATTTACGATCTTTTCTAATTTTGGTAACACTAATTTGTAAAATTCGGTCAATATTTCACAATTTAGGGAGATTCCTGTTAAGTATGTAGTTATCGTTTACAGTTTCCACATAAAGAGTTGTTCGAACTGTCCATTCTTCTGAGTTAAATTGGTCGGGATAATCTTTCGCAGTGCCGTTAGCTGAAATTCCATTGGGGCTCGTTGACCGAAAATCGAGATGCCATACGCATCCGCCCCAGATCACGTACTTCGGTTTGGAATCTTTTCACGTAATTTGTCTGATATTAAGTTACTGGAGTTGACTCAAGCAAAATACATTTTCATATTTATGAAATAATTTCGAGCAAAGGTTGATATTATTTTTTTGGCAAAATTCAAAAATACAACATAGAGTTTGGATACTCGATTAGACCCCAACATAAAAAGGTTCAGTCAACTTCACTGAATGGATCATAAATTGGGATACAATATACATGTTCCCAATAGTCCTGTGCTTATATTTTTCTTAAATATTCTTTTATGTCTATAAAACAAAAACCGGTTTTAAGTGAATCATGATATAAGATTGTGAAGACTTTTGGCTTCTCGTTTTTGGTGACTAATACATTTAAATGAAAATTTATTTAAATAACTTGTGTATGAAAATTTGGATTGAAAAAATGTAGCAGGACCACCTTTTGATCACCTTGTGTGTCTGACAACATTCCGTATTCAGACAAGTAGAGGTAGAATCAGTTTTTTTTATGGAAATGCCTGTTTATAAACAGTATCATCATACGTCACACCTGCATTATTAGAAGTTATATTAAATTGCAATAAACTCAAATAATTTTCTCTGATATCCTTAAAAGAGTGAGTTATTTATTCAAATTTGTTTATAGTTATAGAAATAATATTCTGGTCATCGTATTCTTACACTTCTTCTTACTTCTTTGTGTGCAACTCTGTTAGAAATCTGCACGTTGCTATAAATAGTTGTACAGTAATTCAGTACCAAGTTCAAGAACCTTGTAATGTATTGGCCGCGCCATTTCGTCTACCGAATCCTTTAGCTCTTGAATAAGATTTTAAACATTGTGTGCCAAAAAAAATTCGATAGTATTGATCACAAAGAATATTCCTAATATTTTCCACAGTATCTTATGAAATTTATAATAAGAATCTGCTTATTACAATTTAGTTTGCTATTTCCTATGTTTTAAAAACCAGTTTCGTAGGTTTTAATGTATTAGCGAAGCACGCAATTCGGGTAATACGATAAAGCGAGGGTATATTAAAAAATAGCTGTGTAGTCACGCTCAAAACAAAACCGTACATAATCCTTTGACGAAATAATGCTAAAAGTTTGGAATATTTTTATAACAAAACATTTGAATTTAACTCAACCAGCATTCTTTACGTGTAACCTAACTATGTTACACCCAATATATTTTTCCCACTATTCGTTGGTTACTTGCATAAAAGATCTTGTCCTGTTATGGCAAGCTGTTTGCAAACAAGCCTTGTTAGCTATTTGGTTTCTCCGTACCTTACGGTAAACATCGTTCTCCAGAGTGAAACGCTCGCTTATTTTATCTGATTATACTTTTTATTGATTTCGACGAATGTTGTCAATAGTGTGTAAATGATTACGAAGTACTGAGGGTAATAGATATGGGTGTTATACTAAATCGTTAGTCAGTTATTGTACTTACTCGTGATTCTTGATTACTATCATATACAATAATCCGGCTGTACTCACGTAACGTGAACTGATCACGACGTGATTCCACCATGTACTAAGCTCATGCATAAGGAACCAAAAAGGACCCCGAATGGCTCCTCTCGTCCCGAAAACTCGTCAGGAAAATTTCCTTATTATATATAATAGCAATCCTTAGTCATATTTAATACCTTTAAGGTTTGTTAAGCATCTTCAAAAGTTGAGATATAGTGAAGTCCTTGGTGCGGCTGTTTGCGTCTGAAGTGTAATTGAGCGTGTGATACATACACTGACCGCCTGTGTCCATGTCTGGGAGTTGTTGGTGAAGTGGAAACAATTTTAGTTTATTCATGGTTAAAACACATGCAATATTCTGAGAAATCTAGAATATCAGAAATTATAGTCTCAAATGTACTGCATGCAATTATTATAACCATAATTATAAATGTCCAGCCTAGCAAGCGAGACCGGTAATTGACATAGAAGCAGAAGTGTTATGTTTTATGTAAGAGCAACGCATATACTTTCATATTTTATATAAAACATCTGTAATATGTAATGAATGTTGTTGCAAAAACAAGTATCGCAAGATGTCCTTAGAGAAGACTTACAGAGACGTGTGTGGTCAATCAACAGCTGCGTTGCAAAATTAGATAAAGCATTAATGTTTTGTTAGCGAGGTGTAATAAGCCACACGTCAACGTGTGGTCACGTTTGGATGCAAATAATACACGCTTCGGGTTCCATGTAGCGGGTAATGAGCGTAATAAGCACGTAGATTGAAGAGGTATTTATATCAAACATAATATCAATGTTTTAAATAAAATCCTATGGATAATATCTTTTTATGCTGTAGTGGCAGTTTCTGACCTGTTTCTGAAGTCCAGGTCAAATGTTGCAATTATGTTCTTGAAATATATTTAAATATTTTATTATACTTTTTAATTGGATAAAAATTGTTTTGTTTGTAAAGACGATCGCTATATGAATAATCTTCGTAAAGAAAATTAGTATTTTCTCTCATCAATCTTCTTGAAAACATCATTGAAAATAATTGTATTTATATTGAAAAGAATTGTTTACCAAACACTTCTTATTGCTTTAAATAATTACTACGTAAAAACAAATAGTTACGAGTATCATGACTTAAATTCGAATTTCTACTCAAATTGATTTAAATCAAAAGTTTAAAAAGTTCATTGCCTTTACCCACATATTTGGGTGATGTTTTAATTTAAACTTCAACAGTCTTCTAGCGTTCATTATTTAGTTTTATACCTCATAAAGAACGGACTAACCATTTCTTCTGTCAGAATAAAAGTATGTGATAAAAGTTTGTTTTACTATATCGTGTGTAGCAGACGTTATACTTCACACTTTAGATATTCGAAACTGCTTTTAGACTCTCCCTTCTAAACACCACACAATTTATAATTCACTTCTCTCTAAGAAAATAGTTTCTTGAAGTTAAAATTGGGGAACATTAGTGATTAGTTATATTATGCTAGTTTTGTAAGTTTTAGTGAATTGTAGGAAGTTTTTGTAATTTAACAAAAATAATTTAATTTTTCGGTTATCTATGCTTTTAGACTTTGAATATTTAAATGATTATCAATAATTTTAAACACAAAAATTATATTTATAAAGGTTACTAAATTAAGAATCTTATTAATTATAGTGAATACTTTGCCTGTGAGAAATATATAAAAAATGTTTTTATTATGCATTTTAAATTTAATAACAAAAACTCATTCAGACAAAAAATATTCCACGGTCTTTCCTGTAACTATATTCCGCTATCCATTCGTTTATTATTACCATACTAATTATATTTAATGAGATAAAAAAAAAAACATAAAATGTTATTTATATGCACATTGTTATAAACCAGTAACAACATTTCAAGCGAAAGTTGTTACGTAACTTAAAACGAAATTCTAAAGTTTATTCTTTACATACGAGAGGTTTGTCTAATTGGAGCATAAAATGCTTTCAACGGGTCTCGTATAACAATACGTTTATATTCAGATGAATTAAGGACTAAATACCAACAGTGAATATGTTTGTTTGTACGGTTAATAGGGGAAAGGCGGGTATAGAAATAAAGCTGACGTGTGGGGAGGCAGAGCCGAAAATAGCATGTTGCTATTTAAAAATGCAGTTTTATTTGTTACTGTATATGTTTGTAATGAAAAGTGATAAATTTAGCGGTTATTATAATTTAGAACACAACATCTATTTTTTTATTTTTATTTGCGGATAAAAAATATACCCAAACAAGTGATATTTTTAATCAACTGGTAAAATGTATATGGAAATCTTCATTAAAGCTAAATATAGGAAAAAGGCAAATGGAATTTTGCCTCAAGCTCAGATCGAATTAAAAAGGCCACAATTCCTCTTTCCGAAACGTGCTAGCGATAAACAATTTTATTATTTTCGTTTTTTAAAATTTAACAATTACATGAAATGACTACATTTAAACAATCTAGTCTAGACACAAGAAAAATATATAAATATGGTAAACGCACTTCAAAGTTGAGAATGTATTATGTATTGAGTGTTCTAGAGCCACCTTACAGTTCTATACGTTATAAGAACTATTTCAGCATGTATAAGCTCTCTAACAGGCAGCTTTTATCACCCCCGAGCCAGTCGATACTTCAGTCGCTAGGGAGACACTATAAATAACTGTCGGTTTAACAAAAATGTAATTATTCCACACCTTTAATAACAGCTTGCAATATATGTTATTATTGTACTTTAATTGCCAAGTAAGTGATGATAGATATAATAATATATTTTCTGCGAACTCAAAAGTTAATATATCAAGAACTTTTATAAAGCTATTTATATTATAGGGTTCCGACGCTTTATAGCAAAACTTTGTTCTTTGATTTTTCGTGTAACTCCACATCTTATATGAATTGACATGATGTTACTATAAAATTAATAGAAAGTATATTTATGTATCCATTTAAATCAGATGAAATAAAAAATCATTGTTTCCCGTAAATTGTAGTAATCCCGTAGGTGGAAGTTCTTATAGCGTTAATTATTAAAGTAAATATTATAGAAGTGTACAAACTTAGCTATATTGTTAAAAAAAAATGATTTTCTTTTTTGGGTTAATTGCAATGTCTTTTTCGTTGTTACAGAACTCCTATTAATGCGCGTCCTTGTCAGATCTTTTAATTCTATACTCATTTATTAGTATATAAAAGATATATAAAACAAACTTATTTTCCTTCACAATATTTTTATATATTTTTTTTGTGGATAAGAGTTCGACGAACTTTGGTACCCATAGGTATCGTAAGAGGGCACTAGGGGCTAACGTGTGGTAGAAACATGCTGCTAACTCAGCATAGTGTCAAGAATGATCTGATTCAACCAGAACCGTAACATATTTGCATGCGGCCCTCAAAATATTTCTATAACTGGCTTCATAAAAGCCGACGAATCCCTTCCCGAGCAATCTTGTTCGGACTCGAATTTCCACCACCACTCTAATTTCCACCACACCGACTGGCTTGGGTCAAGAGTTACTGACTACGAGGGGAGAAGTGTTTATAACTTTGCAACAATGAAAGGTCTAATTGATTGAGACAGGTAGTGATCTCCCGAATATGAATTGCCACATGCCTTCATTGCTGACTTTTTTGCTGACCACACATCTCGAAAACTACCGGGTGACTGTCGATGTTCTATTGGGGTCGTCTGAACTTTACTTGGTATGGAGTGTAGTGCCTATAAAATACTACGGCACGACTACGGCACTACGCGAAAATTTCGGCTCTACCTTTTATCTAAAATAGATTGCAAACGTACAAAGATACAACGTAAGTTAAGTTCAGTTAAAATTATCAAAGCCTTGTATTTGTGGTACATTCACAAATAAAACTTTAAACGACTTCTTCAAGCGGTAAGTCTTGCCCAGGTGGCAGTAAATTTCGAAACTTTTGCACCTTTGCAATGTCTCCTTTAAACTTTCTTTCTCGATTAGATAAATATCTACCAATTACATTAAGGTTAAGATTTGTTGAATAAGAAAATGGAAATCAAATTATACATATACAGCACCACCAGACGATATTGTATGTATTTGGAAATGCTTTAAGCTTTTAATACTGACATTTCAGGTGATTGCGATGAGATACAAAATCGACACAGATTCACTAGAAATTACAATCGTCAATGAAACTTGCTGATATGAATTTCAAAATAATCTAGGTCACATTCCGCGCAGCAACTCCTCATTCATACTTAAATATTAAATATGTAGATTGATGATTCGTATCTGGAACATGGCTTATTTATCATTGTTTTAAAAAATGAAATTAGATTGTTGAACTGTTTTTTTTTATGATTTGACAAATTTTGTATTTGTCAAAAAAAAATTTTTCAAGTACCCTCAAATACAATAATAATATATTTTGCATATTGTACTATAATTTCGTAATATAAAATATTCTTCATTATTTTTATCTATTAATCTATCCTATCACAAGATATTAATAGACAAGCTGTTGAGACGATATTAAGTAAAAGGAAATTTGATTTTCACAAAAGAAACAGATATTCGATGTTGCTTGAACGACCCATAAGGGGCAGACCTTCTTTATAAACCCTCAAATAACCGTATGTCAGAGAAATAAAATCGTGTATACATCTCGGAAGGAATTCATCATGTCACGTAGGAAACGTGTGCCGCATTTTATTTTGGAGTATATATATTTTGTGCTGTTTTATGTGTTTCAAGATTATAGTTAAGATAATTTATGATCCTATTACAATATATTACATAAAATAACACCAAACTATTGCGAACGTACAATAATTAAAAATAAGTAAATTGATTAAGACTAATAATCTTATTGTTTTATACGAGTATGTACCGAGTATTTAATTAGTTAAATATATTATTGCATGCTAATAATTATTACTATGCGTAGATGATAATAATCTGGCCATATCATACGGCTCTATTCATAAACTACTGATTAGTTCGTGTGCTATTCAGTCAGCGTTTCAATGACAGGTCTAATTGACAAATGCGAGATAATCAAATCATCATTGAATTCTTACAACTGATTTTAGAGAAGTTTTCGTAATCACCTTATTATTAGTTTAATGTATTGAACCTTTCAAAGCGGTCTTTAACAAGCACTTAGAATGCACATAAATTGTATCAAAATCCTAAATTATTAGTTTTGGAAATTCAGCTTTATTGAGCGACCTAGTTCCATAACTGTTTACTAAATTATTATAAAACAATAAATTTATATTTAATTAACGATCGCCTATGTATTAAAATAGATAATAAGTTGTCTCATGTAGATGTTCCCACATTTTGACCATTATTAACAGTAACTATTGCGTTCTAATGTATTCCAAATTTATCATGCGTGCTTTGTATGCGTAGTGTCTATTATGCAGACGCGGTCTCCGCCGGAGGCTTATTCGCTGAGTGCTGAGGCTCAGGATAATGTCACGCTTTAAGCCATGCTTTCATTTTCGCACTTTTTTCTCAGCTCCCAATTTCTATTTCGAAATTTTAAAAATTATTCAAAAATTCTTGTATTGTATTCATCGTATAAAATCCCCCTATCCTTTTTTTGTAGCATTCTATAGATCGCTAGAACCCTCTTGTTTAAATTTAACAGCGCATTTCAATTACGTTTATGTGTGGCAATATTCAATTTTGTTAAACGATAGTAACTGACGATTTTAATAAGCCAACATTGACTTCCATGGGTATCACACGCTGGCACTCAATCAGTCGGGAGTATTCTAGGCGTCGCTCACAAGAGTTCTTAGTCTGGCCACGAAAAGACTTGTGTCTGGGTCATGTGAGTTATGCGGTGGCTGCGCATCGATTACGTAAATATTTTTGAACGGTTTATTTAATAATACATACATTGGATATTCACAAGTTAACATGGTGCATTGTAATAGTCATAGTATATCCTCTTTGGGCTTCCTAAATCCTTTTTTATATTCCTTTATAGATAAATAACCTAGCTATTTAAGCTACCACTTAAAATATTCACCCTACTCAATTATTTTAAACATGTGGAAGATCGATATTAACTCCTATAACCAATAAAGTCGACAGATGGATTTGCCAAACAAATATATCCTTTTTCGTGGCCGTAAGTAGGGAAGCCCTGTATTGATCGAGCGCGCCCCACGTTATGACCACCGGCGACAGGAGGGCGCTCCCGGTTGTAAACATGTGGTACGACAGCTGAGAACTAAATACGAATCCATTGTATTGCCTGTAAGAAATTCATTCATAATACGTTATGTTTAGAAAGTCCTATTTTAGGGAGTTCAAATTTAGGCATATCTAAAAAATTCAAAACGGACCGAAAGAACGAACTTTCATTGGATCTTGGTATATTCATTTTATTTGATATTATTTTAACCGTATATTTAGTACCTTATGCTGTAATTCCAATTTTTTTTTATACCATTGTCTCAAGAAAAGACGCAAATAAGAGCAAAACCAAAGTAGTTATACAAAATTACGCGCTTCCAAGATGATTTTGTATTTTTACAAGTCTTTGTCGCGGCGATTCAATGCCTCTTATTGTTTACCTATTGTATTCTTTCTATCTTACGTCAACTCTATACAGGATTTAAATCAGCGCTGCAGTATCTTAATTATGGCTTCAGATCAAAAAGTGATTTGGTTTGTTCACAAACAATAATTAAAAACACATGAGTATGCTTTTGTCAGAACTGATTAGAATCTTGTAAAAACACTTTTGCCTTGAAGCATGTAATCATTGCAAGATTTGCTACTTAATTAGATGTTTTTGTTTTAGAATTAACATTAACAATTAAATTGTTTGTATTTGTCTATAGACATGTTATAATATATTTTAAATAATTATTGAATTTATCAAACTCGAACTCGCGAGCTTTGGGATAAGGAACAAAGGATGGGATGTTATGACAGAGGTAGTAAGTTCGAGACTACCTGTGGTAAAGAATACTTCATATACTATAAATGTATAATATATTCTTTTATAATCTTTAAACATGCGTTCAATCCGTTTAATGGAGCCTTGTTTTCAATCGACAGTAATGTAAGTTTGTCCCAGTTTCAGACTGCTTTGAATGCAAACATTTTATATGTTCACACATAAACATTAAACGAAGCAATCCAAATATAACTCAATCCGTGCAGGAAATGAGTATTTCATTAATTAACATCGTTTTTGTGATTAATCTGTGGTAATTATAAGGAAGCTCGTGAATCTTTAATATATTTAAGGGTGTCCGGTTTTCTTAGTCTTTCCGTGTTTCGTAAACTAACCCAAATTACCCTTAAAGGATAAATTAGTTTTGAGACGAATTACTTTATTTAATGTAGGTAATACTTGTTTTTATCATAGTTAATAAATTAATTACTATATATTTTGTAATTTGGATAACTGATAATTATTAATTAGCAAAATCATTTTAGTAATGTATTTTCCATTCCATTCCAGTCTAACTAGGTTCTCTTTATATAAATATGTTAAAGAAATAAATTTTATATGAACGTATTACGTAATGGTACTAGAAGTTAATGAATGTGCATACTTTATCACAGTAATTGATGTGAGAACTACCAGTTACTGAAAAGATAAAATGTTTGTGAATAACATACGACACTGCGTTAAACTACCCACATGCGGGAGCATTGTCGGTCCACGCACCCTTTGGTAACTAGATGAGATAAACAAGATTAACGGCGTATACTCCCAGCGAGGAAACATCATTTTTTATCTCATAACTTTTCTACATAATAAATAATGATTATGTATGTTGCTATCAAAATTATTATATTTAGCATTTTCTAAACTAAAGTATTTAGATTATTTCTCTCCCTATGTTCATATTTTAATTACCGGTTTCATTTATGGAATTCGGTTCAATGACTAAAAATCATTATAAAACTAGATTAAAATAATTGAATCACAAACATTAACGCTCATACAATTAATCTAATTTACTGATAATTTTCAAACCAGATATATGATATTTGATATTAACTGTTCTTCAATGAAATTTTTTAAAACGCTTCTATTTCTAATTGATATTCAAAACAAAATGTAAAAGTATTCGGGCAACGGATGTTACGTAAACCGAGAGGGTTACAAGGGAATTGTCCGAGATGTTTTTGTCTTGGGGGAGCAATGATTTAGACCGTGAGATAGTAGACCTCCGGTGCTTATATTTAGATTTGAGACCGCAAGGATTACTGACCCCTTGATAAAATTCGTTGTTTAAATTTGTATGCTCTAATAAACCTTACGCTTAATAAATATAGAAAAATCTTTGATTATTGTTTTGAATAAGTAGATTACGTCCCAAATTTAACACGCGTTCAAACAGAAACTATGTGGACTGAAATTTATTAAAAAATTGTATGATCCATGCGCACGCTTCATTAGCTCAATTTTATTACAGCAGTTTGCGCAAGCAACGGTGTGTTAATAATTTAGTTTTAATAAATTATAATAATCAAGTAATCGTTAGAATATTTGTTCGTTAAAGTTTATTCTTCATGTATATAACTTTTAACAAGATTCACATAGCAACGATTTCCGGCGGAAAGTGTCTTATGCTTGAGTTCGATCGAAGCGTGTACGGAGTTTTAATAAGGCTTAATATAATCTCTGTACCGAAACACTTGTACCTCGACGTTTCCTGCATAATCATTGGACGTTTTCCTGGAAAACCTGCCCAGTTTGTCATAGATGGCGTTACTCGCTCTGTTGGTTTCATGGCTGGTTATGTTACATTGAACGCTAATGCAATGTTTGCCGCTACACAAATTGATTACGTCAAATAGTCGATAACCACTGTGATGTGTTCAACTAGAAATCAGATATTTATTTATACTTTAGTATAAATAACACTATTATTTCGGTAATAAATGATCTTTAATGGATTTATTCAAATCCAAAGAACTATTACTATTTATGTATTTTGACTGTCATGAGCCATTATTACAAATATATTTAATTCAATTGTATAGGATTTTAATCCTGTAAGCACCACCGATAGTTTTGATATGAGTATAGCCGAAAATTTTAATATTACTTAAGTATATTTGCATTATTATTTAAAAAAATGAAGGAATTACGTATTTAAAAGTTATGAATTGTATAAGAAACATGTCTTAACACACACATTACACGTATATTTTAGTACTTAAATTTCTTGAATGGGATAAACGACAAATTAAACCTCTCAAAGCAATTATGTATGTATGTTGAGGTGTTTTTCACACTCGTAATTTTTTACATAAAAACTAATTTGCTTTATATAATTTAAAATCTCTGTTACTATTGAATGCCTTTGCAAAACGATGTATAATATCAATCATTCCATACTTATACTTGATAAAGTTTAAACTATCACGCGATATATGTATTAAAGTATACAATTATCATTGTCTTTATAGAAATAATGTTTTCCTATCATCATTACCAGACTCTAATCACTCACAAAAAAGCTCCTGTGGAGGTGAGTTAATCATAACATTCTATTGTCTCGGTCGCAGCTGCGCCCGACGGCAGTCCGACGTCCTCTAAATACAAATCATTGTCAAGTTCAACAGAACTGACGTGTAGGGACTTCTAACCATTAATAAGCGAAGCTCCGATTGTGTCCTCTCATACCCAGCCACCCATGTCCAATACTCCTTTTATTCTCTCTCTGTCTCTTCTTTTTGCGGTATTCATTATTTATTTTCAATGTTCAAATTCCTTGATATTAAACTAAACACTAAACCTAAGAATTTCTAAATCTGCTATTGCTTTATTCTCTGTTTCTTATAAGGCCCTTATAATAATAATAATAATAATATTCTTTATTTCAGACTGAGCTTGCCCATATAGAGGTACATTTATTAACAATAGAGTAAAAGAATAAAAAATCAACCAATTATAAAGAAAAATGTCATTCTAACGAATCAAAAATATAAATATAAAAATGACAAAATAAAAATCAAGAAGAAAATGAAGGATCAAAAATTTAAAAACCAAAAATATTAATCAACAATTGAAATCTGTTTAAAGTAAACAAATAAAAACATATAACGTTATGACTACGTCTAATATCTCTTACTCATTTATTATTTAATATATCTTTCGGTTTTTCCGCTAATTTTTTTTATCATTAAATATCTAATTGCATACTTGTTCTGTTAACTGATAGTGTTATCATGTGATGATCAAATTACTTCCTCATTTTGTGGTTTGTTTCTAGTCTGATACACGATCCTGTATTGCTTGAAAGAGAATATACCACAGGATGACGAAACCGTTTTGTAATATACGAATTTGTATTCTTGGTATGTCTACCAAAAATGGTATTAATTGGTCTTATTGATCAAAAGTGTGTTTCGTGGCTAGTGCTACTCCTGGATGAATAATGGTAGGATGTCGATTGGCAGAGTTGTCGAGGACAGTGACTTATAGGTCCTGAAGTTTTTTGGTGACATTTATAGTTTTTTACTAAATGGTCAAAGTGGGTCCCATAGAGTCCCATGTGGAACGTTTTGGAATCGCACGCGCGAATTCTTATTAGGATTAAGATTGTAGCTACTAATTACTTTTCTAATTTTACAAGTATGTGAAACTCATTCAGCAACAATGCTTCGCTCAGCTCCACCCGCCGTGCAGTGTCGGGACTTAGTATTTAAATTCTATACTAAAACCGTCGTTACATTTTAGATTTTATTTTGGTCCTCAAAAACTAAAAACACTTGAAGGCTTGCATAACATGGTAAAACATTAAAATACCTGCAAATTAAATACTGCGAATTGACTGTTTTTTTTATAAGATTTTATTTTTTAATTTCACATATAAAATAAACAAATCTCAATAAATAAACGCAAATGTCTCTCAAAACTCAACTTCTCAACTCAAAATCTCAAAAAATAAACTGAACCTTTCGTAAATTCGTATTTTCAACAACTTATAATATATCTTCGTATTCGAATTGATATCCAGAAAATTGTATATTATTGCAAAAAGGATTTATCTTTCGGCTTGTAGTTCAAGTTCAAGATTCCGCCCACCGGGTTATTGACCGCTCTTTGAACATGCGCGAAGAATTTCGTCTTTACATTTTAAACATCTGAACATCTAAAACCAATATAATCAAAATTATCACTGTTATCAGGTTATCCAAAGCTCTTGTTTAACGTTTCTGTATTGATTATTGTTATCAGTAATTGTTTGAACGAGCTTTCGATTATCTCTCTTATGGCACACTTGTACCAACTGCGATTTGTGAAAAGGGATTTGGTTTGAACACTTTGAAAATATATGGCAATTTGTACAACAGTACAAATTGTACAAATTGTACAACAGTACAAATTGCTATATATTTTCTTAACAAATTCTAAAATATCCCCCATTTATATCTCTTATTTTAGTTAATGTTTATAGTAATTTTACATCTACGACTCGAAGGGATTTGGTGGATTACAATATGGGGTTTTGGAAGAGGGTATATGAGCAATATTGCGTTGGTGCTATTGATTGGCGGCAACAGGTTGCTGGGGCGTCCGTCCCCCGCACTGCCGGCACCTTCACTTTCTTCGCAAATTTGGTTCGAGAGCCATAAATTTGGGGATATTGAATGTCCTTTGTTTGCTTATTTTTATATATTTGATTATTATTTACACCGGAGACTGTATTCTAATGCAATAAACCCTGAGTTATATATATTACTTGTATATTGTTTTGTTCAATCAATTTATCAAATTTTATAAAGTATATGTTAACGAATGGCAGGTCTAAACCCGCTTCCCCCTCTCTTCATATGACTATGAGATCTAAAAACTGACAACTGACCAAATGTAATCTTAAATACAGCATTAAGATTTTTATACATTTTTTTGACAGAAGACATTCAAAACTTCATTATTTCATTTAGTAACTTTGAAATATTTTTAGTCTATAGTATTATATATTTTTTTTTATTATTTCAATTATTTTTTATTTTAAAGATGTAGTTCTGAAATATTTAAGACAAAATTAATATTCTCAGATATGTTTAAGTATTTAATTATTATTCTTAAGAGACAGATTGTTTGTTTCCTAGGCGTGGGTTCTTTATAAAGGTTCCAAAGAGAACTCCATTGTTATGCCAATGCTCCAGCCCATTCATGTCAGAGCCTGTTTATTACAGAAGTAGGGACGTTACATGAAATTAACAATGAGGAACTGAAAATATGTAGTATTAATATATAAAATTAAGTAATTTTAAGAAGCATTACTTTTGTTACTATTTCGACAATTCTTTTAAACTTTTTATTTGCAAAGTCTCCAGCAAGTCAGAATTACACTTCATAAATTTCCATTATTAGAAGCAAGTGTTATTTGTAATAAAGAAATAAACTTTATTTAATATCAGTATTCATGGACTAGACTAGAACTTTTTTCGGACCAATCCATATTAAAACAATTTAAAATGTCTATAATAATATAATAAAGGGGAAAAGTTTGTTTGTTTATTTAAACAGTCTAATCTTCGAAACTACTGGATGGATGTGAAAAATTATTTCTGATTATGATAGCCAGGCCAATGAGGAAGGCTGTTAGCTATCTAACGTTATATTATCTAGATAAATAATAAAGCACATACGCGGATAAAACCGGGAGTAACAGCTGGTATAAAATAATTTTTCAATCATAGATGTACGAAAAACATTGTTAGTTAGATATTAATAAACAACATTATAGTTCTTCCATATAATAATAATAATTAAAATATCCATAATCACTGAATACAGATTAAATCATGGCATTCTTAAGGAAGAATCACAAGAATTACCACAATAGAGTAGACATTTCGTGAATCTCTATTCTATAAACGTACGTGATTTGTATATGCTTGTCGATAATGTCCGGTGGTACCACACTACCTAAAGCGATTCTATCTGACGTCTTGAATTTCAATCCCAGTATTAAGCTGATTAAAATAATACGTGCTGTCGCTTGATTATTTATTGATTATAATGTATACGTAATCAGTTTTTTAAAAACATTCCAAAACAAAAATATATTTTTTTTAAAGAATTCTAGAAACTAACTCGGTTTAGTTGTTATATTTATTGAATCATCAATTCCAGGAATAAATTGATATATCTTTAAAATCTATATATATATATATCTATGTACTTATTATTTAGATTCATTTTAAAATTTGAAAAATTTTGTTTGGATGGATTATGAATGAAATAATAAAGAACTAGACTAAATGACATTTATTAAATATATTTTTATAGAAATAAATAATATGAATTAATTCAATTAAAATATTTTAAGCTGGTAAATTAAAAGCGTCAGCTTTTCCACTATTCAGGACAGTCAATATATCCTTGATGAAATGCTATAAACTTAAATTAATACGACTCAGTTTGATACAAAAGTATAGATTTGATGAGAATTTCTTAATACAAGTATTAAAGCTGACTCTGAATAGAAACTTACTCAAAGGAATTAGTATTAATACCACAAATGCCACACGCGCAATATCTTTTTTTAATGTTACAAAGGCTATCGTAAACTAGTGATGGGACCTAAAATTGATAATGACATGCCGATATTATCATGACGAATGTAGCAACAGTATTTGGTTTTCTTATCTGACTAGCGATATAGTAATGTTTTTTTTTCTGTTTTATACCTTTTTATAGATAATCTTTGAATACCTGCCGGATTTTAATAATTTTAGATTTGATACACCATTAATTGAAGAGTATAGACGTTAGAACTGCTTTTAAAATTCGATTAAAGGATTTGAAAAATATGTGAGAATAAAAGATTTGGTTTCTTGAGCGCAATGTAAATACGTATGTAGTACGAGTTCACTAGTACATTTTTCTTAAACGAGTTGTATTTGCTGGACCCAGAACTAATTTATTTAGGAAAAACCTTGAAAATACACGTGCGAAATAAATATCGAATATATTGATAACACGTTGTTTGGAAACCTGTTATTTTATAATATTAAGTGATCAAATTATATAAGGAATTTTCAAATCATTATACCTCATTTTAACAGCATTAATAACTAATCATAAAATTAAATTTGTTTTAATCAATCAAAAAATAATAATAATATAAAAAAATAGGATTAATATTATCATTAAAGCTATAAAAGTATTGGTTGACTTCAGAGTCGTCTTCGTAATTCAGCATGGAAATTAAAATCTATAGATGATAGGCTGCTTCATAAATCCTTCTACTTTCGCAAAAACAAGACTAATAAAACAAATCGCAAATAGAAATAAATAGACTTATCTGTTTGTGATAAATGACCAAATTGTTAGACCAATGTGGCAATTAAAAAAATATCGTATAACATTTAATTACAAGAATATCACTATCTATTGGGAAATTTAAGAAATAAGGCTGGCAACTCCATTTTGTATTCTCTGGTAGTACAGAAGACCGTGGGCTTTAGGCTTTCCGTCAGGAGGCCTGCATGCTCGTTTGCTCAAATTAAAAAATGAAGTAATCTCAAATAACTATTTCGTTTCCAGGAGCGGCTTGGCGCGGCGTAGCGGGCGTGCCGCGCCATGGGTAACAAGTGCTGCAGCCGCCGACATGACCCCGACAGACCTCTTGGTAATACATATACTTCACTTTTTTATAATACATATAATTTTAACCAAAATATTAAAAAAGCTTAATCCATAAGGTCAAAAAAGGATTGAAGAAATCTGGATGGATAGATTTTTTTCAGAATAGTATATTAAAGGCGATTATTACTAATATTTCTAAAAACCAACAATAAATTCCTAATGCAGGCATCGTTATAATGTGAATACGTATTACTAAGTCCTACGTATTCCCATACGTCAAGAGTGCACCTAGCCTACCCCATCCCCTCTCTCTAATCCTCTTCAGAGACTTCTTGTAGGTTGTAAGTAGAACCTTCCGAAAGTGTTCCGTGCGATTAATTTAAAATAGTTTCTATTGTAGTTTCTTCACGTCTAGACTACCGTTTATAATTCAAGTATTTACATTTTCTATGTTAGGATTTCTTTTCTTGTTAGGAAATTCAAAAAAATAGCTGATTCTTTCGAATTTGAACCACAATCTAAAAATTTGGTTAAAATAGTCAAGGTATGTTCTTTTAATTAAAATTAATGGTTATTTTAAAATTTTATTTTCTAACTACACACCGCAAAAATTTTCAGTCTCAAATGCCTGGGCGGAAACAATTTTCTTTAAACAATACTCGAGATTTTTTCGCACGATGTTTAAACTGGACCACTTTGCATCTGTTTGTTTTTATTTCATTTTTGTTTTTGTTATTTCTATATTCCATATTCTCTTGCGACAACTTCATTCTTAGCATTTACAGTTTTAATAGCTATTGGTTTATCCATGTTTTTATTTCACTGCTCATGATATATTAAATCAATTTGGGAATACCGTTTTTATGCAGTCTAAAGATTGTGATTAATAATTTTGTGTTGCTGAAATTATAATAAAAGAAATTTTATTAATATCCATTCAGTAGTTTTGCGTGAAAAAGTAACAAACATATATACTCACAAACTTGCACATTCATAATGTTAGTAAAAAATCAATGTGCAAAACTAACTAGAACCATATAAAAGTCATATAAATTATTTAATGATTTTATTTTAAAATAATATACTATAACTGCAACTTTTAGTACCAATATAATAGTTTAAATACTTTACCCATTTCCCATATCGTCAAGCATATCAGTCAATGCCTTTCCTTTACGACCAATCCATAACTCTTGATAATGAGGTTAAACGGTCAAAGAACCATTTAACTCTGGTCAAGTGTAAGTACCTTCAGTGCTCTCTTGGTTTGGAAATGTCCCCATTTTCTGATTAATGTATAGATTTTGTTTTGAGGTTTGGTCATTAGTTAAATACATTAATTCTCAATGTGTGTGTCACTGTCGTACCGTGTATAGCTTTTGTTCAGAGGTTCACGTTATCTAAAAATAATATAAAATTAGTTTTGTCCGCATAATAATGCATGCATGGAAGCACGGATTTCGCAGTTCTTTAGGGATGCGGATTGTACATAAACATTTTTATATCTATACTTAAATTATAAAGCAGAAAAGTTTGTTAAATGTGCTAACCTGTCAAAATTGCTGGTTGATTATATTAGCTATGTTCATGAGAAAGATTGTATGTTATCTAGTATTTCTTTTTTCTTTATTTTGGTCGGTTACTGATACCCCGTCGGCCAAGAAGGTGATGGCCGGGGGATTATGTGGGACTACCCGGCAGCTTAGAGGGCGCTGCCATTATTAAGTCTACCCACTAAAAAACCAACGGTTGTCCTCATCGCCTTAGTGGGACGCAGTGGGATCGCGTTAGCACCGTGACATATGTTACCTAGTATTATGCTACTCTTAGTTATCGTAATACTTAATATCATCGTTCATCCACGATGGAAGTGAGAACTTGTTAATTATATAAATTGGAGAGAAATTGTATATAAAATATATGTTTAGACTCTTTCGCGGATAATGCTGGTTAAAAGTTGAAAATGATACGGCATAAATTTTTTCTTTATAGCTAACATGGCTTTTGTCGCTGAAGGTTGTTTTGACAATCTGCTCTGTCTCTATATTCTGTCTCTGTCTGTTGTGCTGCTCTGCTATGCCCTGTCTGTATGTCTGTAACTCTCTGCTCTACTGGTCTGTATCAATATAAGTTATGCAGATATATTGAATCCGGGCAACGTATACAAATATTTCCATATTTTCTATTTATTCAGGAAGTACTTTCTAATGCTGATTATACGGGCATAGGTTGATAATATATATGTTTAAAAATAGTATTTTCTTAGATTTTCACGGGTACACATTCCAAATAAAACTATTTTTACGGATTAAAACTCGCGTATAATTTGGTTACATTTTTATTTTAACCCGACGTTTCGAATGCTTTGCAGCAATCTTGTTCACGGGTAGACGAGATGTGTCAGTCAGTAAGTCAGTTAATTAGTCATCTGTGAACACGATTGCTGCAAAGCATTCGAAACGTCGGGTTAAAATAAAAATGTAACCAAATTATACGCGAGTTTTAATCAGTTTAAAATAGTTTTATTTGAAATGTTTAAACATACCTCGTCACCTTTACTACATATACATCGCAGTCATCATTAATAATGCCTTTATTAAACCTGAAGTGTAATATATCTTCATAGATTCTGTCTTTCTGTTTCATAAAGCTATAAATTTCTCCAGTTTAAAAATAGAGCTAAGGTTATAATTATTTTATAATAAATTTTCAGATAAACATTTTGAACCGTTTAGTTCATTTAAAGTTTTATTAAAATGCGCTTTATGGAGCGTTAAAAATCTTTGTACCGCTTCCAGTCTAGAGCAGAAAAAGTAAACTTACTATTTGTAAGTACTGAAGTATTCACGGGTTTAATAGGTTTTTAGAAACAGCTCCAACTATACTGGATACTAATGTATTTTTAAACTGCACTTACAGTAACTATTAAATATTTTATCTACGTTTTTGAGCTTTGTAACCATATTACTTTTGTTAGTGACTAGTAGTTTTTGACAAAACTAAGTCATAAAAAAAAATCTACAATAAGCATATCTTTCACGACGTATCGAATATTAAATTTTTTATCGTTTAAATGAAATCAAAATTTTCACTAGAATAATAATAACTATAAATAAAACTATTTTTACGGATTAAAACTTGCGTATAATATGATTACATTTTAATTTTAACCCGATGTTTCGAATGCTTTGCAGCAATTGTGTTCACGGGTAGATGAGATGTAAGTGTAAGTGTGATAGTAACTATTTCATTTATTAAAGTGCTAGGTGCCGTAAGAACACTGCTGCTTTTTTGCAGTTCAAAATAATATTTTTTTTTCTAGTATATCCAGCCTACAAGAAGAATGAGGCGGGTTTCACAACCTGTCCCTCCTTGGAGACACGCTACACCGGGGAACCCAACAACCGCGCAGTGGCTCGGCGTCCCGCGGACATCGTGCGGACGAGGAACCCTGGAGCAAGTAAGAACTGGATTACTAAGTAGATACAATTACTATTTAAGCTACATCATTATAAGTACTTTTCCTATCAAAATATATATTAAGCTTCAACAAAATTTTGTTGCGACTTCTTGCGGTTTAATTAACTTAAGAGCTTCCTTGTTAGAATATAAATTTTTGGGTTTTCGGCAAACTTAATCCTGCCCTGGCGCAAAGCCAACGTTGCCTTGCCCTTGTCTGGCGACATAGCTTTATGAATATACAAATGACAGCTTAATTTGATTTAAAATATTCAGATCATTATTTCCTGAATACCATTAATTTGTTGAAGACTTGGGGATAGTAATTTAATTAAATGAACCGTGAAGTTAACTGGAACAATAAAGTTTAAGTTAGTTATTAATCTACATCTACTGCCTTTAACTGTTTAAAAATTGTAATATAAATAAAATGTGTGTTAACAAGCGGTAATTATAAAATCATTTGCGTCGGCCTCATTTGCTACTCTTGTCGCGTATCGTTTGACTAAGTACATAAGAAAGGTCATATAACGTTCTATAATTATTTATTGAGCGAAGCTCTCTATGAGAGACTTTTCTGCATACTTTGTGTAAGCGTCAATCAAAAACAAAATTTCCAAATTTTGCATACTGATAGACTATAGTTTGGTGGTGGTTAAAAAAAAATCGCGAAAAAAAATTCTAACTAAATGTAATAATGTCTCATCTAAAAAATAGTTGAAGACAGAATGCGTCGACGTTTTGTAAATTCAACTTCGATGCTATTTGCACCTCGCTTCGCTCAATATGCGAACACATACCGAGATTTTGTGAGCGCAGCGAGTCAAAATTGAGTTCTTGTTCGCGTTCCTTGTACATAGAGAGTATAAAGTTCAGGTTCAGGTCTCTATATGTCAGGGAGAAGCAGATTTATAATGAAAATACAATTTTCTTGAGGTCTATTTTTGTAAGGTCTCTAAAATTCGCTTTCATTTGCAGGTATATCTAACGGTGGGCGACGTGTTGTGAAGGCACTATGCGCGTACACTGCCCGGGCAGAGTCGGACATATCCTTCAGGAAGGGGGACCGCATGGAGGTGCTGAGCGACGCTGAACCTGATTGGTGGAGAGTACTGCACCTCACTACCAGGCGGGAAGGCCTGGTACCTGCTAACTTCGTCGCTGAAGAGAGCTCAGTGGAGTGTGAAGAGTGAGGTTTTTTTTAATTCTTATCTGAGAGCATTTTTCGTTTGTTTGATAGGAAATTTTCGTTTCTAGAATGGAATAGAAAAAATGTTTAAAAGAATAGTTCCGTGCCTGAATTATCAATCAAAAAAATGATACATACAGGATATAAAAAGATAATGATGTTGAAAATGATGATTGTGTAACTTATGTGTATTTAAAAGGCTTACAAGACATAAATAATACATATTTACCTTCACGGTTGTTAGTTTGCCATACTACAGTCTCATTAGTGAGAAGCCATGGAATTTTACATACTGATTGAATTCTTATAACAATAATAATCTTGGTAACAACCGAGATTTAAATTCGCGTTTTTGTATCAAATAACATTTTTTTATGATATTTATATTGTTATATTCTATTACATGTTTCATGTATATCGTAAGTAAAATAAATATTTGTATGTTTTAAAACAAATAGGAGTAGTTGTGGCATTCTATGACAAGTAATTTCTTTTCTCCAGTTGGTTCTTCCCACACGTCTCCAGAAAAGAGGCTGACAAATTACTTCTAGCGGAGGTCAATCCTAGAGGTACCTTCCTCGTGAGACCAGCAGAGCATAATCCTCACGGTTTCAGTCTTAGTGTTAAGGATTGGGAAGAAGGAAGAGGATACCATGTCAAACATTACAAGATTAAACCACTGGATAATGGAGGCTTCTATATCGCCACAAATCAGACTTTCCCAAGCCTTCCAGCACTTGTCATGTCGTATACGAGTAAGTTATTTTTTTACTGAGAAATTATATTATATTAAAGTGTTATTTAAACCATGGTGGCTATTCTTTTGACAGTTAATGTCCATTAAATAAATCAATTTCCTGTGGTGTCTTTTTCCTTATATAACAACTAACATTTTCGCCGAAATTGACCGACTAACCTGAAATAACTCATAATTCCAGTGATGTGTACTCACTATTACAGAAAACGCATTAGGTCTGTGTCATGTTCTCGCCCGACCTTGTCCAAAGCCAGAGCCCCAAATGTGGGACCTGGGACCAGAATTACGGGATAAGTGGGAAATACCCAGAAACCAAATACAGTTGATTAAGAAACTCGGGCAAGGGAACTTCGGTGAAGTGTATTACGGGAAATGGTGTAACAATATCGAGGTAGATATTTCTAATTCTTTGCAATACTAATATAGTAAGTAAAACATTATTTATATATATTTTTTTGTTATCCAGGTTGCCGTGAAAACGCTCAGAGAAGGCACCATGTCCAAACAAGCGTTCCTTCAAGAAGCTGCCATTATGAAGAAATTCCGGCATAAGCGACTCGTAGCGTTATACGCAGTTTGTTCCCAACAGGAACCTGTGTATATCGTGCAAGAGTACATGTGCAAGGGATCCCTGTTAGAGTTCCTTAGAAATGGTGAAGGAAAAGCCCTCCATTTTGAAGACCTAGTCTACGTGGCGGCCCAAGTCGCTTCGGGCATGGAATATCTAGAATCTAAACTCCTAATACATAGAGATTTGGCTGCTAGAAATGTTTTGATAGGAGAGAATAATGTAGCCAAAATATGTGATTTCGGCTTAGCCAGAGTGATTGAAGATAACGAGTACTGTCCAAAACAAGGTTCACGATTTCCTGTTAAATGGACCGCGCCAGAGGCCATCATCTATGGTCGGTTCTCTATCAAGAGCGACGTGTGGTCGTACGGTATACTATTAATGGAGCTGTTCACGTACGGACAGATTCCATATCCTGGACTCCATGGCAAGGAGGTCATAGAACAGGTGGAGCGAGGTTACAGGATGCCGAAGCCGGTGGGACATTACTTGCCCGACGATATCTATAGACTCATGCTCCAATGCTGGGACGCGATCCCAGAAAAGAGGCCCACCTTCGAATTCCTGAACCACTACTTCGAATCCTTCACAGTGACCAGTGAAATACCATACAGAGAGGTTCAAGACTAGTGTTCTGTGATAAAAGTGAAATTACACTGAAATACGTGAAAGTGCAACTTTGTTCATTTTTAAGCAAAAGCTGATTTATTTGCTTATAAGTGCAAAGCCTACGACTATTTATATTAACCATTGTATATGAACCTTTTGTACTAAAGAGATTATAATTTAACGAGAGTGTGTTTGAAGAAGCGTTTTGTGTAGGGTCCTTAGCGAATAAACAAAATGGCGACGTGTGATACTTTACATCACATATTGGTACCGAAGTCTTAAAGCACTGCACACTGATATAGTTTCTTTAGTATTTTTTTACTCAAAGCGTTACTAAACTATACAGGAAAGTGTGAGCTTGTCGTTTTTATTCATCGGCTTTGATATGATTTTGTAGTTAATACTAATAATGTAAGTCGAGAACATGTCAGTAAGTCCACTGAACTAATCTAAGAGACTAGTATTGTGCAAACACCTATTTTCTTATTTATTAGCGATAGCTTAAGCACGATTAGAATATGTTGCATTTGTACAAAATTGTTCACTAAAACATAAGCAATAAGGTTGAAATCGAAATTAATTGAGAATATTTTCATATTCTAAATTGAGATGTGATATTTTTGATCACATATATCAAGTTAGTATCGTTCACTGCTTTTCTGTTTTATTTAAATGGTGCTAGAGCTGGTTGGCCCTGTTATGAATATATTCGAATCTTTAAATATTTACTTGCTATCTGATTATCATTATCATTTTAAATTTAAATCATTTAAATATATTCGTTATTATTATGTTCCTTTCTGATCTCATAATTTACGTAGGGCTGACGAGCTTTTTGTTATTATAACCTTTTATCTCGTTTGCACAGAACACACTTGAACCGCGTTCAAATTTACGCAATGTCCATAAAATCATTTAGGAAATAAAACCATAGATACTAGAAATTAAAACTTGTATGATTTAAATAATATTATATTTGGAGGCCCGGTTTAATATTCTGTAATATCAGATTCTATATCATATAAAACCTAAGATGATATGACTTAGGCTCCTTTGCGAAGTTTTTATAAATTTACCATAGATAATAACAACTGCACTGAATATCAAAGATGTCATCCCATAATGCAAAGGGGCCAACACATAAAAATTATAGCATTAGGACCATATACCAAAGACTTATTGTACATTGAGCAAAAATAGATATAAGCGGGGCATATTTAATTTAGCTTAGTAAGAATTGTGACATACATCCCGTTATTTGACATGAAAATATTGATATATAGTAGACATTATGATAGTAATTAAAAAAAATATCATTTATCGAAAGAAAAGTTAATCCGTTTAACCTTTGAGGTCACTATCTGAGTACTTATTATCAATCCAAACATAAATTATCTGCATTGGTTATAATTAAGAATACCATTAAATATACAAGACCAAATTTAACCATTAAAATTAACCAATCAAATCATTGAAGTAAGCAGTGTACTTTTTCTAATTAATTAACCCTAAATTTAAAGTATATTATCAAGCAGCCTGCGCGCTCTATTATTTAAATTGTAATTAAAATTTGATTAATCGCTGATCACAAATAAGTCAAATGTTCATTATTAAAGTGTTAAAGACATGATTTAATCACTTAATCATTTTAATTCCTAGAATTTGTATGAAGAATTGAGAATAGTGTCTTAAAACATTCCAAGTAATCAAACACTTTAAATTTGAACACTTTTGTATGGAACGGTTAGATTTATAAGATTTTGTACATACAATGAAATAAATGTCATTGATATAAAATTTGTTTTATTTAACTTGTATATGTTATTAAATAAACATTTTAACAACTTTTATGATTTAATACTTTAAAATAAAATCACTGGTCAATATCTTTGAGCAATAAATTAACAGGTGACCAAATGTGACAATATAATCTAAGAGCTATAAAGCCAATAATCATATGTATAATTTTTATATAACATAATCATATTTGTTTTTTTTCTAACCCGTTTATTGCGGGCGGTCAAAATATAAAATGAGTTTAACACTTTTGGTACTAAAATGTGGAGCTGGAAAATGGGTTAACAAAGATATTTAAATATACTTTAAATAAATAATATAATACATATTCATCAGACGGAAGACAGTTGCAACACTTATGAAAAGATAATGGAAAACATCTACACCAAGTAAATTTTAAATTAACACAAAACTTAAATGGTTTATCGCTATAAAAAAAACAATAGTAGTTTTTTGCTCTAAACGTAAAATGCAATAAAAAAAATTTAATGTACTAAAATAAATAAAATATTTTTTTTATGAAATCTCATTCTATTTAAATGACTGTCTAAGTAAATAAACTGGTTCCCAAAATTTTTGTAACCAAAAGCTCTGTTTTCATTTGTCTATTTTATAATACATATTTATGTCAAATATGTAAATAAAAATAACCTACAGTAAAATAAATTGCCTATTAGGAACCAGAATATTTTAGACAGTGTCGGTATACATTTTGCTCTTAATCCTAAGATATCTGTATTCTGATTGATAGAATGACTGCAAGTAGTACCAACAGTATGTTACAAATGATGGTACATAATGAGGATTCTTTTTGCTGTAGTGGTTGAGATATATTGCTAATGCAACCAACATACCGGACCAGGCATATCTGAAAAAAAAACATGTAATTAATCATTAATAATTAACAATTTTATATTAAACCTTAAAAGAAAATTGTACTGATAAATCAAATTACAATATACACTAAAGACTTAAAATGTTGACAAGTATAGAATTTTTTAATTCCATCCCAATTTAATGAGGAATAAGTAGATATTTTTTATTTATATAATATTTTTTTGACTTGTTTGATTTTTAAGACTTGTGTTACAAAATAATATATATAATGAAAGTTAAGGAAAGTACACGAAAATAAATATAATTTATTATTATTCAAAACTTACTGGAAAACAAATGGCTTGTTAAAAAGTAGGAAAGATATCACAATTGATAATGCTTTCCTCATGGTGGTGACGGTGACAGCGACGGTGGCGCCGCAAATGCGAACTAACGTCAGTACGGCTTGCAGTCCCACATAACCACTTATACTTAATAGGAATATATTTGAGTAGGTTACAGTTGGGTTCTGAAATATAAAATGAGATAATAATTAAAGTAACCAGCAATAACATTAAAACAATTATTGTCTAAAAAGGAAAAATACAGCCAGTATCAAAAGGAAAAATATTTTAAGAGGTCAAGATGAGAAAATTTTTTATCCAAGTCCAGGCTCATTTCAAACACCCAGATGTATTTTATTCCAATATATTAGTTTTTGAAATAAATGTTATAGTCTACTGTGATAATTATGTAAAAAAAAGTACAATAATAAACAAAATTTGGTGTTGCATTGTAAAAAAAAATACTAAGAAACAATGACAAACAGACACATACTTTTTTAAAATGTGGAAAAAGAGTTACCATAGCACAATGATTAAAACCTTCCACCATAATCCCAGTACTGCCAGTAATGAAAATCAAATACCCACATGCAATAGCATATGAATAAAATACTACTTCATTGTTAGTGGCTTGGAACTGTTTCATAGCTTTTTCTTGCACATTGCCTATGATAGCATCACATAGTAATGCCAGAGATATTACTATAACCCCTATAAAATCAAAGTTTGGTGATGTTTTTGAATCAGCTGTAAATATAATAATCAATACTGAATAATACGGAATAAACAATTTGTTACATACAAATCAATACCCCTGTAGGAAATAATAATAAAATTTAAGATAGATTCCAAACATGCTAGATTACGATAAGTACATTTTGGTTTATTAGGTAAAATATCTTGTTCAGTTTTTGACATATCAAGAAAACACATTTTCAGATGCATAAATATGTAAGTAAGCATTATTATTTTCATAATGTTTATAATTTTTTTTATAAAAATTAATAACTTAAGATCTGATAATCCTTACCTAAGGTGAACATAGTCAGACCTATACACATAACAACAGCTGCTACGTAATCTAAGAACCCATATTTCTTTCCCAGTATTATGATACTACCAATCATCACTGGAATTAGCTTACAGCTCTTGAATATTAATTGTGTTGGATAGTTTAGGAAACTAAGAGCCAAGTTGGATAGTGACATCGTTCCTAGGGTAAGAGCTGCTAGCACTGCATAGGTCTTCAATGGCACTCTGTAAAATATTATGTTTATTTTATTATGATAGTAATAGATGTGTATGGTATAAGCCACATTTATTTTTTGGACTCATCCATTTTTTAGCTATGACTGATAACACATATAACATACTTATATGTCCAAAAACATACTTACGATCTCTTAATCGGAATCCTTATTATTGATTCAACATAACTAAGAGCAGTAGTGATTAAAAACTGTACTAAAGTTATATACAAGCTCACAGGTTTAACTTCTGGGCTCGAAAATATTAATTCTAGGAAATAACCATAGGCTAAATAGCAAATAAACACAAATATAGAACAACAAGCAAATTGTACTAAAGGGCTATATGGAGTTATGTCAAGACATAGTATATTTATCTCCGGTTTCCTGTTCTGCAAGCCATTACTCTCATCAATTTTGATAACAGTTTCCTTTGGTGACTTCATTATAACAGAGGGTTTAAAAATATACTATTTATAATTTGATACCATTTTTATCTGAAACAATAGTTTTGTGTAATTATGGTTCCTGTATAGTCTGATAATATTTAGGATAAACGTACATTCTCTTTGATTTCAAATACTATTTTATTATATTATTTAATTAAAACAAATTCTCAACTGACGTGAATGCATTTTTTAGATTGCATTGGAGACTGCTCTTTGAAAGTTCTTTTCATAAAACTTTGTAAACTAATTATACAGAACTAAGCCATAAGTTTAAAATGTATTTACCAAAAGAACAAGAAACACGGTAATTTTATATAAAAAAGTTAAATAATAAATCACAACACTGTAAACTTGTATGTACATCCAAATTTAACATACAATTTGATGTTGTCACCTCACTAGACATCAATGTCAAACTGACAAATTTCAAATTAATAAGAGTTGCTATATTTAATGTCATTTTAAAATAGAATGTAAAAAGATAAAATAAAATAAAACACTGAACTGTCTTTTAATAAAAATACGTATACTGGCCACTTCAAAGTCTTCATGTCTGGGGATGGAAGCTTACCTAATGCGTCGCCAGTCTCGCTGGTATGTGCACCTGTTTACAACGTGCGTATACTGAGGACGAACGTTCACAACGAAGATAATGTAAATTAAGAGTTACATAAGAGATCAAAAGGAGTAAAACATCTAAGCTCATAAAAAGGAGAGGGTGCCGTATTTGAAATCCGCAACTATGACATTACTTGCTTGTCGAAACCTTTATTATAGCCATCGTGCTCTAAGAGGGATATTCAAGATCATGTGCTTTCTTAGTCTATTTTTAATATTAGGAATAAGTGCGGACGACAATGGACTTCAAATAATGAAATCCTGAAAAAAAAAACCTGCAGTAAAATTGAAAGATATAAGCACCGGTGTCCTTATTCGGCACCATTGGGTTTATTTAAAATATTAATTTTTTTTTGGTATTTTTCTCTCAACACTTAACATAACCTATTCTGTATCGTACTATATAAATAAAAACACCATTATTAGATATATCACTCGATAAGTCATCAAACAATGTTTTCTCCAATCTCCACTAATATATTGTTAAGGTATTCTGTTTTCTGTGGTCAATGAGACAGAGAATTTAATCTTACTTTATAGTTGCTGGTTCTGTACCATATGTCTCTATTTTCTATAATATACTTTAGTTTATGGTCTGTAGCCCGTACTCTGTGTCTGTGTTGGTTGGCAAACAAATAGATGTTGGATAAAGTAAAATCTTTGTTATATTTTCTGAAAAAGTATACGGTTTAGATTAACGTTTTCAAAGAAAGTAAGAAAGTGAGTACTAATATTATAAGTTGGCTTCATATCGCAATTGGGAATATAAATATATCCCTAAAACATTTCAATACGTCAACTTCGCAGATCGCATAATCAAGTTGACAAACTGGATTGGGAACAATGATGGACTCGGATTCGTCCGGTGCAGACTTTTGTAGATTTTGCAGATCAGAAGCGTCTTCGGACAGACCTCTGTTTCATCCTTGTATTTGCACAGGCTCCATTAAATGGATTCATCAAGAATGTCTTGTTCAGTGGATGCGATACTCGCGGAAAGAAATATGCGAGTTATGTGGTCATCGGGTTTCATTTATGCCGATATATTCGCCGGATATGCCGCGAAGGCTACCCTTACGGGATGTAGTTGGCGGGCTAGTGACCTCTGTTGCATCTGCGGTTAAGGACTGGTTGCATTACACTCTCGTTGCGCTCGCCTGGCTTGGTATAGTGCCTCTAACAGCTTGTCGAACGTATCGAAGTATATTCTCAGGGTCGTTAGACCCTATAATATCATTGCCCTTTGATATTGTCTCAGCAGAGAATCTGGCAAAAGATGTTTTTTCTGGATGTTTTGTTGTGACATGTACCTTATTTTGTTTTATTGGATTGGTTTGGTTAAGGGAACAGATAATGCATGGTGGTGGCCCAGATTGGATGGAAAGGGAGAATTTACCTGCCCCTGCAGCAGAGGAAATTCCTTTGCAAGATAATAATAATGATCATGTGAATGAAGGAGCGGGTGATGATGGTGGGGCACGCGAAGAGCCAAATGCTGAGGGTGTTGATGATCCTTTAGTGGGTGATGAGGCAAATAGGAATCCCATGGAGTGGGATCGGGCAGCTGTTGAAGAACTAACCTGGGCAAGATTACTTGGTCTAGATGGATCCATGGTGTTTCTGGAACATGTTTTTTGGCTTGTGTCCCTAAATACATTTTTTATTGCTGTATTTGCGTTTTGCCCATATCACATAGGCAAATTAGGAGCAACAATGGCTGGTTTAGCTGCAGAGGGGCCATTTGCTGGTCTGTTAACTGCGTTGGCTGGTTATGTGATTTTGGGCACTATACTTGCAGTGCTACATGGCATGGCATCACTGCTTAGACTGAGAAGTGCTAAAAAAGCATTAGGTTTTTGCTATGTTGTAGTCAAAGTTGCATTACTATCTGTTGTAGAGGTAAGTTTCATTACAATATATATTTTTGTTATATATTTCTTTCATATTAATTTAATTATAATCATTTATATTTTTTATACAATTGTTTATACAATACAATATTCTTTTAATATTTAATGATTAAATAATCAGAGAGGCATTGCCCATGCACTCTGTGATCTTAGATATTTTTGTTATATTTAAGTTTCTTATTTGAGACCAAAATATGATAAAAGAGACTTTTTTTAGTAGTAGCACAATATTCTTACATTTTTATTTTGTTTTTATAGATACTCAGTGAAATATTTTAACTTGCAGATTGGTGTAATTCCATTAGTTTGTGGTTGGTGGTTGGATTTGTGTTCTCTATCAATGTTTGATGCCACTCTTAAAGATAGAGAGTCAAGCCTGCAAGCTGCCCCCTGGACACTAATGTTTATTCACTGGCTAGTCGGAATGGTCTATGTATACTATTTTGCATCCTTCATTGTATTATTGAGAGAAGTTTTAAGGCCTGGTGTATTATGGTTTCTGAAGAATTTGAATGATCCTGATTTCAGTCCTGTACAGGTGAGATTTTTATTTTATTAGAAATATGTATATCCATATAATAATAATAATTTATGCAATTTTTTTTTGTCATTAAAATCTAATAAATCATTACAACCATATCATTGAAATGAAATAAAAAGTTATATCTATTTTTATCACTAGATTACTTTTTTATAATTATGTTGTTTACCATATCTTTGAGAATAGTTTGTTATTTCTATAATATGTAGGACATGAATCTTTACTGTTTTAAATTTTTATTATTTAAACAATATAGAGTAATAAACATACTTTAAAAAAGAAAACATTTTTATTTGCTTTTTTTATGTAACACATGGGATGTAATAAGTTTTAAATAATATATTTAAATATAAAACAAAAATAACTATCTTAAACCATGCTTGTCCATCTGATTAAAGAATATCCTTCATGTTTTAATATGAATAGATCTCTTAGTTTATTATATTTGTAATATTGCAATGTATAACAAGGACCTTTTGCTTTTTCGTTTTTTTTTTTAATAAAAAAACAAAATCAGCTAAATGCCAAGATATTGATTGAAGTTTTACAAGGGATTATGAAAAATGTTAAAAGTGTAAAACTTTGACTGCTATATGCTATGAAAAAATTATATGATATAGTCTGATAAAGGACACATGAGATTTTCTTGGGTGTGGAAAAAAAATGCTTTAACTATAATGGGAATGAGCAGAATATTTTATTTCAATAAGCAAGGGTTTTTCTCTTTTCTGGAACTAATAGTTAACATGCAAAAAACCAGGAATGACTTATTTAAAAGTCAATTGTAACCTTGTTACAGCTTGACTTCGTCAAATAATTATGTATTTTAATTTATTTAATATGTTATTTAAATGCATTTTAATGATTACAGTAAATAATTGTTTTTATTTAAATATTTGTAAACATGTTAATTTGCATACTGAATATATTAGGTGTCTTTAATTTTTATTTATAATAAATTAAAAATTCAAAAGGTTCATATAATTTTATATTCAATATTTAAGTTGTTTTGATAATAAAATATGTAAATTTCTACAGCTTATTATCATTTTAAAGGGTAGATTTCTGTATAAGTTTTTAATAAACAAAAGGTATTAAAAATACACATATTGTATTTTTAAGTTGTCAAAATGTTTATAGAATTCATTGTAGTCTATTAGAATGAATTTGTTATATTTCTTAGCACTTATATTTAATTTTCTATTCTCATATTTTTTGACAGTAAATGGAAATAACATACTAAATAAAATTGTTAAAATGACAAATTTATTGAGCACTTCAGATCTAATTACATAAAGGTACATATACATAACAGTGAATTTTTCAACAGGAAATGATACATCTCTCTGTATGGTCTCACATACGGCGCCTCGTGGTGTCCGCTATGGTGTTCGGAACGGCCGTCCTGTTCATGCTGTGGCTTCCGATAAGAGTAATCAAATATGTCATTCCCGGCTTCCTACCGTACGCCGTCGCAGTGCACACCGAGGCGCCGGTCAACGAACTCAGCTTGGAACTTCTGCTGTTACAAGTGAGTGGCGATATTTTTGTTAATTTTTTTATTTTGGGAAAGGGTGAAGACCAGGACAGGGAGAGGAAGATAGAGTGTTATTAATTCCGTATATCCCAGTCGAGTTACGAGCGTCCATCGTCGTCCCGCAGGTGATCCTGCCCGCGCTGCTGGAGCAGTCTCACACGCGCACGTGGCTGAAGGCGGGCCTGCGCGCGTGGTGCGGCGGCGCGGCGGGGCTGCTGGGGCTGCGCTCGTACCTGCTGGGCGAGGAGGCGCGCCACAGCGAGCCGCCGCCCGACCTGCCGCACCGCCTCGGGGACGCGCACCGAGTGAGGAGCGCGGCGAGAGAGAGCCACAGACGTGCCGTTTCAAAAACTCATTTTGATCCATCGCCTCCAGGAGCTGATGTGGCGCGACGGCCCCGCCGGCTTCGAGCCGTACGTGCGCGTGTCTCGCTTCCCGCTGCGGCTGGGCGCGCTGCTGGCGCTGGTGGCCGCCTCGCTGGTGATGGCGAGCGCGCTCACGCTGGTACTCGTCACTCTGATACCTCGGATATCCGTAGCCGTCGGATCGGCGGTATACCGATAGTTTTGAATGTCTATTACGTCGGTTTCCGTTTCATTTCTAGGTGATACCGGTAGCTATCGGTAGAAAAGTGATGACGATCTGGTTGCCGAAGGCCTCCGAAGGTGTACACGAGCTATATACGGCGGCGTGTGGTGCGTATTTTATTTTATATTTTTAAAATAATATAATAGATTATCTAAGTGATGCAAGAAATTATTATTTACTACAAATGTGAAAAAAATTATGCCTCTCTTTAATGTACAGAGACGGTATGATGACGGTATGATGAAGAGAATGACATTTTTAAAGTAATTAAAATGTCATTCGATCGAAAGGGCCCATTATTAAATATGAAGAATTGTCAGAGCACTGACATTTTTGAGTATATTGAATTAAAGCTTCTGAAAATTGGTCGCGACGGGTATACGATACGATAGCGAATACACCGCAGTCAGTAAGAGAACTCTAAAATAAGATCTCTCTACTCAGATAAGAGGGCGCAAAAAACATTTTTATCTCAGTGCACGCAATTTCCGTATTCCTCAATTTTGGCGATAAAAATATATTTTGATGGATCGAACACAAACATCTCGCTGCGGACTTACCGCTTACGAAAAATACAATTACAAATGGGAAATAGAAAAAGGAAATGTTTTAAATGGTAATTTAAAAATCCATGATTACTATTAAATATAATTATCCGGCTGAACTCACTTTACTAACGGAATATGCCTGACTATTTTCGAACTCAATCTGGGTTCTTATTCAAGAGCTCTTAATATTTTAGGCCAACATTCAAATCTCTGATGATAGGCGAATGGTCATAGTGCGTACCGTGTTTTGCGAAGGAATCGAAAGACTGTGTTACTGTTCATTCGTCATTCTAAAATATTAAAATACTAATCGAGTTGAATTATTAAATATATATAATTTTGAGTTTTAATATGTACTACGTTACAACGGGGACTCGACATTTCGAGCTACTGCCAGTTTCGTGGTCATCTGGAGAGTAAAGCTAAGTTGGTCTCGATGAAACTGGGTGTGATCAATAGAGCGAGGCAGTATTTCAATCCTGGCCAAAAACTTGCGCTCTGTAAGACACTCTGTTCTCATCTCGTCCGGATCACCCCAATATCAGCTTCTACCTTTTGACTGCGTACAGCGGAGAGTCGTTCGGATTATCCGGGACACAGTGCTCTGTGCACGGCTGGACTCTCTGCCATTGCGTGGCTTCTTTGTGCGTCTTCTATCGCATTTACAACGGGGTGTGTGTTCGAAGATTTATTTGATCTGATGCCTGCCGTCGAATTTCATCACCGCAAAGCACGTCACCGTCTGCTTTATCATCTCTATTATCTGGATGCGTGAAGATCTTTTACTATGCGGTTTTCAAGGATATTTCTTCCACGTACCACAAAGATGTGGAATGAACTTGCTTCGGCGGTGTTTCGAGATCGATACGACAATGGTACCTTCAAAATAGTCGTATATTCTTACCTCCTAGGCTGGTAACGCTTTGTCTTTGGATGTTGCAAGAGTTCGTTCGGATGTTGCTGCAAAAGAAAGCGGTGATCACATTTAAATCGAGATCCGCACGCTCGTTTACCCTCCTCTTTTATAACGAAAAAACACATCTGGACCGAGGTGATTAAAAAGTTCTGAGAATCATTGCTGTTTTCTCTCTACATTTCTAACGCATTGCTCGATAGTCTTATATATGCAAGCCATATAAGTAAGTTTTTTTCTTATGGCATTTTCTTTGGTTGATCTTCTTTGATTTATTGGTTTGTTGATATCAACATTTATAAGAGATCTATAAATACGGGTGGTGGTTGCCTGTTTGATCCAGTGGATTGGATTAATGATCCGTGTCGGTACTATTGCTCAATATATATAAAACCCAAATTCCGTCGTGCAGTGAATAATAATTCTCACAGTTTTGACATGAATATGCAAAATACTATGTAGAGGTGTTGGCATCGACTAAGAGATAAGTAAAGAGGCTTGTTGGTAACTTTGGATTTTGGCTACAATGTGGCCAGTCTGTCAGTCAAGTGTCGGAAACATTTCGCAGAATGTGCAATTGCGACTCAGTTGCACTTTCGACAACTTGATACCGCCTTTCCTTTTCTTCATCGAACCACTAGAAACTTGGCAGAAAGACACCAATTCACTCTGTGAATGTCAAAGTCTCGTACAAATCGTTTCCCTTCAACTGCGAAACTCTACCGGAGTCGGTGTTTCTCGAGAATGACTAACTTAGAAGACTTTTAATCGAGAATGAATGGATATCTTCCAGGCATATCGTGATGCCAAATATGAGACAAGATGTAATGAGACTAATAAGGTGTGTGTGTAGGCATGTACCTGTGCTGGGCGGCGGGTCGCGGCGGCGCGCTGGCGGCGGGCTGGTCGCGCGGCGGGCGGGCGGCGCTGCTGGCGCGCGCGGCGCTGTGGGCGCGCAGGACGGCGCGCGCCGCGCTGGCCGCGCTCGCGCTGCTGGGGCTCGTGCCGCTCATGTTCGGCCTGCTGCTGGAGCTGGTGAGCCGCACGGTGTAGATAGTTAGCTCTATGGTCAGGCTGGCGCGCGCGGCGCTGTGGGCGCGCAGGACGGCGCGCGCCGCGCTGGCCGCGCTCGCGCTGCTGGGGCTCGTGCCGCTCATGTTCGGCCTGCTGCTGGAGCTGGTGAGCCGCACGGTGTAGATAGTTAGCTCTATGGTCAGGCTGGCGCGCGCGGCGCTGTGGGCGCGCAGGACGGCGCGCGCCGCGCTGGCCGCGCTCGCGCTGCTGGGGCTCGTGCCGCTCATGTTCGGCCTGCTGCTGGAGCTGGTGAGCCGCACGGTGTAGATAGTTAGCTCTATGGTCAGGCTGGCGCGCGCGGCGCTGTGGGCGCGCAGGACGGCGCGCGCCGCGCTGGCCGCGCTCGCGCTGCTGGGGCTCGTGCCGCTCATGTTCGGCCTGCTGCTGGAGCTGGTGAGCCGCACGGTGTAGATAGTTAGCTCTATGGTCAGGCTGGCGCGCGCGGCGCTGTGGGCGCGCAGGACGGCGCGCGCCGCGCTGGCCGCGCTCGCGCTGCTGGGGCTCGTGCCGCTCATGTTCGGCCTGCTGCTGGAGCTGGTGAGCCGCACGGTGTAGATAGTTAGCTCTATGGTCAGGCTGGCGCGCGCGGCGCTGTGGGCGCGCAGGACGGCGCGCGCCGCGCTGGCCGCGCTCGCGCTGCTGGGGCTCGTGCCGCTCATGTTCGGCCTGCTGCTGGAGCTGGTGAGCCGCACGGTGTAGATAGTTAGCTCTATGGTCAGGCTGGCGCGCGCGGCGCTGTGGGCGCGCAGGACGGCGCGCGCCGCGCTGGCCGCGCTCGCGCTGCTGGGGCTCGTGCCGCTCATGTTCGGCCTGCTGCTGGAGCTGGTGAGCCGCACGGTGTAGATAGTTAGCTCTATGGTCAGGCTGGCGCGCGCGGCGCTGTGGGCGCGCAGGACGGCGCGCGCCGCGCTGGCCGCGCTCGCGCTGCTGGGGCTCGTGCCGCTCATGTTCGGCCTGCTGCTGGAGCTGGTGAGCCGCACGGTGTAGATAGTTAGCTCTATGGTCAGGCTGGCGCGCGCGGCGCTGTGGGCGCGCAGGACGGCGCGCGCCGCGCTGGCCGCGCTCGCGCTGCTGGGGCTCGTGCCGCTCATGTTCGGCCTGCTGCTGGAGCTGGTGAGCCGCACGGTGTAGATAGTTAGCTCTATGGTCAGGCTGGCGCGCGCGGCGCTGTGGGCGCGCAGGACGGCGCGCGCCGCGCTGGCCGCGCTCGCGCTGCTGGGGCTCGTGCCGCTCATGTTCGGCCTGCTGCTGGAGCTGGTGAGCCGCACGGTGTAGATAGTTAGCTCTATGGTCAGGCTGGCGCGCGCGGCGCTGTGGGCGCGCAGGACGGCGCGCGCCGCGCTGGCCGCGCTCGCGCTGCTGGGGCTCGTGCCGCTCATGTTCGGCCTGCTGCTGGAGCTGGTGAGCCGCACGGTGTAGATAGTTAGCTCTATGGTCAGGCTGGCGCGCGCGGCGCTGTGGGCGCGCAGGACGGCGCGCGCCGCGCTGGCCGCGCTCGCGCTGCTGGGGCTCGTGCCGCTCATGTTCGGCCTGCTGCTGGAGCTGGTGAGCCGCACGGTGTAGATAGTTAGCTCTATGGTCAGGCTGGCACGCGCGGCGCTGTGGGCGCGCAGGACGGCGCGCGCCGCGCTGGCCGCGCTCGCGCTGCTGGGGCTCGTGCCGCTCATGTTCGGCCTGCTGCTGGAGCTGGTGAGCCGCACGGTGTAGATAGTTAGCTCTATGGTCAGGCTGGCGCGCGCGGCGCTGTGGGCGCGCAGGACGGCGCGCGCCGCGCTGGCCGCGCTCGCGCTGCTGGGGCTCGTGCCGCTCATGTTCGGCCTGCTGCTGGAGCTGGTGAGCCGCACGGTGTAGATAGTTAGCTCTATGGTCAGGCTGGCGCGCGCGGCGCTGTGGGCGCGCAGGACGGCGCGCGCCGCGCTGGCCGCGCTCGCGCTGCTGGGGCTCGTGCCGCTCATGTTCGGCCTGCTGCTGGAGCTTGTGAGCCGCACGGTGTAGATAGTTAGCTCTATGGTCAGGCTGGCGCGCGCGGCGCTGTGGGCGCGCAGGACGGCGCGCGCCGCGCTGGCCGCGCTCGCGCTGCTGGGGCTCGTTCCGCTCATGTTCGGCCTGCTGCTGGAGCTGGTGAGCCGCACGGTGTAGATAGTTAGCTCTATGGTCAGGCTGGCGCGCGCGGCGCTGTGGGCGCGCAGGACGGCGCGCGCCGCGCTGGCCGCGCTCGCGCTGCTGGGGCTCGTGCCGCTCATGTTCGGCCTGCTGCTGGAGCTGGTGAGCCGCACGGTGTAGATAGTTATAGAAGTGGTGGATTAGTTTTAAAAGACTAATGATGGAGACGTTACAACAAATTATAGACAGCAAATTACCAAAACCATCTTCCATTTTCGCTATGTGAAGTTATTATATATAAAATATTTTAGTGTATGAGTTACGAATTTACAAACTTATTTTTTTTATCTAGGTCCTAGTGATTCCGCTGCGGGTACCGTTAGAACAGTCTCCCGTGCTGTTCGTGTGGCAGGACTGGGCGCTGGGCGTCCTATACACTAAAATAGTGTGCGCGCTCACTATGATGGGGCCGGACTGGAGCATGCGACGAGCCATCGAAAAAGCGTATAGAGATGGAATACGAGAAATGGACCTGAAGTCAGTCGTTTATTTTTGTTTTGTTACTTAAAATCTAAATAATAAGTAATTTATATAATTAAATTCGGACAAATGTCAGGTTCATCCTCCGCTCCGTGGCGGCCCCTCTGGTCCGCTGGCTGGGCCTGTCGCTGTCCGTGCCGTACGCGCTGGCTCATAGCGTGGCCCCGCTGCTGCTGAGCTCTCCGGCACAGCGCAACCTGCTGGCGCGCCGCGTGTACCCCGCGCTGCTGCTGCTGGCGCTACTCGCAGCACTCGCTATGTTCCAGGTACAGATACGGGTCAACGTGTACCAAATTCGTAGCTTGTTTATTCCGAATCCGAATCACGCTATCAAAATGAGCGCCTTATGAAGTCTTCCGGTAGGACTTGCTAACTCTGTTAAACCCTGAGCTGAGCCTTCGAGCTACGAACGCTGACCCAAGCGAGGTGCCCGTACTTTTCATGTTTCCGAAAATCGGTAATCAGACCAAAACTAGGTTCTTGTTTTGCTAAACATCAGTACTACATAAAATGGTCAAAGTACTCCATTCCCTGACGCACCGCATCTTTTATGGCTTCTGAACAAATTGAAGAATCAGCAAAAATAGACTATGTCAGTGACAAAAAGCGCATCTAAGCACAATTTCCATCTGATGTCTTGTAGTCGGAGTTTTTTTTGGATTTTTTGAAGGATATAATCTAGAGGTCTTCACGTCGCGAGTGATTAATGCTACACTAACGTATTCCAACGTGGACCGCATCATGGCTTACCAGCATGGCTTACCAGCAAACAAATATTTGTGCTGATTTGTACACTGATTTAGATTTTTTTTTGTGTTTGAATGGATTATGATATAGGTGCGGTCGGCTTTAAGATTGTTATTCATTTTCAGAGCAGTACAATGTCTGAGATCCGCTATTTCTACTGTAATTTTATTATTGCTAATAGATGGCGTTTGAGATAAAAAAATCAATAATTAATAATATTTTCAGATACGTCAGTTCACAAAGTTGTATGAGCACATAAAGAACGACAAGTACCTGGTGGGGCAGCGACTAGTCAACTACGACCACCAGAGACAGAAACAGGCCGTCACCAACTGAGCTAATATAAGGAATAGGCGCTTATTGTTTCAATTTATGTAATAAAGCAATATTAAATATTGTGTCTTAGGTCTTGTCATTTAATTGATGTGATACTGTACTTGATTTCCATTTAATATAAGCTTTAGAAATGTATGTCCTAGTAAATACAATAATGGGATCATTGTAAATAGTGTACCAAATATAAGAGTTTTTTTTTCTTACAAACGTTAGCCAAAAATCTTGACATTTTGTAGAATGTGTTAAAAATACTCTACAATTAGTTTAAATAATTTGAAATTTGATTAAAATGGCATTAATAATATTTTGTTTAATGATTGTATTATTGTATTTATATCAGAGATACATAAACATTATCCAAATTTAGATTAATTATTTGTATATTGTTTCATAGGATTCTAATACTAATGCTGGTCTAGATTCCATCAGTTTAAACCTAAATTCGGATGAAATATTTGTTTGATTGATAAGTGAGGACGAGACTATTTATTTGTAAAGACATAAAGTGAGATCAAAATGTTCACATTGGCGTAATTTTTAACAAAATTTTATTTTATTTACCACAATTGGAGTCGTTAGATTATTTATATTTTTTATAATGTAAGTACGTTGTAAAATATGTTTATATTAAAATTTTATTGTATTAAATTTAAGCATAATTGGTAATTTGTAACAAATATTTTAAATTATAGTTTAAACTGTTGCATCTAAACAATACTTAACAGATACGCAAGAATCCTTTTTTTAAACCTTTTTTTTCCTAAAATACGTATCCAATATTTTTAAAAACGTTATTAATGCAAGAGTTAATGTAAAAATAAAATATTTAAGACAGAAAATAATTGATGTTGTTATTATTTTTAATTGTGGTCAAGGAATCACATAATAGCCAAAAAGTTCTGTACACAAGGAAATAATTTGTGAAGATATTTAAGATGATAATTCTGAAGGACAATGATAGCAATATTTTGGGCTCTTGAGGTTTCAAACGATACGTTCTACCTCTTGATATAGTGCCTGTATAATGGAGACAATGTAACATCTATTTGGGTGTTCACATTTTATGATTATGATTATTCAAGATAAGATTTTTAACTATTTTTACCAAATTATGAATTTTTTAAAGTTTTTATTTATCTGTTAAGGTTTATTTTGTATTATATTTATTTTATAACGCCCTTATAGATGTTATACAAGTATTGTTTAGACTTGTTTGTTAGTATGTGAGAAATTGGCTTAAATAATTAAAGAATTCCAGTTTTTTAGCAGAAGTGAGATTGGAAAAAAGTCCATTTGTTTGATAATATGTAACTATATTTTATTTATATTTCAATATAACTTGCTCAATTATATATTTAATCGTTTTAGTTATTTATTCTTTATTTTCTGTTCTCTTAAAATTTCTTTGTACCTCTGATCGAACATCTTATATATTACTCTAGAACACTCATATCTTTGTATAATTGAGCAAAATTTATATACTTTATACCTTATATTAAAAAAAATTGTCAGAGGTGAAAAAAAGATTATTATATTGGTTTTAACAGATGGTATGTTATTTTTTCTATATGTAAATTAAATATGATATGTGAGAGGCTGAAAGAGGTGATGCGGATAGTTACGTAGTTGTGAAAACTAATTAAACAGATAAATATTTTATTTGTTTTATTTAACCCATAAACCAATATAAACTATGGATTTCTTAATATCATGAATGGCATATTTTTTTGCCGTCTACCTTTATATCATTCGCAGATAATATCAAACCTTCCTCTAATAAAAGATATCTTGTCTATTATGTTTATTTGAGTATCTAATTTAAAATATACGTTTGAAGTGAAAACTTCTTAGGGGATGGTAAACCACTTTGTTTCGTAACGCGTGACAGCGCCAGACTAACTTCAACCTGTCTATCTATCTTTTTTCTCAGACACACCACAGATGTAAGGCACGTTCCTATCTCACTCTCACCCACAGCGCTAGAGGTATTTTGGCATACAGTAAAGCAATATTTTGTAGGATCCAGTAATTAAACTAATAAATTATACTAATAATGTGTATGTACACAAAATTTTAATATACATATCCAAGAACTGTTACTAAGATTCAAATATATTTTATAATCAATAAAAGATTTTAATAATAAAGAACCTTCCCTACATTACCATATTAAATTACATAAAATTTAAGTAATATAAGTTTTTCTGTTGTTATACTTTTTGAATATTAAATATTACAATTGAGATTAGTTTAAGCTCTCACTTCTGCAACGCGTTGCGAGACGCACATATTTTGTTGTTTTAATGTATTAAACTCGGATGTCAATTTTAATTAAAAAATAGTTTTAAACTAACGAATCGAATACTTTTGCAGCAATGGTGTTCACGGTTCTAGTTGACATCTTACAACATCTTAAGATTAATAGATCCTATGCAACTCCTTTGGATTTACAAGTGTTTATTTGAGAAATCATTGTCGTCACGTTTAAGAAAACCAAATAACCTACTAATATGAACACGGTAGATGTGTACATGAGTTCGACAAATTGTTATACTATAAATTATCAAAGGCCGGACCAGTTAAGTCCGCTTTAGAAACATCTGTTTTGAAAATCAATAAAAAAAATATTATACTTTATTAATCTTCAATATGTAGTTATTGAAAAGCTCGGTTGTTTCTTTTCCTGATACGCTGATAGACAGTTTCTGCTGTTAATTCATCACATGCAATGGCGGAAGATACGGCTGTTAAAGTTGTAAAGAGCAGCTTTAGCATTTAAAAGTTATGAGTCTAAACCTTTTTCCGATTTTTACGGTACGTTTGTATTCTCTGGCGATTCATCATTTTAAATAATGAAGACCAGCATGGTTGTATTTCCTTTTAATAAGCCGAAAATTCGGATACTTCACGAGATTCAACCCGGAATTTCTATTTATTAATTTATAGTTTTTTATAAGCAACAGTTGTTTTAACAGACGCATCAAACCAAGACTGCATCGGGACGGTCGGTGACTAACAGAGCTTGTTATATGTGAATTCTCACAAAACTAAAATTAATTGTCATATTTCTATACATTAATACTTATATGCACTAAAAAATAGGCTTGGAAATAAAATATCTCAGGACTATATCCCGTTTTTTGAATGATCGTTATCTATAGATAATAGTGATAAGTCTGACAGCTGTTTTTTTTCCAACGGAAGTACTTAAATATTTTTTTCAGTTTACATTTTTGAAAAACCTTTTTCAGCTTTTGTATGCGAAACAACCAACAAGAGATTGCATTCTGTAATTTACCTCTTTTGAATTTGGTCAAAAATAATAGCACGAGCTCCTTATTAAATTTATTTTTTGATTTCTAACAGAAACATGTTTTAAAAGTGATTTTTCGTGGTGGTATGTGTGCGTCCAACCTTTTTCTAATTGAAACACCGTTTACTCATTTTACTAAGTAAGATTTGCTTTGACGATCAGCTAACAATAAGGGACAATACGACTGAGAAGATTCAAATAACATAGCCCGGTTTAAATATTTTCATACCACCATCATTTATTATTAAACGTCTAGTATAATGGTATACTGTAAAACATTGATATATTTCTAAATCCTTTGGGTTTTATGCAGACTTAGTGGAAAAAAAAAACATTGATATTTCTTTCATCTGACGAAAATATAAAATTGTTCAGGCCTCTTAGAATTAGCGTTATGGATATTTTTAATTTCCCGACGGACCTCTAACGGGACATGTGCTTGAGAATATATACCTATTTAAATTAAATATCATTAATATTATTTTTTTTAAATTATATTCTAATTAGAGGACGAAGCCCCATTTTCAACTGGTTACTGATACCTTATTCACTGGCTAATTACTATTTTTTTTTTATATTGTGCTGTTTTGAATAAGATATTCATACAATATTAATAAATCATATTTTGTATTTATATAGAGTAGGTAAAAAAATATCATGTTTTATTAGATATAATGTATAAATACTTATATATAAAACTAATTTCCAGTATTTAATCCCAGCTTCATTTACTTTCAGCATTTCCCATGGCGACATATTTAAAAGAAGGTCGCGGTTTGTAATCAAGGCGTCATATATCAAGGCCCATTATTGCGTCTTGTAGACGCATGACCTGAATTCATATCATCCACGACTAAGTAATACCGCCTTCGGAACTTTTATGTTTGCTTCAGTCACGTATTTTATTTCGGGAGATCGTTTCCCAGTTTTCTCGTTTTTATATTTTAGAGAAACAATGTTCTTTTTGTTGTTAATATTATACGTGTGGTATTTTAGTACAAATTATTATAACTAAATATTTGTAAATATAATAAACTATGATTTGAATGGTAGATATAAATTTTCAGTTCAATTTTTCCGAGTTACTGAATTGAGTTAAGAATATATTACGAATTAGTCACTTATAGTCCATATTTGGGTATACAGGTAAATTTAATACCTTTACCACTGTTTTTGTAACGATAGAAATTAAATACAATAAGTATAAGATTACTTTATTTTTAAATAAATAGCAACTAAATTATAAATAAATTTACAAAAATATGAATACCCAAAGAAGAAATAATCTATTTCCTCTAGTGTCAGAATACAATTTAAGATTAATCCTAAATATAAATTATGTAAATATGTGGACAATTTCTAAGAAGAAATTTAATATCCGAGATCCTCAGTCGTCTGACAAACATTCTTATTCTACTCGTGAAGCTGCATTTTATAAACATATTTCCCTAACAATAACGAATGGTCTGAGAATACATGATTTATTAATAATACTTTATATGTAATATAAATCTATTTGCGAATCATTTAGGCATTTAAGCAATTTCTTATGAAAGTGACGTGTATATTTCATTTGTGGTTCCCTAAAATATTTAATTATGAAGAAGAAAAAAAATTTACCCCTTCACGAAGGTTGAAAAAATAGTTTATTAAAATTTTTTTATTAATATCTACCACTTTTAATAGCCTCTGTCGGTATAGTATCTTTCTGTAAGCGCAATATCTCATCTAATTTTATGCTGGTAAATGAGGCGAATAAAAATTTATTTTATTATATTTTACTTTTGAAAGTGTTATCTTACCTTTGCAGAGAAAAGAGAAAGTAGGCGAGTCTATAACTATAATCGAAAAGGTTTACTTTTATACATCGTAAAAACAAACTGCTGATTTGAATCAATCATCTGAAATTGATTGCCGCTAATAAAATTCAAGGCACTGGAAAATACTTTAGGTATAGAAATACACAATTTATTTATATATATATTTATATATTTTTGGTATGTTATATCATATGAATTTTCAAATTATTTCTGTATGTTAAAACAGAAAATGTAATATTTTCTATATATCATATTTTTGACACTTCAACAGTGAGTTTTAGTTTTATTAAAGTAAAAAGCTAATAAGACAAAATATACTGGGATATGTTTCCTTTCATTTAGTGTCGAAAAACTATTACGTTAATCGAACATCGAAATGTACGTAATAAAAATCACAATATTGGCACTGAGGGTTGAGATAAATTACTTGTTTGAAATAGACTTGCTGTGCTTTATTAGCCTTTTACTGACTTTTAGCATGAGTTAGCTCACAAGTTAACGACTCAAAGGTTAATCGAATAAATTAAAAAAGAATGAGAGAAGAGACGAAGTAAGTTACAGATAATTAATATAATAATTTATATACATTTATTTTATAGTATAAAAAGATATTAATTTAAATACACAACTTTTTTTAATCATATTAAGTAAAGACAAGTTTTTGAAATCAACAATAAAAAAGATTTTGGTATTGCGTTTAGAGTAATATTTTAATTTCACTGAGTTATCCTTTGATTTCAGTAATGATAAGTCACTGTCATTGAGCTGATAATATTATACAGTATATATTAAAAATGAATACAGATAGTCTGTATTTTTCAGACCTTATAACATTTATCATTATAATATATGACGCTGTCTCTATGTATACCTTTTTTATCTAAAATGTTTTATAAAAAATAACGATTGTTATTTGAGGCTGTACTATAACAGAGTGCTCATAAATTATATTTTTATAGTGACATGTTATAAACATTTCTAGTGTGGTTATGATCTAAAAGCTCGCAGCATGGTACGCTGTCCCTTGTGGTCTCACAGTATTCACTATATACACCATATTTTAATAACAAAAATAATTGCAAGGTCAAATTTTATATGAGCGTATTTTGCGTATGTGTATTTCTATATATTACAATATATTTTATAGTAACATGTTTATAAGTCTGGTTATGATCTAAAAGCTCGCAGCATGGTTCGCTGTCCCTGGTGGTCTCACAGTGATCACTATATACACCATATTTTAATAACAAAAATAATTGCAAGGTCAAATTTTATGTGAGCGTATTTTGCGTATGTGTGTATTTCTATATGTATTAATATATTTTTCATTTTATTCAGTTTTGAACAATATCTTGTATTGTTACCATATTTTAATATAAAAATAACTACAAGATCACATTTAATGTGTGTGTATTTTGCATATATATGTGTATTTTTACATATTATAATACATTTTTCATTCTATCCATTTAGTCAAATTCATGTTGAAATTAAAATACAACATAATAAGATTTCTCTGGTTTCCAGACAGACTTGTCATTATAATAATTAGTACAGAATGTTTCAGAGGAGAAGTATATTTGTTTCTCTGAAACATGGTTACAGTCATTCAGAGGCTTCTCTTTAGTTAATTGAATTATGGGTATAAAATAAGTTTTATACGTACAAGTTTATCCTTTCAAACTGAAAATGTTAATATGCGGAAAAAGTAAATAATCACAAAACATTATTTATAGTAGTAGTACCCACAGTAACTGCATTTTGGGAAATTATTTGGTTGGTCAGCACAAGTATTTGTATTTCTACTTAAAAATCGATGTAATAAATATATCAGACACCACCATGCAGCTACCACCAGGTAGCAGCATTGCTATCTGGTGGTAGCTTACTCACGAACTTATTACACATAAATTTTTATACTTTGATAATTGACGATTTAAAAGTTCTCGTAAATGCCTATTGGAATTAAGATATTTTGAATTTGAATTTGAAATTTGATGAGAAATTTGAATAAGAAGAATAATTAATACAAATCAAAGTAATACTGTTATCAACTCGATAATAAATTAATTTAATAAAGACCTTCCAAATTAATGGGTAAAATTATATGAAATTTGAACATAAAATAACTAATAACAGAGAACGTGACAAAACACACAAATTACTGAAATATAAAATTCAAGTTTTACGTTACTTTTACGGGTTCGTAATATAACGAAGCATACATTTCATGTTTTACAACTTTAAAACGCCTAGAGAATATTAAATCCTTAAAAAGTATAGCATTGCTCTATTATAATATTTTATGTAATGACATTTTTAATATTGGCTTTATTTGACTTTGAATCATAATCACCGTTTTTATATCTTTGTATCAAAAGATTTAGCATAATTCACCATGAGTTTTTGAGACCCAAGTCTTGAGAAGAGCTGTCGTTATTTATATTTCCCAGGTGATAGATTTGAGTATGCAAAAATGTTTTATAAACTTATTTTCAACAAAACATTTTATTTCATTTAAAAAATTGTTTTTTTATTTGTGCTGTGTTTAAATTTATTTATGAAAGCTACGAACATGTCAATTTAATAAATAATTATAATAATTATAATTAACTTTTTTTGATTACTGAACAACAAAGGAGTCAATTTATTTTAGTGATCAAAGCGAAAAGATGAATATCTGGATTTAATTTAACAATTTCAATGACTAGTCTTTTAAAACAATACAATGCTTCTGTTTGTTCAATTTTGTGAATGAATTTTATTTTATTTATATGATAAATTGCGATTGAAGAATGTCAATATAATTGAATAATTATCAAATGGTCTTTTAAATATATAATTGTTTATCGAATAATCTATTTATATTTAACTTAACTCATTTTTAAACAATGACAATTAATATTGTTTTAGTATATACTAGATCTTTATATAAATTAATAAAATTATTTTAAGATCATTAATGATAATGTACATTTTTCAAATACATAAAATATAAAATAATGTTATATATTATTATTATCATATCTTAATTATTGTTTATATACTTACAATATATTTATATGTCCAATAATAATAAGTTTTTTTAATAACGATTTACGCTTGACCATTTGAAGCGCAACAATTGTCTGATGTGATGCCAAATTCTGTAACATTAAATAAAATAGCAATTCTTGAGTATACTGAGAATTTACTCTTTAAAACAAAAATAAATATGAAAATGTTTTTTGTCTATTGTTTCAGTAAATAGCAATAATCTTTTAGAATATTGATAAATTTTAAAACTGTATATTAAAATTATTGGAGTTAAAAGTATATATAATGTTTTGAGTAATCGTAAAAATATTATATTTTATTTTATCTTTTTGATATATATGGTAATTATAGTTAAGCTGTGGCATAGACGCCCAGTGTGATTCAGTGTACGTTGAGCGACGGTCGTAGACACTCGTGTGCTAGCCGTAGTCCGTAGTGGTTACGAACGGAACATAACGTATTGAGTGAATGTGAATAGAGGTTTTGTCTAAATTTAAATTTTAATAATTTATTGTTCGGAAAAGTGTTTTTTGATATATTGTGTTCCTGACTGTACGTAGGTTTATAATTTAAGTTATCAGTGAAATTATAATTTTTTCATTAAATATGCGCTATAATTAATACAAGAATTTTCGCAGTTGCTATTATTAAAGTGGCAGTAAGCCGCAGTGTATTACTTAATAAAGCTGTTTTATATTGTCTGATATATTTGGAATCATTATTATATTTTTAACGTAAATTACAAAAAACAGTCTTTAATAGACCAAGTCAATGAAAAAGAAATTTTAAAAGGAACCATATTGTTTTAGTTAATAAATAAGCGTTCATAGTCCACAAAAAATGAATAAATCGTAATAGTTTTATTTCTAATTGCAATAATTTATTCATAAATTTATAATTAATGGACGTGAAGTGCTGAATTTCAGAAGGTAATAGTAATAACCTGGAGTCAAATTACTATATAGGCACATATTTTAAAATTAAAATATCTCTGTAAAATTAAGGAACATAAATAAATAAATAAATCAATAAATAAATAAATCAATAAATAAATAAATAAATAAATAAATAATAGGTACATACTGTCGTTAATTAAGATATCGATGGCTAGGGATTTGGATTATGAAATATTATACTTTGTAATACTCATAAGCATATAAGACACAAAAATTTAATAAATGTGTTCGCTTGTTGTGTTTTGATTCTAAAGAAAGTTTAAAATTACATAGTACTATACTGTTCAAAATATTTTTGAAACTATGGCAAATTAAATTAATAATCTTAAATTAGGTTTACAAGGTGTTCTCGTGACAACGATCAGTACAACTTGATGAAAACGTTCGGTTTATTACTCTATAAACATTTTATTAAGATATTAATATTGTTAACAAGTCCCGTAAACCTAATTTAAAATATACAAAATATATCATTAAGTCTATACAATTACGTAACAAAATATTTACGTTTTAACCTAATTTAATATTTATTTACAGGAGCTAGGCTATTTGCATAAATTTTAGTAGAAAGTATGGTAATTAGAATAATGACTTTCCCTGTAACAGTTAAGTAAGTAAGTAAATAAAGGAACAAATGGAGCTAATTAGGCAAAATGTTCAGGTTTCTGTTTACTTTTTTCTTAGACGTTGGAATTCTTTTATTTAAATGCGACGCCGTTTTAAAATTATAATTTATTTTATAAGAAAGATAATTAAAATTTTAATTAAGTGATATGATACACTTTACAAAAAGCTCTTGAAAACTAATATAAAGAAAACTCATCGTTCACAAATCTGTAACAGATTATTACAGAGCTTTTAAAAGATAAAAAAAGCTAATTCTTAGACAAACTGAAAAAAATTCTTGATTTATCAAACAAAAGGCTATCAACAAGTTTCGAAGTAATTCATTAAACTGGGAACGCCACCAGACCCTCAATTTCGACTCGCTGCGATCGCGAAATCTCGGGTGCCGTTTGCATGTTGAGCGAGCCAAGCCGAAGGCTTCGTTTTGGTGTGGGATGTCGTTAATCTAAAACTTATCAGTACAATTCGATTACAAAAATTCGGCACGCGCATCCACAATGAGACTTCAATTTTTCGCGCAAATTTTTTTACATTGAAGTCTAATGGAGTGATGATTTTTGGACATTATTCCTCAACGACAATGAATTTTTTCGATTTTTTTTTTACAAATCACCACACATATCGGCATGGTATGTGTACAAAATTTGAAACCGAAATGTTAAGCCGTTTTAATGCCAACTTTGTAAAACCAATACAAATTCTCTCCAGTAGAGCGCTCCGCTCTCTTCGCTCAATAATAGGAATTTAAAAAGAAATAAGATGCGAATCTCATCAAATTATGATTTAAGAAAATTATTCCCACTATATTATAATGGTTTTATGGAATTCCAATCATCTTTTGTAACAAACGCCGAGATAGTTTTTACATGTATTTTTTTATTTATTTATTTGAAAATTATGTCTTTTTGTTATTATGATGTTGGAAGCTATATTATTCTATTAAGAATATATAAATATGTAAAGTAATTTTTGTATGAGTCTTTCAAATATCACCAAAGGTGTTCCTAATCTTTCGCGTTTATATATTCATCACTTATAGACTATCATAAAAAGGTAAAGGTATATATATATATATATATATATATATATGTTATAATCATATTTTATATATACTGACATTTTTGGGTCCACTGCCAAATAGGATATCGGGAATAACATTGAACATACTTCACACTTTGATTATCTTTCAACGGTAGTCGTTTCAGAGCGACCATGCGAATAAAATGTTTTGACGACCATTGTTTGGATATTCATACATTATATCACGGAAGGTTTTATAATATATTATCAGTCATGTATTCAATGTTTCATGACATGCTATTCACGAAATAATAATACTGTTGAGAATATTTGATATTGTATAATTTTCTTATTAAATATTTTCTGTATTTCTTTATCGTACATCTAACTAATAACTAATAATAAATAGTTATGTAGAATACCTGAGTAGGTGAATTGTCATTCTAATTATTCAACCTTAGGTCAAACTGAACAACTCAATAATTTTTCTAGAGGTCATTTTTACCTAAACTTTTCCTGTTCGAGCTGGTATCTGCTGACGTAATCAAGTTACCATAAGCCAAACGTAATGAATGACGTCATTGCTTACCTTTTCTCGACGAGACCTAGCATCCCTTTGATTTTATCTTTGTTAGTGCGGTGCTCATCACGTTCCTTTGAGTCAAGTACAAACAGCACCTGGGACTTTCGACCCAGGTGTTTCCCTTTAAATTGCATATTAAGGCTATAAACGCTAGCTTCCTTCTGTACCTAACCAAATTTTACAGTACTACGAATTGCTTTGTGGCAAAGTATATAGATAAACTGATGATATTTTTGAAAAGGCCTAAATGTTTAGGAAGTTCATAGACAGATTTTTCTGTTATAACTCTCGTTTCTACAAGTTACAAATTCCTTATAAATGTTTTGTTCGTTGGTCAGTTCCTAGTATGTATTAATATTAATGTATTATTAATATTAATACATTTAATACTTCATTAATTATTAACTTTCACTCAACATGTCTTTTTAAAATATTATATATTTCGTATTTCATATTGATATTTTCATATTTCAAATTTTATATTCATTAGCTTATGTCCGTGCCATCAACTCCAGCTGTAGGAGAGACCGGGTATGGTTGACTATAAGTTTACTAAATCATATATTTTTCAATATATATAGAAGCAATATATATGAATTGATCGATACAGAGATTATTAAATATAAAAAATAATAATAAAAATCTAGTTCTTAATATAATGGTGATGATTTGATGAATTTTTCAGAACAAAACTCTTAGTCAATCTACTCCTGTCTACCCAGTCTACCCTCTTTTTTTTTCAAAAATCATTAGTTCAGCATCAGCATTTTCATGACTATCTTCTCTTAGATTCGTCAACATTTCTCAAACTGTGAAACTCTCAAATGTGTTTTTTTTCTTTTACTTTCCCTTTCATCTTTTCTTTTTTTTTCCTTTGCCCGTGTAAATCTGAGTACGAGTTTCGATTAATGATCTGAATACGAGTTTAGTTATCGAAATACGAAAAAAAAATATTTTTTTTCTTTACTGAATCTAAAATGTTGCACGAAATATTCCGCGTACCTCATGAAATTTTTTTCTTAGATCCAGATAGATATCTTTTGGTGTCATACCGTTCAGGTATTTATATATTGATGTTCATAGTTCTGTATCAACAATTTGATATAATTTTAGAAGATTCAACAAAAGGGTTAATTTATTTACTCTTTTTAACTTCAAATATTCTTAGATAAGGCTTAGTCAACCAGCCTCTCAAGAAATTGGTCAACCAGCCCCAGACACCATTATTTGATTTGATAGCATAGTCAACTTTAAAATTGCTATCGACTTATAAAATAGGGTATGTACTATAACTCCTTAAACACTCTTATTTACATATATATCTTTACATTAAACTTGTAGGTATCAGATCCAAAAAATATTCATCGAGGTAATATTAACTATGTAGTGAGAAGACAAAAAACTTGTGACAATTTTGAATCGACGTCTAATGACGATGGGGTGTTTTGGACTAAACGGGATAGGGATTGTGAAACACGACTCATAACATGATGCAACGCTCGTATTGCTGACGAGTTTTTGGAGATTAGTGTACTATAATCAATCATCACCGGACTCACCTACATTTGAAATGTACACAAACAATACAATTTTCACATATATCAACAACAGTAAAACTCCTTTAAACCATTACGTGAACTCGTAGCGTCTAAACCTATATCGATAACAGTTCCAATGAACGAGTATCGTTTTTTTATCCAAATTGCTTAAAAGCAGCCATTTAGAAGATATTCACGTAGTACGATAAAATGGATTATTAAGTTGTTTTCTGGACCGAATATCAAGTATCTCTATTATCGGGATTCTCACTTAGAGTTCAAAAAAGACTTATAATACTAAACGTCTATATCTAGAAGCAATTTTTAAATCAGTCAGTTTGAGCTAAATTGTGATTAATTCGTTACAAATTTAGTTTTATTCGGTTCACATGATTAGTTTCGACATCAAAAACATTCTCTGTGATTGAAACTTCCAGACTAATCTCGCATCGATCGCCATTAGAATAAATTACCTTCGGTTTCTTTATTACACCCTCGAATTTAACGACCGCTAATGTCCCGCTAATGGGTCGAAGTCAGTTGAGAGGACTCTTAAGTGTTCGGACGTTGAGACGTATTTAATAATGGTATTTAAGTAGACTAAAAGGTTTCGATTTCATGTGTCTAGTTCCGTTGACTTTTTGTATTTATAAGTATATTAAATTTTTTTTTCATTGCATTCTACTACTTATCAATTTCCGTCATTCATTTTTTTTTTAATCTGTGGCAAATAACTTTAAAAATATGTTTAGTGGTTACTTTGACATTGAGAAAATCATTGATTATAATATAACGCAATTTTTATGTTACACAAAAAGGCATGTTCATAACTTAGAATGCTGAGACTTAGTAATATAATAAATAAATCAGAAAATGTGAATTATTAAGCAAGTCATGTCAACAATAAATATTTGCAGTCTCTTTATTGTGTTCGGATGTAAGATGGCTTCAAGCGGTTTACTTGGAGTAGTTCCATTAGTGAGAGAAACTTTATTGTTTAAATTGGTATTGGATTTCCTATTTTGTGATCTTTGCAATTTATAGTATTTCGAAAATTTCAGATATATAGTGAAAACGTAAGTAAATATAAAATGTTGCAATAAAAAGTAAAGAATAATAAAAGAAAAATATTCACAATTTTAATAAATCTCACACAGGAAATATTAATAAATGTATATTTTAAAATATTATTTAACTCATATCATATAATTTGCTATTAATAGTTTAATCCGTAGAAACTACTTTTTTTTAAATAATATTTTTTAATAAAATATACTTTGTCCATATAGATCACGTCCGTATGTTAAAGCAGAAATTGGTTTCATTTATTCTTTGATAAGTCTCAAAATAACTATATGTTTTGTTTCCGGATCAAACAATGAAAACTGTTAGTTCTTTTTATTTTCATTGGTTTATGGATTATCCAATGGTACATCGTATTTATCCTGTTCTATTATGCTTAAAAGACTTTCCTTTATTCTTTTGCCATATTTCTTTTAACAAATTTTTACGTTTCAAGAAAAGGTTACTACGATACTTTTTTTTAAAACATAATCACGACAATATTTCTGGAAGAAATCGTTTGTTCCAAACTCGGCTACAATGTTTATTTGAAGACACCTTCGAGGTTTGCTTTATTATTTTCATCTAAATATATATTTTGTTCCACAATTTTCTTCGCTCTGTTTTTGTCGGAGATAACACTCCTCTAAAACGAAATGCGTGCGAAATAAAAAGAAGTGTAACAAACGTGTCTTATATCGATGTTGTTTCAAGATTAATTATAATATTAAATAAATAAAATGTATTTTAAAGCCAGAAGGGTTGTTCTTTGTAAAGGATAGTTCTGCAAACATTATTGTAAGTTATCACGCAAACTTGTATATACTCCAGCAGCTATCTAGTCAATTTACATAAATTAGTGCTTACCTTTACAACGAGAAATTAGCTTGGTTTTTCTGTTCAATATTGTTAAGAGCTTTCATAACAGACTTATTTAAAATAAAAAATAAAAAATATTGAGGAGTAAGGGACAATAGACTATAATGAAGTTCGTTTAGATTTTTGCTTAAAACGAATATAAAAACAAACATAATATAATAGGTTAATTTAAAAACTAAACTATTTTTTTTAATAGTCATACAGTACCCATAAGATTACTATTTATTATAAGACTTGTGTAACAGTAATTTTATCTGTTTTAAATCTTTTAATAGCTGCTAAGGTGCTGAAAAATAATACAAGGATATGTAATAATCCGTCTTTACTCACTCTGTGCTCTACTGTTCAACGAACTTATGGATAAGGACGTCGAAAAGGTTCGTAACTAGTCCATCAAATTTCGATAATTCAATTCAATTTTCCATTATGGCTTCATCCGTGTTTATTGAATTTCGATAAATTTCGCTAATATTGATATGAGTACAGTTGGATAATTATATGTAATAAAAATCACGAAAGTTTATATACAAAAATACATGGATATAATAAAATAACATGTTACAAATATTACACTATTATAATATTTATCAAAAAACTTGCAATCACAGAAAACATATTTACTTATAACTATTCAATCACAATCGACAGGTAATCATGGCAGCTATTTACGTCAAAAGCCTATCGCAATAAATAAACGATAAGGAAAACCGAATAGAAACAAAAAGTTTGGGAAGACATTGACGTTGTGATTGTAATTGTTTTATCTGTTTGTAGAAGACCATTCCTTTTCTCGGTATATTTTATTGTGTGAAATATCTATTTAAAAAACAAAACATTTTATTGAACGAAGCTCTGTATGAGAGACTGTTCTGCATATTTTGTGCAAGCATTAATCAAAAATGGTATATCCGAAAATTTCCTAATTTTGCACATCAGTCTGGTGGTAATTTTAAATCAAAAATATTTCAAATATTTGATATCGTGGAATAATCATGGAAAAACTAAAATCCTATAGACTTCAATGGAAAATTTTTCGCGCGAAAATTTAGCAATACATGCTCGTCACGAATTTTTTTAACAGCTGTTAAATCTAAATGTATATAAATAATAAGTACAACCTACTAATAATTACGCGTCGAATGTAAATTGTTAATATTTCTAAGTCAGTCGCTAAATACAATTGCATGCAGAAGGACGTTTGTTTTATTAATTTCATTCTCCAATAATACGTAGAAAAACTCAATTTATCAAAAGAACCTTATTACATTACCATATGGTCGACTTCGAGCCGAATAACAATACCTGTGCATCGTGCGGTCGACGCTAGAAAGGGTGAGAGATACGAAGCGGCCGAACCAGTGTTATACTTGTTAACGACTTAGTTGTGTTAAACATTGAAAAGAAATTATAATTATTTGAGTAATTGTTTTTAAAAAATTGAAGATTATTGAAATTATTAAGTAATAATGAGTACCAGCAGTGAACAATCGATAAGTATATTAGAAGATATTGCCGCATTGTTACAAAAGACTCAAATAAATATAAAAAAGTGTCCTAAACAACGGATGACTACTGGATATTTACAATCAAGAGTACAGTGTCTAGAAGACTATTGGTCTACCTTCAGGCAAGCTCATAATGACCTCATTAAGTCTACGACAAGAGAACAACGTGGATTGCTACCATATTTCGTAAACGAAGAGTTTTATATACAGGAAGACAGGTATTTATGTACGATGGGCGATCTTCAGGACTTGTTAAAAGCTACGAAGAAACCTGATGCAAGTACTAGTAATAACTCATCGCGTGAAGACGACTTTCAATCACAAGTAAGGTTGCCACGAATACAATTACCAATGTTCACCGGAAATTATGAAGAGTGGCCATCTTTCAACGATTTGTACCTCTCTTTAGTGCACAACAATAACACGTTGTCAGACGTACAAAAATTACATTATTTAAAATCCAGTACATCGGGTGAAGCCGCATTATTATTGAAGCATATTCAAGTCACAAATGCAAATTATACACAGGCCTGGGAAACTTTAAGCCATCGATACGGCAATAAACGTTTAATAGTGAACTCATTATTAAAAAGATTATTTGGTCAGAAAAAGTGTAGTAGTCAAACGGCAGCACAGTTAAAATCATTATTAGATACCACTATCGAAGTTTTAAATAGCTTAAGCAATTTAAATGTCAATGTGGACTCTTGGGATCCATTAATAATATTTTTGGTAGTACAAAAATTGGACTCAGAGACACACAAGGAGTGGGAACAGACAGCGTACACCGTAAATTCAGAAGAGTTGTCTACACTTAAAGACTTAACAACATTTTTAGAATCTAAATTTCGAACTTTGGAACTATTAATGCCTACTACAAATATAAAAATATTTAAAGACCGAGTTCTACACGTGTCAACGGTTCAAAGGTCATGCGCTATTTGCAATGGGACACACACCCTGTGCCGTTGCAATGAGTTTATTAAGATGCCAATTATTCAGCGGAGTGATTATGTGAAGAAAAACAGACTATGTTTTAATTGTTTAGCATCGGGACATGCAGTATTCAAATGTAAGGTACCCATGTCTTGTCATATTTGCAAGAGACGTCATCATACACTTCTACATCAACAAAAACACATGGACGCGCCGGTATTAATTGAAGAACGCATGCAACCGATGACGTCAACTCAAGCGGATGAAGAAGGGAAGCAAATACACACGATGATTACGTCATATTACAACGCCAAGCATACTATTGGGTTACTAGCAACTGCCGTCGTTATTCTTAAGGGTCCTCAAGGTCATACTACTATGTTGAAGGCACTTATCGATTCGGGATCTCAAGCATGTTTTTTAAGCGAGAAAGCGACTCAGATCCTGAAACTCGAGAGAAAACCTGTAGATCTTCTCGTCTCCGGCATGGAATCCATGAAGGTTCGCGTGAAATATGAAGTCAAGGTACAAGTTTTATCACGATGGGAATCTAAATTCAACTTACCTATTCAAGCCTACGTGATGTCCAAGCACTTGACAACAAATTTATCTTCAAGCGGTCGGATGGCAGATATGTGGCCACATTTATCAAACATAAACTTGGCAGACCCGAATTTTTATGAATCAAGTAACATCGATCTGCTCTTGGGAGTTGATGAATATGCTGCAATACTACAGGAAGGATTAATCAAGGGTCCACCAGGTACTCCATGTGCTCAAAGAACCAACCTGGGCTGGATCGTGATGGGAGGAGTAAACATGAAGATAAACAAGAGAGAAAAATCCTTGACGGCTATGGTACAAGAAGTAAATATTGATGAGTTACTAAAAAATATATGGGAGGTAGATACAGAAACAAAAAGAAAACATACACAAGGAGAAAGGCTATGCGAAGATTTATATGAAAAGACATACAGGAGAAATGAAATGGGACGCTACGTTGTGAAGTTACCTTTTAATACAGAAGAGCCAAAATCAAAAGAAGGAAACACAAGAGATACTGCATTACGAAGATTCCTTCAACTAGAAAGAAGACTAAATCAAAACACAGAACTTAAATACGAATACACTAAAGTGATAGAAGAATACATAAAATTAAAACATATTGAAGAAGTACCTGAAGAAGAAATAAAAAATAAGTCAGTGTACTTACCTCATCATGCAGTAATCCGACGTGATAAAGAAACTACGAAGACGCGTGTTGTCTTCGACGCATCCTGTAAAGGTTCTAACGGCATTTCACTAAATGATGAACTTTTATCGGGTCCAGTTCTGCAAGAGGATCTCAGAAGTTTGTTGATAAGGTGGAGACTTCATTCGGTTTGTTTTGTTGCTGATATTGAGAAAATGTATAGAATGATTTTAGTAGACAAAGCGGATACGGACTACCAAAGAATGTTATGGAGATGCAATTCATCAGAAGAAGTTAAAGACTACAGATTGTTAACTGTTACCTTTGGAACAGCTGCAGCTCCATACCTTGCTGTTAAAACACTTACTCAGCTGGCAAAGGATGAAGGTTATAAGTTTCCTAACGCTGCAAAAATCTTGTGTGAAGATTTCTATGTTGATGACGTTATCTCCGGATGTGACGACGTAGAAAATACTATACAGATCAGTCGTGATCTCAAGGCTTTACTAAATCTTGGCGGCTTTGAACTGAAAAAATGGTCCTCAAACAGTAAAAAATTTATGGAGTCGATTAAACCAGAAGAAAGATCATCAAATGCTAATGTAGAACTTAAGGTTAATGGAACTGTAAAAGCACTTGGCATACAATGGAATTTAGGAAATGACCAATTTGAATACAACCTCAATTTACCTGCTCTTAGATCCATTATCACCAAACGGAGTATTCTTTCTGATATACAGAAATTTTTTGACCCGCTTGGTTGGATTTCACCTTGTATGATATTAGCAAAAATACTTATACAAAAACTGTGGCTTGAAAGGGTATCTTGGGATGAACCTTTAAATAAAATACTTTCAAAAGAATGGATGACAATACGCCTAGATCTGGAACATCTTCATACTATAAATATCAATCGATGGCTAGGAACAAAAATTGCTGAAAAAGACTCAATAGAAATCCACGGGTTCAGTGATGCTTCTATTAAAGCATATGCAGCAGTTGTATATTGTCGTGTTAAAAAATCTGATGGATCCTTCAAGACGACACTGATTGCTTCAAGAACTAAAGTAGCACCATTGAAAACTATTTCGTTACCTAGACTAGAATTATGCGCAGCTTTGCTACTAGCGAGATTGATAAAACAAGTTAGAGAAGCTATGAGAATCCCATCATCAAAGATATTTGCATGGACTGATTCATCAATTGTTATTTCTTGGTTGTTCGGTGATCCTGGAAGATGGAAACCTTTTGTAGCAAATCGCGTCGTAGAAATAATAAGTAATCTTCATAACAACCAATGGTATCATGTACTATCTAATGACAACCCTGCAGACATCGCATCTAGAGGAATGTTAGTAAAAAATCTGAAAAAGTGTGATTTATGGTGGAATGGACCAGAATGGCTATCTGCAGAAAAGATACAGTTCACAAGACCAAATGCATTACCTACAGATGTAGAAAAGAAAAAGGAGAAGATACAAGCTTTAAGGATAGAGAAAAGTGAAACTGGTAAATCATTACATTCACAATTCGAAGAGTTTGATACATTGAAAGAGCTATTAAGAACTATTGTAATTTGTAAAAGATTTTTAAAATTATTTAATACATTTTCCGAAAATTTACATAATACTATTGGTATAGAAGAATTAGAAGAAGCTTTAAAAATTTGTATTAAATCAGCTCAAGAAGAAGAATTTTTGGAAGATATACAGACTATAATAATAAAGGGCCATGTTAAAAGATTGAGTAATTTAAAGGTATTGGATCCATATTTAGACAGAGATGGTATTCTGAAGGTGGGCGGTCGCCTCCGTAACGCACCTTTGAGTGATGACATCAAGAATCCCATTATTCTAGGAACAAAAAGCAAGTTAACAAAATTGATTATAGCTGAAGCACATCAAAAGACACTTCATGGAGGAGTTCAACTTATGAGGACATATTTGAGATCAAGATATTGGATTCTCAGAGTAAAATCTTTACTGAAACAATGTTCATCGCTGTTTAATATGTGCCAATTGATACCAGTTAATATTTAAAATCTAATTTATTTCATGTTTATTTATACTTTGCTATGTAAGGCGTTTTTCTTAGTTATGTTAAAATTGTATAACCCACGGATGATTGTTTTGATATCTTTATATACTTTCAAGTTTACTTGTAATTTATAAAGGACTCATATAGTCCTTTGGTGGGCGGTTATGTTAAATCTAAATGTATATAAATAATAAGTACAACCTACTAATAATTACGCGTCGAATGTAAATTGTTAATATTTCTAAGTCAGTCGCTAAATACAATTGCATGCAGAAGGACGTTTGTTTTATTAATTTCATTCTCCAATAATACGTAGAAAAACTCAATTTATCAAAAGAACCTTATTACATTACCAACAGCTTTTAGAATTTTTTTTTTTAGTTATTTTTTTCTTTTTGTATCTTGAAAAATAGTTGAGGACAGAATGCGTCAACGTTTTGTTAATGCAACTTCAGTGTTGTTTTTGCATCCCGCTGTGCTCAATATGCTAACACATACCGAGATGTTGCGAGCGCAGCAAGTCAAAATTGAGGTCTGGTCCGCGCTCCTAGTTTTTATATTAAAGAAACAACATAAGAAAGGGAAATCAAGATCAATTATTGTAAATAATAATTTTTTATAACTATTTTATATTCTGAGAGTGTTCTGAATTAGAAGAAACCAATTAAAAGTTGTGTGACCGGTCGTCTGTAACTTTATCAATTTATATTTTATTTCTATTAAAGCTGCGTACCAGAGTTATGTACAATTTCTTCAGACCTTGTAACCATATATATTTTCAGGTAATACTCATTAAATATAGCATTCTAGTTCATGAAACATGAGACTTTGACGCTAATATTTGGTTTTAATAATACTCTTAATAATTTTAGTTTTCGACGACAATTTTGCATTCAATGAAAAAAATATATGTTACGGTATAGGCTGCTTATTTCGTTGATTTTGATACAAATTTCTGGTTTCATCTAATTCGGGGCTGTTCTTTAAACTAAATCTAAATAGATATGAAACACAGGGACTACCCTTAAGTATTTTTTTAAAATTTACAACTAAAAAAAAATTAGGTCTTGAATCATGATTAAATTTAAAAAAAGTGTATTAGTAATACTGTGACGGAGAAAATCACAAAGAACTTAAATTACCATAAATGGGTAGAAAGTTGCTTGTAGACAAGATTTTCAAAAACCGTTGAGAACATTGAGATTATACGGATAATAGGTAAAGTAGATTAGACAGTTTTTCGTTATATAATTTGTATGAGCAATTTTCTAGATATATTTCATACTTTGGAATAGGATTTTATTTAGAATATTTCTAGATTTATAAAATATCCTCTAAGAATTTTATGGTCATAAAATTTCGTTGAAGGTTGATACGAACAGGGCCAGATAATTAAATACTCCCAATCAAGCTCAAGCATGATCCTCTAAAACACTTTGACCATTATGTAAATTTTTCATTTAATGGGCTATTCGACAAAAGGCTATCAAAGCTTTTAAAAGTTAGATTTCATTACTTTTAAAAACCGTGTAATATATATATTTAAAGCTTTTGAAATTGAACGTATATTAGAAGTTTCATTAGTAGGTTCACATTTTTATATTCATCGCATTTTATATTCATCGATATGTTGACAATACAAAAAATTCTAACAAAAATTATCTTTTAGTAAAATTAAATTGAATGAGTTACGCACAATAAATAAAAAACAACAAACAGTGAGTGCCAGTAATAAATTTAAATAATAAATGGGAAAAATGTTTCATAGACCGATATTAATATTAGTGTTTCAATCCAGTGACAAATAATGGTATCTTTTATATTTCACTAAAATGTTGAACGGGGCGGATAAAGGGGCCTCCCTGCAATCATCTCCAGTCAAGGTGTCCCTCTCGCCAGTGAGAGCTTCGTCTAGTCCCGTGAGAGCCCCACCTTCCCCTTTGAAGTCTTCACTTTCTCCTGCTGGCAAGCCAAAGACTCCTCGACGTTGCCAGTTTGCAGCACCAGTAGAAGATGGAAAAGATAAGTGTGGGACTTCTTGGCTGTGCCGTAGAGGTGCCGGGGCAGAAATTGCAGAGGATTCATGTGCAGAATTGGCGGGACCAAGTGCACCATTGTCACAGAGCTGTGAAGAGTCTGCACCACCACCCAAGAACTGCTACAGACTGGTTATGTTAGGGTATGTTGTAAACATCATTGATATATCCTTTATAAAATTAAGTATTTTTCTTCTTTCTTACGTTACGTAAATATAATTAGAAGACATATAATCAGAAGATGTCATTTATCAGTAATATGAAGAGATTGTCCCCTTAAAAAGCTTAGATGTCATCAACCCTACTTTAAATGTAAACCTGCTTCGATAAAGAATAAATCTTTCTTTTCTGATTTACCTTCATCTATTATACTTTAGGAGAACCAAAATAAAAGAGGAAACTAGTTATATTGTATATAATATAATATGTCATAACATACATCAATAAAAATTAATTAGTAAATTTTTCAAACAAGGGCCAATGATTAAAAATTAATTCAATAATTTGTGTTTTCTATCATTTGTTGTTTATGCAAAGAAACACCTATATTTTATTTTTATAATGCCTACGCTGTGAACAAAGAAAGTTTATTAAAATAATACAAACACGTCCACTATTATTCCCGCAGGGATTTTCGTGTTCTTAATAATGTATTTTACAAGACAACTGAAATACTCCCTAGAGTTGAACGAAAAATTCATATAAACATGAAAGAACAAAGAATGAGCAAGTAATGTTAATAAAAGATAAGTCGTATTTAACATATAAAGTAATGCTGGTAATGTTGTAAATGTAAGTAATTTACCCACAATGATATTATTATAGAAAAACAATTATTAACATCCTGATTAATGAAGATTTTGTCATCACCACAGTTTTCGAAAACGGAAGTATCTTTACGTTTTGATAGTCTCAAATTTATTGTTGAAGTCATAAGTTATGAAATAAACTATATTTACAATAAATTGTTTTATGGTTTTACTGGAAGTAATAATGGAATGAGTTTTTTTATATATCTTCCTCCATTATGTATAAGTACATCATAACAATAACATTTTTCTCAATCAGGAAGTTAACACGATGGGTCTTGCACCCGATGCATTTATTACTATATAATATAATATGTAGTTTGTTAGTTTATGGAATATAGTGTATTATTTTCCTGATGGTATCGTACAGTCAGCTTCAAAAGTCGATGACCATATTTAAAGTTTCAAAATAGCTATACATTATATTACATCAAAACTGCTAAACATGACAAATGTTAATATTGAATGAACATACATATAAACATCAATACAATAAGCATTAAATACAAATAAACATTAGTTTTTTACATTAATTTCCAAGCAATCACATGTGATTTCAGCAACAATATACAATTTTTAAAACCAATATACGTTCATCTCACTTATGCGGGTGACAACAAATTATAATTTACATTGAAATTGTTTTAATGTCAAGACAATTTGTAAAATTAGTTTTAATAACAACAAACCACTTTCTAATATCATGTCGAATTTTAATAGAATAGTTTTTAAAAAGTTTGGTGCATTTATATTTGTTATTTTTGTGTTAAAAATTTAAAAAATTAAAACTTTACCGAGACAGTTACAATTATTTTTTAATTAGGAATTAAAAGTAAATTATAATTCTCGGATTTATTTATGAATTCCCATAAATCCCTTATTTTTCACATTTGTGAAAATAAAAAAAACCCTTTAATCTAGGGTTTCATTACATTTGATAACCGTGTGAAGCGGAGTGTGTCAGCCGAATGACGTCACTGATCGTTACTGTCGCACATTTTACGATTACAATTTTATAAAGTAGAACATTAACAGGCCATATTTATCGTTTATAATTAGAAAAATTTGAAAGATCGAAAAAAATATTTAATTTCTTTAATTTTAAAGTTATGAAGGGTCTAATTTTCAATGTGCAAAACGTTCCAGGCAATACATATATAATAAAACGCATATTATTTCACAATCTTCTTCAGGTCAGCTCGTGTGGGTAAAACTTCGTTAGTGTCAAGATTTCTGGGTACAAAATTTGAAGACAGCTACACCCCTACCATAGAAGATTTTCACCGAAAACTTTACCGAATTAGAGGTGAAGTCTATCAGTTAGACCTCCTGGATACATCCGGAAACCATCCGTTTCCAGCAATGAGGAGGCTTTCCTTTCTAACTGGTAAATTAATCAATTAAAGTTTAAATAAGTTATAGTTTTATTCATCTACATAAATAAAAATAGGGCTTTGAATTATAATACATAAAAAGTTTTCCAGTTATAATCGATTCCATGTACTAGGTGATCTGTTCGTTTTGGTGTTCGCTATGGACTGCCGGGAGTCTTTCGAGGAGGTGATCCGTTTAAGGGAACAGATCTTGGATACAAAGGCTAGTGCTAGCGGTGGAAGCAGTCGCGGTCGGAAACAGGCTCCAAGAGTTCCAATGGCTATAGCTGGAAACAAATGTGACAGAGAACTAAAGTTATTATTGTTTTTTTTTACTAATTTAATACGAATATAAAATACGAATATTTATCTGAAGCCTATGGAGAATATTTGGCAAACAAAATATTTTTATCTGATAGGGTTAATTTTCTAGTTTTATATATCTTTTTTGATTATCACTAAATTAATTTATCAGGTTTGGACTGATTGGTTAATTAATTTAGTGATTGATGATTTTTAGTTGGTTTAAACAATATAGTAAGAATTGCTAATTTTTTTTTGTTTTGTAATTGTTAGTAGAAAGTTTTTATTGTTTGATATTCATTTGGTATTTTTTTAAATTGGGTCTTTTTTTCAGGACTGTACAAGCGGAGGAGGCAAGCGCTTACTGTGCTACCCAGGACTCTGCCTGTGTTTTCGTCGAAACTTCCGCAAAAAGGAACTTTCACGTTGATGATCTTTTCTATGAACTCTTTGTTGTAGCTAATTTACCCTTAGAAATGGCTCCAAATCATCACAAGCGTGTCAGTACTGCATTTGGTAGTCCATGTACCTTACCTCCTACTAGTAGTCAAAGTAGTAGAAGTAAGAAATGCACTTTATCTATTAAGAGAAGATTATCAGATGCTTGTGGGGTAGTCGCTCCTAACGTACGAAGACCGAGCATTCGGACAGACCTCATGATTATGAGAACAAAAACATGTGCCAAAAGTGACGGAGATAGCGTTAGTGGCAGTCCAAAGCTCAATTTGAATAGGCTAGTACGATCAAATGCACAAAATGATAAGCGATCGTGTTCGATCCAGTGATAAAAGTACAAATATAAGCCGGAATATTTAGACGGGTGCTATAAAATTAGTGAATAAGACATTCGATTGGTCTATTGTACAAGAAAAAGTCTATATTTCTTCAGAACTGCAAGAATGTTAATTGACCAATATGAAGTTTTGAGACGCGGTGACAGCACTGTACTCATACGTAATAAATTGATTAAATTGAATATCGCTTTAAAACAATCAAGTCCTTATTGAGGTGTCGCTTTGTTAAATATGAATGTTTGATATTTAAAAGTATAATAAGCTTGGTATGTATATTCATTTGATCTCTATACTTTAAATATAGAATGTAATTGCTATATATGCTCTATATGCTATTTAACTTTTTCGAAAACGTTTGTGTATATTCCTTAATTTTGTTTTATATTCAGAGTTTATAAACTTGAAAAGGGACCAAAATTGTTATTTTCTTTAGTGGCATTAATATTCATAATAGTTTTTATTAATTGATATTGTAATTTGTTATTTCTATGTAAAGAAAATGTATAATAAATAGAGAGAATTTCCATAACGTATCATTATATCATGTCGTTTATATGATGTTGTAAGTAATCTACTGTATCTTTTGTGATCTTTACCTTCTTGTCTTTAATGCTAAATACAAATATTGTTTTTAAAATCAGTTTTTTACTTATTAAAACAGTATTATAGCTTTATTATGGTATGGTGTATTAATTCACAAATATATATTGGTAATAGAAATAAAAGAAAATTTTATAATTTTGAATACAAATCACGTAAGTAAGAAAGAGGATTTGAAATTAAATTTTACAAAAATTTTAGTTTAAGTTTACACCCCACATTCGGAATAGGTTAATTTCGTCAATTAATTATAAATTTAATCCGATCCGATCCGATCCGCAAACAAAAAAACTTTCGTTATGAATAGTAAAGTGTCCTAGTTTGCTATATAAAACGTGTAAGCTATGCTGTTATTCTAATAGATAGCTTAAACTTATCTGCAGCTAAATACAACTACATTTCAAACAATTTTTCAAACTACGTTGCTTAAGTGTTCTTTGCAGAGCAAATTAGACTTAATAATTTTATGCATATCGGTTTTTAACATATTTTCATTATAACCGAAATTCTTTATTGTTTTTTTGTTTTCACAGGAAAAAACAATAAAAAATTTCCTGGTGTGAAAGGTATATCTTACCCTCTCCAGAGAGGTACTTGGCAACGATTTCAGCGCCCCCCAGGATGGCTCCAATTACTGTCGTGTGAAATCTATATCCGTCTACTCTTTGTCGATCTCAGTCCTACAGGTACAGGTGGATGTGACGGTTAAGTCAGCAGATTAGGAAGAGATCCTTGTCAGCCTGTTTATGAGAATTATAATACCTTTTTGGGCTTGCTTTCATTTTAAATACCTGGCCGAAGTGTAGACCTCAGGTGCAGAAAAATCAAGTATATCTAGATATAGTATAGACTGGGCTGGCAATCCACATTTGTTAATGGGAGTTTTTAAAAACACTGCGCAATCTTGACGTGAATAAGGCCAGCAGTCCTGACGGTATTCTTGCAATTGTTTTAAATACTTGTGCGCCTGAGTTTTCTTTCATACTTACACGTCTATTAATGCTCTCTCTTGAAAAAGACGGTGCGTCGGTACTTCTAGCCGGAACAGTTGCTCAGTTTTTATAAAGAACAAGTTTGATCGTGCACGGAGTACTGCTCGCAACTTTGAGATGTACCAGTAAAATATAAGCTGGTCGCTTAAAATCGATTAGGAGATACACTTACGCTTGTAGGTGATACCTCTGCTAAACCAAAACTCAAAATTTGGAACATTATCACAAGGTGGCCAGTTGGTCCTGCTTTTATCGAAACTATTGTAAAGAGTGTTTAACAGCCTGATACTCCAGCGTCTTTTCATCACTAAACAACCACATGCTCAATTTAGAGTAAAAGTTCCAAAAACCCGTAAAAGGGTTTCGCCTCTATTTTCTTTGTTAGAACGGCGAACTCTCTGATGGAGATGATGTTTCCTGATAATTACAATTTAGATGTCTTCAAGTTCAGAGTAAATAGGCTCCTACTAGGTAAGCTTGCCATCTTAGACTACTGTCATGCTTAACATCTGTGGCCAAGAGGGCACAGGCTAAAAATAAAGTATGTCGACTTGGACACTAAGCTATAAGCACATTATTCATCAAGATCCGTTATAAGGAAATGTTCTTGAAATAGTTTGTAGCAGCATGAAACATTGTGAGCTGACACGTACCTTAATAAGCATTGAATTTAGTAAAGTAGGTTAGCGAGTATTCATTACTTGATTCATAAATATCTGAAAGTCAGCGCTTAAGTAATATTGAGTTCATTCTATCGGATTACTTCAAAGTCAAGGTACATATCTATGTTAATAAGAAGTAAGAGACATACTGAAAATTATCACAAGATAAGTTCTTTTTGCGACAATACCAATGCAATTGTAATAAAATTTATTTAATTATAATCAATTTATTTAATAAACCTTTAACAAAGATATCTATTTAAGAATAGTTTACAAGATAGCAGCACAAGTAAACTAAAGAACACTTGTATGAATTCATATATTTAAATTTAAAATAAAATACTAAAAAAAAAACAACCTAAAATGGAAATCTGATGTCAACAATAAAACACACATGACGTTATGAAGCTTCATTTTCACCAAATATATATATTTATATGGCAAGATGCAGTGTGCTTGAAAACACTCAGTCTTATGTTTTAAACATAGGAGTGAGTAAAATGCTTACTTTATGAGAGAAAATACGAAAATATTTAGTCTTTTAATATGTACATGTTGCAATGCATCACGTTGTCAGTAAGAAAATAACTTTTATACTTATAAAGTCATAATAATAATAAAATTATTTATTAAACAAATGTCATCTTATTATCTGAAATTAAACTGACTGCTGATAACTATTTTTACTTTGTATTTATCTTATATTTTCGGAAAACGTATTTTTTTCAACAAAATTGAAATTATGGAAAGCCTTAGAAAAAAGAAAGATTCTTACAAGGTTTTCTTTAAACAGGACTTTGCTTATTGAACTCATTTGGAACCAAGGATTGAAAAGAAAAGATATTTTTCTTATGATCGGTTCTGTTTCTAGTCATCTATTGTAAAGTGGGTCCACAAGGTTGATTTTCTGCTTTGTGACGTGAGAAGAGGTATTGTTCTTCATAATATATGACGGAAAGGCTAGCAAAAATATTTTATTTAGTGATATGCAAATGCGTTGCCACCCCTGAGAGGTAAAGCAGATGATGGAAGCTAGAAAACGAAAAGGATGGCATTTGTTCTTTCCCTCTCTATAAGTTATTGTAATTTTTTTTTATGCGAGATAAGTTTTCTAATCCAGACGCGTAAGCTCATATGAAGTGCATTCATATGACTGCAGGTAAGTTCTAGCACCCACTCTTATGACTCTATGGTCTTACTAGAATAAGATTTGTAGACAACACTAGCACTGCTTGAGTATATATTTAATATTATAATACATATATATTAAACTATTGCAACATATACCTATATACATATATATATTTATATATATTTTAGAAAACAATTTTCTTAGACGTGCACTGAAGAATGAAATTTTTATCTACGTTACACCGTCTTTTAAACAAACTTGAAAGGTCACATAACATGCATCTGGAGTTGCTCTTTGCAATGGAAAGAAGATAACATTTTCTTTAAAAGTATTTAAATGTATCTAAGTCTCGTATATGTTTTCTGTATAATGTTATCTTTTATATATGATTTGAATGAATTACTTAAGTAAGTTTGTTTTATTTTGCTACAGACAAATATAAATAAAATACAACATAAAAGCAAACGACCTAAATTTACTGTTTATGTATACTTTTGGTATTTTATTAAACAAATCTGATTTGATTCCATCATATAATTCAATGTCTAATCTGCAAATTAATAATAATCAGTTAACATACAGTTTTGTAGCACAATTATTATTGAACAAATGTGGACTGAATGATAATTTAAATTTTCTATACTTTTTAATAATAAGGTCATATTTTCTAAGTAATCTAATTAATCTAAATACCATAATTTTTATTTCGGAATTATGTTTAACCATAGATTTCGGTGCATATTTGCCGCCTTTACAAATCCCCTATCAGCTTTTACTAGGCTCTTACCTTTCCATACCTAATATAAAAGACAGAAAACTATTTGTAGAATAATAAAACTAATGGAAATATGTCGTAAAAAAGAAAAAAAATTATTGAAATATCTACAGTAGTACACCGGTTTGATAATTTTGTTAATATTATCTATGAATTTTTATATTTATTGTTAATATTTGGAAAAAACCAACTTCGTTCAGGTCTCGTATAGTATTATTTTGTATTACTTTTAAAATTTATTAATATTTGAACTATGTTAAAAATTTAGCTGTAATGTATGTTTTTGGGTTTTTTTATATATTATATATCGGGACTTAATCGCGTCAATATTTTTAAGTTACGATACTTTTCACTTACCTAACGTTTCGATCTGTATATAAGTAATATATTTTGAAGGTCATATATTTATCTCGCTACGTCTTTTGAATCCGTATTCATCCGCTCTGATTATGTTTGATGATGGCGAAGGAAGTTCAACAGACTGCTTGGCATTTATGAAGTTTGTTCAGTACTTGAGCTGGATGCTGACGAGGAAAAATCAGAATCGATAATGATTTTGATATAAAATTATTAGTTATAATATAGACAAATTTGTTATGAGTATAAATCATGTTTTAATTTTTTGATCAAATTACTTCCCGTTGTCATTGTAAAGTATAATTTGTGAGTTGTATCAAGTGCATGTTCTAGCATATTCAAAAATTGGGTCAAATTTATAAGAAATTATTTATTCTTCGTGAATATTGCACTAAATTTCTCATATTATAATTAATTTTAAACTTTAGAGAACTATGTGATTCTAATATGATTGGATATAATTACATAAGATATGATATTATATTATATATTTTTATGATACAAGATTAATTTTTAGCGATGTCTTACTCATCTAAGAGAAATATCATTTAACAATTAAGTCCTCGTTTTGTTGAACGCCATGGGGGAGTTTAATTCTCTTCTTATAGCCTTTCTGAATTAAAAACTTACAAAGTCAGTCTGAATTTATTTTCTGCAAGCGATGTAAAAATAAAAAATACACCTACTTTAATTCTAATTCCATTATAAGCTGCCGGGATTCAGCCAACAATAAATACAATAGACATTGTACAATGGCAGAGGCAAATGAGAACAAACAAATCACATGAGTTAAGCTTTTGATTCAAATTTTATTTCGTACTTAATTTTACTTATTTTTTATTTGCACTCGCTGGCAGCAGGCAAATTAATGACAACGAATATTATTTATTATTTTAAGATATAAATTAACGTCATTTTAGATAATTATTTGTTTTTCCACAAAATTATTTTATTTGATAATACAAGTACGTATCTTAATGTAAAATCTGACCATTGCTTGAAAATGGCTTGAAATTCTATAGTATTAAAATTACTTTCGCTTTACCAGTGAAAGTCTTACATTTGTTTTGACATTTTTATTAGCGACACGCTGGGACAGCGGCTACGGCTATATTTATAATTGTGAATTCCAGCAATTAAACGCCTAGAAATACGACTTGAATCATGAGTGACCTTTATTAACTTATATATCTTTAGAAGAAAAGGAATGCCAAAAAAAAAAAACTTTTTTTTAAATAAGTGATTTAATTGATCAAGTTATTATCAAATATCAATTACAATTTCTTGACCTTGGTCATAGATAAGTCAACAATCTCATCTGTCGGTTCATAATGTTACATGAATTCGCTTTTTCCATGGCGAACCACAACAATTATAACATACGAGCAACACTTGTCGACATGGTGATACTATGAATGGAGACGACGTAAAATCGGCGCGGGGCGCACGCGGGGCGGTGAGGGGCCGGTGCGGGGAGGGCGCGGCGCTCCCGCGGCGCAGTCAATAGTCTACCTGCACGTTGTGTGCCCTCCGACTGCTTCAACTGCGTCGTGTTTCTGTATAAACATGTCTTCCGAAATAAAACTCGTACAGGAAATAGAAAAATTTGAATGTCTTTATAATAACTTTTTACCCGAATATAATCGTAAGGATTTAGCTGACGAAGCTTGGGCACAGGTTTCGACCAGCACTGAATTAACTGGTGAGTTAATAAACTTAAGTGTGTATATGACATAGAGTTACATAGTAATAAAATTACAAATAAATGTTTACTTTTAAGAGTTTTTGGTGATATTTGAATTTAATTTTTTACTTTTTTGTAAACGGGATATAGTTCTAACGTTGTTAATGAAGGCATAGAGGGCGCAAGAACTTAGTTTAATGGGGTCTGCTATGGAACCTAAAATATGGAAAAAAACGAAATTGAATATGAAACAAAATAATTAAATCTTTATTAGACCGATTCATGTCATAATTTAATAATTTATAAAATTGCCTGATTTTGTTAACAAGCCTCCGTCTAATAAATGATAAAAAAAATTGTCACAACTTTTTATCCAAATCCGAATCTTTTAACACGGCTTACAAAGACTATTGAGGTCACACCTAATTGCGTATAATGAATTCACCTTTTTGTTACAGTGACTGATTGTAAAGAGAAATGGAGAAATATTAGAAGTTCACTTCTCAGAAATCTTAAACCTACTGAGAAGACTAGAAAACCATATTATTTAATACCATATTTACACTTTTTAATACCATTTTTAAAACCTCTAAACAATATCGAGAGCAAAGAAGAAATCACAGCCAGAAGTGTTACAAAAGACCCAGACATATTTATATGTGCAGTGAAATCAGAAGAGGAATGTCAATTAATTTGTGATACTCAATCATTCATAAATTCTGATGTGATATCTGATGATGATACGTACAAGGATGCTTTAGTATCTCAATCAAGTTCTTTACCTCAAAAAAGGAAAAGAAATGACTGTAGTACATCTACTGTTACAAATAAACGTCATGACCATAAAGAATCACACTATGAGTCTATTAGCCCTGTTTCAACAATGGATCCTCCTCGCACAGTCAGCGACTCCATGAGATACTTCCTCCTGAGTCTCTTACCGGAATTGGAAACGATGTCCGAAGATCAAATTAGACAATTTAAGATCAAAGTAATGATGGCCATTGATGATATCAAGTTAAATGTTGATAAAGCGAAATCGAATATACGTACGAATACGATGGATCGTTTGCAGAAGAAACTCATCAATTTGCTTTTGAGAAATCTTGGAAAAACCTAATTTTTGTACAGTAATAATTAATATCAGACATCATCATCGGACAAGGATTTCCGAATTTTTAACTTATAATACATGTGTATTAATGTTCTTTGACTTTCTATAAATTTTAGAATATGTAAATAAAGATACATCGAACGAACCTCTTTGTCTTACGATGAAATTCAAATCTAATGCTATCCAGTTAAAAGTTAAATGTGTACCTGTATATATGTTAGTAATAATGTCCATACATCGGAGACAGTGGCCTGACCGTAAAGGATCGTTATTGATTTTACTTAAGTGTATGGACGTATGGTATAGTTTAGTTTTATTTCAGACATTTCTCTCGTTCTAATAACGGTAAGCTCAACTTAAGATACAAATGTGTTATCACTTTTTTTCTGTGGCGTTGGATAAATTTTATCATGAAAGTAAATAAATAATATTCATATTTTTTATTTGTATATACATAACTTTTTTTAACTTATATAAACTATATGAAATACCTAAACTTATATAAACTTTGCTACTTTGCTTTAGAATCCTAGAGGGAATTTTAATTACTTGCATGAAACGATTTTTGTTTCCGCATTGGTTTCAGCGTATTCTGACTTTAATAGCATTAATAACTTTTGTAAGCTAACAGCACACATTTACACCGCTGAACTAAAATCAAAAAAACAGTTGAGAATTTTTCAAATTATATGAGTTCAGCCACGAAAGACTAGTTACATAAAAATGTAAATTTTTTTATATATCGTATTGTAAAGGTAATATTTTGAGTAGTGCACAAAATAATTCAGGGTGATATAAAAAAATAAAATTTCCTTATTTTACTTACATAACTAAAGTAATTAAATATATAATTCAAAAAAGAATTCACTCGTCTTGGGATGCCTGGCAGAAACAATGTTATTATTATGTTTAAGTCGTAGGCATAAAGGAAGAAATTACGCCAGGAAATAAATACGACATTATGAAAAAATAGGGTATGACGGTTTTTTTTTCCCGAAAATTATATAAAAAAAAAATTGTTGCATCAACTCAACTCTTTCAATCAGTGACTTAATGGATATATTTGATGTTGCATCTGAAGGTATTACTGTAACAATTAGTCGAGGATAATTAAAGTCTGTTACAACAGTGTTTAACATAACTCGTTAAAAATACAGCATCTATTGTTGTTCGATGTCTCGTGGATTGTTGTTAATTTGCAATTTATATTCTTCTTGGAGGAACGTTCCTCCAGGAAAAATCAATGCAAAAGATGCATCAATGACAATGACATATTGGTGACACTGATGCATCTTTTGCAAAATTTAAATTAAAAACTCTAGATAAAATCATTATTAGAGTATCTATATTTTAAAAAATTATTGAACCTCTGTGACCATCCGGAAATAATCTTTCATTTAAAAATTAAATGATATCCTTTACTTCTAGAATAGCTCAGATATACACAACAATCATAAATACCTGTGTTTATAGACAAACAATACAATGAGGGATTTAAATAACTATCAATGAATAAAGATTCTGGTTCATATTTATGATATTTATAGAATACAAGAAAACTTTCAACTGTTTAGTTTTGTAAATAAATAAGCTGTTGTAATGAATAGGCAAGAAAATTGTACTAATGGATTTCTAAACAGGCTTGAATGTTGGCAACGAGTAAACGGGACAATTGCTAGTCTGATTTCGAAATTTCACTTTTAGAATGCTACATTATTCTAGAGTTACAATGGCTATATCTATTTATATATAGGAAGTAAAATTTTTCGTTCGCTGGTGGAACCGCGAGTAACAACGAATAACTAATGATTAAGTAAGAAGTTCAAATAATGTATTTTAGAATAAATATGTTTTTATATTTTACGTAAATACATGACCATTAAAATGTTTTGAAAGTTGTAAAACAAGATGTTTTACAACATTTAATATAAGAAAAAACAATCTGGTATTTTGGTAAATCATTAGTTTGAAGATAGCTACGTAGAAAATAGGTTTTTCTATAACATACATGATGTAATCATTGTCATGTATTTACAATGTTCAATGTTTCTTTAAAAAAGTAGTGAGACAATCTCAGATGTATTTCATCAGATTCAGATCATAAAAGTTTGAATTATAATACAATATAAACTGAATAAATCATTTCTTGGGAATGAAATTTGTCATTGAAAATAATAATTCGCTTAGATTTTCTTTAAAACAATTAAGTAAGCATCAATCATCAAATTCGTCGTGAGTCGTTTGACGACGACTTGTCAAAGTGTAGTTGAATAGATGGTTTAGGGGAGGGACAAGACGAGTAATGGATTCTGATAATTCCATGTCTGAGGGTAGATTTAGGGAAGTTTTACTCTTCAAACAAGTAATTCGGGACAAATTGAATTCCTTCTTCTTCGAGCTCTGCGAGGTTTCATCCATTCTTATTTAATGGACTTTGTAGTCATATCCTTGAGTATAATAGAATAAAACAAAGTCGCTATCCGAGTTTGATTTTTATCCGTTTAGTTCTTTTAAATTGAGCTTCTGATTCTTAAGAAATTCAGATTACTCTATAGAATTAATATTTTAATTATATTTTATATTTTATGAACTAATTTAAATAACTATTGACATTTAGGTCTCAAAAATGTGTATAGAAATCCTGTAATGGCTTATGTTTTTTGTTTTATATCCTTATGGGTAAATATTTATAAATATGTTGCTTTTTAATATTTATAAATAGCACCGTATTATTTTATGATTTGTATAAATAAGAATTTATATTACGATAAAAATGCATTTTAGGGAAAACCAAAACATACATTGTAAAATGAGAAATTTAAATATTCTTATACTCTAGTGATTATTACAAAAAAAATATATAATAACAAGTCCTAATAATTAAAACTTCACATATATTTTACTAGATAGTCAGATATATTTTACTAAATAAAACTTACTACTTACTAAACAAGACTTACTGCTACAAATAAATTCATTCAACGGAACTACATGACTTTAATTTATTTATAAAACTCATGATGTGAAAGTATTACAAAATACAGAAACAGACATGTTAAAATATTAATGTCATATACGTCACCACTACCGTTGAGTGTATGGAGTGTATTATAATAATATTATTTAATATTTGTTGCTATTTTGGCATTATAATACTATAAATGACTAACCTTTGTCTCGACACAGATGGTTAAATATAGAAATTTAAATTCATCGATCAGCGATCAGCGACACGGATGCTTAAGTGGCAGAGCAACGGAATGGATTTCCAAAGCTCTCGGGTTTAAATCCTGCTCACGTAGCCAAAATTTATCAATTTATATTTATTATAACATATATATATATATATATATATTTAAATTACACGTTATTGTTCTATAGTGGTGAAATTCTATTTCATATATTGTTAAAGCTGGACGAAGCGATGCACATCTTTGTTCAGTAATGAATGACTCTGTCTATAGATAAGGCAAATGTCAACTACAGATAAAGCTCTTTGTCTCTTCTGTTCTCTTTATTATTTGAACATTGTTAGCTTACTATTTAGTTACATTTATTATTGCGTTTTTACGCACAAGATTAATTTATGACTGCGTCGTAGGATTCTTTTTTTAAAGGTTTATTATTTACTTTAAATTCACTTTATATTTATAAAACTATTTAATGTAAGTTATAAAACATTGTTAATTTAAAGATATTACACTAAAGCTACATGTAGTTTTCTATTCGACATATAAATAGGACAGTTTATGACGTGTGTAGGCAAAGTTATGTTATTAGAAGCTTTTATCTCGTTACCTGAACTGTTGCGAGCGTAGCTCTCCCACGAAGTTGAAGTTATATATAATGGAACTTTGTAAACGTTATGATTTAATAATATTATATGTTATTTTTGCCTCATTTATATTATTATTGGTATATTTTTACTCAAATAAATTTAAATGATTACTTCGAAAATGATTAGCATCTGTTGTAAATTTCGTTATTTGTTTTTATCATATCATTTATTCTATAAAATAAATTAATTTATATAACTTTAGTTATTTAATAAGAGTAGTGACTTTTTAAGCATTATTAAAATCTAACTATATTTTATTGTTAATATTATATTTTTGTCTTTTAATTTTTTGTATTCTTGTTTACACAATAATTGATTAACTCTCATTAAAATTTGTGATTACATTTTACGTATTATGATTAACCATTAACATAATTTTTGCTGAAAGTTTAAAGTTTTCTTTTAACTATACCCAGGCGTTTAAATAATTTTATTTTCTATCTATCTAAATGAGTAATGTTAAATATATTAAAACTTCTAAATAAATAAAGCCGATTGTTATAGAAAATCGGATCAGTAATACATTAGGACATCACAGTTCTTGATCTGCTGAAAGCTTAATAAATGGTTGTAAATAGAATATTCATAGAAACAAATGCGCGTTATACGTTGTATATAAAATAAAAGAACTATACATGTTTTGAAAAGCGTCAAAAGCGTTGAAACTGGACAACTACAATATTATTGGAACAGGTTTGTAAACACAATTCGGAACCTACCACAGTTGCAATCTTTAAATGATCACATACACACACATATACATACTGAACTAACTCTGTCACCCTTTAAATGTTCGAAATGGTTTTACAATTTAAATCCTTATAAATAATATGTCACATTAAAAGTTATTGTATCACATTTTTACTTAATAACAAACATTTAAAATTTGTTTATGATCAATATTTAAATTAAAAAACAGTAGTTGAAACACAGTATATAAAGAATCACGTCGTTGTAACAGGTATACGTTTGTTTTTATTTATATATATTTATTTTATATGAAATTTGACTGTAATATATAAATCTTTCTATCGATTGATTATTTCATTGATATGTAACTAGAACATGCTCCTCGAAGCGCTACACAAGTAAGTCGTCAAAGTTACTTTTACCACTTAGTTTGTAGTTAACCGTGTTAAGTAAGCTATTTAACACAGTTGAAGTTTGTATTGTAAAGTATATAGAAAATAATAAAATAATGAAATGCCAATAAAACAAATCAGTATAGATAATTCACTATTTAAGGTTTTATTTATTAATTTTTCGAATATTTTGAAAGGTTAAAACAACCTTTCAAAATATTCGAAAAATAAAAATAAAAATATTTTCTTACTAGCTTTGATATTTTTAAATACTTCTTGGCTTATAGCTTTAGAATAAATTGAAAAAATAAAAAATAAATAAAAATAAAAATAATATAATATAATATAACATGTTACATATGTTACACTCGCTTAATTTTTTATTAAGTATCGTGTCACTTATATATTTTTTTAATGTGCATATGCCTTTTATATTTATTTATTATATACGCATAGGGGTATTAATATTGGTAGCATTAAATTATACATTATAGTTATAACTGTAAAATATACTTATTTATGAAAATTGTAAAATCTCCCAAAGTGTACGAGAACCCATAAAATAAAAAACAAAAATAGAAATAAGGGCCATTAATCACTAGATTATGAGGACAATGATTATAATTTTCCTCGTAATTTTAAAAGTTAACATTGAAAACTAGCTTGGTAATACATTTTCAATATTAAGACAGAAATGCAGTTCACACACAATAGACTTTAATATTCATACTAAATAAATTTTTGAAATGTTTTTTTCCTCTTATCGTTTTACAATTTGATTTTAAAATTGTGATATTAAAGGGTTGATATAAATCGTGTGAAAGGTGAAGCGTGGTGAGGTGGTGGTTTGATGACTTGCGTGTGTGATAAATTGTGTTAGTTCAAAAGCTACTTGGTACATGTAGTGCCTGTGTTATAATTACTAGTTATAAATAATAGGGTTTGCAGCCATCTGTCTGTCATTGTATGAATATTGTATAGTTAACTATAACGTTAAGAACTAAATTTCTTAAAGGACAGTCATGAATATGTAATGTATACTTGAAGTGTAAAGGAGAAGGAAAGATAACTTAAATAAGATAAGATGGTTGGAGCTTTTCTGACACCTGGGACCCACTCATAATTACTGTAAAGTCTCACGTCTGTGACCGCACTGTCAGACCTCAAGATACAGTTAGTGCGTTTTATTTACATCCGGAACTTTGTGCCCGCACACTAAGGAACCGTTGGAGGTAGATGACTAATAAACTGACTTACTGACAGACATTTACATCTCGTCTACCCGTGAACACGATTGCTGCAAAGCATTCGAAACATCGGGTTAAAATTAAAATGTAACCAAATTATAAGCGAGTTTTAATTCGTAAAAAATAGTTTTATTTCAAATGTGTAGTCATGAAAATTTAAGAAAATACTATAGGAAAGATAACTGTTTCATAAAGTCTATTCAGTATTTATGTTAAAGTATGTATAGTAGCGATACATTTTCAATGGCTGTCATTTTATAAACGAGTACTGAATGTGTCGTTGCGATCTTGTCTGTCTACAGACATCTATTCACAAGTCTATATTCTATATCTATAACCAAGTATACTGTATATCAGAGTGAGGTGAGGATGTAAACTAAATAAATGATTATTGAAATAATATAATTGAATTAATTCAATAGTCAGGGATCATTTTTAATGACGTAAGTCTCAAAAATGTTGTTATTTTACATTTCTGTTGATTCGTTGTTAATTTTTATTTAATTTTTGTATAATGTGTCAGAAAAATATTTTTTGCATACTTTTACCACAGTAGTTAAAATAATGTGAACTCCATAATAAATGATTTTTATTCGATACTATATATATTTTTATTATGTATATAATGTAGCCAAATCTTTAAACTATAACATCGACAACTCCATGCTGACTACATATCGTCTGCCTGCCCTCCGCATGCTCTCCGCGAGCATTCACCTCACGTTTCTCGCCTTTGGAGATATTGGTTACGGACTAACGACTTTAGCATTGTTTGTACTTGATGTACAATTAAGAATTAATATCAAAATAAATAGAATTTATTAAACTTATTTTTAAGTGCTTGAGTGTACCCTAAACAATTTTATATTTCAATATATTGGATATGAAAGATTGACTGATTTTAAGTTGCCTGACACTTAACGTACGTCTAAAAATTAATAAAAAGTCACATTATAATCATTTAAATAATACGAAATAAAATTAAACAAATTCTTATAGCTACAAAGTACATAAACTAATTACCTTAATTAATTATACAAATGTGTTAAGACTCTCCTGGCTCTTTCAAGTCTCATCGTCGGTCTTAAATAATAATGACCAAATAATTTTTTTTAAGATCTTATCCAAATAGATATGAGTTAAAAAAAAGTCTTAATTTTTAAGTAATTTCAATTATCTGTTACATATACTATGTCTTAAATAGAGTTAATGTAATGATGCTTTGGCATCTCGCTTGAACTTTTCTAATTGAAAAGCGTAGTTTGAAACTAACTCAGCTTGATTTTCTAAATTGAATACAAAAAGTAATATATTATACATGACGTCATCAAGGAAATGGGTAAAATATGAATATTCTTACCTTTTCATGTTATGTACTTTACTAAGTAAAATATTTTAAATTAATCCAATGTCGAAAACATAATGTTCTTAATTTCCCTTCATATACAATAGTGTACTACTTTATAATTTTTCACTTATTCACTTATCCACTTCTTCAGTTACTAACTTATTTATTTATTTATTAAATAATAAATATTTAAATAAATAAATAGAGAAATATAAGCTAAGACAATTTACACAAAGGATGACGCATCTCTTTACAAGATACCACTACCGGAAACCCTTGGTTACAGAAAATATTATATGACAAGGGTATGGTAGTAACAATTACAAAACAATATTAATATACCTAAATATAAATATGAACACACACTAATACAAAACCAAATCCACTAAAAATATATAATAAAAATACATTAATAGAATATATCTCAGTAAACACATATTATTATCTTTACAAATTAAACCCTTGTACATAACATATGATTGAAACTGAATTTAAATTTTATCTGTGGGTCGGTGCGAGTGTGCTTTACAACCAACATACGAATTAGTTATAAGGTCTTACTGACCTTTAATTAAAACTGAAGTCAACTATTCTCTTTTAAGTATCTAACCTCGACAAATAAACACTTATACAATCACTTCAGTTTGATGTCATAAAAATAAATAAATAAAAAAATAAATATGTATTTTTATAAACTGTTTTAAATTTCTCGCACCTGAAAGTAAGGGTATTCCACTATCAAATTATAAAAGTTTAATAGAAATTAAAACATCTAATAATAAAATTGATTTCATTATCTTTATTTAGAAATAGTTTATAATCTATGCTTATTTTTTTGTATATATCATTATATAAGTCTTGGTAATATTATTAAGTTGTAGAATTATTAACCATAATATAAGTTATATTTTGAAATTATATTTTGCGTTTACTTTCATAGTATATTTAATGTGACTTGGTGCAGAGTGATGTTTTAAGATTATCAACGGTTTTCAAGAGGATGAGGTGGTTTGTAAGTTTTTGATTTAATTATAACGAAAAAGAAAAAAAAGTAACTCTTTGGAAAATTTTGCATAACAGCTTAAATCAACTTAGGAGCAGAGATAATCTTGAAGGATATGTACATGAATTTAATAATAACAATAAATTAATATTATATTACAAATCTTATATATAATATAATTGATACGAGATTGCTTCGCTTGAGACTGCTAAATTAATTTATACTAAAATTGTTACAAAGGATCAATTAATTCTATCAGTATAAGTAAATATTGTTAAACTAATTAAATAAAATTATTTTAATTGTATTAATATAACGGTTATATTGGAATTCGAAATTTTGTATTTAATAAGCTTTAGCTTACCATTTTGTGTGTTTTTTTTTCTTTTTTTTGTTTGTCTGATGTTTATTTTCTTGTATTTCCATATAGTTATATTTCCAATCGTTATTTGTGTAACGTTTTTAATTAAAAATATGTACATTTAAAATTACTTTGCCTTTAACAATAACACTTAGACAAGGTTTAAGTTAAAGAAAAAGTATTATTTATATTACTAACAAAAACTAAAACTTTTTGTTAAAGTTTTAAACAATAATATAACTTTTATATGAGATTTGTTTAAATTTAAATTTCATGTAATAGTTTTGAATATTTGTACTACTAGTTCACTATGAACATTTATATATGTTTGAAATACGCTTAGCGAGTTCACATATATATTTTTGAATCTTTGAAGCAGTTTGTTCAACAATTCAATTTAGTTTTCAATGCATAATCCAACTCTATTAAGGAAAGTACAGATTGTGCTGGAATTCACTTTTTCATGTAAAATAAATAGATAAAAAGTAAACTTGGTTAATTTGATGACATCTTACTACAAATATTTAATAACTTTATATTGCGATTGTTTAACAACAATATAGCCACTGGGCTGGGCTGGCTGTGTACTGACACAGAAGCAATTATTCCACACTTCTTATCAAAACGTGATAAACAAAGAAAAAAAAATTATTAAGTAAAGATAATTCGAGATTCCGCCATATTGTCGTATTTGATGGGTTATGTGTGAATATAGGAGGACATTTTGTGGCTCTGCTCTTCGACTGAACGGAGATGATGTCATTACTAACAGCGCGCTTGATACGTATTTCAGTATAGGTAGAAGTGAGTGAAATCCCTAAAATATTTATATTTAAATATTTTTGTTTCGTTTTTATAAAAGTTGAAAATAAAATGAAAAAATAATAATTAAAACCCTTACAAAGCCTTTATTTTTTTTAAAGAAATACAGCCACTATTATTACTGTATTGTACATTTTTATTTTCAAAAGGGACAAATAAAATAACTAAAACTATATGTAACAATGATAGGTACAGATTCAAACAGCTTGCAGGCGACGGGAAATAGAAAACTGTTAGTTTGTAATAAATATATTTTCCACAGCACCTCCGGTGATAGAGTGTTATTTTATAGAGGTACACAGGAGTGCAGAATACGATATGTTGTGTATGTGTTAGACATTTTACAATTATAAGTAATGTTATTTGTTGGTGTTGCCATTAATTTTTACTTGTGCGTTGTCGTTGTCATTGTTCGAAAAACTCAGTTTTTCCTTCCGATCTGTCTGTCTGTATGTGTGTCTGTGTGTCTGTCGAATTTTATTTTTCGAATTTTGAAAAACTAAAGATATATTTGGAATCAGCATCTAAATGTAAGATTCACTTTTCAAAATTATGTTGATTGTCCAACGGGAAGGTGGTCAGATCGGCCGCCGAAGTTACCGAAAAATGGAAAAAAAAAATCGAATTTTTAAATTTTTTAAAATTTTTAAAAATTAATTAATTAATTTAATTTTTTTAATTCTTTTTTCTTTTGTTTTTTAATTAATTTGCGAGTTATAATTTGCCGATTAGGAGTTTTTCAAAGCGGCAAGCTCGATTGCCGCTTGTCAGATGTTTTTAAATGAATTCTGACGTTAACATTTGCGTTGACGTGGCGTGGCGTGGCATGGTTGTTGCCTTTGATATTTTTTTTTCTTAAAAGTTGTGAGTTAATGCCAACTTACTTTTGTTAAAGCCTAAAATATTTGTGATTGGTTGTTTGATTTGTAGAAGATATTCGTTAGTGTTGGTGTTATTACTGGTTTCCACAGTTGTAGGCCTGGTGAGGGGGGAGGGTGACCCCTCTTTCCTAACATAGGCCTACGATGAGAGGGTGCTCTACGTTGCTCGGGGCACCCTCATTCGGGGGGTCTCGCCGGGGCGTCACGGTGTGTGCTAACGCGATCCCGTGGCGTCCCACTAAGGCGAAGAGGGCAATCGTTGGTTTTTTGGTGTTATTACTGGCATTGGCGTTAATTTTGACGATTTCGTTGATATTAACGTTAGCATTGGCGTTACCGTTGGGGTTGGCAATGACGTTAATTTCAACGTGTAAATTGTGTTAAAAGTTTTTAAAATTTTAATAATATATAATTCATCATATGCTTTTCATTCTCTACAACGTTTTTTTATATATAATATTTTTTTATGAATAAATTTAAAAAAATAAAATATAATTGAACAAAGTTATTATTAAAATCTAAAAAGTTTGATCATTGTATTAAATCTAGTTTAAAACCACTTTGTCAGTCATCAGTTACGTGCTAGATAGTTCAATGTTACCTGTGCTCGTATCAGTTAGTAATGAAGTTACACTGAATTGTACACAAAGCACTCCTCGGAGGGCTTTGTCAGTGTGCTTTTGTAACTCCTGCGTACGAACATCACCATAATGTACTAACATGATCCTTGAGTAATGTCATAGTTGAATCATATATATTTCTCTATAAATAACTTCTTATAGCAAGATTATATCTCACAAACAGATCAATAAAAATCAAGAAAGCTTTATATGAGAAGGGTTCTTTGAAATAATTATTATCATTACTGATTATGTTAATGCTTACAAAAAATTAATATAATAAAAACATTAGCGTGTGATTTATGAAGTCTTGGGTTGTACCAAAACATATATATATATACAAATATATAAACTTATATGTTATTATGCTATTAATATTACTATCACATTTTATAAATATATCATATAATTACGATTTTGTCATGATAATGATGATCAATAAAATTATTTTAAAATATTTTAAAACAATAGATCAGTTCATAATTTAACGTCATATGTTATTTAAGGGCACTTGTAAAAATCTCAGGACAGTACGTCAATGGTAATGACAGTATTAATATATTCCTTTCATCAGCGAATTACGGTTCATTAATACGCTTTAAGGTTTCATCTTTTTACAACTTCTCTTACCTGAGACCTCGTGAAATTAGAACAGATATTATATTACTTCAAATACAACTTAAATAACCGTTAAGCAAGCAATTCCCATCACATTAACTTCTTAGTTTAGAAATATTGTTTTTTTTTTCCATTCAATCATTCCTTTCATAAAAATCATTGAAACAATTTATTGCAAATAAAGCAAGTTTTACAACTTATAAATTTAGCAATAAATATGATACTGTTTTTGAATTGAAAAAAATATTTTTATTAAAACCATATTTTTTTCCAATTACGACCCATCGATTGGTATCACAACCATCATGATCCCGCTAGTCATTTATTTGTTAGTTTTTTTATAAAAATTTAAGAATAGCTTCGTCCATTTCGCCAGAAACATAAACAACTCTTAAATACTTGAATATGACATCGATTGGTACAAAACCGAAGTAAATTGCAAAATCAGGTCGCGAAAAAATGGAGCCGATAAAACGCTTAGCATACATACACATACACACACAAACACACACACACGCACACCTACATTAAGTTTTTAGTAAGTAAATTATAACCAATTGGTTATCTTTATTATCTTCGATTCAAAACACATATACTTAAAACAATTTTAAATAGCATTCTTCAAATAAAGCTTCAATAACGAATCAGTCCGTTTATATAATTTTTTATAGCTATATCAGTATTTATATGTTTTATGCATAGAGAAGCATCTATAAATAATATAATATTACCATACTTACTAACTTGTCGCTGAAGTCATTATAAATTTGTAACGGATCTGAATCCGAACAGAACTTGAAACTCGAATCTCTGGGATAATGTGCATTTCCTCGCCTTGAACAATGTATATGAGACAGACAAAATCAATAAGCTTTTATTGAACATTTTAATAATGGATTAAAAACACGATAAAGATACTACAACTAATAATTAAATATATGAAATAATTCTGTGTGTTGTTGCCCAGAAAGCGCCTACTCCAAAGGCAGAGCAATGTGCAAAACATCCGACATCACTAATTTTATTGAAAGCAGTTTTTTGCAAGAATTGTACTTTTATCTGTCAACCTCTAATCCGCCCCGTCAACTGTGCTCTCTAACATTTTTTCTGGATTAAAATTAAATACAAGTTTTCTTTTGTTTTAACGAGGTTTTATAAAACTTCCAATTTTCTTGAAATTTAATATTGCATAAGAAATGAATTATAAAATCTAATTAAATGTTATATTTAAAAAGTTCTAAATATAATGTCTAGTAACTGAATAACGATCTTGGAATTCAAAGGAACATCCGATTCCAAATGAGTTTAGCAACCGACGCTATAATCATTGCTGAAAAAAAAACATTTGTAAACGAAATCCGATCTTTTCTATAACATTGAATAATTAAAGTTATAATTTGTAATACGAAGCTATTAGAAATATTTACGAACAACCGGAATAACTGTTTTAAATGAAATAGTTTTGATACTTTGAAGCTGTACAATGTAAGTAATTTTTTATTTAGTTAGTGAAAGATACACACTGTCTCGTCGTAATTGTGACTTGTTGCAAGTGGACACGAGGATTAAATCGTTACCTTCTTTAAGTTTTATATGCTATTCTTAAACATATTTTAATATGTGGTATATAATGTAAATAATATAATATATACATACTATACAATATAAATAAATATAGGTTACAATTACGTTTACGAAAAACTAGGGACAGAATTAAGATAAAAATTTGACAAACATTAAGGAACTTTAAATATTATTTCTCTTGACTGCTTAATTTATCAAATATAATTATTTATCCAATACTAAGTTTTGAAGTCTTTGTTCCTTACACTGTTGAGGTACAGTGACCGTGTGACATCTAACAAAAGCATGTCCTTAGCTTAAGAGACAATAGTAACTCCCGAGCTCAAGAATGTCAAAGTGAAGCGATATAGAGATAAGACAATAAGAACACGTACGTACGTAAATGTTTTCTATACACAGAAAGCGATATTTCTCTTACAATAATTTATTTAGTCTCATATAAAAACATCCATTCGAGATCTAATACACTAAAGGATAATTGTACTATTACTTTTCCTACTCAATTTTCTCTGAAAGAGGAAAAATAGATTTGATATAGTTAATTCCGCTATGTGTATGTCGTCTAAAACATACTTAGATCATAATAATATCAGTTCATCTATGTCAAGACTTGCTTATTTTCAAGACTATATGTATATAGCAAGCAATATTTTCATTTCTACTGTTTCCCTAACATATATATGTTGAAATTTTTGTGATATGATATAATACATCTTTGAGACATTAATTATATTAAAAAAACTCATATTTAGTTAATTTTTTGGATATTTTTTGATATTATAATGACTATTAGATCGCTAATATATTATTAACTATAAATGGTGGTTTCTTTAGTGTTAAAAAATTATTTCCTATTGCTTTCTCGTTCTTTGACAATTAAAGAGACAAGATACGCAAGTTTTAAGCGATTATATTAAAACATTTTATGTTCTAAAGAAATATTTTTTATTTTATATATATAATGGTCGCAACAGTCAAGTTTATCATATATTTAACTAATTTTCAGTTGCAGGTGTATAAAAATGTTCTCAAAAACTTTAACTTACTTTTCAATTTACGTCAATTTAATTTCTTAATTTTTTATATATATATATCAATTTAAGTCATTTTGTACCAAACGACATTCATTTTTTTTCATAATGATTTCTTCAAAAAGTTCCTCAATAATATATCAGATTTCTTTTGTCCTTTGAAAATGTAATGGATTATTAAATCTGTATTCTCAGATTATTCTTAGTCTGTTATATACAATATAAATATCATTGCGTAAAACTAATCCCGACATTAAAGTAGCCTTTGCTATGTCATTATTTAAAATCGAAAATGATTTCCAATTAGTGAAATATCGCAGTTCAAATGAATATGTATTTATGTACATTCATCTCTAACTAATAGGATTATATTAAAAATGAATTTACCAAAAATAAAGGTTTTTTAAAACGATATGTAGAATGTATTCAATTTAATAATTAAATTAACAGTTGCATTAAAAAAACATCTGACACGCGGCAATCGAGCTTGCCGCTATGAAAAACTCCTAATCGGCAAATTATAACTCGCAAATTAATTAACAAACAAAAGAAAAAAAAAAAAATTAAACTAATTAATAAAATTCGACACACACACAGACACACAGACACACAGACACACAGACACACATACAGACAGACAGATCGGAAGGAAAAACTGAGTTTTTCGAAAATGCTCTTGTGTTGTTAAGTGTAACATCACAAAAATTATCCACAACTCTTATTTCTTTTATGATTTGATATTATGAGGAACTATGAAGTGTATTGTAATACAATAAAATATATTAAAATAAAAACATATATAGTCCCGAAACAATAGATTAATAACAGCAAGTAAGTCACAAAATACAAAGTCTTGTCTAACACGTGGAGAGTCATATTATTGCATATTGCGAGGTCATCAATTTAGACGCGAGTGGCAATCTGCTTGTAATTAACGCCCCTGCACACTGTACACGGCTCTTTGTAATTGCGTTGCTCGTCGTAGTTAAAGCTACGTACATGTATAGGATACTTATATGTAAATATTAGGCTTAGTTACTCTGTTTCATTCCTAAAAAATTAAAAAACACCTAAGCCCCAATTTAGATACGCGGCAACAACTGATGTATATTTATTCCTTAAAATAGTTTTATTCATACATAACCCACTGTGGGTTATGTATGAATAAAAGTATTTTCAATTTATAATCAATTTAAAGAAGTGAAATACCAGAACTAAATTTTCAGAGGCGTTTAAGATATTATAGTCTAGCGATAGACTCAATACGTATTGTAATACTTTTTTTTTCATTATTATTATTGTCTGTTCTATTCGTTTTTTCGTTTCTCGTTGCAGGATCCAAACTTTTTATAGTAATTTTATAAGTTACTTATGTGACCAATTAAAATAAACAAAGTAGTTTCAGTGTTTTTTATACATACACACACACATACACAAGTATTTAAAAAGTGTCTAGAATTACTCAGTACACTTCAAAACGTAAAATTATTACTAAAAAAAGATTGAGAAAGTCGGGGTGATCACATATTTCCAAATCAGGAAGTTAACGACAACTTATTAAAGTTTTTCTTTCTTTAATTTATTTGTGCTTAATTAACTTTTATAAAGTGTTTCTGTGCAATTACGAACTTAAATTACAAAGTTTACTGACATTTCTTATGTCAGTTATAAGAAATGTCAGTAAACTTATATAAACTTATATTAAACGTATATGTACATATAAAATGATTAACTGATTAACATTTTACTTATAACTAGCATTTTACCTTTCGTAATTCTCCATCTTTATCATATGACTATGGAAAACCATTTAATATAATCTGTTACTTACATAAAACAATGTCATTTCGCGCGGTTCATTAAAACTACTAATTAGTTGTTATAGTGATCTTTGACTTTAATCAATCATTAAAATATAACTCTTGATTAAAATTGTTAAGATCAGTATTAAGATACACCTGTGTTATAAACATACCATAAATTTATTATTTCTTTAATGTTACCTCTTAATCTAGTATTCATGTTTTAAGTAGTCGGAGTATCTTGAAAGACAAACTAATATTTGATAAATAATATATATGTGCATATAGTTTTTAACCCTTTTAAGCCCTTGTTTTTGGGAACGTGTGGAGGTATTAAGCTAAAATTTATATCAAATACCCAGGTTTACTGTTACTTGAAGTTGTGAAAAAATCAAACTTCTAAGCCAAAGAAATCAACAGATACAGCCATTTTTGACGCCAATTTCCGCAAATTTTCGAAACTAGCAGAGGAAGCAAAACCTATAAAAAATAATCTTAAATTTTAAATATAAAGAAAACCGAAACTTTACCGAAAACTTTAAATTTTTAATTACATTACATATATATTTGTAATAATTATAAAAGTTTTACCCTTTTCTTATGCCAAAACATTTTTTTTACTTATATACCTACAGTTTCGTATAAAACTCTCGAAGCGCTAAAAGCACTTGGTTGGTTTTTTTTTAGTTTTTGAAATCTAATAAACAAAGTTTTAAAATACTTATAACCAAGTGTTAGTTAAGTTTTAAAATACTTATAACCAAGTGTACTTGAAATAATTTGGGTATGTTTTCTTATAACGTACATATATTACGATATGTATGTACTACGTAAATATTCTATGCTTTTAAAACAAACTAAATGTTCCAATTATTTCACTTTAATTGAAATTATTATGATAATAAAGTACGCATCATAATGAGACTATATATGTAATTGTCTAGTTTCCAAGACATAATTTCTATTTATTTTAAATGATAACACAATAATAAAATAATTTCACTATCGTCATTAAATCGCAAAAGGCAACATTATAAATTCGTTTTAAATTTAATTAAATATTGTATTTACAACGTGACTCTTCATAGTACAGTGCCTCGACCTACATATTATAATACATATATGTTCCAATGTTTATCTTCGATTTAAATGATTACGTTTATAACAGATGTTAAAGAACGAGTTCGATTTCATTCATTTGTAATTTCTGAATTGTGTTATGTGATAAGTGAGTATGTTTGTATGCTTGTTTGTTTCAACCACTGGAATAATATTGTTATTTAAGGTCTCATTTGCATCAGGAAATGTTAGACAGTATTATTGATTAAATCAACTATTAACATTAAAAACATTTGAAATATCTGACATTGAAATTATTTAATTAATTAATTTGAAATATATGACATTTAGTATATTCTAAAAGAATGGTAACTATATATGCCATAGTATTATTGTGATGTGTCAGATATGAGAATGCATATACTTCATATGTATTTTATAAATAATATTATTCATTTTATTTATTATGTATAATAAAGTCCTTTGCAATTAAAATATTCTAAGAGTGAAATTTTAACGAGAGTATTGAAACACTAAAAGCATTATAGCTAAATTATCTAAAGAAAGCGCCAGTAATGAGAGCTGTTGACCTCGTCTAGTTGTTATACGATTCCAATACCAAATTATTTTAAAGATCTTGCTTAAAATGATCGTGCATGGAAAAAAAAAAGTTAATAAGAGTAAGAGTCACATTAATGTTATAGGAAGTTCCTTTTTAGTTAATCAATATAACATTAATTGTACTGTGAAGTAAAGTTAACTTATGATGTTAATAAAAAAAAAATCTATAAAGTTATTCTAAAAAGGCAACACATGTTTCATATATATATTTTATTTTAGGTTACTTTATAGTTCAGAACCTTTAATAAGTTGAGCTAAATTACTATGCATAGCGGCGATCCATTTCATGTTTAATAAATTAGACATTTTGCAGTTTATAAATGAATAACTATTTTTATAAAATATAAACTGTATAAAGAAAACAAAGTTTTTATTTATAATGTTTGTCGTAAATAATGCAAACCACATTAGCTGGAATCATAAATTATTCAAATGTATAAATTATAATAGTTGAAACTCATACGTATACTTTTTTAACACAATTTATATAAGTTTAGTTAAAATATATTTTGTCGTGTTTGAGAAACAAATTTAAATTGATGAAAGAAAAATACTGAAGAACGTTAACTCTTTATAGAAAAGATACAAGTTTAAAAATTCATTATGATCTGAATAGATTGGTTATTAAAATGTGCTTTAATAATAAATGAAACACTATAATAAATGAGAAGCGCCATGTGTTCGACATACCATAATACCTTTGTTTTACATTATGTATTATTGGTATCATTGCGTGTTTTAGATCACACAAACTCACCAGAAAAATATATTATATGTTAGAGGTTTCATGTCATCATAAATTATTGTTTTATTTTTTCTATTATCATTACTTTAAAAATAAATATATATATTAGACAAAAAAAAATAACATTAGCAATAATCAGTATAATATATGTATAATATAAGTAGAGAAATACCTCTATACTTGTATGGTATTGGGAGACGAAGGAGTAGTTGAATTTATCCGGTAGATTCTTCTGACAATGCGATGACCTTTGCGATTTACGAGAAAATACGAGAAGTAAGACATGAAGAGTTCATTCAAATATCTTTAATTGCTTACTTTAATCCCTATCCATGTTTAAATAACTAAATCATGAAATAACTTGTTTAAATGAGTAAATGATTCTTTATCTATAAATTTTATATTTAATATAGAAAGTAAACGTCTAATTGAAATAGTAAGAGAGCTCTAGATACTTGTCTCTTTGTTGTTGACAATTGCTTTGGCCTGAGTTAGAACGAACACCTTTTAGGGAATAGTTACAATATTTGTCTTTGAATAACTTAGTTACATTGCTTTGTTATGCTTTGATATGGTTTGGAATTATATACGCCGTCGAATAGAGAGATAACATCTTTGGATGTTATTATTAGTAACCATAATACAATTTTAATAACCGACATCAAAAATCAAAAATTGCAAAGTTCTAAGTAATATTTTTTTTAGGTAAAATATAAATTATGTTATTTTATATATACTATATAAATATTATATCTTTTATAAGTACATTACAAGCACTTAAATGAATAACCATTTGTAAAAATATGAACCATTTTGACTCCTGCCATAAGACCTTAACGAGTTATACATTAAATTCAGAGAGATCCCCATAAAAAACCAAGTAATCTTCATATTATAATTACAGTCACAGCCACAGCTATCGCCACAGAAACAGCCACAACCACAGCCACATATAAATACGATTACAACCTCAATAAATTAATTACTATACAACATCTTGAATCTTCTTGTATAAATGAATCCGAAAATGTTTATTACATCGTCCGTGTTTCAAAAGCCAAAACCAATTAAACCCGAGCCACAAATTCATTAATCTCCTATAAACCACATTGAAATCGTCTATAATGGAATAGATCTGTGGCGACTATAACATAAATATATACTCATACTCCTATATATATAAATGCAACAAATTAAAATAATATATAAACAAAAATACAGTTAAAAAAGGCGACTGCTAACAAAAAATTTTGAATTTTTTATAATCATAAAATGTATCAAAAATGAAATAGCTGTTTGAAAGTGAACATTTGTTTTAAATTATATCGAGTCTCGTGATAAGGCCCAATCATTTATTTTGTTTGACCACACAGCATCTCGTGCAGTTTTATAAGGTTATGAAACTACTCTGATCTCGAGTTTTAGCGAACAATATATATATATATTGTTCGATAAAATTTAATTTAATTCCAACGTAATATAAAAAGAGTTTTTATTCGTCCTCTTATAAAATCAAGATTTTTCTGTAATATTGCAAATTGAATTAATTTGTTTTCACATTTTCGTTCGAGACTCTTAACCTACATTTATAATTTTGAATTGAACCTGGCTTGCACTCTTAACTCGATAAGTTTTTAATAAATCAAAGTTATACCGATGTCCAAATTAAATTACGTTTATTTCTGATGCATGAATGAATGAACGAACGAACGAACGAACGAATGAATGAATGAATGAATAATAAACTATTTATAATTATTTTTGGGGAGGTGTTCTATTTTTCTTTGGTGCCACTGAGATAGCAATTTGAAACAAGATGTCATAAAACAGAATGACTATTTCAATCGGGCACAAATAATACATCGTAAGATATAGAAACCGAAAGTCTGTATAAAGACACGGTAGTAGAAAACCAGCCAAAATAATATTCAAATATATTTGAACTTCTGTTTTTTTCAGGGAGTTCTTTGTTCTTCAGAGTTCCATTTATGTTCAGAATTTCTTTTCATTCATTTTCTAGCCGTTGGAAGTATATTAACAGCGTTCTAGTTAACGCTACGATTGCATGGCGCTCCAAACTCATGACTAAGATCCCCGTGCGGGTGTGAAAATAGTAGAGCAAATTCCGATAAATTTAACGTCAATATTTGGGTATACATTTCTTCGTTTTGAAATTCTGTAAATATTATTCTTTGAGATAAATGTGAATCATATTTGTATAAATTAAAATAAAGAAAGAGTTGTATTAATTTAAAAAACTACGTATCTATAATAACAAAATACAATAATCTTTGAAAAATAAAACTTTAAAAGCATTTCGTGTGTGGTTTACATCATTAACCTTTATTTGTTCGAAATACAAAAGACAAAGGATAAACGAAAACTTTATTACTAAATGACAAGGTTTGAACAAGGTTACTACAACTCGTCTGTCCTCTTTTCCATCAGACACACTTGTCAACAATTGAACATTAAACAGACCTGAACCCATGTAATTGCCACAATTTGTTATTAACTTTCCCAAAAACAAAATGAAAAACAATTTAAATTAAATGTCATTTCTCTACTTATTTCGACCATCATGGCGGTATTTTGTTCTTTTAAGTGAAAACACCTAACTCTCCTAACAACACCTTATACTTTATATTAACAACAACTTTATCAAAGAAATTTAATTAACAATATGTTTGTAAAATATTTATATATAAATTATTTTATTATGTATAACATTAGGGTTCCTAAATTGATTGATTGCTTATAAAACCTTGCAATTTGATTGTCAATCATATTCAAATAATATCCAAAGTAATTTATGTAATAAGAAAAAGATATATATCTGCAGATTTGTATTAACAATTAAGTCATTATATATTTGTGAAAGTTACCTGTTATTAAAAAAAAATTATAAAATTATAAAACAATTTGCAATTATTACTGTTAACTAGAAATCGAAGGAACAACTATTTCAGGAGTCTTCATATTTTTTTGATTAAATTTTTAAGGGTTTTAAAATTTCATTATTCGCTGTTTAAAGTGCCAATGGCTATTTCGCGTGATAACTGTGTGTTTCCTTACACGAAGTTTTTACTTAATGTATTCCTCTTTCGATCGTTTATAAAATTCACATGCAAAAATATTATTAGGTTTTTGATAATATTCAGTATTACTAAATACGATGTGATCTTAGAACAATCAAGTAATCGCCAGTTTAAGTTATAAATAATGTAACAACTTTGTAACCTATATTCTACATATAATAATATTACCTCATATAATTCTGTAATGTTATAATTAATTATAATTTATATGATACTAGATATAATTAAAACACTGTTTAGTTTTTGTAATCAGGTTTTATTTGACTAAAACTCAACTCGCAACTCCTTCCTTCCTTATCTTAGCTTCTAAAAGATACCCAATTCCTTATGAATGTTTGTATAAATGCACTCTTTCTATAATTAGAAAGACTTCATTCTGATATGTTATATAAAATACATTATACTAATGTACTACAACATAATAATTTATGAGAAGAAAACGTAATGACTTCCATGAACGCTGTAAGTCGATAGTAACGTCACTTGGAAATAAGCGAAATTGGAAATTGAAATTGAAAGTTTCTGAGCGAGCCTTTTAAGAAATTTTCCTTAATCATAATAAAACCAACAAGTACACTAATACAAATAGAAAAAAATATAATAATGTATAAAAGGTATTATGAAATACGTACATAATATGTTTAATAATATATTTGGAAGAAATAAATGAATAATATTGAGTTCAGTTAATCGAATTAGCAAAAGTACGAATATATTTTCTATGTTCTATCTTATATATTAATGCAGGAAGCGATTTCGTTTGCACACTGTAGCTCGAGAAACACTAAAGGGAAAAATATCGTTGATGGCTCAAATCAAAGGTCTCATTATGCTACACTGCTGAAAAATAGTGACAACTCTCAAATCTCATTAGCCTAATTGCAGTAATTAGTCAAAAAATTAATTTTTCCCATAGACTTTGCATGGGGAAATTTTGCGCGCGCTTTCAAATTTTTTGTATTATCTATTGTGACTAGCTGGTCTTAGCATACTAGTAATTACTTAAGCACTAACAATGTTTTGATAAATAAGATTGTAAGTGTTAATAAACTTAATGTCATTTTCCATGTAATATTATTAGCGATGTATAATAACAATATAAGTAAAGAAGGAAGAAGACGAACTTCTGTATTTAATAAAAAGTATGTAAAGTTGAATGCAGGAAAGTTATATTATTCCTAGTTTTTATCGTGTTACCTGAAATGAAAACAAGGCTTCCCCGCCAGAGTTGCAGTTTGTGGGGAAGTTGTAAATGAATTCGTTGCAGCTTTCATTCTTAATATAAGTTATTCATTTTAAAGTTTCTTACAAATGAGTTTCATAAACTAAACCTTCGGAAAATTTTTATAGACGTATTTTTAGTTTTCTTCATAGTTCATTAAACACTTTAGTTAACATACTAAATACATATTTATAAATAAACAACTAGCGTATTTCTTTACAAGTACTCGTATTTATAAAATTTTATCTCTGTGCTTATAATTCACGCTAGACAGTTTAACCAAGTAGTTTTTATATCCATTGTAAGAAATTATTAATATTATTATAAATTCATACAAAGCTTAATTTAATACCGTTATATTTGTTTCAGATTTGACTCGAACTTTGCATGGTTCTACCGGAGTAGTGTCCATCTGGCAAGGAAAATCAGAGTAAAGAATTATAGCTGTGTTTCGTAAACTGATCCAGTAAAATGGATGGCCAAACCACCTTCTCTTCTTTCTCCAAGTATACCTCCCTTAATTCTGATTGGCAGAAATGTATTAGCATCTTTTCATTTTTTCTGATGAAATGAGAAAATTACGCAGATGATATGATAAAAGTACAAAGAAAAGAGAAACATTTTATAATTTAGAGCACGTATTATAATACAAGCAATTTATTTCACCTTGTAAAACACGTGGTACTTCCCACGTATTATAACGGTCAGTTTAATATTATAAAAGCTCAAGCAAGTCATTAGTTTTTCATGGAATTATTATCTATATTTTATGTTGGTTATTACAATTTGTAATATTATTATAGCATTCATTTATTTAGTTAAATTTATTATTTACACTTATTGTCTTAGTTGATTTTATATATTTTTTTAAAATATAAAAAACCATTTACAATACAAGAAAAAAGTTATTGAAATTTAAAAAAAGGATTAACATTAACTGATGTACACTTTGATGAAAAATTATATAATTATGAGTATTATTATACAATTCACATTCTAGTTAAAAATTATTTTTTTGTAATTAGTTAAATACATGAAAAGTTAAACTATGATGTATTCTACTCAGATTTACTTCAACTAGTTCAATATAATGTTCTGAAATATAAAGTGATGTTTTAATATATGATGAAAACTAATTTTATAACTCTGTATTCGAAATGCTAGAAAATTATTATTATCTTTCGCAGGTTAATTCAAAAAGAAAATAACTTAACTAGAAAATAATTTAATTTAACTTACTTTATACGATGCACGTTCAGTATAAATGAGGCTAAAAATAAATTCATATTGTTAATTAATTCACGCTGCACCTAAACGTTACGTCACTTACTCTTGTTTCCTGCGTTTTTATTAAATTACTTTTTAAGTATGATACTCTTAATAATATAAATTTCGTAAAAATTATTGCTTTAATAGAACATAAACTGCATATATATCTTGCAGCTTGCAGATAATATCTTATTATATTAAGAATTTCGTGATCCATGAGAACTGTTATATATAGTATTATTATTATTTTATCCGGATGCACTGACTTTAATTTTATCGGAATAAGTTTCGAATCGAGTACACGCCGATATTCCGCCATTCCGCCATAGCTCATAAATGAGGGCCCCAGACAGTTTTTGCAATTAAGCGGGGAAATTTCGATAAATTGTATAATATAATTTTAAATATATCTACATAAGATGAATATATATTTTGCTTGAAACTGATACTATTAACAAACTATATCATCCCTTTTTTGTCTTCTTCTAAGTAAAGAGTAAAATAACGCCTTCATAATAATCTGACAGTAAAATAGATCCTACTCTCTATAAACCATCATGTATTGTCAGAATTTAGAAAGACCCTTATCAAGGAGTTGCACAATTTTATAAAAATCCTTAAAAAAAAACAATATAGATTAATTCCTAGTCGCTCAAAAATAGAGTTGTCCAGATATTTCTAAAATCTTTTTGAACCTGGGTAGAAATGTAAGATGCCCAGTCATTTTTAAATATTTCTACATATTTTACCATTTAAAAAATTTGAAATTTAAGGAACTTAAAAAAGGCCCACCATGTTATTAGTTCATATCATAATGAAAAAATACAAAAAGTAGATGTAAATTGACAGCATTGCATTATGTCAAACTGGGCTTGCAAAAAGCTGTTTGATTTTCATCTACATAGATGACTTACCCTATCTTATAAACATGGAATATTAATGTTTACTAATGATACTTCTTTTATTTTTAAAATTAACTGACGAATTAGTAACTGATAATGTAAACGGTGTTTTCTTCAATGATATACAATAATTGACAATCTGTTGCTAAACGAAAAATCGACTTAAGTATTAAATGCACTTTTCCAAATATGGATACATGTTTTTACATTTCACTTCCCAGTGAAGCCTTCAAGTTGTCATTAAATTAATATAAATATAACGAAAGTCTGCTATCGACTCCGAAATACGTTGATGAACTTTTGAATTTAAAATAAGATAGCTGGCGAATTATTGACACATAAATTGGTTGATTCCTTTACTAAGGTATTTTATTAAACGTTTTTAAACTAAGGTAATTTTATTAAACGTTTTTTTAAATCGACTGAAATTCTCCCTTTTTATTACTTTATAATTTGCAATTTATTAATTTATATATTTCTTTTTTAATGAATTAAAAAAGGATTAATGATAAGTATGGTGTTTTAAATACATGTCTCAGAAAGTTTTTATAGTTGATCCAGGTTGAGGAGGAAAAGTAAATGTACAAAGTCATCGAAATTACAATTTTAAAAGGGAAGCTTTAAAGCCAAGACAATTATATTCCTTTTACTGTGATTTTGAAAGACTTTGGTCGCGAATTTAAACTGTCACAATTAGAGTGAAGCTTTCACTTTCAAAAGCCTATAAATAAATATCAAGAAACGTTCACATAATTAATTGTATGGTCCCAGACAAATATAAACGTCATTTATCTATGCGCCAGAAAACTAAACTGACAATGTTTTATGCCAAAAGCAATAACAATAAGCACTGTGTACTTTAAACATTTTTATTATTATTTTATTCTGTGCGAAGTCAAGACAGAATAACGTTTATGGGTGATCTAGTATTAAAAATAAATGTTTAATACTAAACTAAATAATTTTAAACTATATAATTTCTGCACTGTTACCATTAATAATTAGTATTAGTAACTAAAACCATTGCAATTCTTTAAAAATGCAAATGAAAAATAGTAGAAAAATTTTGGCAGTGTTAATTAACGTTTAGTCCGAAAAATCAATAATACACAGAAGAATTGCACGATACAAAGGTTCACATGTAAAACAATGTTATTCCTGATTTTAAAATTCGAATATCAAAACACTCACATTTATAAACACACAATCATTGAGTATGTGTGTGTTTATAAATATGAGTACAGTTCGTATAACACCGTTCAGGAATTGCGAATGAATGTAATCGGCCTCGTTATTCAGCATTAATTATTATTATAATAATTTTAATTGAAGACAAACATTTGGAGTATATTTTGTTTGTTTTAAGTAAATAATTATATTTATCTAGAGTTACGTTGTGAATACAATAATTAATTAGTTTTAATTAAAGACTATTTATAATAAAATAAATTTATTGTAATAAAGGTTGAATCATCCAAAAAAGCATAATAAAAGTAGCGCTATATAAGAAAAGCCAATTCGTTATATAAAGATAAAAGCAAGAAAACACTTTTATATATATTAATTAAATAAATTTCCAGTAATTATTATTGAATAATAGTTTAAAGAAAGCGTAAAAAAAGAAAAAAAACAGAGTAAAAAAATATATTTTTACTCTGTTTTTTTACTTTTATAACGCTTTTTTTATGCTAGTCAATTTTATATCAAACAAAATTGTTGATTGGGACTATTGAGACCGTCGGGATCACAAGTCTATAATTACTAAAGCATCGCTAAATACGGCACCGGTATTTTTGTATAAGTAAATATTGGTAATGGACTGTAAATAAAAAAATACAAAAAAATATTGAAAGGCTTTAAACACGATTATATTTCGTATTTTTTTATCTTTATGTTCAATAATTGTGTTCGCTGGAAAATAAGATCACCCTGTCAGTTAGTGAATGGATTGATGATTTTACTAAGGTATATTATATGTAGTATGGTTAGTGGTGTCCGTAGCTTCGTAGCTGTTAGCTACGCCGTAGAAAGGCAATTACGTAGTGTAGTATACAGTGTGTAGGCGTGTTAATTGCAAACAGATTTCCATTAGCGTCTAAATTGTTAAGTCAGCTAGATGCAATAACATGATGCTCCAGATATTTGAAGACAAGGTAACTTTATAAGGCTTTACGCTTCGTGAAATATAGGTAAATCTTTTTGTCGCATTTGAACTTTACAACAAAGTATATAATTAAATATTAATTTAGTTTTCAAGTTTATGTTTATGTCAAAGGAATTTCACGTTATTAAATTAATGATAAAATTTTGAAAATGTTCAAAAAAGTGTCTATGATTGTAGTTAAAATAATAAACCTCAAAACGTTTTTATAATACAGTTAAGAACGTAGTAAAAATAAAAATATATTTAAGTTACTATAAACAAATTTAATATTTATTTATTTATTTTTATATTTTCCACTTTCAATCAATACCAATGATCACTTGTGTACGTCAAATGAAAGGGCCAGGAGGGCCTATTTCGATGCCTTGCATATCGAAATAAGCCCTTCTGTAGAATCACTGTCCAACTTATAACTAAAGCAACGAGGGTTCCAAGCGCTCCCTGGTCTGAGAAGAACCACACAACAAACTCAGCCGGGTTTTTTTTTTGTATTGTGATCACTGTTCCACAAACGTCCATATATAGTAAACAATTTACGAACAACTAGAACCATCGCAATCAATTCCTTGTGGAATTGTAAATTGTAAAAACCAATTAAGCAAATAAAATAAAACTATAATTATGAAACTGAGCCAGCAAGGTTATTCAATACAGTTCTAAAATACAACCAGTATATTTAACTTAGACGTTCAATAAACATTTCGGAAGTGAGATTAGTATTTTTTCTAGTTTAGGTGAATAATAACTATATTTTGTCTTTATATTTTGGCTTTTAAACCTATCGAAGAAAGTTATATTACTATTATGTTTTCAAGGTATGCTATGGTATCTAAAATTAAATATGTTAGAATAAATTATTTGTGTTCAAAACAAATAATTTATTAGACTCGCTTCTTAAGATTTAGTTACTGGTACGTAATAATTAATAAAGTGGTTATTATTATTCAAAATAAGGCATAAAGGCTGTGGTGGGAGATCAACGATTCCTTTTTTTGTTAATGCACATAATTTTTTTTTGGCAAAAAAAAATAAAAAATTTACCGACATTGACAGAATTCGTAGATGCGAAATTTATTTCACATAAGCTTAACATGGCTAAAAATCTTATCTTACACAGTTAACTTATTATTAGTCCCTGAGAGCCCTAAAAATAAGTGTTTAGGATCAGTTTTATAAAAGTTATAAATAAAGAGTTATATTTGTCAGACCTCCCTTTGAAATAAGATATATCAAAAAGTAATGCCTTTTACGTATATAGACGTTAAGTTATTTTGTGAGCCCTAAAGTTTCGGTTGAGCTCAGAATGTTACCCGTTTAGCAAGAATTGGTTATAAGTTTCAGTTCAACAGGGTCTAAGAACGTATAAGTATTAATAAATTTAGACAATTTCCAGCCCGAGGTCTCAGTATACAGTAGTAGTCAAACTTCCCTATGTTTGACCACTCGACTTAGCAAAGCCGTACAAAATTCGTTTTGTTACTTATTTATATGCTAAGAATTTGTATGTTACATAAATATTTTTATTATTTTTAACATACGATTATATATGTACTATAAATAAGACTAATCATCTGTAACAAACATTTATTGAGTGACAAGTAGACAAAGTCTCGGGCAGCCGTTAGCAAAATTTATATAGGGTAGGATTTTGAAATAAAGCATATTAAACTCTAGCAAAACTTTCTTAAAACACCTACTTTAACTTCCTTGTAAAATACATTTTCAATAATGTCAAAGGATATTTTTAATTTAATAAATTTATTAAAAATATTGTGTATTAGAATATCAAAACCAATATAATTATCACATTAGTAAAATGTACTAATTAATTGACTAATTTTGACCGTGTATTTTGAGCTTTTGTGATGATAATATTAATTTTAATTAAACTAGAAACATTAAACTCAGTAATCCTGAATGGCCTGATATTAATTAGTTTGGGAAAATTATCAATTACTATATTCAATTGTGAACATGTTTATATACATTAACATAGGTGATATATGAATAAAAATTGTTTTTAAAAACTTCAAAATAAAAAATTAAAGGTATTTATTTCGTGACTTAAATTAAATATTAAGAAATAACCTCAACAATTTAAAAATATAAATATATGTTTAATATAAACCACAGAGTAGTTTTTTTATTAGCTAGAAGTAGTATTTAACGAATCAAATATTGTAGCTAAAGAAATACGTTAAAAAAATGTTATAATTTAAATTTTAAAATTAATTAAAAGTTATTGTTGTACTAAGTGTTCATTTGGTGAGGTCAGATACTTGTTAATAATTGAGTTCGGACTAAATCTCATCAAGAGCTCATAACTAATTCATCTGTCGGTCAGCGTACGTCTGCTCTCAGAGTAAAAGCAGACCCGTCACTTACGGACAAACACGATTTAATTTAATTACTGCGTTATATTTTATGTAAATCATATATTATGTACAACTAGAGTTGAATTTTTGGGGGGTCTCGCCGGGGCGTCACGGTGTGTGCTAACGCGATCCCGTGACGTCCCATTACGGCGCAGAGGGCAACCGTTGGTTTTTTAGTGGGTAGCCTTAAAAATGGCAGCATCCTCTATGCTGCCGGGTAGTCCCACATCACCCCCCGGCCGTCACCCCCATGGGCCGACGGGGTACCCGTAACGGGTTTTTCCAACGGAAAAAAAAAAAAAAAAAAAAAAAAAGAGTTGAATTTGTAAGGAATAGTTATACAGCAGTATTTTATATCAAGTGAAATTGAACACATTATTTTGTAATATATTTTCGATTAGTAAAAAATGTTGTACTGAGTAAAATATGTATTATATAAAGTTAGGTGATATACTCATATAATATATTCACTGCCTGGAAGTCAAAATGAATGAAAAATATATTCAAACAATTTGAAATACACAAACACACAACTCTTCTGGCATTCAATTTGGAATATCAAATTGAATGGTTTCAAATTACACTTTTCAATAAGAGAAGTTCAAACGAGAAATATCAAGTTATTGAAAAAGTAGAAAAAGATAGTTATTGACCCCTTTAAGTGTGCTTACATTTGTTATATGTAAAAATAAAAATAATAACTTAAAAAGTTAATTTCTATTAGTATTTTCTTAGATTTTCACGAGTACACATTTCAAATAAAACTGTTTTTACGGATTAAAATTCGCGTATAATTTCGTTACATTTTTTATTTCAGATGACTAATTAACTTACTTACTGACAAACACTTACATATCGTCTACCCGTGAACACGATTGCTTCAAAGCATTCGAAACGTCGGGTTAAAATAAAAATGTAACCAAATTATACGCGAGTTTTAATCCGTAAAAAATAGTTTTATTTGAGTTTACATGTGAATAATGGTTATACATAATATATTGCAATACTAGGACAATGGCAGAGATTGCTCAGCGATAACTAATTAGCTTTCTTGTTGACCTTTGATAAATTATTTATTGTCATTTAATATTCGCAGGTTAGATATGGCATTATATATGTTGAATTATCGATTTGGCTTATAAATAATTATCCGAATTAATCCATTTATTTTCAGGTGATAATAGAAGGCAATTTAAAGTATTTATTTTTTATTTTCACCGAGTTCACTTATACCACAAAGACTTGGCTTTACATATACGGAGGTTCAAAACATTTGAGAAAACTTTTAAATGAGCCTAGATTTTTTTCAACAAACTGAATAAACACATGTCTGCATTCCACTGGAAAAATGGAAATTGGAAATATAGACTTTGGATGTAGGGCGCATCAACTTAGTTTGAGTATATTCATTGAAATCTTGAAGACAGTTATTGGAAATGAGCGTTGTGGTTTTTACAATTATCATTTAAGTACTTATATTAATGCAGAATTTGCTTACAGTCATTCGTCAAAGTAATTAAGTGCAATTTTCAAGTATTGAGTTACAGTGGTGCCATCTGTTAATATATTTTAATAATTATCGTCAAATTGGTTATTAAATTAAATTAGGATGGTATTAATTATCTAAGTGAATTAACCGTGCATAATAAACTGATAGTAATAATTAAGGTTTGTTTACTAAATTATTCTAATGTTTTATTTAACGTTAAATTTTGTTATAAAAATTTAAAAAATGTGATAATTATTCCACAAATACTAGAATCACCGGATTATTTATTAATAAAATACATGTCCCATATACTAAGTACAATAGACGTAAAAATAATGAAAGACAGCTCAAAAAAATACAGAAAAATTATCAATTATGAAGTTAATAATTTATTTATTCCTAATATGCAACTTCTTTGCTCTCGTTAAAGAAATCATGATATTTATTATATATGATTTTTATTTAAATTAATTAAAATGATCATTGCATTATCTAAATTAAAAATCATATATTACATATTCTGTTAGTGAAGCTTTATAAAAAACAGCTAAAATTTGAGATAACTTAAAGACAATATATAGTGTCAATAAACATATACTTTTGTAACGCATATACTTACGCATATATTTTTTTTACTCTACTGAGAGGGTATTACTTTGAGCATTACAGCGATAAAAACATCTCTCTATTTTTATATAATATTTATAAAAATAGGTGTCATGTTCTCAGAGAATGAGCTTCAACTGTTGTCTACACCTGCCTTCGCTATCAGAGTCAGTAACTGAACAGAGTCAGTAAAAATAATATTCCAACACCATGGCTCAAAATTTTATTTTGAGTATTGAGTATTAAATTTAGTAAAAAAAGTAAAAAAACAGAGTAAAAATATATACGTATACATTTTTACTCTGTTCTTTTACTTTTTTTTACGCTTTTTTTAAACTATTCACTATCAAACAAAATTGTAGATTGGGACTATTGAGACCGTCGGGATCACAAGTCTATAATTACTAAAGCAACGCTAAATACCGTACCGGTATTTTAGTTATATAAGTAAATATTGCAAATCGACTGTAAATAAAAAAATACAAAAAAATATTGAAAGGCTTCAAACACGATTGTATTTTGTATTTTTTTACCTTTATGTTCAATAATTGTGTTCGCTGGAAAATAAGATCACCCTGTCAGTTAGTGAATGGATAGATGATTTTACTAAGGTATATTATATGTAGTATGGTTAGTGGTGTCCGTAGCTTCGTAGCTGTTAGCTACGCCGTAGAAAGGCAATTACATAGTGTAGTATACAGTGTGTAGGCGTATTAATTGCAAACAGATTTCCATTAGCGTCTAAATTGTTAAGTCAGCTAGATGCAATAACATGATGCTCCAGATATTTGAAGACAAGGTAACTTTGTAAGGCTTTATGATTCGTGAAATATAGGTAAATCTTTTTAACAACAAATTATATAATTAAATATTAATTTAGTTTTCAAGTTTATGTTTATGTCAAAGGAATTTCAAGTTATTAAATTAATGATAAAATTTTTAAAATTTTCAAAAAAGTGTCTATGATTGTAGTTAAAATAATAAACCTCAAAACGTTTTTATAATACAGTTAAGGACATAGTAATATATTTAAGTTACTATAAACAAATTTAATATTTATTTATTTATTTTTATATTTTCCACTTTCAATCAATACCAATGATCACTTGTGTACGTCAAATGAAAGGGCCAGGAGGGCCTATTTCGATGCCTTGCATATCGAAATAAGCCCTTCTGTAGAATCACTGTCCAACTAATAACTAAAGCAACGAGGGTTCCAAGCGCGCCCTGGTCTGAGAAGAACCACACAACAAACTCAGCCGGGTTTTTTTTTTGTATTGTGATCACTGTTTCACAAACGTCCATATATAGTAAACAATTTACGAAGAACTAGAACCATCGCAATCAATTCCTTGTGGAGGCTAAATTGTAAAAACCAATTAAGCAAATAAAATAAAACTATAATTATGAAACTGAGCCAGCAAGGTTATTCAATACAGTTCTAAAATACAACCAGTATATTTAACTTAGACGTTCAATAAACATTTCGGAAGTGAGATTAGTATTTTTTCTAGTTTAGGTGAATAATAACTATATTTTGTCTTTATATTTTGGCTTTTAAACCTATCGAAGAAAGTTATATTACTATTACGTTTTCAAAGGTATGCTATGGTATCTAATTGAAATATGTTAGAATAAATTATTTGTGTTCAACACAAATAATAATTAGACCAGCTTCTTAAGATTTAGTTACTGGTACGTAATAATTAATAAAGTGGTTATTAATATTCAAAATAAGGCATAAAGGCTGTGGTGGGAGATGAACGATTCCTTTTTTTGTTAATGCACATTATTTCTTTTTTGGGCAATAAAAAATTAAAAATTCACCGACATTGACAGAATTCATAGATGCGAAATTTATTTCACATAAGCTTAACATGGCTAAAAATCTTATCTTACACAGTTAACTTATTAATAGTCCCTGAGAGCCCTAAAATAAAACAAATAAGTGTTTAGGATCAGTTTTATAAAAGTTATAAATAAAGAGTTATATTTGTCAGACCTCCCTTTGAAATAAGATATATCAAAAAGTAATGCCTTTTACGTATATAGACGTTAAGTTATTTTGTGAGCCCTAAAGTTTCGGTTGAGCTCAGAATGTTACCCGTTTAGAAAGAATTGGTTATAAGTTTCAGTTCAACAGGGTCTAAGAACGTATAAGTATTAATAAATTTAGACAATTTCCAGCCCGAGGTCTCAGTATACAGTAGTAGTCAAACTTCCCTATGTTTGACCACTCGACTTAGAATAGCCGTACAAATTTCGTTTTGTTACTTATTTATATGCTAAGAATTTGTATGTTAAATAAATATTTTTATTATTTTGTGACAAGTAGACAAACTTAGCAAAATATATATACGGGATTTAGAAATAAAGCATATTTAACTCTAGCAAAACTTTCTTAAAACACCTACTTTAACTTCCTTGTAAAATACATTTTCAATAATGTCAAAGGATATTTTTAATTTAATAATCAAAAAATCGGTAAATATTTTGTTAAGACAAATATGTTTCAAATAAAAGCTTGTCAAACACAAAGTTTGAGATAATTATTAAAAAAAAAATTGCAACAATTTATTTTAAAAGAATAAAAACTCTCTTTATGTATTTGCTGTATTATATTGTTACTTTGTAATTTATTTAATAAATAACAAAAAAAGAAACATTATATAATTTCATTATCAGGTTTTCTTTCTTACCGTTACTAAGGGTTAGACATTATTATGCTCAAAATAAGAGTGACAAAGTCTGGCTGCGGTATGAGGTATCAGGTTATTTTTAAGTGCAAGAAACGTTGCTCTTCTGTAATCAAATTAAAGGAAAAATTGACCATGACTCTTGTTTGTAACATGTCCCTTGTTCAATGGGATCCATGTCTGGAGCTGAGCAAGCCAGTTCATAACTCTTACATTGTGTATACGAAGTACAATCTTTGTGTATATGTGCGAGCATTATCGTTCTTAAGTACAATGACAACTACAAAAATTTACTTCAACACATACATAGGATACGTCATCAAGTATTGTGACGGATAATATGACCTACCGCAATTAGATTAATCAATAGATTTTCCGTTTGCTCGAATTTAACGTAAATAGAAAGATAAAAAGCATTTAAATAAGAATATATAAAAATATATCTGTACAAAATATATTCCTAGTAATCTATAAACTATCGAAAGCATCGTCAATATAGCTAGAGATATCTACGCTCAGGCATATAAAAGTACAGCTTTTCGTGTATTTGAAATAAATTTGGTAGATATAAAATAAAAAAAAACAAATATTGATAAAAATAATCGCATTTAATACAATGAGTAAATAAATTTTAAAGGTAATCTTCTTATCTTAACATATTGAACTATTATAGTTTTTAGTTATATAATTGACATATTAATAAATATTAGGCTTATAGTTTAGTTAACTAAATTTAAGTATTCCATACATTCAATATTCCAAACATAAAATATTTCATACATAAAATTCTTTCAAATTGGTAGTGAAATGTTAAGAATTCAATATTAATATATTGAGTTGCAATGCAGAGAGAATTCAATATTGATATATTGAGTTGCTTTGATAATGCAAAGTTAACTAACTCTTTATATAAAAAAAATATTTCTCATATGAAAATGAATTAAAATCTGTGCAGTTGGATTATTCATTGAAAACTTAATTGTTTAAATAATTATAATCTGTTATAATTTGAGAAAAACATTAATTTCACAGAAGTATTTAATATAAAAGTATATAATTATTGATTTATATACATAAGTAAATGACAAGAAAAATCTAGTCTTATAATAAGTTATTTAATTTTTATCTAACAATTAATTATAGGTAAAATACTTGTCAAAAAATAAATGGATACTTGAGTAATATTTTGTAATATTTCTTAATTTTAAATATTATGTTTGTGATAAAACCAAAAAACGAACGAACTACAAATTAAATACAAGTTAAAATAAAATTTAATAAAATATTGTGTATTAGAATATCAAAACCAATATAATTATCACATTAGTAAAATGTACTAATTAATTGACTAATTCTAACCGTGTATTTTGAGCTTTTGTGATGTTAATATTAATTTTAATTAAACTAGAAACATTAAACTCAGTAATCCTGAATGGCCTGATATTAATTAGTTTGGGAAAATTATCAATTACTATATTCAATTGTGAACATGTTTATATACATTAACATAGGTGATATATGAATAAAAATTGTTTTTAAAAACTTCAAAATAAAAAATTAAAGTTATTTTTGTCGTGAGTTAAATTATATATTAAGAAATAACCTCAACAATTTAAAATTATAAATATATGTTTAATATAAACCACAGAGTAGTTTTTTTATTAGCTAGAAGTATTATTTAACGAGTTAAATATTGTAGCTAAAGAAATACGTTAAAAAAATGTTATAATTTAAATTTTAAAATTAATTAAAAGTTATTGTTGTACTAAGTGTTCATTTGGTGAGGTCAGATACTTGTTAATAATTGAGTTCGGACTAAATCTCATCAAGAGCTCATAACTAATTCATCTGTCGGTCAGCGTACGTCTGCTCTCAGAGTAAAAGCAGTCCCGTCACTTACGGACAAAAACAAAATATAATTTAATAACTGCGTTATATTTTATGTAAATCAGATATTATGTACAACTAGAGTTGAATTTGTAAGGAATAGTTATACAGTAGTATTTTATATCAAGTGAAATTGAACACATTATTTTGTAATATATTTTCGATTAGTAAAAAATGTTGTACTGAGTAAAATATGTATTATATAAAGTTAGGTAATATACTCATATAATATATTCACTGCCTGGAAGTCAAAATGAATGAAAAATATATTCAAACAATTTGAAATACACAAACACACAACTCTTCTGGCATTCAATTTGGAATATCAAATTGAATGGTTTCAAATTACACTTTTCAATAAGAGAAGTTCAAACGAGAAATATCAAGTTATTGACGAAGTAGAAAAAGATTGTTATTGACCCCTTTAAGTGTGTAATAACTTAAAAAGTTAATTTCTATTAGTATTTTCTTAGATTTTCACGAGTACACATATCAAATAAAATTGTTTTTTACGGATTAAAATTCGCGTATAATTTCGTTACATTTTTTATTTCAGATGACTAATTAACTTACTTACTGACAAACACTTACATCTCGTCTACCCGTGAACACGATTGCTTCAAAGCATTCGAAACGTCGGGTTAAAATAAAAATGTAACCAAATTATACGCGAATTTTAATCCGTAAAAAATAGTTTTATTTGAGTTTACATGTGAATAATGGTTATACATAATATATTGCAATACTAGGACAATGGCAGAGATTGCTCAGCGACAACTAATTAGCTTTCTTGTTGACCTTTGATAAATTATTTATTGTCATTTAATATTCGCAGGTTAGATATGACATTATATATGTTGAATTATCGATTTGGCTTATAAATAATTATCCAAATTAATCCATTTATTTTCAGGTGATAATAGAAGGCAATTTTAAGTATTTATTTTTTATTTTCACCGAGTTCACTTATACCAGAAAGACTTGACTTTACATATACTGAGGTTCAAAACATTTGAGAAAACTCTTAAATGAGCCTAGATTTTTTTTAAACAAACTGAATAAACACATGTCTGCATTCCACTGGAAAAATGGAAATTGGAAATATAGACTTTGGATGTAGGGCGCATCAACTTAGTTTGAGTATATTCATTGATATCTTGAAGACAGTTATTGGAAATGAGCGTTGTGGTTTTTACAATTATCATTTAAGTACTTATATTAATGCAAAATTTGCTGACAATCATTCGTCAAAGTAATTAAGTGCAATTTTCAAAAATGGAGTTACAGTGGTGCCATCTGTTAATATATTTTAATTATTATCGTCAAATTGGTTATTAAATTAAATTAGGATAGTATTAATTCTCTAAGTGAATTAACCGTGCATAATGAACTGATAGGAATAATTAAGGTTTATTTACTACATGTATATAGATAACTTACCTAAATTATTGTAATATTTTATTTAACGTTAAATATTGTTATAAAAATTTAAAAATTGTGATAATGATTCCACAAATACTAGAATCACCGGATTATTTTTTATTATAATACATATCCCTTATACTAAGTACTTTACGTAAAAATAATGAAAGACAGCTCAAAAAAATACAGAAAAATTATTAATTATGAAGTTAATTATTTATTTATTCCTAATTTGCAATTTCTTTACTCTCGTTCAAGAAATCATGATATTTATTATATATAATCTTTATTTAAATTAATTAAAATGATCATTGCATTATCTAAATTAAAAATCATGTATTACATATTCTGTTAGTGAAGCTTTATAAACAGCTAAAATTTGAGATAACTTAAAGACAATATACAGTGTCAATACACATATACTTTTGTAACGCATATACTTACGCATATATTTTTTTTACTCTACTGAGAGGGTATTACTTTGAGCATTACAGCGATAAAAACATCTCTCTATTTTTATATAATATTTATAAAAATAGGTGTCATGTTCTCAGAGAATGAGCTTCAACTGTTGTCTACACCTGCCTTCGCTATCAGAGTCAGTACCTGAACAGAGTCAGTAAAAATAATATTCCAACACCATGGCTCAAAATTTTATTTTGAGTATTTAGTATTAACGTCCCATAAGTTAATTGAAAAAGAATATTTGATTTATAATATAAATATAAATATTTATGGTCTGAAATTATTTCATTGAATAAAGATGAAATCATGTTCACATCATTTATATTTTATAAATATTTAGTTATGATAAATAAATATTGAAAAATTTATCGATACGTGCGTGATGCGATCCGTGACCTTTCGGAAACCCTATGTAGTTAATTATCATAATGATATAGATTTTATTAATTAACGTCACTAGTATGGACAGTTATCGTTACTGTCTTTGTCAGATTAACTAACTTTACATGTTTGTAGAGCCGCAGATTAATAAATTTAATCCAATTATTTATGATTTTGGGACCTTTTTAGCCTTTTCGATAAATAACAATTATTAAGATATATTTAACAATATTAATATCTCTTAACAGTAATAAAATTATTACATTAACTTAAAATATTATTGCAAAATTAAAATAATAAAACTCTGAGGATATTCAAAGTTTTTATGAGCCATTATTCATGTACGGTAATAAAAAAGTTCTGTAATAGATTTTATTTGCAAAATTAAACTAATGACATTACCTTTATCAAATTACCTTATTATGTTAAAAGTTTATCAACCGATCATATTAAACGTTCAAAAGCTTTAAGTAAAAAATAATGTAAGCCCGCGTTTATTATTACATTTTTATATTTAATCCGACGTTTCGGATGCTTTGCAGTAAACGTGTTCGCGGTAAGACGAGATGATGGTGTCATCATCGGGTTAAATATAAAAATGTAATAATAAACGCGAGTTATATCCGAAAAATAGTTTTATTGAAATGTGTAGTACTCGTGTAAATTTTAGAAAACATTAATAATGTAAGCATTGGTCTCATATTATCTGTACAAGGATAATACCCTTTATAAATTATTTCGACTACAAACTTTACTATTACTATTCTATCAGTTACTAACGTGTAAATATGATAAAAAATAACGTACCATATATGCCAGTTTGTATTACAATGAAGGTGAGTAACTTATACGAGGATAGTCATTTAGCAACACCAGCATTCGAAATGTCGAGTTAACTTTAAAAATGTAATAATAAACGCGAGTTATATCCGTAAAATAATTTCATTGATATGTGTAGTACTCGTGTAAATCTTAGAAAACATTAAGCATCTTCAATTTCATCAATTTATAGCGTTGAAATGAATTCCCTTGTTTTACTGTTGAAAAAAAAAAAATATATTGATTATGTAATATGAATTGTTTGTTCTTATTTGTCTCCACCATTGTACAATGTGTATTGTATTTATTGTGGGCTAAGTCCCGGCAGCTTATAATGGACGCACAGTTAAAGTAGGCGTATTTTTTTAATAGCTCCGCTGAATGATTTCATAAATACGCTGGAAAAAACAACAAACAAACGTAATTTGTCAAATTTCAGAAGGTCATGTGGATTGAGAATAGAATCCTCATTATTTTCAACAATCAAAAAAAGTGAAAAAAAAATAAAACAATTAGTAACTGTATTATTATTAGATATTTTGGTGTTATTTTCATTTAGGGTTAAATTAAGTTGTACAATTTCAACTAGATAAAACTATAAAATTTAGGGTTGAAGCAATTATAACGTTATGTTATAATTGATTCATTTTATATAGGTTATAATTTAAGTGGACGTAAGGATAATGTACTACGTAGCTTTAAGCTAAACCGTAGCAACGTAATTGCATAGTGCAGTATAGACGCAAGCAGCTATTAATTGTAAGTAAATTTTCACTAGATTAATGATCTCGAGCTAGGAATATGCAATTACATGATGCTGCATATTTCGGGACAAGGCATTTTCGTTACAGTTTCATAAGAAATACCTACTATAGCTATATGTTAAATCTTTGTAGGATCGTAAATACATAACTTCCATGTATTTTTAGAGATACAGTTAATTTCAGAGAACAACCTAGAATACAAATACTTTAAGTACATTTGTTTTGCATTTAAATATATATTTGTCTTCTTTTCATAAATTTAGTAATATCTGTATATAATGTGATTTAAAATTTTATAGTTAATACTATATAAACACTAAAAATGCACTACTTAATAAATAAAATGGAAATAACATAACATAAGTGTACTATTTTTTTTTTTGGAAGATTTTTCTAATCTTTTTATGTGAGGATCTAAGGTAAAAGAAGGTGTATAAAGAACATCTTTATTCTTTGTTACTCTAGAAATTTTCGACCAAACGAGTAAACCATGCTCGTTTGGTCTGTCTGTCTGGTTCGTTATAGTCTTTGTTTGTTAATTCCTGAGCATCATTGAACTGAATAACGCTGAACGATGCTTTACATGTAATTACGCAAAAAATATTTCAAGAATAACGGTTTAGTAAGTTAACAAATATATATTCATGAATTTACTATATGTTGAAAGCACAGCGTTAATGAATAACAAAATTTGCGTCTTATAAATATCATAAGTTTTCAACATTTGTGAATGTGAATTCCCTTATGTAAAAAAGGTTCAACTACTTTATTTTAGGATCTTCAAAATATTGGTGAGCAGAAAACGTGTTAAGGATCTTTAATCACAATCGTCCCATCCCACCATAAGCTCGAACATAAAAAAGTTTGACTTACGTATTATATTGAATAATATATTGCAGTCGCTGGAAACTATCGTAAAACTATAAAAATATGGAAACAAGATATTAAAGTGTACAAATTTTAGTATTTTATTTTAAAGTAGATAACAGTTCAGTCTGATTATTTGAATAAGATCAAATAATATATGGAAATTAATAATCGGACATTTCTAATATATACACTAGAAGCGCAAGCAGACCTCAATTTTGAATCGCTGCGCTCGCTAAATCTCGATATCTGTTAGCATATTGAGCGAAGCGAAGTGCAAATAGCACTGAAGTTGCATTTACAAAACGTCAACGTATTCTGTCCCCAACTATTTTTAAAGATGAGACATTATTACATTTGCGTTTTTTTTTTCTTTTTTTTTAAAAACACCATCAGACTGATGTCTATCGGTATGCAAAATTTGGAAATTTTCGGATATACTGTTTTTGATTGATGCTTACACAAAGGATACAGAAAAGTCTCTCATAAAGAGTTTCGCTCAATTAGTGACAAAGGTAAAAAAAAATAATTGTTTTTAAGTAAAAATTAAAATATATCGTATTTTATTTCTTAATCGAGCATGATAATTAAAAAATGCAATAGCTATCTCTAAAATTTACAAAAATTTTAATATATGACTGCACCTGTCTTTTCGCAAATACGTGTTCATTATATTATTGACTAAATTCCCACGCCCTGATCTGTTCAAAAAAGCATCTGATACTTAGTTTTTAGCCCTTATTTCAGTATTTAGATCTTGTCCGATAATTTATTATTAAGTAATTTTTCATTGCTATAAAAAACACTAAACAGCAATTCCAAAACATCTCTGGATCTAAATTTAGAAGACACTTAAAGACGGATATCCCATGAACTGCCATGATGGCTGTGAATAATATATCTAATGATATATTGCTTGGGACAAATATATCTATCTACAAATGCAAAACATACATTTTAACATTTATAAAACATATTCCGTTCTATTTAATATATATTTCTCATTGACTTACTATTTTAAAAATAATTTGTGCACATACAAAATATGCTGTTAAATTAATGAAATTATACAAGTCTCTTTATTTGAAAAACCGAAAAGTATGTATGCCAGTAAATACGATGATAACAAATATTTTATTTCAAGTTAAACTTATTGAATTAAACATGTATTTCTACATTCAGTTGGTTTATAGACATGTCAAAAATGAACACAGGTGCTAGTAAAAGCTACTTAGTTCCCATCACGCTCAGTACTAATTGGTCTCTGAGAAGACGATTAATTAAGGAGAGTTGCACAGTTTCACCTTGCATATGTTATGTATACTCTGTATGAATTTAAGTATGTTAAACTGTAATACAATATGCCTATACCTTAAATAAATAAAGATTTAAACTTTTGTATATCAAATACATTATTTTATTGTTGTTATATATTTGCAAATTATATTAATTTTTACAGTTTAGTTTATTGACTTTTTCCTCGAACTTTTATATATTGGTATAAAGTTCAATAATATCGATTAGATAATTACTTGCTTTCTATTTATTATGAGAACATCAAGTTTATTACGCCATATTTTTTTTAGGCCAGAGTTTTTATCGCTTATAAGTTGAGTAGGTTCCTCTAGTTGAATTTAATGAGGTATTTATTTATTTATTTAAATCGCTATGGCACAAATTCAAAAATAATCTACAAAGGCGAGCTTAGTGCTACAAAAATAATGTCTACCAGACAACCTGACGAAGTACAAGAGAGACTGTTGGTAGGCGTGCAAATTATGTACAAATTAAAAATAAGAAAAGACAAAGTAAAAATATCTATTTAAGAACTCTAAACGCAAATGTTATATATAGTTATAAAATATTTATATATAAATTATCATTATTACAGAATAATGATAATTTATATGAATATTTTTATAAATTACATAACTTATAAAAATATATATATTCAATTAATAGGTACTGACATAAAAAACAGATCAACCTTAAAAAAAGTGTTCAGTAGTAGGAATTCTGAAACGCAAAGTTTGATATGCTGTCAATGTCATGTCATTTCATATTACGTCCATTTAATTTTCACTACTTAATCTTAAACCTCATGAGCAGAGATCTAAGTTTAAGATTAGTTATAATTAGTTGACGATTAATAATACGTAACTTGAAGATTAATAATACTGAAATATACATTACTAAACCGTGCAATTGACGAAATTGGAATAGACTCATGTTAGTACATTAGTGTGGTATTCGTATGCATGAGCTACAAAATCATACTATTAAAGCTCTCCGAGGAGAGCTTTGTGTACGATTCAGTGTAACTTCATTTCTAACTACTGAAAGCACAGGTAAGCTAGTATATATATAATTTTCCATGAATCCAAAAACATTACATAATATTATATTTCAAGGAATCAGATAGAATAATCATGAAAAAATAACAATTAAAGGTAATTACGATAATTACAGACCACATCAATTATTTCTCACACTTCCAAAGTTTTCGCACGCAAAGCAATAACCTTCCAACTGAAACTGGCAGAGCTTCCTCTTGTATGTGACTTCTTCGAGAATTCATGAAATGAAAGAAGCTTCTTTCATTTTTCATCTCCCCTATCTGACATCTTTGTTGATAACAATAAAAATAGTTAGTACAGTACATGGATCATTAATTGTAAGTAAAATACGAATATAATGTATATTTAGGGATAAGACTTGAAAAATGCATAAAAAAAAACAATATTTGACTATTCGATAAATGTTAATAAATTATATAGAAATTAATAAATAATTATAATAACCTAAAATCTACTGAAGATGATGAGTAATTAACGAAATATATGGTTAGAAGTTTACCTCAAGGAAGCATATATATCCATCAGAGCGCTTAAGATCAGACCCACGTCAACCTGATGTATCGTTTAGCGTCTTCAAGGCTTCCGGTGTCTTAGAATAGGATTAATGGAGGCTGATGACATGTTCTTTCAGATAAGTAATTTTTAAAAACACATTGTTATTTTACTTTGAACTTTTAATACTAAATAGGACTATTTTACATTTACAAACGTTACATAGTAGATGCAAATTTCGAGAAACGCGATATCAGTATTTATTTTATGTATTTATTTATTATACCTAAAGAATATCTGAAACCAATATCTTATTTTGAATTTTAAAAAAGGTTACCTACACACCAGTAAAACAAAGTCTTTTGAAAATAAAGTGCAAGTACTGCAAATGCATTCCAAAAATATATTAAAATATAAATGGTTCTATCAATTTGTAATTTGATTACTATATATACAGAAAATTAGGAAAATGTAAAATGTAGGAAACGTATAAGATATATAGGGACATTTTTATTTATTTATATTCTGAAAAATCTAGTCATGCTTCTGTATGTAACACAACTTTGAGTAGGTAATAATATTATTTGTTTTAATTTATTTTTAGTAAAGTAGACATTAATTATTTCGAAGATTATAAGAAAATTACACGATTGAGGCTGTAACTAACATTTCATAATATAGTTTTCTAGTTATCTGGGACTAAAGGGGGTTGTTTAAACAGAATAGTTCTGAAGTCAGCCAGAAGTTAAAAATATAGTATATAAAAAAAAAACAAACCAACCAGTTATTATCTTTTGCGAAGAATTTACCAAGCATATTATACAAAAAAACCTTCACCAAGTCTTCATACTAAGTGAATTTAAATTACATCATATCTAGTATAAAAATAAGACTAGACATAACACATTAGGGTCTAGTATACACAAAAGACTAGACATCACACATCAGGATCTAGTATACACAAGATATTAGACATCACATATCAGGGTCTAGTATACACAAAAGACTAGACATCACACATCAGGGTTTAGAATACACAAAAGACTAGACATAACACATCAGGGTCTAGTATACACTCAAGGGTAAAAAACTTACTAGCAAAAAAAGCAGCACACTCATCGGAAGTCCAGTCTCCTCTCCATGATATCATAAAGTGCGCGTCTACATACATTAGTTTTCCACGGGTAAAAAGTTAAAGCTCATAGCGGCGGTTTTGGATGACCTTTGTTACTTATGAGGACCGCACATTCCAGGATCCAATTTCCATTTAGATTGTGCGTACTTAATAATAAAAACTAAATCGTTGTTTTGAAATTGTTTTGGTAGTTTACATTCTTTATTAACGTAATCTTTCTTTCTTGTCTATCTTTTTTTTCTTTATAAGCTCGGCTGTACTTTGCCGGGCTATCTCCGGCAACAGTCTTTGCCGGAGCGTCAAATTAACGATGAGCAATCAACGCCTACGTCTTGTACCAATGCTTGAATAACAGGAGTAGTCCCCGCAGCACCGATTAAGACTTTTAGAGGAGAACTAGAGTTGACTTTTGGTTATTAATGTTAAGTACAAGCCGCAAATGCAACAATTCGCCAGATACAAGTCGTCGTAGAATAGGCAATATTTAGAAAAAGCATCTACAACTATTAAGCTTTTAGAGCGTTACAATCAGAAATTATCCTAAATTCAATACCTATGAGATTATGGAGGAAATGACGCAATGCTGTAACTAGTGCCAGGGTTTTTAACTAGTACGAGTGGTACCACACTGCACCTTTTCCACAAAACCATTATTCCTGAGGCCACAGTCCCCTAATGTCATCAAAGGATCAATGTTAAAACACTCAATAGCTTAGGTATGAATAAAACCTGGTGTACAGAGGTGGTTAGTACACGTTGCTAAATATTTACTGCTATTAACTGATAAAGTAGGGATTCTGAAGAAAAAAGGAACTTTGAGGAACAAGAAAGTCTCTTAAGAAAATGGATCCAGATGAAAGAATAGTGAAAAATATTATTTTCTGGCTTCTATCGAAATTCATACTGAACAGCGGTGTTTTTAATTACGACCCCCTCAACCAAACCCAGAAACCTAACAATAACATATTATTCCACAACATCTTGTTTCAATTTGATCCCTAAGCTGCACAATAATCGTCAATGGCATCAATATATAAACAAATCTCAACCCAATTATAAGTATATTCCTTATTACCTTTGTAATTATAAGAGTCTCGAACAACAATGTAAATACAAATTCATTGGATTTTCAGAAGTAGAGAAAAGTCTTGATTTTATTAGAGAACAGATAGAACCTCTCATTTGTTTATTTTCTATATGTATGAAACTATGTATGTATCACACTATTGTCAGCGAGAGTCAACAAAAAATATATAAAATAAAGTATATAATACAATTTGTCTAATAAAACCCTAAAATTAATGAATGTGAATAGTATTTTTCTTATTTTTCCCTACCTCTGTACAATATGTATTATATGTTTATATGTATATATCTTATGAGGTATTGATAAACTAATATATCATAACAGATATGGTTAATTTATCAAAAGATCTGACTTCTAAAATTTATATAAATTTATTAACTTAAATTCTTTTTTGGCATTTCCCACGTTTGTAAACAAATGTATTTACATTTATGTATTATTTTTGTTCGTTACCTGTATATTTGGATACGGTTATGTATTTATGTTCTTGTCCCTATAAATCTGATCCATCGTAGATGATCTCAACGTGATTTATATTAGTTTAAGGACTTTATGACTAGGGATTAATCGTTTTGGGGTTTTGAAACACGGAAAATATAACATGTGTTTGAATTATAATTTAAATATATGCTAAAGCTATAATATGATTACTTTATTGTGGTTGTTATTGAAATTGACTTCAATAACAAAAAATATAAAAATAATGTAATAATACATAGTAACATGTACTTGACTTCGTATGAGGATCTTTCTGAAATTTAAAATTATTAAGTCATTAAATCATTTCGTCAGTGGTCAATATAATTCATATTTTAAAATGGTGTGTGGTGACGGTGTGCTTATAAAAAAATATAATATGTATATAAAAAGATAATATTTTTAAGAATATTTTTTATTTTTGATTTCCTAAAAAAAATATTATTTATAACTATACAATTTTTGATTTTTAATGTCGGTTATTATTTTCAAAATTGTTTTATATTACCCTTATAACATTCAGAGTTGTTGCTTTTCTTTCACAGCCATATTTCATAAATATTTAAACCATATCAAAGCAAAGCTAAGGCTAAGTCACAACTAAGTTATTAAAATACAAATGTCCCTGAGGTGTGTCCATCCCCATTCTGGCCCACGCACTTGTTTACAATATAGACATACGTACAGCTCCCTTACTATTTTATTCAGACGTGTACTTTCGTTAAACTTTATCAAAGTATCATTTTCAAACAAAATTTTAATTAAACAAAAAATTATTTTTTAATTCAGGCTCAAGTTGGTATCAACGTTTACTGAAAATCAGTGTAAGGAAGACTTTTAAAGATAAATAAATGAAGAGTTTTTTGTGAGGACTTCTTCCTCTTTTTATATCTTACTTGTTACATTATTTCTTTATCGCATAGACATTATCACAAGAATCTAGCAGGCGGGTTCATTTACTTTTTTATCTCCCAATACCAAATAACGGATATAGAAAAAGAATACATAATACTAATATTACACTGATTATTAGTAATGTTATTATTTGTTTGTTTCTTACTATTAAATGTGTAAATTGATGATACTAAATATAATAGATAAAAAATAAGTTACGATTACATTTATAGAACATCTAACATAAAATATATTTCCGTTATGACTTTGTGTGACACGCAATGATACCAACAATACACATTGTAAAACGAAGGTAAATCGGCATATCATGTCGAACACATGACGCTTCTCATATATTATGGATTTAACTTTATTTTTAAAGCACCTCTAAATAATTATTCTATTCAGATAATAATAAATTTAAAAAAATTATCCTATATTTGGAGAATATTGTTGATATATAGTTCATATTTTTCAATATTTTTCTGGCAACAATTTAGTAATTGGTTTCTCAAACACGACAAAATACATTATAACTTAACTTACATTCTGTAAAAAAGTATATGAATATGCATTTCAATTATTATAATTTATACAATTTTAATAATTTATTATATAATTATAGTATCGTGAGCAAATAAATCATTCAATATCGCGTTAGTAGAATGACCAGTTTACGACAGGTCTGTATAAAGTGGTTTACGTATATTAAGTAAGGGTAATAAATACAAACTTTTTCTTTTATTATATTCTTTTATTTCTAATTTATTATATAAGAAATGATTAATGGAACTAACGCCACTCATGGTAATTTAGCTCAACTCATTTAATATAATGTCTGAACTATAAAGTGAATTAAAAAAAATATAGCGTGTGTTGCTTATTCATAATTTTAATATTATACAATATTCTTTAATAATGTCGCAGTTAACTTTACTTCACGATTAATGATTTATAGTTTATTTTAAAAGGAATTTCTTATAATATTAATGTTACTCTTACTATTTTTAAGTTATTTTTTTACGATGCACGTTCATTTTAAAAATTGTCTTTAAAACAACTTAGTGGTGAAATTGTGTAGCAACTCGACGATGTCACTAACTCTTTTCTGGCGCTTTTGTGAGATAATTTAGTTTATTTTTAATGCTGTTAGTGTATTAATATTCTCTTTAAATTACCTGCTTTAGAAGATTTTAATTTTAAAGCACTTTATTATACTTAATAAATAAAATTTTTTAATTTCAAAGCACTTAATAAATAAAATTAATAATATTTTTTATAAAATACATATTAAATATATGCATCGGACACATGACAATAATACTATGGCATGTATTGTAATACTTTCATTCTGATTTTGATAAACTTATGGTTTAACAAAATTCTTGAAAAATATTTATTAATTGTTGAAAAAATAAATGCAGGGTAAAATTTCACGATACAATTGTGAAATTATAAAACAATGTCATTCCTGTAATTACTCATACATACAAACATACTCACTTATCACATGACACAGTTCAGGAATTGTGACGGAATGTAATAGACCTCGTTATTTAACATCAATAATTAATTTAATAATTTTAATTGAATACATATATTTGAATTAAATTTTGTTTATTTTAATTAAATAATAATAATTCAATTTAACTACTATTTGAAATTGAATAAATTTAAAATGTTTGGTGATGTTATGTCAATAGTGAAATTATTTTGTTATTATATTATTATTTAAAATAAATAGAAATTATTTTCAGTTTCCAAGCAAATACTTTATTAAGCATTTATTGGCATAACAATTTAAATAAATAATTTTAACATATTTGGTTTCGTTTAAAATCAAATAGACCATTTATTATACCATAAAATATAGCACAGATAAAAATAATTTGAACATGACTATTGTATATCAAATATTATTATCTTAATGCCTTTCACCAAACTCAGTATACTTAAAATTTAAATATTAGTATATTTGATTAAGAGGTAACATTAAAAATAATTAATATAATGTATATTTACAATACAGGTGTATATAACACTGGTCGTAATTAATCTTAACCAAGGATTATATAACATAATGATTAATTCATCAAAGGTCAATATAACAACTAATTAGTAAGTGCAATGAACCGCGAGAACTGACATTGTTATATGTAATTAACAGATGACTATATTATATAACGTGGCTTTATATAGACATGATTATTGATGAACATAACGACAGTTAAAACGCTTGTCATAAATAAAATGTTAATCATTTTATTTGCACATAGTTGATAGAAAAGTCAGTGAAAGTCATAGTTTCAATTTGTAATTGCACAGGAGACTTTATAACAAAAAAGTGAGTAATTTGCGGATAATTTAAACAAAGAAAAGCTTTAAATACGTGGTCCTTAACTCCCTGATTAAGGAAGATGTTATCACACTGATTTTCGAAATCGGTTTTTAGTAGTAACTTTACGCTTTGAGGTGTACTAAGTAATTCTTGATACTTTTTAAAAACTTCTTTATTGGTGTGTGTTTTTATAAAAACACTGAAACTATTTTCTTTATTAATTTTCTTTTTTCTTTTTCTTTAGTAATTTTATAAGTTTTTTAAAGACCGATTAACGGTCACCTAAGCGACTTATAAAATTACTATTAAAAAGGTTGGATCCTGCAACGAGAAACGAAAAAACGAATAGTACAGATAATAATAATAATGATAAAAAAGGTTATATTACAAATTGAGTCGATCGCCATACTATAATATCTAGAGCGCCTGTAAACATTTTGTTCTAGTATTTTACTTGTTTAGATTGATTGTATGTATGGGCTATGTATGACTAAAACTATTTTAGGCAATTAAGAGGCTTAGGTGTTTGTCTCTTAATTCGTTAGAGATGAAACCGAGTAACTAAGCCTACTATTTAGATTTAAGTATCTTATACATGTACGTAGCTTTAACTACGCCGTAGGAAAGCAATTACATAGAGCAGTTTATAGTGTGAAAGGGGCTTTAATTGCAGCGTCTAAATTCACGATCTCGAGTCAGCGACATGCAATTATATGACGCTCCATATTTTTGAACGTTTCATGCTTTGTGAGGTGTAAATATATCTTTTTGTTGTGTTATATAAAATGTTTTATAAAAATTATAATAGTTTTAATTTTTTGTAGTAAAGAAAAATTTATTATTTTGCAAAATTGAGTAATAAACCAATTAGAGTACTGATTAGTAAAATTGTGAAAAATAAAATAAGTTACCAGAGTATCGAAAATTAACATAAAACCAGGTTATCTGTACATCTTAATCTCACGTGAGCAACACAAGATATGGTGCTTGCTGTTAGTACTATATATTTAGGCTATTAATGTTTTTATTTTTATATTTCTTACTGTAAGTGTTTATATGAATTACCAATATACAGTGCACTTTATAGTCCCTAATATTATCAAATTATAAAACAAATAAGAGTTTATGATAATGTTTGTGATGTTAACATTTAACAACAAAAGAACATTTTTTTTTAATGCCACTGTTAATTTAATTATTAATATAAATATTTTTTACTATTTTCATTATTAATATAATCCTATTAGTTACAGACGAATGTACATAAATATGTATGAATGAACATTTGAACCGCGAGCTTTCACTAATTTCACATAAATCATTTAGGATTTGAAATAATGACAGCAAAGGCTACTTTAATGTCTGGATTAGATTTCGGCAATGATATTTATGTAGTATATAACACACAGAAAAATCTGATGGAGCTATAAAATTCATTACATTCACAATAAAAAACAAAAATAAATCCATTATCTGTTTTGAGGAGTTCATTTGAGAAATCATTATGAAAAAAAAATGTATGTCAAACACTTAAATCTTATCCAAATTGATACAATAGGACTTCAATTAATATATAACAAAAATGAAAATTAATTAATTAATTAGTTAACTTAATATATGATGGACTTTGCAATAGCTAGTATTATATACATATAATTAAATTGAATTCTTTAGAATATAAATCATTTTAATAAAATCGCTCAATAGTGTAGCCATCTTTTCAAATGAGAGAGTGTGTGAGTGAATCGCCTTTAGCGATCTGATTAGGCACTACAATATTAAAAAATACAAAATAATTTACTAAATATGAATTTTATAAATATAATTCATGTTTCAAGAATGTAAGACTATCCTTATAACAAAAATTCAACATATATGAGAGAAGCAAAAACGTGTTAGGGATTTTTATTACAACACGTCCGATCCCGCCATACTTTTACCACACGCATGAACATGAAAAAGTTTTACATCAATATCGTATACGATAACATATATTTTCAGTAGCAAGAAAGTGTCAAAAAATATTGAAAGTACCTACAAAAATAAGTTACTTTTGTATGTGAGGTACGAAATAACTTTATACTTCACTAATATTCAATATGAATTTTGAATCAGTAGTGATAAAAATGCAATTATATATACATTTAATACTGGTATCAATCCAAAATAGGATTCGCAATGAAATGGCGGATTGCAAATTTTTAGTACAACCCCAGAAAAATATATCATATGAAAGGGCTTGATTTGTAGAATAAAATTTCATATAATATAAAAGTATAAGATGGCTACCATCACAAAATGGTAGAATATATATTTTAGTGAAACCTACTGTTGTTATTAAGTGAGAATTCTTGAAAAGTATAATATAGATTACCATGGATTTGTGATTTACTGACATTAAAATAAATGAACAACATTTGAACTATATGAATTAACTATAAAAGACAAGAACATAACGATATGATTATTATTATAATTCTGGTATCAGACGAACAGTATTAACAGGTCAAGAATTATTTACAAAAAAATATTGTCATACTACAGTACTCTTCTTTTTAAAAAATAACTTATTCTAAACCTTAAATTATAAAGATAAGGTCTGAACAAAAGATCTAATATTTATGCTTTCAATATTATATCTTTTCATACAGAAATCTCCTATTTCTTGACTCTATATCTATCTTTATACATTTATCTTTAAATAAATGAATTTTTAGTTTTATATAATTGGAATAAAATATAAGGAAGTCACAAAATGACACAATCTGTCACAAACAATGGTCACAATCTTTCCAAAGTAAATAAACGAATAATACAGTCAATTGTTAACAGATTAAGTAAAAATAACTTTTTTTTACTACACATCAAAAAATTTATTATTTTAATAACTTGATTATAGAAAAAGAATTTATTTTGAAAATGTTTGACAATTTACTAAAAATTTAAGCTGATTATAAATTATCGTTTTTTGTTTTTTTTTTCATCCATTGTTTCATTAATTTTATTTTTTTTCATTTCTATAGGTATCATTACCGTTTGTGTTTTACGTTTTATTATAATTATTATTTTTTTCTGTAATTTAAAAATTATAAATTTGGTTTACTTTGCATTACATCCACTTTTATTGTAAACTTAGTGTAATAGTGTGTATGTGTGTGTATATAATACATGAATACAGTTTCCAGTAAAAGCTTCTTTCTATCAAGTATAGTTTCAGCTGCTGTCGGGGAGAACAAATAATTAGAAAAAGTTGTACAATACCACTTCCCAGATGCGATACACCTAAATGTGCAATATCTAAATTTAAACATTTTTAACACTAATGCAATATTTTTAAATTATTACCTTTACCTCGAGTTTGAAAGACATACAAATTTACAAATAGTCGCTTAGAAACATCTTCTTATAAACCGTTATAAACGTTTATTCTTTACACATTTAGTTTTTCTTATTGTGGTTTTAATTTTGCTTCGACATATGAGTATAATACGTATTGTGTTAAAATATACTATGATCATAAAATAATAAAGTAATATTAAATTGAAAGAAATTATCAGAACAGTCGAAACTTATCCTATAAACAAACATGTCTCGAAAACGACTTGATACGATTTTCTCCAAATTATGGTTGAAGCATACAATATATAGCAAGTATGATAAAATATTTTTAAACATTTTTAAAGTATAATGTTCGAGTAACATAGATGTCTTGTATCTTGAATTTATTAGCCAATATTAGATATATAAAAGTTACATAGTTGATATAAAAGTATTGTATTGATTGATTTATAAATATAGTAATGAAATGGAGCAATTCTTAAGATAGTTGAACAGGAATTTATTCATAAATATATAAAAAAAATGTCATGATCTAAGTATGACATACATTTTACCCGAATTAATTTATATATAGATCAAATTCTGTTTTCCTCCTTCAAATAAATTTGAGTGGAAAAAGTAACAATATAATTGTTCTTGAATGGATGTTTTTATATGAGACTAAATAAATTATTGTAAGAGAAATATCGCTTTCTGTTTATAGAAAACATTTGCGAGAACGCGTTCTTATTATCTTATCTCTTTATCACTTCACTTTGACATTCTTGAGCTCGGGTCATTTCGGGTCTATTGTTTCTTAAGCTAAGGACATGCTTTTGTTAGATGTCACACGGTCACTGTACACCTCAACAGTGTAAAGAACAAAGACTTCAAAACTTAGTATTGGATAAATAATTATATTTGATAAATTTAGCAGTCAAGAGAAATAACATTTAAAGTTCCTTAGACTATTTAGGATAAAGAATTTTAAATATTACGTCTTGTGATATTTATTAACTTCTATATAACTATTCTTTTAATATATATAGCGACATGAAATACGAATGCGATACATAGGTTTCGTCTCAATTCTATATATCTTAGTTTTTGTTAAATGTAATTGTCAGTATCTATTAAGGTTCAAAACCTTTACAACAAATATATTATATATAATATAATAATATACGCACAGAAATAACATTTAAAACGTAAAAATATTAACGAATGAATTCTCGTCTCCACTTATATTACTATAAGTTACAAATCCTATGAAAGAGCTTAGTTTCGTCCACTGGCAAAGTAAAAAAAATAATTAAGTTGTACAGCGTCCAAGTCTCAAAACTATTTCATTTAAAGAAGTTTTTTCGATTGTTCGTAGATAATTCTAACGTCTATATATTTTAAGTTATAACTATTATTCATTATTCATTATTGAGTGTTATCAACTTCCGATTCGGCGTATACAACTCCACTTCATAATTAGAATATAATGGATTGTGGAGTTTTCCGGTTCAACATAGAAGAATAATAAACGAGGCATATGCATGTAATCTATATTAATAAATATATATATATATTTTTTTCCGTTGGAAAAACCCGTTACGGGTACCCCGTCGGCCCAGCGGGGTGACGGGCGGGGGGTTATGTGGGACTACCCGGCAGCATAGAGGATGCTGCCATTTTTAAGGCTACCCACTAAAACACCAACGGTTGCCGTCTTCGCCATGATGGAACGTAACGGGATCGCGTTAATACACACAGTGACGCCCCGGCGAGATATTAATAAATATTAGTTAATGTGATGCAATTAATTTAATTCATCAAATTCGGTTAGCAATATTTGAGGAGCTTGTTAAATCTTGTAAAAGTCTATGTAGAGGGTAGATTTAGTTAATGTTAGTTATCTATAACAGTCGCGAAATATAGAACAAGTGGAAAAGCTGTCCGACTGTGAAGAAATACGTGAAATGTAATAACTGTATCTTTGTTTGACATCATCCTGTCTGTACGTCCGTTTACGTATGTGTGTTATTGAAAAAATGTAGAATATTTTGTATCTCGTTTACAAATAATTTGTTGTCCGCAATAGTTGCTTAAATTATTTTGTTCATTTACTAAAGATTCCATTCAGAAGTTCTAGACATAATTAAATTAAATTACATTTGATAAAATATTTCTTGCAATATAAAATTAAAAAAACATAATCGCTTAAGTGCTTATTGTTAAGACTTGCTTTGCTTATGTAAAGATTCCATTCAGAAGTTCTAGACATAATTAAATTAAATTACATTTGATAAATTATTTCTTGCAATATAAAATTAAAAAAATATAATCGCTTAAGTGCTTATTGTTAAGACTTGCTTTAAATGATGCGCAGTACTTGTAATACAAACTTTATTGTCAGATAACTTGTAATTAATAAAACAATCAATCACAATAACATTCTGATATTAATAGGTAGGTGTCGCTACTGTTGCCTACATTCTTGAAACTGAACTACTTATTTAACGTTTTTGTCATTAAAATTATAATAAACAAATATTAATAACAATATATAATTGTAACAATTAAATCTGGTTGTAGCATCTTTACCATGTTTTTAATCTAACTCGTTATTAAAATGATCAGTATAAGCTTATAGATGCTATGCCTGTCTTGATAAAGACTTCATTTTTCAAGACGAGTTACTAGGTAGTTTTTTGACCAATAGTGACGTCATCATAGATTCTAGTTTCAAGTTCTATTCAAGCTGCAAGTAAGTAAATACGATGATATTATTTATCGACGATTCTCTATGCATAAACACAATAAAATATCATATATAATTAAACCAAATATTTATATTTAGTTCACGAAGAAAATTAACATTAAATGTTTAAAAGTAAATCAATGTAAAAGCTATAATAATTAACTCTCTGATTGATGAAGCTATTGTAATCACCGCGATTTAGACATCAATTTTTATCAAAATTAAAAATAAAACAAAAATACAGACACTGATAAGTATCATATTTGATAAAAATTATTAAAACAGTAATATTTTAAAAAAAAGCTTATAAAATATATGTACATATTAATTTATATAAATATATACATAAATATAATTTTTCACCAATAACATTTAATGTACTGACACTCAGCCTATGTTGAGCTCGAAAACTGAACATGTCCCAAGGTCGAGCGCTCCCTTTCAGCGAACGTCTGATTTTAGTGTTCCAGCAACAGTGCAGATGTAAATAAAAATATTATAACTGAAATTTTAGATTTAATAAATTTTTTAATTACTTGATTCCTATAATAATGTTATTCATAACTTGTTTTAAACATTAACAGCTATAAAAGTTTTACTCAACATATCGTATTCCGCTCTGATATGCACCGTTGTAGAATAAAAGTCTATCACCGGTAGCGCACTGGAAAATATATTTATTACAACCTAACAGTTTTCTATTTCCCGTCGCCGGGAAACAGCTGTTTGAATCTGTGTCTTCCTATTATTGTATTATATAGGTATAGTTATGTTATTCGCAGCTTCGAATCGTAAATATACAATACATATTAATGTATTGTACAATACATTAATATGTATTGTACAATACATTAATATGTATTGTACAATACATTAATATGTATTGTATTGTATGTATTATTAAATAGTGTTTAAATTAATATTTAAAACATATAATAGCTATTTAATTTAAAATTTAAACCATCAATTTTAAATTTACACAAAAGAAAATATTTAAATAAAAAAATGTTAAAGATTTAACTCAACTACGTTTTTACATATTAAAGAGTTAATTTTATAATATGGAAACGTTTAAAATGAATAAAATATTAATTAAAATTCAAGTATATATACAAGTTAAATTAGTAAAAAATTTAAATATGTAATACTAAAAAAAAAATTGGACATCTTAATCAATCAGCTCAAATATAACGAATATGGAGAAACTTCCATACACTTACACCCCATTTAAGAATATTTTATAGTGTATCTCAAGTGCTTCATTACGTCATTATAGAAGTCTGCTGTGTAAATTTGTTTCCATTATCACCTTAGACCAAGACAAACTCAGTTCATTTTAGTGGCGAAATTTTATTTTTATATGATTTATTTTTAGTTTTGCGATGATAAATCTGCCTTTCAGGACATTTCTTTTCTGTTTTATTCATAATCTTTATACCTTTATACATGTATAAAATCATCCTCAAATTTAGAGATTTTTTCTAAATATTATTATTTGGTTTGTTTTTATTATTTATAAATAATTTTATCAGAGTTAATATAATAATAATTATTAAACTTGGTATTTTATTTCCCTTATATTTTAACAACATATAAGAAAAATTAAAATCTAACTTTATACATACATATTTCATGATATTTTAGATTTTAAATGTATGCAAAGTTATCAAGCGCGCTGTCAGTAACGACGTAATCTCCGTTCGCTCAATGACGAGAGCCACAGAATTTCCTTCAGTTATACACACGTATCAAGTACGACAACATGGCGGACGAGTACATCCGAATTTTCTTTACTTAATGGACTTTGATTTTCTTATCATATTAGGATAAATCAGAAAGAGTTTTTTTAATATAATTGTAGATGGTGTGGGCAATCTTTTTAATGTTCTATAATCTACAAAGATTATATAGTAAATTTACATAATAAAACATTTTCTTCAGTATAATGATAGTAATTTATTTTACATGTGTACAAATACTTGTGTATTGGACTTATATTTTAGTAAAACATTTGCTTTATAAAATTATTTAATCATTTTATCATTTTATTAACAATCGTTCTTTACTTGCGAAAATTTATTTCAGATATAAAAGTGAATTCCAGCAGAATCTGTGCTTTCCTTAATAGAGTTAGATTATGCATTGCATTGAAAACTAAATTGAATTGTTGAACAAACTGCTTCAAGTATTCAACAAGATGTATGTGAACTCGATCTTCATGTTGAGAACATGACTAAATTGTTTATAGTGAACTAGTGTTGTATATATTTAAAGAAAAAACTTTTTTTACGAAACTAAAATTAAGATGAACAACTTGTCACTTCATTATTGTAAAGAGAAAATTATATTAATCAAGTATTATATTTTTGTCTAAGGTTGCCTATGAATAATCAAAATGAAATGAAATGAGATGAAATGAGATAAAATGAAATGAAATGAGATGAAATGAGATGACATGAGATGAAATGAGATGAAATGAGATGAAATGAGATGAAATGAGATGAAATGAGATGAAATGAGATGAAATGAGATGAAATGAGATGAAATGAGATGAAATGAGATGAAATGAAATGAAATGAAATGAAATGAAATGAAATGAAATGAAATGAAATGAAATGCAATGAAATGAAATGAAATGAAATGAGATGTAATGAGATGTAATGAGATGAAATGAGATGAAATGAGATGAAATGAGATGAAATGAGATGAAATGAGATGAAATGAGATGAAATGAGATGAAATGAGATGAAATGAAATGAAATGAAATGAAATGAAATGAAATGAAATGGAAGTCAAGTGAAGTGAAGTGAGGTGGTGAGGTGAGGTAAGCTGAGATGGCTGAGCTGCCAGACATCATTTACTTGTATACATACTTCGAATCCGTCAACATGTAGGCCCATTAGATTATTGTTATGAGTTTAATAAATAAGTTTTAACTAACGTTATTTCTTTTTGCAACCTCCGGCTGCAGACTTTATAAATCGTATTTATAAGTTATTGTACAAAAAAAATTAAGAACACAAACGCTTCACATATCCATTCCATTGAAGTGAAATCGAATGAAAAACATTCAAAAAATTTCAAATATACAAACACACAAGACTTCTGGCATTCAATTTGGAATATCAAATTGAGTTGGTTTCAAACTACGCTTTTCAATGAGAGAAGTTCAAAAGAGAAATATCATGTTTTTGCTGAAGTACCATTCACCTGAAAGTGTTTTTAATTACATTTTTTTAACTTAAAGTTTTTGCTGAAAAAGTTTTGTCAAAAATAAATATATAACAAACGAAATAGGTATCATGCAACCAATTTACTATATTCTTACCGTTGCGATTTAAACTTTTACAAAGAAACCTGCTTTTTTATGACGCTTATTATGTTTCGTATGTTGATTATATTCATTTATTTTATTTAATAAAATTAATTTAAATATTATACAAATAAAAATAAAGACAATGCCCGATTTTTAACCACGTCTGAGAAAGCTACAGAAGAATTTCTGAGAATATATGTTCAAGTATAAATGATTATATACTTAAGTTAATTAATCGCCATCTTCAAAAGTAATTAGCACTCCCTTAAAGAATACTTACGAGTTTATAAAACAACTGTAGTCGGTTCCAACTTGTGTTTACAAAATTGTTACGCAGTAAAATTATAGCGCTTTATGATAACGATGTTACCTTTTATTAAAGTTAGCATGAAATGAAATTTTCCTTATATTTTTTATAAAACTATTCTTTTACGGATTAAAACTCGCGTATAATTTGGTTACATTTTTATTTTAACCCGACGTTTCGAATGCTTTGCAGCCATCGTGTTCATAGACGAGATGTAAGTGTCTGTCAGTAAGTCAGTTAATTAGTCATCTGAAATAAAAAATGTAACCAAATTATACGCGTTCTCAATATTTTTTATAAAACATTCTCTTTTTTCGCTATGATTATACTATTTTTAAATTATTTATTCAACTTTTGCAATCTCAAGAACTGATAACTTAGTGCTATTTATGTCCTAATGTGTTATTACTGATGCGACTTTTTATAACAATTGACTTTATATATGTAGAAGTTTTTTTTAGATTTACAACATGGATAATTTATTTTGGACAAAATATTATTCATTTTAATTTATGTAATAAAATTAAACATTATGTTAAGCATCAAGTTACATGAAATTTCATAATTTTGTGTATTCAAGAGTTGATTATTAATGTCACTGAGGTTTTAAGTGATTGAGTTGACGTGGAGGAGATTATTGATTATATGAACTTAATTATTTATCTTATTTATACTGTTTTATTGATCATTGATATTTATTAATACATTAATAAAAATATTTAATTTATACTGTTTCATTATTTGTTTTATCATGTAAAAATATATTTAAAAATAAATATGAAGCTAGATATTCTATGGACAGCTTGTCACTTCAGTATTGTAAAGAGAAAATTATATAAATTAAGGTGAGGTGAGGTGAGGTGAGGTACATAGAAATGATATACTTAAAGATATATGCTTCACTCTATTTAATTTTTTTACAAATTAAGTAATAACTTTTACGAGCCCAATTATAAAGTAAGATAATTTTAATAAATAATACATTTTAACAAATTTAAATTACTAAACCTTTATATTATTACAATAACACGTGGAGCAACATTTTTCCACTTTACGTGAAAAAACCATTAACTAGATGAAAATATTTTTTTTTACATTTTTTTAAGTTTATGCATCATTAAACCTTGCTTTATCGAATAAACTTAATAATGTTATGAAGTCTAAGAACAAAGAATATACATATATGTATATATATGTACAAATATATTACAAAAATTTAAAACACCAGAGATTTCTCTGAAACAACAACCTTCTGCTGTCCTTTGTTAAATAACTGAGTATCAATTTTATTAATATTAAAATATAGTTATATTGCAGACCAGAATTTTATTGTTAAATCTGGTGTTTTACTTGTAAATCAGATACTTTAAAATAGTAGTTAATTTTAAATAAGTTCATAAATTTTTGGATTTTCTTAAATCTACTAATAAATTTTTATATACGTTAATACATTTTATGAACATAATGAAAGACACTTCAATAATTGAGACGAAAATATATATATATATATATATATTTTTATAATAAAATGTAGTTGGATATTATTCTTTGCTTATTATCATTGCTTTATTTCTTCGCAAATTTTAACAAAATCAATGCATTTACGACATAAATAAGATGAAAGAAATAAATATCGAAACTTTATTAAAGATAGTAATCGATTATTTTTATTATTATTTATTTCAATAAAAATATACCAACAAAAATATTGACTATCACACCGAAAGGGAAAACATCATATAATATTATTAAACCATAACATTTACAAAGTTCCATTGTATATAACTTCAACTTCGTGGGAGAGCTACGCTCGCAACAGTTCAGGCAACGAGATAAAAGCTTCTAATAACATAACTTTGCCTACACACGTCATAAGCTGTCCTATTTATATGTCGAATAGAAAACTACATATAGCTTTGGTGTAATACTAAATTAACAATGTTTTATAACTTACATTAAATAGTTGTATAAATATAAAGTGAATTTAAAGTAAATAGTAAATTATTCCTAAATTAAACTTATGCGTTCATACATGAACAATTAATATTTTCATTACCTGTATATAGGGCACAGGTATGCTAACAATGTTCTAAGGACAAAGAGAGAAAAAGAGACAAAGAACTTCATCTGCAGCTGACATTTGCCTTATCTATGGACAGAGTCATTCACTGAACTGAACAAAGATGTGCGTCGCATCGTTCAGTTCTCACAAAATATAAAATAGATTTTTATCGCTTTAGTATAATTACGTGTAATTAAAATATATATTTCAAAAGATATATAGAATGATAAATTTTGCGATCCGAGCAGGATTTAAACTCGAGACCTCTGGAAAGCCGTCACCTTGCTCTACCACTAGAGCTACTGTATCGCTGATTAGTGATCGGTGAATTAAGATTTCTATATTTAACCGTATATATCAGGAAAGAGGTGAGGTATTTATAGTATTTTAACGCCAAAATAGCCACAAATTTTAAATAATTTTGTTATAGCTGTCAGAACATTATTCTCGTCGGGTTTAAATAAAAAAATTTAATAATAAACGCGATTTATATCCGTAAAATAGCTTTATTGAAATAATTAGTACTCGTGGATATCTTCCAAAAAATATTTTACATCATGAAGAAATTTTTAATAATTAAATTAAAATAATGTATTTTCATTGAATAAACTTATATGCAGCTGTAAGTCTTAGTATTTTCTTAGATTTTCACGCTTTGCAGCAATCGTGTTCACGGGTAGACGAGATGTAAGTGTCTGGTAAAAAATAGTTTTATTGCAGCAGTAAGCCTTGTCCAGTAAAATATTTCTTATATGTGTAAATTTGGAATGGTTATTAATTTTTTTTTTGTAAAAATCAGTGAAAACATTGTTTGTATTAGTTCACTAAAATACTGTATATTTCTGTTCTCCAAATAGCTCAATATTAGCTTATATTCACAGTAAAAATTTACTAGGTCGGCCACTGTGCACGTCGGGTTCGATCGAATCGATCGAATCGATCTGTGCGAAGCATTGTTGGTGAATGAGTTTCGCATACTTGTAAAATTAGCAGAGTAAACGGGGCCATAATCTTAAATCTAATAAGAACTCACGCGTACGATCAAAAAAAGTGTTTTAACACTATGGGACACACTTTGACTAGCTTAAAAAAACTACAAACTGTCACCAAAAAAATCAGGGACTATAAATCACTGTCCTCGACAACTCTCTAAATTTTCGACATTCTACCATTATTCGTCTAGAAGGAGTAGCATTAGTAACAAAACACACTTTTGACTAGTAAGAGCTTTGCTTTGCTCAGCTCAATAAATGAATATTTATTAAAATAGAAAAATAATACGGTGCTATTTATAAATATTTAGCAGCAACGGTTTTATAAAGATTTGCCCGTCAGGATATTAATATAAGAATTTACATAATATTGGTAGAATTTTTGAATACGTTAATAATTGATATTTAAATCAGTATAAAAATCATCAAATTTTACAAATATTTTAATAATTATAATTGTATAGAGTAGAAAGAATTTCATAAAAAAAAGTTGCTCAGTGCAAAAAAAAACTAAATGGATAAAAATCAAACTTGGATACCAATTTTGTTTTATTTTATTATACTCAAGGATATGACTACTAAGTTAATTTAATAAGAATGGACGAAACCTTGCAGAGCTCGACTAAGAAGGAATTCAATTTGTCCCGACTCACTTATTCGAAATGTAAAACTTCCCTAAATCTACCCTCAGACATGGAATTGTCAGAATCCATTACTCGTCATGTCCCTCCTCTAAATCATCTATTTAACTACACTTTGACAAGTCGTCGTCAAACGACTCACGACGATTTTGATGATTGATGCTTACTTAATTGTTTTAAAGAAATCCTAACCAAATTATTAATTTAAAGACAAATTTTATCCCCGAGAAATGATTTATTTGGTTTAAATAGTTTTATATTTAAAGCTTTTATGACTTTCAAATAGAAATAATATTGTTTAAAGAAAGACATCGGGGATTGTCTCATTACTCTGTGTAAGGTTAATTACAAGATAATATATGACGGCGCGTTGATTGTAACTGAGTTTTAATTATAAGTTACTCAATGATTATATTACAATTTATCATTAATCATAATTCGATTTGTTAATATTGTTTTAGTTTTATTTGATTCTGTAACGGAGTGTTATGAAGAACTTATAAATTATGAGCGGGTAATTCCAAATAGGGTAGTAGGTGTCGCCACTGGGAATGGCGGCTGTCAGTTGTGTGGATAGCTGCCACAGAGTTGCACATGTGCTAACCTATTGGCTCATAATCTAGTTTAATCGTAATTATAGTTTGTGATATTATGTTAAACTGATGAACATTTAATTAATAGCTTTTTGGACGATACACTTGTGTTTCTATTTTATAATTCCTCCCGTTACAACGCTCAATATGAATGATTATAACCAAGACCGCTTTTGAGGCCCCTTCTGACGCTCCTTTATATATATATTAAGATGTATTTATTTGTTATTAAATACTATGTAATATACACTCATTGTTACATCATACATTAATATAAGAATTAATTAGTTTCAGTTCATTATTTAAGTTTGGCAGAATAGGAATGGACAAGTGCTTATTGACATTTTAAAATGATGTGATAATGTGGGTATTTAATTCTATTCTCGACATTTGTACTGAACGGTTGTTTTGTGAATAAAATAATAAAATAGTTGAATATCGTATCAATTGATGTTTAATTGAAGAAAATAAGCATAGATCCTTTCATCTGCTAAAGGAACATTGAACAATATAAATACCAAATATTTATTATAGAAAACCTATTTTCTTCGTAGCTATCTGCAAACTAATGATTTACCAAAATACCAGATTGATTTCGCTCATATAATTGTTAATGTTTAAAACAAATAATTTAATTAACTGTGTCATCTTTATTAATTGCAACTTTTAAAACATTTTTACGGTCATGTATTTTTGTAAAATATAAAATCATATTAATTCTAAATTACTTTAAATGATTTGCACATAGCATTATTTGAACTTATTTTTATTTAAACATTAGCTACCAGTTGTTACTCGCGATTCCACCCATGGAAGAAAAAATTTATTTTATAAATATAAAAAAAATTTATTCAAGAATAATGAAGCATTCTAAAAGGAAAGGAATTTCCCAAACCGAACTAGTAGTTTTCTCGTTTACCATTGGAGGTAGATGACTAATTAACTGACTTACTGACAGACACTTACATCTCGTCTACCCGTGAACACGACTGCTGCAAAGTCAGGTTAAAATTAAAATATAACCAAATTATACGTGAGTTTTAATCCGTAAAAAATAGTTTTATTTCAAACGATGAAATATATAATATATTACCAGAATCCTTATTATATCTAAACTTTAATAAACCAGCATAATATACTCATCTAACTATTTCTATTCACTAAACATCGTTTGTGTCCAAACAATGACAGGATGAACAATGACTGGATGAATGACTAGATATAATCTCTACTGCAATCTACCTTCACATTATCCTTGGAGAGTGAAATACATTAAATGATTTTCCTGATACTAAGTAGAAGATAGTGATACTTAACATCATGATAGAGAATTTCAATACAGAATACTCGAGACAGGTAGTTTTCTAGCGTTTACATCATCGCTCTCAGGACTTAACGGGATAAGAGAAATCAGTAAATTTAACGAATTTAAGAAACAAGTAAAGATTTTAATATAGGTAATAACATTTAACGTTCAAAAAATATTTTATTACAACAAATCGACTTCAGCCTTAAATGGTGAGCGCTATTATTAAGCATTTTCTTTTTATTATTTATTTTGATTTATATATTTATGTATGTTGTAATAAAAACATTGCAAATTTTTTTTAGTGTATATCTTTTAAATTATCTTTAATATTTTTTTAATATTTAGAATATTACTTACGATATCATATATAAAAATTAATAACATGTTTTATATATTTATATATGTTTTCTGGCTGAACTCAAACAATTATAAACTGTTTTTTTCATTCCAGTTCAGGCGATGAAAATGTGTGCTACAAACCCTACAAAAGATATTAATAGTATAAAATCCAGAACACGATGAAACCATTGTGGAAATATAAACCATTTTAGGTAATTAAAATTCAATCCAGAATTCTGTAGAAAACTGTAGCAAACGTTTATACAGGTTTATATAATGTCTGTAAGTCTTATTAGGGATCAATGAGTTAATAAAAAAAATAAAGCATATAAAAATCATAAATCTGTTACAGAATTAAGATTATCTAATTGTACACAATATTTTCAATTATTTTATGTTGTACTTAATATATGAGACACTACTTTCATGATAATATTCAATTAATGCCGAGTTAGAATGAAATCAAAACGAGGCAAAAGAATACAATTAAAACGAGATAACTGTCTGAAATAAAACTAAACTATACCTTACGTCCATATATAAGTAAAATCGAACGATAACGATCCTTTACAGTCAGGAAACTAACTGTCTTCGATGTAAAGACATTACATTCAACTCAACAATACAACAATATATATATATATTAGTAATGTACAAAATATAATAAAATATATATATATAAAAAAGAGGTTAATAAAATATTGCCACAGAAACCACAATAACAATGATTTTTTCGATGTATTTTTATTTACATATTCTTGAAGTTTTAAAAGGTGAAAAATATTAATACAAATGAGACTATTTATATTTATTATAAGTTAGACATATGCAACATATGCAGATAGAGATATGATCTGATGTGTTATCTTTATTAACTCTATAAAAGTTAGGTTTTTCCAAGATTTCTCAATAGCAAGTTGATGAGTTTCTTTTGCAAACGCTCCGACGTATTCGTACGTATATTCGATTTCCCTTTATCAACATTTGACTTGATATCGTCAATGGCCATCATTACTTTGATCTTAAATTGTCTAATTTGATCTTCGGACATCGTTTCGAATTCCGGTAAGAGACTCAGGAGGAAGTATCTCATAGAGTCGCTGACTGTGCGAGGAGGATCAATTGTTGAAACAGGGCTAATAGACTCATAGTGTGATTCTTTATGGTCATGACGTTTATTTGTAACAGTAGATGTACTACAGTCATTTCTTTTCCTTTTTTGAGGTAAAGAACTTGATTGAGATACTAAAGCATCCTTGTACGTATCATCATCAGATATCACATCTGAATTTATGAATGATTGAGTATCACAAATTAACTGACATTCTTCTTCTGATTTACATATAAATATATCTGGGTCTTTAGTAACACTTCTGACTGTGGTTTCTTCTTTGCTTTCGATATTATTTAGAGGTTTTAAATATGGTATTAAAAAGTGTAAATATGGTATTAAATAATATGGTTTTCTAATCTTCTCAGTAGGTCTAAGATTTCTGAGAAGTGAACTTCTAATATTTCTCCATTTCTCTTTACAATCAGTCACTGTAATAAAGAGGAGATTTAAATATATGCAATTAAGTGTGACCTCATTAGTATGTGTAAGCCGTGTTAAAAAAAAAAGATTCGGATTTGGATAAAAAATTGTAAACAATTTCTAAACCTTTATTAGATGAATTAATCAAAAGCAGATAATTTTATTTATTATTAAATTATTACTTGAATCGTTCTTATAGAGATTAAATATTTTTTTTTTATTTTATTTAGATTTATTTTGGTTTTAAAATGGATATGCCATCTATGTCTTCAATTACAACGTTATAACTACGAGTATATCACATTTACAAGAAAGACAAATTAAATTCTAATAACATTAAAGACTGTAAAAAATTAAAATTTTCAATTTTGACTATATTATTTTGTGTCATATACATATATAAGTTTATTAACTCACCTGTTAATTCAGTGCTGCTCGAAACCTGAGCCCAAGCTTCTTCAGCTAAATCCTTACGATTATATTCGGGTAAAAAGTTATTATAAAGACATTCAAATTTTTCTATTTCCTGTACAAGTTTTATTTCGGAGGACATGTTTATACAGAAACACGACGCAGTTGAAGCAGTCGGAGGGCACACAACGTGCAGGTATTGACTGCGCCGCGGGAGCGCCGCGCCCTCCCCGCACCGGCCCCTCACCGCCCCGCGTGCGCCCCGCGCCGATTTTACGTCGTCTCCATTCATAGTTACACCATCTCGACAAGTGTTGCTCGTATGTTATAATTGTTGTGGTTCGCCATGGAAAAAGCGAATTCATATAGTATTATGAACTGACAGATGAGATTGTTGACTTATCTGTGACCAAGGTGAAGAAATTGTAATTGATATTTGATAATAATTTGATCAATTAAATCCCTTAATTAGAAAAAAGTTTTTTTTTATTGGCTTTTCTTCGCTTCTTAATAAGGGCACATACAATATTTACGTTTGTGAAATAATTGTGGCTTTAAAGATTTTTATTTGAACCTTTTTATTAACACATTGGCAACTGACACAAATGAATTCTAGGTAGAATACATTGAATTAGAGTTTTCGGCAATTTAATGTTATTTCAATAAATATTACAAAAAGAGAAAAAATATATTAATTCAACTAAAACAATAGTATCAACAACTAATATTTTTAAAAATATTGGATTAAAAATAAGAATAACTCGTGAGTGTAAATCTTATTCCTAGCCGTTTAATTACCGCAATTCATAATTATAAATAATATAGGTTAACAGTCGTAACTGCAGTTTCCGACTAGGTGTCTAACAGAAATGTCAAAACAAATTTTAGATATTCATTAGTAAAGTATTTTAATTTTATTAAATTATATACAGTACAAGCCATTTTAAGAAATTGACAGATTTTACATTTAGATACTTGCATTTTCAACCAAAATAATTTTGTGGAAAAATAATAATTATCTAAAATTACATCTATTTATCTTTTAATATAATAAATAATATTCGTTGTCATTAGTTTCATTGCTGCCAGCGGGTTTAAATAAAAAAATAAGTAAAATTAAATGTTATAAAATTTGAATCACAAAGCTTACCATATTAATGTGAATTGTATGTTCTCATTTCCCTCTGCCATTGTACATTTTATATTGTATTTATTGTGGGCTAAATTCCGGCAACTTATAATGGAATTAGAATTAAAGTAGGTGTATTTTTTATCTTTACATCGCTTGCAGAAAATAAATTCAGACTGATTTTGTAAGCTTATAATTCAGAAAGGCAATCGGATGAGAAAAATAACTTCCCAGGGCTTTCAACATAAAGAGAACTTAATCGTTAAAAGATACTTCTCTCAGATGAGTAAGATATCACTTAATAATTAATCTTATATCATTAAAATATACTAGGAACACGAATCAGACCTCAATTTTGAGTCGCTGCGCTCGCAAAATCTCGGTATGTCTTAGCATATTGAGCGAAGTGAGGTGCAAACAGAAATCATATATAAAAGGTAACATTATACGGAAAACATTTTATATGCGAGACTTAGAGAAATTTAAATACTTTTAAAGATAAGTTTTCTTCTCTTTCCATTGCAGAAGAGCAACTCCAGATGCATGTTATGTGACCTTTCAAGTTTGTTCGAAAGACGGTGTATCGTAGATAAAAATGTCATGCTTCAGTGAACATCTCATAAAACTGCATTTTATGCAGTTTATACTGCAAAAGTTTAATGAATGTGCTTTATAATATTAAATATATAATTAAAGCAGTGACAGTTGGGAAACAGACGACACCTGTTTCTGTTTCATCGGCCCAACTTATACTACAAAGGCCATTCAATTCTGATCATAAATCCTCTTCAATTTCTGCCCCGACGTCGCAACTTCTATATTCTACATATTGAATACAAAATTACTTTCATACTAAAACTAATACTATTAAGACTAATATAAAGCCAAAATATCAGGATGGATCCTGATATTCATGAACTGATGTTTCGAAGATGTACATGGTTACCAAGTCTGAAAGAATTCTACATATTTCTTGTACGCAGCTTTAATAAGAACAAAATTGAAATGGATAAAGTTACAGACGAACGCTCACACAACTTTTGATTGGTGTATTCTGACAATAGATTTATTTTTATTTTTATATTACATTTGTTTAATATAATAATAATATTAATAAATATACACACAGTAAGAATTCCCGGGGAAAAAAGAATACAAGACAACTAGATAAATCAATCACAATCACGACGTCAAAGTCTTCCCAAAGTTTTTGTTTCCATTCAGTATTTTTATCGTTTATTTTTTGCGGTTGGCTTTTGACATTAATACCATGATTACTTTTCAAGTTAATATGTTTTCTGTGATTGCAAGGTTTTGATAAATATTATTTCAGTATTTATTAATACTGTGAGCCAAATGGATTGCGTAAAAGTGTAATAAATGTAACATTTTATTTTATTTTTGTATTTAGACTTTCGTGGTGATTTCTATTACATATAATTATCCGACTGTACTTACGTCAATATTATAGGATTTAGCCGGACTAGTTTCGTTTAACTTACTAAAATAATAAATAATATTAATAAACAGATAGATTTTAATAACTTTGTAACTGAAAACAATATTAAACATAAAAACGAAGCTAATTTCTCGCTGTAAAGGTAATCACTAATTTATGTAAATTGACTAGATAGCCGCCGGAGTATATATGAGTTTGCGTGATAACTTAAAATAATATTTGCACAAGTGCCCTTTACAAGGAACAACCCTTCTGGCTGTAAAATACATTTTATTTATTTAACATAACTACCACAGTGAATATAATATTTGTAAAAATATTTATTATTATCATTAAGAAACGAGTTAGTTTATTATATAAATTCTTCATTTTCGTAAATATATTCGTGATATATATGGATAATGTGTTCTTAAAAAAAATGCTGGTTTTACTTTTAATCATATTTCATCTTGTGATGAAATATGAAATATGATTTACAATCCAGAGGCTGTGAAGAAAATGTAGATAATAAGAATTGTAGGTCGAAGACATTTATTTTTGTCGTAAACAGACAAAATTATGTAATAAAATAAATGTCACAATATAACGCAATAAATTTACGTAAATCTTGAAACACCATCGATGTAAGACTCGTTTGTTACACTTCTTGTTATTTTGCACGCAGTTCGTTTTAGAGGAATGTTATCTCCTACTAAAACAGAGCGAAGAAAATTGTGGCACAAAGTATATTTAGATAAAAGTAATAAAGGAAACCTCGAAGGTGTCTTCAAATAAACATTGTAGTCGAGTTTGGAGCAAACGATTTTTTCTAAAAATATATTTAAAACAAAAGTATTATATAAAAAGCTACAGTTTTATAAAAAAAATGTAATACTACGCATTAAAAAATTACAAGTAAATAATATAAAAACAGTGTAATAAGTTCAATAATATTTTTATATATACATTTTAGTCTGAGACGATTTTTTTACTTTTTATACCACTATTTTTTTTCTTACGTTTTCGCTATACGTCAATATTTGTCAAATAAGAATGAATTTTCAAAAAAAAATTCTTAATAACAATTTTAAGCAAACATTTTTTTGACAACACTATAAATTGCAAAGGTCAAGAAATTGGAAATCCATTACCCATTTAAACAACTAAGTTCCTCCCACTAATTGAACTACTCCAAATACACTGTTCGAAGCCAACTCACATCCGAACAGAATCAAAAGCGTGGAAATATTTATTGTTGACATTACTTGGTTAATAATTCACATTTTTCGATATAATTATTATATTCATCTCTAAGTTACAGCACTCTTAATTATTAATATGCTTTTGTGTAACAAAAAACCAACTTCATAAAATTAAAATCAATCAGTCTTTTCATTGTCAAAGCTTACTTTATTGGCTTGGCTAATTTCTTGGCTTGATTGGCTTGGCTTGGCTTTATTGGCGTACCATTTGGAAAGTATTTTTAAAGTTATTTGCCACAGATTATAAAACAGTGGATGACAGAAACTGACTTTTTGCAATAAAAATTTTAAACATACCTATAAATTCAAAAGTTATTTGAACTAGACACATGAAATCAAAACCTTTTATTCTACTTAAATTCCATTATTAAATACGTCTCAACGTTCCAACACTTAAGAGTCCTCTCAACTGAGTTCGACCCATTAGCGGGACATTAGCGGTAGTTAAATTCGAGGGTGTAATAAAGAAACCGAAGGTAATTTATTCTTATGGCAATCGAAGCGAGATTAGTGTGGAAGTTTCAATCACAGCGAATGTTGTTTGATGTCGCAAATAATTAGGTGAACAAAATAAAAGTAATTTTGTAAGGAATTAATTACAATTTAGGTCAAACGGAAATATATTATTGCTTCTCACACACAGGAGGCGTCATTTTTAAGTATACATAATTATTATCTATACGTTTCAATACTTATAATTATATCTATACGTAATCATAATTATTATCTATACGTTTCAATACAATTATTTATACGTAAATATATATTCAATCAAAAACACCATTTGAATATTAAGGTTCTTAAAAGCCGCTTTAAAAACATTTTTAATGGTATATTATAAGTTATACAATTCATTGCTCTTCCCTCCAGTAGCATTTAACAAGAATCTGTCTTGGATACTTCACTCTGAGACAGTTTGAAAAGAACATTTATACTAGAGTTACTCGTAAAAGGACTTAGGAAAGTACTTTAACAATTATTAATGTGGTATTTTATAACACTTTTAATAAAACTTACAGAAACACACGAAGACTCAATTCTTCTAAGATTGTACTAAGATTAATATTCATAAATATTATCTACAATGTTATAACTTATTTGCATAAGTATTTCATATATGATCAGAAGAGGTATATACTAAGTACAAACTCCGTGAACGGGAATATACAGATATCAAGCGAAGCAGATATTGGCACTCAATACTGCGAATAATGAAATATGAAAACTAAAAACCTGACGCGGCAAACCTTGTTTTGCCTAAGTAATTACTAGTCTAGACAAAAAATAACTAACTTATTGTAAGCAAAATAATAATTGTCAACGTTACAACTTGATGCATAAACAATAATGATGGCCGACACTTGTGTAGGAGGTGAGAGAAGTCTCACTGTGTGAGAGAAACAGGTGACCGGCTTTGTTTTCATCCCTACTCCATGTTGTTTTCTGGGTCAGAAGTGACACCTGTAGACAACTGACGGGAATAACTAATTAAATGACGATTGATCAGTTATCGACCGGGGATGAAAAATGATTAAATTACTAAAATGGCTATTAAATAATGGGGTTTAGAGATAAAAGGGTAAGAATTTAGAGTTGTACGTATTTTTTAACGCGACATATTAAAAAAAAATTTAAAAAAATCCCTAAAAATTAAATATAAATGTTAAGGGTGGACAACAGTTATCACCAAGGGGTATGAAAAATAGATGTTAACCGATTCTCCAACCTCACCATCATCTCGTCTTACCGCGAACACGTTTGCTGCAAAGCATCCGAAACGTCGGGTTAAATATAAAAATGTAATAATAAACGCGAGTTATATCCGAAAAATAGTTTTATTGAAATCTACTCAATATGCTCACAAAATTTCATGAGAATCGGTCAAGCCGATTCGGAGGAGTATGGGAATGAACATTGTGACACGAGAATTCTATATATAAGATAATAGATATAATATATAATACATTAAGTTATAAGTTACTATAAACACTAGCTTTACTATAACTCTAGTTGAAATAAGAGCAGAACAATGTGTTATTAAACAAGTCAATAAAACAGTTGTAATACTCTCATAAAATTAATAGCGACAAATTACAAACTAATAATTTTTTAAACTTATAGACATTATTTCTTCACAATCTCCATCAGTATAACCTCCATCATAACTTTAATAACTTAACGTGACAGTCCGTAACTAATAACAAGGCAGTCAAAACGAAATTTGAAGAGTTGAGACTTGTCTCTTGTCTAGTTTTTTATATACTATAAGTGCCAATATTGTAATATAGAGTTACTACTATATAATATTATAATAGTGTACTGTTTATTTGTTACATGTTAATTTTAAAAATTTTACGAAAGCTTAAAACAGTTGTAGAGGATATACATTTATATATAACGGTAATAACACAATTAATTATTTTATTAAATTCATTTATATTTCAATGAATTATATAAACATTGTAAAAAATTAACATCATAAATTTAATTCATTTTTTTTCATCATTTTATTTTATTAACTAAAATCCAAACTCGTCACGATGACATTCAACATAATATTACTCCGACACACAAATATAAAATTGTATGTTAATTTCTATTTAATGTAGGCGAACAAATAGTTTCATATGTCAGAATTAGTGAGACCACAGTCTAAATAAACACACTTGTATATCTTCAAAGTTTCCTTAATTAATCGTAATCTCAAAAGTAATTAACACTCGCTTTAAGAAAACTTAGGAGTTACGAGTTTGCTACTGTATTCAGTTACGACTTGTGTCCACAAACCTCTTACGCAGTAAATCTTATTTTACATTATTTTAATGCTAATCAAAAATATTCCTATTTATGTATGTTACTATTAAACATTTTTTTTATAAAAGTGGCAAAAAAATTCAAAAATTTGTAATACATTTAATAATAAATGTTACATAAAAAGAAGCAATTTATTTACAATTAAAAATATATTTTATATATTGTATTAAAGAAGTATTCAATGAAGTCCGTATGAACATTTAATAGTAAAAAGGAACCTGGCTTTTCATAATATTCGTATTTCTGTTCAGTATTTATTTTTATTTGTATGAAGTGCTACAACACATCAGACATGACTTCAAAATTCTATTAAGGCTACAAGTAATAATTACGAATAAGTATTGTTATTCAGGAACTAAAGACTACTTTAAGTTAATGTTTTCTAACCGAAAATATTACCTAGGTTCACAAAACTGAACTCAGCACACTGAGTTCAGATACAGTATTAGTACATATTGGAACAGATGTCAATAGTTAGTGATAAGTTATTGTTAATAATGTTATTAATTTATAATAATAGACTCACATCATCGACTTTCATAGTATAAATAACGGTTAAAAAATATTTATATTATATATTTTCTTTATGTTCTAGTTTTTATCACAGAACCTAGTAAGTACAACTATTATCAAAGAAATATATAATCTGAAAACTGTAAAAATAATATTTGAATAGTCATATACATATTTGGGTTAGGAAGCTTTTTTTATAAAAGATAGATAAATTTGTAAATAAATATTGAGATAACTTAAAAATCTATATTAAAAATGCCATTATATCATACAACATATATTTTAAAATATATTCTCAGATCTCTAAGTATAGAATAGACTTCAATACTTAGAGATCAGCTATTGTTAATAATGTTATTAATTTATATTTAAACTTTTATATTATAAAATACGTTTAAAAAAGAAATGTATTTTGCAGCTTTGACATCATTTTATTTCCTATAACTTTTTATTTTTTAGCAGAAAATCTAGAAAGCACGACCACAAAGATATTTATAATCTGAAAACTTTAAGAAAATTATTGTAATCGTTGGCTACATATTTGGGTTACATTGAAGCTTTATAAAAGATAGATAAATTAAAAAAATATTGAGATAACTTAAAATCTAAATTGAAACTGCCATTATACCATATAGCATATTTAAAAGTTCGCTCGCATAAAGCCTTAACTCCGTCGGGAGAGCATTGCTCGTAGAAGATAACTCAGGTAACGAGATAAAAGCTTCTAATAAAAAAAGTTGGTCTGAATACAATGTATAAAACTATTTCATATTACTTATTTCACTAAAATATAGGTCTCTACTTTGGTATTAAACATTTATGTAATTATAATCGTTACTTACTATTGAACGACGTTCATCAGATTACATGTGTTAAAAGACTTTATGTCAACATCCTTATCATATAGGGCACAGGTAGGCTGACAATGTTTGCAGGATAAAGAGAAAGAATGAGAAAAAGGGAATCATCTGTAGTGGACATCTGCGTTTTCTATGAACAGTGTCATTCACTAAACTGAACAATGATGTGCATTGTCAGTCTATAACAAAACATAAAATGGTTTTTCCAACACTGTGGAATAATATTATATTAAAAGAAATAAAATAAACGTATGAGTGTTTTAATAATATTAATTCAATAGAACTTAATGAGCTTGAACAAAGATATATTAAATTCATAGTGTAAAATAAAGATTTATTCGTAGAATGAATTATCTTAGGATGTTTAATAAATAAAAAAATAAGTAAAGGTTTTATATTAGGTTTAATGTTAGCGACAAGGCCGCCTGTTTGTACTATCATATTATTATTAGTTTTTTTTTTTTTTAAATACGGTTTTGTATTGTTTTTTTTTTTTTGGTGTGCAATAAAGAGTATTTATTATGATCATTATTACTAAAGGTTATATTACATCAGAGAAGACGGTTTCAATCTATCACCCTATTTTATATTACAAAATAATATATCACACGCTCGTCTGAGACCTACTTTTCATTCATGATTATTATTCACGAATTTACAAAATTTACTACTTTATATAAAAAATGTCTTTATATCTTTTTTTTTTCATTTACTTACAATTTAAATGTATAATTTTTTTTAAATAGTACAAGATAAATTCCTCGAAAACATGGTGCCACTTATATAAAGAAATATATATATATAATAATTATATACGAAAACCAGGAAAAAAGTATAGAACACACATATTGAATGAGACTACATATACATATATCTATATTCTTTATTGTTCTTTAAACTGTAGGTTTAGTGTTCACAAATATTTTGATGGGCGATAATTCTTTTCTTTAAACTTTTAAATTAACAGTTGAATGTTACTTGCATTACATATATGTAATAAAGATGAAAGATGAAACGTGTATTACCAAAACCCAAATCATTTTAATTAATACCTCCCTAACTTTCATTCACCAACATATACAAATGAAAACAGACCTCACTAGTTTAAGAATAAAGATCAAAATACAGCTAAAGACTTACACACACTTCTCTAACCTATGTTACGCGTCACAAGGTTTGGTTGTTTCGAAACACGTACATTCAATTACCTACTTGTTTGGTAACAACGAGATCGTCTATTAACTCCACTACAATCTGCCTGAAATAAACATTTAACTCTCCTAATACTAATATGAATTAAATAAAGTTAACACAGATATATCACTTTTAAGTTGATCAAAAAAAAACTAAAACAATAAAACGGTTTAATTATCAACTAATATATTAAAAGACAAATGTCGACCTATTTACCGACAGGTTTTCGTCCCAACTCTGGCCCACGCACTTGACAACAACAGACAAGAAAAAAGTCCTCATAAAAAAATAGCTTATTACAAGACAATAATGACAATAATATTATTGTAATGCATGCATCAGCAAAATTGCTTAAATGTATATACTTAATCTCTGTATAAGTGAACAGTATGTTCTTCATGAGAAATAGATATCTTTAAACCCAATATTATTATTCAAATAAGATAATTAAATTTTTCTTGAAATATTTTTTTTTTGTTTTACATGTCATTTAGTTAATAAGTGTCGTATTTTTGCATTAAAAGCATCCGTTGGTTTGCTAAATCCATTAAAAAGAAACTTGTGAAGTAGTAGTAGATTTTGTATTTTAACTTAATTATTCTTACATATTTATGGTATAGTTGTAATTGAACCATTTTTTTTAGTAATTATCCGTTATAACACCAGTAAAGATTTCTACTTGACTTAGATTAATAGGTATTATTTCTTTTCCAACATTGAATCAATACCAGTGATCACTTGTGTATGTCAAATAGAAGTGACAGAAGGGTCTCTTACGACACCATACTTATCAAAATAAGTCCTTCCTTTGAGACACTCTTAAACTTAAAGCTAAGGCTATGAGAGTTCCAAAGGCACCCTGGTTTTTTGAAGATCCTAAGGTCTTATAGAAATATATTTATTTATTAAATATATATTTTGAAATATTATTTTATAATTTCAATATTCTAAAGCTATCAACTTAATATAATATTATCTTAATGACTTTAGCAAGGGAATACACATTCTCAAAGTAAAAAGCCGTCGAAAAAAACTTTACATATCAAAAACATACACATAAATTGACATTTGTTTGTCCCTATAGTTCTTAACAGCTCAATTAAAACACAGTCCAAAAACAAAACATCATATAATTGACGTGATAAAGATAACAAGATAAATATGGCTAAGGGGGTGATGGCTGATCATTGCGTTATACTCAGGGTGCAGCTTGTAATGGCTGGTTGTCTTGCAGTCAAATTTCAATCTTAATTGATTAATATTAGTTCATATTGAATTGATTGGATGGCGCTTGTTGTTCGTAAAAAAAAAAAAAATTGTTTTGATGTTTTTGAAAAAGTGATCACATAAAAAATACCTGGCTGAGTTTGTTGTGTGGTTCTGCTCAGACCAGGGTGCGTTTGGAACCCTCGTAGCCTTAACTCTTACGTTGGAGAGTGTCCAGAAGAGCTTATTTTGATAAGTATGGTATCAATATGGGCCCTCCTAACTCTTCAAGTTGACGTAAAGAAGTGATCACTGATATGGATTCAAGGTGGAAAAATTATAAATAAATAAATTAATAAATGCGTGGGTAATAACGTAACATGTAAATATGTAATTACGTAATCATAATAATTTATAAAAATTTTAATAACAAAATGAATAGACATTTTCAAAACAGACTAAAATGGTGGTTTTAAACATGTGTAAATTCATAATGGTACATATTTAATACTTCGCAGGAGGCCTACAATATAATCCGGTTAGGAACTTATTGTTAGTTCATAGGCAGCTTAGTACGTCCGGTACGATGGTAATATTTATCACTTCACACTTGCAGTATTTATAATTTTATACTCTATAGACTTGTAACAGTAATAAAGCTTTATAGGATATTTAATTTTTTATTCATTAACCAAATATCTATGTTACAATTAATTTAAAATTTCGATACCTATTGTTGATTTTTAATTAAATTCTGTGCTATATTTAATTTTCCGATTGTACATACGTAAATACTTTCGAATATGGCCGACTAGTCTGTAATACTAATTATAAAAAATTACATTTAAGCACTCTCTTTACATTTATTTCATGTTTGAGTCTGATAATATTTTAATTTCTCATTAATCGTGAATTCAAAGTCAAATGTCACTCATTTAACGAGTCATCTATTGGATATACGTCACATAATTTTATAAACACTTCTAATTTCCAAAAATGTTGTACATAATTTTTATTATGATTATATAATATTGTTATAATTTTATTAAAACCGTATGCTTCATTTCTTTTTTATATAAATTTTAGCCAAATATCTATGTGAAAAGATAATAAGGTAAACAATTCTATTTTGCAAAAATACAGGCATTAAAATGAACATGCATTCATTGAAAAATTTTTTTTCTATATTCCACCCAGAATTGCTTTAAATAAAAAGAAGAGTTTGAATAAAACTCCATTATTTTATATAATATGCTGTTATATTCGTATTAGTAGTAGTTATAATATATTAAGTTTGTATAAAACGCTTATATATCTGCTTGCTCTGCTTGAAACTCTCCTGAGATCTCATTAAAAGGGGTAAAATACTTCGAACTTGCACGAGGATAAAGAATTTTCCTTTAAACAGATAAGTGAGTCGTAAATCATTGATGAAAAGAAAAACTTAGTCTCGTCCTTCCCATTCTCGTATTTTTTTACAACTTTTGAAGTAACTAGAGTTCTATATCAGCTATAACATTTAATCATTAGGAACGTTAGTATATTTAGTTTTTTTGAAATTATTAACATTACTCAATACAAATTTAATTTGAAAGATTTACGGACATTTTTGAAACTTTTATACTAGTTCTTATTACTTCATATTAGACCGAGATAGCACTCTGAGTAGCCAGTATTCGCATTTGAAACAAAAGCAAATAAGAAATAATGCATTACTCGTAGAAGCAGTCTTGCAAAGCTACTAACATTAACACACAAAAATACATAATGTGTTATATAACAAAACATGTGACTTGACAACGTGTCGTAACACAGCACGTTAACCACAAACAGGGATTACATATAACAAGCAATCAACTAGGTATTATTTAGACATAATATGGTAATATTTAGTAATAAAATAAAAATAATATTTATACAATTACAATGACATATATAAAAGAGGCACTGTGACAATGTCAATGATCTCAGTCAAGTCAATTACTTGCTATGTATTATTATGTGTATGCTGAATATTTTCTGTAATGTATTTAATAAATAAATAAACATATAATGATATCGTATTTAGTTATGTGTCAACGTTAAGTTAATTACTGTTATATAATGTGTTATTTAGCTATTTGGTTTAGCAAATAATAGAATGTCTAAAGAGTTTAATTCTTTTATTATTTCTTTGTAAAAAACAAATTCTAATATATATATAAATATTTTTTTTTTCTCATAAGCAAGTGCCAGTAAAGTTATTTGAATAAGGTCATATAGATGTGGTCAGAACTTCACCTCGATGATATATATCCATCAGAGTGCTTAAGATCAGACCCACGTCAACCTGATGTATCGTTTAGCGTCTTCAAGGCTTCCGGCGTCTTAGAATAGGATTAATAGAGGCTGTTGATATTTATTATAAGTAAGAAATAATAAAAAAAATAACTTTGATGTTTTCTTAACAGATTATATTGTTATCTGTGACAATAAAATATTCATTATAAAAAAAACATTTAAGATTAAGTATTCTTTTAAATGAACTTCAATGTAATTTTATTATTTATTAATATAGAACATATTATGTCAGGTGCGTTTTAAAGAAATTACTTCCAAAGTTTTCTACTGATTCCAATAATGGTTTTGGAATTTATTAAGTAACTCTTACAAATATTCTGAAGATGATTTTAAAGTGGCCCCTTAAATCTACATTTGGGTCGCAATTCCCAGACACTTTTTGCACTTCTTTTCCTAGAACGCGATGGGCCCGGCACCATGATGAATCCAGGAGTTTCTAAGAAGCTTCGTCTGTAATCAACGGGGAAGGAGACGCGGACCACAACTAGACCACTATTTACCGAATAAATTAAATACAGTTTTATGTAATTTTTTTTAAACAGGTTAGAAAATAAAATTACCAAATTTATCTATGAAGGCATATTAAAAAAAAATAATAAAAAGTTACAATATTTACTAATTAGTAAGAAATTTAAAGCACAAATACTTTTTTAAAACAGAATATTACGTGTATGTAACAGCAGTAGATTAAGCAGCATGAGTAGCAGTAGATTGTAAGTTTATTTTGTCTCTAGTTAAAGGCTTTTGAGATTCAATTCAACGAGAATAAAAGAGTAAAGCTAAAACGAAAGTTACATTTAAAAGTATTGTTTCGAGAAGTACAATTCTACAAGAAAATATAAGTACCAAGCTTATCTCCACGTACAGATTGTTTTATTTCAGTTATTTGTGGACAAAAGGAGTTAAGTTAAACCCGTACTTAGCCGTCTTACTTTTAATAGAAATACAAAATATTATTATTAATGTAATGGCTATGCCCGCAAACAAAGGAACCGCTGGAGGTAGATGATTAATTAACTGACTTACTGACAGACACTTACATCTGGTCTACCTGTGAACACGATTGCTGCAAAGCACTCGAAACGTTGGTTTAAAATAAAAAATGTAATCAAATTATACGCGAGTTTTAATACGTAAATAGTTTTATTTGTAATGTAATGTTTATTTTTAAGTCTTATAAAGGAGCAAATAAAACAACTCAAACTATATTTAACAATGATAGAGAGATAAAGATTCAAGCAGCTGCTTATAAAGACGACGGGAAATAGAAAACTGTTAGTTTGAAATAAATATATTTTACACAGATCGAGTGATAGAGCCGGTGTACGATATTATTACTGTATGTTGTGTAAAAACTATATCAAATAATAATAGAGTGGGTTATTTTTCCATCTTCAGTTTATTGATTTTATGGACTTTTACATTATAAAATAATAAATACATTTTTATATTTTATAAATCCAGATTTTTTTATTTAGGAAGCAAAATGTGTCTTGTATAGAAGATTGTATCCTTGAAGTTCTATAAAATCTGTACTTAACATAGTTGTATTATGCATTGAACAGTAAACTGAATTCTAAGAATACAAGATCAAATGTATGAACTCGCCAAGAGTGTTACGAAGTTGAATAAATTATCATAGTACACTAGTGTCGTAAATACTCAAAGGAAATCCATTATCATAAATAAAGGCAAATTTTATGTATTTAGAAACTCATAACATGTTTTAGTAATGTTAATTATTTCAATAACTTAAATAATAAAATATCTCTAAATCTCTAATGTTTATAATTACCAATATCACAGTCATATTTTCATTTGATAAAGTAATAAAAATTATCAGATTCTGTTATCATTTTGATCCTTTGTGATAGTATTAATTTTAACTAAACATCAATCTATGTCATCCTCCATCACACCTTAATTGATATAAATTAGTTTGGGAAATTAATAATTAATAACTATATACATTCTTGTAAGTTATGGTAGATACACGAACACACTCTTACACTTAAAACACGCACACACATATGTTTAACTTATAACTCTCAACTTTTCTGACAATTATTAATAAAAGTATTATCAAGGTCAGATATTTGTGAATTCAGACGTAATCTCATCAAGAGTTTATAACTAATTTATCAGTTAGTCAACGTATATCCGTCCCCAGACTAACAGCGGACTCGCCACTTACACACACAAATGCAAAATAAATTAATAATTGTTTTAGTATCCTAATATATTTAATATAAATCATGTAACATGTACTATACGTTTGACTCTTCAGGTAATTAGAGTATATGATCAATTCGATTTAATAGTATACAGTGTTTTATATGAAGTAAAAACAATAACAAATTTAAGGCACTGTAATTGGCCGTTATATTGTTTCGTTTATTGAAAAATGTTGTTGTAAGTAAAATACATACAGCCAAACTACTTCTTAGCATTTCACGGATTCATCTTATGTATGTATGTATGTATGTATGTATGTATGTAGGTATGTATGTATGTATGTATGTATATATGTATGTTAGTATGATATAATATTGAATATTATATCCATTTTGAAGTCTATGAAAATGTCTATGAAAAACACAATGTCAAATAGAAAAACTTCAGTCTAGAATATCAAATGGAGTTGGTTTCAAACAACGCTTTAATTACAAAAACTCAAAAGGTAAGTTTCATTGTAGTGTTGTAATAGAATTGGCGTTCATATTAGAAACAACACTTTTATATAACATAGCAAATAGTTTTAAACGTTTTAGTAGAATTTGGTGTTAGGAAAGGTATGCAATTAAATTTATTTTGTCAGTATTATTCGAATCCGGCAATGAAAGAAGAGTCTTAACCCATTTTTATATTGAATTGAGAATGAATAACGGTAAACTATTTTAATTTTTTTTGGTTGTAGTGGTGTGATTCTAATTTATCATTAGATTACATATATTCGGTAATTATAAGTGAAAATAAAATAAAGTTTTATACAGAAGATATTGTACCAAAAACTTTTTAAGACGTAACTAAGCTTCTATATTAAATTTGATCTATTTGGGCTAAGTGGAAACGAGGCTCTTTACAGGTCCATTCAAACAAAATTAGATTCCTAACGTCTAAACGGCTATAGACGGTGTATAATAATTTTAACATGCGAACTATATCAGGGATGTACTTGAAAAAAGAAATCTGAAAAAAAAAAATTGAAGCTAAAAATTTATGGTTTCTTTAAAAACATCTTAATTTGCCCGCTCTCTTCCCGTTAGCCCGAATATTTCTTTGGGAAGTTTTTAATGTTTATTTTTTTTTTCTCATATAATTTTTTTTGACTCTTACATTTACATAAAAAATAAAACAATTTTTCAAAGCCTATTATTGAATAGGCTTTGAAAAATTGTTTTATTTATAGTTATTGAACTATGAACAACGGGATACAAACTACAAAAGCGAACCGTGTTACTTGAACTCTTAATTATATACCAACAGATCGTGTCAGTCGCAAACTTAAATTTCTACTAAATAATTTTTTAAATCTTACAACTCAAACCTTTAATGAAGACTTAAACAATTTATACATTATGAATAATTACAGATTTATTTGAGACACAGAATGCTTTCTACATAGATTCTTTTGATTTTATTTATTTCATTCATTTTAAAACATGTTTTATCTAAAATAAATAATATAAAATAATAACTAGACAATTTTCTAGGTACGAAATATGACTGGACCAAGAATTCTAACCCTATTGGTTATTACATCACGTAAACCGACGCAGACGAGTGGACCCCAGTTACTACAGAGATGAACCTAAAACTATTCAAGCGTTTATTGAACTAATTAAATTTCTGATACACGTAGGTCGTCATACGTCGACTTAGCACCTCGTGTAAGGACATGATCTTATTAAATATTACATAAGTTGATTTTAAAATAATGCACTGAGTGATATAAAAAAATATATTAAAATAGTTAAATATAGTATGGATATCGAATTTACTTATAAATAAATTAATTATTATACACAGTATATGTTCTTTTGGTAATTATTCTTATTTATACAATTAAAATTGTAACTTTTACAGTATTTGAACATTATGTGCAAATAAGGCATAAGGTATTACAAAAAATATTCCTCTAATCTGAACATTCTACGCCACATTTTCTCATTAAGCTCACCTTCAGTCTTGAATATCATATTAATGTAATGAGGTACGTACATGTAAGTACTGCCTTTGAAAGTGTAGTTGTGTACGGTCTGCAAATATATCTGTAATAAATTATTTAAAGTACCTTTTATTAAACAGCATAATTTCAAGGGTACATTTCTTGATTTGACAAGAGGAGTTGTAAGTAGTAATTGTAGCAATAGTAGTAAAAAAAGTACAATTTTAAATATGAAAAAGAAATCTAATAACACCCACGACATTTTAGGACATTAATCGATTGCCAATTCATTACTGGATTCTACAAAAATCATTTAGTATTTTTTAACTCATGATTTAATAAAAATTAATTTTGTAAACCGTACGGTATGTTATAAATTTTAATTTGGAATATCTGAAGAATTCATTCACACTAGCAAAAAGAGCTTCTCTTCAGTTTTATCTATAGATCTTAACGACTTGATATATATGTATGTATGTGTTTGGCACCGTCGAGTGGTATCCAAACATATGTATTTCTATAAACACTTTTGTTCACTAGTATTTATCACTTCTTCTTCTATTGAATACAATAGCTTCACTGTCCAATAGCTTCCAAAATATACTATTTATACCCTTACTTACAAACTGCCCTTTTTATAAAAATAATTGATTTGAATCTTAGTCAAATCAATTTAAATAAAATACAAAATGTGGATTACTTTAAAAATTTAAGAATCAGAATGACCAATAATTAATGAAATAATTTATAAATTCTTAGACCATATTGGTCCTCCTTATTAAAGTTATTGATATAATTATTTTATTCATTTATCAGTATCAGTATTATATTTTATATCAGCTCACATATATATATATATATATATATATATATATATATATATATATATATATATATATATATATATATATATATATATATATAATGATTACATGAGTAGTGAGACTCTCTGCCAAGTAACTATTAACAGAACATGGTTGTAAATGATTTCCTACTTCAGTGATCTGGAATCAAACGACATTATCACCATCCACTGGTCATTGCAATGAAATCGCTAACATTAATTTATTACAACTAGTACTGTAATATTATTATAAAATTACAAATTTATTTTTATTTTGTAAACATAAAAACCAGATTTGATTACAAATGTATAATTTTCAGATTTGTCTTATAAAACTTTGTTGCTTGATAAATTTCATGTTTCTACGTATCGACTCATTTTTTTGAGTATCCTATCAATTTTAATTGTATTGAGATTATCGCAATATGCGTTTTTTGCAAAACGTAAACGTAAAACGACTACGTCTTTAATTTAGAAGTTTATTTTATTTCACATATACGAGGGACTGTAAACTAATATAATATATTTAGTTTTAAATTACGAAATTACGGGTCTTGACCGATAGACGCACCACAGAGTATTCTTAAAAGGGTTTTGTTTATCTCTTCTTGAGGTACGGAACCCTAATAAAAGATCTTAACATCCTTTAAGCCAATTCATTAAAAAAACACATTATTTTTATCCCGTATAATATAAATTTGAGCGCTGCATCGATTAAATGGTTTTTAGGTGTCAAGTGGCAATTATAATTTCACTGGGAGAATGTTATTTATTTGGGATTGGTACTTTTATGCAGTCTATAAAATAAGAAAATGTACTGTATATTTAGTAAAAGGTATATTTTCTAATTAATCATTTGTTCCACAACAACGACATGATATAATCGATTGGTTTAAATTGAACCCTCGTATGGAGTACGCAAGTTTCTCAAATATCAAATACCAATTACCACTTCTAGAAGCTATTCCAAGCACAATATAAAAAAATAATGTTAATATTAGAACTGTTTCACTGCATAAGTAATTACTGCAACAAGTCAAAAGATATACTCTTTTGGTAGTTGAAACCTGTTCAAAGTTTTTTTACTCTGATCTTCAGCCGATTTCTAACAATAAAATTGTTATTCCTTTGTTACCGTAAAATCTTAACGTATTTACAATCCATTGCACTAAACTTCGCCTTAACTTATTTAACTTGAGCGCACCAGTTAACTATGTATAAACAAAGTGGTTCAAGTAACTTTAACTAGATACTTGTTCAGCGCCTCCAAGAAAGTGCTTTCTCCAATTACATGAGCTAATAAAATTATTTAAGACGTTATATCATATTGTAGTGTTAATAAAACAAAGTACTAATTACTTTGTTTTTTATTATTTATTATTTTAAATGACCTTAACGAAGGAACATTTTAGAAATATTTGAACGTTATTGCATATTATAAGTATTAATTATGTTGTTAATGTCAAATAACTCTTAATTACCTTACTTTTATAAAAATAGAAAGATATTTTAGAATTAAAAGCTTCAAAATTTTTTCAGTGTTTTATTTATGTGAAGCAGGACCCAATTTATAGAAAGCATTACATATATTCTTACATAGTATGTGGCCACTGACGTTAAGAGTCTACCGTAATAAAAAATAATAAAGAAACCTTGAACTAAACACAGTGTTATTGCTTTACCTACATCTATCAAGAGAGAGATGCTGGTAAAAATCTTTAGTTTCTTTAACTAGTTGTTTTATTAATTATAATATGTAAGGTTATTTAGCCAAGATACTATATAAATTAAGATATATTTATTAGTTATTAAATACTATGCAGTATACACTCATCATCACATCAACTTTAATATAAGATTACTTAGTATCCGTTCATTGTTTAAGTTGGCTTCTTGACATTTTAAAATGATTTGATAATGTAGATATTTCATTGCTCGACATTGGTACCGAGCGGTTGTGTGCGAATAAAAATAGTTGAATATCGTAATAATTGAAGGTTAATTGTAGGAAATAAGCATAGTATAAAACCTTTTAAGTATAAATTTACATAGTAATGTGGGTCGATGTACAAATATATACAAAGTTAGATACCATATGAGTTTTTAATAAATACATACAAACCAACACCTTCGATATATTTTAGGCTTTCAATTTTAAAACCTTTTTTCCAAATATTTTATTTTACTTCATTAATTTCCAAAGAATTAAAAAAAATATTTGATATTAATACTTTTATAATACAAATATTATATTTCTAATTTATTTATTCCGAAATAATAAAAAAAACATATAATACTTTGGATTGATATTATATAATATAGTTTGGATAGATATTGTATATAACTTAGATATGATACTTGGATAAATACAATATTAATTTAAAATTATTAAAAAATCTGATATAATAAATAAACGATTATAACTTAATGTCAAGATAAATGTTCACTTTCCTCGCTGTCAAAAGGTCTTCATAAATATTGGTTTATGCATTTAATTATAATTATATGACGAGAAGGATATAGGAGAGGATATGCTAGGGGTGGAAGACTGCAAACGCGTTCCTACCCCACACCACCACAGGCACAGTAGGAGGCGGATTTCGCAGGGGTTTTAGTGGGTATCCCGGGCGTCCACGAAGAAGTAGGAAGGTCGTCCAGCGAGTCCCACACTCGGGCGGCGGCCCGGTCAGTGCGTAGAGGCATTTCCCCTGACGTGAACAAAAAAAAAAAAAGGAAGGGATGTGCTGGCATCATTTACACGTACTTTTTACTATTTACGGTGCTATTAAGATCGGTTCTGTTACATTTTGCTTCACAGAACGACTATCTCACCTCTATAACACACACTTTCCACTGCACGCTAAACAAACCGACAGTTTTGTATCGAAGAAGCGTAAAAATAATAAACATTACAACTAACTTTTATTCATCTATTCTATAGATACGTGTGAATTACAAACACTTATTTTTATGATTATTATTATTTTTTTAATACTTTCGATTTTAGTTTTACGTTTTAGCAATGATTTACGAATTAACTAATTTTAATGATACTAATAATGGAATTAATATAACATAAATATCATTAATGTGATTCTGTCTATTTGTTTAATATTTTATTTATTTGTTTTTTCACCTTGAATCAATACCAGTGATCACTTGTGTACATCGAACAAATTAAAACTCCCTTCGTTTTTCTTTGTAATCTATTATGCGGAAGTCGCAGTAAACAAAAAACTGACCAAAACTAAACTTCTCCATCACCTTCGGATATTTTCTAGATATAAAAATTTTAATAAAAAATACATCAGTCTTTGATGAATTGCATTAGAAATAATCAACAGATATCAAAAGATCACTTAATTTAAACACATTTCATTTCCATCTATTGTATCATTTTGTATGAAATATTCATTTAATACAAACAGTAGTACAAATGTATAAATCAATAAAGATCGCGTTACTGAATGCGATCCATCATAAAATTTTAATTGGTTCGCTTAGTACATGTCTAGCACAATATATACAAGTAACAGGTACTCTAGCAATGGACTGTAGCAATTATATTTCAATATTTGTAAATTTTACTCACTATTTTTACGTTTATTAATTTAAACACTGGTAAGAAATAATGAAAATAATTTAATATATATAAGAAGGTAACAAAAATATTATTATTCTTTAAAATTACATTGGTTTTTTTATATGGATACGTGATGAAAAAAACTCCCACCGGACTTTTTTTATAAACAATATATTTTCTTTTTTCAATAAAAAATAAATGAATAATAACAGCTATACGTATCTTATATTATATAAATTCTATATCAAAACACACATCTGTAAATCGATATTCTTTATTTATTAATAATTAATTTATAAAGAAAATTATTTATTTTTAAATTATTTTTGTTTATTGAATGACATTTCAAATAATTATTAAAGTAACATGAATAAAACCTCTAACATTATAAAACTGGATTGTAACTAATATGAAGTTATTTGTGTCAGAAACACAATAAAGTGTAAAATAAAGTAAATGTTATAACACTGTATTCATATAAATCCTGTAACAATGTTCGTGTAACACATCTGTCACATGTCTTATTATTTTACATTACATTCATTCCTGAGTAATAATGTCTCCAACAGAATAAAATATAGAAGAGAATATACAGAGATAATAAAAATAAATGTATCTCAAGTAAATATTATATCGAGTATCCACCGAATGTTTATTTATGAACTGTTTTTTGTATTTAAAGAATAATCTTCTCAGTGTTTTATCAGTTAAAAACTAGATTTATTTTAAAGTAATTGAAAACAATAAATGATATTTTTAAAATATACTTATATATGTTTAGTATTTTCTTAGATTTTCACGAGTACACATTTGAAATAAAACTATTGTTTACGGATTAAAACTCTCGTATAATTTGGTTACATTTTAATTTTAACCCGACGTTTCGAATGCTTTGCAGCAATCGTCTTCACGGGTAGACGAGATGTAAGTGTCTATGTATAATTGTTTAATATACTCTTTCGCAGACTAAGTTTAAGACGAACAAGAATTGAGGACATATCGCAGATAATACGGTAGGGTAGCTTCAAGGCCGAGATTTCAGATATATGGGGGTTGGATTCTTTGAGTTAGTATTACGTACTAATTGAATTCCTGTCATGTCGAAGCGTTTTAAATTATAAGTTAAATTAAGTATGAAATATTTATTGCGATAAAAAAAAATATTACTATTTTTTATTGTCTACCAGCTTATGTCTGCGTTATCTAGAACCAACTCTTTAGCTCCTTGGTTTGAATATTTCTCAGATAAAAATGCTGTCAAATTCAATTTTCTTTTAAACAATAAACACGACATAGATTCCAGCCAAAGCTACAAAAAAAAATTTGTTTATTCCAAACTAAATACTGATACAATGTAAAAAATTTTGAAAGTAATGAAATTAGAAGTCCAGACATGGTTCTATTTATATTTATTTGGGGCAATACTATAAATTCCAAATGCAACTAATATCACAGAATTGCGGTTTGAACTCAAATTCAATAGCTGTACACCTGCATTCTTGTCTAAGCGCTTCAACTCAAACTTTCTGGAGCCTCCGATCCTCCTGAGACATAATAAGTATTGATCGATACAATAATTATTGTTATATGTTATTGTTATATGCTGCCAGTTAATACGGACTTAGATAAGTTCAGAGCTGCTGATGTCACCTGATATTCAGAAATCAAAAATTCACGCATATAATAATAAAAAGTATTTCTTCTTTTTCTAAAAACGTATACAAAATATTTAGCACAGAATATTAGTAAAATGCATATAAACTTCAATAATATATAGTTTAGTGATTTGAAACAAAGAGAATATTAAATTTTTGATATTTGATACTAATATAAAAAATCGTACATCAAGATTAATATATCACACATCCCTTTATTATAATCCTGAACATATCATAATGATTTTCGAGGCTGCGAAAATTAATACCCTTTGCCTTACTAATGAAAATTTTTATAAAACTTATTTTTTGTCACTATCTCACTAACAATTTACGTCAAAAGTATAAAAGTGACAAAACAGTGACAAGTGATAAGTTAGTATAAGTTCAATAGAGATTATATATTAAAAACACATTGAGGATGTGATTTACTTAATAATATTATTTTTATAATACATGTTGAAGGTAAACCTTGTTATTGAAATAAGAAATTTTTCTTGTCAAATCTCATAACAAATCCTAATAATTTGACTGACTCTTTATTTAACAGAATGTTTCAAACATTATTAAGATGAATTTGTTTCAAATATTGTGCAAATATGTTAGAACATGTTAGTCTTTGCGTTCATTTCGTGTTTTATTTTGTTTAAACACTGTAATCGTATTTTTTAGTTATTCATCTATACTGTAACACAAGAGATGGTTGATTAATTATAAATATTATATAGTTTTATAAATATTTAGAGTTCATGGACATTTCATCAATCATTTTTAGTTTGAAAAATTTGAAAAATTACTTTTATCACATTAAAAATGCAGTTATTCAGTATCGGATAAAGAATATACAGTTTTGTGGTTTTTTCTTGATATTCTAGTTATAAGTCCTAGGATTGATAGTTATCCTTATATTTATGTATTCTAAGCTTATAATTCTTTAGCAGTAGCATTTCGAATGGCCTTTTGACATTTACTACGAATACTCAAACTTTTCTGCAAGTATTTTTTTTATTATAACATTATATTAGCTTTTGAACAATGTCAATTAACTTTTGACCTATAAAACTTTATTTATAGAGGTTCTAGTTACTTGAAGCTCAGCTGCTTCTCTTGAGACCTAACTTATCATCTCAAAGTTTTATAAAGAAATATAACAAAGGCTGTTTATAAAAGAAACATTTTCGCAACAATATATGATTTTGTGTATCAAAATACCATTAAAACAATATATATGAAGTTTGCTATATTCATTAAATTATTGTTAAGTAATTCAGTACTTACATAATTTGGCTTACAATACAAAGATACACTTATTAAATATCACTAACAGTTATACATTTTTTAGTTATTATTCTAAATTTATATGCCCTCAAGGTTTAGAGATTTATCTACGCACTGTACGTCATATTCTTTAGTAAGATTATCTTAACATGTGTGCAGTAATTATAATACTATTAATAATGTATTGTTCTGTCATTCTATTTCATTTTTATTTATTCATAATTTTATTAAAATCGTGTCAGCATGACTTATTTTATGACATAGTGTTGTTGTAACTTGCAAATATAATATATTAAAATAGGTTGAAGTTTAACAAGGAAATAAAATCGTAAACGCAAATAACTATAGAATAAAAGCACATTATATAAGTAATAGTTTTGTTATTATTAATTGATATATGTATAGTAAAATAAATTATGTATCACAAGCATTATATAACATTTGCTTAAAGACGTCAGATGAATAGGAAAAGATTTTTTTTTAAAAGTTAATTTTTATACAAGATAATATATACATGTAATCTCTTATCTAAACATTTTTGAAAAATGGGTTTAAAAGTCTGGAGTTACATTATAAGTTGTCGGTACGTTCGAGGACTACTTCATAACTTTATCACAAAGAACTAAGAAGAAACTTTAAAGTTTGTAAATTTCACGTCGACAAAGAAGAAAATTTAAATATATAGTGTTAAGATAAAAAAAGTTAAGTTAAATTACTAACTAGGATATTTACATTCTCAAGTACTTTTATTTTACTAGCGACTCCACATACATAATGTAACAATATTAATCATATTTATATGAACTAGATGGTTAGTTTTCGTGAGAGAGAAATACAATCAAGTTGATTCTGCTCTAGTTCCCACTAAAGTTAATTCGAAGTACATGTTCTGTAAGTACATCGGCTCAGATTGATCGATTCGATTACCTTCAGTCAGGTACTTCGATCTGCAAGCTAAGACTACTGCTAACTAAGAGTCAACGCATAGCAGAACTCTTTGAATATGTTTTGATTGAAATATAAGCATAATAACTTACTATTTCACGAATATTCACTAATTCTATTTCATGATTCTGAAATAACAAGACAAAATGGCTAACAAATATTAAGTTAAAGTTAATCCAGTATTGGTTCCACTTATATTATAAATATCAAGATATTTCAAGATTTTAAAAAGAATTGAAAAATACAAACAGAATAAACGATACTAATACAGGATAAATATCCCGTAAGTCAATGATGAAAGGCTTTAATTAGTCACTTGTTATCTATAGTTTTTTCTTTTCTATCATAAATACATGTGCTATATTGTAAAATATATAATATAAGTATGTTATGTATACTCAGTGCATGTTTGTCATTCAATTTCGTATGTCTATATAATGTTATATTTCATATGTTATATAAGTCTTTCGTAAAAATACTTATTTTATTTAATTTTATTTACAATTTTACAAAGGACATGTGGGTAACCTCTTGAAACCCTCACAAAATGATAAAATATACATAAATTAAGAAATGTACATAAGTTTTAAATAATATATTGTCTAAGCATCGTATTAGTACATTAGGGTTTGTACGCAGGAGTTACAAAAGCACACTGACAAAGCCCTCCGAGGAGTGCTTTGTGTACAATTCAGTGTAACTTCATTACTAACTGATACGAGCACAGGTAACATTGAAGTATCTAGCACGTAACTGATGACTGACAAAGTGGTTTTAAACTAGATTTAGTACAATGAAAATGTTTTGATATTGTTTCAATAGCATTCAAATTAGCAAGTTATCTATTTAACATAGTATATATTTTAAATAAGATAATATTATCTTAAAAATGGGTTTAGATGATAAACTTATATCTCAATTAATTACTGATTTTGCTATTAATAATAATAATATTATTAATAATAAATATTTATTTCAAACAAGATCCATATAGTGTTAGTATGTTAGTAACAATGTTTACTTACAAGCTAAGTTAGTTATTGTTAGTTACATGATACAATAGTTAAATTGGATTTTATTTTACTTTGCCCCTCATTGTTTCTATCCTTAATTGTCTTCAGAATGCTGTTACAATTATCAAATAAAGTCTGATTACATAAATGCCAAACCAAACCAAACCAAACCAAACCAAACCAAACCAAACCAAACCAAACCAAACCAAACCAAACCAAACCAAACCAAACCAAACCAAACCAAACCAAACCAAACCAATGTATTTCATTCCAATGCAAATCATTGCGAAAATGTAATAAATTATCCAACTTTTATTTACTTAATTACTATGCCAACCATACTACAGTAGTGTTGAATTTGACAGTCATGACAGTTTGATATCATCTTCAAGATGCTGTTGCCACTTCCCCGTACTCGTCGTAAGATTGACGCTTTTTTTTGCGCATAATGGCATGAAAACTGTCTGTACGGGCCTCTATAGACATGGAGGATGCACTACAGTAGCGGGGCAGATTCAACAACATCCTGAAGATGTTATTATATTGCACGCGGAGGGCGTTGTAGGCTCGTTGCGAATAGCTAACCCACAGACCGCTCGAGTAAAAAGATTGACAAAATGCTTTGAAAAGCATAATTTTCACATTAGAAGAGCTTCGAGCAAATCTGCGAGTCAGCATATTGCCCCTTACCGCCAACGCTCTGGACTCTCTGTCAACATCACAGTCATTCTTCATATCCTCTGTCACAATATGACCAAGATATTTAAACTTATTGACTACCTTAATATCACAATTACATAGTTTGACAGGCGGTAAAACCTCTGGTCTATAATTACCCGACTTAAACACTAGCATGACACTCTTTTCGCAATTATAGGTAAGTCCATGTCTGTTTGCAAATTTTTCGCAGATATTTAAAAGCTTCCTAAGATCATTGATTGAGGGACTCAGCAGCACCATGTCATCAGCGTAGTTAATGTTATTAACGCAGACTTTATCTATGTGACAACCTACATGAGTGCTGCTCAATTCCTCAATCAATGCATTTATGTACAAATTAAAAAGACTTGGTGAGGTTAAACCTCCCTGTATCACTCCACAATTCAATTTGTACGCATCAGAAATGGACTCACCCCAACAAACCTGGTTTGGTTGATTGTCATACCAGTACTTAAGAAGGTTCATAAACTCACTTGGCATACCCGTGTCACTCAACTTATCCCACAACATATCATATTTTACGGAAACAAAAGCTTTCGATAAGTCTAAGAAACACGCATATACCGGGGTTTTTATCTCCATATAATACTTGACCGAGTGTTTGAGGCACATTATTGCACTCTCAGTAGAAAGGCCTGCTCTGAAACCAAACTGTCTATCATTTAATTTCAAATAACTTATTAGGTAATTATTAATAAGACCATCAAATATCTTAGCAATTATGTTAGCCAGTGATATGGGTCTATAGTGCGATTGGTCTGAGACATCTCCCCTGTTATTTTTAATAATTGGCACTACTATTGTCCTCATTAGAGGCTCTGGAAGATAAGAGTGACACAGGCACATTGAGAACAACACAGACAAAACTGCAGGAAGTTTAACACCAGCATGCCTAAGGTGCTCGATGCTGAGACCGTCATGACCAGGAGATTTTCCTCTCTTCATGTTATTAATAACATTCAAAACATCTCGAGTGTTAATTGATGTGCTAAGTTTTGTCATGACGCTCTCAACAGCGGTAACCTGCCTTGGTAATTGAGCAGTTGATTTTATAGTAAAAGCCTCTTTGAAGTTGTTCGCAATGATCCTGTGATCACTCATACCCCCCACACTCACAGGAAGGCTCGGTTTTACATTTAACTTATTATTGATAAAACTTTTGCTAGATCTTCATGGTTTTTACAGCTCTATTATAATTATCTTGAAATAATATTTACTTTAGTGACATCTGTCAATACGGCTCAATTTACAGTGGCATTTTATATCTAACTCATAAATATTAAACACAAGGAGGCTAGAAAATGGTTTGAATATTTGGATAAAATTATAATACCAAAATATTAAGACACACCCGTTATACTGTGTAAATATTTAAAAAGGATTCAGTGCGTCTTGTTTTAGCACAGTTTAAAAATATTATCCTTCATAATCAAGTCCGAAATTTATAATGAAATTTATTAAATACTTAGATAACTTAATATATACTATAATATTTAATATGAGCTATGGTCAGCTGCTTCGACTGCGTTGTAGGGATGAAATAAATTCTCAAGAAATAATAATACACACACACACACATATATAAAATACGTGTATTCATTAATATACAAAAGTTTTACCCATAAAAGTTATACTTAATGCTTGTGACTTTAAGGAGTAAAGAAGTTAATTTTCTACGAGAATGCACTCAAACTCAAACTCAAGCTAGAAATGTATTGTTCGAAGACAAGCACGTATGTTTTATTCATTTGAATTTTATTACCGAAATTCATTGTCAATTTGAAATGCTTAATATTACCAAATATATTATATATATAGGTTTGTATTTTATTTAAAAGAGAACTCAGATCATGAATAATAGTTGCGTGAATAAAGTATAGCGTATTAGTTTAATATTATAACAGCATAGGATAAATAAAAAGCATACATCATATTTTCATATATGTCATTTAAAAGATTAAGTATACTATTAAAAATTAAGTCTAAATAAAAAACGTTAGACTGCGGCTGAACGTCCCAGCCAGTTTGATAATCGGTAGCAATGGGATTGATCTCCAAAATAGAAAAATACTTGAGAAAAAAACATTAATTTTTAAGGGTTCCAAACAAATATATATAACAATGGAAATATATATAAATTAAATAGCTTACGAATGGTCTAATACTCATAGTATGAGCTATATTTATTTTGGGACTAGATTTCGTTGTGTCTAAATATCTATATGTAGACATATTTTTATTTATATGTTTATGTACTAAGTACATTTAAATTTTCCAGATAGGTAAATAGTTTCACGTATTTACTTAAGTGTTTGGATTTTTAACTGGTTAGTCTTTGTTATAAAAATACTGATACATTTTTTCTACGTGGAATTCTCGGTTCTACAAAAGCACCAATAAATATACTCCAACTAGACATAAAAACATAAAAAGATAAACAGTAGTTCAAACAGAGCAGAGCAGAGGCGACGGGAAATACAACACTGTTAGTTTGTAATGAATATATTTTCCACAGCTCTGGCGGTGACAGACTATTATTTAACGTAGTTCAATAGAGGTTTATTAAATAAACGACACCAAAAAGTAAAATATAAGATATATCAAAAATAATACATGCATTGAAAAGAGAGTATATTTTGTTTTACTTCTTTCTTTTTCTTACTTAGTTTCTAATAATTCAAAAAAAAAATTGTAAGGTTAATAAAATCAATTTCGTATCTCTTACACAGAGCTCACACACGCAGTGAGTTTATTAGACTCTTCACAATGTTGAATGAACACACAGTTGACGGTTTATTGAGAGCTTTAAAATATATTTTATTATCCTTATGGTTCTATGGTAATACCAGAATTAATAAATGTTTTAAAATACTGATATTTCTTTTTTACTTTACTTCTTTTGTTTAAAACTGGCCTTTCAGTAAAAAATATTAAAATAGAACAAAGAAAACACAACCCATGTTGATATTTCATAACTAATACTACAGATGAAATCTATCAAAGTGTACGTATAGTTAATATCTATTTTTAATATACAAGAAAATTATTTGATTTACTTAACTATTCATTAGATGTTAAATTTTAAATAAATAGCAAACAAATAAAATACACATCTTTTGTATTTTTTATTTGTCACGGATCTAAAACATATCTTGATAATTTGAAACTTGAACATGAACTTTCAAGGTATACTAACAAATTATATACATAAGTTCTCTCTTATATATTTTAAACTTTTGTTTTATTTGTGCAGTATTTTTTAATTAACAATAATTGTTATTTAAAACAAATCTAAAGGTATAAATTTCATTATACTCACAATATTACACTCAATAAAGTTTATATAAATATTAATGTATTTGTTATTTTATAACTAAATTAAATTTAATATTTCAGTTTCTTTTATTATACTTTATAAATAATTCAGATATTCTTCTGTCGATTATGTCATTTACTTCAATACTACAGATTATTTCGTTAATAACATATAAAACATACAAGTATACTCTTGTACAGAGCAGTACTTATATAAGCTTGTTAACAGGGCCTGAAATGCTTCATACCGTGAAGTACTCACTAGAGAGCGATACCAAAGCTTTATTATAGAAATATCTTTAGAAGTCTGTTCATAAAACAGGTTCTTATTTATATTAAACATAATAATCTGGTAAAACTATTTTTTACGGATTAAAACTCGCGTATAATTTGGTTACATTTTTATTTTAAACCGACGTTTCGAATGCTTTGCAGCAATCGTGTTCACGGGTAGACGAGATGTAAGTGTCTGTCAATAAGTCAGTTAATCTCGTCTACCCATTAAAAAAAAATGTCTCGGTTTAAAAAATAAATGTAACCAAATTATACGCGAGTTTAAATCGTAAAAAATAGTTTTATTTAAAATGTGTACTCGTGAAAATCTAAGAAAATACTATAATAATTTGGTGTTTAATACTAACTACGAGAACTGTTAGTATTTGAAAATTGTAATATTGATTCTCAATTATTTTATTAATATTTTTATATGTACTTATCGTAGTTGATGTTTCATTATTTATATTCATTAATATCAAAAATGAAGTTTAATTATAATGGAAAGTCATGCCATGGGAAAATGCCTTAAAAAGAAAGTTTTCTTAATAATCATTTAATATCATTAGTTGTTATCTACTGGAGTTTTTAAATCCTAAATAAATATTTCTCAGCCAAAAGCATCATTAACATTGTCCCAAAAAAGGGTTATGTATGTAAAATATTTTAAAAATCGTGTAAACAGAATGCTATTTAAAAAATATATACTTAATAAAGCAAATAAACGAATGAACTAAAACTTTCTGTTTCACCATTTCATTGAAAGTTGTGAATTGCCAATTCAGTTCTTATTTATTTCAAAGTTGTGAATTGCCAATTCAGTTTGTATTTATTTCATCTACTTCGACAATTTACCTTTTAATTGCGAGATATTAATTCCATCAAAAATATTCATTGGCAAATATTAAATATATTGTGAATTTTTTATATTAGTTAATTTTAAAATATAAACAAGATTTATTGCAAACAGTAAGAATACAATCAAGACAACAACATTTTAATGTGGGGTGGGACATTGGTTTTCAGCACTTTCTCACTTCTTTGTTCATAGTTTTATAAAATATGATGTATGATTTAACAATAATAAAAATATTAAATATATTAATGTCAGAGTTTTATGTAATAATAATTGTAATATCTTTTAACATATTTATATCTCTAGATTCAAGTTGACATATTTGGAATTATGATTTCAAAACCATGTGACAATATGTGACATTTTTTATGCTATAAGGGGCATACGAGCAGGCCAGCCACCTGATGGACAGTGATCATCGCCGCCCATGAGTACTCACAGGCCCATACTGGTCTGAAGTGTGTTGCCGGCCTTTTAAAAATTTATATGCTCGTTTCTTGAAGGTCCCCAAGTCGTATTAGTTCGGAAACACGGCATGAGAAAGCTGATTCCATAAGGTGGTGCGTGGCAAGAAGTGTCTTTTAAAGCGCACTGTGGTTGACTGCCAGCTGTCGAGATGGTGCGGGTGGTAATATATAATACATTAACGTGCCTGACAGTTCCAGTTGTTTTTAATGAAAACAATTCAAAACTGATATTTTCATTAAACATTGTTTGTCCAATACAAAACAATATTAATACAACAGTACGTTATGGTAATATTTATTTTCAATATTGAATGCACCGATGTATCGTCTTTCCTAAATAAACTTTGTTATATTTCATACTGTAACGTGCTGTTATGTAAAAAACAAATATATTTATACGCTCTGAATAAAAATACCAAACAAATAAGGTCTTGAATTTGGATCGTAGTTTTGGATACAGACATTTGAATAAGGTTATCTGAAATGAGGCAATCTGTATGGATGTGTCCGGAGGGACAGGACTATACTCGAGAGTAGAGCTATACGTGCCTATTGTGTGCATGCATAGAAGTGTTGGGGAACTCACATTCAGACCCACATAAACCTGAGGTCCAATTTAGCTTTCTGCCTTTAAAAAATACAGTTAACAATATACATGGTTTGAATGATATAAAACTTATTAAAAATTTTACAGTAAAAAAATCTGAGTTCAAAACATGAGGGGGTGTATTTTCTATATTTTATTCACTTTGTACATATTTCTGTTTATGTATAATCTTGTTCTCTTTGTCAAAAAAAAATATCTTTGTATAAAAAGAACTCTAAAATACTTTATAAGCACTAATGAGAAGCTTGATTGATTGATGGATTGCTTTTAATAATAATAAAGTAACCTATATAAAAATACTTACAACAGATACTTTCACAAGCTATAATAACATACTACAATCCAACCACATATAACAAAAATAGTACAATAATACCATCTAAAGATAAAATGAATAAGAAGCACCGAATTAATGTTACAAAAATTTCAATCGCATTTATTTTGTGTGTATCATATGTATTTAAAACTAGTATAAGTGTCATAAATATCGAATTAATTTAATGATATCTATCTCAACTACGCTACATAATATATCTATTAATTTTAAACCACTAATATTATCTGGTATTTGCTTGGTATATATAATATTGTTATATTTGTAATATCAACTGTCAATTATTTATTAAATACAAGAGCTGTGATGATCTACTTCCTACTTCAATGATCTGGAATTAAAATGACATTACAGTCGTCCATTGATCGTTGTGATAAATGAGGTCATTTTAATTCTAGTACCTTAATATTAGAGTATTTTTTTTATATACTTAGTTCATATTTATATTAGAGTTTATTTATGAGTGACAATTTAATAAGATAATAAGAACAAAATATATAAATTTGTATATTATATAATATAAAAAATTACTATTTCAAAATATGACAATATGAGAAAGTATATAAAAATATATGACAATATTAGAGAAGAATTTAAATCCCTCACCCCATACTTCTTTATCGATTAACTCGATTAACTTTGTTATGCTGCCTTTTCTATATTTACTGTATGATTTCATTACTAAAACACTTTTTGATTTTAGGAATGCAATTATTTGCAATACGTCATATAATTGCTTGATATGAGGTCCTCAATTTGGGTACATTTGGGCGCCAGTTCAATCTATTTGCAATTATCGCCCCTCATAGTGGAGCGTGCGATGACATTATTAGACGGCGTAGACACAGCTAAGTAGCTTCTCCTAACTAAGATAACATCCTGTATCTAATGTACTACAAAGTATAACAAAATGTCTATTTTTAATATATATGTTTTTGTGATATATTATTTATATTTATTTCCTTTGCCTGTTAATAGCACCAGCAAATAACTTTAAGATTAACGAGTTGTATAGTTATATTGTAATGACAAGATATCAAAGATGTTCTCTTGCTTATTTGAAGATTCATTTCAATTATATATTACATTTGTATTACAAAGACTGGATCCCGAACCTGAGATAAACGAAAAAGAAAGCGCTGCAGCAGCTGATTTACTACTTACTTTGTTTTACGATTTTTTAAAGTATACTTATATTGTAAATAATATTTTTAAACATGGTTGTCACTATATTTTTTGTGTATTTAATATAAATATTTTACTTTCGAGCTTCGACATAGCCGCTGAAAAAAACTTTGTTTTGTAAATATCGTAATGAATTTAAATAAATTGTTTTATTCAAAATTTTAAAACAGCAGACGACATTTAAGAAAAACAAATACACTTGTTTTGCCTATTAGTAAAAGTAGATATATTTAGAGATAAGAGAACTCTTAAATAAAATATTTTTTCCAGATTACCACTGAATCAGTTTCTAGGTGACCACCATTTGACTACATATGACGAAAAGCTGTTCGGATTGTGAGGGAACCCGTGCTCTGTGAAAGGCTAGATCCACTGACGTTGGCCAGCGTCTGCAGCACCATCCTCAACACTTAGATCCGTGGCTATCTTAAACATTATTGTTCTCAAGGAACTTTCTGCAACGAAATACCGTGTGTAAAACTTTGTTCGGCCTTGTTTCCAGGTCGATACATGAGTACTTCAATCTAATCTAATTAAAAACACCTATTCATTCCTCAAAGGCCAGCAAGTAACATTCCTATATCTCCTTTAAGCATGAGACCTTGGTAGGTTCTGATCCTTTCCCTCAGGCGACCCGATTACTCATTTACCCGCCTTTTAGTTAAAAATAAACAGTATAAGTTATTTTCCAAGGAACAGTTTTATTTTAAATGTTCAATCTTACAATTCTATTTCATTACACCTACTTCAAGTCATAAAATGTCGTCCCATAGATCCCAAGGGTTCCATTCGACATGAGATGATCCGTAAATAATATAAGGGACCTTATTGAATGTGTGCGAAAGCAGAAGTTATGTGACATTTACTAGCAATAAAATAATATTCTCATATTCTATTTCTCTCAAAATATAGTTTTTCAGCGTATATTTACTCGTAAGAAAACTTATGATTTGTTAATGTAATATACTGTCTTGCTTCTCGATACGTTGACTTAAAATTTCAATAGGTATTGTTAGTATTTAGTTTATTCATTCTACCTTTTGTTTTAAATTTTGTACATAAGCCATTATTTTAAGTTAAGACTTTGATCTATCGTTATTTTATCAAAATACTTTTTTTTTCCGTTGAAAAAACCCATTACGGGTACCCCGTCGGCCCAGGAGGTGACGGCCGGGGGGTTATGTGGGACTACCCGGCAGCATAGGGAATGCTGCCATTTTTAAGGCTACCCACTAAAAAACCAACGGTTGCCCTCTTCGCCGTAATGGGACGTCACGGGATCGCGTTAGCACACACCGTGACTCCCCGGCGAGACCCCCCGAATGAGGGTGCCCCGAGCAACGTAGAGCACCCTCCAATCGTAGGCCTATGTTAGGTAAGAGGGGTCACCCTCCCCCCTCACCAGGCCTACAACTGGGGAAGGAAGTATTTTATCAAAATACTGGACAACTAACACAATCTACTTATTTTTATTTTAAGTTGTATTAATTTATTATTGTATTTAATAACAAATGACTGATTATTTATTTTGGGTTAATAACATTAGATAAGTTTAAACTAACTATGCCTAAAAGATATATGCCAAGAAAATAAATTTATTCACTACTGATACCTACCAGTAGTGAATAAATTAAATACCAATATAAAATAAATACCATGTGTTGGACTATATACTTATGAATTATAATAATAATTATAACAAAATTATTTAATAACTGTAACTTTAATAGTTACTATGACTTATTGGTCACACCGAAGAAGGTTCAGACACCGGACGTGACGTCACGTTGTGTTTTACGTGTTTTATATAATGTGTTTTGTGCCTAGAAATCTTTGTTTGTGTTTAGTATATAAGAAAAAAAAAAATAAAAGCATTATGTGCTTAAAAATTTGAATCACTAATAATTATTCCATATAAAAGATGGAAGAGTGTAAATGAGTGTGAAAAAATACTCAATGTGATAATTAAATGACAATCTATATCGAAATTCTACTCTGAGGCCAGATTCTCGTCTTGTAATGAATTTATTATATGTTCGTTATGAGATTTTGTCTCACCTTAAAGTTTAAACTATAACCGGTTTCCAATTACAATATCTGGCAAAAATAATTAACTTCCCCAAAAACTGTACTATAATAGTTTTGGAGGAAAAGACAATATCTCTGAGTAACTGTTACTTATATGTATATTTATTCTACATGTTTCGCATAGCAGTGGAGTAATTTCTTTTTTAAGACAAGGATGCTAAGCCTTAACCACAACCAGAGGTGGCTGTATCCAGTAGCACCCGTGTGCAATGAAACCCTGGCGCCCCCTAGGCCTGACCACCCCGCAATGACGCAAGACAATGCTCTTAGCTGTCTCAGAGAGCACCGCGACGCCCCCTGAGACGGCGGCGCCCATGTGCATTGCACATCCTACAGTATAAGTTAAGTCGCCCCTACCCACAACGGTACTTTCCTACCCGTTAATGGGGTCACATCACAGAATTTCTGCTAAAATATCTCGTGGTGTTTTTCTTCATTTACAGAATAAATGTATTATTTTCCGAAATAGAACCCGGAGCTGTAAACTCAAAAGTAATCGCTAACACAACTACTTAAAAAGGTTAGTCCAAATAAATAAAAAAACATTTAGATATTAAAATAATATTGATTTTTATCATTCGATTTATCAAAGTAATTTAAATCAATTAAGAAGTAAATGTCAAGTTTGTCTTTTAAATTAAGATGAATATTATTTAAAAATCAAAATACTTCTTCATAAATCAACCAAGCTGATTAGAATGATTTAAACTAGTGAAAGCTTTATGGATATTTTTAAATAATATTTATATCCATTTTGTGTAATTTTCGTTTGTAGAGTATTTTGTTTATTTATTAAAAGGTATGTGTCCAACTCTTCTTTAAATTTTGAAGGATTATATATTAAATAATTACTAATACCAAAAGGTTAATCATATTATATATAAGCATTTAACTTTAACAATAGGTCCACTGACTTTGATTTTTATTATCTTCAAATAAATTGAGTCTAACCTAATATTTATGTTTTAGTTATATTATTGTTATTTTATTTATCCTCTAAAGGGGATATAATTAAATCTATCATTAAAATGTTAAGGATCTTATGATTTGTGTTCAAATTAAGTGATGAAATAATTAGAATCAAACCAATAACATTATATCTTAATATTAAGAATATTTTACATTCGGAATCTCGTTCAACATTAGTTAAATACAAATTACATAAATACAATGAGTTGCTTATTTCATGGCAATTACACTTCAAATAGAAATAGAATGGGTTCTATTCTGAAACTCCACAATCTGATATATTTTAGAACTTTAAATTGATAGGTAAAATGAATACCAAAAAGATCTGTAGTGTAATGTCCTCACATCTTGTCAAATGGTTCTAAATTGTGTCAATTTTAATCTAGTGATATAAATATATATCTTAGTGCACTTATCACTAAAACTCTGAACATTTTTTAATATTTCTTATTATTGTTAAACCGTACATTTCTATACTATCCAAATCATTATGGAAAATGAGCCTAAAATTAGTAATTTTCTGTTTCTTAAGTCTGGTTTCACTAGTGTGTATTGAAATTAATTTTATTAAATTTACTTATAGAAGTAAAAAAACAACCAAATATACTTATATTTTAAAGTGTTATTAAATAAGGTGCCGCTTATTACAAAAAAAAGAAACGCTTTTGAAATGTTTGTCTGAATTGTTTTTTCAATTAAAACTAAATTTAGGATTAGACTAGGTTTTCAAACTATAAAACTATGAACAAAGGTTTATGTCTGTGTGTAATAAAAGTATGTATGTGTGTAATAATAATCGTAATTGATGTTTTAAAAGTTACCAGTTCTAAGAGTTTATAATATGCCGAAAACCAATGTCCCATCCCTAATTACTGTTTGCAAATATTCTTGTTCACGATTTTAAATTCTTTATAAAATCACAATATGTTTAATATTATTTTGGTGGAGTTAGTATTTTGTAATCATAAGATATACGAGAGAATTTCCCAACGGTCGTAGATTTGAGTGTTGTCAATGTCGATAAATTATTCTATGTTTCAAAAGAACTAAAAAAGCGCGCGCAAAATTTCCCCATGCAAAGTCTATGGGAAAAATTAATTTTTTGACTAATTACTGCAATTAGGCTAATGAGATTTGAGAGTTGTCACTATTTTTCAGCAGTGTAGCATAATGAGACCTCTGATTTGAGCCATCAACGATATTTTTCCCTTTAGTGGTTCTCGAGCTACAGTGTGCCAACGAAATCGCTTCCTGCATTAATATATAAGATTTTCGAAGTTGGTTAAATAAATAAGAACTGAATTGGCAATTGACAACTTTCAATAAAAGGATGAAACGGTAAGTTTATGTTCATTCAGGTATTCATTAATTTTGTATAAAAGTATGTATTATATTTTGATATATCGTCATAAATGATAATAAAAGTGCATTAAGAAGCATAAGCACTTTTATAGAAAATAATATATTTTTTTTACTTATTTTCTTATTTCATATAGTTTTTCTTTTCTATTACAATTTTAATACGCTTTTTACCAAGTGATATTTATTTAGGGGCACTATAACTTACGAGCTCTTTGAAATAACAATTAATGATATTAAAGATTTATTAAGCAAACTTTATTTTTAAAGCATTTTTCGACTTCTCATTATAATTAAACTTCATTTTTTAGTAATACATGAATGTCAAACAATCAAAATATATACAAAAAAAATTACTAAACAAATAACTATGATAAGTACATGCAAAAAAATATTACTAAAATAATTGATATTCAATATCATAACTTTCAAATAGTAATAGTAATAGAACTATATTTAATATGAATAAGAACCAGTTTTATAAACAGACTTCAAAAGATATTTCTATAATAAAGCTTTGGTATAGCTCTCTAGTGAGTACTTCACGGTATGAAGCATTTCAGGCGCTGTTAACAAGCTTATATAAGTACTGCTCTGTACAAGAGTATACTTGTATAGGTTTTATATGTTATTAACGAAATAATCTGTAGTATTGAAGTAAATGACATAATTGACAGAAGAATATCTGAATAAAGAATTGAAATATTATAAAATTGTAATTTTAAATTCCATTTTGTTTTAGAATAACAAATATATTACTATTTGTATAAACGTCAATAAGTAATAAGTAGTAAATTAAGATTAGTTTTAAATAACAATAACGAAGAATACTGTTCAAACAAAATATTGTTATGAGCTTTTAATACATAAAGGATGACTAACTTATATAATTGATTTGTGTATATTAGAGAATAATCGTTAAGGTTTCTTGGAATTTAACTACTATAGACTTTAGATGAATTTTCAAATTATCGAAACTTATTTTAGATCGGGGATAAATAAAAGATTTAAACATATAATGATGGTTTGAGCTTCTCCCGATCATCACATCTGCCTCGTGGTCACTTGATATAATTAAATTATAATGTTAACGATTGAGTTATTAGATAAACAAATAAGACTAATTATACAATTTGAGATTAAAAAGCGCTAATCTCAGAGATGCGTGTGAGCCCAATGGTGTTTAAAAAGAATGCCTTCTCTTCCCAAATGACTGTCCAGCCATCAAACTGGCATAGCTTTGCTCATCAAATGTCACACGTCAATCGCAAATTATCTGACATCTACTGTAATGTCTAATATTCGAATAAATAGCTTTTGATACTTGCAGCATAAATCTAGTTCTCTTTAATATTGTTATAAAAATTAATGTATTATTCAGTTGTGCAGTGTAGCGCCGTGTATGAACCTGTCTTTACTCATATAAAATAATCAAAATAGGACTAATATTTTTTTTTTGTGACAACATCTTTGTTCCATAGCGCATCAGCGCAGCGGGCATTTTGTTAAGCCGTGCGACGCTGTCAGCACAATTTCTAGCACTGGCTCGATATAAGTTTAAGTGAAGAAAATGCATACTTTCTAAGCAACTTTTTAAAAATTTATACATTAAATATATATGTTCTGTTATTTCATTAATAAAATTATAAATTACATCCCGTTATGTTATAAGCATAGCACTTAGCTTAATTTTTCTTTCTATTATATTTTATTTCAAGACTAGATCATTCTGTATGATTTAATTTAATTTTCTACAGTTATTAAATATTACGAATCGGGTATAACGAAAATACTAAAATATAATTTGTAAATAGCGACAACTGTCAAGGAGAAACGAAACGTGACTGACAGTGTCACCCGCACGATCCTACAGCGCACAAGGTTATACTAATAATCAGTTGCGATCTCAACGACAACTTTGATTCCACCCAGGTAATTAACCTGACGTTTCCAATCTAACAAATCTACTTTATTTCCATGGATGCTCCGACATATAATTAAATATTTATTTTTCTTGATATTTATTTCAGATTTAACATTTAATGAATAGTTGAGTAAATTAAATAATTTTCTTGTATATTAAAAATAGATATTAACTATACGTACACTTTGATAGATTTCATCTGTAGTATTAGTTATGCAATATCAACATGGGTTGTGTTTTCTTTGTTCTATTTTAATAATTTTTACTGAAAGGCCAGTTTTAAACAAAAGAAGTAAAGTAAAAAAGAAATATCAGTATATTAAAACATTTATTAATTCTGGTATTACCATAGAACAATAGGGATAATGAAATATATTTTAAAGCTCTCAATAAACCGTCGACTGTGTGTTCATTCAACATCGTGAAGAGTCTAATAAACTCACTGCGTTTGTGAGCTCTGTGTAAGAGATACGAAAAAGATTTTTTTTACCTCACAATTTGTTTTAGAATTATTGGAAACTAAGTAAGAAAAAGAAAGAAGTAAAACAAAATATACTCTCTTTTCAATGCATGTATTATTTTTGATATATTTTATATTTTACTTTTTGGTTTCGTTTATTTAATAAACCTCTATTGAACTACGTTAAATAATAGTCTGTCACCGCCAGAGCTGTGGAAAATATATTCATTACAAACTAACAGTGTCGTATTTCCCGTCGCCTCTGCTCTGCTCTGTTTGAACTACTGTTTATCTTTTTATGTTTTTACGTCTAGTTGGAGTATATTTATTTGTACTTTTGTAGAACCGAGTATTCTACGTAAAAAATGTATCAGTATTTTTGTAAAAAAAAACACATCAAGTAGAATTGAAAACCAGCAACCCTTTCCGTGTGAAAAATTTGTCCATAAAAAAAATTTTTCAAGTCAATTTGTCAATAGATAAAATATACAACAATAAATTATAATTCAATTCACATTTAAAATTTGTATTTTATTCTACTACTTCTCTTTGTACATGTAAGAAACTAGTGAACCCCCCGTTAATTCTTAACGGTCTTTATAAGAAATTCCATTTAAAAGACATATGTTGTAGTATATTAGGGCTTAAACTACAACATAGGAGTTTTCTATAACATCTTAAACTACAACATATGCCAAAACTGCAAGGAATAAAAGTTACAGATATATAAACCTATAAACCTACTTTTTCATGTGCATATATATTAGATGTACCCTTTAAATTATACTCTTTAATATTTATTTTAAATAATTTATTACAAGTCTAAAAGGCAGTACTACACTAGTTGCTACTAGTGGCTACTACTACATGTTCGCACCTCATTATATTAATATGATATTCAAGACCTCGTTTTAATGAGATATATATAAAACTTAGAAGAATATTTTAAGCAATATATTATGTTTTATAACTTCAAATACTGTAAAAGTTAAAATTATATTTGTTTAAATTACATTATTCACAAAGGAATAAAAAAATAGTCTACACTACACGGATATAACTCGCGTTTATTATTATATTTTTAAATTTAACCCGACGATTCGAATGCTTTGCAGCAAACGTGTTCGCGGTAAGACGAGATGATGGTCTCTGTCAGTCAGTCAGTTTGTTTGTCACCTACCTCCAACGGTTCCTGATTTTACGGGCATAGAGTTCAGGATGCACACAAAACGCACTAACTGTGTCTATGAGCTTGGCAGTCTGTTCACGGACATGGGATTTAATATTTTTCATCATAGGATTTCTAGTGTTCGATAGATTCCAATCATCTTCTTTATTAAAATTAGGATGTTTTTTAATTTCAATAGCCTCGCGAATCGTTCCTGGTATATATCTGTTCACGAGCGAGGATTTTTGGTTTATCAAAGCGGAGAAAGTGATTGGGCTTGTCTATTGTGTGTTCACACACTGCAGATACCGACATACGCCTATTTTTTAAATCTGAGATGTGTTCCTTGATTCTAGTACCGATGCTCCTCTTTGTTTGACCAATGTATGATAAGCCACAATCACAATCAAGTTTGTATACACGGGCACATTGCAAGGGAATACTACTCTTAACTGGTATCAAGAATTGGCACATATTCATATTTATATATGTATATGTGCCTATATATATATAGAGATAAATTATAATTTAAATTATTAAATATTACTAACACATATTATTACTTTTTGAATACATTTAATTTCCCTTTCCTTTACATAATCGTTTTTCCTTTGAGTATTAATAACACTAGTTTACAATGAAAATTTATTCAAGTTCAAAAAACTCTTGGCGAGTTAATACATTTGCTGTTGAATCCTGGACATTGTGTAACCATGTGTAAGTTTAGTTTTCAATGCATAATACACCTATGTTAAGGAAAATACCGATTTTACAGCACTTTACTTTAGAAAACTGAATCTTAAATATTTTTTTTAAATAATATTTATTCCTAATAGATAAGAATTTAATATTAAAAAAAAACTGTTTCTTTTTCTAACTTATAATAAATGTCAATTGGCTCCATTAATCCCAATCTAAGACACCGGAAACCTTGAAGACGCTAAACGATACATCAGGTTGACGAGGGTCTGATCTTAAGCGCTTCAATGAATACATATCCTTCCTCGAGGTGAAGTTCTAGCTATATCCATATGACCTTATCCAAATAACTTTACCCATTGACTTGCATTATTAGAAAAAGATACATTTCAATACTATAATTTATTATTTTATAAAAAATATTTTCAAAAATAACACTTTTTAGACATTCTATTATTTGCACAAACAAATAGCTAAATAACACATTATATTATATTTTTAAAGCAATTACAGGTTTAGTAATTAACTTATCGACGACACACCCAACTAAAAACGATATTATTATCAAAGCAGCACGCCTTTCAGCACTATTTTTGTTGAAAATTAAATTCTGATACTGGCTACTCAGAGTGCTATCTCGGTCGTAATATGAAGTAATAAGAACTAGTATAAAAAGTTTCAAAAATGTCCGTAAATCTTTCAAATTAAATTTGTATTAAGTAATGTTAATAATTTCAAAAAAACTAAATATACTAACGTTCCTAATGATTAAATGTTATAGCTGATATAGAACTCTAGTTACTTCAAAAGTTGTCAAAAATTACAAGAATGGGAAGGACGAGACTAAGTTTTTCTTTTCATCAATGATTTACGACTCACTTATCTGTTTAAAGGAAAATCCTTTATCCTCGTGCAAGTTCGAAGTATTTTTAATGAGATCTCAGGAAAGTTTGAAGCAGATATACAAACTAAATATTTACTTTCCATAACATACTTATAACTAGCAGTTATTTATATTATAAAAATTATCTGAGTTTTAGAGGATCAAAGACCTGTTACTCATTCACGTGGTTTTGGCTAAAAAGGTCATAAAAAATTAAGGCCTTCAGCAAGCAAGCGGGGAGAGCTGAGCGGAACAAAAAATATATTACAAAACCTTTAACTTAAAATGTCTGCAATTAACAAAAATTAGGTGAGTATCGATTTGTCCAAATTTTAGTGAGTTTAGCGTATTAGTAAAGCGTGATAGGTGTAGGAGGAGAAAGCGGTCCAAATTTGATCGAATTGACCGGTAAAGAGCTTCGCTTTGCTCAGCTCAATGACTTCAAGAAAATATATTGTGATTTAATAAAATTAACTCAATTTTAACATAACTTGTGTAAACAATTTCCAATATATAACAAGTTACATGAGCGATATTTGATTTTAAATTCATCGCTAAAATCAGATTAAATTATTATCAAAACCAAGCGTGAAACCAATTTTTAGCCATAAGACAGTGTACTATTGTCTTAATTTATAATTAATATTATTATACAAGTCTAAGTGATAAATATTACCATCGTACCGGACGTACTAAGCTGCCTCCGAACTAACAATAAGTTCCTAACCGGATCATATTGTAGGCCTCCTGCGAAGTATTAAATATATACCATTACGAATTTACATATGTTTAAAACAAACATTTTTGTATGTTTTGAAAATGTCTATTCACTTTGTTATTGAAAGTTTTATAAATTATTACATGTTACGTGTGTACTTACTACCTTTCCCGTATCAATTATCGAATATTTTGTGGTTCCGTAACCGACGATACTGCCATTCATCATGTCATTAAATCATTAACTTATGTGATTAAATTATTACTAGTATGCTAAGACCAGCTAGTCACAATAGACAATACAAAAAATTTGAAAGCGCGCGCAAAATTTCCCCATGCAAAGTCTATGGGAAAAATTAATTTTTTGACTAATTACTGCAATTAGGCTAATGAGATTTGAGAGTTGTCACTATTTTTCAGCAGTGTAGCATAATGGGACCTTTGATTTGAGCCATCAACGATATTTTTCCCTTTAGTGGTTCTCGAGCTACAGTGTGCCAACGAAATCGCTTCATGCATTAATATATAAGATTATTGAGTACAAAATGATGACTTAATATATATTTATTGTTGTCTACATATCTTTACAAATTAGTTTCCGGTGACTAAGATGTAAAGAATACATTAACGTTTACATAAAAGAAATATTATATAATTTGTTGTTTTGTCATTTTTTATTTTCTTATACAGATCTAATTCTCTTATGTTATACATTTGTCATATCTTATGTGGAAATGTTGCCGAACTTTATAAATTTTTTTATATTTTCTTGCGACTTATAAAATTTATTTTTTGCAGATGGCAATATTATTTTAATTAAACCTTGTCACCTAATTAAGTGACAGGCTTAATTATGTGACGTTGCCTGATTTGTAAAAGCGGTAAGTGGACAGAGCCGTCTTTCTGGTATGTGGAGGAAAACGATCATATCTTCTGGAGGTTTGGACTTGGTTTCTTGGTTTATTTGACGTGATTGGTTGTTTTGACACCCTGTCAATATGAGACAACGAACCATCAAGTAACTAATGACGTCTTATCTCTCCCTTATCGCTGTCTCCGATATAATATACAATATTATATGGATGTAAAACTTTTTTATGTCCGGGCATTTGAAAAAGCGTGCTGGGATCGGATGTGTTTCAATAAAAATTCTTAACACGTTTTTGCTGATCTCTATTATATTGAATTGATTTAGAAATATAATATTAACTGTTTCGGAAGACTTCTGAGATAAATTTTATTACAAGTTATAAGAAAATTTTAAAATATATATATGATAATATCATAAATACTGGTAATGTTATCATAAATACTATAAATAATTTTGATACACATCTTATAAATAATAATAAGTAAAATTTATGATCTACCTTTCTATGGAAAGTACGTTAATTAAAAGTTGTTTTAAACTTTTTTAAGTTTGATAAAGATGTCAGGATTTAGCTAATAGTAAATATTAAAAACACATATAAAGGCAACTGAGAATAAACAACGGGTTAAAAGCCTTTCCTTCTAAATATTACAGTAAACGTTTAAATGTTTTGAAAGCTACAGTAATACTCATGACAGCGAGTCTTATTTATTATTCAACACAATAAATTAACGTAACACACTCATTAACTCAATTGAATTATCTGGTTTATTATTGATTCAAAATAAAAAAACTTACTCCGATGAATTTTATGTGTCAAAATTTAAACTCCTTTAAGTTCTTCCTTGTTGTAGGGATAAGCTTTCCTATGTACATATTTTTAAATTACAACATCTATGTAAAAGTAAGGCACATAAATTAAATAAATAAATAAAAAAATTAAACTGAGTATTTTATTTAATTCAAAAACTATTGTATGTGTTTATGAAAAGGAACAAACTTCAAAACACATTAACACTAATAGTAAACAAAAAAAAACCTCTCTATGTACCTTCTAAAGAAGTCAAGATTTCTCTCTTCAAGCAGAAGTCGAATGAATTTGTTTTGAAATTTTTGTTTGAAATCTAAGCTGAAATTGCGGTTACGACTCTTAACCTACATTTATAATTACGATTTGAATAGAATAAACATGTAAGAATGGTTTGTACTTTAAACTTATTAAGAATAAGTTATTTCCTTTCTTATTTGGTAATCCTTTAGCATATAATAATAAATATGTTGACCTATTTGTGTGGTAATGAAGATCTAAAAGAATTGGAAAAAAATAATTTTGAATTCTAATAGAATGCATCGACATTTTGTAAGTGCAACTTCGGTGCTGTTTGCGCCTCGCTTCGCTCAATACACCGAGATACACATACCGAGATTTTGAGAGCAGTGAGTCAAAATTGAGGTCTCGTTCGCGCTCCTAGTTAAATATTATATTATATTTTACTTAAAATCATATGCTACTATGTTAACCTAAAACGTTAAAAGATTGTCGTTTAATTAAAAAAAAAACAAAAGCAAAAAAAATATATTTTGTAATTAGGGTATGAAATAATAATGTTACAATTTTGGTTCTAAAATCTTTGAATATTCTTAGTGTTTTATAATTTTAATATAGATATAATATTTTAGTTTAAAGCAATAGTAGATAGTAAAGAGATTTTTACCAATACGTATTCTTTTTTATATATGTTGAAAGTTTATATTTACTGAAAAAACTAAGGAATCTTAAAAAATCGTAACTAATTCCATTAAGTTTGTTAATCTACAAACTGTTTCTATCTCCACACATATAACATTAATGTAAAAAAATCAGTAAAAGATAATTATTAGTGACGTCATTGATGGTTGTAATACTGCTGTTTCACTCTTCATACAAATCGCAGCTATTAAAGACATGTTATTAAGAGGGTAAAAATACCCCAGTCCACCAAAATGATCTAAAGAGTTTAAATTTTTTGTCTGTCTGCTTGTTAAAGAAAGTTTATCCAAAAAAATTTAAAAAAATACAAAAAGCTTCATCTTCTAAAAAGAAAAGCGCTTTTATAATTATTTATAAAAGTTGATGTAATAATATATAAGCATTAAATTATGAGATAACAAAATTTTTGCTAACTTTTTTTATCCTTATTCGTATTAGGATACTTAAATTGCGCTTATATCAGGTATATTGTAGTGGAACCGTAATAGAAGACCTCGCTGTCACCAAACAAGTAGGTAATTACAACTACGTGTTTGATAACAAGGAAACTTTGTAACGTGTTACAGTTTAGAGAGATGTGTATAAGTATTTTGATCTTTAATCTTAAGTGGTTAAGTTCTACTTTTATTTGTGTATGTTGGTAAATTGAAAGTTAGGGAGGTATTAATTAAAATGATCAGGGTTTTGATAAACTTATATATTAATGCAGGAAGCGATTTCGTTGGCACACTGTAGCTCGAGAACCACTAAAGGGAAAAATATCGTTGATGGCTCAAATCAAAGGTCTCATTATGCTACACTGCTGAAAAATAGTGACAACTCTCAAATCTCATTAGCCTAATTGCAGTAATTAGTGAAAAAATTATTTTTTCCCATAGACTTTGCATGGGGAAATTTTGCGCGCGCTTTCAAATTTTTTGTATTATCTATTGTGACTAGCTGGTCTTAGCATACTAGTATATCTTTATTATTATACAAATAACGTTCAACTGTTTATTTAAAGTTAAAAGGATATTACTATCAAAGTTACAGTTTAGATCGAAGAATTTTATGTAAAATTGATTAATATTAAGTGAGGTTAAATATGTTTTTGTATTTTATAGAAATACACAATATATATATTATATATAATGTCTTAGTAGTAATAGTAAGTTTATATTTTACTTTTAAACAATGATGTTTAATGTTGATAATAACTGCAGTGATGTATAATATCTGCAAACACCGCTATATCCTGTAATACTATTTTAACAAACATACAAAAACAATATTTTATAATGTATTAAAAATTTTTATTGTTTCGAAATTAAATAATATTTTAAACAAAGTACATGAAATTTATATGCAACGTATCCATAATTCTTTTAATATTTGGGAATAGTTTGCAATACAAATGTATTTTATATACGTAAAATAGTATCAAAAGCAAAGATATATTACAAATAGATATATAATGTTTAAAATATTATTTAGTTAAAAGCCAATAGATGTAATGTACTTCTATATTTTAAAATATTCGCATAAATGTAAGTATCTTTGTATAAATTATGAGAGAGACAATAAAGTAACTTGTATCATTTTCTGTCTCCGTTTTATATTTCGACACACCATAGAGCAGATCTAGGGTGTTGTACGATGACAGGTTATGTTATTGTTAATATATTAATTTTATACATTTGACTATTTTGATAATGTTTTAACAGTCTTGCAAATAGGTTAAAAATTAAATATTCCTGAATAATAGTCATGGTCTAACAAATTACCAGATAGGATGATAGATTGGAACCGTCTTCTCTGTTGTAATTAGAACTTTACTTGTATGTTATTTATTAAATATACCGGTAAACTATTTTACGTATATATCTTTGCTCAAGCTCATTAAATTCTAAGGAATTAATATTGTTAAAACCCCGAAACGTTTATTTTATTTATTTCACAATTATATTATTCTATAGTGCAGGAAAAGTCATTTTATGTTTTGTTATAACCTGAAGATGCACATCTTTATTCAGTTCAGTGAATGAGTCTATCTATCTAAAAGATAATGCTCTCAGTCTCTTTCTTCTCTGTATGTGCAAACATTGTCAGTATAAATATGCATATTATAAAGTTTATATAAAAACTTTAAAAATATATATAATATGATCAGCGTTGTTCAATAGTAAATTAGATCATAATTACATAAATGTTTAATACTAAAGTGGAGTCCCATATTATGGTGAACTAAGCAATAAAAACAGTTTAAGACTTTGTATCCAGACAAAGTTATTTTATGTGAAGCTTTTATCTCGTTACTGAGTTACCTTCTGCGAGCAATGCTCCCGACGGAGTTAAAGCTTTATGCGAGCGAACTTTTAAATATGCTATATGGTATAATGGCAGCTTCAATTTAGATTTTAAGTTATCTCAATATTTTTTTAATTTATCTATCTTTTATAAAGCTTCAATGTAACCCAAATATGTAGGCAACGATTATAATAATTTTCTTAAAGATTTCAGATTATAATTTTCTTTGTGGTCGTACTTTCTAGATTTTCTGCTAAAAAATTAGAAGTTATAGGAAATAAAATGATGTCAAAGCTACAAAATACAATTCTTTTTGAAATGTATTTTATAATATAAAAGTTTAAAGTTTAAATATAAATTAATAACATTATTAACAATAGCTGATCTCTAAGTATTGAAGTCTATTCTACTGTGTACTAATACTGTATCTGAACTCAGTGAGCCGTGCTCAGTTTACGAAATTTAGGTAATATTTTCAATTACAAAACATCAACTTTCATAAGTTTAGTCGGAGTTCGTGTAAAACAATATTAGTAATCAATTATTATAAAAAACCTCAATAGAATTTTTAGGCCCTGTCTGAGGCGTTGTACTACAAAGTAAAATAGAAATTGAGATAACAGAGAACCGTACAAATATTACAAAATGATAATCTGTTTAAATGTTCCTTTTTACTATTAAATATAGTATTCATACAGACTTTACTGAATGCATTTTAAATGCAATATATACAAATATTTCAAACAGTAAGTAAATTGGTTTATTTTATATATATTATTGGTATATTAATATTATTTTAACCCTATTTTTATTAAAATGTTAATGAAACCATTTAAAAACGTATTAACTATTAGCAAATCTACTAAAAATTACTATTAATGTAATGATCCAGAAGAAATAAATACTCAGAACTTGCTCAACTACGACAATTCTATTTCGTCATCGGGATGCTGAATAATATTTTAAATGAGCACTTAACAGTTTTAGAGAGAGAGGACATACATAATACTTTTTGATGAACGGTAAAATCATAAACAATATTACCATAACTTTACCACATAACAGGTTTATAAACTCAATTTGAAACCGAGCACAGTTATAAATTCGAAACTCTGAAGTTTTGTTTAAGCGAGTGCTAATTATCTTTGAGATTAAGATTATTTAATGCCAAGGAGCGCCGTCGCGCAGCTTTCGCTATCTGTGAAAAATGCGTCGCAGCGTCGCTATAGCGCTTCTTTTCACAGTTCACTCTGTCTGTAATTTCCTTGTCAATAAATATGCATGCAATTTCTCTGTTTTTATTACCATAGTATAAAACCTTCTGAAGAGAATGTTGAAAAAAATATGAATATTATTATATTGTAACGGAAATGGTGAATATTTGTCTGGTTCATATTAATTATCTATAAAAATTTTCTTCTTTACTGGCATTTTTAGCATATTTTGGTAAAATATTTACGGCACTAAAAGGGTTAAGGAAACCTTAAAATTGTACAATTAGACTATAAGAAAATCTTAATATTGTAAATCTGTAGTAAATATGAAACTATTTATTAATCTACAATAAATAGAAAAGTGTGTGTAAAATGTATAAAATACATATGTAAAAATGTGAGACATACATGTTTCATTGTTGTTATGTTTGATCTGATCTTGACGAGTTTCTGTTTTAGTTACAGTCTATATTGACATATTTATTGTGTTGATTTTTTACAATATGATAAGAATAATTATTATGTCTATATACTCTATTGAAATATATATGAATGTAACAAAATAATGCATTGTGTTATTATTGTTATTATATATGGAAATGTCTATTTTCTATTATTGTTCTAATCTTAAGTAAGATCTTTAAAAGGTAAATGTAACAAATAAACAGTATACCATTACTAGTACATTACAATACTGAAAGTTATACAATATGAAAAGTCAGACATTACACAAATCTCAACTCTTCAAAGTTATAGTTTGATCGCCTTGTTATTAGTTACAGACTGTCGCGTTAAGTTATTAAAGTTATGTTGGAATTTAAATTACAAATAATTGTGAAGCAAATAAAATTTATAACAAAATAATATCTACCGTCTATAAATCTTTGTCACATTCTTATTTTATTTTAATTGATAAATGGGTATATATGTTTAACAATTAAATGTCATAAAGACAAATTCATTATGAATTTGTAATCATGTCATGTCATTGATGAATTAGTTTTTAAAGATCGACGTCCATATGATCTTTCGAAATTTCATTATTCCTTAAAACTGTTAGAAATATTGAAGTTGGAGAAAATAATATATTAGAGCGTTGTTATTAATTTTATGAGATAATTACAACTCTTTTATTAACTTTTTTGATAATACAATGTAAAATCCTTGCTCTTAAAAATCCGTATATCCCCTGATTGTCACATATGTTCTGCTTTTCACATATATACTACAGTTTTTTTTATTATATACTGAACATCTTAAACTTAGTTTGTATAAAGCCCTAGGGTGCTCCTCTTTACTACGTTTTGATCTTAGCCAAAAGGCCGAGAAGCAACCTCTCTCACGTCATAAAGGCCTATGTCGTGAGGGTGGCCTGTTGCTCGGAGCACCCTCAAATGGGGGTTACCGCCGGGGCGTCACGGTGAGTGCTAACGCGATCCCGTGGCGTCCCACTAAGGCGATGAGGGCAACCGTTGGTTTTTTAGTGGGTAGAACTAAAAATGGCAGCGTCCTCTATGCTGCCGGGTGGTCCCACATAACCCCCTGGCCATCACCTTCTTGGCCGACGCGGTATCCGTAACGGATTTCTCCAACGAACAAAAAAAAAAAAAAAAGAAAATGGGTGCTGCTCTTTACTGTATCATTCTAAAGTACAGTTTACATTTTTATTTACAAACAAATATTCTTCTAAAATAGTTAGATATATAAAGTTTTCTAGTGCTTATATATAAAGATGCTGACTTTTAAACAAACTCTGCATCCCTATTTATTCCCATCATAAATAAAATCTTTAGTAAATCCTTTACTATTTAAAAAAATATCAAAAAAATGTAATTAACATTACACTACTTAGTTCATTGGTGATTACTCTATCTAAATAGAAATGTATATAAGTGGAACAAGCTCCTGGAAGCGCTACAAAACTACGTCGTCAAAAGTAACTACTTTAACCACTTAGTTTGTAGTTAACGCCTAACGCGTTAAGTAAGCTATTTAACAGAACTTATGTTGTAAAGTAAATAGGAGTCAGTAAAAACTTTATAATATAAATTATAAATATATTTTATAAATAAAATTCCTTAAAGTTTTCATATTTCATTATTCGCAGTATTCAGTGCTGCTTAATCTCAGTACAATCTTAGAATAATTGAGTCTTCATTGTGTGTTTGTGTAAGATTTATAAAAAGCATTATAAAATAACACATTAATAACTGTTAAAGTACTTTCCTAAGTCTCTTACGAGTAACTCTATTATAAATGTTCTTTTCAAATTGTCTCAGAATGAATTATCCAAGACAGATTCTTGTTAAATGCTACTGGAGGGAAGAACAATGAATTGTATAACTTATAATATACCATTAAAAATATTTCTTAAGTTTACTGGCGTTTAGGCTGACTACAAATGAATAAAATATATGAATAAAAACAGTAGTGTACTATTAAGGTACTTGAATTAAAATGACCTCATTTATCACAATGATCAATGGACGACTGTAATGTCATTTTAATTCCAGATCACTGAAGTAGGAAATAGATCATCACAGCTCTTGTATTTAATAAATACTTAACAAGCTGACATAACTAATGGAATAAGATTCAATTCTGGTCTTTTAAGTACTAAATGTATTTGTTTGTAAAATTATGAATGTTATAATTAATTATGTATGTATTTTATACTTAATAGGAAACAGATAAGCACTGAAATGAAAATAAATAATATTTTTAATAAATTTCATAACCTATGTATATTGTTAATAGTATTCTTTTAAAGGAACCAAACTAAATTGCACCTCAGGTTGATGTGGGTCTGAATGTGAGCTCTCCGACACTTCAATTCATGCACACAATAGTTGTACTCGAGGGACACATCCATACAGATTGCCATATTTCAGATAACGTTATTCAAATGTCTGTATCCAAAAATACTAAAAGTTATTTTTTTTGTATTTTTATTCAGATAGTATAAATATATGTTTTTTTCATAACAGCACGTTACAGTATGAAATATAACAATGTTTATTTAGGAAAGAGGATACAACGGTGCATTCAATATTAAAAATAAATATAACCATCACGTAGTGTTGTATTAATATTGTTTTGTATTTGACAAACAATGTTTAATGAAAATAACAGTTTTTAATTGTTTTAATTAAAAACAATTGGCACTTTCAAGCACGGTAATATATTATATATTATAAATAATAATTCAATTGTAAATAAAAGATAAACACTTCATTATAGCATAGTTATATTATTATAACTTGTAACTTACTAGCAATAATATAACTATGTTAATTTAGTACTACTACTTTTAGTTACTATCCGATATAACATAGTATAATATTTTTAGACAAAGTTTTTGTGTTTTCTTTTATAGATAAATAGCAAAATCCTTTATTTCGTTTTAATGGTTAGCTTAGTTTCTGTATTAACAAATTTATATTTAGAAGTAGGAATAACTTATCATAAATAAATCAGATTCGTTAAGATAATAAGTAGGTCTTCTTCACTTTTTTTTTGTTGTTCATAAGTCATGAAATAGTAAAATAATCAATACATGTGATTAACATCAAGCCCAAAGATGTCAACATCATAAGATCAAACAAATAGTGTTGAAACGCCTGTCGGTTTTAAGAGAGAAATTACTCTTATTGTAAGCATTAGCTACTATGCACTTATTTTTTATTATTGTTTTACCGTCACATTTTATTATTACTTTTATTAAAAGTGGTTCAAGAACGTTCTTCCATTTTAAAGAAAGACTTCATCCATACCAGCATCAAGTTGTTTTATTAATCGTCTCAAAATCCTTCAAAAAGAATTCATAGTATATTCTTAGATTTTCAAAAACGAATACGTATTGCTGTACCTTTTCGCTATCAGCAAAATGATAGCTAATTACAAAAGTAAAGGGACAATAAATTTAATGGTACGAGTTCTAAAATTTATTCCAAACATAGATAAAATAAAACAAACATACTTTTTAAAATTCTTTAATTTATCTTTAAAAATAATAAAGCCCTAAAACGGTAGGGATATAGAAAAGATCAGGATTTTTCCAAATTTTTTAGAAGCAAATTGATCAGTCTCTTCTGAAGGCGGTCTGATGTATTGTTAGGCAACTTCATAGCCACTTTCTCACCATTAGATTTGATATCATCAATAGCCATCATTACTTTGATTTTAAACTGTCTTATCTGTTCTTCAGACATTGTTTCAAATTCAGGTAAGAGACTCAGCAGAAAATACCTCATAGAGTCGCTGATTGTGCGCGGCGGTTCAATTGTTGTAATGGGATTGCTTTCATACACTATTTCTCTTTGGTCATGCCGTCTTTTTTTAACACTAGTTATACTGCTCTCTTTTCTCATTCTCTTAATAGACAAAGAGTTAGAGTGAGATAGCAAAGGATCACTTTGTGAATCTTCATCAGATATTGTTTCAGAATTTCTTGTATCACAGGTTAGTTGACATTCATCTTCTGATTTCACAGCGCATATAAATATATCAGATTCTTTACCGCCATTGACACTGGCATTGAGTTCTTCTTTTTGTTCGACGTTGTTTAAGGGTTTTAAAAATGGTATAAGAAAATGTAGATATGGTATTAAGTAATATGGTTTTCTAGGCTTGTCAGTCGGTTTAAGATTTCTGAGAAGTGAACTTCTTATGTTCCTCCATTTTTCCTTACACTCTGCAACTGTTAGAAAATACTGACTAATTAGAGTTATTTAGGTTTTTTTAAATATTTTTAGAATGTTTCAATTAACATTTATTTAAAATATAATAAACTTCAAATGGCTTTATTTCTTATATATATTTTCAAACGCTTTTCAAGGAGTTGAATAGTTAACATGAATTATTATCAAATCCTTTACAAATTTATGAGCAATAACGCTTCACTACATTTCCAACTTACATCATTAATATTTAACACTAATGTCATTACATACCTGTCAATTCAGTGCTGCTCGAAACTTGTGCCCAGGCCTCTTCAGCTAAATCCTTACGATTATATTCTGGTAGACAATAATTGTATAAACACTCGAATTTTTCTATTTCCTGCACGAGTCGTATTTCTGACGACATGTTTATATGAAAGATGACAAAGTTCAAACAAGCAGATGTCACGAAACGTGCAGACACACTATCGGGTATGGCCTCGCCGCGGCAGCGACGCGCCCTCCCCGCACCGACGACTCGCCGACCCCGCGCTGGCCTCGTGTCGTCCCGCTCCACTCCCGCACGCTCTCCGCGAGTCTCTCGTGTGCATTCGGCTCGCGTTCGGCACCGAGGAACCGAACAACAACTGCGTGAGTTCATTGACATCTCTCGCTTGGGGCCAAATATGAGTGACATTCATTGCGTCCTGCTTTTGTGTTACGACTCATTACTTCCGCAGATTTGTTTATTTACTTTAAGGTACCTACTTTCTAATAGACCGATAGAGTTATGCCAGATAATATTAAGAACATAAAGAATACAGTTTAATTTATTAGTACGAACTATCAGAATAGATATCTTTTTTGTAATATTTGTATGCTGTATATATTAAAACAATTGTTACTTAATATGTGTTGATTAGTTATAGTACTCTGTAAGTATTGTAGTTATAATACATTATTAACTTATACATATCTCATATTACTTATTATTTTATAGAATACAATAAAATATTACTTCAAAATATATAGTTTTGAAATTGTCCATACTTTCTTAATATATGGATGAGACAATATTGTTTGAAAAGCAAATTTAAAATATTATAGTTACCCCACACTTATAAAGTAATTTAGATATTCATAGAAAACTAGTCTATTAATTATATTTATTAATTAATTATCCTTTTATTGTCAGAATTGTTTTGGGTTTACTAAAACTTGTTACATTTGTCTCATTAATATGATACATATTTTATAAAATAAACTGTTTTTTTAGAAAGTAATTTAAAAAACACATTATTAAAGTACAGTCCAGTGCGCAATTACATTTGTTAATACCAATAAATCATTTGTGTTTATGACCGATGAAACAAATATTTTCCACAAATTATTACAGACAAAAAAATAAAAAAACTCTAAAACTCTAAAGCTGGACGAAACGAAAAATATAGTAAAAAAACTTTACCTTAATATTATGTCTGCAATTAACAAAAAATTATATACTTACGTGTCAGTAAGAATTTACCATTTGCGCGAGTAAAATAACGTTTCAATTAAAAATAAAGTTGATTGCAAATTGATTCTGAGCACAGAATCAATTTTTTTCAAAATCTATTTATCGAAAGGTGGAAATGTGATAATCAACTGGTCTAAATTTTTCATGATCGGTATAGGAGGAAATAGATGACAAAGCTTGATCGAGTTGGCCAGTACAGAGCTTCGTTTCGCTCAGCTCAATAAGTAGGTATTTTTCTATCCAGTATACAGGAACATGATTATATGAATTAAATTTCAAAAAAAAGTATTTCTCCTGAAAGCTATCTCGTCTTTTCTAAAAAGTTTCCTGTCTCTTTCTTGTAGAAACAACTCCAGCGGCGAAGTTAGTATATATACTTGAGCGAAGCTCTCTATAAGACTTTTCTGCATGTTGCTGAAAGCATCAATCAAAAACGGTATATTGAAAATTTTCTAAATTTTGCACTCTGTTAGACATCAGTCTGGTGGTGATTTAAAAAAAAACAAATATTCGACGGGTTTTTGAGAAATATTCACGGAAAACCAAAAATCCCATTAAAAAACTTCAATCTGAAAATTCCGGCGAAAATTTGATTTCCAATGAAATAAAAGAAATAAAAATAGTTGAGGACAGAATGCGCCGTAAATGCAACTTCGGTGCTGTTTATACCTCGCTTCGCTAAATATGTTTACACATCGAGATTTTGCGAGCGCAGGAAGTCAAAATTGAGGTCTGGTTCATATATATTACATAGTATGTATCATAAAATAAACAACAAAAGAAATAAATATACCTACTTACTTGTTAACATACAATTAGATCTGAAGAAACTGAAAAATTAAATGAGTTAAATTATACAAGTACTGTTAGTGTTTCAAAGACTTTCATTATATTTTAATAATCGAATAAAACGTGATTCTGTCTAAGAACTTTTAAAGATATCTAGTAGTATTTTGGTATATTTTGTAGCAATGTCTGTTTTCCTCTGACGTTAGAATTATATAAATTATTTGTCCACGGTTTTTGTTCTACTATTTACACTGTTTATTTTATACTTTATTACAATTATTTATTATAATAGTCCCAGTTTATATAATTATTTTAAATTATTTAAATAATAATAAATAAAATTATTTATATAGGTACTATATTGCATAAAAGCATTACATATACAAAAAAATATTTAAAACAAAAAGAACATTGACCTTTTCGTACAAAGGTGGCCTTATCACTAATAGTAATCTTTTACAGGCAACCTATTATTGAAAGAACTTTTTGGAACAAACAATAAGTTGTGAATAAAATAATTAACAAAATATATATATGACGTTTATGATTATAGTAAGATGTAATTATAGTACACGTAAGAACATAGTAATTAGGTACCTACAAGTATTTTTAATTTTTTATACAGTGGTTTGTTGCCACAACTATTTAATTTATTAGAGCGTCAAAAGGCATCTGGTTGATAAAATACATTTCAGAACGATGTCATTCAATCTACTCGTCCAATGAGCAGCCGTTATCAGTTATGTACAGACGAGCCGCGACACTTTTACTGTATATGTAGGTATACAATAACCATTCAATGCTTTTTCCATTATTATTTTCATATGTAATATTCACATTATATTAGATTTTATGATATAACAAACGAAGCGTATCGAGTTGATAACAAAGTATTTATATCTGAACATTTATCATTTTATCTCATTCTTCGAACATTATATATCCTATAATTATAGTATTAAGTACATTAGAAGTTAGTTTTAACCACAGAGTACTATAAAATACCGACTGTGTCAACCATGACAGACTTTGCCATTACGATACCTAAACAAAATCCAATGAAGAATAAAAAAAAGCCCACAACCACTGACAGCCATAAATTAATAACTATTTTATATAACACTACAGTATAATTTTTTATATATAATTTTTGTATTGTTTTATCCATTTGTTGTAAACAATATAATAACGACATCCATTTTGTAAGCAATATAATAATGATCAAATTGTAACTTCACGTCCCGTTATTCTGTTTAATAAAAAGCTTTACACTAAACGCAATATTATTATCATATTTTTTCTAGAATGTTATAATTATTCATAAGCTTGTTATTTACAAATATTGCGTCGGTCACAACCGGAGGATCCAAAAAATACAAATTTATTAACTTACAATTTAATACTTATATTTAATTTACAAACTACGTGATCCTTGCTAAAAGTTGGAGACAAGAAAGAATGAAAGGAATTTATAATTAAAGGAATACAGAAAACAAGTGTAACAAGCAAGGGTTTCAGATTTACATTCTGGTATTTTAACATGATACAATGAACCTGTGCTTAATCAGCGTTTCCACGGTTCTTATAGTAAATCTAAGTAGTAATCACCTTAATTGGCTATAGTTAAGGTATCATATCAAATTAAAAACAGAATTAGTGTAAAAAACCGAGGGCAGAAATATACATTTCAACTTGCTCGCCTTTACAATCATATTTTATCTAATTTACATAAACTTTACATAATTTACTTGCACAACGGTACAGAGCTTGGGCTTAACGATAAAGCATTTTCTAACGGCCAACCAGAAACGTCCAAAAAAATATGTGTGAAGACGAAAAAAAAATACAAAACATACTCATAAATGTAACAGATATCAAAAATATTTAAATCAATAATCTACATACATACATAAAAGTACACAAATACTCCCATAAATATGCTATGCTATATAAAAATAAATAGTTATGTATTAATAAAATAAAACAAAACTTGTATCCAAACTTTATTTGGAAAATCTACTTATAAATGTACATAATAGTAACATCATAATATTTGAACATTTTCCAAAGCAATATACAATCCTATAATATAAATTCCTATAATAGGTACAAGGCATTCAGTAAATATTTAATTCATTAAATTTTAGTGATACATATTTTATCGAACATAAATCTGGGCAAAACTTTGTAATTAGAAAAAAAATTGAATTAATTTCATTTTAACTTTATTGATTGATATTTTGATATTTCTTCTGTTCTTTTGTTTATCATATTATTTTGTTATTTTAGTGTGATTGAACCTTCCATAACATAAAAAAGAATTATATTCGGTAGAGTCTTAACCTCTATGACTACTTATTTTAACTGATTTTTTTGTTATTGCCTTTATTATTTGTATCATTTATTTTGTACATAATAATAATAATATGACAAGGAAGTAGTTTTTCTTTTATTATAAAGAAATATACAAATATGTATTTCCTAAAATATTAAGTTATAATTATTTTGTTGCTCTCTAATTAGTGACGTTTAAAACTTAATTTTAAATAATAATAACTTTGTTTATTAAATGCAAATAAAACATATATAATATCCATAAAAGATTCAGAAATATTTTTTTAAAAGTTATTTTAACATTGCTAAAAATAAACTTCCAAACTTATATTAAATTAGAGAACTAATATTCTTATTATAAATGTATAAGACATACAATAATAAAAATAATATTAATTCCAATATAACATTGCACCAGAAATAGTTACATATAACATCCAAGTTTCCCGACCACCCTTTTTCTAAACATTATTAAATAAGTGACAATTTCAATAATTCTTAAATCAAATTCAATCTATAATAATGAAAAATAACATAAAAGATAACATATTTATGAGACATTTCAGAAAAAACTTATCACAAAGTCTTAGTCTTAAACATATATAAACTATTTATGGTGCTCTAACATCATACTAACAAGTGATAGAACATTTTTCTGTAACAAAACTCTTTTAACATCTATAATCCATGTATTAAATGTGCTAACAGATAAACAAGAAACCACAATTTATTTATTATTGTATTATATATAATCTGTAGCATTATAACTTTTTTAAACTGTAATTGACTACGTATTAAGAGCACCATATTAGAAGAAACTTATATAATATATACTGAAAATGTATTGTATATATTTTTCCCCCTTTCATGCCACAGAGAATTATAATTTCATTATCTGTAGTCTGGTAGACTTTGTTATACAATTTTTAAAATCATAAATAAGCCGAGAGTTAACTATATTGCCATCTAAAAACATATAATATATTTTTTTGTTCATTCATATATATCTAATTTATAAATTTTAATTTTATTTGGCCAATCCACAAAACAAAAATATCACAAAACTGGTTTCAATCTTCAAAAACCGAAATAATAATGAACAAAGATTAAATTTAAAATTTATTACATAATATAGTAATAAAATAATTTTACTTTTTTTTTGCCAAACCTTATTAAAAATTAAGTTAAATTAAGTCGCCATAATTTATTTTTTTTTACTGTAAATTTAAATATACATGGAATTATGTAACTTATGTTTGATTGGTTGTATTTGAATTAAACCAAAAATCATTTACAATATTAAAATAACGAAAACAGAAGCCAGCATTAGTCATGTCCATACAAAAAATGTCTATTCTATGTTTATGGGTAATAAACAAAATATTTTAATATTGAATTAACAAGATATTTAATTTCAATCTATCGCAATTTCTATAACAGAGACAACGGACTCCATATTTACTGTGATGCCATTTTCAATTCACAAATTCTTACTAAAATGATTGATCTGAATATGGACGGTAAAATTTTCCTTATACAACAATGGAGCCCTATATGTATGTGTCTATCCGAACATGGCACCACAATTGGAGCATCTCCTATTTTTCAAAGCCAGACAGCACAGAATACCAAGTGGGAAAAACAATATGGCGCATAAAATACCCAAACAAGTGAAATCATCTTCTAAGATGCCAACTCGACACGCAGGGCAGGCGCCTATAGCAATTATTGGAGGTGGAATTATAATGTTTGTAGCCCCATAGTTAGGAACGAATGCGGTTTGTGGTGTGGTCCCATAGGGGGTGTACCCTGGTGGTGGTGGGGGAAATGCACCCTGACTCATCTGAGGTTTGTTATCTGAAATTTGAATAAGTAAATGTTATATTTTTATAATAATATGTTTTATTTAAATGCATTTTAAACCGATATACTTCAAGCTGTAGAAAAATGAATAATTATTGTATTAACACTAGCCAATGACACAATGTGACTAATGTTTGTTATCTAAACCTTTCACTCCATTGAACACAACTAGCTGATAATTAATATGTTTTCAATATATTTTTTGTCCAATAAGAACTTTATTACATGCAAAATTAAAATGTTAAACAACAAAATGTTTTGAAACTTAGTGTTGTGCAAAGCCGTCTTTTCGTTAAAGGCAATTCTAGACAGACAGCCAATATTAATAATAGTAGTTCAATATTGCTGAAAAGATATTAAATTAGACTTGAAATAAAGGTGTCTTTAAGATATTTTAAAACGAGTGCCAATCAGAAAAGTAAGAATAAAAACATCAAAAACAGGTCAACAATATAATGAAAATCATAAACTCATTAAAATGGCTGGTAATTATTTTATTTTACTTAATTATTTTTTAAAAAGGATGTCCAGAAATATTTTTATCTAAGAACTATAATAGTTCATTATTTAAACTATACTAATGCAGAGCTATAAAATTCTATTAATTTAGATAACCTTCAGCAAAGCTATGATGTTACTGTAATTGAGTGTTTATACTTATATACTAATAAAAATGTAATATCAATATAATAGCACCATTTGTCAAGTCTATTGAAACTAGAATTAAAAGAGTTAAGATGTATAATAAATAACTTTAAATAATTATTTCATCATCTTAAAATAATAAATAGTAAGTAAAGCAATAAGGAAAACAACCCAATGAGGTTAATCTACACTAAATTAAATTATGATATTCAATATATGAGACATCAACGAATTTTAATCTAATTAATTAAGGAATAAGGTTACTTTGTTAAACAGTTATATCACATAATATATAGTTTCTACATCATGCATTAAGTAATAATACTAATAATTAAGTTCCTAAGTGAAAAATAAATGTATTTCTGCGGTATTTATAAAGTAACATCTATTCATGCTCGTATTTGATACTGCTTTAGCAACTTATATTGTATAGTAGGGAAAATACCTATGTTTAATATGAAAGATTTTCGATGGCGCAATAAAAACTAAATCTTATCTGGAAACAATATGTTGTGATTCAAGCAATAAGAGAAACAAACACACCTGGTGGTGGCGGCATTGTAGCCGCAGAGTATGGCGGAGGCTGCTCTGTAACCGTGGGTCTGTCCATTTTTCGTTTTATAACGATTTTAAACCACAAATAACGTTTGTTACTTTATTAACAACAAGTAACAACACGTACTCCGTTGTCCGGGATAGAATATATTAAAAAATAAATGATACAGGAGCTGTCAACTGTCAACAATCAGTCACTAGAAGCCGTAGACAAAATAAAAATCTATGTTTAACCTTAGCTCCAATTCCGATAAATTCATGATCTAAAAAAAATTTCATTGTCGTGGGTTAAAAAGAATTAATGAGAGAGAGATAATAAATAATTTCTTTAAACAAAAAAGGAAGAACTATAATAATATCTAAAAAATAAGGTGTCAGTAACAAGTAGATATTGGTCCAAAACACGAACTGTTTGTTTGCGGAGTAATACCAAAAACGAATAATAATTATTATTCAATTATGCTATAAATACAACACGTAGTACATTATCAATAGTTACAACTAAAGCGAGTTTTTGTGTTGAAGTGAAATAAAATCTACCTAATAAATAAAAATGGAATTAAGAAAAAATCCTTTGCCATAATAGGTTATAACTTATAAAATATTGTCTCAGTTAATGTGATGAATACTTTTTACTCGGCGTTTCCACAAAACAAAGATGTCAATATAGTAAATATATAAGTATTGAGATATTTTGACTCAAGCCCACAGTCTGAGGTTTGGACCTGATTCCAAATATTTTCGTTTTTGTGGACGTGTGCGCAAGTGTTCCCGTAACGCATTCATAAAGTAGCAAATTAGTAACCGTCTGGTTCAATGGGTATATTAAAATAGCATGAAATATGCCTCTGGGAGTACCACATTGTTTTGCTTTTCAATTTAAGGCTTTATGCAATAAAAAAAAATATTTTTTTATGAGATTATATCTAGTTCCGATTCTGTTATGCTCATAGCTCTTGGAATAGGCTTGAAACTAGTTGGCCAAATTCGGATATTATTCAGCTGTAACTACTGGAAAAGTAATCTTTAACCATGAAAGTTTATATAAAAAAATAATAAGTATGTATATGATTTATCGTAATTGAATGAATAAAAAAGCTTCAGCTTGATCACAATATATAGATAGTGTATGTTTTATAGGGTTTATTCTCAAATTTAAACTTTCTAAAAGGACTTTTCTACCAAAAGGAGTATTTTCACTTAAAACTGTAACCTTTAAATATCAAACACAAGATATTTTATTATGATGATGAAGTAGTCATTATTCTATAAGAAGAAGACCCATTTTAGAATTATCATTCAATTACCACGGAGTGTTTGTAAGAAAAACAAAGCGTTTCGTTAATAGTAATTATGTGGGAGGTAAAGTCAGCTTAAAAATTCTATGACCATATTCAAAGTTCAAAAATAGTTATACACTATATTATACCAAAACTGCTGAACATGACAAACGCCAATATTGAATGAACATAATTAGAGTTCAAATTACCTAAATATCAGGGTTCAAATTCATAACATATTAAAGTTAAATTATATTTTGGTTCAAAAAGATTTTAGTTTATATATTTCAATTTTTTTTTTCGTGAAAATAAACCAAGAAATAATTGGGCGTTTATTTAAATAAAAATTATGATGAATGGTTGAAATAAAGTTACTAATACAATCGACACTAGAGCAATGTCATACAAGAACTACATGTAGCATTGTATATTATTGTATTCTGACATATTGTATATAACCACAAGCTATATATAACTACAAATCTGCTGGAAATACTTTAATTGTAATATTAGGAGCGCGAACCAGACCTCAATTTTGACTAGATGCGCTCGCAAAATCTCGGTATATGTTAGCATATTGAGCGAAGCGAGGTGCAAACAGCACTGAAATTGCATTTACAGAACTTCGACGCATTCTGTCTTCATTTTTTTTAAGCTAAATTTTCATGTGAAAAATTTTTCCCATTGAAATCTAGTGGATTTAAGTTTTTACGTTATTATTTTTTAACTACATTGAATATTTGATATTTTTTTAAATACCAGACCAGACAGATGTCTATCAGTGTGCAAAATTTGGAAATTTTAGAACTATTTTTGATTGATGCTGCCACAAAGGATGCAGAAAAGTCTCTCATAGAGCTTCGCTCAATAATATTCTTTAAGTATGTCAATAAATAAAACAAAACAAAACTATTGAACTTTCAATATATTCATTATTTCACAAAACAATAACTAATAACGCTTTAACTATAACTGTTCACTATCATATTTACAGCTTCCTGTGCTTCCTTCACTAAACAATGTAGGTACATACTCTAAATCATTATACTAATAAATAATAATTTTATTTTCAAATACATCCCTGTTCAACATATGTTGAAATTTCTTGAAAAACTTAAGAACAAACAAAATTTATAAGTCAAAATATACAATACAATAAACTTAATAAAACTCAACTAATTTATATTTACATTGAATATCTAAAAATATTTAGTTATAAATTGTTCGTTAAATAAATGTATGGAATGTTGTTTAATATTTTGTTTAATATTATTAATATTAATATTGATATCGGTTATGATAATGATATAGTAACAGTTGTATAAATAGAATTCCAAAATTATTATTAAATCACATCGTAATGATTAATTATATTTAATATAAACTAAATATGAAACAAAATTTGTCATAATTCAGACAACTAAATACAGACAGCCAAAATCCAAACGTTTCATTATATAAATAGTCATTTTTAATAAGTTTCATTAAAACCGGACCGGCACCCAGCAGCCGGTCTGTTCGTCTCTGCGGTAGTAGTGCGGCCGGTTGTCCGGGAACACAGTGACAGCTGGGAACGGGTGTTGCTGAATGAACTTGAGGGTTACCCGGATCTAGAAGAGAAAATCGGTCAGTCGGCTAGTCTAGGTCAACAGTGAGCCCTAATCGCGCCGGGGTCGGCCTCACATTGTGTACGAAGTGCGGCGGCTCGTTGGCGGGCGTGGTGCTGAGGTGCTGCAGGATGAACTGGTCGGGCTGGCCCAGCCACAGCTCCACGCTGCGCAGCGGCTCGTAGCTGAAGGGACCGATGCGCAGCATGCCCACTGCGTTGTCGTAAATGTCGAATACCTGCAAAGAACATGCTCCTTATATTCATTTCGAAACATATTATATAAAATTTTTTGTCTTTCAAAAATCAATGTAACGTATATATAATAGATTCACAAATATATCCTTGAAGTGTTATTTAATTCAAGAGAAATACATTCGGCCCACGAATATCTAACCTGTGCGGCGTTGGGTCCCCCGGTGATGTTGCGGGCGCCCCGCAGGGGTTGCTCCGGACCCTTGTCGGGGAAGGTGGCGGGGAACAGGTCCCCTGCGCGTATGTCCACCCCCACCCCCGTCACGAGGGGCGCGGGCGCGCCGCCGCCTAGGGCCGTGTTCAGCTCGCAGCAGCACGCCAAAGTGAGGTCTATCTCCTCCGATAGACGATGGAATGATACTGAAAAAAAAATTTCAATTCAATTTAAAGAGACCCTAACAAAGTGAAAGAGAGTACCTACTATATTCAACCAAATTAAATTACAGACGAATCCGCAGGACATAGCTAGGTAGGTTAAAAAATAAGATCGTTTTACAAAATATTTAGTGAAGGTAGTAAATAAACGCTTGATAAATTCTGTAAGATGATGAACAATACTAGAAACAGAATATCAAATATGTATGAATATGAATATAATTGAAGTGTTATTGTGATGTTTACACAAATATTAGTTTACAAAAAGTTTTAAATACTTCGAAGCAATACAAAAAGAAGATAAATATGTCTGTTAATACTTATACTTGATGAACAATGTTACTTTATTATTTCAATCACGTCAAGTAACATGTTCTTTTTATTTTGGACAGGCTTCTTTTAAATTAAAAAAGCTTTATAATTTAAATCAATTACACTTATAAAGTTATTCAACAAAGAAACTAGTCATCAATTAAACTCAGAGTTGAATCTCGGTTCATTAAATCACTAACAGAGAGTGGCCCGCCCACGTTTCGTTCCGCTAATATTTCGCCGTTTGGCACCCTGACAACTGACTGACCTTCGTATCTTTGTATAAGACCTAATGACCGACATGTCTGGACGTGATGATGGAAAAGTCTTTTGTTTTAAACAACTGTTGTATGAATAAATACATCATACATACATATTTTGTATAATAGCAGCTTTTGATAAAATGAGGTGGATATTTTTTTATGTATATATACCAAATTATATTTGTTTTAAGTATATTTATTAACATATAATTTAAAGAAAGAGCGTAAAAACTTCGCAAAAGTGTTATTGTTTGTTTTAACTAAAATATCATTGCAATAAACAAAACATTACTAAAATAATTATTAAAGATATGATACTTACACATTATATTAGCAAAAAGCTCTTCTGAGTATCTGTGGGGATCTGTAAATCCACCCACCAGTTGCAGTTCCAGTCTACCCTCAGGGTAGCCAACAGCCAATTGCTGGGCTTTGACTACCATAGCGGCTGCTGCTTCCTCTGTACCAGACCCGTCTAAATGAGCTAGAGATACTGCTCCAGAACCTGTAATAGTTAAAAGTGGCATTACGAGACTAAGCTTAGCAACAGCCATACAATTTGTTCTAAATCTGATTATATACTGGCCTTCTTTCACCTCAAAGCCCATTACAATATTAGTAATCACAATAATATATAATAATATATAATAATATACTATATATATAATATGATAATCATCTAATAGTTACCTGAATGCCTCACCACTACAATAATACATGATGTAGCGTCGTCTGATCCTATGATACTGACGTTTTCTGTAATATAAAAATAACAACAATTAATAGAGACGAATATATATATATTTACACATACAGTCAAGTTCAGATTTCTTTTGTTATATTTAGTTTAACAAATATTTTGATATACTTTGATAATAACAATTCAGCATTGCTTTTTCGATCTCTAAGACTAGGTACATCTATGAAATTTCTAATTAAAATTAATAATTTAAAATTCTGGCTCCAATTCGAAATAAATGATGAGAAAATTAGACAATTTTTTTGCAATCGATGATTACTTTTGAATAAAATTCTGGCTGTACTCACGTAATTACTATCGACACATGCCAGACTAGTTTCGAACACAATCCTTATCAATGAGCTCGGAGCATGGCGGAATCGCGGAAATCGAGAGTTCACGCCGAGATTCCGGTAGAAATTGTACTTGAGTACATCCGAATAATTATATAAATTAGAAAAAATAATATAAATACAATCCAACTCACTGTCATGAGGCACGACCGCGGCCAGTTCTCTTTGAGCTACATACAGCAGGCCGGCGGGGCCCACTACCCTGGGCGCTGTGCCCAGCAGCTGGGCCGCCGCGTCTCTATAACCAGGGTGGGCCGCCAGCAGCGCCCGCACCGACGTCGGACACTCATCCGCCAGCACACCGTTCAGCACCACTACCATGCTGAATCTGGTACCATAGTTGATATTACTACTTACTACATAATTACTTCACATACATATTATCTGGTACTAGCAATAGTTTGCACATGTGGTTAATATATTAATATAATATATATAATTATTGTCATTACGTGATCAGTCATAGACTATATGAATAAAAATCATATAGTTCAATATATCGTGATAATTCTACATGTACCTACTTAAAAGTAAAATTAGAAAACCTACTATTAAATGTAATAGTGCTGTATTAATGTAATGATTGACCCAGTGCTTAGTAAATTGGAAAATGTAATGGGTGTTTTAGGCGATAGTTGATTGTAGTATTTAAATATAAAATGACAAACCTATATTAATATCATCAAACGAAAAAATTGGTTTGTTTACAAGCGATATCTCTATAGGTTAGATTTGAAAGAATATTTTTGATTAAAGGTACATTGGGAAGGTTATTTAGTTATTCTAATACTTTCTTTTCTCAATCCGAAAAGGTACGCATTTGATTAAAGCCTGATGGTAAACATAGCTGTAGTCGAAGATGTGGCACGATTACTTAAAATTAATTTACTATAGTCTTGAGTCAATAAAATCGATAAATTATCGATTTTACCATTCATATTTCATAAAATAAATATAACGAATCAAAACAACCGTAACAAATTGGTAGTTTTAAAAATAATGTATTATTTAAAAGAAATCACGTCTGCACAATCATTCAGTGCCATACGATTGTCTATAATGTATTCAGAATGGCGTCGGGTCACTCGAATGACACCGCTTCCCGACGTTTTGTATTTGCATACAAAACTTTGTAACACAAGTAACATTTCTAAAAGCACAAAGAAACTAAATACTCATGTATTAAAACATAAACATTTTAAAAAGATCGAAGCTGTGGTTTATTATTTAACAAATCTCGAAAAACTATTTTATGTTTCATAATCTGTAAGCCGCTAATACAGAATAACGTGAGATGAAATATACTTCTACTTATTATTATTTTCTAAGATTTTCAAGAGTACTTTTTTGAAATAAAACTATTTTTTACGGATTTAACTCTTGTATAATTTTGGTTATATTTTAATTTGAACCCGACGTTTCGAATGCTTTGCAGCAATCGTGTTCAAGAGACGTAAGAGATATAAGTGTCTTAATTGTGTGTTAAAACGTAACCAAAATTATACGCGGGTGTAATCCGTAAAAAATAGTTTACTTTATACTATTATTAGTATTAATAGATATTTATTTTAACTCCTTAAAAAGTTAAAAAAAAAACATTACTGTTATATAGTTTTTGTATCACATCCATCCTAGACCAAGATTATCAATTTCTTTTAAAATAAAATAATTAATCTAAATAATTTACAATTGTTAAATTTATTAAAGATTTAATTAAAAATTCTTGTTTTATATTGTTGTTTTATTGTATACATACATATACGTAACGTTAAAAAAGAAAATAATGTATATGTTATACATAACATATACATTATTTCTTTTACCAAAGATCAAATCAATTTTTATATAATATTTTATAGTTCTTTTTACAGTCAGCCGGACAGGAAGTTTTTGATAATATTATGAATTAACAAGTATGCCTAATCCGAAATTTTCTTGCTATGTAGACTACTTTTTAGGGTTCCTTATCATAGAATGTCAATGGTACTCTATTACTATGAGATATGTCAGAGTTATTATACCTTAAGTAATTTCCACAGTCAGTTTATTTATCTATTATACAGCAAAAAGAAAATAAGATTAAATATTGTTAAAAAAACATCAGCAATTTTTGCAAATGTTAATTAGTGACGTTTTGTAATACCTATTCTTAGTCAAACAATAAACAATTCATCAGGCAAAGTGTGAGTCGAACTTGTGCTATTTTACTCGTGTTTCATAATCGTGCGGAACACTTCATATTTATTCATCTCACAAAAAAAACTTATTTACTATACTACTTTTAGAAATGTTTCTCAGAAATATAAAAAATAATGTAACCTGTCTATAATATTATTAATCTCTAATAATATTATAAAGCGTAAAAGTTTGTATAAATGGGCTAATCTTGGAAACGGTATGATAGATTTGAAAAATTAGCTCTGATTATGATACGCAAGTATGGGAAGGATATAGTAGTATGATTACACGTGGGTGAAACCGCGGGATACAGCTAGTAAGTAAATAAACAAACAAAATGAAAAATTACTAGTTAATATTATTATGATATAGCAGAAATCATTTGAAGGCTTCATTACTGTTGAAAATATATTATTGTAATATATATTTCAGCGATTTTCTTATTTTCGCTATTTACTATTAACCGACATCAAAAAAGAAATATATCATTTCATCTCAAAAACAAACTTATTTACTATACTACTTTTAAAAATACTTCTAATATATTATAAGGCCAAAAAGTTTATATAACCGAATGTTCGAAACTAATTGATAGATGATTTGCTTCATTAGTGCAGTGAAGTTTGGTTAATTTTTATTTTCGCTATTTGCTATTAACTGACTTACTAAAAAGATAAACAGTGTTTATTTTATATTATAATTAAACAGTTAATAAATTTATCCATCATAAATAAATAGTTAAGATAGCGCTGAGGAATGAAGACCGGTTCTAAATATATTTTACGGAGATGTATTTATAAGACGCGTACATTTTATCGAATCTTTCTGGACATTGTAATAACCATTTTAGTGCCATACATATTTTACCAATATATGCTAAAAATGCCAGTAAAAAAGTGTATTTTTATAGATAATTTATATGAATAAGATAAATATTCACAAATTCCGTTTTTAACATTGTCTTTAAAAGATTTTATACTATGATAATAAAAACAAAGAAATTGAGTAGTACATATTTATTGATTAGAAAATAGCATTTTTCACAGCTAGCGAGAGGAGCGCGACTGTGCTCCTTGGTACTATAAGGTTAAGATGCAAAGGAATGATGACAGATGAATGAGAATACGTATATTTTGAACCAATTAAATCTACAGAAGAGTCTTTCTAATTGAAGCTTTAATTTAGTATATTATTTTCTTAGTTATAAAAAAAATAATAAACGACATTATTTCATAATAGATGAAATTAAATATATACACGAAACATAACAAAAACCTTTAGTAAACTATGAAGAAGCATTATATTATTTGCATTATATAATCAAACTTAAAAACTATTTTTAAAATTATTATCTTAAAGATATATTTTAAGGGAGTATAAAATAATTTAAAGTCTAGTTGAGAAACATACAAAATGGCATCCCACGTCCTTGGATAAACAAGTGGTGATTAATGATGTTCATTGTACCTGACTTAAGATTGAGATACCCGTAACCCATTCACTCACACGTAAAAATCTCATTCAATTCATACAAATGAGCTCTCGGACAATTTAAAAACAAAAATAACTATAGGTTCAACGTAACAATAGATTAATTATATATCAAATAAAATTGATACTCATCAATCATATTTGAAAATTCCTCAATCACTTATAACTGTTTAATAATTAAAAAATATATTTCTATTACCAATTCATATAATCCACTATCATATAATTAACACAAAACTAAAACACTTAACAAAATTATATATAATATGAAGTATAAACTACAGTTGACGAGAGCGGAGCTAGGACTGAGCGAAGAGCGCTGGGTTATCTCAATCGCGACATGAGCATTGGAAGCTGCGAGTTACTAGCTTGTTATTGTTGTGATAATGCTTATTATGTTGGAAATAGTGACCCGATAGTGTCTGTATCGTGCCATAAGCAATTAAGAAACATAGCGTCAACTATATATGTATATATACATATATATATAATAACAAATGAGAGCGCAGGCGTCCGCGAGTGTCGCTTGTCTTCAGATAATGTATATTATTAGCTCTCTGCTTCCTAGAATCATTTTAATTACTCAATGCTCGTGCAAATCAAATTATTTTTAACCCGTGTGACATAATAACTTATAAAATCTTATTAATACTTTGTAACAAACTATTTTTAAATTTAAATCTCGTATAATTTTGGTTACATTTTAATTTTAAACCTACGTTTCGAATGCTTTGCAGCAATCGTGTCCAAGAGACGAGATGTAAGTGTCTGTCGACAGACGTCGGGGGAGAATAAAAATGTAACCAAAATTATATGCGAGTTAAATCCGTAAAAAATTGTTTTATTTCAAATGTGTATACGGGAAAATCTAAAAAAATACTTTGTAACAATCTTTGGACTTATTATCTAAAACCGTTAAAACATTCCAAAACCAATTTTAAATGTATTAGTATGAGCTTATCACATTAACATACGAGTTCAAAAGTCTCACTCCCCGGGTCGGTAGATCAAAGGCAACTGCTAATTGGGCCTAATAGAGTGCGCGTGCGCCGTTGCACTTAACTACATATACTCGAATTAAAGCTCTTTGGACTCTACATCATTGGTCGAGGTTTGTGGCCATCCGGTTCGGTCTTTAACTATAGTATTCCAAGTATAATTATTGTTTATGATTGATTTATTAAACTCGTTGTCTGTCAATACAAGCATCATTACACGCGTCAAGGAAAATCCCCCCCTTTTTTATTAAAATGATTAACATAAAGAATTTGTGCTTGATTTATATCACAGAATCTATAAACCATTAAAAGTATTCTCAGACAGGTGACCCTTTCTGACAAATTATTTCATATACTAGACTAAAATATTAAGATTGTAATAAAATTTCAATATAAACAAGTAAATCGTAGACCCCTTTTTAAATCGTTTTCTTTAGTAAATTCTACGAAATAACTAAAAGTATTTTTGTGTATTTCAGATTTCTTATTAAATTGCAGTTTATTACCTCTGGCTGTACTAGAAGTTGAACCTTTTAAGGACTCAAATACCTATTTTATTTCATCGAGTAATATATTTAAATACTCGATATTTTTTAATTAATATTTTCTCTCGATATTTATTTGTATTAATATTATAATCACAATAATATCTCTCAACTTCCATTGTGTTATTCGATTGCTTTAGGATATTGTAGATTAATAGCTATAAACAACTCCAATTCTTTACTTCAACGAAGTTTTAATCCAAGGTCCGGCTTTAATAATTAAATGAAATGAACTTGATATTAATTATACAAGGAACTTGAGATTATAAAACATGAATACTTTTTATAACAGGAAATAATTTTGCATTTCCAAGCGTATATCGCCCCAGGGTTATTAGGATACGAATTCGTGACATAGGACTGGAACAGAGCTGGCCCATTATGGACTACAGCCAATAGAACTGTCCGAGCACTTATTAATGACTGCAAGACAATGATGCTAATGCTATTAAGTGGTCCAGGGCATAGCCGAGGATGAACTTTGGTGTCAGTTCAATTGCAAATGGCGGTGTATTAATGACAAAATGGAGTATGACTTATACAGACAAAATTTTAAAGATTTGTTTTAGTTTTAACCATATTAGCGTATATTTTTAACTTATATTACACGAGGTTTTATTAGTAATATGCTATAGCTATAATTATAAATTGTTGTCTATTTGCGGCAAGTTTTTGTTATTATATGATGCGACATTATAGAAATCTGCAGTCACAATCGATAAGGTTATGTTCCCACGGCATATTAATGACTAGGCAAAAGTTTAGCAGAAACTAGCCTTTTATGCGCCGTTGCATAGCTCGTTGACCGTCTCATTTGCGGCGAAAGACAAACGGCAGAGGCGAGCACAAATTTCGCCGATATAATCGACCGGTAAGACAATGGTATAAATGGTTATCGCTGGCGAGCGATACCGAGAGAGATAGGATACAACCCTGATGGATGTGGCACGCTCGCTCGATACCATCTCCATCGTGACGAGTACCAACAGACGTGCACCAATTATTATTCAATATCCATCACACTACACCCAATCTAACATCTATTAACTTCAAATACTTTGATTGAGAGTGGCCTGCGGTCAAATGACAATCATATCAGATAGCCCTGATTGAATTATAGTTTTATTGATTTATTATTAGCTAATTCATTCTATACACTTGCTCGAACAGTTCATCAGTAATGATATATGTAACTTATACACCTTGGATAAACAACCTATACATACGATGATCAGATGATCAGATCTTGTCTAGTTATCGAATATACTAAGGAAATTGAGATGTGCTGAATTAAAAAGTAATTTAATCAATACATATAAAAGTATTTTAATTTACACTAAACATGTTATATATTATCTTTACCAACTTACGTTTAATAGATGTTGATGTGAAGATCATTCAGGTCGCTGATCAACCTGTGACAAAAACAGAATTAAAGGTATAATGAAGGTATTATTGTTATGGAATGTAAATATGTGGAAGCGCTAGAATTGTCGTCAAACGTTCCACAGGTGGCATGCGAGCGACCATCTGAGATATAGAGATTATCCATCTTTATCTAGAGTTAAGATCTCGCACGATTCAAGCGTCCTCTTCGTCGACAGAAATTAAAATACGGCAAAGACATGGCAGTCGGAACAATATTCTGAACAGCGGTAATGCTAATTCAATAGCGTAATACCGCCGTATCTTTCGATGTACCCTGCAGTCGATGGGACCGATAGACTACGATTGTGCCGATATGGTTTTGCTCGTGATTTATTTTGGCCGCTCCCATATAAGTACCGTGTACTGCAACAATGGACCGCGACTGGATTTACGACAAACGATTTGGTAGCGATAAAAGTTTTAGCCACGTTGAGGAATGAATTGAAGAACATAAATATATTCGTGCGCTGCACTTATATAATCAAAAAGTATTATACATTGTGTATGTGTGTTTAAAGACAGACTCAGCTACGACTTAAAGTCTTACTCAAACTGATCGATTTTGTGGTCTATATGTAGAAGAGGTATGGGTAAAACATAATATGAAAATATATCTATGAAAGACAGTCTCGTATTTTAGTCGAAACTAAATTCTCAAGGCTTGGATATTAGAATTTCGAAGTTACCTATATAAAAACCAAAAATTACAATAATGTTCACTATGTTCGTTCTTCACTTTTCTAGAGTTTAGAACTAATAAAATCTAGGTCTCTTCTTTATACTGTTTTCGGTTAAGCATTCTTTTAAATTAATGTAGTATCCTTATTTCCACGCCATAACTTATAAATAAGTGGACCATTTTATATTTCTCTATATATTTCACGATAAACAAAGAAAAACAGATAAAGAATGACCCGGTTTTGATGAAATTTGATAATTCAATTTCCTAATTTTCACGTAAAAACATAATAAATCCAATAAATGCTACAAATAATGGAAATGTATGGATTTGTATAGATTTTAAGTGACGGTTCCGTATTGTAGCGCCAAGGAGAAAAGGCAGGCGGAGCTAGCTCGCTAGCAATAGCTAGTAATATATAAACAGTACAGTATGATTACATCTACAAGGCATTATCTACAATCGCACTTACATTACAGCAAATTGCGTTAATTGTGGAAACTCGTAGAAAGCACCTTAATGGCTGTGTCGTCTGTACTAGACTTAGAATTACATATCATATAGCTTAGATTAGTGTATCTTGAAAATACGAATAAATAAATATATATATTTAATTTTCAGATTCGAAACAGCAATCTTTTAAACAACTGTCCCGTGTGGGTATAGAACCCACCACCTTTGACTTCAGCTGGCAAGGCACAACCCCTTACCATTAGACCAATCGGCTAAAATAAAAAACATGCATATTGCAGAAGAAATAAAATAACAAACATAGAAGTTTACTATTATACATAATTATCCGGCTGTACCCACGATATTACTATCGGAATTTGCCCGACAACTTTCGAACCCATTCGGGGTCCTTATTCATGAGCTCTGAGCACGCAATCTGAGCAATCGCGGCGTGAACTTCGCGACAGTAATAACGTGAGTACAGCCAGATTATATATAATAGTAATCATGGATCACGAAAGTTTATATACAAAAAAATAAAAAACACAAAACAACACATCAGGAAAACTATTTAAAAACGTTATCAAATCTAATTATTATCTAGATTTTAGATTCACAGTATATTTGAGACGAGAAGGCTGTATGTATTGAATACCTTTAATAGCTTATTTAATATTACCTGTAGCTAGTAATAGTATAATATAATATACAAATAAAAGTGAAAATGAAATAAATTATATTATATAAGTGTAATATTTATTTAAATATCTTACTAGTGTCGTATATCAAATGTTAGTAGTTTCTTTTCTTTTGTCTATATGTTAAACAGACATTTTTAATTTAATTTTAGATATATTTTTAGAATTATATTAACTATTTTTATGATAATATTTAAATAAAAGATAAAATATACGAAAGATGTAATAAATGTTAGGTAAAACAAAAATAATGGACACATTTTTTTTAACATATAAAACCCGCAAAAAAACTAATTGCGAGAAATAAAAACTATTTTGAGTATTAACATTAAATTTAATTAAATTATTTATCATTTTTATTAATAAAATACAATTATTTGTAATCTTGCAAAATCATTCCTTACTATCTTTATATATCTTTCAAGGAACGACTATCAATTCTAAAAAAAAAGATAAAATCAAATACTTATCAACAAAACAACATATATGGATAATAATATACATTTCTACAAACTTTTTGTCACACAAAATTTTGTTTAGAAATAAATATTTATAATGATGTCATGGCCTCAGTCATTAGTCATTATAGGAAAATTTTTGAAAATATTAATCATGTTTTTTTAATATTATTTAAAAGTGTTATTATTGATGTATGTATATATTACATTCATACTTTCAGTGTTTTTTCTATTTCCAATCAATCTTTTTTTATTATTATGATGATTTTTATTTTATTTAAACCCCTTTATCACCCGAATTCCCGTTTTTTTTTATATTTATATGTCCACAATTATCTCTAAAACTACTCAACCGATTTTGATGATACTGTCGCCAATTTAATCTATGTTCTTCAAGGATTGTTTTAGTATATAATATGTACAAATATCACTCTAACCAAGTAAATGATTATTTTACCAATTTTAATGGAATTTTTGCGACTTATATATAATCTGCATACTTTAGAGATGATTTTAGTAAATAACACAATGACATACCACATAAAAACTAATTATGTTATATTTGTTTTATAATAGAGACTAGATAAATTGTCTGTAACATATATTATATCTCATTCATCAGATTTTAATATTTAAAATTAATCTAAAATATTTATTTCAAAAATCAATAAATAAATTATTTTTTAAACATATCAATTCGCAATTAACACAAATTCTTTCACGAATCGAATTAAAATGAAGTATAATTTAGAAAGTAGGGTTGTCTATTTGATTTTATTAAACATTCTCATTTGATTTGATTTGATTTGATTTGATTTGAATTATTTATAGTTGAACTGAGCGAAGCTCTTACTGGTCAAAAATGTGTCACGTTACTTATGCTACTCCTCTTAGACGAATAATGGTAGGATGTCGAAAATTTACAGAGTTGTCGAGGACAGTGGCTTATAGGTCCTGAAGTGTTTTGGTGATATATGTGATTGTAGTTTTTTATTAAATGGTCAAAGTGTGTCCCTTAGAGTTAATATTTGGAACGTTTTGTAATCGCACGCGCGATTTCTTATTAAGCTTAAGATTATAGCCAAATTTTACAAGTAAGTGAAAGTCATTCAGCAACAATACTTCGCTCAACTCCACCCGACGTGCACAGTGGCGGACCTAGTAATATTACCGTCAAAAGTGTTTTTTCATAGACAACCCTATCAGTCATTTATGACGTCACAGCTCCTCGGGGTTTACATAGATTTGTCACGAAATCTTAATCCCAATATTTATTCATATTTATAATATATTACTCATAAATAAACACATTCTCACATATTTAAATTCAATTAAGCTAATATTAAAACAGTGAGGTGAAAATAAAGAATATATCAAACAAAATTGTCATACAAATCAATTTTATTATATTACTATTATAATATAAATGAGATTTAGTATTTTATAACTGTATGATTTTTAACTGTAATCCATGTTATTGATGTTTTTTGGGGTTTGAATACAAACTGTACGATTAAGCTGAGACCGCTTTTGTTTAGAGTTTACTTTTTAAGAATTAAATGTTAGTATTATGTCCATTTTACATCATTAAAACGACTAGGATTTACTTTTTAAGTATTAAATGTTAGTATTATGTCCATTTTACATCATTAAAACGACTAGGATTTACTTTTTAAGTATTAAATGTTAGTATTATGTCCATTTTACATCATAAAAACGACTTGAGTTTACTTTTTAAGTATTAAATGTATTAATGTTCATTTTACAGTATAAAAATCTAGATGAAGTTGTACATGCTATTGTTTTATATATTTTATTCCTTAGACACATATTTTTTTTGTGATAATATAATGAATATATTATGAATTTTAAATTATTAATTAACGAAAGCATTTACACAACACATTCTCTTCATTTAAAATACTATTTATATAACAATAATAAATTTAAGTTAAGAGGTTTTAGTGCGTAATGTCTATTTTTATATTTTTAATAATATCAAAAAGCTAATATATTTAAAGTGGTTAATGGTGATGTAGCTCAGTTGGTGGAGCGTCCAAAACAATATTCAGAGGTCACTGGTTCGAGTCCTGACCATGTTAATAGACTTTTATCGTTTGAGAATTTTAGTAAACATGTTTATAAGATTTTCATCTGGAATAGTTGGTAAATACATTTTTAAAAATCAGTGGAATTAAAACGAGAATTACATTTTTTAATATAGTTAATTTTTTTTTATATATGTATAAAACAATGTATTTATACAAGCAGGATTTGAATCCACTACCTATGAGAAAATGTCGCATCGCTCTAACAATTGAGCTATATATCGCTAATCGCTTCGATGCATATAGCAGTCAACATATAAATTACTCAACTTTTTTAATAAATAACTTATTTCTGATATCAAGTTGATATGTACCTTAGAATAGAATATAGGAATATGTTAGTAAATAATATTATTATGCAGCCGTCAAATTTAAAACATTTTTGATAACTAAATAAACATTTGAATACATTTTATTTTTATGTGTTACTTTTTACTGACCCATGATAACACCATGACCCAGACGTCATAAACATGAGACCATAAAATTCATGTCACCGTCTTCCGGTGTTCTATCGTTTAATTTATTATTATATTATATGTAAACTTTAATAATATATTCAATGGCAGCCGGGTGAAATTAATGTGGTTCAAATTATATACATATATATTATGTTATGTCACATATCATAAAAACAAAGTTATTTGTTAATGAAATATATAATAATAAATATATTATTAAAAAAAAATATAATAGAATAATAATATAAAACTGATGAGTTTATTTGTTTGGTTCAACGTGTTAATCTTTAAAATTACAGGATAGATTTCAAAACATCAATTTCAAAATCGAAAAGGAATGCTATAGGCAAAAGGCTAGGCAAGGCAATAGGCATGAGACTAGGCAAAGCTATAGGCATATAGCATCACACTACTAATATTTATAAAAAAAATCATTCACCGCGGGTGGAACCACGAGCAACAGCTAGTATAATAAAATATAAATTATTAAACACATCAAGTTTTAATAATCCTCAAATCAATTTCACACAAAATCCATTACATTCAACCCATGTCGGATATTATATCAACTGTCGTAGTTTTGATTCGTATAAATAGAATTTCATAGTGAAGACGTGTGCTAAAGCTCCCCGCAATATCAAATTAATGTTCGTGACTTCAAGTGCGATTGAATATACGTTTCTATTTCGTATTCTATAATTATTTATTGTGGGATACTTTAAATATCTAATTAATAAAATAAATTAATATTGTTTATTTCAAAATTATTATATTTAGATGTACCTACTGTTAAATTTAAAGAAATTTGAAGTAAAACTAATTTTAACCGATTTAACTCGCGTATAATTTTGACTACAATTTAATTTTAACTCGATTCGAATGCTTTGCAGCAATCGTGTTCACGGGTAGACGAGATGTAAGTGTTACAGGAATTCGCCCGAATATCGAACCTGTTCGGAGCCTTATTCAAAGCATAGCAGATTCGCGGCGTGAACTATTTGAGCAATTCCTGTTAAACTTACCGTGAATATAGTTGAATATCTATAGAAAATAATAATTACAAAAGTCTTAACACAAAAATTACTTAATAACATTATAATTATTAATAAGTACACAATAAAATAAAAAAATACGGTTACTGGACATTTTTTTCACCATTCCTCTGAAGCATAACTTAGATAAGCTAATATTTATATAAACTAACAAACACGTAAGCAATATGGAAGATAGGAAGCTACCGGAATTTAGTTAACAAATATTTTCGACTTTATTATTATGTAGATAGAGTTGAGAACTGTAAAATGTTATCATCTGAATTCAATCTACATGTCCTGCGCATGCGTGGGATCAGCCGTTATAGCAACTGGTTGCCATTTAGTTAGACAAATCTGGTTAAATTTGTCTCATCTAGGTTTTATAGTTTAGTCTAACAAGAAAAGAATATATATATATATATTTGCAATTACTATCTCTCCTGTACATCTTAAGGTTGGCTGGCAGAGAATACTTACTTGGCATCAAGCTCGCCTTTTGTACAAAAATTTGTAAAATTGTGCAAAGTATTAAAATAAATAAAATAACATTACTAAGTTAAATTTTGTCTTTTTTGAATTATGTTGTCGAAATTAAAATATTTCCATTATATTTATCATTATTATCAGTTGTACATTATTATTAAGACAGAACTGTTCGCGGTACAGCGCATATAATCGCAGAGTGCGTGAGCCCGCGCAGGCGTTACCGTGGAAAATCAATTTCTAGCCATCGCCGTCTGGCATCGCAATACCTTAAGAAATCAACATTATGCAGCTCTGATATTATATGCTTATATAACAAATACAATAAATATACTAGGATATATTTTCAGAATATACTAATATTTTTATATCTCTTTCATAAGTTCTTATTATATTTATATTTCTCATGTACATATACCATATTTTGCTTTTATATTAATGAATATTATATTTATGTAAGAATATATTCGTATTTATATATCTATATTAACACATGTATATGTATTTATTTATGTGTATTATTAGCACTAAGAAATAAGTTTAATTTAGTTTTAATTTAAATGTAGCTTACATGTCAAATTTTTATTTTATTGTTTTTACCGCCTTATTTTTCTGTATTTAATTTTCTATGGGTTGACTTGTAGAGAATGCTCTATAGCATTAAGTACGCCTGTTGTACTTTTTTGTTTTTTGGTACAATAAAGATTTAAATAAATAAATTATAAAAAGCTAAAAAAATTATTTAAAATATACTTTAACAAACAAATCATAACTAGTTTTTTATAACTCCAACATCATAAATGCTAAACTGTTTATTATAAGTTATTTCACAACCTGTTCCAGTACTCGTAAATGGCTTCCAACTCATTACTTAACAATAATTGCGTTTCAAATCCAATCAGGAAATGTGATCCCTTTCCAATACATGAAAGGACGTTGGAACGTGAAAAAGCTATGGAGATATGATTATCAAATAACATCTAAATCAGAAAGCTGGTGATATTAGTATTACGAATTGTTAATGTATACTGCAAGTTTATTTTTTGAGCGAAGCGAACGGAGCAAGCCCTCTTCTGCATCCTTTGTGCAAGCATCAATCAAACACGGTATATCCAAAAAGTTCCAAATTTTACACACTGATAGACATCAATCTGGTGGTGGTTTTAAAAAAAGGTTTCAATTATTCGTTATCGTAGAGGAATAATCACGGAGGAATTTAAATTCCATAGACTTCAATGGTAAAAATATTTAGCTTGAAAAAAAAATTGTTCAGGACAGAATGCGTTGACGTTTTGTAAATGCACTTCCGGTGCAGTTTACACCTCGCTTCGCTCAATATACTAACACATAACGAGATTTTACGAGCGCAGCGAGTCAATATTCAGGTCTGGTTCAGGCTCCTAGTTATTTATTTATTTATTTTCCACTTTGAATCAATACCAGTGATTACTTTTATACATCAAATAGAAGTGACGGAAGGGTATATTTTGACACTATTCTTACCGAAATAAGGTCTTCTGCTGAGACTCTCTAACTTAAAGCTAAATCTATGTGGGTTCCAGACGCACCCTAGTCTGAGTAGAACCACACTATAAACTCAGCTTGGTATTTTTTATTGTGATCATTGTTTAAGAAACATTAAAATATATAATAAACAATTTACGAACAACTTAAACAACCGCAATCATTTCAAACAGAATGATCCAGTGCTTCTAGCAAAATAAGTATTACAAACTCGGTGTACAAGACTACCAGTCTCCGCAAGCATCTGCGTTGACGTGTATAAAGCAATAATATACACATTAATAATAACAAAGACTAATAAAGACAAAAATGACAGACTTTAAATTTTAAAACAAATATATAACTTACAATTTTGTTTCAGATATAACAAGAAATTATTAAATAAAAAAATAATGAAACATTTCAAAATAAACATAATATCATAACTGATATTGATCACGGAAAAAGGTACAAAGAACTGTGAGTAATGTGTTTATTATCCGGTCTTAGTCTCCGGTATAGTAAACAGGTATTTAGCTACCAGATAACATGACCAAGAAAGTTAAGGAATGATTTTTTTGCTTCAAAAAAATATAGAATGAAAAATTTATCGATACGAGCCGAATTTGATCTCGCGATCTCTGGAAACCATGCCGGCGCTCTACCAACTGAGCTACCGCATTACTGCTCGGTTTGATGAATTTAGCATTCCATATACAACCATCTGCATAAGGAAGGGTGGTGACATCTTATAGACTTCTTCGAAAATCCTAATCAATGTTTTAAACTTAACAGTATAGAATAACATTGAAAAGATGCCTCAATCGAAATCAATGTTTGAAATTGTCTTTTAAAACATGGATAACTTTGTTAAGCTTATTAAATTTTAAAGAAATGTACAATGATAAAACAGAAAAGTCTGTTTGCCAAAACAAAGTTATACAATAATTCGCTTTTAATTAATTTATAATCATTTTAATATCATCTAATAAAATCACTTGATATGAGAAAATTACGTAACTTTCATCATCTTTAGCAAATCTTAAAACTGTATTACCTTTGCAGAACTCAATGATCATAAGCATAAGATTTGATCATTTATATCAGGGGAGGCCAATACGTAAATCGTGGCTCCTACGTCAGTCGATTGCGGGTAAAGAAAAAATTATAAGTACCTACCTATTCCCATCCTAAATATTACGAAAAATATTGGAGTATAGTTAAAAAATTCCTAGTCTGTAGCTCGAAAGGAATTAGAAAGGCAGACAGTAGATCTCGAGATCGATTAAATTGACCACCCTTGACATATACTAATATTATAAAGCGAACAAATTTGTTTGTTGAATAATAATTATAATAATAATAATAATAATCTTTAGTAAAAGTATGTAAGACTTAATTTCTTAGTATTACAAACTTAAAAACTATATTAGTAACATTAAAAACATTAAATTAAACATTAAATGACATCAAATTAACACGAGTCATATCTTTGCCATTCCCGTTGACACAGCACAACAACGCCTCTCGCATGTGCAGTCTAGACGACCAGCAATCATTTCCAGTATGCTGTTGGTACTGCCACGCAGTCTGCGCACAAAAGACAAGCACGTTTTACGCACTGTTGCATAGAAACAGTCCACTTTAACTGCCACAAACATCCATGATGCACTACAGAAACGGGGCAGTCCCAATAACACTCTAAATGAATTATTATACGTAAGGCATTATACGATTTCCGCGAATATCTAGCCAGCATACTGCACGTGTAGAAATTACGTGCACGCGCTAATCATCGAAATTGTTTGTGATGGATTTGAAAAATTCTTTCAGATTTATTTACTTTCTGGTTATGATAAACAGGTTCATGTGGAAAGCTATAGACTATCTAGCAATACACTACTGCTCTTTGATATCCTAATAGTAAATAAAATCGTTCGTCCACCAGTGAAACCGCAACTAAACGCTAATTAAGCTTAGCTATTAGCTGTCTTGATTAAAAACCCTGAATAATAAATAAGAATTAGCAAAATAAATAACCACCCTGATTATAAATAAGCTTACGAAGTTAAATCTTTCAAACCGTCTAGAAATTACAAAATGGTAGAGCATAAAGATGTTAATGCAATCTTAAAATGAACCAGAGATATAGCATGTGATATATAACTTTAAATATACTTAAACATAATTCATAAACTAGAACCAGTCCTGTAACCAACAATTAACCAGTCTTTATTACATAGATTTACGTAAACGATTACCATGTGAATGCATCTGAGAGCGAATAAAATAAAATGCGTCGTAACAGATGAAGAAGCAATAACTATTACAACTAATAAACTATACAAATTATATGATCATTACGTATTTATTTTAAAAACACTAAACCTACATTCAACATATAACATATTACTATGTTATCAATATGCCTACTTAAATCATAAGGAAAACAAAGTCTACGTCACAATATAATCGATTATTTGTTTCATTACAACTTACATTTATATGAAGCGGTATTAAACTTCTGCATTCGGGCACCTCAGGAACAAAATATCTGTAAATCAGAAAAAATTAAGTAATTTTTCATCATCTTTTACACATTTTTTATATTCAAATCGCCTTAGTTGCTAGACTGATTAGTTCTTAAGTATATTAATACAATAAAACGGAAAAAAATTGTATGTTTAAACACATAGGTAGATTTATGAAAATTATTATAAGCTATATAGCATTATGCTACTATTCTTAGTTATCCTAAAAGTAAATAAAATCATCCTTTCGCGGGTAGAACCGCGTGTAACAGCTAGTTTAGTATAAAACTAGTGATGCCAAAAATAGTTTAAATAGTGTGTCACGATAAAAAGTAATTACCAACGATTATTTATGCACGTTCACGGTGAACGGTTGTCTAAATACGGAGAGCTCCGATCAACCATTATTGATCTAAGTCGAAAAGCGACTTTAATCTGAAATATTAATGAAAATTAATATTTATAGAATTCGAAATCGAAAAATTTCGAATTCTTTAAAATTTTTATTTACATGCCCATACATATTTGGTATTTTTTTGAAGTATTATAAAAATCAGAAGAAAACAGTTATTTGCTTTATGTTTGTATATGTTGTAAACTTTTCATATGATTGTTAATTTGCTGTTGTTTTCTCAATAAATAAATAAATAAATAAATAAATATCAGATATTTACAAAATCTTTTATAACTAAGTAAAATAGCAGAAAACCATAATTATGGAATTATAACTTTCAAAGTTAAAGATTATTATTTTAAATAACAACATAAAAACTACTACTAATAACACTACATACAAACATACAGGATAACGCATGTAAAAGAAAGAAAGATAAGACAAAGTTGTCTTACTTATTCGATATATTTTTATTAAAACTATAATATGGATATTATAGCTTTAACAACAAAATTGAAATCAATCTAGTCATAAATATATTATTTAATTAACCTAAATTCTATTAAACGCTGTATTTAGTTTTATTACTGAAAATAGGCATACTGTTCTCTTTCATATAAAACTTAGTTTATGCGGTTCCAAAAGAAGTCCTTGATGAAGACCAGACAAGAAATTACGTTGATACGTATATTATTACATTTATATTAGAATTCTAAGATTATGCCCTAATATGATATCAGAACAAATGACCACAACCTTATACAGTAATCTCAGTATAATTAACTTTATTATATAAATGGTCAATACATTCTTAACGTACAACTTAGTTACTATACTGGGTAGATTTAGTACACAAGTAAACTCCACCATGTATTTCTATATTTCATCATCGCTTAAATGATATCTTCATTACTGAGCGAAACTGATGTTATAATAATTAAGTGTTTGATGCTCGGAGATGAAATTAATTCATTAAGGTTTGCATACAGCATGCTGACATGTTAAATAATTATAATTGTATACAGCGTCTTGGAAACTAAAAGATGTCTACAATATCAAGAAAACTTTTGAAGTAATACAATTACTTTACGAGGTTTTATAGTAAGTACTATGTTTTCGTAATTAATATAACAATTCATATAGTGCCATATAAAGAAATAACCAAAAAAAACCTATTATATAGTATCAAAAATGATATATATGACGATCCAATATAGTTTGATTTGTTCCAGATACGCTTACGCTAATATTTAGAGACAAAAATTAAAAATTGGTAAAAAGAAAATCAAAAGCATCATAAAAATAATGATTGCATTTTTGTTAAATAACTAATTTGCATTTTAAAAAGAATTTTATGACATAATTGTTTTAGATAAAGATAAAGAAAATTATAATAAAGATCTTACATAACTGTCTGTCTGTCTAACCACAGAATATCTAACCACAGAATATCAAGTTGATACTCTCATCACTATAATACATAATAAAATTAATGAAAACAAGACAACACTTAGACTTATTGTTAATAAAATTAACAATGATATTTTATCTGAAATATATTATGTTTCAACCTTATCTTTTCTTATCTTTTTTAATAAAAGCTGACTTAAAATAAACATGTTCGAAAAAATATACGCAATCAATTTATTATCAAAGTTCCATGAACCTCAAAAAAATAAGGAAAGGTTCGCTCTATACTGTTACGAGTTAGTCTAGACCAGGGATAGCGAACCTTTTTTGATGTCCGTGCTACAAAGTCAAATCTTTTTTAAATAGGTATCGTGCTACAAGATAATTTCATTCGAAATCTTAGCGTGGTGAAATTATACGAAAGTATTGATTGAACGGTAAATTAGATCAACAAATAAAAACAATGCTTCTTTAAATATTTGTTTTTTAAATAGTTTTACAATTATTTTTTGTGCGTGCCATCAAAAGTTTCAAACGTTCAACTTGTGGCACGCGTGGCTTTGGTTCACCATCCCTGATCTAAACGCGCGCAGACTTGTGTCCATTGTGTGAGTGTGTGTGTATATCTAATATACTTCTTAGTATTTTAATAAAAATTTTGACTTTGTTTTCTATTTAAGTAATTATTATATACAATAAAAATGAATTATTATATGCACGAGTCTACCGATTGGTTTATCTCTCTCTCTTTCTACAGTTAACAAAATTAATAACTTGAAATAATATAGATATAGTTTTAGTATAAGAAATGCATTGTTAGGATATCGTTTAGTGAAAGTCACGAAGTTTTAAAAGGCGCATTGTTGTAAGAACAATAGCATTGAAGAGGTACGATATTGAGTAATTTGGACCGATTGCGTGGAGATGAATTATTGGTTCACATACGAACTATAATTGCGGAATAACACCGTTCTGGTTAAATAACATGAATTATAGTGTTTATCTGAGATTGATGCGCTCTATCGATATAAACGATCTCAGCATGATATCGATCCAAAAGCTCTCAATTACTTGGCCAAAGAATATCCTTTATATAAGGGACGGCGATCTAATGGCACTAGTGCCACAGCTGGCACGTTTGAAAATTTTCATGGCACGCACAAAGACTAAATATTTTTTTTATAAGTTATTTTTTTTTCTATAGAAATAAATTAAAATGTACAAATCTATATTTAATTTATAATTTATGATATAAACTTGTAGTACTGAATACCTCTTGCTTATTATGCATATTGCTTTTTGTAAAACTTTGATTAACAAAAATTTTTATTAAGAATTGATCTTATTTGTTCATTTAATTATTTTTTGTTTAATTTACACATAGTTTCATCACACAAATTTTTCGAATTAAATTTCATTGTGGCACGTTATCTATTTGAATAAGATTTTTTTTTATTTTGTGGCACAAACATCAAAAAAGGTGCTCCATCCCTGTTCTATATTCTTTGGCCAAGTACAGTTACACCTTATTTAAGATAAATCTTTTATTTAAAAAAATACAAATTAAAAACCCAGATAGATGCCCAATCCACAGATAACAGCCGTCAATGCGTCATTAGTATTGGAAATGAGACAATATTGTCCGTCCGTCTCTCACTCTTCGCTATCTTCTAGGAAACATTAATCATACTATACAAGCTAAGACTTGTGCTTACATCATAAATTACGGTATAAGTTTTTAATTTAACTACGATTGAAGTACATAATATAAAATATTTGACTCAATTTTGGTAATTTTAAATGCAACTTTATATAAAATTTACTTTTTTATAATTTTTAAATAATGTATTAATTAATAACGCTATTGTATATGCATATACATGTATATAATCTATTTATAATTCCGTATTGCATATTACTAAATAGTCTAAAATGTCTAGGCACCACTACAAAAGGATATTTAAAAAAAATGCAGACTATCCACATTCCTTCAAAGGACTGGATTTTTAAATTTATATTATACTAGTTTTTATTCTTGGTTACACTTGAGAATAAATACTTTTATTTACTATTAAAATAACTTAGAGTAGATTCCTGAAACCTTCCTGAAAAACCAGCCTATCATAATCAGAATTTTTCAAATCTATCCCATAGTTTCGAAGATAAGCCCATTTCAACTTACAAATTTTTCTACTTTCTAAATATTAGTATAGATAAATCGGACTGATATTTAACTATCCAAGCTACTTATGTAAGCCTAAAAGTATAATTCTTTATTAATTTCTTTCACCAAGTATAAACAAAAAATTTTTAGAATTTATTTCAAGGATATAAACGTAGTAGTTATTTAAAATTATAGCATTATATTTCCAAAACATGCATCTGGGTTCTCTTGATTGATCTATGTTGTATTGAAACGTCAATGGTGAGATACAATCTGACAATCGTTAGGGCGATTTCTTCCAAGCACCAACGTCACTCACGTGAGGAGTTGGAGGAATTACGCATTCAAATATGCGGATCAGATAGCCACGTGAATACCCATTGATTCCTTTTAGAACCAAAAATAACAATGTCCATTTACAGATTTGAACACTTCCTACAGGATATTTAACACATGTTCGAGATAAGCCATTACATTTGGGTAGGTTAAACTTTGCTATATTGCTACGATCAATTGATCAAGATGTATACAGAACCTGATAAGCATATATTCGTGGTGTATCAAGTGGAGGGTGTAAAAACCATCGCAAGCGCACCTCTCTACTCTCGAATAAAGACTCGTTACGCGCTGACTCATAAGTGATGGATGACCGTAGATAACTCGAGCCACCATTGTCCTTATAGTCTTAATGGATTACATATCCTAATCCAATGATATAGGGTTTAAATTCAATTACACTAATCCATGGTCAAGATCTCTGGGACCAGTGATTGACAAGTCCGGGTCGAAAGTATTGCCATCATAAATAACTCCGCCACCGCTAGTTAGTACACATTCACATTACAAATGTATCACAAGTTAATCCTAAGCAATAGGCATGATTAACTAAAGAAATAATTTACTTCTACTATTTATATTAATAACAAAGAAATATATATTTATATTTATTTCAAAAAATTTGAGTGTGTGTTTGTAATATTAAAATAACCGTCTTTTATTTATAACATGTGAATGTATACACGGTACATATATAAAAAATCATTTGTCTCTTTGTTTATCCTTGCTAAAATCTAGAACACCTTGACCCATGTTGACGGGACTTTCTCTGGAAAATAGCTGATGTCATAAAAAGTACTAAGACTACTTTTTGAGCGAAGCGAGCGGAGCGCTCTACTGGAGAGAATTTGCATTGGTTTTACAAAGTGGGCATTAAAACGGCTTAACGGTTCGGTTTCAATTTTGCACACATACCATGCTGATGTGTGGTGGTTTGTTAAAAAAAAATTCAAAAAAATTCATCGTCGTTGAGGAATAATGTCCAAAAAACATCACTCCCATAGACTTCAATGTAAAAAAAATTACCGCGAAAAATTGAAGTCTCATTGTGGATGCGCGTGCCGAATTTTTTTAATCGAATTGTACTAATAAGTTTTAGATTAAAGACATCCCACACCAAAACGAAGCCTTCGGCTTGGCTAGCTTCGCTCAACATGCAAACGGCACCCGAGACTTCGCGATTGCAGCGAGTCGAAATTGAGGGTCTGGTGGCGTTCCTAGTATTTTAATTAAATTCTACGCTGACGAAGTCGCGAGCACATCTAGTCCTAAATAAAAATCTGAATATCGATAACAAATTCGTAATTAAAGTCATTATGCATGTCTTAAGAGGTGAAAAAATTATACTTTTTTATACTAATATCATATAGCGAAACATTTTGTTCGTTTAAACGAACTAATCCTCTAAACGAGAAGATGGGTGGCTCTTTGTTATCCTGATAGTAGACAAAATCGTTTATCCGCGAGTGGATCTGCGAGTTTCAACTAGTCAAAATGTATTTTAACCACGCGCCACAATCACAGTACATATACACATTGCATTTTCCTTACATTAATCTATTAGGACATAAATCAATGAATTACAACTCATAAGTTTGTTATACCTGTGTTATTTAATAAAGCTGCAGGTGGAAATAGTGTTAGAAAGTACAGAGCTGCTATGAACATTTGTTGGCGTAATAAATTAATACTATTAACTATAAATAAGACTTCTTCACACCGACAACATTAATAATTACTATCCGCTATACCATTTCGCATATATTCAAATGACAGAGTATTATTCTTACATACCTACTAGATTTTACTCTTATATATAAATATTCAGCTTCAAGTTTAATTTATTGGAATTTATCAGACGGGCGGCTGACGGTATGGCGACGTGAACTGTTCGCGCCGCGATCCCACCATGCTCCGAGCTCATAAACTCTAAAAGGGTTGGAAACTCGTCGGACAAATTGTCATAAATTTAACATGAGTACTATTAAATATAATTATCCGGCTGTACTCACGTTATTATTATCGGAATTTTCCCGACTACTTTGGGCCCATTCGGGGTGCTTATTCATGAGTTCTGAGCAGAATCGCAGCGTGAACTGTTCATAATTATGCGAATAAAACCGTATAATTAAATTTAATATTAAACATGAATCACTAAAGTTTACATACAAAAATTAGCTTACAGCTAGATAGCTATATATTATAAGATTGGATTCTCATTATATAATAAGCATTCAACCTGCTATCACGTTCTAGTCACTTAAAACATGAAATCTGCGCTCAATCAACACTCCCGTGATATATCAACGCGTCACTGAGGGGCGACTTTAACATCGTGTTCAATAAATCCTTACACAGACGGCAATTGTAACTGACATGCATCTCATGTCAAATAAGAATACTTCACACACAATCGATGATAATAGTCATGATATATTAGAATAGTTGTATATATGTATATGTTCATAATGTTTTCTAAGATTTATTTATTGTTCATTTTATTTTGACTATTAATATTAGTCTGATGATAAGATATTTCAATAATAAATCGAAGTCTGAGCTGTCTATTCCGCCACAATAATTATTTAGTTAAAATATGGTCATATAAGAGCAATATATCTTAACTGTATTCAATATCATACATCCAATCAGTTCTATTACAACACAAATAAACAAAATATCAAGTACTCATCTCAATACCTTAAGAATGAATATGATCAGTATATCAGTATTATAAAAAATTAGTTTTGTGGCCCGATTCTATCGCATCGGGATTCTAGAAACTCAAGTATTTCAAGTCCTCTCCTTCAGTTATATCAGATAAATTCATGATTTTTTTTACACTCGGTGACATTTGGAGGTCCAAAGTACCCACTTTCGGTTTCCTGACGAGGTCCAAACTGATATCAATTATCTTCTCTCATCAAAAGCTTTCATTTGACGTATTGCACGTGTCGCAACAACGTTTCGTTGAGTTTCGGTGAAGCGACACCACAAACAAACAAACTGACAGAATAGGGAGATTATATAATTAGATAATCTTTATATAATATAAATATCATCAAATTATATTAAATTACAAATCTGTTATTAATAAATGGTAATAGTATATTTCCATAATATATATCCACAAGCAAGCAAATGGTTGAAGACACCAGATTGGTATAAATTTTGAACGGCACCGATTGAAACGAGTAATTATAACGGGGAACCATATTGGAGTTGCGAGATACCACAGTTTATTTAAATAACAGTACCAGAACTTCTGATACACCATCAATATTGTACGACAGAAGTGATTGTAAAAATTTTCAAACGTTTCCAAATTAAATAATGATAAATTATAGTTTTTTATTATGTTTAAAACTGGTTTTCATGATGTCGATGACTTATGTTATTGTTATTTATGGTTCATTCTTTGTGTATGTTGCCTTCATATGATAAAACGTAAATATTTATAGAATCACATGCATAGGTACAATAATACCAATATCATACAATACAATGAACCCAAAAACACTATGAACATAGTGAACACTAAACTACTGACTACACAAGAACAAAATTTACATAGATAGGTCCAATAGTACCAACATGACAAAACATATGATAATGAACCCAAAAGCTTCAACAATAAACGACAAGAAAATGTCATACCACACACCAACAATCTCGTTGAAACTAACAGACCAATAACGCTACAAAGTATTGAAATTTATTTTACATTCCACCAATAAAACAACAATAACTTCATAGAAATTGATGAACGTTATAAAGATAAAGATAAAAGATGACATCAAGTGATCAGCAGATGTCTCGCACCGGATGTTAGTCATTCAAAACACACACGAGTGCGAATTGGAAGAAATATTAATTGTAATGGATGACTTCCTTTTATAAGCGGTCAGACTTGAAGCAATTAATACGAATTCAGCTTTTACTTTTACAGATTTAATCGATTGCTACTTTGAGAAATTATAATCAGATATTATACTTCCTCATACATAAGCATCAAGTTTATTTTATAATTTAATTTTGGTAATCTTTAATTTATAAATCAAATCTATAATATGTTATAATACATATCCTAAAAAAGTTTAGGCATTATCATTGGATGTTTCTTATTTTAGATTATAATAAATTTGGTAATTAGTTATTAGATTAATAAATGTAAGTCTATGTTTTATACAAGTTTTTCCTGTTTCAACCCTTTTTTTAAATATTTTTTTTAAGTTATGAGAGTACCAGACAACAATTTAATATATAAAACTCTATCACGAATGGTAAAAAACCAATAAAAAATAATAAACCTTTGCATACTATTTTTGTGTTATATGTTTCTGTTATAATTTAATGCTGCATAAATAATTAAATCATCAATAAGATCAGGACTCGAACTTGAGACCTAGGAAACTGTCCCGTCGCTGTGTCAACTGACCTACCATGTCGATACCGGGCTTGATTATTCTACAATTTTATATATAACTAATTTCATTTAATAAGATTGAGATAAGATTATTGTGGATTGAGACATGGTGGCTCAATTGGTAGAACTATGATATGATTTCCTAGAAGTCATAAGTTTAAGTCCTATCTGTGTTAATTTTTTTTTTTCTCTTTATTAAAAATATAATAAAAAGCTTAACATAACTGGACATGTTTCTAAATATTTCTAAATATTTTTAATTATTAATGAGTGATCAAAATAAAATCTTAGCAGGTTAGAAAACAAATTAAAGCTGTTCATTTCAGGGCATCTCAGATTAACGGTTGAGATTTTAACATATGTAGTCACGTCTAAGCTATTAGCTAAGGGTTAAGGACTAGAAGACATGCGAACAACACAAGCGCTTGATCAGCCTGTAGTATCTCCACCGCTGAAGTATATCGATCTTTTCATTATTATAAACATTTTCTATTTGAAATAATTAATAAAATATGTTACTAAAATCATGAATTGAATTGTTACTATCGGCAAATTGTTTATTAAATATATAGATGTTTGTGAAACAGTGATCACTATAAAAATATCAAGCTGAGTTTGTTGTGATCAGATCAGGGCACGTTTGGAAACTTTGAAGTCCTAAATTTTAAGTTGGAGAATGTCGTTAAAAAAGGGCTTATATCGATAAGTATTGTATCAAAAAAGGTCCTTTCAGCTCATCTAATTGAGGTTCACAAGTGATTAGTGATTCAAAGAGGCAAAGATATAAATAAACTAGGAGTGCGAACCAGACCTTCATTTTGAGGCGCTGCGCTCGCAAAATATCGAAACGTGCTAGCATATTGAGCGAAGCGAGGTGCAAACAGTACCGAAGTTGCATTTACAAAACGTCGACGGATTCTATCAACTATTTTTCAAGATGAGACACATTATTACATTTTCGTATTTTTTTTTTTAAATCTCCACCAGACTGAAGTCTATGAGTGTACAAAATTTTGATTGATGCTTGCATAAAGAATGCAGAAAAGTCTCTCATAGAGAGCTTTGCTCGCTCAGCCCGCTTCGCTCAATAAATATATCATATTATTAGGACATAGGTTAGGTTATAAATATTTTCGATATAAAATAAAAGGTCTTCAAGTTTATCTATCCCATAAAATGTTAGACACAAACAACAATGATTCATAAAATAATAAATCTTTTGGATAAATGTCTAAATCCTATCCTAAGCACGTTCTCAAATATACTAAATATTTCTCATACAAATGTTGTATGTATGAATGAGACATACAACATTTGTATGATAAATATTTCAAATATTTCATTGTATTGTCCACGGTGCAACCAGCTATATAATTTAATTTAAACTTCTAGTCATTTCCGCGAATATCTTTTGGGACATCGCTGTAAGCGATGTGTGTGTGTGTGTGTGTGTGTGTGTGTGAGTATATACTTACATAATTTGAATTAAACCTTATTATCAATTATAATTTACGATCTCTATTGAGAGCATGTTGATATTATTTAGTGCGTGAATACTGATACATTATCAATATTATTACAATTCCTTCACATCTTCGTTATATAGGAGATAGGTTTATATAAACAATATAATCAGAACATTTATATTATAATCAGCATGTTTTCAAACAATTAAGTATTTTAATAGCTTTATTAATTTACATATATAAACGAGTTTTGGCACTCATACTTATCTTATGTTTATATATTTTATAATTCTTCTTAATATTCTTTATATCTTTTAAATTTGGGCGACATTGATTGTTCTTATAATTTTATTATTATCTTAAATTACTTTAAAAATATAAATATACTAACTTTTTAAAGTAATTTAAGATAATAAATATATATTTATAAAATAATTTCATTTATTCTATTTAAATATGTAAATACTGCGACCATTTCAACTATATATTTCTTTCATATCATATCAGAATACCTAAATACTAAAATATTTTATACATATATATATATATATATATCATCGCTACATAGCGAAGTTAAAGAACATGATATATTTCAAGTCTTATTTACAGTATTTGTAATTGTAATGAGCTTGTAAAATTAAACTCTACCTACTCTACTATATTGCGAGTAAATTCTATCATTATAACTAAAGCTCCAATGACAAACCTTACAGAATTATCAAAAATTATATATTTTATTATATATTCATTTTATTGCAAGTCCTTCAAATAATTGGTTAACACATTGAAGTCAAGTAAAACTTTAAAGTTATCAGAAAGTATTCATTTGTTTATTGCAATGATTATATTATTGTTTTTATATAAATGCTATATTTATAGGATTGTTTGTTGACAATAAACAGTTTCATACGTAACTCATTTACCGATAAAAGTTTTTTGCGCGTGCGTTAGTAGTTCTATAAGCTCCACCCTCTAAGCAACAAGTGCGACACTCATATTAAAGATATTCAGAACAACGCGAAATAAATAATACGAATAACTAACTAAAAATATACAAAAAATATAAAGCAAACCTTCTCTTGAGATATTTTTTATTAGAAACTATCATAAAAACAGTGACTATACTTACAATCAAACCGGATGGAAAAACCGAACACGATACAAAACACGTAAAATTAAGCACAGCACAAGTTTAAGCACCGAATAGTTGAGCGTCACAACCGCTCCCGATGACGTCTGGACTTAGAATGGTCGTCTTGATGATGGCAACAGGCAACGTGTATCGGACAAAGACAGGGGTGTGAAGTGAGGGGGGGTGTAGGCGGGGCGTCGCAGGTGTATCGAGAAAGATGATGTATGCGTAAAACATTCGAACACGCCTTATTATCACGCGAGTACTGTCACAATTGTTGATAATTTAATTAATATCAAAAAAAGTACTTGGAATAATATATATTTGTTTATATAAACACCATGTTTGTGAACGAAAACTTGTCCAGATAAATCCAAAGAGCTTTCGAGGCGTTTATTTTGTAATATTTCTAAAATTCATACTTTTAAAATTTTAAATAAATAATAAAAACAAAGAATTTTATATTAATTTGTATTTAATTTTTATGCAATATATGTTTTAACTTAATTATTTTTTTTTTTCTTTTTTCTTCATAAATAACTAGTGTTGTCATATCCAGAAACACTTATATATATTTCTAATTCATGACTCTAAGATGGCACAGATGATAAATTAAAAATGACAGACTAATTTAGTTTCTTGAACATATTTCATCTCTTATCTCTGAATGATAAAAACTCTTAACACATTGACAAAAACGAGACAAGCGTCTAACGTTATAGATAATATCATTATATTGCACCCACTCTATTATTTTAACAGTCTTTAACAAAAAAAATATGAATAATGAGATGATAACGAAGTCTCATCTCTAGTTTTTACTCAATACCAGTGATACGTTAAAATTTTATATTTATAATAAAATGAATTTAATATTAATATTTTATATTTTAATAACAGTAAAATTAAATTCATTAATTATATTTAGTACTGACAATTAAGTTATAAGGATTCTGACATTTTTTGTTTTTTGACATTGTTTCAAAATTTTATACATACAACATTGAATTCATTGGAGCGATATGACAGCTCAATTGGTAGAGCGAAGGGATGGTAAGTCTCGGGTTCGATTCCTGCTCATATTCATAAATTGTTCATTCTATATTTATTTACATTTTTAAAACAAAAAGATCTATTATTTGCGTCTCTTATCAACAAAAAAGGTCATTGACATCATTAGTCACCAATAACCTTTAAGATGCCTACAAAAAAATGCATTATGTTTGTGGTTAGAACTAGCCACAATTTATGTAAATAAATAAATTTTTTGTATTATTTTAAAATATGTTAGAGTCTTTCTTTTAGAGTTCATTAAAATATCATATGACCTAGTAAGGTCATATGATATTTTTAGGAACTCTAAAAGAAATACAGTAATATTTCTGTCTATCTATGTTAGACATAATAAAATTATTTAATATATTTATGTTTTACAATCTTTTTATACAAAAACAAATCTCATTAACATATAAAATTAAAAAATATTTTCTATATATAAAATAAATATTTAAAAAATGTGACTGAATTGTGCAAAATGGCCCCCTAACATAGTATTATCCTAAAAAACTCCTCTATTATGCATTTGTCTCAAATAAGAAACGAAAACCAACATAAACAACATCAAAATGAGCACAAACGAAGTGTATGTGGTGCGTCAATTATATATAAAAATATATATATTAGTAACAACTGTCACTAATATACTTAAATATATCATTTGATAGCCAGATACTATATCTGCTTTAGTTCATCAAATACAGATTAACTTTTTGCTACATTCTACTTATATATAACAATTACTTTGAGAGGGTTGTATAAATAGTCTTTATATTAAATTTAAAAGTAAAATTCATAACTATACACCCTTGACAGAATTATAATTATATAACAGATTATAAATTAAACTTTAGCAATAAATATCAAACGAGGTATATTAAAAACATTATTAATATAACGTCGAAGTCGAGTTAATATAAATAGCTTTTGGTAATGAAACGTACGTCGGTATTTATCAGTAACATTTTTCGCTTTGGCAGTGAACATATTTATGCGAGATGTTAGTTAATTAAGCGATCACTTTAAATTTATGGGGTACAGTCCACCACACAAGTTGCATTAGTCCACCACAGATGTTGAATATCAGGAGATACATAATCTGTGTCGCAAACAAAAATAACAGACACAATAACAGAAATACTCAGACTCGAAACAATATGCATATCACACAAGTAACTGTGTCGCATGGGAATCGAACCCACGATAGGCGATAGGCGCAATAGGCTACCTATTATGGGAAGATTGTAAAAGCGACATGTTAGACACGTGTAAACAAACTGTACATAGTATCTATAGAGACTCAATAATTTACTTTTATTGTTAGTAAAAACAATAATATAAGGTTGCAAATTTGATATATCTAGCTAGAACCGTATTGGAACCAATAATATCAATTATTTTTATATTTATCGATCAATAATAATACATAAATTAAAGATATTATGTATTTTTTTCTTTATTACTCAATATATAAAATAATACACAAAAGGCTGGCTTAGCTATACAAACACAGTCACTACCAACTAACCATATGGCATATAAGTGAGAATTGGAGAGCAAAAAAAAAAAAGAAAAAATATATATTTTCAAGATTTCTAAAGATAAACAAATATTTAAAAAAAATATATATAATTATAATATACATTGTATATTACGTTATTACGTTTCATATATATAAAAAATATAAAAAAAATATAAAATCATATTGACTTTTATAGTTATATATATAAATGTACTTAGGATATTGTTTTTTTTGTACTGCGTTTTTTTTATTTGTACTTTATATATATATTTTACATTTCTTTTAGTTTATTATTTTACTTGTGTGTAACTTTCTTATGGAAATTTTACTGGCACATCGGTTTTGTTTTATTGATGAAAAATACTTGAATATGATGCTGTTTTTTCGCAATATATAAATAATAATATAAATAAAATAAAAAATATTTTTTCTATCATGCAACAGAACCTAGTACAAAACAAGTTTTCTTTACCATTTCAAGTAAACTTTAATTGGATTACCATCCACGTTACAACCAGCAATCGGTACAGGTTTATCAAATGACATTTCTCATTATATATTATTCGAAGCTCGTTCAGAACATATGAAAGGTTTTGTAAACATCGTGAAAGGTTGAATGTTTCTAACTGTAAGTTAAATACCAGCAATAAAACGATTTAAGTAGTTCCCAATGCAATTGTTAAAATGCTATCAACAAAATAAGCAAATATTATTAATTTCATTACTGTACAAAGAAAGTACTAGGAGCGCAAATCAGACCTCAATTTTGACTCGCTGCGCTAGCAAAATCGCGGTATGCGTTAGAATATTGAGCGAAGCCAGATGCAAACCGCACTGAAGTTGAATTTACAAAACATCGATGCATTCTGTCCTCAACTATTTTTCAAGATGAGACACATTATTACATTATTACATTATTACATTTTTGTGTTTTTTTTTTTGCAAAATTTTCTTTTTAATCAGATTGATCAGTGTGCAAATTCTTGCAAATTTTCCAATATACCGTTTTTGATTGGTGCATTAAGGATGCAAAAAAGTCTCTCATAGAGAGGTTTGCTCAATTAAAAATATACAAACAAGTAATCAATGGTTTATTATTGTTATGACGAATATTTAACGAATTTTTTAAACAGTATTGAAATAAGTTAAGAATTTTATTTATTATTATTTTAATTGTTATTAACATTTTAATAGAGAATATTAATTGTCGAGGACGCCTTGACCGACATTTTTATATTTTTGGAAATAGTTTTAAGAAACAAAACTAAAAATATTACCAAATGAACGACATATACATAACAAATTTTAATGAACAAAATATTACATATTATAATTCGTCTATGAAACAATTATATATGTAGGTATTATTACAATTACATTTCATGATTCAGGGCCCAAAGTGAATTCAAAAGTGGTCAGAAAATTTATACTTATATAATAGTTACGATGGATCACGAAAGTTGAAATACAGAAAAATTTACATTTCATATGTCATTGATTATTTGTGTGCGAATGTAACATTACTATACGGTTAAGAACCTTAAAGCTATCACATGTAGCCTTTTCAATAAACAGTGAGTTCATTACCTGTCCTATTTGCATTTAACTACTCCACCAGAGAAACATACAACCGCTGTGTCTCTATGGCTTACGAGCTAACATCTAACAATACAGCACAATAATTCTAAGCTATCCACAATCTGGAGGTAGCTTTCCAGTCAGGTGCCTTATTCGCTATGACATATGAGATTCCTTGGAAATAACGTGTGACGTCACAACGTTCTATAAACATAAACGGACTATGGTGTGGATTAGATTTTTTTTCTCAATATTAAACGATCAATTGTCGATAGACAGGTTTTGATTGCTTATAACGTACGACCAAGTGTTTTAAAATTTGTTTGACATAGAGAGATATTTAAGAATTTTTCGTAATACATTAAGTTATACGTCTGGTCATAGCGAATAAGGCCACAGCACAGGGAGTGATACCACGCGACGTCGTTTATAATTCAACAACAATAAACAGATAGTTAATTGCAAGGCTGTCACGGCCTAGTATATGGTAATGAGGCATAAGGATCGCGGCAGCGTCCACAATAACTTACCATGGTGAAAGGTATGAAGGGTGTTGATGATAAGCGAATAGCGGATATATACTTTAACATATTCATAGTACGAAGGTCAATACTTATAAGTAATAAAGATTTAAATCCCAATATTTTCTATCCTGAAGCTATATACCCCGACTTAAACGGACACAATATGAAACATGATATCAATGTTGTTGCAAATAGCTAAGATCTAAGATCCGATCTGATTACGTCAGTGGCAGTAATAATCGCAAAATTATTTTGCCTTGACAAAGAAACAAAAAATATATATTAATAAAATATATAATGAAACTCTTCAGATACAGAAATTTTATCCATATTTGTCTTTTCGTATTTAAACTTTAGCGATCCATGATTACTATTATATATAATTATCCGGCTGTACTCATGTTATTGCTATCGGAAATTTCCCAAAGAAATTCAAAACAATATCTAATCCCCCATTTATTAATGAGCTCGGAGCATGGCCTAATCACGGCGTGAAGATATTTGTTTTTTCTCTTTGTATTAGGAAGTAGCTTCAGTGAAAATGGACATGCTGTTGACTTAGACCATGCAATCTCAATGTTTGTCTAGTCCAAGCCGTGTCCGTTGCAGATAGGTGCAGTACATGCGCTTTCAGGTACCCACAATCTGGGCAGCTGACACCAATAAGTTTTTATCAAGCAATCTAACTTGTGTGAAAGTAGAAACGATGGAAGGTGGATTGGGAGTCATGGTGCGGTTGCATAACTCTTTGATTATCTTGTACCTGTCTACTGTCTAGTGATTATTTTGTTTGAAGAGAATCTTGTTCATTTATAAACTAAAATATTCGCAAATAATTATTTATCGATAAAAATTATGGAATAGTAAGACCTTATCAAGGTTTTTATTTATATTTAAATTTATATCATTTTTAGTAATAATACGAATTATTTAAATAGTTACTGTATTTAATAACTTAATGAAAATAACTTTCTAATAACTTTAATGTTCAAACGGATGTATAAAATAACTAATAATATTTACAAATATAACAAAGTAAACATATTACGTTTGAAAATAAAACATCTTATCGCAAGAGTTTATCATAGTACAGTTTATTTATAGACGAATAAGTGTTAAGAATTTTGTGTGGAAGAAATCTAACGGACATCTATATGTATATATATATTGACATTTCCTAAATATAGAAGTACCTAATTCAATTTAAAAAATATTATGACGTGATAAGGACGACTTCTCTTCTGTTTTACAAGTACTTCCATTGAAATTTTAGAATTAAAGGGTTATCTTGACCTGGAGAAAACGTTAATATATATACCAACAAACAAACATTTAAGGAAAAAAAATTAAAAATCTTGAATTTTATAAAACAAATAAAACCGAAAACTTATGAAGTAGTCAAAATTACACTATTTTTAATGGTATAATTTTGGTTACATTTAACTTTAACCCTAAATTTCGAATTATTTGCAGCAATCGTGTTCACGGAAAGATCAGACGTAGATAAATGTCACTTGTAGTATTAAAGCTAAATTGAAAATCTATAATTGTTTTTTTAAAATAGTCCTCTCAATTACTTTTTAAAACAAAAGCATAAAAACTGTAATAGAATGTGAAGTAGTGCCAAGTAAGTAATGAGTTCACAAATAGTTTACGACCCAATTAAACAAATATAGGTTCAAATCCAATCGTCATTGCGTCTTGTAATACGTATTTACACAATGAGAAAAAAGCTTGCTTGGTCATTGGTACATATATTGTACCAGGTACAGGTTCAGAATCTTTATTTAGCTCTACGAGTATAATATTAAATATTTAAGTCTTTAAACATAGCATTAGAAAAAAACATAATTTGATAATGTTTTGATATAATTAAAAATATAATAAAAAAAAAATAACATTTACTATATAATAAAGAAAAACACTCAATGTATTTAGTTTTGTGTAAATCTTTTAACAATGAAACATTAAAAACAAACACCAGTATCAAAGCTGTATTCGTGACAGCTTTCTAACAGTAGCCGACTTTAAACCATATAATATTTAGTAATAGTTATTCAATTTTCGAGTATTATTTCTTCAAATTAGTGGTAATTTTTGCTTTTTTGTGACTTATTTCTTCAATTTAGTGGTAATTATTCCTTTTTTGAGACTTGTTTGTTCAATACATTAACAAATGCGAGATTAATATTTATTTATAGTTTAAATGATCACATACATATAATATATACTAAATGTATAATTATAGCATTCAATGCCAGTGTTCGAGATAAAGAAAATAGCAACATTGCAATTATTTATTATATTGTATTGGTGATATCAAACGCTGCAATATTTTAAAATATTTCGTTACCATTTATAAGATAAGCATTCCCTAGCGATAAGGATAAAAGCATACCCTCGTTAGTGGATGCAATTCCCAGTTTCAGAGTTAATTTATTGTAGAATAACATTTAAGTGACTTTACTTGTAAAGTATATAGTTAACATTAATTTTTAAATGCGACTGAAAAAGTAGGGTGTACATCCTGAATTTTTTTTATAGGTGAAACAAAACTAATTGATTTTTATTTTATTATTGATTTTTAGACATATTAGATTAGTTTCAATCGAATTGTCACTGATTGTGGTCACGAGTCTATCGATGACGAAAAAGGAAGTCTCCATATGTTTCTAATAATAGTTTTTTTTTTTCATTTTTCCTTTTTTTTTTAAATATTTTTAATATTTTTATTATTTTTTTAAATTTTTTTTTACCGGTTAACAAAATTTGCATAGCCATTTGAAGATTAACGTTACGGTAATGGGGTTTTTAATGTATAATTTAAATTTTATATCAATTTCATAAAAGTCTTAATAAAACATATGTTAATAGATTAAACTAAAATTAAACTTCGTAAACACCGCACCTTATATATGATGTACTTAAAGTCAGAGCTTTAGTATAATTGTTATTATCTCACATTACTGAACAAAATATATTGGTGTATCCCATTTCACGGTCACTAAATAAAATTACTACCTCATAGAGTGTCACACTCACAATATGTATGAACGAGCTTGTAATACAGATATATTCATTTCATTTATCACACGGATAAAGCGAGTATCTGATGAAAAGGCATTACAAAATAATATTCAAATAACATAAGATATAAATCAAATTATATTCCATCTCAATCAAAATACATTTAAAGAATATCACGGATGATTGCTCTAGACTCTAGTGTTAATTGCTTGGTGGCTCTGTCTGCTGTACCAAAGGTCGTGGGTTCAATTTCAACACGGGACAGTTGTTTGTTTGATCCACAGTTTGCTGTTTCGAGTTTGAGTGTTGTTTGTGACCGTTATTTCTGTGTGTGAACCCCCCTGCCCCCCCCCCCCCCTCCCCCACCTCCTACATAAATTATTTCTCTATAACATAAATAGTAATATGATAATGATGGTAGTCATAGTTAAAAGTTATGTTTAAACTTGTGATTTGCATAATATTATTACTCGATTTAAAAGATTTATAAGAGCTAGAGATTATATACAACTCAAAAAAATATTATTTAAAATTTATTATCGACAATTAGCGCACAAACAGTGGTTTCAAATTTGTACCCAATTTGAATAGTAAAATATACATAAGTACCAATTGCAAACACCCCCAAAAAGTTTTTAATCTAAGTGCGGTTGCAACGGTAAAAGTAAACAAACAAAACGCAATTACTGGATTGGTAACGGGAAGGTGCATCTCCAGCTAAAATTCACGTTCAGCTCGCACTTGCAGGTCGTTAGGAGCTGCGAGATGATCGATAATAATGGTAATTCCGTACACGTGTTTCATCGTTTCTTCGATCGCGATTCCAGACGTCCTATTAGAACGTTCCAAGTTGATCAAAACACTAACAAGATTCCCATGTTGGGCTAATTGATCAAAAATCTATTCATAATTCCAGTATAGTTTACAATTATTAAAACTGATTAATTTGCGTATAAAAAAACTCGATTAAATTTATATTTATAGCAATCATATTAAAATAATGTCCATACGAACTTGCCAATTGTAGTAAAATAAATTCAACAAACATTCATATAAACAAACAACTCACGGTCAGTTTACGTACTTCAGATAAAGGCTAGAAGACTACAGACAGACAGAGGGCTAACAGTGCGGGCCAGGTATTTATGTGACGTCCAACCTTCCCGGGGTCCCATAATGGCAACACAATATCACAATACAGGCATAGATTTATGCTCAGGCGCATCGCCTTCGCACGCGGAAATCCCATAGTTATTTACCGGTTAAGTTAAGTGCGGCAGATTTATCGGTTGTGGAGCCGCGCCTCGCGACGATCTCGTTTCTCTTCAGTGCACTATGATATATACCTAGCCTTCTATGATCAACTCTATAGCTTTAATACCGAGCTAAGAGTACATTAATAATTGCAAAATTGCGTTGATATACCGTTAGTTACCAATTACTCGTAAATAATATAGAAAATTACACAAATTTAGAACTATACATTTCTACCATGCTTAATCAAAATGTCTGTACTTCATAGCATTATAGATTTAATGGATGTTAAAATTTTATACAAATATCAACATTTGTGTATTATATATAATGATATCTATAAAAATTTCAAACATTTATTGTTGTATATATAATTATCCTGGTACAATGTAAGTACTATCGAAATTTACTGAAAAGAACTCATTGTCTTTATGAGCTCTGAGTATTTCGAATCACAGCGTGAACTATATTCACGAATTCACTAATCGTTCAAATTTGGATGGCAGTAACGTACAATACAATCAGATAATTATATATAATAATAATCATAGATAACAAAAATTAAAAAAACAAAACAGTTCACACCGCGATTCCGCTATACTCAGAGCTCAAGAATAGTCAAATGGGTTCGAAACTAGTCGGGAAAATTCTGATAGTAATAACGTGACTACAAAAAATAAGTGGGTAAAAAAATTACTTACAATAATATCCATAACAAATCTATTAGTATTTTCTTAGATTTTCACGAGCACACATTTCAAATAAAACTATTTTTTACGGATTAAAACTCACGTATAATTTGGTTACATTGTTTCGCGTATAATTTAGTTACAAAGTGTCAAAACATCTCGTCTACCCGTGAACATGATTGCTGCAAAGCATTCGAAATGTCGGGTTAAAATAAAAAATGTAATCAAATTATACGTGAGTTTTAATCCGTAACAAATGTATTAGTCAAGTACATTGCCTCCTAGGATATTACACCCAACCACGGCGTATGATTATGGCGTATGAAATTACATGCGGTCGTTTGTCAAGAAGCTCGGTGTTATGGTGATTAATACCATTAGGCTGCTCTTAATCAAACGCAGCGACGACTCTTGCCCTTTATGAGGCGTTACATTGAAAATAATCAATTTACGGACCTTATTTGTGTTACATCATTTGTATCCAAGATAAACTATCTATTTCGTAAATTTAAATTAATTTTACTACAAGATGAACCAATCACCATTATTATCTTTGTATCGATAATTATATTAATAATATTTTATGGTTATTTTTATGAGTTTGCAACTGGCCTGACCTGATTAATAAAAGAATAATCCACGAAATGGAAAAGTAATTTCAAAAAAAATATTGGAAATAAATACAAGAAACAAAAAACATTTCACTATTTGAATACCAATTTTTACCACAAAAAAATTCTTTTACCAAAAAATATACAACGAGAAACAAAAACTAACATTCTAATAAATCTATAATTTAATGTGTACAAGGTATTCTTAATAAGTCCAAACCCTAATTCGCTTTTGCGAATGCTTCTGCCAATTCAGCAGCTCATAAGACGAGACCATACATCATGTTGGTTAGACACTGAATTGTGGATTGGCATAATGGCACCTGCCCGGGGCCAACAGCTAACATATAACCACATTATGAGGACAATCTGACTCATGTCCAACACAATGTTACGTAAAATATGAATAACCTGGCAATATTAATGACAATACAACCATATATAACACGACCCTCTGAAGAGAAGATAATGTTGCTTGAAAATAAATCCTAGACGTAACAAATGAACGAGCTAAGCAAGAGATATTGCAAAAACGCTTTGAAACACAGTACATTGTTACGTGTAACTTGAGACTGTTATAAATTGTAGTTGATATTTTAGTGATCATAAAAATAATAATTAAAATCTGCAGAATCTTTTCTTTTCATTATTTATGATATACAAAAGACAACTTACCTTACAATGTTGTAGTTCCTGTACAAATAATGAGATAAAAAATACATTTATATTAAATAATCTTCAACAATTTCTAAGTTAAGATAAAGATAAAATAACCGAAGGCGAACATCAAATTTAACAGCGTAAGTAAAACCGTTATTCTCAGAAGCAAGGAAATATTACTTGGATACGACTTGTAGATTGGTTGCCTTGATCCATAGCTTTTCCATCCCATTTGTGAGGGTTCACAGAAAACAATCAAGCATCCCAACGGCCAACATCCCAATCAGTTTGGACAAATAGGTGCCATTTATCCAATGTTCTCTTTAAAAAGATAGATTTTGCGTATAAGCATCGTCTATTCTTTACCAAACCCTATGTTGAATGATTGGTAAATATTTTATTATTTATTTATTATCCCATATACTTCTATAAAAACATATTTATTTGATAGCATTTAGTATTAATAATTATGTAAATTGTATGTATTTGTTTTTTTAACATTTGTTACATATATTGTATGTATTTAAGTGTATATCAGTATGTGTTTATTTATATTTAGTGAACAGCTTAGTGTATTTTTTTCCTTATTATTTTATTTTACTGTTAAAAAAAATCTCATTATTTTCTAATTGTGTGGTAGAGAATGCTTTGCAGCATTAACACCGCCATTGTGCCTTATTCTTGGAAAATAAAGATTAAATAAATAAATACATTAAATATATTATATAACATAAGTTTAGATAAAACTATATTCCGTTAGATATATGTTGCTACTTTCCTTATAATACCAGGTAATATATTAAATGACATAAATTCTCCTACCTCATTTGCATAGAACATGGCTCATATGAATCTATCCTCTCAACTTAATGTCTATTAATTATTTTATATTATAATATTATTAATATTTCTTTATTAATTAATATGACAGTGACAAAATATATTATATATTGTTGATATTTTTTTAAATTCAATTTATATTACAAAAAATATATAGCAGTAATTAATGTATATAATATTATAGACAAGAACGTGGTCAGAGGAGTGGGGTCAGTAATCCGAGGAGATATTCATTGATGAAGTTAAACCGATTAGCTATGAAGTACGACTTTATTCATTTGTTATTTTTAATATAAACATGTCTCGTACAACATAAGATTTAAAGTGTATGTAATTAGCATATATCGTGATATTGTCAATTAAACAATTGTAATATTTGATATATTATGCTACGGTTCAATAAGAAAACCCTAAAATATCATATAATACATATGTTGTGATATATACATTTTTTGTCTTAACAAAAAAAACAAATAAGTATATTCTATGTTATATTTACATCTATCTTGACGTTATTGCGATAAAGTTCAAGTCTTTTTCATTACATTTAATTTAGTTTAGTTTAGTTTGGTTTGGTTTGGTTTGGTTGGATTTGATTTGATTTCGTTTCGTTTCGTTTCGTTTCGTTTCGTTTCGTTTCGTTTCACTTCATGTCATTTCAAAACAACGTCTTACCAGATCTGTAGTTTTCATATAATTAATTTATGTATATAAAATTATCACGTAGAAGTAGTAGAAGAAGATACCTTTTTCGCTGTAATAATTATATCCTACGAATGTTATCACAATATAGCCCTAGATAGCCCTCCGGAGGATAGCTAGATAAAACTTTGTCCCTTAAGTATGTAGACATAAATAAAATTAATATACGCCAGTAGATAATCTATAGCATTTAAAAAGACTTGTTCCGTAAACCATCTTAAAATTCTTTCCCTCTTCCGATTACAAAACAATATTAACTGGAGTTTTCAATTAGGTGAGAACTTCCCTTATACAAGGCTATGATCTATTTTAAACCATTCCAAACTATCATTTCTATAATGATCTGTATTTTATTGTATTTAAACTTTCATGATTGTGATTACTAAACAAAATTAAATAAAAAATTAAAATTAAAATTAAATTTAAAGATAATAAATAAATATATTATCTGGCTGTAATCACGTAAATCATATCTATAAGGACTGTATCTGCAATATATATAAAAATCAACACCCCCGAGTGTCTGTTGCCAGCTCTTCTCAAATTTGTAGAATATTTTTTCTAGCTGGTGGCAGTTCTGACGATGAAAAAAGTTTTTTAAAAAATCTACTTTCAATAGATTTTGATTTGATCTGATTTTCCATTAGGGTTTATTATTAGTTTTTAATTTTTAAATATATATATATATATATGCGGAACCTAAAATCTTAGCTTTGAAATTAATAACAATAATGATTTTCTGTTAAAACTAACAACTAAGCTGTACCAAAACAGAGGGCCTAAGTGCTCTGACCATTCAATTAGTTAACTTTAAAGTTAGTAAGTTAACTTGGAAGTTAGCAAGTTACTTAGAACAGATGGAAGCAGATTAACTGAGAATAAGTGAAAATCATTAATAAGGAATTTCATTTCGATTATTTCAGCCTAAACAAGGTAACTTTAGCGAGCCTCATAATTTATGAGCTGTTAACAAGAAATTACATAGTTTATAATTAATTTGATGTTGATTAATTAATCAAAGTTGTTTATTTAATAGAAATAATTATAGACAAAGTAATTACATACAGGATGTATGTATGTATAGTATTGTATCGTACTGTATGTCGACGTCAACGCGGAAACGGGTGCTAGTCTAGTTCATAGCAGTTATTAGAAAAGCTGAAAAATAATTTGTCATGTGTTCAAAAAATTATGGCTGTTTAAAAAAAATTTAAAGTCTGTGATATAAATTCTTATCATTAGTAATATCCACTGTTTCTTTTTTTTTTTTCGTTACGTAATCCTGACTAATCCTTCTTTAAATTAACACGTAAAGTATAAAAACACAAAAAAAATAAAAAAAAAACAAGAAAATGACATAGACTTTCTTTCTGGTCACTGTTAAACCTGCATATTTCCAGCTTTATATCGTATAACCTGTATATGTAGTAATAAATATCAGTTTTTATAAACCTCTTGCTTTACACAGACAGAACAAACTTACAGCACATAACACTAGGTCCGTCACTGTGCATGGCGGCTGGAGCTCAGCGAAGCATTATTGCTAAATGAGTTTCACATACTTATCAAATTAACAGAGTATATAGTGGCTATAATCTTGAGCCTAATAACAACTCGCGTGCGATTCAACGTTCCACATGTTAACTATATGGGACACATTTTGACCATTTCATAAAAAACTACAATGTTATCAAAAAACTTCAGGACCTATAAGTCACTGTCCTCGACAACTTTGACAATTTTCGACATCCTACCATTATTGGTCTAGGACGAGTAGCATTAGTGACGTGACACATTTTTGACCAGTACTTGATATTTTCTTGATATTTTCAGCCAATAACAATATTAATAAAACAAAATTCATATTATAGCCTCAAATAAATCAGTATAATCTTAATAACATCTGATATCTATTAGTAAATGGTGTATCAGAAAATGTATTCAATTACGAGAGTTATCTGAGTTAAATTGAAGTAGTCTAACTTCGAAGCTGTGATCATGAATAGACTAGAAGCGTTAAAAATATTTTAAAAATATATATTAAAAATGTATGCTTCTTCTTTTTAGTCTTTAATCACGAAATCAAAAGGAAAATTTATTGTAGTTCAATCTTCTGTTCTGACTAAATAGAAAAGAAGTCAAAATCACTAAAATATTTGGTTTCGATATAAGTATATAACATACAGCAAGTATTATTATACTTGAATCTTCACCAGACTCAAAAATACTGTGCAAGTAAGAGTAATTAAAATATTAACATACCAGATATTTTTTCATATGACAAGTCAAAATTTAATTGTCTTTAAGATGAATCAAGCAAAATATTTTGATTTAATATAAAGAAAATATATAATTTTAAATCATTATAAAATAGTCCATCCATAAATTAGCTAGACGAATACTGACATAGATCAGTATGACGTACACCGGTTCAGAGATCGCAGGTTCGTCCTACTCGTGTTGATGAAAAAACTCATATATTTTTTTAAATAAATAATAAAAATATGCCAAACATATTTAAAGATAATTTAAAATAAAAAAAAAAACGAAAATAACTCCATCTCTATATCATTGTTCAGACTATCTGGATATAAAATTAATACAATCCATGAATTCGTGTTTACAAGATAAAAGGATAGATACAAGAGGTGTGTCCATAGGCGGAGTCAGACATACAGTTCGATACCAACAAATAAACAATATTCGATTGCATTTAGGATCAAGAATGAAATAAACAATTCGAGATATATTTGTTAAGCAATATTTGTTTTAGAAGAGAAAATCTGATTGTTTGTATTCATTATTATTTGTTTGAATACGAATGTACTGTCTGTATTCAATAGATTTTATTTGTTTGATTAAACAGGAAAATTATACTACGCTAATAGATAATTTATATGAAAAAGACAAATATTCATCATTTCCTCTTTACAATATATCAATATTCATAATTTTTTCAACATTATATTTAGATATTCTTCTACTATAATAATAAATACTAAGAAATTGAATCTACATATATTGACAAGAAAATTACAGAATCAGATTGAACTGTGAAAAGGAAGAAAAGGAAAATTATCGCGACGCTGGCATATTTCACAACTAGCGATAGCAGTGCGACGGCGCTCCTTGGTACTACAAGGGTTTAGCGAATGTGTTTTATTCTTTTTTTTTTTTTGTCGTAATACAAATCTCTTTCTTTATTACTTACTCAAAACGTTTTTGTATTAAAGCTTTCGTGATCCATGATTAATATTATATATAATTATGACCATGTCGAAATCGCGGCGTGAACTGTTAATTTCAGAATTATCAGATTAAAGACCCCGAATGGGTTCGAAAGTAATCGGGAAAATTCCGATAGTAACTACATGAGTACAGCCGGACAATATAAATATATAACAATTGTATTACTTGTAAGTTAAGTTACCTAATTATACTCAAATAAACACTGGTACAAAATTCAACGCACTCAACTGAAAACTTGCTCATGGTCAAGTGTTGTCAAGATTTTTACTATTTTTTTCTTTATTTTTTATTCCATTCTTCGTGATAAGAGAGAATTTGTTCGTAGAATATTTCGTCGAAACGTAGAAGTTTCTCAAGCTTAATGAAATCTGTTTTTTTTTTACGGATTAAAATTCGAGTATAATTTGGTTACATTTTACATTCAAACCGACGTTTCGAATGTTAAATAGTTTTATTTCAAATATGTGCTCGTGAAAATCTAAGAAAATACGTAATGATATCATCCAGGAAATCAATAAAGCAGAATACAAAACAAAATCTATGATCTAGAAAGAAACTCACAAATGTCACGACTCCACAACCTCTCAATTTCTAAAACAAAACCGCATTAAACGATCACTACCCAGCTACCGTTACATGTAGGACCACTACTATTGTTTCATTTTGTTACAATTTTTTTTTTTAATTTGTAAAGTATTTCAATCAACTACAATTTAAAACAATATTTAAACATCGCAAAAATAAAACTATAAAATAAAATATGTTGAAAAAAATCTTCAAATAATTGATTATAATTTTTTTAATTTTTTTTGTAAAATTTTGGGCGACCAAAGTTAATAAATCAAAATTTTGATGTTTTTTGAATGTTGAAAAAATTTTTCAAATAATTAAATATACATTTTTGTCCAATTTTTTGGACATTTTTGATGAACATAACATAAACAAAAATTCATTTTAATGTTTTACATTTTTTTTTGCTATAGTCTATTAAATTAACTAAAATGTTTAACAACAAATTAAACACAAAATATTTTTAATATACTGGAAAAAGTTTTGAAATAATTAAATATACATTTATTCTAGCGACCTTTACTTCTAATGCTCAAGGATGTTTATACGCTGTATTGTTATAAATACAGCCACAATTAAATAAAATGAATGTATAATAAACAATGAACGATGGCATGTTTATAAAATAATTAACTTCCGAGTGTCATATAATAAAATAAAAAAATATATAAAACAAAAAGTAGTGTATTTTCTTAGATTTTTACGAATACACATTTGAAATAAAACTATTTTTTGCGGATTTAACTCGCGTATAATTTTAGTTACATTTTAATTTTAACCCAACGTTTTGAATGCTTTGCAGCAATCGTGTTCACGGATAGACGAGATGTAAGTGCCCCGTGAACACGAATTCTGCAAAGCACTCAAAACGTCAAGTTAAAAAAAAATGTAACCAAAATTATACGCGAGTTAAATCCGTAAAAAATAGTTTTATTATAAAAAGTAGTGGTATCCAACGGTGCAGGCGCAAGAAATAGTAAATTCAAAGACATGTTGGATTTTAAAATCGCTTCCAACAGCAAAAAATAGGTCTTCGTTGAGCACATTATGCAGGCGTGCGGCACGATCAGGTACTGTTGTATGGAACTATTCCAATATTGAGATGTCAGAGGATGTTAGGTATAAGTATTCGAACTAAGCATCTTTGAGCATCGATATATGGGTAATACTTTTGAGCATGCATCCTAAAATGTATCGTAAATAGTTTAGTATAGTGTATCGTAGATAGATACAACTCTAGCTAAATTTAAAGCTAAAGATTCACACCATCTTTTAGCAATTAACAATTACAATTAATAATAATTTTTTGGCTATTATTAATATTTTCATTCCAAACCATATAATTATTTCGATAAATGTAAAGTTTAGTAATTTACACGCAAAAATAAATAATATTTATGTTAAGTTTACTGCTCAAGCCTTAAACCAAGCTTCTTAAACTACAGATTAAAATTATAAGGGTCAATTGCTTAGGTTCCCTTATTTCTAGAGATTACTATCAGCGTATAAATCTCAAATGCGACCTATACCAAAGTGTGCCAGTACGGGCCCATCAATACATAAATACACAACCTACAATAATATATATAAATCATAATATATTTTTCACAATTATATTGAAAATGTAAAAAAAATAAAATTTAATGACAATATTTTTTTTTTTACTAGAATGCATTAACAAATTTTCATATTTTAATTTGTAGTTTTACCCTCATAACTTCTAGGGATAATTTTTTTTTATATTCAATATAAAATACCACATCGATTGATACATAGAATAATTTTTTTTGAAGATATTTTTTTTTTATTTCCCAAATACTATAAATTTATAGAATAATTGATATAATATAATACTTACATATTTGACATAACGGTGGGCAGATCTGTAAAAAAAAAATATATAAAACGTCTAGGAAATACTGCAAGTTCATTTAAATTATTTATACAGGAAGCAATTTACTACTAATCTCTATGCAAATATCCAAGCTCTTGTCATCGCACTTACTATTGACATCCACCTTAAGACTATAATAGCCAAATTAGAGATCAAGTGCACAGAAAACTAATTATAAACTGTTATTTTAACAGTTAACTGTTCTGTGTAATGAACAAAACATTTAAATAGTTAATAATATCCTGCACTAACTATTATACAAAATTATCGGGCTGTACTCGCGTTATTACTACAGGAATTTGCCCGACTAGTTTCGAATCCATTTTAGGGTCCTTATTCAATCGCGGAATCCTGGCGTGAACCCGTGATTTCGCCATGCTCATTCTCAAGAATAAGGACTCCGAATGAATTTTTAACTAGTCGGGCAAATCCCGATTGTAATAACGTGAGTTAAGCCCGATAATTATATATAATAGTAATCATAGATTACGAAAGTTTACGTCCTGCACTTAAATGTAACTCTAAATCTCTGGAAACTGGCCTTTCTTAACACATACTGAATATTAAATCCAGCAAATCTAAATCTATAAAAAGTAATTGCGCAATATGGCATTAAAACGTATTATGTGATGCTTCCTACTGCTTAAATGCATATAATCCAACCTTAATGTATTGGCAAACAAACTTACAGTCCTATTGATGAAATATATCTTATCTGTTCTGTAACATTATCTTTATATATTTTGCTTTAAAAGGAATACGGTAAATGCTTCATTTTCAATATCATAAGAGAAGATATATTTATATTAGCATTATAAACAGGAAATGTTTTGTTCGTTTAAATTTGATAATCTTCTAAACTACAGGATGGATTTGAAAAATTCCTTTTGATTATTATAGATAGATTCATAAAGAAGACTACTTATCATTTTACTACTACGTTATCCTAATAGTAAATTAAATCGTTAGACACACACAGACACAACTAGACCCGTGACTAACCAGTACTTCATATGTATGTATAACTCTATGTTCGTATTTACTATTGGAGTCCTATAATACATTCAAGATTTGTATCGATTATCAATCTATAATATATTAATACATTATTAAAAATATTAAAATCATAATGTATCTATTGCGGTTTTAAGCTCTCACCATAAGCAAACACCCGTTACTTTATTGATCTGTTAGGATATTGTATTTATTTATTAGATGCTGGCTACCGCGCACGGTCTCACGACTCAATCTAATAAATAGTGCCAGTAATACTGTGGAAGATATTCAGTAATAAGATACCTCGTGGCTAATATACGAGCTGATGCTGCACCTTGAAAATTATGGTATTATACCATGTAACTGAATATCTCAAAGGTAATGTTGAACTGTTTTATCTATTACATTTATTTAACTATACATATCAACTATAAAATTATTTATTTATTTATTTTATGCACAGTTACATAAAAAAGTAAAAACAAAAACGTATACATAGAATGAGCTTATCTCTACAAAAAGATCTCTTCTAGCTACCCACGATTGTAAGACAGGGTTTTTCAGTGAACAGAGATAGGTACATAAATATTTCTGAGCTTGTAAGTCATTAGACTTTAACCCTTTTAGTGCCATACATATTTTACCAATATATGCTAAAAATGACAGTAAAAAAGTGCATTTTTATAGATAATTTATATAAATAAGACAAAAATTCACCATATCGGTTTCAATATACCAATATTCATAATTTTTCCAACATTCTCTTCAGAAGATTTTATACTATGATAATAAAAACAAAGACATTGAATACTACATTCTTATTGACAAGAAAATTACAGACACAGAGTGAACTGTGAAACGAAGCGCTATCGCAACGCTACCCTTTTTCTCAACTAGCGAGAGAAGCGCGACGGCGCTCCTTCACACTAAAAGGGTTAAAAATATTTAAAATGAAATAAATCATAAAAAAAGCTTAAAGCCGAATTTAACAAATCATGATACAACTTATATTGAAAGAAATCCGATTCTTCAATTATCAGTAAAGATAGCAACCAGTAAAGAAAGCCAAGTAAGGTTGATGACAATCCTAGATGTAGATCAATTATTAATATCAGCTGTTAATTTATATATCGGTACTATATACAAGACGTTACAAGCTGTCATTAGCATATATCTTTCTCATTCGAAACTAACTATTCCAATTGACTTACCTAATACACATATAAGACAGTACATATAAAAATAAAAATTGTAATTGATACTGTTTGCTTTGAAATATTAATTGAATGAAACAAGTAGTCCGCATAACCTATTAAAAAAATATGCTTATAATTTTTGGCATAAAATTATGATATCTATAAATTGTATATATATAAAAATATATTAACTATAGCAAATAAAATTATTTAAAATATTTTAAAAAAATATAAATTAATTCAATAATATTACGTCAAGTAATTCATAATTAAAACTATAAATAAAATATAATGAAAAAATATATATGAAAATATGTATAAAAAAATGTATTACCAAAAAAAATTTTATTAATATTTTGATAAAATCGAATTCCATGGATTTATTTTAGGAGGTAGCTACCTCCTCCCTCCTCTTGGTAGAGGAGGAAGAGAGGAGGTAGCTGGTTCTAGTTCATGTCAAGTGCTTGTAGAGTAGATAACATTGTCTATACACCATACTGGATCATAAACGCGTCGCATTCTCGCATTGTTTATAGTCTGAGCTGGACTCACGAAGCAATTTCATAGGACATTTACCAAACGATTTGTAAAGCCTGGAGCGATAACTAAGTGCCGACTATTATACTCATGTACCAAATGTTGAATTTGATCTTCAATTTTTGTATGTAGGTTTCCGTGGTTCAAGATTACTATTATATATAATTATCCGACTGTACTCACGTTATTACTATCTAATTTCCTGACTAGTTTCGTTAACTGTTCACGTCGCGATTCCGCCATGCTCAAAGGACATGAATAACCCCGAATGGGTTCGAAACTGACCGGACAAACTCCGATAGTAACGTGAGTACAACCGGTAATAATAATAGTGATCTTCAATTTTACATATTTTATAATTATATTTTTAAACCGTCTGAACCCCAAAAACAATTGCTTTAAGCTGTGTCTATGTACATGTTTAATAATAAAATTTTTCATACATATATTACATGTATGTTACAAAAGAGACCCAGGTAGGTAGTTAATATATTCCAATTAATTATTAAAAATTCGAACTAAAAATATACGTGTGTTTACGACACATTTCCTTCGTATTTCAAGTCAGTAAAAGGACATCGCATATTTTAACATAATTAACATTGAATGCCCAAAAAACAACTTTGTATGTAAATCCATATAATTTCAATGCAGGTGTATTCAAGTTTTTGTTATACCATCATAATAATTTATTCTTATTGTTTAAAATATTTAGATTTCTTATTCTATAAAAATCTTTGAAAAAATATTTAGAGAAACCAAGAATCAAATATGGAAATCCAAAATAAAACTATTTTTAGCTGATTTTTACATGTTAATTTTAACCCGCCGTTTCGTATTGCAGCAATCATTGTTCAAGGGACGATATGTAAGTGTCTGTCAGTAAGTCAGTTAATTAGTCTTTACTCCAACGGTTTCTTAGTTTGACTAATTATCTAACTTACTGACAGACAATTACATCTCGTCTCTTGAACACGATTGCTACAAAGCATTTGATATTACAATGTAACCAAAATTATAACCGAGTTAAATTAGTTAAAAATAATTTTATTTCAAATGTTTACCTAAAAATCTAAGAAAATAATATGTTCAAAATCCACTATAAGAAAAAACAAAAATTTTCACTACTACAGTCAAAGTATCACACATACAGGGTATTCAAAAATGTTTGTTATAATCGAAAGATTAGTCAGTTGAGTAAACCAAGAATCAAAGACGTTGGAATTCCACTACTAGTCAAAGTATTATACATAGAGGGTATTCAAAAATGTTTGTCATAATCGAAAGATTAGTCAGTTAAGTAAACCAAGAATCAAAGACGTTGGAATTCCACTACTAGTCAAAGTATTATACATAGAGGGTATTCAAAAATGTTTGTCATAATCGAAAGATTAGTCAGTTGAGTAAACCAATAATCAAAGACGTTGGAATTCCACTACTAGTCAAAGTATTATACATAGAGGGTATTCAAAAATGTTTGTCATAATCGAAAGATTAGTCAGTTAAGTAAACCAAGAATCAAAGACGTTGGAATTCCACTACTAGTCAAAGTATTATACATAGAGGGTATTCAAAAATGTTTGTCATAATCGAAAGATTAGTCAGTTGAGTAAACGAAGAATCAAAGACGTTGGAATTCCACTACTAGTCAAAGTATTATACATAGAGGGTATTCAAAAATGTTTGTCATAATCGAAAGATTAGTCAGTTAAGTAAACCAATAATCAAAGACGTTGGAATACCACTACTAGTCAAAGTATTATACATAGAGGGTATTCAAAAATGTTTGTCATTATCGAAAGATTAGTCAGTTGAGTAAATCAAGAATCAAAGACGTTGGAATTCCACTACTAGTCAAAGTATTATACATAGAGGGTATTCAAAAATGTTTGTCATAATCGAAAGATTAGTCAGTTGAGTAAACGAAGAATCAAAGACGTTGGAATTCCACTACTAGTCAAAGTATCACATAATTCGGGGACAGCTATGGCAATTTTAATCATCAAAATCTCAGAATGCAAACCACACCGCATGGTCGCTGCGAGCAAACTCACACTGTAATTACGACCTATCAATGCGGTACTGCTTATTGAATGGGCGGAGGATATTAGGATGATGGTCGGTTTATTATTTGATGGAAGGAACAAACTTACAAATACGTTCAGCTAAAAATCCTATAATACAGTTTCATTGGGTTTAGTAACGTAAATAATAGTTAAGTATTTTATTAGCATATTTTTATAGAATAATACATATTTTGATTTTTTTTTGATTATTCATATTATCATAGAATTGCGTATGCGCATTGTTAAACTCTATATTCATTAAAACTAACATCAATATTACACAATAACAGTCTAATCTATATAACATACATATATATAACATACCATATAAGTAATAGAAAGTACACATGTAATATATAAATATCGTTCTTGTTCACCTACTTTTGTAAGTGATTGCAACATTGTCCCAGTGGATAGAGTTAGACAGTCAACATGATAGGATAGGATAGGCCTTGTAGAGGCGTGGTCCAGCTCAGAACACGTGAGAACCGATGGTTTAACAATATTTGTTATGTTCAACTAATTTGGTTACTAAATGTATAATTTTATGTTGTTAGAATTATAAGGCCTTTTAGTTTGTGTATGGTATTATCAGTTTATTTACTTTAGTAAGTATAGTAAACTAATATGACTGAATTCTAGTTACGTAAATTTTGTTTGACAGATGCCTTACATTATTTTTTTAGTTTTTTGACTTGTTATCAACAATTCCCTTACGTCGAATATATTATAAAATGAACTCAAAAACTAATAAAAATATTTTTGTATGTCTTCACCAATAGGTTGGGAAATTTTTGAATAAGGTTTAGGTGTATAATTCATTATAGTTTAATGTAAATTAACTTAAATGTAACAATTATCTTCAAAAAATTTCACCCCTCAATGAGTTAGTAAATATAAATAAATTGAAAATATCCCAGATAGAAATAACACACTTATTCATAACAAAAATCAATCAGGGTTAACTTAACCCACGTGGGCGAAGTTGCGAGTTGAAGTTAGTACAAAATACGTGTGTAGTAGACAAAATGTATATTTACAAGTACCCTGAATATGGTTCTAAATAAAATAATAAAGAAACGTCAAAAGAACATAATTAATAAAAAATATAATTTTATTTATTATTTGACTGTCTTCTCTCGATCATTCATTAGAAACAAACATTCTCAAAACAAAACATCCGAACAAGAAACAGCATGTTCAGAAAATGGAAATCTAAGCGCAGGCGCATCGCAGATAAATCAGCAATGACGTTGTTGCGATTAAAATCCGTGTCGTTTGGAGACAGCCGAACAAGTCCAACTCGTGAGAACACAAGGAACGGTTAGCATTCCTCTACTAGTTACCAACTCTCCCTCTTCACGATCAGAATTGTAAATTGCAAGTGTTACATTCAACAAGTGTTTTATGAATTTGAAAATACAGGAGAAACAATACTAGAGCTATCTCCACGTTTTTTCTTTTCTTTATTATATCTCCTTTTTCTTGTCCTGAATTTGACTCGACTGAGTTAAAACTAAACCTTTTTAAAACTTAAACTATATTAAATTTACTCTTTAGTTATAAGTTACAAGTATAATTCGTAATATTTAGCTTAGAACAACCTTTTACTCTCTTTGAGAAGAGAGACAGTTTTAATTATATTAATAGAATTATTGTAAAAAAATATTTACTTTTTTTTACCAAATTCTGTTAATAAAATTTTGCTAATGTATCTTATATATAAAATATATTAAAAAGAAAGAGAAATGTTTAATAAACAATATGAAGCGTCACACATACATCGAGAGTAAAAACAGATAAAAAAAGATATTACAACTATTCTTTTCCCGCCAATGAAAACTGTTAAATAAAATGACAGTCCCAGTATAATTCACTTTCGCCTGCGCAAGTCAGCGAACAGCAATTGATTCCCACCAGCGAACATAAATACTAGACACGACTACAAATACAGATTATACATTATTATATATATAACTTGCTATTATAAACTACCATAACATATAAGATAAAGGTGAATCATTTGAAATACAACTTTTTTTACGGATTTAACTCACGTATAATTTAGGTTTATTAGATACTTACATCTCATCACGTGTACACGATTGCCACAGAGCATTCGAAGCGTCGGGTCAAAATTAAAATGTAACTAAAATTATACGAAAGATAAATCCGTAAAAAAATTGTCAATAAAACTAATTTATAAAAAATGGTATTATTTCAGATGTGTTCTCTGTCGTTTGTTATTGTGTACGTTCCAGCACATAAAGAAATTAACTTAGTTTTATATTTATTTTTTTGTTGTTATTTTTATACTCAGGTACACCAAATAAACAATATTTAAATAGTTACTAATAATATTAAACATAAAATTTAATTTTGATCTTCCACTCCAGACATTTCTCACTCACTCTCATCCTCACTTTCATACGTTGAATCATTTGTGGTAACTATTTTTTTTTCTGATCTCCTTCAGTCAGTCAGTCAGTCAGTCAGTCAGTCAGTCAGTCAGTCAGTCAGTCAGTCAGTCAGTCAGTCAGTCAGTCAGTCAGTTTTTTCAAAATCAATCTATAAATCTTGGACAAAATTTTATTGAGTTGTAAAGAAAATAACTTCGCTCAGCTCCAATAATAATAATAATATCATTTACTGTACATCCTTATACAGTATTACAACATAAAAAAATAACAACAAAAATGTACAAAAGGCGACCTATAAACAATCTCTTTCAGGTAACCCAGTCATAGATTACAAAAATTGGCGTAAGAGGTAGAGGTAGAGGTAGCTTACTTAATTACATCAATTTAAATTAATAAGTACATGTCCAGTAATACGAAAGTATGGTAAGTAATTTTCTTATCCATTTAATTGTCTCTCATTAGCAATTTCCCACAAGATTCTTAGTACGTGCAGTGAGCGCTGAGGTGCGGCAATGAATAATATCGCCAATGTTCAATTAATTGTAGAATACAAACAGATTTATCTCGTTTTATAAGTGTTTACACATCCCCGGATAAATAAATGTTTCTCGATTAAATACTTTGGAATTTTATATTTTATCATATGCTAAGAGATTTTAGAGAGTTTAAAAAATTGGACTATATATATATATACACTTACACATATTTTTCTTATGTAATTAATACGGCACTAAAAGTATAATTTTTAATCAATTAAATTGATTTTAAAATTATTTATTATATTTAAATTGTCACTACACTTAAAGTCAAAATTATTTTACTATTTATAAGAAGCAATACTAATTATGTGCAAAACTGCTGTTCAAAGTATTGTAGGTAATATCTATTTATACATATCACAAAACACATTATACATATTAGAGTATTCAATATTGTAAAATTGATGTATTGATCAATCATTAAACATAAAACGTTGTCAATAAAACTATTTTACGGAAAAAACTTTATTATTACAGCGTTTATTATTACATTTTTAAATTTAACCCGACGTTTCGAATGCGTCAAACGTGTTCGCGGTAAGACGAGATGATGGTGTCTGTGTGTGTGTGTGTGTCATGTGCAGTACTCGTGTAAATCTTAGAAAAAATTATAAAACGTTATGTTGATAATTTCATAAAAATACTAATTTCCTAAAACACAACATCTAACTTGAAAGACAATAGATTGTGACCGTGCATAAATCATTTCAAAGATACAAAATTCACTCATCAATACAAAACTCACTCCTCAATACGAAGCTCACTCATCGCAATCATTGAATTACATACTAGAAATGGTAAGCCATAAACCGAAGACCTTCAGAATCTAATCAAAATGCCTATTAAAATCCATTAAGTGTACAGTGAAGAACAATCTAGGCGAGGCTTGTCCTGTCTCATTATTCTATTGTGCCGTATAGGTTTAGGTTCTTACAGCTTGGAAGATGAGTTTCAGCGATACCTTAATTGACGAGAGTTTGCGTTTCCGAAACCTTAGAGCTTTGCATAATAATGGCGCATAATACCTTATCGAGAGTTAGTTGTTAAAGCGACGAGCTACCCTTGATTAATTGGAGGTTTTTATTAAGTTATTTACATATATTAATAAGAATATTTAAACGAAACCTCCTTAAGAAAACCAATAATATTACGAAGTAGGAATAGAAATTAACAATTAAATAAAAAAAATATTAATAATTTCATATACAAAGTTGTCTGTAATACTGAGTCCCCCGGCATGCCAATGGGGGAAGCTGAACGAAACTCTCTTTAATGAGAGAAACAACGAAAAATACATCACGAAAACTTTAGTTTGATAGTTTGATTTTTCTATTGTCTGCAATTAACAAAATATGATAAATATCTCAGTCATAGATAGAATTTAACATCTGGGCATGCACGTTTCAATTAAAAATGAAGTTAATTGCAAATTACTATAAATCTACAATTTCGAATTTGTTCAAAATCTATCCTGCGAAAGGTGTGCATGTGATAATCAACTGGTACAAATTTGTTTAGCACAGCTTAATTGGTGTAGAAGAGGATAGACAAAACTTGATGGAGTTGACCGAATAATAGAGCTTCTCTTCGCTCAGTTCAATTATTTGTAGCGGTTATAATATTTAAAAAAAGCAAGTCACGAAGACGAAGTATCGTCACCTTAAGCGTTGACTGTTGGAGCACAATAGTTTAATTAAATCGTCGTGGATCGGGCCGAGCGTGCATCAACTAACGGACTCACACGAGCCAATACAGGACGCGATGGATTGTTCGCTACTTTCCATATAAACTGCTGACCGTATCTGCGAGGTAATTGAGCTTTCAAACTATACCTTGTATACCAAATAAAGTACAAATTCTTTAAGAAATTTAAAATATGCTAAAATATACAAATATAAACTGTTTAAAATAGTTCGCAAGATCTTCATTTAGTCAATTTTACAAGAGAATTTTGGGCTAGACGTTTTTTTTTAATACATTTTGTGTAGAAGACTTTTACTGGTTTTCTGCCATAGATTTACTTAGATGTTCTTATAACTCACTTATAAGTAATTAATTATAACTTCCAATATTGAGTCATCTATCAATTTTAATTATCGTGCTCTTTTGCTAGAAAACATTTTAATGAAACGTGTGTTGAGATTAGTATATGACCTTGTGTCAAAGATTTGTGGGTAATTAGATTAGGATTATTTGACACATCATCTATCTAAAATATTTAAAATTTTATTATAATAATTTCGATTCCACTATGAATTTCTCGATTTTATTGTGACATTTTCCTTTAGATATATCTATAATAAAGTGTGTTTTTTTTGGTGAATTTTATTCCAAATTCACTGAATCATGTACATCATACAAACAAACAGTACTGTCCACTTGAATACGGAAGCTGCCCACACTGCTGCCTTTATCTTAAACTCCTTTAATTGGCAACTTTTACTTAGCAGTGGATAGTAACAGTGAAGGTATAGAACCAATTAGTAGGACATTTATAAAGTCTATTTGAGACTCTATTTTAAATCTATTGTCCCAGAGCAACTTGTCAATTACCAGCAACATTAAAAAAAATATACATATTATTATATTTACCAATATTTTTTGTTTTAATTTCAACCCTTGTACTCCCAAGGAGCGCTGTGGCTCTGGGTAGTCGTGAAAAATGTCAGCGTCGCGATATCGCTCCTTTTGACAGTTCACTCTATTTCTGTAATTTTCTTGTCAATATATGTAGTATACAATTTTATTTTTATTATCAAAGTATAAAATCTTCTGAAGAGAATGTTGAAAAAAATATGATTATTGGTATATTGTAACGGAACTGGTGAATATTTGTCTTGTTCATATAAATGATCTATAAAAATGAACTTATTTACTGGCATTTTTAGCATATATTGGTAAAATATGCATGATACTAAAAGGGTAAAACACTAAAACTGTTATAAATATTCTAATATACATAATAGGTTGTTTGTTAAGCTTTAAATTATCCAAAATTTATTCATTTTTAGAACAGGTAATTTCTAAAAAATTACATTAAATATCGCACAAAGCTGTCCACACAGACCCTATAAGGCACCACAGGATACCTCCTAATGAGCTAAAACCATGCAATACTAATAACTAAAGATAACTGACGTTAGATATGGTGAAGCACCTTACAGATAGGTATCGGGTATCGGTATCGCAATATTGATATTACGCAGATTTATAATATAATATATATTCAGGTATATATCGTGCTTGAATGAAATGGGTGCTGCGATAGTCCATATATATTTCTATTTTATTAATTTGTTTTGCAGACGCCGGAGAAAACTACAAAAAAAAAGTTGATGGATGTTGAAAATTTTAAATTTTTCAGACAATATATATTAACTAGGTCCACGTAAGCGGGGTTAGCCTCGCGACGCAGCGCGCGCGAAACAAAAACGTTCTACATGTTATCTATATGGAACACATTTTATCAATTATCTCCAAAACTACAATTACGATTCGGCTGATTTTCAATCCAGAACGAGTTTTGCTCATTATGCGCATGTGTGCAAAATTTCGTGCGTGTAGCTCGTAAATTGAAGAAGGAGTAGGGTAACAAAGAGTTGAAAATTAGAGTAGTAAAGAGCGTAGCTTCGCTCAGCTCAGAAATATATTTTTTTATTTTTATAAAACCTTTAAAGAACGCCGTATTTATGAGTCACAAAAAACAGGAGATGGCACGCGTCTAGAAAAAAAAAGAAAGCTTTAAGTATTTTCAATTAAAATCTCATCTGTTAGATAGCTTTGAAATAACATAGACAGTTTCATTACAAGTGATCTCTATAAAAACCTAAAGCAATTTTAAAGTGGCCAACACTTCCCACATATCGACAGTAAAACAGTGATAGGCTATTTTATAGTCTGGTTAGAGGCAATGTTACTACTAATGTAGTTCATTCGTCATTTGTTCTGAATCGAACAAAATAGCTTATTTGGTAATGATACAATTTTAACTTTTGTAAGTGGTTACTGTAGTTACGTAAACATATAAAAATATTTTCGTAGTAGGTAGACACTAATTTTCATAATAATTACATCAAATTTTGCAAATTAAGTGATACGACAGATAGATATGTATAAAACTTTAAGAGCACTAGTATTTGTTGATTTGTAATAAAACAAAATAAAATATACAAAGAAAGAGCAGAGAGAGATATTAATATAATAATATATATTATAACGATTAAATTATATTGGAACAACTAATTTATATTGGAATTCTTACAAAGAACTATGAACTTAATTTTTGCTAGTTTTGAATTTTTAGAAATTTTGCAATCTATGACAGGTTTTGTTTTGAATTCACTTCATTGTAAACTGCAAGTCACTAATCTATATTTGGAGCCAAAATGATGAAACCATTTTGTTTTCTTTATTTTTTTGTACATCTCCGGCTAGAGTTTTTCAAAATGATACCATAAGCGATTTTTTTGCAGCTATAATTCATAGGTCAAAAATTGGTTGACGCGCTTCATATATAAGATGTTATTATATATTTTAATAGTTTCAATTGACCCGCCTCTATCCGAATTACCTAGGACCGTCGGGTTTTAGAACCTGTCGTTGTTTTATACTCCTTAACAATGCATTTTGCTAATATTTATAACATCTCTTACTGGTCAAAAGTGTTTCGTTACTAATGCTAAGCCTCCTAGAAGAATAATGGTAGGATGTCAAAAATTGGCAAAGTTATCGAGGACAGTGATTTATAGGTCCTGAAGTTTTTTGGTGATATTTGGGATTGTAGTTTTTTATTAAATTAAGCATAAAGTCAAAATGTGTCCCATAGAGTTAACACGTGGAACGTTTTAAAATCTTATCTTTCGAGCGAGTACTATTAGGTTTAACAATATATTTGAACTATGTGATAAAAGTATTCAGCCGCCAAATCAGTATAAATACAAATATTATTATTTGAATTTAATTGATAAAATCTAAACAAGTTTGATGATAAATAAATATACACAAACAAAATTAGGACAGATACAATTTAGATTACCAAAAAATATGGTTAAACTTGCATATCTTACCAGAATATTGCATAATATCCAAAAATTAATAATATTTTATTCAGCCATATATCACTAAAAACACTCACAAATCTTCGAAACGTTTACAATAAAATGAAAAATAAATTATTTGAGCGAAGCTCTGTCTGTTCTGCATCCTTTTTTACGAAAAACGGTATATCCGAAAACTTACTAATTTTACACATTGATAGACATCAGTCTGATGGTGGTTTTAAAAAAATTCAAATATATCGAATATTTGAAAAAATTTATTCGATTAAATAAATTCATTAGACTATTTTCTTAAATATTCACGAGTACACATTTGAAATAAAACTATTTTTACGGATTAAAATTTGCGTATAATTTGGTTACATTTTATTTTTAACCCGACGTTTCGAATGCTTTGCAGCAATCGTGTGCAGTACACGAGAAGTGTTTGTCAGAAAGTCAGTTAATGACTTTCTGTCAAGTTTTATTTCAAAATCCCATAGACTTCAATGGGAATTTTTTTTTCTCTTTTATCACTTTCTCACAAGAAATTTATATTAAGGGTGTGAAAGTGATAAAACAGAGACTATGTTATACACTGGTATAAATATTTTTTTTAATAAGAGAGTAGGACTTAACATACTTTTAAACATTTTTCCATTTTCATAATAACGTTCTAAAAGTCATTTGAAAGAGCTAATTTTTATTTTTTATTACTTCAAAGTAAAAATATTGACTTTAAAGGAAAAATCTCAAAGAAAATTTCAAATTAATTAAAAATCATAAATAAAACTAATTCAATTGCTTATATCTATTTTAATTATGATTTAATTAGGATCTCAAAATTTAAAAAATTTATTTTGGTTCTTTTAAGTATTTACCTATGCCTGTACTGAAGTGTTGCCAGGCAACTGTAGAGTTGCTAGGCAACGCTTTGTTATTAAGCATTCTTCATTGATTTTGTCTTTTAACTGATCTGAAGCTTAATAATGACTATGTTACTGATACACATTTATAATTAATTGATTTTCCTGTGTTGATAACATTATACATTAATTATTAAATAACTATTGCAATGCGTTATGCTTGTAACAATGTAATTCTAAATTTGATTTAGTTTTCTTTATTTTTTTAATTACAAAAACAAACATATCAGTATATAAGTATAGTATAAAAAGTTTATATTACATTTTGATGAAATATTTTTGAAGCTAAGAAATGTTAACCCTTTCTAGGCTTTGCAATTTATTTGTTTTTTAGCTATAAATAGATTATAAAATATAGTCTTTAATTAAAACCAATTCAATTCTTTAGTTATTTTTCTTTATTCTTTTTGAAGATGCTCAATAAATGAAAATGAAAATTAGTAGATTTATGAATTTTTTAGATACCCTAACATTTAAGTAACCGCTACCTCTAATAACAATTTTTTTATAAGAATCTATTAACAAGAACATGCTCTGTTCTAACCTTCTAATATGTCTTCATAATATGTATTTTGCCATCATACCTTAAGAAAATAAAGGCTTTAAACAAGTCATTAAATATAAACCCATTAAAAACAACTTTTCATAAATTTCTGATAAGTAATTGTAATGGAAAAAAAATAAACACTTAATACGAAAAATAAGTTCTTAAAAAGGTACTGCACTAATAATAAAAGTAAGTAAGTTAAGCTATGAATTAATATAAAAATTTAAAAACAGATGTTATGTTATGACAGATATCAATATCTAAATACAAATTTTTATTTTATATTGATGTCAATTAAAATTTGAAAGTTAAAAAGGAATGCATTTTACGGAAAAAGATAAGAAACGAACATATAAACAAAATGTTGAATAATAAGCTTACCTTCAAAGTATATATTAAGCTTTGTTTATCGTCACGATCCAAATAAAAATATTGTAATGCACCCTCTCGAAATGAAATGAAATAATAAAATAATAAACTCAATCATCTAACACAACAAAACATTTTTTTAACTATTAGTTTTGACCATTTGACATATGACATACCCCATCTGATTTTGACGTATAACTATGCCAAAAATTAACACTGTCAATAAGAATGTTTTAACTGTCAATAATAATGCGCAGATAGAGAATCTTAAGCTTAAGAAAAAAGTTAAAAAATATAATTTTATGATATCTCACGATAAATATAATGAATGACTTGTTCATAATGACTGTAATTATATCTTTTTATTTATCTGAGAAGTAATTAATATTTTAATAGCTTTTGTCCCTGGTTTCATATCTGGTATAGTATCTTTCACGAGACTATTTTAAAGCAACTAAACACCAAATGCACAGTTTTGTTCATTAGTCACCTTATATGTTTCAATATAAAAAGTGGCTCATGTCTTTGCCAGATCATATTAAAAAACAAACGCATAGAGTACTTACTACTCGAATGAATAATATTGAAATATTTTTTATCAGTAAGATTTAATGCCTTGTAAACAGAAAATGATAATTGACAAAATAAAACAGGTGTACCACAGACATAATAAAAAAAATATACGATGTATCGATTAGTTTTACTAAAAACTCGACAACGCAATTTAATATTTAAAACGATAAGATATGAGTGTCTTATATTTTGTTAATAATTGCATGTACTATTTCTTTTGGCTATACTTTTAATTTTGTATATATAAATATAAATTAATCAAAACCGTAATTATTAATAATATGATATCCCCATTACTGAAGTGATCCTATGAAAAATATACATCTATATTTGATGGAAAAATCATTCTTGATTAATGTTAGACTGTATTAATTACCCTTATAGCTAAAAAGCCGAATACTAAAAAGTACTATGATTTCATATTATTTTTGCCTTAACTACCCAAAGTTATTAAGTTTATGATGGTTTTATTAATGATCAAATGATGAGAGGTTTTTGCTAGAGTGTCTCTAGGCAGTGTGTGATCTGCTTTAATCATAACATTTTCATTAATTTGATAATTTGATAGCTTATTGGTCTAATGGTTAGTTGTTGATGAACCACCGTGCCAGGGTTTATGGGTTCGATTACCACTCGAGAAAGTTGCTTGTTTGATCCACATATTTCTGTTTCGAGACTGAAGGTTATTTGTGTCCGTTATTTCTATGTTTATAAAACACCCCGCGACACTGGAATATGTATCAAGCTCGGGAGTTGTTTGTCTCTACAAAAACACATATTTTGATAGCCTGTAATTAAATAAATTGATCTATTGTGTTTACCCAAAATATTTTCATTTTCTGTTTCCCATGTCCATTATTAAAAGCCTGTCCTTGGTTACTTTTTATTTGTTTTTATATAATAAAGCGCACTTGAACTACTTTTTTCAAGTTTCTTAAGCTAATGCATGGCTCCTATCAATAATACATCACATACATTTTATTTTCAAGTTCTATTAGATTATTCAAAGTGGAAAATGGAGTCAATATAATTTGACTAAAAGTAAAGTTTAAAAGAATGCACCTCGTACATAGGTTTGTTTAAATAAGGCAGTAACACCTCTCATAGAAGAACAACGTACCTATTTTACTTATTTTCCAAACCTTGAGTGTACAGCGAGTTGCAATTCATTTGCAAAACTTTATTTTAGCAGGTGCTGCTCGTTTCCATTCGTTTCCAAGAAAGAAGTCTGTACAAAATACACGTAATCAATGTGGAGTACGTATTTGTCAGGTAAATTTCGCTTCTCATTAGTAATATTTTTTTTTTTGTACAATTCAATTATAAAAATCTCATGTTAATTGCTATTCAGAATTAGCATGAGATTATATTTAAGTAAGTCATATTGATAATGAAGTACTGGCACTCTGCCACCTAAGGTCTAGGAACCCGCTGAATCCTAAAATAAATCTTAATGTTCAGATTTTACTTAACTTTTGTCTCGTATTTTATAAGTCCTTATAAAATAAAATAAGTCCTTTAAGACTTTTATGAAACACAGTAATTACAGATATAAATAATAACAATATTTCGTGCATAAATTTATTTTAATATAAACTAATAAGGTTCAAACGATAGGTCGGATAGGTCGTTGATCGTAACAATTTCGGAGTAAAATATTTTTTATATGTACAAGTAGCACGAAAATAACCGGCCGGGTGTCGCTGCGCGTGCGCCGCCAGTACCTAAGCGCCGGTCGACCTACCCGCAAGTCTAGAAATAAATTTACTACAGGAATATAAAATCGATGTGTGCTCTCAAGTGAAATATCATAATATTTATCATAATGTGACAAGTGTATGTGGAAGTGCTGGATTATTTCCAAGTGAACGATGATTTTGGGTTTTCTATAATAATTTGGTAATTGCATGGATATTTTGAAATAGATGTAATGATCTGACTTCAGTCTAACAATTAACACAAAATTTGCGAGTAGTATCTATTTCTTTTTTATTTACAATACTTTAAAAGTAGGTTAAGTCCATTCAAAACCAAAATCACACACCTTGGATAAATATAAAACTATACATTTGTTTATTAAATTATTGTCAGTTTTTGTTATTTCAGTATTAAAATGATTCGTCTTATATAATTGTATATGCTGATTATAGCATGTAATGTAATTAGAATCTTAACTAACAATCCGTCATAGTTGATTTTATTTTAAAATATTTTAAAACCAAAGTGTGAATCTAATTTGAACTACATTAATATCTTAATTTTATTACAGTTAATAAGCATTCAAAATTTAGTTATGCATATTTAAAATTAAAATACTTTTTAAATACATTCCTTATTGTACAGTCATAATTTTTAAATTAAATTTTAAACGTTACTTTTTTTTAATAAAGCTGTTATTTTTTTTACTTTAAATAAATTAAATAAAAAAGTTATTGAATTAAGTGAAATTAAATTTAATAGAGGTAGTTATTAATGTTTATGCAAAAGTGAAATATCTACACATACACTCCGACGCCAGAAAGCAACTCAAAAAATACGAATATGAGAAAACTAGTCGTAACTACAGAAATTGAAATATGAGATATATTATATTAAAAAAATACGAATTACCCGTGTTCAAATTCTCTACAAAAGTATTTTGCTTAGATATACATTTAATTTTTTCGTAAATATTTCAATATTTATAGTTTTTTGGCTCAGGTGTGAAATTGCATTTTTCGAGATACCACAAGATTTCTTTTTGACGTTGTACTAACTCACTAATTACACATCTTAGAAACTACAAAATCGAAAACTTTGCAAGGGGTTTCTTTTTAGTAAATCAATAGTATAGAAAGGATCTCGTTTAAGTTTCGTCGTATTTATAACAAAAAATATGATTACAATTACATTACAAGTAACATCAATCAAGTATATTTAAGACTAAAATTATACGAGGGAGACTCATAACTATGGCTAATATTTTTAAGATCTATTTTTTTTTTTAAACCAGAAAAGGCAAGCTTAACAACAGCCTGCCAGACTTTAAACATGGACTGTAGTTTAAGGTGTGGCACGCGTATCCAGTGAAATTATCCAGTATTCATATATCCAAACATAGTATTCATAGTTTATATAATACGCATAAATATATATACACACTACATCAGTTAGTAAGTTAATATCAAGCTGAAAATATCAGGAGTTCAAAAAGTTGAAGAACTATCTAATTAAACCAGATCCAAAGGATATAGACACATGAGTTTTAAAATCAATTATATGTTTTTTATATGGTCATCTTGTTCCGGACACTATATTCTAAGCCCTATTTAAATCAAATACCAATATGTACATTAAAGGATTTGTTTATAACGATTTGTTTATTAAATTTGTAATATTAAGAAAATGTATAGGTTACGTACCAGTACAATAAAGAAAAATGTTGAACTAAAGACTGTCCTTATTGAAGAAGTGTGATGTCATGTTGACGTCAGAACAGCTGTCTGGTATTGGAGTAGACATCATGGCATGGCAATCAGCCAAGACCATTCGCTCAACAATTCTTTAGGAAATAGGCATGATGTTTGAGTTTCTATTAGAAAATCCATTTCCATTATCTTTATGAAAGATACGAACTAGATGTTCTCGTAACTACTGACAGTAACAAAATACTTATTTTCAGATTTAAAAGGATGACTGATAGGCGAAAAAAAGATGAACAGTGGTAACAGAAGAGCCCTTACTGGCTCCATACATAAGATTAGAGAATTTGAGCTGGAAAAAGTAATAATTTTTTTATTTTTGTTAATTTAGTATCAAAAAGTAAGTTTTAAATTAATTTATTACAATTTTCAGGTATGTTTAGTTGAAGAGTTCGATATACTACAAATAGTTGGTGAAGGATGGTTTGGAAAAATACTTCTAGTAGAACACAGAGCATCAGATACAGAGATTGTTCTGAAGGCTCTTCCCAAGCCCTATGTATCTATAAGAGATTTTTACAGAGAATTCCATTATAGCTTACATTTAAGTGCACATAGAAACATCGTCACATCATTCGACGTTGCATTTGAGACAGCTGGCTTTTACGTATTTTGCCAGGAATATGCTCCTTTAGGTAAAGTATGATTTTTATCTTATTACGGTCATTAAAAATTATGTTTGCTTGTACTACTTGTATAATGCACGAAATGTACGCAGCTGCAATGAATTGAGTATACACAAGCTTTATGTTTATTGGATCCATGCCAATATCAAATTTATTTGCAAATTACTTTCAATCTATATTCACCTTACTTCCGAATTTGATGTAATTTGATTTTCTTCTTGATTAAAGCATAATTGTTCATTCACAGGTGATTTAACTTCAAATATGCTAGATACAGGAATTGGTGAGATTCATACAAAAAGAGTGGCTAAGCAATTGGCTGCAGCGTTAGAACACCTACATCAAAGAGATCTCGTTCATCGTGACGTTAAATTGGACAACATACTGATATTCAAGTCTGATTTTTCTAGAATAAAGCTTTGTGATTTTGGTGAAACTAGAAAAATACAATCTGTTGTTAGAAGACGAAATGAATGGCTACCTTATTCACCGCCTGAAATTCTACGTTTATCTATGGACAGTAGCTACAAGTAATATATAAGAACGTTTGTTCTAAGATTTTAAAAAGCGAAAAAAAGAATCTCTATCTTTTATTATATTCATACATAGATACATTATATGCATATTTGTATATAAATATGTAAGATCCGAAAGCCGTTATTAATAATACATTGTTTATTTTTCTTCCAGAGCTCTAATAAGTCATGATATATGGCAATTTGGCATCGTTCTGTTTATTTGTCTTACCGGTTGCTTGCCCTGGCAGAAGGCCGCTTTTGATGATCCTCGATATTTTAGGTGAATATCAATATATGTATATATTTCCAAGTAATCTTTCAAGTATTTTAATCACACAATTATAATGTCAATAGTTATTACAACTGGTACAGTAGCTCAAACCCACTTAAAAGACAACCCAAGTTATGGAAAATGGTGTCTTCTAAGGCTCAAAAGTTATTTAAGAAGTTTATAGAACCAAGAGTGGAAAAAAGAGTTACAAATTTTAATGAATTATCAAGATTTAATGAAGATCGGTGGATGGCAAAAGCACATTCAGATCGAGTTGGTAGGTATTGGTTGGTAATTTTGTGAAAGTAACATAAAATTAGCAAAATCTAATATCAATATGTTTTTAGCTGGTGGAGATATTGATGAGCTCTGTCCATCAATGTATAGTTTTCACAGTGATCCAAATGAAAAGAATATTCTATTAAAACATTTTAGAGATCATGGTATAGAAACCACAGTAGATCGTCAAGCTAAAAAACAAAGAATACGAGAATGGATTCAAAACAGTGTTATAGAGGAAGCTGATGAAGAGGTAAATAGGACTTATATGTAATAAATGATTTTTATAAATCACAAACGTTACAAATGTATATATAACTCATTTTACAGGTGGAGAGCTCTCATGAACCTAGTATTTGTGAAGACAGTGATGCGGAATTGGAAGACCGATCTCGACCGCATCCTATCGATGAAAGCCACAAAGTCACTCTTCGCTATGATACGGAGAAACATATAAATCCTAGAACAGGTGAAATTATTGAAGGCGTAACTCGGCAAGTTGACAAAAGTTCACTTTCCTATGACGTACAAAATATCGAACCTGTAGCACCGGCAAACGTTGTTAGAAGATATGGAATTAAGGAAGAATCATCTTCCCCCAGTTCTACTAAGGATAGCGCTTATGGTTCTATGGAACAAAATTATTCCAAAAATCTAGCTGTTAAAAGCGAAAATAAACCAGTATCCCAAGCAGATAGGATGTCCAACAACTCTGCTAATAGATCAGTAAGTAGTTCCTCCGTTCAACAGAACAAAACTCTTCTATCCTCCCATGTCCAAAGGTTTCAGAAAAGTGAGGAAGTATTTGCTGAAGAATTAAAAAGCATGATAGAAAGCACATCTACGTTATATTCTGGAGGAAATTCTTCAAGATCAAATAGTATTCAAGTCACCCGCAACAGTTCACAAGAAAGCACTTCTAATATAAACGAGACCCAAACAGAAAATGAAGTTGCTACTATATCAAAAGCAAGTAATCCAGTTATCAAACAAAATGGAGATAATAATGGACATAGAATGCAAGATACAAAATCTATTCTATCACAACCTTATGTTTCTATGAAAAAATCAGTTTATGAAACAACCAATAATCGAAGTGATTTAATTAATTCTCGGAAATTAGACAACAATGTTGATAACAATCCACCAGAGAGCCCATATACTTCCATGTTAAATATAGTGCAAGGACAAATAAAAATAGCTCCATATGCCAAAGAAACGAACAGAAACATCATAAATGTTTCAGTTACCCAGTACAGTAAAAAACATTAAATTTTGCTCAACAAAATTAATTAGATTATTATACATTAAATATAAGCTAGATATTTATATGTAAACTTTCGTGATCCATGATTCCTATTCTATGAAATTATGCTCACGTAATTACTATCCGAGCTTAGCCTATTAGTTGCGAACCCATTCGGGATCTTTATTCAGTTCCCGCCACGATTCGGCGGTGCTCAGAGCTCATGAATAAAGACTCCGAATGGGTTCGGAACAGGTCGTTCAAATTCCGATGGTAATTACGTGAACACATCCGGATAATTATATATAATAGATATTTATACAATAAGTATAATCTTATTACACTCCTCTTGATAAAATTATATTATAATATAGAATAGCAATAATTAAGTAAATTAGATAACTTACAAAATGTTATCGTTATTCATTTAGTGTAAACATAAATTTTTATTTTTACATATTAGGAGCATAAGAATATGAAATACTGAATATGCTACCTTATGAAAATATTATACAATGTATTTAATTTGTTATATATTTTTTTGTTTTTTTATAACTCACCTCTTTATATTATTTGTAATAAAGACATTATAAAATACAAGTTTTTTGTTATTTATTCAATTTTACATACAAATTAAAATGATTAAACAACAACTGATAATCTTCAGACTTTCTATTTATAATTACACATATATACACTATAGCTGACCCTATAAACTGTGTCGTCTCTTAGTTATGTTTAACATCGATCAATTCGAACAATAGATTTTTTATCCTATGTAAACCCTCGTCTAACTTTAAGAAGTACTTTAAAAAATCTAAAACAGTGCAACGTTTATTAAGTTGAAGTATGAAATATAGAAATATTAATTTAATACTTTGATTTAAATTTTACTGCACAAAAATTATGCTATTAGTCGACTTAAACCTATTTAGTACTATTATTTATACAAAAAACACAGTTAAAAGAAAAAAAATAGGGGAACAAAACTACGAAAACTGCAACTAAGAATATATATATTAATATACTTAGATATGAATACAATAATAATTGCCTAATGAGAACAAGTCGAAGGATTTGAGAAATAAGTAACACTAACTTAATAACATAGATACTGCGTTAGAGTTAGACTAAATACCAGTATCCTTGAAAGTATACACAAACTGATATATAATTATTCAATTTAATTATTATTTATTTTACTTCTGCAATTGATAAAGAAACATTTTTTTATACAATACCGATTATTCGAACGAACATAGACGACATTAAAATTTGAATCTCTATATTTACCGGTGACTTTGTTGCTACTGAATTGTCAAGATATTGTCAAAATTTAATTTAATCGCGCTAACATACCGAATTTGTGATTATTTAGTACAATTAGCAGTCCAATGGAATTGTGCTTCTTATTTTTTTTTAATTAGAATAACAAATATATTTTTAAGAATACCGTAAATGTGCATAATGACAAGGTTATTTAGTTTTTGAAAAATGATACAATAATAAAGCATAACCTTAATAAACTTTGTATTTTAACGTAATACAAATCGTTAAACATGCAAAAACTACAAGAAAGTGTATTTTCTATTTTCAAAACTACAAATCTTTCTTCTGCTGTATTTAGTTTTTTACAACCTTCCGAAGATTGTTTCGGTATGTCGTCATATCTCGCAACGTATTTTAAATATGGGTGTAATAAATAAATTATTAATTTGTACTGTCTATTTCATGTTATTGTAGATAAAACCCCATTAGGTGGGATTCTCAGAGATACAAAATACGGCTGGCTTGCTCTTGGTCCAAAATTTTGTGTAGTTGATTTGAGAAGTGGACTTAAAATTGCAGCTCGGACCTTTGGTAATGGAGTGAGGTAATGTAACGCATTCTTCATTAAATTATTATGACTAGAAATAAAACTATAATTTACATTTTATAATCCTAGTAAATGTTTTTGTATTTAAAAAAATATCTTTATAAAAAAATATTTTTTTTCAAAAAATTACTTTACATGATTTAAAAAACGAGTTAAATTTTATCAATTTTAAATATTAGTTTTTCTTGAGACTAAATTAAAAAATATAAATTTTAATTTGCAGCAGCAAGATTTCCGTCACTAGTGTTGTTGAGTTGCCAACCCCACTTACAGAGAACACACAACAGCTTATTATTAGTCTTGAATGTGATAATACATCTGGACTAATTTGTGTATTACATATTAATGGGTCTCAATTACTTCGTTGCATTCAAACTGATGTTGTTATAACCAAACTTGCTGTTTGTGATGGGATACCAAATGGACCACTTACATGCTTTGATGGTGTGGTCATGGCTGGAACCAACCATGGAGAGATTTTTGTCTTCGACCTTAACAAAGCATCTTTATTACAAGGTATGTAATATTTTTTATATTGTTCTATTTATTATCTACTGGTTGGATGTTGGATGTAATTATACCATAAAATGGACTGTTATTAGCTATTATTTTTTGATACAACACATATTTTATCAGTTTGTTACATTATTGTCACTTAGTATTATGTATATACAATGTATTGTAGCAAAAAATGTAAATAGTGTTTTATTAATATATGGTTCTCTTAGATTTTTTCATTTGTATTAATATATTTATTTGTAAATTTTCTAGCACTAAAAGATATATCTCAAGGCTATGAAAATCAAGTCAAAAATGATCAAAATTGTGCAAATCTAATATTTCTATCATTAAAAGCTGTACATAAAATTAAGAACCGAAGAGATGTAGCAGTGGAGAATGATGATCACTTAGCTCTATTACTAAATGAAAATTCTTTTCATGATAATCAGTATATCTTTTGTAACCCTGATGGAACTGTCCGTATGAAGGCAAAACAAAATCACATAAGAACTACTGTAGTGCAATACATTCCACAGTTAGGTAGTTTGGCTGTTGGTTTTAACTTTGGAGCATTTCAACTGTGGAATCTTTTGAATTTAGAATTGGAATTTACATCTCAAGTCAATGTTGAGTGCCTGCCAGTTACTCATTTTGGTTTCCAGGTATGTACTGGAATGTTTTCCTTTCATAGCTTAATTAATATTATTTATTTAATTTTTTCACAAATCACGCAAAAGTAAGCATGATGTCACAGGCACTCTCTGCCAGCTAGCCCTCAACTTAACAAAAGTGTAAAGGTGCAGAGTGAAAAAAAAAACTAAAATAACAATAAAAAAAACAATCAAAAAACAGTTTACAAAACAAAAACGTGTACAAGTACATAAATTATTTTTTTATTTAAATAAGTTTTAATAATTTTACAGGAGCCATGTGATGATCCCAGAGCATTTTGTTATTTGTGGGTGGTCTTTTCAGTAATAGATAGATATGAAGAAGAAGAATTTCCCTTAGCTGTGATGTACTCTTTAACTTATCAGGGAAAGAGAATGCTTACTGATAGCAAATATTTATATCAGGTAAGAAGTTTTTCAATACTTTTAAACTTATTTTGGTACAGTTCCTGATACATTAGTTATTTGTTTAAGGAGTTTTCAATGGCAACAATTCGTTTTCAAATAGAGTTGAGCCCAATTGAAGATGTGTCAGGTTTTATTGGTGGAAGATGTATTTCTTGTCACACTTACTCAATCAATTCCATCTTAGGAGAAGAAGGAGAGGATAGTAAGTAGTATACATTATGATATAAATATTGTTTTTTTTTTTAACATTAATGTGTTTTCATTCTGTATTTAAAGTAATATCATAATAATATATGAATAATCCTGCGATTTATTTAGTTATCATAATATTATATTACTTATTTAATTGCTTATTTACCTTTTAAAATTTCTTATGTACATTACAAATTTATATAATATTGACAGCAATGCTCAACTTATGCCAGTTAGTATGGGAGTGCTGGGGTGAAAGCAACATGGTATCACAGCATAGCATGATGCTGTTTGATCTTGACCAATGGTACAAAGATCAAATGCCTGGTATGTAAAATAAAGGTATTATTTTTTTAAATATGGACAATTAATATGTCTTAAATTTAATTATTTTTTTTCAGCAACATATCGCCTAGAAAACAATGCATTCATGAGTACAGCCAGATGCCCTGAAATCAGCCGTGGTTCATGTATCACATTGGATCTAAAACTGGACCCAGCATCTGTCTCTCCATATTCACACGCCACACGCCTTGAGGAACACTTCTATCCAAATTCACTACAATACAGTATGTATTTATATTCCTCTTTAAAACTGGGTTAAGTACCATAGATTAAATAATTACTTATATATGAGATCCATATTTTTGTAAAAGAATTTCCAGTACAGATATTAAGGATTGTAGTGTTATAAAATATAGCCTCTCTGTGGTCTTCATCAAAGTTTTTTTTATTTTACATTGGTTAGTAGCATTGTTCTATAGATCGGGTAGATCCATGGTGAATCTTTTCAGTACAAGAATGTCCATCAATACTCTTTTAACTTATTTAAAACGGGTTTAATAAAAGTTTATATTATTTTAAAACATTCCATTTGCATAATGATTCCTATGGGGTCCCCTGAATCCGTTCAGGAACCGGAAATGCTTGAAACCAAATTCTAAAAGAGTGAGTAAACTTTTTTTCAGTTGCAACTAAGTAATTCTAATTTTTCTACAACTTATTTTAGATTGCGTCTCCCTCAACACGTCCGAAGCATCAATTCTACAAACCGTAGGTGTTCAGCGTCAGATAGTACGTGCAGTGTGTGCCGCCGGGCCGGCGTGTCTGCTGGCGCCGGCGAGGCTGCACGCGGCGTGTCGCGCCGCCGGGCTCACACCGCTGTACGGCGGGACGGGCGAGTCGCCGGTGAGTGTGTGTGCGTGTGCGTGTACAGACAGTGTGCGTGTCTTATACTGGGCTCACTGTACTACTCCGACGGGCGAGCGAGACTCCGCCGCGTATATAATGTGAGTGAGTGCTGACGTCAATTCTGCGAATGGCTAAATGTCAGTGTGTAGCAACACAAGTGATATATATGCAGGTATTTATACTGCATTAGTGACAGTTATGAAGTAATAATACCTTATTATGTATAAGAAGATGTAATTCTTAAGAATATTAATAATTTCCCCTAATAATTAAAAAATCTGCGTTTTACAGGAAGATCAACGTTGTTTTCTGCTCTCAGTGGCGTTGGAGGCTAGATTATCTCGGTTTCTAAAGAGATGTGCGCACGACTGGGCCACCGGTACCCACAGTGGAGTTGGATGTACATTACCTTTTCTTGTAAGCATTCAAACAATTATTTTTGTAAAAAAATCGCGGAAAAAATCTTTTCTTATCATACTGCCAATTGTCAAACTAGGAGCGCGAACCAGACCCCAAAATCTCGGTTTGTTAGCATATTGAGCGAAGCGAGGTGCAATCAGCACCGAAATTACATTTACAAAACGTCGACGCCTGCCTGTCCTCAACTATTTCATCATTATTATTTTTTTTTGTTTCAAACTAAATTTTCGCGTGAAAAATTTTTCCTTTTGAAGTCTAGTGGATTTTAGTTGTTCCGTGATCATTCCTCGACGACATCGTATATTTTAATTTAAAAAAAAACAACCACCAGACTGATGTCTGTCAGTGTGCAAAATTTGAAAATGTTTGATAAACCGTTTTTGATTGATGCTTGCACAAAGAACACAGAAAAGTCTCTTAGAGAGAGCTTCGCTCAATAAAAAATTGATACATTCCTTTTTGAAATGAATAATTTATTTCAAAGTTGAATTGTACATTTCATATTTGTACTTAAATTTTCTTTATATCAGGTTGATTGGTCTTGGAGCAGAGCTATTGAGTTAAAGGAAAATGCAAAAGAACTAACGGCACCACTATTTAGTTCATCTACTTTACCAGATAGGCAAGATCTTTTTTATTTTTAATTTTTAGTAAGAAACCAGTTGCTACTTTATATATTTATTTTATAGGAATGTAATCAGATGTTTGGAGCATTGTGTGCAACAGCTGACCCAGCTCACTGGATTGTTGGATGGGGTTCTTACCAAATGCTGCAATCTTGTTGTTCCTGATGGTGTGTTTTGATAATTATATAGTTTTGTATCTTGGTTACAGAAAATAATTTATTTTTAAACAGAAAGATGTCTGTCTATACATTTATTTATTTTTTAATTTATTTATATTTTTTCCACTTTGAATCCACATTAGTGATCACTTGTGTACATAAATTTTAAGAGTAAGAGTCTCATATCATATATATGTATATATACACGTATACTATATACTATGGAAAGTATGTTGAAATTGTATGTGTTTCAGCTCTCAGTGAAATGGAAGAGAAATATAAAGGTATAGGCACAGTATCGCTGTACTTCCAAGTGGTGCAATGGTTCGTCCGAGTTGGACTCCTCCCAGAAAAGAGTGCAGACAGACACACACACACGCTACCCTACCCTGTGCATCAGTTATGTGGGATATATAATAAACGGTTAGATTATAAATAATGATGTAACTGATCCACACAACTTTGAATAAATATATATAATATATTTATATTTCAGCCGTATCAAGCTAAATCGTCTCGAAGACAAATCAGAGGATAATTCGAGTAACAAGTCATGTTCCCTCTTGTACATAGATCAACTAATTGAACATGAGTTTGGAGGCGACAGAGTTCACCAGTGAGTATACTAAATCAACTTATAAGTATACTATACTGTACTATACTATACTATACTATACTATACTATACTATACTATACTATACTATACTATACTATACTATACTATACTATACTATACTATACTATCAAATCACATCAAATCAAATCAAATCATGATTGTTCAAGTATTTATATTCAATCGAAATAAATAAAAAAAAACGCGATTTAAACCAATATATAGCAACTAAAAATCTTAACTAAATTAAACAAATTGCTTTTTAGTACACAATATCACCATTTCAGATAGTAGACTAATGTCGTTAGCTCTACAAACTTCTAGAATAAACAAAATATATTAAATTGAAATATATTTAAATATTTTCCAGGATCTGGGTTCGCGGTGGTAGTGAGACCGCGGGGGTGTATCCTCCCCCCTCGCTGTTCTCTCTGCTGCGACTCTACCTGCTGCCCGACATACCCGACGAACACAAACACTCGCTCCTACTCTACTTACTACTGGACTATTCTATGATCTATGATGATATGCGGTTAGTCTGATACATCAATTGTGATCAGCTTTTAATAAAATTTCTAGCATTAGAAAATGATACTAATACATACGATACGATATGATACTAATGATATGTAATGCTACTTCCGCATGTTATGCAATTTCCAGGCACGAGGCCGTCATCCGTCGCTTGATGCAGTTCCCCACCATGTTTGGTCTCAGCAACACTGCCATCAAGGCCACACAGGCCTTCTGGCACCTCGACCATAGGGACTTTGATGTGAGTTCAATATATTAAATGCTAAAATGTTATATTATTTTTTAATTATTTATTTTTAGCAAACAATTGTCTTGATATATTTTTGAAGATGTTTTAAGTAAGTGTTTTCTTTTTGGAATACACGGATTACAAAACGAGAAAGTGCGCATAGGTATACTACTATACTAGAAATATGAAACCTGAATTATTACATATATAGGTTATATTGCAATAATTCAGGTTTTTTATTATTCAAGTTCACATAAAAATAACTAATAATATTTGCTCGATGTATAATGAATAAATTAAAGAATATTTGATTTGTAATTCAAAATTTCTAATACCAATCCATGGTTCTACAGTTCGCGCTGGACCAGCTGCAGTGTCTGACGGGCAACACGCTGTCTGACTGGCAACACCACGTGGTGCTATCCTCGCTGCTGGCGCAGAAGAAGACTCAGGCCGCCCTGCAGTACTTACACGTGCGGAAGCCAGCGCCCATACACGTCACAGACAACAACGACTACGACAAACTGGACGACTGGCAGACTTCCAGCAACCTGTATCTGGCGAGAGGACTCGTCTTTGAGGCCCTCGATGTTATCAGGATGTGCGTCGAGAATAGCAGTTCCATCGACGATAAAGTACATCTATTGAATTACTTTTATAAAGGTTAGTGTTTGTAGTATCATTTATATGTCAATGGTGGGACAAAAACTAGTAATTTTGAATAAAATATTACTACTAGATATAAAACTAATTCTTCAATTAAACAGTAAACATAATATTGCGCTACACAATATTATATATAATCCACGCCCCGATTCCATATTTTAAGCTCATAAGGACCCCGAATAAGTCCGATACTATGTATTATAGTAATCATGGATCACGAAAGTTTAAATACAAAAATATTGTTTTAGATTAACGTTTCTTTTTTTCAACTTTAAAATATTAATGTCTAAAGTCTCAATTTTTCGTAGAAATAGTGTAAGCAAAAATATATATTAAATTAAAAATTTATGTTTAATTATTCTCCATTAGGTTGCCGCAACACAGGCCAACTAGCGAAGGTTCTCCAAGTAACATTACTACCCTTCGAAGAAGAAGTGTTCATCAAATACTTGAAGGGCTGTAATGAAATACAGACGTCAGACATACTCGTCATGTACTATCTACAACAAGCTAGGTGGGTCCTTCTAATATTTAAGATAAGAAATTTTGATTGTTTGGATGTTTCTCCGTCACTCTTAATTATTTATTTCTTTTCTACTTTTAATATATCACTTGTATACATCAAATGGAAGTGACAGAAGGGCTTATTTCAAAACTGTACTTATTGAAATAAGCCCTTCTTTTGAGACACTGACCAACTTAAATCTTAGGCTGCGAGGGTTTCAAACTCGCCCTGGTCTGAAAAGAACCACACAACAAACTCAGATGGGTATTTTTTGTTATGATCACTATTTTACAAACGTTATATTAATAAACAATTTGTGTAAAACTAAAACCATTGCAATCAGTCCGACGTCAACTCCAAAGGTTTGTAGTAAAATTTAGTAAAATTAATACTGCAAACTTGGCCTGCAAAATATTCAAATTATTTATTAACAATTTTTATATTTATTTTATAATATAATTTTTAAAGACAGTTGCCTAGAAAATGGCATAGGCTACTTAGAAACACGTTATCATATAAATAATAATGAAAGTCTGTTATTTCATTTATTTTAAACAATCAATAAAATAACATTCCTTGAATATGAAAGTTGCCATTATCATCTTTGTATTTTTAAAGATTTTAATGTAATTACTATTTTCAAGAATTTTTGATAAATGTTGAATTAAATAAAATATCAATAGACAAATCATAAGGCATTCTAGATTTTACTGTATTATTTATTATTTTGAGTTATATATATAAACTGTGATTTCAGAGACGGGAACGCATTTATTTACGCTTATACTCGAAGATAATATACTTTTTTTAATAAGTACAGTATTTAAAAAAATGGATCAGCATTGGAAATCACTCTGAACAAAGACCCTACAATAGTAGTTCATATAACACAGCAGTCCCACTCGCCAGGTACCTGGAGGCCGAGCAGTACAACAGCCAGCTGCAGAGCGGCGGCAGCAGCAACAGCAGCATCAGCTCCGCCCGCGAGGCGCTGGTGAGCGCGCTGTGCCGCTGTGTGGCGACACCTGCAGCCGCCGTGCTCACTGCAGCACAAACACACGAACAAACAGGTTTAAAAGATGGTAAATCGCTAAATGAAATCCACTATTTGAATTGATAACTAAAGCGATCTAAAAATATCTTTTGTAACATAAATTGTATCATGAATGAAATGAAAAAGTTTTACAAAAATGAATAATTGTTTCTGTTGCAATTTAAACATTCTGGTAACGAACAGATTTGGAACGATTACACATCACTATAGAAATATATTTAAGCACGCTAGTAATAATTCGACTTGAATTAAAATGACGATTAAAAAAAATAATCCTGGAAAATCAATTATTTTAATATAAATATATGATAAATGTACTCTACATTACATACCTAACTTACGTAATTCTTACAGTTTTAAGAGCGAAGCCCCTGTCGGTGTATGTTCAAGCTACTTCACCCAAAAACACCCTTACATACAAGTCTTCGTTCATCCAGGTAAAATTCTATTTATCCATATATTATATATATATTTATAGAATATATTTTAATTAAAGACCTACGAGTATATAGATACTCGTACGTCTTTAATTAAAATAATGTAACATATGTATGTATTACATTTAATAATATTTAAGGATATATATCATCTATAATTAACGTTCTCTCCTGTCCATAAAGGTGGCTGGCAGAGAATGCTTAATTAGCATTAAGCTCGCCTTTTGTACAAAAATTGTAAATTTGTGCAATGAAGTATTAAAATAAAAAAAATAAAAATATTTACCCATTTTATCGACATTTTTCTATTGAAAGAATTCCAATTAATTTAAATATTATTTTACAGCATACCATAGAAAACGCGAGTCAGACCTGGACCAACAGGCCAACAACGAAAAGAGGCATCAAACGCGCACTCAATATTGAAGAGATTCCATTTATCTGTACTCCTAAAGCCTATAAAAACAGGAGGTAAGATATGCATAAGTAACTGAAACGCTCAAGTAGCTGCCTCCCTTTCTATATGTCTAGGGTGGTCAACCCCAATCGGACTCTTGATCTACGTACTAGGAATTTTTTTAACTATACTCCAATAATTTTCGTAACATTTAGGACGGGAATAGGTAGGTACCGAAATTTTTTTCCAACCCCCCGCGATCGACCGTTCGATCGGAATCGACGGGTTGCCCTCCCCTGCTATGTTTTCATAACTAATAAAAAAATAGAAAAATCTCTTTACTTGACTGTTAAATAATTACTAAAATTGCAACATAGTGCAAAAGATGTCCATATCTAAATATTTTTTCAAATAATTATAGTCTGCTACGAGACCAATCCGAGGCTACACCGGCGAAGCGATCGAAACTCGACCTTAATCGAACTGTTCGAACGCCTAAAGTCGCGTGTAGAGTGGGGGAGGCGTTGAGCGACCAGCTCGCCTGCTTCCTCGACATGCCGGAGATAGAGAGCCCTCACAGGCACCAGGGAGGAGCACCGGGGACACCACACAGCATACTGAAGGTTAGCTGGTTACATTGAACTGATTATATTTCTCGGAACATGAAGTTATTTATCCTGACAATTAAAACAATGATAAAAATATATCTATTATTATTTTTAATAATTTATCTGAAAATAACGGTTTGTTTAATTAATTCATCAAATATTTGTTTATAATATATATGTTATTGTTAAGAAGTATTGATAATATCTTGCAGTCGCGTCGGTCGATGTCACGCGGCCCCACACCAAGGAGTGATCACGACAGCGACCACGACCACCACAGTGACCACCACAGCGATCACAGCGTTGGTGGAGACCACGACTGCGCAGAAGACCACAGGTACTACCATAAAGGGGTTTCGGAAACATAAGTTTTAATACTAAATGTCTTAAAAGATTCATTTCAAACTATTTTCTTTTTTGAATTGCAATTCCATGTATATTGTCAAAATTGCATAATTTGTCCAATAAACTAAGATTTACTTTGATATATTTATGAACCATTCATTTTATGGCCTAATGGTCCTATAGCCCAATATGTTAGTATTATATTTTGCACCCATTTCTAGGCACTTAAGGTTCACAATCCCTACATCGTCGGAGGCGGGATCCACTCCCTCCCCGGTGGCTCTGCCGCTATACGCCGACACAGAAATAGATCTTGTAAGTACTTTACTAGAGTTAATTAAATTATTTCTTATTATAATTTGGTCAATATTAAACTATTGTTTTTGTTATACATAAAGTTCTTCTTTGATCATGAAGCCTCTATCTAACAACATACTGTCGGTAGATATACTTCGTTATGTACATTTATCATATATGAACTTTTAAAATCAGAATTGTATTTTATACTGTAAATACTGTAATTTATTATTTGCTGTTTTTGGTAATAGATGATTATAAAAACTGTATTTATCAAAGTTACATTTTTGACATATCCAGTAAATGTAATCTGTAAAAAATGAAAAATGAAAAATAACTTAATAAAGTTATAAACATCTATTAATTTAGTACTATTTCATATTTCAGATAGAGCATCCGTTGGAGTCTCCGCCTAAGAAATTTGCTTTAGAAGATACATCACCCCCAAAGAAATCATATAAAGATAATGTTCGTGCAAGGTAAATATATTTTAGAAATTTGTATTATAGAGTAATATAAAAAATATATATCGTGGTGAAATTATAATTTTTGTATATACGAGAATTTTCCAAGTATATAATACTAATAATATAGTATTAATTATATACTACTAAACTAATAATTAGTATAGTATACAGCGATTAAAGTTAATCAATTAGTTTTAATTAATATTGTCAGTGTTTCTCAAATGAATAAAACACCTTATGTACTGTAATTATTAATGTTTTGTGATTTATTCATATTGTGACAAACAGACAATCACGATTCAAAAGTGCTTTAAAATATTTTTTTAATTTAGTTTTTCTTGATACCCTTCAAATGTGTAAAAATGAATCTTTTCAGGCGTTCTCTTTCAATATCGGCAAACAGCAGTCTATCAGAGGATCCGAACATGTCCATAGAGAGCATAGCGGATATACCCATCACACTCATTAACCTTAGATACAAGGGAGATAGACACTCTAGAAATATCGATAATCCAGACGTAGAAGAGAAAGAGATGGATGCTTACACTGGAGAGAAAGGGAGAGGAAGTAGTCTTGGCAAGGAAGTGAAGGAGGCAAAAGATGCTGAAAAATATACTGAGACTGAAATGTTAGATACGAGTTATGTTCCTCGAACACCGAGAGGTAGACGGGGTATTAGAAGTGGAGGGGAAAGTACACCGGTAGAGAGTAGGTAAGTTTAAATGTATTAGTGCATAAAAAAAAATATATATAAATTTTTTACATTATAGTTAGTAGTAGAAAGGATAATTGATCTTCAGATATGTGATATCATTTAGCGCTACATATACCAATACTATTTAATTGTATATACTAATAATAAATGTATATTAAATATATTGTTTGTAATATTACATTATTTCAGGAGTCCTTCACACACGCCAGAACGTTCTGACTCTCCAATCATCACTCCCATGAGAGTTGATAGAAGTAAAAGGTAGACAGCTTCAAATAATGTAGCCAACATTATATAATTATAATTAAAAATTTTAATTAAATAATCGAAATTCCTAAAAATCTTATACTATAAATATCAAACAATGAAATGGTAATCTATAAAACTTAATTCAAAAACTGCTTTATGTAATTACCAGGAGCAAATCCCGCACTCCTGATCCAAGTCCTCGATCACTGACAACCATCCAGGAGCAACCTAAACAGGAAACCACAGCGGCAGAGAAGGAATCACTCACCACCACACATACCGCGCTGATACGACCTCGCTTGAGGTAAGACAAGACTGCTAATATTTTGCAATTATAACTTATCTGTGGAAAAAACTAGACCTAATGAAAAAAAAATGATACAATCTTTTATTGTAATTTATATTGAACAGAAGCAGATCTCGTACTCCTGAGAGAATCGTGAAAATAATTGAATCTCCTCGTCTAGAAGCAATCAAGGAATCACCTACCAAGCCCTCTGAACACACGGAGTCGCCCACAAGGCGTAGTCTAAGGTATAATCATAACTAGGAACGCGAACCAGACTTCAATTATGACTCGCTGCGCACACAAAATCTCGGTATATGTTAGTATATTGAGCGAAGCGAGGTGCAAGTAGCACCGAAGTTGCATTTACAAAACGTCGACGCATTCTGTCCTCAACTATTTTTTTAGAGTACACACATTATTATATTTATAGTTATTTTTTTCGAATTTTTGAAACCACCACCAGACTTGTCTGTCAGTGTGCAAAATTTGAAAATTTTCGGATATACCGTTTTTAATTTATGCTTGCGCAATTAACACAAATAGCACACTCAAACTCACACACAAACACTTTCGTGTCAGATCGATGTCAAAATTTATTATTATTTATGTATTTAAATAACAAAAATTAAAAAAAAAACATTTCATAAAATAATTATTTTGTATATTAGATAACATATCTCTATCAAGAAATCTCTTCCAGTTAATTTGTTATTTGAGATATGAAACATCAAATTCTAGTCACACAGTTCTAATGTGTCCAATCCACGAAAATAAATAGTCAAAAAACTCCGTCATCATTTTAACTTGTTGATTAATTAACTAATTTGATATATTAGTGCTTTTTGAGTTATAAGAAACTGTGTATAACTAATAATAAAAAAATAATCTATTTAACAACTATTTCAGATCTTCAAGTCAATAACTTAAAATACTCTCTCTCTCTGATAATACTAATATTAAGCTTGTCTGATAGGAGTCGTTCTCGCACACCGGAAGTGGAAATGAATGTGGAACCTGTTGTGACTAGCCCGCGTAGCCTGAGGTACATGCAGTTATTTACCTTAACATAGTCAAGTAATAATATTACTAATATAAATTTATTTCTATAGAAGCCGTTCGAAAACTCCTGAAAAGCTAATGTCACCGAAGAAAGATCAGGGGGCTCGAAACAAGAAATCACTATCAAGAATCGTGCTTGAAGCGAATACATTCGCTAAAACAAAACAGATAGAGAAAATAGTGGCCACTGAGGAAGAAACAGATACATCAACAACTCTAGAATGTACTCCAATGAAGTCTATTAAAAATTTACCCAGCCTCATGGATGTTACATTCTCCCCCATTGTTGACAAATCCATTTTACATAGTACCTCTGAAAGTTTTTCTTACACTGAAATAGTTTCAAACGCAAGCGCAGATGATCAACTGGTAATAAACCCGCTACCAGCCTTCACTACTATCAATGAAATTTATTCTGATAAGTCAGTGCTACATAGCTATGAAAGCAGTATTGAATCTCAATACGAGAAGCAAGAAAGTATATCAGATATAAAAGAAACTGTAAAACCGCTGCAGTCATTTATAAGTATAAATGAAGATTTCGGTAAATCTGTGCTTAATAGCTTCGAAAGTACTATGGATTCGAATCAAAAAGATAAAGGAGATTTCCCAGTTCAGTTCAGCGATAAAGATTATGATATCCTCAGTACTGATAACAGTGTTATCGGAAGTAAACATGACAGCTTGATGACTAGTGATAGTGAGATTGAAGTTAAGACAGATTGGAGTCAGCTAGAGACCCAGGATGCGAAAGTGATACAGAAAGAGAAGGAGCGAATCGTGGAGATCGAGAGGGAGATTCATGAGATAGAGGGAGAGATGTCTGATGAGTGTCAAGTGGAAAGCTCTGGTGAATCTGATGAGAGTGAAGAGAGTGAAGATGAAGAAGATGAAGTAAGTATATAATCATGTTCATAACTCAATTTACACTTACTCTTATTTGTATGCAGTTTATTATACCTGTATGTAAATATTATCTTTATTTTAGGATTCCGAATCAGACAATGTCAACGAAGTGATATCCATTGAAGATTCCGATGACTCCTCAGACACTGACAAATTACAAATACATGAAGAAGATAATGTCGTTGAACAAAAACAAGAAGAATTTATAGAACAAACTAATGAAAAAAATAATACTGAAAATATACCAGAAATCGAAAATATACCTGAAACAAAGGCTACAATTTCAGATATCCAAAAACAGAAAGAACATGAAAATTCAGAATTATTTCAAGACACCGAACTGGAAAATATCGATCCTCTGAACCAACCGCGAAATATATCAATTCTAACTGATGATAACTCTATTATTGAGTCGCAACAATCAATCAATCTGAATTACTCAGATGATAAAAACATAGAAAAAGACGATGTTGCCATGGAAACGGGTAAGTTCTTTTTATAATTTTACTATAGCTTAACAACATGGGAACGGGTTAATTATTTTTTATTATTTTACTATAATTAAAAAAACATGCTATATTCATAATTATATCAAGGTATAACTTTCCCTTTCATCCTCCTAGTAACACTAGAATACTTTTTATTCTACATTGAACATATAGATAATTTCTATAAAACACGGTACGTGGGTTCGTTCATCAAATAATAATGTGAATGAGCCTAAGGATGTTGATTAAGACAGTCAAGTAGGGGTTTTCAAATAAACTGACAGTATGTTCTTCAAAGCGGAAAGATAACCACACTAACGGTGGTCAAATCGCCTTAAAGTCTGTACTATAAAAACCTGGAATCCCGTTTTTCGGATATTATATAGTGCCTAGAGTGTGAACAGTGCGCAAAATAAAAGCTAAGCACTGTAATACTACTTTATGTTATACTTCCAAGAACTAAACTAATACTATAAACCTATTTCTATCCGAAGCTAAATAGAATACACCTAAGTTTGACAAAATGTGAACAGGTGTCCTTAGTTGTAGACAGCTAAAAATAGGTTTAGCACTTCTATTATCCATAACGGCTTTGAAATCATCCACCATTACATCATAGCCAAAGATATTTCAATTACCAATTTTAATTACTGTACAATCCGTATAAATTGTGCACCTCATGTAATGTATTTTATTACAGATCATCCGCCTGAAATAACTGTAACTGTTGAACAGATGCCCATTATTGCTGAAATCAAAGAAACCGGTCTATTCAAAGACGTTGACGTTGTAGATGCTGGTTCATCCACCAAAGAAACCAATATCAATGTAAATGAAAATATAGAACTAGTTCAGACACTGCCCGAAAAGATTGAAAAAGTAATTGAAACAGAAAATATGGAGGTTGAAGAGGCTGTACGTGAACAAGTATTTGAATTAATAGTAGAAACTGAGATAGAAAAACAAATAGAATCTGAAAAACGGGTTGGAATAGAAAAAGATAAAGTGGAAAAACAAGTAGATTTAGAAGGAGAATCACTAATCAAAGAAGGGGATGTTCAGAAACAGATAGAAAGTAAGAAAGTAGAGAATAAAACAGAACAGATAGAAGTTGAAAAAACAGCATCTCAAGAAAATATTGAGACAGTTCCGAAAACAAGAAAACGGACGCAATCTACGACTTCAACGAAATCAAAAGACGAAACAGAGAAAGTCGAAGAAAAGATTGAGTTAAAAACACCACGCAGAAGACGCTCATCAGCAAAATCTGAAGTAGAAATACCGGTAAAAACTGTAACACCAAAATCTAGAGCCAAAACTCCAACATCAGAAGTACGAAAAATACTAACACGCCGTGCTTCAAAAGAACTAGAGAAAATGGATGAAAAAATTGATGATTCTGTAGAAATAACACCAAGAAAATCTCGTAGAGGTAAGAAAGATGACGACAATGTAAGCGTGGCTTCGGATTCTTCTGTTAAATCTGGTAGAAGTAAAGCTAGCGAGGAAGAAGTCAAAGCGGCTCCGATACGTAAAGGACGAAAGTCTATTCTAAACGTCAAACCAGACCTGTCAGTGATACCAGAAGCCATCGCTGAAGAGTCGAAGGATCCTACCGCTGATATTATTAATGATTACTCGAACGCTAGACGGTAATATTTTTTTTTATATTTTTTTTTATTCGGTTTATTAAACTGTTTGACATTTAAAATCTGGATAATAAGAAAAAAATCTATAATTCCAAACTTTTTACAATATTTAGACAGACAGTGTACTCTCAAATTGATTAGAACTTAGGATTGGATATGTTCATATCTGTCGAAAATAATTTAAGGTCATTAAATACTATTACAGGTTAACCCGTAACCAGAAGAGTGTCCTGGGATCGTGGCTGACCCCCAACGCCCCCGCGCCCCGTAGCAGTGACAACGATGGTGAGGACACACCATACACTACACACAACACACTATACATTATCATCATCAACAGCAGCAGCCGATAGATTCCTCCAACTAGGAATATTGCTCCCCCAAGGTTCTTCAAAAAGACCGATCCTATTCTGCTTGCATCCAATTTCTACCCGAGGCCTTCACTAGGCCCTCGGTCACTCTTATTGGAGGCCTATCCAGATTGCGTTTTCCTGTTTGCGGCTACCACTTCCTTCTTGCAAATTACTCTACCCACTGTCACAATAGCTTCCTATATAGAGCTACCAATTTTATAGAAGTATATTCAACATGGGATGCATTTCGTGTTTTGAATGAAATCGGTGTCCGTTGCTAGTTCGAGACTGAGATCTGGCTATTTTGTCGCAAACGAGCATCCTCAGATGAATGCAAAACCATATTTTCTATTTCATTTCTATGGTCGAGTTTAAAGAACTCGCCGTAAGGACATCCTCGTCTTTACAGTTCTCTAAAAAACGAGATTTGTGAACAATAAATCCGATGCAACCTTGGGAAAGATCTCCTCTCTCCCGTTCGTAGAGCTGATTGCTGGACTTATCTAGTGTCCTCACAATGTCCAAGGACTCAGCTAGTTCTACAATACTCCACCGAACTGTTCAATCCATCCTCTTAATAAGAAGATTCTTCTAGCAGTATGCGTCCTTTAGACTTTACCAGGATGGAAAGATCTTTGCATTATGTACAGTCGAATGGGGGGAAGAAGGGGTTTTAGGTACTTATCCCTAAGCTGAAAACCCCGTCTGCCGGAGACGCATAGTTTTTGAGAAACATGGAAAAAAAACATTCTAACCTTGAAAAAAAAAAACAAAAGAACACGATATTTTGACCCGAAATTTTGGGTTGGCAGAGGTGGAGAGCCGCAGATGGAATATTTAACCTACCCCCGTCTATTGGAGATGCGTATTATAATATATATATATATATATATATATATATATTAATTCCCGAACTATAAAACTTTTACTACACCAAAAATTTGATGTCGGTGTCTTATAACTTTCACTAATAATTACAAAAAAGTATAGTTAGTACTTTATTACAGCAGAAAATTTAGAAGAGATTAATATCACTAGAGTCGACGGATGTGTTGATTAAAATGTCAACCTAACAAACCTAACCTACCCCATCTCTTTTTAAATAGTCATTACAATCTTAACACATTTATAAATTAAAAAATATATTTCTAAAATGATTTCATTTTATAGACATTATTTTCTGAAGTTTATTAATTCCATCAATAACTTTGAAGTGTAAAATGTCAAAAACTATGATGCATTCCTCAGTGGTAGGAATGCATCGTTTCGTTTCTTTGTGCAACATAATTGCCAATAAAACGAAACAAGGTAGCTTTATAAAACCAAATAACATATTATTTAATTGAAATTATTATGTGACTAATCATTTTATTTTCCTTATTAATAAATCTCTTGTATCGCAATATGAAAAATATATATTCTTATGAAATACTTAGTGACTTGTATCAGTACTAATGAAACATAACTGATGGAACGCTATTTGTCTGACAGGACAGCTGTTTGGAGGTTATAATTCTAACTAATTATTGAAACTTAATTTTTTTTTCTCTCGGAAACTATTAATTTCCGCGCTGTGATATTTGACAAGACGTCTATTTAGAAGTATCTCTACTCCCTAAAAAAATGGAACTTAAAATTCGACTGTACATAATGCAACGATCTGCCCCAGGATCAAAGTACATTGACGGTATTCCACTACCCAACATGACACGGCCACAAGCCTTGTCTTAATAAGCTGGCCCAGAGGGGTTTGGTAGGACACCCTATACACAAATTATACCACAAAATACACTTTACGCACCACTAACGAATGATTAATTTATTTATAACATTTATCAAATAACGTGCTATATTCATTAACATGTAAAACAGAATTTCTCTTCTGCCTTCCCTTTTTAATATTTCGACTTACTGCTATATCTAATCTAATAAATCATTAGTACATAAAAAAACTTAGTTTATTATACAATTATCCTCTTAAGAATTTCGTAATTCATAGTTATAGATAGTTTTATCTAGGATAATGTTACAAGATAGTAACGATGAGAGCTTTTATAAAGATATTTTCATTTATTATATGTATATCTTGATAGCACAGCAATATTTCCACGCCGTATGTCAAAGAAAGGTTTCTCTAACCCAACTAAGTATTGGTTAAGTGATAAAATATAGTGGATATAGTATCTTAATGTGTAAATTGTATCATAATATTTGCACCGAACTCAAATTGCATAATTTTATTAAAACCACATTCCTTATGTCTGCTTGAAACTACCCCCAATAATATATATTATATATTATTATTTTACGTCCAATCAATGCTTATTTTTTCCACCTGCATGTTACATGCCGCATTTGCGAATGATAAGCTAGTAAATGTTCGCTTGACGCTCCCAGGCTCATCCGACAACGAGAGAGATTCGGACTCTGAAACCGAACAAAAACCACGTGAGTATGCTTTTATATTACTTAGTATGCATGGTATTGTAGTCTGTAGCACGTACATCACGTAACTGATATATTTATATATATATAAACATATGTAAAATAATTTAGTCTATATTTAGGTACAGTCTGTCAAAACATAATATAACAGCTAACCAAATAACAAAGTCAGTCTTAATAAAATATTTTTAATATTTTTATTTATCACAATTATTGAGGTGATTTTAACTTCTGATAGTTTTATATTTTTTAGTAGACGTTTTTAAGATTAGCTTATGTTCGAAGCTTCTATAGTAAACGAGTTTCGGTGATACCGTTATGAAATCAATATAAATCATCAGATCGTCTGTCGCGAGCTGCTTCCGAGACGAAGGCGGTGTCTCGTCCCGCCAGAATTGGCAGGAGAGGATCTGTAGACGTTGGTGAGTGGAGAGACCAAATCAAACCGTAAAGTGCTATGTAACAGAATACTATTTTATTGTTAATTATTAATAATATTGAACTTTTAATAACAATTTCATTGAAATGCTTCAAAAATTGAAATTTTCGTATCAAATTTTCTAAAAATAATATAAAAAATGTAAATTTAAGACGAGAAGTTGTATAATCTTTGGTAATCTAATAAACACACCCACTGTAACAAGACCTCTCCCCCCTCAGGCGCCACTCCGGAGGCGGGTTCTCCTCTAGATAGTCCAGCCCGCGGGCGGCGCGCCTCCTTCACGCGCGCGTGTGAAGCACTGCACACCCCCCGGAGGAGACCCTCCGCTGATGTCAAGGTGCTCAGGTTTTTTTGTCAGTTTAAATTACAAAAGTAGCGTCCACATAAAGTTCCTGTATCAGTATAATTTACGGGCTATGTCCACTTCCAAGATATACTTCAACATATGGCTAAGAACATATTAGAAATATTAATTATTAAGGATATTCATTAAAATAGTACTTTATATAGTTAATTACGGACACGAAAAAAAAAATATCCAAACAAATAAGCATATTGAAAAATTAAGTTACTATAAAATTTAATGTAAAATCGTTTTGAAGTACTAATCTTACACTAATCCCTTTCCCCCAGGGCTCTCCCCTGTCGGAAGCGGAAGCAACCCCCCGGCGGTCGCGGCGCCCCTCCACCTCCAGCGCTAAGGCTGAAACCCCCAGGTCATGGTGTTGACAACAATAAAACTACACACTACTACTCCTCAGATATATGTAGACATTTGTCCTATCATATCAACGAATCACAAATTTACACTCGGGAAATGAAGAACAAAATATTTTTTTTATTAGATAATTCAATAAAGAAATAAATCATTCTGGTTTTAGTATGATATAGATGCGTTTCTACTGCCTATAACCACAAAACCTAGAAAATCGTTTCATTTCTGTTAACATGTTGGCTAACGACCCGTTAATTCGCTAACTCCCTGACTATTGGTCTAACACACACGTTGTGTTAGCAGCAGTCTTAAAACGTTAACCTAAAAAAGACGCATCTGCTGTGAGCAAGTCTCAGCCTTCTTACACAAAAAAATACACAAGCGTCTTGCGGCCACCATGAACATGTTAAATACTAAGAAAGTAATGATATTTTTATAATATTATATAAAATATTTATTTTATTTAAAGAATATATAAATATATTGTTCTTTAACGACTTTGTAATTTTACTTGCAGGTCCAGAAAGGTTGCGGATTCAAATAAGGAAACAAACGAATAATGTTATATTTATAAATTTTTGCTTTTGTTAATATTACCATGAATGTGTTATCGGTTTGCATTTATATTATTAAAAATAAGAATATCAATTTTGCTGTTTTATTTTTTAATATATTAAAAAATCACAAATATTTTTTATTGATACAAATTCAGTCGGTGACTCTTCCACTTGTATATTAATATCCAAGAATTGTTTTAATACCAAAAGATTACAGAACGCTTTGTTGAGATCACAGACAATAATATAGGTATTATTCTTAATTCTATTATTTAGAATGTTGCGTTTAGTAACTATTGGTGAATTTTTAAATGTATTGACTTTTTAAATAAATGCATCTAAATAAACTAATCTGGTGTGAAATACAACATATTAAGAATAGTGGACGTATTGCAATAATCAATTGACATTTACAAATACATATTTTAATAAATTAATTAATTTAAAGACTTAATATATTATCTTTTTTTATCTTCTTCAATGCTTTTGAGTGTTCTCATGTGATGTAACGCAGCGGCCTGTGCCGGGAGACTTTTTGATATATCTACTTCACCCAAATTAACATTTTTTAAAAACACGTGTCCGTTCTGGTCATCTTGTTTGTTCACTAGATTCAAGCAAATTTGTTTATCTTCTGCTTTTAGCAGCATCTCCTCCGTACAGTCGACGACTTCTCTCTTTCTTCTCGGAATAATATTGCCGTTCGCGATATCTTTAAGAATATTAGGTTCTTTATAAATGAAAGCACCATTTTGAACAATATTGTTTTTGATGTCTCCATCTACTTTATTTATTTTGTCATCACTAACTTTTAGTATATCATCGTGAGGTATGTTTGCATTGAGCACACTTTGTTGTACATGCTTCTGAATGCCTTCTCCTTGTTTATGTGATTGAGGTTCGTCCCCCACGTGTATGTGTTTAGTTTTTACATTTTCCATTACTTTACCATTTTCATTTACCTCTTTTGGCTTTTCTTGATTTGATTGTTTATTTATTTCTGATTTAATATTACTAATATTTGTTACTTCTCTTTTAATCGCTTTACTTTCTAGATTTTGTTTGACTAATGATGGGATATTTTGATTATCCTTATTGATTGCAGGATTATTTTGATTTTCCTTATCGACATTGTTAATTGCTTCATTATTTTCGTTTATTTTCCTTTCAATACGTTTGTCGTCTTTATTTTCATCCTTATTTTTAATAGCATCTAATGTTTCTTCCGCCTTTTTGGCAATATCACTCACAGCCTTGTTGACTATATTTTCTATAGGTTCTACGGGTTTTAAATCTTCATTTTTCTTTGGTTCATCAGAATCACCGACCAAACTTTTTATCGCTACATTAGCGATTTTCTGTATACTCTCAACGGCTATTTTTTTAGCTGCATTGCTGTCTGTCTCTTCTTTGTTTTTCTTCAGTTCATCTTTTGTTTTTTTTAACTCGTCTAAGATTTCTTTCTGTTCCTTAATTAGTTCTCTCTGTTCCTCACCGTGTTGTTTAATAGTCTCGATTAATTGTTGTTGTTTCATCATATCAAGTTTTTCTTGATTAGATTGTGGTTTATTTTCTTTAGGTTTTTCTGCGTCGTCTTTTTCGTTCGCTACTTTATTTTCTTTGATGCCGTTTGCAGTTTTTTCGACATTTAACGTCGAAGGAACGTTACGCGGATGCGTTTCAGACATTTTTTTTATTTCTTTCTGCGCTAATACTTGTTGAAGTAGCTTGCCGTTTTCTAAACGTAAGGCTGGCGGGGCCTTCTCATCGGAGTGAGACTCCGGCGGCACCGGGTTCGGAGGCTGCACCTCGGAGTCTTTTATGATTTGATCGTCCAGCTCTTTCGCTTCTCTATGCGAAGGCTCATCGCGATTTTGAGGTTTTGCCATCGCTTCTGTAACGGAGTAATATAAAATTATCGAATTTCTATTACACCCACATAGGACGGCTCCATTGCTGATTTCCTAAATGTTATTAAAAATACCGAAAAATACAAAACCGAAAAGACAACTACACCCACCGTCGGCCCTCTCCATCTTTCGGAAGAAATCGTCGACGATCCTGTCGATGTCCTCTCCCCGCTCGGGCTCCCGCTGCGTGTCGGTGCGCAGGTTCCCGTAGGAGCCCAGCAGCAGCACCAGCAGCCCCAGCGCCAGCACGGCCCTCGCGGGCGCCCTGTCCCTCGCCCCCCGCGCGTGCCTCAGCTGCAGCGCGGCGGGGAACACCACGCACACGAGCGCTCCGGCGGACGCGCCCAGCAGCCCCAGCACGCGCTCCACCGACGGCAGCGCCAGTCCGCACCACAGCGAGGCGCCCACTATCAGCAGCGTCAGCCAGCGGAAGGCGCGCGCAGGCATCGCCGAGCGGTCGCCCTGCCCGTGCGCCTGAAGTACACACGACTAGCAACTGAGGGATTCTCGGCCTCCGATGCGAGATCGATATACGGTAAACGGAGGCGACAAACTCTCGATATATTCATCTATATGTATAAAAACGAAAAACAATCTCTCGTCACGAAACCTCGAAAACATTGATTCAATAAAAATGAATTTAGCAGAACAGTACATTGTAACTAGAAGACGTCTACGGCGAAAGGACTTACCAAATTTTATTAGTAAAGGGGTGAAATATCTTTCAACTTTGTATGAAACTTCGTTACAATAATGACCACGTGAAATTTTAAATTTAAATTTGTTTACAAAAATAATATATAAAGGGCAAAATAGAGGTTGCAAATTTATATGAAATGTATAATTTTATATGAAGCGATGAAATCGTCACCTTTCTGGATCAGTCGTCAGCCTAAGACCTAGGTATAGGTGTGAGGAATCAATATGGAGCTTTATAGGTTCTTAGGAACACGGCTAAGCCACATGGCGACGCGACTTAAGCTAGTAGACATTTTCCAGCCATGGCAGAAGTCTACCATCGGCCGTGTGTTGACTCATTAGCACAACCTGAGGGCTATCGTTGTGGGGAATTTTTTCACTGACTTGAACGGTTCAGTCCATATTAAACTACGTCCACGCAAGCGGGGATAGTTTCGCGACGCAGCGCGCCCGAGACATAAACGTTCTATATGTTAACTATATGGGATACATTTTATCAATTATCTCGAAAACTACAATTACTATTCTGCTGATTTTCAATCCAGACCGGGTTTTGCTCATTATGCACATGTGTTCAAAAATTCGTGCGTGAAGATCGTAAATTGAAAGAGGAGTAGGGTAAGAAAGAGTTGAAAATTTGAGTAGTAAAGAGCTTCGCTTCGCTCAACTCAATACAATATATGCTATAGCGAATGCAAAACATATTCTAAATTAAAATCTTCGAGAACGCCAATAGGTCAAGGTCGGTTATACATCAAATATTTAATATAAATATTCAATAATATTTACATCTTACATTTTTTTTCTGAGATTGACAACACTATGAAAACGACGTAGCAGATGACTTTTCAAATGTCTCTCCATATTAATCATGCGTTGGTAAAAAAAAAATCACATTCACTAGTATACCAAATGAAAAATATTTTAGGACTTTCAAATCCAATAAATTTAGGTTTTTTCTACAAATTAAAGCGATAAGCATTAGAAAATGTAATACAAACGCTCGTAATCTATTCCTACATTTTATCGGATACTTACTGTCCTATAGAAAAATGAGTATAAACTCTCTCTGCAGGGAAATATAATTAGTGGGAAACTGAACGCAAGCGACATGACGAATCCCAGTTTTATGACGTCACTGGCCATGGTGGGACTCAGGCTCACTAACACATTGCCTGAAAATGAGAAAATATATTTTTTTCTTACTATGCTAAATCTTAATATATATATTAAATGACTTTTTGGAATTACATGAAGTTTATTGAAATTTTTAACCAAATATAGAGTATATTTAGTTAAAAACAAATTATTTTTATTCTAATGACGCAGCAGATCTAGTTGCTTAAACAAATATTAATTACAACAGCTGCTATATATACCTTGAACCAAATATTATTTCAATTGAGAAAATAATACTGTAATTACATTTGTATGTTATTATATTAATAATATATATTCAATTGATAGTAATCTAAATAGCACATATATATTTATTTTAGTGCACAATAATGTGACATCTGTTTGTGTAAAAGTATTTTTTTACGGGTTTTTATGAGTTATTTACTTACCTGATATTTCCTGTGACCCAAAGGCAATGTAACCAAAAACACCGAGGGTAAAATAAACAGCTGAACAAATATTAATAGCATTTTTTGTAACCAAACACATTTTGTCTAAAGATGCAGTCGGCCATGATTCAAAGATCTCAAATAGTTGCCTAAAATAATGATTTACAAATTTAATTTAGTTTTAATTGTTAAATTATTATTTTATTGTAATTAATAACTCAAAATTGAACAACATTTTTCCAGTAATAAAAAGAAAATATGACATATGTTACTTTTACTACACTTTAAGTAATTATAAAATTTAAAAAAATAACTGTTTAAAAGTTTGTTAAATATTTCACAAAATTTAATGTTTATATAGGTTTTCATTCTATATAATATCACTCTATTCTATATTATATTCACTCTATTATAATATATGTAAATGAATTTAAAAGTTATTATATAAACAAATCAAGACTTCATATTATCATTCATTCAATTTCACCTTACTTTCACTTTTCAACTTACGTCTGACAGAACAATGCCATAGAGAATATAGGCACACACTGCAGCACACCCGCCGGCTTCCACAACTCAATATGACTTGTCCAATCAGTAGAAACCATTTGACTTGTGGCTTCAGCTATCACCTGTGAAATACAGTATTGTTAAATATTAAAAAAAAAATTTTTGAAAAATTGTTATAAATTGTTTATGTATAAAAAAACTTCAAGATAATTAAATATTACTTGTTTCAAATCAAAAGTCAAATAAATATTAAATTAGTATTATTTATATTATAATATGTAAAGGTGTTAAAGATACTACATTTAATTGTATTGGTATATCTATTTTCACACCTATATTCCCTTATAAAATTTAAATACTAAATTGTGTATTCTTGAATCTCATTTATTTAATTATGGTAATTTAAATACCAACACACCTTTTCCATCAATAGAATTTTTTATATAGATATATTAAAATAAGACAAAGTCAATTGAACCTCACCTTAACAACTAAACATATATAAAAAGCAATTGTTGCTGCACTGACATTGCTAAAACTGTCTACATTTCTCAACAAACCCAGCGGTAACACACAGACAACAGATACTATCACCATTATTGAAGTTCTAGAAGAAAAAAGATACATTACCTATCATATAGCTATTAATAGAAATGTTTAATAGAAAACAAATATAAAATATATTTAATTCATTGATATACACAATAATAATAGTAAATAATATATCATTTTAATAATAAATTAACTGCAATATACCTCAGTATATCACTTTGATTGATATTAAGCATCTTGGCTATTATCTGAGGACCTAGATCTCCAACCACAACAAAATAAGCCACACATGTCCCCATCAAAAAACCTATTATACCCATTTCTATTGCTGTCTTTCCGGCTGTTCCGAAAACATGAAATGCTGAAATAGTAATTTATGAAATGCTGAAATATTATTCTTGTAAACATTTCAATTAAACTTGATGAATTGCAAAACTTACCTAAAAATTCATAATTTCGTCTTCTAGTTAAAATTGCAGATTTTAATAGAAAATAGCAACACAATCTGGACACCAAACCCATTACAATTAAAATTAAAGTTGCGAGTATAATGCCACACTAAAACATTTAAAATATTTGTTTTGTTATTTTTATTAGACGTTATTTCATATAAGGAAAGCAAATAGATTAGCATAGAATTTAGGTAATAAACTTATATGTTAAAAACCGATTGCGATCAACCTTAGATAAAATTTATTATTATTATCAATAGCTATTATTCGAAGGTTATTTATTTTTACCAGCAAAACTTACTTGTTGAAAACAAAACGGCATAGCAAGTATTCCAACGCCTATTATGCTGTTCGCCAGCGTGATGGATACTCCAGTTACTCCCATTGTAAAATGAATTTATTTACCAACTTTTTGATTATGTTTTTAAAATACATTCAATAACTATTCCTACATGTCGATTTACTGTTATGACAAGTTACTAATGACAAACTAACAATGTTGTTGTTTTTCAATTTGTCCAATATCAATTTAGATCAGGCAAAGATCGGAGACCATACAGCCTATTCTAATGTTATTCTTCTTTTCTCATTTTTTTCCACTTTAAGGCAATGCCTATTCATTCGTTGTTTTATAAATATTAAAAAATTGTCTTCAAATTTAAATGCTTTTAATTTGTTTAGTATATTAGGGCAACTCTATTCAATCGTATTTTAAAGTATTTAATCCATAAAGATATACACTCTCAATTTAAGAGGGTATTGTCTTGGTTTAATGCTCATTCGTTTTTTTTTTATTTTTTACATCTAGTTCGATAATTTTAATTTTTAATTGTTTTATTTTATATTTTACCACTTCTATAATTCTTGTATCGTATTTTGTATATATTTATACATATATGGAAAATTTTCAGTTTTTTAGTAGAATCTTTAAAGAGCGCAGTACATTTTCTATTGTTTCGTTATTGTCAAGCAATTCGTCAATCAGCACTAGCAAGCAATTGAAGAATATGTGTTCTAATGATTGCGATTCAGATTGACAAAACATACAAGTTTCAGATTCTGCCATTTTCATTCTAAATAGATGAGAATTAATCCGACAGGGACCAAGGCGTAAACGGAATATAGTCGTGAAAATTTTTCTGTTTTTAAATATTTTAGCTTTTGAAAACCAGGGTGTAGTAAAAATATTATCATGTATATCTGCAAACCACAAGCCTTTCTTCTCACTGTTGGTGCAAGAGTTAAACTAATAGAAAAATAGTTGTTTTTCTACTGTACTTTTGTTTTATGGTACAATAAAGATTTAAATAAATAAACAGAGCTAAGTTTATATTCTTTATAATTTCTCTTTCGCCATTCAATCATAATCGCTTAAAGTTGAAAATTTATATGACACTATTGAGTTTATGGATATGATAAGGTATTTAATTTGCGATGCCTGTTCAAATGATTTGCACTCACAAACTACTTAGTTAATGTATGAACAGGCTTTAATTAATTTTAAATCAATCGTCAAATCATACGGCTGTATATACGCAAGTTTCGTAAACGTCTTAAATTTTAGTTTTAACGAAATAGTAGATTGGATTGATTAAAAAATTAAATTATTTTTATACGTGTGAGACTAGTTAGGTATCATCGATAATAGTAAGTAATCTACCAATCATGAATTTAATACGTTTTGACATTCACAAGTGTTCGATGTCGATTTGAAGTGGAAAAAAACATAAATAAATTAATAAACATAAGTCATAAGTCATAAATATAGGTAAAAAAAAGAGATTCTTGGTTAGCACTATAAGATGTTATTTTTTGGTTAAATTAAAATTCCTATTTTCACTCGTTGAGAACGGTCTGCAAGGTAACTTTCCGACAGTTTTAAATCAACATTAATTAATAAAATTTATGTTAAATTTATCATGATTATAATAAAAAATGGCACTACTCAGGGGTGAATTTCAGGTCCTTTTTTATCCTAAGCTTACATTAAGGTTATACCTTATTACCAATAAATATAATATAAACTTGTTCGCTAACAATATTTTACTTATTTTTAAAGTAGACAGAAAAGATGTTTTTGATAACCATGGCTTAAACTTAAACTATAGATTAGTGGACCTTTCTAATTGTTTTACGGGAAATAACCAATTACTTAAATATAATACAATTATATGTAAAATTTTCTTAAACCAATATTCCCCAAATAGGCCTAAATTTAATTGTTAAGGACGTTTCAATTGAGACTGTTTCTAAAACTCTGAATTAAAATTTAAAAAGGACCGTTTGTCTCAACACGCTACATAAATGTATAAGTTTAGCTACATATACAGTTACAAAAATTATACAGGCAACCGATATCGCCACCTATAGGTTGGTTTATTTTAAATATTTCTATAGTGTTATGTCTTATTGCATTCTACTCTGGGGATCAGGAACAGATGTAGAATCTATTTTTAGTCTACAAACATTTAGCATTTCATGCTATATCCATTATGGGTAGTCAGGAGTCCTTTAATACTGTTTTCAAATAAACTGCAATACTTATAGTCAAAGAAGCTACAGTATAAGTATAGCAATATAAGTATTGTCAAGCTTAACCTAGATAAAGATTAGGTTAATAATCAGCTAACAATGTGGCGTATTTTGCTACGATAACTCGTTTCAATAGCAGTCGTTTGTCCAATGGCTGTGTTCAAAATTCTTGTCTTTACCGTTTATCTGCCAGGATAATTATGAAAATTAACATCTTAACATTATATTAATGTTATTTGTAATATCATCATTCGTAGCGAATTTTCCCTAAGGCGAAGCAGTACCTATTTATAACTCACAGGTAGATAATTCGTAGTTTTTTGTGTATCTGGTTTTCTAAAACATACTCGTAGACACGCAATTTTGGTCCAGAAAAATCCAGAAAAATTACTGCTACGTAGCGATTCTGGCTCTGTTTGTTACTACATTAAATTATATATTGAAGGATAGAAAAAATTGTTAGCGCTTTTTATATCTGGAAAAACGTAATGTACATATTTAATAAAACAGTAACAAAGTAATTAAGGTTTTTTTGTTTATTTGTTTATATATTTAAACTAAGGAACGGATTTTGAAGAAGTATGTATGGTTATAGATAATTATCTATAACCATACATACTTCGAAATGAACATGGATGTTGATGATGTACACTGCTTACCTACTTTAAAATACTACTTTGGGGGGGCTGACAAGTCCTCCGACGTTAATAAGCCTGTCATTATAGTGAGAAGCGCCCGAGTGAACCAAGTGTGACCCATGGCGCACGCGGATTGCCACCAGAACAACTTTCTGGGTTGAAAACATGCTCATCCGCATTTTCGGCCATGGCGATTCTTCCTGACCGAGGATGTCAGTATAAAGGGGGGCTTATGGTATTGAACCCAGTGTTACTTTATTCGGCTTAATTCGGCTATGGGGAGTTGCGTGCCTGTTCCCAGTCTGTATCCGGCCCAGTATCGGTTGCGGTGAACTACAGCCTGGATCTCGGACTCTCACGCATGTTGTTGGGACGTGCATGGTGAAGGGAACCAGGGGACAATGATGGGTGTCTGCTTAGGTATTTCATGGATATCAGGTGGGGGGTGAAGTAGTAGGGGTGGTTACTCCAGGTGTGATGTTGGGGCGGATTCGGAAAGGCAGGTATCGAAAGGATCCTACGTAACTTGGTTGTATTACACGGCCGCCGTGGAAAGGCTTTACTCGTAAGACCTTAGTCATTATATTTGAAAAGCTAAAAGATTTTGCTTTTTTAAAGGTGAAATTTAGAAAAGAATCTGAATCATCATTTATAATGAGATTTAGTATTTTAGGCAATATTCCGATATTCTAATATTTTTTTCTCGAAATTTGAAACAAAAAATAGTAAGTCGAATGAAGTGATGTAAATACAATTATAATAAAATATTACACTCCAATTAATTTACAAAACAGTATTATCCAACGTTCATATATGATAGCCTTGAAAAAACCTATTTGATTATTTCATAATCGATTATATTTAAATTCTATTGTTTATATTACAGGTATAAAATAAATATAACCTTACTTGAAGAAACTATGTACATACACCAATGAGTTTAAAATTAAAATAATTTAACACAAATGAATAAAAAATTAAGCCTTTTTCTTTATTTCGAAGTCTTTTCATAAAAATGTCATTTGATATGGTTGACATAATATTTGTTCCAATATAGGTACTACTTATACACACACACAGACACACGTTTTACGACTTAAGACTTCAAAGGGCCGTATCGACGTCTCTAGATTTAGTCTTCAATTTCAATCATTTAACAGCAACACAGAATATTTATATTAAAAATGGACACAAAGCCATCGAAAAAAAACATTAAACTGTTATAGTATTACACATTTCATTATCTATGTAGATAATAATGGGCATAAGGGATTTTGAAATAAAACTGTTAGAGAAAAGGTCGGAAATTTTTGTCAGAATAAAACAAAACAATGTTCACGTTTTAATCATTTATTTGTCTACATACTTAGGTTTCCTCTTTGGTAGTACGATCCAGTATTACATTACATCTAACAGCAAAACAATTCAAATCGAAAAATATAACTTAGGATGATAAAATATTTGATATTTCACTCCAAATCATCAGGCGGGTCTTATTCTTTGGCTAATGATACTTTGACACTTGGCAAGATATTTCTTCATTTGTAAATTTTATATCTGGATATAGCATCTTTACTATTGTATTTCCACACATACATTATTTCCTTACATAATTAAATAGCTGTATGAATAAATATAACTAAATTATGATATGTTCAAAGTAAAACATGGCGTATTCTGACTTGGTTATAATAATGTTATTGACAGCAGTTACAAAATAACATTATATTTGAACCTACTTTTACTAACGTCCAATTTTGATAACTACATAAACAATGGCTGAAGTTGTCCTTATTTGTATATTCGCTAATGATATATACTTTTAAAACAATCATTTTTAAATAGGTCATTTCATAATAACATGTATTTTATTATATTTTTTAATAATACAATTATGTATATTTACCGAAATTATGTATTTTTTTCCAGATCGTTTGATTAAATATACCCATAAAGTTTAGAAAAATAAATACCAACGATAAAATTTGGATTATGTTTCGATGAAAATAAGGTTTTTTTTTTGTCATAGCCGCGTGAGATCTGTGGCAAAATCACGGGATGGGGCCCTCCATTCCCTAATAGAAATAAGCCCAAACGGCGATGCATTTATTTTTATTTCTCTTATAGGTAAATGAAGTAAATAAAACGTAAAACTAATAAAAATACAAAAATCTTCTAATAATAACTCCTCATTTTCTCGCGAGTTTTTTGTTACGGCACTAGGCATGATCTTTCAATTAGCTAGTAAAAAAGTATATTAAATTATGTAGTAATACACCTCGATACAACTCGTATTCATTTATTTGTTGTAAATTTATATTTTTTTTATTTTATAAATTAAAAAAATCTGAAAGATTCCTATCAAAATGATTGTTTTAAATAAATAATTGATTAAGTCAAATGTAACTATCAAGCTTATTATTAAATTCATAACTAAACAATATCTTAAAAAACGTTTCATGCGGACACATCATTATACACATCAAATATAATTGATTTGACTAAGAGAAAGCTAAGTTTATATATGTTTAAATATTTTGCAATATCGAGGGCAAGGTACAAATTAGAATTCTTCATATATTGTGTAAATATGTTCATATTTATATGTTCTTTACAAAACAATGATTAATAGTATATTTTTAATTGTTTTAATTCAATTTATACCTTGACTCCAAACAAGCATGCTATTACATAATAGACAATCATAATTATAGATACTGAATCTTTTATTAGCTATGGACCTATTGGCCATCAATTTTGAAAAAAAAATTCATCTACACCAATTTCACAAAAATTTACCTAGTGAATTAAAAACTTAATAGCACTGGTGTAATTATTACTTTCCAAAACAATTAAATAAAATTAAACCAGTTATTTTAAACTTATACAAATAAAACGCTTTATTTTAGAAATATAGTAACAACTAATGGCACAAAACATTCAATTAAAAATATACTACGTATAACATTACTATGATCTACAATTGTTATAATAATGAATTATTTATATATTTTTTCTTCTAACATCTGTTCCCAAGTCCCAGTCTCAGATTTTATTACCGGGCAAGTATCTAATAATTTTTTTTTATGAGAAGCATATGGATTAACCATGAAAAAGTATTGTTATAATATTACTCTATTGTCAATATATTATAATATAGTTCAACTAATTAACTAAAATAAATAGGGACTAAAATCAAATAAATTAATTAATAACTTTGGAATAATCACTTTTTGTTTTCCTATGGCAAGTGTTAAGTATTTTTAATATTTTGTAGCTTTCACAAGAATTTTGTTAAAATTTTCCTAATAATTATAAATATAATGAAATAAGATTAAAATATCATAATGTTTAAAATATCGTTTAGTAAAATAACCATAATTTAGAATAAAGATCTTTTATAGGACAATAAAATTCTTAAATTTATTATTTAAATGTGATGTTTAGTGTATATTCATATTTATATATATATCATTGGAACAACCTAAAAAATCTCTGGAGAACTTTCTAGGATGTTAATGAAATTTAAATAAAAAATAAATGATCGCCTTTTCAATTATAACATGATTTACTTCTTGTCATCTGTTAATAGTACCAGTATATCCTCCATACTTTTGTTTTCCTTTTTAAATTTTTCCATTTGTGCCTTGGGGACTGTTCCATTTAACAAACTCTGAATATTTGTCTTCAAACGCTTAAGTGCAGTGACGGAAGCATCTCTGGAAGGTTCTTGTCCCATTGCCTCAAGGGACTCTACTAATAGATCATCTATTAGTCTTTTGTTGAACCCTGTCATAAAATTAAAGGTTAAATATCTGTACTTTGGCCCATTTTAACCTACTCCTTAATTAATCTTAATATAACTTAATTAGATTGTAAACAATATTGAGCCTCCACCTTCAAATACAAATCACAAAAACCAAAGTCAAAAACGAGACACAATTGCCAAACATTTCATTGAAGCCCTTCACCAACCGACACCAGTATTATAAACGAAATGAAAATGAACTCACTCATATACCCAGTCTTGTTTGTTGATATCTGCTTCATATGGTAAGTTTTGCTAAAATAAACGAAGATCAACCTACAAAATGGATCATGCCAAACACTTTTTGTGGTCTTCACAAAAGCATACAGCACACAAAACACTCAAGATTTGCAACCCATGAGAAAGTCTGCAGTGACCAATGTTTATGCACCTATATCAATGAACACATATTTTATGGAAGTGCACATCTCAAAAAATATCATGTTAAGTGTCTTGATGTCTATGGATACCTAATGAATTTCAGACCAATGAAATACATTTATTTTATTGGACAACAGGAATCTATCTGTTGAAGTATTTTGTGATTATGTAATGGATGTGATACATAAAGTGTTCTCATATTGTTTATTCGGAGCGCACAAAAAGCAATATAGTTCACACTGGTTAAAAAAATAAATATCAGTGCATTTTTGTATTATGTGAATATAATAAACAAAAAATTACGCACCTAAGTATTTCAGTTTTTCTTTGGTAGCAATCATGGTAAAGAGGAGCGCCAATAAGTACCTCATTCTAGACAAACTCATGGGAGATTCTACAACCTCTTCCTCTTTCACAGTCACGGAAGCCTGAATTGTTTCTTCAAAAGACATTTCTTTTTCTGGTTTACACTTTTTTGCATGATTTTCAAGATCAGCCTTCAATTTGAAAAACAGTTTGCATTTTTGACATCTATAGGGTTTTTCTTTACCATGAATTTTCCGCATATGAGATTTCATGTGCGGTAGTTGTGAAAATGCCAAAGGACACATGGCACATTCAAAAGGTTTCTCTCCAGTATGCCTCCGTATATGTAACCTGAGTGCATTAGAATGAGTAAAAGGTCTATCACAAATTCGACAAGGATATGGGCGATCTCCTGTGTGTGAACGACGGTGAACAGTCAGCTGAGTGGACTGTGTGAAGCACAGACCACAATCTTGACATTTATGAGGGCGATGTTTCTCATGGGTGCGCATATGCTCAGTTAAATGCCCTCTTAAGAACTTCTTACATATGGGACACTGTATTCTTACACCAACATGACAGATTTGAACATGACGTCTCATAGAGTTATTTCTCAAAAACTCCTTGCCGCAGTGTTGACATATATAATCTTTTACTTTTAAGTGTGTTTTAAAATGAGCAGTTAATTTGTTTCTGCAGTCAAAGCTTTGTTCACATATAATGCAGTCATAAACCCCACTTACTAAATGCTGCTTTTCATGTTGCATCAATTCAACTTGCTTTTTAAATTTCTCTTTACAATAAATACATTTGAACAACTCTACAGGCTGAGTGTGGCTAGCTATATGCATCACTAAATTTTCTTTAAGCAAAAATGTTCTATCACACATATTGCAAATATAATGTTGACTCCAATCTGGATGTTGTTTTGTTATATGAGCTGATAAGTAAGTGTTTTTACTGAAAACTTTCTTGCAATGCTTGCAAGGATAACTTTTTGATTTGAGATGTATATACATATGTCGTCTTATGGAAGCTTTAGTATCATATGTTTTTTGGCAGTAATCACATTCAAAATCTCCTTTTTGTTTTCTTGCAGATGGTTTTGTCTTAACTTTATTTTCCAAATCTATAAATATATTTTTATTGTGATTAATATTGTTATTATTTGAACTATTATGCTCATCTACTTCCACATTTTTCTTTTTATCATCAATGAGCAACTCACTCATTAAGATATTATTACAAATTTTCAAATTACTTTTGTTTTTGAGTTTCAAATGACCATGTTTGGTCAACAATGTATCTTTGGTTACTTGAATTTCTTTCTTATGTCTTGCATCTCTTATAAGCACTCTGTCATATAATTTATCTTTAACATAACAATTCTTAACACTTTTTAAATTAGATTTTTTATCATTATTTGTATTACATGACGATTTTTTAATTTTACCACTCCCTTTAATTTTATTCGACGCAGGCTTAGATGAGTTGACTCTTATCTTTACGTTAGCCATTATGTGAAACTAATACAGGTTATCATCCATTAGTAAGCTTACACTTTATTTTTTAAACAAAAAGCGAAAGACCACCACCAGCGGAGAGTAAACCAAAATTAGTAATACGTTTACCTCGTATTAATGATTTTTACAAGTGACGTGCCCTCAGAGCGAGTACTTACATGCACTGTTTTGTTACTTCATAATCATCTCTAACTAAAGCAATCGGTTACGTGCATTGATAACGATGTACTAATGTGTGAAGGACGAAGCCTCTGCCTTTTGTCTTAAACAAATACGACGATTACCTTGTTCTATCTTCTAACAATGAACTATCGATCCATAATAACAACAACCTCGATAAGTTTTTAACTTTAAAATCTACATTGTCTCAGCATTAACGCGATGTAATTATAATTTTTAAGTTTGGGACAGAATAGCAAACACAATTATAGTTTCAAGAAAATTAGCCGCACGGATCACTTTGTTTCACGAAACGAATGTCAATTACTCAATTTACAATTGTCAATTTGAACAATTTCAACGTCAAGTATAGTAATTTATTTGTTACCAGTGCCATCTACCGTATACCTGAATTATTATAACTTTTTTGCTTTGCAATGTTATTTTTATCACAATTTTTTTTAATAGCATTATGATTTACACTTTATATAAATACCATAGTTTTGGTGCAAATAGACAAGCTACATGTTAATATTGCAGCATATTACTTCATCGCGTTTTATTGCAGTACGTTCTTCGTTATTAGATTTATTTCCTACTATAAATATAAGCTTCACTTCAATATTGTAGAAATATCAACAAACTTTGCTTAACTATTAACACAATATCTAACCCAAAAGCAATCAGTGCCTTCAGAGAGCGCACGAGAAGTTGTCTTTAAAGGAAACAAATGCACACAGCTTGATTTAATTTTAACTCAAATGTCACGTGGTTAGTTACGTGTTGTCGAGCACTTGGTTACAGATGTAATAACACGCTACTTAATTATAAGAAGCCTTGAATTACAATTAATGTTCGATTTTACCCTAAGTACAACATGCCATCGATTTGTATAAAGAGGTAGGTTTTTATCTATAGAGGTAAAAAATCGTTTTCAACGTTTTTTCTCACAAAAATTACAATCAAGCCAATAGAACTAGAGCCATTTCATTTAAAATATATATATATATATATATTAATTCAATTCAATTTCTAAAATTCAATGACAAATTTATGATTATCAAAAATACACCAAAGCTCATAATCTTCTTCCAAATTATAGAATTAATACCTCATTCATATGATTTTTATAATTAATATATAAAAAAAAGCGTTGAAGTCTTTATTACTAGTTAGCTAACGTCTAGTATTAAAAAGACATCAACGAAGATGCCTAATATTTGTTAGAGTAGTTTTTCTATACTGTACAAATTTATCAGAATATCGTGTAAGTAAATTATTGTACTGAAATATAATAGGGCCAAAAAAACACACAATATATGATTTAAAAAAAAAAGGATTTGATTTTATTTTGCATGCTGTAAATTTGTTTGAATTAAAAATTAATTTAGCAGCACTGTCAGTTTTTGATTAAGCTATCATGATATTGACCAATCAGGTTAACTTTAAATAGTGTTTTTCTTTAGCAAGTAAATTGTAAACTGTCATTACCATTATGTAAAATATATGTATTAATATATATTGTTCATTGCAAAACTACTTAAATTACGCATGTAAAGTTTCCAAATTACGCTGAACAAAATTAGATACGTATAAAATATATATTTTTCAATTGAACAATAGTCTGCTTATGGGACAATGACAAAGTTTAAAATGAACCACGAATCTGTGTGGCCATGAAATTAAATACACGATAATGATAAATTATGTTGATTTTAAATGTTTGCATCTTTTTCTCTCCCTGCTTTTTTTTAAACTGCAACTGACTACAACAATTAATTATACATGTTACAATTAAGATACATATTGTATAAATATGTGACAAAGATAAGATGCTTTTATATACTGCAAGTGCATTCCTATCGCGCAATCGAGAAAATTGTAATTCCTAAAATATTAACGTTAGTACGTTGGTACTGGTAATTGTGATTTCTGATACTTTAGATAATTATATCAAGTCAAAAACGTTGTTTTCGTTTACTACGCATGTCCTAAATTCCAATATAATTAAATAATTTTAATTAAATCGTGCGAAAACTAAGCTAGAACCTCAATTTTATCTAACGATCTGTAGCATTTTTTCAGAGTAAATATTTCCTGGCTCTACATTGTCGACTGTTATGTTCTATTGCTTTCCCCATTGTTCGTTTACAATGGCCGCCTTGCCACATCCATCTGCTGAACTCGTACCATTGACATCACATTACTTATAGTTCTTATAACAATAATATAAAGACTAAAATTGCCTACATTATGTGACCGTTCCTAAGCTTGCACAATTATTACAATGTTTACTATTGAATGACGTCAAAACTATATTTAACCGTCACTGTAAAAAATAATTATTATAAACCAAGATAAAAGATGACATTATAAAAAAACACTTAAATAAACATCAAATAATCAATCTGTATAACGGTTTCGTAATTTATTTCTAAAATTCACATCCGTTTTCACAGATAATAAATTGATAAATGATAATATGATTAATAGTATTATTGACTCATTTAGGGAACGTTGCTGGTGTTAAGGTTTACAACTTGGTAATATGACTCTTATACAGCTTCAGAAACTGCAACTTAAAAAATATACCTTCAAAAAATTTTATCTTGAAAAAAGATCAAGTTGTTTTTTCTCGTGTTTGAGGGACACTTCTAAACTAATATTAAGTACTTAAAAATAAAATGTTACCTCTTCACAAACCGCATCATAAATTTAAATACAGATAAGATACGCCATAATGTATGATATTATTTAGTGAAGTAAGCATGGAATTGTAATATTTTAATGTTCTTGTTGTTTTAAATCCAACTAACAATGTAGTTAGGTAATGTTTATACAGTTTTGAAACGCACGAATTCCTTTAAAAAATACGTAGGTAAGAAATTACTCAATGTTGAAAAACTAAAAAAAAATTATAGATTAGCATCATATTGTAAAGATTAGGTTTAATATATATAATCAATAATTACTTATTTTTAGAGACCTCTTCTATTTTTGTAACAAACTGTCTCACATTATAAAATGTAATCAAACAAATTACGTTTATTTCAAGTTCCTATTGTAAATAAAACTCAAACTAATATTTGTATTTTTTACTACAATTCTGTAAGTTTTTAGTAACAAATGACTACCTACCTACTATATATTTAGTCAGACAAAAAGTTCTTTTAATAATAAACAAAAGATGGCATAAAATAATTTCCAGCACTTATTCCGAAGTTTGTTATGTAAAATTAAAATTAAGCAAAAACAAAAATAATAACATATTTACAGGACAATAATTAATTTACATCTGGTCATGCCCTTCATGCAATTGATTTGAATATAAGTAGTATCCAGGCATTCGAATATTCTTCAGGTATTGTTTTATATTCAGCGCTCTTCATTTCTGAATAACTATATCACTATATAATACTCATTAATCAATTTAATCGTACGTTAATTAATTATTATTCCATAAAATTTTTTAAACTTTATCCTTTGTTGAATCAATTGCTTGAAATTTTGTAAACAAATATTTGAGTGTATTTAATTTTTATTCTATTTTTTTTTCTAAATAATGGGAGAGGTTTTTTCGATCTTTCGACCAATCTTTATCTATTAGTTTATTCCATCCTTATTCCATCGGTTTTGTCAATTTGTTGTCTATCCGGATGTAAACGGTTAAAAGCAATTCTAAGTTACTCAATTATCTAATGCCGACGACGTTAGCTCGGGTCACGGCTTTCTGTGGATAATATGTTAATATTGACACGACCTACTTATTAGTTATGATTAATTTTACGTTCTCAACACTTGAGTCATTTTTTTGACGTATATATTTTTTAAATTTGAAATATCAAGGCACTTGCTTAATCATTTTAACTATATACAAAAGAAAAGTACGTGAACAAATTGTTATCTTATCTTTAATTGCTACCATTTAACATATAATCTGTTTATCAATAAGGTACACGTAGAGAACACGTGTGTATCTAAATGTATAGTTATAATTTCGAATTACATTTCGTAAATATACATTTTAAACTATAATAATACCTTCATATGGTATTAAGTGGATTTTAATATAACAATTATAACTATAAGTTTATATATGTTTTCAGACTTTTGAGTAAAAGAAATACATTAACAATTATTAATGTTCTGTGGTTTCTGACGCTATCAGTATGATAACAGAGTTCGGTGTACAAAGATAACAAAATTCTCACAAGAGCACTGAACTTTCTTTGCGGACAATAAAGAAAATAGACCCACCAACCTAATTTCTATAATAACGTTACACTCTACTTGCCGACAAGGTGAGATGTCGTCAAGCAAAATTACCGTCGCCAAAGAAATTAAGAATAATAGTTTGAAAACAAACGATTTTTTGAAATTATGTAACCTTATTTAAAGTGTAATAATAGTCTATAAAAGAACAATAACGAAGATGAAAACCAATATATTAACAATAATTTAAATTTTATTATATTAATATAATATTCATACTGCTTTTATTTATTTATTTAATGTCGACACAATGTCAATCCTCACTTTTCTGTCTATTAGTAATCTCAGAGAATAAAGCCGCACATAAAAAATCAATTGTCGTCTCATTTAGAAGAGATTCAGCCGTAGATGTCAAAAAAATAAGAGAACAAAAACAAAAAATATGAATGACTTGTTTTACAATGAAATAAAATAAAAATAAAACGTGTCGACAGTCAATCTATAATATCTGTTGAATAAACGCTAAGTTTCGCGGGCGACCTATTTGTACCAATATATATTATATTAGTACCTTACTAATGTAATAAAAGTTAATTACTGTTTTTATTAAATGCAATCATCTTAAAAACTAGCAAATCGATTTAAAATAAATCTTTCGGCAATGTCCTATTTGCCTTTCTATTACAGAATACTATATAACGTCAAATTACGGGAATTATTACTATACTATAGCAGTAGAAAGATCTAGGACCAATGACAGTTTTTTTTAACCTGGGTTCGATTACTAGGTTTTCACTCGAGTTCTGATCGATTAGCGCTCGTATGTAGTCCACGCATATTGCTCGCGGGTCATATTCATATATATAATTTTTACTATTAGAAATAAAACTATTTTTTACGGATTAAAACTCGAGTATAATTTGGTTACATTTTAATTTTAACCTGACGTTTCGAATGCTTTGCAGCAATCGTGTTCACGGGTAGACGTGATGTGTCTGTCAACTTATATGTCTAAATTAACTCATACACATCAAACACACAATTTAGCTTTTTTCAATAAATCTCAATATGATTAACTTTTTGGAATAGGTCTGTTCGCTGAATTTTGTCTATTTTTGGGGGAAAATAAAAGCCATTTACCTCTTTCACAACTAACATTGACGTACTAATTAGCAACGATAAATTTTTTTAAACAAACACCAGTGATCAAAGATAAGACACATGAGAAATAGTGCATGGGGTAAAAAAGAGAATCCAGCCTTCTCCGTCACTATCTAGAGTTGCCTAAGCAAATCTAGCACGTTTGTGACTGGCTTGTCACCAAATGTCTTATAATTATCTCATCTTCGCTCTAATAACGTTCTAGTCATTCACCTTTATAGCGACATTGCAAAAGTAAATACCTGTACCATCTACATAGTTGCTTCGCGTGGAAAATGCCTGAAGAACTATTAACTTTGAGCGGGGATTGTTTTCCATTGAGTGCACCTCTTATGGTCTTCTAAGAACCATATTTTATTTCTCGTTTTAGATTCGTAGTGAGTGGCAGTCATTGTCTGTCTTCGCGCCAAATTTTGACGGTAACTTTTTCTCACCTGTCTTACGCTTTGAATTCTAAGTTGTTTTCATGTCAATTAGTTGCAGTGAAAATGGTGAAATTTTGGTGGATGTTCATGTTGTTTGCGAAGACGGCTTCGGCTAGTGATAATGAACTACCGGGATCTGAGTCTGAAAAATGTAAGTTTGTGGTTGCTAAGTCCATTTCTTAGTTAATAATAATGTAACTAGTTTAACAATTGTGTATACACAGTAATTCCTATGAAAAGTATATCTAATACCAAAACCAAAAAAAAAATGTATTGAATACTTCCCGTATACTTATATACAGTATACTTGTATTCTCAATACACTTGTGTTTGATCTCATCCACCCCGGTTCAGGTACAATATATTAAGTAAAACAAATGAGATTTTATTTTTATTTTATAACATGCATGTATGCATGCAACGAATCAACCGATTTTATTTGATTCTCTTTTCATGCATACCGCAATTTATTTACATTTATTTCGGGCTTCAATTGACAAGTGTATAATCCTCATGTATGCAAAATAAAAAAAAACATAGAAATAATTATATTTTCACATTTTAGTCTATCGATTTATTAACTGGGTGTTTTTTAAAATCTATATAAACATTGAAACACCTGTTTTTATCTAATGTTGTAAATAACATTAATGTGTCTTATATCATTTTGAGTTTAAGTGAAATGAAAAATAATTTAATGAAATGTAATTAATTATATTAATTTTGTGATATTCAGATAGTCAGCAGATAGATACCCCTAAAAAGGGACTATTAACAACTTATAAGTAATCATGATTGACCTAAAACGATATCTTTTTAATTTGGAAAACACATTTATATAAGTTATAATCGACGTCTCCTATGATACAATTTTATGTTAACGATATATGAATGATATAAATATATATTAATGATGAAAAGTAAAATCTATCGATGCGAGATTGAAATTAACGTGCAAAAGTGTTTTCTACAACTACACAGATTTTTTCAATTTTCTGTATCTAAAATTCGACCAGGACCAATATTTTATCTTAATTTTGTTAGATGAACAGAAAAATTTAAGCAGATATACCAAAACACACTTGGTCGTCTTAATTAGCTACTAATTCCTTATAAGGTAGATAATAGACAGCAGACAATAGAAAAATATGGCAATTAGTATTCTGAGAAATCATTTCATTTTCTATTAAAAACACGGAAAAAAAAATTACACAATCTATTATAATAAGTGAATTTAAAAAAATACCCACGTTTTGAATTTATAATCACACGCTTTCTATTTCAGTTCCTACATACTTTTCTGTATGTTTTTAACAATCTTTTGGATATATACAGTTAAATAAGTTATAATATTTGTTTTATAATATCTGTTTCTGAAAATCGTAACATTCAATATAACCTAGTATTTTAGCCGTAGAACTAGAATTTTCGATTTATTATTAAGGACAAATATTATTACTCACTAGCTTCGCCACGCGGTTTCACCTGCGTTGTAATGCGGACTTTATATTGAGTACTTAAACCCTATATAGTATTTTCTTAGATTTTCACGAGTATACATTTGAAATAAAACTATTTTTAAAGGATTAAACTCGCGTATAATTTTGTTTACATTTTAATTTTAACCCGACATTAAAAGACGTGACATTTATATCTCGTCTATCCGTGAACATAATTGATGCAAAGCTTTCAACGCGAGTTTAATCCGTAAAAATTAGGTGTATTTTTGTAGTAGATGATCTTTTATTCTACTTAAGCATACTGTCACCACATGCGTTTGTAGTAATATAGTGGCGTATATTCTTAGTGCTAAATAGTCTAGCCTTTTTTATGAACATATCTATCGTAATTACAATATTTTTTCTTAAATCCGTTCCGTAGTTTCGAAGATTACTTTAAACCAACAAAAATTTCCGCTTTTTATTTACTATAGAGTTTGTGAAAAGAAGTAAGTAAATTTCATATTGACATGAAGTAATAATGAATAAATTCAAATATATCCAAATAATATGCACTTCGCTAAAATGACTCTTCTTGTGCTAACTCGTTTTAATAAATTATTAAAGAAGCGGTTTTAATAAATTATCGGTTGGGCGTTACAATTAATTGTATTAGATATTCTTGCTTAGGTCTCATATATTAATAAAGTATAATTTAAGATCAAGACTTGAATTAGTTTAAATTCATCATTTCACGGGCATAAGCACGAGACAATAGAAGTGAAAAGGTAGGATCTCTATGGAAAATAATTGCAACTAAACTTTCCTTTTTTTATCTTGATACATTTTATGATATCTTTTATAAGGCAAGTCTATTTGTTTTAATTTTATTACCAATCTATTTTTATAGATATATGATAAAATAGTAATGCAGTCATCACATTGTACAATTTAGCACGGGGGGCAACTAGGGTAGGTACCCTATTAGGTAATAATATGGTATTCTAAAAAGGCTGTTAGAGCGTAAAAACTGGGATTTAAAAACTATTTATGTGTGTATTAACGTTTTTCACGCTCGAGTTTTGGGGTCATATAGTGCGTACTAAATTAAATCTTCTTTCTTTTTAATAATTGGTATGTCTTGAGTTCTTGATAAAGAACTCTTCATTTTCTGTTCATTTATTTATTTAAAGTTTCCTTCTCACACAAAATCCGCGCTTGCTACTTGTTAAAACTAAATTATTGTACTTGACCAATAAAAAGAACTTAAAGGTATTATTTTTAATATCTTACAGCTTCCAGATTTCTTCCATTATTCGAAATGAAGAGATACGACAGACCTATTGGAAGTGGCCTGCAACCGTTGACTTCTGTTCCTGTGACTGGAGAGAGGTGTTCATCCCGACTCGAGTCTGCCTTAGATCAACTGAAACGCAGGAAAAGAAACCAACCAAAGAGCTTGGATATGCCATTGGTATTAAATAGAAATATTTTTTTACATCATTATCTTTTTAATTTCTTGTGACCCAACGGTGGTCACGTAAAACTATATATTATAATACTTAACTAACATTAAAATAATAAAATGTTGTTCCATCATTATAATTTAATAAAGACAGATACATCTCGTCTTCCCGTGAACATGATTGCTACAAAGCATTCAAAATGTCGGGTTAAAATTAAAAAGTAACTAAAGTTATACGCGATTTACAGCCGTTACCGTTACAGTTACCGTTTTATTTATAATATAATAAGTACTTAATGTTAAAATGTTTGTTACAGAGCCAAACTATCGATCTCAACGGTTACAGTTTATATCAATCAATGAGGAGTGCTCCGATAGACATGTACGTTACAAGGATGCGTGTACGGCTCCCTCAGAACAGCAACTGGGTTAGAGTTGAAAAATGCTATTTCGACCCTAGAAATGTATCTCTGGACACGATGCTTCTTTTCCACGATCTCACAATTAGTGGTAATGTCGATTTATATGACGTCAACGAACTTGATAGAACAATACCACCAAGTCGAAGATTGAGAAGAAATCATGCAGATGGTCAATATCACCATCATGCTTACCCAATATCACGTGGAGCTAATGGATGCAACATGATATTGAGGTTACGAAAGGCTGGCATCGGTTTTCACACCCGCCCTCTTAATCAACAACCTGGGAAGTTCAACGTAAAGACAGATTCAGAATTCGTAGAACCAGGTTTTATTAGTGTATATGCATATGGTTGCGAAAAATATATCAACAAAAATGGTGTGAGGAATAAAGATAACTTACCATTGAGGCGACGGAAGAGATCTGATGAATTCACTTTTGAACCCAGTTTAGAAACTCATTCAGAGGATGACAAACTGGATGGTAGATCTTCTGATAATTACGATGTTCTATACGAGCCGAACAACAGAGTAACTTACGAAAGAAGCAAACTATTCCGACCTGAGGATAACTTAGATGAAGCCGAGGATATTTCACGAGAAATGGAAGATATATTTACGAAAGGAATACGAACATTATTAACAACGTATATGAAGAAGGAATTACAACCAGCAATCAAAGACACTTTGATGAGAAATATGGGCTATGTCATATCATATGGATAAATATTGATATATAATAACAAATGTATTCTTGAATTATCTGTCTTATTGCAAATTCTACAATAAAATGTAAAAAGGTGTGAAATAAATGGTAAAAAATAGAAACATATATTATATATTTGTTGAATTGTATATTAACACTTATTATATAACAAATCTTTAAAAAAACTATCACAGAAATTATTACTTTAATTGGCAAGCTCATAGACTATTCAACTTATTAATTACAATTTCAAATAAATAATTATTTATATTTTAATATTAACAAATAATTTCTTTGGTATAAAGGAATAAAAAGAATTCATTAAACCTATTAAATAATTGATTTCCTTATTAATAGCTGTATTCAAATTAATTAATACAGAAACATTTAAAAATAGGAGATTTGTAAATTTAAAATGAAAAAGATATTTCTATAAATCACACTATAAATCACACAACACAATTTTAATTCTGAATTCTTAAAATTAAATATTTAATTTCATCATAAACAGCAAAGTGTAATGCTGATGCCACTATTGCTTTTAAAATACTAGGGCCATATCCTTTATACAATGCTAGAATACCTTCTTGGCTAATAGTTAATTTAATACAATGAAGGGATCCATTACAATATATTTGACGTCCAAAATACTGCCTATGTTGCTGAAAACCTTGTATTTGTAATCTTTTTTTCACTACATCAAATGGATATATGGCTGTCTTTGATACAAAACCAGCTATGCCACCAGCTAATAGATTGGCAATTAATGTAGATTCTACCACTGACCCAATGTGTTTTTCTCTCTGAAAGAACTCCAACCTATTTAAAAAAGTTTCAGTAAATAATTTATATACTGCAAATTGTATACCAGCATGAGGTGCTATCTGAGCTATACTGGGTGTTAATCCTTTAAACAAGGCTCTAGAACCCTCATGTTTTATTGTATTTGAGAATACATTAACAAATCCATTATATACTTTATTAGTCTTTTGTTCAGCTATTAACCTAGTCCTAACAGTATCAAATGGAAATGAAATTAGAGTAGCAATTGTTGCAGCCACTGCGCCATTCGAAAAATTTATTGAATTCCTGTTTGTCATATAAAACTCTGAATTTGCTTGCCGGCACATTTGGGTTAGCTTTTCAAACATTGAAAATTGAACAACTCCATAAGAAATTGAAAGTATCTGAGCCGGTATATGACCACTCCATAGCGTAAAAAAGCCTTCTTCCTTCACTATTGATTTTACAGCTTGTGCGATGGAGCTGTATTTTGATCCTTTTTGAATAGGTTCAATTTGCAATTGAAACCTAATCTTCAGAACGTCAAGTGGTTGCGCTATCGCTCTCGTTACCGCACTGGCTATTCCACCAGCAACTGCACTTTCAAATGTACTAAGTTTTGATTCATTATGTATTAACGATACCATTTTATTATATTTTTAGACACTTCACACTAGCGACAACCGTTCAAATTGCATCCTTAAATTCTCGCTCCACAAAAAGTTATATAAATTTACATTCTAATAAATATTTTAAAACGTTAATATATGATTTAAGTTTAATTAATCAAAAATATTTTTAGATGCCAGTTTATAGTAATTAATGGTTGTAATTTGAAATTTACAAATGACAGTAAATCATTTGACAAATCTCATAGGGTTATAGAATTGGCAGCTCAATGTTCCTCTCCGTCAATATTAGCAATATAATACCTATTACCAACAATAATATATCTGACAAGAATATACAATGTATTACAATGTACACAATTTATATACAAAAATAATATACACTTTTTAATTGATTTTTCTTTGAACACCTAAGGCATTAAGAATATTGTCCAAAGAGTATAAAAAACTGTAAACATTGCGTCAAATTAAAAAGTTGTTCTGTCAATTGTCAAATGTCAAACAACAATACTTCGAGATTACTAGTTATTACTTATGCTTTTTGTCTACAAAACACAAACATAGGTACTACTTGGTAGTTGATTTAGGCTAAATCAATCAAAACCTACAATGTCCTCACCTCTTGAAAATCTTGAAACGCAACTAGAAATGTTCATAGAAAATGTTCGACAAATTCGAATTATTGTAAGCGACTTTCAGCCACAGGGTCAGAGTGTACTAAATCAAAAAATGTAAGTCCAAACTTAGTAAAATGTTTGAAGACTATACTGAAAAGGAACGAAAAGAACCTGACAGTGTAGTCGTCTCACAAATAGTGTCTGCTTCACTGCTTTTACTATATAATATTAATTTTAATTATAATTAATTCATGTTATATCATATTTACAGTCAATCATTAGTCACTGGTCTTCAGGAGGTTGACAAACTGAAGGCTCAAGTTCATGATATTCATGTCCCTACTGAGGTATTTGAGTAAGTATTGCAATTCATATTAGGCTATGCAATATCAGATCTCTCTATGATAATATTAATATATATATTAGTAATAATACAAAATACCATGCTTGTACATATTAAAATAAATCATTATTAGTTTGGTATCTTGTAAATTCGTCTTTACACTTTTACCCTTATCTCAATTTTTTATGGTTCTGATCATAATCATCATCACTGTAGAGAATTATTTTTTATTATATTTTTTATGTGATATTTTGGCTTTCCAAATTCATACTTAAAAATTAACCTATTTTGGAGTGATATATTATAGTAATATTAAATTGTTTCAGCTACATTGACCAGGGCCGTAATCCTCAGCTGTACACAAAAGACTGTATAGACAAAGCTTTAGCAAAGAATGAAGAAGTCAAAGGCAAGATTGATTCCTACAAACGCTTTAAAAGCCACCTCCTTTCAGAACTGTCTAAGACCTTTCCTAACGAAATTGCTAAGTATAAAGCTATAAGAGGAGATGAATAGATTAAAAATATTTGTTATGGTATAAGTGTATATTATGAATAAGAATAAGATGTTTGAAGAATAGGCATAAGTATTGAACCGATATGAATCCTAAAGACCTGAGTTTTTACACTACCACATTGACAAAATATGTCCATACTATATATCTGCCAAAAAAGGTGGTTATTATATATTAAATACATTCTTTCATAAATATTTATTAAACACACTTTGGTTGTCACAGAGTAGCCACAATCAAAGGTTTAAAAGTATAATTGAAATGAAAGTGTTCTATATGATTGCTATCAACAGCCAATATATAATTCAAAATAAATTTCAAGACACCTATGTTTAGAATAAATTTCTAATTAGTATCATATCTTTATAATAATGCTAATTTTATGTTAAATGTGTACTTGTATTTTGTTGTCTATTATTAAAAAATAAATAAATTAACATTTTATAACTGATTGTTTAGTTTCTAATCACTGCTATTAGAAGTTCTTAGTTATTTGATATTATAATGATGTGTCTGTATATGAAATAATCATTTTACATATATTTTTAGTGTTTTAGAAAATTCACTACCACTTTCACTTGTATGTAAAATCAAAGACGTGTGTTGTTTTGCGCCAATATTTGTTGCTTATTTTATCTTATCTTTTTTGTCATACTTCTCTCTATTGATGTCTGCTTTACTTTGAGTTGATGACAGTGGCCTTTCGGCAATGCCATAATTCCTAGTACCTAGTATGCATATATTGAACATATTTTCTTGATGTATGGTCTCATCTGACTGTTCTTTATATTTCTTTAATAGACTAATATCTTCAAGTGTGGGCTTTCCTGCTATTTCCTTTGTTGTTGAGACTTGCGTTGAAATTAATTGACCTGACATATTCTGAAACTCTTATGTGTATGTATACTCAGAATATGTATACCTAGATCAAAAAATGTCTAAATCTAGTAGCTTCATCTGTATCTTGATTGTCGTCCAAGATAAATTATATAATTCTTAATCACTTAACAAAGACAAACACATCATTTTTATGAGTACTTTGAAATAAACGTAAGCCATTAATTAAGGAAAGTGGAATTAAATAAATTAAGAACTTAATTATATAAAATTGTTTTATTGAAAAAATAGGTATGCATTTAGAATTATAAAATGGAAAACAGCATAATGCAAAACAGCAATAGATAGAAATTGGAAAAGGTGAATATGAATAGAATATTGAAACACTTTCCTCATAAAAGTAGTTTCAGTGTTGCTGAAGTTGAAAATAATTAATTTTATAAATTAAAGGCAATAATCAGCCTTTCATCATTAACAGATTAAAATTAAATACAATTTAAAAATATTCAATAACTTCAGTCTTGCTATAAAATAATTCAAGTATATAGATTTAAAAGTTCTTTTTAGTATTCATCATATAATACATAGTAGAATAAAACTACACCATTAATAATTTATACAATATTCAGGCGACACAATTTTATCTTTTATACACACTTTCGAAATCAAATTGGTTAGTGTTGTGTTAATAATATGGGTTAAAAGTAATTAAAAAATCAAACTTCTAAACAAGAGTGATCAATCGTGAAAGTTGTATACTTTTCAGATGTCTGTTTTTCTATTGGTATTTCAACATCTTCAATGACATTCTGACCTTCTGCTTCAGATCCTTCAGAACTACGAACTTCATATGTCTCTGCATCACTATCGCAATATATATCAAAGACCGATTGCACATCACTAGCGAGATTCCATATTTGATAAAACTCTTTCTTCACTGGTTCAACCAAATGCTGTTTACTAGTGATGTAAACGTAATTCCAATGATCAAAGGAGCGATCGTTGCCCCAATTAAGCGTTCCAGTCATTAAAATCTTGTCGTCCACTAAACAGAACTTATGTTGCATCGTAAATAAGGGCTCATTTGTTTTACATTTTATTTCAGCACCTGTTATTAAAAATAATGTCAAAAATTTAATATTGAAATAAAAATAATAAAACATGAAAGTATATTCTTCACCTACCGGCATCAATTAGTTCTTTGAGAAAGAATTCTGTAGACTCATTGTAACCTGATCGGTCAATTATAATTTGAATTTTTATTTTCTTACATTTTATCAAATTCACGAGTCGATCCTGTATAGCGGGGTTGTTTATGCCAGGCATACAAACATTTACGGTTTCCTTGGCATCATCAATGAAGCTGACTAGCTTATCAAAGGAGCTGTAAGCGTTAAATTGTAATTTACAGAACACCATCACTTCATTTACCTCTGTGTTTCGGCTTTTATAATAATATGCTGCCGCTGAAACAACACAAGTGATTGCAACTGCCGCAGCCGAGGATAAAACATGAAGACTGAATTTCATTTTAAGTAATTTCAGACATTAAGTTGTTATATTTTTGCACGTGTTATGACCGGTCTCTAAATTTATAGTTTGAAATAAAATTAAGAGGTCATACTGCGTAATTACTGTCTTAATATTTTGAATTTACAATTTTCAATTACCCTCCCATTATTTTTTATTACATTAGTTCTGTTTTGTTTATTTTTTTTAATTTATTAGCTCGAATAACTATTTTTAAGTTGTGTTAGGTTTAAGTTATGGGAATACTTTATGTAATGGGAAATTATTTTGCGATAGTGTATATTGTCGACACCTATGTTATTTAAATTATCAAAATAATTTATAAACAGAAATTCCGACCGATGTTTCTTGAATAGGTTTGTGTTTTAACTTTTAATGATAAATCGGTCCGCTCATGTAATACAATACCTATAATAATTGTGGTAATACAAAGTAAAATAATATATTTTTATTTTATTTTTATTCTGTGGACAATGTGACAATCTCATTACGAAATTTGTAGGTATATAGGTACGATGAGTGTTTACTTGACATTGGCTAATCTGTGTAAAAGCCAAAATGATAAAAAAAAAGAAAAAAAAAAGAGGTACGATGAGTTTAAGAGCTAATGACAATTGAGCAGTGATTATTGACATGGCGGGAATATTCTACATGTTACATTATATTTTAGGACTGATTTTGTTTATGTAAAACATTGGAGTAAATAACAATTTTAAAATGTTAATAAGTTTAATTCAATCATCAATACAATAGTCTTTACAGTATTAGATTTGTTGTCTTTACAACTATTTCTGTTTTACGAAAATGGGTATTACTGGGTTAATACCTTTTTTGGAGAAAGCATCAAAGAAAGTCAACGTCGGCGAGTTCAGTGGATCCACGGTTGCCATAGACACTTACTGCTGGCTTCACAAAGGTGCTTTTGCTTGCGCTGATAAATTGGTTCGTGGAGAAGAAACAGATGTGTGAGTAACATTCATAACTTTTTCTTTAATAAATTTTCATCAATTATTGCATGTTAATAAATAGTTAAAATTATTGAACGTATTAAACGGGAATAGGTTAATTTTACTGAATATTAAATTAAAATAATAATTATTACAGGTATATAAAATATTGTTTAAAGTATGTGACAATGCTGCAGTCGAAAAACATAAAGCCTATTTTAGTTTTTGATGGGAGACATCTTCCAGCTAAAGCAATGACAGAGCTTAAGAGGAGAGAGTAAGTTATACTTATATATTTAGTCAGTCTTAAATGTATATAAAAATAAAAAAGTCCTTGCATAATGCCTTCAAGTATATTTTTATTTATTGACAAAATGACTCCAATGTTTATTTCTCATAATTTCAGATCTCGAGATATATCTAAGAAAAGAGCTGCAGAATTATTAAGCTTAGGAAAGGTAACAGACAAATATTTTTAATTAAAGATTTTATTAAAAATATCTTTGTTATAATTATAAATAGTATAAATTTCCAGATGGACGAGGCTAGATCATTTATGAGGCGCAGCATAGATATAACCCACATGATGGCATTATCTTTAATCAAGGAATGTAGGAAGCGTAACATAGACTGTATTGTAGCTCCGTATGAGGCAGATGCACAGTTAGCATACCTTAATATTAAAAACTATGCACAATTAGTCATAACCGAAGACTCAGATTTAATTCTTTTTGGATGCACAAAGGTACTAATTTGATTTATTCTAAAAGCTGTATTTTAGTATCTTTGATTTTATATTTTTTATATGTATTTAGAAAAAAATAACATGTACAGAACATATTTTATATCAATCAACTATATATTAATAAAACAAATAATATATATATTTTTTGGATATTTTGTATTGTTATTTTGGTTTGATTTTTTTTGTATTGTATTGAACTCTATAACAAACTAATCAAACCCTTTCATTTAATACCCATATTGCTTGAGTTGTACAGAAATATGTACTCCAAAATTTTGTTTTGTTGATATATAATAATATTGTGATTATTAATGAAGGTGAAATCCATGAATCAGTTAACTGTTTCAAAATTCACTTCCAAAATTTGTCTCAATAAAAAACTGAGTCATTAAATTGTTAAAATTGTAAAATTGACAATAATAAAAAATATAATTTATAATAAAACAACTTATAAAAGAATAAATATAGTGCAAAAATTTATTAATTTCTGTTACTCTCTATTTCGATTCTAAGTAAATTATGTTATTCAAAATTTTTTTTTCAAGTATGTATTTCTTATTGAGCAAAACTATCTATGATAGACTTTTCTGCATCCTTTATGCAAGGATCAATCAAAAACGGTAAATCCGAAAATTTCAAAATTTTGCACCCTGATAGACAAAAAAAAAACAAAAAATGTAATAATGTGTCTTCTTATCTTAAAAAATAGATGAGGACAGATAGCGTCAACGTTTTGTAAATGCAACTTCGGTGCTATTTGCACTTCGCTTCGCTCAATATACTAACATATACCGAGATTTTGTGTGCGCAGGGAGTCATAATTGAAGTCTGATTCGCGTTCCTAGTTATTATTTTTTTAATGTACGTTATGTGTAAACAGGTTCTCTTCAAGATGGACCTAGATGGTAACGGCACTCTAGTGGAGACCATCAAACTACCGCTGGTTATGAAGTGTCCTATTGAGCAATACACATTTGACAAGTTCAGACGAATGTGTATATTATCTGGATGTGACTACCTGGCATCATTACCAGGGATTGGTTTAGCTAAGGCCCGACAATTTGTCAATGCGTCTCAGGATTCTAATTTTGCTAATGTAAGTATATATTTCAATTATCAAAGGATAAAAAAATATTAAAATTCAATAGAAATCTAATTTTAAAGTTTTAAAAAAATATATCTGATAATATCTCACATGAAAAAAAACAAAGTTGTTATATAATCAAGGAATGAAAAGACGTAATCCAGCAAAAAGTTCAACTGATATGTTGAAGTTGAAATTTAGGAATGGTAACTGGATCAGGAACAAACCTTGTTGTGTATACAAGAGGCAACAAGTATATTTATTTATTTATTTTATTTATTTATTTCTTTAAACATAAAATACAATGGCGGACTTAATGCCCCAGGACTTCTCTACCAGTCAACCAAGGGTATTGCAGAGACGAAAAGAAGTAGGTGCATCTTAAAAAAAACTAGAAAAAGAAAAAAAAATGAAATAACAAATTTATATAATAGAACTACAAAAGTAAATGATATAATGGTTATAAGAAATAATAATAACAATAATAATATACAATTATAATAAATAGACAATAACTAGTTACATATAAAGTATATGTGGTATGTGTGAGGGAGACAGTAAATTGATGAAACAAGAAATGATACAAGAAGACAATGAAATGGAGGAATAGTATTTAATAGTGAAATAAAACAATGTATACCAAAACAAGATAACAGTATAATTGCCATGAAGAGTTACTTGGAAATTTTAATTAAGTTCAGTAATATGATATTATATGATGATATTACTGAAAATGAAAAGATATATATTGATGGAGATCTTAATGCAGGTGGGAGGACAATGACAGCCCTCTGTTAGTCCTTAGATATTACGGCTTCTGTACCCATTGCATGCACTCATACGGTGAACATAATGGTGGTCCAGGGTTTGGAGGTATTCGTTGCGGATCCTGATTATAAAAACAACACGTATGTTTTCATACGAAAACGTATTGCACAAGGAAAACCTGGTTGTACAGCAGAGACTGAATCTCTTAGAAGTAAAACTTCGTGGTCACATGTTCCAGAACCAATATTCTAGTGAGTTGAATAAGGATTTTGTTGATAGTGTTAGAAATTAGACTACGCAAAAATAGGATCAGTAAATAAAATTTGATATGAGATGATAAAATATAAAAGACGAGTAGCAAATAAGTGCAAACTGGTAAAAGAATAACATTTAAAAAATAGAAGAACATCGATTTCAGAAATAAATGTGTGGAAGAGAAAAATAAGCTTTATGTGAATAATGAAAAATTAACGGATTTTAGTCTCGTATAATTATTTATTGGTTAACAACAAATCAGACACTTGCATCTCGTCTCTTGAACACGATTGCTACAAAGCATGCGAAACGTCGGGTTAAAATTAAAACGTAACCAATAACTTAAAAGCAGTTCAAAATAGGTTTATTTTAAATGTGTACATGTGACAATACTAGTACAGTAATATATTGTGTAACATTAATCAAAATGTCAAATCCTTGTAACTTACTGAATTCTAAAATGTCTTCCAGGCTCTACGGAAGCTGGCAAATTTCTTTAACCGTTCACTTCCAGTGAGTGATGAGTACCGAGAGAACTTCCTGAAAGCTGAAGCCACATTCAAGCACCAGTATGTTTATGATCCAACAGAGAGATGCATGACAAGGCTCACTCCACCTGACGATGAAGGTATATTTTTTATGGGATGTAACTTGTTATTATCAAACAAATCGGTATTATTGTATTACAACAAACCATCTAAAAACATATTAAAATTATTACTAAAAGACAAAGTTAAAATCATTTTATTTAAAACAATATTCATATGTTACAGATATTGAAGAAGCACTATGTGTGAACGCAGGGGAGCTGCTGGACCCTCATACTGCTTTTCATCTGGCTCTTGGAAATTTAGAACCATTTACTCTCAAAAAATTGGATAATTGGGACCCTGATAACAGATACGATGTGGTAACATTATCATTTAAATTATAAATGAAAACTGATGAAAATGAAAAATGATTTTTAATTGGTAGTAACATTTAACTAGTATTTTCAATGTAGGCTTATTACTATGGCAAGAAATTTCTTTATTATACATACATTTAAAATGTAAACTAATTGTCTACAAACGTTTCCGTTCATCTGATTTGATGTCACAGCGACATATAATTCTATTAAATCCTGAGAAAAAAATGTTCTATGTACAAAAAATAACAGTTCTAGTGAAGTATTTTTTATAATTTTTGCTGTCATTTTTTGTTTTCTACAAAACGGTTTTTACATTAAATGAGTCTTACATTAAAGTATATAGAAGACCTTTGCTAACTTCTTTTCATAGACAATTAAATTTGAAAAAAAAAAAGGATTTCCAAATTTTGTACACAAAACTTTTTAATATTCTATACATTTAAATGACCATAAAACATTAAAAGTTACTATAATTGTATATTTCACAGACAGAGCGCATAAAAACTAGTATTTGGAAAGACACGGGTGTATCAAACCATCCAAGTATATGGAATGAGAATTACAAGGAATATCTGAGTGAGATGCAACCCTGGGGAAAGAAAGTAAAGAAAGCAGAGACTATAATACAGACACAAACAAGACCTAGAAAGAAGGTCGTGACTTTGACCACTAAATATGTACCGGAGACACAGGACCAGAGGTGACTGTAATATTATAAATATTATTTGTACTGGAAAATTGTGATTTAATTAGTTTGTAGTAAATTTAATTTAGTTATTGTTTAACGCTTTTAGTGCCATACATATTTTACAATATATGCAAAAAATGCCAGTAAAAACGTGCATTTTCATAGATAATTTATATGAACAAGACAAACATTTACCAATTTTGTTACAATATGCCAATATTCAAATTATTTTCAACATTCTCTTCAGCAGATTTTATACTATGATAACAAAGATAACAAAAATTGAATATTACATATTTATTGACAAGAAAATAACAGAAACAGAGTGAACTGTGAAAAAGAGCGCTATTGCGACGCTGGCATTTTTCATTAACGAGAGCAGCGCGACGGCGCTCCTTGGCAGTAACTCATACGTTGTGTTAGCCGCAATCTTGAAATGTTAACGTAAACAAAACACACCGGTGTGTTTTTTTAGCGTATCTTGACTACGACGAACAAACCCTTGTATGATTTTTGAATGTACTTATTTATTGAGCGTAGCTCTCTGAGAGACTTTTCTGCATCCTTTGTGCAAGCATCAATCAAAAATGTTATATCCGAAAATTAACAAATTTTGAACACTAGACACAGGGGCGGCTTAACTTATAGTGCAGGATGTGCAATGCACACGGGCGCCGACGTGTCAGGGGGCGCCACGGCGCTCCCTGAGACAGCTAAGAGCATCGTCTTGGACTATCATGGTAACAGGGATGTGCTACAGGCATAAAAACACAGCGTGTTATTCTGCCGTCATAAGAAGAAAGGCCGTAACTAATACCATACTGTAAGCTATACCTACTTATAAATAGTTTGTTGGAATATGAAAAAACTTTCTTGTTACGACGGCAAAGTTAATAGTTATAGGGGTCAGGCCTAGGGGGCGCCAGAGTGTCATTGCACACGGGCGCTACACGAGCTAAAGCCGCTCCTCACTAGACAAGTCTGGTGGTGGTTTAAAAAAGTTTCCAATATTCGATGTCGTTGAGGAATAATCACGGAAAAAGTAAAATCCACTAGATTGCAACGGGAAAAATGTTTCGCGCGAATTTATAATAAAAAAAATAATTTTAAAAAATAATTTTAAAAATAAAAAAAAGTTAAGGACAAAAAGCGTCGACGTTTTGTAAATATAACTTCGGTGCAGTTGACATCTCGCTTCGCACAATATGTTAACACATACTGATATTTTGCGAGCGCAGAGAGGCAAAATTGAGGACTGGTTCGCGCTCCTAGTACAAAAAATATAAAGCCTGTATATTATAAAACGCATTGAACGTTTAAAAACAAATATGATATTTCTTGTTCTTATAACGGCCACGTTTATTTTGCGATTTCAGCCTTTATTCTTGAAGTTTCTTATAGAAATTAATAAAATTCAAAGACACTTTTATGTTATAAAAGAGTTATTTCCATCTATTTAATGGAATTAATTAATTTTATTAATTAAACGCTTGTATTGTTACTAAGTTTTTTTTTTTTTTTTTTCGTTGGAAAAACCCGTTACGGGTACCCCGTTGGCCCAGGGGGTGACGGTCGGGGGTTTATGTGGGACTACCCGGCAGCATAGAGGATGCTGCCATTTTTAAGGATACCCACTAAAAAAGCAACGGTTGCCCTCTTCGCCGTAATGGGACGTCACGGGATCGCGTTAGCACACACCGTGACTCCCCGGCGAGACCCCCCGAATGAGGGTGCCCCGAGCAACGTAGAGCACCCTCCCCCCTCACCAGGCCTACAACTGGGGAAGGAAGCGGCGGGCGTATTCCCGCCTCCTTCTACCCAGTCTCCCCCTATGGAGCGGGTCAGCGGACGAGGCATCTGAAATAGCTAACTTAAATCTATCTGTTTTTGTTCCAGTTTATCAATAGAATCTCTCAGCAACATGTATTGTATGGAACCGGCTCACAAAAAACAAAAAACTGAAACTACTGAAACTGAAAGCAATATTATAACTATTGATGATGATGATGATATTAAAATGAAACAGAGATCACCAATTCTACATAATAAAGAACGTTCATTTAGAAAAAGCCTCAAGTCTGGAAGCTTTTCGGTTTTAAAGAAACTTAGTAGATTTCCTAGAACTGTATTGGATGATAATATAATTGAAAGTAAATTTTTTAATTCAACGGAGACCCAACACATAGATAAATGTAATAGAGAAAATAATCAAACGGTTATTGAAGAATCTCCTGAAAAAGCTAATAATTTAAATGAAGATACATGTTCAGATATATATTCTATGGGTTCTCAAAATTCACAAAAAGAAAACTCGGTCAGTCCTAAAAAGAGAAGCCCTATTTTAGAGAGCCCTAAATCCCGGAACCCTTTTAAGGTGAAAGAATCTCAATCTACGGATGATACTGGCTTTAGTGAATCTACAATAGAAAATACCTATGATATTGGATCTCAGGTGAACTTCTTCTTAAATTGTAAAATATATAATATTAAGATATAAAACAATTTATTAACTCATATGTATTTAAAAACCATTTATTATATTTGTATGTATTGGTTAGTGGGAAGCTTATATTTTATTTTTAATTCTATATATTAAAAAAATATATATCTACTCTCAAATGGTTAAACTTTCTTGATCCATGGTTACTATTATGTACAATTATACTTAATTTACATAAATGCTATTGGAATTTGCCTCACTAGTTTCACGATGCGATTTCGCAATGTTCCGAGCTCATGAATATGGGTCCCGGATGGGTTCTAATCGAAAAACAATCAATTTCCTACAAAAATTATACTGAGTACAGCTGGATATCTATAAACAAATGTTATTTAATCTTTATATTTAAATTAACTTTAATATTTCAGACACCAGTTTGTATATCTCCTCCAAAACAAAGTCAATTAGATAAGTTCAAGGTCAACCAAATCATAAGAAAACCTCGATCCCTAATCAATAAGAAGCCCCAAAGTTCCCAGCCCACTCTATTAAGCATGTTCGGGTTCCAAAAGAAGTAAGTAAATATATAGCTATATAAGTTTACTATTGTAATATTTTTTTTAATAGTTATATTATTAGGTCCGCCACTGTGCACGGTGGAGCTGAGCGAAGCATTGTTGATGAATGAGTTTCACATAATTTTAAAATTAACAGAGTAGATAGTGACTATAATCGTAAGTCTAATAAGAACTCGTGCGTGCGATTTCAAAACGTTCCACATGTTAACTCTATGGGTCATACTTTGAACATTTAATAAAAAACTACAATCACAAATATCACCAAAAAACTTCAGGACGTATAAGTCACTGTCTTCAAAAACTTTGTACATTTTCAACATCCTACCACTATTTGTCTAGGTGGAGTAACATTAGTAACAAAACGCTTTTGACTGTTAGGAGTTTCGCTTAACTCAGCTCATCATAAAATAGCATTAATTACAATTAGTTATATTGTATTAGTTTTATTGACAACAGTTCGTTCTTTTGTAAATAAAAATAATAAGTGTTACATTTTATGAGAAATTCTAAGTATCAGCAATTAAAAAAATAGTAAAACCCTTGTAGAGTTTTTTTTTGTTTCAAGATCAAATTAATGTAAATATATTTTTGTTTCAGGCAAGTATTAAAAAGGTGACAAGAATGAATAACATTATAAGTATTAAGTGAAGTGTTCTATTTTCAAAATATTTTTCAAATCAGATTCGTTTTTTTTGTACAATTATGAGACTATGCATTGATTGCTTTATTGTTCTGACAAGCGTGACTATTATTTGTTAATTTTGTTATAAGAAATGTGATTCTGATTGTATATTTTTTTAAATAATTAAAATAGTTGATTTGTTGAGTTTTATTTGTCATTTAGTTATTAAAAATTGATATATATTTTTTTGTTTTTGAATTCATGCTCTAACGGCTTAGATATTTTTTAAATAATAATGTATTGAAACTTTTAAGTCTTTTGGTAATTAAAATAAATATGTTAGAGAAAAGAATTGAAGTCGAAAGGTTGCCCCCCCCCCACGATAGGACCCGTAAATATATTGCGTTTTAAAATACGATAACTATATAGCTCTGTGGTTTAAGAAAAAATATTTAGAAATAAGACTAAATACACATTACTTAATCAAACAAAAAAAAATTAACGGTATGAAAAAATACACAATAGAGGCTCGAGTCTGAGGCGGTCTTTTCTTATAAAAAATGGAGTAATTAATTTTGGTTATCTACGCACTAAATTAACGAAATACTCGCTGATTATAATGTAACTTACCCCTTTTATTCCGCCACTCATTTTTACAGAGCAATATAATTAATGTGAATAAATTATACATTACTCAATGCGATTAACACAGTAGCCCATTTACAGATACATTAATTATAATGTTTGAGGTTTTTTATAAATATGGAAACAAATTTATTATTTTAACTATAAAAAACAATATTTATTATTATTACTTATGTATTTGGTACATCTTATATATATTTATATAAAGTTTTCAAACGAAAAAATACGTTGTTTTGCTGAGACAAGATGAGAAGTTTTATATATCTGTGACCTACGTACGTTTTCTATCATTACGTATTGTCTTTCTAATACTAATAATAAGTAATCGGATATGAAGTAAAACACATATTTTTTCTATTTAATATAGCCCGATATATTATTATTCTCTGTCAGCCCTAACAATACCGTGTGTATAAAATTAATCTGATAAACGTAAGTATAATACCAAATTTAACGAGGGTCACTGTTATACTCCATATTTATAGGGTGTCGGAAACGTTCTACATAATATAAAGATTGCTGTGATAAAATCATTCCTAATTATAATAAGATTCATGGAGTCGTATCAAACTCCATTGTGTGGCGGGGTTTAGTTCGTTCTATAATTTTGAATTATATTAATAAAATGACGTGATCTACGAATTATTATTATTTTTTTATTTTAGTATTTATTTTGTCTCAGACATATTCCACATTTTAATGTTAGTATTATAGGCAACTTTACACCTAATGTTATTAAAAAATACAAGTAAACCAACGAAAAAGTCATCGTCTTCTGGACACGACCATCCTTAGACAGTATGTAGTTGTATCCAGTGGCGAAATAATTCTGAATCCCAGCCAGTGCATACAGAATGCCGTACGAGCTTTTTCTTAACCTCTGGAGCGCAGATGCACTCCTTTTGCGAATAATAGTATGAAACTCATCAATACGCTTATCATCAAATATTTCGAGAGGCACTAGGTGCAGTAGTGCGTCAGCCCGAACAGTTTTTGTTGTATATGATGGATAGAAGTCGGTTTGAAATATTCAAATTCTATTTTGTATCTAATTTAAATGTCTTAAGGATTTAACTGTAACAAATATATAAAGCTAGATAGAGATTTGTAGAGAACTTTTTTGTCAGATCTAATTCCGTTAAATATACAATGCAATATGAAGAGTGGAAACGAGCAGATAGACCACAGCCTTCAAATATTCAGGTTATATATTGATTTAATATCATTTTGTACTTTCAAATTTTATTTTTTACTGGACTGAATTTGGTCTCAAACCTCTGGGATGTCTTCCCATAGTTCTGCCAATTAGGCTTTCATGCGTTACTCGAATCAATCTATGTAATCGTAAACAGGTCGGTGGTCTGTATGTTGTAACTGATCTTCATTGTAATTTTTTTAATTATCTATAAACATGTTTAGCCATGAGAAGTAATAGTAATAAGTAATAATTTAAAAATAGTTTCTCTTTTTGTTGTTCTGACGGTTCTTGGTAAAAAAGGGCATCTGAACGATAATCGTAAGAGTTATAAAAAAATAAATGGGGAATGAGAGTATGAATGAGATTATCAAAAAATTTTTGAAAATTAAAATTCATCACTACAATCAGTACGGTTAATTGCAAAGTAAATTCCCTTCTTATTATCCAATATTCTTCATTCCTTCTATTCATCACGTGTTTTCAAAAAGCATTTGCCAATTTTCACGAAGTAAATGAGAGTCGCCACCACTTAAATATCATGTGAAACTCATCTATCACATGACTTCAAAATATCATAATAAAGACATTACTATATTAATGCAAAAAAACTGCAAAACATTATTCAGTTGTCGTTTTTTTTTATCAGATAGGTCATATTAACGGTAATATAAATAAATATTTTGATTTGATTTTTGAACTTTAGTCTCTATGAGTGGCGTGCCTTAGAGACTGTATCAACTTTTTGTGAGGGACCCAAATAAAAAGGTAAATAATAAAAAAAAATCACATTGAATTTAAATAATTATATATAATATCAGTTATTAAAAATTAATACTTCCAGGAACTAAGGTAGAAAAACAAAACAAATGAAATATACACTTTTCTTGCCTTTTCGAGGAATTCATTAAGTTAATTAGCCCATAGTTGAAGCCAAGTTAAATATTTAAGGATATTTCATTAAATATTGCTTCTATAGACAACATGACTATTGTTTTATCGAGTCGTAGATTTGAAATAGGTATATATTTAGGTTGGCCATAAATACTGAAACAAAGAAATAATATATTTTAATTTCGAATCTGTCATTACATTAAATTACTAGAATATCCATTGAGTTTTCTTATTTTCGCGCCAGTCGGAGGTTAATATTGTTATGGTATTAAAATAGCTGAAGTTGAAGTAGTTTGGAGATACATGAAATTTTAGAAACTCCATCCGCTCGGTATAATTCGAATGTTTGAGCCACGCAATTTTGTTAGATACTCTGAAACGTCCTGTGTTTATGATATAAAAAGATCTGTCTGTCCACGTAGCATTCTCACCGAAAAGGCGATCAAAGCAGTGACGAAAAGAATTGGAAGAAATCCTGTCGAGAAGCAAAAGTTCTTATCTTGGGAAAATAATATATAGCCTATAAGAACACTGAACATAATTTAACTGATAATTTCAAATCTATTAGGTTAAGGTAATGGGCGCCAAACTGAGGATTTTTTTTTTTAATAAAGACTACATTTGTTAACATTCTTATAATTTTTAATTAAGAACTCTTACCTTATTTTTTAAATTATATTAATAAAAAACTACAATCGCAAAAGTGTCACCAAAAAACTTCGGAATTTAAAAGTCACTGTCCTCGACAACTCTGCGAATTTTCGACGTCCTACCATTGTTCGTCTAGGAGGAGTAGCATTAGTAACACTAATACAGTAGGGCGCCGATTTGTATTAGGAGCCTTCGGGTAATGGGAGCGCCATTGATTGAACAGAACGTATACACATTCGCGCGTTCGTAAGTACTCTGCCTCATATGTCAAGCCTAGAGAAATGTCGTTTGACGAGCATGAGTTGCTACTGCTTTGCTTTAAGTTGTGGGAAATGATTATATACTTCTCTTGGAACTAACTCCACGCTTACAATAAGCTGCCGATATACAGCATCAAGATAAGAGCATGAATCTATATTATTATTTTATTTTATTGATTAAAATTGCACGCGCGAGTTCTTATTAGGCTTAAGATTATAGCCACTATTTTAATATGCTAATTTAACAAGTATGCGAAACTCATTCAACAACAATGCTTCGCTCAGCTCCACTCGCCGTGCACAGTGGCGGATCTAGTAAATGATACTGTAAGACAGGCATGAACAAACAATTTAGCAAAAAAAATTAAAAATTTTCAAACTAAAGCGTTAAAAAAATAAACCAATTGAAATTAAAAGAAATAAAAACTAAAACAAATTTTAGGTATAGGTAAAGTGAACATGTGAGGGAGTAATGAAAAATGATCAAGAATAATAACAGAATGGTACCTACAGTATAGCATAAAGAAAGAAGAAAAAACTAGACAGAGATAGACAAAATAAGAGGTGGGATTACGACACAAGGAAAATAGTACGGCAAGCATGGTCTCGCTCAGCAAAAGAAATCTTTAGAAGAGGTTTTCTTCGTAAGTCAAGGTGCAAGTAAGCGATTGTTTTACGATATTATTTAAACAAAATTGTTAATTAAGTTTACATGCACAGTAAAATGTACGTAAAATTTATGAACAACAATAAGGATTTTATTTGAAACTATAACTTTGAAATACGTTTCTGAATGTTAACTTATCTCTGACAGGTTATCAAAAAACGCTTGTTATCAACCTTTTATTTTTTAACAGTTCGTGTTTTCCACTCTTATCGTTCAGCAAACCAGAGAATGTTTGTTTACGCTTATTCTGGTTAAAAGATTACTTAAAGTGCTTGCTAAGTATTTTTTATAATTATAGTCTACTTCTGTAGACTATAATTATAAAAAATAATCGAACCCCAAGTTGCCGTTGAGACCTTTTTGAAATTTTATAACCAAAATTTCCGTCCACTAGAATATACTTAAGTATATATACTGATGGTTGTTAAAAAAATTTAGAAAAGTGAGCAATTTACCTTTTTACACTTTTATAATTTGGTAATTGAAAACTCCGTGTTTAACTCAATAAGATTTTTTATAATATTTCTCTTTAACACTATGTTCATCCGAAGAGCCTTAGTGAGATAGTGGATATATTTGTGTACACTCCTTTGGGGCCCCTGTAGTTTGGGGGCCCCGTATCAATGATACGAGTGATAACGCTAGCGCCAGCTACGCTCCAGCTTCCTATGATGTTTTGAAATTAACTATATTTAATGTATATTATATAAATTTTATAAAAAAAAAATAACATTGTATAATATATGTATAATATAAATTTACGTTTGGAGCATCGACACTTACAGTTTTTGTATTTAGATACCACTAAAACAGATTCCCTTAAAAAATATTAATAATCAAAAACTCACCGTCAATCGAATATTTATAAAACACAGATTTTAATTTTAATAAACTATGACGTCTCCTAATCCAATTCAACTTCAAATTGCACTTTGGATTTAGACCAATTTTTTGTCTGTCTCATTACCTCCTTTCCTTTGGCGATAAAATTAAAAGTTTAGGATTACATCTAAAGAAACTTTCAGTTTGTTTTTTGACTTTTGCGATTCATTTACATAAAAAATTCGAAATGAATAGTGTACTTACTAAAACAAAATGTTTACAAATGTTATAATAATAACGAGGACAATAAATATACATTACATTTTAATTTAATAACCAGAAATGAGTTATTTCAACAAGACTCTTAAACATTGTCTATGGCTATTATGTTTTTAATTAACCTTTGAATTAATTCCATTAATATCCAACCGTACTGAAATTAAATTGTTGAATGTAACCATTTTAGAGTACTCCGACTAATTTGAATATTTTCCACTTAGCGTATAATTAAAATTTCTCCCGCCGTAACGAGTTTCGATGACAGGCATTTGATACGAGTTAGTGGATAAATCCCCAAACGAAAATGTATATTTGAAAACTGTCGTATGTTACGTAGTTGTAATAAAATTGGTGTTGACAAAAAAGCTTATTATAGCATACTTATTTATAAAAATTTCTGATTAGTTATTAGATTTAAATGAAAAGGATTTTTAAATTCTGCTACCTCTTAACACTTAAATCTGGTTGTTTGAGCAAGCCAACTTCAAGGGCTTAACTTTTTACTGTATAAATAAGATGTTTCTTGCACATTCTGCGTCACACACGATGTTTTATTAAAGGATCCATTATTGTATTTTTATAACAATAAAATGGCCGTGTCTGTGTTGTTTATAATTCAGATGCAACATATCATAAGCTTCATTAGTGGCATTAATTAAATTATTTCGGATAATATTGACTAGCAACCATTAAACATCAATATTAAATATATATATGTATACATATGTTACTTCTCTTTGTTTTGATTTATAGGTTTATAAATTTATAAATATTAAGTAGTTTATAAGTACAAAGGATTTTAAACTATATAAAATTAATGTCATATTAGTCTTTCCTTTGATAGGACAATGAGTTAATAAGAGTAGTGTTTTGACCAATAGCAGTCTATACGAGTAGTGTTTTAGTGGTGGTTTCTCCAATAGCAATAGCTGTCAACTTCACCTGCAACCCCTCGCAATTTCCAGCTACTATATTGTGTTATGGTTGAGCTTAATATTACCAATACATTATACAATTTTTACAATACACAATTTTAGAGTAATATCATAAAAATTTTAATTAATTTATAAATAATCAACTTTCAATTTTAATACGTCGAATGCTTCATTTTAAGAAGTAACCAGTATGAAACGTTGTCGAGTTATAATATAATTTGAAATTTAAAAAACATTATCATATAAAAATGGACCTGTATCGACAACATTTTTCTACAATGATTATTTTATGAATTCAAGTCCAAATAACGTATATATAGCTGTCTAATGAAACTACTGATGGTAGGACGAGTTTAAGTTTAATCGAAACAGTTTTAGAAAAAAGTTGTAGTCTGTTAAAAACTGCTTCTAGAAACGAAAATAAATGAAAAATGTTATTTAATAAAGATTGCGTATATGAATAAGGAAAGATTCCGCTTTCATGATAATTTAGACTACATGATATGTAAGGATTATGTTGCCCTGGAAATCACGCAAATTCTTACCGCAATGTTACGATATAAAATTTTGGATTTTAAATATGATCCGGAAGCAAAGCGAGAGTATGGCTGTTTCAAAAGAAAACAACGCCAACGAAAGTTCGTGAAAAAATGTTGATCGTCAGTCCTGTCTTCTAAATGGAGGATTTAGTACGAATTTCCTCAGGAAAACAAAGTAGCAATATCTAGAGTTTTACTATCAAATGATTACCAGAAGAAGATAAACTTTCTAGATACCACCTTAGATAAAACCTTTTGGGCCATTCGAGCTATAGCCTTGAATTAGCCCGTGTGACCTTTTGTTCAACAAAAACTTCTTAGTCGCTCGTGGACAGGTGAATAGAAAAAATATATAATTTTTTTCAGAACATCTGATCTCGTAGTAGTTTTAATATTAAATATAATTATTCTAGAACCAAAAAAAATCCAACTTCCAAAAGAAGAAATTATTGCTTTTTCTTTGGTCTAATAGGGCTAGTTTAACGTTAAACATTATAAATTAATTATAAACTCATTATTTTATTTTCATATTAGAAAATATGATTTCATGAATTTTAAATTGTCATTCGTATTTTTTTTAATTAAAATATTTTTTAGATGATAGAAAGCGACACGTTACCAAAAATACATATAAGAACATTTAAAAAATTGAGTGCTTCACCTGCTGTCGTACATGAGCCACAGAAATTAAACTAAACGAACTCATTTACAAGCACAATATTGTTTATTATAAACGCCCATTAATCTGTCTCCCTTCTCTAAGGTCCCACCAAATGAATTGTGCCACTTAATAAAGATCTTCGTCGCCCCACAGGGGTTTGGGCTACTTATAAATAATTAATGTTCAAACTCGGGTTATTTTTGAGTTTTTGTAAATAAACATGGCGGGGGTCGCATGCTTAAATCTTCATTGTTTTAAAATACTAAAAGTAAAATATGATTTCTTCTTATATCATTTATATATTAAATTTTTATATGTTAATATATACGGGTCGTAACGTGACTACAAATACGATTATCTAGGTAATAAATAATATTGGATAGGCCCGTATTATTGAAACAATTAACAACACTGAGAAATAAAACTTTCCTGTAGCGAAGAGGTAATTAACAACAGAAGCTTTTTTAGTCAAAGAGAAAAGATCAAAGGCGTGTCTTTTTCTATGGTTTTTATAATTGCAGTATATTGGAATTTAAAGTTAAAAACTTGTGTTAAAGTTTTAATAAACTTTTATTGATGAAAGAACTGATGTTATAGGTTTATATTTTTAATTCACCTTAGTATATCTTTATAAGTCGTGTCCCTTAAATACATTTTACAAAAACCGTCATTATAACATAAAAGCCGACTTTAAGCTTTCATTTTACCTTTTTAAAACTCTTATTATCGTCTGCTTTCATCGCTAAAGGCACTTTACGTATTTCTAAAGAAGGCTGTAATATGATTAATTACTTTTCACATTTTACTAAATCGATGGGGGCTGTATGTTTAAATCATCGGATTAGCCCCCCGGGTGCCATATTGGCCACCGCGCTGAAGTAATCCCGCTATAAATAACTGACTGACGTTTGTCTGTGGTCCACAAAGAACAGATTATATTTATTGTTTCAAACCTGTATTATTCGTTAATCCTAAAATCAATGTTCATTTATTTGCAAGAGTTCAATATTTGAACGAAAAGTAATAATTATTTCTACAAAATGACATAAACCAACAATAAATGTAATTAAATTACTACTTTTAATTAGGTAATTTTTAAATAAAAAACGAAGTACCTAGGTATAAAAGGATGAAAAAATTACTCCTTTCTTCGAAATTAAAAACTATAAATAAGCCGGCGTTTTCATGTCAAATGCTGAATAAAATATTTGACCCTTATTCGTATCTTGAAAGAGAAATATGCAATTTGTCGGGCCACATAATTACAGGGCAGAATTCGCTCCTTAATTCTTAAATAAGAAAGGCAAACGACGTCACGCAAAATAAGGCTTAATTTGACTGAAGTAATGGATATTACGGTGGGGGGTTCTTTTATAAAATGAAGGTTGAAATGCTTCATCGTGACTTCGTGTAACATTTTAACTCTTGAGTAAAGATCGTCTCTGTATTTATAATACTAATTTGTATCGGGAGAGCGTTTGTTGAGTATTTAGTTATACTTATTAATTAGTCGTTACCCAGACAAAGATGTTGAGCTCGCTTTTGCCTTCAACTGAATATATTGACTTCTTTAAACAACTTTTAACAGGAAGAAAGGAATATGGACAAAAAATATTGATTTTTCGTAGTATATTCTTAGATTTTCACAAGTGCACATTTGAAATAATACTATTTTTTTTACGGATTTAACTCAAGTATAGTTATGAATACAACCCAACCCAATATTTCGAATGCTTTGCTGCAATCGTGTTACCGTGTAGACGAGATGTAAGTGTCTGTCAGTAAGTTAGTTAATTGCAATGGAACCAAGTTAAAATATAACCTAAATTATACGCGAGTTAAATCCGTTAAAAAAATAGTTTTATTTCATATTGATTTTTCATTGAAATAAAGTAATTATAATAATAATCCTATAATTAACATTTTTTAAAGGTAATGGCTGATTTAAGGTATTTCAATAGCAATGGGACCTCTTTAAAAATAAAACGAAAACAATAGTTTTGTCTATACACTTAAGTGATGAATTCCAGACATTTATTGAACAGGATATTTGAAATGCGGTATCTTGATTTTAAATGATTACAAATTAATCGAACAGCGTTACTCACCTACATGGAGGGGGGGTTGGGGTTCTCGGTGATTGTGTTTAGTGTCATGCCATGTTTTATGTATTTATGGGCGTTGTCAGCTGTGGCCTTAAGTACTCCGGCATACGAGCAATTGGTCCCCATCAGGTTTACATTTAGTAATATATATGTATATATATATATTGGGAATGCTTTTAAGTGTAAAATAACTTTTATTTATGATATATTTATATATATAAAAAAGTTTTAGTTTATATATATATTTATTCCTTATATATTTATTCATACTACAACCAAAGTTATCAAATCTGTTAAAAGAATGCAAAATAAGTTCATCTTCAACATGTACAGATGAATTCAGAAACAATAGATATTGAAGAGAATAGATTTTGAATCCCAATCTTCTGGTCATTGATATGCAAACACGATCTATTGGACACTGTTGCCTATTCTGTCCATTCTGACCATTCTGACCTAGCTTTAGTTATCACAGAATACGTTGCTCTTCATTCAATAAATTAACATTATATTAACTGTTTTGCATAAAGATATTATTAATTAAAAATAATTATTATGATAAACCTTATGAATTATTATTACTTATATCAGTTTATTTTGGCCATTAACAAATAAGCCAATTTTAAGCCAATAAGTTGATATTTGAGTAGTTTTGTAAATGTTTAAATATATATTTGATAACTAAAGTATTTTTTTAAATAATTTTTTATCAAAATATCAATAAAAATTTATTTATAAGGTGTATAGTTATTATTATTGCAATTTTATATGTTTATGATTTTACTTTAAAACACATACTCTGGGATATTTTAAATAAAATTTTCTGTTGCTCCTTCAAAATATTTTACTATTTTGATACTTACTAAGTGATATGTTCTTCAAAACATCTGTATTAACATATTGTGAGATATATCTAATAATTAGCCAAAGGTTTTCATTTGACCAATTTATGTTGACTCAATACTTGGGTAATGCGATTATCTTGACGGTGTTAGTGAAGACGTGACAAGAATAATAAAGTATTGGATGCTTAGGATTCAGCGGTTAATAATAATTGTATTTATTATTGTAATTTATCATATTATTTTAGTTATCTATATGAAAAGGGATAGATGTATTGATATTGAAGTTGAAAATTACTAAAAGAGAGGAAGAGGGAGAGAGAGAGAGAGTCAGAGAGATAAATAAAATTAGAAATATATCGCCCCACATAAATTTATTTCTTCATATACATTATGTATAATTTGCGAATTCATTACCCGATACGCAGCGCGGGATATATTTCATTCATAAAACAATCTTCTACAAACTCCTACTAAATACATTCACACACCGTCCCGCCATATTGCGTCCGCCATTTTAATTGCATTAAAATATTAGCTATGGCAACACCATACCACTTAGCAATTCAAAATATACAAAACGCAAGGCGGCTACTGGATTAAGGATAATTGCAACATTGAATTCATTAAAAATATTAAATTATTATACATTTACGATATTTTTGACGGGGAACTAAATTATTAAATCGAAAATTAATTAATTCGAGTTTTGTTGGTATAAAAAAATATATCACACATCTGGGGCATCGACATTTTTTTGGTAGAAAATTAATATTTTATACGTTTTTTGTAGTTATAATGAAGTTCCCCGCAATATACTAGTTACATGCATTTAACTGACTTATTATAAAAATATTTAAAACGAATAAAATTAAAGCAATAGCTGCACATGTCACATTACAATAGGTACAAATTAATTACGAACACATGGAAAATTAGTAAATCAGTCTTTTACATACATACAAATTAACAAATAAATGAATACAAACAATAGACTGGATTACATAACATTATTTGTACTAAAAAATGGAATTACATACAGCACCATATATGGCGAAATTATTACAACTGTAAAACCGATACCATTTTAAAAGATGATTCAAAAAATAAACAACAAAAATTAGGTCATAGATAAAAAATTAACCATAGACAAAAAAAAACTAAAAAAAACAAACACGTCATAGACAAAACTAACCACAGACAAAAAGTGTTACCAGTTTTGAAAATAATAACTAAATTATATAAAATTATACATTAATTTATTTTAGTATCGGTAATACTTCATATTAATTAAATCTTCGAAAATAAAATAAACTGGACTAATTGATCACCCAATTCATGAGATCGCATGTGCGTATGAAGCTTAGGATGTACATTATTTATGTATTTATACATTATACAAAGACAAATTATTTTTGGTGTAAAAAACAAATTTAAAGACAAAATAATAAAAATAATAAAAATAATATACAAAAATAAAGTACAGTAGAAGCCGGTATCGAAGACCTATAACTTTACTAACGTGTAAGCAAAACCCGGCTAAATATGCGATTCATCAACGAGTATTAAATTTTCACTATTCAATTTAACAATATACCATTAATATCTACGTATGTTTTATTATACCTTAACTTTACTAGCTACAAATGATTGGCAGTTGACGTCCGGATAACCGATTACATATGTCAAATAAACGAACCGACGAATGTCAAACAAACGAACCGAATGCAACAAGTTATGTTAATCGGTTTATAAAATAATAACCGCATTTTATCGATACAATCGGCTTTATCGATATTAGTTTAAAGGGATTTCATTCCACATATCTAAGTTAAAAAGCTCAACTTTAACTTACACGTAGTTATAAGGTATAGATTGTATAAAACGAGTGGAAAACCTAATAATCTTATCGATATGTTCTAGGCAAGGGTACTGTAAACAACATACTACACTTAAAGATAGCTTAATATAGTGATGGGAGCAAGAAAAACATATAATTCAATTAAGGCGAGATAGTATGTCGAGGCATTTTTAGAACGATGTACTATCATTGGGAGAAGCAGTCATAAGTTAATCAAACTTTTAGGAATCAAATATTCGCCTACATCTGACGAACAGATACCATTTCCTTATTGCATTAAAACGTACACACCGACAAAATTTTCTACCTAACAATAGATATGTCATCAAATCACCGTCTTTATCTGGTGGCAGTGATATTAAAAATATTCTTAAGGCTATTAAATAATAGAAACAAATTAACTATGGCTCATTAGCTGTCAGAAAAATGAACATATTTTGATAAAAATCAATAAAATATTACAACTGAGGCAAGAGAGAGTTATGGCAAATGAAAAAAAATTATATTTACATAAACATGAAGTCACAAGATACTTCCGCTCCGAGAGTAGTCATATTGCAATAATGAAACATCATATACTAGGTACCTAATAACACCATATGAAAAATAAATATCTAATTACAGCTGCAATAACTATTTATACATTTTACAATGTGACGATTAATTACTCGCTAACTCATAGACAATAATATTTTAATACGCAGCGAACAGTAAACTTTAATGTTATATTTGAATAGCTCGTATAGCTGCACTCGTTTAACCCTTCTAGTGCCAAGGAGCGCCGTCGCGCTGCTTTTGCTAGTGAAAAATGCCAGCGTCGCGATAGCGCACCTTTTTACAGTTAACTCTGTTTCTGCAATTTTCTTGTCAATAAATTTGTAGTATAGATTTCTTTGTTTTTATTATCATAGTATAAAATCGTCTGAGAAGAATGTTGAAAAAATTATGAATATTGTTATATTGTAATGGAAATGGTGAATGTTTGTCTTGTTCATATCAATTATCTATAAAAATGCACTTTTTACTGGCATTTTTAGCATATATTGGTAAAATATATATGGCACTAAACGGGTTAAGATAGGGTTTATTATAATTAAAGATATACCCTTCACTCACAATCATGTTAACAATGGTCTCGTGGTTAATATATCATAAGTAATTCTAGGCACATACAATTTTAGCCTCCTGGGGTTCCTTCCGCTATGACGGAACCCTGTCTCGAGAACACTGATATACAAAACTACTAAAATTTTTTGTTTTGTTTAAAAAATGTATGGCATTTACGAGATCTATAATATACGAGTATAATACTTTATTCAACTGAAACCCACTGAAATTCAAAGCAAAAAGGTAAGCTTAACCTTTTTGTAATAACTAAGTACTCTTTTGTAAACCAAAACCAAATTCATTCAACATACATAATTACAAAAATGTAACCGGCGTTAATATTAACAGTTTTACAGAATTAAAAATAATTATACTTTTTAATCAACCATACATTTAAAACGAGTTTCGTAAACCTACCATAGATATATATTGTATCTACATACAGCTACCACAGACAAGTCGTTCTATAAGGCGTCGTACACATGCGGACAGGGCTCCGGGCTACACCAGTCGGTCTCATCGTCAGTTGGCGTAGTGGTCGAACGAGCCCAGGTATTCCAGGGCCGCGCGGTAGCAGAACTCGTATTGATCCTGGGAACAGTCATAGAACTTGGTACTCTTTTCGTATAATTTTTTTAATTACAACTTTTACTTTACTTGTTAATCATAATATGTATCTTCACACTTTAAAGTTTTATTACAATGACCCATTTTATGAAAAATATGTTGTCTAATAAGTTTTCCTATATGTTGTTTCGCGTAAGGAGCTTTTACTGGTACAATATACACCAACAGTTACTCACGAACAAACAAACAGAAAAACAGTACACAAAAAAAATGTTAATCGGTAAATTACACACGTATACCACAATTATTATTAATTAACCAAATCACAGTAAATAATATCTACTTATTATAAAAAAGTCTAGTTACAACATTATTTCAGTTTATTTCAGCTCCTGTACAATAAAAAATATACTTTATAATTCCCTATTATATAAAGCGATCTACGTTAGGTGTAAGGCAATTCCATTAAAAATAATTACTTAGTCGATACGCAAAATTTACAGCTTTCAGTGCGAAGAATTCCCTCGCGGGACGTGTGTTCAGACCTTTATAAGTGAATTTAAATCGAAAGCGGCGGGTCTGTTTTTTAAACTTAACAAATAACCGCTAACAGAGGTAGTTTTTTTTAGTACTTCTTTCTATAATATCTATTTAATGTAGCAACAGTCATTTTTAACGGCTTTCATTATTATAGCAATAATAATGAAAGCCGTTAAAAATGACCAAACATTCAAATTCTAAAAGAAAAATACGAAAGTCGGAGGTAAAGTTTAAAAACCGATTAAAAAACAGACAAAAAATTTCCAACCGCAAACTAAAAAGTAGTAAAAATTAAATTCAGTCTAAGTCGTGAGTCATCGCTAAGCACATTGAGTTTAATTAAAAAGCGCGGTCATTTCAGAAGCACTCGAAAAGGCTCAGAAATAGAATGTCGAATGTTTATGAACCTCGCAATTTATGGAGAATGTATATTTTTTAAATCTCACGCGTCTAGAAAAATATGAGTGAAGTTGGAATTAAATATATTTTTACGAGAAATAAAAACTCGATTACTATATATTTTTTTTTGCGTTAGGTCACCATATGTACAACATGTGTGTGCGTGTGTGTACTTGTGAATGAGTGTGTGTGTGTGTGTGTGCTAGTGAGTGGAAGTATGTGTGTGTGTGTGCGTCTGTTTTTGTGTGTGGGTGTATCACCTCAGTCTGCACCATGGCAGGTCTCTGTGTGCGCAGGGTGCGTACGGTCTGGAACACGTCCACGACGCCCTCGTACTGCATGCGCTCCAGCACAGTGGACAGAGTTATGAACACTCCTGTGCGACCCACGCCCGCGCTGAGACAGACACAACATACATCTTATTCATTAAACGTAACAAAAATAATAAAAAAAAAAAATTCCTTCTGTATTGATAAATAAAATGTTAAAAAAAAAATTATATGCTGTAAAATAATCTAAAATGCGATCGAAGTTTTATACATACCTGCAGTGCACGGTGATCGGTCCGTCCTGTCCGAACTGCTCCTTGGTTTTGTGAACTTGACCCAGGAAGTCTATGAAGCCCTCGCCGCTCTTGGGCACTCCTTGCTCCGGCCAATCCGTGAACTGGAACTGACGAACCGTCCTGGATGCACCGTCGCGAGCATCCGTGACCTACAAGTACACAATGAGAATAATTCGTGTGTTTTGTAAGGTCAGATTTCATATATGACTGGATACCAGTGTGTTTACCTTGAATTCCCTCAAGATATACTGAGGCATATTGTACTCGGCGATGGGGTCGACTACGAAGCATTGGTAGCGTACGGAGCGATCAGATGGCCAATATTGGTGACATTTTTCCTAAAAAGATATTACCTCATATAAATTGTTACGTTAAAATGATAAAACTTTAAATTCAATAAAGAATTTTTAACTTACCCTTCCCATTTCTTTCAATTTTGTAAGCATAACAATAATTGTAGAGTTATGTTCCCATAGCATTCTCCAGAAGTCATCTGTAGTATCTGGTAGAGGTCCTTGAGTCGCAATATAAGCGGCTCGGTATCTATATCCATCCACAAATGAAGCATTTATGTAATCAGAACCATCCCTTGGAGTCAAACAGACTCGAGTAGACTCGTACGGCAAGATGTGAACTAATCTGTTCTTATGTTTATTGCAAGGCAAGCTGGCAGATACGAATCGACTGGAATCGGCTTTCATATTGGCAAGTTTCTTAAATTCCAATTCCATGCCAGTTATGTTTTCGATTGTGTCAATACGCATGAGCTTTTGAATATGAGAATGCAAGTTGCGAGCTGGTACCTCGGTATCTCCACAGATAACAGCTTCAAGTAAAGCATCGTGAATGAAGATGTATTGGTCTTCAGTTTGCACCATATAATTGCGTTGCGCTCGTAAACAAGTTACGTGGCCGTAAATGTCAACAGTACGTTCATGTCTTGCTCTCTCCAGCATTGAATCGATGACAATAAAGCAGCCGGTACGACCGACACCCGCTGAGCAATGAACTACGAGAGGTCCAGCATCCGGTGGATTCAAGGCACGAACTCGACGTAAGAATTGTAGGAATGGAGCTGGGTGATCTGGTACCCCATGATCCGGCCACGCGGTAAATTGAAGTTGTTTAATTTCCCTACGTTCAGCACCTCCATTTCTAGTGACTTGGAATGTTCGAATACAATATGTAGCAAGTTCTTGAACTTCAGCAATGGTCACTGTCATCATACCATACGATTCGCTTCCTCGACTGGGCCAGTATTGGTCACATTTAATCCTAGTCCGCTCCTCTAATTTTGTCATCATTACTATTGTAGATGTTCGCAGTTCCCAGCACATTCTCCAGAAGTCTGTAAATGTTTCTTGCAGCGGTCCTTGAGTCGCGACGTAGGCATTATGTTTACGGTAACCATCACAATAATTGGCATTTATGTAGTCACTTCCCAGTATGCCATCGATAGGTTGGAGGATAACTCTACTGTGGTCATATGCGATGACATTGGCGTAACGATTCTTTGGTTTATTAATTTCCATATTCGAATGATCCCATGTAAATTGTTGTCCAGGTTCAATACTCTCATACTCCTGAGAAAATTTAAGATTGTCGTTGGTTTTCAATCTATCTATATGTTCCGCAAGTTCGGAAATGGGTATTGGCGGATGTGAAATCATTGCAGGTGTTTGAAAGTTTAATCTTCTCATTTCTACTGGATCGGAAGGTGCTCCAAATCCTATATCAGCAGACATTAAAGGTCGAGTAACAGCTGCTTGGTCTGGAGTTTTACAAGGTTGTCGTCTCCTCTTCACAATGAATAAAAGTACTAAGCATAACGAAAGCATCAGAGCTGCTATAATAGGACCGATCACCCAGACCATACCAGCTTCTTTGCGATTTTCCTCTATCCTTATTTCAGGATCTCCATTAATATCTTTGGGGTCAGGTCTACTTGGTTCTTCACCAGGAGGAGCCTCGCGCATATCCAGTGATAAGTATTCAGAGAAAGGACTTGACGTATACAGATGCTTTTGGGGCGTATCAACAACTGCCCTAACAAAAACTCTATATTTTTTGTTTAAATTCAATTTTCTATTTAAAAATCCTTCATACATTTCATCATTACCGAGATGGAACGTGTATAAAATATTCCTTTGTAAAAACTTGGCTGCAATGTATGGTGCGTTTTCGTCATCTGTTCGAGCGTTATTTTTTATTAAGTCTTCAGTCAAAAACTGATCAGGATTCTTATGGTTATGTGTTTTATCATCGGGTACTACAACTAGATAATAATGAGATATAGGTCCGTATTCTTCAGAAGCTTGAGGTAGTATAACGAGTATTTCATTTTCAACAACACCGTAAAAATCTGGTTTGACCATTGGTTTAGGCGCGGCCATTTGTGTCGTTACAGTGATTGTAGTCGGAGGCCTATAAGAGCTATCATTAGGTATGGCACTTATATTTACATTATATGTAGTAAATGGCGACAAATCGTTAATTGAGTAGGAAGTTCTATCATGTTTAATAACTATTTCTCTTTTCGGAATTTCTTGTGTTTGTGTCATTCCTAGCGAATCAACAAACTCTTTAATGGCGTTGTATGAAATCTTATAACTAACAGGATTTAAGCGTAATGGGGGAGACCACGATAAGGTCATAGAGTGGGTGGAAACATCTTGAGCTCTAAGATGTAAAGGCACTTCTTCAGGCCTTACCTTTACAGTAACCTTTTCTGATAACCTTCCCAAACCTTCTGCAGTTTTCGCTGCTACCGCAATTGCATATTCAGCAAACTTCTCCAAATTTCCTAATTCAGCAGAATGTGTAACATGAGCGGTTTTCTGCTGCCAGTCATCAAGATCTTCGACGGGAGTCATGGTATAAAATATAACATAGCCAATAATTTTCTTTCTTGAAGGCACTGGCTCCCACCAGACTTCAACACCTGATTCAGAAGTAGCAACGGCTTTAACTGACATGGGCGCTCTACCGATATCCCTTTCAGTATGAGCCGTGATATCTTTGCTGTATGGACCAGCGCCTTGATCCGTGTAAGCCCTAACCTTGAACACATAATGAGCATCCTCTTCTAAACCAGTAAATACTGCCTTTGTTAATTCGGTAGTTTTTTCGGCTAAAGAAGTCTGATCTCCTCTCTTATAAAATTGGACGTCATATTTCTTTATTTGACCACTTCGATCAGCTCTTGTAGGTGGATCCCAGGTAACGCTGATAATATCTGGAGTTTGAAAGTGATATGTGACATTGGCAGGGGGTCCCTTTGGTGCACCTTCAGGGGTAAGCCAATATCTAATAGTTTCTTGGCCTATTCCTATCTGATTTCTTCCTGCTACTCTAAACTCATATTGCACTCCCCTTTCCAAATCATTAATTCTATGTGAGGTAACTTTGGTTCCAGGAAAGTTGATTTCTTCAAGCGGTTGATCTTTAATACCATATCTAAGTCTATATCCTAGTAAGTCACCGTAGGTTTGTGTTGGTTTTGCCCATTCGATTTCAATTGATACAATTGGATCCCGTTCTAATATCCTAAAATAAAATCATAAAATATTAATAAATTAGTAAATAATATTTTTTTCAAACATATGTTCTTATCTCGTTTTAGAATTATGTTTTTGTAAATACTCACTTTAAGTTCACAGTAGCGCGATTTGGGACTCCGCCAGGAGTTTTCACAGACACCGGCGGACTGCGGTCTCCATCTCCTTTTCTAGTAAGAGCAGCAACTTGAACGCTGTAGCGTGTATCCGGTTGTAATCCGGATATGTTTAACTCAAGTGTTGTATCGTCCATCACATTAAAACGCATCGGATCGTTAAGAAGACCTTTGCCCTGATAAGGATTAGTTTATATTGATATAAGGTAAAAAATAAGTTTCTAATAAGAATAATTAATATAATGTTTAAATCAACTTAAGCTTACCTCTTCTCTTAATTCCTGAACATGTACATGATAACCTCTAATAATTCCATTCTTTTCTTTTTCTTGTGGCGGCTTCCACGTTACGTGAATGGATGTTGAGTTGATTGCGGTCACTTTTACTTCTTGAGGTTCTCCAGGCACTGTGAGCGTACAACAATACGTTAAACAAAATTTGCTCCAAACATTTTTTACAGACCTAAATGCCCTATCAGCATCTAAGGGAGCGTGCTAGAAAAACTACCTTAAAGCTCAACGTTTAAGGGACTAAATTGGAATAAAGCTTTGAACTCTTATCAGTAAGCGTGGCAAGATATTTATGAAAAATCCAAATTATTTATGTGCGGTCGGTAGTCCCGTCGGTCATGCTGATAGAGTATTTTGGTCGCGACGGATATCTCCGCTCAGCATCACGATCGGGCATTTGAATACCAACACACACTGACCAAATAACTTTTACGCCCTTTCACATCACCATAACCAATTAAAATCCATTACCTTCCAATCCACATCGTTAAGATCAACTAAAATTGTTAAGCGTTACAAAGAGATAAACATTTAGTAAGTCATCTATTATTAACACAAGTTTCCAAAGCAGCGCTTCTATATAAAAATTGTATTACATTCTGCAAGGGAACCCATATAACACAAAGACGTATAAAACATTAGGAAAGGAACACACAAAACCAAAATTAATAAAATGACAACAAGTTCTTAAAATGTTACCTCTTGCAGTTTGTTTTTAGATTTTTTTTACATTTACGCTAGGAAGAACGAACTACAAAAGCTTAGGCACAAGCACAACGCACATAAATATAAGCACTATAGTAATTTATACTCACTCTTTATAGCTGTACGGGTTACCAGCGGCCCATACAAAGTCAGTGACGAGAGAAAAAAGAGAAAAACGCATTCAAATACATTTAAGACAAATTGTGCGAACATTGCAGGGCGAACGGAACTACTAAGTGAGAGATAACGAGTAGAACGCTTGTCGGCAAATAGGGGGTTACTTTACTTCCTCGTGTATTCGGGTTAAGTCACTTGGGACTTCGGTACGGGGCTATATTCAAGTGCATTGCCTTTTTCTGCTCACATGTAGCGCGGAACAAATGTTAACGTAAATTTATTTATCACATGGGACGGAAATGTCTCGAACTCGAACTCCAAAAGATGAATACACAATTCTATTCTGAGTTAGAATTTAAAATAAAACTGATTTTATTTATTTGCGAACAGCAGAAGGCCAAGCACGTAGCCCGTTTATTCCCGATGGCGCAAGTAGTTCACTCACACGCACATGTATTGATTATGGCGACGGCGCCGATCTATGTGTGTGTGCTTCATCAGTGTCTTGTTTTCTCGCCACCTGCTGGAGTGTGTGTAGTCCTTAATACCTTGTGTTGTTTTCCACAGTGATGTTAGTGATGGTGTCAGTGTCTCTGTCCGAATCCGTATATCTTCAGTAAACTGTTCAGTAAAGTTAAATATTAATTTATAGTGGATTGACTTGTAGCGTTCCATATTCCGTTCATTCCTCGTTGCTTTGGCAATAGCGTACGTTATGCGGTACAGTATTTTTATGTCACAATATATCTAGTGTGCATGCACGACGATAGTTTGATAGAGTATACAGAAGATAGAGGAAAAGAAACGTCTACTGGCGAGAAGTTATAGCTTTACAGTAAGTGAGATAGATAGAGATAGAGGGAAAGAAGTAGAAGTAGCGCGTAGAAATATTCTAGACCGAGCTGAGCATTTGGGAATGAAGAGCGTCGCGGATCTGATCAATTGGATACTTATTTTGAGTATCCTCAGGATCAATGTCAGTTTTATCCGCTGCCTTCCCGCTAAGAGTGAAGTGAGACAGTAGTGAGTAGAGGACAGTAGTGAGTAGTATAGTAGCATGCGCGCGTGTTGTGTGGAATGGTATTGGTATTCAAATGCGGCGCTCGGGCCGTGGTGCGTGTTGGGCTGAACGACCGAGGACTCACTGATCCATACTCTTTATAACTTTGCGATGTAAAAACCTTATTTATTTGTTTTTTTGTGAATTTAAGTTCTTTTTAGAAACTAAATGTCGATTCCAGGTAATACCTAAATTTGTATTTATGAAGCCTATATGGGCTTGTACAAAGCAAAATTAGTTATTGGTCCTCAGAAAGTCTTGGTCATGTTTGTAACCACGCACTCGCTCTCTCACCTTGTGTCGTCGCTAGTTGTGCTGAGTGCTCCTAAAAGTGCTAGTCTTGTTTCACACACTTAATGTTTATAAAATGTACGTGCTCCACAAGATAAACCTATCAGTGCCCAGTGAAATAACCGAACGTAAAAAGTGCTGTGTCGTTAAAGAAAGCATGCAAAATTGTGTATCGCTAAATACTTAACAAATGTGCGTCAAAATTAATATATAACGGTGCCGTCGACACTATATCAGGTGCTATGTAACTTTGCATTTCAGTGAGTGCCATCATTAGAATTGACAATTAGCGTATCTGAGATACGCTAAAAAAATCATTACATGTGACCAGTGAGTGGAAATATTAGTCATTAGTCATTATAGCAACGAATGTGCAGAAATAAAATGATTATTTTATCGTTATATACATTTAAGATCATCGGCAAGCATATTAAAACTTGGTTACGAATTAACCTCCTCATTAGAATCCCGCTATATGCTTATAAAGAAGGACAAAAGAAAAAAATACATTAGTAATCTTGGTAGTACAATCTAATTATAATGTATGAATATATCTCATAATAAACATTTATAAGATCCCCACCACCACCATATTAACCAACACATATTAAAGTTTAAATGACGAGAAAGGAAATAATTTGAAACTTACTCAAGTAAATTAATTAATAGTTATTATATCCCTTCTGTCGTTGTTTCCAGCATAACAACAAAATCATTCAATAATAAAATGTTACTCAGTTATTATAGATGATTTCATAGTATTTATATAACAATTGCTTAATTAAAATTGAAATATATCATATTAATATCACTATATACTGAAATGTCAGTGGATTAAAAAGGGAGGATTGTATGTAATTTATTTTCATTCGGTTCAATCCCTTGACACTTCACAGATAAGTTAATATATTATTATTTAACTCAAATATTTAAATAAATGAAACGTACCGTCTTCATGCGTGCGAATGGTGACAGGGTATGAGGCGGGTCCATCCCCCACGCTGGTGCCCGCCAGAACCCAGATGCGATACTCCGTCCAGCGTCGGAGCTCGTCCAGCACGAAGCTGGTCTGGTTCAACTTCACCACAGTGGCCTCTGAATCCCCCCTCCCAGATTCCACACAAAGAAGTTTGTAGTAGGCGATTCTCCCGTTGGCTCGCTCGGCGGGCGGCGGTTGCCACGACACGCGAATCGCAGTCGGCGAAACCGCAGTCGCAGACACATTCATTGGTGGCGCTCCAGGAACTAAACATGCTCAATACGTGAAAAAACCGCCGACAATATCCAACCCGAGCGGATGAACCTTCGAACCTATCGATGCAATCACTGAATGCTTTGTCAACCAAAATTAAACCGTGCCCAAAATTAAAATACCCTCAAAATAAAGTCGAGCATGCACAAGTGTGGTTAGTAGAATCCGCTCGCCCATACCTATCTATGCACAGGGCGAGGTCACAGTATCCTGTCGGAAGAAAATTTTAGTTATGTTCTATGACGACTCGAACAGCATTCGTTTTGAACGGTTTTGTACTCATTCATATGGATAAAGTGTCCGGAACGTTCGATGTTGTTCGTGCCGTGGCAGTTATATAAAAAGTAGATAAATGTCACCCGAGGCGGCGCCCGTCGGATATAAAACATACGAACAACATAAAGCTACTAGTCGGTGTTGTGTACGCATTCGATGTACATTTAGTAAATACTAACAATTCACATGCGTACACCTCACCATTCGACGAATTTACAATTACAAAACACATGATATAAAACTGGTGCTTGTGCTGTATTACTGGCAGCGTGCCGGGCGGTGCGTATGTGAAATATACTCATTACCTGAACCCACCATATTAACTATCGTGGGACTTTATTATTTCATTCTAAATTCAAAATAGCAAAGTCCCCCCTACCACGTACCGTATTGTTTGGTGCGTACGCCGATGGCGGGGGTGGTGGCGCCCTCGCCTCGCTGTGAACGCGCCGCCAGCCAGATGTAGTACAACGTATTTGGATACAGGCCGTTCAGAGTGTACGTCTCTGTTATCGGGATTCGCCTAAACAATACACTTCCTTAAAATACCTTTCATGATTTGATCAGTCATGACTTACTAGGGTTTTTAACCCTTTTAGCGCCACGGAGTGCCGTCACGCTGCTCTCGCTAGTGAAAAGTGCCAGCGTCGCGATAGCGCTTTTTTTTACACTCTGTTCACATTTAATTTCTTAGTTTTTACTGTCATAGTATAAAATCTTCTGAAGAGAATGTTGAAAAAATTATGAAAATTGGTATATTGAAACTGAAAATCATATAAATTATCTATAAAATGCACTTTTTACTGAAGTTTTAAGCATATATTTTTTAAAGTATGTATGGCACTAAAAGGGTTAAGGTACTCGCTTAAAATTGGATAGGATGTTTATTGAAAAAAAAAAACCCATTCTAAAACCAGTGAAATTTGTACTTACTTCCTGTGGTGTTGCTTAGCGTAAGTATCGTTCCAGTACAGTTCATACGACACAATGTTATCTCCCGCGTGCGCTGGTCTCTTCCATGAGAGAGTGACTGAAGTTTCTCCAGCCTCCACTGCCACTAGGTTCGACGGTTGAGATGGTACACCTAAAAGACGTCATGTATTCTATCATATATCCTAGTCATGCACCTAAAGGAACTCATATATCCTAGATCTCATGAACGCATATTCCATGCAATGTTTTGACATTATCTTTAATATTATCACAGAATGTAAACTTGTAATTTAAATTGGAAAATTAATACTCGATCAATAATCCGAGATAGATATATTACTTTGCTTCTGAAAAAACTCAAAAAATAAAACATTCATTGCAATAAGTAATAATTTTAATAGTAAGTAGGAAAAACTACATCGATTATTAATTTCGATTATAATTATAACGTATAAAACAACATACAAATTGACAGATAAAAAGAGATATTAGGCTTAGGAGCAATCAGACAGTTTTGTGAGCAGTAGTCTGTAATCTGCAGACAGGTTTTAAGTACGTTGTAAAAACATAACCGATTTATCGATAATGGAATAATAAGATAATACTAGATATATCCAGATATATAGTTAAGAATAATCCCGTAACATATTTAATTCATAAAACCCGTAACATATACTTTATTCATCTGGTACACAATTATAAACGTATTTCATTATTATTTTGAATGAAATATAATAATATTTATTATAGGATAAGCTATACAGAATATTATAAGAAAAATACTTTTATTATCTTGATATATCTTTTTCGAATATCTTATCTTACTTTTTGAGAGAACTGAAAAAAGATAGTCATTTAGCCGTGGGTTGAATAACTCTTTTAATTAACACTCCTAGTAAGTTGTTCCTACATAGTTCCTACATACGTTCCTACATACGTGCAAAGTGTCAAATTTGTCTTAGTTAAGACACAATGTATATATATTTGAAGCCTCTGTAGTCACACTAGAGAGATTAACTTATATTCATATCTATATAAGTTAATCTCTCTAGTGTGACATATATTCAATATACTATAAAACTATTATATTTTGTATGATTTTTAAGTCTTAGTGATTTACGAGTAACACTGGTATAAAACCTGTTTGTGCACTTCATAAAATATTAAAACTATCTAGTCATGACAGCACCAATTACTTTTTCTTTATAATATATAATTATCTGGCTGTACTCACGTGATTAATATCGGAATTTGCCCGGCCAGTTTCCAATCGATACCATGCTTAGAGTTAATAAATAAGAACCCCGAATGGGTTCGTGTCTACTCGGGCAAATTCCGATAATTATAACGTGAGTACAACCGAATAATTATATATAATAGTAATCATGGATCACCAAAGTTTCAAATATCAAACATAAAATATTAGTATAAGAAAGCATTTTCTCGTTCTGTAAACCATAAGGACATGTAAGATGTGAACGTGAAAATTTTCTTTTATTTGTACACAGAACACTCGCAAGCCGAGGAAAATACATTAAGTTAAAGTGCACTTCATACATATGCAACAAGAATCCAATATATTAATAAAGTACGAACCTTGTTGAGTCTTGACTTGTACGGGAGCGGAGATGGGCCCAGGACCAACTGAAGTGAACGCTTGAACTCGTATTGTGTATACCGTGTGAGGGGTCAGCTCGCTTATTGTGGTTAGATGGTTGTTATCCACCTTACAAATTAAAATTTAAGTTAAAGATTAGTTTCAATATTTTTTTTATTATGTTATCTTTATATCTTTGTCTATGCTTTATATCTTTTTTTGAGGATATCTTTTAAAGAAGTTTTAAGTTTAAACATTATACCTTTCTTTAGTTAATAAAGATTTAAAACAATAATATAAGATTGAGATTCTTTATATGTTATATGAAAGACATATATATAAACTTAATTACATTATATTATATGTTAACAGTTTGGTTTATACCATAATATTAATTTGAAATAAAAATATATGAAATAAGCAGTACCTTTGTACGAATAACTTTATATATTTTTTACTTATTTATATTCCGTGGCACATAAATTAATAAGTAAATAAATGAATATATAGTTTATACTATAAGATTAGCTTGAAATAAACATAAGATTATTTTTTTTACAGTTTACGTAAGTAAATATTTCTGTAGTCAGATAGTATAAGTCCTGATCATTGAGTTATCATTTTCAATCAGGAGGGTGATGTGAGCGGAGACCTCCAGGAAGTTTAGAACTAACTGGCCTAAAACAACACCAGCTGAGAATAGTGGCATTGTTAGCAAGAAAAACAGAAATGAGGAATTTAACGAAATATCTTATGTATATCTAATTTATATCAAATCTACTTTTACTAACTATTTTTACTTAATAACTATCTGACATTATGAAAAGTAAATTACGTAAACTAAAGAACCACTATGCATATATGTTATATAGTAATTATGAGTAATACCATTTACAACTACGGACTGAATCATAAAAGAAATTGGAATTAACTTGACAATAATTAAATTAAAATACAGTCGAAAAAACAAGTAACTTGGAATTAAAAGTAGATTTAGAGAAAGATTTTTCAAAATTCTACAAAAAGACAGCCATCGCGTTGAAAACATCCTACACATTTTCAACGTTGCTCTAAATAAGTCCATGATTATATATGGCGTTTATTTTTTACCAAGTCTGTATATTAAATAACATACCATTTGTGAATGCCACGACTGTAATGATTGCGAGGAGTCTGACGTATAATATATTTTGTATCCCTGAAACAAAAAATCTTAATTAAAAAAGATTATATACATACCGTATATGGCCCCAAAAATACATATAATATATTTATTTTTAAGCATTTTGTAATTCTAACAATTGAATGAAATGATCTCTAAAGACCAGAGATGCCGAACCATTTTTGATGTCCATGCCAAAAAAGTAAAAAAAAAAAAATTAATAGGTAACGCGTCACAATAAAATTCATTCGAAATATTAGTGTGGTTAAATTATATGTAAGTATAATTCAATACAAAAATAAAAGCTACTTGTAAAAAAAATTTCATTTATCAATATTTTACAAAAAGCAAATTACAAGCATATTACAAATTTATATCATAAATTATTTAATTAAGTGTAAATTAATAAATTATTCTGTCTATCAAAAAATTTAACTTATAAAAAAAAAGTTTTTGTGCGTGTCATCAAAATTTTCATACGTGGCAGTTGTGGCATGCCATTGGTTCGCCATCCCTACTAAAGACAGTGAGTAATAATTCTCGATTCTTACCGTCACTTGACCATTCGGAGTTTCTGGTTCATCCCACTGGATCACCATGGTGCTGGAGCTCAACGGACGGACATGAACATTCCGTGGTGCCGAACCAGGTTCTACGAAAACAACATCAACTAACACTGGTATCACCATAACATAAAACGCAAAAAACAACAATAATCCGTGAATTACGGATTTATATGTAAATATACAGATACTGAAATAAAACATAAAAGTGATATTCAATATTTGTACTTGCAATTAACCGTATTATTTGATATTCAACGAGCGAGGATAACATCAATTGCAATTCATTGTCGACATAAAAACGAACATGCTATAAAAATTCTATCCTCATAATTGAAACGGGGAACGTAAATATAACGAAATTTGATTCTGGATTTAAAAGACCGTTATAATAATCTTAATAATGCTCAAACAGCGTAATATCAAATTAAGTTGGGGTCCGTTTCATCTCAATTAAACGCGAAAACAATAACGATGAACGTAACAATAAACAAAGATCTTAAACAGTGTTCGTAATCGCTGAGGAACGGTCTCGTCACAAAGTCTTTATAACATCCAGAAAGGACGAAACAATAAAAGTTCGGTAGCGGTGTTATATTAAAACGCCATAATCTCGTCGAGGCCAGAAGTCAAGTTTTTCTTTTTATAAGAAATGCAAAGAAAATTTAAAGGAAAAAAAATTACGGTAGATACAATTTTATTTGCCTGTAGCGACGTTTTCATTACCATCTCATCAGCCATTTTTATTGTCTGTCTCGTGACACCGTGGCAATATACGAGACAAGTCAAATTTAATATTTAACACCAGTAATAGGTCTGATACCTTTACGGCTCATATAATAACACTGAGTGATATAATGTCAGCAAATGATTTTACAATGACATATATATACATATTCAATTTCTATATTTGTTCGAGAATATGTCAGATACAGGGAGATCAGTTAGATTATTGAGCGTAGGGAAGCTCTTTACCGGTCATCTCGCTCAAATTTTGTCCTACACCAAATTTGGGCCAATTGATTATCATATACCTACCTTTCTATAGATAGATTTTGAAAAAATTCTTATTGTAGATTAAAGGTATTTTGCAATTAATTGCAGACAATCGTTTCATGTTAAAGTTTTCGTGATTTATATTTCGTTGTTTCTCTCATTGAAAAGAGTTCCGCTCAGCTTCCCCCGCTTGCTGGCGGCACTAGTACATTATATCATTACATTGTTTTGTAGGATGAACAGTGTCAAATGTCACATAATGTCACATAGGGCAGACAATATTATCAGTGTCTATTGTAGTGATCTGGTTATATTAATAATTAAATAAATTCCTTAGAAGGTTACATACAGATGAGATTTTATCCAACATCAACTGGTACAAACATTTATTAGTTCAAAATACAAAGTAGTATATTCACTTCATTGTGCAATCTGCAGATTAAGATCAGAATTAAAATGAAATATACAAATAAAAAATGAACCGTTTATATCAATATTGGTTGAATTGCGAACTATAGATAAGAAAATGAAGCCATTGGACTGATTATTACTTTATTTCACCATTTTACAATTTTTGGACAAAAGGAGAGCTTAATGCTAAGTAAGCATTCTTTGCCAGCCAACCTTAAGATGTACAGGAGAGAACGTTAGCAAAAATATATATCCTCAGTATTTTGAAATAAATACCTATATACATACATATTTGAATTTATTATATAAAAAGCATTAAATTAAACAAAATTATATTAATTCATTAAAACATAGCTCATATTTTGTCATAACATAAAATAAAAAGATAATATTTTTCATTACATTAATGAGTTTATAAAAAACTGTCTTCAACGTTGACAACTTCCGTAATGAAAGTATCCATTTACTAAACAGTATTCTAACTCGAGTTTATAAATAATTCAAAAGTAATAATATGAAAGGGATGATTTAAATAATAAATGTCCGGGTGAAGCTGTACTGGTCAGTGACGAATTTGTTAATGGATTCTGTAAATCTAGTTTCCATACTAACACGAGGAATTATGTAAATCTCAGCACGTTACGTCAGATATTTGGAAGTGGTTCTAGCCTAATATATATATATATATATATATATATATATATATATATATATATATATATATAAGATTTTTAATACTTACTGGCACCTCCATATAATGAATCCACTGCAGCACAAAAACAGAAGACCATTAGTAAAAAGAAGTTATAAAGAATATAACACACGGTGCAGCAGGAACGGGTACACGTAAATTGTAGGTCACAATAAAACAAAGGAATGGTGCATGAATAGAAAAATAATAAGGCGTACTATATCTAAAATCTACAAAATATAATGATATGTGCAAAGTAACGAATAACATCAATAAAATAATGACTCAAAGCCAACTTACACGAAGCAGCCGCGATGTTTGTTACGTCGCGTTAATTGGTTCGCATGAAATAAACGTAACAACCTTAGAACTGAATCAGCGTAAAATAAAACTCTTACCGAATTGTAAGCAATGAAACAATATGAGATGATTTTATTGCAAGCAAAAATAGTAACAAGCGAATGATTTATGTTATAATAACTTTTTAGTAACATTTTTGTAGACTGCACTCATTTCAATAACCTTCTCTTTCGTATACTGGTTATACAAATGGGCACCTCAAAAGTAGAACAGAAAAACACTGTATTATAATATACTTATGATATAATCACGAATAAAATTTAAATTCAATAAGATGCTAAAAAAATCGCATTACCAACATCTCTAGATATAATAATTTGATGAAATATAGATAAATCTCACACAGCTGAAACGAAACATACATAAAAAGATCAAACCATCCAATGATAAAGAGAAGAGTTCTCTGCTGGTATATCAGTTATGTTAATATGTAATCAAGTATGGACATACCAGTTTCTCCAGTGGTGATGACAGCTGGCGTGCTCGGAGGTCCTCGTCCGATGTTGTTGACAGCAATCACGTACATCTCATACTCAGTGTATGGAGACAGGTTCGTCACAGCGTAGAATTGAGTCACTACTCCCGAAATCTCACTGAACGCCTGAACATGTGATGTGTATTAGGATATACTTAGCTTGAACGAAACGAGTAAAGCCAATCAATTTACTAAACACAATTTGATCTTTAAAAAACTGAAGATTAATCAATTTATTAAACACAATTTGATCTTTAAAAAACTGAGTTTAAAACTATATATTGGCGCACTAAACTTGTATAATGCAGAAAAAAATCAATTCCAATGTCACGTATTTGAAATCTAGGATTCTACAAAATTAAATTATGTTGAAAATTTCAAAGACAATATATAATACTGGTTTTTTTAATACCTGGTTAGCATATTTGGGTTTGTATTGTATGACATAGTACTGCGGCTCCTCGGGGCCGGTGTAGGTCCAAGCTAGTCTCACAGTAGTAGCCGTTATTTCTGACGCTCGAACATCAGCTGGTGGACCAGGTAAAGCTACAAAAAAAAATTAAGATCAAACTCAAAATGCCCGATGAAATCTATTAATTGATTTGTAAAATAGTTTTTCCCTAAACAATTAATATTTATTTAGTTAATATAGTGATAATTAGTCATTTAGTTCGTATAGTTATAATAACATTTTTTTTATTATGTCGTCACTGTGAAAATCCCATTTTTAAAGTATTAAAGGTTCTTGATGAAACCATTTGCCAAAGCCATTACTCAACCATAATTTAATTTCTAGTGTCTTTCCAAAGACCTAAGAAGGATTCTTCTCATAATTCTTTCTAATGGCTTATAATATAATTAGGTTCGAGAACAGAAGCTCGCTAACATTTTATTCCGGAAATTCGTACCAGATACTAACTAGGATCCGCGACTCTGTCTATACTATCTATACATAATTCACGGAAGGAATAATAATTTAGAACTACTGATGGATCAAAAGATTATCATTAAAGTACATATTTGGTTTTTGAAACAATATTATTATATAATTACTTATTATAAAGACGACTTGTGTCATTTGGCAACGGTTTGATCAAAATATTTATCTCTAATTTATTACCTTATATGATTCATATAGAATTTGTTAATAACATCATCGGAGTTAGAGTAACCTATTAATTTCACAATAACTTAAATCTAAAAAACGAATACATTATTTAAATCTGATCTAGCCAAGTCATTTAAATGACTTTGCAGTTACATAATAGTATTATCCAAATAATAAGAGAACATATTCAATAAAAAAATGAAGTTAAATCTAAGAGCCCTCACCCCTTTACTCCTTTAATTTGGGGGTAATTTAAGTGATTTGATATAATAATTAATCAAAATGACATCCGTTTATCTCTTTAATTCTGGAGAAGTTTAGATTTTCAATAATTATAACAAATCATAATAGATGTCTGTGTTTTAAAATTTATCAAACTGATTTCATCAAACCCATGCATCTGATCGATACGAAGGATGATCTGGCTATTTCTGGAGGATATCGGATAATACAATTAATAATAACTCTTTAACAACACCCGTCCTTTTTTACTTAAATCTGCTTGCAGAACTAGGTAATATGGTATATACTACTATTTTTTGTTCACGGGACGGTGCAACCGAAGCAGACTAGTCTCTTACAGAGCAGGTTTTCTTCACCTGGATCTTCAGCTCACTATGGTAGATTATCTATCTCTTTTCTTCCCTATTTCTTACTCTCTGTCATCTCTACTAGTTCCTCAAAGGTGTGTAGTCAGCTGTCAGTATATTACGGTCTCAAAGGCCAGTGTTTTTGTTACCAGTAAGGACGATTTTATTATAGTTAACATATTAATTAAGTATTGTACTCATTGAGCTGAGCTAAGCGAAGCTCTTTACCGATCACCTCGATCAATTTTTGTCAGCTATCACCTCCTACCGATCAAGATACTAACCAAATTTGGACCAGTTGATTATCACAGGCCTGCTTTTCTATAGAGACTGAGAAAATTCTAAATGTAAATTATGAGTAATTTGCAATTAACTTTATTAATTAATTAATTAAAACGTTCTATTGCACGAGCAGATGTTAAATACTTATTATGACTGACAGATGTATGATTGTTTGTTAATTGCAGACATTGGAGAAAAGGTATCGAGCTAAGTTTTCGTGTCATATTTTTCGTTGATTCTTTCATTAAAAAGAGTTTCGCTCAGCTTCCCCCGCTTGCATGCTGGCGGCCCTAGATTTGGCATTGTATTATTCGTACTAAATATTAATTTCATAAATTCTTCAGTCAAAATTAATTGCTCAGCTTAAACAGATTTATTTCTGAAATGTTTAAAATGCTTTTGAAGGCAAGCAGATATTTTAATAATAAAATCAAAAATCTATTCTCCAGCTTTGGGAGTTACTCGTAATCATTTAACATAAATTAGCATTTTTTAAATGTTTCTAAAGTATTATTATTTCGGTTAAACTTTTACTAAAGAGAAACAACAAGAGAAAACTCAATCTTTATTATATATAGAGGAACGTTAGAAAAAAAATATATATATATATATATATATATATATATAGTCATAACGTTCCTTTTTACTAACGTGTCGATTGATATATGAGACAGTAGGGGTCTTCGGAATGACGCTAACTCAAAGTTCTTCTAGGCTTCATGACCTTAACTGCTCATCACTTATATATACCAAGTAATACTGTACAGAGCTTGATCAGTTTTATTAGACATTGATTTATTGAGTAATAAACACACACGCACTCACGCTTACATACAAATTCACACACACACACACACACGCACATAAACGCATACACACACGCACGCATGAAGGCACGCACGCTGACACGCACCCACACAATCACACACGCAGACACCGTGTGTGTCAGATTAACACACGAACACATCACGCATACGTACACACAAACAAACACACACAAAAACTCATACACACATACTCACAGAGAACATTAAAAAAAACAAAATAAAAAAAAAATAAATTTAAAAAAGAGAAACTCTATAGAAAGAAAAAAATTGTACTCAACTTAGAAGAGAACAACTCAAAAGAGAAGCCCTATCCCTTTCTAACACGACCTAACACCAAGAGACAGCATCAATGTATGTCAAGTAACAGTATATATATCTATAACAAAACCATTTTATTAAAAAGCCAGCGATGGAAGGTCTAAGAATATATAGGACTTAATGATAACTCTATGTTCTTTTATAATCGGATAAAATATTCTTCTTTATGTTTAAATAAAGAAACACGTTTTCTTTAGTAGAACGTTATGATGATTTACTTCTAGAAATAAATATATATATCTATAATATGTAATCAGTTATGTAAAATTCGTAAACAAATTCATTATATCGCCAGAGTATATATAATACTTATAATATACCAGCCGATTGGTCAAGGTTAGTGGTCAGTCATCTCAGATTGCTAAGCCAAGAGTAGCGAGTTCGATTCCTACAAGAGGCTGTTTTTATGTAAGCCACAGTTCTGTACACGAGTCCGGGTTTTCTTTATTTCCGTTAAAGCTGTTTTTAAATCTACTTCTATAGAGAGTTTATTATACTAGCTATTACTTGCGGAAGGACTTAATTTACTAATTAGTAAACTAGGATGATTAGTGTATTTTATACACTAGAGCCTTCCTCACGAACCTGCCTGTCATAATCTGAATGATTTTATCAAATTCATCCGGTAATTTCTAAGATTAGCGCCTTCATACAGACAAACTTCGTCTCTTTATAATATTAAAATATAATTGATACAAAAACCACAAAACTTATTATTTCAGTTGTTATTTTGATTGATGAAACATACACTTTATATATTTTTTATTGTTCTTGTGTATATGATATAAATAGTAACATATAAGCTATCAAATATAACCAATTATTTTAGAACATAAACATATATTTGTCATCGAATATGATGTTTTGTGTTATATAATAATTATTAAATTTCAATTTAGAAAAAAAACTTTATATACATATTTTTATATAATATTGAATAAATCTAACTAATTGTAAAGCTAGATAATGAACGACTTACATTGTACTTTAACTTCTGCGGACGTCTCTATAACTCCAAGAACACTTGCAGCTTCGCAGGTGTAATTCGCAGACTCTCTAATGTCTTCCAGGTTTAATGTGTTCAAGCCTAATGGCGGATTGTCTTCTGGTGTCAGCCATTTTGTCAAACCTAAGAAAAAACGTATATTAATTGAGGTAAAAAGTAAATATAATAAAAAGTAATTAACAACAAGTATAAATATAATAACTTGAAATATAATTATAATTACCAATAACAAGTTTTATACCAAAACATATGATATATAATAAATAAAAAATATATAATTATACCAACATTAGGAATAAAATATAAGAAAAAGTTGCTTTCATTTCCTTTTTTTCAGTTAATGGTTCAGAGGATCATTAAAAGCCAAAATATTACCTTTCCTCCACTTGACAGTGGGCATGGGCGATCCGAAGGCAACGCACTTAAGCGTTAGGTTCCCGCCCAGCATGACCTCTGTGCGTGGGGGCGGCGGGATCGAGAACTGAGGCGCCACTCGCCGCACTGAACATTCAAGTATTTGATCAGAAACCTCTTAAGCATTAAATTTTAATGGTATTTGGATAATTTAAGTTATCCAAAGCTTTAACATTGAAAATACAAATTAAAATATGAAAATTTGTCTTTAAGATTTTTACATAACATGTATATCGATCGATACCGAATTTATACTGAAAAAAAAAAAATGTATGACGAGCCAAATCTTTCCCTATAATATTTTAGTTATTAAATATTAATGTTTTTCTTTGTATTTCAAATACAATCTTTAAAATATTTATACTAGTAAATAATAACAACTAAATCTACAATATTGTTCTACATAAACACAAATACTCTCTTTAAACCCAATAACCCACGTAAGTCTAACCCATTACAAAGCCTGTAAAATGTATCGACGGTTTGAGTAAAAAGTAACATTGTGTGTCTAAACACGTGTACAGTATTTTTACACCTGAATCTCTCGTGCAAGGTTGTAAATTTTGTTATACCACATACGTGTACTGAATAATCCTGAATCTTTTTCTTTTTTGTTAACGAGAAAAGTGTGAACACGACTTTATTTCTGACGCGGTTGACCTCGCCCGCGTAATAGTGCTCCATTTTTAACAAACTTCAAATGAAGTTGTTTCTTAATTGACTTGTTTTATTTTTAGTACACCCTTAATGTTAACTAAAAGACATTATTAATATATGACCAAAATAATTTTCAATCGCCGTAGAAACGGTGTAAAATGGGGAAGTAATTACTGTTTATTGCTACGTAACTCGCTGCACCTAGCCTACTTTGTACACGCCACAATAAGAAAAGATAAAGCTTGAAAAACATTTGCTCGCCACCCATTATGTTAATTACAGTCAAGTGCCCTCATTGTGATGGCGTGCAAACAATTTAAGAATCTAGCAATATGGAATTAGAACTAAATTGGTTTGCAGGTAAACAGGTTTCGTGGAGGCCTTAAAAATGTTGGCATTTCTGAGCCTTGTCCGTGCGGAACAGAATAGCATGTTAGGTGTTGTAAGGAAATCGAAGTAAGTGAAAGATTTAACGAGGTCACGGCCAATGGGCGATGTTTCATCTTCTAAATATACCTAATATTACTAACATTTCGTATATAAAGAATTTCTTTTGATATATGCTATAGAATGTTGAAGTTATTACGATAGATGTAAAATCTCCGTAACGATATATTCTTAGTATTTTTTTAGATTTTCACGAGCACACATTTGAAATTAAACTATTTGTTACGGTTTTAACTAGCGTTTATTTTTGGTTACATTTTAATTTTAATCCAACGTTTTGCATTCTTTGCAGCAATCGTGTTCTAGAGACGAAATGTGTAAGCGTCTGTCAGTAAGTCAGTACGATATATTCTTATTTATAATTCTCAGGTAAATCAGATTCAGAATCGAATGATTCAGAATTCAATTGAAATGAATAGTTAATCACATGTGCTAAGTCCACTGTTTACATAGTTAGTTATAAATCATCATACGATGCATGATGCAGTTATAAATCATCAAATAATTTATTCAATGGTAATATTATATCCAAATATTGTTATAAATATCGCGTTATAACGATAAATAGACGGACGGAAGCCGTGTTTACGTTTTATTAAAATTAGTTTGTTAATTTCATCAAAAATAGCTTTTATATTTACATCATCGCGTTGAGGAAAATTTTTTCTTTTATAAAAACGTTCCTCGCTACTTTGTTTTCGCTTTTAATTAAAATGAGTCCAGACGGGAATGCTCTGAGGTGCCATTTTAAAAGCGGTATAATTAGAACTGTTGCAATTGTTATTTTTAGATTATACTTATTTATTTATTCATAATTTTTCCACTATAAATCCATATCAGTGATCACTTGTGTACACGTACATTTGAAGAGTTAGGAGGGCCCATATTGAACACACATTGTTCTGAACACTCTCTAACTTTAGTGTTAAGGCTACCAGGGTTCGAGACGCGCCCAGGTCTGAGAAGAACCACACAAAAAACTCAGCCAGGGGTTTTTTTTGGGATCACTGTGTTACAAACATAAAAAGAAAAATACATTTTTTACGAACAACAAGCGCCACTGCAATCAATTCATTATGAACTAATATTAATCAATTAATATTGCAATTTGGCTGCAAGACAACCAGCCATCGCAAGCAGCACCCGTTCAGGAGTATAATACGATGTATATATTTATAAGTATTACAAACTAATCGTAATAAGTAATGTATTTTTTTATTTTAACCCGACGTTTCGAATGCTTTGCAGCAATCGTGTAAGTCCATTACTGTCAGACACTTTCTTCTCGTGAACACGATTGCTGCAAAGCATTCGAAACGCCGGGTTAAAATTAGAATGTAACCAAATTAGACGCGAGTTTTAATCCGTAAAAAATAGTTTTATTTTAAATGTGTGAGTACACATTTGAAATAAAACTATTTTTTAAAATATAAGAAAATTCTATGAAATGTATAATTTTATAAAATATCAAAAAAGCAGCTTCAAGAAGTAACCAGCAGACAGTTTTACTTTAAATAAATTGTAATGAAGAAGGTAAATATTTTTTTTACATCAATTAATTATATTACCATTAGCAACAGTCATGTTTTCTTCGTACAAACTAATTTCATTAATTAATAACTATAAAATATATAATTATTCTGTACTCACGTTATTACTATCGGAATTTGCCCCACTAGTTTCGAACCCATTCGGGGTTCTCATTGAGCTTTGAGCATGGCGGAATCGCGGCGTGAATTCATGTTCATAGTGTGTACAGCCGGATAATTATATATATTAGTCATCATGGATCACGAAAGGTTACATACAAACATAACTACATACATATTTATTTTCGTCAATGTAGACTGTCTGACTAGACTTTCTTTGTCATCCCAGTTTAGAACACAACAGTATTGTATTGTAGTATTAAAAGTACATACTTCTTGTATGACTTTTTCTTTCGATCAATTCGGAAATTGGAACAAAATCTACAACAACATAGTTTGTTTTTTTCTCACTCAGAGAGACCCACACAAAGCTCAATTTCATTTTACAATTTGATGGTTTAATATTATTTTTTGTCTGATAAATCCAGGGTATGTTGTTAATCTAAAGAGCGTTTGAGGGTAAGCCGGGTATATCTCAGACGGAATCGGAGATTAAGATTAGAGTTAACACAATATATTTTATAAGATCTACCTTTTTACAAAGCTTTAGAAGAAAATCTCTTCATTCAAATAGTATCTAATTCCACATATAGTAAAATGTATACAGATATCCTTCTTAGTATCTTGATATCGTAAATACATTTTTTTTAAAATAAAAATCAATTTTTAACCCTTTCAGTGCCAAGGAGTTGCTTTTGTTAGTAAAAAATGCCAGCGTCGCTATAGCGCTTCTTTTCACAGTTTAAGTTTCTGTAATTTTCTTGTCAATAAATATGTAGTATTCAATTTTTTTGTTTTTATTATCAGAGTATAAAGTTTTCTGGAGAGAATTTGGAAAATTTATGAATATTGGTATATTGTAATGGAAATGGTGAATGTTTGTCTATTCATATAAATTATCTATAAAAATGCACTTTTTTACTGTCATTTTTAGCATATATTGGTAAAATATGTATGGCACTAAAAGGTTTAAGGAATATTCAGTAAATAACTCAACGCTTCTCTCGTTACAAAACAAACAAGTTTAATATCTATACTCTTCTATACTGATAACAATTATAACCAAAACTCAATTCTAACATTACTCGTGACTTGTATAATATACAACTATATCTTCTTTTATATTCTTTATTATCATCCAGCTCGTCTCATAAATCTGAATAAATCCTTTTATATCCACGCTTTTCGTATATTATTCATATTTAGTAACAATAAGATGAGGTACCTTATATGCTAATATAGTACCTACGAATATGTAAAAGCTAAATTATATATAATATTAGCTTTAAGTAGTTTGCTTTAAGAAAATTGATAGATTATTCTTATGAGAATAAAGGTATTTTTTCTCTTAATTGTAAGAAGCATCGTTTTTGGCAAAAATTAGTTTCAAAGAAATTTAATTGCTTGTACCTTTAAAAAAAAAATTGAAATATATAACAAAATATTCTATAATTAGAATTGTCTAAACGCATGTTGAAATAACAACTAATAACATTAAACGAAGCATAAAACATAAAATACTAAAAATGTATTATAATTACATCAATAAAGAGAATGACCAAAGCTCTACAAATAAAGGCAATTCAAACAGTTAAAGTTTCTGAGCTAAGCCGTTTAAAATTGATATAAATTGATAAACACATTTGTTATTGCGACGGTTTAGCCAAGTTGGTCACGTCAAAGCCGGCTTAGAATCTGTGTATTCAGGCCGCAGTTGTCAAACTCGGCTACGTCAATAGCCATCAATAATAACACTGAGTAACGTTTTGGCGAGTGACCAGAATGGCTTCCAAGACAAACGAACGTTGAGTGATGAGTTCAGTCTTTCATTACTAGCCGGCTTTACTGGCTTTACTGGCTATACTCTATGCTGCATTTGCAATATTGTTTCTTTAAAAAAAAAAAGATATATATTATATATGTATCATTCAAATTAAATGTACTCATTGCCAGTTTTGCACTGAAGCAAAATTTATCTTTCTCTTTTTTCACCTTTTTCTGTCAAATAAACAAGTATTTCATATGCAAATTTTATGCAGAGCTTTCCAATCATATGGTACGTGATACTATCTATATAAGTACACATATATGTATATATATATATATATATATATAGATATATATTGTGGACAATATTGCTTTAATTAAAGTTCAATTGTGATTACTTAGTAGTTTTCTACTATGCAAACGCAGTGACGTTAATTTTGAATGGTACTTGGATAGAGGCGTTTTGGAAAGGATGGATATGCCAGAGGTTACTTCTCCAATACGAAACTGTATGTTTGTTTGTCGTGGTTGGTGAGTGTGTGGTAGAGGTGAGATTGTGGTTTGAACACTATGGGAGCGAAGTGTAACAGCCTCGACGTCGTTGTTTGGCCACATTGGCAATGTGGTTGTTGAACCAAGGATTCTAAATGATGACGGCCTTATTGCTCCTACATTGCTGTCGGGTCATAATCGAAAAATATAGTAAGTTTACTTTCCTATTATATTCAGAAAAATGTTTTCATCTCCTGTAGTTTTTCAATGTAGTGTAGTAGTTTAGTAGTAGTAGTACGTACAAACAAACAAAATTTATATAATTTATAGTTATATATAATTACTAGAGTCAAATATATATACCGATATATAATTACTAGAGTCAAAACGTTACAATTAAACAGAGATAAAATTACAAGTAAGCTAAATAATAAAAATTTTTAGAAGACATCTTTTTAAAAATATTATAAATGTTTTTTAATTTTTTTTTTAATTAATTAATATCTTCCTTAAATGTCTCTTAGTATGTTATAGCTAAGCGCGTTTAAAAGCTAATTTAGCCACAAAAGCTCACCCAACGAAATATCCCTGCGACAATTGTCAGAACACACTGATTTACCAAACAATATACTCTAAGCGACTTTGGCAGGTATTAACACCGCTTAAAACAAAGGAACCTCATAAGAAGGAAAACAATAAAAATTGAAAGGACAGGGAAGATGGTCTCACAAACTACTCGGCGAATAATCCTCTTACTGAAGAAAAATAAAAAATTAATTGGTTTGACTCCATAGATCTCCAGTTGTTGCGATTTAATACAAAAAAATATATTATACTAAATAAATATTAAGTTAGAAATTTATTTATTTTAAGTATTATCATATATTAATTATAATAACTAACTTGGTACTATAAGTTACTTTGTATGACTTTGAGCTTTGTTAAGAATTTTATTAATTTAAATAATGTACATCAATGGAGCTATGGATAGCTTTTATAGATATGTTATGGATTATCTAAAATTATGACGAAGTTAAATAAATACTAATAAAACGACCCACCAACAGACTCTCCAGGTAGCATGGTTGAAACCTTCAGACTTCAGAATATCATATTTCAATTGAAAGTACGACGGCGCGTTCTACCAGAGATCGTAGCTTCGAGTCTTGTCCGTGATGAATATTTCAGTGTAAATTTGGTTAACATATCAATAATCTTAATACAAAGACGTTTATAGTATTAAGTTTTGATCTCCGTTAAATATATATTTATATGTATATATATATAATAATTTGTGCATACAATACTTTATAAACATATATAAAGATAAAATAAATTAATAATATTTCTACCACTACACATTTACAAGAAAAATCTATAAATACGTACGAATTGTCTCGTTGCTTTGAAACATATAAGAAATTGTTTGTCCGTCCGTATCATAGCAACGGAGACAAGACCGCAATGATTTTCACCTACATTTGAGATTTGCAGCGAAGAATTCTTTGACAACTCTTCTCGTAGTAAAAACAAATTACCAATATATTAAACTAGTAAACCCTCCGTTAATTCTTAACGGTCTAGACGGAAAGATAGCTCGTAACAGAATTTAAATTAATTACCTTACAAACAAATTGTGGTAAATTATAAGAAATTCCATTTAAAAGAAATATTTTGTAGTATATTAGGGCTTAAACTACAACATAGGAGTTTTCTATAACATCTTAAACTACAACATATGGCAAAACTGCAAGGAATAAAAGTTACAGATATATAAACCTATAAACCTACTTTTTCATATATATTAGAGTGACTTTTAATATATAGCTTTGAGCTAATTTAATTAAATTATTTATTTATTTATGCTCCTTACTTTTTCATAGGCATTTAATAATAAAATATGTACATAGGATAGCTTAACCCTACAGAGAGATTCCTTCTAATATTTTAAAGAAATATAGAATGAAAAATTTATTGATACCAGCAGGTTCGAACCCGCAACCTCTGGGAAACCGCCTCGTCACTCTAATAATTAAGCTACCGTATCAATAATAACAAAATATTTTTCAATAGCAATTTTGTATTTGTGCTACAACAAGTTGCAAGTAATATTAAAATGAAAAAGGTACGAAATAGCCAATAGGTGGGTTTCTGATTTCTAAATAACAAACCAAAAAATACAGGGCATTGTTCAGTTCAATCTATTATTTTCGGGCTTCACCCCTTCACTCATATTCGGTATATTTTCAATATTTCTATCTTCTCCATTTTGTTTTTGTTGTTCACAAACATTTTATGCATTACGAGACTAGGCATATTTTACTATATATATATGTGTTATTTTTACAACATTGTCAAAATATATAAAAGTATAATTATATCAACAAATTAAACTAGGTATTTAAAAAAAAAAATTGTTCCCCAACAAGACAACCTAACATGTTTGAATCAATAGACTATCAATTGAAATGCAATTATTTCCGTTAAAAATGCAATTACACACATTTAAAGGCCTGTAATATTTAATTTATTTTGCTATAATTATATAGTTATTGAAGATCGGAGTCTTGTGGCACAGAGATAATTATATTATTAATTAAAAGAAAACTTTATGATTAAATTTTGTTAATTATTTATTATATTAATTTACATTTTTAAATACATATAAAAATATATATTAAAAAAAATATATATAAGAGGCCCACCGCCATATGGTGTAGGGACTAAGCTACCGGTGGTTAGGACTCCAGAGAGAGGAACCTCTGAGAAAAAATTGCCTTTGCCTTTTGTATCACACCCCTAAGCCAACTGCCCAGCGCCTCTGTAGGTGTTGGTCGAGGCTTTGGCAATCAATTCATTCACAGATACGACTATCGGAACAATGATCGCTTTGTACACATCCCATATGTCGACAATCTCGTGTTTGTGTATTATTATTAATTATTTCCGTTAAAAATGCAATTATTAATTATAATTAAAAACAGAACAGTTAATAAATGACGTCACTGTCCGTATCGCTCGTCCTCAATCACAGCTATCTGAAGCGAGATAGTGAAGGTAGGCGCTATCTCATGCGAATATATTGCGAAATTCTCACCGCAGCCTACTTTCTGCCTGATAATAAAGCGCTGCAGCGAAATAACGACACCCATATATAATTTTCCACAGCGCTGTTTCGCTAACGTATGAGTGTTTGTGGCCAACTGCGTGACCCTGTTTCAGAATTCAGATTATGGAGTTTATTACTCGTAATTATTTTGTATATTATGTTATAATTAATCCATAGTATAGAATATATTAAAAATATATCTCTATCATTAAAAACGATATAATAATGACTGTTTGTATTAATTTGTGTTTGTGAAGCAGTATTGTTTTAGTTTGACTTTCCCGAATAAACTAATTCATTTATATTATATTTAAATAATTAATTTAATACCACAATATCAATAGATATTCCACGATATCAAAATAACGACCTAATAAAGTTAATTATTATTATAAATTATCTAAACTATAATAATAACTAATTATCTATATTAATGACTAGCTTTTATCCTCGACTTTCATTGCGGCACGATGTCCATCGATCATCATATAACCCTCACATTATACGCAGTTCTAGCTTCAATTTATTTTACTTGTAGCCCATGCGAATATATATATATATATATATATATATATATATATATATATATATATATTTACATGTCCTGTGTAGATTCAGAGACTAACTTTGATTTCTAATGGGCATCGGCAAACATTAGATATCGTATGGGCATCGGAAAACATCGGCAAACATCGGAAAAAATCGGAGAGCAAGAAGGACAAAAGCTACAATACAGTAGTACGCTACTTCTTCTTGCTTTGATACTACTACGAATGTGTCCGAATTTTTCCGATTATTTCCAATGCCCATTATTTCTTGATTTGTACCATTATCAAATATCAGTACAACAGACATATAAAAGACAAAAACTCTTTACACTCTACATACGTAAAATTTAAAGTATTTTTTAATATGAATTTTACTTGTAAAATATATTTACGCATTCATATTAAAATAATTGCGATGGCTCTAGTTGTTCGTGAATAAATTTTCAATATATTGACGATTGTGAAAGAGTGATAACAATAAAAACACGTCTGAGTTTCTTGTGATTCTTCTCAAAACATGGTGCGTTTGGAATCCTCGTAATGTTAACTTTTAAGTTTGAATCAAAATAGGCCCTCTTGACTCTTCAAATTGACGTACACAAGTGATCAGTGATGGATTCAAATTGGAAAAGATGTTAATAAATAAATATGGAGTACAAGGTATAGATAATTAGTTTGAAAGCACATACCTTTAACGTATAGTGTGGTTGGCTTCGAGAACTCGGTTCCAATCGCATTCTCAGCGACGCATTCGAACTTCCCGTGGTCTTCCTCCTCGCTCTTCACTATTTGCAGTGTACCTGAGCACAATACAACACAATGTAAGACTAACAATATATTTTCAGAGTAATCACTTTAATTACTTTCAAAAATTATATTAAAACATACTTTATTAACTTAAACTTATTTTTAATTTAAATTTAGTTTTATATGTGTACAATTTTTTATTTTATTGTTTATATTACATTATTGTCATTTATCTTTTACTTTTCTGAGGGTTGGCTGATAAAGAATGTTCTATAGCATTAAGTACTCCTGTTGTACTTTATTGTACAAAAAATATATAGAAATAAATAAATATTGTCACTCAAATTTTCAAAGATATAAATATAAAACAGAGCCATCTATCGGATAGTAGTATAATTATAAATAATCACCGCTTATCCGATTACTTTAAATGAGAATTAAATATTAAAGTTTAAATTAAAATTATATTCAAACAAAATAATTCAATGCTTTAAAAATCCATTACACTAAAATGTACAGTCGAAGCGATATTTAAAGTAGATATAAAATGTATTTGAACTATAAACGTGAAATTCAACCTTGAACCCTGGACTGTAGAGATGGAAATGTACCAAAACGAAATGGATTTTATATAAGTATTAGTTGATATCATTGCTGTGGTCTATTTGATGTGGTTGTTTTCAATTATATTTAATAAGTCATGTGTTACTTATTCCTGTACTTAATTATTTAAATGAAAAACTTAAGACTCATTTATTTCACGGAAGCGTCCTTCAGAGATTTTAAATATGTAAATTTTATTTACAATTATTAAAATTGCTTGAAATTCAGTTAAAGTTTAGCTGATGAGATATATTATAAATATATAATAAACAAAACTATATAGTGTAGGTAAATACAACAATTCGTTTTACAAACTGCTAAAGTTAACCATTTAAATTGAATAAGTACACGTACGGTGAACACCCGATTTGGTATTCGCGCAGCGCTTCTGGAGAAGTTATACAAGTGTCAAAGAGAACTAGAAACAGTAGTTCTAAACAGTTTGATACGGATACGCCAGACGAAAAACATATATATATATTTATTAAAAACATAATGTACAATTGAACTAAGGCCGATTCAAATTAAAAATAGTATTTATTATTTTTTTTTTTATTTATTTATTTATGTACCTTAATTTTACAAAGACATTTTAATTTAAAAATATGTACATAGGATAGCTTATCCCTACAGAGAGATATCTTCCAACTATCCTTAAGTTAGTAATAAGTTATAAAATATTTTTTTTATACTTTTTGACTACTCTATGCTAGATGGTGGTAGTGGTTTTCTTCATAACGGTAGTGTTTTCAATTAAATGACTTAATTCAGAGATGATAGCTCCGAAAATTTTTTAAGTTATCACGTTCATACATGATTGTTCACTGCATTAAGTTATTAAGAATGTAATAAATATAATGTGTATTTAATTTTAATAAATTCATCGACTAATTTATTTATTATATACAAAATATCGGAACCTGACTTCGATGTTTTTTAATATATCATTTGTACAGTGAAAAAATCGTCTTTTTTATAAAGAATATTTTTCACAAAAGATCCTTTTCTAACCCAGAAAGTATAATTAGTGCCCAGAGTAACTTTGTTATACTATATATGTACTAATAACCGGAGCCATACAGCCTACAAGAAGATTTTTGTGTAAGTATGATATACGTTTATCTTCTCCAGAATAGTCCAGACTTTTTGGTCTTATACATTTTTTTTTCAGACAAGTATAGATTATTTTCACTATTCTCTCTCTCTCTCAGATGTTCAAATTTTTAGCTTTGGTTTTTATTGTTAGTATGAATCAGTTGTCCCATCAGCAATTTTAATTGAGTCGATATTTTCATAAATATATATATAACATAGAAAAATAATTCGCCAAAACATCGATGCAATCCAATATACCGTATAGCAAAACTGAACGGAGTTGGATTTAATTTATACTAAAAAAGATCTATAATTCTATATATAACATTACCATTAGTAAAATTTCATACTTTATTATTTATTACCAAGGATATGGGATTAAAAGTTAAGAATTAAAAATATAAACTGCAATAATTAAACAATATTGTATTGTGGAACATATTTTATTAAATTTTATAGCAGACATTTAGATATAAAAATTTCAGTTTCGTCTCTAATTACGTCAGGATTAGTTAAGACTAGTAATATATTTTTTAATTAACATATTACTTTATAATTTAGCAAGAACCACTATAACTTGAGCCCGGTGTATATGCATGAAGCAGTGTACGGGAATTCAGTTTAATGTAAATACAGCTCGAAAACGCAAATAAGATAAATATACATATATTTTTTTATAAATCCTGAAGCGATGTTACTGAAAGCTTCGTTCAATTTCGTGAAGTATTTGCGATTTACGATACACAGTTAAAATCATGGTGTCAATGTCCATTGATATCAGATGTATAAAGTATATTTTATTATTATTTAATGTATATCTTATAATATATACTTACTATTGGAATTTACCCGACTAATTTCGAATCCTTTTGGGGTCCTTATTGATCAGCTCTGAGAATTAAAATTAAATTTCCAGATGTCGCGGATGCAAACCCTACTCGTATCAATAAATTTTGCATTTTACAAATATTTTAAATTTAATAAGCTTAACACTATATATATTTAAAAACAATTTCATAATTAAATACTATTATTTTTATAATAAATCAGGTTCATTAGCATAAACGATAATTTAATTATACTCTCATTATTAATGAAATGGTAATCCCATTGAATAAATTATATAAATTCTGAAATGTGTTTAACTCCCATAGGTAAAGTTTCGTAGCATGTTTGTAGCACGTAGCGCTACGATTTAGTGATCGTTTATCGAACTACGTGCTACGAACACGAGTTGAAGCTACGAAAAACTTAAAAAGAACAAATAACTTCTAAACAACCTGACGAAATAAACGACATTATTATTATATATACTATTACTTTTTAAAATGAAATTTCATTTTAAATATAACTGTTGTTTCAATTTATTTTCATTTAAAATATCAATTAAATAAAAGCGTAATTTAATGAAAATTATATATAATTTTCAATTTATTAATAATGTAAGACATTATTTATTATATATATTATTCATAAATTGCAGTTCTGCATTCCATTGTGTTGGTACAATACATTTTCTTCACATTGACAGAATGTGGATTTTAGAGGTCCTCCTGGATTATGTGTAGGTAAATAATATATTAGTATTATATTACATCATTATCCGGCTGTCCCCACGGACGTCGCAGCGTGAACTGCCGCCGCGATTCTAACTGATTCAGACCTTATGTCTATGGGTCCCCAATGGGTTTGAGACTGGACAGCAAATTCTAATAGTTTTTACGTGAGTCTATCCAAATCTTTGTATATAATAATCGTATTATATAAGTTAAAATACAAATATTCATAGTACCAATATTCAAACTTTAAAGGTAGGTGTGAACATTGGTATATTGACACTTTTTTTTAATATCTCCGCAGTTGAAGCAGAAACTTCAAAATATCTCTAAAAAGAATTGTCAACTGGTGACATACAAATTCATTTTTAATCTAAATAAACTATGAATCAGTAATAATTTTATTTATTATCCGACTGACGAATATTTACGAATCTTGTTTTTTAAATATTCGTATTATTAACAGAGTTGTTATGTCAAATTAAATTAAGTTTTACGATATAACTAATAAGGCAAAGAAGTTTAATTTATTATTATTAATTTTAAACTTTGCATACTAGGAATATATAATTCATATGAGAGCTGATTATAAAGAAAATAAAATATAATTATGACCTTGTTTATAATACGATATAATTATTTACTTTTACTTAGTAATATATAATGTACAGTCCTCTCTTTGTCCCAGGGGTTGACACAAATAAATAACTTATCACTCACCGAGTGATATAATAATATTGCGCTGTAATCTGAGGCTTTATCTTGAGGGATGACATTCTACATTAGGGCGGCGTAAATCACACGTAATAATCATTCACGTCATTCAGTTAGTCGCTCATAAGTGTCCGCCGGAGACCATTGTAACCATTTAATCAACTGGTCTGACGCTAACCAAACCTTACCTCCCGGAGCGACCTAAGAGCTAGATTAAATGCGCCGCCGTGATAAAGCATCTTTGGCCATGTATATCTGACCCCTAAGATCTTGTGAGCTGTTGATTTTACAAACCGTCCCCGTATACATTGCGGGTCGAGACTAACTGGTGGTATAATACCGCTGGGAGCCGGTAATTCCGTCGGACGTTTATGAATAGCTGTTATTTTTCTTTTAATTACGCTCTCACCGCTGTTGACTCATTGTGTACGGGATATAACACATTGATGAGAAACTCGTTTTGTATTTTATTGTCTATATTACAACCAATTATTAGGACATTACATACGTAGAGTATAGTATAAAAAAGTTTTCTAAGATTTACACGAGTACTACACATTTCAATAAAACTATTTTTCGGATATAACTCGCGTTTATTATTACATTTTTATATTTAACCCGACGTTTCGGATGCTTTGCAGCAAACGTGTTCGCGGTATATCCGAAAAATAGTTTTATTGAAAAGTATAAAAAACTCAGGATCTTTGTCAATTTCATTGAAAAATACCAAGCTTAATACACTTGTTTATTAATTATTATAGTATGGCAAATAAAAAAACAAAGTATTAGTACACTAGTATTATACGAACATACAAAAATATTGTATATAGAATGGTGTGATATGAACCTTACATATATCATTTGTAATTACATGGTATATAGATATATCAAATAAAGTCAAACCGAGTACATTGAATATGTGCAGACAATTTAATTAATGGTATGTGTTTGTGTAAATATTCGGCGGCCGTTTTCAATTGCGTTCGAGATGTGTATCCAGCTTCTATGTAACGTTGACTTTGATGTTAGGTAATTATGTCGTCAGTGTACATAAACAAACAGTACATAATATTATACTACATAATCTCTTCTAATTACAAAGCATTTTGCTGTTATACAGTGTGTTACATATTAAGGCAGTGTCTGAAACCGAGACCGCATCTATAGAATTAATGGGGAAATCGGCTTTATTTTGTGGTGATTAGGGATGAGTCGTTAACGATTTTTATTTAAACGAATTGATACCGTTGATAGTTTGTTCATTACTCCGTTAATTATTTGAATTTGTTGACTATTCCATTAATTAGTTGATTTCGTTAAATACTTTATTAAGTAGTTGAATTCTTCGACTAGTCCATTAACTAGTTGAATTAGTCGTCTAGTACATTAACTAGTTAAATTTGTCGACTATTCCATTAATTAGTTGAATTCGTCAAATACTCCATTTCAAGTGGTTACACTTGAAATCTTCGAGTCATTAATTAGTTGAATTCGTCGACTAGTCCGTAAACTAATTTTATTCGTCGACTATCCATTAATAAATTGAATTTGTCAACTAGTCCATTAACTCGTTGAGTTCTTCAACTAGTCTATTAACTGTTTGAATTCGTATAATAATAGCCAAAGAAAAAGAAGACGAAAACTGTGTATTATGTACGTAACTGCGTTATAACAGTGAAGTCCATTATTACAACGAAAAAAAAAACATTAACTACTTGTGATTAACATATAAATGAATAAATTGCGGACATGAACGAACCGTTTTATTATACAACAATGTTCGTTCGACAAGTTGAAAGTTTATTAAGAGACATGTCATGTATGTCAAGGACTCAAAGTAGACTTTTAGAACCTACTAAATTGAAAATAGAGACTATATAGTGTAGCCACTTACAAGTACAACTAGTTGATCCCGGAATTCTGAATAGTTGATTCATTAATTGTATTGCACTAATTCATTAAACAACCCCTTCAATTTAATGATAGAATTATATTTAGTAAAAATCTAGGCGTCTATACTTTGAATTTGTCATTGCTATGATATGTTTTTATTAACTTATCTTAAATTATTTAACTAAATAAAAGGAACTCTTCGGACTATTTCCATTTTTACATAATGAATAAAGAAAATCTATAACAAAAAAACCAAGAGAACAATGGCCGACAGCAAATTGCCATTTAGTTTTGTTATTAATAGTTTATCAACGACTAGCAAACTAAAGTCATAATGGGCTTATCTCTAATGAAAATACTGAAAACATTTTATAGATTGGATTTTATATTCACAAAACTTGGCAAAGATATAAAAAAAAATGCTTTTATTAAGGTCTGATGATACAGTGGCTAATCAGTATACGTACAATTATGTATTTCTCAAAACTATTTCAATAAAACATATAAAAATGATATTTATTACATACATACATACATTACATACAAATAATATGATTTCTTTACAACTCCCAAAATATAACAGGTACTAACTAACTATATATAACTAAACTATATATTAATTCGTTATCACATGTAGGTTACTTGATTGGTTAATAGGGTGATAGTCGGTCACTCAAAACTCTTCACTTCTAGACAGTGCTGTCAAATCATTTTTAGTCAACTATTACACTGACTAACTATTAATTTACTAAGACTATTTTATCCTAACAAAGCTAAATACCCGAATAGCTAATAACTGTGTGTGTGCGCTAATAGCCTTTTCACGATACTATATATATATATATATATATTCTAGTGCTTAGTACGAGTTCTTGCAATAATGGGTGCCTTAGAAACGGATAAACTTGTAATAAACTAGGAGCGCGAAACAGACCTCAATTTTGACTCGCTACGTTCGCAAAATCTCGTGTTAGCATATTGAGCGAAGCGAGGTGCAAACATCACCAAAGTTGCATTTACAAAAAGTCGACACATTCCATTCTCAAATATTTTAGATAAAAAAAAAATCTAAAATAAAATAAAAAACAAATTCGGCACGCACACGTAGCTATATGTATAAAGCTAAATCTTTGCGCGAACAATTTTTCCCAATGAAGTCTATGGGATTTTAGTTTTTTCGTGATTATTTCTAAACAACATCGAATATTTGAATTTTTTTTAAAACACCACCAGATTATCTATAAGTGTAAAAAATTATTGTGATTAATGCTTGCACAAAGGATGCAGAAAAGTCTCTCATAGAGATCTTCGCTCAATAAATAAATCTAATGTAACTTTTATATACATATCTTATTCTATAATTTTCTATTTTACTCTGAGAGTATTTCTTCTGAACATAATGTCATAGGTGCTATAAAAATATGCGAGTCGTCTGGAGGCGTAAGATATATGGCTATCATTTCAGAAGGGATGATAAATTGAAAAGTAATTCGAGAATAATATCCGCCTTATATAAAGGAAAGACGAGATAGGGTTCACTGAACTTGTAACAGCCCTTCAATAAAATTTTAACTATACAGATAGTATAATAATTTAATATATAATATCTAATGTTATATAATTAATATATAGATAATATGTTCATTTAAAAAGCACTTATTAAAAAAAAAAACCGTATAAATCTACGAAATGAAAACCCAAGAAATTCATTCTAACCGAAACGACGTTAAATAATTCGAAAAGGCCAAACTCAAAGGCGTCAGCGAATAATTCAAATGTTGAAAACGTGAACGCAATTTTAACACTTACTACAAAAAAAATACAGGCGTTAATGGTCTGCTTTTATTTTAGTTTTGTACATGTTGCGGCTTACTGTAAACCCTTCACGTAGATGTCACTCTTTTATTTGATTACCGAGAAAGCCTTAGGGTCTTGCGATTTCGGCCCTGACATGTTTGCGATTACAGCGCTCATTTTTCTACGAGAACCTGTCATCCGTCTTTGCTGAGGATCTTAGCTCGGATGAATGTCTAAACAAAGCCTAGGGCGACTAATCTGGTATAAGGTATATATACGTAGATACATAAGTATACATTATATTTGAAAAAGAATTTATTTTCAATTTAAATTAAAGTAAAGTAACCAACTAAGTTTTCAAAGATATATAAAAAGTATCTGGAAGCGACATAGGGCGTGTCTGGCGCTGAACATACGACCTCAATCAAGACTAAGTCCGCCCAGTGTTATTGTAGCAGGAATTAAGAGCCGCTTTTTGTTAGAACAACAGTCGACCGTCTCATTGAGACTCCGGACCGGCATTTGTATGCAAATGAAACGTAATCTCGGTCCGGAGGCCGCAATCAGCTCCACATCTATAGACTGATGAAACCAGATATAGCAGCAGTGAAATATAGCAATACTATTTAATAAGTTACCTTTTAAAATGATAGACTGAGTCCGCCACTGTGCACGGCGGGTGAAGCTTAGCGAAGTATTATTATTGAATGAGTTGCACATACTTGTAAAATTTACAGAGTAAGCAGTGGCAATAATCTGAAAGTCTAATAAAAACTCGCGCGTGCGATTGCAAAACGATCCACATGTTAGCTTTATGGGACACACTTTGACTATTTAATAAAAAACTACAATCACAAATATCACCAAAAAACTTCAAGACCTATAAGTCACTGTCCTCGACAACTCTGCCATTTTTCGACATCCTACCATTATTCGTCTGGGAGGAGTAGCATTAGTAAAAAGACCCACTTTTGACCAGTAAGAGCTTCGCTTTGCTCAGCTCAATAAATAAGTAACACATCTATTTATTATACTTCTGCGATACATTAGAAGTTAATATTGCGAACATCGTAAAGCCTGTCTTTGTTAGGAATAATTTACAAGCGTAATAACAGACGGTTCATAATAACTCTGTATAAAAGTTGGGGTAAACCGTAGTAAGGATTAATTCTGTCCGTTATATCATTAATTTAATTTACCAAAATAGAGAGAGTTATCTTATTATAACTTCCGTATTTCTCCATATCTTTCAGACAAACTTAATCCTAAATCTATGTTTTAAACGAGTTATTTAGTAATCACTCGATTTGGATAAATATCAATCTTATAACAAGGAACGCCTAATCCAAATTCGACGGAACAATCGATCCCTGTAATTCAGCAATCCAAAGTTTCATCCTCATAATTTATTATATTCTACAAATTCGTCTCGAATGATCCGAGGTAGTGGGCGCAGTTGAAACTCACTCAAATTCCTCAATTTAATATAAGTCATTAATATACCTTATAAAATATTAGGACCGCGGGTAATCCTCGCGAATAAATTAAAATAATCATATTAAAGCTAAAGGAAGTCTTGTTGTAATTGAATATTAATTAGTTATAGCGTTATAAAGCGAAAAACAGTATTAAAATTTAAATTTATTAACGTTTATAAAACGCATGGATGATTTTTTGTCGTTTCCTTGAAGTTTCTTGGGATTTATATGAATTTAATACATTAACAACGCGAATGGACATGTACCACTCACTCTCTGTCTCTCTCTCTCTCTCTCTCTCTCTGTCTCACACACACACACTCAGACACACACATACACAAACACAACATAGACAATTTATAAAAAACATATTATATGTTACATTTGTACAGTTAGTAAAATCCTTTCCTCTCTGACCTAATTACAATTTATCCTTCAGACTTATCTAATCTAATTTTTGTACTTTCAATGTGTGACGTCATAACTTTAAATTATCTTTAATTTAGATTGTTTTTAAGCCAATTCCATTAAAAAAATATATAATTTGAATGGATTATCTATAATAATTTACATTGATATGTCTGTGTATCTGGTATGAGCGATGTTTATGTATATATTAAAATACATTTACGTATTTTTACGCAATTTTCAATATTCAAATGAAAAATAAAAATTTACATTTGCAGACAAAAAACAAATAATACTACAACAAGTGTAAGTAATAAAAAATTATAGACCAATTTCTGAAATATGCCTATTTAACAAATAAATGAATCCAGGATCAGAATCTCCCAAAACGTTTGAAATAACGAATTTAATAATGACAATAATTAATATTTTTTAATTTTTATATTAAAAATGGAAAATCAAACTCATTAATTTTTATAAATTCTGATAAAATCTAATTAATTAAGAGCGTTATCAAAGAGGGCAAAATAGAGGGCAAAAATATACGTCATTCAATTTCTCTAAGAACGGTGTAGGTACTTCTTAACGTTCTTAATTAATTATACTACTTTTGTAATCGTTATTATAATTTTAAAAAATAATTAATATTATATTCATAATATAACTAATATCTTTGATAGATTTTAGCTTTTCTTTCTAGACTTTTTCAAGACAAATAAAGAGCTTTTGAAGTTTAGCAGTAGCTGAATTTCAGCGTACGCACTAATTGATAAATATACCAACTTTATATAATAGTAATATTAGCGTTAAAATCTTATTATTTAATTAGGGCTAAATAAATACTTTAGTAGTATCACGATTCCCTCAAACTATATTAATATTTATTTCTGAATACGTAGAGGATATCATTAACAGACTGGTGATGCCATTACTAAGGGTTCTCTAAAACAATTGAAGTACACTATTTAAATGATAATCTTATTATACTGTACGTCTACGAAACGATTTCGTCTCAACAATCGTTCTGTTATTTTATATATTAAGTATATATTTTTATTTTTAATATAACAGTGTATGTCATCTGCTTTATATATTTACTTTGGACGGTTACAATTTATCGTTACTATAGGATTATTGTCATCTTTGGTGGTTTTGAGCAGGTCTCCGTGGTGATATGCTGAACTTTATTATTTTTGTAGTGTCCTGGGTTGTATTAATGCTATAGGTTTGAAAAACTACTCCTTCGAAGACAAAGTTATATCCCTCTCTTCTTCCATACTACTGTCGCTGCGCGAACAGCTGTTGCACGTAATAATTTGACTACTTATGCAATCACTTACCCAGCATTTTGTCATTCAGAAGCGCGTATCTCGGGTTGGAGGCGACGTCTAACGGCAGAGAGTTCCATAGCCAGCGCACGCGTGGTGTTGGGCTGCCAGTCGCCTGGCATGGCAGCGTTGCGGTATGGCCGACTTCCACCACCATGGTGGTGGGAGGTAACGTCATGCTTGGAAAACCGGGGGGTACTTTATCAGCTGTAAGAAAAACAACAGAATGTTAGTAATCATTACATTTAAATTCTTTAAGACAAAAGTTTGTCTTGCAATTGACTAAAATCTTTAGGCATTCATATCGAATTGATTTCGATGGCTCTAGTTGAAAAAAAAGTATTCAAGATTTAGATGTTTCTGAACCATTGATCACAATAAAAATATCTGGCTAAGTTTTATTGTATGGTTCTTCTCAGACCAGGGCCCGTAGGGAACCTTCCTAGCCTGAACTTTTAAGATGTGGAGTATCCAGAAGAGGATATTTCGATAAGTATAGTATCAAAATAGACTTTCCTAACTCTTCAAATTGACACAATATCACTAATATGAACTCATAGTGTATAAGATAATAAAGATTTCAATTAACAAATCCAAACAATAGAACCAAATAGAAACAGATTCACAATCTTCCGACTCTCAAATTGGTACAGAAATATCTGTTGTAATCTTAAAACACAACTAAAATTGAGATAGCTAGTGAAATGTTAATTCTTAAATTAAATTTCTCCCCCGACCGAACTTAACGAAATTTGATTAAGTAACAAAACTGACATTACTTCTCGTTGCGGGTAAGTGTTGCGAGGGTTTGTGAATTTGAAATTTCATTTATAAAATATAAATCGGATGCTACATGGTAAGTATTTATCAACGTATCCTCACTGCTGATTAATTAATGATTAAATCTTTAACTAGCTGTTCGTTTCCAGGTACTATACATATATAAAGTTCTCGTGTCACAGCGTTAGTAAACAAATTCCTTCGAAGTGGTTTGATCGATTTCTGTTAATTCTGTGCGTATATAAAGCTAAATTTTTATTTGATATGGGTGGTCTAACTCAACAATTTTCCTTTTTTATTTTTTGCATATTTTTTTTTTATTTTGTTTTTATGATTCGACAATAAAAAAAACGTATGATTCGCATATTCAAAAATCAACACCTAATTTTGAATGGCAATTACGATTTTTACTATTTTATACAGCAAAACTACGTTCGCCGAGTCAGTCGCCGAGTAATTAATAGAATAATAATAAATTTAATTTATATACTGCAACGATATATAATAATAAAATTTGATAATAAAACTATATAATACCTATAATATCCTTTATATATTATATAAATTATTTAAACTTATATTTATTAAAAGCGAAATCAAATGTTAAAACACTAGAAAAATACTCAACAAATATATTAAAACAAGATAGGTTATAATAATATATTATCACTCGCAACATAAAACTCTAATACCTAAAAGACTTAAATACTCGAGCATGATGTTCATAATCAATTAGAGACCGTAGTATTCTTCAATAAGGTTCAAATTCGGTTACAAAAAACATTTTAATTGGGTAATAACATATGTAGGTTTCATTGTAGCTGTTGTAGGGTTCATTGGCTATCGTTAACAATAGGCTGAGTGTAGACTGATAACAATAAAATAAATAAAATAGTTTTTAAATAAAAATAAATCATTATTCGACTTCAATACAATACACATACATACAATACCGCCGATTGGTCTAGTGCTTAGTACCTGCGGAGCCAGAGGTAGTGGGTTCGATTCCCACACACAGTTGTTTGTTTGATTAACAAACACCTGTTTCGAATCTGGTTATTAATTCTATCCGTTACTTCTATATTTTTAAAACTCCCTGGGACACAAATATTATTAAATTTTATTTCTCTAGTAGGAGTTGTTTCTTTTATAAAAAAAAAACATCCTAACACACACATCTACACATTAACGACTAATAGAAAAAAACACAAATATATTTCTCGTTGTATATAACTAAAAAAAACTAATATAATTCAGATCACACAAGACAATGAAACAACTAAAACAAAGTAATAAAAATGAAATTACTGAGAAATGTAATATTTGAATGTTTTTACTATATAATGTGAATATGCCCTTACGGTTAGTTCGAGACGTGCTAACTACCACTGACTTGTAGTGTTATTACTATTGTACCAGATTAACATTGTATTGGATGTCGACAAGATTGAGAAAATGACATGAGTTTGGTGTTATCTTTGAGTGTAGCTATTATAATACTATAAACTTATACTTTATTTATTTATTTATTTTTATTATTTTTTGTACAAAATTTTGTACAAGAGGCGAGCTTAATGCTAAGTAATCACTAACTAGCCAATAAGATTTTCAGGAGAGAAAAACAAAAAAAACGTAAATAAAAATTTAAATAAATACCCACCATATACATGTAATAAATATACATGTAAGAAAATACACACATATAAATATTTTAATTGAAGACATACAGAAATATATAAAATATATACATCTTTCGAGTACATTAAAAATTAATTCATAATATTAAGACTAATCTCAATTGTAATCTGGTTTTAACAGCTTTTAATATATCAATAGATATAGATTATAGATCAAAGAAGGGGTAAGGATTATGAGTCCCATCATTAGATAATTTAATACCTTCGTATCTTTAAAAAAAAAACAGAAAAAAACCACGAGACATTTTTTTCATATATATATATATATGATATACATTATAACATCAACTGTTTTACTTACTCATCCATTTTTTTTTTATTTTTCAATTTTGAGAATTATTTTACTGTTAAGTACTTTCTGAACCGTTAAAATAATTTTATTTTCTGATTCGTTCAAAGTAATAAAGTCTATGGCAATAATATAAAACAGCTTTTTAGCTAAACGATAAACTTTATGATACCATATATCTCAGTTTTATTATCTCCAAAAAACTGTTTTTTTTTATAATATCAGTTTGGAATACAGTTTTCACGTATATTTTATAAAAATTAAAAAAATAGTTGAATAACAGTTCATGGAGAGTCATGGAGAAAATGTTTATCACGTATATTTTATAAAAATTAAAAAAATTGTTGAATAACAGTTCATGGAGAGTCAAGGAGAAAATGTTTATCACGTATATTTTATAAAAATTAAAAAAATAGTTAAATAACAGTTCATGGAGAGTCAAGGAGAAAATGTTTATCAAGTATATTTTATAAAAATTAAAAAAATAGTTGAATTGTATTAATAAATAGAGTTGGTCAGATAGGAAATAACAAAGCTCTAATGAGGGAAAAAAAGTGATCTGTGATAAAGCCGTTATCAGGAGTAAGAACTCATACTGTTACAAACTCGTCAATATGACAAAGTATTAATTGAGCGGTTATGTGGAGCGCACTTTACTTACTTCATTAACCAATACGAAACGTCATCTACGAGTTAATAAATTGAATTAGGTATGTTAATTTGCATGTAATATTTCAGTTAATCATAATATAATTTATATGTTATTTTATATGTTATTAGTTATTAAGTTGTTGCAATGTATAATACAAGAGTGTAAACTCCCGCGAAAATCTTTTAAAATAAGATTTGCGTTTAAGAAAATTTGTGTAAAGATTATAAGTAAAATGTAATAAACAGAAATAAAAAAAAAGAATAAATTTTAGGAATGTGATTGGTATAATAGATTAACTAATTAATAATATGTTTTTTATTTATAATATAGGAAGCAAAGTATATTTATAATATAGAAGGCAAAGTATGTATCCATCACGTAGAACTTAATCGATTATGTCATGTAAAGTTATGAATATGTTTTTCAGAAACCTTATATTTGTAACTAGCTCTAAAATTGCTTTAATATTGTCACAGGCGCTAAACGTTATTCAATTTATAAACAGCATAAGGTAATTAGAAAGACTTGTATAATGCTAGATAGCCTATAGCCTTCCCTCATGTACCTGTGTATCAAAATCAGAAAGAAATTTTTAAATGAATTTAGTAGTATTGAAGATCAGCGCTTTAATACAAACAAACAAATTTTTCAGCTTTATAATATTAATATAGATTTTTGGAAACCGATTATTAACTGTAAAATGGATTTTATATTATATTATAATAATAGTTTAATATATGTTAATTTGTGATAACTATATTCATATATGAAATTCGATAACATTGAGAATATGTTTAATATTATATATGTTATATATTCGCCTAAGGTGCTGCGTTCACCATTAAGGATAGATTTATAACCTGATATTCAATAAATCGACAGACGGATAGACATATCCGTTTATTTTTTCTATATAGATAATGCTCATGACGAGCCAAAATTTTCCCTAGAAGTTATTAGGGACAAACTACAAATTAAAATATGAAAAACTGTGTTTATAATTTTTTAGATCACATGTAATAATATATAGAGTTGCTGAGTAAATTATACGATATATTATTTTATTAACAAACTGTCCACTCTCACAATAAAATGCACTTATCCTTACTTTTATAGCATCCGATCCATAGCAGTGGCTATAAGTAAAACAATCTACAATAATCACCCTTCGATATCCATAAAGCCATGCACACACCCCTTGATCGCGAATTGATAACAAGATTACGTGCTGTAAAGTGCAATCCAGCTTTAATATATACTTGCTGGAAAATTGAAAGTGCATACTGTATTTTATAATAAAAATATTGTGCAAAAAATATTAAATTTAAGTATATTAGTATATTTTTATACTTGTTAGTATTTATTTTGTTAAATGTATATACAAATTTTAGTTTATTTTGCTGTACTTTTTAAATATATATCTTATTAATGTATAATCTTATGAACGTATCAATTGCATATTTGTATTATAAATTTATATCCAGGGCAGCTGGAAGAAATCCCTTTGAAAAGATAAGCTGTCCAATGCACTGTCTCTTTATTTTAAGAATTGTTATTGTATTGTTGCATAAATAAATAAAATATTATTTTTTTTATGGCGAATAATTTTGCTTCTATTGAATGTTTTTAAATATGAAATTAATTTAGTTAATAAGAAAGACAAAAATGTAAATACCTTTATGATATAGGTACAGTTTCTTAAATACATTTCAGTTTTGTGTCTTGTTAGACGGTACTAGAAGCTTTAGCAAAAAGTTCCTCATACCAACTAAAACACACTGCTTCTCGCAATATCAATTACCAAAGGATAATTGGATACTTTCTCCTCTTGATATCAGAGTGGTTCAACAAGATTACGAGCTTTTTATAGTGTATCTTTTCAAGGGCTTAAAAGAATTTCGAGATCCAGAGTATATTCGATGTGAATGATGGAACTTTTAAGTTCAAACTTAGAGTTCTATTGATTTTAGTTAAATTAATTTCGTGGTAAATCACATAAGACATAAAAGGACATTATCTCAGCAGTCTATCTCAATGCAATGATAGATTAATTTATATAGCCAGTTAATATAACGACTGCTTCAATAAATTACAATTTGCGGTGAGTCTGGGAGCAGGCTGCGTAATTAATATCAAGTTTGTGTAAAATTTATCACCACACCCAAGTTTATGATAATCAACCTTATTACCTAATAATAGGGCTGATATTTTATTTTTCTCTGATTTTGCAAAATCTATTCCACGATGGGCAATTTTAAACCTTATCACAGATATATAAAGATTTAAATTCCTTGTATAAGCGAGACAGCTTTTAAAATGTTAAAATGCAGACTAGAGTATTTTATGATGGAGGCATGTAACTTTCATATAACTTTTGTTTGTATTTCGTACTTCAGAAATATTGAAGCATTGTTATGGATACCTAATTTTGACCCAAGTATGAGGAAACTTGAGGATTCTGTTATCCCAAAACTTTTCTTACGGACTGCCATTTATTTTGTACTCTGGGTGTATTAAGGTTTCATAGAAATTTACGATTTGTTTTGTCTAAATCTTTACTACATATAATAGTAGGATGATTAAATGTACCCTTTTGTCTGTTTATGTGCACTTGGTGCCAAAGTTGGTTCAACTATTGGTTCAAATATACACCATTGGACTGGATACGAACGACTCTTGAATTAATAAGTCCGAATCTTTTGAGCGGGCGGCCAATAATAATAGTAATTACTCACTTTTTATAATGACCATAAAGACTTTGGGGTACTGAAAGCCACGCGAGTGAAACTGCGATCCAAATGTAGTAATATTTAAATTAAAAATTTTAAAACTTAGAGTACGAGTACCTAAATACGCTTATTAAAGCATATACCTTATTCCCATAATTATAGACAGATTATAGAGACATAAAAACAATTTGAGATTTCAATTTTATTTTTACTAATGACATTATTAGAACTCAACCATAATGGCAACCCAATGTACAGACATCCCATGATTTATTGAATTACCAAACCCGGGACTTAATAATGTAACTTCATCACGGAAATGGCTTCAGTTTTTATTTTCAGAAACATGAGGTCGAATCAGTGAGATTGAGAAAATAGGGATGAATTATTTGTTATTTTTCGCAAACTATACTGAAAATTCTTAACCTGTAAGTCAATAAAATCAGATGGGTATCATCTTTTATTTAAACCACATCGTACCACTTACTATAACATACTACGTTTCACCTACGGCCTTCTCGTGTTGTTTTGAAAGAATGTATCCTATATCCTATCAAAGGTTTCAGACTAGTTATATCTCATTTCATCATAAAACGGATCAGCTTAGCCGTGAATATACATAAATAAACTGACAGATCGACAGAAGTTACATTAGCAAAGATTGCATCGAAATCAGTGTAGCGGTTCAGCAGTTACAAAAAATACGTGCGTGAGTGTGGGGGCTGCGGTGGATATTCAAATACACCCACCACGTATTTGATCTATCAGTAAGCAGAGTTTCAGCTCTATCGGTGCAGTAGTTTAGACAAGCATAGCAAAGACAGAAATTATATGATATATATATATATATATATATATATATATATATATATATATATTATATAATAATATAATATAATTTCTATATTAAAATAATAACACTAATAAATGATTTGACAAAAGGATCCTAATTTACTTAGTCATTAGGGTTGTTATGACGTAGTACTCTTAAAGGAAATTACTTCTGAGTGCAGAATGGTTAGAAGCACTCAAACAAACATAATTACACATTACTCTTTTGTCATATGGATATACTAAACAGATATTAACTAGTTGGTCATGAGAGTTCACCGTGAGGTTATGTAAAGGTCGTTTGGGAGCAACAGCGGTATAGAGGGGGGTGGGGAGTGGAGGGGGTGTACAAACTAAGTGCACAAGCACAAAACACTTACGTTTTATCAACTATCATACAATATGCATGTATATAAACCAAAAAAGCATGATGATATAAAAATTCAAATGTAACAGTAAATTAAACAATAACCGAACTTATATCAATATTATAAAACAGAATAAGTTTGTTAAATTAAGGCTAATCTTCGAAACTAACGTATGGACTTTTGATAGATTATTTTAGGTTATAATAGAAGGTGAAATATTTTAAACTTTCATAATTTTTTTAATATTCAAGAGTTTTATTGACACGTAAATGTTTAAAAGACGTTTAATCGACGTTTCAGACAACTTGCACCGGCCGTGTTTACGATTAAAAATAATAGTTTCATGAGGAAGGTTACTCATCTTAGTTATTTTAATAATAAATAAATTCGTTATAAAACGCGAGTAACTAGGAGCGCGAACCATATTTTTAGCATATTGAACGAAGCGAGGTTCAAACAGACCGAAGTCACATTTACAAAAATATTTGAATTTTTTTTAAAACCACCACCAAACTTTTGTCTATCAGTGTGCAAAATTAGGAAATTTTCTGATATACCGTTTTTGATTGATGCTTGCACAATATTTTTTCATAGAGAGCTTCGCTTAATAGACATGTATAAATTGAGAGATTGAGAGATAGAGAGCTTTTCTTAATTTCTGTATACATAGATGTACAACAAGTATTATACTATTATATTAATTATATAAGTATCTATACAGTCATCGCTCCATCATCTACTTAGTGAGAATAAAAGGGCAGGAGATAGTCGGATGTAATTTGTATGTTTTTGAAGAGATGAGATATCCGTGAAACAAAGATGCTGAGATGTTGTACAAAGGATTCAATTTAGTGATTTTGTATTATGTTAAAGAAAGAGACAACAAGCATTGTATGTTATATAAATAACTCAATAATATTAGGTACAATAATATCACCTTAAAATATAAATTAATTTAAAAATGAACAACTTGTCTCGAGTTACACTTTGTTATTTCCGACAAGAAATAATATTGAAGATGCAATTTTTACTTTCAGTATAAAGCTCAAGCTATTTAATATTTTATTGAAATACTAGTTGTTACCCGCGGTTCTACCCGCTGAGAAACGATTTTAATTAATACAATAATATTTCATTTTATAATTCCAATAATAAGCCTAAGTTGCTCCTTATTACGTCATCTACTGGCCAGTGAAAGTTACGCACGCCAAAATCTGTTAAGCCGTTACAGAGATTAGCCGGAACAAATAGGCAGACAGAGAGTAAAAATTTTTTTTTTTTTGTATATATACCGTGTATACTGAGCTATAATTTAAATATTACTAACAGACACTCAAATTGTATTTATATAAAAAAAAATAAACGATAAATAAATTAAAAGTCTCGCTTGGTTAATGATTTCGACGAAATTCCAAAATGTCTCCTGAGATAAAATTAATTTTCATTATAGATAACAGGTATCGAAGCACTCGAGACACAAGATGACGAGGCCCTCGAGAGGAGCTCTTTATTGTCTTATATACTTAATGAAAGAAAACATTAATTCTTGTTTAAAAATATATTAATTTTACTTACTATTTAGGCAAGACAAATATCAACAAACTGTTGCATTTCAACTGATCCCAACTAAACAATAAGGTTTCATCGCATAATCAACCTCAAAAACATAGCATTAAGAACTATAATCAAATACTTTATATAAGTTAAAATATATTTGAGGTTTTAATAAGGCATATTGGATACCTTTATAAAATTATTACATTAAATATATACGTCATCAGCATATTGTATTTAACTACCGTTAAAAGAAAGATATGTTTAAGAACATATATACTGGTATTAGCTAGCTGATAAGTCTTGAAGGTTTTAAGGAAATATCCTATTATAAAACTAGAACCTACATCACCTTTTCGTACGGTATTTGTGCACAAAATAATTTTAATCTGTAGTTAAATTGCGACGAAGTACAAAATATTTTATATATAAATTTATTAGAGTAATATTTTAGTGAAAAAAATATAGTATTCCTGACTCGTAGTACATAGTCATAGTAATATAAAAATAATCTCCAGGGTACAAAAAACAAACTAATTAACTTAGTTTATCCAAATTTGTCGGTATATAAATTATACCAGAATTAAAATGTTTAAATTGTTTCTGAAATACATTTAATATATGAGATAAGACTTTTTAGTTGTTATTTTAATTATTATTAATTTAATTAATTAATGTTTTATAAATATTCATTTATAATTATTATATTTATCTCTAGTATGGTTTAATAAAGGGGTTAAAATTAAAAAATGATATTGTATTGTATGTAATATTCGGGCTTTTAATTCATGCGTTTTGGTTTAAAGCTATTCGTGAGATTGAAATTAAGAAAAAGTAAGAAAAATTTTGGTTAAAATTAGGAGGATGGTGAATGAGCAATGCATTTTTTAAATTAAATATTGAAAGAAAACATGACCTTTACGAGCAGGATTGGAAAAATGAGACTTCGATGAAGCCATCCCGTAGCTGTGGCGATAGAGCTAACGCACTCGCTTTGATGAATTAAGCATTCTCCATCTCGCAAGATATTTTTTTTTTCGAAACCTACTACGTTATGACCTAGTCGAAATGTTTAGAATCATGATCTTAAAAGACGTAAAACAAATATTTAACTTTAAAATTTCTAATTAGTCTAAAAAATTTCACTTTTTTTTTGTACTTTTTTGTAGGTGAAATAACTGCTAATTACGCAGCTTATATAAATACGTGAGCAACGTTTAGCTATTCTTTTAGTAACGAGGCTTAGGAGCCGGAAAGCAGAGACCGCGGGCGACCAGACAAAAAGTGATAGTGGTTTGTTCAACCAACAGAACGACTTCGCTCAAGCTCCCCACCAATCCCTTTTTATTGTCGGTCCAAGCTGTGTTTTGTACACCCAATAATCCTTAATATACAGTACATTCTTTCATTTTAACTAGGTCAGAGAAGTCAGTTTTCCTTATCAGATATAAAAAGGGCACTGGCATCAACAATAACAAAATAACAATGTAACGAATACCTCAAAGTCCAAAGATTGTTGATAAATGAACACTTTGTATTCTAATAAGATAATTAAAGAAAATCTCAAAATCTACCAAATGAGAGTGTTAAAACCAGAGACAAAACCGAGAGCAGAATTGAAATAAAATAAGTAATTTCAAGAGCACTTACAGTAGTAATTAAATGTTGGGGAACGGAAAGGAACAAAGCGCTGAAATACTAAGAAAGCTGCAAGTTTCAGATAGTGGTGAACAAAAAAAAAAAAAAAATGGCGGACATCTTTGCGGCTCACAAAAGAACGTTTTAGGTTTAAATTTAAAATTCTATTATTCATAAAGATTAATAATGCGCATCAAAAGAAATACGGAAAGGAAAGGTAGCGTTCACTTTAGTTTTTAGTAAAATAAACTCTGCACAAATCATTAGTCAAAACTGTATTTTTTTTTTTTTATAATTTTTATAATATTAACTTTATACAAATACGATTATAATGAAAATTAATTAACCCGGAAGAAATCGAAAATTATTCTCTTTATACGTAATATGCAAACAAACAATAAGTCGAAAAGTGGAGAAAATTACTTGGAGTATTTTAATTAAAAAGCAAAATACTCCTTTATACGGAGAAATTTAATTGCGCGTTATCAAACGTGGTTTGATTATAATTTATACCTACACATATATTACAAATATTAACCTTAGCTATAATTATATGAGGTTGATAATTCAAAGACTGAACTTTCAATGCTTTGACAATAAAAGTATCGATATTTTTAAGTGTTATTAGTTTAAAAACTATATCAGAATATAAAAATCAATAATCTATGTTTTATTAAGCGTTGGATATTATATCAATTATTTACGATTTATCAAGAGAGTAATCTCTCAACAATACAAATAAAAAATTCTAACAGAGTCCTCAGCGTAGAATAATCTTCTTAATGGCTTCATATTTCACAATTACATGATTTCTTGGCTTTTTCAAACGTCGAGTCGTCTTACCTCATTCCTATAAAGGCTTTACAGGTTTACGAGTCAGGTATCGAGAAATACGATGAAAGTAATTCGTTTCGCAATAATGTAACCCGATTCGACGGTATTAAAATCTTCAGGGACAAATTTGTTGGTTTCATGTTTACAGAGATTAACAAATGGGTTTCGATTTATATATATTTTTTGTTTGTTTGTTCATAACAAGCTATATATATCTAATGATGTCATATAATCATATATGTAGAGCACATTGCGCTGCATTAAGTTTAAAAAAACTTTTGTATTACATCTTTCTATCATAGATATATGTTTGACACAACTGTAGTACTAACTATTTGTATATGTATATGTATATATATACATGTATGGAACAACATAATGGTTGATGCCCTATAAGTAAGCGTATAAAACAACATAAAAATGCTACAATATACTTAAAAAGCAATTTGTACGAACAAGCACAACGTGGCAACAAGTTGTTGCCAGTCTACATCAAAAGGGGGGCATAGAAGAGAGATATGTTCATTATAGTGACAAGAGCGTGTCTTGTGTTGAGATGTTGACTTCAAATCCTGCCATTTACACTTCGAGCTGCGTTCAAATTGTGAGATTTGACTTGAATATAAAAATTTATTGTCGAATTAATGTGATTTTATTTTAAGGTTCAATATGTTAACAACTTGACTTTCGGACTATTATATATTTTGGAGCTACGCTGCTAATGTCCATTCAGTATGTTTAGCTCTTCCCTTTGAAAAAAAGATCTTTATTCATAAGAATGATTGTTTAAAATTAAAACTTTAAATCAACTGTAATCTAACAGTAGGTAGTATAATACATTATAAAATTATACTCCAGTTTCTCGCCAAACTATCAAAAACTGTAATGTAAACAGAGCATCGCTCAAGCAATAGGCGGCTCAGTTGAAGGGGTCATCCCGCCTGCAAATTTCCAACAATAACTGAAACTGGAGCAATTTTAGGGCTCTCGTCATCCGAGGATTACATTATGATGACACGTAGTCAAGTGACACTAGGAATAGTGTTACACTTAACGTGAATTTCGTGAGGCTGTTACATTTTTGACAGATATATCTGCTAACAACATGTCCTCACACGGTGTTGGATTATGGTATTGTATTTACATGATATCTTTTACACTTCACTCAGAAATAAATGATTATATATTTTATAGTCTATGTACCTACAGGTAAATCACTTTTGAGACGTTTTTGCATTTGTATTAGGTTTAGTAGGTTTAGTATTAGCTTATTGTTTAGAATTTATATAAATTTACAATTACAATATTGTATTTATATTCACAGGAATTTAAATTTAACAGTAGAGTCCGAAAAAAAAGGTTCGTTACTTTTTAAAAATTATAGTTAACATAAATGTTTCATCGGATGAAAATGGGGAACAGAGTGAGTATGAAATGTCTGGAGTTGAAGAAGATTAGAATTAAATGTTGTTTAATATTAATAATATTTACTTTAAATATTGTTTAATTGATATACCTGATTATAAATGTTACAAAAAATATAGTTATATAGTAAAAGTTTATTTCTTTACGTAAACAATCTTAAAAACAAAAACGTCTCGAAAATGATGTAACTCTATAAGGTATATTACACACACTTGAAAATCATAACAAAGGCTTTGGAAAAATATTTAATATAATATGCGCATAACGCTGCTTGCTTGTCGTGAGAATAACACCTTTTGAGTTCACGATGAGTAAGGAAGTGGAGAAACTTGTTTATAATTAATATATTTCATATATAACAAAACGCAATAAAAACTAAGAGCGCGAACCAGACCTCAATTTGGACATGCTCGAAAAATCTCGTTATGTATTAGCAACTATTCAAGGTGAGACACCTTACTTGTTTTGTTGATTTTTTTTAAAACCTCCACCAGACTGATGTCTATCAGTGTGCAAAATTTGGAAATCTTTGGATATACCGTTTTTGATTGATGCTTGCACAAAGAATGCAGAAGTCTCTCATTAAAAGCTTCGCTCAATAAATTAACATAAAAGCGCAAATCTAAGCTTACATACGAATAAAGTTAATTATGGTTCTCTTGTACTAAGCTTTCTTGCTTGAAATCCGTGAGATTGCTATTTGGCTCGAGAATGTACGAATTTAAGCATGAGACACGCATTCTTTGGTTCAGTATAATTTATTATTTAAATGCAAATTAAGAGCCACCTAAGACTTTAGACATTTTTAGGGGGATTATGTCTATTTTTTATTATATATCTAGTTAATTAACGGCTGTGAAAAAATATACTTGTAGGTTTTTCTTTGTTTAACTGAAGCAAGCGTTTATAAAGGTTTTATATATTTGCATATGTTGTATATTTGCTTTTACATTTATATTACATTTAGATATTTTTTTTATGTTAATGATATATTATTTTATACAAAATTTTGTTTATTCAAATTTCATAAAACATATATTTTTGTTACTCAAATTTTTTTTCATATATCTTTTAGCACTACCAACATCTTCTCTTGTGTGTCTTTAGGATGGCATTTTTTGTAGTATTAAGCCCTTTTTTGTGCATCATAAATAATTACTTAAATTAATTTATGAATAAAATGAGCATATTTTGATTTTATTACAATTGTAAAATAACAAAGCTCATAATCATAAGATAACTTCGTTTATTTGAAATAAAATAGCAACCTTAGCTTCTAATCCCAAATCACATTAACTCTCCAAACCAACCGAATCTTATTCCATCTCTCCATCTCATTTGACATCGGATGTTATTATAACAAATTTGTTTACAAAAGAATGGTATTATATACTTTATTCCTATATACATAAGGGCGTTATTACTGTATATATCGTTGATTTGGCCTACCGTACAAAGACTCTACATTATCCAATTCTGCGAAGATGTACAAAGACAATGAGTCGCTATATTGATGTCGTTCTACCGAATTGAGTTATGTCCTTTACAATAAAATGGCGGAATGACAACGTCAATGTTATTTCCGGTCTGATATCACAAAATAAAATATACCGCAATTGTTGTGACGTCATAGCTCTCACGTTACACCAACAATATATTTATAAATATTTTATAGATTTAATTGCTGATTTTTTTTATTAACAATAAAATCCATACTACTTGCATTAATTTGTGTTTATTGTATGTGTTTTTGTGTGTATGTGTGTGTGTACGAGATGTGCCCAAGGGGCTTGTTTTATCTCGTATGGAAATGAATATGTGCTTATGTCCCGAGGTAAGCGTACTTTTGATAAGGATACAGAGTATGCCTTGGAAACATCGCGTTATCAGAGATTTTGCTTCTTCCTAAAATTTCATACAAAAAATATGCGGCGTCATTTCAAATATTGCGAGTATTTTTTATATGAGATATACTGTTTTATATAAGATAATAAAAATGTTTGAATAATAAAAACTATAAACAAAGTAAGAACACGTCGAGTAAAGCCGCGCTTTAAATATTAATAATCTTTATTACTGCACATATAATTATATACAAAACCTAACAATAAATTTGGTTAAATGTTACTTATTAATAAAAATATTTATACCCAGTAGAACTTATTTGTTTTTGTCACTTTCTCACTAATGATTGACGTCAAAGGTTTGAAAGCGACAAAACATAGATATTTTATCGGGTATCAATATTTGTATGAGTACGTGGGTTTACCTACATCATATGTCTATTCGGTTAATATAAAACATACCAAAATACGTGGGTTGTTAAAAGAGCGACAAAGATTCTTATTAAGTGAACATCATATTGACATAATGAACCAAGACGAAAGCAAATGTTTACGTAATTATCTTCATCAAACATAAAAACCTAACAAATTAATACAAGAAGTCTTTATAAAACAAACAAACAGAACGAACTGTAACATATGTAGCTCAGTAAAACAGCGAAACTCTTGTTTATATTTGATTTAGAGATAAGAGGGATTCAAATTCAAAGCAAGGGTATTGAAACCTCGCTGAGAGGGTTGGTGTGTCGGTAAACAGGCTTACCATTACCATCCATTACCGACGCGAATAAAGAAAACATTAGTAAAAAAATAAAATCAATATAAAATACAATACATATTTTGACATCTGCCTTTGTTCATTTTGAATTTATTGAATCGAATAGAATTATTTATTATAGTTTGTATTTTAATTGTATATATTTTCATCATACGTTTCCTTTTTTCGTTTTTTGTAACAAAATTCCAACTAAAAGTATAGTTACATTCATGAAATAAATCAGTACACGGGAGAGTACCGTGAAATACAAAAGCGTTAATGAAATAAAAAAAAACAAAAAAAAATTTTTGGAAATATACAAATATATATTAGAACTAAGGCCGACAGTACTCAAATGGAGGAAACAGCGCGAAATGAAAAATGATCACGAAAACTTTAGCTTGATACGATCTTCCCAAAGTCTACAATTAACAATAAATGATACATTTGTCATTCATAGTAAGAATTTAAGATATGCAATAGAACATTTAAGAATGCAATAGAACATTTCAATTAAAAATAAAGTTAATTGCAAATTACTCTTCATCTTCAATAACGATTTTTTCATAAATCTTTCTATAGAAGGCTTGTGAAAATCATCTGGTCTAAATTTTGGTTAGTATAGCTTGATCGGTGTAGAAGGAGATAGCGGACAGAATTTGATCGAGTTGACCGTCAAAGAAATTCGCTTCGCTCAGCTTAATAAGACTATTTTAAGGATATAACTCGCGTTTATTATTACATTTTAAATTATAACCCGACGTTTCCAATGCTTTGCAGCAAGGGTGCTTGCGGAAACTCTATGCCTGTAAACTTACAAACCGTTGAAGGTAGATGACAAATTAACTGACTGACAGACAACAACATCTCGTCTTAACGCGAACGTACTTGCTGCAAAGCATTACCAACATGGGGTTATAAATAAAAATGTAATAATAAACGCGAGTTAAATTTATAAATTAGTCTTATTCAAATGTGTAGTAGTACAAATCTCATAAAACATAATATACTTATATTTTCCATATATATAATCATTTTATATACTTATTAATATAATTAATTATATAATATTTGATATCATTTCATGAATACAAAGCCTTAATAAACTCTTGGTAAATTTAACCGAGACTGAATAGAAGCCCTTGAATCAATTTGCGATAGCTTTATTAATTACTAAAATTTAATATAAAAAACAAAAATATCATAAAATTAATTAGTATTCTATAAAATATTTATATAAACGCCTACTTCGTATTATTATAGTAATTGATATAATCAGCTTATCGAATCGATATTAATTAATTAGGATAGTCGTTTCTATTTCTCTTTTATTTATTTATCGAGCGAAGCTCTATGAAGAGACTTTTCTGCATTCTTTGTGCATCAATAAAAAACGGTATTTATGAAAATGTCCAAATGTTGCACACTGATAGACATCAGTCTGGTGGTGATTAAAAAAAAAATCTAAACAAAAAACAAAAATGCAATGTGTCTCATTTTGAAGAACAGATGTTTTGTAAATACAACTTCGGTGCTGTTTGCACCTCTCTTCGCTCAATATGCTAAATATATCGAGATTTTGCGAGCGCAGCGAGTCAAAATTGAAGTCTGGTTCGCGCTCCAAGTTATTTATTTATTATATTTATCTATTCACGAATTACGTTAGCTACAATCAGAAGGTCGAGAAAAAATAAAAAAATACTTTAAATTTTATTCAAAGAATAACAACTTATTAACTAATACAATGAATGACCTACTCGATGTAAGTTTAAACAGTTATTTATTTATCTATAGCTTTTCCAATTTGAATACATATCAATGATCACTTGAGTGCGTCAATTTGAAGAGTCAGGAGGGCCCATATTGATACCATACTACAAAATAAGCCCTTCTGGACACTCCAATTCAAGAGTAAAGGCTACGAGGGTTCCCAACGCGCCCAGGTCTGAGCAGAACCTTAACCTTAAAGATTATTTCAATTTGTTATAATGTTAGAACATCCTGCCAGTAAAAGCATCATTACCAGTGTGTATATCTATATATTTTGATTTTCGTTCCTTAAATTCGTTTTAAAATTTGTTATACGTAAAAGATTTTTAAATTTTTTAACAATAATAATATTATCCAATATAGAGATTTTATCTACACCAGGTTATATTGGTTTACACTGGTTTATACTGGTTTATACCGGTTATCCAAAAGAACGTTTATTTGTGTCATTTAAAGGTTTAACGTCTTCAGTTGTTAAGCGTACATGTCTGCTTCCCGAGAGATAGCAGTAACTAGTGCTGTCACCAGACATTTTGTTAAACGCAATTGTAGGCGACTGTACATTGAACAAAAGAGGTAATCTAAAATGTTTAAATTCTTTTCAACATTGAAATATATTTCTTTTTCTTTTGTTTTAAGAATTTTTAATATTATAGTTATTATTCAAAGCTACAGTTTTGAATTGTATATATAATTACGGTTTATTTTATAGTGGATCTAAGTAGAAAACGATAAGATGGAATTTAATCTTTATTTTTTTTTATTTGTGTATGTGAGTATACATACATACACAATTATACACATACACAAGTACACGTACGTATAGAGGAACCCGGAAATTATTAATGATTTAGAAAATAATTTGAAAAGGTTTACATGTTCAGTAATTAATGTATTTAAGTGAGTAGTCATTAAAAATATTGAAGACATTTTTAACGAATGAGTACTTTAAAAGTGCCCTCAATATGAGGGTAGATTGTAACAAGTGATACAATGTAGACCTCACGGTAGAAGCGCCTCGCATGGAGCTTTTGTATAGAAAAATATGATTACACTTTTATATCATTGTCAATAATAGCACGCTTCGGTCTTTTTAGTCTTATAATATTATGAATATATACTTTATTAATTAAATAATTAACTTAATTAAAAAGTTCAAAATTTAGATCAATTAATGTTGAAGAAAAAAGCATTATTGGATAATTTTAAGTATTGGTCATTGTGTTTTAATACGTTAAAATATTGAGTGGATCGAAATAAGGCTCATTATTGTTCGAAACCGCTGGGCAAAACACAGTGAATTATAAATACCACATATAGTAAATATCATTTGTGTAAATTTTGACAAAATAAAATATCTGGCCCTTTTCAGATATCGGATTTCAATATATACAAAACAAACATACATTAAACTTAACAGATTCAATACAAAAGGTCCATTTAGGGTTTAACGAGCTGCAATAACTTAACAAAGGATTCGAATTAAACGAAACAATTTAACAGATAAAAGTTATTCAATAAATATATATTATGTTAAGTGAAGACAAAGATGATAACTATACTAACAAAGTATACGGATGCTTTGTTTGATTTGAAAAGGAAAATATCACAAATATGGCATTTATACTAACAAAATATGCCGATGCTCTTTGACTTGAAAACGACAATGTCACGAATATGACAATTATACTAACAAAGTATACCGATACTTTGTTTGATTTTAAAATGACAATATCACAAATATTGCCATTATACTAACGAAATATGTAGATGCTATATGACTTGAAAACGACAATGTCAAAAATATGACGATTTTACTAACAATTTATACCGATGCTTTGTTTGAATTGAAAACGACAATGTCACATATATGATAATTATACTAACAAAGTATACCGATACTTTGTTTGACTTTAAAATGACAATGTCACAAATATGACAATTGTACTAACAAAGTATACCGTTGCTTTGTTTGACTCGAAAAGGACAATGTCTCTGCAGATTGAAAGTTTAATATTACATTATGAATCCCAATACATATAAGTTTTATATCAAATAGATCACACCCTTATTGAGCTGAGTGAAGCGAAGCTCTGACTGGTCAAAAGTGTGTATCGTTACTAATGCTACTCCTCCTAAAAGAATAATAGTAGGATGTCAAAAACTGGCAGAGTTGTTGAGGATAGTGACTATATAGGTCCTGAAGTTTTTTGGGATATATGTGACTATAGTTTTTTATTAAATGGTCAAAGTGTGTCCCATACATGAAACATGTGGAATGTTTTGAAATCGCACGCGCGAGTTCTTGTTAGGCTTATGATTATAACCACTATTTTAATCTGCTAATTTGGCAAATATGCGAAACTCATTCAGCAACAATGCTTTGCTCAGCTCCATCCGCCGCACAGAGGGACGGACCTAATTAAAGTTAACGCACGACTTTAAAACAATTAAAACATAAGAGCAATCTAAATACAGCCAAATAAAAAGCAGCATTTCACACTCAATACTATATACACTGCATGTTTGAGGGTAGCTTACAATTCTTACCTTAGAGGATCATAAATCCTATCAAACAATAAACTAAAGCCGGTTTTAGACCGACAAGGTTCTACGAGCAGCGAGTGTATAATGTTTATTTATTCATAAATCCGCCTAACTGAGACTAATCTGGTCTGTGGTGAGCTTATATTGTTACAAACAAAAGCTAAATCCGTACTAACAAGGACCTGTTATATAACGAAAAAGAATAAAGACTCGTGGGACACAAAAATTAAATAAATTGTCTTAATTAATAATAAAAAGTAATATTTATATATTTATTTTTGTGTATATTTTAATGAAGTTATGTCTTTATAATTTAGTTTCTATTTATGACCTTTGGCAATGGCGGAATCACGGCGTGAACTGTTTATGACGCGATACCGCCATGCTTATGAATAAGGACGCCAAATGGGTTCGAAATTAGTCGGGCAAATTCCGATAGTAATTACCTGAGTAGAGGATAATTATATTTAAGTTTTTATCATTTATTTTTTCCAAACTAAAGAAACTTACAACAAAGTTATATATTACACACATGATTATAAGTGAATTCAACAACACACAGTCACCCTCCTGTTACATGTAATGTTTCTCATGTCAGTGTTACGTTTTATTCGTATTACAGTGCTTCTTGTGGATCTTGTTTTTTTTAACCATTAACGTAAATTGTATTGGATTGCTTGATTTCAATCCGCCGCCGCGCTTTGCTGAAAAATTCGAGAACATCTAAGAGCTTCCGTTATATAATTACAGGAGTGTAACCAATGGGGTTTATGGTTTCTGTGGGAGTTTTTATTCTTTTTTATGGAAAAGAAAGGGAAACGAGCATGCGGGTTAGTGGTGAAATGTGATCACCGCCGCAAACGAACTCTTGTAACATCCAAAGACTCATAAAAGTGTTGCCGACCTTGGAGGTAGAAGAAAACACATTTTTTGAAGATACCCATATCGTATCGACCTGGAAACATCGCCGAAGGAAGTTCATTCCACATGTTAGTGATGTGTGGAAGAAAAAAATTCCTTGAAAACCGCGAAGTAGAAGATCGCTAGTAGTTTATTATTTTAAATTCTCTTTAATAAATAGAATAGGTTATATCAAGTTACAAAACTTATATTAATCTGAAGTATTTTTTCAACTGAAGCTGAAAACACTTACAATGTAATGTTATAAGCGTAGATTCAGTTTGTAGATAAACAAATGTAAATTTGATCTAAATTTCGTGTTGTAATTTGACTATAAAATCTGTATTTGCTATAATCAATAATTTTCTTTAGGAACCTCAAATAAGCTGCAAGTTTATTAATTTATTTACAAAATCAATCTATAGATTTTTTTAATAAGATTTTTAATCTCAACAAACATGTAGCTATAGTGGATTAGGATTTTGTTATAAGCACAAACAGGTCGTTTTAATCTCAACAACGGTGGATTAGGATTTTGTTATAAGCAGTCTCATATCGAGACGAGTTTTAAAAGCCTGCAAATAGCATAATAAATGTAAAAGCTACGTATTGACTCATTGTCATTGTTCAACTTTAATACTTCATTGCCTAATGAGAAATCCCTTTGTGCATTAATTACTATTGGAACACATGCTATGTACACAGACCGACTTCTTCCTTTAATATTATAACAGTACACGCGTTTATCGACCTTCATGTGGTTTATTATGTGTGAAATTCGCTTGTACATTAAGTGATACTACGTCGAATCTTGATGGGTTAATTATGCAAACATCGAAGTGCAAATACTATTGTTATCGTCATATGAAATCAGTTTCAATGCTTGTTTACCAATTAATATTACAGAGTTGGAATCGAATTAAGAGCCCGAATGGAGTTTATTATTAATCTTATCCGACTACGTTTTAACGGATTAGTAAGATGTGTGCGTGAGTGAGTGAGTGTGGGTTAGCGGGTGAGTGAGTGAGTAGAGTGATTGAGTGGGAGAGTGAGTGAGTGAGTGAGTGAGTGAGTGAGCAAGTGAGTGAGTGAGTGCGTACATGCGTTTGTGTGTGTGTCTTTTGTTAAGTTATACAAAATTATTGCAACTTGAGGTAATATTGTTTTGGTAATGGACATGTTTTTGAGATAATAATAGTTTTTAGGTTCTACCATTCATTTTTATTTTTAAACTATATCCATTATATTGATTACTTTTGTTTATTAAAAAGCGTACCCGTATTTAAATTACTAACTGAATATGACGAGGAATAAATATATTTTTTCCTGTTTTGTTGCGTTGGCAAACCTTTCGTATCTATATTGTATTATTGGCACACGTTACAGTTTTGGTTCTAACAGTTGGCACGCCAGCAGCACTTGACTTGCAGAAGAGTCCCCACTTCACCCACTTCACACGTAAAAAAAAAAGTAAAATACACAAAGCATTCACATGGGCCATTTTATATACTTATTTAAAATAACTGAAACATATTATAAATTTGAATAACAAATAACCAAACACATTTGGTTTACTATAAATGTATTAAGATAATCTGTATATGAACACACCTGTTGCTTGGCCATTGTTTGTCAACTTGCTTGGCCATAGTTTGTCAAGTGCGTCGTACAATGGCCAATATGGTGCACGTGTTAACATGAGATTAAGCCTAAATTACTAAGTCAAAAGACGAAAACACATGTTTGAAAACTCTAGTTATGAGGCATATAAATGATTTTAATTAATAACTAGGATTGAGGCTATATTAAAACATATAGCAGATACAAAAATAAATTGTTATATAATATAATATTTTAAGTTCGAAGTTATTGTAAGTGTATAAATAATATTATTAAATGAAAGATTAAGAAAGTTATTGTTATTTTCTATATGTATTAAGTAAAGATTTGTGGTACCAATCGGTGCATATTTACTGAACTATACGATTTCTTTTTCAGCGACATTGACCAAACTGTATTAGTTTTTTTAACTGAATACCCCCTATTCGCAATTTATGATAAACTTATTGCGATTGAGGTAGTTGTAGAAGCAATCGACGCGTGTTGTAATCAGTAAAAACGACAATAACACGCATTTAACATCACCACGCATGTAATAAAAAAAATGTCTCTTAGTTTTTTGTTTATTAAGAAAATGTAAAATATAAACAGTATCAAATTTATTGTATGTAAAGTTATGCCTTATTCTCAATAAGCTGTTTTAAGGACTAAAGCAACAATTAAATGGAAATTTAATAAGGAAATTAATGTGATGGCTTTCACCCATTACCGCTGGTTTTTTTTAGATTTGTCACATTGGTCATTAAATATTAAATTGTGTATAAAACTGAAGAAAATCATCGTTTGATTTTTTATGATTGTTTTAGAATTCTTCGCCTAAAATAAAATTTAAATGTTTATTTATTTCGATAGATAATACATATCAATAATTCTTCAACTTTTACGAAAATTATATAAGAAAATAAGATTCTTAATTATCTCAACACCAAGAAGATTCCTATTTCTTGAGGCGAAGTTTAAGCTTAAGACATTCTTTGCTAATGGCTTTGTATTTCACTACACTAAACTAACTATGTAACACTTTATTTCCTTATAATTATTTTTTTGTAATTCGAGACTATATATTTTTTTTTGTATTTCTAGACTTCAGTTTCTTATAATTATTTTTTGGCAATTCTAGATCATATTCCCTTATATTTTATTTTTGTATTTCTGGACTATATATACTTATTTTTTTGTAATTGTAGACTACTATATTTACTTATTATTATTTTTAAAATAAAATAATGGACATAACTTTTAAATTGACAGAAAACTATACATGTTTTACATGTATTCGTATTATCATACAATAATATACGTTTTATCATATAATTTTACTTCATAATTTCATAATTTTGACGAATAATTTAACTTATATAAAATAAATACAATATGATATTAATAATATCTTAAATAAAAGATACATCGTCGTCAGTATTTTTCAATATGTATTCCATAGGTACATTCAGTTAAAGAGTTACTTTCCGCTTGCGATCGGGGAGTAATTTTGAATTTGGTACGTGAGGTACTGTTATAGTTTTAACTCGATAGCTTTTTTTTTTATACGGACTACCACCCACAGGATTGGAGTCTTTATTTATCTATTTCTACTCTTGCATACCAGTTCTCGCGGGTAATCCTCTCGTACTTTCATACCTCATTCCTTATCTTTCTTGTAGCCATCACCATTCTCATTCTTATGGGTGGGACTCCCAAACTTTATTACTTTCTACTGGATGTGATATATTCTTATTGAAAAACTATAATGCGCGCAGCCATTCCACCCCATGGCAGTGGGTTACGTAACCAGTAATAACATCGCAAAAGTGAATTTTGAAGTAGAAATGTATAAGAATATAGCAACCTGCTAAAGCTTCCGTAACTTGAAAAATAATATCTACGTCCGTAATAATTTAATATTAGATCGGACGTAACAAATTCATAAATAAATACAAAATTGTATACAAAACAAAACGAAACGAAACGAAACTTACAGGTCTCGTTTGAAATAAAAATGTTGGTTTTGACTTTTTAATACATTGAACTCGCTTGTTTTCTTAAGGAAGACGTAAAAATAATAAAGTTGTAGGTTTCATAAAATGACGTACAATTCTAGCTGGTTCATAACAAAACTTTAACATAGATAAAGAATGAAAATTTCATATTATTTATTTTTTTTCCGTCTGGATAAAATGAGGGTGTCTCCAAGAGGAGTGAATAGATTTCCTATGAATACATTTCCACTTTCCATCAGGTGGAATGTAGTCAAGCATTAACTTAGGCCGTGTAAAAAAAAATTACTAAATATAACAATATTAGTTCATTACAATTATATAACTGCACTAGGGGCGCAACCAGACCCTCAATTTCGACTCGCTGCACTTGCGCAATCTCGGGTGCCGTTTACATCTTGAGCGAAGCGAGCAGTGGAAGAAGAAATCATTACTTCTAGCGCTCTTTAACACGTATGTAGATGCGGTCATCGAGATTTTTTTTTTTCACGCTTTTTATTCGGAACCATATTTTTAACATTTTGGTCTATGGGGATTTTTTATACAATCATTGTTCCTCAATGCAACAGATTTTTTGTACGAATTTTGTAAAGCCACCTTGTGGACATGCTTAATGTGTGCAGAATTTTGTCTTGATCGGATGAGTCGTTTAGACTCTGGACATTTAAGCAGAAAAGTCTCACATAGAGCGCTCCGCTCGCTCCGCTTGCTCCGCTCAATAAAAATGTTAAATATATCCTAAGTTGGTGCTATGTTGGTGAATATAAAAACGGAATAAAAATCTTTAAAAAGATAAAAGTTTAGTTTTAAAATACGGTTTCAAAACTCTACATTTTGCATCGAATTCCTCGCAAAATATGTTAAGAGATGCAACTTTAAAAGTTTCGCGAGCTGGATCGATAACTTGTAGGTACACTTCGCTACAAAAGGCTTTGAGTTTCAAGTGTTACAGTATTGTTGACTTGATCTTTTATATGGAAATTGCTTGGCGTTTTCCTAGACCCAAGCGTTTCTAAATATTTTCTTGTATGTTTTTTTTTTATAACACTTCTATGCATAAGTGTACTTTGTCTAAGCTATCAAGTTGGTTTGCTTCTTATCGTTTCACAAAACTGTCTGTAGTTCAGCGAATATATTAATAAATTATTATCAGAACATTTAAAGCTCTTTGTTAAAATATTCCTTGTATTTTATGATAAAAACTGCTATATAACTATAATTCCTAACTAAAATAGATTCCAGTAATGCAAGTGAAATTATTCCATTAAATTGGACCGCAGATTGTAACACTATCTCATAGCCTCCCAGCGGCTTATGAGCCCAAATTTAGTACCATTACTTGCAAAAGCCCGAAAAAATATGGTGCCGTTTGAGCTCGCGTTACAAGGGCCCGGTTAAATATGATTGGTGCAAAGTTGAGGAGAGAAGCGTCTATTACAATATATATTATAATAAAGACTTATTAAGGCATATAACGCTATATCCGTCTGTCTGTCACTATATTAAAATCAATAAGAACGTTATCATTACACTTTTTAAGTTTAAATATAATAATTTCATACAATTAAATAAACTTTTTAAGCCAACTTTTAATTTTGATAATCATAGATAAAAAGCAAAATACACTGGTATTGTGACGTCATCGATGCCAAAACCCTCTATGAAATTTATTATTTATCATATAGTTTAATTTTATTCAAGAAACATATTTATAGTGTATCTTTTGTAAGCTGTAAAACATTTTCAGTACTTCCCACTAAACAATAATTATACCCTAGCTCATAACTTGCACCGGTAGACTCGGCTTTGTTTCAAGTGGTCACATTTATTCCCCCGGTGTCCGAGTCTCTTTAATTATGGATAATTTATATTCAGATTAAAGCCAGGTGGGCGTCTACGGCTCTATTACACCGCACGTGACTTCAATATGCAGTTATTGGGATTTATGTTGGGACCATGCGGGATAGTTCCGGATTATTATAGTTTTAACTAATTATAACTATTTCTATAGTTGGATTTTGTATAAATGTTTCATGACAGGCACATTTCAATTCCAAGTGGCTATGTAAATACAGTCCAGATAGTACATGCATAGAAAGTAATGGACCACATATCACCATACACTTGCATACACCGCACAGACAGCACAGGCCTATAGCATACGTAACTAACGTAAATGTTTGAACTCTGAAACATAATTGTACTACTTTTTAGAGCTCGTAGACTACATATCCGATGCTCTAGAAAAGTTTCGTAGAAAATATAAAAAAATTTAATTAAGATATAAATTAGACAGAAACATATTAAAGAAATAAAAAGCTGGTCAAGTTAATATGAATCGCCAAAACCGCGAAAGTGTAACACCAGACAAGAAAACAATCAAATAAATTAAAGTGCAAAGGTATATAGAAAATCCTTAAACACTCATAAATAACATCTGAGTTAAAATCGTGCATTAAAAGTTCCTGAATACGCGACATAGTTTTTAATTCATTATATACCAGAAAAGAGGTAGACTGCTGAAAGTTTTCCTGAGAATATTAACTGATATTCACGTACTTAAGTCTTCCATCTTTTGAAACTTTTATATGCGAAAATTGTTGAAATCCTTATTAAATTTCTTTCTACTAGATATAATTCTATATAAGTGAAAATTGTAATTTTTTAATGAAATTTCTTTTAACATATTTTATGATATATTTATGTTAAACGTTATTTATTCTTAAATTTAAATAAAATGTTTTTCAAATTTCAAATTGATTATATAAAATAATACATAAATGCTAATTTATACATTCATATCAATAAGTATAAATGTGGACATCAAAATTATTTTATAAAAAAAGAAAGAAAGAGAGTAATATTAATGTTAATAAGTTAAGTTCTTAGTAGATGCTTCGGTTAGGATTCTTATTACAACTTACGCTATCAGCCAACTATATAATAACGCGTCACCAATCGAACTTGGAAAAGTCGTTATATAACTTAATCTTTGCCGTATTTTAGGGAGAGTTGGACTTAAGAATAATATTACTTCAATATTATATACATAATTTATAATATCAATTAGCTATAATGATTTGTGGAATGATAGCTGGACTAACTCATCGGGTTGTCTCGACCGATGATTTTTATCCCTTAGAGAATTAAGTTGAATTTCTGTATGTAAATTTTTGGTATGTAACAGTTTGCATCGCGATTCCACCATGTTCAGAGCTCGTGAATGAGGATCTCGAATGGCTTCTAGACCAGTGGAGCAAATGCCGATTGTAATTACGTGAGTTCAGCCGATGATTATATATAATAGATTTGGAACCAGAAAGTTGGTACTCTATTGTATATATGACAATTAATTTTCAGTTATCGTTGACTGTATCGCGTCAGGCTTAACTATCAAATAGCTGCACAAGAAAAAACATGACTGCCGTTATGTCCGGACGATAAAGAAAAGGTTTCGTAGAAAGCAATGATACTAGTTCCGCCACTGTGTATGGCGGGTGGAGCTGAGCGAAGCATTGTTGTTGAATGAGTTTCACATACTTGTAAAATTTGCAGAGTAAATAGTGGCTACAATCTTAAACTTAATAAGAACTCGTTCGTGCGATTTCAAAAAATTCCACATGTTAACTCTATGGGACACAACTTGACCATCTAATAACAATTTAAAATCATAAAGTCACCAAAAACCTTCAGGGCCCATAAGTCACTGTCCTCGACAACTCTGCCAATTTTCGACATCCTACCATTATTCGTCTAAGACTAGTAACGATTTTTTTAAATTAACTATTAATTAATTTATTTATTTATAAAAACGTGTATTTACTAAAGCTGTGATAAAATGACAAATTAAATAAATAAATTATTAATAAACTAAATAAGCTAAAATGGATTCGAAATCATCGTGGGATCTGTAATTCAGCATCTTCCCAGCGATGGGGTTCCATTAACGTTATACAAAACAATATTGATTAGATTGTACATACATTGTACGAGTTAATTTATCTTACTAATATGAATGATACGCCCTCTACACAGCACTACAGATACTTCACAAGTACAATATAAATCTGAATAACTGCAACATTGTTAACGCCCTAACAACCCTTTTAAAAATAACATCATTAAAAAGAGAAGATTAGTGAGATAACTTTATATTTCTATAAAAAAAAATGATTGATTATTTGAAATTATTATAACATTTTCGAAAATTTGTAGTTCTTAATATTTCATGAATTGTAACTCTGTTTCTTGTGATTTATACACATAAATAAAATTTATTTATTTTAATATTAAACTAGGAGTGTCTGTTTGTAATATTAAAATAACCAATTTATATAAATGTTTACATGGTACATGTAACAAATTTTTTTTTTTTCAATTTTTGTTGATCATGGACTGGACAGATTATGACAGAATTTTCATTGGTATAATTAAAGTAAATAAAATTGTCCGTTCGTGGGTGGAACTGAGTTTTACTGCTAGTGATAAATAAAGTTAGTTAAATCTACTTCGTGTATTACCACAGCAGGTACGTCCGGGATATATCAAAGTCAACAACGACGACTAACTCTGATTAAAATCTCCTTCGCAACAAAGTCTCCAGATTCCAGAAGTACATATATAAACAGTTTTAACACATTTTACTATTGACTATTTAATATATAAAAGAATTATTTAATTATAAAATTCTCAATCTGTTTGTCAAAAAGATCCCTAAATTCCTCAAAATTTTAATAAAAGTCAAACCAACTCTAACAAGGGTACCAACTTAGAACAAAACAAGAAACAAGATAATTAACCTAAAATTTCTTGTTCCTTCAGATACACCGCAGTCGTAATTCCACGCAAATGTATGCAAGAGTGTGTCACCAACAGCTGAGCTATGATATAATTATTACGATTTATTCAATTACAGGGCAAAATACCATCAACCCACTGCAGGTGGTTTGAGTCTCATTTACAGTCGACGCTAAAAATCTCCTTACTGATCTACTGCATGAGTTTAATAGATTAGACGTCTGATCTCCATATTGAAGGAGACATTATATTATTGTTATTATTTAGTTTATTAGGAGCTGTTCTTCGCTATATTTATTGATTGATTGATTGTGTTATTAATATTATATTTACTTATTTATAAGTTTATTTATTGATTTATTTATTTATATCTTTTGAATCCATCTCAGTGATTACTTGTGTACTTCAATTTCAAGAGTCAAGAGGGCCTATTTAGATACCATACTTATCGATGTAAGCTCTTCTGGACACTCTCTAACTTACAAGTTAAGGCTACGATTGCCCCAAACGCGCCCTGAGCTGAGAAGAACCAGACAACAATCTCAGACACGTATAATTTGATTGTTATCACTGAACACGTCAGAACAATGAATATTTTTACGAACATTCCAATCATTTCGATATGAATGGGTTAAGATATTAATCATATAATAATGCAATTCGGCTAACAAAAACCAACCATCGCAAGCAGCACCCGTTCACGAGTATAACGCCAGAATTAGCTATCTCAAATATTCTCAATAAATATTATAATAATTGGGTTTAACGACCTTCCAATCAAAGTGGTATAAATGAACCAGTAAATGGCTCAGCTTCTCCAACCTCAATCCACAGGCCGTTATCGTAACGTCGGAGATTGGTTTTAATGCTTATTTATAGAAAGACCCTGTCTCCAGTAACTATGGGGATCACGGGGATCACAGTGTCACCGCGGGCTGTTTTATGGTGTCAATACTTGTCAGTGAATAAGTGCTCTAAATGCGTGTTTCTTGTCGCATTTAGAATGTATACAAGAATAGTATAATAATAATAAAGACATTAAAGCAAATAGAGTTTTTATAGTGCCATCATTTGATGGGAAAATAGCAGATAAATAGAAAAATTTGGAAAATTTACAATTTCATTTAAAAAAAGCAAAATATTGAAAATTACAGAAAAAAACCGACTGTCATATGATTAAGGTAAGATGTCCTAGTGGTTCTTATGAGAGAACGTCTGAATAGAAAAGATGTAGAATAAAGTTTTTACAATAAAATAATGCGTATACAGGATAATAAAATAATTATGAGTTTCTAACTAATATTTTAATAAATTTTTTATCATTTTTCAGTGATCGTGACAAAGAATTCTAACGATATTGTGTGATCCACAATTTATTGTTTCGATCTGGATGTACTTTGTAATCGTTATTTATGTTTGCTTTGCCGCGTTCTAAATATTTATTATTCCTAGTATTTACATGTGGTTATTATTATTAATTATTTATTGATTTATTTCCACTATCAGTGATCACTTGTGTACGTCAATTTGTAGTCAAGAGGGCCTATTTTGATACCATACTTATCGAAATAAGCCCTTTTGGACGCTCTCCAACTCTAACTATATCCTAGTTTTAATTGCAAATGATTAACACTATTAAACATGGCATCGTAACAAAAACACTAGCACGTTTTTAATCATAGATCAGAGTTTAAAGTTCATTAGTGAATTGGACATCAATTTAACTACTATCTTATTGCACTTTTACGACAAATACTTCTAATTGGGAGTGTGCGTGAAATACGAGATTAATTCACACTGACGAGGCGTCTTTGATGAATTAAAAGCCATTCAAATATATTTGTAAGTCTTTCTTTTGTTAATTTTTTATTATTTTTCTAACTACCATACATGTGCAACTATTACTATTTTTTAATTATGATATAGTACTAATTATCTTATATTTAAATGGAACTTATATTTGAAAACAATTATGTTATTAGCGTTTTTATATGAACGCAGTATTTCTTTTGTATGAAATGTTCAAGATGATGATGATGAAGTTGAAGATGAAATATTTTAGGAGACTTTGTAAATAGTTATATTAATTATAATCCTGCTTGTATTCTACATATTTACCAAATATATATAAAACATATATATATATATATATATATAATAAATCAGGGTTTAAAACATAGCCTTGGTAAGTCGGAATATAAAAATACTAAAATTAAGATTTATAAAAATAAATTTTACAATCAAAAAGATTCGATTGAACCATTTTTAGTTTTCCATAAAACGGAAGAGTATTTTATCTTGTCAATAGCAATTTGATATATTTTTGCAAAAAATAAACTTAATATCATGAATTTTTTGAATGAAAATATCAATTATGTGAGATAAAAATCAAAAGTGTTTTTAAATGACATACCTTCAAAGACAGTAAGAGTCGCCACAGCAGTGACGGCATCACCCACTCCATTCTCAGCGACGCACTCGTAAGTTGCGTCATCGCGCTGCGCTCGGACAGGTTCGATGCGTAGCACTGCTCCATTCGCGTTAGGTCCAGCCGCTGCGTCCATACCAGACACTAGATACCGGGACTGCATACCTGGGAAGATAATAGAGATTTATTTAATAAATAGTCTATAGCAGGGATAGTGGACCAATGGCACGCCACAACTGGCACCACAAGCACCTTTGAAAGTTTTCATGGCACGCACAAAAACTAGAACCTTTTCTTTGTAAGTTATTTTTTTTTGATAAAAATGAATTAAAAATTGTAAATCTACTAATAAATTTAATTTAAAATTATGATATAAATTTGTATTACTGAATATTTATTGTGCTTATTTTGCATATTGCTTTTTGCAAAACATTCGAGTAATAAAAAATTGTTTCAAGAAGAATTGCTTTAATAACGTGAGTACAACCGGATAATTATATTCAATAATATAAAGATTTATAGTTAAGCAGGTTGTACGTTACCGTGTAGTTAATAAAAGAGGCATAAATGTACCAATATATGTTTTAGATCTGATTAAATATTAGTCATCAAATATGAAGAAGTTAAATAAGTGCAACATAAATATATAATATAAGTTATATATATTTTCATTCATATTACAGTAAACAAATGCATTGTAACAGTGTGACAGATATTATATACTAGGTCGTCGCAAGCGGGGTTAGCTTCGCGACGCAATCGAGCGCATCAATGTCTAGAGTTAAATTTTGATATTTATTTATGGATAAAAATTATGATTTCTGTATTCATTTATGAATAAAAATTATGATTGCATAAGTTTCGTAAAGAAGCATAAGTCAGCGCGCGCGAAAATAAAACGTTCTATATGTTAACTATATGGGACATATTTTATCAATTATCTCGAAAACGACAATTACGATTCGGCTGATTTTCAATCCAGACCGAGTTATGCTCATTATGCGCATGTGTGCAAAATTTCGTGTGTGTAACTCGTAAATTGAATAAGGGGTAGGGAAACAAAGAGTTGAAAATTTGGGTAGTAAAGAGCTTCGCTTAGCTCAGATCAATAAACAGTTGAATGAGTTTAAAATGTACATGAGTTTAGTTTATTTATATTAATATATTTTGATAGAGTATAGGGTCATTAGTTTTATTTTAGATGTTTCCAAGTATGGAATTTCTTATTTTCCTGTCATTTTCTGTATTGGACCACAAACACTGGGGTTCCATTGTTTCAAGTCAATCCCGCCTTTATGTCAGTGTGAGTGTTGGTTATCTTACAAATAACGCTCATAAGTTGAAGTTTTCCCAAGCTGCTAGTTGAAGTTAATTTGTTATAAACCTTATTGCAGATACCACACATTCTTGTTAAAGCTATTTAATTGTTAAAGATGGTATGAGATTAACCAGAATTCCGCGCAAAAGTTGCAAAATTCAAACAGATAACGCTTTCATCAACCATACATTTTTAAATAGATTAAAAACACAAACTGCGAATAAAACTATCAATATTCAAACAACTGTAGATAAATACGATGTAGTTACATTTTTACATACTGTAAACTCGTATTTGACTAGTTAACAGTATGTAAAAATATGTATGTAACAGTATTTTTTTTAATAAAAAAGAAGGACAAACGAGCATGCAGGCCACAGATGCAATGTGATCATGGCCGCCCACGAGTTCTTGCAATTTCCAAATATTCACAAAAGTGTTGCCGGCTTTGGGGGTAGGATTGTACGCCTTTTTTGAAGGAACCCATGTTATATCGATCTGAAAACACCGCCAAAGGAAGTTCATTCCACATTTCCGTGGTACGTAGAAGAAAGGTCCTGGAAAACCGCACAGTGGATGATCGCTATGCATCCAGGTAGTAGGGATGATATTGAAGGTGGTGACGTGCTGTGCGGTGATGAAATTTGGCGGCAAACATCAGATCAAATAGCTCTTCAGAACACTCCCCGTTGTAAATGCGACAGAAAACGCACTAGGGAGCCACGTCTCTACGCAAAGCCAAAGGGTTCAGCTGTTCACAGTATGTAAAAACATGTATGTAATGTATGTAACAGTAAGAAAAAATTTATAAGAAAAGTATGTTTCGAATTTATAACTTGTTTTAGAAACGTATACAAAAATTCTCTTCAGAACTGAGAGGATTTAAAAATAGTAGAACGACCTTTATCTCGTAGACAATAATTTACATTTAATGTTTATTGAAAATCTTATAACGTCGGATGAAATGTCCGCGATTCATTACACAGCGTAGTTTGCATTTTGCAACTGGAGATTGCAAAAAAAAAAACAAAAATCTGTGATGCTGTTCGTTTATATCGTTACACTTGGGAATAAAGTTTAAATTGCTTTGTCGCATCTGCTGTAAAGTTTGCTAAAGTCGGATACTAGACGGCGAGACAGAGCTAAATCGTCAGTCCTAGTAAGTGCCACAGAAATGTATTTCCACAACAAGTGAGAATAATTGTTGCTTTACAATTTTGCTAGAAAACATTATAGTTTAACTTCATTTTATTTATATATAAAAAAACTACATATCTTAAATTTTACAAATTCCACAATCATATTTTCAACAAATGCGATAAAAGCAGTAGATAGAGCGTACTAATAGCTAACGAAGACCCATTAATTATATCTGCTAAAGAGTATGTATTATGGTATTTAATGAAAATTTATTATTTGTTATGTTTTATTATGAAATGAAACGAATAATATGAATAAATTGAGAGTTCATAAATATTCCGAACACGAAACGATAGCTTTAGTTATATTTTATGTTTTTACTTCTCTTTTAAATATTAAAAAAAAACCTTAAATGTTGTTATTACATTTATAATTAATTTAACACACGTATATATATTCTCTGCGAGCAATTAAATTGTACTTTCGTAGTAGCGAAACTATTTAGCTGTTGAATTTTTGCTTTGCTTAATTCGGACTTCCTGAAAGTTTGGTGCGTCCCACGCCATGGAATCCTCTGAGAAATTAATGTTTAAATCCACTTGAATGTATGAGGCTCGAATATAATTTTATTAAGGGTCTTGAGATGTATTTAATTTATTCATACTAGGAAATTGGATCCTAATGGACTTTGAAACGTCTATGACTAAAAATTGTAACTCCTTGAGGCTTTACCAAATATTACATAAATTTCAGTGTTTATTTTCTATTTATATTATATTTAAGTTCAAAAATGTTGGACTGATATTAAAATAAATGTTGAAAAATAAAAATACAATAATATTAAATTTTCATTTCCATTTCTACGCTGGCATAAAATAATGCTAGTTTTATTTTATCAAAACATTTATATTCTATTTGCGAGTCAAATCTAAATGTTAGTTGGACAGGATGCTCGTCTATTATTTAAAAGTCATTTTATTTTAATAAACAGTGTTCGAAAACGATTTTAAGGATAAAATGTAATGTGTAAAAGAAGAATTTAGTTCAATATTAACTCAATATACTAGGAGTGCGAACCAGACTTCAACTTTGAATCGCGCTCGCAAAATCTCGATATGTTTTAGCATATTGAACGAAGTGAGGTGCAAACAGCATCGAAGTTGTATTCACCAAACGTCGACGTATTCTGTCTTCTACTGTTTTTAAAGATGAGACATTACATTTTTGTTTCTTTTTTTTTTTTTTTTTTTTGTTTTTAAATCACCACCAGACTAATTGTCTATCAGAGTGCAAAATTTTTAAATTTTTGGATATACATTGGATTCGCTCACATAATATTATCAAGAAGAAACATATTTCATATGAGTAATAGAAAATTTATGGAATACATTATAGATGAGCGCTAATTTGTAATTTTCATGAAACATAGGATTCATCAAAAGCGTAGAACTACATATATTTTGTTGATAGAAAATGATATCGAAATATGTATTCATTTGGTACTCATATGTAACATTGGGTTGTGTGGTTCATTATTTGTCTCTCATAAATAAAAATAAATATAGCTATAATTATGTAATATTAACATCAATTTTTTTTAATCAGATCATTAATACTTATAAGGAAAAAGTATTAAATCACTTTCGCATTTTTTTATTTTTTACTTTCCTATTTTTATTTTTTTTCTTTCCTTTTTTATATTTTTTAATTTATTCTTTTTTTCTTTCTTATTTTTAAATAAAGTAATCAATTGTACACATCAAATAGAAATTAGCTTATAAATAGCACGGTTATCGAAATCAGCCCTTCAATAAAAACACTCAAACTTAAAAGTTAAGTATACTTCATACTTCATAAGTTCAACTAAACAGACAAAGTTTTTACAAGACTCAATCAAATAAACCTCCAACAGTTTTGTCAACTTCGATTGGACCGAAATAATAAAAACCTATGAATATTCGAATAAGCTCCTGAATATTGATTGTTCTTAACAAGATCTCATCCTTATAAAGTCAAAAATATCTATATTATTACTTTCTGTACTTTTTAAATCCAAATAATGTATGTACATGTATTTCAAAGATAAGTTAGATTTCGTATTAATAGTTTAAAGTAAAAAAATATTTTTGTAGCTTAATTATTAAATTAATAATAGCTTTACTGGTTTTTCGATTTGTTTTCTTTATAAAATTTATTTTAATATACACTTTCTTAGAATCATTATCTGATTGACTTGATAGTAATTATACTTCCTATGGACCAAGTTCATTACTCAATGATGATATTATTAATTAATAAAGGGCAACTAAAAACTTCAGTGCTCATTTTTAGAAGCTCGAAAAAACTAAAATTTTAGTATAAACCGCTTAAAATTTAGTTTAATCTCTGGCAATGTGAAGAAAAGTTTTTGAAAAGAAAACGTACAAACTTTTGCCATATTTTGGAGGAAAACGTAGATGTTTTAAATATTAAAGCAGTTATTTTTTCTTATTCCATTAGTTAACTTATAGGACGACCCATATTTCCAAAGTATGTACTCTCATTCTGACCGCATAACTAATTCATAGAACTCCAGTCAACCTGTAAATAAATCCTTGTGCTCAAACATATCAGCATCGAATATTTTCCTGTCACACTTATACAAGATACATTCTGATAGATGGTCCCGATGACGGACAGACAAATCGAGAATTAAGTTTGATAGAGCAGAATGAGAAATGCGAGCCGTGATAGAGCTCACTCTATGATTGATAATATTACATTTTTCGTCGAGGCGCTGAAACTATTTAGGGGGCATGAATGGTTTTATGGGGGGACTTTTCGCGTGCGTGGCCGCGACGATACGTTTTTCCAGCTCATTGCTTTGAGCTTATGGACGTCATTACCGGCCTCACATATTTATGGGCTAAAACCGCCGTTTTTTACATTTCAATCACGAGCAGAATACCGATTCAATGGACTGTGTTTTTTATGTTGCGCGTTTGTCATGTTATACGTTACTGGGTCGGGTACAGAACCTATCAATATATTTAGTCGGGTAGCGTCACAAATTGATTTGAATATCTCTAGATTACAACGAAAACCATTTCGGGACTGGTATAATTAAACTATATTTTAGGGTTAGTGTTTTAGTGCGTTTAATATCATAAAAATAAATTATTAAGTGAAGACCAACTGCCGCTGTAATAGCAAAGATAGAGTCGATAGAATCAACCAAGTGTTAATACAATTAGTTCCACGGAGTCTTCTATATGACTAGCCAATAATGTCATTTATTTCATAGTTAAATAGACAGGATTTTTAATGGATAAATATTTTTAAGTACTCGTTAATAATGACGTTGTTAATTCTTAGAAATTCTTCAGCAATACTTACTTGATACTCTTTTGCCGTTCTTTCGCCACTGAATGTTGGGTATGGGGTCGCCTCGAGCCGCGCAGTAGAACGCTGCAATGCCGTTCGCACGTACTTGTAAGTTGCGTGGGCGGATCGTGATCTCGGGCGGATCTGCACAGAAAAAAATTATAACTTAACATTGTTTTACTAGTTTGACGATTAAGATAAATTAAAAAAATATCTATAATATAAATAAAAAAAATAATAATGTAAAATTTGAATAATATTATATTTTCTTTAGCTTAAAATTGCATGTAATGTCTCACCTCCAGGAAGCTTTAAGAAATTAAAATTTTTACCCATAGCCGCGCAAAACAAAGTCTATTAAAATCCAATTTTCGTATATGAATAAATTAAAAACATCTCATGACCCTCCCTAATAAAATTACTCCGACCGGAGTCGAGCGTCACACAAGTTCAAGTAGATTCCAGCAATAATTTCTTACTCAGCGGATTCCATGCCATTCCAGGAACTTCGAATGAAAACAGCAAAAATTCGGTAGCTAAATAGTTTTGTCTCATACGAAAGTACTTTAATTACTCGCAGAGAAATTAAATTATTTGTGTAATACGAGCACTGATGCACGAAACGATTATGCTCGTGAAGATATGAGAATTTCTCCTTCTCTCTGCGATTCAAAATCCCAAAACCAAACGAAGCAGAACAAAAATGTCCAAAGGGACTTCAGAGAGGACGTTGGACAACGTTTGATTTCTGAACTAGAAAACGAAATCGAATTTTAGCGTTCTATATGTATCCGAGGTCCGTCCCCTGGGCAGAGATCCGGCAATCAATCTGGCATTAATAAACGAACGACCGTAATGTATTTTCGGTATCAAACAAAAAGTTAACATATTCATAGAGCGAACGCTGAAAGATCAAAAAAATGTGCTCATAACTTTGAACATAACAATCATAATTGCAAAGTCGGACACATAATCGCAGCTCAAATCAAATGAAAAGCCATTTGTTCATACTCTACTTAACAACCGGCACTTCAAGTTCTGATAAGTAATTGTTACCTATGTTAACTATCAGCATTGTATTCAGATATTGGCTTGTAAATCACGTAGGGCGGAGGAGGTTGAAAAACCGTGTGACAGATTATGTTTATTCCTCGACGGACGAGGACGTGAATGGTCACGTTTTATATGTACGAGGGATTGAAACGGGCATCAGGACGTGCCGACGCACGAATACAAATAAAAGTCGGCCATTTTTTTACCACCATTCGCGCCAACCAAGCTGGATTAAATTACGCGATGCCTAGACGTCGCTATGTGCGAAATTAAATTGCTTCATGAAAGCGATTTCACGCTTATCTCGTCATACTTTGAAAATGAGCCTACGATTTTCTTACAACGAAAAATTCATTATACTTATTATAATTCAAAATATATAATTTTATGGTCAATACGTTACTATTACATGGTAATGACACACCACACGGCACGTTAGTGTTCCATGCACCATACAATTACCGGACTGAAGCAAATATAACATCCAACTACTCTGGGTCACTGGGTCAGCTTGTGACCATTATCTTGCCACTTTTTTCTTGAAGGCAAATAGGTCAGTAATTGCCTTAACGATTATTGCTTTCCGCAAGTCCAGCGTTGTCTTCAATGCTGTATTTCTGGTGTTTTATAAATGACAATTACTAATACACAAACAATAACTTTATAATAGTGTAATATTAATAGCAGATGCAATCGATAATTTAATTTCGGTTATAGTACTAACATATCATTCCCAGTTTAATGGGTTTTAATAATCGTGATACGATTGTACGGAATATATTATGTTTATTAATCAATGCGTTATATATTTTGGTGAGGATATAAGACTCTTTCACATTCTTTAAAAAAACTATTACCAATTCTATTAACTTTAGGTTACCTATTGATCAAAACCTAGAAGGTTCTTCTCTTAAGAGAAATTTGATAAGAAATAGCGACCGAATTCAAGTAATATTGAAAGACTCATGTTAAGTATCAAATCGAGTAAACGATAAATCAACCCAATACATTTCAATTATTAACGAAATGATATTTGAAATTTATGACAATAATGTCCCTGCTAGGGTTAGTGAGGGTCAAATAGAAATTTGACCCAAAATTTATTTAATAGCCAGGTATAAATCGACGCTGCATTTGCATATTTCAAGCGGAAAACGCCATCTGGCGTCAAATTGACAAATATATCACTATTTTGCGTCAACTATACATATTCATTTAATAAGAATAATTCTTAATTACGGAAAACACCTATTTTAGAATTAAGTTCAAATGTTACCGGAATTGGTAATGTACTTAAAAAATATATATATCGAATCAAAACACGTTCATATTTATTAGTTTTTAGTAACACGTTAGCACGATATAGGGACTTGAAAAAAGTCCATCACTGCATACTATTTAATGCATAACATTGGATTTAGGTCTCTATTCCCCTATACACAAGGTTCAAAGCTACATTGATAGGTCATTAAACTTCACAGAGAGACTATTCATAGTTTTATTGAAAATATTTAAGAGCATTTTGTAAAGCAAATCACGTATGCTACGAAATTATTGGGTTGATGGAAAGCTTTAAAATTCTTTATATAAAATTTTATCTCTTTAATTTTATAAAAAATCAAAAATTTAAATATAATTGTAAACGATATATTATTTATTTATTTCATAAAGACAATCAATTTTAAACATTCATGGATAAATTTTTAGCTAGCAAAAATATAATATTTTTTCAAGTTTACTGTAATACAAAAAAATAAACAAAAAACAACATCAAAAAGTAAAAAAAAAATAACAAAAATAGGCGCGTCAAATCTTTCGAATAAAAAATATCACCATAGTTAATCCTGCAACCTGAAAATCCTGAAAATAAACATTATAAACTTACGTGTTAGATATCGTATGAAAATATTTCCAGTATCGTTGATTGGAGGTATTCCGTTAATTGGCTCCTCTGTCACAAAATCCAAAGGCGGCAATGTGTCTTCAGTCACTTCTATTTCGTCTATCCGAATAATTAGTCACTTGAGCGGTTGTCGTATTTTAAGATTTAATAATACTAACTTACTGCCTAATATTTATATAATGTTTTCTAATAAAACACGAGTAGTACATATTTCAATAAAACTATTTTACGGATATTACTGACGTTTATTATTACGTATTTTTATTAAAAACCCAACGTTTTGAATGCTTTGCAGCAAGTTTGTTCTCAGTATGACAGATCTGGTCTGTCAGTCAGGCTATTTGTGATCTACCTACAAAAGTTTCAGTGAACACAATGCCAAACCCATAAACACAGTTAGTGCGTTTTGTGTGCATCCTGAACTCTACCGTAAACTTAAGAACCGATGGAGGTAGGTAAAATTAACTGACTGACAGACACCAACATCTCGTCTTACCGCCAACACGCTTGCAGCAAAGCACTCGAAAAGTCGGGTTGAAATTATAAAAAAAAAACAAATATGAAACGCGAGTTATATCCGTAAAATAGTTCTATTAATATTTATATACTTAAAAGTAAATAACAATAGTCATATATAGGTATATTCAGATATTTCAAAATAACAAAAATGTAATGTTATTCATATTTTATCTTAAATATTGGATAAAGATACATAGGGGATGCAACGTTATAAATCAGTCTTTTGTTATTGAGAAAAACTGAGTTCTCTATATAGTATCGCAATAAATAAATAACCGGGGCTGCGATTATTGAAAGATTTATACTCTCGCCGTCTGAAGAGATGGGTGAGATCATTATTCATATTTTCATTGTGGTATACGACCGATAACTGGTGGTGGTAACATTATAAACTTTTATACGACTTGGCTTAATGGTACCTTTGGAATCTGAGGAACTGAACCATAGACCGTACGGGCTTAAAGGTCATCTTAGACTCATGGGACAACCATAGAAACTACAAATATTTTTTTATTTAGAACTATTTGATATATATGTTAGTTTATCTATATATATTACTAATAAATGTTTATATCTTTCAAAAGATCACAGGTTCAAATCCTGCTCATATTCAGGTTTTTAAAATTTTATACTGAAATCAAAGGTTATGATGTATTATGGTCATATGCATTAATTTATATGAAAAGTATTATTGTAATTCAAAAATCTTTTCAAGGAGAGCGATTAACGATTCCATAGTTTCCAAGTTACAATCAGACGAATATTTCAACACACAAATGGTACAAACGAACATTATTTTTATATATATATTAAAGAGACATCAAAATAAATATACATAATCATAATGATATAATATATAAAAATATGCAGAAGCTACGTCTGTTATTTTTTTCAACTATTCCTCTAATAAAAAGCACAAGTATTTATAACAAGAGAGAATTTTCTTTTTAACGCTCATTTGCATTCAAATGTCGGAACTCCGGGTGTTAAACATTTTGTGCAATCATGTTTGGTGCCAACACTATGAAACAGCATAATGAGGATAACAAGGAGCAGTCTGCTTTTATATTTATGATACGAGGAAGCTTTGTTAATGTTTTCAGGAAAAGAAAAAACCACTGTTTCTGTGTATTAGTTTGAGCTTCGTGACCGTTTTATATTTTACTTGGACCAGCATAATTTAGTGAAGTAAATTCCATATTTTATAATCTACTTTTATTTGAGGAATTTTAGCAACTAAGTAAAATGTTAGTCCAATCGTTAAGCTTATAGATTATCACAACATATTACTAATAACAATAACAATATTATTATTTTATCCTACAAATTTAAGAAACATTGATTTTTTTAAAGAAACCTAATAGATGTCACCTTCATCCCGACATTAACATATATGCTAAATTCATTGAAGCCAGTAGTGCTATTTTAGCTCTACCGAGCGACGAGATGGTTTCCAAGAGGTCGCTGTTTCGAATCATGGTCATATCAATCATTTTCGTTCTAATTTATTTAAAACAATAATATTTAACTAACATAAAAAACCAATTACTTATTTTAATTATAAATCTAAAAATGTTATATAGACACAGCACTTTGAAAAACTCTCATATCCTTAAAATTATGACTAAAACGTCGCAACTCATATCTCTAAGAAAAACTATCTCTTAATATCATATGCTTCCTAAAGACGATGTAAAATTTCGTAATTTATTTCAACTGTTTGCGTGATTTCCTGATACCTTAAAGCGCCTATAAACTTTTTATTGAGTATTTATTTTTTAATTTATTCATAACGCAATTTGTAGAACCATTAATTAAGGGCGGCAATTAATAATCATAATTCAAAACGTTTCTATTTAACGCTTTAAAAAAAAATCACGAAACTCTAATGAGTGGCCGAAAAAACGGGATTTTACGTTTACAAAACAACGATAAAAAATACTTTAAAAAATCGTTAGGGACCTCCAATCCAGTCACTGATAATACACAACAAATAACACATTTAAATATTTACTTTTATTTTTTTTCCAACATTTCTGCTTTATTAAATCCCAAAAGTAGTAACGTACTAACTAGCTATAGTTAAAATAAACTACTGTTTGACAATAATGGAGACACAATGCCTCTTCCTCGATAGATATTTGTAAAAAGGCAGCGAAATACCAGCTTTGCTTTGACAAAAAAAACTATTTGCTAATCTATTACTTAAATAATTAGATTAATGTTGCCTGAAGTTTTAGGCTGAAGTTCTAAAGTCATTTATGGAAACGTTAGTGAAAGTTTATTAATTACAATATTTTTTACCTCGCATCTAATTTACAATATGTGTATCATCATCGTCATCATTCAGCCGGAAATCGTCCACTGCTGGACATAGGCCTCCTCCATTGAGCGCCAAAGGGACCGGTTTTGGCCCGACCTCATTCATCGGAATCCGTTGACCCTCACCAGGTCACCGATTCATCTCGGGCGGGGTCTGTTTACGCTACGTCTTCCGATTCGTGGTCGCCACTCCAGAACTTTTCCGCCCCAACGGCAATCAGTTCTAAGAGCTATGTGCCGTGCCCACTGCCACTTGAGTTTAACATTTCTAAGCACTATGTCGGACTAAATATATGTATGATATTAACCACGTTACATAAAGCCTATCTGAGGATAGAAGCACTATTCTATCGATATTCGCAAAATATATTTACACGAGGGATGAGGGATACATGGAAAGGGATATGAAGTCAAAAAACTGTAGCCATGTTTTAACATCTCAAAACTATTTTCTTACTGATTTTAAAATAAACTTTAAAGTAAATTTATTCAAGTGATATTTTTAAAGCAATATATAAATTAATACAAAACATGCAAATGCACTTTCATTGAAAAATGTAACGAGAGACGTTTCAATAAAATCTCGATGTAAACGACGCTTTAACTAAAATGCACTTCGACTCTACAGTTTGTGTGTGTGTGTGTGTCTCTCTCTCTCTGTGTGTGTGTGTGTGTGCAATATAATCAATTATAGTATCTCAAATGGTACGTACGGATTTATATATAAAATGTCTTTCTTGATCCCAGTTTCGATAAAATATTTAAATAAATATTTATTGTTACGTATTATTGAGTACTAACCTATCTATATGACTAACTGTACTATATCTTACGTCATAAGTTAATGCAGAATGCCACCCTCAAAACCTCTTACACGTGTCTTCACTCATATAAAAAACTCTCTAAAGTCTCTTCTTTAGAGAGCTTTTAATACTTTATAAAAGAAAATTAAACGTGAAACAAATCAACGTATTTGTTAAATCTGAATATACCTTTTCACAAATATTTACAAATCTTATTATCTAACTATAACTAAGTAAATTAACAATATGTAGATAGAACGAAATCGACGAACGGCACATTACTATAATACAAAGTTACTTCAGCTAATGCAAAGTAACTAAAATACATTATTTTGCATTTCACTATCAAAATATAAAAATAACAACATGATTTTCTGCTTATCATAAACAATATTACTCCAGAGCGCAGAGTACAGTCGACGACGGAATTACTTTTAGCCATTTATTTTATGTACATGCAGTTATGTTGCGACAGACATGCTGAATGCATTTCGGTGATGTCTGGAATTAGGAATTTTTGAATATGTGTATACATATATAAAGATATAATATATAATTTTAAATTTTATTATATTAATTACCCAATCATAATAACACATATACATATTTAAAAATCACATTAAATAATGAAATGCCAAAATTAAAATTGTTTTATTTCAACTCATATCTATAATATATAGTTTTAAATTATATGTATATATATTTAAATGTTTTATTAAATAATGGAACGTCAACTACAAAGACTTCTATAAAACTGTAATGTTTCTATCCGTAAATATGTATATAGAGGTGTCTCTATCCGTCTGTACCGAGGTACCACATTATAAATATTGCATGTAAGAAGCACGTTATTCAAAATGTCTAGTTGATTTTGGAAGAGAAACACAACAGGGTAAGTTATTCTATCATCTGTTTTGTGATTTTAGTAAACACAATCAAATCACACGACACAAGCTATACTATACGTTCATAATAACTGGGGAAGTTATATTATTATTAGACTAAAGTAAACTAAAGTTAAAAACCAAAAAAAAAAAATATAAGTTTTCCTTTCTCCGTTGATTTAAAAAAAAATCATAGGATACCCCTGACTCATCATGAACTTTATGAAAGTCATCTTTTTGACAAATCTTGACCTCCTGAGTACGAAAAATTAGTCTTAAGTTTGGCCGAATTGTTGATCAAAAGTTATAAAGTGACAAAGTTGGAAGGTTAGGTTAATGAATTTTTTTTAGTTTTTTAAGCGTTGACTCCATTTTCAGTCTAAATTATTATGCGATTATCTTCGATTTAGAACCAATCGATGCATATTTGTTCTATATAGTTATAGTATTTCGAGAATAAAAAAAAATTATCCTCAAAAAAAATATGTATCGATGCGGAATTTTATACTGAATAAAAAACCAACAATCATAACTTGAGTCAAACTTTCCTCTGGAGTCTAGAAGTTATAAGGAAAAAACTACAAATAATCTTAAGTTTTTACACAAAAATTGTGTAATACTAGTAATTTAGAGCTGATAAGTTTTAAATTAATGTATATCATCAGTTAAATAACATCCAGTCTCTTATAGACTACAAGTTCTGACTCGTTTCTCAAAGTTCACTTGCTTTATTCATTTCCTGAGATAAAATCTTTTACTTCCGAACAGGATTTTTTCGAATCCTTCACTGCTTTGATCGGCTTTTCCAACGAACACTGCTTAGATCTTTTTCCATCACAAACAGATATTTCATTGTAGTTATCAATAGTACAAAAACATTCGACTAATACTAAGCGGATGGAAAGATTGAACGATTGTATTTCTCTCTATAAATTGTGTAATGTACTCTTTATCACACAACTCCATTTTAATATCACAAAAATAGTTAACATCGATTGGTGCCAAAATAAGAAAACAATGGATATTAATGCTATTATGATAGATTCAATATTCACATGTAATATTGTTTTTTTTTTTGTTACAGCATATATTAGACTATATGTTTACATTTTTATATTTATTAACGTAATGTATGATTATTGACATGTATATGTCATAATGTATGTTTAATAATAAGTATGACTTTAAGTTGGTGTAAATCTTTTTATAATTTACGAACAAAAATGATTTCTTTAAAAAGGTTTAACAAGAGAAAAAGAAATAAATAAATTTAAATTGGAATCAATAAGCAACTAAGCAACTCCGAAGAAAAATACTAATCATATTATTAATATTGACAATGAATAACATTCTAGCACTTTTATACACATATATATATGTATGTGTGTATGAAATCTAATAATCTAAAACATTACATAATCGTTAAGATCTCCATGAAATGTAGTGAATTATCTCGTTACTCCAAAATGCCACCTGCTGCTTAGTTCTCAGTACTTAGAGTGGGGCCGTACATCATCAAATACCTGCTTCTAATAATATTTCCTAATAGAAATTTATGGTATACATTATATTAATTAAGTTTGTACATAGTGGTCGTATATAATAATTGAATTAAGATATATATTTGGTATCAAAATTAACAATAAAAAAATATTAAAATTCTGTTAGACATATACTGATCCTTACAAAAAAGTAAGTTATCTAGTACGTAGTATTTTCTTAGATTTTGAAGAGTACACATTTGAAATAAAAACTATTTTTTATTTAACTCTTGTATAATTTTGGTTACATTTTAATTTTAACCAGACGTTTCGAATACTTTACAGCAATCGTGTTCAAGAGACGAGATGTCAGTCAGTCATTAGCCAAAATAAGAAAACGTTGGAGGTAGATGAAAAATAGTTTTATTTCCATTTAGAAACTAGTTGTTCTAGTCGCATTGCAAAAAAAACTGTATAATGTACCAATTGCATATTAAATTTTATTACTATACTTAGAGCGTTACCGCAAAATTTAATAACATTGTCGTTTTAAACACCAAAAAGTGAAAGTGTTAATATTTGCAGCAAAGTTTTCCGCCCCCTTAATTAATATTCAGCGGCCAGTCAGCCAGTTACCGTCTAATGAAACAACCGCACCAAGGCGCCGGAAGCGCTTAAAAGATTCTTCTAGAAATAAAAACAGGAGCTTTTTTTTATTTACAAAAAAGCAATCTAAAAAATAAGCTTAAATCGATTTATTCCGAAATTCATGGATTTTAAAAATGTTGCATAAAGATAGCAAAAGCGCAGGAAGCGCTGTCGCAGCGCAGCGTTACCATCAATTAATATTCAGCGACCAGCGACCGTCTAATGAAATTACCACAACAAAGCGCCACGCTGCAGGAGATTGTTGTGCAAATATAAACATCGAATTTCCCGATAAAAGCGGCACAAGAAAAAAAAAGATTGCACAGAGGTGTTCCTTACTGTTTGTTATTATCGTTATCTAGAGACGTGTTTGAAGTTTTTGCATACCTCTTTAAGTTTTATATGAGCTTGTAAATTGATAATATTTGAGTATAATAGACTTTTGCCTAATAGTATTATCACGTCTGTGAACACAATGCCAAAGTTAGTGCGTTTTGTGTGCATCATGAACTCTACTGTAATCTTAAGAACTATTTGAGGTAGATGACAAATAAACTGACAACTGACAGACACCAACATCTCGCTTACCGCGAACACATTTGCTGCAAAGCATTCGAAACATCAGATTTGAACTAAAATGATTATTAAACGCGAGTTATATTCGTAAAATAGTTTTATTGAAATGTAGTACTCGTGTAAATTTTAGAAAACATTAATATTATCATATTGTCAACCAAAAAACTTACAATAAATCTGTACCATTATAAATACATAATTTAGATATATGAAAAAAAGGCAGCAATTGAGATACAATTTCACTTCGCCACATAAATCAAATCCAATGTTTATCTGTTAAGCTAATAAACAATAGAAAATAATACAGAAGGGACCTCAATTCGATCTGCTACGGCCATTCTATACAAAAATTGAATTCATAAACGACTGAAGACAATCGACTCTATCACGAAAGACTTATAGTCAATTTACAAAATATGCCTTAGAGCCGAGGCGATTCCGAAAGTATACCGGAACAGTTCGGAATATACAATTGAATTTCAAGTGAGGCTCCTAAGAAAACCTCCATATCTGTCTAGGAGCCGGTGTCTTCAATCAACACTAAAAATAAAGTATCTGAATAAAATTGGCATCGGATTCGAAACACGTGCGTTTTTAATTCTGGTAAGTAAATTAAAATGCGGCCGGTCGGAGGAGCGTTTGAATACAAATGGTTTATTGAGAAACGGGTTTCAATGTTCCCTCTTAACTCATTAGAATATGCGCCTCGAGATCTACATTTATTTACGGTTCATTTTTTTGTTTTGCACTGATAGGTTTGTCGTTTTGACTTGATTATATTTTTAAGGTACCTATTAAGATGATAAATATGCTATTAAATATAATTATCCGGCTGTACTCACGTTATTAGTATCGTATATATTGACACATTGAGTGCAGTGTGTACCCCATATATTAGATCGATGAGTAACGAAGACGTACACGAGACCTCCGAAGATGACACTAGATCCTCCCCGCCGCCTGCACCACCGTCAAAGCGAGCCCAGCGAGCAACCGCACGCAGTTCACGTCGCGAACCCGCCATGCTCATGAATAAGGACCCTGAATGGGTTTGAAACTAGTCGGCCAAATTCCGATAACAATAACATAAGTACAGCGAGATAATTATATTTAATAGTAATCATGGATCACGAAAGTTTACATACAAAAATTGATAAATGTCTTCGCGATCTGGAATAGGACGAACTTCTTGTGGGTGTCGTAGAACTAAATTTAAAAGCAGATACAGATAGTATACTAGTTGTTCGAGAGGTGCTGGAAATCCCAGCAATATATTTCTACGGACGCCCAGCGGTTAGAGCTTTGCAAAATCACCAGAAACATTGTCAGGATATAAGCTCATGTGATGATAAATCAGATATATTATACTACACTACTCTTAGTTACCTGCCTAATAACTATAGTAAGTACCTACTAACTCCAATAGATCGTAAAACAATTCTATATGAATTTCAAAAATATTACTTTATCACAAACTATGTAAATGGGTAAACCACCAAAACTATTAATAAATACAAATTATTGACTCATAAAATCACCTCATATTGTATATATGGAGCCAGTTCATAATGCCGTGTTTTATGTATAATTAAATCAATGAACACAAACAGTACGGTTTAATAATAAAATATTACGTAAATTCCCCATACATTGAACATTGCGACTATACAATTCGCATTACAGTATATACGCTATACTGAATAGGACAATATCGGCTGAAAGAAGCTCCAGTTATTTATCCTTCTTATTTCTTCTCTACTCTTCTCTTCGATTGAGAAATATTACCCCTGATTATATTAATTAAGAATGTTTTAAAAAACTCGTTTCATATTTCTTTATATTGAAAAAAATTTACGTAACATATTATATGATTGAATGTAAATACCGTCAAATCGCATATTTTTAATTGTGTATAAAATATGTTAGCTATGAATATAAATAGCCTTATGTTGTTAAAAAGCTTTGATCTCTTATCTGGATCAAATATCTGAACAGTGTCTGATCTGACCTAATTATTGTATAACGTGACGTCATTGCGTGCGATAGTAAGTACCCTCGCTTTTGTTCTAAGCTCCTATTAAAGTTTGATAATAGTCATTGGTCTATATATTATATAGTTATTTTGTTTATCATGCCTCAATCACTTTTGTATATATCACAATATAATAATACGGTATAGAAAGAAACTTATTTATATGTTAGTACTAAAATTGTTTTATAAACTAAAATAAATGGATGATCTTCATAACAAAGCAAAGACGAAAAAAACGTCGTCATTTAGTCGAAAAATAATTTTAGTGCTTTATTTTAAATACATGTAAAAAAAAGTTAGGAACGAAAATCTCTATTAGTTTTTTACCAATTTATATTGTACCAAGAAGTTCGGAGACATTACTACTACTTCTATATGAAAATATAATTGCAAAGAACCTAGAATTTTCTCATTAAATAGTAAAGCAAAATTTCATATTTAGGCGTATAACGTTACTATATAAACCATTCATCACCAATCAATTTAATATTTATTGGTCAGAGCCGAAAAGAAAACATGAGTACCACGAGCGAAGTTGCGGTCTGACAATTGTATTACTATTCTGATATTTCAAATCTAAAGTCACGACAAAATTTATTTTACCACCTTTGAGTTAATCGGAAACAAAATGATTCAACAAATAGAAAAACTTTAAAATAAATTGCTAAAATATCTGCATACAATTTACGTATAGTTAAGTAAAGTTTTAATCATTTTAATTACTACACGAGCAATAGCTCTGGCCTTTCAGTTGATTAATAGTATCCTTCAACCGCATTTTAATCCTCGAAATTGTAAAGCTTAGCTAAGTCCAATATCTTCATGAAAATTACTGAAGAAAATACACGAGAATATAATTTTGAATTAATTTAGAATTTTAATATATTCATTATATTATAAAATATATTAATACAGGTATATGTTATTAATTCTTGAAGTAACGGGTTCTTAATGAAACAATACAAAGTCCAATCAAGCCGAAACATCGCTGGGAAGGGCGGTAACGAACACAATATACTGTATGAGAAAATCAGGCTTCGTATTTAATTTCATATTGTCTCATTGAATTTTGTACAGATTTCATATATTGTATATTTAAAATAAATATATTAAATATGAAAAATATACACTAATATAAATACATTGGCATAAAAATAAATCTTCACTTAATAATTATAATATTTTAGATTTAAACAAATATATATTTTATTATTATAATAATTTTACTTTAGAGTTCTTTACGGATTCCATACTGTTCTTAAAAGACATAAGTTTAAGTTAGCGGCGGGATTTATATCATCACGTACTGTCAACTATATTTATAGCAAACTATACTGTATTTATAAAGCTGAAGAGTTTGCTGGTTAGTTAAACGCGCTAATCTATGAAACTACGGGATGGATTTGAAAGTCTTTCCCATTATGATGGCAGATTCATGAGGAAGGCTAGAGGCTATCTAGCATTATGTTATTGCTTCTTTGCCTAATTTCTTGTGATCGATAAAATGAAAGGCAATATTATAATAATAAGACGAGTGTAAGAATACGTATGTATTGCAATATTATAATTTCCCAGTATTTAATTATTGCGACGATATTACAGTGCTAAGTTTAGATGTCGACTGACTACAGAATATATATTAATTTACGAAGTAGGATATCAAATATCGATCTGTTTCTAGGTGCCAAATATTGACAGTGATGTTTGATTATGATTTTATTAATAATAGAATATCATTCATTCAATATTTATATAATATAGTAAATATAAATATCACACAATATATGTATATTGTGTATGTTATATTTATATTAATAAAATACATATATTATTATCTATAAGCGAACAACATATTATATAATGTAATTAAATTCTAGTTTGTTATTTTGTAGGCGAATACTTATTACATTCCATGTACAAGACAGTTTAAATCGTGAACAACAAACTTAACTAATTTTCCACTGAACGTTTATTTTCATCAGATGAAACCAGTTTAACATCGACTGAGCCAAATCTGCGGAGAGCATGCCGATAACATAACTCAAGCCGGATTTTCGAAAAGCCAAACATCCATGACACTTTTAAACTGCATATTATTTAAATATATTTATCATATAACGTTATATATACGTTATTACGTTACTTTACTACTAAAATTTTCAACTCTTTGTACCCTACACCTCCTTCAATTTACGAGCTACACGCACGAAATTTTGCACACATGCGCATAATGAGCAAAACTCGATCTGGATTGAAAATCAGCCGAATCGTAATTGTAGTTTTTGAGATAATTGATAAAATGTGTCCCATATAGTAAACATATATAACGTTTTTGTTTCGCGCGCGCTGCGTCGCGTGGCCAACCCCGCTTGCGTGGACCTAGTTGAGCTGAGCGAAGCGAAGTTCTTTACTACTAAAATTTTCAACTCTTTGTACCCTACACCTCTTTCAATTTACGAGCTACACGCACGAAATTTTGCACATATGCGCATAATGAGCAAAACTAGGTCTGGATTGAAAATCGGCCGAATCGTAATTGTAGTTTTCGAAATAATTGATGAAATGTGTCCCATATAGTAAACTTATAGAACGTTTTTGTTTCGCGCGCTGCGTCGCGAGGCTAACCCCGCTTGCGTGGGCCTAGTAATACAATATAATATCATATTTTATTAGTAAGGATGTTTTGGCCTATTTGATTATCCTGGACATTTTACTAGGATACCCTGTGCTGAGACATCCAGTACATTTTGACCATGCTGCTACACCTGCGTTTTTACTTTTATATAAATAAGTAACATTGTTTTAACAAACTTAGTTTGAGAATATATAGATAAATAAATAATAATAATAAAATAAGTAAATATATTACGATATTGTTTTAATTAATGCTATCATAAAATATAATAATTAAAATTATATAATCATCAATTCTCGCATGAAGAAAAAAGAGCACAATAAGTGTAATATATTTAAAGCCATTGTGTTTACACATCGATAAATAATCGGGTATTGAAATGAACTCTCCTCTCTAAGGCTACAACCGGGAATTTCTCCAATAAATAAAGGTAAGTATGTTGCGTATGTGAGAGCTTTAACGTCTATAGAAAATAAGTACAGTTCAATATAAAGGCGCGGAGCGCCACCTGCGTAGAGCTACGTAGAGCTGAGTAGAGCTGTTTTACGATTTTTGTTCGTTCGTACTTCGCTCTTCGTTCGCATCTGGGACGTACAAGCTGTGACTTGTCTTTTTGTCGGAATACGAGCAACAGTTTAACTTATTTAAGTGAATTTGATTGCAAGTTATTTTAATTGTGTTAATATGATAAATAATATATAGGTGTTATAATGCTGTATGTGCTGTATGCTGCTTCGTGATTTTTGAAATTATACTTATATATAAGAAATTATTAAGTCTCTATGAGAGACTTTTCTGCATTTTTCTGCAAGCATCAATCAAAAACGGTATATCCAAAAATTTCTAAATTTTGCACAGTGAGAGACATAGTCTGGGTTTTAAAATATTACAAAAATTAAAAAAAATTAATAATGTGTCTCATCTTGAAAAATAGTTGAAGACAAAATGCGTCGACGTTTTGTAAATGCAACTTTGGTGCTGTTTGCACCTCGCTTCGCTAAATATGCTTTCACATACCGAGATTTTGTGAGCGTAGCGAGTCATAATTGAGGTCTGGTTCGCGCTCCTAGTATCTACAAATTAAAAGACATAACCACTAGCCGGTACGATCCTGAGATTGAATCCTTTTTATGGAATAAAATACTATATAAATTGTTTTATTAGTGTATGATACAAGTTGTATAATTAATATTAGTATTGATTCACTTTTTAAAAATAAATCTATTAAGTCATAATAATAATAATTGTATGAAAAAACCAAATCTACCGAGTCGAGGTAAAATTTTGGTCTTGTTAATCAAAGTTAAGCTTACAAAGTAAATGTTATGTGTTTCTAAATTGAAAACTGTGGTAAGGCGTTTATACTTCACAGACTGTGAACAACCATGGAGGTATTGTTAGCTATAAACTTTTACGAACTATTATCCAATAGGATTCCAAATACCTTACCATACCACATATATTCGTAATCCATTGTTTATTTCTCCATTGTACTGAAAATAAATCAAATATATCTATGACTTCTTGGAACTTATTAAAATATTCACGTACCGCAAGAATATAAAACCTTCTAAATAATATATATTAACAAAGAAATACGAAAAATGTACAACGAAACCAAATACATTTCAAAGCCGAGGCTCCAATTAATAAAAAAGTATAAGATCCCAATATCGACTTCAAAGATTTTCAAAGTCAGTAAAAGAATCAATATCCTCACCCATATGTCTGATATTAAGGCAGTTCCCTGTAATGAAGTATGTTCTAAATTCATGCTCCGATGGTTCCCTTTAGCTGCCTCATTCCTTACACCGTCTACGTTTTCACTTGGAAATATTCGCAAATATAGCACGTTTGTTTTGATATAAAGCTTTACGTATCTTTTTATATCAAGATATTCGCATGGTATTTTAGTTAAATTAAATCCTATTTTTATACACAACATTTAGGGTTCATTTTTACACTAGACATATAAAAACGTCATAATTGTCATATACGATAAATATTAATATAATTAATTAAACGTAAAAAAGATTTTAGAATGATATATGAAGATAAATCTTAATATTTCTTCTGTGATGTAAGAAAAATATAAACTGTGTACCTAAAATTAAGTCATTTAAATGTAAATGAAAATAAATTGAATAAATTAATAAAATTTATTACAAAAACAGAACATGAATTTTCTTTTGAGCTGTACAATAATTGGAAGCAGAATTTTCAGCTTACGCAAGTGAAAAATGAGGTCCAACAGTGCCTACGCATAACAGCGATGCTCGTGATAAAAGCAATTTAAATTAGGACATAAAACATGTCGAGGAACTGTCAACCGAGAACGACTACTGCGTTCCCGGACAATTCATTTAAGTCTTAAGATGCCTTAGAATTCTAAAATGGAAGTCAAAAGGATTTGGAATTGAAAAGAATTGCTGACTCATTTCTGCTCTATGACTCGGTTGTGGGCAAATCACATTGCCTGAGTCTTAATTTCGAAAACGACAATTTCTGTTACTTTTGTTTCTTTTAAAATTAAATATAAATGATAGAACATAAAATTTATCGACATATTTTTTCAGTTTTGCAAAAGATATACAAAAGACTGAAAATGCTGTCATGATCCTCTGTAAGGCTGAATTAAAAGTTTAAGATTAACGAACGAGAGGATTAATTAGAGAAAAACAAGTTGCCGAGCAGCTTCCCTTTATAAAGTTTTATGGTAATTTTAGGAGAAAACGTTAACTTCGGGATTGAACATAAAAAATACATCTGAATCGAGGTATACACGTACTTACTTGTCTGGCAGATGTATATATAGAAGAAAATGTTTTAATGTGTTCGCAGCGCCTTTTACCTAGTCACAACAAACTTAAATTAAAACTGTCATGAAAATCGTTTACGAAGAGATCTGAAGGACAATAACGTATATATAAAAGTAAAAATATTCTAACGTTTTTTAAAAGTATACCGTTAAAGGAGTAAAAGAAAATACTATTCTACTGCTGCTGCTACTAATCTTCTTTGTAGAATTAGGTTCAGTTTAAAAAAACTAAAAAATGTATTAAAGGAACTGTATCTTTTAAAAATAACATTCGTAATATAAACCACATTAAAGTAAATTTTCTTATTAAAATAATTGGTTTGAAGTCTAAAGTAATTTTCTTATGTATTTTGATGGAAAAACATCTTTAGTAGAATATGAATCATTTAAGGATAATCAACAAACTTCAAGTTTCATAGTACTTATATAAAAATATGTTGTTAAGTAATAATTCAAGACTTTTCTATACCACCTTACTGTTAAGACAGCTATGATTAATAATAATGTTCAAGTTGAAAACTTTTTTAAAAGGCAAATAAGTATTCCCTCCACACTCAAGAGAAAGACGGCCGATGCTTTCATATACATTAAAAGTTGCCAACAAACTTGTTAGAGGGCCTTTTATGGGAAAATAAAGAAATTACTTTCATAAATACACACAAATAACACAGGCTGTTTAGAATACTTTCTAATGAAAAAAAATTAAAACTTTCATTACTTTGGCTACAATCTACAAGTAGATGAATGTTAAACAGATCCTTATAAAGGTGAACGAGGCCCTCACTTAGCTCGAGGGACAGTCGAGACAAAAAACGACATTTAATTAATTATTCAACAAACAATTACTCATGGGTATATAATAGATGTCGCTAAATAAAACAAACAAAAACCTTTCATACTTTTGTTATAAAATGTTTTATACATTATTATATATAATTATCCGGCTGTACTCACGTAAATATTATCGCGGCGTGAACTGAATGTGGTTATTCAGAGTTCATCAATAAGGGCCTAAATGGGTTAGAAACGGAGCAGTTTTTTAAACAAAAAATAATTTATAATAAATTTTAGAATGACGAAAATATCTACATAATATAAATACATTGATTAACATTATTGTAAATGAAATTGAAAATTTTTAGATATTATATAAAATAAATATTAAGATATTGGCAAAATCCGATATTTACGTGAGCACAGCCGGATAATTATATATCATAACATACAAAACATATATGTAATATGTTTCCCTCAGACACTATTCACTTTATACTACTAGACGTAACACTTCAACCAATTATTTTCAAATCATCCAAAGTTAGTTATTACTAAACTATTAATATCGAGAAAGTTATGTATTGATTATGTTTCATTAATAACATATAAAGTAAAAACTATTATTAAGTATAATTGCTATAAGTATGTCTGTACAGCGGATTAATTTAAAAATAACCATGTATTCTCTGATATTTTTAATTTCATATTTTTATAACAATCTAAGTACTAATTTATTCTACATTTTATTCTAAAAATGGCCTCAGAATAGACATGTTGTGTATTTCTAAGGAGACATAAATGACAAACTTAAAAATTTAGTTCACAACGCGATGCCGAGCTCAGGGCTCATGAATAAGGACCCTAAATGGGTTCGAAACTAGCCGGGCAAATTACGATAGTAATTACGTGAGTACAGCCAGATAATTATATATAATATATATTACGTTTTATATATAAAAGTATGAGCAGCGCAGCGGTATAAATTAGTAATAAACAACTTCACTTCAGTCAGCTGTAATTGGAGTCAAAAACTTAAATTGTTGCCACTGTAGGAATTGTAATTACTGAGTAAGAACCAACTTTCTATACTTCAATGTCTCTAACAATATTGGAGACGAGTTTGAGAAATAATATAGGATACGTTATTGGATATACAATTGTAATTGTAACTTTAATATATTATAATAAACACATTTTAATAAACATATTTAATATACTTACAATATATTAAAATTTCTTTAAAGTATGTATAGCTTATATTTAAATAAATATTAAATATACAACAACCTTATTAGTATTTAAAATTTTCTATTACATGAAAATGTTGAAATGTTTCAGACAAAGAGCCTTTATAATCAATTTAGAACACAAAATGTTAGAACGGCCTGAATTTTCTTACACTTTCATTATTTATTTATTAGGTTTATGTAACGTATAAAATGTTGTGACATTTTAATATAATTTGTTTAATCATTTAAAAGCAAGTTTTCGATCGAGTGAGATTCAATTATTTTGTAAATTTTATTAATATCAGGTATTCGAAAATATAATATTTTTATATTGTATCGTAACATTCAATACGAATTAAATTTAAAAATTTATAAAAACATACAAAAAAATATTTTTTATGCGTAATGAAAAGCAACATGTACAAATTGTCCCGTAGGAAATTTTGGAGTTAAAAGGTTAATTTACCAACTGCACTGCCTCCTAGGACAGGCTGTCGAGACACTTTTTCAATTAGAATTTATTCATTCATTCATTCATCAAGCAAGCAAGCAAGCAAACTTGCAAGCAACCAAGCTTGCAAGCAACCAAGCAAGCAAATTCGAGGAATAGAACTATACCTGTATACATTAAATGTTTCGTAGGATTTCAAGATATATGAAAAGTATTTTCGATGAAACGATATACATTTTATTTCTTTAATGGATACAAATGAGGATGTTTCCAGAACACAATGTTTGTGACTTAGAGACGTTAACTACTTTTTGAATCGACTTTATCCTATTAAACGGTAAACAAAGGATCGTTTTTTCATATAGGCTATCGATGTAAATTACTCGATTACAATCCAATCTCGATTGCATGAGAACAAGCCCTTGGCGAGCACTTGAAATCTCAATTCGATTTACGGGGAAATGAAAAATTGCCGCCAACATCAAAGTAAACACATCCATGTTATTTATTCGATTATCGATCGAGATGAAAAGATAAAAGATATACATATTGCATATATTTTCATATTGTATAGAGTATTTAATATATGGCTATCAGTGTTTACATGGCTGGTATATTAACATAATTAATACCAAACACCTGAATCTCATTACATCGTAAACACGAGTTATATACAGAGAAATATATATTTATTATATTTGAGCTGTATCTGCTAATGTATCCTTTTTTAGATATTTAGTTTAAGTTTTACAAGCTCAATGAACTAATAAAGAATCAGCTCAAACGATAACTAGTTCATAAAAATATCCAAAATCGCTCCAAGCCTATTTGTAGACATTAAATATTCCAGTTTTAACACACAGAAGCTGAATTTATTAATTAAACTCAACGCTATCTCTGGTCCTTTCGCTCAGCTTCCATTTGCGAATTAGTTTACCTTTAATTTGGCTAAGCGACAATGCTCCCAATAAAAGTAGAGGACGTCGCGTCGCTTCTTCAAATTAAATCTATAATCTGTATTAAGATTTATAAAACCTCCCCTAAATTAAAGGGGCTGGGGCTGAATCGAATGCTCCCTCGTAAAAAATCTTTAATGAGACCTTTTAAGCAAATTTAAAGAGGGTTCGTTTTAAGATTCACTTGCTCTCCTGTTTGCTATTAATGATTTTGTTGTGATGTTTACAAATATTAAATTTATTAAATTAGAAAGATGTCGACAAATTAATTCATTATTGTGTTTTATATAATGTTTTGATGGAATGTTATGATAATAAAAGCGTGTTTCGCACTACAAATGTCTGTGAAATAATGTTTCTATTAACTATAACAATGATAGTTTAATCGGTGTAGTAAATAATTCTGAACGTAATGATTATCAATTGTGCGCAGGAAGCTCAGAGTTAGAAACCGCTGCGTTTGTCAGCGAGTGGACTAATCCAATGATTACTGAGTACGATATTGGAATTTAGATTTTATCTGAACAAATGCGAATTTATGTTCAATGGCTGTTAAGCGATTAGATGTTAGATGACTTTTGATATGGATACATAATAAAAAAACATCTATAATATACTTTGTTACTTTTTAAATACAATAGAAGAAACAAAAAAGGTATTAAGTCCGGTAAAATAAAAAATACACATCAGGAAGGAAGATGGAGCTATCTCCATAATTGGACAACATTCAGGATGTTTCGAAACAGCGAATTTATGATGGCAATTTATGCGTAGCCGCGTGCTATATTTTTTGTGGAAGCTAATATTTTTCGGTCCGTCCTGCTGCTTTTAGTGAGTTAGTGTATTCTTTTATCACTTACGTGGTATCACTAGATGATTTGTGTTACCTCTAAGTGCAGGTGAATAATAATTTATTTCAATATCAAATTCTTAAATATTCTTTATTAGACTTTCTGTATATTGAAAAAATAAGAAGTTTTTCTTGAATAACTTAAACAACAAGATCTTAATATACGTGAATTATTTAGTGAGAACTAATTGCTATTTTTAAGAATAAGACAAAATCTCATACATATATCCGTATACATATTTCCCTATTTTTTTAACCCTAATTAAAATTCTATGAAAACTTTATAAAATACATTTAGAAAATGATTTTATTGATATAAAAACTTTCGAAAACGAAATTAACTCCTAGCGTGAAGAAACTGAATTTCTAGTAAAAAAACATTAAACCTTGGTATTATATATTTATGGAGGAAAAACGGAAGCAAACTACTTAGGATATTAAACAAGAGAAAGATGTTGCATATTTAAAACCAAGTAGGAGTAAAACATTGTGATTTTTTAAAGATACGACTTTATTATAATATTAGACATTTAAAAAATATAGAAAATTTAAAAAATATAAATAATAAAATATATAAAATTAGATATATAAAACAAAAAAAAATCAAATGCAAGCTTTTGTGATTAATGATATAATAGTAATATTATATATAACTATTATATTCATCTGGCTGTACTCACATTATTATTATCGGAATTTGAAATATTAGCTTCGAACCCATTCTGGGTCGTTATTCATGAGGTTTGATCATGGCGTACAGCCGGACAAATATATATAATAAAAAGTAAATAATACTAGCAAGAATCAAATCTGCGACAGCTATAATCATATTATAAAAACATATATTGTTTATTTTTTTCTAATTCATTTATGAATTTTTCTGATGATGGATATCATCTCAATTATAAAGCCAATCCAAATACCAGATATCACTAAAATAAAGCTGCAAATTATCGAGAAATCTCATACTTACAAGAGGGATAGAAACCTGGATCTGAAATTTCATTTCAATTACTAAAAGAGCTGGTTGAATTCAAATAGAATTCCTCCGTTTACTTAATCCGCGTTTTCTTTCAACGTAATCCGATTTCCAACGATCAGGAGACGATCAGCCTATTGAAATGGTAAAATCTCACCCAAACTGCCGAGTGCACTGATACCGGTATATGAATATGAGAATAAAGGTTAAAATATTATGTTTTAAACAATTATATAGATTACTATATATATATCAAATTTTCACCATTCTTTCACTAACTATTTTATTAGCGGTATATGTTTTATATATATATTTAAGTTAAGGTAAATAATAACTACTTAAAATAAACATACCTCAATAGTAAGTAAACTTTGAGAATTGATATTTAAACGCTAACAATTAAGGCAAATATTAGTTTAAAGTAATTTGAAGTTGTAACTTGTTGGACTTAATTTGGTTAGGAACTGAATACTCGAAGCCTTCAAATCATAATAGACTAAGAATATATATGAAGAATTAGATTATTTAAAAGCTAACAGAAGAAACTTGATATATGTACATCTATTTTGAAAGGTTTTGTTAAATAATAATATAATATTAAAAAACATTAAAGTATTGCTGTCGAAAATCATCGGTAGATATTTTATTTTCACTTATGAATACTCATTCAACTGAGCTCTCAATGATTATTTAAAATTGCAACAAAATGGTTCACAAGAATTCATAATAATTTTACAGAGTACATACTTAAGTCTGATTTCTGATTAAGTAAAAACAATTGATAGCTCTTTTATCTTTAAAGATATAAACAAACATACTGATCTCAAATAAAACATTTTTTTACGTTAATTCGTTAAAAACTCGCATATAATTTGGTTACATTTTTATTTGAGCCCGACGTTTCGAATGCTTTGCAGCAATCGTGTTTACGGGAGATGTAAGTGTTGTCTAAGAAAATACTAAACATACTGATCATCTGATGGTCAGTCGTAAATGATTGCCGCTGTCAATGGTCTTGCATTATTAGAAAATGTACAAGAACACTGCCCACTTTTCACGTTATTAAATATCAGTATTATAACATGAGGTTTGAAGGCAAATAAAACTAAAATATATATTAAAACTGTTAGTATTATCTATACTAATATTATAATTCAGTATAGTTTGTTTGTTTGAATGTGCTTTTGGAAATAAATGTTTGTTATTGGAAAATTCATTATGATTATGATAGACAAGTTGATGTAGAAGACTATTGCTTATCTAAACATTAGTACTTTTAATAATCCTAATACAAAATCAAATTATTCGTTCGCTGGTGGAACAATAAATTATATTATAATATAAAGAAAATAAAATTAAGATGAACGGCAAGAGTTCCTGCAAATTGAACTATGCATCTAAAATAAACACGCAAATATACAAGAAACAACATAAACATAAACAACGATACTAAACGTTGAAACAATTAAAACAAATACAAATCAAAAACAAACTTGTGAACTGAACGCAATCCATGTCTTGATCATAATTCTAAATTTACAAATGAAGTAAGAACTTCGAAAATTCACCGCAAAACAAAGCTAGCAAATTACCCAAGTTCCGACCAAAGCATGTAAGGGTTGCATAATGAAGTAATAAATCTGCCAAAGCATCGTCTCCAATTAGCCTTCGTTACTGTGTACTTTTATTCGAAGCTCACACCAGCGACATCTCTTTATCTTCATATGTTTATAGTTTAATTAATAAGAGACCAGACACAGCGCATAGAAACACTCCTATCCTCTAGAGTACTATTTTATATTTATTGAGCGAAGCTCTCTATGAGAGACTTTTCTGCATCCTTTGTGCAAGTATCAATCAAAAACCGTATATTCGAAGATTTCAAAATTTTATACACTGATAGACATTATTCTGGTTGTAGTTTTAAAAAACTCAAATATTCGATGTCGTTGAGGAATAATCAAAAACATAGTTGAGGGCAGAATGCGTCGACGCTTTCTAAATGCAACTTGAGATTTTGCGAGCGCAGCGAGTCAAAATTGAGGTCTGGTTCGCGTTCCTAGTTATTATTGTAAATATTGTAAAATTACTCTTTCCAATCATATAAAATACTGGCCTTTGGAGGCTGGCTTTGAAGGCACGACAATATGATGTTTGCTTTATAATATAAATCTCATTGAAGAACTCTGACGATTCTTAACGGAACGGAACGGAACGGTTTCTAAAGGTATGCTTATCATTAATAGATATCATTTTGAAAGTCTTCTTTCCACTGCTGTTTATTAAATTAAAGTTTTTACCTATTCGATTAAATTACATAAATTTGGTTCTAAATAATTATATTATTATTTATATATGTGTTTTGGAGAAACATCAAAATTCTTGTCTTATCAAAATAAAAATATCATAAACTTGAGCATAGTATTTAACCTACACATTAATTTTGCGTTTCAATCGATTTATTGTATCTAATATTTAAGCTATTAAAAATTTTAGCCATGTTGATAGCCGAATTTACTTGAGCTTTGAAGCTGTGAATAGTCCTTTTGGGGCCGGTAATTACGCTAATGGCTATAATAGGGGTCTCGTAGACCCTACATGTAAGTAAACACTTTATGGTACTAAATAAACCTAGTGTGAATTTGTTTACGAGTTTCAATGATCATTCAAGATCAGTAAAACAATTACTAAAACAACATCAATTAATTACTAATTAGTTGTTCTAGTAGTAATTTATTAGTACTTAGCACAAGTAACATATGAGATGAAATCTCTGGCGCGCAATTAAATCAAGCAAACACAGTATTCAAATAAACTCATATCTTTCTACTTCTGACTGCAAAATAAGTTCCATCCCTGACTGCAAAATGTGTCGCGTTTACAGCGAAGGGATAAACACCCTTCATGATCAGTGTAGGCTATTAAATTTCAATCCGTGTATGAAGTGGGATATTAATTAGTTTGTCGGACGATTACGCGGAATTAATTTGGTAATCCAATATAAATTTAACGATGGCCTCCGTGATTTTGTATTACGCAACCGTGAAAATGGTATTGCATTTGTCTTTGTGTCGCAATAGGATTTGTTGTATGGGTTTTACTCTGCCCTAGTTGCTACTATATATACTGTCTACTGAAGGTCATTTTGAGTTTCTGGTTGCGGATTTTCTCGTGAGAAGATGAAACATAATCAAGTTTTAAAAAAATTCTAAGCATACACTTTCATATTGAATGTATTCATATATGTATATGTATATTAAACTAAAATTTCAAATCAAAATAAGCGTAATAAATTTGAGAAGAAAATATTCATTTGTTAACCAAAATGCGGCTATTTGAAATAATCACAAAATATCTAAGGGATGTTTTGTTTAAAGCAATGACTCTGCTTCGAACTATTTTAATATTGAGGGTGGATGACACAACAGAGCTGCAGGTTACAAGCTTTTGTCAAAAAATATTTATTAAAAAGAAAATATTAGGAGAGATATACTTTCGTTATTTATTTTAATTTTGTATTTTTCAACTATAAATAATTTTTGAAATTATTTTTAGACATATATAGCATGATAAAGTTATTAAATTTTAAATATTTTTCGGTATGGATTAAGACAGAAGGCTTAATGCATCGAAAATTTTTTATCAATAGTTTTTTTATTCAATATTGATTTAATATACAAATAATTTAAGTGTAAGGAAAAAAATTATCAAGAGTAGATGAAAATCCGTAGAAGAGTTAATCTTATGTAAAAATATAACAAACTCAGTTTTACAATCCTTCCTTTAAACTACAAGACACTATTCAAAAGAAGACAAAATAAAAATACAAATCTAGTCTCATTGTTGCATTAATATTTTATGAAACTGCATATAACGTTTATCTTCTATGACGCTCTGTATTAATCAAAAGAACAAAGCTTAAAATTAACTGAAACACAGAAGATGTTGGAATAATTTAACAACATGCATACGGTTTCGTTTCTATAGAGAATGTATAAAGGACTTGAATACCCGCGCGAGTTGAGACTCAATATTCAACAGTGGGTGTATCTAAGCAGTCTTAATATCAGAACATTGTAAACTAAACCTAAACTACGATGAAATAGAGTTGAATTCTAAACGTGTTGGTTTAAATAGTTAAAGAACATGTGCACATTCGAATTTAAAATGTCTCTTGAATTGATACGAAACCTGCCGAGATTTGATCTTGAAATCTGCTTAACGTTTCGTTTCTTAATACTTACTACGTATGTAATATTTGCGAGTGTATTGTAGTGACTGTCACCTCCGACTATGAACGAACGATCCGAAATACATATTTATATATATAGTAACCTTATCAAACTGTTTTCTTATTCTTTAAATTTGAAATATTAAATTCAAAACTACTGTTACAATAACTAGGGCCACCTGCACGCTAGCGGGGTGAACTGAGCGATACACACCCTTTAATACAGGATTACAGGATAGAGTGACTTTAAGATTAATTTAGAAAACTATTTTTCAAAATTTAGTATGATTAAGTTGACACACGCGTCTATACAGCAATTAGTAACTCGTATAAGAACGTACTGATTTTCATGTTAATCCTACGGGACAATTTACTAATTATATTTTAAAATCTACAATTACAATGTTTTTCAAGTTAAATCCAGGCTTATGGGACCTTTATACATGCAAAATTTCAAACTTCAAGCTCGAACAGTCTAGGAGGACTAGTGACACACAAAATTGTTGTTTCGCCGGTAAAGAAATAATATGTAAATATATAACACTTTCATGATTTTATTAAGTTTATGTTCCAATATTATCCAAACACATACGTTATAACTTTCTAATATTTGCAACAAAATGGCTGATACATTATTACACTTTCGCTATTCACCGATAAAGAAAGGGAGGAATTGGAAAATAGGGAGAAATAAGTACAAATTGCGACAAAGTGGTGAAGCGTGTCAAAACACGTTTTCAATCTCTTCAAGAGCTTACCTGCCTCGAGAGGGTCGGTGACCTTAAAATTTATGACAATATATAACATACACTGTACAACTGAATATGCAAGTTTTATTAATTTAATTGATTGATAGAATAAATATTTTTAATTAATATATCTTATACAACAATAAGAGCGGATTTCGTCTGGGGTCAACACAGCTGCTAAGCTTCGTGAAACAAAGCCTGACCCTTACGAGCTTAAACTCTAACGATGAGGAACCGTAAGGGGCTTATGAGAGTAACCCTTAAATAAAATTTGATTTTATGTTGTATTATAAGGGTTGAAAACTTGAAGTAATATTATGTATGTTTATATTCAATATTAGTTGAAGCTTAATAATTATTGTATAATTTACTAGATTCTTTCCACGGATTCGCCCGGTAGTGTATTGATAGAAAGTGCCTCGTGCTCTATTTAAGACTATCCATTTTAAATTTCAACATAAAACGGCTCAGCTTAGCCGTATAATATAATCGTATATATATATAATATGTTTTATTTACACACATATATAAATAAATCGACAGATATTTACATTAGTATGTATGTATATGTAATATTATACATGAATATGTAATTAAAATTAAAACAAGCCTTGGTTGAAAAATATGTTCCATTTTCAATCTCAACATATGAAATTTTAAGTATCTGGTTAAAACTTAACATTATATGTATATATATATATGTCAGTTGTTCATAATAATACTGAGACTTGCTCCCCCGCAGAGGGACCGGAGTAGAATTGTTCGTTTAGATTCATTCACAACACAAGTGCATTCAAACTTATAGTAAGATCCCTCGGGAAGTCAATTATTCTGTTTCAGTGATAGAAATAACAAACAAAACTACCGACTCTAGGATTGTTATATTTTTAGCTCTATAGAGTCTTATTATATATTGACTCTTCATTACTGATCACGTTTGTTTTATATGAAATAACAAAGATATTTTATTTTAGAGTTAGTATATATTGATTGATTTAAAAATTTTGTATAATACAAATATTAACTAACTTTTTTAGTTTTATATTAAAATTCATAAAAATGTAATTTACTTATACTAATAATTTACTTTATCATCACTCATATGTTACAGTCAAATTTTTTCCTTATAATTTTTCTCAAATAAATTTGTAAACGAATACTGTTTGATTGGCATCACCAGCGTTATTATATATTAAGTTTTATCTTTATAAATGAATATATTAATAATAAGCTAAGTTACTAATGAAGTTAGATAGCTCATACTTAACAGATAGGTACAGTATCTCCCACACCACCCACGCGACGAACTATACAACGACAAACATGTTATTGTGACCTTAGATTTAATTTTCCATTAGTCAATAACAAGAATTCCAGTTCGACTTTACTGGGATTTATCACTTCTAAGAAGAATAATGTTACTGTTGTGACAGTTTTAATAATGTTATTGTATTTTTGTGATCGTAAAAAAATAATTTTAAGCATTTCTCGTACATAATATATTAGAAAAATATAAAACAAGTATGATGTTAATGTTTCGCACGTTATATTCGATTTTTGTTTGTTATATTCGATTCTTTCTAAATCTAATTTTCTCTCCCCGTAGAATCGGTGGTTTTTACAAAATTATAAAGTTATAATAAAAACAACACAATTATAACAAAATTTAAAAAATATTTAATAAAAAAATAATAAAAATATATAAAATATACTATTCTTACATCAAATTGTCACAAAAAAAACATTATTAGAATAATAAGCTAGTTTTAAAATTTGGAAAGATTATTTGAACAGGAAGAGATGTAAGGAGACATGGAAAATACCTCTACAAAATAGTACAAGACTAATAAAAATAATGGAAGTCAAAGAGTAGTTTAAAGGACAATATTAAAATTCAAGCTATATTTCGCAAAAATATTAGTAAAATGATGGCTAATATATAAAATAAAAATATATATAAATAGTAAAGTATTGTAGTGGCCAAAAATCATTTAAAATGTTTGTTCCTAGTGTAAATGGTACAAATTAATACCCACCAAAAATTAAAACGGACGCTAGAGACAAAAAAAAAAAGAAAACAAACTTTAGAACAAAAAATTCCTAGACACTTTCTGCCTCACTTATAGAAACATATATATAAAGTAAAACTTATCTGTTTTATCACTTTTTCACTAACGATTAACGTCATAGGTGTAAAAGAGACAAAACAGAGAACGTGTTACACTGGGTGTAAATATTTTTATAAGTAAGTAACCCAATACAAATTATTATTTGTTTTGTCACTTTCTGACTAACGATTTACGTCAAAGGTGCAAAAGTGACAAAACAAAGTATATGTTACATATTTTTATAAGTAACTAAGCTAAGTTTTATTCATATTATATTGTGAATTATAAACTAAGTAGTCAAAAGCAATTTGCTTTAAAGATGTAGCGAACGTTTTCAAGAAGTAAAGACGGTAAGTAAATAAACATTATTTTGATACGATTCGGTAAATTGTGGTATCGAGTTCACTTGTGGCCAAGTTATGTTATGAATTATTAAAATGTATATTTACTTAGAACTAGTAAAAATACATTATAATATAGTTTTTTTAACTGGAAACATATATTGTTTCGACAAATAATAATAATAATATATTTTTTATTGTACACCACAAATAGAAAAATACAGTTCAGAAAAGTATGAAGATATATTTGAGGTAAATAATATGGCAGTTTTATCTCTCTTATACTTTATATTTGTAGTTTAATGTAATTTAATTAAATATATTATATATAATTATCCAGATGTACTCACGTAATTACTATACGTATTTGCCCGACTATTTTGATCATTCAGAGTCCTTATTCACGAGTTCACGCCGCGATACCGTCATGCCCAGATCTAATGAATAAGAGCCCCGAATGAGTTCGAAACTAGTCGGGAAAACTCTGATAGTAATTATATATAATAATTAAATATAGAATGATCAATTACATCAATTAAACTCTACGGTTAGGAGTTTGGGTCACAGCGTGTAAGTTTTAAATTATAAGCTGCAACTTTTATATAATAATTGTTCTATTCATAAAATTAATTAATTGTTCGTAAAAGGCAAACGATCGCCCAGAAACGTAATATTGGTATTATTTTAGACTCTGATCAAGTAAAGATGTCTATCTCAAACATTTTAACGATAACGTGTAAAGTTTAGCGAAGTATTTGTAAACCATTTCTTTAACAAATACCTTTCAAATGTATAGGCACAAGTCTATTCATGAAATGATTTACAAATATTACCAAGAACTGATTTATTCTTTTATATTATTTATTGGTTTAAAATACTAGGTCTGTCACTGTGCACAGTGGGTCGAGCTGAGCGACACGTTGTTGCTGAATGAGTTTCGCATACTTGTAAAATTAACAGTGTAAATAGTGGCTATAATCTTATGCCTAATCTTATTACTCGCGAGTGCGATTTCAAAACGTTCTACATGTTAACTATATGGGACACACTTTGACCATTTAATAAAAAACCACAGTCACAAATCTCACCAAAAAATTTCAGGACCTATAAGTCACTGTCCTCGACAACTTTCGACAATTTTCGACATCTTAGCATCTTTCGTCTAGGAGTAGCATTAGTAACAAAATACACTTTGACCAGTAAAAGCTTCGCTTTGCTCTCAGCTCAATAAAAAACAATATTATTGTATATTTTAAAAGTGTTTAAATATAATTTAATAATGTTTCGCTACCAAATGTTCCACTTAAAGAAATTCTTGATCCGCCGCACGCGTGACTTTGTTCTTGATGAGTGAAACACCATTCAATGTTGTGAAAAAAATCTGTAAATTCCGCGACTTATTTATTCAGAAGATCATAAATCACATCGGCACGTGCATGCCGCGTCTCGAGAAACGACTTAAACGGAAATAAAGTATGGATAACAACGACATATATATTTTTTTACAAAATTATTTTGTATATAATTACGCCTAATTCTTCTAAAAAATAAAGATTTTTGTCCTTCTAGTGATATACTTAGTGGTGTGAATATTTATCAAAATTATAATAATATAATTGGTTTTTCTATTTTTTGCAGAACCTCCTTATTCTACAAAAAATTGGACCAAATACGAACCAAAATATGGAGTCAAGGTTTTGATGTTTTTTTTTTTATTAAAAATATTATTATTGTTATCTTAATTTTTTTGCGAATTGTATCATTGCAAATATAAATATATATCACCTTCTTTAGTACATATAATATTCAGGGTGCAAAGTTACGAAAGGAAAGACAATGAGAAAATATAGACTAGAAATGATATACGGAGGGGCGCGTAAGTGGGGACAATTTTCCGCGTTATTTATTGGCATTAGAGCATGTATTGGGGCCGTTTTTGTGGCATCTGTATCTTTATAGCGACATTCCCCAGCCTCCCAATATCAATAACAGAAACTGTTGCAAAAGTTAGACAGCAGGATGCCGGTCAGTACAAACTTTGTTACGGTCGGGATTCGCTCAGTCTCAATAAAAGTACGAAAGTAATTTCACCTTGGGACTGTATCTTTATAAACTCGAGTGGAATCTAGTTTTATTACTTGGACATATTTACAAATTGCTCAGTCAGTGAGATGGAAGTAAAATGGAATGGCCTGAATCTCGATATATTAAAAATACATAATAGATACACTGGTCAGTGGCGTAGCTATCAAATGATAACAAATGCTCAGCAATATCCGCTGTGAAATTGGCAGTCGCTAAAAATATGGTTCGGAGTAAGCTCCAACTGTGCAACAAAGTAGATCGTGAATTTAGCGCGTTCACCGTGGGATTAGTGAATAAAAAGTTTTGACGGCCCTCCGGCGAAGTTTTCATCTCGTGCTCATGTTGAGAAATAAAAAATACGGAACCGTAATCCAGCTTGTACTTTGGATAAAGAATGGGCCCAGATTAGTGACATGAGTCAGTTAATGTCCTCAACTGAACAAATGAGAACGATTAAAAGTACTTCCATTGTCTCAAAATAGCACAATTGTCATTTAAAATGGTATGATTTATACTGTCAGCTGATTATTATCCGAAGTCACGAAAACTCCACCAAATAAGATTTAAACGAGTGTTTTATAATGAATCCAACTGTGCAGCGCAAAGTAAATCACTTATACCACTGTCAAAACTAGACAAAGGCGTGAAGTTGCAGTCTTCATACAATTTATTCAGTGTAGCATTACATTTAAAGGGAACTGTTCAACAATATTTGTTTAAGCGAAATGTAAATTCTCAAAAACAACTGGGGAACAGTATACAAATGCTATCTGCTGCATTTTATCCTGGAAAAGTAGACTATGCCCACAGTAGTTAGATAACGACTCGATATATTTTCTTATAATGATCCGTCTATAAACTCTTGAGAATGAAAGAGATATATCCATTTATTGATATATTTTTCTTTATATTTGGAAAAAGAATAAAATAACATTATTTGTATATAATTAAATGAATTGGAACAAGTTGATTACTTTAATTAGATGTGCAACAAACATTGAGCTCGTGGATAACAAGCAACCCAATTTGAATTTTAACGTCTACCACAAAAGATCTAAGAATCCGCATTGGGAATCCGATTTATTCCTGGCAACGTGTCAAGTAGCATATTTCGTCCTCGGATGTAGAATATTGGCGAAATGATAAAGCCTTATTTGGCGCATATTGAGCGTAAAACCAACGCTCCATTACTCCATCGGATGTGAGGTTGAGGAAGTAATACGAACTCGTTTCCTTCAGTACCCCCTCATTAGTAATCTGAGATTCCGTGTAGATTTAACCAGAACAGATTTGTAGTAATAAAATCGGAAGTTATTCGCGGAATGTTTTAGAGCAATCCATTTAAGACAAAATAAAGTGTAACTGTCTTTTTTATTTAAATTATGTCTGTTAACTCTAATGGATGTATAATGGAGAATACTTATAGTAAAAGTTGTTTTATTTAAAACTTATTGTTGTATATTTTTGTTGACGTGAAAGTTTAAAAAACGTTAGTTTTATTAATATGCAGGTTTTATCACATGTGTTTAAAAAAAGGATTATGTAAACATAATAAAGTGGATACAACACACAATGCACATTATATATACATATATCACACATAAACAAGAAACGGGCGATTTGTTCTCCGATACATGGACTTGTATATCAAATGCATCCATAAATATTTTAGAAGTACCGTTTCAGGAAATTGCAACATATTCAAATTGAAATAACTTGTATAAAGGACTTCATAAAAGGGATATACGCGCTCGAATATTCACTCATTCAGACCCAAATCGGTATTATGACATGCGTAATGTTCTAAAGAATGACCCCACAAAATTAAACTCGGTCTGCGGACTCTCTGAGCCAGCACACACACTTTTATACAGTTTGTACACACTTGTAGACAGCTTTTACACAGTTTATACACACTTGTACACAGTTTATACAAGTTGATACACACTTTTACGTAAATGAAGGCAAAATTGTGAACATTATGACTATTACATTTTTAGGCAGATCATAAAATAACTTTGGCGATTATATTAGGGATGCTTGCTTAAGTCATATTTCAAAGTTTATTGCTCTTTTACATAAGCCTTGCAGTTAAACTAAAATACTACGCTCGAGTTAGTTTCGTGTTTTAAATTTAAATTGTATATATTAAAATAGTATATATCTATATATATGTATAATATGATATTTGTTTGTCATGGAGCTAATATTGTATACATACGAACCCTTTTTAATATTAAACGAATGTTTCCCCAAAGGCTTTATCAAGAAACCACAATTTCAAGTAAATCCCAAAAGTATATTACATCTGAATTGTGTTACGTAACCTAAGTTTTTCATTGACTTAAAGAGAAAAATACGGGTGTAGTTCAAAGAATCTCTATTTTTCACGCCACTTCGAAATTCATAACTCGTGCTGACGTATGTCGCTTACATCTTCACGGCAATACTCATATTATGATACGGCTATAACTCTTTTTTATGTCATGAACCAACTTTCACGCGTACTAAACTAAAAGGAAATATACACATCATATACTTTTATGACAGTGGATAATAAGAAAATGTTACTTTTTAAGGAGACAAACACCAAAAAATATCTATAATGACAATGTCAACAATGAGAGCAGTACACGAAACCGAATGCCTGGTTAAGACATCCAATAGATGAAGTAATAAACATTTTATAGGGTAGAAAGTAGTTGCCGATGAAAGGAAACAAAAAATTTTATTGTGGTACCCAATTCTAGTTCAGATTTTATATGTCTTCGCGTGGGCCGATCGGTTTGAACAGATTCTTTGCCCCGCAAACAGTCGTAAATCCCCTTACACTGCTCTGATCCGTCCTCCAGCTTAATAAAAAAACGGATACAAGTGAACGAGAACGGCATTGTCCGTGAGAACGTGATTTATTTCAATAAACGTGTCGTATTGGATCTCATGTCTCAGAAGGATAATCCCCGAACGGATTACTTTTGTGTACGAATAATTTCTGATTACTGAATATCTTGATCATTTCGTATAACAAGATCATGTTTTTTAAGGTTTTATTTATATTAAAATATATTATCGTTACCATTACCGATAAAAAAAAATATTGATAACAGATTTCGAATTAAGCTAAAACGCCAATTTACAATTTAGACAATCCCAAGCGAATTTTGAAATTGAGATTACAATTTTAGCCTAAATTTGATTTATGATACATTAAATATTTTATAGAACAATAATGGATATAAAGTCCACGCGTGTAACGGATTTTAAAATCACAATTCTTATCCGATTAATCCAAAAAGGGAGCTCAGGTTCAAACCCTTTTTTATGTAAAAACATTAACGCTAAATTATCGTTAAATAATCTCACATAACGTCGATTCTTGTCACATCGGGTTTTGTAAAACAAAGATGCGAATTAATGGCCCTCATTCTGAGGGGGTCTATTGTGAAAGCCCGTCCCCAGGGTATGTCTTTCCATTTCCCAGAATTGGACATGTATCGGCACCAATATAAGATGACACGCTGCGACCCCTTAAACTCATATTGATGTACCTTAACGAAGAGTAAATAGATGATATCCAAAAGATCTTGGTATTGTGGATGTGTCGGTTCAAACGGAATGGATACTGGACCCGTTTATTAGATTCGTCGATTTCTTTCTTTACCTTTGACTAAGGGCTAGTGTTGTCTTTGAGATGGCAGTTGGGTTTGATGGCTATTTACCGATTTGAGATATTGGATGAAAAAGTGTGTGATATTCTCCAATATCGCTTACTATTTTATAAAAAAGAAAATATCTAAACTGTGAGATTTTGATAATGATCACGAAATATTAAATGTCAATTTGTTATATTGATACTACTTCTTTTATACAAAAATCGAGATTATTAAGCTTACTAAGCATTTTTTTAAAATACCATAATATTAAAATTAGAAAAAATAATGCATTAACAGTCATATCTACAAAATTTTACTTTAATAACTCAAACAAAACTCAATTAACTACACCAGAACATTCTAACGATGTTTCAATTCGTTTTATGCCTGTCTATAAAACCTAACACGCGAGGACTTAATCAAAAGCACTTTAAAAATATATCGATACAATTATCACAAAATTATTAACCAAATGGAGATAACATAAAATAAACGTATATTAAATTATTAATAAATTTACTAACTATTCTAAATATATTATTATTTTAAAATATATATTTTGTTCAAATAAATTAAATACACAACAACAGAGCATTTACAAAAGCATCAATTTAATTTAAACGAGGAACCACTCATTAGGGTAATTGGAAGTCAAACGCAGGCAATATTGACTGACATACAAAGTTGTTATTATATGGACAATCAATAATTCTCGTACCTACCTTATATATGTTGTAACTACAAAAATCGTATCTGCTTGAATATATTTTGTACCTATTTCAAGAGTCGTACCTACTTCATATATGTTGTAGATTGTGCGCAGTTTATATAACTCTAATGCGGACATAAAAATCAGATGGAATCCATTAGCTTAGAAGTTATGTACCGTAAAATACCATTAAGGCTTCTGCAGTACTGAGGAGGCTTTGGAAATTCAGATGATAGACGAGGCTTTACAAAGTTGTATAAAGTAATTCACGAAACACGAGTTGCGTGCTATTGCGGTGGTTATTCCTTCACAGTAATCATGTGCCGGTGTTGAAGGTGGGCTGTGGGTGAACTTCGTAATTATGCACGCTCCAATCAAGTCCTGCTTAGATTTGTTGATCAAATAATTACTATGAAATACTAACTACCTACCTTTGGATGACTGACTGCTTATTATGTGGATTAAAACGAATTAAAAATGAAAGTTCTTCAATTTCAAAGTTAGTTTAACGTTCTTATATAGTTATAAGATTGTTTTCTGAGTACACGTAGCTCGATGGATTATAAACAAAACACGTTATGAAATATAACGTCTAAACATCGCGGCAATGTCGTTACATTCGGGCAAACCGCCAAAAGATTTGTTTAAAATTGAATAATACCACGAGCGGCTAGATATGCAACCTTCACAAATTGTTGTTTATGACGTTCTCTCATTTATATTATAAGCCTTCTGTAGTCTGTAAAACTGAATTGAATGACCTAATTTCAATTACCAGACTCTTTTAACAGAAACAATGTAAATAAATGAAATATGAGCTTTATTGAACACATATTGTATATAAAAAGTTCCAAACTAATATTAATAAAACATACAAATTAGCAAATTGAAAGTCAAAACAACTCAACTAAAAATTCTAAGATCTTAAACAAATAAACCAACAAACATTAAAAAGTCGATACCAACTACAAACCACCGAAATTTGCCCTCATATAGAACCTTTTATCTTTGTAATGGATGATCTTTCAAAAGACAAGGGATGCGGGATCATGTTTAGAACTGGCCTGTATCGTACAAAGTGCGTAATGGGTTTCATCTGGTCCCTGGGGCGAATCTATCTTTCTTTTTTCCAATTGATTAGGTGGCAACTGGACGCTATGGGTTTTAGTTAGGCCATAAAGTGCCTGATAGAGATGTATCGTATTAACGGTAATTTGGGAATCAACCTCAGCAATTAGTTTTAAGACTTTGATAATAGATTCTTTTTATCTTTATTTGTATATATAATACTTAATATATCGTCATGACTGATAATATTGTTTGTGTTACAATACGTGATAATTGAATGCGAGTTGCAAACTAATTCATAATATCTAAAAGCAGTCATTTACGTAAAACACGGTTTTAATGCAATTTAAATTAACGTTGACATTAAACATTGTTTAGCAAACACAGTATCACGCAATATCATACTTATATAATCAATATTTTCAATACCATACCTGCTAAAATGTTTATATCCAAATGATATTTAAAAATTGGCTACAAACTCAAACTCTATAGATGTTATTAAGAGTAATAAAATTAATATATATTTAAGTAAAAATATATTAAAATAAAGAAGTGCTTTTAAAGCTCTTCAGTAACATAGAATTGCACTCACGTACACTTAAGGTTCTATTCTATATTAATATTTTAAGTCGCTTTCACACCGAACTGTCTATCCCTCTTCTGAAAACGAAAAAGGCGGAACGATCGGGTTCATCGAAAGTCCGTAAGGCAACTTCAACCGCCCATTTCTGTGGCCATTCCATTTATGGCCTCTCGTAACGGTCACTACGAGGAGAAAAAAGTATGTTAGCGAAGCGAAATGAATCGTAATGGGAGATCATTGTTTCATTAAAAGGAATCGTTGGCCCCAGTGGTGATTTAATAATAATTTTGACTCCAACAACGTCATAAGAGTCTACCTAATTAAAGCTTTTAAAATATGCAGTAATGGAGTACATAAGCTTGAATAATTTATTAATTTAAACAAAAAAAGAGATTAATATAATATCCCATTTCTGTCTTATATCAATTCTACAGAAAAATAAATAATAGAAGTAATACGTAACAAATGAGGATTTAAGTTTTGTACATTACAATTAACTTTATACACAAATATGCTCTGAAAAAAATACACTGTTTGTACTAATGGCTAAAGAGATAAAGCGAAATACAAACAACAAACGTAGAACAAAATTTTCATTCAACAAAAAGGGGAATCTGGAAAATTCTTGCAATTTTCCAACAGGATCTCGCGGGTCAGACTAGTTACTATTGACCGTTCACTTTTATTGCTGATCGTAAAGCGAAGAGCGAGCCGCGAAAAAATCCACTCGAAACACTGAGCTGGTGTGGAGTATGTTAATTTAATTATCGGTTGGAGATTTCGAGAGACATATTGGCATTTGTTGTCCAATTTTGTTTCTCTTTTAGGAGAAACCTGTATAACTCAATATAACGTTTGAAAAAGTTAGTATAAAGGTTTAATTTTATTAGAAAGAAGACCTATTTGAAACGAATTGTTTCAAAGAATTTGTGAAAGCATTTATTTCCATTAAAAAATCAGGAAAATCACTGATAGAGCAAATAAAATTACATAAATTGCTTATAAAACAAGTAACTGGACGATCGTGCATCCATTGCATTTTATTGTTTTTGTAATGACTGGTTTAAAATGTATCGTGAATATTTAAATAGTCAAATTTCTTCAAAAAGTTTATTTACTTAACAATTTTAACCGTTCGTTAATGGAATCGTTAAAGAAAATACACAAGAATTTAGCAAACTAATTACAAATGTCAGATAACTTTAAACGAGAACCTCTGTTGATGATTTTGTAAAATTTGTGTAATAAATGCAAAATGTTTATCAGACAATGAAGCAGAAAGTTATACAACCTATAAAGGATAACATAAGGTCGTATTTATAACAGTAACTATAAAAGAGATAGTGATCACGGAACAGCACATAAAAATCTACAACCCCATTGAATTGAGGCGATAGCGTTAAAATTATACTCAATAATGTACAAGCGTAATAATCAAATAATAATACTGAAATCCCAAAATGATAAAAATATCTAAATTACTTAGCAAAAATAACACGATATTTTAAAGATTTTGAAGTAATAGTAAAGAGTTTCAATTAATGACTGCAAAGCGTATCAAGTGCCACTAAACATCACCTCATTCGAGTATCATATTAAACTCTGAATTGCTGGTTCGATTGCTAGTTTATTACTAAGGGGCTCCTTGAAGAGGTCCAATTTAACCGTAAATACGTTGATAGTATCAGTATAATAATGCTAATAGATGAGTTTCAATAGAGAGCCGGCTTAATAGTATATGATTGGATGGAATTGCAAAATAAATATGAACTTCCATTTGAAAGGTAAATGTTTCAAATATATCAAGTTAAAATTTGCAAAATTTGTAATGTTGTAAATGTATATGTAAGTTTTTAATGTAAAACTCGTCTAAAAGCAACTGCACTGCAATGTGAAAGGACCTAATGACATTTGAGGTACATCAGTTACGCAAAGTCGTCAGCGTGCGGGGAGCACTCACTGAAATTGTTTGAGCGAGTAACACGGCAAAGCTTGCAGATACAAACAGATCTAATGATAACACAACCACTGTTTTGGAGGCTTTTGATTTTTAATGTCATCCATTTTATGCTACTGAAATGTCCAAACGCGAGATCAGATCAGTGAATAAATACTACGGTATATACCGAATAGGTATATATGAGATATAAGTTTGTTTTTAAATTTAATATTGATTTTTTTGTATGTAAACTTTCGTGATCCATGATGTATATATTCGGCTGTACTCACGTTATTACTATAGCAGTTTGCTTGACTAGTTTTGTAAACTGTTCACGCCGCGGTTCCACAAGCTTATAAATGAGGACCCCGAATGGATTCGAAACTAGTCTGGCAAATTCCGTTAATGACGTGAGCACAGCCGGATAATTATATATAGTATTGAGTTTAAAATAAAATTGCATTGTTTAAAGTGTAATACTATTTTTGACATAATATAACAAGTTTTGAAACTACCAATAAAGTTCTTCGATCAGATGCAAGAATTTCCACGAATATACAAACTACAAAAGTTGTTCCCTACAGAGTATTGATAGCTTCATAATATTTGGAAGCCGCGTTTCAAAGATATCGTTTAGTTAGCTTATGCGAGGCCAAATAGAAACAAACTTCAGAGCCAAATAGACCACTCTTATACTCTTATACTTTCCTGGTGTATTAGATCGAAATGTAAAGAAAGTATTGTTGAAATATATTAAAAGCAAATCATGCGGAGAGATTTCTCATTTACAATACGTATGATATAAGAGTTAACATAAAGAGTCAATTGGTTCTAAGCAAAGTATTACGTAAATATAAATGTAAATGCGAAGTACGTCGAATGTTCCGCGGACTATAATGAGCTTGAAGCATTTATTCGTCTACATTTGAATAGAGCCCGACCGTTTCCAATTTATAATAATACATACGTTGAAATTCAGTATACTGCTTATTTCCATAAAATTTGGCAGAAACGGGTGAAGTTGAAGTCGAAGAATGTTACCTCTAGAGTCAATTGGAGAATTGAATCAATTTGTGTGGTTATTTATTAGCTATTTTGATAAAATAAAATATTGAAATTGAATTTGTAATTTCTATTTCATATTACTAATTACAAATATGATCTCTTTATTTAACACATCTGAATGACACACACACATGGATATGTTATCAAAATAAAAATATTTTTTATTGACAAAAATATCATTTTGTATGCCATATAATGTTACCTTAGAATATTTGAGTATATCACATTTACAAGGATTTTCATGACAATAATGTTTTCGAAAACATATAGTCATATACAAAACGACGTGATAACAAGTTCTGCAGTATTGAATGTATAGAAAGTCTCGTCGAAATTAATGAATACGTATAAATAATATATGAAACGGAGGTAAAAATGAACTCAGCACTTAACTATATTAAAGCTCTCTTGAGATGAAATGAACAAAACGGAAGGTAAGAAAAATATTAATATCACAGGAAATCTTAAATTCAAGCTTGAAAACTTATCATTTCTCATCAAAAAGTTATTCTGAAAATAGAACAAAAAAGAAAATATTCACGTTTCACAAAAAGTCATTAATATAATATAATTATAATGAATAAAAATAAATAAAATATTTTTAAAATCGGAACTCGAACTCGGGATATTTCGTTACAAATTGTACTTATTACAGCTTTAAGAGTATTAATCAGGTTTTTATATAAATATATTATTAATTATATATTTTTAATTTAAATTTATATAAAAAATAGAGTATTTCAATTACACATTATAAACAGACGGGAGCCTTCAGGAGCGGTGAAACGATTTCGTATTCAGAATTAATCAAGAAAACAATTATCTTACTTCCCTACATTGTAGATTGCAGACAGTGTCTTTAGAATTAACATTTTTTTATTTTCAACTTTGTGTATTTTTTATATAAATACATATACTATACCTATATAATGTGCCTTTATTAAAAATAGCAATGAGAAAGTCCAAAAAAATATAAACCTATATATGAAATAAGTATTTAGGTATATATTTTGTTCATTCATTTGTAATATAAAACTTAATATATCAATCGTGTTGTATAAGAATATTTTACATATCAAAATATAACAAAAGCCTAATAAGGCGGATACACAAAGGTAAAAAGAAAAAGGTATTCAAATAATCGGGAAAAAACCGGAAAGCCTCCCTTCTATGGAAGAGGATTAAATTTTCTTACAGATTGACGGGCAGAGATAGATACTTTCAGATTAAACGCTAAAAATTATATAATAATATAAAACAAAATACCAAAATTAACACCAAGTATTTATTATAATAAATAAATATTTCTATAAAAAACAAAATTCCTATAAATTGATGTAAAGCAAGCTGAAGTTCAGTTAAAGTGTTGACTCAAGAAGTAGGGCTCATTTAACTGTAAAAATTTCCTCGTTAAAGCGAATAAAAAATCTAACTTATTAGTAAAGCGAGCGTTCTCAGTGAGAATAATGGGGGGGGGGGGCGTAATCAACATTTCACTGAAGTAGTTCCTATTCTTAAGCTATCTTCGGATGCGCAAACGATTCAATTAATACTTTGCGGGATAAAATGGAAATCTATTGACGGCTAATTGGAAGGCTGGGAATGTTTACTTAACCCTCAACAGCTGGCAGCTGGAAAGATATATATTAATGATTGTATGATGATGAGTATTTACCGAAATTAGTGTTAGAGCCTGAATATCGACATATACAAGAAATCGAACATTTATACTTGACTAAAATAAACTTATTTTATTTATTTATTTATTTTACAAAATTATTTTACGGATATAACTCGCGTTTATTTTTAGATTTTTTAATTTAAACCCGACTTTTCGAGTGCTTTGCAGCAAACGCGGTAAGACGAGTTTTTGGCGTCTGTCAGTCAGTCAGTTTATTTGTCAGCTACCTCTAACGGTTCCTGAGTTTTACGGGCATAGAGTTCAGGATGCACACAAAACGCACTAATTGTGTCTATCGGTCTGGCAGTCTGTTCACAGACGTGGGATTTAATATTTTTTCATGATAGGATCTAACACCTGGGTTCGATAGATTCCAACCATCTTCTCTATTAAAATTAGGATGTTTTTTAATTTCAATAGCCTCGCGAATCACTCTTGGAATATATCTATGTTTACGAGTTACATTTTACTGTTAAGCCCGCGTTTCGAATGTTTTGACGTAAACGTGGTCACGGGTAGACGAGATGTTTGTTCACGGGTAGATGTATGTACGACACTTACATCTCGTCTATCCGTGAACACGATTGCAGCAAAGCAGCGATACTTCGGGTTAAAATTAAAATGTAAGCAAAATTAGACGCGAGTTTAATTCGTAAAAAATAGTTTTATTTCAAATGTGTACTCGTGGTAATCTAAAAAATACTACATACGTCATACTTGTTACAGCTTATTCAACATGATACTGTTGTATTAACAAAGTTTAGAATTTATCCATCACCCAAACTTTAGTTCCGGCCAAAAGGAGTTTTAAATACTCCTTGCTTGCTCAAACTATCTGCGGCATAGGTAATAATGTTACTGTTTACGAGTTGGAGCTTGTTGAATAACTAAGTTTACAGATGAAACCACAGGGCAAAGCCGCAAAAGTGCGGAAACATTATATTTTACAGGTAACCTCAGTTACATACGATCATCCAAATATTAACCTATTTACACATATATTAACAATATATATTAAAAATGACAGTAGTCCATTTTTATAGATAATTTGTATGAACAAGATAAATATTCACCATTTCCGTTACAATATACTAATTCATAAATATATTTCATAATTTTTTCAACATTGTCTTCAGAAAATTTTATACTATGATTATAAAAACAAATAAATTTAATATAACATATTTATAGACAAGAAAATTACAGACACAGAATGAACTGTGAAAAGGAGCGCTATCGCGACGGTGGCATTTTTCACAACTAGCCAGAACAGCGCCACGGCGCTATTTGGCATTAAAAGGGTTAAACTTATTTACTGAACAATATTTACTAGTTTTTAATTTATCAAAAGCATGTTATACAATAGATTTCAGTAATGCTTAACGCTAATCAGCAGCGAGATTGACTGTTCATTCTTTGTCTTATAAATCGATACGTCAAGGGAGGTCCGCAATCTCGTCCACAGTCCGGGGCCACATCTATCAGCCCTTGGGTAATGATTGATGAGATCGAGCGGCTGATCAGTTATAGAAGATTGCTGCGAAAAATCTATTCCACTATAAATTTATCTCTCGTAGTTAATAGTCAGTGATAAAATAACGTTAAATAGATCAGCTTTCTTCTCATCATAAAAAAATATTTAGTAAACTGAAAAATGTTTTAAAGATCTTTAGCTGCCTGGATTTACATGTTTGTTGCTTAAATATAAATTCATGGACCCGAAAAATAATTAAAATTAATAATAAAAGCAACCGTTGAATATTGCTCAATAAAGCCAGAAGAGAAGGGCTCTAATGCAAATTGGGTAAAATTTATTATTTCCTTGCGGTCAAAAAAAAAAATCGCAAAGCAGGACGTGATTAATAAAAGTCAAGTAATGTTTCTTTAGAAGTGTTGAAATACTCGAGAGTTCGTAATAACAGGGTCGGACCGTACGGAGAACAAAATAAAAATATATTTAACTTTGTTAAGGAGAGCTAAAAGGAGTTTGTGGATAGGCAATTTGGCACACGCTTTTTGTTTCCAACGAATAACAATTGTGCAATAAAAATTAATAAGATAATTTATTTAAAATATATTTCATACAAAGTTTTTGATGAATAGCAAATACTTTAAATATAATTATCCGGTTTTACTCACGTTATTGCTATCAGAATTTGCCCGACTAGTTTCGAACCCATTCCTGATTCATGTGCTCCAAGCAAGGCGCAATGAATAAGGACCCCGAATTGGTTCGAAACTAGCTGGGCAAATTCCGATAGTAATAACGCGAATACAACCGGATAATTAAATTTAATAGTAATCATGGATCATTAAAGTTTACATACAAATATCGCAACTACTTTCATGGAAATTCATTTAGTTCATACATAATAATTTAAAATTTAAGTCATTTCAGATAATATCAAAATATTACTTACTTCAATGATAAGCTCAAACAAACCATTAATAAGCACTGTTCTGGCTTCGGTCCAAGCGTCTCGCCATTTTACCGTCTAATATTGAATATTTGAGTAACGAATTCAGAATATTCTATTCGAATGTCACGGCTGAAAGAGTACAATTGAATAAGCAAAATATCATTCGAACCGACCGACCGTGGGTCTATAAAAGTAACGAGAAATAAAACAAAAAGTGGACAAGTGGAAAATGGACGTTTACCTTTAATGTGTTTATAATTTACTATGTAATAGCTTACAAATGTATTTTATGTACCCTTACATAAGTATATATGTAAGTACATAGAGTTTAGTATTTATAATGAAGATATAGAATAAGTATATTTGTATGTATTTCTTATATATATATTATCTAACATACTTCACTTAGAAGTGAAGTTATTTAAAATGAGAAATTTGATTTACTTCTAATAAAAAATATATAATACATATAATTAAAAAAAACCTTAGTAGTAATAGTATTTATTGAAAACAAAAAATATTCTTATTTATATTTATAAATAACTTTTCAGTGTAACGTAATCCATTCCATGACGAACGACGAATGAAATGAAGCTTGTTAAAATAAAGTCTTAAGCTAATTGAGTTTCTTTTATGATTATAAATATTCAACATTTCAACATAAATTACTCAACTTCTTATATAACATTTAATTTTATAATTTATTGACATATCATTGACACAAAATGAATAGCTCCTTACTGTATATGTTATATAAGTCGAATTATATATATGTGATATTAGATAATACATGTAATATATAAGGCGATGTTCTTGAAAATATGTGGAATGCTAACAAAGGCAGTGTAAATTCAGCTATTTAGCTTTTCACTTGACATCTTGAGGAGTCAGCTATCTCCTCGGTCGACTTTGTGCAATCGATGCTGTTACTAAACACTGCGGTCGGCGTTTTGTTTTTTATTGTGGGGTGTAAAATAAACGTTAGATTTATGTAATTTAACCTTAAAAGAATTAGAGAAAAATATGATAAATAATAATAAATAATAAATGTTTTTTAAACTATCTAAAAACATACATTAGCAATTTTTAGAACGGATTAGATCTAAAAAAAATTTAAATATTGTAACATTTTGTATAGACTTTCGTCAAATATTTAACAATGTTTGTCAATACATATTACTAACATTAAAAAAAAGATTTTGAAAATTTTAATTCATCCTAAATTCATCATTATCATTTTATTAGATTTTTTTATATATTCCTGTCTTTTAAAAGAAACAGGTCAATAAGACTTATATTTTAATGTAGGCGATAAAATTAAAAATTCTAATAAATGAATCTGTATAATATCAAATAATTACTTAAACTATGATTAGAAATGAATAAATAACACATATACGCTTTTGAAAAATTATCCAAAGCACAATGAGTTCTGAGAGTTCTTCTTTCGTCAGACTTTTTCTGAGACAATCAAAAGAAATCATTACAGCAGTAAAAATCGTTTTTTTTTTGTTTTATAACAGTTCAATTCCGTGACGGAATTTACGTACGTGTAGTTATATCTAGATTGGTGTAATCTTTCCCTTCAAAGATTTTACAAGCCCTTAACGTAGTTACTTTTACGTAGTTATCTGGTCATCTACCGTTAAATTACCGGCCGACCTCGCTCCCGATAACCTAATATTTAACCTTGGCTTATTACGGAACATGGAAACTTTATCGACAATATTAGAGTTTGAAATTATTAAATATTGGCAATATCTATCCGCGCTAGACAAATTGCTTTGGGGTCATAAAAATTAATGTATCTTGAGCTTTCTAATTCTCAAATCTTACTAAGATATAAAAGTTCTCTCCCTACTAAAGCAGAGCTGTTGATATAACACCACTACACCCAAGGATCATAGTACTTAATAGGGGCTTCATGTTATAAATCAAATAAATTATAAAACTACATAGCTAACAAATTAAAAAGCAACATAATCCAAACAAAAACAACATTATTTATGAATTATGTTCATATATCTGTCATTATCATTCTTATCTTCTATTGTCTAGGGTCATTCTCCCTTTCTAGTTACAGAAGAGCATTTAATTTTTTTTTTTGAAAACTTTTTAGACTAAATTTTTGAATTTTCAAAACGAATTTTTGTAATCGGACTAGGATTATAAGACAATATTGTTTTCATTTAATATAATATTAATGTAGTATTATATAAAATATGGATATATATTGAAGTTATCATACATCAATTTTTATAAAGCGAAGAAAGTCAAAGTAATGACAAATAAATTTTCAATAAATAGTTGGAGCTTACTTTGAATACACCATAATTGCAACCTATTGCGACATAAGCTGACAAAAGAACTGAAACTTTCAGTCATGCCATTTTTCAGGCGTTTTCCTGTCGAGAACTAATGTCATGCTAGAAGCAAAACATTTTTAAAGGTAAATAAATATACAATAAAGCCACATTTACAAAGTGAAGTTTATAATATATATTATTTTATAACTAGAACTTCTTTTTCAAACGATTGAAATATTTTGTCAAAAGAAAATAATCCTCTATGTACTAGTAATAAAAACCTCAAAGGCAGTGAATCTTCAGCACTGTACTCTGTACGACGCGTGAGTATAGAGTAATAAGATGAGAGACGTCCAATTTACTGGTTGATATTCACACCTGTTGTGAACTTTTATGGTTATAGAGAGTACAACATAGAATATTCATAACACAAATTTACTTCACAAACTCACGAAAAAATTTTAAACTAAGAATAGAATTGAAATTGATGCTTCAAGCTCATTTTTATTAAAACAATATAATGATCGTTAAAACTGTTTATTACGTACACGATATAACACTTCAGTGATATATAAATCTTGAGATATATGATCCTTAAGCCTGATAATAAGTGGTGATAAAGTGCAAAGCTCCATCATTTCAGAGCTTAATGCATTGCCAGATGCTCCTGATAATATATATACTTGTAATTTATATTTTTTTACTGAAACTAGTTAATGAAATTTGATATCATTTAATATAAGATTCTTTGTTTTAATTTGAAACAAGTATGAAGTTGTATCGGACCATCACGAAGGTACCGCAGACTAATTTAATAAAAGCTCAAATGGGCACTTTTATTTTCATTATAATTTGCTTATACTTTACATATTAATATATTTAAATTTAAATATTCCTTATGTATTATTTGTGAATAATATATATTTAATCAATACAGTAACATAGATAGTTAATCAATTGTAACTTTTTCTAGAGGATGAAGATTAACTTCAACAACACAGGTTTTACCTAGGAAGGAGGTTAGTGAACTTACTTTGAAAAATTGGCCTGGCCTCAAATAAATTATTATTATTATTATTATTATTATTATAATATTCCACGAATGTTTGCTACAATATAAATTGTCTACTGCAAGAGCAAATAAAACAAAATGAAAGCTTTGGATTACTTCTTTTTACTATGAATCATCTATTTAACCTTATGATTTTTAAATTTGTGTAAAAGTTTGTTAGTAAAAATGCTAAATGTTTGAAGACTTGCTTTCAGTATGCGGGATCACGCCTTGTTTGCAGGCTCCCTTATATCATAAACAACTCGACGGTGTACTGCGGCTGGTCGAGAGGGAATTTTAGGATTTGTGAGGAAAACGCAAAAAGAATATATAAGTGTTCTGAACATTATATTGTGACACCAATTTTATCGAAGTTATCTGGCAATTTAAGAGGCGAATAAATGAGGTTCTCTCTTGAGTATAGGTGTGAGGGCGGGAATACAAAATCCATTAAATGTTTTGTCATTTTCAATATGATGTATGAAATATTTTGACTGATTTTTTATTGTATATTTCCTTAAAAAGGTAATTTTTTCAGACTGTAATTTGAAACATATCTGAGAATTCAAGGTGTACATTTAGATGATATATTTAGATAATTTAGTTACTTTGACTGAGCCAGGTACAGTGACTGCTTTGGTTTGGCTAAACTCAATATACATCACATAAGAAAGATTTTCTTTTATATCTCAAAATATGCCTCAAGTTTTTATGTATGTATGCATCAAATGATTTTAGACATTGTACTCAAAAGAAAAAAAGATCTATATGATTATATGAGAAATAACTATTATTTTCACAGAATAATACGTGTAATTGCTACCAACAAAATAATTTTTAAGGTATATAAGCTCAGACCTCCATCAGACGTCACTGGTAACACCAAAGAGATAATTTTGTAGCCCACTGTGTTCTGACTGAGCTTGCACTGTGCCACTGTGATACACTTGTTACACTAGAAAGCTAGGCGATCATAAGCTATTTATTTAAAATATAATAAGAAATAAAAATATAAATAAAGTATTTTTTTATTAATTTCAATACAGTTTAAAACATAATAAATGAACAAGTTAATTTCAAATTCATTATAAAATATTAATAATACATATTAGAAAATATTTAAACAACATTCCAAAGACATTACTGTGAAAATCTAAGCTAGATAACTTATTTTTAAAATAGTTTGAGGTATGCATGTGTCATTAACTAATAATTGTTTTTTTAACGATTAATTAACATATCACAGACGCATCGTCTATGCACTATGTGATCTTAGATACGTTTGTTATATTTAAGTTTCTTATTTGAGACAGAAAAACATGACAAAAGAGGAGTCTTTGCACAGTTAAGTCTCACTTTTTTATTTGATTTTTCTTTACATATATAACTAAATTTGTATATCAAATTCATTACAATTAATGTTGTCTACAAAATCTTTACAACATCTAATAGAAGGATGGGGAAAGCAACCATTTTGTCTGTCTGTGTGCAGTTGGTGCAAAAGTTGGTTCCAATTTTTGTTGAAATATACACCACTGGACTGGATACCCCAACTCTTAACTTAATAAGGTTGAATCTTTGAGCGCGCGATAAATAATAAAAATAACTCACTTTTTATAATGACAAAAAAGACTCACGGTTTCTGAAAGCCACGCGGGCGAAGCTGCGGCTCAAATTTAGTATTAATAATTTTGCTACATATTTCTGCTTTAAGTGTAGTATCACCTTGTTTGCCTAAGGGGTAAGCCGTGACGTAAATAATTACACGCATCGTGAACACGGAGCGAGTTATAAGCTTCACCGGGACACCGTTTTTGTTATATGTTTTGTAAAGTTGAATCTAACTTAACTTTGATGAGATTTACAATGAAATTTTGAATTATCTTTTTTATGTTGATACAATTGAATTATTTACAATTTCTTTTGATTGGCCTTTTATTATCTGATTAGATTGAAAAAATATAACTATTATTCATACCGCGATTCCGCTATGTTAGTCGGGCAAACTCCGGTAGCATTTACGTGAGTATATTAAATAAATTTGTAAATATATAAATTATTATAATTATAATAAACTAAGCATTTTCTATTACTTATCCCTATTTAAAACAGGTTTAGAATAATTATTGAATAACTTTTTTTTTTCTAGGAAAATTTTAACATCTTCGAATATATCAATAAAGATTCATCTTGAAACAGACAAGTAAACAACTAAAACCAATAAAATACATTACATACACTATTATGTATATGTCGTAATGTATTTTCCTGTACAAAATACAATTTTTTTTAAAAGTGTATATTGTTAAATTTCTGGTACATATATAGATATGATCAGCAAAAAAAATACAAACTAATTGAAATATAATGACGTTAAACTACTCCCTAATTTCCTGCCGGAGAATGTCTTATGTAAAACACAGTTCGTAGAGTCATTTGAAGAGTGGTCACGAAAACTTCACACGCAACGCTTGTCGATACATCTGACCTTTGTCTGAAACTGTAGTTTAAGATACGTATTTACAAAACTATTTACATATATAATAGAATCCGTACTATTCTTTTTAAGCAAGAACAAATATTATAAAAAAAAATTAAATGAAAGAATTTGTTTAGTTTATTAATTAATATGTATGTTATATATATATATGTGCATTACGTTCACGTATTAGTGTGTAAATATTTATATGTACGTTCATACTTTTTATATATTTAGTTCATCTATAATGCTACAAATAATTATTTCCTAACATTGATATTGTCTGGGAGAAATCGCCTTTAGGCGACAAGACCATGATAGTATTTATAAAAAGTAACTGCAAATTTGTAATATGTGTGTATTTACTATGGTTGTACAATAAAGAATATGTATAAATAAATAAAAGAGTTCACCGAACACAGTTACACGAGTATCGACATAAAAATACACAGGATGGTCACAAAACACGTCGGGGTCCCGAAAATTGAGCCGCAACTGTACTGAAGCCGAAAGCAATAACGTCGGAGTGTGACTTAATAAAACCATACCGGATTGAAAGAGTTGGACGCTGCGGTTGTGTCATATAACAGATAAAGTACATCATTTATTGAACTGAATTGTTATTCAATGAAACCGTATCATTGAATTTTATATAAAGATTTATATTATTTATTTATTAATTTATTTATTTATTACGAAGACAAACAGTTATATAGAACATACACATAGGAATAATAAGAATATATACCAATAAAGTCTTCCCATATTAATAAAAACACAGAACTATCGTAAGACAACAAAAGATATCCAAAGGTAGTTAAAATTTATAACAAAACAAAACTGATGCATAATTATTATAATATTTACTTATATAAATAAACAATAACAAGAGAACTCGCAATATTTACGATTTACCAAACAAACGATATAAAAATAGTAAAATGTCATAAAAATAGTAAAGAGTCAAACAGTAGAAAATGAATAACACAAAAAATACAGACACGAAATTTACGTTCTTAGACTTCTTTCAAACAATTTAACTAATAATAACCGAGATTCATATAGCAAAGAATATTACAGATGGTGTCAAAAGACGTTTTCAATCAATATTTGAGCTAAACGACACCATTTTGTAACTTCAGTATCAAAGGCTTATCAGCTTGTTGAAGTAATAAGGTGCTAAGAACTTATCACGATTAAATTAAAAAAATAACACTGTATAATAAATATTTCTTGTAATTATAAATAAAGATATACACTATTACAAAACTTTAATAAATAAAGTTTTTGAATATAGCTCTATGATTTTTTTAAACACATTTTAAGCGCAGTCATCTTTTCATCGCTGAAGCCACGACAAAACAACTTGAGGCTCTTTAGAGGAAGAGATAAGGCAGACTCTTTTATACGTGCCACAACCAGCCCCATTAACTTTGGTAAAGTAAAGACAGTAAACTATGCATGTATCGTGTTTGCATCTCTTTTCATGCTCACACTAGCTGAAGAGATTCAAAGGAAACCATCGGAAGAGCGTCAATTCGATCTTTGTAGCTCACCCTTTCATACTTCGCTTTGGTCAAGGAGCTTTTAGGAGTCCATCATGAAATAAAACTATAAAAATTTAGTTACGAAGTTTATAATTGTACAGAAACTTTAGAAATTTATTGATTGTTGGTTTAATATAACTCTATTTATAATACAAATTTAAATGTCTCGATATTTTGAAATGGTTATAAATTATTGTAATAGAAACAATTTAAAATTCAATTATATTCAAAATAATTTGAATTCAATTGCGAAAAACCATTAATGGCTTTCACAATACAGCTATCGACCCTAATATAGCAACTCTGATACTTGACTTAATCACCCTAAAATTGCATTTTACACATCGCTCAGTCAAATATTTGCTTAACTAATTGCTTCAGCACATACGAAATAATATGGGAGCATCAACAATGGATACTGTTCATTGAATAACATCAAGTTTGAAGCCATCAAATGAATGTTTGTCATTATTTTTATTAAACAAATTCAAAGGGAACGCCTTTTACATACATATTAGATACAATTAATTAACTTCGTAATATCAAAACATACATTAAAAAATATGTAAATAAAAATAGGCAGAATTACCAACATCGCCGAATAGATGAATAAAAGAACATGCTATAGGGCAGAATAATTAACAATGGCAAATATATAAAAAAAAGAGGACGCTATAGGGCAAAATTATCCCCTTCAACTTTATTTAAACCTATCGGTGTCCATTAGCGGCAGGTTAATAAGATTTTTTGTGTGCACCCTCCGAGCTATACAATCTCCCCGTGAATGCGTCTTATCTTTCCTGTTTACTCTGGCTCCGGTCTTTTAAACTTATATTTTGCAACTGACATTTTTTCTAACGTTAGTAATTAGAACCGCAACTTGAGGTGTCGTCCCCTTAACATTTGTAGACTCTAAAATTTAGTTTTGTAGTTTTCTTACTAAGTTTATTTACTTCTGCAAGTAATATATGTTTTTTAGCTTCATTTTTTATATAAATCACATAAAAATCGATTCCTTATTTCTTTTATATCAACGTTTAGAGATAAACAAGTTATCTGGTTGATCATGTCGCTCAAAAGCCTTGAGCTCTCAGAGCTACTTCAGAGTAAAATGAAAAGTAAATGACCCGTGTATAATACTGTAACGATGAGCGTAACACAATCAAACCCAATGGCTTTTACAAATCTCAGATTAATTCACGTAATATTCTGTAAAATTTGAAAAATCTATAAAAAATTATTATTTACCAACCAAAGCAACTATAAACACTTACAGTTTAGAAAAAACTTATTTCTTTGAATTTTTCGATATAAAACAACTTTCAAATTAGACATAGTGGCCCTTATTATGTCCATTTTTATCTAAACATAAAACAACATCATCTGATATTACAATAGATGTTACTTCACTTATTCTACCTATTGGTATCAAATGAATACTATTGTATTCATTTGATTTCATCCTGCCATCTCATCGTTTATAAACCAATAACTTGGAATTTTTTAAATAGCAAAGACAAGCCGAGCTGAAACTTTCTATTACCGGGGATCGAAAAGAAATCTCTTATCAGAATTGATTATTGGGCTAGGATTAATATCTATCCGCTGAGCAGAGCTCTAGATGGGATTTTCAAGAAGAATCCTTTTAGGCGACGGGATTGTCGTTTTAGATATTAAGGACTATAGACTGCTGTGTATATTATGTATTATTAAATAAATTATAATTAAATTACTATTACATTGTAAGAAACTATTAAATTTCAGATACAAATAGAAATTGATTAAATACTTGCATATTATAAATATTACTCAATATATATCGCTGGGAGCGAGGCAATACTCCGATAGGAATTCTACGCAAAACAATAACACTTATACAAACGTACCTTTGAATTATCGTTCATACATATTCATGGTCCGCTAGGGGCGCTAGGGGTGAGGCAAAATGTTATATTTGAGGGTCTCATTAGAATTCCATGTTTGATATAAAATGGTGATTACTTATGTCGAGTGAAGGATCACTTGAAAAGGCAAGTTATATGGCATGTAATGTTTGGTCACATATGCTTGCAATTTTTTGGTTATGATTTTAAGTTATTAAAAAAGGTTTAGTATTTTTTTCTGGAACTTGGTTCGGTTGAGTCCTCCTATCATCAAATTGATTCGGAATTTACCGTTTTCATTGTTACATTGTACATTGTAATAAGGTTGATTTAATGTGTTTTTATTAAAACTGATATTAACGCGGCTGAGATATCTGAACAAGGCTTTCAAATCCTCGATACGACGTGTCACCGCATTAGCATTTAGATTATCTTCAGCGTACGTTGTTTCTATGAATATGGTTTATTCACCTATTTATGAATTATATCTTCAATTGGATCAAGAAATTTTATTTTGAATTATTTATATGAATTTGATCCGATTTTGGCCACATTTGATACGACATCTACGTTTAATTTTAACGATAAATCTCATATTTTACAATAATTCAAAATATTGTATAAAATAGCTACGAAAAGCTTAAATGGATTTTTATTTGGTTTATTTATTTTCTTGTGGAAGTACCTCTTAAGTAAATACCTTTTATTGATCGGCTCTTTAACGCATCGGTCTATCACAATATGACAGGTTCATTTTGCGTTATCCCCTTGCGCATATTAAAATGCAAATCAAAGTCAGCGGTTGCGTAATTTTTTCGACGAATCGATTCGACGGGTAATCGAGACCGACGAACATAGTCACGTTTGTAATATATTTTCTTCGCTGTCGTAAAGATCTAATACAAAATCTTTTTTACTCAACCCAACACGCACGCGGGCCATTTTTCTCTCGCGCTTTACGAGCGCAATAAAATTCTTAATCGAAAAATAATGGTGAAGTCATACTGCAATTTGTATAGGGTTTGTAAAAAGGGTAATTTCGTCTTGGTTGTGTATCATTTCATTAATTGCGTTCATAAGTTGGGCTTGGGTCGTTTTATAGTCGACGCAGCCGCTCAGTCCGCTTATGCAAATGATCAGCCGCGTGTCTGTAACGATGATATTATTACAATTTAAGAAATATAATAGCAATAAGTGCTTTTACTAGAACCAATATCTCCATATACTTGTAATACTTGTACATGTACTTTTCTACTTATTAGAATCAAGTCTAAGGTTTCATATACGCTCTATTGCTTATAATAAATTATTTGCGAGAAGCGTGAAGAATTGTATTAAATTTCGCCTAAACTGCCTTTGAATAAGTATATGATTGCCTTATTTTGCATAATATTTATGAGTGTCAAGCGTTCTTGCCATAGTTGCACAAATAAGTATTTTTAACGTAACAACTTCCAATTACAGCTTTGTGGAGAATATAAATTCTCATTTACCCACAGTTTAACATGTAATTGGCGTGTGATACGAAACCTCCATATATATACATATATATTTATAAATATCTGTAACACTGTACGTTTGTTATAAAAGCTCAACATTTAATTTCGACGGGTGAAGCAGTTTTAATATCTCATTTTCATAAAGCAGTGAAATATAATTATTCAGGAAAGGCCCGTAGACCCGAGACAGGGATGCGATTTTTGGTTGGACTTTTATGTTAATATAACGTTCCGTCTATGCTAATGAGACATGAGACGTGTTCATACGGAACCACTATTTAACCCTTCGTTCGCTTCTGTTATGATCCCACATAAGCATCATTACGAAGTTTAGTGAAAGGGCCTTATGTTAATTTACTTCGTTCAGTTTAAAGTAAAAAGTAATTGCGATTAAACAATGTTTCATAACATTAAATAGAGTTGAATAGGACATTGTTTCAATTTCAGGTCTTATTTCTTTGTGTAGATTTTTGTTACTTTTTAGAAATGTCTAAGTATCTTATCGTTTACAGAATTGTTGCAGCTATTTCTTTATAATTACCGCCCGCACTGATCTACGGAATCGTTATTATAGTAAATTATTATTTATTTATTATTTTATTATTCGTATTATTATAGTAAAATTAAGTTATAAGGATAAGTAAATAAAATTGATCTTTAAAATGTTAATGAAATACATTAGATAGAACTTCTCAGTCTTTATATTATTAATTATTGACGCATTATCTGGATAAAAAGAAACTGCAGTACCTAAAGTATCACGAGCTGAAGATATATTTAATTATAAGAGAAATATAAGAACACTAATGATGACACTAAATTAAATTATATTTTAACCTAAAAGTGGACATTTTCCCATGAATTAAATAATAATACAAGGTATTAATTCAGTAATTATAATAATGTGCTGTGCCGTTATGACGTCATTTCGTTCTTTACATTCCAAAATGTTTATATAACCACTTAATAATACTAAACATGCAAGTTGGTGAGATTCCTATTTATTTCACATTTGAATAAATTTTTATTCAATTCATTTTTAAAAACAGTATAAATTGCAAAAAAACCAAGCTTACAATCAACGTTAGATCAAAAGATAATCTAAAAAAATTTTGAATTATTATGAAGGGTGTTTAAGATTTGGGGGACCAAGGTGCTCTTATTTGCTATTCAGATTTTAGTTTCAGTTGATGGCTATGAAATTAATAAGAATCTCTCAGTAAAATAAGAATAGAACTCACCAGCAGCGTCGGCTTGAGATAGGAAGAAGAGGCAGGCGGTCAGTAGAGCAGCGATGCGGTGGTGCACGCGGCGCCTCTCTCGCATCTTACTGGCGCCGGGCTGCGCCTGCGCCAAATACCACGTGACAACGCAGCGTACCCACCATTACAGCGCGGCTCACCCGCGCTTTCCTCCCATACCACCCAATGAGCATCAATCCCAGACCAATATGACTCCCTCCACCACAGACAAATTATTTTATATATTACTTACATACACACATCACAACCGAGTTTTGCCACTTACGATAAGACATACAGAAAATTAGGCTAACAATATTATATCACAAAAAATACGACAACCGCTTCGATGATTAAAAAATTCGAAATATTAGGCTAAAAGAGTATTGTAAAGGACAAGAATTAGTAACTATATAATTTATTTACAACTATATTTTTGTTTTAATATCGAATAGTTTATATATCGCTTTTTAGGCTTTTTCACTGCGCATTATCATTTTTTGGAAGCACAGTTAGTTTGATATGAAATCGCCAGTTCATCCATATTCCATTGTTACAGTATTTACGTTTCTCAACTAGATTCTTGTAACACACAACACTTGTACGTTCGTCTGGTAACACTACAACCAAATTTTCTTTTCATTAAGCACATTTTTTATTTCTTGAAATAAAAATTGTAGGCCGCGTCTTCCTCGGATAGCACCTGTAATGAGGGTGACCCGAATGTTAGACATCAACAGAAATTAATGATCATCATGTTGATGTTGAACATTTGACAGGTTTGTATTGGAAAGCGTACCTTTTACTAGGAAAAATAGGTTATAATTTGTTTACAGTTTAAAAATTTAAATTTATTGAAGAAAGGTTTGATTTATGGAATAGTACGAATCCAGAGAACATTTATTGAATCATAAATTTATCGTTGAATCACAGTATCGCGTGCATAAGTCACTTGTAGCAACGTGCTACAGAAAGATACATTGTAGCTACGTGTGTAGCGCTCGTAGCAAGTGATGATGCGATATATTACATTGAAATACGTATATTATAAACATTGTAGTATTGGGATTGCAATTATACTATACGATAACTTTGGAATAAAGGTTTTGATAAGCTATCGAACAATAAAAAGCTTATATAGTAGAATTCAGTCTCACTCAAATTGGCGCGACTGTAATTTTGTGCAACGTTTTGTAAATTGCTCAAAAGTAGTCATAGACGCCGAGCTGCAATACAAAGCAATAAATCAAGTCAGCTGTTGACATTGGTTTTATTCAAACTACTTAAAAGGGTATTTAAGGGGGTACAAAGGGGGACGGGGGACGGGGGGCTACCACACGAAACACTGTTTATTATATATAATGAGGTACTTGCAGATTAGATTGCAAAACAAATAGTGATAAAAAAGAAAAATAAAGACATTTTAAATAAAAACTTTTTTATTTTGTAAGGACCGAAAGTTATGTGGAATAGAAGTTCGATAAATTGGGTTTCCATGCATAACATATTGCAACAGTTTTTTTGGATTGATTTTTCAGTTATTGTTTATATAATCAACTTTATAATATACAATAAATAAGCAATTATTACAATTTTTTTTATTAAAATTACTAAACAGTAAAATATAGATAAACACTATTAAACGAAATATAAGTTTAAGACCTAGTGGAGTTATAACTACACATAACGTGCAAAAAATCACAAGACAATAACAATAATTAGAGTTTGTTCTATAATTTGTAAAAAAAAATCATATAAAAATATCTAGTATTTGGACTTCAGTTAGCGATATACACCCTTAAAGCTATGAGCCATAAGGCTAACTTTCCCATGTATAATAAATAACTTTTATATGTAAAAATCTTTCTTGTTTGAATCGTAATTAACTGATATGTTAAGAATTCTATAAACCCAACCATTTGTTTCCTGTGACGTCATGAAAATGACGTCAAATTATGTGATTAAACATTTTTTGAAAAAGAAAAATGGTTGTAGAAAAAGTATCAATTAAATACAATTGAAAAATATTATTTGGAAAATGATATATTTCTTTTCAATCATTATACACTTGATCTTGATTATCATTATCATGAAGTCAAGTGTCTAGTGAACTGGTTAATAATATAGCTAGTAAGCTAACTAGGGGTCTTAAGTAGGGCAATCGAACGGAATTGACTATTGCTTTATTTTGTTTTAATGAGTTAAGTTTGTTTAATCGAAATGTTGCACTTTTAATTAAATTTCAACTTTATATTACTTTCAAATTATAGTTTCAGTTTATTTTGCCTTATGTTACTTTTGAAAAATAAAAATATTTGAAAGATTTAACTGGCTGGGATGTGATTTAAAAGCGACTACTATATTCAGAAATGTGATATATATTTTATTTGTTTTAATACTAAAAGTAAAAATGTTTTTCATAAAATATAAATGAAAGTCTTTAATATTATATAAAGTACAAGTATTTCAAATAACAAAGGTATTACACACTCCATTCCCAAGAACTCTAATCACTTTTCTTACACTCAAACCTGTTTTCTAAAGAAAGCTTGAAACTCCGTTATCACGAACGATATATGACGACATTCAATAAAAGAAATGAAACCGTAGATTTATAACATCAAATATAGAAAACCGTTTCAATGACACTATAATAATTTATGAAAACTGAAGTTTGAATTCGAACAACTTCCTCACTCAAGTTCATCTGAATACCTTGAAATTCAATAAAGAATATTCAGTTTCACAGTTAGACAAGGACAGATAGAAACACAGGGTAGGATGGAATGAGATAAGGGTAGAAAGAGATAGAATAGTTTGCACGACTTATAACATTCAATAAGAAGAGGCCAGGTGTGACCGGACGAGTGAAGGTATTTGCATAGTAGAAGTTGACTTAATTTAAAAGGTACTCTGACTTCCAAATTATTAAAGCGACTATTTCGGTGACTTGTCTCAGATCTAATTCTATTTAACACTTCCAGAGTACTTTGAATTTAACTTATTCAATTGTATTAAACAACTTTTCAACAAAGCAAATGTCATTGCCTTTTAGGCGGTGGACGAAGTAAAAATTTAATTACAAAATAGGGCCTAAACGCACACATTAATTTCAATCACAAACTTGTACATAATCTCACAAACAGTTGAAGTATATAAGGGAAAAGCAAAATGATAAAAGCCGGCAAAGGAAGACTAGATTGCGCAATCCATCATCAATCTCGAACGTTTAATCACTTGATCTTAATTAACCTATTTCATCTTAATCATGTTTAGATACGATATTTTTGTTTGGCTTAGCTAAATATAAAGAAAAAGTTTTTATTCGTATTTAAACGCAAGACATCAGTATGTTAATACTTAATATATAATACAGGATGTATAAGATTTAGGGAACTACGCCGGGAAGGTCCTCGTGTGCTGGTCAAGTATCGACGTCATTCAGATTGGTTCGGTGGGATCGGAATCGGTACGGGCTCCTTGGGAAACGAATAATGAATTTCTTCGGGTTTGCGTTATCCGTTGGTTAATAAACGGATTGGCGGGTTTCGTGCCCGGATCATTGTTGGAAAAGGCGGGTTATCAATGGCTTCCTAAAAGGGAAGTGTATATGATACATCGTTCCTCTTTCCAACGGCCTGCATCAGTGGAAAGTTGACTTAGTCGTTGGTGACCGGCCCTCTATACTGGGTGGTGAGAAACAATAATATATTTTTCTCACTTAAAAAAATCAGGGATCGTGGTTGTTAGGACTCGCAGACTAAGAATCTTACTTGATCTCTATCCTGATTCAGTTGGAACCAGGCACGTTTTTGTGTTCTGGTGTAATCGGGTAGCTGAGGAGAGTTTGCAATAACACTTTGGATTTCGCCCAATTTTCTTAAAGTACAATACCGGAATTGATTAGGGGCGGGCTTCGGGGCCTTTTTTTTTCAATGTTAGTAATTGCTTTTAAAAATGAGTGTGAAAGATTTGATTTTATTTCCATTTTCAAACGACTACAAATTGGATTTTCTATGCTGTGAATTATCAGAACTAAACGTCATGTCGCCCCTAATCCCCGACGCTGTCAGTGTTATCGGCCCATAGTCCGCAACTGTGTTAGTGTATGGACTTTTATAGATAAAAAAAACGGAATTATGTATTTACAATTTTATTACAATTAAATTTAATCTCGGTGTATTATTTTATAAGTTTTTCTCAGATATTTATTTTTATCTATTTTTGTTCCCACTATCTGGTATGTGACATTTGTTTCAATAACTTTTACTGGATAAAACATATGGCAGTAAATCTAAATGTTATGATCAAACTAAATAGTATTTAGTCTGAGCAATGTGTGCCATGACCGCTCAAAGCTTCAATATGTATCTTAATAGAGCACAGTAATAAGCTATTAACGACTTTAGCGTCTAGTTTAATGGCTGTTCTGGCGGCCATTTTATGCACCATTAGACATGCGTGCTCATTTAGACAGTGGTCACGTGACCACAGATAATGTCCTGTGGAAACTTAATGAGGTGTGACGTCACTAATATGTCATAAATGCTAAATTGTCTTTGACTTTGATATTCAAATATTTCGTATTTACTTTCGCATGTTTAAATTGATGAACGAGCTATAAAACCGGATAGCCTAAACTCTAATAAAACAGTATATTTATCAAGTGCAACATGTCGTAACATACAGCTGTAACAGGTTTCTAACACCAAAATGTCAAATGTAGGGGAAAAATTGTCATGAACCTTTTATTGTAACCGCGAATGACACAATAGGTGTAGTTGGAAAGCGCTGGGCGTGTTCAGTAAACGGGAATCCGTTGCGCTACATGCTGCGTCAGCGGTCTGTTTGTCTGCATATATTTATCAGAATTTAGCACTGATAATATGGACAACTGTTATTGTTAGTTTAACAAAACAAAACATCGCAACTCGTGTGTCGCTCACAGCTGCTATTATTTTCAGTTTGTCAAAACTATGCTCGTATTCTGATAAAGCTAAATATCATTTGAGTTTTTTGGCACAAAAACCGCTCTATTTTTGTAAGGTACATAAAAACTTATTTTATTATTATAAAATTTTAAAATTGAATAGCAGCTGAAATTTTCAAAACTTATAACGATAAATAGCTCCGCGTCAAGTAAAGTTGACTTGTTGAATAAAAATATTCTAAAGCCGTCCAACGAACTAATCTACAAGTTTGGATACTTTAAAATTTATACAGACACACTTTTTACTATGAACATTTTATATTATGTTAATAAAAATTTATAAATAAATAATCCGTTCCGTATTTCAAATATATAAAAAATATTACTTTTTGAAAAAATAATCTAAATAAGATCAGAATATGCATCAAAGTAAGTCAGAATTTTTATTAAAAAGAGGTATATCGCGTATGAAACATCAGACTCTAGTTGTACTTAAAGGATTCAATAGCAAATAGAAAGACGCTTCACGAACAATACATACATATATAATTATTCGACTGTATTGCATGGTGGAATCCGTTCACACCGCGACTATACCAAAGCTCATGAATAAGACTTACAGACGGCTTCAAAATCGGTCAAATTCCGATAAAATTGAGTACAGGACAAATAATATAACAGTAATCATGGATCACTTTTAATACAATACAATAGTGCATAAAATTTCGTTAATATAAATTGAATCAGCCGACGCATTAATTTCCTGTCAACAGTCGGTATTCAGATATATAAAAACAGTTTCAATAACAGACGACCGATATGAAAATTCAATATCCGTAAGAATGCAGTTATTACATTGCCATGGAGCCAGTCGTGGTTGCAAATAGTGTTCGTATGTTTATATTATCTATATTATATATAAAACGAAATTTACGTCAGAAATATAACTTAGCCTACGCCAATATATATTTTATAAATAAGAAACCAAATTTATTAAATTACTGTTAAATTATAATAATTTAATTTATATGCAGTTGAACTAACAATTAAAATAGATTTATTCCAAAAGAAAAAGAATACAACTGCGTTTTTCAGAATGGAACAATTTTTAATCTAAAATAAATATAAAAACACATTTACGGAAAGTCACGTTAAAAACATATTCATAAGAAATATAAGAAAAATATATTTGAAAGAAAAATGAAAGAATAAAAAAGTAAAATCAATGTGTGTGTGAAAATGAAATATTAACATATACAACTATTATCTAGTAACCACATGGTGTAAAATATAATTATAGAAAGCCAAGCCTATAATCAGTATCATAAGTCACATAAGGAATCCGATCAGCTTTGATAAAAAACTCATTTATATATAACTTACGAGTGCTCGTAAAAAATACATATTTAAATAAAAATAGAATGAATAATTTATCGACACAAGCATGAATCGAACCCGATACCTCTGAGAAACCTTCTAGTTGCTCTAACATTTGAGCTACCGTATCACTCGTATCGTACTCGCTTCGATAATTTTAGCATTCTATATTTCACATGCTTTATGGGGACAGAAATGTTATTAGATTTGTATCAAAAAACTTAAACATATGTAGATATTACTTTTTTATATGAATGTTAAAAATAGTACCCAGAGAGTAGAAGTCTTTGGGATGCAAACGAGTGCGTTAAGTTATAAGAAACTCAGAAGTTAATCCTTATCCAAAACTTGGGCAAAACAAATAGTTGTTTTCAATGAACCCAGGGCATTCTTTAAAATAAGTCCAAAAGTGTTCCAATTAGCGACTTCTTAACGAAGGGAACCCGGGAATTGGGATCACAAAGAACAACTAAGATATTCCATCTGGATGTAAATCCTCTAACAAGATGAGTTATTTGGATGCGAATGTTAATCAGTAAACACAATGATTAATTGAGTCTGTTGGAGACGTGATCTTTGTCATTTTAATGAGCCTGGGTATTCATATGCTAACATCTCTGGGCGGTTTATTCGGCTAGATGTCTTTAATTATATTCCTGTACTCTCTTGAATGCAAACGTATAATAAAAATTGGTTTAGTTAAAGTTCTTTTGTGTACAACATTCTTCGGTAAAGTATACGTTGAAAAGCAGCTTTTATATATAATTATCCGGCTGTACTCACGGCTGTAATCGCAGTTGCTACTTTCAAAACATTGGATATTCTTATTCATGACATCTGAGCATGGCGAAATCACGGCTTGAAGGGCCGGGTAATAAAAATATTTAAATTATTTAAGTAAAGTCGGGTTAATTCTGACAGTAATTATATATATTAATAATCATGGATGACGAAAGTTTAAATAAAAAAAATAATATAACCAAATAATAAGATACAAAAACTCTATACTATATGTCTCTTTATATTTACTGACTTTATCTACAATGTTATTATACACTTGAAACTTATGTAATGAAAGGTAATTACACTTGTTTTGGTTCATATGAAGATAATAATATTTTGCTTAATGGTGCTTGATATTTTATTCTCATATAATATTCCGTCTGATATTATATCTTCTGAGGAAAATATCCATTTGTTGATATTAGCTAAGAGATACTTTGAGTCAATTTTCTACTATGATTACTAGATTAGTATCATCATAAGTTATGAATCTGTGCATTTATTATATAACTATTCATTAATTTGTATATATTATTTATAATAAATTAAATGTACAAAGGCTCAAATTTTCTATTTAAGATAATATTAATTATTCTCACCTCAAAAAATTAAACAAATATATCATCGCGAATCTCTTGACAAATGATTTTTATATTTTCTTTCAAGACATACATCCTATTAAAAACATAAATAATTAACTTTATCTTACAAAAAACATATTTAATACATCAACTTGTAAGCATATTCAGAAACCGCAAATAGAACTAATAATCAAATAACACTAGCTTAGAGGAACATAATACCCATAATTCAACACCAGCTTAACTGGATACATTGTTAGTTAATGTATTTCATAAACCTTAACTTCCAACAAAACTAAAATAGAAACATTTGCTTTATTCGTAACTGGTTATACGTTCCAAATTTTAGAGCACACATATCTGTGTGTGGATTACACACACAGATATGTGTGCTCTACAATTTGGAAGCTCGTTGTAAAACAACTTTTAGGACAACGTTTTTCCTTCAAATTATGCCAGAATTCTGTTTTTGCCTTTTTGTTACATTTTTGAAATATTTTATAATAATATTTTTCAGATGGAAAACAAATACGAATATGTATAACGAGAAAGTATCATTATTATAATATCGTGAACAAAACGTCAATAACATTATAATCTAGTGTTATTGAAATTAATATCATGCATTCAATCCAAAAAGATATTTTTAAATAATTATAACATAATATATTTTTTGTATTTAAACCATCATGATCCATGATTACTATTATTACTATTATTTAATTATCCGGCTTTACTCTGAATACTATCGAAATTTTGACCGACTAGTTTCACGCCGCGACTCTGCCGTGCTCAGAGCTCATGAATACGGACCCCGAATGTTCGAAACATACAAATATGATTATAACTTTTGTATAAAAAATATCCCATAGTTCAATGTAGATATGTAAAAAATATACGAAAATATTTACATAATATATATACATTTTTAATTTTGTTAGATTGGCTACACTATATTTTAGATGTAATTGGAAATTTCGAAAAATATGCCGGATATGAAGATAATATTGTAAAAAGTAGAAAAGCTTCAAATACTATAAATATTCAGTATTTCAACATTCAATAGCAACAAATAATTTTATTATTAGATTGTGTATAATAAATTATAATACAATTTCTTTTCTTTGACGTAATTTTCAGAAGTGATGAACTAACTTATCATATACAAATATTTTTTTATTTATTTTTTAAAAAATTGCAACAGCTTTCAACAATTTGTACGGTATGTTTTATAATAAAAATGTATATCATAATTCTTAATCTCGATTTTACTGGAATTTATTCAATGAATCACAATAACTGTAAGGTTTAAATCAACAAGAATATTTTCGCGGATTCAAGTTGAATCAGTCAAACGTATTAACATCACAATTGCTATCAATAAACAATTGCCATAAAGACGATAAATGCAACATATTTAACATTAATATCATAACGCTGGGGGCTCCGGAACTTTGACAATTAACGAGCAAAGCGCTTTGACTGAGAACGAGCAGCCCAGATTCGAGGCATATTAGCCTAGATTAAATGAAGCACATTCTGGGCTGTGCTCCAAATCTATAATTTGGAATAAATATAAGCTTTTTAAACCAAGACGGAAACAAAGCTTCCAAGATATCTTATCCAGACACAATTTGTATTTTTATACATTAATTTTTTTTATTTATTTCTTTTCCATTTTAAATCCATATCAGTGATCACTTGTGTCCGTCAATTAGAGAGAGACAGGATGGCCAATATTATATTGAACTTGCGTTCTAAATTATTTATTATTGTGATATACTTGCTTCTTTTTAATTATTAAATTTATTATTTTATATATTTTTTTTGTTAATTAAAATTAAGTTATCAAATAAAACTATTTTTACGGATTAAAACTCGCGTATAATTTGGTTACATTTTTGATTTTAACCCGACGTTTCGAATACTTTGCAGTAATCGTGTTCACGGGTAGACGAGATGTAAGTGACACTAAAAATAGTTTTATTTGAAATGTGTACTCGTGAAAATCTAAGAAAATACTAAGTTATCAAGTTTCTGTTTATTTTATCGTCCATTTTTGTTTAGTAGAAGATTTTTAAAATTTGTGTTTTTTATGGAACTAAGTTTTCTGAAATAGAGATTACTATTATTATTGTTATTATTTATAATATCTTAAATAAAAAATAAACATAGTTAACATAAGTACGTTGTATGACTTATGAAACCAATAAATCTTATAACAACTGTAGTATGGAACTGTCTCTCTAATTATATTATTTTGTATAATCAAATCACATATCGAAATTCGTAGATTTCAAACATTATGTTCTTTGATACAGCATATCCGTACCTTCTGTTAATAATTTACTGAGCATTTGCTTTACCGATAACATATAAGTTTATTACTAAAACGTGCTAGATAAGTACGTGAATTATGTTTTTGATATTATATTCAGATTTAATATGAAATTATATACACTAGCTTTTACTCGCGGCTATACCCGTAGACGAAAGATTTTATTTACAATATTATTAAAATAGTCAAGAGTAATAGCGTAATGATACATAGATATAGTTTTTCCAATATACCTGTCTATCTTTATTAGAAACAAATTTTCAAATCTATTTTATAGTCTCTTAAATAAGCACGTTCAAACAAACGAACGCTTTAGCTTTATAATATTAGTATGGACATTATGTTGACGTGTCTACGTGGAAACAATTTTCGTTACATACATAAGGTACAGTCAGCTTCAAATTCATTAATATATTATTTTTAATGTGTCATCACTATTTTAAAACTTAAATGCAAAGAAAGAGCCGCTACATTTCTGTCTTAACTTTCATTCCGTAACAATGACAAAATTATATATTTGTGTCAATTATAATTTGAGCTCTGATGATGTTCATTCAATATTTGCTTTTGTCATGTTAAGCAATTTTGATATAATACAGTGTGTACCTATTTTTATCTTTAAATATGGTCATCGAATTTTGAAACTGACTGTACCACTAGCTCATGTTAAAAGTATCAAAAAATATTATTACATTAAAATAAAAGAGGTAAAAGATTGCTGATTCTCCCGTGGACAGAATATAAAATCAATATTCAGGTTGCAACTCTATATACGAGTTTGTTAGTTTTGTAAAACAACTTCAAACAGACTTTTATTACTGCGTTATTATTATCTTGCTTTCAATTTAACATAGCTATTGCTATAGATTTAAAAATAAATATAATATTTGCTAATCTTTCCGACGTATTTGAAATAATAATAAAGATATAAATATATTAAAATGTAAACTTTTGTGATCCAGGTTTTCTATTAAATATAATTATCTGGCTATATTCACGTTACTATCGGGATTGGCTAGACTAATTTTGAATCCATTGGGGATCCTTATTCATCTACTCTAGGCATGGCTTAATCGCGGCGTGAACAATTCGCAGTGCACAGTCGGGCAAATTCCAATAGTAATAATATGAATACAGCTCGATGACTAATTATATTTAATAGAAAATAGACTACAGTAATTATAAAAATACGAATCGTAAAAGTAAAAGACATTTGATTTAATATCCTGTTATAAAAGAACAAACAAACATACCTGTATATATATGGAGGTACAATTTAAATACTGGTAAGGTAACATTACCATGCAGCTCGGTTTGACATTATCGCTAGTACGATAAAATCATGGGCGAGAATGAAATAAATGGGTGAGGTTGATACGGCTTGATAAGTGTAACTTAGTGTCTGTGGATCTCATATGTTCAGCATTTCTATGGCCTGCATTTAAATCTGTGAATTTTCGATGAGTACAGTTCATCTCTTTTGTATTGATCAGGAGTTAGGAGTTTGGTAACACTCTAAATGCTTAATGCTCTCCTTTCATCTAATAAAACCCGAAATAGTCATCTAGTCCTTTCATTAAACGCCCCTTAGTTGAGAACTTAATTTAAAAACTTCATTTAACAATAATATTAACCGAAAAAATAATTACGAGAATATAATCATTTAACTATTTTAAGAAGTTCTTATCTAAGGTTTCAGAGTACAATTCAAAAGGCATCAAAATGTACAAGAATTTAATGAAAGAAGATTAGAGAAGATGTCTAAATTGAAATATTAAAAGAATATTTCTACGAGAATCGTAATTAAAATAAAGAATTTAATATAACAGAATATTGTTTATGAATAATTCATGACTTTTTCATAACCATATTACTTTTAGCTGTCTCACAAAAATAAAACAATTGATTGTAAAAATACAAGTCTATTAAAAATTTTGTGTATTTTTTTTATTCTTCCTAGCACCTACATTACATGAAAAAAAGGTATCGAAACATCAATTGAAACGGAACGTCAAATAGAATGGATACAACCTTTTTTATCGGAATATGAAGCAAAAAGCAATTAGTCCAGTTCTGAGAGCAAAAGAGCGAAGTTTAATCCGAAAAACTTGAGGTAGTCTAAGCAAGCGAATCGAATTACGCTCAGCCAAATTTTGCTAAAAACAACAGACAGATAAGTATATATACATATATATGATTTACAATTTAACAATGAACCTCCTTCAACTTTACAGTAACAATTCCCCCCCATTGGGACTAAATTTTATTGAGCAGTAAATAATGATATTAAACTCGCAATAAAATATAACAGCTCATGAATTCTGAACAGTTGAAATGGAATTCTAACCACATCTTCCTTGCAGGTGCTTATTATTGGGTGCAGGATCTCTAACCGTGGCCGAGAGCCAAATATCAACACTAGTACATTTTTCGATTACTGAAATAAAACGTATTTTCTTTAAGATAGAACCTTGTTGAAAATATAAAACATATGCTACTGAAAAGTAATGGTTTTGTAAAGAGTTTTTCGTATTTTGTCCTATAAATTATTAATTGTTTTTATTTAAATATAAATTATGAAGAAATTTTATAACATAATTCTTTTCTCGAATACTCAGCTATGTTGCTGCGAAGTGAAGTTAGGAGTTATGTGCATCATACGTATAATGCTAACAAAATAGACTTAAACCATATTAAAAGTTATCCCAAAAACTTGGACGTTTCGACAAGGCTTGGAAGACGGCAGAATGGTGCCTGCGCATAGATGCGCCAACTTTGGTGCCTAATGGTCGTTGCTTGAACTCACTTGGAACTATCGTCATTTAAGTTCCATACATCGACACTTAGAACGACCGACCCAAAGACGCTCTGTTAGCGTAATGATTTCACTCGATTTTTACTTAAAATAAACGTAGTCTTGTAATATTTAAAGCACCTCTAAAAGAAAATGAGAAAATAAAGTACCTACCTAGCTTTACGCCAACGTTTTCATACCAAAGATCGGTAATGAAAATTGAGTCAAAACGATCTTATTAACTATCATTATATATAAAACTTTTATATTTTCATAAATTTTTAATTATTGGTCATAAAAATAAAGTTAGAATAGCATCGAAAAGCATATTTTTAAAATTAGTTATTTGTTTTCAAGTTATATTTAAACAACCATATTTTTGAAGTTACGCGTATTAATTTTTAAATTAGGTTTACGGGACTTATTCGTGTAATAAACCTACCTGGACGTTTCTATCAGGTTGCACTGATCGTGGTCACAAGAACACTGACCGCGTGACCACAATCAGTGCAACCTGATCGAAACTTCCAGATTTATAACTATAAAAAAACTTTATTTGAAATACTAATCACTCGAATAAGTCCAATAAAAATAATTTAAAATGATATTTAAACATGTTAATAAAGACACTACCAACACTCATTTTACAGAACAGGTCGATCTGAATTTCAAATGATGCGAAACTCAGCCCGTAGATCATGGTGTTTGAAGGTAAAAGGAAAAAATATAGATTTAGAACTCTCCGGGCGGCCTCTATAAATCCATGAGTTATACAAACTCCCGACGCTTACCGGCCCAGCTTCAACTTTTTCTACTTCCAAAGAAACAAAACACTTCCTGTTCAAAAATATACTCCAAATGTTTTAATAAGGTTGAAAGTTTACGGAACTACACTATTTATAAGAATCTAATGCAAAATATATATTATGTATGTTTAGTCGATTATAAAACACCCAACAATGAACTAACGTTTACAATGAGCTATGAAATAATACTTCAAAAAGTAAACAAGTGCAAGTCGAATTCACCCACCGAAGATACCGTACAAATTTGTAGGTTACATTTAGTTCTGGAAACGAATATCGACCTTTTCTGAAATTCAGTTTCCAAAACTTTTGCTAATATTATAAATGTGAAAATTTGTATGAATATATGAAGGTTTACTCTTTAACTTTCGAACGGTTGTACCGATTTTGATGATACGGAGTTAGCCTACTTGGATTATATAGGCTATATCAACATAAATCATAGGCATGAAAAAATTTTATACAAGCGATTACTACTGAAATTACGAGCTGCATAACCTAATTTTTTTGTAAAATTTTGTCTATTCTTATTATAATTATACTTGTTAAAAACATCCCAATATTTTTAAAATAATATTTCCCGAAATGTCTATTAATAATAATTATTTCAGATTTTTTTGCCTCACAGACTTCGATTGTAAGGGGGGAAAGGGGGCGGAGCGGTGTTTGTATCTGAGAGACTAATAAGACTATATGATATGTTTTAATTACAAATGTATAGTTTTAAGCTTGCCCTGTTTTTGTTCTATTAAATGTACTACAGTTACTTGCCAAAATTTTGTAGTTCTAACTGAACGGGAAGACCTATTAATTTTCATTCCCTCGAGGAGTGTTGAAATATTGTTTTTTTTGCGGTATAAACGGCCGTATTTTGTTTTTTACATAAATTTAGTTTTATTTTTTAGCACAGTTTGAACAGACTAGACCTGAGTATAATAAGTTTTGACGAGAACTCGATATCTCTAAGCGTTTTCCAAATTAAGGGTGCTGGCAATTATGTGATCTTTTTATACGGAACCCTAAAAGGATAAAAATTAATATTTTTTTCTAGACATTATTTATTCTTAAAATTTTTTTCAAAATCTAATAAGGATTATTCAGAACAAACAGCATCTGACAATACTGAAAAATCTAACCGCTGTATGAGAACATACAAGATATACATATTTTGTAAAGCTAAATTTTGAAAAGAAAAATTTTTCCCATTTAAGTCTATAGGATTTAGGTTTTTCCGTGATTATTTCTCATATATTCGACATTGAATATTTGATTTTTTTAAAAAAACCACGACCAGACTGACGTCTGAACGGTATATCTGAAAATTTGGAAATTTTTAGATATACCGTTTTTCCGATTTTGATTGATGCTTGCACAAAGGATGCAGAAAAGTCTCTCATAGAGAACTTCGCTCAAATAATAGACAAACAACAATAATATATAACAAAACAAATAGAATTAATTTAAATAATTGAACAATACTTTTAGTAAGAACCCAACATCCGTTTTAACATTAAAAAGCAAGTTCAATAACTATGAAAAATTTAATAAAACAGTACGTGAATCAACAAACCAGCACCCAGAGAATATATTGCATTAACGTAATACCTTTATCTCCATGGAACGGCGCAAGTTTTTGACCAATAAAACAAAGTTGTTTATACTTTATGAAATTATTTCAACTCCGCAAATCTACGCTTAAGATAAATTATTATATTAATTTTGAAATTTTTTATAAATTTTTGGAAATTTTAAAATAGATTTCATATTTTTTTCATATTTGTATAGTAGGTATAGCTAAATATACTCAGATGAAATGGATAGAGATTTCTGATCAGAGGTGCATAATGTTAATAGTAATTAATTTTTATATATATAAAACACAAATAATGAGAAAGTTTAACTAGATTTATTTACTTCACTAAATAGGCAGTTATAATTTATACTAATAGCATTGAACCAGTGTACCTCAATGTTCTTTCTACTCATACCTCAACACATTCTGATATACTCGTAGTATGTACAATGAAGATAGTCAAATATTTGTTTTATATAATTTGATATCAAATTAGTAATGATGTTTCTTATTTAAACAAATGAACGTACAAATATTATACAATCTGTTAGATAATTAAGATAAATAAAAAATATTTAATTATTGTTAGATTAACGCATCCCAGAGCAATCTGTTGTAATTTTTAACAATTTATACTGCTGAGTAAACGTATTGTTAATAAATACATATTTAAACGGCACAATTTTATATAAAGTAATCTCAAACTCAAGGCGATTTCCATTGCGTCTTGCCAACAAGTAATGTCGTCATTTAGCTACATTAGAGAATCGACACCGCAATGCAGCTGTACTTCTGTTTATTAAACTCGCCTACTTAAACCTGTTTTACTTCAGGTTACAGAGTAAAGGAAGATTTACAGCTGAAAAGATTGCGGGATAACATTTAATAAAGCTATAATATTTTGTGCAACGAACTTAAACTATATTCATTAAAGTTAAAATAAACTAGGAGCGCGAACCAGACCTCAATTTACACTCGCGCTCGCAAAATTTCGATATGTGTTAGCACATTAAGTGTAGCGAAGTGCAAACAGCACCGAAGTTGCATTTAAAAACCGTCGACGCATTCAGTTTTCAACAATTTTTCAAGATGACACACATTATTACACTTTTTGTATTTTTTTTTTTGAAACATTTTTGTTTTAAAACCATCACCGGACTGATGTCTATCTGTGTGCAAAAAGTCTCTCACAGAGGCTTCGCTCAATTATATCTCATTTAAATTCTGTTATATTTATACAATAGATGTCTCATAACAAATTGTTAATGTTACATTATTGTTTCTTAACTACTATTTCCTGTAATTAAACTAAATACAATTAGATATGTTTATACAATTTGTATAATATATGTCTTCAAGTTATGCTAACGTAGATACCGTATCGTTACCGTCGCCGCAACTTTGTAACGGATCAGGACAATAAATAATAAACTTTGCCAATTTGCGTCCGAAAGTGAGCCCCGAGGCGAGAATTATAATATTCATAATTAAATTAAAACACAAGTTATGAAGTTTTTAAAGAAGCTCGCAATCGGGCTTAGTGAAGGGGTGTCAACTGGAAGACTTGCCCGGAATATAATGAGATCGTTATATATATTTATATTAATAATAAAAATCATTACTTTACTCTACAACTTATATACTATATTGATTAAGAGTTACAATAAAAATAAGTGCAATCTCTTAATATATATAAATAAATAGGTTATAAATTGAGATTCCTTATAAGCCTGAGTATAATGCTTTTATCGAAGCTGAGATAATAGTTTTTAAAAATCATCAACTCTTTCATGTCATATATGTCTGTATGTACATATATATATTAATACATCGTAATCAAACATGTTATAGAACTGGTCTTGTACTGGCTATCTCTTTTATTAGTTGTATGTTCAGAATTGTATTGAAATTATTATAGTCATTTTTTAATACTTTTCTTTTTCTTTCTTTACTGTACTTTTAATTTGATCCACCCTTAACAAGACCCATCATTTTTGGGGACAGCGTCGAAAAGTTAAAACAAGGCGAAATGAAAGAAGGGAATTAGTAGGGCCTGGAAGGATTTAATTAAGTCAATTTCGGACCTCGTAATAATAGGTTTAATTATTCACGATTGAGAAAGCTTTTAGCTTAAACTTTGTATGGGACCGGTAATGAACCGGCCGAGTGTTGTATCAGTTTGTGAAGTCGAAAGGTCTGTTAAGACTCCAAGTATCTATAGAGTACACTTACTTATTCAACTCATTATTGTAAGCTTAAGCAATTACATTATCCAGCTGTACGTTATTATTATCGGATTTTGCCTAACTGAGAATGGCGCAATCGCGGCGTGAACTGGCGATTAAGGGCTCATGAATAAGGATCCCGAATGTGTTCGAAACTAGTCGGGCAAATTACGATAGTAATAGTAGTAAAAAAGTAATAGTAAAAAAAAGAACAGCCGGATAATTATATTTAATAGTAGTCATGGATCACGAAAGTTTACATACAAAAAAAAAATATATTATTAATAGTTGAACATGAGAAAATATTTCGAATTGTCATTATTAATCAGTCTTGTATCTTGTTTCACGAACATAGAATATTTGAAACTTGAACATCATGAAACACTGAATCGCACTTGGGTTATAACAAAACTTTCATATTTCTCTGAGAACTATCCAGATATATATGTCTTATAACAAAAATCTGAGTTCATGGGGTGAGTGCATTAAACAGTCTTATTTATTCTTAATGTCTCTTACAAACAACAAATTAAAAACAAATAAAATTAAGACATTAGAAAAATATACGTCACGTGTTATATGTTTAAATAGATGAATATATATAAAAAATGACCCAAAATACCAACCTAAAAAATATACAAAACCCTCAACATATAACATTCCCTTCTTCAGAATTTACGAAACAATAAAAACACATCGACCCTAACATACGTCCCTGGAGAGCTACACTCTATCTTTTTGTTTCATGAAAGCTTTAAATGCTACGTAAGTTTTACTGGATACTATATTATTCTATCAGTTAGATCATTTTACTTTATAATTAACGTATATTTGTGTATTATTTAGAAAACAACCATAAATATGCTTTTGCGTCCTAAAAATAAAACTACACAATTTCTAAAGAAATCTAGGTCACTGACGCCTTGTAACGATCGTGGGCGATACAAAATCACTTTAACGACCGCGTATAACTACAATACCGTTAAATTTGCTTGAAAAATAGTGCTTACACATTATAATCTAAATGTTACTTAGAACAAAATGTCGATTTTTATTATTTACTAATGAAAGAAAGAAAGAAAAAAAGACAGAAAAAAAAGCAAAAGAAAGAAAGTAATAACATTCAAAGTAAGAAAAAAGGAAGGAAGGGGAAGAGAGAAAAGAAAAAGTAAAAAGGAAGAAAGGGGGCAAAAAGAAGAACGAACGAACGAACGAAAGAAAGAAATAAAAAAAGGACTTTTGTGTAAAAATTGAACGCATAAAAAGTAAAAATTATATATTATATTATTCAGTGTATGTCTCACTTCATACAGATCGTTGTTCTGTCTTCACGTAGGTAGCTAATCTGCTAATGCACTGCACATCTGCTTTACGAGCAACATGTGCTACACGCTATAAAATCAGATTAAAGAAAAATAGAAGAGATCGTTTCTATTGTCTTATCTTTACTTAAAGATCTACCCGTAATATTGTTTTATATGCTTTAGTTTACGTAATACAATTATTAATTTAACATACGTGAAATCTTTTTTTTATATAATAGATATCAAGGTCATCATGGCATATATAATATAATATATATATCCTGTCATAATGTCCAAATCCAAAGCTCTACGAAATGGCTAGACCGATTCTTATGAAATTTTGTGTGTGGTCGGAAAAAAGAACGTAATTTACTTTTTCGTTTCCTTAAGTGGCATGGTTGGTCCAATCCCCATTTTCTTTTAATCAAAAAAATTTTTTTTTTTTTGATACAACATTAGACATATACAACCCTACATTTTTAGAATTCTACCAACCAAATCCTATTTTCGAATACATATATAAATACTTTAATATTTTTTTCTTTTTTAAACAAATAAATAAAATTAAACATTTGTATAATGTAACTAACAATAACTAACTTAGTTTATAAGTAAACAATGTTACTAACATACTAACACTATATGGATAATCTTGTCTGTAATAAATATTTATTATTATTATTATAAGTCAAAATATTTCCCAAACCTAAGCTAGTATGTTATAAAATTTGTCCTCAGACTTAAAATAGTCTAGTAAAATAGTCAAGCAAATAACTCCTACTTAACAAAAAGCCAATTTGTTGCCAAGTCCGGTGGCACTAAGTTTATTGATGGCCAATTGTCAGAACCAATATAATCGTTTGTTCCGTCATGAAGTCCTCTGTTTGTTGTATGATGCTCATAAAATTGATGTTTACTGAATCGATTTTGCGGCTGTGTTTTGTCAAAACCAACAAATTACTTGCAATATTTGTCTGATGATTTTAATGATAGAACTTTGAAGTACGAGTATATGTATGACTTGAAATTAGATTTAGATAGCTTTACTAAAAGTCTGCTCTATAATAACAACATAAATTCAGTTTAAAAAACATTCCTAATTTAATAAATGGATTTAACTCTCCTATATTTTGATTACATTTTGCTTGAATGCTTTACAACAATCGTGATCACGGGCATATGATGCCCGCAAACTAAGGAACCTTTGGACCTCCCAAAAATCCTCTCAGTAAGTCAGTTAATTAGTCATCTACCTAGATGACTAATTAACTGACTTACTGAGAGGAACTTACATCTCGTCTAGTCGTGAACACAATTGCTGCAAAGCATTCGAAACGTCGGGTTTAAATTAAATCGTAACCAAAATTATACGCGAGTTTAATCCGTAAAAAATAGTAGTATTCTTAAAGTTCTCATACAAATATCCAAAAATAATTAGTATAAATAAGCCAAATACGCTATATAGAAAATCAATGAACTCAAATGAATACCACTAATTACTCTACTCTAAGTTGGGCCGTATATTTTTATAACTTTGAGAAGAAACCGTCTCGGGGGTCAGAAGTTTTTGTTTCAAAACAAAGATGGTAAACAAGGTTTGCGGAACTTATTCAGAATATCTGATGTTAAAGTTTATGTACCGAAATATTTACTGCTGTTTATGATTTTTACTTTGATCTGGTTGAGTTACTTATATTTTAAAAATATATTATGAGTATCGAACTCAGTCCAGAATAATTTAGCATTCATATTCATAAACTTTTTATCTTACGACGGGTTATTTTATTATGACTAAAATGCCGTAAGATAGATATTTTAATCCCTCAATAAAATAAAATAATATAAAATAAAATACAATACAATATAAAATATCATCAGTACACATAACAATCCAATGTTTACTTACAAAGAGAGTAATAGATTTATTTTTTCTTAACACTTAAAATATATAAAACTTATTTCATATAAATTAACTATAATATGCACAAGTTATTATTATATACAGAAATTACAGTTTATTTTTAATTCAAACATATTTAGATCTTCCATCATCTTTAGTACCTACACACACACATACATACGAATGACAAACACAAGCACGCCCTTAATATGATCTTCAAAATATTAACGTTTCAGGAACATTCAAAGTCTCTTAATGTTACGGATTTGACACATTTCAACGTAATTGTGTAAAACAAACATACTATTAACAAGGATAATATTACCCATTGAGACGCGAGGGATTTTGTCTCCTGCGACATGAATAATAATTAATGTTTCTTCACATAATATCAACTAAATTAGGCCTTTCTTATTATACAGAGAAAATCAACAGACGAATTCAAATTTAAAAACATATCCACTTTGTGACAAAATTATGAGAATAATTTGACAGAATAAATAAGTACTACATAAAACTATAAAAATACCATTCAGTATAAGAAGTAAAAAAAGGAAACAACAAGTGATAGACAGATGTTAAATAAAGCTAAATAACTTAAACAGTAAAAAATAATAAAAAACGAGGAGTACGAATTAACCGACAACACACTAAAGTAAAAGTATTCACGGTACAAATAAATCCCATCGTAAAGTTTCTGAGTGGTCGGTGGCATGACGAGACCTGACAGCTCATAACTACTTTGACAGTATTGTCAAATAATTATATATAGTTTCTTTCGTCAATATAGAAGCTGGCTATAGGAGCTAATGAATTTTTTGTGGACATTTCCAACAGCACATTAATTGTTAAGTCCAAAAGATCACGAAACAAGGAAATCCAGGTAAAAAATGTATTCCGCAAACTAGTGGAAAAGACCCGTGCGTTAAGTTTAAAATTTATAATAACTGACATAATTAAAGAAAAACAAAAGGTCTGGTAAGGAGTCTATTAGTATTTTAATTTGAATTGCCTAAGTAAAAGTATGAATAGCTAGGCCTAATATTAATCCTTTCATAAATTCTATATTCAGGGCTGGTCCTACCACGCGACGAACGAAGAAACTACTCGAAAACGCCAACTCACAGGGGCGCAACATATAGATATACAGGTATAATTGAATAATGGGTAAAAAAAAAACACTTTTTTACACATACACATAAGCTATTGCTTCATCCAACAATTAATCCAAGGCTATAAGTACTGTTCTTGCATGTAGACACTGCTATGATAGCTGATAAAGTTCCCGAACACCGCACAATAGTGACACAGAAAGTGAAATACGTTACGCTGGACACATTTATCGCTCAACGGAGATTTATGTGAAGCAACGATTTCTCAATCGAAAATTGAATTTAGATTCGATTTGATTTTTATTTTACTAACTGCAAAACATTCGCATTTGGTATCTACTACCCATGAAACGTTAATTCAAAGTGCGAAGTTATTTCATCAACAAACAATAAACACACGTAGACAAATATTTAATTATAGGACTGATTAAATCAACAAGATACATTAATTAACTAAAAGTAATTTAAACTAATTATCACACATTATTAGATATATATCGGGACTTAATCGCGTCAATATTTTTAAAGTATGATTCCTTTTAATTAATCGCCACTATTACTCCAGGATAATAGAACAATATCAACCATGAAGACAGATCTCACCATCTTTGAATCCTGTCATCAACAAATGCAATCGTCATGTTTTCAAAGATTTACCCGAGTACTACACATTTCAATAAAACTATTTTACGTATATAAGTCACTTGCTTTGCACAAAATGTCGAGTTTTAATTTAAAAAATTTAATAATAAAAGCCAATTATATTCGTAAAATAGTTTTATTAAAAAAAATGCAAACGTCCCGTAAATGACAACGCGCCAATGTAAATACGTCGTAAGAGTAGTTTGTGGTAGTACCGATAGTGCTATTATATTGTCACAAAATTTTCAAATCCAGGCGAGGATAGTTAAAAATAGCAAAATTTTAAAGAAAATATTTATTTTTTATTTATTTATTTATTTATTTAAAATTTAATGATAATCCTACAAACCAGGGTAAAAAGGGGCGAAGTTAACGCCTATTGGCATTTTCCACCAGTCAACTCTTGACGTTATCACACAATAAAAACAATAATATCTCAGATAACTGTAAATATATCAAGTCATAAAACTCTATGACCGACATTGAAGAGCCAATACAATTCGTCAATCAATGAATAGTTCGCAACTGACGTGTGCCGATACCTAACAGCGATTTACGAAAGAATCCATCAATGTGGGCTTTTTCTAAACGTTAATTTTGTTATTCACTAATAATTATTTTTATCACAAAACGCGGCCCTATCACATTACACTATCTTTCAAATATAAATGTGAAGTATATGCAATATGAACCTTTTCAAATGTAAATTACATTAATTTTTCATACACTATCTCCATCTGTATGCATAGGTTATCGCTTTAACATCAATACGTCGGTCGGACCCTATCACCCGACAGGCCCGGGATTTATGCACAAGATTGCGACTCACGTGGACGGAACACTGCGAGATTTATCGCCCACCTGATTGGTTTGTTTAAATACATGTACATTTAACCCTTTTAGTGCCATGTATATTTTACTAATATATGCTAAAAATGCCAGTAAAAAAGTGCATTCTTATAGATAATTTGTATGACATGAAAAATATTCACCATTTCCTTTTCAATATACCAATATTCATATATTTTTTTAATTCTCTTTTGAAGACTTTATACTACGATAATAAAACAAAGAAATTGAATACTACATATTTATTGACAAGAAAATTACAGACACAGAGTGAACTGTGAAAATGAGCTCTATCGCAATATTTATCACAACTAGCGAGAGCAGCGCGACGGCGCTCCTTCACACTAAAAAAGTTAATGTAGAAAAGTCTGTAAGTGCTTAATTCAATTATAAAAACAATTTTGAATTTCACTACTAAATTATCAAAACACTAATTAGCAGAGTTAACTCACAACCTTGATCAGAATGAAAAACAAAATTGAAAATCCCTCACCATAACATATATTATCTTACTGAAAAAAGATACTTCAAAACTAATTTGCATTACAATTCCAAGTAAAACCACGGCTCCGTTCCGCGAGGCGCTTGATACGCGTCGATGTACAGCGTTCAATCTAACTTCGCTCACCAAGTGCTCTCGCAAGTTGAAGTTGAACTTGTATTCATTATTGGCAGACCTTACCGTTGTTCTATTATTACATGTAAATGAGAAAGCGTAGCAGAGTAGCTGTATAGTGTGGAAGTTATGAGATATATTTCATTTATAATAACGGTGATATCTGCATCTAAAAGACCATAAATCTATATCTAAAAGTAGGTCAAAGATCATTTCTATAAGATCAGTTAGTTTTACAAAATAAAAATACTAGAAGCTTAATTTAAAGAACTAAAATAATTGTAAAACTGTGTTTGTAAATAAAAGATATATACTCGAACAATCTCCATGTCAAAAATTATTTAAAAAATCTGAGAAATGTACTAAAATATAAATTTACAAAACCCATAAAATAAAGTTTCTAAGACGCGTCACACTTAACACAGCGACGTCTATTGTTTATAAAATATTAAAGATATTTCCATCAAACTTCCATCCCATGTACACGGGACGCGCCTCGCTTGTTATGTTTCAAACTTTTTTATTTTCTACTCCATTAAAAGGACGTACAAACTGACGATTTAGCGCCGGACCCGATGAATAATTAGGCAGAATTTCTTGCCTGTCACGTCTCTAATGAATATAAGGGGGGCGTTGAGCGGTTTTCACGGAAAAATTTTAAAAAGAAATCTGCTGTGGTTTTCGAAAAAAAAAAAAATCGTTAATTAAGAACAACGGAGATAAATAAGTCACTAAGCGTAAATTTGTACATCCGTCCTGTTTTTGCTTCGACTCCGAGTGCCTCTGTTATTGGATGAGTTTTTCGCCGCACGTGAATTATAGTCGTTTTTATTAGTGTGCGTCAAATAACTGAAAAAGCTCATTGTGTGTTCATTTAGAAATAAACATCCCGAGTAATAATAAAACCGCAAACCATACAAACATTATCATAATCTTTATGAACGCCGACAAAATAAGGAAAATACCTTTACAAGTATAATATACAGAGGGATTGAGGTTTGGAAAATATGTAAATAAAAAGAAATTCGTTACAAAAAGGTGTATTGATTTAGAAACAAAACTAATTCAAAATCTAGAGTTACCCGAGGGTAAATAATGTACGGACATACATCCATGTTTGCAAAGGTTGAACCACAACAAAAGATAAGGCTTTGGTACATCATCGAACAAAAGATCAACAACACCAATACGAAAAGGTCAATATAAGTGTTTGTCGAAACACGTCCTAAGGAATAAATCATTTCAAATATAATGTAAATATTGATGGGTATGCTTATAAAGGTCGTATGAGTGTATCTTTATTATGATAATATATTTTATAAACCTTGTATGAAATACAAACTAAACAACTAAACCTACCTTATAAATAACTAGGAGCGCGATCCAGACCTCAATTTTGACTCGCTACGCTCACAAAATCTCGATATGTGTTAACATATTGAGCGAAGCGAGATGCAAACAGCACCGAAGTTGCATTTATAAAACGTCGACGCATTCTGTCCTCAACATTTTTCAAGATGAGACACATTATTAAATTTTTAATATTTTTTTTTTTTTTCGAAAAATTTTTAAACGAAATATCGACCACCTGACTGATGTCTATCGGTGTAACAAATTTGACAATTTTCGGAAATACCGTTTTTGATTGATGCTTGCACAAATGATGCAGAAAAGTCTCATAGCTTCGCTCGCTCCGCTGCCTCGCTCAATAAATAGAATCAAATTATAAGACAGCTATTATTTATCAAACGAACCTATAACATGAATGTACCAATTACAGTACAATACAAATCGTATCTACAAATAAAATAGAAATGGGTGAAATCTGTAAAGCAAACGTCAATACATCTCAGTACCAGTGAAGACATATTGCAGTCCCACAAAAGAATAATGTACGCCATCCTTTCTACTCAAACACGCCTGATCAGCCTTCTATATTGTAACTATATTTTATATTATGTAACTCGGATCACATACTATTTGAATTATAAAATATTATACTTGAAACCTATAATTAAGACATTAATATTATTAATAACATATGATTTTTCTCTATCTCAATATCAAAATAACTATGTCTAAAAAATACTGTTTTTTAAGTAGATATAGAATAATCTTTTTGAAGATTTTAGTGCATTTATATATGTTCTATTTTGTATAGTTCTATGAATACATTTTCAGTACAATTGTTGCTTTTGTTTCATTATTATAATAAAAATAAAACTCAATTTTATAACAATAGCTATAAATATATCACAATGACATACTAATTTAGTTAATCGATCTTTTCCAGATCATCAATCAGATTTAAGTTCAACCACACAGACATTCTAAAAATAATTTGGTCGCCCTACTTAGAGACTCTCAAAACAGATTGGGGCTGACATATATGTACGACAAACTTTACTATTAATAGGAATCATATACCAGTATTGATAACATATATATAGTGTTTTCTGAGATTTACACGATTACTACACATTTCAATAAAACTATTTTACGGATAAAACTCGCGTTTATTGTTACATTTTTAAATTTAACCCGACGTTTCGAATGCTTTGCAGCAAACGTGTTCGCGGTAAGACAAGATGATGGTGTCTTTAATTTAAAAATGTAATAATAAACGCGAATTTTATCCGTAAAATAGTTAATATATATATATATATATATATATATATCTATACATATATATTTCATACAAGTTATGAGATAATGAAACCCATTGTTTGTTTCGTTATTGAAAGCGTATTGACACAGAAACAAGAAGAGTCCTCTATTCTCATAACGTTCATTTCTTTACCCTGGTTATATATAAAACTACAGGACTATTCTTTATTCGTTAGTATATAAAAGAATATTCTAATTATAAGACGAGCCTTATGACCTACTGAATGCAAAAATATAGTGTCAGTTATTTAATTAAGCATAAGTGTATATGACTTATTTTAGTTAACATAAATATCTATCTAAATTAATTATAAATCTATTAAACATTTCAATATGAAACGGTGTCTGTTTTATAACAAATTTGGATGTCAAGTTTATTAACATGTTTAGATGTGCCCCGAAAAGCACAACCAACTAGATTGGCAGCAACTTCATATCTGCAGCAGACATGGACGGGTTGTATTGAAACAAATTTTAATCCTTTCTATTGACTTAACAGTAATAATTTCTAATATGTAAAAGCCATTTCATTTATTATTTAGTTGTATTCATTTTTATTTTATATTCTATTAAGAATATCTAGTTTTCTTGTGTTCAAATAACGAAATATATTCAATGTTGGAATTTGTATTGACTTACCATTAATAATATATAATATGTAAATTCTATTTCGTTTATTATTTAGCTGTATTCTTTTTAATTTCGTATTCTATTAAGAATACATATTTTCTTTGGTTACTACATATAATTACTGGTGGAACTAATTATTATGTATGCCTTTTATACGTTTACATAAAATAATTTTATAAAACTGTACGATAAAGGAATCCTTCTAAAGCTAATATTTGATTACATTTGATCCTAAAACAGAAACAAGATACCAGCCTTGTTATTTAATATTACCTCTCAAATTAGAAACTTGTAGATTCTTGTACAGAAAATCATACAAAACATTATAACATATATTAAACTAACCTTCATAATTACGTATCTTTAGATATTATAAGTCCCGATTATTTGAAACTGACAAGAATAACTACATTGTACTAAACAATAGTATAACAATAATACTTATATATAACATATATAACAATATATTTGACCTAATGAGTATAGTGGATAGTAAATAAAATTTCAGATTATACTAAGATAAATCAGAGAAAAAGAAAGGTTGCAAAAGTAACAGAATATTCTAGAGACTCTCTCATAGAAACCTTTTAAAATCAGCCACTAGTCTGAGTCTGACGTTTTAGAAAAATAAATTTTTAATTCGATTAGACATCTAATTGAATTAAAAATTTACTGCTATAATAATATAACTGATAAAATTTAGTCGATTGTTTTATTAGTATTTTCCTTTATTGAACTTGCTATTTCATACAGAAATAGACTCAAGTAATCGTCGAGGCTTTGATTAATCTAATATAATTTTCTTGGGAGTGTGTTTGTTGTTTTCTTTTGTTATAGGCCAGTTTAAACGTATGTTTATTATAATCATTAATACAAAAATAATATATAAGACAAGAGCTATATTTTTTGTTTATTTTTTTGTATCCGGATCCCTGAGTATAGTTAATGAATGTACTGGAACGTATGGATGTATCTACAAAACATTTACCTATATATAAAACATCGTAGTCTAACTTATATCTAAGCTATGTATATATAACAATACATATATCTAGCCTTTTATCTATATTAAGCATTATACATAATTAAGATATATGTATTGTTTTATTTCCGAACATTACAAGTAACTTCATAAAAATTATTTCTACATATATATATGAATAAACTATAAATGTATCAAATCCGTATAATATTTAAAGTAAAAATATTTATTAACGTTAAGCATACATAAATATATAACTTAAAAATTCAACATTGACAGGGCTCGAAACTGTGACCTCAGGAATACAAGGTCTACAGGTCAGTCGAGTGTTGTTACCTGTCTTCATGAAAAATCATATAAAACCGACATAGTAAATATATTTTTTATAGATATAATATATATCCAGATTGAAGCTAAGAATGCGATTGGCTAGATCACTTTAAAGTCTTTCCTGCACTCAGCGGGATCCGACTGCAATAAGTAAGTACAACACGCGACTCATACAAAACTAACGTATGTATATTTAAAACTAACATTTTCACTATTTTTATAACATTTTCATGTGTAAGTAAAGGCTGAAACATTATGCCTATATTAAATTGTAAATAAATGTGAAAACACCTTGTGGAGAAAGAACGAAAGTAAATTAAGAACAGGTCGTTTAGTTCCGTATTCTTTAATAATGATAGAAAATGGCGGAATTCTAGAAGAAAGTCAATTGGGCTACTTTTTAACGAAAGATGCAAAATCTATACCACGCCCATACACAAACCAGAGAAGACTCCAAAACTACAATATGAGTTTTATTGGTAGGTAATATATTTTTATTAAACTATATATAAATGTGAAAAACTTGAAAACGTATGTTGTTAAAAAGCTTAAATCCTTTAAAAAACATCAAACATATTTTTAATAAAACTATATTTTTTAAACGACTCAGAAGCCAGTACGGTTAGAGTTAATAAAAAAAATGATATTAACATTCCTTTGACACTTACCAGTTGTCTTTGCGTTGCTTTTAATTGTTGCTCGATGAAATTGATTGAACTTAAATCTAAATAAATATATTTTTTTGGTGATAATAAACGCAGTACAAAGTTACTTTTTAATACTCTATACTTTAAAACATTCTATATATCTAATTAAAAAGTGCAAGAAAAAATTATGCTTAAAATAATATGATTTTATATAACCATATTTTTATATATAATTGACGCACCACGTTGTTTGTGTTACGACGGTTGTGCTCTTTTTGATCTTAATTCTTTGTTAGGTTTTCATTTCCTATATGAGACAAATGCATAATAGAGGAATTTGTTAGGAGCTTTAAATACTGTGTTAGTGAGTGCTTTGGCACAGTTGAGTTAAATTTATTGTATAACTGTGATTCTACTTTATATTATATTAATTAGATTTTAGTAATATTTTGTATCAAAACACTGCTGAAAAGAACTGTTACTTTCTTTTACTATAACATATTAAAATATATGTCATTTCAGAGATATTTTATATGTACGTATTAAAAACGTTTCAATATTAAGTTACAAACATTCAAAAAGTGTTGAGAACTTATATCTATCAATCTCCATTTTAAATGTATGTATATTTTATATTATAAACTTATAATGAAATGCTTCTGAACTAACAACAGTTTCATACTCTAGATTCACTTTAGTATTATCAATTCAATTAGCGATCCCCAATAATAGACTGCATAAAATCGCCCAGAGCTTTGAGATATAATTTCATCCATACATTTTATGAACTTCAAATTTCATCCATACATTTTATGAACTTCAAAACTTTTAAATTTATTCCGTTGTGCTATCTTAAAGCCATTTTATCGTTTAATAATTCAACATCCGATATATACAACTCGAGATACAATGCAACACAAAATTTGGTTTATTTGACATTGTATTGACTTATGAAGAGAAAATTTCATGAATTTTTAAATTGTATGTTATATTTTTATTCATCAGCACTCCGTTTTGAACTAACTTCAGTTGAACCTTTTTAAAACGAAACAAACTGTAATTCTGTTAAGACGAACAAAAATTCAATAAATATATCTAAAAATAAAACTCGTTATTTTGCTTTACCTTAAATAAAAATTGGCACTTCACGTCCTAACACTAAAAGGGTCATACCCTAATTAGACTCTTTCTTGTTCCAGACCCTGAGTGAATTAATAATGCATCTTATTTCGCGAACCGACCACCTGCTTTACTTTTATTGTATGAACCGTATATTTCATACACCTCTGCGAACTTAATTAAATGAATGTTTTTATTGTTCTCATACAATAATAATAATATATGTAACATATACAATATATATTTATATAATTAATATGTATTGTAATTAATGTTTTTAAGTAGTTTCATAATATTTATTCTATATAAAATAAATAGTATACATATGAACAATATTATAAAAACTTATAAAGAAGAGTAACAAAATAGTACAAGAAATATACAACATTCCAAACAAATTGCTACAAAATTGCTCCTAATAGTATTTCAATCTAGTTACAAATGAAACCTGCCAAGACCGTTATATCAATTCATACAACATTTAAGTTGTATGAAATACATTACAATATAACAATTTAATTAAATCACATACAGTTTAATAAGCATCTTATCCAAGGCTTCAACTGAGATTGTTAAAACTTACTCTCGTACAACGTGTGATACATCGAAACGTGAAATCTACGTAAGAACATTTCAGCTTTCGATCGCGAACTAGAACCCCGCCTCAGTCGAAAACTCATTTTCACATAAATATTATTCCATGTATAAACCAATATTTTCCTTTCCATCCTATTACTTGTTATTTGAACACATTTAAAATGCTGCATTTCTTACTTTTACGTCTCATTTTAAAGTAAACGTTCTGTATTTAGAATATATTATGCCCTTTGTATTTTACTGTTTTTATAATGTTATAAAGCTGTTTGTTGGTTTGTAAGTACTAGTTTAAAATAACTAGACGGATTTGAAAATTTTATCTAATAGGCAGGTTCATATAGGCTATCTAGCATAACTACAGTTTCTAGTTATCTTAGTAATATTTAAAATCGTAAAATTTCGAGTGGAACCGCGAGTAACCGCGAGTAACGATAGCAGACAAGAACCAAAATAATCTCAAAAAGTTCAAACATTCTTAAAAATTTTGTAACTTTATTTCAGTCTTCTAACATTGATATTTACAAATAAGTTTTGCTTTATAAACAAATTCTTAGGCGCTTGCTTCCTTGGTACATTTCTCAAATTACTACAACGTCAGTTAACCCTTCATTAGCGGGTCGGGTGTACCCAGATCTATTTGAAAGGCGGTGTTCTCGAGACGGATCTAATTTGTTTCTTTTCAAGCACGGTTCTTCCCATCCACGAGCTGATTGCGTTGGGTTATTTTTCACTCAACTGTTTGTTAGTAATTTGTTTAGGTATTGAGACCTTTGGAGGGAAATGTTTTCTTGAAATCAACGTAACGAACTACTCTTTTTTGGTTTCTCCCTCTTTCTCCACCCTGCTTGATAATCTTTTACGCGAACCAAACATTTGTTTATGATCCGTACATACATTACATTTTACCGATTTCAAAAACAAATGAATTGTCAAATTAGAGATAACAATAAAAATAACCAAACCTTATAATATTAAATTTTCCTTTTATCTAAAGTATGCGTCAATCTAAAGATGAAATATCAAAGACTTCATTTCTCTGCCGAAACAGATCACTGAAGCTTTTGCTACTCTCTTATAATACAAATATACCACAAAATACTATTAAAGAGTTTCAAGTTAAAAAATAATAAAATATTAAAATATACATTAAAAATAAGATACCAAACTAAAAACGTTCACATAGTCTAAGTGTAGAAACAATTAGATAAATAATTCACCCAATAAATACTCGTACTGAAATTATGGACAACAATTAAAGAAAAACATACAAAACACGTTTCAAATATTTTATTACGAAGCTATGTAAAATATATTGGGATTTAAATAATGACATTCGATTTCCATTCTTTATTTCACTTTGAAGTATATTCCTTTGATTTATTATATTTCGTTAACATCAAATTCCACATAAATCAGACAAAAACACACAGAATTGGATTACAAAATAAAATACAACGACAAACCCACCCTTAATTTAAGTGAGAGTTAAGTATAACGTAAAAAGACCTAAACGTACTGTGTCACCAAACTTACGTAGTGATGTGATATCCTGTTTTTATGAGCTTAGACAGGTCTTAGATTTCAATTTTGAGCTACATGTTGAAGTTACCTTATTCTGAGAGTACTTATAGTTTTAGCTTTACATAATATATATAATTATAAATTGCAAAGGATATTTTAATTTTGTTTCTATATTAATATTTTAAAAGCTATATAATCAGCTAATATATAGTATAATTATATTTATTTTAATTATGATTGAAATCTTTCAATTTGTAATACAAGAAATATATTTATATACAGAAACCTCTCTAATAAAAAATATATTAGATAAAAGTTAATCAAATCATAAGACAATGTTACACCTAATACACCGGATAGGCAAACCGTAAAACCAAATGAAGCATTTATCTTAATAAAGCTGAGTATGATTTTTATAACGCAAGGAGAGTAAAAGGTAATAAACTCTCCTTTATTACGTCGGTGAGTCGTAAACTTTAAGTCTTATTGTTACTATTTTTGGGAAAATTGTTAAGTTGAACATATATTGAGTTCAAATGCCTCGTGATAAGAATTATATAAAAAAGGGAAAGTTTAAAATTACACATTTGTGATAACGTTCTATAGCTAAAGTATTGATAAGTTATATATTTTAATACTGTTTTGATATATTTATGTAAAAAATTACAATAAGATTTAGTTTTTAAAAATAAATAAGAACTAGTATACAGGTATAAGGAAGATATAAATATTAATGTAATACATGCATCAGTACAATTGCTTCAATGTGTATACCTAATCTCTGTATAAGTAAACTTCTTCTTCATGAGAAATAAATATCTCTAAATTCAAACTTAACTGAATTGTGATTTTTTTATTTTTAACTAGCAATGACGTCACACAGTCAGATATAGTCGGTAAAAAAATTATGATAGACTAATCGAACAAGACTTATCAAAACCAACAGAACGTTTGGTCTATGGTTTCGGTTTATTGTACTTGGTTTGGTTATGGTTTAAACAAATCCTCAAAAGAAAACAGCTTTAACTCAAACAAAATCTGACCATTGATAGAGCACACATTACGAAGCCAAATAGAAATGTTCATATCAACGACACTCCCACTGGTTAAAAGGTCGAATTAGTGCCTCTTCAGTAACTTGTTTGTTTATTTTTCATAGCTCTTATGTCTAACGCAATAAAGGTGATTTTAGTAACTTGTAAAACTTTATCCCTAACTGAAGCTTGTACCTACTTGTTGCGAAGTTACTGCTAATTACCGACACCGACTTTGTATTTCTCAGTTTCGCTGTGGGCAGAATTAGGTACGAGGTGAATGATTTATTTATTTACTTTGCTGGGTTAGAGAAATCAGTCATCATCTTGTATATTTAGTCGAGGCATCGAGATATTTCAAGGTTTCAATACTGAAATAAAGTTACTGTTAAACTTAGGTAAGATGGTAAAATGTGAGCAGAAATCACAATATTTTTTAATATTGTAAGACAGATCTATCTGTCTGTCTGCCGTTTCGTCGTGTAATTTGAAAACCATTAAGTATAAAACAATATTTTTTATTACTTTTAAACAATAAAACTGAAAATTTTACCTTCTATTATTTATACCACCAGACGGAATCAGGAATAAAAGCTAGTTAACAAAATACCAAGAATCTAACAACCTGCTCGACATTTTAATAAAGTATCTTAGAGGTTGAATAAAAGATATAATATTTTTCTATCTGTCTTTATACAGAGGTACTTCTTGTACTTCAACGAGGCTCGCGAATTCCATTACCAGATGAATAAACAGTAGTCTTACACTTGAAACTTGTACTCATTTTGAACATGGTTCTGGCCTTCATTTCTTACAATAACTCAAGTGAAAACGGAATTTACCTACGTTTTTATAAAATCATTTTAATTTTTTAGGCCAATAAAATAATATTTGCCACCTTTTTTCCTCTTAATAAAAAAATATATTATAGTTTTATTGACACAAATTACGAATTTAGAAAAACTGTCTCGTATATAATCCACTTTAATGCTGAATGACGTACTGTTTTGGAGCACAGCACTGTGTCTACTTGCATATACTTACTATATTTTATTATATTTTATATATATATTACTATATTTTATTTTTTGTTTTTGTTTTTTATTCGTTTTTATTAGGATTAGGTAGATTGTGTTTTATTTCTCCAGTTTTTTAATAATATTTCTAAAGTAATTCTTTTATGTGTAACTGTGCTGTGGTTTGTGTAAATAAATCTTAAATATATGGGGTGTTAATCCCTAAGGTTTTTTAATTTCTAGTTAAAACTAGTTTTTAGGCCACCACTATTGTCTATTTAAACAAACCTAGTTCGTCACTAATTAAGGTTTTTGTAATGACGTTGTTAAAACTCTACAACCGCTATTCACGGAACTGGAAAAATATATTCCGTAAGTAATAAATATTTTTTTTATTTTAATGAACGAAATATTTGACTTTTTACTCGTAAGTTCATTAGTAAGTCAAGGTTTAATTCATGATATACCAATTGAACCCAACGACATTATTAGGTGTACATATTTTGAATCCAGATTATTTGTTACTACACCTTTTTGCTAGTAGACCAGTTATGGCCGCGATTACGATAAATTTACAACTTAATTATATTCTTAATTATATTATCAACTATTTTTTGTTAATAATACTGTACATGTAGTATCATATAGTTGCAAAATTTTTTGATTTTGCAATGTTTACATTCAAGATACTTGACATTTGTTACCAGAGAATATACCACTAGAGTATTTGTTGAGGCCAACCCGACCCTAAGCAAATAACACAGTCTAAAACTGCTTCTACGTCTGTGGTAGTGAATAATCTTTTAAAAAATCTTCATAGCGAATTATACTTTAAGATTATGACATAGGGTCGATATTCGTTACTCTTTAGTATGAAAGGCCGGAACTATAAGAGGGATCGAATAAAAAAGATGAAACCATTTATCATAGTAGTGCTCGCATAAAAACAACCCGTTCATAATTTAGATATAAATAAGGAAGCTTGAAGTTAATTGAAGTAACCACTGGTATTCTATATGTTTTGGGATACTTATATATAACGACCACTATTGTAAAAGACGATGAAATAATACTACTCTATTGAATAAATCAATTAATATATTCTATGACAGCACCACACTTTCAACTCCAATTAAAAACGTCCTCACAAAAAAACAATCTATCCCTATTAAGAACAGCCGTCGCGTTCAGAGTCAGAAGGATTCATTTATAAGTTGATATTCTCAATTAAAAGCCAAAGGGACGGCGTGAAGAAAAATTACTCAATTCGACGAGATACTTTACAGGTCATTACTTTTCCAGATTGGACCCGCTGGGTAAACTCATGGTTTCAAAATGCTTTGGGCGTTTCGAAGTTCTTTGGCGATAATTGAAAGCGGCACTTAATTTCACGTATGATCGCCCCCAGGGTAGTGGGTCTCTCCCCACTACCCCGGGGGCGATACTTTTATTTCAAATAAAATTTACAGCTCATCTGGCGAATTTTAGACATATAAACACCATATGTTTTTTCTGATTATATTTTTAATGTAAGTGCTGAAAATGGATTTAAATATTTTAAAAATGCTGGGATCCATAAATAACATTGAAGTAACGAAAAAAAGTAACAAACCACAAAGAGCGACGTGTAAAAAGGTCTCGTTAGCAGCATCCGCTCGTCCCATATTGAGATGAATTATCCACCAGATAACGATAGCTATGCCGACTGTATAAAACGGAATCGTCTATTCTGATACAGATTTTTAAATGACTACTACCAATTAATTATATCTTTTTAATCTCACTCATTTCTAAAGCTTAATTTTTATCTTGAGTTTATGAATTACAAAACAAACTTTTATTCAGTAGAATATATTTGACAATCCTTTATGAAACCGAAATAAGTTTAGATATTTCAATGACTCAATGATGAATGATATCAATTGTCAGTGAGATAAAAAATCAAATATACATATTCAAGAACTTTTTAGTACTTAGAACAACAATCTTCCTCTATTTAAAAATATATTAAAAGTAATTTTGACTAAATTTAATGTTCTCAGACCGTGTAACAAAAGCACCCTTATGACTTAGTTAGGAAACAAGGTTTAGGATTACTAACCAAATGGATATCCCAGACCAAGAACACCAAAATGTTAAGATCTAACACCGAATCGAATCTTGAGTGTGGGCAAATTGAAAACAGTCGTCGGCTCGTTAATCCGTCTCCATTTATCTTCATTCTACCTTTGAATAGAATTGCCGGCGACGTTTTCCGCAATTCAAACGATGGAACTACTTATTATTTCGAGCAGTTCAAGCTTAACGATTTGGAGCGAGTACACCTGCTTCTTTGAGAAGCTCATGGAGTATCTATCTATAACCATTGAGCATATAACTCGAGAAAATTTATACGATTTATATTCGAAATATTTTAATTCCAGCTCTATCGCAATAAAACGAGGGACACATATGGATCGCATGTAAAACTATTACCACAGTGTTAAATAGAAAAGACTAATCATTGAAATCTAAACTAACAGCACAAAAAATTTTGAATATATAAACTCTAAACTCTGTAAATTATGAATAATTTTATAAATATACTACACAATAACTGCATTAGTTTTAGTAATTCCTAGTTTTTGTCAAAAGTATGAACCACAGATAAGACTAGATTAAAGTCAATTAATTAGGCGTTATCTATTACAATAATGGTGGATTCAGACAGTTATCCCATAGGATGCGCACAATTACGATAATGCAACACAATGACGCACTGACTGAAATATCTATACTTGATTTTGCAACTGTAAATTATAAGCTACAGCGATCGTACGTTGTGACCGACCGAGTCATTTGAAAAACGTTAAAAAGAGGTTTTTGTTAAAACTATATATACAAATCGTCATCCAATAAAAACGAATTCATAACATACAATATATGCAGAATAAAAAAATTCAATATTTGCAGAAAGAAATATTAAAATGCGGTTGATCTATTTAGATGTATATTTGAATATAATTTTAGTTAATTTAATTTAATTTTATACAAATTTTTACATAACTCATTGTGCAGTGTTATAAACTACTGATTATATAACATCGTAATAATTATTGAGCTGAGCGAAGCTCTTTACCGGTCAACTCGATCAAATTTTAGTCCGCTATCTTCTTAATCAATTTTGAACCAGGTGCTTATCACATGCCGGCCTATACAGATAGATTTTGAATAAAAATCTAGTAGTAGATTAAGAGTATTGTGAAAGTTATTTTATTTTTAATTAAAACGATCCATTTCACGCGCAGATGGTAAATTTATACTCAGAGTGACATATGATTATTTTGTTGTTAATTGGGAAAGTCGTATGAAGCAAAAGTTTTCATGATATATTTTTCGTTCAGCTTTTTCGGTTTGCCAGCATTCAAACAATTCTAATAATATATCAGACAAACGAGAGACTACACAAATTGCTAACAATAATAATGGTGGGTATAAAATATAGTAATCGCTCTCCGCTTATAAATTACAAGGGCATAAAGCACGCTGCCTTTGTCCCGTCCTTTGTTGGTCACAGATGATCGCGCGTGAGTGGTGTACAAAGCAATGCTTAGTCGGTTTGTCGTATCCGCCGGTTACCTTTTGATTGACAGAGTTTAAGTATAATGTGTATTATTTAAGATTTTATTTTTATTTTTATTGTCTTTAAAACAACATTTTATATTGTTTGATTAATTGTGTGATCGTGACTCTTTTATTTCCTGGTTATTATTTACTACAAAATATGTATTAAAGATATATTTTAAATTAAGGTAAAAAGCTTTAATTAATTTTGTTTTCGGAGAATCTCTACATAAATAGGCTTGATGTTGTGAGTCATAACTTCAGGTCATAAATGTCAGGGATAATATTTTAATGATATAATTAACCTAAGGCCTATATCTACGTATTTAGACATAGAACATCGCTTAAATTTAATTAAAATAAAAAAAAGTGTGAAATGAGATTTTAAATGACATTAACAAACCAAAGATGACAGTCCCATAATATTGTGTTAAATATTCCACAGTAGAGCAATCGACTCTATCAGACAACCCGAAATCAATTAGCCTGTACACACAGAGCCCGGAGAACAATTTATGTGTGTGCGTAAATGATTATGTGTGTGCAAAGGTGATTGTGACTGAGTGTTGTCAAACAGAGTGTTCAATAATACTTAAAAATGGAAACCATCTCAAATAAATAAACATTATATAAGAAATATTTTATATCTTTATTTGTTAAGCAAGTCTCATCATTAAGTGATATATATATATATATATATATATATATATATATATATATATATATATAGCAGTTATCTGTGTGAACATGCGACTTTAGTGCCCATCATACTATGAAGTTGCTATACAAAGAACTAATTTTACAATAACACTGAGTAAACCGAGCTATACTACACTCGGTATCTTATAGCCACCTGACAGTAGGAAACAAAAAATTGATATTTAATATATAAATATAATAAAAATGTATATATTATATCTTATCATAAAATGTACATACCTGTAATTTTTATTGTATGAAAAACATTAAAATTAATAATTATAGTAATTCCTTATTAAAAAAAGCAATTAACGTACTGCTGTATATAAATACACCGCTCACATCGCTAACGAAGGCAAAAGTAACTGAAAATATAAAGCATCGAGTTCCTTGAATGTAGACCCTTTTATAATTATTAAATGACTTACTCGTCTCAAATATATTTTTAAATTAAATTTTCGAAGTAAATAATACATCATTAAAAAAAATAATCATTGAACACAAATCAGTTATTATATCTGATATACCTTAAAGCATTTGTTTAATTTAAAAAAAATCTAATGGAAATTATAAAAATATATTTTCTTTATTATTATTAAAAATAAGAATTCAATTTCTAATGTGGAGTATAAAACAGTTAACTTTAAGACTGCAGACCTGAAGAACATCAAGTCGTTCCTAATCCTCAGCGGGTAGTAGCGTGCTGAATTTATCGACCGCACTACACTCTTTCATACGAACACTTCAATGACCCATACTTTCAAAATAACCAACATATTATACTCAAAATATAAACTATATTTTTCTTTATACTATTATTTTCATTTTTTCAAACTTAACCGTATATCTTTATATGTTAAAGTTTACGACGCTTGTAAATAAAGATATATTTTACTACGTGTCTTTCGAATATTCATGAGAATATTTACGGTCTGTGGCACATAAAGAGGAGTAAAGCTTCTAAATATTATAATATAACTTTTTATCAACATCATGGTCATTGCAACACCAGTTATGCTATTAATACTGATAAGGCTTGTGGCACACTGCCATGCGAGGCTCACGAAATTGTTGAATAACTTCGTCCTGAACTTAAATCTATAATAAATAAAATATTTCCATAAATATTGTTATGTACTCCATATTATTTAAACTTCAATAGGCTCTATTCAACCTTTATAACTAAAATTTTTTTACGGATTAAAATCAGCACGGTCAGATGTTTTAATAAAATTTCTAAGTTATTGAAATACAATTGAAATAATTCTCTGGATAATTTAAAAATAACTGAGAAAGTTTTCAAACTATAAAAAATACAAAGAATAAAAACTAGCGCTACGTATTTAATTTTTATTGTAAATGCTTAATTTTTTATTTTATATCTTTAAGGTCAGTAAAATTTGTCTTTTTCTTTAGGTAAATATGTGTTTTTGTGTCCAATATTGGATATACAATTTCGTTGAATATCATATATATTATGAATAATTTTATAAATAATTTGATGACATCGTATATATAAGATGTCATCAAATTATTTATTAATTTTAATTACAAAATAAGAAAGTCATAAAAATATTATGCAGAATAGTAAAGAGTACGATTTAGTTAGATTTACCAACAGAAATAAAATGAACTGACAAATTATTATTATGCAATAAAAAGGTTTTTTAGTTTAGCATCGAGAATTGACAGTAAAACTGGGAAGCATTATTATAAGAAATCAAAATCTACAGAAACTTGAACAAAACTAAATCTTTATATTTATATTTTTTTATCTACATTTTATCTAAATCCAAATACAAAATACCGGAGCTACAAGATAAAAAAATATCATAAAATATTTCGTTCCAATTAAAAGCGGTAATATTTATAGGATCCCGACTTATATAACCTTTTAAAAGCCTGAAGTAATTACCTATTTTACAAAACCTGTACAGCCACAGACACGCTTTTACCAGAGCTCGTACTGACTCCTTACAAGCAAATCATTACCTTACAGAAATAACTCCTATCAATACGAATAAGAAGATATTAAAAATAACATCAGAAAAACTACATTAAACTGCATTAATATATTTTTTTTAATTTGGATGAAATCCAAAACATTTATGTTTCTACAAATTATACAATATTTTAACATAAAAAATATCGACGTCAATATATTATTAATGGAAAAAAAATAGGATTTAATATAAATATTTGTATCATTTTCGTGTATATTTTTATGGCGAACGAATAAACCGTGTGTATATTTTTAATCATATCCACATTGAATATTAATAGAGCTCTATCCAATAAACCACATATCAAACCTCACTTCTAAAAACAATCACTATAAAAACAAAAAAAAAATAATACAGGAATAATTAAAAAAGTTTTATGAAAATACGCTTTCCAAAACCATACACGTATACACAAGCACATTACATCTAAGTACGTTGTCACACACTGTATTGACTACGGCGTAGAGCGTGCGGTCTACGCGACGAACGTCGTAGCACTGACGCCCGCCCGTAGCCCGTAGACTCGCGAGCTCACTGTTTCAATGAACTGCTTTGTTTCCCGGTGTCATTGAAAGAATCATTTTCTTACACAAACTAACACCAACTTTATAAATTAATAAAGTGGATGTTTAATAAAAAAATTAAAATAACGAATAAAAATATTAAAGCTATAAAACAATTATTTATATAAAGTTGTACTATAGATGTAGTCCATAATTTTAAATTCATAAATTAAAATGCGTTTTATAAAAACATATTTTTTGTTTATCTTTATTACAAGCCACATTGTTGACGGTTGTATCGTAATCTCGCTAATTCCTAAAAACTCTAGAAAGAAAGATTTGGCTGTCTAAATGAAATATGTTCGTAGTGACAACTTAAGATCCGCCAAATAAACGAACCATCTGTTTTCATATGGTTTGACGGTATTTATAAATTTCGTTTTTATTTCTTTATCTATTTTTTATTAAATATTTTATTTAAAGTTATATAAAAGTGAGTCAGTCAATAAAAAACAAATAACATGTATTTGACGTAATAATCGATAAACAAATTCAAACTTTATCAATTTTAATATTTATATAAGCAATACAAATATTACACACAAATAAATATGCTATAGACTTTATAAATATTTAACTAGTTAGGATTATTATAAACATAACATTATCAATGATGTCATTTCTAATATATTCTTAACTCTATAACTTAACAATCTTAGTCAACTGCGGTCGGCTGGATACTTTGCTCGCGGTTTCTCACTAACTACGATTGAGACTTTCACCAAAATAAATGTTCAATGCATTATATATCTTGTGTTAAAGGTTGTAAGATTCATTATAACTATTATTAGCACTGATGTATATATTAATGACTCCGTTTAAAACGTCAATGTCAGAAAAATAGGATACTATTCTGTTTCGGAGTAACGACTTCTGTTGAATGCCGTTAAACGTAAAGTGGTCTTAGAAAGCGCTAATGAACTTTGTTTGAACTTCTTTCATATAAACTTGATAATCATATGAGATATAAAAGTATGAGAAAACTTACGAACAAGTTTTTATATAAAAAAATGCTACAACTTGTAAAAATCAAACAAACAAAATATATAAAACTATTTATATATTACCTACATATATTAATATTATATCAAAAAGAGGATTTTTAATTTTATAATAGTTACATGGCCGTTTCACGGAGATGACATTTAGGAAACTTCATGACATTTTTAACTTATCGACAAATATACGTTTTTTTGCACTGACCATTGAATTACACCATCAATCATATATAGGAACAAACTAGATTTTAAATAGTGATAGCAAAAAAATTGATTAGAATAACTAAATAAAATCATTTACATTGAATTAAAGTATTCTAACTATAATAACGGTATATTAGGAATTTGTATATAAGAATTAAAATCTCATAAGAGTGACAGAATTAGAAAACACAAAATAGACCGAGGACACAGCTAGGTTCAGTCGTTTTTGTCAGCGGCTTCCTCAAAGATACTTATGAAAAAATAAACTAAGACAAATAGAGAAGCTGCGATTCGTTGTATTCAAAATTCGTGAAATAATAATTAAATGCCGCATTCATTGTAGGTTATTTCATTTATATTTTAAGAACGACTAAAATAAGTCTTTGCGAGTCCCATAAATTTTGTAATCCGAAAAGGCAAGACGCGATTTTATATCGCTAAAGCCAGTTAAGCCCTTATTGTGCGGTTAAATAAGAACGAGTAAAAAAATTTTATTCAGAGAACTTTATTATTTTAGTTTACTAAATTATGCATGTACATTTTTAATTTTCATTTAAAAATATATATTACATAAAAATATTACTCCTGTGCCAGAAGATTCCGATCTTCCATAACAATATAATTATAACAAAATAAATTAATTCTTAAATTAAATATTACAGACTTAAATTTGTATGTATGTATGTGTGTGTGTGTATGTATGTGTGTGTGTGTGTATGTATGTGTGTGTTCGTGAAATGTAAAATCAAGTCATAAAACTCAGAAAAAACTCAACTTCCTCATACAACAACAAATGAAAACATATATAGACATAATAAAATGAAAACAATAAATACCGTTAAGAAAACAGTAATTTAGAATATTAATAGGGAACAAAACGTAAGCTTAATTCAAATAAAGAAAAACAAAAACAAAAAAAAATTATGTAAGATAATGATGTCTCATTCAAGGTACAAAATATTATTTGTTTTGAAGCAATACCACAGTCATTTATAAATACATTCAATGATAAAACATTCGTTTATCCATTCGTTCGTCGAATGTATTCAGAAACAGCTATAATAATAGTTATAACGTAGAATCAACGTTCAAACCAATATGCTAAATGTATAATGCACATAATAATTAATGTGGTTCAGGTGTTTGTACGTCTAAGCTGTTATAAACCTTTTGATAGACCGTCATGAGGTCTGATAATTAGATCGCTCACTAAAGGGTCAGTATCAATAACTATGAATATTTTGACAGTCCTTCAAATTAGCATGTTTCTGACATTTTCAACGTTTATTACAAAAGTTAGGTCAATTCATTAAAATACTTAGAACTTTGTTATTTTATTGATTTGATAAGATGTCTTTTGAAAACATTAAAGGTAATTTGAATCGTTTTTCTAATCAAACGAATCTAGCACAATACTGAAAAGAAACATTTGTATAGAAACATTTCTTTTAAAGGTAATTACAATAAAACAATAAAATTACGTGAAAAGAAACTTTACTTCAAAGAAACCAATTTATTGTTTCCAACTTTATTATTAAATCGATACGTCAAAGTACATTTCCCTATATAACTTTAACATCCATAATAAAAACACCAGCATCAGAAATAAAAAAAAAAAATTATTAAGTTAATAAAAATGACTTTAAACGTACACACAAACAAACACTTCACCTGACGCACTTTTAAGTGCTGACATATATACATGATTGGTATATTCTAAGTATAAAGTTTCGACCACAACATTAACAAAATAGAAAAAAATTAAAATGTCATCACAAAACGATATGAAATTAAATTCCTTTACTATATCCACATTATGAATCACCCCTTCCTTTTATAAAATGTCCGCTTTGCTACAATATAAAAATAACATTTACAATAACACCGTACGAAAATACAGTCGTTAATAGTATCAGTACCTTACAAAAGCAATTGGTTTACATCTTTCCAACGTTTGTCCAACACACTGGTCCAAAACACAAACTCAAAGTTATCATCGGTACGAGGACTGAAATAAAATTGTCCCACTTGCGAGCACATGCGACAAAAATTATAACTACGACAGTGATAATAACAGTATCTTTTATTGCCTTATGCTAAAATAACCTCCTAAAAATGTACTATTATCTCCATTGAAATATAAATATACATTTGAGCACGTACGCTCCAAAAAACATATGTAAAAGACATAATGTCTAATACGCATTAAATTTATAGATTTAGTTAACGACGATTCTTTATCTACAAAAACAATAAATAATTTTTTTCATTATTAACTCCAAACTCTTCAGATTTATAAAAAATTCGAACTATAGACTGTTTTTTTAAATGGTGTTTTGATAACTCTAATATAATTAAAACCATATCTGAGTTAATCAACAAAGATCTCTGTTATTAAGAATGGCTCAGCTTCGACCAAAAGACAATAGTTTGCGATTTATAATTAACAACAATAAACATTATTAAATACACAATCTAATTAGTAAGATTCTAACACAGACGGCTAAGTGTTCGTGTATCAATTTCTTTACTCAACTAGACTCCGTAGATAATCTCACAGAATGCAAGAAGCCTTGCAGCAAGCATTCACCTGCCACCGACATCTTCACTTAGCCGTGGATAGTGTCAAGTATATTTGCTCGTCATCCGACACCTAGCCATTCAAGTCGAAGTGGGGTTTATATTCCATTTTATATAAAAATATGATAAAAAATAAAGTATATATCATGTGTAAAATTATAGCTGATACAGATATAACTTAAATATGTTAACATATTCTAAAGTCCTTAATATAATAATCTTGCAGAAGCCATTAAGCGATAAAAGGCTTAAAAGTCGTACTAAGTGTAATTCTAACGCGTTTGCTTCAGCCACAATTACACTCTCACCCATATCTGAATTTGCTTTTGAACAATAAAATCGTATTAAAATGGCATAATTACCTCTTAATGGCTCAAGAATGTCGCACATGAACAGCGTGTAGCTGAAACTTTTTGTTATTAGTAGATAAACATATTGAAAATATACATATCTAACAATAATATTTATATATTATTATCAGAAATGGATATTATCAAACAGATAAGCCTGAATTATTATTTTTTAATTTTAATAGAGTTCCTTGACAATGTTAGCCTAGCCTGTAAGTATAAAACTCCTAAAATTTTATTGTAGAACCCACTTAAACCACAAACTTTAAAATAATAAAACCGTTGATCCATTTAAAAAATATTAGTTAATTAACAAATCCTAACCCATACTATAGATATATATAAAAATAAGCTAAAAGATATATAACAGAAAAACAATTTTAATATACATCATAAGGGTATATTTTTAAAAAACCAATACGTAGCTCGTAACATAAATAAAATGACCTAATAACTATCTATTCTCGAAATACCTTAAACATGAAGAGATAATATTTATAATATATATAATAAGTATAATGTTCATATGATTCAATCCAACCGGATGCAAGCGGAACTGAAAGGCGTAATACAATAACCACTTCTGATTTATCTCGCTTCAAAGTTAAATTGATTTTAAATTTACTTTAAATAACCAATAACCAACCTATTAATGAAATAAGATTATGGCGGAACGCATGAATGACGGTAAATTATTAATAAATTAATATTTTATCTGCTGTTGTATATTTTTAAAACAATACATTCAGTTCAGCTATTAAAATTATAAATCCATTAAAAATTATTTAAAAATAAACCAAAATGGAGATTAACTTTCTTATTATATCATAAGAATTGTTCTATGTAAATGGAGGACAAACGAGCTTTCAGGCCACTGGTGAAATGTGATCACCGCCGCTCACGAACTCTTGTAACATCCGAAGATTCACAAAAGCGTTGCCAGCCTTGGAGGTAGAGGAACGCCTTTTTTGAAGGTACCCATGTCGTATCGATCTGGAAACACCGCCGAAGGAAGTTTATTCCACATCTTTGTGGCACATGAAAGAAAGGTCCTTGAAAACCGCACAGTAGAAGACACATTTTCTATTATGTATTCTTGGCAAAGTGTGAGTCTACCATGATAATAAGATACTCATAATCGACTAGCATATATTAAGAACCACTTTGTTGTATTGTAGAAAAAACATCAACAATGATAAAATACATTCCAGTCTTCTTCTAAAAAATTATAACAAAAATAATTTTTCAGTAACAATTAAAAAATCATACAATTATCTTTCTAACTTCAATAAACTTTATTAAATAGAAGTCATGTATTCTATTAGATGATAATATAGTAAGGAATATATATAGTAGTATATTGTAACTTAATTACTTCTAGTAACAAGTGGATTAAGAATTCAGTCTCACAATGCAACTGTGTTACAATAACTATAAGAGTACGTTATAGTCTATATAAGTCAAAAACTGTCATTCATGTTAACGTAATTCTTCAAAACTACCATTAACACGAAGAATTCCAGGTCTCACAATGCAACTGTATCATACTAACTATAACAGTACGTTATAGTTTACATAAGTCAGAAAAAACGTCATTCATGGTAACTGAATTGCTCGAAACTACCATTATCACGTAAAGAATTCAAGGTCTCACAATGCAACTGTGTCACACCAACTATTCTTATACTCTACTATGTTATAGTTTATACAAGTCAAGGTACTCAGACTCGAGCACTTTATATTATGACCTCGCTAAAATATTCAAAGAATCTATTTTATTTTATACCGTAGATAATGCAAGTCATAATAAGTAATAACGTTTACTCTTGATTCTGAGGGTACAAGGCGATTCATCTTATAATGCGTCATATTTGAAATTTTATCTATTCCTTCGATAAAAGCTGCTCTCACATATTGCTTGCTGAATAAAAAATAACGTAAATTTAAAATAAGAGCAGCCATAAACAATGATAATATATTATAAAACATCTGTGCGTTCGAGAAAACTCGTTCGTTCTTTAAATATTGATGAATCGTTTATCATGTACATTGTTCTAGTATCTACAGTAAATACGAGTGACTATATAAATATAAGTCTTATTGCTGTCCTTGTATATATTGATTCTGTATCTGTATATCAACATTTGTAGGAGTTTACCTTTGATGAACTGTGAGTAGATTTGTGGTATCGCAAATCATGTAGTCAATTTAAGATTTTATAAATATTACAAATGTTCGGTTATTTACAGAAACATTTGTGAATTAAATAGAATATTTTATATGTTACAATATTTTCATATAATTTAATGTAGTACCGAAATAAAACAGATTAAAATTAAACGCAGGCTTTCACAAAGAGATTAATATAAGCTTTAAAAATATCTATGAATATTCAATATTAGTCGTGAAATATTTGCAAATATTTGTTTTAAATCTACAAGCATAATAATGGATTATATTTGATCACAATGTGTTATTGGAGAACCATTTATACATTACGTGTAGTAATGGGGAGCTGGTCTGATGAGAGGTCACTTTATTGCGTCCGTGGTGAAACTCTCGCCGCATGAGACAGAAATGCGACTACAGCCAATATGTGAAAGCTAATTTTAACACCAGAACATTCGATATTTTAACGTGACCCAGAAACAAAGTGATAATTGCTTAACATGTTTCATTTTCTTTATTAAAATAATGTTTTTTAATATTATTACTAATTATAATTGTACTGTACTCACGTCACGTCACGTCACTATCAAAATTTGCCCGACTAGTTTCGAACCCATTCGGGGTTCTTATTCATGAGCTGTGAAAATGGATGAGTCGAGCCGTGAACTGTTATATTATTTAAAACTAAATTCTTTTACTGAAAATATGATATATACAGAGTAACTGACACACAACATAACTGTTATTGATATTTATCAGTGATTTTTTCCACCAGCTAACATGATACGATTGATTGAGCACGGCGTACAAGTCGGCGGATAATATTGAAATGTATGGCCGCATTGAAAATGACGAATATTGAATACACAAAGACAAATCAACACAAAAGAGAAAATAAATTAATTTAAAATTAATGGAAAACAAATAACAGACACACTTAGTTTTATAATGAGATTATAAACATACAAACCGATTTATTTATCTATATATACATGTTCTTAGAATTTCTCCGCCTACAGATAGTATGAGGAGCATAATTATCATAAATTGACTCATACATAATGTAAGGTCTATATGAGACTTCGATAAATAACTTATCCTTATATCGACCGCTAATATAAAGGACATACTTGTAACTATCTCGTGATATAATCAACAGTATAAATAATATTTATATATTGTCACGGTGAGCGCTAACGCGATCCCATGGCTTCCCATTAGAGCATTGAGGGCAACCAGTAGTTTTTTAGTGGGTAACCTTAAAAATATCAGCGTCTCCTATGCAGTCAGGTAGTACCACATAACCCTTTGGCCTTCTTGGCCGACGTATCCGTAACGGATTTTTCTAACGGACAAAAAAAAAATGTAATATTTTTATCAAAAAATTATTACTTTCAAGGCTACTAAATATATATCTTTTTTAAAACCCTAATAAACATCAAAATCATTACACACGTGGTGGTCTAACTCTGCTGTGGTGAGAACCTCTTAAGCCTGTGGTTACATTACGGTTATATAAACCCTAATTATTCCTAGAGATAATCATATTACTACCAATTAGATTTTGGTATCTATTTGTGTATATATAAAATCTTAAACATTTTAGAGGTCACTTAGATAAAATAAACCAATGAAATTAACGAATTGAGAGAAATTTACCCTTAATCTTTACTCTTTACTACATACTACTCTTTTGTCTGTCTGTGTGCAGTTGGTGCCAAGGTTGGTTCCAATATTGGTTCAAATAAACATTTGACTGATACCAAAAATTCTTGACTTAATAAGGTCTAATCTTCGGGCTTATAATAATAATAATAATAACTGACTTTTTATGACCAATAAGACTTACAGTTTCTGAAAGCCACTCGAGCGAAGCTGCGGGAGGAGTCTAGTAATATTTAATTCAATGAATCATCAATTAACAGTTTCAAAACACACAAAAGATAGTGTATCTGAAGTCAGCCTAGCTTCATAGAGAATTGAGAGTAATGGGCTATTCGATTCTTGGATCTGTTCCATTAACAGCATATAAGCAGTCGGTCGGTCTGTTACAAAACTTTCTCTTCGATACCCACAATTCGTTTCTCGACTATTCATCGCATTGATTTTCTACCCGCTACCGGCTCTTAATGTTGTGGCCAGGAAATGTAGAGTTAATAAGAACTTAAAATAAAATTATATTATAATTTGATTCACATATAACATTTATAATATTATAAAGTACTGGGGCCGCCAGCACGCAAACGGGGAAAGTTGAGTGAAACGAAAGATATATCACGAAAACTTTAGCTTGATACGACTTCCCCAATGTTTAAAATTAACAAAAAAAAACGATAGACATGACCCTTATAAAGAATTTACCATCTGCGCGTGCAATAGAACGTTTTAATTATAAATAAAGTTAATTGCAAAATAACTCTTGATCTATAATTAGATTTTTTTTTAATCTAAATCTATCTAATCTAAATTTTTTTCTTTATCAACTATCTATAGAAACGTAGGTATGTGATAATCAACTGGTCCAAATTTGGTAAGTATAGCTTGACCTGTTTAGGAAGATAAGGGTAAAGAGTTTCGCTTCGCTCAGCAATTATATACTAAGCCTTTTTTATAATTAAGCTATAATAAAGTCGTAGTATAATGCAATAATGAAGTTTTTGTAATATATGGCCTCCATTTTCGTAGCCTCATCTGAAGAGTCGCCGAGAGTGCCAGCACTAACTCAATTATAGGCATCCGGCTTCCTGAGTACCAATTCACGGATTTTTCTTTCGGAACACGAAATCGGATACTTTTCTTTAACTTGGGAGAATAATTTATTCATCAAAAGAATAACCGCTGATTCGGGTCATTGTTCAACAATTATGGTAATATTAATAATATTAAATAAACATTTATATTATTTTAGTTTGTATTTTGTATTTATTAACATAGTTCTTGAATATTATACTAACCATCTATGATGTCCCTGTGATGCTTGGAAATAAAAGATTTTATTTTTTATAACATTATTTTACTATTTCATATTTTCTTTAATATATGTTTTATATTCTCAGGTTGACTGATAGAGTATGTTTGTTAGCTTTAAGTCCGCCTGTTGTACCTATTTTTGGACAATAAAAAATAAACATATAGAAATTATAATATATATTAATAAATAGACATATAGATAAATTTCTATAATTCAAAATAAATCTAGTTGAATTAAAAACTATATAAAGTAACTTCACATTAGAGTATAAAATTCATATCTAAATTCAGGTGACTCAGCGCTGACAGTATAAGCTTTCTGACCTCATAGTCAATGCTGTACTAAATTAGTCAACAAGAGAAGACCTCGACTAACTAGATATTTGATAGTGTTGAAATATCATCTTGATAAGATTTACACCCTTCCTTATATAGACAAATGATAAAATTTGACACTAAATATATACTCGTAATTAACCAACTAGTAATATATAACTTCTACCTTTATGTTTAAAATAGGTAAAGTATTAACAATATTTATACTCACGTCATTCAAACCCTCACTACCAGTCCCTAGTTTAAGTTAGAAATAACTAAACAAGGAATCACTAAAGTTTAGTAAATAATAAAAAAATTAAAATGAGTTTTAACTCAATACTATTCCAAGAAATTATTAAGTTGGTACTGTGATATTCTTCTATTATATAATATATACGTATATATACTTATGTATTATAATACATACGTACCATTACTAACATAGATAAGTATAAGCAAACTGAAATTCAATAGCATGTGATGATTTAATATGTAATCGTAATAATTAATATTTTAATCTTATCCCAGTTAGCTTAGTTAGTTTTTACAAATACACTGACATATTGTAGAAACGGTGTAATATGACAAACTTCAAAAGTAACAGATTCCATCACAGATACAAAAATTTTTTCTCTTTTTTTTTGAAGTTATATTCGGTTATTAATAAATTCCAATAAAGTCGTTGTCTTTGATGTTATTGGAATAGTCACTACAAATTACATTGAATAAAAAAATATTTTTAGCTAAAACTAAATAAAACTTTTTCTATCCTATGAAATAGCCATTGCATAACATTTTTTAAAAAGTAACTGGGTGAGTGTTTAAATGATACTCAGGATTATTTTTGGACTTGACTTTTTTTACAATTTAGGACATTTTTAAAAAAATATTTTTTTTTTAATTAAAAAATACCACTAGACGTAATTAACTCTGCAAACCTAATAATGACAGAAATTATATATTTTATTACAGAAATTATATATTATTGTATTTTTATTTTATATTTTTATTTTTATTATATGTTTTTATTTTCATTTTTCTATTCTATACAATGGATAATATACACCACATAATATCCAGATACAAATATGGAACATCCTACAAAAGCATGTTCCCTAGCTAATGTAAAACACGTAGGCGACTGAACCTAAAAGCTGACAGAAACGTGAAGTTCTTGTAAAAATATTTATTGTAATAAAATTTGATACAAGGGTTAACTCCAGTTCAAATACATGGCAGTATCATTTTTAGATAAATAGTACAAAAAAATTTATAAAAAATTAAATTTTTAATAAATTTTCCATAGTTAATAAAATTTAAACTATTTATAAACAACATATATTCGATAATTATTGATTATTAATAATTATAATTATCCATTTGTATCCCAAAAGAGTCATATTTTTATTTCTATACGAAACCTCTGAAATAGTACGCTTAATAAAAATCTTACTGGACTCGCGATCTTGTTTAAAACTCATACATGGTGCGATTTCATAAAGGAATGTAATTTCAACTAAAACTTTGAAGTTTAACGACACACAACTACTATTCCTGAACTAGTTTTTTTTGTGGGTGTTCTTTTGAGGTTCTTTTTTTGTTTCAGATCAACTTTTACAAATTTATTGAATCAAGTCTATTTAACATTATTGAGAAACCTATCCCATTATCAAAGTGAGGAAAATATAACAGAGAAGTAACCAAAAAAAGCCACCCAAAAAATTTGACTTTGAGCACAATTTTCCAAAAAACTTTAGCTTGATTTTGAGCACAATTTTTCAAAAATCATTAGCTTTACTTTGAGCACAATTTTTCAAAAAACATTATCTTGACTTTGAGTACAATTTTCCAGAAAAAATTAGCTTGACTTTGAGCACAATTTTCCAGAAAACAATAGCTTGACTTTAAGCACATTTTTCTAAAAAATATTAGCTCGTCGACGTCTCATATAACACAGAAATCAATGAATAATTTTTTGTAATTAGGGAGTTAAATCGAAAGTCATATTTATTTATTTATAAATTTGATATTAATTATTAAAATATTGAGTGTTTTTTGCAAATATTATAAGCCATTAGTGTGTTATTCGATTTTAAAGCAAAATATAAAAGTTTTAAACTATCAAAACTAATAATATCAACGATGAATTTACAAGGTTTATTATTGCTCAGAAATCCTCAATTAATAGCCCTCTATCATCCAGTATACGCTTTCGCCTCGACATTAAGACGATGAGCAGGTGCTTAACTTGTCATTTCGCGCTTCGGCCGCGTTTGTGTAATCCACCTAATGCTTCCACCACTACTACTGTATTTACTTTGATGATTATGCATATAATAGTGAGATTATAATATGCATGTTTTTAAATGAATAAAAAATTTTCCATCTTGCAACAAAGTTTACAATGTCATCAATGATTTTAAATTGCTATCATATATAATTATCCGGCTCAAGTTACGTTATTACTATCGGAATTTGCCCGACTATTTTGAATTCGACGTCGACAGTTCACGCCGCGATTCCGTCATGCTCAGTACTCATGAATAAAGACCTCGAATGAGTTCGAAAGTAGTAAGGAAAATTCCGATAATAATAACGTGAGTACAGCCGGATAATTATATATAATAGTAATCATGGGTGACGAAAGTATATATACAAAAATTTTTAATTGTTTTATATATCAAATTATAATTATAAAAACACTAATATTAATAACAACCAGCAGAGTTTAGTTTATTTTAAAGATATAAATTTTATCACTTTATATCTTTAAAAGGAAAAATATTCTCGAAACAATATCTCAAGAAAAATATAACATTGGTAGGGCCATTACTTAGTGAGAGTATAAGGCTTGATGCAGACTAACTGAAAATTGCGCTCAGTTAATGCTTAAGAGAAAGAGTGGATTTAAAACATTGTGTTTTATGAGGTTTAACGTATTAAAAGCAAACAAGCATTTTAATATTAAGTTAATCTTTCTTTGCAGATCCCGTGTGGATAATAAGTATCATTACCATAATAATTTAAATCTCAAATAGTATTCATAACGCTTGCACGAAGATTAACATTTTTATTATATATATTTGAAAATAATAGTACAGTTATGCTAATAGTGTAGTCAAGCACTTATTTATATTTTTATATTTGAGAACAAAGAAATTGGGCGCCGAGTAAGACACACTCAGATCAAAAATCAAACTCTATATCATTTCATGGTTTGAGTCTGATCTGCGTCTAATGATAACACCACAAACAGTTTAAATTATATAATTTATTTATTAATTTAAATTATATAGAAACCATTTTCATATTATCGGTAAAAAAAAGATATTTTCTTTCATTTTCCGTCCATTTCGAACAGTACAATGAAGATAACAGAGCTGTGCGATCACAAATTACATGTCAATCCGATACGCAGCCGCGCGGGCCCATCGACGAACCGCTCCGGGCCAGTTCCAAGTGGTTTAAACTGGTACAAACCGGATGGAACGAATAAAACCAGAGCTACGGATGACGCTATTATTCCCTACACTTTAGACCAAGGGAAACAGCTGAATAGTAAATACAAACAGAATAGTGGGTGTTTGTAGCTCTGCAATACATGATTTATTGGTTTGCAGAATTTTGGTTTCAGACATATCTGATGCAGTTTCAGCGGATACTGCTACTAACATTACAATGTCGGTATACTTATACGTGCATGGATCGCAAAATATTTTTTTTTATTGATTTGATTTACAATAAATTTTCGATTTTTCAAATTTTAACTATTCGTTACAAAGTATGCTTTTTTATTTTGTTAAATGCACTGTGTCAACGAACTTTCCTTCTTTATGACATTAAAAATGATGATGGTAATATAAAAAATATTTGTTAAATTTGAAGTTTAATGGAATTTAGACGTAATTTTCATTCGCTTTTGATGACGTCACTTGGTGAGTCCAGCGTTTTCCACTGGTTGGATTTATTAAAGATTTTTCGCTTTTAAACACTCTTTCTATCATTTGGAAGCTAAAAACCTCACTTAATCAGTATAATAGTACCATTGTACCAAAATCGTATATAAATACACCAGATAATGCACTTATTTGTACTTACTTTTAATAATTTACTTACTTTTTACTATTTAAAATGTTTAAGAAGCAATAGTGTAAGTTTATCAGAAGAGATAAAGTACCTCCATTATATGCCTTACTGTTATGAGGATCACTTTAATGTAAATATACAAAGACCCGAAATTTCAAAAGATATTAATTTAAAAGAAGTAGTTTTTCCCCAGAAACTACTTCTTTTAAATTAATACCATCATCGCTTAAAGAAGTATTACAACAATCTTAATCTCTTTGTCCTTACCATGAAATCTATAAAAGAAATTCACTTAGTTTGAAGTGTTACTGTTCCAAAAAAAGGAAAAATTGTGTAATATTAAAACAAAACTCTATTTACCTATTATAGTTTTAGTTCATTTTAGTCAGCTTTACAGTAAAAAGGTTAAGAGATAATAAAAGTTTGTATATTCTTAATTTCACAAATGATTAAACTAGCATATAGAGACCTATAGCTACTTATCATTTCTGCCTATCCTACGGTCTTACTAAGTATTGAATTTATTACATAATATTAAAATTAGAAACAAAAAATTTAAATAATTAAACTACATTTAAAGAAAAGATTGAGCTTCATAAAGCATCTACTTTCGATACATTGAATGATTCTGCTTTGACCAAAACTAATTTTAATCATTGTTCATAATAATGAATTCTATTTACTAAATAAAAAAAAAAAAATTGTTTCAAACACGACTGTAGATATCTAGGCCATTGAAGCGTCTAACGCTCCTGGTGACGTCATACTTTAATTGGACCAATGGTGACGCGTTTCGTAAATTTGAATTTTGCTTGTGTTATAAATTTCCGGTTCGGCGTATACAACTTCATTTCATAATTAGAATATAATAAATTGTTGAGTGTTTGTAAAATCTTATAAAAGTCGATGTAGAGGGTAGATTGAGTTAGTTGTCTTGCAACACGTAATACAAAACTAGTGGAAACACTGCCCGATTGCTGTGAATAAGTACGTGAACGGTAAAAAGTGTTTCTTTGTTTGACATCATCCTGACTGTACGTCCTTTTACAATATAAACGTATAATCATTCTAAATAATTTCTACTATTTAGTATCTAGTAAACTAAAATTTTTATTTATTATTTATTTATCTAAAATTAAAATTTTTATTTATCTAACTAAAATTTTTATTTATTTATTATTAGCTTATTTTACTTTGATTAGTATTTTATAATAATATTCAAACTAAGAATATTTTTTTATGTACTTTCTGTGTAAATTTATACTTATTTTATTGGTGTACAATATAGAATATACATATTAAAAATAGCCTAGTTGTATTATTAGAACTAAAAAATAAAAGTAAGGTATAAAAAAAAATAAATTTATAAAAGGATATTTTTTTATGCCGTTTAATTTTAAAAATGCCTAAAATTGTAAAGATGATATCAATGGTTATATGGTTAGCTAATTCTTTTTGTCCCAATTATGCAAGAGGTACAGCCACAAATTTCGGTACACAGCGTGTACTAAAATAAGTTTCACTAAATCTCTCCACTGCTTTTATTAAAACCTTATTTATAATTCATAACTAAGTGCTTAATGCATTTGGAATACTAATCAATTAAACATACATGTTTTTATAAAAATATTATACAAAATATCTTTATGTAAAATTTCGTCATCCATGATTACTATTATATATAATTATCGGGCTGTACTTAATATCAGAATTTGGAAAACTAATTCATTTGGAGTCGTTATCCATGAGCTCTGAGCGTGGCAGAATCTCAGTGTGAACATATATCTTTATTAATAAATTTGGTTATTGAAGAAAGATATATTTTTAAAATATAAATAGCATTCTATTTATAGGTAAAACAAACATACATCAAGAAAACACAGATATCATATATCAGATATATTGAGCGTGACACAACATCCACTCCATGTATTTATGTATATTAAATTACATGAAGATACTTTGTTTATACGAATATGTCAAAGTGTGGGTAATGGAGCGTGTGAAACTTGTACGTGAACCCACCGAGCCTTGGAATACTCATATTGTTAAGGTACTTTGGTAAACTTAATGAAAATACGAGTAAGTTTTGTATCAGTCTCAGCCTTTGTATCGGTTGGAAAATTTATATTTGTACTAAACTTCAGGATCTCAGCTCCATCTAAGTTGGCCATTTCAATGAAATGAATTTCGAACGGCTGTCTTGAGTTATAACGAATAAACCTGGTCATTATCATTTATAAACATATAATATAAATGTATACAAATAATTCATTTATAATCATAAAACTTTGTAAAAGTATTAAGCTATATTTTTAATTAAAACGTATCAGACTGGATAAAATGTTACACAAACATTTTATTTTTTTACAACTCGTACAAAAATATATTTTATTTTCACTGAACGTCATGACTTAAATTAATAATGAAGGACTGTGAGATATATTTATCCTATAAATTGAACAAAAGCGAAAACGCAAAAACAAAATAAACAGACGATTTATGCGTAAAACCAGATTACAATGTACATTATGTGCCCGCCCATTAAATTATTAATAACTACGATAGAACAGAAAATTAATTGTACGAAAAACGTCAATATCGAAAATTATTAATCCACCCAGACGTGTTATAAGCTAGATAATATTTGATGAAATATTATCACTATTGTATCTCATTTATTATGAAATTTCAAACAAGTTCATTCAGTCGTTCGTTCATTCCATCATTCGTTCGTTCGTTCCTTTATTAGTTTGTTCATTCGTTCATTTGGCAAAACTGGCATTTAAGTTTGATTTCATATATGAAGACCTACTCACATAAGTACATCTTAAGACTGAGGAGTTTAGATCCGTAATTAATAATAAGATTTATGATAAATATTAGATATAAAGTTTATTAATTTAACACATTGATTTATAAATATAAAATAAAATTAATATAAAAAAATAAAATAAAATCTGTCTTTAAGCTATGGATATAATAATTTTAACTAATATGAATATCATGAATTAAAACTAATTTGTCTTTGAAATGCAAGAAATTTACATGTGAAGTATTAAATTGTAAGACGGAGATAATTGCCGCAGCCTTGCGCCTATCTAAAATATATTGTATATATTGTACATATGTTACTTAATATATTATATATATGTTACGCAACCTTTTATAAAATATTTATTATTTTATATAATATTTATGTGTTTATAATTCTAACGAAAATATTAAATATATTCTCTTATTTTATTTATCATATTTATTTTTATTTTTTTGCACGCTTACCCACAATCTTTCTTGTACATCGTAAGGCAAGTAGGGAATCTTTTTGCAGCATTAACCTCGCCTTTCGGGATTATATTATTCACCTAACTTTTTTTGTGTAATAAAGAATTAAACAATCTGAGTAGGTACGTCCGATTTGCTTTCTGAAGGTGAGCCAGGCCAAGGAAATACAGAGGATTGAAGGATGTACGAGTTCGAGTACTATCTTGGATAGCTACAGTTATCTTTTTATGATACTGGCCGATGAAGAAAACTTAAACTGCCCTGAACATATTTAACTAGCTTTGTGCGGCCGCGCAACTTATTGTACAAATTACATCTAAGTTGGTGTTACAATAGTTCGAGAAGGGAAATATTTTGAAGATTTTTGGGTCTATTGTCCGAAATGGCTGACGATTTAAACAATTTTGTGGTGACTATAGTTCTATGGAGTTCACAAAGTATAAGACCTAAAAAGGTCGAATTTTAGTGTTCAGTATAACAAGACGAACTACACCTGGCTACTGAGTATTTATATTTTTGTATAAGTATTTTTTTTTAATTAGAATTATAAATTTTACAATTGTTTAAACGATATAAATGAAAAAAAAACTACCTTCGTCGAGGCCCGAGACGAGACACGATATTTTTTTATAATATTTTTTTATTTTAATTTGAACGAATCCAGCGACATCAATTAGTTTCATTTGTTTGAATCAACCGGAAAACGTACAGAAAGTTTGTAACTACTGTATAAAGCCTTAAACACAATTAAACCGACGTCTGTTGAAAATGAATTTTCTCTTTGTTCACTCGCATTATTACAAAAATCAAAAGCAGATTGTCAGAAAGAGCTTTTGACGCTGATATTTTAAAACGGTATATTATTTAATTAGCAAATAAGCTTAATTATTTATTCGTATTATTTATAAGTCTGTTATATTCGGATTATTTCGTTACGAAACTAATTATAGAAAATACTATTTTTGTTAATATTACTAAAGACTAGATATTTTTTTACAAATAGTCATTTATTATGTAGTATTACTGTATAAGGAATTTGTACGATTATTATTTAGTTTGTTTTATTATTATAAATAATAAGATTATTGTATTACAAACTTATGTTATGTTACTTAATGTTTTATACTAGTTTGTTAAACAGACTTTGATCATACTTTTGGTCCCGGGACTTTGAAATTGTCTATAATTCCCAAATCAGTATAATGGTTCAAAATCAGTAATAATTAGATTTACAAACTCGGATTTTTACTCTAGAAAAATTAAATTTGCCAATATGTGGCAAAATAATAAAAAAACTCTTTCAAAACAAGGATATTTTCTTGTTTAACCCTATACCAATTAAAAGCCCAAAATACTATCTTAACATCACAATCATATGACCCAGTGTAATTTAATATTAATCTATATCATGTATAATGAAACTATTTAAAAATAAAACCAATCAACAAAAGCTCAGCTCCACTAAATTTTTACTTAAACCATTAAGCATTGACTCGCTGACAACAAAGCGACGTGCGGTAACAAACGCATCACTGACGCGACCAGAACATTCAATTAACTACAATCAAATATTTTATTTATTTTACAATACATAATGTAACGTTTAAATGATATATTGTAAAATATTTTCACTTAAGTATAAATAACAATACAATTAAAAATGGCGACACTAAAAGTTAACGAGTGATTAGATTCAGTGATATTAAACTAGAATAATTTATGCTATTTGGTATTTTTAAAATTGAAATATATGATATTAACTACAAGGTTAAGTTTTTCTTCAAGGACTATAAAACTACACATAATTTATTATTGGTTAAAAGTGTGTTTCGTTTCTAACGACGACTTCTTAGACGAATAATGGTAGGATGTCGAAAATTGGCAGAGTTGTCGAGGACTTATAGGTCCTGAAGGTTTTTGGTGAGATTTGTGATTGTAGTTTTTTATTAAATGGTCAAAGTGTGTCTCACACAGTTAACATGTGGAACGATTTGAAATAGCACGCGTGAATTTTTATTAGGCTTAAGATTATAGCCATTATTTACTCTGCTAATTTTACAAGTATGTGAAACCGATTCAGCAACAATGCTTCGCTCAGCTCCACCCGCCATACACAGTGGCGGACCTAGTAACAATACTATTGATTAAGTCATAAAAAAGTATGTACACAATAAAAAATCTTCAAACCAATTAAATACATAAAACCCTGAACATCAAAATAATAAAAATATAGCATACAAAACTATTATTTATAACATAATGCAATAAGATCCATATTCTCATGTAGATTACATTTAGGTTCGAAAAGGAATAATAATTGTTCGTTTATTCGGTATTCCTGTTATACCGCAGCTGCATCTGAATCCGTTCCTCAATATGAGGGGCTTTGTATACTCGTATTTGAATCTTCTTCGATTTAAATACATATTCACCGTTATACAGTATCAATAAATACGCATATTATTTAGTATATTGTTATTTGTGTTATTATAGGGCGAAGCTCTTTATGAGAGACTTTTCTGCATCCTTCGTACAAGCATCAATCAAAAACTGTATATCCGAAAATTTCCAAATTTACCACACTGCTAGACATAACTCTGGTGGTGGCTTATATATATATATATATATATATATATATATATATATATAAATGTAATAATGTATTAAGATACAAAATAAGTTTTGATAATGAGTTGAGGACAGAATGCGTCAACGGGTTGACGGTTTGTAAATGCAACTTCGGTGCTGTTTGCACCTCGCCTCGCTTAATATGTTAACACATACCGAGATTTTGAGAGCGCAGCGAGTCAAAATTGACGTCTGGTTCGCGCTTCTAGTTTTATTAAAGCATCACAAAATAGGTATTACGTACCTCTCACTTGCCTAATGTTTCAGTCAGGTTGCACCGGCCTTGGTCAGTCTGTCTTATCGTCGTCGAATCCGTGAGATGGAAATTTTTTCATCTACTCACATTCCCTCGTGATTTTTTAAATTGTCTATCGCCATGTATATACACAACACAGGATAAGAAGTATGTAATACCTATTTCGTTAATTCCCGGTAATAAAATTAATACATTATGCAACGATTGTTTACAAATTAGTATTTCTATTTGGTAGTTAAAACCACAATTTTATCTTAATTGTCTGAACCACACAGAATCACTTATAAATTCACACTCGAATCCAGCCTAAATCTCAAACTCTTGAACATTACATTTAGAGGACTATCATCGATCTGGTTATTTTGGTCCGGGGATCCGGAGCCTGCAGACGGTATCAATGTCAGTCCTAATTGGGAAACACGACGGAGACATTTTTACTCCCGGTCGATATTATACTATATTTGGGATGCAAATGCATTAACTAGTATTCCAGTATTATTCTATGTAAAGTGTGATTGAAATTCAATTGAGTTAAAAAAATAAGTTAATGTTTTGATTAAATAATAGATTTCATATTAGAAACCTTCAAGATATATTAAATTTAGGTGTAAATGAAATTCGGCTTTATAAGGAGTTTAGAGTAACAAAACTAAAACACTATTATGGGCCTGGAAAAGTGCTATAAGCGTTCAGATACAAGGGTATGTAATCGCAAATGAGAAAAACTCACAAGGGACATATGAAGCTAAGTCGAAAGTTTGCTTAAACGGTAAAAGAAGTGTAGTTTACCTTAACAGTGAGAGTTGTAAAAAGCAACGAGGCAAGCCATCTCTAAAGGCTAATAGAGATTAGCATATCGGAGACTTTAGTGCCACGTTATGACAACATATGTATTGGAGGCTTTTTCTTTTGGATCATACTGCTTGGACGCGAGCCAGCCCTAGTGGTCATGGCTGCGACCGAATAAACTAAAGACGAATAGGTTTAAATACTTAAAAATAAAATATTGATCTTTGTTCAATCTAAAATTTATCTATAATTTACATAACAGGCAACCCCCAGTATTTTTTATTATAACTACCTAATCTATTCCCCAAAAACTTGTTAAACGTTGAGTAAAAAAAATCATAAAAAACCCTATTTTTTTTCAATTTCCTCAGTCAAATGCTAAAAATCGAAGATATTTTAAATTAAAATATTTGGATGTTATGCATTGGCACACTTAGAATATCCATTGAAATACAAATTTGTTATTTTTCTTGTTGTCTAGACTAAATGACCTCGACGCTAAGTAAAGAGGAGACGTCTGTTCAATATTACTTATCGTCTTAGTAAAGATATTAATAAATCAATTAGCATTAGATCAAATATTTGATTTAAATTGAAAGTGTCTACAGCTTAATTTTATAACAAAATATATTTGTATTACGAATCACTAGGCTGATGTTAAATTGCCTTTTTTCTGGATGCAGATATACTATTTTTTTATAACAAATTAAATGCTAATAAAAATACATTTGTAGAAATGCAGTTTTATAAAGTCTTAACAGAAATTCGGGGAAGAGTTGATTGAATGCGCGGTGTTGGTGCACAGCGTTCCTATTTTGAGGCAAATTAGTTACTTGGCTTGGCAAGATACATTTATACTGGGATTAGACATTTTAAGAATAAGTAAAACTTATTTGAAACACGAATAGCTTAAAATTTAATAAGATTTAAATATGGCTCCGAAATGTTTGAGATGGAGCTTTAAAAATGAGTACAGATTTTCGGTCAACAACAACACCATTTAGCAGATCTTCTGGTGCTCCAGCTCAGATCTTCTTGGATAATACAAGCGCTGATCGTCACATCACGTCACGTAAAATTAAGTGTTGAAGATTTCGTACTTATAAGAATTTTGAATCTGTGTCCTTATACAAATAATAGGCGTAGATAAATATATTTTAAATTATGTTGAATTACATCTTATGTAATAAGATATTCATAATGTGGTAAACATAATCTAAGATTATTTATCTAACTTGTTTATCTTAAATAATTATGTTTATAAGACATTTCTATAACTGTCGAAAAAGTGTTATTAAAGACAGCAGTAGTATCGTTGTAGCAATTTAACTCAATTATAGAAAGAAAATGAAGGATAAAATGTAGGGATTTATGTATGTATTAAAAAAAGTGGGACATGGGTGGGATTATGTAATTTTAATTATTCCAATTTTAGGAAATGGTGCTAAATTTAGTTTTGTTTTTTTGGTTCTTAATTTTTAACTTTTCCATGAATTTAAGGATATAAAATTGATTTATATCTAAATCATTGAAGTGATGTAACAGATGAAACAAAAAATATATACATATTAAATATATATATACCGAGAAACATGTTTGACTATAAATATTACTTTTTCAAATAATTTTATTGTTTTTTAAATCGAATAATTGTTATATATTGAGTTTACTCGCTCTATCTACGAAGTCAAAGGTAGGGTCAAAGAAGGGTGGATTATTTATAAATAAGTGGCTGAATAAGGTTTATATGCAGCATGGTAGATTATCAAAAATTTGAACTAAGTGAAAATTAGGTAAAAATATTTTATATTTTATAATGAATATTTTTTTATTTATAAGTTATTATATAATTCCTCAACAGGTATAATAAAAAAATATGTTATTACAAACTAGTCTACTTTACTACAATCTTATACTTCATAACTGATTAAAAATACTTCTAAAATGGCAAAGGAACAGAATGGAGATGAAAGAATATTTATATAAATTTAAACAAAACTATTATTACTCCATCTCATAAATTGGTTTTAAAACTTTATTATAAGTTAACGGAAGACGAGAGAAATTTTAAATCACTGAATCCTGGATCCTGGATCCTCAAATCTATTTTCGACAACTGAAAAATCGTTGATATTTATAATAGATGAATAAAGAACTCACTTACATTAAAAATATACGAACAACGACAGTGTGTTATATTTATATAATAAAATATATATAAAGTATTGATTTTAGATCATGCGAAATTGATGAAATACAAGTTCAAAGGGAGCGAAGTTTTGTTCAAGTTGGCTTATTAGCTACAACTTTGTACAATCAGAACTGTAACATATTATATGAACTTTATTTGTTTCGTAATCTGGATCCCGTATTATTAGTTTTAAAAAATTCATACTATATCTAAGGAAAACAAATATAATAATAATCTTTATTCCATACACACACTCTTATTCTGTACATAATCATACAAAAGAAAATAAAAACATCAACTGTTGTTGTATGAACCGTTCTATATATTTAAAGAATTAATAAATATTACAATCGCCTTTCACTCTTATTCTATCAAGCTTTTGTCAGGTACATACAATTCTGGTACAATAAGAAATCATATTACGGCTTCAGCAACATCTAGAAGTTTACGAAAATTTATTAAAATTAATTTAAAAATCATACAAATATTAATTGAATACAACTAGGACAGTTTAAATATTACAAAAAGTGAATTAGATGACCAAATCCAGATAGACTAAGCCGTTGTTTCCGCACAAGTTGGTATAATTTTTCAACCAGGCCGGTGGCGGACACTTTATTTATGTCTGCGGCCACAAGGAAGGAAGGTAAATTAACATACGACGTACGACCAGCAAAGAAACTGGCAAGTTTCCTAACCGATACCAAGTGAGGCATGGCACTACCACGCATAATTTTGATACTATCTACATATGATTAGTTGTGTGAATTATATGATAGAAATGTTTTAATAAGTGCATTTGTTTATTATTACATCGTTTTGTTGGTTGATTTTAGTTAATTATTTTGTGCATCAACTACTGTTTGCTTAAAAATATCTTTTTCATTCCTTCTATTCGTAGTGTCGCATTGTTGCTCGTTAAGCGGGAGCAAAGTAGCACTTTTCCGATAGGAACTTTTTAGCGGGTGGAAAAGTGAAATCAAACGCAAATTATATGAATTACTGCTTGTATGTGTTGGTTGCACGGCGCTGACTAAAAAAAAACAAAAGTGTGCCAATGACGTCTCTGTTTTCGTAATCAGTACGTACACTTATTTTCTCATAGAAAGGGGATGAAAAGTACAGTGACTCAAGAGCAAATATTTTTCCCTAGGGCGCCGTACTTTAAATCCCTCGCTGTGCTCAGAATTCTAGAATAGAATCCTTGGCTTCGCTCGTGCTTCAAATAGCGCCATCGCCGTAAAATACTATTTTGCTCCCTTGTGATCGAATCTACTATCTTATAACAGGTTGCTCGATAAGGCCACCCTTATACCAAATGTGTTTTTTTTTTTTTTGTATTATCATAATTTTTTTTGTTATATGTATTTTTCTGGGCAATAAAGTGTGAAAATAGTAATTGGATAATAGTATAACTAAAGTGAGTAAGTTAAAAATTTTTCTGCTTCTGTATTATAGTTTCTTTAATTGCAATACCATTTTTTTTTTTGTTCCCTCTAGTATTATTAATTCTTAATATTCTTTTATAAACATATCTACATTTTTGGTCAGATTTATTTTAATTAAAAGGATATATAATTTTCAATATATACCTATTTCAATTTGTACAATAAATATATAAGACAGGTCTATTTAAGTGGTCAATTATAATTATTAGGTCACTCCCAAACCATTCGTTTAATTTCGTGAGCACATATATTTATTATCATGAGAGGTCACTCTAATGATATAAATTATTACGGCGTACACTCGACTCATCTCACACAACTAACTCCAGTTCGTAGATTCATTTCAGAGCTGTCCCTATACTTGAAGGGCAATACACTGCAGACTACCAATTATCTACACAATCTCATTAGCAGGACGTTTCGAGATCTTTCGATCACCTCTCGGGATACCCTCAGTCAAACTTGTCGTCATCTTTTTCCTATACCATTCATTGATATTCTTTGAAATATTCTGATTCTTTGAATATGTGATTAATATTTATTTTCGTATAGAGAACGATAATAAAACAGTATTAACAACGACAATATAATTCTTTTCAAATCTCCATTCTCAATTTGTTGAAGTAACAAAAGTAGGGGTTAATCCAATCAGAGGTTATTTAAATCTCAAGCAAAAGCTGTTGTTTAATGGTATTGTGGTTCAGTCTTAGCATTCACAATCCGACACGCTCATTATTTCTACTAGAGCGTACTTTATGAGCTTTAAATATTGCTGCACTTTAAACAGACAATCTTCTGATTTAAAACATCTGTTATTTGAATGTCTAATCTTTGAAATAAACTAGATTTCGCCAACAGCTTCGCTCACATTGCTTTCAGAACCCGTGAGTCTTTTTGGTTATTATAAAAAGTGAATAATTATTATTATTGGCCGACCGCTAAAGGATTGAAACTTAAGTCAAGATTTGATATCTAGTCCAATGGTGTATATTTGAACCAACGTTGGAACCAACTTTGCCACCAACTGCACACAGGCAGACAAAGGGATAGCTTTTCTCATCCTACTATTATATGTAGTAAAGATGTATATATGTTTGCACTTTCTGATTTAGATATATCACATTGAACAACTTAAAATGCAGAGCATCACGACCCACAGGGGTTACTAAAATAGGTATTCATAGAGAATAGTCAATTGTCCTCATCGAGGGTCGAGACAAAAGAGATACTTAAGCCGGGTAAGCCCGGTAATGTTTGTTCAGAAGGCAATAATGGATGTCACTTTTGAGAAGCCAATGCGAATAAGAATTTGAATGGATATTGCTCTTCTATCTTATTGATTCATACAAGTATGGGGTCAACATATTCATACAATGATATTAGCCTTATTACAACTCTCATACAAATATATAGAAATTTCTTTAATCCTTCATTGAACATTATATGCAGAATTTTTTGGCAAATTTACATATATCCTTTTTTTACCGTTTATTACTAAGTAACACACATTAACGATATTGTCTTTTAATTATCATTTTATATATTCATGGCGTTGATAAAAATAAATAACACATAATTATCAGAACGAATTAAAAACCTCACTGTTATTAAAACTGAAATTATTAATAACATAAGCAATTTCTTTTGTCACTTCAAGCGCTAAATACGTACTATTAACAATAGAAGTTATTTCTTATTTAAATATTTAATTAATATACATGTCGTTACTCGCCTTAAGAATATAGCTCTATAATATTTTCGCGAGAAAATTTAGCTTGAAAAAAAAATTGTTGGGGACAAAATGCTTCAACGTTTTGTAAATGAAACTTCGGTGCTGTTTACACTTCGCTTCGCTCAAAATTTTAACACATACGGAGATTTAGCGAGCGCAACAAGTCAAAATTGAAGTCTGGTTCGCGCTCCTAGTGTACTAAGAAGACTAAGAGCAGTAGCACAATGATGGCTAGCCTATAGAATTTTATTTTTCCATTCCATTAAGTAGTTTCAAAAATTAGTACTTTTAAACAAATATACTTTTCCTTTAATAATATTAGTATAGATGTAAAAGTTTAAATAAAGAAGGACGATTTCTTTTAGCCTTCTTTCCAAAATTACAACTAATGCATCTAAATCTAACTCTGTAATATTAAGAACATTGAAAATATGCCGCAGCTGAAATTAATTAAATATTTTTAATACAAACCAATAATTTATAATGAATATACCTCTACACTGGAAAGACTCGAACATGCTACCTCTAGGTAACAGTACCCCGTCTATCCATTCATTGTCTTTATGGTGACGAAGACTAATTACATCTAAATAAATTTCTCTGATCCTTCCATATTATATTCAGAATTTTGGACATTTAATTGACATTTTTAGACCTACTGTTCCATAATGAACAAACATATACGTCTTTTTATCATAATTATTTGCCATTTCAAAATACAATGAATCCGGGGGTCATAACGATAAATTAGTCATAATACTTCCCTATTAGACCAAGGACAAACAAGGGGTGAACCCATTCAATAATTGTGGATTCCAAACAATGAAGGAGTCATGCTTATCTTAGAACCCTAGTTCACTGTAAACGAAGGGACAGGGAAGACTGGAAACTAATTTATTATGGTTCAATTGAATCTTCATTTGACAACAATTGGGCAGACCTTTGTGAGCATACCTAGAGGTATTCCAAGTTGGGATTTGTTTCATTATACAGCATCAGTGTGAACTGGGACCCTGATGAATAAAGGCCATCTCAACTCAGCGACGTGCGTGACATTTTGATATAGTGGAAATTGGCTTCAAGGAATTGGGTTAAGCGTATAATGTTTGAAATGAGATTTGATACTGATTTGGTATTAAGATACCGTTAAAGCCTCATTCGTCATAGTTTATTAACGTTATAAATGGCTGAATATTTTAAGATATTTATATTATTAATAGTGTCAATTAAAATCCCTAAGGGTGTTGAAAGTGTAGATTATATTTTAAATGGTCAGTGGGAGTATATCATATATTCTAATTAAACCAAAACATCATTTGTTAGCAAGAAGTTAAACACATTGTATTGGTTTAGGATATATTTGATATTATATAACTTGAAAGGGTTTTTCCTAAAATAGAGGTAGCGCGTAACACTTTTGATTTTTATATTGCAATATAAATCTGGAAGTATATTTGAAATCAAACAAGAATTGATATATTCCTGTAAACAGTATTAATAACAAACAAAAAATATTTCCTAATCTTTCTTGAACAATCTTAGAACACCTAATGTCTCTGTTTTGAACAATGTTAGAGCACCTAACGTCTCTGCTGGGACGGTGTTGTCTGGATGAATATGATTCACGCTCAGCCGGCACCAAGTTTTAATTAGAACAAATAGACTAGTCTCCACAGAACTTGATTTTAATTAGTTATTTGAATCTGTACTCTATTGTTACAATATATAACTTATTTCATACACAGTCTTCTGCAAAAATAAATATAACAAATAAGCTTAAATATAAAATTAATACAATCAAATTTTATTATAACAAGTATTGGCAGGATGTGTTGGAACGAATTCAAATCACCAACATAAAATTAATATTACGTAAAAAAAAATAAAAATTAACATGTAAATAATCAAAAGCAATAAATTTCATTTTATTAAAGATTATGAAAATTTATACAAATAATATAAAATTAACTTTTAAATAAATATTATCATTATTATCCCTATATTTGTACTTAAATTTCGTGTACTTAAAGGTTTAAATCCAACTACATTTAAAAACGAATCTCATTTGAACTTAACACCAGGTAAGTCGGTTTGACCGCACGTTAAGCTTATTTGTGCGGGAAGTACAAGAAAGAAAATGGCGTAGCAGTAAGAAAATAACCTCATTATGAGCACGTAGAAGCCCACTAACAAGCAGGCTGAAAACTAGAAAACATTAGACAAGATGTGAACGAAGATTGCTTTGTTAAAACCTTTATTGGTAAGCCAAACTGTATATTTTTTTTTTTTCAACTGAAACATGATAAAAATAAAGAAACTGAACTTTTGTTTTCTGAGTATGAACACTCCAATTATTTTAATCGTCATTTAACCATATACAATAAGTACTAATAAAAATAAAATCCATTTATTCGCTTTAATTACAAAACGTGCCACATCCATTATTTTCTAAATTCCAAAGATTCGGAGCGCAGTTATATCGACCGCTGCAATATTCTGTGCAGCCAACGCTATAAACTTTATGTCTAAATTGTGTTCATTTTGTTCACTAAACCTTCAGCGAGTTCTATTAAATCATTTTAATATTCAGTAGATAAAATGCTGATAAGAAAAGTGATTCTTTATTAGAGTATAAAATACTGTTTTTTCTTAATTAAGTAAAATATAATACAAAACTATCGACAACACATTATATGTATATAAATGTGTTTTTTTGTCTTTTAATTAGGTAAAATAAAAGTACAGTCTTCTAAGAATTCTCTGAAATATATATACATATTATATATCATATATTATAAAAACTACTGTCACATATGTCCGAACTAGGAAAAGAGCGTATCTTAAAAGGGATTGATGTAATATTTACCAGACGAATTGAGTAAAAATTTTAACAGACTATATAGTCTTAAAGATAGGGATACAGAATGCAAAACACATACAGTCAGAGAACAACTTTATCGTAACCAAGTTTGTTGTTTGTTTATAGATAAAAAGTTTAATTGCAAATATCGCAAAATATATATATATATATATATATATATATATATATATATATAGCTCTGTTAATCTTTTCTGAACATTCTATCTCTGAAAATTCTAGCAAGAACGCAATGACACATCTTTTAAATGCAGCATCACTAAACTAAAATAACATTTTCTCAAAAGACATCCTTCAGCAAAGTTCTCATTTACATACAATATTTTTCAAAAACATAATTTACGAGTACTCACGTTCGTATTGCAATGTAAATTGAGAAAAAACATAGAAATTGATAAAACTAGAAGCGTACATTTAAATAATCGACACGAACGACGCAAGTGACATAAAAGTCACGAAGAAGTCGAAAGAATACTACGTCAAATATCAATTTAGGATATTGGCAAAGGTGAATAAGACTGAGACATCGTAACAAGTATCGACATCTCAGCATGTTGATGCGAATATTCTGAATTCACTTACAAAATTCAAAAGTTTTGGAATGTTTTGCTTTAATTTAAGAAAATAAAATTTAGATATGAGGTAGATCGCATGAGTCTCCACAGTTCAAATCTAATAGAGAATAACATTGAGCAGGGATGGCGAACCTTTTTTGGTGTCCGTGCCACAAAGTCAAAAAAAAATCTTTTTTAGATAAGTAACGGCCAAAAAATTTCATTCGAGATGTTAGCGAGGTGAAACTATATCTAAATAAAAGTAATTCTTCTTTAACATTTTTATTAATTAATTGTAAATTAATGATTTAAAAATCATTAATTTACAATTAATTAAAATGAATTAAAATTCATTTTCATTAAAAAAAGATAACTTTGTTTGTAAAAAAAAAAATTTGTTTATGTGCGTGCCATTAATATTTTCAAACGCGTGCCTTTAGTTTTCCATCCCTGACGTAGAAAAAACCGGGATACTTAAACTCCAATTAATTAGAATTATAAAATATCGAATCCATACCAAAAGATAAAACAACAAAAACATTGAAAATAATGTTATAAAATGCCTAATGAATACAAATTACTGAAATTAGTCCAAAAAACTTAAGATTCGCTGACCAAAGACATAATTAATTCGAGCCATTATCTAAATGACGGTATTATCCCAAAAAGCCCGAACTAGTCAATACATTATAGTCATGTCTCCCCTATAGATCGGAACACAGGTGTCCGATATCCATTGCATTTAACCTAGACTATACGTGAATCGTTAACTAAAATGTGCTTAAATAGCGGCAAGTAAATCTATTTCATTCATCAAATTAAACTAAAATATCCCTATTAAAATATTCTTCAAACTTAATTCAATCATTTTCATCTTACTCATAAAGCCTTAGTCACGCAAATAAAGGGCAGAGGCAAACAATTATAAAGGGAAAAGGCAGTAATAAAACGAAAGGGAACATCACAGATCGTATCAGGTGGGATCTCCATAGAATGAGGTGTTTTATAGGGAGGCAATCGACCCTGCAAATGGGTGGGGAGATAAAATAACGTAAAATACGGACGATTGTTAAAGAATAACAAACAAATTAGTGTCGAAATTGTTAAATTTTATACTTAATTGGCTTTTTCAATATCCAATTTACTAGTTTTTAACGTTTATTACAAATAATCACTACAATATATATATTTTTCATGTTATATTAGTAAATAAGTTGTGTCATTTATTCTATTGTAGTATTTTTCTTAATTGTTTTAGATTATTTCAGTTTATATCATTAAAATTTTCTAATATATATTATGATTTGACAACTTAATTAAACATATGCCATATTCATTGAGAAATCAAAACCGAACACAGATATTTTTTTTTAGAAATGTATATTTTTACACTGAGGGAAATATATAGATATTATAAAAGAAATACATGAAAGATAAGAACTTAAAACAAAAACTACTATACAAGTTATATTATAAAAGGTAAGAAATTAATAAAACATTAATTGATAATTTCTTTAGTAAAAATTTCATGAGTAATGTTAAAATGATTTAACAAAAACTATTAACTTAAACAAAACAAAAAGTTAACAAAACCCAGCGCCATACCGAACATAAACTCCACTTCCCAACTATCCGCAATTAATTCAAACACACGAAACACTTCGATAAATGTCACGAATAGTCTTCATACACAAATAGTTCATGAACTCTGAATAAACTCATCACTTTAACTGGAACACGTAACGGAGGAAGTTCAAGACAGGGAGACCACAAATCATTATAAGTTGCAATTACTGAACTCATAAATAGCGAGCGGTTATTAGTTGCATAGTTGGAAAGAGTGCAGAATGCAATTCACCATTATTAAAGATTTTGATTGCTTGTGAATCGTTTAGTGCTGTGGCAGTTTTATGCTATTAGGCCTTGGAGAAAATTGCTGTGATTTATTTATAACATTCTTCTTTACTATTAAATATTATCCGACTTTACTCACATTATTACTATCGAAATTTGTCTGACTTTTCGAACCCATACGGGGTCCTTATTCATAAGTTCTAAGCGAAATCTTACTATAAATATTATCCAGCTGTACTAATGCTATTACTATCAAAATTTGTCTGACTTTTCGAATCCATTCGGGGTCCTTATTCATGAGCTCTGAGCATGCCGAAATCTGGCTATTCTTCCTTATTTACATTAAGTTGAACTCAACTATAAAAGACTATAAGCACAAAATTAGCGACATGTGGGACCTAAATTTGTTAAATCTTATACAGAGATATTCTGAAAACATGAAGCGAAATTAAGGAATACCACTCGCAAGTTCGAGACAAGCTATTAAGGAATGCATTCCACGACGAAGAAAACTTTAGGAATAGTTTATAGAACGATAGTAGAAGTCGTAACAGACGTACAGAAAACATTAAATATTGAAATCATTTGACTTGATAATATTAATGTTAGATGTCTCAATCTAAATATTTTATTTGGAAGCAATTCCAGACCAAGACGTACGACAATTTCCATTACGTCCACAAAATTAAAGCAACTATTGATAAGATCTGAAAGTTAGAAGACTGCTGACTCGTGCCCAAGTACGACAAGAACAATGACAACGTTTAATAGTGAATTACAGTCGCATTTGCAGTTCCGGAGCTCCAAGTCAGGATACGTTTGAAGTTCCTCTACTATAATTTGGGAAACTTTAACTCGTACTCAACTATCATTTTGATTACTTCCGACTTTTATGTACGAAGTTTAATTACAGATACGAACACGCATATCATATATGCATATATACATACTGTGGTGTATATCGCATTTTTATTACAAATTAATATACTTTTGAAAACTCCTTTAATATAAAATAACATATATACAAAACAATTGTCTTCGACTGATTACCTGATGATTACCAGTCGTGATGAGCGGTTGCGGTAACAATACTATAAAGCGATACACGTAACATTACTTCTATCCCTCCATAATATCCAGAGGTCATCTAAGCTATTTTTATTTTTATATTTTAATCTCTATTTCCTCTATTTCTGCTATTTTTATTATTATACATTATAGAAATTCTGCTGTTTTTTATTATTACATATAATTATTGAAGTTTATACATTTAAAAATACATAAATTTCAATAGTTTTTTCCAGTATATTAAATGTATGTGTTTTTGTGGAAACTGAGCTCGTGAATTAATTGAGTTTAAATGTATAAAGTTATCTGAAGTTTTATACATATATTTGAAATATATATATACATTGTAAAATATATTTTATTAGTTTGTTACTTATCAACGCATAAAAAGCCAAATAAGTTTATTTTTTCACAGCACGTTTTTCTATTAAAATATACATTATAAGTAACATAATATAAATATATCAGGCAGCTACAATGACACTTATATGTCAGTCTGTCAGGTCCATCCGACGGCGGTAACGAGACGAGACCGGGTACGGTATTAACTTAAGCTAGTAGTTCCTACAAACAAATATATCTTTGCGTTTCGTGCAAGCGAAATACGACTCTAACTTAATTGATATAACACTTTTTTGAATAACCTACATAATATATTTAACGGAAATACAAATTTAGAAAGGTTGCTGGAGCAAAGGAAAATGAACTTTATTGGATTGTAATTAAACAATTTCAAATGTATAGCTGTTTGTTTTTGTAAGTTAAGCGTTGTCAAGAAGCATGAAATCTGGACACCAAGTCTTTAGCTCGTGGTCACTTCAACCGTCCTTGCTCTAAATTGTCCCCAGGATTTATGCTTCACATTGCACAAGATATTAGCTTTATTTATTTGTTAGGCAAAATAATTGAAACTTTCTGAAACAATAATGATTTCTTTTAAATTAAATTACTACGTATTTATTTATTACAGCTAACTCGTTTTTAGTTATACAAAATAGCCTAATTATACAAAATTATAACTTACAATTAAGTAGTCAGAAATAGTACAATTTTGATTAAAAACAACTCAATTGTCTTTGGAATCGAAGCAATCTACTCGAGCATCAAGCCACTGAGACATTCCCATATTAACAAACTTAAGCTCATACAACTTCACACGTTATGACGTCACAAGTTATACAAATGTTTTCAATTATATACAATATTTTAATATTTAAAATAAAATCAAACTTCACTTCTCACTTGTACAACATATTTGTAAGTAAAAGATGTAACGTAAATTCGGGAAGTATAACCTACGTGCGTGCGTACCTTTTGAAAACGAATGACATTTAGTTTCCGTTATATATAAGACATTCTACGTTTTTGTGCTCATTTTTCAAATATCAATGATATATAAATGTAGTGTTATTTTTGTACACTCACAGTACATACAACTCCAAATGGGATCATAACTAGTCCTATAATTCCAATATTTAATATTCTGTATAATATATGTAATTGTATAGTATTAGTTATATTTTAGTATAATAATAGTTTATAATCAATTTTATTATCATAACAGCAAATTGTAATAACTTATGTATTAGTAAGTTTTATTGTAATTATAAAGTTAGTATTTCCTGTTACTCTAATATAATATATCACACAATGTGTGTACTCGAGTTGTAATTAAAGTATAGACATTTTTTCGTCTATAAAGAATGTTAGAATACATTTTTAGAGCAGAATACAATAAGTTCATAAAAATATTATTAAAATACTAGTATTTTAATGATTCAATAGTGATTTTATGTATTAGTTCTTTAAGAATACCAATAAAGTGCAATTAAAATTATAAATTCGGAATTAATTATATGGTAATAAAAATCTAGTGAGAACAAACAAAATACTTAAAATTTTAATTAAAATGATCAGTTATAGAAGCCACAGACTACTTGACCTAAAATCCGCAGGTTTATTTTGACCCAAATCTAGTTATTTTCAGATAATTAAGGATTTGAAGTCGCTGATATATTTTTAAATGATAATTATAATTTACGATATAAATAAAGTAAAATAATATTTTTAATAACTGTTACTATTATTATATTTATAAAAAAAAAAACTTCTGTTTCTCCTTAATTTTTTATTATTATTATTGTTGTTGTTTATCTTTCCATCTTTATTTTTTTTACATTGAAGATGAAGCTATGTTCTTTTGGAATACTTATATAAAAAATATTAATAAATTGTAAAACTTTTTTTTCAATTTATATTATTAAACAGCTATTGTAAAAAAACAAATGTAAACATTATACAATTATAAGGAACAAAACATTGTAAGGTTTATTTCATCTTCCTGGCTTTCCAAAGTATAGCAATATTCTTCAAGATTCCGCTAAACAGTGTTGTTAGTTAGACGGGTTGAGGCAATTAGGTGTTCCCAGGTGACGTCTTCAACGAAACTAGACGGAATTATCCGCTTAAGGATTGTACAAAGATGTAGAATACCAAAATCATTTTGGTTATTGAACACAAACAATACACTTAACAATACGGTATCTTTACAATGTAATAATAATATGACGATACTGTAGTATTTAAAATTATTTTGTCTCAAACATTAAAAGCAAATATCAATTTAATGATAAGATCGCCCATTGCTATGTATAATTTCTTATACTTTTGTGAACACTATATGTGCAATAAATTGAATATTATATATAAATGTTATGTATTTTATTAAAATTTCTGGTACCTTTTTTTTTTTGTTTCTATTTTACTTCCTTTTTTTTATTAACGTCCTCTCCTGCACATCTAAAGTTGGCTGGTAGAGAATGTCTTTGAAGCATTAAGCCCGCTCTTTGTACATTATTTTGAATATTGTGCATTAAAGAATAAATAAATTTAAAAAAAAAATAATAAAAATTTTTTGAAATGAACAAAAATTTCTATAGTATTCCAATTCATACAAACAGTGGCAACACCTATTTAAAAATCCATATCCGTCGTGTTATTTAAAAATACAACGATATTTTACTCTGAAACGTGGCAACCAAGGAAATAATTTATCAAAGGTTTTATTTAAATTTCGAACATAAAATAGAAAGCTGTTTGTTGCTCGGTCGGCTAAGGTTTAAAAAAAAGTAATGTCACTTTGACGCGTAAAAATTATTTAATTTCTGCATTATTTACATTTACACCAGGGGAGGCCAATCCGTCGATCGTTGTCCCTAGGTCAGGCGATCACGGAAAAAATAATCAGTACCTTTCTATTCCCTTCCTAAATATTACGAAAATTATTGGAGTATAGTTAAAAAAATCCTAGTAGATGCAAAGAATCAGAAAGGCAGACAGTACATCTCGAGTCCAATTAAATTGACCACTGATCTACACAATCGTCAAGTCTACAATAATATATTATATTAATAGTTCAATTTAGTAAGCTTCTTAACGCTAAGTATTCCATGTTTACAATATTTTATAATAAGACACATTAAAGTCTAGCTCGAAGGTTAACTAGTCCAGCGTCTTTAACTCGACAGTTTTATGCGTTGCAGTAAGTGGCCCCTACTGGGGCCGTTGTAAACATCTACGGCTAAAGTTTTAACGTCAACCCTGCGATAGCCATCAAGACAAGTTATTAGGGTCCTCGTGACCCGCACCGAGAGATATTTAATTTTTATCTTACTCACTCAGCTTTTAAGTGTTATTTACTTTGTTTAATTATCGATAGGTTAATATTTATATTTTGATTATTGATATAAACTAGTGAGTGTGGTTTTCATTCACCGTGAATCATTTTGGTCATTATAAAAAGTGAGTTATTGTTATTATTATTGGTCGCCCGCCCAAAGATTCGTCCTTATTAAGTCAAGAGTCGTTGGTCCAGTTCAACGGTATATAATTGAACCAATATTGGTACCAACTTTGGCACCAACTACACACAGACCGACAAAAAGGTAGCTTGCCCCATCCTACTATTATCTGTAGTAAAGGTAAAGAATGCTCCGACAGGGCGACAGGGCGACACGTAACTCGAAAGCATGCTATTCGCTGGTTCGCCCCAATTGCAACATTAATAATATTGTCCTTACTAGACGTCTCAGCTCGAACATATTCAATTACAATAATTAATAGCCATGATAGTACTATCAAATACCAACAATCACGATCTACTCTGTATTTACATAGAAATGCTCAGTTTCGATAAACATCGACCATTGGGCCAGAATATTATGCAAATATCCTAAAACGGTGTGTGGTACAATTCATGTATTGTATATTCAAATTAAAACCCTGTATAGGAAATCAATTTAATTTAATCAAATAGTAAATGATTTTTATATTTCTTCCCATTGTATGACATACAAAAAAACTTTGAAATCTTTTCTTATATAAAACATTTTTTTTTCATTTTCAATCATTATTGACATAAAACAATCTTGTAACTTACAATAACAAAAAAAAAAACCTATAAAAAAAGTCTAATATAAAACAGTTTAAATATTTTTATTTTTATATATTTCAGTTTAAAAAATGTAATTTTTTAACTTATAATAGTAATAAAACAACATTAAAATATAAAAATAATAGAACTTTTCTTGTATAAAGCCTCATTAGCACCTTGCATTCAGTTATTATGAACGAACGATATGGAACTATTTATTTTTTCCAACATCTTTTTGTTGTTAAGAGCGTGAAAATTAGACCGTTACGAAAACCTTTAGAACTATCGCTATTCAACATAAAATGTTATTTCTCATTGCAACTTTTAAACTATAAAATGTTCAGTATTTTATAAATTTAAATACATTTAATATATTTTAAAGCATGGATATTTTATAAATGGAATTGATATAAATATGCTACCTCCGATAGGACTGATATTCTCTAATTGAGCTTATGACCTACTTACTGGACCACACTTCGTAAATTTTTTAAATCTCTTCAAATTTAAATATATTTTAAATGCAAATACCATTCAGTGGCGCTTGTGTTGGTTTATTTCGGGATGCAGGTACTTGCTAGAATTATCCAGAATTTTAGTAGAATTTTCTAGAATTTTAGTAGAATTTTCTAGAATCTATCAAAATTATATATACGAATATAAGAAAATCAGATAATGCATGATTGCTTGTCTGACAGTTTCCCCATTTTCGAAGTCAAAAACATGATATTATATGTTTAGAATTTTTGTAAATGTATTATAAAATAACCATAAATAAGTTATATATTCCATAAACCAAAATGTCGGACGCAATTAAAAAACACATACTTCTATATATAAATGGATTTAGCGATGTATCTACAAACAAATAAAGGTTCACAAATAGAGAAGTATACAGACAGCAAAACAAAAGTGATAAGCAACACAATTTTCCGGGCGCCAGGTCCGTAAAATACGGACACAGTATACACTCAGCGGCACAAAAATTGGACATGTAAAGGGAGACGCATTAACGCGTCAGAGCAATCCGACAAGGACCAGATTTGGGGCTCCGGATTCCGGAAAATTGCAGGGAATGATCGATGGGAGGCAAATGTCGTGCATCATGATTATCCTCTATATTTCGTGCCTTCTATAGTTGGTGTAAATTGTGAAATATTGCATATTTTGGAAGTTAATTATCAGACTGTCCGTGGAAGAGGTATATTAGTATGACTTTAATATTAAAACCTTTTAACTAATAAATAAAATAACATCAGTCTTTATTAGGTTTCTTTATTGTTTGTCACGTAATTATAAATAAAATTGAATTAATGTTCAAAGATAGTTTAAAAATGAATGGTTAAACATCATGATTCCACAAAAGAACAAGAGACTTAAATTGTATGTCTGTTTATAAAACCAGTATAATTACATTTTATACAAGCATTCCTCAAAGTAGATAACAATGAAAAAACACTGGTGGCGGTCCGCTGTTCATCTCAGATGGTCGCATTCAACCTTAGAGCTTCAAAGAAAACTATCATGAATATGTATAATACAAAATGATAAGGGGATTGTCGGATTCTTATTATTTGACCCATTTTATATACAAACCGAAGCAAAGCACTTGAATACAATGAAACAAGATTACCGAAATAATCTCCTTAGGTTCGTATTGTCCATATATTATGTTTAAGACTGGTCTCTTTGGTAATGTATCATATGATATACTGTTCACATCATAACCTCAAAATTAATAAGTGGTTACTGACGCCTTGGAGGCCGTAATGCAATATTAATTGATTAAAATCATGAGACATTCTTATAGAATTGCTTGCGAAGGCTCTAATTAGCAAAAAAAAAAATTAAATGTTTGACTTTGATACAGTCATCACAATAAAAAAAATACCCGGCTGGGTTGGTTTGTTGGTTCTCCAGACCAGGGCGCGTATGGAATCCTCGCAGCCTTAACTTTTAAATTGAAAAAAAACCTTACAGTAAGGCTTATTTCGATGAAAATAGGCCGGCCTAACTCTTCCGATCGACATGCAGTGATCACTGATATTGATTCAATGTAAAAAACATATAAATAAATAAATACAATATAATAATGTTTTTCCACTTGCTATATACATGTATACCTCGATTTTCGTACGCTACTTTTCTAGTCAATACTTGACTAAGCCTTGAGGAAAGTAAGTCTCATTGCTATTTTAAGTATTTTTTATCCTAAATCTGTCAGTATTTTATAAACCAGAAGCAGTCTCAATGTTCCTGTATATTTAATTGAAGCAAGACTGGACTTGTTCGGATAGCATCGTACGCTCTCGGGTATAAACGTTAATTCCGTCCATTGTACTTGCTGCAATGAGTTTGCAGATACATTATATATGAACGTAAAGGTTATTCTACACTGAATGTGTGTAATACGCAAAGAAATCCCTAAAAACTTAATTTTTTGGTCACTATAAAGACTATATTTAAAAAAATATAAGAAAGTTTCATAAGAATTTCTTCTGTAACTGAGAATTTTATATTTGACGAATTCCCATTTTATTGCTCTAATAATATAATCAATATCATAAAAATAATTCACTAATAGTTTTATAAGATCTTCAAAGTTAATAAATAAAGAAAATAAAATCAAATAACTTTAAATTATACCAAGGTTCAGTCTCGTAAAGCATAAAAATAAGCTCATAAATTTAATGAAAGACCTTTTAGCTTTTAAAATCCACAAAAATATCAAATTAAGGGAACGCGGTAGAAATTTCGACGCTATGTAAAACAAACACTTTCTAAATTAAAAGTAAGCATGGAACAGAACTCTTTCAAATCTATAAAAATATAGAAAATTGCCTTTTATTGCATTCAAGTACATGAAGAAATATATCCTATATAACGAGTTTATTGATCTGTTACAATTATTATCAATAATTGCACTACATTTTTGATTATTACAAACAGGTAAAGTCGCAAAACAAACTTCATTTATAATATACTTCATTTATAGATACGACAAAAAGAACTCTCAGTTTTGAACTGCTATACCAAAAAACTATCCCATTAAGAATTTAACAAAACATTAAACTTAAACAATCACCAAACAAAAAAATACAAGCGACCCATTAGTTATAGTAAGAGTTTTAAGACACATGTAACCCACTTTACAAATAACAAATAATACCAACGACGAACCCTGTGCCATATAACTTTAACAGCACTTGTTTACACCTGCGCAATGTAATTACTATTTTAATTCTAGTTGCGCCTAACTGAGGCACAAATTCCTTCATAATCCTATAATTAGAAACTGTTTCGACTCGGTTATATTAAGAAAGTTTTTTGATTTTGCGCCAAAACACTTATGAGGTACAGGACTTAGCTGATGTGTTAAACTATATGTTATGAAACAAGCGATATATACATCTAACATTATTTTATCTAAGCGCGATATCCACAACGACAGAGTTAGTCACAAAGAAAGATGATTGCCTAAATAATAAAACATACAATTATAAAAGCATAAAATACAATAAACAATTTCATAATACTTTTAAATCTAAATAAATAAATTATTATCATTATCTCACAGACTCATTGATAATAAATCAAAGATTCAATAAACTGTACTCGTATCTATATCGCTATCAGTGTAGGAGCAAGCAAAAGCCCTATCTCCCGACACCACTCTGTAAGTAATGCTCACAATAAATCAGATAGGGATTTTTATTGACTTCAACAGCCATAGCCCTGTTTACCTGTCCTTTAGATTTATATCACCCACTACCTGATTTATAATTATTACTTTTATGATTTTATAATGAATTATAAACAAACGATTGATATAAGATAACTAGGTCTGCCACTGTGCACGGCAGGTGGAGCTGAGCGTAACATTTGACACACTTTGACCATTTAATAAAAAACTACAATCACAAATGTCACCAAAAAACTTCAAGACCTATAAGTCACTGTCCTCGACAACTCTGTCATTTTTCGACATCCTACCATTACTCGTCTGGGAGGAGTAGCATTAGTAACGAAACATATTTTTGACCAGTAAGTGATTCTCCTCACTCAGCTCAAAAATAGTTTTACTGAAAGTAAACAGATATAAGCCTTAGGCAATTCTCTAAAATAACATAGACTATCTAATCTTAGTTCTCAAAGCCCTGTAAAGTTTTCACTCTGCAGGGATAGATAACATTTTCTATAATATAAATGCAGAATAAGCGAGTTCACACATCCTTATTACGGTCCCTTTGATAACCTCCGGCTATTTGTACCTCTGATAAGCTTTTATACTCATTCTTAATGTAAAGCTACATAAAGTCATTAAAAATACTCTATGAAACATTATAGTTTATTACATTATATTAACTATATAAGAGCCTAATTCAGTCTTCCTACACAAAACATTATAAATAAACCCCACTCACCTCAATTTAAACATTATAAATAAATAAGATATTATATAATATAATAATGTTGATTATATAATAATTAATTATTATTTAAATTATTTTTGTTATAAATGTCATTATCTTAATAAAACTATTTTACGGATATTAACTCGCGTTTATTATTACATTTTTAAACTTAACCCGACGTTTCTACGTTATTAATGACTTCTAAAAATATATTAGCATGATAAAGTTATTATTATTAATAATATCTTAATAATAAACATATAATCTATTGTCTATTATCAACAGTTGTACTAATTATTAACATATGATACTATATTCCGCCTAGAGCTTCGCCCGCATGGTGTGTTGATAGATAGTATCCTAGATCCTATCCCAGGCTAGACTATCTATATCAAATTTCATCATAAAACAATTCAGCTTAGTGGTAAAACATACATTTATTACACGTTTTATTTATTTATTTATTTATTTATTTATTAGGAAGACAAACAGTTATACAGGAAAATAAATATGCATAAACCAATAGTCTTCACATATTCATAAAAACACAGACCTATCGTAAGACAACAAAAGGTATTCAGAGGTAGTTAAAATTTATAACAAATAATAATTTATAAATGTTTCAAATGTTTAAAAATATTAATAATTAAGATGATATCTACTGAAAATATACATTTCTTAATAATTGGTAGACATTTTTTATATAGAAAGTAAAAATTAATTATACAAAAAGAAACAATAATACAAAAGTACGAAGAGAGGGCATTTAAAATTTGGTTCTTTATTTTAAAAAAAAGTTTTATTTACATACATAGATTTCATAGAAATCAATGTAGCGGATGAACAATTATAGAAAATGCGTGGGTGAGGGCAGATATGGATTGTTGCAGAGTAGTTGTGAATCCTTTAAAAATACTAACAAGAACAGGCCTGGTATTAGACAATTATTTTAACAACACAATAATAAAAAATCAAAAAAATTAAACTGTTTTAACTCTTTTCTTTACACTGTTTCATGGAAATCTTATTTAATTTAAATAAACATAGATGACAAGCTGATCTTCATGAGTGGGAATCTAACCTGCGACCACTAGGATACTCTCCTCATATCATGATATCATGAGTTATTCATTATACACATTCGCAATCATAAGTAATGATGAACCTAAAATTCTTATTTTATTTTCATTTATTGTTATAAGTAAAATAATCTACATAAGTGAAGGATCAAATATATAATTATTTCTTATTTGGTTTGGTAATTTTACTCCATTTCCATCCAGAACCTGGGGAGTATATTAAAAGCTAATGAGGGTTTCTTAAATGAATTCTAGATTTAACAATGTCTTTATCTCGCGATAGCAAATTTAATTAGTTACGTCTATCTGACTTTGACATCATTTCTGTCATTTCAACATTCTTGGAAAATTAAAAGGTTTTCATGCAATTTCAATGTTTAAAAATTGTAAAAGACAGATCAAAACAAATTTTTGTGAATTATTGTTTATAAATCAAATCCAATAAAAAAACTTTATGTAGACGTCACATATATTTACAGAGAACAAAAATACCATATTATAAATAAAAAAAAAAAAAAAAAAGTAATATTCAAAACGAAATATAAAAAACAGTAGCGATAGTTATAAGGGTATAATGCGAGAATCTAATGTGTTTTATATTTAACTTAGATAAGAGTATAGCAAAATGAATATGCCCGATGGCCTTTTTGTGTGCTCATAATCCATTGATCTTATCATAGATAAAGTTTTTCAGTTCATTTAACCTTTAATGCTACTTTCGACAAAACTGCCCGAGATTTAATGGCCCATTAAATATTTAATACCCTTTTATATATTACAGAATATTAATAATTAACGAGAGTATATTAACTTTTGAGTACTCAAAATATATGATTAATTATTTCGTAGATAGTAATTAATTTTGTTGGTTTGTACAATATTTCAGCGCAGCGATGCATTATAAGAAAGCAATCGTTAATGTACATCTAATGCATCGCATATCACAAGTGCACTTATCTTTTTATTGTGCCAACTACCATTACAGTTTTATGGCGGAGTATCTGCAATGTGAAGCTCCTTTGTAGATAGCTGTAAAATATACATACTTGCTTATCTGATCCTCTTTACAAATAAGATTAGTTTAAACAAACTATGCAATAAGATAAGATGTAAGAGAAAACTTAAAAGTGTAAGCTAGAGCAATATCTTTACTTGTATTTATCCAGTTGGCATCGATACATCTACTATGATCTACTTAGCTCCAACTAAACCTTGCTTGACACTATTAAAAACTGGGGAGTACTCAATATATATAAATGTTAAAATTATTTATCACTTAGAAATTTAACAATATTAAAGAATTCTATATTTTTATATGTAAGCTTTCGTGATCCGTGATTACTATTAAATATAAACATATTTAAAGGTCAAATTCAAGAATTTTTTTTTTACTTTCAATTGAATAGTTACACGACAAATACGATAAAGAATATAATAATTGCTGCATGATATTATTTTTAATGACCAAATATAAATTAAAAGAGATCTGATAACTCTGAACGAGCAGTTTAATAAAGGGAGGCATTTCGTTATACCCAGCCCTCGTCAGATGAACGCATCTTGCACAATCCAGATCGCAGCCGGATAGCGCTCAAAAAAATAGATATGAAGCATTAAAAATCGCATCTCGAGAAAATTTTCAACGGAAATGAAACAAGATATTTTATATCTCTAGAACTTCCCGGAGACAAACTTGAATGCTCCAAATTAGTTCACTAATTCTATTTGCGCTCTTTGAAATTTGTTTAAAATCGTTATGTAGCTCAAAGTGAAATTGTGACAAATATAAATGAATCTACATTTAAGTCAACTGACAGATGATTTTAATCTTTATTTGTAAAATTGCATATTATTAAATATATGGAAGAAATACAAAAATTCAAATTTCAAATAGTAATGTCAAAATCCGTTTTCAAATAATCAAAATGTTTTTAATTTAACGTCTCACAAATCACACTTGGCATGTGTCAAAATAATCTCATGTTGTATGGAAGGGTTGTTTACCTTCGTTCTAATGTCGTCAGGTCGCGAGGTCCCAGGCGAGTTCCATACATTCTGTTATAATTCATAACACAAACACAATCTGTTCTCGTGTAAGCGCTAAGGTATTGAATGAACATTACGATTTTGGTTTAAACAGTTTTAAGACCTACACGTAACTACATAAAAATTATTGGTATTAAAATTATATCAACCAGAAGATAAAGAGACAAATTAAAAGAAAACAATTAAAAGACATTTCATTTAAAAGTATTTTTAATATAATATAAAGTAGGCATTCAAAGATTTCACTTACGCTACGTACCTCTGAGTAATGGTTTAAAATCTCAATCTAAAGATTACTTCGAAAATGTTTTCCAGTACCGACAACATCTACCGCGGGCTGCGGCAAACTAACCTAAATTTTTAACGTAACCTATCAAAGCGAGTGCAATTTATGGAATAACTTGCATAGAAAGTACCTGCAATGTATTTTTATACAGTAGGTAAATAATAAATCTTGTACTTTAAGTAGAAATATAAGTAAAAAATTAAATAAATATTCATTTAAAATACGGAATCGTACAAATATAAGATAAAATATAAACACTAAATACTCTTGTCAAGGAAAATCTCATATATTAATAGTGTAAGCCGATTTCTATCTCAGTGTTTAGGCACATAAAACAAAATCTAGCTGTAGTGCAAGGAAATAAAAAGACCAAAAAAAAAAAGAAAGACAAAAAAGGTTTCGTCGTTTTGATTCCAAATGCAGAAGAGTAACTTTACAATGAAATCAAATGAAATCAGAACCTATCATAGTTTTCAAAATACATAAGTTGAATAAACGCTAAATTTCGCAGGCGAGCCATTTGTTTAATTTGATTTTTATATCACTATGAGGATTTTATTCTAAAATGATATAATTCCCACATGAATATAAAGAATGAATTATAAATAAAAGACTACAAAAACAAACAAACTAATTGTATGCATGCATTTAAATTCAGACCGACTCCGGAATAAACTAGTGAATTGAATCGACATGTTGACGGCGCGAGGGATCTCGGATATTGGAAGTATCCGGACGCGCTGTTTGTCATTCGACCTCATTCACGAACTTGCCTCCTAACTTCAAACTCGCTTGTTGATAGTGCTACGGTATAGATTTTTGATATTATTGTTCCAGTGCCAAATCAATATCAAAAACCAAATAAAATCCCGACGAAGATGTATCGTAAAATAGCGTCAAAGCTGTCAACTGTCGTGTAGATTTTGAACAAAATGTCACAATCCAAGAGTCCACATATGAAGCCGCAATTTCTTTGAACAAAACAATAGCAGGGATTCTCAAAAGATAAAAGCTGAGAGCAAAGAAGTAAAGCAATATTTCACTGCCGCCTATTTATGTCACTAAATCAACTAAGGATAAGTTTTGTGAAAGTGGCTAGGATTTTCAAAGGCGAATATTTTACATATTTTTATTATAGAATATTTGTATACATTCTAGTTTTATTAATCAAATTCAAACGTTTCATAGATGAAATTCTGAATTTTTCATACAATATTGTATTAAAATTTTAATAAGGTAGTGGCAAAATAGTTTCATAGTTTCAAAATTTTTTTCGATTGTGACATTTTTAAAAGTAACTTTATAGCTACTAAAGGCTTTTCTAAAAAAACATCGCCTAAAGATGTATTGTATAAAAAATACTAGATTTATCAAAACAAATAGACAGGAACTCGCAAGATCAATTGGCAGAGTGAAAAGATTGTATCCCAGAAGCAACTGGTTCTTTTCCTGGTTTCGTTTAAAAACTTTCTTCATATATTTATTTAGAAATATTATGTTATTAGAACATATAGTAATATATACATTATAAAATAAATATAGCTGCTATATACCAGCCCTTCTAATTATGTCAGGTCAGTTTCATATCTAAGTAAGTGAATTACCAATATGTGACGTAAACGCGATGAATTACCGAAAAATAACATAATGACATTACCGTGTCAAATATTTTTTGTTAATACTGTATATATCGATTATAAAAGCTCCCCGACGATAGATTAATATATTAACTATTATTAATATTTAACGACTTAATATACATTATATAAATGGTTCAGAATTCAAAATTTTCCAAGTTAATAAATAATGATAAAGGGTTTTTGTACTTAAGTGATTATTATAATTATTTCTACATGTTTTAGTAAACACGATATCAATTGTTTCGAGACATAAAATAATATTCCAATAGAACGATAAGAGTAAATACGGAAGTATAAGCGGAAATTGGAGTTTACTCACTGGATACTCTATTAAAAGATTTCAATTAAATCAATTATAAGATATAATTATTTGATAATTATATCTTATAATTGATTTAGTTTTCTTAATTATATTTATTTTAAGCATTGATTTTAATAAATATAATGCCTTCAAAGACCATATTAATATACAAAACGTCATCCTAACTCAACCCAGCGTTGTTTTTCTTGCTAGGTACAGATATGGTGTAGACCAAAAAACCGCACTGTGGCCACATGACCAGGCGTGGTCCCATTCTTATTTAGTTCATTAATCAGGCTGTGATTTATGATATCACTGGCACACCATTGTTTATGGACAAGATATTTCAGACATAACTAACTTAGGGACGAGCTTGGTTTTGATTCTCGCCACAAAAACAAGTCGAGAGGCGGATTAAAATATAACAGAGTCGCTAAAAATAATGAAATAACTAGATACAACATAGGTTATATAAATTCGAAGAGTACAAATAATAATTTTATTAAAATTCAAATGATTTACGTTTAAGAGAACAGGGGAGGAGAGTACAAAAAAGGTACAGTACATCTAGTCAATAAAATACTTAGTGCAATAAGTTCACATAAAATTCGGAATAGCTTGAATATTCTATGACATCCTTTCTATGAGTTTTAATGAAGGCTCAATATGTTGAAGAGGGCTTTTTATATTAGAAATAGATATACAACAACCATCTCGACAAACTCGGCTTTCGATTAAAAAAATACCGCATCAAAATCGATTCATTCGATTACGAGCTAAAAACACACTGACACCTAGACATACGTCAAACTTATAAAACAACACTTTTTCTTGGAGCGTTAACAAATTACATATCTATTAGTCTAAAAACAATCTCAGATATAAATCAACCTTGACTTCCTACAAAGTCAATCCAAGCGTCAGTTATTGGCACTGATTCAAGAACGAATTGTAATTTTAGTGTTTGGTAGCAAAACTGAATCCGGATATAAATAACAGAATACTGGACATATATATAAAGTAATACTAGTTATTCTATCTTAAAAGCCTATGATACATACTTTAGATTCAATAAAAACACCATATTAAAGATGTCAATTAAGTTATAGTTGGGTAAACATCGACTTCGACCACGGACGCGGTTTCGTCGCTTGTTTTGCCACACCGCAGACCTCACTTGACATTTGTTAGGGAACTTTCGAAATATGTCATGAAACTTAAGCATTTCATTAGGGGTTATCTTATTCAGACGATACTGACACACATATCTAATATTAGACTTGTGTTATATAACGGTTTGTCTTAACAAGTTATTCGTAATAACGAGGACAGCTACTTTAAAAAATAATTTTATTTATCAGAATAATATTCATACACAATTGAGTCTTTTTTTATTTTATTAGAAAAAACTCTGGATAGCTATGTAAAAAGTTTTCACAAATAGAACTTCTGAGTTAGATAGAAATAAATGTAAACATAGTACTAATTAAATTGTAACAGTTTATAAATAAAATATTCTATAAATAATCTAAATAGGTCCGGAATAAAATCTTTTTTCACGATCTAATAGCTTTCACAGACTTAAGACTATATAGAATATACGTAGTCTTGTTAGAAATGTTGTTGCAAAAGAAAAATATATATTTTTTTCGATTTCATACAACATTTATTCCTAAAATGTGTGTTATTACTTGAATAAATATATAATCTAATTTAAAAGTATATAAAGTTCATTTAAAATTATCCATATATTATCCTCCCTCCATGCGGAAATTCTTTACCACTATTCTCGTGGATTGTTTCAAAGAATTCAAATTATCATGACGTTTTTAATATGCCTTACTTTCTAAAACTGATCATAACTTATAATCTAGAGTATTGAGATCAGGACTAGACAACGGGCAGTCTTCAGTTCGTTTGTTTCCAAACACACATTTTACTCAGCTAGTTGGTTAATTTGGTTGGACGCTTCTTTACACCAATAAGTATAAAGTCAGACACTCTACTTGTTCCAACATTGCACAATAGTAAAAATTTTCTACTCGTAAATTAAATTTTTTAGTTTACCATAAACCCTTTGTGAATCGGTTTCGTTTCGGTTCTTTTCTGAATCGGTTGTATTGGTTTTACCATCTTTTTTGTTTTAAATTACCAGTCAAATGCCTCTCTTTACGTTTGCAACTCCTAAGTCGTCTACCAAAATATGCGACATAGTTCTAAGTACTATATTTATTTCCCGATATAAACCTTTTGCTTCCGGACAGGATTTTTCGAATTATTTCCTTCACAGCTTTCATCGCCTTTTAACGAATACTGCTTAGATCTTTTTCAAAGACAAAGAATGTTTTATTATAATTATCAATGGTGCGATACGCGAACATTCTATTAATACCAAACAGATGGAGAGCTTCAAAAATTGCATTTGTAGCCATACCTAATTTTTATTTATTTTATTATTGTAATAATATTTATGGCCAGTCATAGCATATAATAATACACTTATAATTATGATGCGACTGATAGCACTAATTGAAAGTGTACTTAATCTACAACATATTTACATTGTAAAGTGGTTTATTTGTAAAATTTGAAAAACATTAATACTTGATGTTCGCTTAAAATATAAGACAGTATAAAAGTAATTTGTATAAGAGACGAACTCTTTAAAATTTCATGAATTCACTGGCGGGTGTGGGCCCATCGCGTTCCAACGAGAGGAGTGCAAACAGTACCCGGGACTTGCAACTCAGGTATAAGTTTAAGGGGTTCCTTTCAATGAGCATACACCATCACTATATACACTCCTCTCCTTACCTATCGAAATTTGAAAAGAAACTTCTAATGTATCTCTGGAACTATGTTATAGAAATGAACTGATGATAGTTAATAACAGATTTCGCTGTTATTAACTCTCTTTCTTATTTCTAAAGAAATTAACTACAAATCTATTTCTGGTCAGTTCGTTGGAAAGTTCGTAATACTTATTTATCTTATGTGTGATCTTCGGAAATGTTTGTTTCTCAGCATAATACTTTTAGCGATTAGTAAGCTCAACAACTTTATCGAAGTTTAACTATAAAAATTCATTATTATTAGTATTAAAAACCACGGAATTAAAAAGAAAAGTTATATTTAATTAATATAAATTTAGACAAGTTTTTGTATTCATTTATCTATAACTTCCATTCCATTATTATGATTATTTTTTGCCCGCTTCATAAAGGGTGAGGGGTGAGGGGGGAACCGTAACCGCTTATATTCCCGATGTTCAACGATCAGTGATAATCAAGTATACCTACAAAATGGATGAAGTATCTGGAGAATACCAACATTAAAATTCAACCTAATAAGTCAATTATTGTCGTATAGACAATTAAATACAAAGTCCATCGATGAATATTGATTTTCATATTTCATTCCTTTTTAATCAGTTAATAGGAATTAATTTAAACTGTCGTGAAAATGAAATGGGTCCCTTTTAAAATGAAATCACGTCGAAAAAATTGATTTCGTCTCAATGAGTGCTTCATCGGTTTTAAAAGAAATAATGGGCACGTGTTGTTAAAGGTTTCAATCATTTTGATCGTTCATTTAAAAAGTATTAAGTAAATGTAATTAAGTGATTGACATTTATATTATGTTTAATTTTAGCAATTTAGGATATATATATATATTTTAAGACATTTGAAGTACGGCTATCAAAAAAAATAACTAAACAATATGCTTATAAATTGTTTACATAATAGCAAATCAAATATTATTTATTTCATTTTTACAAGTTAATCAAATTTTATTATTAAAATGTGTGCGTCAAAAATCACCGAACTAATACATTTTTAGAAATGTATATTATTATAATTAAAATTCACTTATTAAAACTATTAGTTTTAAATTTATCTATAATCTATAAGAATATACTATATTTTATTTTAAATGACAATACATAATTTACATTTATATAAAATTCAAACTCATTAAAGAATAAAATTGGTATCAATTACAATATTTTAATGAGAAAAATCTTAAAATCTAAACAAGGTCCGGACTTGGAGCAGAGATTAGAAATGAATATTTAAAACGCCAAGATTGTAGTAAATTAAAAACGAAGACGAAAAACCTTATTTAAAAAATACTGTCGCACCCTGTGTCTGGAGAGTTTAAAAATTTAAATATGCTCTAAATTACTGTAGAGCCACGCTATATAATATGCATTGAAAATAATTTTTCATTACTTTTTTATTATCTAATTCTAAATAAGTATACTATATGTCTTTGTGTGTAAATAAATTTTTTTTTCTTTCTTACTATAATTAATAATATATCACTTGCACTGGCACTGGCACTTCCATTTGACGTACACAAGTGATCATTGGTACTGATTGAAAGTGGAAAATATAAAAATAAATAAATAAATAAATCATCAAACAATACCATAACAATTCATAACCAAATTATAAAATATTAAGAATTATTTTAAAGAAATTTTATTGATTTTTGTTTATTTTGCTATACTTATTAATGTATAATATATATCTTATTAATGTATAATCTTATGAACGTATCAATTGTATATTTGTTTTATAAATTCCATTTTATATCCAGGGCAGCTGGAAGAAATCCCTTTGAAGAGAAAAGCTATCCCATGCACTGTCTCTTTATTTGAAGAATTCCACTCTTAATGTTGCACCAATAAATAAATAAATACATAAAAAAATATATATAAAATAATCCAGAATGACATGGACATTATTTAAAAAAATGCAATCTATCACAGTTATAGAAATCGTTTAAAAACGATAAATTATCCAATAAATTGCCTCATCATAAAGTGTTTTTCGCTATTCCGGCAGAGCTCGTGGCATCGGACATTCTTGTAACTTTGCCAAACTTCCCAACTGTATATCACTGGCCGTATTTAAATATATTTTTCAGGGAATCATAAATTGCGAATGAGTACAAACTTCGCTCGTTGTCGCGGCGAAATTTTGTTTTGTAGTTTGTTCAGATGCCGGATAAGTTAAACGTGACAATGCTGAATTTTAAATTGGTTTGCTGCAACGGGTCTTCTGATTACTTAGCGTTCTCAAAATAACGTTTTCTTGATGAAGAGGAAAAGTCATATGAATTGGTTCCGAGAGAGACGGAGAACTTTTCTGTCTTTGGCTAATAATAAAATGTATCATAATTGAGGTACTTATTAGAAAACTAATAAGGCTAACTAAGCTAACTAAATTTATTAGTAGTCAAAGTCAAGAAAAACTCTCCGGTGGTCTCTGAACAAATCCATACAACACTATATTCCTCCTCATCAAGAAAACGTTATTTTAAGAACGCTAAGTAATCAGGAGACCCGTTGCTTTAAAGTGTAAACCAATTTAAAATTCAGCATTGTCAATTTAGTTGAAAAAAAATAATAACGCATCATTAGTAATTACCTACTACGTACTTCAATTATGATATATTTTACTAATATTTATTATTCAAGAAGCCGAAGGCAACGTTTTAGTATATTATTATCATAAGCATTTCTTTCCTTTTAGAGGTAACGTGATCAGTAATAAAAGTAGACATTAAAATATACTAAAGCCAAAAACATTTTATGTCGCGCCCGCGTTAAAATACGTAACATAAATATACATAGATGTGGCAAATACTGTAAATTATAAAAAAGGATAGTTCTTTTCATTCCGTTCAATATATTTAGATGTTAAAACAACGCTCTATTACATATATAAAACATTGATTTCACACGCTTTGAACTTTCATATCAAAAATAATAGAAACCAATTACTTTTATATTAAAAACACCGAAATAAAGCACAAGCATTTCAAAGACTTTGTTATAATAAGCACGTAAATTCCAAACTCTGAAACACCCATTACCATATTAACTACTTATATGAACTGAAATAATTGCGACAGCTTAACAATTTTAAGTCCCAGAGTTGCAAATCACTTGAATATAACCATAGCGTCTTAGTTATGAAGAGAATAAGCTCAGATATCTTCTGAAACCATTCAGCTTAAATACAAAAGAAAATTATCGCATTTACACACCAACGATACGACAGGGTTACGATTTGTCGATAGACTTAAGACATTTCTTGGAAGACAATATCAAATGTATCGTTACGACAGTACGATAGAATCGTAGTCGAAAGCCAATTTTAAAGTGTTAGTGACATAGTTTAAAGCTAAAAGATATAAAATAAATATCAGTGGTGATAAAGATAAAAGTTCGGCGGAGTTATCAGCGGATTTGCAGGAAGCGAGTAGACTAATCCTTTACAGTTGCTCGGTGAAATAGGGTATAAATTAGACAACTTTTAGCGAGCAATTTCCTTGTATACAGGAACGAGGTTTAGAGTATTGTAGGAAATAAATTGTATCTTGAGCTAGAATATATTTGATGATATATTACGATCAGAATATATAGAGACAGAAAGCTCATTATTGTAAGTTCACTATTAGAGTTATGAGAAGTGTTTCATTACGTTTCAATCATGTTAATGGACTATTGTATTAATATTACATTAATTGAGCGAAGCGAGTGGAGCGAGCGAAGTTCTCTATGAGACTTTTCTGCATCCTTTGTGCAAGCATCAATCAAAAACGGCATATCCAAAATTTTGCACACCGATGGACAACAATCTGACAGTATATTTAAAAAAAATTAAATAAATGTAATAATGTGTCTTTGTTGAAAAATAGTTAAGGACAGAGTGCGTAGACGTTTTGTAAATGCAACTTCGTTGCTGTTTGCACCACGTTTCGCTCAATATGCTGACACATACCGAGATTTTGCGAGCGCAGCGAGTCAAAATTGAGGTCTGGTTCGCGCTGCTAGTACATAGCATAATATAAGACAAAAATAGCTAAATAAATGTAGAATTATTTAAATGAAATTATGGGCTAATATAAACAGAGCTAGACAGATAGCGTCAGCAAAAATTATTAATACAGAAGCACCCATCCGTAGGTTATCCATAAAACAGACCTTCAAACGCACTCTCCTTAATGGCCATGCCCCAGGGAGCCCGCAGACAACTTAAAATACCTATCTCGCTCTAATTTGCGGGGTACCTGAAAAGGAAGCTACCGGTGAAAGAGCAGAAAAATCAAAAGGTTGATTTTTTTTTTGCAGTTTGGCAATAAAGCAACATGATTTTGATTAAGGCTTTAAAAAATATTAAATATTTATTGACTCAGAATCGTTTATAGGTTTTTTTATTAGATAAAAATTTGAGAACAAATAATATATCTATGTCCATTGAAGACATTGTATAATAGTATAAAACTATTATGATGTTATACGAGCGCTTTACTTATTATACAGCTACGTGTCCCGCCTCGGAAACCATCACCAATGTCAACGTCTAAGTTAGAAGTTTATCAGGAATTCCTCTCACGTAGCTCAGAACAGTCGGATAACTATCAGATGTATATCTACATTTTTGTGCTAAAATTTAATATCATTTTAGGATTCAGCACTCGAAAGAAACTTATATAGTTCTAGTAAGTTTTTTTTTTATATTTTAAATTATTAATATCATTTAGTTTATCTGATAAGAGGTTAAAAATGTTTTACAAAAAAATGAGTGACCTTTTGTATTAAAAACTCTATTAGTTTTAGTCAATATTAAAACTATTAATAATATATTACTGTACTTAGCATTTGGATCGATCATTCAATTTCTTAGTTCGGATGTTTACATTTAAAATTGTATATAAAAACCACTTAAAATCCTTCAAGTAGTCGACAGAATATTAATCTCCGAACACTTATCAAAGAACACTAATAAAATATATCTCGAATTTACGCACGTTAAGAAAATCCAAATCCTTAACCTTGTTACAAGTTTTGTACAAGTGGATTCCTAATACAGTTCTCTCAGTGAGCCATCACACTTCGTTACTTCTAGCTTGTAGCTGTGATGTCAAAAACAATATGGCCACTCGTCCATTAATTCGTATTAACTCTCGTAACGTTATCGAGATGCAAACCTGATTATCATGACGTCACATAATGACAGAGACGTCCAGCTGTCACATTACACTTGACAATAACCGTAGACATGAGATAACGTTGTTTACCATCTGGAGGCCATGCCATACATGATGAATCTTATCACATTTGCTTTTAAGTTCAAAATGCAATGTCTTCTTTACACCCCATCCCATTTTCATTAAGGACTAAAATACTTAACACGTTTGAAAAATTCAGGAGTCTGCTTTCAACACATGTGCTTGAATGTAGTATATCGTCATCTTTTAAAGTAAATACGAGGGCGAGAAGGTATTCGGCTCATCTAGTGGTGAATTCGTGAATTGCGACGATTTTATATTTAAACTAAGAGATATCACTTATACCGTATTCGATAGTAAAATATAAGTATATTATTATAATTAACCCTTTTAGTGCCAAGGGGCGCCCTCGCGCTGCTCTCGCTAGTTGTGAAAAATGCCAGCGTCGAGAAAGCGCTCTTTTTCATAGTTCACTCTGTTTCTGTAATTTTCTTGTCAATATTTTAGTATTTAATTTAGTATTCAATTTCTTTGTTTTTATTATCATAGTATATCATCATATATCATAGTATAAAATCTTCTAAACGGTATGTTGAAAAAATTATGATTAATGGTATATTGTAACGGAAATGGTGAATATTTGTCTTGTTCATGTAAATGATCTATAAAAATGCATTTTCTTACTGGCATATATATATATATATTGGTAAAATATGTATGGCACTAAAAGGTTTAATACCAATTCACTATAATAAATAAATATAGAATCCGTTAAGAAAGATCATTATTTTTTTTTTTAATCAATGTGAAGAAAAACTTCACAATTAAAAACTGATTTAAAAACAATCTCTTTCATATTAATATTCAACTCCACCGAGTAATGATATTTATCATTACAAGTCACTGAAGAATGATTGCGGGACAAAGTAATTAGCACATATCCTGTGACCACTTCACTCAAATTAAAAATATAACACTTTGCAAATTAAATGTTGATTCATTTATGACTACTATTAAAAACTAATTTGTGACATTACAAAAGTATAATTTATTATAGTTATTTATTATTCTATATCAGAGAAGGCCAACCTTTTTTGAAGTGCATGCTACAAAGTAATAAAAAAATTGTCTACATTGGTAACATGCCACAATAAAATTTCATTCCAAATGTTAACTTAATGCAACTTTGCGTAACTATAATTAAAATAAACAAATAAAAGCAATTTTTCTTTAAAAAAAATGTTATCATTCAATGTTTTACAAATTTATTTCATAAATTATAAATTATGGTTATATTAATAATTTATAATTCATTCCTGTCAAAATACTTTAATTATAAAAAACATTTTTGTGCGTGCCATAAAAATTTTCAAACGTATCAGTTGTGGCACGCGTGCCATTGGTTCGCCATCCCTGTTCTATATCACCGTGTCTATGTAATGATTCGTTCAGAGTACAACATCGATGTATTTTCGTTAATATTAAAGAAGTCATTACAGTTTTAGGAATATGAGGAACGCGGACGCATTCTGTCCTCAAATATTTTTAAAATAAAAAATAATAAACCTATAAAAAAAATTACAACAATCGTGCGCGTGCCGATTGTTGTAATTTTTTTTATATTTTTATATTGTCACTTTTAAGCTAAATTATCGCTGGTTTTTTGTTTTCCATCGAAATCTATGGGGTTTTAGGTTTTCCTCAACGACATGGAATATTTACGGATATACCATTTGTGATTGATGCTTGCACAAAGGATGCAGAAAAGTTTCTCATAGACCCTCGCAAAGACCTTTAATTCAACCTAAACCTTTAATTCAACCTAATATCCACTCTTTATATATAAGTAAAATATTAATCAGCCTATTATCGTTTCGATTTATAAAAACAATAGTTTGTGCAATTCAGAGATTACATTAAACTCTGACTTACTTATGAAAATATTTATACAATATGTAACCATTTTTTTTTCACTTTCTCACTAATGATTTATGTCAAGTGTGAAAATGACAAAACAGAGTATATGTTATATTGGATATGTTTTTAAGTAACAGGGTGTGTGTTTTATTTGTATATATATATATATATATACAAATAAATAAATATATAATCGCTTGTTATAAAATAAAACTTTTAGATGTAATAAAAGCTTAACACTTCCAACAATTTCAAATAATACAGATAAACTCCAACAAAGTGAGAATTTAAGTAAAATAAAACAAAGCTGTCGACATTCAATATTATTGAACCGTAAAAAAACAACTCTCAAACAAGAAAAAAACAAACTTTTTGAAATTTATATAAACAAATACTTTTGAAATTTTATATAAATTAAAATGAACTATTTAGAAAATCTTATTTTAGGTTAAAAATATATAAAAATATACAATAACGAAACAAAGGCTTAGTTTCAGTTTCAGGGTTAATGAACTTTGTTAAACCTTAACCATATTATTTATGCACAAGAAATACTAAAACCTTCACTCATAAAGCTCCATGTAGTAACTTTAAAGCGAGCACAACACTAGTTTCACACTTCTCATCAGGATAATGGTACCTTCAATCCTTGCAATCATGGGCGAGTTCTCAAAGCGAGTCTACAGTTTGAGATATTACCGACATACCCACGTCTCTGGTAGAAAGGTTTCTGTACTAAATATTGAATTTAGCTTAAGAATCATGTTGACATTCAATAACTAAAATAAAACATGTATCATCATTTTCTAACATACACATTTATAATTATAAGTTTGAGTCGAAAATTCAGACAACACACTTCATTTGTATCTAAACAAAGTCTACATATCGCTTTCATTGTAAGATGATAGTAAAATAATTACACCTACATATTCCTAACTAATAATAACAAGCCACAATTTCTAGAATCAAATAAGCTATCCTAATAACGTCTACACTTTCAACCGTAGCTTTTGTTAATTATATTTTCTAACCTCATTAGAACTTTCGACTCGTATTTCTTACACACACAAACTTCATAATAATTATAATTCTATTGTAGTATAATAATAATAAAACTTTATTTGAGATTGTCGTCCATATATTTGTTAGACTATGTTGGTTACACAATACAATATATAAAACATAGTACAATAATAATTGAGCAAAGCGAAAGGAACGAGCGAAACTCTCTTTGAGAGACTTTTTTGCATTCTTTGTGCATCAATCAAAAACAGTATATCTGAAAATTTCCAAATTTTGCACATTGATAGACATCAGTCTGGTGATGGTTTTAAAACAAAAATATAAAAAAGTTTAATAATGTGTCTCATATTGACAAATAGTTGAAAACTGAATGCGTCAGACGTTTTGTAAATGCAACTTCGGTGCTGTTTGCACGTTGCTTCGCTCAATATGCTAACACATACCGATGTTTTGCGAGCGCAGCGACTCAGAATTGAGGTCTGGTTTCCGTTCCTAGTAATAATGTTAACAATATTAACATATACAAACATTCCATAATAAATAATTAAAAACTCTTCATAGGATTGACTTTCACAAATGGACTGTCGAGTCCAAAAAACTTACTCCTATTTCAATAACGCTATTCATTTAATAATACTTGAATAGAAGCAAACATAAAGAATACAATTCTGCAATGTACAACAACCAATTACTTCCAAGCCAAGTGATAGAGGGACATTCAGACTATTCAATAACCAGATGTGAACACAAGATTACGGAAGGCCGCATATTGGCAGCTGCGACTATGTTGCTGATGATCGCAACGCCAACGTTTAATCGAACATTGCCACTAACATTACTACAAAATTGTAAACTACACTTTATAGTATACGATTAGTCGCACTGGGGTATAGTATACGATTAGTCGTACTAGCCGTACGGTGTAATTCTTAATTGATTCTATCTTACTACTTAAAAGAGTATCTATGAATATGTGCTTTTATATACCTTTATGTAAAAGACTAACGATTTTATAATTGTTACAAATATATAAGAAGAAAGAAGTTTTTTATTTTTGTATTTGTTCTTTAACGTCACTGCAGATCGATTTAATAATATGTTTGTTTAAGCTTTTATATATGAATTATTTTTAATATATATATATATATATATATATATATATATATATATATATATATATATATATATATATATATATATATATATATATTTTTTTAATATATATATATATATTAAAAATATTTATTTATTTGATAAAAGGCATGTTTTCACAAACATTTTACATTTTAAGTTCACTAACCTCCACTTAGGTCAAAAATAACTGTGTTGTGAGAAAAATCTTCATTATCCAGATAAAATTTCAATAAATTAATTCCCAATATTAAATATACATACATATTAAATATAAAAAAATAACACAATACACATATTTCATGTAGAATACATTAAAAATATGATAACTTATGTATTCATACACGAGAAGTTAATAAATACAATTAATAAAGTGCAAATTCAAATAATATAAATCTTATTACCTGCCATAATAAAATATATTTACGTTTCTTAATTAAATATCTGTATATTTTACGCAAACTAACAATGAAATATCTTTAGCAAACGCATTAGCCTCGATCTATCCATCTGCGGACAACAAATCAATCATGAGATTCGGCATCTATTACGTACGTACGTACTGTGAGATAGCTGTCCTAGAGGCAATTATCAAACCAGGACTAATATTTAGGATAAGATATAAAAAACAGAATTAAAGAATGATAAGAAAATTATAAAACAACATAATAACGACATATCTGCCTTTTCTCTTATAAGAACATCGCGTGACAAGACCACTCAAAGCCTAGGTAGCTTTAATTAATTGGAAGTTTTTCTTTCATGTCCCAAACTTTCAATGTTAATTGGCTTTTCGACGGCTATTACTTTGTACCCATTTCCCTGGTATGATGTTAACATTAACTGGTACTAATACAGTATTATTTTGTAACTTCTGATACAGTTTCAAAAGAATCGTTTTGGAGTGCTATTTAGGTAATATTTAGAGCGGCGAGGGGACTTGTTTATTTGTACAATATCATATCTTCTGAGGTTACAGCACAATTTCTAAGTAAAATTTAATTTGTTTGAAATATTAATTCTGTAGTGCCTGTACATTATTTATTTATCTTACATTAACATTTTATGAAAGTAAATGGAAGCGGTTGGATCTCAAACGATGGACTTTATGTTATTATCAAGAAACATTAGTTAATAAATATTCATGTTCAACTTCCAAAGGTCGAAATGGTCTACAACTTGCAACTGATTATCATATCTGCCTTCAGATTTACTTGTACATTTACGCTTTTCTAAACAATTCATGTTGCAACATCATTCAAAAACCAACTCATGAGTACTAATAAAAGTATAACAAACAAATTAATTTGGGAGAATATTATTGAAGTACATAAACCTCCTTATCGGCATTTTTATTATCTGAATTTATGAATAGCAGCACAGGTCATGTTGGAGTATTTTAAACCATCAGCAACTTAATCATGTTCGTTAGTTTAGTGAAAATTTATATGGAAACACTATTAAGTGTGATACCACTAAATTTATTATGGTAACACGTCTCTCTAAAAAAATATACGTGGTCAAAATTTTCAGTGACTTTAAATTCAACTAGCACAAATGAATAAACTGCGAATATATGCAAAACTGAATAATCCTATAGTGGTCTTGGACACCTGAAACTAGATATGTATTAAAATTAAGCTAAACACGCAAATCCTCTTTATAGATTTTGTAAACCACTTAAAAGGGTCGGGGCGTATCCTGAAGTGTAATCATTTTTAGAGTTCCACAGAACATACACAAAGGATACACCTTTTCAGAACCTTATTTTTATGCATCTTTCAAAGTTTCAATTTGAAAAGGATTTACGTACAAATAAAAGGTTTTTGTGCTTAAGACATTTTTATTATTTGACAAGTTTTTTCCGTGACATAAACAAACACAGTATATTTAGAATTAGGATCTGTATACAAAAAAAATAGATCTTTAACGGATGAAGCTACTGCCAAGGTTGATTACTGTTATTTTGGTAGTATATTATAATAGTTTGGTAATGCAGCTATAAATAGTATTGTCTTATAGAAGAGCCATCACTACGATCTACGATTTAAATAGTTTTAAACAGATTAATAGTTTTGACCAGATAATTAAATATAACTATTTTTTACGAATTGAACTCGCGTATAATTTGATTACATTTTAATTTATATTTGTCTGTCAGACACTTACTTCTCGTCTACCCGTGAACACGATTACTGCAAAGCATTCGAAACGTCGGGTTAAAATTAAAATGTAACCAAATTATACGTGAGTTTAATCCGTAAAAAATAGTTTTATTTCAGATTAATGTACTCACGATCACCAATCAATATATATTTGACAACGTATAGTATATCGATAAATACAGTATGTCCATAAGTATATCGATAATTTTTTTAAGAATAGTTATAGACATAATTATAAGGATAAATATAGACTTTACTTTGACTGTTGCTCCTCTTAAAGAAACAGATTTTATATCTTCGAATATTTAGACAACATGGAAATGAGGCTTTCACTGCCAGGATATTCCAACATTATAACATAATGTAATACTCTGTAAGTTTTGCAATACAAAAAAAACCTAACTCGATAGAGTGTTTGTTGCTCAGGATTAAAGCATTTTTCCTACCCGGTTGTACTTTTGACTAAGGAAAAACATTTTTTATAAATTTAGTATCCATAAAACATTTTATTATTATTTATTATTAAGCTTTTTTTATTTTACTTTAAACATCACAAAAACCCCACAAGCGTCAACTAAAACTAAACTAAATTCCTTCCGCATCATTACCCCATAACGTTTACCATATCGACGACCGTACAGGAAATCTTTGTAAACTAATTTACATCAGCACAGTGACTTACATTGACAAATTTACTTTATAAAGCTCCATAAATTATAGTCCCCACAACTCAAGTTACATTTGTAATGCGACAGGTGGATACTCCGACGGCCATTTTGTTTTTTCCCCATCCGCCATTACGCAAGCGTGTTGTCTTTTAGCCGCACGACTTAATAAATAACCGAGGCACGGCAAATGTATATTATTCTATCGCCACCACCTTCTGCAGCCAATTTGTTTTTATTTCGCTCAACAAGTATGGCTGCTAAATATATTACTGTGTTAAATGTGTAGTTATATTCAATCTTCATAATATTTATAAAGGTTGTACAGAATTCTAATATCATGAAGTAACTATAGTATATGGATGTACAGGCCTCAATACTTGTAATGCTTTTCACGCCTTCTTATATAGAGTATACCTTCTTTTAAGGACTTGTCAATATCAATATCTTGGCCGAGGGAACGTGAAGTTTATATGACGTGTGACGTGAGATACAACATGTTCCTACCAAACACTCTCACTTTCACTTTTACGTACTTGTACTTGTAGTACGTATAAATATTTTCAGACATCTTCCGTTATGGATATTTATTTATTTATATATTTTCTATTTTGAATCTATATCAGTGATCACTTGTGCACGTCAATTAGAAATATCAAAAGGGCCTATTATAATACCATACTTATTGAAATGAGACCTTTTGTAAGGACACTCTCCATCCTATAAGTTATGGCTACAAATGCTCCAAATGCGCTCTCTTTTAGAATAACCATAAAACAAACTCATCGTTTCACTAACATCAAAATATTTAATAAACAAATTGCAAACTTTCAGAACCATCGCCTTCAATCCGATAAATAAATCGATAACATCTTACTCCAAACATTAAACTTACTACAAACTCGAGCATAAGGACTGAAGATATTTATAATTATCTTCAGTTGTGAAAGTAAAAATTAACTCAATTCAAACTAGTTAAATTTGAATGCGACTCAACAATCACTGGCAGACTCAGTCACAATAAATATAAAGTACATCACTATCACAGCGCTAACAATTATCAAGTGAATAATTTAATTAAAAACTTGCTATGAACGGCCCAGCAACAACGGCGCATGGCGGCGATAAATAAAATTATTTCGACGAGAAAAAACGATGACGTCAACTACACGCGCGTTTAAGCAAGTTCGCTAACATTGTCGGGAATATAACAATCTATTTTTTTGTAACCAACGAAGCGGAGATACATAGAAACTAGATAACTATTACATATCATTACTATTTAATGAAATGAAATGTTTAATGTTTAAAAACATCAAGACAGAAGTGAGGAAAGACAGGGTTTTTATAGCAGAACAAAAAAGCTGTTGCAAATTTCTATTGCACTATAAAGAGGCTAGAACGATGTTCCGCTAGCCACCCATAACCACAATAGAATCCCCTAACTGGCGAGACAGCAGCTGTAAGCGACAAAAGGCGCAATTAATACTAAACAAGCGCAACGGAAGCGGTAAGTAAAGTCCGCGTCCATTAGCAAACCGAGTAAAAACGCTTAAACGCCCTACAAAACAGGGAAACAATTTCACAGCAATCCCGGACTGAGCGACGTGTTAACGCCTCTGATTTAACTCTATTTTTACCAGAGCATGTTTCTTTGTCTACCATTTTCAATGTAAACGTTTGTCCCTTTCGTTTCCATGTTATATCAAGATACTTTTACGATTTACAGCTTCAAAATATAACTTAACATTCTTAGAATAAATTTATTCGTAACTCGAATTAAAAATACTGACAAATCGTCTATCATTAAAACGTTCCCCTCTAACATTGTACGAAGCACAACACTGTACGTGTTTAGCAAAAGAATATTCTCCGGATAAAACCCACCTCCGGCACTGCATATAATTTTAAAAGCGTCCTGCATTATTGCGTTTTATGGGAAGATAAAAATGGTGGCTCAATAAGTATAAAATAGGAGCTCGGCGGCGGTCGCAGTCGAGTCGTGTTCGCACGGTATTTATATATCACCTCCTGTGGGACATAATTCTTTTAGCAAAAGTGTCAATGCGATATGATGAGACCTGTGTAAAGTCAAATGAGATATTTGATATTTTTTCAATAAAACTATTTTACTGATATAACTCGCGATTATTATCACATTTTTCGAGTGCTTTGCAGCATACGTGTTTGCAGTAAGACGAGATATTGGTGTCTTTCAATTAGTTTTGTATATGTCACTTGCTATCAGTTATATGTTCTGGAATCTCAAGCTATGGCCGTACCTATAAAACTTATTTAGACAACATTTACAACCTTCAACTAAGAATTTAGAAACAATAGTACCATTAAAAATTAAATTTAAATGTAAAAATAACTATGATAATCTGTTTAAGCACTATAAATTAATTACCGTCTACGATAGGGTAAATTTAGAGATTATAGCGGAATATCGAAAAAAGATATCTTAGAGAAAAATGTCAGAATTTATTTTATGAGAAGTTTGTCATATTTATCTTACTATATAATAATGTTTATGGAAAGAGATGTTGGTCATACAATATACGAATACATTGAATGTACATGTATTGAAAATAAAAAGTCCAATGAAACTAAAAAAACCCTTAAACATTATTATAATAAAAATTAATAATTTAGTGAAGATTCTAAATTGATAAAGTTATTTTTATTTGCATGTAATTTATTTAGATGTTTAAGTTAATCATAATATAATTTATGGTTAGTGAATAAAATTGTATATATATAATTAGTTATTAAGCTGTTGCAATATATAATACAAGAGTGTAGATATAAGTAAAATGTAATAAACAGAAATTAAAAAAATTCTATTTATTTGTCATCTACGTCCAACGGACTAAACTTAGGAGTTAACGGGCATAAAGTTTTATTGAAATATGTTGCACTCGTATAAATCTTAGAAAACATTGTTTAATATTTTTCAAAGTATAATGATCCTTATCACTTTTTTACTTATAAAGCTTCTAGAAAAATAGTATTTTTTTTTTATTGTTATAATTCGCCGCAAAATATATATATATATTTTTTTTTTTTTGTTATAAATAATCGTATTTTAGTTCGACAAGTAAAATTTTTAAACAGCGACTGATCTATCAAAGCATGACTGGCGTTGGAGACATGAATTTTTATGTTCATTTATGACGCGGGCACCACTCACTATAAGTTTCTTATTTAATATAAATATTATATACATTGTGGTGTCTAATGAAGAATGAAATACTTTAACTAGGATAACATGTCATTTTATTCGATTTGTTCACTGGGCTAAGATTTATTTTTGATTGCTCGTTGGAAAAATCCTTTACGGATACCCCGTCAGCCAAGAAGATGATGGCCGGGGAGTTATTTGATTATCCGGCAGCATACAGGACGTTGCCATTTTTAAGGATACCCACTCGAAAACCAACGGTTGCTCCCATCACCCTCACTGGGCGCAGCCTCAAAACCTTATTTATAATATATATATATATATATATATATATATATATATATTTTACGAGAACTACTTTCAAAACTCTGAAGAACCTTACATTTATACAATTTGTAATCCACCTATCAATTTAAGAAACAAACTAATACACATTTGCGATTGCGTGTCCATCATCATTGCGACAGTCGTTTTGCTTATAAAATATGTACATTAGGCACTAACTTTTAACAATAACGCTCTAAAGTGTACTTCCAGTCCGGTAGATTAAAATACCGTATGTTAGTTTAATACACATTTATAAAACATATTTTTATCAAGAATTAACTTTTAGAAAAAATAATTAAAACCTCGCAGCGGTAAGCTGACAAATTATACTTTTTCCAGTATAATAGTAACATATATATAATATATGTAATTGTATACATTTTGAAACAAGGATTATAGAGTTTATTCTAACATTTTTTATTTAAATAAAATTTTAAAAATTTTACTTAGGCTAGACATTAACAAAAAATGGCGCCCAAAGTGAGACATAAAAAAACAGCCGTGGTTACCAACGAATGCGCAATGCATATACGAGGAGGATTTTGAGTGCTTGACAAGGGTTACAGATCATCATTTCGCGCAATTTACAGTAATAAAATATACATCGATCGCATCGAGCATCGGACTCACAGCGATATTCCATTACCGGGGTGGACGGGAAATATTAAATGAGAGTTGACCCTTGTATCTATTCACACACACTAAAACAACTGGAGATATCATGACGCAATACGAGACACTCAATACACATACACATAGCAATGGCTATAAACTCTTACAAGTTTTAGTAATAAATTTATATAAAAGTATCTAAGACAAAATAAATCTAAACAGATATCAACTTTTAGATATAATGAAATTGTATCTTTGGAAATATTACATATAATTTAAAGATCTAATTAAAATCAAATAGTAGTAAATAATATTCTGTCATACTTGGACACTGTCATACCTATATTCTAATACTACATTAACTGTAAGGAATAAAATAGAGTTTTGTTTTTAATAAACAACAAAATTTCCTAGCCAATTTCAACAAACAAGAAAACACATACCTTTATAATATAAACATGATAATTATAATTAATTACAAGACCACAATAAGAAATAGACTTAGTGATAATTAGTCTCGAGCTGTTTATTACGAGATAAACTTGGACAGATCTGGAGATTTCAGAACGGAAATTAAGTCGTGTAACCCCGATGGGTAATTAAATCGTCGCCATTAACGGTGCAGATGCTTCGAGTTGGGCACAAAATGAATGGAGCTAATTCTCGGAATATATCATCTCTGACGCTTGCCGACAGCCGCTGGCGGTTTTCCACAAATCGGGACAGTTGAATAGCTAAATGGTAGCTTATCTCTTACCCCGATACACTTATGCATTTTCATGAATTCTTGATTACTACTAACAGCAAAGGCAGCCAGCAAATGCATTTCATCTGGTATGTGTGTGGCGGTTTTTGTATCTTTAGGAACTATTTGAAGAATCTGTTTTAGATGATAAATAATTACTTTATACACATTTTTGATGTTCTGAATGTTGAAATAATTCAGTCAGACAGTCAGTTAACAACTTTTTTTTTTATTTAGCCTTAAGCAAAAAATTGTTTAAAATAATATTTTACACACAGGTATAGATTTTAGAGTTTATTTCTACTCATATTACTTACTCTGCAGCCAGCAATTATTCCAAATGTTAACTTCAAAAACCCTTTTAAAAAGTATCGCATTACTTAGGAAAAATAGATTTAGTGGAGCGATCGGTTACTGAATAAACATTGTTGCTATTTTTGTTTGGTACATTCAAACTGTAATCCTTCTACACGTGTCAACGATCAAAGGACAGTCTGACCCTCTTACCCGCTTCCTCATCCCCAGTGCAAGTTTCGACCTGACTTCGATACTTCACTGAATTCTGACAAAGTAACCACAGACGATACGAATAAAATCGCACATAAAGAACTCTAACATTCGCTTCCATAAGATTGTCTGTTCAGTGATCTACTCTATAATATTATCTTTAACCTTTTCCGCCAGTGAAAACTATTGACGTTATAAATACTAGGAACGCGACCCAGACCTCAATGTTGACTCGCTGCGCTCGCAAAATCTCGTTATGTGTTGAGCGAAGCGATGTGCAAACAGCACAGAAATTGCATCTACAAAACGTCGACGCATTCTGTTCTCAACTATTTTTCAAGATGAGACACAATATTATTTTTTTTGTTTGTTTTTAGAATTTTTTCGTTTAAAACCAGACTGATCTAAATGTGAAAAGTGCGAAATTTGGAAATTTTCGGATATACCGTTTTTAATTGATACTTGCACAAAGGTTGCAGAAAAGTCTCTCATAGCCTCGCTCAATAATTTTGAGCTCTTGTTATGTTTTATAAAATTTTGTTTAAGATGTAATCGCAACATGGCTCCAATGGCTACATAAATTAGTTCTGATATTAGGACATTTGCCAGAACTGCGGTTAAAGTTCATGACATAACATAACGTTTCATGGGACGGCGCAATCAAAGATATGTCTTACGAGAACAGTAACCATTGCTAAATTACTACATAGCAACTATTGTTTGTGATAAATAAACATTAAATAATTCGGAAACTATTTAGGGTAGACCGCTTTGACCTATTGTATATATATTTACTTTCCATCCCAAATGAATGGTTAAATTCTGCAATATTAGTTTTAAGTTATAATTAAAATCCAGTTACTTTTACATTGTGTCTATTTTACAGTTACTACGTGTACTATGATACTGTTTACAAAATTAAGCAGTACGAAAGAAATTACCAAAAACCAAAACAAAAAATATTTAAAACAATTTAAATAAATATTGTTATAATTTTAATTAATTCTAACTAAAATCATATGCGTATAAAATAAACTATTCAATATAATAGTTACGGAATGATATCTGACGAATGTGCTCTTTTATTTTAGTTGTCCTTTTAAAAGTACTATTTACGAGTGTATTTCAAATAAAAAGTCCGAGTCTGGAGGTTAGATTGACAAATGCGAGGAAGCACTCGACGCCTAATGAATGGGGTGAGCCATTGCCCTGCAATACTTGCTGCCGCAGTGTATACAACGCTTTATAAGTTATTTCTGTTTTCCTATTCAATAACAAAAAGAATTTATAAGTACAAGGCTGTATACACAACTTAAATTGAATTTTTGGATGTTTTAATATATTCAGTTGCTTCATTGATTTATGATGTATTTGTTACAATCTTGCGATAAGCTGTTTGTAAAAAAGAATATGAAAGAAAAGTAGCATAGATAGAGAAAAAAACAGAAAAGAGTAAAAGAAATTTACTTCAAATCACAAAAAAAAAAAAAAGAACTCAGCGTAATCTTTAAAAACATGTTTATGAATTCTTCAAATCAAAAAAACTTAGTCATAGCAGACAAAACGAAATCTGAAACACAAAATAGAACTAAAAAAAAAAATATTATTATAAATGGATCAGAAAAAACATAACACTAAGCCAAAATGGACGATATGGCATTTAATAAAACTTTAAGGGTTTCTGTAATCCGGAAAAAGACCATTTATATTTCCGATGTCTATAAAATTTACATAGACAAAAATTTAAAAACTTTAAAGTTTCTTAACATATTTGTAGACAACTTTAATATTTTATACCTTGATATTTAAGTCACTAGGCATCGAATAAAGACTCATACCTAAATAAGTAAACAGTTGTTCAAACTAAAATAAACTTTAAGTTAGCAATCACATTTATGAACTAAAACTCCCTTACTAATAAAAATATTTATACCGTTTTCCCTGTTTTGTCACTTTCGCACCTTTGACATAAATCGTTAGTGAGAAAGTGACAAAGCCAAGAATAAGTTTTACTGAGTACAAATATTTTTACTTGTAATGTATATATATTTTAGTTTAAGCGGAGTAGAATTTCTGGTAATTGTTCTGGGAAGTCTTAATACACCTGACATTTAAAATGAAAGCAATTTCGCAAACTTGTACAAAGCGTTCGATCGCCAGAACGGAGCTATTTATTTCATTGATGGGCGCCATTACATCGGTCAAGATGGATTGATAACAAACCGGCAATTACACTATGAACACAATGACAATTGGATGTTTTCACTAATTGAAAAAGCCACCATCGATTTCAGGGCACTATATGAAATGAAGTCCACCGCGTGTTATATTCACCCCATCGACATCATGAAGGAAAACAACCTTCATTATCACAGGCCCACTCGGACATATGGGTTTGCTTTTATCAAATGATGCACGCAAACGCATACACTACCTGTTAATTAAGATAAGGGATTAAAAATATAACACGGGGTATTAATTATGGTTCATACTTTGTTAGCAGTTGACTTTTAATCTACAGTTATTTAATTAGAATTTAATAAATTATTATAATCATTAATAAGAAGATTGCAGTTTTCACTCATTTCAAATATATGTCTTTAGTATCGGTATAAATAAATAAAGTATAAACAACTCATTTTTTAAATAAACTAAACGATAATGAGGTAATTAGCAAGTTGGCTTGAGTTGGCAAAGAATCCTAATCATAATAACTCAAGATCTTATCTTTGGGAGCAGGCGATGAACAAAAGACGGCGTAGGAGCAACAATGGCGCCCGACGCGGGCTCGAGAGCCGCGCTAACAAATTACCTACCCGCAGATAACTAAGCAATATTAAATCATAGTAATTTGTGGTTGCGAAACGCGGCCTATTTTCTACAAGACTCTCACTAGGCTTCCAGATATTATTCCTTTTTCCTCCCGATTAAGATGATAAGTTGCAGTACAAAAGTGGCTGTATTTTAAGCGGACATAGAAAAATTCTAAGCATTTAATCCTTCCGAGTTAATCCCGGGCTGTCAGGCAAAATGAATAGTTTAAATTAGTGTAAAGAACAACATTCCGGGTTAAGTTAGCAACTCGGCGTGAAACTGCAATTTCTCCGTTCATAAAACAGGAAACCGTCAAGGGGATGGGTTTCGTGCAATCGCATCTTTTCACTCGGTTCCTTCGTCTCCGCATTAGCAATTCCAACTATCGCAATAGTTGCTAGGAAATTGTAATATTTAGTCTTAATAAAGCTATTCGTAACGTTGAATATCCGGAACAGGCATGCTAGGAGCTGCAATTCGCCTTGGGCGGGGCGCTTCACACCGCACTTGAATTTACGACAAAGCTTTATACAGACATGCTGGATTTTAGTCTATCGCTATGTAGATACGTGTGTGAATACGCGCACACTAGACTCCAGTCAATCGAAATGATAGCACATGGAAGGATCGAAACGAATATTCAAAACTCTAACCACAATATATTTGAAGTTGAACAATTCAAACCGACCCGCGCTATTGTTGTCGGGGAGGTAACAGCGTATAGTTTATTAATGAACCGATATAGCGAACAATATTGAAGCCCAAACGGTTTCTATAAATTAATGGTTTATCGCGCCTCAAACAATGGTTACACCACCCGTGGGGCCGTGCGTGCCCAATCTTCAGTTATTTACCATATTGCTAATCGAAATTTCAGATCATTTATTATGCGATTTATTATATTCTTGTTTAAACATTTAAATATTGACATATTATTATATTTTATACGATGTTTATTTAAGAGTCTATTGTGTTCGAAAAAAAAATTACGAATTTTATTTATTTTAAATTTATAATAAAAATACATTATTTTTATTTTATTATTCCAAACTGTGTATATCGTAAGTTTAAATATATATATATACCTTATAAGCTTAACCCAAAATCTACGGAACCCCAAGAGTACATATCCTTCACAATACTCTCTTATGTGCCGAATCCGAGTTTTTTAACTCGATCGCGCTTACGTGAAATTTTTATTTGCATGCAATAAAAATAACGCCATCTGATGGAAGTAAGGTGGCACTGTTTTTATCTCATACAAATGGAAATGTTACGCTAAAGAAATAGTTGGTGGAAAACCTCGCAAAACACTGATCTGGCAATGTAGCCCTCTACCGGCAATATAACAAATATTTCATTTTCATACAGCGCCATCTAGCTCCAACAGCAAAAACAACTTACGTTGCTTGCTTAAAGACACAAAGTAACGTAAAAATATCAATACAGATGGCGCTGTACCGATAAAGATAAACAAGGAGATGATGTGTATATATAATAACGTTATTAAAACTTATTTATTTTTTAAAGAAGCAATTTAATTATATACTCACGGGTGAAGTTTCAAACAACATTTTGGTCCCACAGCGTCAGCAATATAATGTCTGCAACAAAATGAAACATAAGTTAGTATTTTTAAAAACACAATCCATCCTAAGTTTTAACATGCTATTGTCGTTGGAAACAAAGAGTGGACGATGCAGGACTGAGCTTTTGTTTTTGATGGTGTATGAACATTTTGAAACAAGCACAAAATAAACAAAATATATATAGAATACTATTTACTGATATGAAATATGGATTTAGGCCATTGGTTTTGTTGCATTGTGCAAAATATGACAGACAACAAACATAACAATAGCTGAATGATCTCAGTCTGAACCTAGTCTTGTTATAAATATGGTTGCAAGAAAAAACCTTTTCTTTCCTTTGCTATAATAAATATTTATTCCTGTAATATGTATTATAACATTAAAATTAAAAATATATAAAGCTCATTCAAAATTATCTCGATTCACTTTTATACAATTCTTTAATTGTTAAGTGAGGCCAGTTTCAATAGAAACTTTAACTCTCTGTTGGGAAAAACTTTTTCGTTATTCTCATGGTGTTATAAGCACTTCAAATTGTTATAACGTTTAGAGCATACCATAGCCTCTAAAACTGATCAGAAAACATGACCAGGGGATTGAAATCGGGACTAGACGACGCAAAGTTTTCAGCTCTTATGAAGTCTAAAACTTTCGTTTCCAACCGGTGTTTCTTTTCATAAGTCTTTCTGAAAGGACCAGTCTTGTTTATGAAAGGTGTTTCTATACGATTTATTGTCCTTCATAAGAATTATATCTTGAAGCATTGCTCAATAGTCAAAAATTTTCATCAATAAATACAATTTTTCGGTGACCTCCCTTTGCGTATCGATGAAGCTGTTGTTTTGCTTTTACCACGCTATTCGTTTTATATTATCAGTTGAAAATATCCAGTGCATTTATTATAGACTACAGTCGTAAGTCATCTTTTATACGCAACATAGTTCAGAGGATAATGATATTATAGTATTTCTGATATATTCATGTCTCGAGACAAAATCTTTTGCGATCGGACAAGATTTCTTCCATGTCTTCACTGCTTTAATCATACAAACATGTAGACGGCCAGATCTGTTTCTATCACAAGCAGAGGATGTTTTATTATACCTATCAATAAATAACAAATATTGGACTAATACCAAGAGAATTGAGAGTTCAAAAAAATACATTTGTTTCCATATTAGTAAGTCTAGTAAGTACTAGAGTATCTGAGATAGCATTACATCTATGTAATGCTATCTCAGATTTTTAATCTATTTATCACCCCACTCCATTTTAATATCACAAAAATATTTATCACGATTTGAGCGATAATAAGAAAATACAATGCAAATTCATGTATGAGATTCATAATTCAACATTTTTTTTATTAGTATAATATGTTATACTAAGTATATAACGATGTTATTTAAAATCCATGTTTAAAAATAAAGTTTATGTTTCTATAAATATTCTACAACATTTATACATTATATAAGAGTAGAATGAAATAAGTAAAGCCAACCATCGCAATGATAATTCGACTTTATCAATGCCAATGACCTCCAAGCTCTAACGATACGGACTAGACAGAAGTTTCTTTCAGTGCCAAAAAAGAATTGTAGATATTTCGCACGAGAATATATCCAGCTGATCAATAATCTAAAACATCATTTTACGTTTTCGAAGACAATATTTGAGAAATAATATATTAAACAAATAATAAAACAAATAGTTATTATTTAATTAATTGTACAGTCTTATCACATTTTTTTTTAAACTCAATAATTTACATTTTAAAGATTTTGAATATGTGAATTTTTATAATAAGTTACGAGGGATGATATCTTAAGTAATCTTAATACAAAACATTTTAAAATTTCTCTCTTAATTTAATTATATAATAAAATATTATAACAGATATCATAACAAGTGATATTTTTTTTTATTGTTTGTTTTATTGTCTTTCAAATAACAGTATCAAAAAACATTTTTAAGTTGAAACAAAGCAGCTTCCTTTCTCAACCCAGTTTCTCTTACTATCCAAGATGTTTCCATAATCTCAGTGGGAGAGAACTCAAACAAAAGATAAAGCCATATTTATTGTCCTTTGATCTTATACGCGCTTAAAGGATATCAAATAATTTTTGAATATATGATCGTTTCATACTCACAGTATTACGTTATTTTTATGTTGATAAAATGTAAGGTATTATTGAAACAAAATGGGTATAAGATAATTAAGATGTAGGTATAAGAATTGATATAAAACTGAAAGATAAGAACAGATATAAAATTGAAAGAAGTAAACGGAGATAACCAATTTCGAGGATAAATTTTCTCAATAAACCGCGAGAAAGGTTATAAGGATGTTAATAATAATGTTCAAATTCTTTATTTAAAACCACTTATACGTTAAAAAATTATATTTTATGATGTACGTATTAAAAGCGGAAAACACTCAGTCATTCATAACGAAATCTCAAAAACTTCTGAGCCGATAAAGCTGGAAGGTGAAGTATGATTTTTAGAAATTCCATTCCTGAGAGGTTGAAATAGGGATTGTAAGTTTATGTGAAACTTCGTCACTTTTAATATTGGACACAAGATATTTTATAATTAAATTTGCGGTTAGTAAAAAGCAACAATGCATTAATGGGATTTTTAAAATTGCATTCTTATGATTGTAGGTTTTTTTGTGTAGGACAAGCCGTCAATAGATGGCGCTAGCAATCATTTAAAAATCGGTAGTTTTTTTCTTTCGCAATTAAACACCGTGTGATATTTATGACTTCAAAATTAAAAAATGATTTTAGTTCGCTTTCTCTACATTTTATCAAGACAAGACATACGCGAGCAAAATCACGGGCGGATACTATTCATTTTTAGCCATTATTATTATTGACGGTAAATGAAACAGTAGTATTATTATTGACATTTAAAGCATTATAACTAGGAGCGCGAACCAGACCTCAATTTTGACTCGCTGCGCTCGCTAAATCTCGGTTTTAGCATATTGAGCAAACAGCACCGAAGTTGCGTTTACAAAACGTCGGCATATTCTGTCCTTTTCTTTTTTTCTAGGTATATTTTCGCGCTAAAATTTTTTCCCATTGAAGTCTATGGGATTTTAGTTTTTCTGTAATTATTCCTCAACGACATCGAATATTGGATATTTTTTAAATCACCACCAGACTAACTTCTATAAGTGTACAAAATTTTAAATTTTCGGATATACCGTTTTTGATCGATACTTCACCAAGGATATACAAAAGTCTCTCATAGAGAACTTCGCCCTATTATACGTTTTACTAAATATCACTTACATGACATATTATCATAAATGAAGATAGGTGAAGTATCTGATTGCTCGGTCGGTACAGCGACATGTTCCACAACTCACACCCTTCAGGCATGTGAAGTTTGTAAAGAATGTAAACACCCCTTTATCAAAGTGAGTTAGGTTTTATTTGCGTTCTTTGAATTTGTTTGTACCGAAGTATCAAAAATTCTTTAGGTAACTATTTAAACGTTGGCCAGAAAAATACAAATGTTAAGTTGGTATCCTTGCAACAAAACTTCATGAAAACACTCCTTGTAACCTTAACTGTGTCAAGTTACTGGCAGAAAATTAAATTTAAATCTTAATTTAATTTAAAACAAATGAAAGAAACACTATTGAAATTATATTTGTTTAAATCATTTTCAGATATTTTATGTTTGATTAATGCTTTTCACACACTATTGTTATGTTATTTCGTCTATAAAAGTCGTCGATCCCAGTTATTGTCACTAATACCTCATCGCTTTTAGAAAGTTAAGTTAAGTTTTATGGGCCTAAGGTCGGTAAAAATATTTTAGTACTATTGGCAAAGAGTGTAAATATATAAAATGTCTAATGACCGACCAAAGTTTGGTTTCGGTGTCGGCCAGTTTCGGTCACAAATTTTAGCTTCGGCCAAAAAACGGCAAAACTTTCGGCCCTGCCGTAACTAGAGTGGTAGTGAATTATCGTATCTCATTCGGCGTATTAGTATAAGTAAATTCTAATTCCCTTCAAACATGTTAATGTTTCTAACGTAATGTTTGTGTTTGTTTAAAATATTCATGTAGCTAACAAAATTTATCTATTTAAAAAGGTGAATTTTAATTCCAGTCAATACATCATATTTCCCTCCGGACCATCAAAATCCAGGGTCTTATTTAATATTCAGTGATTGACATAACATGACTTACAAACAATCAATAGACAAACGTGTACAGACACGTACTACGAAAACAAAAAAAAACATAAGGTTTCCCACTGTACATGAAAAAAAAAAATACAAACATTGGGGAACAGAGTAAAGGTTAAAAATACCCTGTCTGGTTTTTCTAATAGTGTCTAACAGCGCCTGGGGGAATGAAGGGGAGGATTGAGGGGAATCTAGACGGTGATAGCGTTAAGTTTTCATTCACCCTTCACCAACGAAATAATAACGGATATAGCTTTACAGTTTGTGGGCGACATTTTGAAGTGGGCATAAACATTTTAATTATATTTTGAGCTGGATTTAAATATTTTATAATTTATTTAATTTATATGCTCCTTCTTCATAATATAATATACCTAGTCTTTGTTAAGAAATTATTAACTCAGAATAAAATAATCTTCTTGTTGGTCCATTGTGATCTAAAACAAAGAAACCAATTACAGAATTTTATTTGTTTACTGAGCACAATTAAGAAGGATTTTAATGAGCTTTCACTGACAGTAAAATCTTTGTAAGCTCAGTTCAGTCACATGGCTGTGTGACGCACACACGCATACATGGACAGGCTATCATTACATATCTAAAATAACAGGTATTAATGTACATTAAATCGATATATGTGTCCCGAAAACTGTACCGAAGAAATTTAAGTTAATGTTTAATAAAAAAGCAATAGCTATTGTATTAGTATGTATTTCTTGCCCTATAGAAAAATTTGCTCCTAACGAAGTAATGTACTTACTCTTCTTAGCTTATTTCTATCATAAACTCATTAATAATGAAATATAAATTATTGGATAGTTTAAAATTAGAAATTTTCGTTTTCCACTTTAGCTTTAACTATAATATTTAATTATATGTTTCTATATTCAAAACAAGAGATAATTTTAATTCAACTTGCAACTCATAATCACATCTACCGTTATTCAATTTAACCCTACACTGCTCGCATTTCATACATATTTGTTCTAGAAATGAAAAACCCAAGCCACTTGATGCCTCGTCCAGATGCAGAAGAGGGCAGATAAGTCTTTTATCTGCGATACATATGAAGAAGGTCCTAATACTGTTTGATACAAATACCATTTCATAACATAAAATCAGTTTAGTATTGAAACTCTTTTTAGGCATTTATCAATTTTTAATGCAGATAAAAAAAAAAACAAACAAAAATCTTAGTTTGAACTTACACAAATAACAAAACAAAACTGAAAAGATATATACAAAAAAAATTGCTAGATCTGTTCAGTGCAATTTAATCGAAACGTCAGCTACATAAACGTATCGGTATCTTAAAAATATTAACTCGATTAAGTATTTTTAAAATAAATAAAATAAACCACAGTATCCAAAAGTCTGACAAATATATTTTAATATGGATAATAATAATTAAAAGTATCAAGAATTCAATGAACTAATACAATTAAACGTTATAAAACACACCTTACTTACAAAGAAACGAGAAATAAAATCTGGAACAAGAAACAAACTTGAGATAAAGTATGCTTCTGAGAAAAATTTATACATCTCGCGTCTAAGTAGAAACCGGATTAGCCTTCAGTTTTAACAACCTTTATATAACGATTATATTCTCAAACTTATACACTGAATTCTATATAGTTATAGTATATGGGGAATAAAAAAAAATTATCTTCAAAAAAATATTTCTATATATTTATCGATGCGGATTTCTATACTGAATCTAAAAAACCAACACTTATGACGAGCCAAAATTTTCCCTAGAAGTTATGACGGAAATGAATTTATTATTAGTAACATTTAGATAACTAAAATATACATATTCATCTATAAAAGACAAGTACCTCATAATTGTCTGTAAATATTTCTTGTATTTCATTCCGGGGTTTTGTTTTATTAACTCCGTGTAGGCATTTAAGTTCCGTAACCTAATGGTATAATGAAACCTGATGATATCATTCCGTCCGTATGTCTCGAGCTTATGATCAGACTTACAAAATTTTTACCTTTTTTTTACGTGAAAATTTTACAAATTAAATATATATATTTTTGATTATTATAAATAGGTCAGCGCTTGATCAAAGATCGTCTGATGGTAAACAAGTTAGTGGTCTAAAATGGCGCGTTTACCTAGAAGGAGCCGATTCACTCTTGACTTAAAGAAACTCAGGTTGTAATTCTCTGGAAACAGAGAATCCGGAAACGAATTCAACAGCTCAGGAGTACGAACGATGAAATAAAAATCGTAAGACCAATATGTCCTTATACCTGTCCGACTAAAAATTAAACTGTTAAACATATATTGTCAAATTATGAAAACATGTCTTATCAGTTGAAGCTAAATGTACATTTTTGTAATATATGCGCCTCGGATTAAGTGATAAAGGAAGTTCGCATTTAGTACTTCCGTTATTAAGAAATAATACTATATTTAAAATATTTAGTCAACTTCGCTCACTGAAAGCTATTTATTGTCAAAATAAAGACTGGGCTCTAGAATATTTCTAATTTATTGATTTTGAATTCGAAACATAGAAAAAATATCTTCTCTTTTAAAGACCGAAATATATAGTGTTTCTTAGAACTGCAACAACAGAACATTTATATATATAACTGTAACAATCAGAACATTCATAATATTTATTACATATACATATAACAATTTACGTCTTTCAAAACAGACATGATTATTCATAGTAAAAGTGACGGGCAGAAGCTACCCTAACCAACTGATGCCGAAATTCTGCTGGCTTGTTAAAGCTGCGAAAACTACCTTGAACATCGGATCCGAACTCTTTAACGGAATCCTCCAATTCATTAAAAACGTAGTAAGTCTTAATGCATTTAAACAGAAATTTAAAATAATTATATAAAATTGGACTAAATTTATTTAGATTGACTTACAGGTTAATATAATGTTTAAAAATCTAATAATTTAAAAAATAGCATTTCCCCTATTTGAATATATATTTTTTTGACTAATAAAATTAAAAACGTTAAACAACTTAACAAATTATTATTCTATAGTGAAGTGCTAAAATAGAGTCAGTACTATTAATGTACAAGAAAATATCAAACTGGTTATAAGTTTATTAAACTAGGTCTCATGCTAAATCTTACAAATTAAACTTCCAGCTAAGATCGAGGCGCCCAACTTTATAACAAGTTGTGGATCAGAATATTTTGTTCAAAAGCGTTTTCTATTTCATCGCTTCACTTCGATAATGTATGTGTTGAGTTCTTTCGAAGTTTTATATACAAATAACGATATTTTAAAAATATATAATGTTATTTTGTTTAGCAATTATTTTCGAATATCGAAGCTTAAAATGTATAAAAAACCATTGGTATTTTTTTTTTATTTAAAAAACAGTCAATCTCCATTTAAAAGAGATACACGTGATGATGTAAAATAATAAAGAAACTCTCAAATCAATTGACCATCGAGTTCAAATCCGGGGATAAGTAAAGTTAACAGACAATACTAAAAATAGTTAAGAGTAACCAAAATTATGTCAGAACTCTAAGTACATATCAACTAACTACACCTGTTTGTGAACTGTATTGTACTAAAATTTATAAGTATAACTTAACTTACTTATAAGAAAAAGTTAACTTAACTTATAAGTAGAAGTGATCTTATAAGTTTTGAGATAAGTTAACTAATTATCATGATCGTTTATTTAAATATTGAAAACGATTAATTTTTATTTTTGTTAGAAGAGATTAATTCTAAGTATATTTATTATCATTCAGTTATATTCGAATTATGTATTTTTCAAGGATTTATTATATACATACCTATTTGTGTAAAACATAAACACAATAACGAAACGCGTACAAACAATCTTTGTGTTTGAAATATTATTTCAAAATGTCTCCATTGTTACATCACAACTAAGTGCCCTGTACAATGTACTTTAACCCAATTACCTTGGAGCTTATTAAGCTCGCTTCCGTTTATAATGTACATAGTTCCTCTGATGGGAATTTTGCAGCTTCGGTAATAGTTGCTTATTGCAATAAAGTAACTCCAGCTTTTCAAGCTTTTAAAGCTTAACAGGCATGTGATCTGTTTACAATTTAATAAAAACTGTTACCTGTCAATAATACGCTTATTTATACAGCTGATAAATTAAATTTGGGAACCTTTTAATTAATGTATCGTTTAAGTAAATTAGTTTTAAGTTTTAAACTGGTTTTAACAAATTATTAATATCAATTCTTTATAAGTGACTAATTACTGTGGGATATTGGCTTTTTATTTACTTTAGTTAGGTATACCTTTTAAGGCGACCCAGAGGTCAGACATAAATTACAAGAGTTATCATTACTTTTATTGCAAATTTCATTATAAATTAGAAATCTAACATAAATTTCGCTCCTTAAAATCAGTTTAATATTAATAATTAATCAACATAATTAATTTCATTTTTTTTTCAGAATCCTATTTACAATTTATTTTGTAAAAATAGTATAATATCTATATTATTTCGTCGGAAATCAAAATATTCTATGAATTAAAATATCATTCAGTAATTATTAATTTAAATGATAAAAGCTATTATTGTTATTTACATAATTATCTGAATGAAGTACTTTAGTCACACGCATACCAAACAATCGAATAAAGAAATATTTTTTTAACAAGATATTTTATGTATATGACAATACGGAAAAGTTTGTTATTTTTTTGGTTAGTTCTTAGAAACTACTTGATGGATTAGGAAAATTCTTTCGTATTACGATGGGCAGGTTTAAGAGAAAGGCTATCTAGTATTACACTACTGCTCATAGTTATCCTAAAAGTAAAAATATATTTTAAACTTTTGAGAAGGCCAGGGTAAATAGAGAGGCAGGGTAGAGACATCAAGATCAGGGTAGATACTTTCTTGCCAGGGGAGAGATTAATGTAATAAAATAACATAAAATTGCTGAACCAGAAATTATATTAAATTTGGAGCCTGATAATAATATGGTACACTTTTTTAATTCTGAAATGAGGATACTTCAACAACATGTAAATAAATACGTCATCGAACAACTTATATTTTATTAATAGTAAGCAAATTGCTGGACTTACGCTTTCTAAGAGCTAGGTAGTCAGATCTGTGATAATCAAAATAATTTTCTAAAATATGTTTACTGAAATGAAAATGATGGACTCAATGATAAAAATAATCAATGCACATTCTTATCTAAATGAACGGAAAAAATTAAATGCTTAAGGTTCCTCAAAGATACTCACCGACTTTTTGAGGGGGTAAAAAGAACACCCTCTGCCCTTTTCAAAATAATATTTGATGTATAGTGTCTAGACGATCTGATCTTTTTGATTGAATGAAATACCTTGATTATCAATTAAAATATCCAAACTTCCCAGTTTGGATATTTTATCTTCTTTCAAACCCCTCACATACCTATGTAGCGGTACTCTGTTTTATTTTCAGTATTTCAAACAGTATGCAGTCGCTACAATTGAATTATTTATAACAACATCACTGTTTGGGACTTTGATGACTTTCTTTGTTTGACTTTCTTTTTTATTGTATTTTAATTTATTTCTTTTCCTTTTTTTTTGTACTTTATTTTTTTTAATAGCATCTATCAAATCGCTTAGTAATGCTATATGCAACTAGCAATCGGTCGGATAATTTTGCTAACAGGGCCACAGGCTTTACTGTAATGTCAAGTAAAATATAAAAGTAATAAGGGTTGGATAAAATATTCAGCCGACTTATTTAATAAAAAATTTAAATCTTAATTTAAGATGCGTTCTCATAACTATCTAAGGATATTCTTAGTTAAGGAATAATATATTAACTGTTATTTAAAATGCTTAATGTTAGAATCATCTAAGCCTTGGCTTGAATATATTATTTACTTATCAAGTATAAATAAGACTCAAATAATCAATAATTAAATTGTAATTTTATAAATATGTTAAAAGGGCATCCTAGGGAATTGTTGCTGGTTCATCCTCACCTTTAGTAACCGTGCAAGTATAATGTTTTGTACGTGCAATCTATCTATATGAAATAAAAAAGAAGTCTTTGATAATTTTTTCTGTTAAATAAGTGACAAATAGTATTTGTTGCAATATTGTGTTGAGCTACTTCGGATCCACCTTTTTAAAATAGGCTGTAATCGTGCTCATGTCAAGGCAATTTCACAAAAAAATTCGGTGTCCCAAAAAAATTGTGATATCGAATAATGGCAGACTTTACTTCACCTAATATGTCTTGATTTGTACAACTCTGTCCAACCCTACGAAGTAAAATTATTATTCAATAATCTTTTGTTGCTTAGAACTTTCAAAAAGAAATGCTTGAGTCTATTTTGCGTATTTACTAAAGCTTTTTTACTGAAGTACATATGCACCACAATTTCATTTTTTTGTTAATTTAATATTTGTAATTGTATAAAAAAATAAATCTAGTAAATTATGATCAGTTCCTGGTGAAAAAAAATCTCCAAGCTATCTCCAAGCCAATAATACAATGAAATTACGGGGATTCTGTAACAACATAATGAACTAAGATATCCTCTATTTTATTATTATAACATTTTTATAACACTGAGTAACATTCATTAGAACTAGTACTAAAAAAGCGCGCGCAAAATTTCCCCATGCAAAGTCTATGGGAAAAATTAATTTTTTGACTAATTACTGCAATTAGGCTAATGAGATTTGAGAGTTGTCACTATTTTTCAGCAGTGTAGCATAATGAGACCTTTGATTTGAGCCATCAACGATATTTTTCCCTTTAGTGGTTCTCGAGCTACAGTGTGCCAACGAAATCGCTTCCTGCATTAATATATAAGATTATACATCTGATTAAATTCTGACTATTATACGAGGTGCATAAACACCTTGTATATTCTATGACATTCTATGTCCAAGTGACACTGATTCTCCCCTAGCACTCATGTCTATAGTAAATACAGCAGGAGAAAGACGTTACCTTGATAAATGTAATTATTGTAATCAACATAAGAAATGTTTAGTGTCATTATTTATCTTACTTCACAAATTACAGTATAATTAAAATGCAAATAAATTCATACAATAACTTTCATAACTTACCAGTGAACAGACAAAGACTTTGCGAGACCACTACACAGTATGACCGCATCCAACAAATGACAAAATGGAAGCACCCTATCAGTTTGCGTTTTATTGTTTTAACATCACTTCGATACTTGTGTCTTTGAGCGGTATTTAGTATACGGCCTCCTTATATTAATATTGGTAGTAGCGAAAAGCAGTATAATAGTGTAAAGACACAGGAACAAAAGAAGAAAACTTAGCTTTAAAATCTATTGAAAATTAACAAATGATGTTGGATTTTTCTTTTACAAAACTAAATTATTTTTATTTCAATTTATGCTCAGCATATTTTACTTAAGTAACTGATACAATGAAGCTGTGTATTGTCTGTAAGTTTAAACCAACAAAGCAACACGCCAGGGTAGAGAAAATTTTAGATTTTAATAAGAAATTTCATAATAATGTATTTTATTTGGGTATTTTATTTGGTTGTCTAATTTTCTATAGAAGAAACTTTCTATAGTATAACTACACATAAATACTAGTGACACAAATTTAAATTAAAGTATTAAACCTAGACATAATTATAACATATTTTATCACGAATCTTGACAAATTGATATAGCAATAGTTACATGGTATAAAAACGCACCGCAATGCGCTGTAAGTGTTAATCCAAAAAACAATAAAGATTTAAAAAAAACAATTAAGGGCCTTCAAAATAAACTCTTACAAAGGAATCAACCTTTTCAAACTGTTCACTTCGATATTTAAATTTTATTTACTATTGTACAGTGCGTACAACATGATTACAATGATATATTTAATAAATCGGTAAAATACGCAAATCATTATAAACGAAGCCGCCTTTTACAATAAGTATAGATAATATTATTTCTCCAAGCACAAGCGAATTGTGTCATAGATACTGGCGACGCATGTCAAAACAGATGTTTACAGAATCCTCTCCATATTTTTCAAAAATAAATTCGAGTCTATTCGACGCTTATCTATAATTAAATTTTAAACCATGAATATGTTCTTTAAATATAAAATACGGATGACTGTATCCATAACTTATGAAACTGTAGAGCTATTATAAACTACAGCTCAACATACTTGTACAATATTAATATTTATAAAGTTTTAAACAGAATAGTAGCTTTCGTAGTATTTATATCTTGTATTCGGTCGTGCATGCATACTCACCTCTTTGTGATGGATCAGCTAAATACCAGCAAGAAGTGTTGGAATTGATTGAGAGATGATATAAGAGGATTGTATGAGAAACCATCTTTTATTAAAGCAAAATTCTAGAGTTTGAAACTTCGTGTGTTGGCCATTCTAACTGTCTTTATTTCCGGTAGTGTTCAATGGAAATGCATAACTTAATTCCCTCATCTCACTTCCATCTCCGAACAACTACAAATTGGGATTAAATACACCGATTCACAGTGGAAGTATTCTAGTATAAAATGTATAGCTTCAACATTTCTTGTATGGATAGCAAAACTTTTGAACCCTCTGGGTCAATATTTTCAGACAATTCCAGTCTAGGTGTCTTCAAATTAAGAATAAATCGGTACGTAGATAAGCTTGAGATTAAAACCATGCTTAATAGCAGGACATACTCCAAGACATACATACATACATCCTTTAGCATCTAAAAAACAATGACAGCACCTTACCTTAAATATCTAACATTCAAACAAATTGAAATATCTTAAAATATATATTTTTTTGTATCATTTTTGAGTAACTTTATAAAATTATGTACAATAATTCTGAGATTACATGTTGGATTTATTTTATTGTTATTAAACGTCTCATGGAGTAGTAATTATTTGTAATTTTTGTTAATAGTATTTAGTATTCAATGAATACTAAGATATAAACAACTAATTAATTGTAACCAACGCTAGTACCATTTACAGTAAGCATAATAATGTACTACTACTAATAATATAATCAATTTGTAAGATTTATTGCAAATTCTGTAATAAGCTTCCTTTCAACTAGAGATTAGGAAACAAAAAAAAGAACTAAAGCATTTGGTAATACAATATAGTTTCCAAACAGTTCTTTTCTAATTCCAAGTTACAGTTACCTACTACATCAATAAGTTATAAATACTTTTTGTCTCTTTGAAGCATCTCAGAAAAATGGTATCTTCATTTACTATTTCCAGAATAAATTTTATTCCATATTTAATATGAAATTAAACTATTCTAATAAATCACTGTCCACAGATGGCTCATGAATCATAGCTTAAGCATACACATGTGGCCGATCATAAACATACATGTTCCCAGCCTTAGCTTTTTCATAAATAAGAAGTGATATTTGTTTTCATTTGGAAGCACACATTTGGATATCTTAACCAATTCATTATATCATATTATGATAAAAGTTGTACATGTCTGTTTATTTACTGATAAAGAAATAATTAATAATAAGATATGCTTTAGAGAAATAGAATAATTAAATTACAGAATTTGTTGTTTAAAATGAAGTAAGTTCTCTAGCATAAATTTTAGCCTTACACCTATAAACATGTTTTTTTGAAATAAAATAGGATTATTTTTAACTGAGAAGAAGATGCAAAGAAATATTAAGAGTAAATAAACTGTATGAATTAAAGTAAATAACATATCTAAGAATTAACATCTTGGTACCCTAGAGGACTTAGCATTACCTTCACAACCTTAAATTAAGGGCACCACTAAGAACTAATACTAGAGAACATGCTGATATTGAGAAATACTTCGAAGTTATAAAATGAAGTTAATAAAAGTAGCACCAAGTTACTGGATTCAAAAAATTTTAACACTCGAAAGTATGTACCGCCTCTGTTTTTATAATCGATTTGTATATTTTATAAATGAAATGGAATATTGCTTTGGACAAACACAATACACTCTAAGAACTTAATCATCTGGTACTAACCTACGATAAAAAGGTCACACACAAGTTCAGTTTACGCTTATTTGTATAATCAAACAAGCAATATATTCTTAAATAATAGAAAGGGGTAATCGCAATCTTAGCATCTATAATCTTATAATGTACCTTTGATCTCAAAAAATATATAGAAAAACACAAAACACATACTTACCCTTATATGCCTACTGAAGATATATAGCTGCTTTTAAGTCCAATGTCGTAAAACATTATTATACTAGACACACACAATTCACAGGTTCCACTTGAACATAATGTTATATAGATTTTAATAAATCCTCACCCGCGCAAACGAAATCACTTTCTTATTGACATAAACACAAACTCAGCGTCCGCCATATGCAGGTACGTTCCGCACATACGTGATCGAGAAGTATTCGCTCTATTTGATCAAAACGTTTGCAAGACAGCAATGACTTTTTGTTTGAAAGCTGTCATTTACGAGACAAGATGCTTGAACATTTAAATACTATAACTTCTGAGGGCTATTTTTCATGCTATTTTTAATCCTCCTATTATATAGAAGTAATATAACATATTTTATTATTTTAAAAAAATATTTACATTTAAGGAGAATTGATAGGATTTAGTATGATAGTACATTCAGAACGCGCCTTGATTTGCTACGAACTTCACGTCAATTGTAACTAAAGCAACTTCACTGCGTCGAAATCCCGACGAGCTTTGATTTCGATTTAAGGAAGAGTGTGAATGCACGAGTAAAGGAGACAACTAATAATATATTTTTTAAGTCAACGTCCTCTGTGAAGATATTGCCTAAACTAGGCTATAATTTTTAAAGCTGTGGCTCTTCGTAGCGGGCCTGTAACTCAACGCAAAATTACTTTAAAATTAAATTAGTTCAATCTCATAATAAGTGTATATTTATATGTACATTTATTTTGGTATAAATCTTTATCTTTTTCCGTAAATACAAACGTTAATACATACATAAAAACCAGAATTAATCTAAAGTTAACCTAATATTTCCTTATTCTACGTTTAATAGAAAGTTTGAAATGTTCATTTTTTTACTACTATCTTTATTTTTCGGAGTTTGGTTTTGTTAACTCTAAATTATATTACTTATAATAACATTTTTGTAAGCTTAATATATGCAGTTTAAATTGTGGGCCCCAAATTAACATTAAATTTAATGTTTATTATCAAAATAAACTTAATTATACTTTTAATTGTATTAATGGCAAGTAATAACAAAATTGACAAGACCAAAAGAAATCTTGCCTGTTTTTTATTGTAACCAATGTTGGTAGTACCTAATATAACAAAAATAAAAAGTATTTATAACATAAGTAAATACCATACCTATCCCTATTACGCCCCATACCTTTTACCAAGAACAGAATAAGGATGCAAGATTTTGAGATAGACATTGTTTGAGATATATATATTAAAACTGAATCCAAAAACTGAAGTGTAGCTATTGCTACTCTTGAAATCCATTCGTTAGTGAACCCCGTTATTGTTCGTTTATAGCGCCGTGGGGAAATACGCGGGCTACACCCTAACTTACTACTCCTGCAAATCGTAATTTTTATGCAACCGTGGAGGGTCTAAGACGTTATTTAGACTAAGTTCTTATAAAATTCAAGCTTAAAGACTAATAAATAATGTATCAAAATTTATTTGTCATTGATTTTAATAAACAAAAATTATCCTTCTAATATGAATAGAATCACTCCCTAAAGAGTGATTACATAATTAATATATATATATATTAATGAAATGATAGAATTACTTAACTACGGAATATTGAATTCATCAAGCAGACAATATTTGTAGCAGCTCATGGACTGGAACCTTCAGAATTTTTTTATAATCAGAATCAACTAGGAGCGTGAAAAAGACCTCAATTTTGACTCGCTGAACTATTACTATTTGAACTATTTATCAAGATAATAAAAAATTAAAAAAATCTAAAATAAAAAGAAATTCTAAAAGGTGTTACAAAAATGCATATGATTGTAAAGCTAAATTTTCGCGGGAAAATTTAGCTTTACACTAAAGTCTATGAGATATTAATTTTACGTGATTATTCCTCAACGACATCGAATATTTGAAAAAAAATTAAAACTACCACAGACATGTCTACCAGTGTGCAAAAGTGCAGAAAAGTCTCTCATAGTGAGCTTCGCCCTCTCCGCTCGTTTCGCTCAATAAAAATAATAAATAGAACGTTTTTTCATTAAATCTGATGAGATTTGATTAAAGAAAATTATGAACAAAATACCTCAATGGTGAAGTTTTAAACGTTTTTTTAGACGAAATATCTAAACTTCAAATCATTTGTACTATAAAATATAAACTCTGAACATTAATGCCTAATAGAAGTTTTAATTCCAATATTAATCTCAAAACACCCCACGAAATGAGTGCTGAGTGCTTCTCGTTTACATAAACAAAACTAACCAACTTTTCTATTTATTTATTCGTATTATCGTCACAGTATGGAAATAGATAACCATATTTTTAGAGTGCGGTACCGAAGATACAATTCTATACAACAAAATATCCTTCTTCTTCAGAATCTCTTTTCTTAATCAAATCAGACTGATTTATTCTAAGGTAATTTTTTATACATCTGACCATTCAAAATTATAATAGAAAAAGATTATGTTTTATATAATAATAGTAATATTTTTTTAGTTCCAATTCAAAGCTACATTTTGTTTTACAATTTTAGTATATTTATAAATACTACATACAGAAATACAAAAACTAAAAGTCCTAAATTAATATAAACAAAATAAATAAATTAAAAATTATAAATTTTATATGAAACAATAATTTTTATTTTTGTAAATTTACTAAATTGAATACATTTTTCATTTCGGACTCCGTAACTTTTTGTTAAATATTTGAGTTATTTAAATCAAATTGAACTTGTCTTACTAATTGGCTCTCAAAAGCAGTCAACCTCTCTGAAGGTTTATCATTAGGTCAGCTTTCGAGTAAATTAACTCTGACTCTCGGGTCGACTAATTAATTTACATGTCTTATTGACAATAATAGTTGTATTGTTTAAAATTGAATGTATAGAATAAGTTAATTATAAAATATATATAAGGAACCAATATCAATTTTAAACACAATTGAAAATGTCTGTATCATATGAGTCGGTGTCCCCGAGCGTAGCGCTTCATAATTGCATTTCAAGTCTCCGATATTGCACTCGTGTATATGTCATTTAAACAATATCCTCCGGGCTGGAAAATTTAAATGGACTTTTTATTATATACGTTTTTATTGTTTAATAGAAGTTATATACAGGTATATTGAAATTTTAAATGTGAGAGCTTTATAGAAGGTAAATATGTTCTATTCAACATATAATATATAGTATTACACAGAACTAGACGTTACTCGCGGTTTCAACCGCGACGAATTATTTTATTTATTATTAAAATAAATAGAAGCAGAAGCATAATCTTAAATAGCATATAGCCTTCTTAATGAACCTGTATATCACATTCAAAGATTTTTAAATCCATTCAGGAGTTTTTAAGTTTAGCGCCTTTAATCACACGAGCCAACAAACTTCAGATTAATAATATCAGTATATCAAATCTCTAATATAATATAATAAAAATCGTATTAACAACACATTCCTTTCGCTAATTATAGAGAAACCTATAATTGCTTATCGATACTTAACTATTTTAGTATTTATCATATTTATTAATAATGAAGTGACACCTTATCGATAATATATTAAAATAATAAAGTACAGTTTTCGAACATTTATTTAAAAGAGCAAGTACATAATGTGAATACAAAACTCACTTTCGAGGTGTGAAGCAGAAGGTGGAATGATATTGCATTTGTCGAGAAATCTTTTAAGATCACAGCCGCGTTCGTTTTAGTGGGAAATGGAGCGTGAATAGATACTGTGAACTGAAAAATATTTTAATGTTTTATGTAAGAGGATTGTTATAGTAATAGTAATATTTTCTTATATTTGCACGAGTACACATTTGAAATAAAACTATTTTTTACGGATTAAAACTCACGTATAATTTGGTTACATTTTAATTTTACCCGACGTTTCGAATGCTTTGCAGCAATCGTGTTCACGGAGAGACGAGATGTAAATAAAATACATTTTAAAAATTATTATTTCAAAATACATTTTAAAAATATTATGAATATAAATGCCGGGACGCCAGAATATTGTATATTAGATTATTATAGAATTTAGATTAATTTAATTTAAATGATAGTAAAATATAACTTATTTTTTAAATTAAAAATTCTTATTAATTATTAAATTAAGTATTTTTAATTTAAAAAATAAGTTACATGAATGTAACAGCAGAACTATAATACAATGTCTACAATATTTTTACTTCAAAGTAAATTCTAGACCAAAGAAATATTCTTTACAAGATTTCTCTGGAAAAAAGCGAACCTAATTAATGTTTCCATTATCGAGGTAAAGCCGATGAAATACTTTAAAAGATTCTTATTAAATCTCGCTACGAGATCCTAGAATCAATATAAACCGGAGTTTACATTTATGTTTTGTATTTAAGTATACTCATATATACTTATGTCATATACATACTTATATTTTTACATACTTATATCTGATATAGGTACTCATATGCTATATTATACCAGAACATGTACATGTTAATATTATTGACCACACGTTACCCAGTAGTTTGTAGTAAAATAGCCAATTATAGCTATGTTTGATATAGAGAGAGTACGGCCATCTCTCTTCCTCTCTATTTGTCCTTCTTTCCACCAATCTCCCTATTCCACGTACTAGATGTCTACGACAGGTCTAAGACTAGGCTAATTTTTATAAATTGTGTTCAATTTTTTTTATATGATCCAACTTCCAAAGAAAAGGATTAGAAAAACATTCGAAGATACTACTATACTTGTCTATGAAATGATTTTTTATTTTGACTATTATTTAAAGAGAAAAGTGCATACAACACACTTGGAACTTAAATTAAAACAGGATAAATAGATTTGTCAATTAGAACAGTATGTTCTGTACCGGTACTATGCCGTACTGTACTGAATAGGACTGTTGTAAATTGTTACATACAACGCCAATAAGCACTGACTTATAAAATCCTGTTAGGATGTAATACGATGACCTCAGTACAATGACAACTGGGATGGTAGAGTTAAATAACATAACATATATGGATATCTGATATTTTGTCCCAATAAAATAATAGATTTATAAGAAATTAAAGAAGTATACAATAGATCAAAGTTTAAAATATATTTCTACCCTATTATTTGTAAACTTGTTAATAAAATAAATAAATAAATAGGAAACTTTTTTAAATGAGTGTAAAATATTTGAGTAATTTATACCCTAAAATTGTTTAATTAACAATAACTAGTTAGCAGCGTGCGGCTGGGAACAAAGCCAAAAGATCGCTACTAAAAAAGCGCGCGGAAAATTTCCCCATGCAAAGTCTATGGGAAAAATTAATTTTTTGACTAATTACTGCAATTAGGCTAATGAGATTTGAGAGTTGTCACTATTTTTCAGCAGTGTAGCATAATGAGACCTTTGATTTGAGCCATCAACGATATTTTTCCCTTTAGTGGTTCTCGAGCTACAGTGTGCCAACGAAATCGCTTCCTGCATTAATATATAAGATTGCTAGAATTTATAGTATTTAAGCAACATCAACACGGTTTTCACAAATAGAATTTTCATAAATAAAGATAAAAAAGTTAATAAAAATCTGCAAAATCTATTATTTGTATCGCCGTTATAAATATATAATTAAATAAAACAGTATTTTAAAGAAAGGAATAACAAAAATACGGATAACAAAATATAAATATCTAAAATATCACAACTTGTAAGCAGTCTCGATACTTTCAAACGACTGAATTCAATCAAATATATAAAACGATTTCTAAGCATTTAAAGGAATCCTCAATAATCCCCTAATCTGAGGTTTATATTGACGCTTCCCTTAATCCAGATACCAATTAGTTGATAAACCACTTAATGAAATACTTTGATACGATATCCAAATCCTGTCAGCGATTTCAATTTTTACACTCTATGTATCATAAAATTATCAAAAATATACATATTTCATGTACAAAATAAGCATACAACATTTAACATATTTTATTCCATTTGTGTTTGATTCGTGTGTACAATAAAGATTACTCTTTTTATTATATAACAAAATTTTTCCTATAGTTGTAAATAAAGCACAAAACAAACAGACAGACAAATTTAGAGATGTACTTAGAAATTATATACTTTTAAAAATATATTTATTGTATGGATAAGTCATTTTCATATTATATTATAATATATGTCAAATACTCATCAAATAGCGAGGTGCACCTCCCTTTTTAAGCCGTGAAGGTTCATAGCAATGGATCTTCATTCATTTTTATTTTATTGTGATAAGTGTGAATCTATAGGTCCAAATTCCTTAGTGTTTAATTACATTGTATACAAAAAACTAAAGTTTTTTTTTTTATAAAAATTTAATAAATACTTTAAAATGTGTATTTGGAAAAGTATTCAAATATTCTTCCGATCTTTTCTGGATCCACGAGTCGCGCAGGTCACTATTTATAAATAAATTTCCCCCAATGATTATGTTGTGATTCTGACGGAACTCGAAAAATTGCTCTCCGTTTTCATTACTCACTCCAAGTCCCCATATGCCACTGTTGCAAGGGACCATATGCCACTTGCAACTAAAGTTAGCCATCCGAACCTCCCCACGACGGCGAAGATGTCCTCTTTCTTTCTGCTCTTAAAGGGATCAGGGCGTTTTACCATAAACTCCTACATATGCAACGATAATGTATTGATTGTTGCGTAGCACTCCATGATTGACATCTTGCGATCCCTTCATTTAAAACAAGCGTGTAAGATCCGGTCTGAAATAGGTGGCCAGTTCAAAAGGCTCCGTCATACAAGCTCACATCTTCTTCATTTTTTTTACCTTAATATAGCAAAGTCAAGCCCTCGCTAATATGTTGACTGAGCTGACTAGGGCTAAATACGTTCTAGAATTCGATTCATGTCCATAATACTGTTTCTGTTTCGGTAGTCAATTTATGGTCGGGCAAGCGAGTGATTAGCTGATTATGTTGTGAGCTTACTGATGTATTCGACTTTATGAAACCAGATTCATCCCTATTATAATAAATCTCTTTTAAGTCGCATAACTATATCGATGTCAATTATAAGATCCCATTTTATTATTTTTTTTATGCTTCCAGTATATTAATTTAGATATTTTAATGAAACAAAATTAATTAATTTGATATTTCTTTTATACCCGTTAATATATAAATTAGTTTCACAATTATACACTTATAAATATATAGCGATTTTCGAAAATTAGTTTCCCATGTGTGAGATCATTAAAGAATCATTAAAGAACAGCAGCACCAGCAACAATCAGGTGCTAGCGGATGTTATAATGTGTTTGAATGGTTAGGTCATAGCATTTTCCTGGAATGAGGTCTTGACTGTCAGGATATATCAAGCTGTAGCAGTCCATAAGTTGATACAAAAAAAGGACAAGCCCGCTGAGTTGCTATCGCTCTCAGGACTGAAACATATGTCTTTCCAAACCGATGTTAGCTTTGATTATGAAAAAATGTTGTTTATAATTTCTTTATATTATATATATGTTGTGAACTACCCTTAATCCAACTTGTATAAACAAACCAATTCTTACGTTTTGTTCCTGGATAATAAAGATATTTAGATTTTACTACATTATTTTAAAGATTATTTAAATTAATGAATCCTTAGGTAGAAACGAATATACTATCAAATGAAACTCAAAATGACATAAATAGGTCCGCTATTTGTGTGCAAAACAGCGATTCTTGGACAGCCACGTCATATTTCCGGTTTTCACATTTCCCGCCGAATATTGGCATTTATTGCTAACACATACATATAGTGTCAAGCTTGTTTTCAAACCCCTTACAAAGTATCGTGACATTTAATTCACATACCAATGACATAGCGATACATTGAAGATGAACAGTGTACAGAATATATGATAAGTTAATAAACTCCTCAATGTATAACCCTCCTTGTTGTATTGCCGAATTCCCCAGTTCCTCGCTTAGTCTACACATAAAGCAAGGATGCGCTGGGGAATTGATTCAGTGGACAAGTATGATAGAACGATGTAGACACATCTACCGAACTATTTACTGCTTAACTGACTCACGGGCGTATGTGCTTGAAAGCATTTACAATGTCGTCTAATTTAATGTTAAAGAAACAAATAATGTGACATTATTCTAAACGTGTTTCTTCTTACTACTGTTCACGCAAGGTTATATAATAAGAATCAGTATTTGCACGCAATGTAGGTTTTGTTCGTACATTACAATCGGCTTCATTGATTCAATTAATATAAAGTCTTAAATACTTGCAATACTAATGAATTTAAAAGAGCGTCTAAAACAATGGTTTCCAAAATGGTGGCTTACTATGCCACAATAACGCCCCCTTTAATTTGGTTACAGTGGGTTGTTTTCAAGTATTGTAAACGTCAACGCGTAAAAATAGCTTTAATGTTTTTATGACAAGACTTCCAGTTAACGTTAATTTGTAGCATTCATATAATACTAATAATTTTCTATAGTTATGGAAACAAAATTAAAATAGTTAATTTGTACATAGTTTTATTTATTTGAAGAATATACAAATAATTGAAATAAAAATAATTGAATTAAAAAATTATTATTAAATTATTAAATTATTAAATTAAAATATTATAAAATTGAATAATTGAATTAATTAATTAAAAAAAACCGTTGTGTTTTTTGAAATTATAAGGAAATGTGTTCACCCGCATTATATCTCAGAACTTTGAAATTCCAACATTTGTAATATCTGCTTATCGGTAAGAAATTACTACATTCTAAATTTATTGAAATTATTACGAGTTCTTAAAAAAATTCAACACATTAAAAACATTTTGTAAGAAAAGCTATTTTAATGAATCATACAAAACTATTTTGTCAACTTTTTTTTTTAAATCAAAACGCCACGCAAACGACGTCGAGGGCAGAGCTAGTTTATTATAAAAATAAAGTATTTATATTATTTTTAATAAAAAAAATCATTGTTCATTCTATTTAATTTCGACATTTATTTTCTGTGCTAAACTCAATTAATTTAAAACTGAGATAATTGATTTTACGAAAGTTTAAATAGAATAAATTGTAGTATACATATTTGAAATGGTTAACTAATAAATATAATATTTGAATCGTGGACAGTATCATATAAATTATTAATTTTGCCTTCTACCGAAAACCTATTTTAAATCGTAAAACAAAAAAATATATAATATATACATTGTGTAACACATATTATAAACAATATTAATATATTTTTTTAATTTGGTCAACTAGACTATTATAAAAATTAAGCTATTTTGAAAACATACTTTTACTTAAAGTTAAAGCTACAAAAGTAACTGCTAGTTGTTTGTGCGTAATGTACATGTATAGGATTTATATCTATTTCTAAGGTCAAAAAGTAACTAGTAATTTAGTTAGTGTAATGACAGCATGAATTCTTATTTAAAAGATATTTTAAGGCAGCTCGTAAAAGATATTATTTATCTTTTAATAGAGGTCATAATTTGTAGTTTGTTGAAAAATTTTCAGCGGCCTTTTATTTCTTCAAGACGACGAAATCTGAGTGTCGTAATTCGCTTTGGAAAATATAGTAACTACTTTTTCTAAAAGCAGCCAATGTGTATTTATACATTTATTTATGTACTAGAAATTTTACAACATACACTTTAAAGAATAATAATTTCGAACATTGGATAACTTATCTCTATCAAGCGATCTCAGTTACATTTATTTATTTATTCGTTTAACCTGTCGCTGACACTCTAACACGACTTAAATATCAAAACAGAAAAATAATATCCAGTGTGTAAATTACTATACCAAGAATAGTTCACTTGATGTTTCTACTTCATATTAATAAATAAACTATACAACAAAAATTTTATAAGATTTAAGAAACACATTAAAAATACAATTTCGTATGTGCATCGCATAACATTATTTTCAAGTAAGAATTTTCTTCATTACTAACATGGAACGAGTAAGAAATGAATTAATCAAATCTAAACTGCTGTTTCAATTAAGGACTCTGTTCTTACAACTTCCCTCCATTAATATGAAACATATGAGTCATTTAAGTTTTATTTCTTGAAAACAATGCCCATTGAAGTATAGAAATTAAAGCACACAAGTCTCAAAGTAAGTAATTGTCACAAAAACCATAATTTAAGATTCATTCCTCCCTCAACGCTCATTACAGACCGCCATCTTTACGATTTATGCGTACAATTTGCGTAATGAAATTCGTTTTCCGATAAATTTTATCGATAAAACATTCAAATTAAATATCTGTAACGACTCTCGAAAGAAATAAAAGGAAAGCCCTAATTATTCAGACAATAACACCCTCGATTCATCTTGGAGGCCGCCTGCTAAATTACATGTCAAATCGTTGGAAATCCAGAAATTTTCTTGGATAATTTGAGCGGACCTCGTCTCCCCGACCCCGATGACAAGAATATCCAAATGTCATTATAAGTTTAAGTAGAACTTTCGGAATTTCCTCGCTGAGGGCTGTTTTCAAGTTTGATATTTGTTAAAACTCGAAATAGTTTGTTATGAGATTCATTCAACTGTATACAATATGATTTGAGCTGTTCTTTAATAATATATTATATATTTAAATGTTATATTTCTTAGTACCATTCAAGTAAATTTTCATAACTTTAGCCAATTCATATTGTCTAGTAACATTTAATTGTAATTATATTTTTAACTTTCATTTGTGTTCCCATTTCGCTTACAAAGCGATTCCCATTTCGCTTACAAAACGAGTCGTTTCATCTTGAAATTAAAAAATGCTGAGTGTGTAGAGATTCAAACACATTTTTATTAGGTAAAGAATTAATATGCAATTAGCTATTTTACTTATTAAAAATTATATTACAAATAAATAACAAACTGCTCTTATAATATTTACTATACACCAATACCTCGCTTTGCGTCGTTTCGTTTTGCGTTTTTTTTTTCGAAGTTACGTCGCTACTTAATTTTCATTGATTTTCACTGTGCGTCGTTATATTTTCGAAGTTACGTTGTTTTGGATTCGCATCTTTAATTTATTTATTTTTTTTTCCTAAAATATGGCAACACCTTTGAATTTAATTGCGCCATGCCAACAAAATTTGAGGATTCCCTTTCTAACTAAAAATCAACGCAAACTTAAAACAATTTTATTTTCACTTTGTTTTTCTTATTTTAGCGTTCAGTTTAATAACGTAGTGTTAGGTAATATACACTACATTTTACTTTACTTTACGTTGTACTTTTTTAACAACGGAATAATAAATTTACATATATAAAGTTTTACGTGGTGATTTTGGTTACGAAAAAGATAAATATTTCCCCAATTTATTTGCTGGCAGAGTTATATTCTTTTTTTACATAAAACATTAATTCACGAGGGGGGCTATGATTCGAAACAAGTCTTTAATGGTGACGAGACTGGGTGATTTTGGAAACGTCTACCTGACAGAACGTTCATATCTAAAACATATTTTTTATTTTTAAAAGGTAGTATTTTCGTAAGCCTGGAACCTATCTTCGATCATTAAATGGTTTGCTATACAAAATCTATTTTCACTTTTCGTCGTTTCAACTTGCGTCGTGTTTTTTTGGAACGTAACCCCGACGCAAAGCGAGGGATGCGTGTATGTACTATATAATTTTTTTAATCATTCTAATATCATAATTTTGACATATAATGAATCGAATAAATAAAATAAAACATAGACATTTTATAGAACCAACAAATAGATAGTTATGCGTGGACCTAACCCCTCAGTCCTAGATTAGGTGCAGGTGCACTAATGCTGTGTTAGCATTTAAGATATCTAAGGATGACATTACATCCGTTCGGATAGACATAAGCTTAGCATTAAGATTTCTTTTGTATTAGAAGTTAGGCAGTTAGAATAAAGCCTCCAAATCGGCTACACGTAGTTTTAATTTAATTTTAATTAGTTTTTAAAAATACTTTTGGACGAACTGAAATCAAGACTAGATATACAACATTGATAATAACAAACAAATTGTGTAATTATATCCAAACGGGATAATTCAGCGATGATTTGTCTCTAATTCAAAGTATTCGCGTCTCATCCCCAAGGTTGTTGGTGACAAATTGGTCATGTAATTCAATTAATGGTTTCTGTTTATTTCTACTATAATTATACTCGGTTTCGTAATTTAATTCAGAAGATAATTAATCACAGATATACATTACGAATTTTCTGTTTTTCTTAGCTATACAGAACGTATTTAAGATTTATTTATTCAACACACAGCACAGTTACATATAAAAGAAATACTTATTTTTTATTCGATTTTATTAGTACCTAATACTAATATAAATCCCAGTAAAGAAACCCAAACAATTATAAATAAACAAAGTACATGCAAGTATAAACAGTGCTGTGCTCCAAAACGGTATTCCATTCGGTATTAAATTCGGTTAAGACACCCAGTGCTAATTTTCAATGGCATAGGGAATGTATATGATCGTTTCACAAGCCGAGAACATTAAAATTACCTGTTTTAAGGGGTTATGGGGAAAAGTAATCATCACGCTACCTCTCACCGTTCATTGAAATTTTTAAACCACAGAAATTGTACTGCAAAAGGACATTTCCTTTTAAATGTCAGTAATTTGTAAATGGATTGTGACTAAGGTTTATGCTTTTTGAGTTAAACCCTGGATCCACCCTTTTTATGTCGTGTAATAAAAGGGAATTTTTATTGTTTAGAGGAAATTAAGATTTATTTGTTATAATTTTAGAACAATGGTTGAGTTGTGTGGTAATGAATTATAACAATATACAATATAATAAGTTATAACACTTCCAATTATACATATTATGTTTTTCATAGTTTTTAAATCTGATCGTTAATATGTATGTTCGAAGTTTATATTTATTTTATGTTATATATTATTCTTATATATATATTAAAAAAAAAACAAATATTTTTCATGTTTATCAACAATTTTAAAAATTATTTTCGTATTTTCTATTCTCTATGTTTAGAAACCTGTTATCTCTAACATATCAGAGAATAATAATATAAAAAGCGCACTGTTTAGAAAATATAAATGCATTATAATCTCCGCCCGAGAGAATAATGAAAAGAAAAGTTCAAGTTCAGGCGTAACAAAGTTTTACCACTCATTTTACTATTTATTTTAATCTGTTACTAAGCAGTTGAAGTAACGTACATTAAAGCAGAGGAGTACACAACACTGGCTAACGTAAAAAAATACAATATGTATATTATAAAATGTAGAAATTTAAATGGAAAAAAAGTTCTTTAGAAGTTACCTATAGTTTATACTAGCCTTAACTCGCGGTTCCACTTGTGAACGAACGATTTTTGAGTTAATTAGAAGCAGTGGTGTAACGTTAGACGGCCTATAGCTTTCCTCATACACAGAGCGAATTTTTCAAATCTATCCAGTAGTTTCTAATCCGTTCAACCACACAAACAAACTCTTCAGCTTTATAATATTAGTATATATAACAGACTGGATCTTTAAAACGTTTCATAATGCTTATAAACTTTAATGCCATAAAAATTTTCTTATTAAAAATAAAATATATATTTGCATAATAGACGTGAAAAAGGTGTCAAAGGAGCGCTTTAGTTGGATTTTGTTTCATTCTAAAACTACCCCCAGGCCAGCTTTGCTCCCTAATAAAGCGAAATGAGAACAACGCAGGGTCCAAGTCCACTCTGCAGTCTGTACGAACGTAAGAAATTGCAGTTTCGTACACTCATTGTGGTTGGTACATTCATATTAATGAATGGTAGATCTCTTTCAAAGGCACCATTATTTTACGACTTACAGCTCTCAGTATATTTTTCATTAGCTTTTTGCTTTGTTACAAAAAAATGACCTACATTGCGTTAAATTAAGGAAGAAATATTTTCACTGAAACTACAGACAGGCAGATTCGAATATTTATTTACTTTTTTTGTGTTGTTTGTTCCTGCTTCATGTAATTAGTTGAATTGATAGCTTCAATATTATTGTTATTTTATTAAAAATAGATGTAAGTGAACAAAATATTTTTCATAGGACTTCTTATATTATAATGCCTATATAATACTTATTATTGCCAGCGACGTCGTTTATATGCAAAAAAAAAGGTCAATATATCACAAGGATGACCGTGTCCAAACAATAAACTTGTACAAATATGAAAATATATGCAGAAGATCGAAGGATGTCTTCATATGTGAGGTTGTGCACTTCAGCAATATATACATTTAATTGCTTTTAAATTCCATAATGGTTATTGATCTTGGGGCTATCATGTAGATTGTTTTGTAGAACTGTTCACAACACGATTCAGCCATGCTCCGAATTCATAAAAAAGGGCCCCGGTCGGTTTCGTAACTAGTCGGGCAAATTCCGATAAATTTAACGTGAGTACAGCCGGATATCTAACCGTATATGAAACACAATTTCGTCAAAGATGCTGTAGATCTCAGGCAAATCCATAAATTAGTGTTAGGTCGCGTGCCAAGTGGCCGGGATAATTGGTTTTGGACAGGGTTCTCATACTACACACACATGCTGCCTCGGTGTAATACATATAATCGGTCGGTTTATTGAATTATATTGTATTCTCCACTGATATTAGCAAATACCGCCCAACTTCAGTAAAGCCAAAAAATCGTTTTTCAGTTGATTTGGTTTTCATCATCAACTACCCGCACTTAATAAATATTCTACTATTGAACAAAATCGGTCAAGTAATTCTTTAACCTAACCTTCCAACTTTAACCAGCATCACTTCATCACTTGTGATCAAAAAATCGGCAATGACGATTCAAGGGTATGTATAGTTTTTCTATGATTTTTTCAAAAAACAACGGAAGAACCAAAATAGTTAGGTAATTAATATTGTAACTACTGTTGGTTCACAAAACACACAGAGTTCTGAACAAGTTAACTAAAGTTAGCTGTAAATTTACAGTTCATCATACAGACGAGTTAGGTTAGCTAACATGGTGGTCGTGACCTAGGAAGGCACTCAAAGACGAAATTGCGCAAGTCAGTCTAACTCGGAGCCTAATTTATTTCATATTCCTGTTACTAACTGAAACTTGCCTTGATTAAGACTCAATTTAACTTGTGCAAAATTTATTATTTTAGTGTGTAATTTTTTATATTACTATTTTCTGCTAAAGTTCGGTATTAGTTTTTTCGGTACGAAAACATCACACTTATAGAAAGATATTTCTTAAAACCTCAACTTTGAATATTTCATCCAGTCCAGAGCTAGAGCAGCTGCAATAATTGCGTATACAAGTACATATAATAAATGATTACTAATGATTATTAATGTCTCTCATGTATTGAATAGTTCAATTTAAATGTAAAAAAGGTGCATATATCGATTTGTTAAGCGATGGGGTTTTGGTGATGTGTCAATTAAATATATAAATAAAATACGATTAATATTATAAGATAATCTGTTTAAATTAAAGTGAAAAATCGAGCATTAAATATAGACCAAAAATAAGATTCACAAAATAGATATTTGTAATATGTATTCTATAGTATTTTTGAACTGCGTTTTTACTTAGAAAAGTGACTTTAAAAATATTTTTTATTTTGTTTATTTGCTGATCACCTACAAAATACGATAAAAAGTATGTGATATTTTGATAATAGTGTTCTTATTTAATTTAATTCTACGTAACTGACTGATGCAAAAAATGTATACAAAATATACAAGATTGAAATGTAAAGCATTTTAAAGATCTATAAGTTTCGGTTCTATTTTCGGTAGAAACATAACCTTTCGGTTTTGGCTGAATAAACTGTTTCAGTCATACTCTAGTGTTAAGTGGTGTTACTAAACTATATAGCTTATTTTTCATAATAATTTTATAAATACTTGCAAATCTGATTAAATAGCTATGTTATACTTGTATAATTAATCCGCTACAGACAATAATAACTAGCAGATATATAATTTCATTAATAACATTGTAATAGAAACTGTATAAGTGGGAGGAATGATAACTCAAACAATGTAATTATTAATGAAAATAACTCAAATTAATGGGAACATGTATAATATTTGTTTAAGTAATGCAACATCCAATGTGTATTCAACATCTATCATCCAACATCCAGTGTGTATTCAGGGCACGTTTTTGTCCCGGATATCTGGGGACGTCAGAAGCTGAGGTTCCATCTCTTTAAGAGCATAATGATCTTGTTGGAGGGCTTTGACTGAACAATACTAACAAGGCGATAAAATGTTCTTATTAAAACATCTTGTAATAATATAATATAATTTAGTAATAATTATCTGTTCAGAAAAATTTCGTAATAATAATGTTGATATTTTTTTAGTTTATTTGTTTAGTTGATACTAATGACACGAATAAAAATTCTTTATAGACATTATATTTTTAAAAATACAAAATAGATATGTGAATAAAATTTTTTATTACTTACCACCGTTTTGTGACTGAAATTACTTCATATTTCATATCAACTTAAAATAAAATTATGATTGGAATATGAATAAAAAATAATAATATTTTCAAAACTAAAATTCCATGAAATGTATTTGTTCTTGTCATAGAAAACATAGAAAATCATAGTAAACCGGATAATATTTATTGAGATTTTATTTTACAACTTGAAAATCTTGCAAAAAAATGCTAAACACGCTATAAACATAATAGTATTTCAGAAATTCAATTAAAGTCAAATCCGCAATACAAACAATAGTACACACACTTCACCAAATAAACATGAAGCTTCACTTATTTATTAAATTAAACAATTAGGCGGCACGCACGTTACTGATATAAAAAGGCACCACAATCTAAGGACTTCACAAGTGAGAAGCGACAGTCGAGTCGGACTACTCACTTCGTCAAACAGTCATTATTATTCCTTTTTCCAATGTTAAATTAGTGACAGCAAAGAGTCAACCGTTTTGTCTTTAAAGGTGCACAAAATGGAGACAAATTACACAGACGACATCGGCCCCATGGCCTACCCATTGAAAATGTTGGTATTGGTTTTTTTTATATTGTGATATTTTTTAAATAGCATTTTTTTTTCTCTTTGAAAAAAATCTGACACTACCGTTCAGTGGTTTTTTTTGTTTCATTTAAAAAATAATCGAATTCAACCGTTTAGTGGTATTTTTTATGTTTTTCTCTTTGTTTTTTTTATTAATAACCTGCCTCTATTGTTTAGTGGTATTTTTTATGTCCCTTTTGAAAAAAAATCGCATTCAACCGTTTAGTGTCATTTTTTTTTTCTCTTTTAAAAAAAAATAATCGAACTGTACTTTTAGGTTAAATTGTTTTTTTTTTCTTTGTTTCGTTTGAAAAATAATTGGAATCAAAGTGATTAGATACAATAATATTCTCAGATCCAAACATTTATACATTTTTTACAATTTAAAATTTTTTTTTTAAATTTATACATTTTTTACAATTTAAAATACAGTTAATATAATTAGTTTATATCTAATATAAACTCAATCGGAACTGTTTTAGAAGCAATTTAAACTACAAACTTCATTTTACAAATCGACGAAACAAAATAAGAAAAACGTATTCCCACAGTGACGCCGGAGTGGGACGAATATAAATTGGTTATTTAAATGAGCTGCTTGTAAAAATGAGTTTCAGCTCTTTATTAAAATATTTTTTAAATTATATAAATAATGAGAAATGAGACTAGAATCCTGTTTATCATTGTTTTATCCCCACATTGTTGTGATGTGTTTGTAATTGGTGTAACAATAGGGTCACAAAACGGCAAAATGCCACAACCCTTAAATCGAATGGAGCCCCGACCTGAAAAGACACTAGGGGCCCAGTCCGTGAATTTGCTACAGGCCTCACAGTATACTGTATACAGTATAGTGGCCTAACTATAGTTATGCTATATAATGAAATATTTCTGTTTACAGGGTGTCACAAGAGGTAGTGGAACATATGCTAGGCTGGAATATTCCAGAGGATGAACAGTTTCTCGTTCACGAACACTGGCGAAGCTTTCCAGCTGTCAGCAAGTTCTGGCACTTCGGCCTAGCATTCATATACACAATTCTGATGTTCGCGTCAATAATCGGCAACGGGATAGTCATTTGGATATTTAGCACGTAAGTTTATTTTTTTCTCTGTTTTATAAAAAATAATATAACAATTTTATAGCTTTGAATACTAACACTGAAGAGCTCGTCTTGTCTTTTGATCTTTCTAATCTTTGAAAAAAGCCGTAGAATTGAATTAAAGGAAATAGAGTTGATAAGCTCATTTATTAACAGCATATGCTAATATGCGACCCACAAAACCAGTATATTTTTAAATATATATTAAATTATTGGAAGTTGTGTCTGTAAAAATATGACAAATGCTAATAATGTTTTTCTGGATAGCAAAACCATAAAATTTAAAGAGTGATTAATAAATGTGATAAGAAATTATTCCATTGACCAACAATATCTTTAAATTTCAATAAAGTTAGCATTAAGAGTTAAGATCCCGAACAATTCAGCTCCGAGCGACTGCTGTCGTTCAGTGATTTAATTAAGTGTCTGACACACTCCACTCGCAGCTTGGAGAGCTATTTGTTATGGATAATCCATTTAGAAATTAGATAATATCTAAAAATCAACAAATGACAAGAGTAATTTAAGAAATAAACAAATTGTTTTTTTGAAACAACAAAAATATGTTTTTAGATCCAAATAAAATTTAAAATATCACATGCAAAAGTTCTCAACTGCTGTTCGGAGTTCGGAAAACGTTTCTGTTGTTCATTGGTACATTTTTCTATATCTATTTATGTACGTTTTATTCCTTATCTGTGTCATACGGGAAGGATACGTATATAATAGATGTATAAGTATATCTCTCTCTCTTTCTAGTCATTCCCTCATATAAGAATAAGTATTCTAAATTGAGGATTTATATAAAATGAGAGATAAATATTTTACTCGACAACGTGATAATATTATAACTTACAAATTGACACCAACTTTATCATTTTTATTGCCAATAAATTTTAATGATTTGTCGTCTTGAAGAATCTTAAAAGCTTTGACGAGTTTTTAATATCAGTGTAATATACTAAATATTTTTATTAAATGTTTTTATTAAACCAAAATTTAGTATATAAAAAGCTTTAGAGATACCCATAATAAAAATTTATTTTATTTTATCTTAACTACGGAACCTGATTGCAGTAAAGCAGAAGTGGAAGTTCGACATTATTAGAATTGTTCTGAACACATTCCGATGTCTACTGCTGAAAGTTTGTTTCATGTTTTAGAACTCAGACCTTTGTTACAAGTTGCTATACTGTATTATTTTTGTTATAAATATTGTTTTATTTTAATGTCAAAATAAAACAAACTGAAAATCTAATTATTTAATTCACTTTGACTACTATGTATTATAATTTTTTGAAGTGTTTTAAGTTTGAGTGTACATGTAAAATAATTTATAGCAAAATGTTATAAATTTAATTCCAGATCAAAATCCTTACGCAGCGCAAGCAATATGTTCGTAATAAATTTGGCGATTTTTGACACTATGATGATGTTTGAGATGCCAATGTTGGTAGTAAATTCATTTTACCAAAGAACCCTGGGATACCAGATCGCCTGCGACATCTACGCAGTGTTCGGAGCTCTATCAGGGATCGGAGGAGCAGTAACTAACGCTGTCATTGCTTTCGATAGATACAAGTAAATAATTACTAATTAATTATAATTAAACTTTCGAGATTCATTGAGCAAACTGACTGACTGACTTGACTTGATCTTTGTGCAAGCATCAATCAAAAACGGTTTATCCGAAAATTTCCAAATTTTACACACTGATAGACATCAGTCTGGTGGTGTTTTTAAAAAACAAATTCAAATATTTGATGCCGTTGAGTAATAATTATGAACTTATTATTTACTAGTCCGATATTATATAAAAACTATTGAGATAGATTCATAACAACTGTAACAACATTTTCTTGAGGGTAGTATCGTATGTTCTTTAATTGGTTAATATTCTCAATAATTTTTAGGACTATATCGAGCCCACTAGACGGCAGACTGAACCGCACCCAGGCTGCGTTACTGATCTTCTTCACGTGGATGTGGGCTGCTCCATTCACAATACTACCACTGTTCAGGGTCTGGGGTCGATATATACCAGGTATTTACGATTGTGATAATTCTCTTACTACATAAAATATATTTATTGCCTTATTTAAAATTGGTTCTCTTAATATATTGAAAATTTAATTATCTTTGGTATTTATTCAGCATTAAAAATATCAACAGTATAATTTGTAGTTAGTACCATAGTATAGTAAACGTATCAGTAATATTTATATTAAAACACCAATTGCGTAAAAAAATGTTTTCAGTAAAATACTTATGAAACCATTTATATTGTTTTAAATATTAGACATTAAGCTTCTTGGCATTACTTGGACATAAAGTACGGGTAAAAGTCCCATCGCGTTACAGATAGATGGGTTGATAGATTATTATTCAACAAACACAATTTTCCAGAGGGGTTCCTCACGACCTGTTCTTTTGACTATCTCAGCACCGATGAGGACACCAAAGTCTTCGTGATGTGCATCTTCGTCTGGTCTTACGTCCTTCCAATGATATTTATTTGCTTCTTCTATTCTAAGCTGTTTAGTGCTGTGAGTATAATAATTTAAATATTTCTATAATTATAGTTAAAACTGGCGTTCTCTCAAGTGTTTTTAAACGAACATATTTACAATACCTACTTCGAAAACATTCATTCTCGACATACTTTCTCGATTCATTGAATTTTTCCGACGGAAGCCTTCGTTTATTAAATACCTCAGCCCTTTTCCTGGACGTAAAAATAAACAATATTTGAAAATATACGTACAATCTGTATGTTTTTTCATACTGTAAATTAATGTTATTTCAATTTTTTACATAAATTACCAAATCGAATCTTATCTTAAAACCGACCCTCGACACTAATAAATATGGACGTCAGAAGACGACCTATTTCCAAGAATACGGTCAAGTGTGTGTTAGATTCACAAACTTAAAATAAAACTTTGTCAAATGTCAAATAAATAAATTAAAAGAAAATAAGACAAGAAGGAAACTGCTTTTGCAGCTGTTTAGGATATAAAATTATTTTAATCTTTGTCGGACGAAATCAGGCATAAAAATGAGAATAGCGTGAACGTGTGTCCTCTTTGACTAAACGTCCGTTTAAACTACAAAATACTTTTAGGATGACAGACAGATATAATATTTAACAATATATTTGTTACTATAATTTTGTATACACTGTATTAAAAACATCTTACTAAAAAGAATAACCTATATAAGTAAGTACTTTCATAAATTGTACATTAAATTAACGAGGTCTTACGTTTAATTAATAATCTAAGCAAGTGTCAAATCAAATTTATTATCAAAATAACTTTAACTAAAGGAGATAAATCTGTCAAAAAATTAAAACCTGTTAGAGGATTATGTTACTATTAAAATGATGATTTTCCATTTTAAACCTACTATATGAGTTTCAAATCATTTTTATCGTTTGTTAACAAGTTTTGTATGAAAACTTTCGTGATCCATGATTACTATTAAATAATCTGGCTGTACTTACGTTATTAATATCGGAATTTACTCGACTACTTTTGAACCCACTCAGGGTCCTTATTCATGAGCTCAGATCATAGCGGGATCGCGGCGTGAACTGTTCACGAAATTAATCGAGCAAAAAATATTTAATAGTTTGTTAACAATATAAAAATGGTATTAGTTGCATCTAATACCGAAATTCATTTATAAAAGAAAAATGAATCATTAAAAAACACTCTAAAACCAATATTTGGCGTATCTTTGGTAGAAGTAGCGAAAGAGCACTTAGAAGAGAATTCAACAGACGGTTTCCAATAGGTTTTGAAATAGAATAGACGCCGACGAAATGGATAAAGAATGTTATAAAAGTAAAAAGTAAAACTCCGGCTAGAGGGTTTAAGTGTTTATTTGTTTGTATTGTGTTCGAGGCTGAAACGTCCATACTGATTTCTGGGAAAATCCCAAATCCCTGTGTGTCCGACGATTTACAGGAACGAAGCCCTGGCTCGGGTAAAATCTTTTATAGTTGTATTTTTGTGATAAATACTTAAAATACTCTGGAATTTTAAATGTTATAATAGTATTTATCAATAATATTATAATGTTGCTTACATTGTTTAGCTTATTGCTTATATCTTCTGAAACAATTCAAAATATTAAATTGAATATAGTGATTCTATATAAATGATAACCAATACTAAGAGAAACTTATCAATGAAGCGATATATTTTATACTTATATTATAATTCAATTGTGGGTCAGCACAGTCTTACCATTGTTTGTTTTATAGATAGTCTTTAGATAAAAACTTTCTCAAACTGATTTATCTCTACATTTTATTATCAGAACTAGTTCAATAACCTGTGTTCTTTAAAATCGATCAGAATAATTTATATTTCTGCATTGAGAAATTTCCTTTGTAGAGTAAGTAACTGAAAAATAGTTCTTGTATGGTTTGAACGAAAACTAAAGATATTATTTAAAAAAATATTATTATCAAAGAAGGCATTTAATTATAGAAAAAAATTCCAACTCTTCTGAAAGTGAAATTAGTCTGTCATAAAAATCATATTTTCAGAGATATTTTACAGAGTTCAAGTTCCGCATAAAAATTAATTTATTTCCGACGTCAAAGAGATTCGCGCGCCATTGTGGGTTCGCGTCTAATCGTTTTCAGGCCACAAAACATTTAAGTAAAGGCATTTAAGGCATATTTTTAGAATTCTATTGCGCTGTATGCAAAGTTAATTTCATTTTCTATCTCACATTAAGAATTAGAAACACATATTTTTGTATTTAAACTTTTGTAATACATTACTACTTATATATATATATAGTTATCAGGATGTACTGGATCAGAGTCATGAATAAGAACTCCCAATGGGTTAAAAACTAAACTGGCAAAATTCTCATAGTATTTACGTGAATATAGCCGGATAATTATATACAATAATAGCCATATACCTCCATTATACAGCATATTCTAAGAACTTATAAGTACTAAATTTTTTAAGCATTAGTAACCACAACCTACTAAGAAGCATCTGTTCGCAGGTCCGTCTCCATGAACGCATGCTCAAAGAGCAAGCTAAGAAAATGAATGTAAAATCTCTCGCAGCCAACAAAGAAGATGCCGGCAAGAGCGTTGAGATCCGCATCGCGAAGGCTGCTTTCACCATCTTCTTCCTCTTCGTATGCTCCTGGACACCCTACGCTTTTGTAGCCTTGACTGGTGCTTTTGGTGACAGGTAATTTCAGTCATTAATGTCAACAATATTTAGCATATTCAACAAAGGTAAAATTTGCGCTTTGAAACAATTATTAATTTGCATTTTAACTTAAAAAGTATGTACGTTTAATAATAATAAAATGCAAATAGGTATAAAAAATTCCTTTGAAAGCCCTCGTAGGTTTATTGAAAGTGCATTTGACCGTTTGGCTCAATTCAGTCGATAAGCAAATTAACTTCAGTATACGGTTCAGATATATATATATAAGAAGTGATAGCCGAGTGGTTTAACAAGTATTGAGCCTTCACTTTATATGATATTTATGATATTTAGTAGTTTTAATATTTCTTTAATCACATTCACTGTTTTAATGTTTAATTAAGCGGTTTAATAAAACTAGCTAAATAATTTATAAAGACTTGACACAGAATTATCAACATGGCTGACTATTTGAAAATCTATATATAATCTCTTTTCAGGAAAATACTTACCCCTGTTATGACAATGGTACCAGCTGTCTGCTCCAAGATCGTATCTTGCTTAGACCCGTGGGTGTATGCCATCAACCACCCTAGATACAGGTATGTAATTCATCCTCGGAGCGGGACAGGGAGTTTGCCTCGTCCGCTGACCCGCTCCGTAGGGGGAGACTGGGTAGAAGGAGGCGGGAATACGCCCGTCGCTTCCTTCCCCAGTTGTAGGCCTGGTGAGGGGGGAGGGTGACCCCCCTTACCTAACATAGGCCTACGATGAGAGGGTGCTCTACGTTGCTCGGGGCACCCTCATTTGGGGGGTCTCGCCGGGGCGTCACGGTGTGTGCTAACGCGATCCCGTGACGTCCCATTACGGCGCAGAGGGCAACCGTTGGTTTTTTAGTGGGTAGCCTTAAAAATGGCAGCATCCTCTATGCTGCCGGGTAGTCCCACATCACCCCCCGGCCGTCACCCCCATGGGCCGACGGGGTACCCGTAACGGGTTTTTCCAACGGAAAAAAAAAAAAAAAAAAAAAAAAAAGGTATGTAATTCATCCTTTAAAACAGATTTGGATTATCCAGGAAATCAGACTATCGGATTCAATTAATTTATTAAATTAGACAATTTAGGACTCTCAAAACGGTATTTTTTTAATCAATACTCCTGAATTTCACAGATTTTACAAACAAGTCAAAACATATAATCTGTTCTAATATTATGAAGAGGTAAAGTTTGTGAGTTTATTTGTTTTTGATAATCCAATATTATAGATTGAATTTTATACAATCTTACACTATTAGAAAAAGTATATTATATCTGAGTACATATTTATCAAAATAAAAAGTCTGCACTACTATTTATTTATAAAATAAATATATTTTTAACAAATTATACCTAAATTTCGTCGGCAAAGTAAATATAACAGGGAGTACGCTTTTTAAACAGTTTGAAATCGATAAATAAATGTTATATGATAAATATTTAGTACTTTTTTTGTACAATAAACTCGTGATATCTTATAGGTACTTAAATAAGTTGAGATCAGACAAGGAAATTAAAATTTAAAGGAATTAGATTACTTTATAAATTATTATAAAATGAAAAAGCCGATCAAAATAAAAAGTTCATTGATATCTTAATTGATGGATTTGGCAAGAAGATAAAGGAAAAAACATCTGACACGCGGCCATCGAGCTTGCCGCTATGAAAAACTCCTAATCGGCAAATTATAACTCACAAATTAATTAACAAACAAAATCACATTTTTAAAATAAACAATTTATTTTAATAATAATTTTTATTTTTTTTATGTAGTTTATGAAAGGATTTAAAAAAAATTAAAAATTCGAAATTTTTTTCCATTTTTCGGTAACTTCGGCGGCCGATCTGACCACCTTCCCGTTGGACAATCAACATAATTTTGAAAAGTGAATCTTACATTTAGATGCTGATTCCAAATATATCTTTAGTTTTTCAAAATTCGAAAAATAAAATTCGACACACACACAGACACACAGACACACATACAGACAGACAGATCGGAAGGAAAAACGGAGTTTTTCGATAAAATGACAAGCCGATGAAATCATTAGCTTCATTAGATGAGAATACTAGTCCGGATGAGGAGAGGGGGGGGCAACAAGAATATATTATGTAAATACATACAAATACATAATATATTCTTACTATAGATTAGCATATAGACGTTGAAAAAAATTGCATTGATGTAGAAGTAGATAACGTCGGGGGCAGTAGCTAGTAAAACAATACATGAAAATATAACACAAGTCCTTTGAATCCAGGGCGGAACTCCAGAAACGCGTGCCCTGGATGGGAGTCCGTGAACCTGATCCTGACAACGTATCCAACGCAAGCGGCAACACCGCGCAGACACAGAACCAAGCTGAGGCGTAAACAATCAACCTTAGGACTACAGCATAGAGTTCACTTTTCAAGTGCAATTTTACATGTTATGCTTTTCGTTTTTCTTATAGATCAAGTTGTTATTTTGTAATTAATGTTATTTGTTAAGACTAACGGCATGCAAAATGGACTCTGATACAAGTGATTTGGAATGATTTGACAATGATATTGATCGATATTCTATTTTAATAGATTTTTTGTTAATGCATTAATTTTTATTACTTTAAGTCGATAAATATCATATGAAAAATGCATTCTAATTTTCAGTTAGTTTTTATAGCAAAATTGAAAATTAAAAAAAAATCGAACCGAAACCGATGACCTCGGCGACCTTGAATAAAGATTAAAATAAAGAATGTTATAATAATTTTATGTTTTATTAATAATCCTTTAAAGATATCATATTTAGATAAATTTAATTATAAGTACCTAAAATAATAACAGCCCCACGTTGGGCTCCATTTCATTTCGATGATATGATATGTCATAAAAAAATAATTGTGGAAATTAAATAATAATATTATAAATACTACATTAAACAACTATAACTTTGAAAAATCAATCTAAAGAAATTTGACTTGAATAACGAAATACTGAAGCACAAGCCGCTTACGATCGCTCCTCTTTCATGAAGGAATTACCAGCGTCTAATGAGCTTTAAGATGTCTGTAGACATTTTATAACATTTATTTTATCTTTGTTTTGAATACTTTAAAAAGAAACTGAACGAATTCTTTGTACTTTTGTGTAATGATTATATTTTTGAATTGTTTTTTGTTATTCCAAATTAAAAAAAAAAAAGTTAAAGAATCAGAAATAGCAGTGGGTGGAAATAAATCTTTTATTCGGACATCTTGTAGATATATCATTATATCATATAAGAAATATAGAGATATTAAATTTAGATTTAATAGATGGTGGTTCGGTCATTTTTAATTGGCTGCCGCATGAAGTGAGCGGCTTAAGCAATCAAATTTTAAACTTACTGAGAGATTTGTCTAAAACCACAGTTACTGCTTTTTTTATCTTTATCGTTCATCCCAGGCTATAGGAATATCCCAGAAGCGGGCACAGAATAGGACAAAGGGTGTAATTGCCACTTACTGCATCAAAATTTACTCTTGGTTTCTCATAAGAATAATTGTATTGGCATTGGAGCTGTAAAATATGAGTGTTTCACAAAGTTATTGCTTTATTGTGACGAAGATTTCGAACATTTCTCAGAAATGGAATTATCTTCACTTAAAATTAACGTCCAACCTAAGAAATCGTGAGATGAATGTTTTTATTATATTTAAAATATTTATTTTAATACCTACTGTTTAGAAATCATAACAAGATATTCAATGTTTTTTTAATAATTTAAAATTATGCCTAAACGAATGTTATAAAATATAAGAGTTGCTTAGTCCAAATGTATAAACGAACTTGAAATAATTTAATTTTTTACAAGCCTTTTTTTTTAACTAAACCTATCTGTTAGTGAGATAAATCTTTGATATTGAACTAGTTAACCTCACCCGATACTGCTGAAATTTAGAATAATTTATAAATAACAGTACAAATACATATATATAATAGCAGAATATATATTTTTGTAGAACCCACACAAAATGGGCATTAAATGAAAGGATTTAATTTGTAGAAAATAGTTATCAAAGAGAAAAATAAACTAACAAGTAACGCAAAACGGTGTTAAGTTTAATACCCTCCATTTTTATTTTAACATAAATGTTTACATTATATATTTATTTAAATCAAGTTTACGCTAACGCAATCGAGTTGCTTTCGACTGGCAGATCTTCTCTCCATCGAATCGAATGTCATATCGATTTAAAGTATTATAAAAGCTGTTATATATTTTAAGTACGAATATCTAAAAGTAGATCTAATGAAAATTATTTGGTAAGCACTAAACTAATTTTTTAATGTTTTAATTAAATCTTGATGAAGACATTAAAAACTTTTCAAGCACAATAAACTTAACACTTTTCAACATCACCGCAAAAAAGCAAAGTAGAGTTAAACTTGTTAAACAGAAATGAGAACTTCGCCAAACTCATTAGTTACTTAGTTTGCTAAGCCTTGAGGCAACATAAATACCGCTTTGAAGCTTGTTTGCCATACGATCTATGTCGCTTATGAATTCCTTAATGAACCATGATAAAAATTGGTTATACCTAGGTCTTAGAAACGAACTGCTACGATTTAAGAGGAATTTAATTATTATTCAAGCACTTTCGTCTTAATTTTTGTAGTAAAAAAAAATATTTAATCTCAGTGCATAACATAAAAGATATTTGGTTAAAAATATCAAAAGGGCAAAAACTTTAGAATTCTCATTGTTTTGGATAAATATAAGACGTTATATTTCCAAGAAACTTTTGCAGAGATATCATAAGATTGAAAACGTACAGATACATCATATGCTGAAATGGTATATGCACATTCTGCATCTAGTAAGTATCTTTGTCCCTAGTTACAATATTTTATGATACCATTCCTTTCCTTGAGCTAATGTAAGTAAGCTAATTAAAAGTTATCTATATGTAAGTATACATTTATTTCTTAACACTATTTGAGACTTTTGCATTTATCTTCCGGCCCTATTCTGTCTACCATTACAAGACTTAAAGAAATATCTTTATGGTGACTGAGAAGATACGACCGACGATTGGTCATGAAAACAGAAAAAAAAGTATTATTACTATCGTAAATTCTTTATTTGGGTACACCTGCTATAAAATAGGAAAAGTAAATTATTTATGCCTATTATTTAAAGATAAATTTAAAAAATCAACTAACAAATGTTTTTATGACATAAATTAACGAATTAAAAATACAATCACAATTTATAATAATGTTGACTTGACTCCGTTCCTTAGAACTTAGCCTGAGCACATATAGTCGAAGACTGAGACTCTTATTTCAAAAGCATTATAGCCATCTCAAGTCTTATATGACCATATAAATTTTGATCGTTTTATGAGAATTACAGCCAATATAAAATTTTTTTACCGCTCAATCTTACTCTAATAATTGACATTCGATTGGCATTCGTTGATAGCTTGAGGAAATGAATTATTTAAAAACAATTTTATCTAATATTTATTTGAAACGTTTCTTATAAACTATAATAAAAGTTATAGAAAGGGTCAGATTTTTAAATATGTTATAGAGATTTCTCTGTTATACCTCTCGCTCCCACCTATATAGCGTAGAAATTAACTATAAACAAATTCCGGGTCAGCTGGTTGTTCAGTTTACTACGTAATACTTGTTTTTCTTAAATGGGTGATCTTTGAAGATGTTTTTTTCCCTGCTTCACAAATACTACGCTTAGGTACAAGAATATGTCTAGTCTGGATAACGGACCAACAATATCCTCAGAGAATTCACATTGTTTCTCATCAAGTATATCATGAGAGAAACCGCTTCTACATTTAAGTGAGGTTTTTGTTTTTTAGACGAGCCTTCTCTAACAGAACGTGTAATGGTTATTCTATCTATCCGCTTCTCTTAAAACTTCTAAAACTTTATAGTGGTGTCGCGAGTATTTACATCTATCCAAAACAACCCTAGAAACAAGTGATTAACCGTTCCCAATTTCTCTCCACAGTTGTTGCAAGACTTCAGAGGCTTTAACCTATCTTACTAAAATACTTTATCCTGGGAGAGTAATTTAAAATGCATTTAAATAGAATTTTAATAAGACTGGAGACCAATCATGAAATAGGGTGACCCACCTCAAAGTTAATGGAATACAAATCATCTAAGGTCACTTAATCGTTTAGTATTTTACGGTTCATGGCGTACACTGGATAATTGCTGTTTTTATCTGGTAAAATAAAGGATTTTGTTTAGTCTTTATCCTGTACTTTCCTAGTCCATCTTAACCATACTTTATTTATTTGAGCAACTGTCTATAATATACTGTTCAAGGAATTGAAGTTTTAACTTGAGCTGTGGTGAATTTTTATTTTTTGATAGAGATGTTACTGTAGAACTTCGATATTTTTTAAATTTCATTCTTAATTGTTGCAGACTCTAAATTAAGTAGAAGACTCCGCTGCACGTGCTTACCCAAACCATAACTTCAAAGTCCTTATGGCGCTTGTATCTAACATCGGTAAAAGGATTTTATTGTGATAACTTAAAGAGGCCTGTTTAGAAGCTTTTTTGATGCTGTTAACGGGTTCGTTGTCTACTTTCTTTATATAAATTAAAAAGCTATCGACTATACATCTCGCGTTGGAACGCGATCTTTATATATCTTTGTACCTTAAAATTTGAATGCTGAAGCGGATACCACACTGTAGCTTCATTGTGAAAACTACGAGACGGCTTTCTGGGGGATTTGGGTTTAAACCTACTAATATCATTATTTTTGTAATATATTAATTTTTAAAAAAATAATCTTAACGTGGCTTTTAATGTATATAGACAACATCAAACAAATATTTCAATTATTGTAAATGTATCGTATCTTAGATAGGCCAAGACAAATTCTGGGGTCAAGCGTATGATGTTTATTTACAAGTTTAAAGTACTTACGCCTGATTCCATTAACATACATTAATTTTAAAAAGAAGTAAACAAAAAAATGGTATTTAAAAAATGTTTATTAAACTCCATGATCTGTTGTTCATTCGCTTTTCATAATAAGTATATACAATATTACATCAAACGCTAAGTACAAGACCATGAATGGAATGTCACTTTGATAATAAAATTGGTTATAAATAGAAAGTTTCCAACTTAAATACATTTCCTTTCTTCTCTTCTTTTTTCCTTCTCTATTTGTCTCTGAATATTATATCAAAAATTCAAATTTTGATTCAGAGGATTTTCGAAATAAAAAGAAATGTATTCTTAATAAAATAATGTATCATTTAAAAGCAAACTAAGTACGAAGTATAATACGAATCCAATACCAATACTTGATGCTTCAGTGGGGACTCTTCATTATCTTTCTCTATGCAGTCAATACATACAATATATAAAAATCGACCATTTGTTTTCAAAAGGCACACTACATTTAAAAATTATATTATTGCTTTAAAATGGTTTCAATAAACACGTTTTCTTGTCTTAAATGTAGATTATATATTTTTAAAAGGGAGTTTATAAACACTATGTGATGTACAAATTGCTGTTAGTTTAATAAATATTTGTATTATCTTAATATACATACAAATTATTAATAAATGACAAAGTTACAAATCCAAAAAATCTAGCTGATCCTAAACAGTTTTAACATATCTTAAAATTACAAATATAGAAATTCATATTAACTTATTTTACAAAACCTACATAATCTCTACTCATTATTTTATAATTCCAAACGTTAAATGCAGTTTTTATAAAGCAAGTATGATATATTATTTTTTATTTCACGGGAAAGTTAAAATAACTCATGGCATTTGGGAACCTAAGATCAAAGTATAGTGCTTTGAGGATATCTCATTGTAACATTCATTTTTAAACAATTTTATTGCAATTACAACATTTTTCATACATTCTCTACATTATACATTATTTAAAATGTATTTAATTATATTTATTTAATATAAATAATATTTAAATTTTTATAAGTTATTCCATTTAAAATATTTTATGTGAGTAAAAAGTGGATAGAAAATATTTTTAAAATGTGAATCCTAAAGTGATTATTTAAATTGAGTATCGTTTTGCTAACTCTTGAATATAAGACTAATTACTAATTTTCTGATCTAAGTAAAAGTGATATCTTTGATGTTAAAACAGATTTAAAATAAAAAAATAAAGAAAAATAGCACATGTGCTATTTTAAAAATACATACACAATATACAAACACACATCAAACCTTAAAAAAATATCTGGTTACAATGAGATACATCACTCATATTGATAACTAAGAACGGTGTTTGCGGTTCATGCTCTGAATCAATCTCCGGCCCCACCACTCCTCTAGGTTGAATGGTCTGAAATTTGCCAGCTGTCGTGGCATACCTTCTTGATAGTATCTAGCTTCTTCACTACCTCTTTCTAGCTCACGGGTTACCTGTAAAAATTTAATTTTACTTATTTATTTATTTACATTTTTGATAACTTGTGAATATCAATTAAGAGAGTCAGAAGGGCCTACTTTCTTACAATACTCATCGAAATAAGGCCTTCTGGACATTCTCCAACTGATTTGAGAAGAAGTACCAAACAAACTAACTTGAGAATTTTTTAATGTTATCAATGTTTCAAAGTCAAACATATATTGTTTTGCGTACAAGCATCGCAAGCATTTCAATATGTCTAATGATGAATGTCTAATGATTTTAATGAATTAATATTGTAATTCGACCTCCAAGACAAGTCACCACTTCTTAAGTTTGAACCTATGATGTGAACAGAGAATCGGATATTTGACTAGTAATGTGAATAGGATCTATGACAACTAGACCCATCACATGCAGTTCAATATAACGACCAATTTATTGGTATTATAATAATATATAGAAAACTTGAAAATGACTACTCTGTCATTTTTCCTTACAGCATATGTATAACCTATTGAAGGCATTATTAAAGATTTCATGTTGTAATTCAAAATAACTGATTAACAAAGTGTGATGATAACAGCAAAACAATGATAAGTAACCTGGTTATTTGCAGCCAACAAGTGAAGGGGTAAAGGTGGATCTTGGAGGCCAGTAATTAAACAGTTTTTACTTTATAATTTGAAAAAATAGTGTTATATGTGCCATAAATAAACATCATGAATGGACTGAAACTTTTCTACATTTAAGAGAACATGTAGAAATGACAAAGATTTAAAAATCTTGATCAAACTTTATAAACATTTAAAAGAAAAAATAAAATATTATCATTTAAAATATTTTAATAAGTGCACTAACTATATTATGATATCAATATTTTTGTGACACAATTGATGACATACTTTAATTTAGCAATTTATATATTTTTAAAATATTTTTTTTATATCATTTACATTTGAAATTTATTTTAATTAATGATGAAATCTACTTATTTATAATTTATTATATTTAATTAAAACTAGAATTATGAAATTGTTTGCATACTCTAAAAATATTTGCACACTCTGAAAACGGTTAGAATATTTGGAGCTTATTTGTATTTTTGTTATCTTAAAAATAAATAAACTAAATTGATCTTGATTATTATTATCAAAATTAGAGTGATTATTGTATACATAATGTTATATAAATAAATATGAAATAGTTGATAATGGATTGTCACTTAATAATAAAAATATAAATTTTTAAAAAGTTCTTTATATTATATCAAAGTAGTACTTCACCTATACTCATATATTATATTTCTGTATAACTTTATATTTTTTTAAATGAATTAAGTGTTAAGACATGGAGAGTATTTCAATAAAGCAACTCCAGAAAATAACTTAGTTATAAAATGAATCTTATACATGCCTTATTCCAGGATTCAAATATGTAATTTATGATATCGTCTTGTTGATTATTATTCTGTGCTGGTGGACTAAGTCGTGATCCATTGTGGTTATTGCCATTGTGGCGCTTTCCCATGTGTGGGAGTGATCGTGGCCCACTGTTTACATAGTTTGATCTGAAATTTTATGATAAGAATTATTATTAAAAAAAATTATATATCTGTAATAATATATGCATGACCAAATTCAGTTGTAGAAGAGGTCGCTTATTACAACAATTATAAAGCGTTCGTATAAAGCGTTGTTTTAATAATAATATAACATTTGCTTTGTTTATGTATGTAAAAGACAAAAACTGATAAATATATCAATAAAACAAATCGACATATTAACATATAAAATAGTTATATGAAAATGCGTTTATTTTAAACAATGTTGTTGAAATTTTCAGTGATATTACGTGTGAAAATATTTTCGGTCGATAGTCGACATAATCTAACATTAGAAACTGGGTCATCAAAAGAATTGTATGGTTTCTTAATTCATCTTCTATCTAGATAAATTACGAAATACAGATCTTATTGTCCACGTAACCATACTGTGAAAGTATTGAACGCATAACAAAGCATCTCACCTCATATTATTTCTATCCATTTTACAATTAGAAAAACTAAATCACACACAACCCTTATATTATTTTCTATTATTATCTAAAAACTACACCTAACCATTTAAATTGACCTTAAAGTGAAATAAAAAAAAACTATAAATAAATACAATACTGTTTATTAAAATGAAAGATAAATACAAGACGCCACATACGACAAGAAAACATCAATTCATGTAACTGTCAACATTGTTGCAGATGTACAAGTACAGCTGCCTTCATATCTTGGCCTTCATTGGACCAAATTGTACATTATAGGTTTTTAACCAATCACAATAAGTTTATATTTATGTTCCTATTAAACGATAAAACTTAGTTTTAGTCAAATAACGATATTTTCTTAAATTTAATTAAGCTTTTATTGAGCTGTATACAATAAAAATTCATTATTTTAGCAACATAATAATATATTTGAAGATTTTATTGAATTGAACAACGACAAACCAATTTTGGATAATAAGGGAGTTACTACAGGTAATGTTATACGTCTAAGAATATTCAGTAGTTAAAATGCTACATTTCTATAAAATATTATTCTTGTGTATGTTATGATTTATTCTTTAATTAATGTTATCATAGGTAATTTATCTATTATTATTAATTTTCTTCGTATTATACACCTATTCTGTGTAATCTATGTATGATTCCACAGACCATAGTATAACTCATTTATCTGCGCCTTTTGGAGCCGTTTATAGTATTGTGGAAACTGTTTTTCGAACTTCGACTCAATGTCGAAACTTCGAACAAGCGTTATGATTATCTTTTTACTAAAAATTTTTTATTCCTAAAATAATGTTTATTGTTATTTCTTTTTCTCACAAAGTAGTTTCTTTTCAAGTAGATAAGTATTTTAATATAGTTTTTCACGAATCCGGCGGTATATTCATATTCGAAACGCACATGTTTTTTTAAACTACACTCATCAGATAAGAGATAATGAGAAGCGGTATATTGGAAGATGGGTCTACTATATACTGGATAGGCACTGCCTATTTTGAAATTTGATTTCAAATCTCTAACGAAATCAAAATTTATAATAAATTTTGGCCCTTATAAAGGTAAAAGAATACAATTGTTATCATTATATGTATAATATTTATTTATATTAAAAATATTACCACACACCATACATATTAAAAATATTTAAAAATATATAAAAACATAAAAACAAGTAAAAGTTTATAACAACAAAAAGAAAATAACAATAAACCGAAAATGTTGGAGATACAAAAGGCGGTCTTATCGCCTAAAGGCGATTTCTTCCAGACAATCAGTGTAATGGTGGATATACATTTAAAAGTTTTTTAGAGTAGTAGGTGGCGCAAATGTTCGTAAATAAAAAAAAACCTACTTAGAAATAACTACACAGGAATACATAATTATAGTACATAAATAAAAATATAATTGGGGTACCCCCGCCGAGACATTGCACCAGGATGAGAAGGTTTTATCATTCCAAATGCGCTGTCGATGACCAGTAAGGTCACTTCGAAACCAGTCTATAACTGATGGAGATATGATAATGAAACGCAGCACTGCTAGTAAAATATCATAATTTTTCAATGAAAATCAATAGATCAATAGATAAAATCAATAGATTTTAGCAATGCCTTTAATACTAACTGTATTAAAGGCATTGCTAAAATCTAGTAATGTAATTACTGTAAGCTGTTTACTATTCATTGCCATTCGTATATCATCAGCGACTTTGATCAACGTAGTAACCGTGATATGACCGGGATCCGGTTTTTAAGGTAAGGGTTGATTTAACACATGATGTGACTGTACATTTTATATAGAAAAATTTCTTTATTTAAATAACAGCTTTTGCCATTTTATACAGTTTATAGTTACCATAGATAAATAAAGTACTTATTATTACTAGCAGTCACCGTTTTAACGCTTATACATTTACTTTCTACCCATTACATTTATAGTATTTAGCTTATTTCTTTTCATATGTATTATTTTAATTTAATTTTATAATTTTATGTAAAAATACTTATGCTATATATACCTTGATATATTTATTATTAGTATTTATTTAAATTATTTAAAAAATTTGATGTAATTCTAAAACTTTCCTTATAGTTACAAAATTATTTGCTTGCCATGCTTTATCTACTGGCATAATGCAAACAATGCTTTGCCAGAAAGTTGAGGAAAGAAAAATTGAGTTTAATCATCAATGTCAGTCTTAGAAAATAATTTTTGGCTTCACTAAGATTTATGTCGATAATAATTTGTTTATGTTAATGTCATTAATGAACATAACTTTTGTCAATATTTGTTTATGAATTCATTATACTAAATATGTCTGAAAGACACGGATTTGATGAGTTGCGGCTTAAATATAAGGTATATTTCTAACCGTAATTTTTGTTATTTTGTTTTAGTTATAATTATAACCTTTTTTGTTATTATAGGATGTGTTATCTAAAGCCTTTGCCACCAATAATATTGATTTGATCGACTCGTTTTCGAAAAAAACGAATGAGAGCGATAGAAAGTCAGCAATGGATCAAGTCTTCAGAGATAAGCTCCTGGATTTGTTAATAGAGGAACCGGACACCTTTGAAAGCTATGTGAATTTTTGTATAGAATCCTGTCGGCGACACATGGTTACACCGACGATGCCTGTAGTTCTTCTAGGGGACATATTTGATGCGCTAACACTAAACAAATGTGAAAAAATGTTTACGTACGTCGAAAACGGCGTGAATATTTGGCGAGAGGAACTATTCTTTGTAGCTTGTAAAAATCATCTACTAAGAATGTGTAATGACTTGCTTAGAAGGTTGTCAAGGTCACAGAATACTGTATTTTGTGGAAGAATTTTATTGTTCTTAGCTAAGTTTTTCCCATTCTCTGAACGCTCTGGACTTAATATAGTCTCAGAATTCAATCTGGAAAATATAACAGAATTTGGTGGAGATAATACAAGCACTTTGAAAGATGCCCTGGACGAGGAAATGATTATAGAAGATGATAAGAATAAGCTTTTGATAGATTACAATTTGTACTGTAGATTTTGGAGCTTACAGGATTTTTTCAGGAACCCTAACACATGTTATAATAAAATACAATGGAAAACTTTTGTTGCTGTAAGATTAATTTTTACTTAATAAAATAATATACATATACAAATTATAAAACTTAAATTGTTTTCTAAAACATGTTAAATCGGATCTATATAAACATTTTTATTTTTTTTTAGCATTCAGGTAGTGTTTTATCAGCTTTTTCATCATACAAGCTTGAAGCTGTAGAGCTGCAAAAGTCCAAATTAAATATTCTTAAAGCAGTTAATTCTGATATTGAGATGCAAGAGAGCAAAGAACAGCATTATTTTGCTAAGTTTCTTACTAATCAGAAGCTTCTAGAACTACAGTTGTCGGACTCAAATTTTAGAAGATGTGTCTTGATACAATTTCTGATACTCTTCCAATATTTGATGTCTACAGTAAAATTTAAAATGTAAGTATGAAATATTAAGATATATTTTTTAACAAGTAATACAAACATAATTCAAACCTCTATATTATAGATATGGCAACTCAATAGGTGGATCATGACAGGTTTAAATCCTACTACTAGAGTTTACTTTTTAATTCAATATTTTTCTTTTAAAATAAGTTTAGCATGACTACCATGTCTGTAGACAATTTTAAAACATGTATTTGTGGGTTTTTTAATTTTTATGGCTTGAATAATATTAAATATATTTTGTTTTGTTTTTATGTTGCGCTTAAAAAGACATGTTTGAGAAATTATATCATAGACCTTTATATAACTTCAAATGGCTTCATTTAAATAAATACATGAGTTATTTACATGATATGGTCTTACAAACAGTACTTTTTGTGTGTCTTTAAGATAAAAGAAATTTGTTTTTCTTGATATGAGAAATTTGTTTATGTTTAAGAAATAAAAACTTTATTAAGAATGAATCAGTTAAAGTTTTGTAATATATAACTACTTATTATTTACTTATTATTTTTTAACAATTATTATATATATTGTAAATCCACTCATGTCATACTTTTATTACATAAAATAAAATAACTAAATATTTTTTTATGACAGGGAATCTCAAGAGCTTAAATCGGACCAGATTGACTGGGTCAAGGAGACAACAACTTTAATTTACAAACTGTTAAGTGAAACTCCACCTGAAGGAAAACAGTTTTCTGAATGTGTTAAAAGAATATTGAAGAGAGAAGAACATTGGAATAGCTGGAAGAATGATGGGTGCCCAGGTAAGATTTTTTTTACTCAAAAGTAAATAACTATAATTTTTCTTTCATACTAAGTTTCAAATGCTCTTGAGGAGTGGATACAGGAAAATACTCATGAGAATGCTTTCTCAGTATAAAAATGTGACTAAAAATACTTTGCCTAGATGATCTAGACTCCCACAGATGATTCTGTGGGAGTCATAGGTCATAGGAGAGTCATTGTAAAATATATCCAAATAATTAAATCTAGTCTACTTCATAGCCAATTATACAGTCTGTGTCGCTGACTACAATGAAAAATACTAAACCCCCGAACTTATTCATATGAACTTCATTCGTATGAATTAAGCAAGTTTTTTTTTCTTACTGTTGTTTTGTTACACCTTAACTTATAAGTTTAGGTAATATGTAAGTCCACAGAACAAAGGTATAATCTAAATATTATTTATTAATTATTAAATGTCAGCATATTAATAAGTAAAATATTATTTTAGAATTCCAGAAACCAAAACCTCCAGTACAAGCAGATAATGAGGAGGTCAAGCGTTCAAGAAAACGGCGTCGGCCAGTAGGAGACATTATCAAAGAATATTCCGGTACAGACAAGTACTTTATGGGGAAGTTAGTATTTTTAAAGATCTTAAAGAAATATTAATGTTGTGTTCACTTCCTAATATATTTCATCTTTTCAGCAATGACTTGACAAAGTTATGGAACCTGTGCCCTGATAATCTTGCTGCTTGCAGAACAAAGGAAAGAGATTTTATGCCAGCTTTAGGTGAGGACCCATATTTATTAGTTTAGTTTTGTTTAGACCCACATTGTTAATGCTTGCGCTTAGTTGGATTAAGATATATTTCAAGATAATTTTTTTTAAATGTTGGCAAGTACTGTATATATTTAAATATCTAATACATACAATAAAAAAAAAGATTTATGTTACAAAAAACAAATACACAAATAATTTTCTCATATGTAAATCGAACTCATAACCACGGCTCAGAAATCGGGGACACTGACCAATCAATTAACGGCCCATTTAATAATTCTGCTCATTTAAATTTTGTTGAAAACTAGAATTATACATAATAATACATTTGTTTCAGAGTCCTACATGCTGTCAGGCGACGGCAGCGCCACCGCTGGTGGTGGTACTGGTGGTGCTAATGGCGGAGGATGGGGATGGCGTGCGCTGAGGTTGCTGGCTCGAAGATCGCCACATTTCTTCGTGCACACCAATAATCCTATCGGACGATTACCGGATTACCTTGATGACATGGTGGGATTAAATTCAATATTATTTTTATTAAACCACTTTAATGTATCACTATATTAGTGAATTAAGTCTCAATCTAAAATTAACAACAATAACTTTTTATTTGTTATCAGGTAAAGAGAATAACCCGTGAGGTCGCTGCAAATAATGCCTCAAATAACACAAATGGGGATTCCAGCAGCAATGATAAAACTGTTAAACAGGTATGTTTTACTCAATACCAATATATATCTACAGATAACAGGTCTTATTTGTTTATACGTAATAAAAAATATTTTTACAATCAGACGTTCCAATGCATTGCAAGTATCTAATCTTATGTCATTAAAGTTCCATCTGTTACCACAAAGGCCTTTGCCTCTTCTGGACTGGAACAGCTTGCCTGTATCAGTTGCCATCCGTTTATAAGGTGGGTTTCTTCAAGGCGACAGTTAATAGGCTGTTACTGGGATAGTTGCCTTTACCACCTACCACTACATTACCACTTACCACCAGGTGGAATGTAGTCATGCGTTATATTAGTTTACTATAAACTAAAATCATAGCTCACATAGTATAAAATATTTTTACTGACTTCAATAGCATTATAAAAACAATCTAGTTTCTCACTGCTCATTATTTACAGGAACAAGTGGAAGAAGAAATGACAGAAGAACAAATCGAAGCCGATATTATAAAGGAGGAAGATACAACTGATCTGGAACAGGTAACTAGGATACAAACAAACAAACAGGAGATATTAAAATATACTATATTTTATATAAAAGTACTTTTTTGGTACAAAAGCAAAAGAGTAAACTAGAACTAGAAAATACTAACGCATTACAATGTCAATACTAACTTCGTGTTTTACTGATTTCTTAATCATAATGTAAACTAAAGTAATATTAATAATATTAAAAATCATATTTGCAGATTTGTTAATACGTTGTTGTGTCTGTTGTGTCTGTTCCATCAGCTCCATACATCACTTCAGAGTAGTCGCTTCTTTTCCATGCCTTTTTTCACGTCTTTGCCATCTCTTTTGACCTCACTCTTATAACCCACATCACACTTAAGACATTTTTTTTATTTTACAATATTAATGTCGTTTTATTTCATATGGTTGTCGATTCTATAGAAGTTATTAGTATATAATTGTTGCCTGTTAAATTTAACTTAGCAATTACGCTTCCTTAACTTATCATATGCCATAGCAGTTAAGTTGACATTATATTGAGCGTATGTAACTTTTCTGTCATTGATATTTTAATGAAACTCAAGATCAGTTCATAACAGCCCGTTTTCTATATTATTTTATCCTTTATAAGTATGAATGTAGTTGAGTAACTAATGAGAAATGATAATCATTTAAATTCACAGATCCCGGACTCGACACTCGAAGATGATAAAACCTGCAGATCCAAGGTGACGATGATCTCGGCCAGTCAGCTAGCGGCCGTGTCCAGTCAGCTGCCCGACTGGAAGAAGCTGGCCGCCAAGCTGGGATACAAACCGGACGAGATAGAGTTCTTCGATACAGAGTACAGCTCGGACGACGCCAGGGCCAAGAACATGCTGCAGCTGTGGTTCGACGACGACGAGGACGCCTCTGTGGAGAGTCTGCTCTACACACTGGAGGGACTGCGGATGGAGGACGCCTGTCAAGCACTGAAGAATGCCAAGTGAACACCATATTAACGAAAAAGAGATTGTGTCCAATCATTTTGTCTATCTGCCAGTTTGTTTAAACTTTCGTGATACATGATTGTTATTATATATAATTATCCGGCTGTACTCAAGGAAATACTATCGGCATTTGTCTCGCCAGTTTCGAACCCACCGTGAACGCTGAATCAATTCACGCCGTGATGTTGAGTTGATAACTCTTCGGATTATATTTAATAATAATTCTATTCAGAACTATCTGTGTATTATGTTTTAATAAGAATAAATATTAAATAATTTGTTAATAATCGATTTGCAGGAATCGATAACCGATTATCGATCCGGTATTGAAATCGAACTCGATCCACTGATCGGTTACTAACGGACAATTCGAGACCGTCTCTTTTCGTATCTGCAATCTATAAATAATTTTGTTAGTTATTTTTAAATTGCTGAAAGTTTTTTCTACTTAACATACATTTCTGAATACGACATCAAACTGACCAATAAATTTTAACATCGATTGTTTTATTTTACACTTAATATGTTAGACAGACTGTACCAAAACCCTATATATGTTGAGAGTACAACTCATCTTTATGAGATTATTCACTATTGTAGTACGTTCTGAAGAGAAGAGAGCCTGAATGACAAAAAAACATATTTCACCTAATTTGCCTAAAAAACTCAAAATACTTTTACATTCAATCAAAATCATTTCGATAAATTTTCATTCATTCAGCGCATTCCAATTCGTACACTCACATCTATCTTTAACATCAGATAAAACAAAAGATGAAATGTAATATTTTTAAGATGTTAAAAAAAAAAAAAAAATTATTATTAAGTATTAAAAGATCAAAAGAAAAATCATAACATTCAAATAATGGTTTTGGAGGATAAATTTTAAAACGTGAATGAGTTCGTAATTATAAATAGATATATTGTGTCTACAACTTGTTGTTTTTCTATTTTTTCTGTTTTTATTTAGATCAGTACTTGGTATCTGCTATTAATATATCCCAATTTATAATAATTGTAAGATTTAGGTTTATAAAATAATTAGACAACGTTGGATCCCAAATTATAACTTGCACGCATTTCCTCATCGCATCTGACTCACGGTGTGCCCAAAACAGAACTTATTACGTACAAAGTTTATTACCTCGTGCTGTATTGTGCGATTATAGCTTTAATTACCATACAATAAAGTTTACATCAACTGCATTTTTAAATTTGCAAATCAACGAAACAACCACATTAGCGTGGGATCCCAAGACTTTTTTCGTGGCCTAATATTTGTTGAAACTCGAAGAAATGTTTAGAATTGAAAGGATCCGCTTATATTGGTCACATTTCAGCGCTGCTACGTTGTTTACAGAATCGCGGAATACTCGCTGCACCGAAATTAGTTCGAAACGAATACGTCAATGAGTGGACGAAGCTTAGTGCTGCGAGCGGTCGATCCTAAAATATTTATATTTTTATGATTCGATACGAGACTAGATATTTTTATATTAAAAATATACGGCAACGGGCGTGACGTGCGTGCGCCGGAGACGCTTTACTCGGAATTTGTGAACCTTACAAATTTTACTGTAAGTAGAAATACTAACTTAATGGTTTTAATGTTCAGAAAACTGACTTAATATACTACAGTATGAAATGCAATTTATATATACATATATAAGATGTACTATTATTTTAGCTGACCCAGGCTTATTTTATTCTTTATTATTCAATTTATATTACTTTAGTAAATAGGCACGTGGATAATTCCGTTATTTTTAATAATTTTTTTAATAAATTGTTAGAACACATTTAGTATTCACTGATTTCAATTTAAAGCAAAAGTCATAGTATTGAGGAATGTGGTTTTGGGTGTTATTCATAGAAGCACTAGGTACCTTTAAAACATAAGGTATTTTTGTTTTAGAGCAGTTCTGCGCCAAACCATAAACTTTTTACGATGATATCATCTCATTGAATCCGGACGTTCAAAATTTAGATTTACGCGTCTGGAAAAGAAAATGATGGAATAGAAAGATTTATTATTAAAGTCTATACTTTATTCATAACTAAAAACTAGAACATTTATTTTAAGATTTTTTTAAAAACAGGAATAAATAAACGTAAACTAAAAAGACAAAAAGTTAGAAATAAAAGAAAGATATATCAGACAAGCGTGTCGTGCATTCATGAATGCTGAAGATACAAAAATAGCTTAAATTTATATTAAAAATAGTCTTTATAACATTTTTACTAGTTGTTAATAAAATACTAAGATATAAAGAAACCCGTAAAGGAATTATAAAGCTTTGCTTTGAAAAAATGTTTAGGGCTGAATTATGTTTATCAATAACATTGTCTTTCCATATATTACTTCTAGGAGGGCTATAGTTATGCTTTAGCAATAAAATATATATTTTAAACCATCTTATTGTACCCACCAGTATATAAAGTAGTTACATTTTCACCTCAAAACTTATTTTATTTCACGGTAAAACCAAAAGACTATTTTGGGTTATAATTACAGAGGTTCAACCAAATTACGGTTCAATTTTGAATGAAATTCCATCCGAGTCCAGATATAGGATCATTTTCACTCTTTCAACTTCTAAACAACTTTGAGGGGTAGTTATGCCGTAGAGCGTGTGCGAGGTGCAGGAGGATAATCTCTTCCTTCATCTCAATCTTTGTCAAAGCTAAAAACTATATTTATATTTCTCACTAAAAGCTCAAGATGCTCCCGATACTTTCTACTACAACTATTTACTGTTTCTTTACCGTCTACTGATCCAGCTTCAACTCTTTACTACTTAAACCAACGATTTGCGCTTTTGAGAATTTCTAATAACCGTACGTTATTTGCGTTGTGATCAAAACATTCTTAAAATTTCTTCTGATTCGTCCTCTTTTTACTCACTGAATTTAAAAGTTTACTTTTTAAACTAATTGTGTTTGTTGTTTGTATATTTATTTGGGTTTTGTTTTATGCATTAGTTTTATCCTTGTTTCCGAGTCCACGCACAAAAATAATTTCTTCTGAATACTTTTCTTTAGACCTAATTGGTAATCTGGAAGAGAGAATCTTTAGCAATAACGTCTCTAAACTCGTTCCATTATTTTGTTAAAATTTTTGTATGATCTAGGCATAAAATAATGAATATTTAAACGAAAATAAAACATGTTTATTAATACAAATTCGATTGTAGGTTGATCTTTAAGATAATAGTACAATTTGTGTGTTGTGTTTTAACTTTAACATTCTCATTCATTTTATCCTACTCTTTCACAGGACAAAAGTTTAAAAATATCACGGTTTCCAACCATACCAACATATTATATACCTAGGTATTATCAGAACTCTATACATATAGTCACCTACTTCTTATTGTATCTTTATGGTCGCCGCACGATGTACTAGTAAAAATGATAAAAGGTACATAACTTCACCTGGTATTCATTTGGTTATTATTTATATTTAACTTACAGATATTAGGAACTATAAATAACAAAATCCTTTTTAATGACTCAATCTTTAAGTCCTTAAAGATTGAGTCATTAAAAAGGATTAAAACTGGTTACCTGTGAGTACACAGGTAACCAGTTTTTTTCAATAGATTGCAAAAAGTTAAAATCAATAGTATAATAAAACCGTAATTACGAAAAATATTCATAATATATAATAACTATAATATGTTGCCAAAATCAGGTACTTCGTAAGTCCTTGTGAGCCGGACCATTAGGCAAGTATTAAAAAATAACATTGCATATCATATAATGTATACTTATCTGTATTAAATTATAATCTTGATTGGCTTCGTCTGATTTAATTTTTTTAGGTATAACCTCATAAATGGTCTTCGTGTAGTGAAAAAGAAAGCTTAGCTGTCCAAACTCTACCCCTACTGCCTCGTGGCAACAATTATAATTTCAATTTAATATATTAGAGTCCATGGTTTGTACCTATATTATAATTTCAATTATTTATTATTTAAAACAATTTTCTATATGTATAATATCAACCGTGACAATCTCCTCGAGAGCTGCTATTAAAGTCTATGGGTTTTAGTTTTTCCTCAAAGACATCGAATATTTGAAAAAAAAAACATTTTAAATCCACCACCAGACTGATACCTATCAGTGTACAAAATTTGGAAATTTTTGGATATACCATTTTTGATTGATACTTGCACAAAGGATGCAGAAAAGTCTCTCAAAGACAACTTCGCTCACTCCGCTCGCTTAGCCCAAAAAAAATGTTTAAGAAACCTTAAAAAAATGTTTAGATTAATATTTTTTGGAGTTTAGTAAGCACTAATATTGATAGATTTAATAAACATGTTTTTGGGTTAAATAGCATTCCTGGATTTATTTATTTATATAACTATCGATTCATTTACGTGTCCTATATTTCTGTGTATCTGCTATGGATTGATATTTATGTGTCTGCTATTTTATATTTCATCACTGCGTCTTAAACCGTTGTAATTATGAAGATATTCTCTGTTAAAGCTATTTATAAAACTATAAATTGGTAAACTCAATTGGGTCGTAAGATTTTCAGCAATGTAGAATATAGTTTGTTGGTATATTTTACCTATAGATAACACAGTAATATAGTGTTGAGGTCAATACTATACACTAAATATATTTTGAAAAGTAATTACTACGTGTTTAGTAAATACATAAGAAGAAATTCTATACCATAGTTTTTCAAGTGATTGTCTGTTTATCAGTTTGTTTGTCAATAATTTCTTGAATAAAATATAAATTAAAAATAGAATATAATACGAATGATGTATGTACATGGATTACAATTAGAGTTTGAGAAAAAAGAAGTCGCTGGAAGCAGCTGGTGTGAATAAAAGATTTATATCATGTACTTAAGATTTCCAAAATTTATTATCTATCTAAAAAATACATACTTTTAAAATTGCTTTATAATATTTTATACTAAAAACATAAATATTTAATTTATTACTGAAATAAGTAAATTTAGTAAACACTTAAATAAGTTTTATTCCTATCCTGCCATTTGAAAAAAACATGATTTCATATATTTTTTTAAATATTGAATCAAATCACAAAAACATGTATCTACACAATTTATTAAAATATACAATTATTACCTACTTCCCTGACATGTTGAAAAATAAATAAATGTAGGCTCACCTCTAAGTGTCTGGTGTGAAAGAGAGCGAATCAGCGTTAATACTTAATTAATATATTAAATATTAAATAATTCAGCAAACATCTAGATTTAATATAAAACTAAAAAAGAACTAAAGTTACTAGGAGCGCGAACCAGACCATATTTTTGACTCGCTACGCTAGCAAAATCTCGGTATGTGTTAGCATATTGGTCGAAGCGAGGTGCAAATAGCACGGAAGTTGCATTTACAAGATGTCGATGCATTCTGTCCTCAACTATTTTTGGACATAAAAAAAACATTGAATATTTGAATTTTTTTTAAATCACTACCAAACTGATGTCTATCAGTGCAAAATTTTGAAATTTTCGGATTTACCGTTTTTGATTAATGCTTGCACAAACGATGCAGAAAATCTCTCATGGAGAGCTTCTCTTAATAAAATTAAAGCAAATTTACCGAATCTGTGGTTAAATAGCTATTTTTTCTTAAGACGTACAAACATCTTGAATACAGAATTCAGCACTCAATTTTTTAAACGATTTCAAGGCGTATTATAAGTAGCTTTAGAAAAGTAGAACACCGCCGCTTTTATAAACATTTCTAAGCATTAATATAAACTCGTGTATATAAATCACTAAATCCTAAAATACACTCTTTTGCAAATGAATGAATATTTCTATGTTGAAATATATTATATGTTAAGTTATATGTCCGTTATCCTCATTGACAGTCACTTTTCGGATGGTTCGGAAAATCCAAATACTATAGGCATGGCAAACCGTTTTTAATGTCACTGAGTCAAAAAACTTTTTTAAATAGGTTACGTGACACAATAAAATTTCATTCGAAATGTTAGCGTGGCGAAATGTAATAATAATAAAAATAATAATATACTTTATTGTACACCCGGATCATACAACAATATAAACATTAAAAACAGAAATAACAAAATGGTACAAATTTGGCGACCTCACCGCTAAAGAGCAGTCTCTTCCAAGCAACCAATTGGAAGGAGGAAAAATATCTGACAGAAACATTATGTGGGTGTGCTTAAACAGTAACATACAAAGAAAAACATTACGCAATCATACATATAAACCTACATAAATACATAAATATACATTTAAAAACATATAAACGTAAGTGAAAAAAATAAAAACAATTCTTCTTTAAATATATTTTAGCAATCAATGTTTTACAATTATTTTGTTTTCGAGCGTGCCATCAAAACTTTCAAACGTGCCAGTTGTGGCAATCGTGCCATTGTTCGCCATCCCTACTATAGCCCATTACACATCAGACAAATTGGTTTCATATGTTTCACATTTGATACATTTTGGTGAAGAAAAAAATTATCGTACAGTTATTTGGAATCCAAAAAAAAGGAGGTCAAATACATTATTATTCGAATATAAATTTCAAAGGTATCCTATTAGCGGGAACAGCAATTCACAATTTTATAAAAAAATACAATTGGTTCTGGTTATGTTTGAGAAAATACCAGATACATCCTTGCATATATTATAATAGAAATAACACAAACTTTTTACATGAAAAAAATTTACTGAAAAGGTTGTAAGATTGAGTGAAACCACGGAAAAGTAATAGTTGGTGTAAATTTTGCTGATTCAATAAGAAAACAGATTCTAAGTCAACATAGAGAATTTATTGTTGCGTTCGTTAATTTATTATTCGTTATACTCTTTTGTCGCCAGAACAAAAATGAATTTTAATATAATATTAGCTTATTTATCATAATTTTCGAAAATGAATCATAAGCTCTCCTATTAAATTACAATAAAAAGCCAACATGTTAAGTTTTATTAAAAATATAACAAAAATAAATTTTGTCTTGTCCACTATTGATAGCATTTTATAGATTGGCCCTGATAATATCGTTATTTTATTGTATATTTTAAAAAAATGTGAAATCATGTTTTTTCAAATGGCAAGTCAGAAATAAAATTTGGGAGCTACACTTAGGAAATTGTGCACATATGCGCATAATGAGCAAAACTCGTTCTGGATTGAAAATCAGCCGAATCGTAATTGTAGTTTTCGAGATAATTGATAAAATGTGTCCCATAGAGTTAAAATATAGAACGTTTTTGTTTCGCGCGTGCTGCGTCGCGAGGCCAACCGCGCTTGCGTGGACCTAGTTATTTAACTTAATAATTTAAGTATAAAATATATATTATTTCATACAACTAGCAACATTGATCTAAAATATTATAAAACAAACATTAAAAGTAGTTATTTTTTAGATTCAAATCCATTGTTACATAATTCATATATTATTTGTTTTATAATATTTTTATTTTATTCAACAAATTATTAATAAACAAACGGACAATCATTTAAAACACTATAGTAGGAAGTTCATTTTTCTATCTATTTAAAACGTAGCTTTCTTAATTACTTTTTCAAAATATATTTAATGTGTAGTATTGACCTCAACACTATATTACTATAAGTTATCTATAGATAAAACATACCAACAAGCTATTATCTGTTAAAATGAAATCATAAGCTGTCCTGTCATCATCAGGGGGGGGGAAGGGACAGAGAAATGATCGACGCAGTCGCTCTACTAGCTGTAGGTATTAGTAAACAGCTTCAGTTAATAGAAAATGGAAAAATAAATCATTTATCAAATTATAATTACACGTTTTATTCCATTACGTGTTTTCACTTTCCATGAAGGGTTTCATATAACAACGTCAGCTAAAGTAGAAAACTTAGATAGTCGATGATCAAAGTACAACGCACATTATTTTATAGTATACCTCAAAATTTCTTCATACTTTTCTTGACTATATTTATATATATGTGGTGTGCAATAAAGATTATTATTATTATTAATTTGTCAACTATAAAAGTGAAAAATGAACATAACATTTTCATAAGGGCTGAGCTTTCTGTCAACGACAACGAATGGTCACTATAACTAGATTATGATCTATTAATGTCATCTCCAGAAGTTTAAATTTCATGGTACGGTGACAACACGGCACGTTTAGATTTTCGTATAATTTTTTTTTCACGACATAGCATTGGGCAATATATTGAGGCGATTTATATTTATCCAATTGTTAAGTCATCCAGTTCAAAACGCTCGAAAAAGTTCGCTCATTTCAGTATGTATAAGAAGGTATTTTAAATAAAACATGTACCAAAATAAAAAGATGTTATAGTCGATAGTTTTTTAAATGTCAAGAAGGTAGACGAAAGTAGACATCAAAAAAGATTGGATATGTGATTATTATCTAACGACACATCTAAACTGACTTTTTTTGTTTATTATCTTAATGAAACCCTTTGATTTTCAAAGTTAGATGCAAGCGTCATAGAGACATTTAAAGTGTAGCTTGGATTAACGTGAGACGGAATGTTCAACTTTATTTAGAGACCGAAACAATTTTGGGATGACATTAAAGAAACCATCGGAGTTCTATTAGCATCTAAAATATACAAAAATGCATGAAAAAATCTCATGATGATATAGTAACATCTCTCGAGAGAGATAAAATGCATCAGAACTCGAGTCACGACTTAAATAACATATGATAGATACTTAACAAATAAAGTAGTTTGAAGTAGGAAAGTTCATCATAAAATCCTTTATTCTTCAAAATGACAATCATCAAGTGACTAATAAATGAATAAAGAACTGACCAAGAAATACGCTACAGAAGTGGGGGCGAGAGATATAACAGAGAAATCTCTCTTTAACCTAATTAAAGATCTTGGCCTCTCTAGAACTATCATCAGTTCATTTCTAGAACGTACTTCAAGGGCGGAATTTGTAGGTTACTTTCAAATTTGGTTAGGTACGTTGAGGAGCATATACAGTGAAGGTAGTAGATTGCTCGCAAGTCCCACCTACTGTTTGCACTCTCCGCAAACTGCGATAGCCCCGGCACCTGCAAGATGAAACCACTAATGGTAAGAAGATTCTTCTTCTCTCTGTAAATTTATAGACTTTCTAAGCCGATCTCAGCATATGTCGCAATTGCGTTTGGCTCACTTTGGGACTAATAAAAATCACGTAGACTTAAAGATCATTCACCTTTCTAAATAAAACTTTGTTTAGAGTTCGCTCTGAATAGCACAATATGCATCCTCTTCCGTCATTTTATAGTTTTAAGAATTTATTACCTCGGTAATGCTTCCTTGGTACTTTGATATTCCTATGTGGATAATCCTGTTGTTCTATAACGATCATATCTTACAGTGATTTATGTATTTTTTTTGGAAATCTCAGTGTAGCTTTTCACCGAGTTTTTTTTTATAAAGATATTTCAAAATGCAGTACCTTATTTCTCATTCCCGGATTCTAACAAAAAAATTTCAAGTAATTATTGAAACAAATCAACTAATTACCACAACTTCCTCCCCTCGCCTATATTTTGGCAACACTGCAACGGAAACAGAATTGACGCAAGTTTTATTTCAAAATGTATAAGTAGATCAATCCATTTATTTAAAGATATACATTTTATTATTATCTATTGTTACACGTTTATTTTTAATAAGAAATGTTTACAACATTTTAAATATAAGAAGCGCCGTCCGTTTCTAAACTTTATTATTTGGCATAATAACTACGAGCTTCTTGTCAATGTACCGGTCACACCCAGCTGGTGGTCAATTTTTAATTAAATAGTTTCTAATAGACTGTTGTCTATTATAAACTATTATTTATAAATAATCAAAATTTTTCTTTAGTGGCTAGGAACCATGCAGATTATAATATTATATATGGTTATTGTAGCGTATAGACATTTACAAATAGCAATTGCTATTGAGTGTTATACCTATAGCTAATCAGTCAACTAAATTTGGTTTGAAAAAATCTTCATCAACAAAAAAATATTAACCATTTATCACTTTTATACATACAGCCAAAATATTTGTGAAAATTGGTTATTTTAAATCCCATTACTCACAAATCCTACGCGTCTCTACAACAGATGCTTACTCGGGTAAATTTAAAATCATACAAATAAAATCTAGACGGTGGCTTAAAACGAACACCTGCATTGGTTGGTTTGGATGTTAGCCAGTATGATAAGAGTACGCACTAAATTATCTAAAATTAACGTTATATATCTTATTTTTGCAAGTTGATAAAGCTGTAATACCATCATAATCCTGTCACAGCTAACCTGTGTCGAGTGCGAGCTTGCTAACCTACTCCATTGCATTATAGTATACATCGAATCGTATGGAATAATAGCAGTGTCAGCTCATTTCCTCTAGATGGCGTTGCTCTGGTTTCACCCTAAGACAAAATTTACTTTTACACGGTTGGAAGTTTAGAAGAAAAAAACATCTTGGAGTCAGACACATTAAGCTCTCTCGGAAACTTTGACTGAACTGAATAAATTATTAACTACTAAACTATATCGGGTTTTGCCTTGAGACTAGTTTTATGATTGCTATTGATTATTCAAAGAACACCAACGTATTTATAAAAAGAAAAAGATTTATGAGTAAAAAAAATATTCCATTGTACATTATCTAAAACTAGAATGGTTGAATGTTGTTCTTTAAATCAAATATTGTCATGAGTAAATCAAAGGACGGAGATCTTTTTATTATAATAATGTATACACAAAGTTTCTAAACGTGAAATAAAATATATATAGCTTGTAGACAGATATCATAAAACCCATAGTCGTAAAATAAACTGGCCGCTTCTTTTAAATATCTTTCGAGCGGGAGCGTTGACATCTTTAAACTTTCAGAAGGTATTTTTTTTCCTCCATTTTATATTTTTGTCTAATGTTTTTTGTTCAATCAATTTATTGTATAAATAAAGATATATAAAATGAATTACCTGGCTGATGATTAAGAATATTAAAAACACTATAACACCTTTTTGTTTACTTAACTGTGAAAACTTTTAAAATGTCTTTTTATCAATTTTGAAGTACCTGGTTAAGAAAGCTATTGTAATGACCTCGATTTTAGAAATCAGATATTTTGTTATACCTTTACGTTTCGAGGTCTCCTGAGTAATTCTAAATGCTTTAAAATAAAAAAGGTATGTTTGTTATAACTTTATTTTCGGCTTTATTTTATCGCAACCTGATTTTGAAACTTTTGTTTTTGATGATTGACTTATTGATGTGTTTACATAACTTAGATTTGATTTTTAGTGAAATGGCGATTTTTTTAAATTATATTTTAATCTGTCTGGTTTAAAAAAAAACTGTATCAAATTTATTCTTAAATTTATAAAGTTATAAAATATGGTAATCCGCAATGAGACGTGTTAATGAGTCTAGTGAACATGTGCTTGTAAAAAACAAATAATATGTAATCAATTAAATTTAATTTTAAAAAATAAACGATCTCTATCATTTCAGCAAAATAAAACCGTGTTTTAAATATAAACTAACTTTGTAATGTAATCTGGTCTCAAATAATCGAATAAAGTTCTTTTAGTTTTAGATTTACACATCCAAATGTATCGCCATCTAGCGTCTGGAAACCTTATCGCTGTATTTTGCGAATAGGTATTTTTATTGCGTTTCCTCTTATAGATATAACAGCCTCACATTTCGTTCAAAGTAAAAACATGAAAACTGAATAATATGTAATATAATATATATTATCTGTGATATTTGTAATGGAATAAGCTTCGTCAAAATATAAAAATAACCTTACAATAATCTAAAAACTCCTTTTATTCTATTTTATTATCTTTCCGTGGTAGGGTACTTTTATATAGTCTCACTCCTCCCGTATGTTAATTACACAAACTCCTTTTTTTTCAGATGAATCCTCGGAAAACCAATTTCTTACCGACATCTCAACGCTCACATTCCGAGTTAATTCTAAATAACGTCCTTAAAAGACAGAAAGAGGTCATATATTTCTGTCTCGCATTCCTCTGTGACAAATCAACATTAATTTAATTAAATTTGCCATTAAAGTCCACATTACTCATTCTGTCTAACTAACTACATTCTTCTCACATATTTCTTTATAATACTTATTTTCAAAGTCCATTTAATCAGTAAACTACTTTAACAAAGATGATATTGATTTTATATAACATAACATTATATATAATGTAACAAGGTATATATATAACATAAGAACTTTGATGATATCTGCAATAAACAGACTTAAATACCAAAATTATAGACTACCAGTAGGTAGTAGAAAAAGGTTTCTATCACTACAATTTTTTTTTTTTAAGCACTCGCACTTGTTGAAAGTTTGGTAGGTTAAGGACGTCTTTATATTTTAAATTCAATCCAGGTCTCTATATTTTTCGATTAAATGCTCTTTTTTATAAAAAGTAATTTTATAAGATGACGAACCTTTTTTGAAGTCCAATAATACAAAGTAAACAAACATTTTCAATAATTAATGTGTCACAACAAAATTTCATTCATAACAGTAGTGTGGTGAAATTATAAGTAACTGTAATTAAATGAACAAATAATAAAATTCTTCTTTTAATATATTTTATCAATCAATGTTTTACAATTATTTTGATTTATTGCGTGCCATCAAAACTTTAAAACGTGCCACTTGTGGCACGCGTGCCATTGGTTCGCCATCTCTGATCTATAAGAAACCGTCTTGCCAAATTCTCTATTGGCTTTCCTCGTGTTATCAGTTTTGTCAGCCCAATTGAAAATATGCTTACATTATCTGGATGTAGACTAATCAATAAATGTTTCAAATATGTATGTTCAGTTCCACTGATATTAAACATATACACAGTTCAACTTCACTAAGTATAACAAAGCCTTGGACTATTTATTACGTAAACATTATTTTGTTTGCATCAAGGAACTGATGTATACAAAATCGTTAAATATAGCCAAATTTTGGCTAACACCTTCCAATACACTCACTATACAAAATTGTTTGTAATAATGTCTATATTACTATCTATAATTTCTTAGAATAATAACATGTTTATGCGTAGGTAGATAGGTATCTTGAAGTATAATTAATATAAATATTAATTGAGTGAAGCTGTCTATGAGAGACTTTGGTGCATTTTGTGCAAGCCTCGATCAAAAACGGTATATCCGAAAATTTTCTAATTTTATATACTGATAAACGTCAGTCTGGCGATTGTTTTTAAAATATTTTTTTTTCCAAAAATTTGGTGTCGTTGTGGAAGAGTCATGGAAAAACTAGAATCCCATAGACTTCAACGGGAAATTTTCGCGTGAAAATTTAAGTAACTTGGGAAATAAAAAAATATTGAGATCAGAATGCGTCGATGTTTTGTAAATCAACTTCGGTGCTGTTAGCACCTAGCTTCGCACAATATGCTAACACGTAACCAGATTTTGCGAGCACAGCGAGTCAAAATTCGCTCCTGGTTCGCGCTCCTAGTCTATTAATAACACTAACACAATACTGCTTTAGTTTTTTGCTTAAATATATGAAACATCATAATAAACTTTAAATAGCTTATGAATATCTGGGTCCTTAAGAGAGAAAGCATTATTTGTTAAAAAAAATAATTTTTTTTAACAAATAATTTTTTCTCAAAGCTAATAACTATATGTAACGCAGATATGTAAATGGTTCATTATATTTAAGTATTAAATTAAAATAATTAAATAATTCAATCTAATAATTAATAATTAAATCTAATTAAAAACTTATTCAAACAAGCTGAAGAAGATAATGGCAGCAGAAGAAAGAAACAAAAGTTCTCTATAGATCTGTCTTTTTCCGCTTTGCTGCTGATGGTTCCAATGTCAACAGCAAAGTGAAAAGGTCTCCTTTATGAGAACTATCTGCAAACCAGCAATAACTGGATCACCCGAGAAGACTAGCTTCAAGCCATACTTTATAAGTATTATATTATATATAAAATGTATATCTAAAGACAAATATATATGTGTTTCACGTTTTCGTTCTTCCGTTGATTTTTGAAAAAATCATAGAAAGTTTTATCTTATACCCCTGACACATCATGAACTTCATGAAAGTGCCCCTTTTGACAGTTTTTGGCCTTCTGAGTACGAAAAAAATTGTATTAGGTTTGGCCGATTTTTTGATCAAAAGAGATGAAGGGTCTAAGTTGAAAGGTTAGGTTAATGAATTATTTGACCGATTCTGTTCAAACTTAGAATTCTTATTCACTGCGGATAGTTGATTAATGAAAACTAAATCAACTGAAGAACGATTTTTTTTTGCCGGAGTTGATTAGTTTTAATGTCATTTTATATTTAGTTATATTCAACAATGAATTTAAAATGTCTTGTTTAATACAAATCCAATAAGTCGAGAACAAGCTTCGTGTAAATATTACAACAAAGGTTACCCTGAGCCATTCATAATATAAACATTTTCAGTGCGTAGATGCAGAAATATTTACGGAATTCTATGGCGTAACGTTGCCCCGAATGTTCTCTCGCTAATTTAAGACAAGTGTTCGAATTTAAGTTTGCAACGAATATTTAGTTCAGGTTATGGACGCATGACAGCATTATTTTATTTGTTTTATACATATTTAAAGGATTTACAAATCCTAGGAATACTTTTGTGGAAATTAAGAAATAAATGGACAATGTAATTACATTATCCAATTAACTGAGCTCTGTTATTATAATCTCTCAATAAAGCTCAAAAAAAGCTCAAGAAAGTGAGGTAATAGCTGTATATAAAAATAAGATTAGATTAACTCATTTTATTAATGTGTTAGCATACAAATAGCCTTCTTATAATGCAATATTAGATATAGATATATAAGATTACATAAACCGTTTTAACATAAAATACTTTATGGTTATCTATCAATTAAGGCGATGGCAGGGGACTTATTTGCTAGTTCCCGGCTTAAAAAGCTACCTATCAAAAGACCAACATTTATCCTCATACTGATTAGATCGTCACGGGATCGCTTTGGCAGTCATCGTGGCAATACTATGGAACTCTAACTTTTCTAATCCTATTTTGCGTAAAATGTATTAATAAAAATGCAGAAAGAAAAATTCATTACCACAGAACCACCTTGATAAATATTTACACTTATATATATTTTCATCAGAAACTGCACGTTCTAGGGCTACATGTTGATGAATTTTTCAGTCTATATTCAGTTAAAAAGAAACATCTCTATGTATAGATAGTTTAAAATATTATATCTATATTAATAAAGCACAACATTATTGTCTGTGTGCGTGCGCTCCTTAAAGATTGCTGCCGTGTAAATGACGTCAAGAACACTATTTATCGCCGTAGATATTAAACGGTTATAAATACTTTGTTTGTTTTATGCTTATAAAACTTCTAACTACATTACGATGTTTTCTTTTCTCCGTAAAGTAGATATTTCATTGGGATATATATTTTGATCTTGTAGGCCTGTCTGTTTATAATAAACGTGAATAATTTGCTTTTTAGTACTTAGGCATAATAACACAATACAATTCAAAATAGTAGTACTTAGGCATCTTCACACAATACAATTCGAAATAGTAAGTTCAAAAATGACAAATTAAATATTAATATAAATATTCGTATGTACTCATGTTAACTTTGCCGGGATTTGCTCGAAAAATTTCGAACCCATTCGGGGCGTTTATTCATGAGCTCGGAAAATGGTGAACTCTTCGTTCAAATTCGTTTAAACAGGCAAATTAACGTAATACTCGATTACTCTAAATAAATTAAAATCCTTGAAATTGTTCTAATACAATAAGTATATCTCTAATAGCGAAATTATTATAAAAAAACGCATTTAAAAATAGATTCTATTTAATTTTAGTTAGAGATAGAATGCATCTAAAAGCATAGCTTAGCGTAATAACCCCACATCTTACCAATAATACCAACTCGGTAAGTGTACTAGCCAAATTATTACTATTATAATATTAACTTACATAAAAAATAGTGGCAATGGTTACATAATTACATATTTTCAGTGATTTGTTTATTTCCTGTGAAGTTTCCTACATTTTTAATCAATTATATGGATAAAAAAAACATATATTACCTTTTTTTTACAATAAAATTTTACTCAGTTACAAGAAAACTGATTTCTGAACTCAAAATTTTATTTCCGTTATCTCTACCGTTTAACATTCAAACTCATGTTAATAATGACACATATTACAACAACGAATTTCGAAAATCCAATGTCCTAGTTAGAAATTGGCAGATGTTCATGTAAAAACGAAGTATAGAATGTTTCAATTTATATTCATTTTGTTAAATTTTTTTTTTTTCTGTAATTTTCCGTTGGAAGAACCCGTTACGGGTACCCTGTCAGCCCGGTGACGGCCGGGGGGTGATGTGGGACTACCCGGCAGCATAGAGGATGCTGCCATTTTTAAGGCTACCCACTAAAAAACCAACGGTTGCCCTCTGCGCTGTAATGGGACGTCACGGGATCGCGTTAGCACACACCGTGACGCCCCGGCGAAGACCCCCCGAATGAGGGTGCCCCGAGCAACGTAGAGCACCCTTCCATCGTAGGAATATGTTAGGTAAGGGGGGGGGGTCACCCTCCTCCCTCACCAGGCACTACAACTGGGAAAGGAAGCGACGGTCGTATTCCCGCTTCCTTCTACCCGGTCTCCCCCTAAAGAGCGGATCAGCGGACGAGGCCAACGCCTACTTATACCTACCAGATGTTAGGCAACTAGTCATTTTCCAAGATGCGATCCGTCGTACTTACAACAAAAAAGCAAGTAAAAAGAGTTTATACTCATTTATAAATTGTATAGCTCACTATCTATACGTTGTGCGCTATAGCATGCTGCGGGCGACGTCTGTCAGTACCACATGACTAGGGATGGACGGTATGCATTAAAATTTTTCGCTTAGAATAAATTTAGTTATTTTTAATATTGTTATAAAAATTAGTGTGTTATTCAGTTGTGCAGTGTAACTATGAGTATGAACTTGTCTTTACTAACTATTGAAATAAGGCTAATGATTTTTTTTCGGGACATTTTTGCTCTGTAGCGCATCAGCGCGGCGGGCATTTTGTGTACCCTTGCGATGCTGTCAGTACGAGCGCTAGCACTGACTCTGATATCAGTTTAAATGAATAAAATGTATTTTTAGCCACCTTTTAAGCATTCCGACATATTACTGACTGACTGACTAATTTACTGACAGTGTCAGCCGCACCATGCTACAGCGCACAAGGCATAACAGATAGTGAGCTCAATACACTGCCCATTGATCTTAGTGATGCGACTCGAATAAGGTTTTGTAATTCAAGTCACTCGAGCAATTTTACTACCTCCCTCGAATCATATTCGTCACTCGAGTTGCATAATGTAATACCTACAATAAATATCTAAGCAACAAAATCAACTCGAAGTGGCGAGTTCATTTATTAACTGTAGTGCATAGCGACTAGAGTATTTTTTTTACTCGAGTATTAGTTTGACAAACTGACTCGAGTCACTCGAGTAAAAACAGGGCTCGAGTCGCATCTCTAATGGGTATAATGGTTAGTGGTTGTTGAACAACCTGCTAAGCCAAACGTCGTGGGTTCAATTCCGACACTTAACATTTGGTTGTATGATACACAGATTGCTGTTTTCGAGTGCGGGTGTTACTTTTGTCTGATATTTCTACATTCGTGAAACTCCCCGCGACACATTATTCATCTAGTGCGGGAGTTGTTTTTATTTAAATAATATATAATACGATATGATTACCTAGAGTTCAGTTTTTATCAAATCGAATGAGATTATGTTTGTATTAAGGATATATTTTCTAACTAGGAATATTCCTTTCTAACCCAATATAATAAATAACACATTATAAGTCCAAACAGTTTATTTATAGAAGTCTTATATCTATAGTACATTTTTTGTAATAGTTTTTTTTTTAATTATAAGAAAATATTTGTAAACCACAATTTAGAGATTTATTTAATCTGTGGTAAAAATTTAATGTTCGTCTAAGTGTGCGTAGACTCTTCTTAACTTCTCTCTCTTGTTTTTATTTGCATGTTTTTTTTCTTGTTTCCAGGGCTTACCAACGAGCGGCCGTTCTGCTGCTTGGGCTGAAATTCTGAAAAGATTATAATGTTTTTAAATTCTGAATTACTTTAGTTCCCATTAAATTGTGCCTTTCAAATAATTAAGAGCAAAGATATAAATTTAACGTAATTTTCATTTGTTAAGAGCGCCATCTGTTGAAAATTAATGATAATGTTTTTCTACGTTCCTATGTCGAAGATTATTTTAAAAGGGCAATTATTTATACATATAATAATTTAAAATAAACGGCAACTCGTCTCGAAATTGTATACAATTTAATTTTAATTAAAATAAATGAATATAAAAAAGTCAGAGAGAGACAAACATATTCAAATATATATCTGTCTCTCTCTGCATCAACTTATTCACAACTTTCACAGATTTGACTGTTCAACTTTCATATTATTCTTAATATAAAATCAAACGATAACCAATTTACTTAAAATATAGTCAATACGTGAAATTTGTCAATTATAGTTAAGGGAAATCTAAATAAATACGAAATAGTCAGACTGGAGAGCCGCCAAGCATTAATTCATAAAATTTAACTACTTTACGACCAGACGGGAGTTAACGAGCATGAAAATTGCTACTAAAGTAAATACGGACGCCGTAATGTACTTTAGAATGTGGAAAAGACTGGATGTGGGTTACTTGTGATTATGTACTAGAGGAAGCGAAAGATCATTTGGAAATCATAAAATGATTTGAATTTTAACATATAGTTTAAAATTCTATATCGTTCTATTATGAAAAAGAGATAATACGTAGTCATAGTTCATTTGTTCGATAATTACTGAACGAACTGAACTGAACTGAATTGAATGATACTGAACGATAAAGTATAAGATCGAATGAATAATAATATTGAGCCTTCGTCGTTGGGAATTTAGCAACTAATAATTAATAAATTTGAGAAATAGTCTATAATCATATATGCTTATATATTGAGTTTATTAAATAGTAAAGAAATATGGAATGAAAAACTTCTATAAATAACTTCTTTACTGAGACGGGGTTGACATCTATTAGGTTTCTTTAAAAACTCCTAACCATTGTTTCTAACTTTGCAGTGTATAAAATAGCATTTAAAAGATTTTAAAACTGATATTAATTATAAACATGTATAGCCAAGTTAAGATTATCGAATTACAAGTAGATATAGGAAAAAAAATTCAAATAATTTAGAATGAAAACTATAGATAGTTCTGATAATGTGCTATATTTATCGAACAATTTTACAAGATATGTTTATTTAGAATATATATATTCGTATATATATTCGTGGTATCATCGCTAACATCTCACCCAAAAACTGGCTTTCCTTTTACGTGCGCCGCACCCTTTTGCATCGCGAAGAACGTTCGGTCTATTTCAGTAGACTTGTTCGACCAACCCTAAAAAGAAATTCATGTGACACTATTGATTAAAAACGAAAGCTACACAAATTATTTTACAAATTAGAGGCAAGGAAACAAAGATTTGCGATTATTTGGAAACGTATGTGTGTAAAGTGCGCCAATCTTCACCATCTATACATAGAACTTTCCGGGGAATTAGTGACCCTACCTCGACCGCCCTGGCCTCCCTGGGAGTAGGCTTCCTCCCTTCACTCCTGCTGTGCTGTTCGATGCTGTGTGTGGTGGAAGGCGCCCACCCCGGGGGCAGTTGCTCCCAGCGCAGTCTCCCAGAGGCGGCGTCCTTCAGCAGCAGCCTCGCCGAGCGCGCCTGCTCCGGCTGACCCGCAGCAGACATGAACCCGCGGTTGACTGAGCACAGACAGACATACTCACAAAATAGAAATTATGGAGTCCGTATACTAAGTACGAACTTTCGTAATTTTAGTGCCGAGGGTGAATCCGTGCTAAATTCAAATACTGAGTGATGTAAAAATTCCAACAAAAAGAAAAGATCGATGGAGAAGTGGCAAGAATATATTCCAGTGATTTTGGATACTCTAATAGCTGCATCAGCATGTTTTACAGTACATAAAGTTACATCTAAAATAAATTAATAATACAATTTTGTTGATTACCGCGAATACGACGTATCGTCTACTTATCCTTTTTTAAATAAAATAAGAATGAATCTAGCTTTATAATATATATAGAAATACTATAGATTTGTGTGTTTGGTATTTGCAACATCTTCAGATATAGATTCTTATGCAACCATTATACAATTTGCTAAGCACTATTTGATCACAAAAGATAGTAACAAAAACTCAACAAATTACATAAAACTAGTTAAAGTCATTAACTCTTTAAAATCTTCTCATCTCCTTTATATCCGATCATTTTTGCAATGATCGTCGATTCGAACTACGTACTATTACTATATACTTAATAGCAACTGCCTACCTAGTACCTACTAGATTACCTATTCCTACTTTAGTAATACTTTAAGCAATTAGATTTCATTAGAGCTGTCGGCTTCGGGTTCAGTCCCCTTTTTTGGATTTACTTGAGTTGTTGAGTTGAACCGGGACTGCCTGATTCTGAATGCAGTTTCATGTCGACTCCGTGAGAAGGAATGTCTAGGTCTGGCTCGATAGGCTAGGGTGGGAGGAACAAGGGAAGAGTCAAATACTCTCAATCGAGAAGACGGAATAATACCCCCACATTGAGGTGGCTGTTCAAGCGACTTGCCGTCGGAGCACGGCGGATGGTAGCTAATGGGTATGTACCTTTGTCTTTACCGTTTCATCGAGACTCAAATCACAAAATATTATAATCAATCTAAAGAAGTGTCTCTTTGAAAATAGTATTCGAAAACGCTCAGATAATAAATAAAAAAATAAGAAATAGTATAACCAAAACAAAAGCCACACTCTATCTTAGTAGCGGCTTTTTATAATAGACACGAATCTGAAATAATACAAAATTCCTGAGTATGTTGGTATATCGTGACCCACACTAGATATATACATATACTCAAGACAGTTCAAACGTAATGCTTGTGGAGATTATCGATCCGTGGGAAGCAGATAAAGGTCACACATTTAAGATAAACAAGTATTACAAACTGACCAACGAACTGCCGAGGAATAGGTTCATAGGTAATTTGTACGCTATAATAGATTTGCACATTCTTGAAACCTACTTAAAGACATATGTCTTTTTACAATTATTATCAGTCCATTTCTGGAGTGTACTTCAAAGACAGCATTAGTAGGTTAGTCTCAAATTCCGTAAGGTAGGGAGAGGAGGTAGGAGCTCTTAGATTAATTGATGCCTACACCCAAAAAGTGCTATGCCAGAGATGGTAAATCATTTTTCGTTATCCGTGCCACAAAGTCACCATTTTTTTTTAAATATGTAAAGTGATAAAATAAAATTTTATTTTAATATTAGCTGGTGAAATTATACGAAAAAACCACATAAAATGAATAAAAAATATATTTTGGCCATTTTGATATATATAATAATGTACCGAGGCTAGACAAAATATATTTATTATTTTTAAAAACTGAATGCTGCATGTCTATTTACGGACATCCATACTGGTTTTGATTGATGCATAAAGGATGCAGAGAAGTCTCTCATAGAGAGCTTCCTCGCTGCAAAAAAGTCAATAATACTCACAGGCATGAGCGGTGAGTATCTTCTTATACTCTGTTTCACTGCCGTCGTACTCCGGCAACAGCAGCCCATATTTGTTTGCGAAGGTGTCTCTCCCCACCAACTGACACAGGCGAGCCATTGCGGCATCGTGCGCTCGCATCTACGTAATTCAAAAATTGTTTATTGGAGAGCTAACATAAAGTTCCACCCCATGGGGAGACATCAGGATCGTTGAAGGTATGTTCCTCTTAAGGAACAGAATATATCTTGGCACATGAAGGACAGTGAAGAAGAAAGAGGAGGCGGTAGTTAAGAACAATATAATCACTTTCTTTTTAATGTTTCTTGTTAATCTTTTAAGTCCTTGTAAAGCAGAGAAGCATAAGACTGGCAGAGACTTGATAAGTTATTCTAGTATTCTATTCGTTACCACGTTTGATTTATTTTATTAATTATTAAAACATCAAGACCTGAAAGATATCTGATCCAATAACGAGCCTAACGTCGAAGATTTAATAACTTTTCGCAGAATATATTCCTGAAATGTTTAGCATTGAAATGTTTAGCATTAGTGGAAGACTTCAAATTGTTCTAGAGACAACTGTGTCGCCTTCAAACAAAATAATTTATTTATAATAATTTGTCTTCATGATATTATTATATTGAATCATGATATAGATATATATATATATATAAGAGATGATTCTACTATGACTTTGGCCGATTAGCCGACTAGATGGTTGCGAAATCGCCGACTAATCGGCTGAATAGTCGGTCAAACAAGATATGCAATATATATTATGTTGAAATAATACCTAATTGTTGAAGAGCTACTTTAACTTGTTTAAATAATAATAATAAAAATAATTCTTATACAGATAATAAATTCTAAAAAATAGATGGATAGCTGTTCAGTTTGTTTATTTTATAATTAAATCACTCTTTGCGGGTTTTTTCAAAATAAATAAACACAAAAAAATATCTGAATTACTACATGGAATACTTTTTAATGAATACAAATTCCTTAGGAATTATTATGAAGCATAATTAAATGAAATTAAAATATTTATATTTTACTTTCATTTAATGATGCTTCATCATTTACATGTTTGTAAACTAAAACAATTAAATTTTAATTAAGTTAGTTATTACTTAACGTGGCAAAATCTTTTAATTTCACTTTAAAAACAGAGGAAAAGTCGCTTTCTGCCGACTACAAGCCGACTAGTCAGCTTCACCGACAAGTCGACGACTTATCGGCCCGTCTTGTATAAATACAAACAATTTACTTCCTTTCAATAAAACTATTTTACGGATATAACTCACGTTTATTTTTACATTTTAACCCGCAAAAAGCATTCGAAACGTCGGGTTAAAATGTAAAAATAAACGCGAGTTATGTCCGTAAAATAGTTTTATAGAAATGTGTAGTACTCGTGTAAATCTTAGAAAACATTAATTTACTTCCTAATAAAATTGAAGTCAGTTTCGAGTATTACAAAATCTCACCTGGTCGATGGGCAGCACGGCCGTCAGCAGCAGGTCGGGCGCCACGGCGTACGCGGGCAGCACCAGCCCGGGACAGTCCAACACCTCCACCGAACTGTCCACCAGCAGCGACTGGATGTGGCGGGTGTGACCCGGCATAGAACTCACACTCACCTGTCGGTGACATTCATTTTAAAACATTTTGGGGCTTCAATTTTACATATGGAATAACAAATCCACGAACACAAAAATTACAAAATCACTTTCTGAAATCCAAAGAACCTAAATAAAATTTCATTTATTTTAGTTTCGTCGATGTTTTCATTCATTCTTTATTTATTAGCGAATATTAATGTTAAGATGTTTATGGAAATGAGAATTCAATGATTTATTGTCTTCTCTTCATTTTTATGCTGCATGAGAATAACACATAGTACCTATTAAAATACCCTTCCCCGAATTCATCTACGTAGAAAACTAAGTTAAATGTTCGCTTAAAACCCCATAGAAAAAAAATTAGGAGGTTTTCCAACATTATTTGAAGATAAATGAATTAATTGATTTTCTTTTACTCAGATTACAAAAAAATTAACCTCACCTTCTTAGTTTGCATTAAAACATTAACAGAGCTAGACTTCCCAACATTAGGATATCCAATCATTCCAACCGTTAACCTCGGAGGATTCTTTAAATTATCACCCTTATATTTCTTTAAAACTTGCAATAGCTTCTCCCTGTCAAATATTTCAGGAGAATTAACAACTTTATTATGACTTTCTTTGTTATTTGTAGCAGTGTCTGAATTGCTCTGAAAAGTTTCTGAATGAAAAGGATCTGAAATCTGAATAGGTTCACCGAGCCTCAAGCTTTCTATAACTTTGTCCAATGCTTCCTGTATGGCATTTATTTTGTTTGCTGTGTTATTGACGGCTGTGTCCAGGTCTCCTAATTGTCGTTTAAATAATTCAATGTCATCTTGTGTCTCTGTTAGTTGATTGGGATTTTCCATTTCATCTTCTGATTCAGCGGATTCAGTTCCTGAATCATCAAATTCTTCTTTTTCTGATTCTTGATCATCTTCTGATATCTTTCGTTCTTTTGTACTTTTTGCTGCCGAGAAGAAAATAATGGGAATGTTCTGTAAAAGCAAAGCATAGCAAATTATTACATGAACTTAAATAATAAAAGTAATAGGCAAAGATTTATTCTCTGTTCTTTTACATGATCATTTAGAAACATGAAACCACTGTGATGACTCTCAAATCTAATTTAGGATTAATGTTTACAAACTAACTCACTTGATTATCAAAGTACTCAGCCCATGCTTTGCGCCCCTGTTCAGTCGTAAGATCTGCCTTGTTCAACAGTAGAATACACTTACAGTTCTGTTCTGATGCATAAGCCTCTAGATCCAAGCATCTGATATAATATTAAGACATATTTAAAACATTTTAAATAAAACATATTTAAAAATAGTTTTTTTGTAGCATAGTAAACTTAGTTTTTAAAATCAATAAATAAGTTATTTGATGCAGTAAATACTAAATGAAACTGAAACATCAAATATTTAGAATCAAACTCTAAATATTTGATGTTTCAGTTTCTTAATCAGTATTTTAACTTTTTTAAATCACATAATGTTCATTGTCTTAAAAATAAACCTTTACCAAATATTGCTGTAGTAGGCCAATTTTCAAGTGTACTAATACTATTAGTAAAACTTTTAAGTCATTGTATATTAGAGGAAAATTATTTCAATAAATATTATGTTAAATTATTACATAGTACATTACCGGAACAAAAGTGGATTTCTAGCATCTAAAAGTATCAAAACTACATCAGATTTCTCCAAAGTTCTCCATAACTGTTTCCAAAGCTCAAGATTCCTCTCATAAGGTGTTACCGCTGCACCAAGCTTAGTCTGTAACTCATTTAAATGCCGTCTCCAATCAAGAAAAGCATCTCGCTCTCTGGTTATTTGTTCTTCAGCTGTTATGCCAGGTTTCCAAGGAGGTCTGAAATAAAAATCTTAATTTAAAGCCTTGAATTTCTTTTTTCTACTTAACTGTAGCCAAAATGAAAAATTGTGTATTGATAAACTTGAGAGGTATTATCTAGAAACTTGAGTAGTATTAGTTACATACCTCCTAGGAACAGTTAGTGGTTCATCAAAATCTGGTTGTGAGGTAACAATTTCAACTTCACAAGGTGCTGATTTAACATATTTAACATTTAGCTTTTCTGCAACAAACTCTCTGTTTGCAAGTTCAGCAGTTGACAAAAACTCTTGTAATGATGACTCTGCAGTCACTGATTGAAGGTTCAGACGACCCCAATCGTAGCCATCGTTAACTTCTGTTGTGTGCAGCTTAAATAAAAATTATAGGTAATGACAGCTTAACAAAGTAACACACATTATTTACATTGCAATTCATATTTTTAGCAAAAATAATTCAAGTAGCAAATTGTGTTAATATAAGAATTAATGTGTGAATTATTAAATGATACTACACTACTACATAAATAATTACAAGAGTATTGTCTTCTACATGTCTTCGATTGCGATTTTTTGCATATCTGTCCTTAATAAGGGCACGTCCCAAAGAATCTTTATTTTTCTTTCCCATTTTATCATGTAAATATTAGTACTTTATTTAATTTAATTATTGTTATAATTTAACAAACACGGCACGAATCAAATGCGCAAACACATGTGATTATAAATTGTCAGTCAAATATAATCAGCTGCAGTTGACAGTTGAAATATGTCAATTAGTGTAGTGTAGAGAATCAACTGTACAAAATTGTATCATCTGTACACTGTTGATTGGGTACACTCCGAACTACAAATGCAATTAGTTATTTAGACCTTTATAAAATCTTTTAAAAGAAAAAGAATAAATTCAATGTATAGTTTTATTTTATTTTCTTTTTTTTTTTGTTTTATGATACTAAACGAATTGCCATATTTGACAATGATTGTCATTTAGTTTGAAGTTGATTTTACAGATGGGTGTTTCGATTTATTTTGAGGAATACAGTGGTTTTAATTTGAAATCAATAGTGAATAATTGTTGTTTCAAGCTAAACTTAACTTATTTTCATTAGTTTTAATATTTTCTAAGTGATAATGACTGAATACTATGGTCATTATCATCGCTGGGAGGCTTTAGCAGAATTTCATTTCTATATTGACGAAAATGAAGAGATGTATGATGATAATTTTATTTATTGTTTATGTAGTAGAGCTTTTATAAGGTAAGTACATCATATATTCAATTCAAACTTCTTTTATAGAAAATTTATCTATTATTTCTTAAAAAATTAACACAAACCATATCTGTTTTAAAATCAAGTAAATCTCTAAAATACATTTACTTTTTAGTGTTCAATATAATAAATAAAATAAGTCTTAAAATATCAAAATTATTTTCAAAACCATACTATGCAACAATTTTATATTTCATCCTTAATATTTTAATACAAAATCATATTATTTATTAACAGAGATGATGTCAAGATATATTATGGTGATAAAGAGGGTGGTAGTGAGAGTGACATTGAGGTGATAGACTCACAAGTTGATGACCACTCACATGTGCATTTCTCTGTGGATACTTCTTATAAGGTGAAGTATGAAGTGAGTATAAATGGAGAAACTTAAAATTATTTAGAAATTTGTTAAATGATATAATCAATAACATAAATTATATTATATAAATTTTCTTAGATTTTCACGAGTACACATTTGAATAGTTTTATTTAAAATTAAAACATTTTTATGAATTAAAACTCGCATATAAATTGGTTACATTTTAATGGGTAGACAAGTCTCTCTACCTGTGAACACGATTGCTTCAAAGCATTCAAAACTTCGGGTTCAAAATTAAAATGTAATCAAATTATATGCAAGTTTTAATCCGTAAAAAATAGTTTTCTTTCATATTATGTAAATTCTTAATGTTAATGTTAATAATAGAAATGTTAGAATGGATATCTAAATTGTTTTCAATTAAAACCTTAATATGTTAACAGAAAGAAGAAGTGGCAAGTTGCTATTGTAGTGCATCACACACAGAAAATTATTGCTCAAACGATGAACTTGATCCTTCACATACACACAACTTCCCTTCACACCCCTTACAACCAAGTGATAGTGGTGCCGACCTCACATACCAGGACTGTAATTCTGACTACATAACTCATGACAAAGTAGGAAAAATGGATCAAGTTTACTTAAAAGATGACTCTGATAGCAATGAAAATTATTTATCTGAAGATACATGGGAGCAGTTTTGGGCCCTTAATGGAGAAAGGATAATTTGGGCATCTTGGATAAAAAAATATAGTGACTATATTAATCCAACATATTTAGATGAAAATAATGATCTCATTATGGATGAGAATAGTTTACCAAAACAACGTTCTGTTGAACCTATTTGCACTACAATTCAAAATAATGAAGTAGAAGATGAAAGAAGAGAGAGAAAATTTTCTTATGATTCCAAAATAAATCCATATATAAATAAAAGTGACCATATTGAAGATAAGAATGATAAAAACAATCAAACAGGTACAAAGGAAGAGGCTTGGCTACCTGTGCGTAGACGTCGTTCTTTATCAGAACATGATCGTATTGTTAGTCCTTGGACACTCACTGGTACTGACTCAATGACCAATGTGACAAAAATGACACTATCTAGCTACAATGTCACATCAAGTCATGTAACATCTGAATCATCACCTACAGGTGACTATAGCATGTCATCATCAGCATCATCAGATGATCAGTTTAATGATCAAACGAGAATTCAAAATATAGATGACCATAATGATGAGCCAGTATCAGAAGAACTAGATACTGATGATTACTGGCAATTTCTTTGGAAAAAACATTTTGGAGAACAGTATGCCTTGCATTATGCTAAATATATTGAATATTATGAAAAACATAAAGTTTTAGAAATGAACAAGGATGAAATAGATAGTATAGTTAAAGAAACAAAAGCCATAGATATAGAATGTGAAAATAGTGAAGGCAATTCACAAGAAATGCCATCGGTCATTGAAGTACAAACCCAAATTGATCAAATAAAATTGGACGATAAAGTATCTAAGTCAAAGAAGAGAGGAAAAAGATCTAGCAACCGTATTATTAGCTCAGTTGGTGTTTTGTTACAAAATCTTTTGAAGGAACAAAAAGACAAGGACCTTGAAGAACCCATTGAGGCTGGTGATGAAAAAACTAAATCTGGTGACTCAGTGGAAGTTAATATAGAGCGTAAATCTGAATCCAGTAATATACAAGTAAACCAGAGCCTCCACCAACGTAATGATGACGATGGTGAGGATGGTGAGGACCCTTATCAAGATAGACCAGTTACTTTAAAGAGAAGGTAAGTAATAAATTCAAATATAATTCATATTCAGATTCAATATTCATTTCGTTTACATTAATTTCAGTCATCAAATTGATGATGAAGAAACAGCAGAGAAGATTAAATCGACGATAGACATGATGGGATTCTCATTGGATGTTGCGAAAGTACCTAAAGGTGAACTTATTTATAGAAATAGGTTTGTTAAATTGCGCCCGCCTCGGTACAAGAAATTTGGGAACGCCAAAAAAACTTATTTTGATGATGATGGTAACGCTTATAATTTAGAGGAAAGACCTTACCAGGTAAGACATTTCGTTTGATTGAATTTTAATTTTTAGAATAAAATTATTCTAGAATCTAGATTCTTGTCAATGTGTTGTCTAAGTTATTGCTCAAATTTGGAGGTCTGGGGTTCGATCCCTGCTCGTGGTAGTATCCCAAAAATAAAATGACAAATTTGTACATTTAGACTACTTTTTAGTAGCGTTTAAGTAAAATAATTGCTGTGTGGTTCCAAGCCCAGGCCTTCTAAGCGATGACAAAAAAACTTCATATAAAAATTAAATGATCTCAGAAGAAAATCTATAAACGTATCTATATCTATAATCTATAAACCGTAAACGCAAATGGAATTTCGGATTAAGCATTGCACTCTTTCCTTCGTAAGAAAACATACTTTTTTATTTACAGAGTCAAGGGTCACAAGATGAGTGTGAAATTCAAACAGATGAAGATGGTCCAGACTTACAAACTGACATAGAACAAGGTGAAAAAATTTTAAAGATTAAAGGGAAGGCTATAAAATCAAAGAAGAAATCAAAAGAACGTAAACAGAGTCACAGTGAATGTGAGGCAGAAGGATCACTAGATTTATCTGAAAAGAATAATATTGTAAAACCTGAATATCCTGGAGGTTCAAGTAAGAGTAAGAGATTTATAGTAATTACTGTAGTTATGACTTTTTTAACTCTAAAACAAAAATTGAGTATCCTTTATGTATAACTATGGGGTGGGATAAAAATTGTTCTATATAGTCATAGTATTTGGGGAATAAAAATTAACTTCAAAAAAAAAAATCTATGTATCAATCGATGCGGAATTTTAGACTGCATTTACAAAACTAACACTTATGACGAGCCAAAATTTTTCCTAGAAATATTGAGTGAAAAACTACAAATTAAAATAAACAAATAATTAAAATAATAAGATAAAACTATTTTTTTATTCATATGAAGCTTACTACTTACTTTTACTTATTTTTACTAAATAATAATTTTTAACAGTTTAGAAGTTTTAAAGGTTTACCGAAAATTTGTTTCTAAATATTGAGTCCTACATATATTTAAGGTACAATAATTTTAGATCCAACAAAGCGCAAACGTAGACAGAAAAGATACTCCAAAAATGAAGAGGAGCCATCTGACATGCCGACTGAGCTCAAAGGAGAACCCAAAATGTTTAAGTATTGGAAGAAACGACATTCTCTATTTCATAGGTATGTCTAACTGTTTATCAAAAATGATATTATCTTCTTCATCTTCCTGAAAGATCTTCACCATATCTTATATTTCTATTGATTTCGTGTGAATAAGGCTGGTTAAATAGTATTCCCTGATTTGGTAGTGATTATTGTATAGGAACAGTCTCATGTCGATTAAAAAACAGTTCAATATATAAGGATAGAGTCAGAAAGGGGAAAAAGCATTGCCATTGTCCCTTCTTTATCAGCGCTTGAATGCTCTAACTCCTACCCACAGATTCGACGAAGGCATCCAGCTGGACCGAGAGAGCTGGTTCAGCGTGACGCCAGAGACGGTGGCGCGTCACATCGCCACCAAGTGTCGCTACGACGTGGTGGTGGATGCCTTCTGTGGCGCTGGCGGAAACACCATACAGTTCGCCACCACTAGCAAGAAAGGTGAGTTACGGAGGTCTCTCCGCTGGTCCACTACCACTGGCTCTTGTGTTGTGATATTGGTGAGTGTTGCGCTTAACAATAAATGCTGGAGTTTCTCAGGGAATAGGGGGATCGATCAATACCCTGTATTAATCAATACTTCCAGTCATTTTGGTTTGTCTAGTCCAATGACGGTGTCTCTCAATGTTCAGTCTTCTCGCCAACTTCCTTCTGTCAGATTCTTAAAATTCTGCTTAAACTTAGTATTTTTGAGTGTGTAGCGTGGCTGTGGAGAGCTGAATATAAAATGCACGAGCTTTGAAATCTTACCTTGCAAATTAAGATACTCAAAGAGGCCAGGCTCGATGAGAGTGAATATAGGCTGTTACTAAGTTAATAAGCCATACCAACCACCATTAACTAGACTTTCATTTTCCATGAGGTGGGATGTAGTCATTCACTTACTGTGTAAAAAATAATAAATGTAGGTGTCGATTTTTTTCCCTCTTAGTCAATATAAAAAAGATTTGGATTTGAGATAAAAAAATCAGGATGATTTACTTTGGTATATTTATTAGGAAATATTTTGAATATATCTTTGTTTGGAAAATTCCATTAATATTGGTATAGTTTTAAGAATAGCACAACAAATAAAGTCACCATTTAATTTAATAAGTACACCTAATACTAATAAATATTTTTCACACAAACAGTGATCGCCATAGATATAGACCCAGTGAAAATAGAAATGGCAAAGCACAACGCGTCAGTCTATGGCGTATCTGATAGAATACAGTTCATTGTTGGCGACTTCTTTGAGATTGCTTCTACTTTAACAGCTGATATGGTGTTTTTAAGTCCACCATGGGGCGGACCAAATTATTCTCAGGTGAAAATAAAGTCAATATTGATTCTTAAATAAATAATATATTTTTTACCTTCAGTATTTTTACCTTAGAGTACATACATATGTCAAAGTAAAACAATATATGTATTATGTATATTATAAATAATTTGATATATGAATATGTTTTGCAGAATCACGAATACGATATTGAGACTATGCTAGAACCCAAGCCCGCGTCAGAATTAATGAGAGTAGCAAGAAACATAAATTCTAATGTTACTCTGTATCTCCCACGGAACACAAGAACGGAACAGGTAATAAGAATTGTCTTTAATTATGACTTCATCTTCTGGGCATTACAGCAAATACACTATTACTTTAGCAAATCATTACGTTAACATTATTTGACCCCAAAACGTTGTGAGTTAAAATTATATTACAATTTATAGAAATATATATCGGGAGTTTATCGCGTAAATATTTCTTAAGGTACGATACTTTTTTATTTATCCGACATTTCGATCAAATTGCACCGATCATGTTCACGGGTCGACTGATCGACCGGTATATATTTCTATAATGTGTAAAAATCGTGAAAATTTAAAAACAATATTACAATCATCGCTCTACAAGCCTTTGTATTTTATTTATTAATTTTTTTATTATAATTAAATACTAGTATCCTCGTTGGCTTAGTACTTAGTAAATTTTATAATGGCTAAAATTTGAATTTAATACTTTTTAAGGCAGTAATTCTATGTTCCGTAATTGCTGAAGGCAAAAGTTAGTACTCTGCCAATTTTTAAAATATATTCATTAATTATTCTATCTTTATTAATAAAAATAAAATGGATAATTAATTTTTTGTTTTGTAATATTTGACTGCAAAATCTTGGTTACGTTACATATCTTAAATACAGTTTTATCATATTTTTATATTGCAATATTCTTTCAGATTTTATCATTGGCCCAAGAAGCAGGTGGGTCCGTAGAAATAGAACAAAGTTTTCTTGATAGAAGATTCATTGCCATTACGGCATATTTTTATTAATTAAAATGTTTTTATGGTAATTACATTAAATATTGTCTTCATAGATTAAGGTTTAAACAACCAGTAATACTTTTTATCTGAGTATATATTTTTTATTTATTGATAATATCAACAATGTTTTTTATGGACCTTTTAGAACTTTGATTACTAATTAACAATATTAAAGTTGTGTTCAATACTTATTATGTAGATTCTATTCTCTTTAGTCAACTCAATTCAATTTGGCAAATATATTTTATCAATTCTATGATATATTATAATAATATTTTAACTATGTTTGAATAATGTGTGATGTACAAGTAGAAATACACTATTGGTACCTTTCTATATGTATTGATTTATTATATGATGTATGTTGAAACTTCTCACCATTTTTAGGTTTCAAACTACTTCAAACTTTGGATTTTTTAATAGTCTGTCTAAAACATGTATAGCCATGTTAACTTTTTAGGTCTTATTTTTTAAATTAATCTATCCATTTGTTTTAATTTATTTTTGTAATGCAGCACAAAATAACAATATATATTATTTTCTAATAAGTGTAATATATTTATTATTTTTCTATGCAATATTTTAGCAGTAAGCAATAAATGTGGATAATAAATATTGTTTAGTAAGCATAAAGAATAATCAAAGATATAATTATAATAATAATAATAAATAGCAGAAATGATGCAGAAAATAGATGTTACTTCTTGCCTTACACACAAACTCATATTTAGTATACATCTTTACTATTGGTATATACTTTTCAAATTGATGTTATATATTTTGTAGTTTTATTTTATATATTTCAATTAAAGCACAAGTATCTTTTGTTTGTATGTTTTTATTTTACATTTATGTGTATAAAATTTGTAGGCCTTGTATGTGTGATTAACGTTGTGATTATGTAAATATTTATTGATAATATATAATAAAACTAAAAATTAATTGTTGTTTTATATTTTGCTCCTGTATTACATACACAATATATTTCTTTTCAAAACTCTTAATCATATCAAATTTATCAAAAAAGTTTCAGATTAACAGACAATTCTAATATATATATATAATTATACTTGTTCCTGGTCCTAGTCTTAAATGTCTGTACATATGGTCAAGAGTGTAATGAGTTACTTATGTAGGCATCACTTAATTAATGTTATTGCAAGAATCAAAATATAATGATACTATAAAAAGAATAGTTTGTTTACACATAAAATAAATATATATATTTGTTTATTTTAAATGAAACTATATTGTCTTTGTATCTTATATTAATTACATTATTAGTTTAACATCACTGGTATACCTGACAGCAGTATCAAATCTCTTAAAAATAATATTATATTCCAAGTGGATATAAAATTCACAGGTTAAGAATAATTTGAAAGAAATTTATTTAGCATGAAAGTTAAAACTAACATTTAGAATGGGAATTTTTCTTTAAACATTGTCCATAGTGCAATGTCACTTTATTCCTAAAATATTAACACTACACTTATTCTTTCATTTCTCCTTCCTCATCTTCTTCCTCGGCACCTCTGACATAGAGAACATTATTACACCTTATAAGAACTTCTCCAAGGTTGCCTAAAAACAAAAATATAACTATTTATAAAAAAAGTACTACTTATTACCTCTTATTTTTGTGCATTTTGTTCATACGTAAGACTTACTTACCTGTACAAGATCCGTCGACAATCTCTTCTGTATTAGCTAATTGTAGGTTCATGTAGCCGTCTGCAGATACTAGTAATCCTTTATATTCATGTCCCCACTTTAATTTTACTAATACGGCCTTTCCTGTTAAGCTATTTAGGAAAGGCTTAGGGTTTATGGGCATTGACGCAGCCATCGTGATAATTTAACTAAAAATTTAAAAGCGTTAAAAAAAAATAATACTTATTAACATATAAATTAAATAAATCACTTACTTAAGCAGGTAAAAATATATAATACTAATAACCTAAAAGACAAAAAGCCGCTTGGTGGTAAACCGTAGTTTCGCGTTGTTTGTCGTTTCAATTTGACATTTAAGTTTAACTTTGATAATGGTTATTACAAATTATAGTTCAGAATAGACAAGTAGAAATAAAGACAAGCTATTTGTATCATAGAGCATAAAATTTTATAATACCAATAATATTTTTTTTTAACATTAATATCATAATTATGGAATTGGTATTAAAAAAATAACGACAATTAAAAATTAAATAAATCAATTTCAGTGTGTAACCGTGTACCTCTTGTGTAACTGTAGTTATCTATGCAGTTATATTTTAACTTATGTATAATTTTTTAATGTTATTCTTTTCTTTTACTTTTTTAAACATAATAGTTTTAATTTATAAAAAATCTTATAGAAAAGAGAGAATGTTCGTAGTATTATTTAAATTTCAGTGCGGATACCCGACTCAACACGTTGCAGAGAAAGGTACGCAAAACAGTGGGACCTACATTTCTCTGCAACAAACGGTTTACCAACAGAAAATCTGCCTTTATTAATATCCAAAAAACTGTGCATATCTCTTTGTTTGTTATGCAAATTTTTAGCATTGAAATAACACTATGAGAAAGGTGTACTGAATTTTCGTAGTCAGCTCCTCCCAGACCTGTGGCAATAACTTTCTGAGACAATGAAAAAATAATTTCTATAAAAGACAGAGATGAACAAAAGTTTTTTTTTTGGAGAGTTCAAAACAGAAGTCGCCATATTTACAAAAAATTTAGTTGAAAACGCATCTTTACTCTATACTTTATATTAGTTCACTCTATACTCTTTCGTGTTTACTGATTAGTCTATACTCTGTGGTTTATCTTGTATTCATAAATAATATTTTTTTGTGGTATTTAAATTTTACAATTTTTATTACTTTCTTTATTCTATTGCTCTAATTGCTTTTTGTAAACATAGATTCAAATATTTTGAAATTGATATTGCGACTTTAATAGCTTCATAATGGCTACATTGGATGACAAAATTTTGGGAGAAAAACTCCACAATTATTGCAGTAGTAGTGAGGATGAAGGAGGATCCGATGACGATGACAGTCCAAGCTCTGATGAGAAAGGCAACTCTTCCAAAAGAAGTGAACAGGAGCTTGACCTGCCACCTGTAAATAATTGGTCTGGTTCGGCGAGTAACACAGGACCAAAAGGTGTTCTAGAGGATTGGAGGAGATTTAAGGAGTTAGAAGCTCAAAACCGAGAGGAACTAGCTAAAGAACGCGTTGCTCTAGCCAAAAAACTAACTATGACTGTAAAAACAGTTCGAGAGGAAGACGAGAAGAAGGAAATCGACGAATTGGAAGATGAATTAGATGAATTAATCGATGAAGGGTTTTTGATGAAGTATCAGCAGCAACGAATGCAGGAACTCATGTCACAATTGCGGAAAGCTCCTAAATTTGGTAAACTGGCAACTTTAAAGAATCAGGAGGATTTTTTGAATGCTATTGACAAAGAAGATGTAAAAGTTACAGTGGTGGTACATATTTATGGACAGAACGTCAAAGCGTGTGAAAGTATGGATGGTTGCTTGAGCATACTGGCCACAGAGTATCCAGCTGTCAAATTTTGCAGAATAGCAGCTGATGTAACTGGACTTAGCCGTCATTTCCGTGTTGATGGAGTTCCAGCGTTGTTAGTTTATAAAGGAGGACAAATTATTGGTAATTTTGTTCAGCTGGCGACAGAACTTGGTAATGACTTTTATGCTACAAACGTAGAAAAGTTTCTTATAGAATATGGTATGCTACCAGAGCAGTAGGTTATGTCATTGGTTTAATGTGAAATGTGTGCTATTTGTGTTGTTTAATATTAATAAAATTGAATATGTTGATTCTTATCAGTATTATGCCAGGTTTAGTGTTACCTGGAATAAAACACATGTTTTTAATTTAAATTGTTTTAGGTAGTGATGCAAAGCATTTAATTTAATTAGGGGTTTTACTTAACTAGATTAACTTTCAATGTTTTATGTTGTTTTAAATTAGTAACATAGTACCAGGAGGAAAGGTGTTGCTCTGCATTTATAATAATTTTAAGGAATATGTAAGTCTTAGTTTTCAGAGCCCACCAAGAAACTCATTACATATAGAAAAAAAAAATGCTCCTTAATTAGAGATTTTCCACACTTCACTTACCAAACTATAGATTATAAATACTCTTAATATTAATTAATCCCAATTTATCATTTTGCTACTGCACAGTACCTTTCAATACAAGTACTATTAAGTGTAAGAATATAAGACTAATTTTAATAGTTTTAAAATTTTTACATGTATGAACTGTCTTACTATATAAAGGGTTTTTGAAGTGTTTTTTAACTATTCCTAAGCCTTCAGGATTTAACAGATTAAAAAAAAATTTTGAAAACAATTTTATATATTTATTTATTGCTTATCCTGTATTGCACCTACCGATGTAACATATAAAGAAAACTTTTTAAAAATTATTTTAATGTAATTTAATACCCATCTAATTTGTTAACTACTTTAAATTTATTTTATTGATTTAAGTAAATAATTTAGTTTAAAATTTAAAGACTTTTTCATTTCATGTCACTCATTACAAAATAAAGATATATTATTTTTAAAGATTTAGATCATTCATCTTTGGGAGAATACTCATTGTGAAAATTAAACTATCAAAACAAACAATTCATAAGATTGTTAATTACTTGTCCACTGTGAAAATACTTTCAAAATAATTCATTCATTCATTCAAAATGAATGAAAACTACATCAATGCAAAGTACAACAATGTTTCAAAATAAAGTGAACAATGACCATTTTATAATTATTTATTTAAAGAAGTAATACAATATATAGCAAATCTTAAATTACGACAATTGTTCTTATCTATACCTACAAAAAACATTTAAATAGGTTTTTGAGATAACAGTAACACTTTCGGAGGTATATTATTATTATTCCGATGCACTTAATACATTTTAGTTAAATTTTTATGCACTTACAAATTCTTTGTTCAGAAGTATATATGAATTTTATAAAATAATAATATAGAAAGAAACATGTTATTTGTTAACCCCCATGCAGAACATAATGATTGTTGATCAGATACTTCATAGTATTCTTTCATATATTTGAAGTTGCTATTTCATCTGAGTATTTTTAACTCGGATACACTTGGTACAAAGTATTTGTATCTTTCTGTATTAGCCAGTATTACCACGATGTTTTAATCAGGTTACTATTATTTACTAACACAGTTCAACAATTTCATCATTCATTTCAATACGCCTACGTTTTGGTGGTTTTGGTTTTGGTTCTCCATCATCATCTTCTTCAATAATCTCCATATCACTATCACTATCATCCTTTGATCTTGATGGACCAGGTTTGGGTTCATCAGAACCATTAGACCCATTTGCTGTCTTTTCTTCTTTAGGCCCTAATATTGGAGTATCAGCATCTGTTACTAAACGCCACGATTTTTCCTCATCTTCTTGCTGTAAGCGGACACGAACTTCATAGTTTTGTAAAAAGTCATCAACTAATAGTGCACAGCCGTCATTCAGACCAATTTCTTCTAAAGTTTTTTCATTGTTGTGATCAGTTTCACCAGGCTCCGAAGACAAGACGACGAGACCCTTGCCTTCAACTGTGGCATCTGGAGCCTGCATGTTCAGACCTTCTTTAAAAGCTGAGTTGAGGTCTTTTAATGTAAGTTGTTTAAGGTTACAAGCTAGAGCTACTTCTGGTTTTGGAGAGCAAACATAGCATTTGGGGTTTGGAGCCGTTAATGCTGAAAAACAAAATTACTGTAAAAATATCTTTTCAAATGCTTTATTTGAATATAAGTGAATGAAATGGAAATAAAAAATATTAGAGACAAGAGAAATGAGTTGTTTTAAAATAATTATTTAAACATTTAAATAACAGAAAATAAGTGATAACTTACTCCTCTCAGGTACAAACAACTGCCCACGATGGTTCACCTTAGGTCTAAGATACACACTAGTACAAGTTTCTATCTCTTCCTTAAGTAATGCTTGTGCACGTAGAACTGCTAGACCGGCAACTATTGCGTTAGCTGTAGCGATCGCCGGTATGATATTGCCTGCCATAGCTGTAAAAAAGAATAGTTTTTAACTTACAGATGTAAGAAAAAGTTGGAAGACAATACAAACAAATTATAATTTACTACAATCTATTGAAAATATATGCTTACATTTAATTTCAAAGCGTGATTTTAGCGGTATGTTGAAAATATGAGAGCGTATATTAGCACAAGCAGTGACGAAATCCATAGCACTTTTTTCATCTTTGTCCCATACAAGATGGTCACCTTCAGGACGACTCTTTAGGTCTGCTTGTAGGGTTTTGCAGCATGCAGCAAATACCTGGTAGAATTGTTATATCATATAACATGTCATTGCTAATTAAAATAAATTTGGAGGTCTATTAAGAAACCAGTAACTTGTTCAAATTAAGAATAGCAAGAAAAAAATATAAAAATTAATGTACCTGTGCACACTCATGCACAGACCACACTCTTTGATCTGGTAATCCAGAATGTTGTCCTTCCATATTATCTTTTCCTGGTAAATTATCCCAAGCTAAAGGAGTGGGGGGACGACGTTTCTTCCAAAGATTTTCCATCGATAGCAGGTAATGGATATCATCACCAAAAAGCTTTGTAAACAACTTTTCTGGATCATAATTGGTGTCTGAGGCCCAGGATCTGGTGCTCTTTCTTTCCACATTGCCAGCTGCTGTTCCTTCTGATGACAAAGCTGTTGCTCCTGCATCTCCCGCGGCTTCTGGGTCTGCAGTATCTGGACTTACATCCTGATCTGGGTCTTCTTCACCATAAAGCTGATTGAATAGGTGTTTGGCCCACACAATGCAATGAATTGGCTCCGAGGGAGTATTTCTAATTGTACACCCTGGGAACGTTTTTTGTGGAGCTTTGGGCTGGCATTCATAACATTGTGTTACACCCTTTTTTATGAGCTCCACCTATAAGAATATAGTATATATTTAATCAAAATTATTAAATAAAAATGAATTAACCAATTAACATCAAAACAAAGCCTACATGATAACATTGTGCTTATTATAACAGCAGTATATATATTTATTTAATTATTTAACATTGTTATTATAACAGCATTAGCACTACAATCACACAAAATGAGTATACTATATATATGTTATAAAATATAAAATGAATCAACATGGATAGAAATACTTTGTTTTAAATGACAATAAACAAATATCCTGAATCATAAACAATAAATAATCATAATTTATATATACATACCAAAAACAGCAAGAAATAATTAGTTTATAGTTCAAATCCTACCTGTCCAGCATAACCAGCAGTACCAGTTTCAATTAGAGGCACATTGGCAGCAAGGCACATCCTATTCACATGGTTTCTGGCCACTCGGTTATCCAATGCATTCATTACTATATTGAATTGTTTGAAGTAACTCACTCCATAGTCATTACTGAAAATAAATTTACATATTCATGAATTTATTTATTTATAATTGTACTATAAAACAGAAATATTGTGACACATATAAAACAATTTACACAAAGGATGACTTATCTCTTAACAAAAGTCCTTTGCCAGAAAACCTTGTTTATAGGAAATATTAGTGAATATGAATAAGCAAGTACCAAATAAAATTATTTATGTACCTAAATGTAACTAAATATAAAAAAAAATAATTATACACAGAAATATATAAAAAGCATGTATTTAAGAAAATATATAATGCTAATCATTGATTGAAAATGAAAGTAACTATTTAGTCAATTTATATAAAGCGTCATCAGGATAGTCTTCATAAATTTAAACAAGGATTTAATTTTATAGACGGCACAGCACCAAATGCAGAGGATTTAGTTAAATAAGTGGCATTGTACTTTCGCACCTTTATTAAAAATTTCTATGATTTTGTTTTTGAAATAAAAACCGGAAAGAACGTTTCTTATTATTAATACACAATTGTTGTGAATGTTTGTCAACAATTTCTAATTACACTCTTTTATCTTTCTAAGTAAGCAGAAGCAATACCTTTAGTTGTCCTTACTCATTACCTTCATTACAAACATGTCAACAGTGTTTTATATTGACAGTTAAGTTCATTTACCTCTGTCCACTAATTACTAACCTAATAACACTGTCTTGATGAGCAACGATGTTAACGTTGGGGTTAAAACTCAGGGCGCTGTCTTTAGCCACCTGCGCCTTAGATTTCCCAACATGTTCTTTGTGGAACAAAAACTGCCTATTTAGATTGCTTACGTCGATTGTATCAAGGTCGATCTGGAAATGAATGTAATGAGAGGCATACCCGAAAGTTTTTGTTAAAATTAATATGAAATAATGTACTAACTATTTCAATTTGAGGAAAGCCGGTCAGAACAAGATTCTTTAATATTTCACAACCTATACCGCCGGCACCAACTACTAAAATTTTTGAATTAGCAATTGCTTCTGTTAGTTTTTCATCGAATACACCAGCTACTCTTGCAACCATTTTTGTAACAATGAAACAGATCGCAGCTATTCTAATAAAATAATCTTTAAAAAAATAATCCACACGACTACCGTAAACGATTAATTTGCGGCGTCGAACAACTGTCAAAGTTGGCGTCAGAGAATTTAATCATCGTTTAGAAATAGTAATCTTTTATTTCTATTTAAGACTGTCAGTGTTTACAAATAGTAATCTTATGTTTATCTAACTACCTATTAAATAAAAAGGAAATGAATCAGAACGTAACAATTTTAACAAATAATTGATTTAAATATTCTTCGGCCACTTCACTCTGGTTCATACAAAGTGATCGCACATTCGCATGATGTTAAGACCTACACTATTGATATAAAATAAAACCTTGTGAGCTTAGATAGGCCAAAACAGCTTTTGTTGACCTCGATTATTCAAAGCGAGGTACTCAGATTACTATTCCGAGCGTTTTAATTCTAACGAAGAATAGAAATTTTGTGCCTGGATCCCACGCTCCCGAAAAATCCGTATCGAAATTATATTTTTTTTTAATTTAGCCAAGATATCGTAATCGTAGACCACACGCTCATGTTGATGCGTCAAGATTTAGATGATATATTCTTTTGTATGCTTTCAGTTTATCCTTGGTGATTGGTGTGGCGAATGAATCGATAGTACGTCACATCGCCAGTCAAGATACATCATTAGACATGACACTTTATATATATGGGCGGCGAACCATTTGTATTTATTAAAAATATTTATTCTTGTATTTTTCACTTTTTTTTTAATGTAAAAATAATTTCGTTATTTAATTAGTAGGGCAATTTATTATTAACTATGCTACGTAACCTGAGAGTAATAGTGGAGTTTATCATGTAGTATTTAAGTCTACTCGCTACCGGACCGGGATGATTCGCATTTGATAAAATAAGCAATTTCTTTTCCTAAATAGTTTCTTTTATACATTTAATATAGAACATAATAGGGGTGACTATGGAGACACTCGAGGTATACGTTGTCTTTCTGTGAACTCAGCAAATATATAGAGTCATAGGAATATGCGGTTTGGTAATTAATTTATAAACTATCGTGTCGTGTAAGCCTCCTTAAATTTATTTAAATTAGAAAGTATAAGTTCTACAAATGATTCTTTATAAAAATTTTCAGGAACTCCATAAAAATCTTCATGGATTTGAATAACATAAAAAAAACAAGTCAAAAATTTAACAAATATTCGTCAGACCACAATAAAAAACATTGATTATATTTTTTGGTTTAGAAGCGCACTGACGTCACACTTTTATTTATTATATTTTTAATCATATAGATTATAGAATTAAAAAAAGACCTAAATCAGTCAAGTCGCAAGCGTCCGCGTCGACGGTCGTTCGCGGAAATGTCTTCTACGGTGAAATGTTCGAAATGCAATATAGTGATTAATGAAGTACTTGCTTTTATATGTAACAAAATAGAGGTTATGGACGAAGAAAGTATTAGTAGAATATGTGTGAGTGCCTTTACACCGGGTGAAATTACGACATCGAAAAATCTCCTATTCGAGTCAGTCCCAAAGTCAAAAAAGAAAATCCGTAAAAAAGATGGTAAAACGCAAAGAGAGATTGAAGACATTATAAGCTTATTGAAGGACACAGACCCTGAGTGTATTCCTATATTCGTAGCAAAGGATTTACAAAAGCTACCCCCGGTTACTTTCGACCATGTAGATGTTACAAGTTTATTGAAAGATATCGTAAAAATAAAATCCGATATCATGCAGTTTAAGGAATGCTATGTATCAAGTGATGAAATTAAAATGTTAAAATCGGAAATTGATACTCTAAAACATGTATCAGTGAATAATTTTCCACGACAAAATGTCACTATGAAACCGGGAGCTGCAAACATTTCCATAGATTGTTTCCAGAATGTGAGTTCTCCCTCAAGATTATCCCCACAGGCATCTATTATTAATGTTGAGGGTATGACAAGCGAAAGTATCACCAAACCTACCCGCTTGTTCGATGCGTCGAGCAAAGGTCGTCAACCTAAACCGTTGAGTCATCTGCCTACTGAGGTGCGAGCGAGCGGACACACGGAACTCGCGGCTAGTCACAAATCATTGGCCGATATTGTCCGTAACGGAGAGTGGAAGGAGTGTTCGCCGACTGAAGAATGGAAGGTTGTTCAAAAAAAAAGGTTGCGAAATAGGTTTATAGGAAAAACTGGAAAAGCTGAAACCGAAATAAATGAAAAATTCAAAGCGGCAGAGATTAATGTTCCAATTTATATTTACAACGTTTCAAAGGAGGTGGCAGTGTGTCACATCAAAGAATACATAGAAAAGAAATCGAATGTTTCTGTAACTTTAGAAAAAATAAACATGAAAACAAGGAAAGATTATGACTCATATAAAATTTTTGTACCTAAGTACAAACTAGATTTGTTTATGAACGATGACTTTTGGCCGAATGGAGTGTCGTATCGACATTTTATTAACTTCAGGCATAATTGGAAAAAAGAAACGTTGAGTAAAGAAACTTATGATGACCGACACCGACCAAAGAATAATATACAATAAACAGGAACACAAACTAGTTACTTTTAATTGCAAATGCTTAAAAAGGTCTATTGAAGGCATAAGATTGCTATGCCAGTCATGCGACATTATAGCCCTGCAAGAGACGTAGTTGTTGCCTCATGACATGTCGTTACTCAGTACCGTTGACAAGAACTTCGAGTATACTGGAACGTCGGCGGTGGATACGTCGTCCGGGCTGCTCATTGGCCGCCCTCACGGAGGTGTGGCGATATTATGGCGTAAAAGTGCATTTGACAAGGTTTCGGTAATAGATTGTGATAACGTAAGAATTGCAGCTGTGAAATTGACTGTGAATACTCGATCTATAGTGGTTTTTAGTGTCTATATGCCGACCTGTTCTCAGGATAATTTACCGATATTTACAGAGTGCTTAAGTTCATTAAGATCTATAATGGAAATAGAGGAAAACTTAGGAGTTGAATCCTTTTATATTTTAGGGGATTTTAATGCCCATCCAAACGAGCTATTTTTTAATGAAATGTGTAGTTTCTGTGTTGAACAAAAGTGGTTGTGTATAGATGTGGAAAATTTAGGAATAGACTCGAATTCGTATACATTTATAAGCGATGTGCATGGTAGTATATACATTAAATATGATGTGTACTGGTCGGACCACTTTCCACTTGTGCTTCACTGTAATTTATTTAATGTAAAACCTAAAATAATGTTACCTAAATGTTGGCGCAAAAAGGACCGGGATAGAGTATTGTGGGGTGTTAGGAATATTTCTCAAACACAAAGATATACTGAGATTTGTAATTTAAAACTTAGTAAAATTAACTTTCCTGAAGAATTGTTTAATTGTAGTGAAACGTATTGCAATAATCACAGACATAAGGCTATTATTAACGACACCGTAATAAATGTTCTATCTGATGCCGCCGCAATAACGTATCGCAGCAAGTGTCCTAGAAAAAATGGTTTTGTAGCAGGGTGGAATGGGTATGTCGCGGACCTGCACAGAGAGGCTCGATTTAGATTCCAAATTTGGGTGGAACAGGGAAAACCGTGTTTTGGAAAAAATTATGAGAACATGTTAGAAAGTAGGAAATATTTTAAAAGAAAATTAAAGTGGTGTCAAGACAGACAAGAACAAATAAAAATGGATATCTTAGGATCAGACTTATTGGGAAAAAATTTTAGCAGATTTTGGAAAAATACAAATAAAATTAATATTAGGCCCAGCATCCCCGTAAGCGTAGAGGGTGAGCATAATTTAAAAAATATTGCAAATGTATTTAAAAAAACATTTTACAGTAACATCACTCTTAGACTCGGAGTCGGTTAGGAATAGTGACATTGTGTCTGGGCGATCTGTTCAAGTTTTGGTAAAAGATGTAACGGAAATTATTATTAATATGTCGAAGGGAAGGTCCCCTGGTCACGATGGCCTAAGTATAGAACATTTTAGATTTGCCGGCGAGCATGTGCCTCGTTTACTTGCGACACTCTTTAATGCCTGTCTGGGACATACCCATTTACCTGAAGCTTTAATGCGTACCAAAGTAGTACCTGTTGTTAAAAATAGAACGGGAGACACATCTGATAAGAGTAATTACCGGCCTATATCGCTTGCAACGACAGGTGCAAAAATACTTGATAGTTTGCTTAACGGCTACCTCGCTAAGTTTGTAAGGCTTCACGATGTTCAATTTGGGTTTAGACCGGGTGTTTCTACAGAAAGCGCTATTTTCTGTCTTAAGCATACTGTTAAGTATTATACGACGAGGAAAACACCAGTGTATGCGTGTTTTCTAGATTTGTCTAAGGCCTTTGATCTTGTAAATTATGACTTCCTGTGGGAGAAGCTAAGAGGCACGGGTATGCCGACGGAATGTACTAACTTATTTAAATTTTGGTATATGCACCAAAAAAATCAGGTTAGGTGGGAGGGAGCCTTATCAGATGAGTATACCCTTAGGTGTGGCGTGCGACAAGGTGGACTTAGCTCCCCTACTCTCTTTAACCTATACGTGAATGAGCTGGTTGAGAGGCTCAGCAGCGTCCATGTGGGATGTTATATTGATGGTCAATGCGTCAATAACCTGAGCTACGCTGACGACATGGTGCTGCTGAGCCCCTCAATTGGGGGGTTAAGAAAATTAATAGGGATCTGCGAGTCGTACGCGAAGGCCCATGGCCTGCTATACAATGCCAAGAAAAGTGAGATCCTTGTGTTTAAGGCTGGTAAGCGGTTACCAGGTCGTGTGCCAACAGTAACTCTAAATGGAGCAATATTAAAGAGAGTTACCAATTTTAAATATCTGGGCCACATAATTACTGATGATTTATGTGATGATGAGGATATTGAGAGAGAGCGTAGGGCGCTGTCAGTAAGAAGCAATATGCTCGCTCGCAGGTTTGCTCGTGGTACTACGGATGTCAAGATTACTCTTTTTCGGGCTTTTTGTCAGTCGTTTTACTCGGGTGGCCTGTGGGTGAGTTACTCGCGTCGAGCCTACAGCACCATACGAGTGCAGTATAACAATGCCTTCAGAATGCTGTTGCGGCTACCACGGTTCTGCAGTGCCTCAGCAATGTTCGCGGATGCACGTGTGGACGGATTTCATGCAATTATGCGTAAAAAAGCTTCGTCTCTATTGCGGCGCATGAGGGCCAGCAGCAACAGCATTCTGATGACAATTATGGATCGCCCTCATTGTTCTATCCAGAAACACTGGATAGAAACAATGACGGGCCAAATAAAATAAATTGTGATTAATTATTTGTATCATGTAACTAACAATAACTAACCTAGTTTATAAGTAAAAATTGTTAGTAACATACTAACACTATATGGATGATTTTATCTGAATTAAATATTTATTATTATTATTATTATTATTATTTCCATACTTTACAAGAATATGGACTATGTATTGAACTTGCGTTTTTTAGCATATAAAAAAAAAGACCTCTTAAGTGACCGACCGTGCAGGTTTCACGCTAATCGGTTAAATGCATGTGTATGATGTTTGTGTGCTCTTCTAGTATATGTTACATATATATATATATATATATATATATATATATATATATATATATTAGGCGATTCTAACAAGAAGAATGGAGAAAAGACTCTCCTAAGACCTCTAAGTCATTAAGTATCTGTGGTATACTTATTAACAACACAATAATAAAATTCCGATTTTTTTCAGTCAATACCAACAACTTGTAGGTGTTAAACCTAAGCAAAGCAGACACTATATCTTTAAATCCAGCTAATTAATAATGCTCACTATATTTTGTTAACAAGAATATATTTTTAATAAGTATAATCTATCTATTATTCAATAAAAGTACTAATGTAAACAAAATTCAAAAGAGATGCTATGAATATACCTAAAAAAGTATATTTCAAACGTAAGACTTAAAACGTGTTGTCGACAAAGAATATTATTATAGTTTATAGTAGCATTTATATTTACACAAGTAACAAGAGCATGTGCATGCTTAAACAATCTCAGTTATTTGTCGTCCACGTCAGAAAATGCAGCCTGTACTTAGGATTAGTTCATATAAGTTTAACTAACTTGAACGGTTAACTGAGTAAGACTTTTATAGCTCTTAGTATAACTACATTTTAATTATTTTATATATATTTTTGAAGGTGTACTAGTTAACTAGTTAAACTTTTTAATCTTCTTGCTTACTTCTTAAATGTGCTTGCTAAGTGTACATTTAGTTGAACTACTGAAAACTAATTTTTAAGGTGTGAAAAGAGACTTTTTAAGTGGATCACATTTCTGAGTTTTTTATCAATTATATTAAATCTTTTGTAGGTAGACCTACAAAAGATTTAATTTTGATATTGTTGATTGTTTATTTTTGATTTTAATTCTCCCATATTATTAAATCAAAATAGAAACATTTAAAGGGTTAATCCTGTTTAGATAATACACTATTTTTAATATCTAAGTTAAAAGCTGTGGTATACTCTGCAAAGGTACGCCCCTCAATGTTGATGACCACCAAATATAACACCGATCTTCATGGACATGTAGTGACTATAACAAAACTGTGTTTTAATATATTGAGAAAAAAACAAAAATAAAATATGCACACGAAGAAAATGTTATTTAGCAAACAGTACAAAAAAATAATTTAATTAACGTTGACATATTAATTATATAAAAAATGTATTGTATTCAGTTAAAAAAATATATTTATACTCACAACATATGCCGAAGAAAAAAATTATCATATAATTTTAAATTATAATATGATAAATGTTATTTGAAATTAGCAAATTCTCATATTTTCTACCATCGGAGAAGCACAAGTATCTTATGTTATGAAAATAAATGTAGATCGTTATGAGAAAAAGAGACAAATGGAGTGAATAAAATTGATATGGCAAAGAAGCAAGTCTAAACTATAGAAAAACGTAGGATAAATTGATATACCGCATCGGCTCCAATTAACAGAAATAACGGCTGGTGGATGATGTTAAACAAAATATTAATACCAAAAACAATCATAAGGAGAATGATCACTTTTATTTACTTAACGTGAAAGTATTAATATTAAGTAGCCTTTAACAAATTAAAAAGTAATTAAGGAATGTTTGTGTTAATGGATACTACAGTATTTAACTGTGTCTCACCGCACCGAAGTAATGGAGCAGTCGGTGCCATGCTAATTCATTCCCATTTCTAATATTTAAGCCCGACTGACATAGGTACAGACCTAGAAGCATGTTTTTTTTAATAAACTTATCACTATAATTAAAACTATATTTTTAAAGTACTAAAGATAAAATGATTAAATAATTCATAAAATTAAATTTTCATATATTCAATTAAAATTATATTAAATCTGTACCAGAAAATGAGATCGGATTTAAAAAAAAAAAGATGCCTTAACCATCGTAATATCTTTATACATACATACTTCACATTCATTTACTATATAATTTATGAATACTTCAGAAAACAAGTGATGTACTTAGAAGGAAAATGCGACAACTAATAAAAATAGAAAAAAACTACATGCGACAAGAGCTGATATACTCTCGGGTTGGATCACTCCCAAGCATCCTACGATATAAAAAACTCTTTCGAAACCTAAAAAGTAAATAACAAAATAATGTGTTTTGAAAGAAATAATTCATGTATAATCGTGAATGGGGAATGGTGAACGTTTCTTTATCAATTAATGATGACTTCGTCTTTACTTTATTCAACACCGCTACTATCGTATCTAAGTTGTAATTGCTATTATTAATCGTAGTAACATTGGTTAATTTAAAAATATTCTGATAATAAATAATTATAATTAAAAATTGGTCGTATGTTATTTTGTTGAGTAAAAAGTATTAATAATTTCATTCCAACTAACTGCAAACATACAATATTTTAGTTTATCGTTTGATGGTTTAAAGCGCTTCCGGGAATACGGCAATTCCGTTTTACTCCGACCATATTTTTATTCAGTGTAGAATCATGCGATTGGTAAATTCACGCTTCACTGTGTTTCAATACTAAAATATAAATAACATTTTTAATTTTATAATTTTTAATACTAACCTAACTTAAAAATAAATAATAAATAAACCAATCAGTAATAGTTGGATTAATATTATATAAACCCCAATAGTATTTGAGCATTGTGAAATATAACGTATGTATTATTATATCTCCAATTCTATTCTAGTGGGTATATGCAAATAATTGTAATTATTAAATTGCAAATTATTTATTATCTACCTACATTATAGAAGGTTACTGTGTAAAATAAATTATGTAAAACGATATGTACTTTTTCATGCAGGTAAAAAACATGTAATATTTAAAAAAGTGTGTCTGTAATGAAGTGAAACAAAAAATGTCTCTAAAAAGAGAGAATGAGATGCAAAGTATTAATATAATTGATAGATTTATTATATTTATAACATTTTAATCAAGCTCTAAATTTATATTATACTTTAATGATAAATATAACAATACATATCCTATTCATAATAATATTATAAAATTTAAAGTTTGTAAGGAAATATCTATGTTTGTTACTCTTTAACAACAAAATTACTGTTTTGATTTTGTAGAAAGTTTACTGTTATAAAGCTTATACATCAGATTAAGAAAAACGCTACAATTTATAAATATTTTGTGTAATTGGAAGATAATATAACGAATAATACATGCGTTTACGAATGCATATACATAATGTCTAATACCTTTTTATTTAAATTATTTTTTTATAACTTCTTATAGTGTAATAGAATACTTTTTTTTATTTAATAAAATTGTTGAAAAGAATTGTTTCAAAGACATCCAGGGAATAAATCCATCATTTCCAGACATTGAATGTAGATGCGTGAACAACGCGGAGATATATCATTTTCTTTCATACATTAACCGAGCTGAGCTGTATTTTGTATGAGATGTATTAATATTTTAGTAGATATAAACATGGTATATTTTTTTTTTATGTTTTTCGATCGATCAGTGTCATTATTTTTTTATGAATACATAAGAGAATCTTTGTGTTTCTATTATTATTGTTATAAAGTGCAACAATAGTGGCTTCAAATAATTTAGTTAAATCAACTTGTAATGTACCTAAATGTGGGAGCCAATCTTGTAACGTGCAGTTTAGTTAAGACAGAATAGCGTTGGAAATTAAATTGTAAATTAAAATATAATCTGTATATAATAAGTATAGAATATAATAAAAAGTTCGATGTTATTTATATTCCATGGATAAAAAACTTTAGCAATAATAAAATACATGTACTTATCTATTTGCTCCAAAGTACCAAATTCTTCTTTTACATTTGAAGATATGAACTGATGATATTCGACCTGAGGTGGTTATTGGAATAACTTCTTTATTGAAGTTAGCGACATAATTATAACCTCATAATAAAAATTAAAATTTTCTGTGACATCTTACGAGATTTATTCTAAATTCTAAGTTCCAACATTTTTGTAGTTTCGTCATCACATATTCCTATACTCTAGACAGGTAAACCAATTAAGCTAAGTATATAAGTGGAGTATTAATGTGTTAAATCATCCCCAAAGATCACATATTTGAGACAGGTCTCATAAACTGATCAGGTGACCGAAGTTACCAGGAATAGGTATAAAGTTAATTTCTGTAAGAGTGCTAACGAGAGGATAACAGCGAAATTTTTAACATACTTAAAGATTTCGACCGCTGTAGGAAATATTATCTGGTCATTTCTAGAACGTACTTCAAAAGTGGCAATATAGTTTTAGGTTCGTTTAAAATTCGGCAAGATAGGCAATAGTTGCTGTAGACGTTTCTTTACTAAAACTAAGTATTTAGTAGATATACTGTGATTAATAATTTTAATTTACCCTTAATATGCACTCCATGATTTTACTGTAAAACGTTTTTTAAAGGATTACTAAATGAAGTGTTCTAGTACTGTTATTGTGGAACGAAGAAACAATATACTTAGTGTATTTTATCAGGTCATATTTACAATTAATATTTGAATCTGTACAACTGTAGTTTCATTATGTTATAATAAAATTTACTTTTCTTTATATTAACTGTTTTTTTTTTAACTAAGAAAAGGAAGTAAATAAATTTTCGTCTAAGGTGAACAGACAAGTTTTAAACATTAAAGCAACGTTTTTTAATATTTATCGGATATAGTATTTCATCTTTGCCATCGATGGCCGCAACACAAAAAGTATAACTAATATCAAAGAATTACGAATTAAAATATAAATAAAGCTTTTTGTTAACATATACAAATATATATTTCAATAGAAACTGCCGAAAAAAATATATTTTTCAATAGAAAGTGCCATAAGAAGTTCTTACAAATGTAAAAAGTTTACAACATGACTATTCGTTTTTATCCAGAAATTTAAATTTGATTAATAATAAAAAATAGGTATTTCCATGACAAAATTAAACATAAGAACAGGAAATGTACCATTAATACATTTACAATAAAATAAATCTAAAATATAATGATAATTTTAAGTTTCGATAAGCTGCTTTTATCTGCATCAGGTATTTTATTACTGGCTGAGGCTTATTGTTTTTATTTTTATGATCTTATTGTTGCAGTTGAACATAATTTGTCATACTCGGATACAGTAAAATAACCTTTATTGGGAGAAGATAAAGTTCATTTTGCACTGATACATAGTTATAAACAAAGAAAGATAAGACTCCAATAAGCACCGACTTACTTTTTAGAAAAAAAAAAAGGATTTAAATAACAGACTTTGGCGCACGAAATTCTATTTGCTAATAAAATATTGTATTGTTTAATTTTTGAGCAATAAATTATTATTATTATACCCATTGAAATCCTTTGCCTTAAATTTTCGGAAATACTATGATCCCAAACAGTCTAGTCCGACCAGTGTCCCGGCTAACGCTTTCTCTACAGACGACGTTTCTGTGCATCTTGCTGAATTGTTTAAAAAATTTCGAAGTGGAACTACCATTTGCAGTTTTATTAAAATATATATTGGCCCAATTCGTTATATATAAACATTTTATTTTGTTTTAAAAATAACATGTCGTTCTTAAAAGGGCTACGCAGACTTGCACAATATATTTTACAAAGGTATATTCTATTTTTATTTATTATTTATTCTGCATGTAAGGCCGTGAAGTGTTGTAAAAATAATAAGTTTTTGTTTTTTTTTTAAGAATATTGGACAATCAACGGGGCGGGGAAGTCGTGCTTAGGAGACAGGCGCGGGTTGATCAGATGCAGTGGGAGCTGTGGCGTAGAAGCAGCTTCCGGTCGTCATTTAGTCCCATAAGTCTATTGGCGCCACCTTCGAAACCAGTCTCCATCCCGGGCCCTCCGTCATGGAGGCACGAAAAGGCAAGAATTAAAAATTGGAGGGGTCGTCACTAAAAAAGGATGACGTTCCTTAAGGATTTATGCAGATTTGCTAAATATGCTTTTAAAAGGTAAATCCTTTTTTATTCATTATTTATTCTATACATAAAGCCGTAAAGTGGTGTAAAAATAATAAGTTCTTGTTTTTTCTTTAAGAATCTTAGATGAGGGACGGCGCGGGAAAGTGGTACCTCGGAGACAGGCTTGGGTTGAGCGGATACAGTGAGAGCCGTGGCGTCGACATAGCTTTCAGTCATCATCCAGCCCAATAAGACTATTGAAAACGCCTTCATGGAGGCACGCGAAAGTCATTGTCCAAAAATTGGAGGTGTTGTAACTAATATGTTACTTTCGCCATAATAAAATGAAAAATAAATACACAAAATATATGATTAATGTTCAGAAAAACAATGGTTTTATTTGTTTAATACGAATCTACAAATTATTCAAGAAAAAAAAAATGTCAACGTTTATGAAAGGTTTTCATATAAAGAAAGAATCATTGCGAGCGTAAAGATCCATATAAAAAATATTTATTTATCTATGAAATCGAAATCATGAATCAAAAAGTCCTGATTTCTAGTACGTTTACAATAAACAATCATTTACTACATTTTATCTGTATATATACTTAAACATGTATGTTAAATATAGGCATAGTTCTAAAAAATCGAAGTAATTATGAAAAATTATAATTACTCTTACTGACGTAAATGCGTCTCTTGTTAAACTAATAAATAATAACCGACTCTATTTGAAAATATAGTTATTAGTGAAAAAATGTACGTATCATTCAATTATTTGTAAATATCAATTACAGTCTCGGTACCTAAGTTACTAAACCGTATAGACATATATAGATAACGGCTTATATATCATTATGTAGAAAAAAAAAATCTATTTTTGTTTTTTCTACAGTAAATGTTGCTGAAAGTTTGTTACCGTGAATTTTAGCGAGCGTATCTGTTGAGTGAGAATTGAATAAAGAATTATCGGCTTGATATTTAAAATCAAGGAAATTAACTCTTTTTATAGATTTTAAAGGCTAATCCTTTTGAATTAGTTTTAATTAATTTTACTTGTGATTCAGAAGTTTTTTTGAACAAAATAAAAATTAGTAGTAATAATAATAGTAACATTTATCGAATATAGTATTTCATCTTTGCCAACGATGGCCGCAAAACAAAAAGTATAACTAATATCAACGATTTACGGATTAAATATAAATAAATACATATAGAAACTGCCATAAAAACACATATCTTTGTGGCTCGAATTCTTAGAAATTTAAAAAAATTACTTATTTTAAATATCTTTTATCATTTGAGGCAATATAGGTATTTCCATGATAAAAATAAATATAAACACAGGAAATGTACCATTAATATATTTAAAATAAAATAAATCTAAAATATAATGATAATTTTAAGTTTCGATAAGCTGCTTTTATCTGCATCAGGTATTTTATTACTGGCTGAGGCTTATTGTTTTTATTTTTATGATCTTATTGTTGCAGTTGAACATAATTTGTCATACTCAGACGAAGTAAAATAACCTCTAAGGAGAGAAGATAATGTTCATTTTGCACTGATACATAGTTATAAACAAAGAAAGATAAGACTCCAATAAGCACCGACTTACTTTTTAGAAAAAAAAAAGGATTTAAATAACAGACTTTGGCGCACGAAATTATATTTGCTAATAAAATATTATATTGTTTAATTTTTGAGCAATAAATTATTATTATTATGCCCATTGAAATCCTTTGCCTTAAATTTTCGGAAATACTATAATCCCAAACAGTCTAGTCCGACCAGTGTCCCGGCTAACGCTTTCTCTACCGACGACGTTTCTGTGCATCTTGTTGAATTGTTTGAAGATTTCGAAGTGGAACTACCATTTGCAGTTTTATTAAAATATATATTTGCCCAATTCGTTATATATAAACATTTTATTTTGTTTTAAAAATAACATGTCGTTCTTAAAAGGGCTGCGCAGACTTGCACAATATATTTTACAAAGGTATATTCGATTTTTATTTATTATTTATTCTGCATATAAGGCCGTGAAGTGTTGTAAAAATAATAAGTTTTTGTTTTTTTTTTTAAAGAATATCGGACAATCAACGGGGCGGGGAAGTCGTGCTTAGGAGACAGGCGCGGGTTGATCAGATGCAGTGGGAGCTGTGGCGTAGGCGCAGCTTCCGGTCGTCATTTAATCCAATAAGTCTATTGGCGCCACCTTCGAAACCAGTCCCCATCCCGGGACCTCCGTCATGGAGGCACGAAAAGTCAATAATTAAAAATTGGAGGGGTCGTCACTAAAAAAGGATGACGTTCCTTAAGAATTTATGCAGATTTTCTTAATATGGTTTTAAAAGGTAAATCCTTTTTATTCATTATTTATTCTATACATAAAGCCGTAAAGTGGTGTAAAAATAATAAATTCTTGTTTTTTATTTAAGAATCTTAGTCGAGGGACGGGGCGGGAAAGTGGTGCCTCGGAGACCGGCGCGGATTGAGCGGATACAGTGAGAGCCTTGGCGTCGACGTAGCTTTCAGTCGTCATCCAGCCCAATAAGACCATTGGCAACGCCTTCGAAACCAGACCCCATTCTCGGCCCACCGTCATGGAGGCACGAGAAAGTCATTGTCCAAAAATTGGTGGTGTTGCAACTAACATGTTACTTTCGCCATAATAAAATGTAAAATAAATACACAAAATATATGATTAATGTTCAGAAAAACAATGGTTTTATTTGTTTAATACGAATCTACAAATTATTCAAGAAAAAAAAAATTAACGTTTATGATAGGTTTTCATATAAAGAAAGAATCATTGCGAGCGTAAAAATCCATGTAAAAAATATTTATTTATTTATGAAATCGAAATCATGAATTAAAAAGTCCTGATTTCTAGTACGTTTACAATAAACAAACATTTAGTACATTTTATCTGTATATATACTTAAACATATATGTTAAATATAGGCATAGTTTTAAAAAATCGAAGTAATTATGAAAAATTATAATTACTCTTACTGACGTAAATGTGACTCTTGTTAATGTAATAAATAAGAACCGACTCTATTTGAAAATATAGTTATTAGTGAAAAAATGTACGTATCATTCAATTATTTGTAAATATCAAATACAGTCTCGGTACCGAAGTTACTATACCGTATAGAAATATATAGATAACGGCTTATATATCATTATGTAGGAAAAAAAAAACGTATTTTTGTTTTTTCTACCGTAAATGTTGCTGAAAGTTTGTTACCGTGAATTTTAGCGAGCGTATCTGTTGAGTGAGAATTGAATAAAGAATTATCGGCTTGATCTTTGCCAACGATGGCGGCAAAACAAAAAGTATAACTAATATCAGCGATTTACTATATATATTTTTAAAGGTGTACTAGTTAAATAGTTAAAATTTTTAATCTTCTTGTTTACTTCTTAAATGTGCTTGCTAAGTGTACATTTAGTTGAACTACTGAAAACTAATTTTTAAGGTGTGAAAAGAGACTTTTTAAGTGGATCACATTTCTGAGTTTTTTATCAATTATATTAAATCTTTTGTAGGTCTAGTTTATTTTTGATTTTAATTCTCCCATATTATTAAATCAAAATAGAAACATTTAAAGGGTTAATCCTGTTTAGATAATACACTATTTTTAATATCTAAGTTAAAAGCTGTGGTATACTCTGCAAAGGTACGCCACTCAATGTTGATGACCACCAAATATAACACCGATCTTCATGGACATGTAGTGACTATAACAAAACTGTGTTATAATATATTGAGAAAAAAACAAAAATAAAATATGCACACGAAGAAAATGTTATTTAGCAAACAGTACAAAAAATAATTTAATTAACGTTGACATATTAATTGTATAAAAAATGTATTGTATTCAGTTAAAAAAATATATTTATACTCACAACATATGCCGAAGAAAAAAATTATCATATAATTTTAAATTATAATATGATAAATGTGATTTGAAATTAGCAAATTCTCATATTTTCTACCATCGGAGAAGTACAAGTATCTTATGTTATGAAAATAAATGTAGATCGTTATGATAAAAAGAGACAAATGGAGTGAATAAAATTGATATGGCAAAGAAGCAACTCTAAACTATAGAAAAACGTAGGATAAATTGATATACCGCATCGGCTCCAATTAACAGAAATAACGGCTGGTGGATGATGTTAAACAAAATATTAATACCAAAAACAATCATAAGGAGAATGATCACTTTTATTTACTTAACGTGAAAGTATTAATATTAAGTAGCCTTTAACAAATTAAAAAGTAATTAAGGAATGTTTGTGTTAATGGATACTACAGTATTTAACTGTGTCTCACCGCACCGAAGTAATGGAGCAGTCGGTGCCATGCTAATTCATTCCCATTTCTAATATTTAAGCCCGACTGACATAGGTACAGACCTAGAAGCATGTTTTTTTTAATAAACTTATCACTATAATTAAAACTATATTTTTAAAGTACTAAAGATAAAATGATTAAATAATTCATAAAATTAAATTTTCATATATTCAATTAAAATTATATTAAATCTGTACCAGAAAATGAGATCGGATTTAAAAAAAAAAAGATGCCTTAACCATCGTAATATCTTTATACATACATACTTCACATTCATTTACTATATAATTTATGAATACTTCAGAAAACAAGTGATGTACTTAGAAGGAAAATGCGACAACTAATAAAAATAGAAAAAAACTACATGCGACAAGAGCTGATATACTCTCGGGTTGGATCACTCCCAAGCATCCTACGATATAAAAAACTCTTTCGAAACCTAAAAAGTAAATAACAAAATAATGTGTTTTGAAAGAAATAATTCATGTATAATCGTGAATGGGGAATGGTGAACGTTTCTTTATCAATTAATGATGACTTCGTCTTTACTTTATTCAACACCGCTACTATCGTATCTAAGTTGTAATTGCTATTATTAATCGTAGTAACATTGGTTAATTTAAAAATATTCTGATAATAAATAATTATAATTAAAAATTGGTCGTATGTTATTTTGTTGAGTAAAAAGTATTAATAATTTCATTCCAACTAACTGCAAACATACAATATTTTAGTTTATCGTTTGATGGTTTAAAGCGCTTCCGGGAATACGGCAATTCCGTTTTACTCCGACCATATTTTTATTCAGTGTAGAATCATGCGATTGGTAAATTCACGCTTCACTGTGTTTCAATACTAAAATATAAATAACATTTTTAATTTTATAATTTTTAATATTAACCTAACTTAAAAATAAATAATAAATAAACCAATCAGTAATAGTTGGATTAATATTATATAAACCCCAATAGTATTTGAGCATTGTGAAATATAACGTATGTATTATTATATCTCCAATTCTATTCTAGTGGGTATATGCAAATAATTGTAATTATTAAATTGCAAATTATTTATTATCTACCTACATTATAGAAGGTTACTGTGTAAAATAAATTATGTAAAACGATATGTACTTTTTCATGCAGGTAAAAAACATGTAATATTTAAAAAAGTGTGTCTGTAATGAAGTGAAACAAAAAATGTCTCTAAAAAGAGAGAATGAGATGCAAAGTATTAATATAATTGATAGATTTATTATATTTATAACATTTTAATCAAGCTCTAAATTTATATTATACTTTAATGATAAATATAACAATACATATCCTATTCATAATAATATTATAAAATTTAAAGTTTGTAAGGAAATATCTATGTTTGTTACTCTTTAACAACAAAATTACTGTTTTGATTTTGTAGAAAGTTTACTGTTATAAAGCTTATACATCAGATTAAGAAAAACGCTACAATTTATAAATATTTTGTGTAATTGAAAGATAATATAACGAATAATACATGCGTTTACGAATGCATATACATAATGTCTAATACCTTTTTATTTAAATTATTTTTTTATAACTTCTTATAGTGTAATAGAATACTTTTTTTTATTTAATAAAATTGTTGAAAAGAATTGTTTCAAAGACATCCAGGGAATAAATCCATCATTTCCAGACATTGAATGTAGACGCGTGAACAACGCGGAGATATATCATTTTCTTTCATACATTAACCGAGCTGAGCTGTATTTTGTATGAGATGTATTAATATTTTAGTAGATATAAACATGGTATATTTTTTTTTTATGTTTTTCGATCGATCAGTGTCATTATTTTTTTATGAATACATAAGAGAATCTTTGGGTTTCTATTATTATTGTTATAAAGTGCAACAATAGTGGCTTCAAATAATTTAGTTAAATCAACTTGTAATGTACCTAAATGTGGGAGCCAATCTTGTAACGTGCAGTTTAGTTAAGACAGAATAGCGTTGGAAATTAAATTGTAAATTAAAATATAATCTGTATATAATAAGTATAGAATATAATAAAAAGTTCGATGTTATTTATATTCCATGGATAAAAAACTTTAGCAATAATAAAATACATGTACTTATCTATTTGCTCCAAAGTACCAAATTCTTCTTTTACATTTGAAGATATGAACTGATGATATTCGACCTGAGGTGGTTATTGGAATAACTTCTTTATTGAAGTTAGCGACATAATTATAACCTCATAATAAAAATTAAAATTTTCTGTGACATCTTACGAGATTTATTCTAAATTCTAAGTTCCAACATTTTTGTAGTTTCGTCATCACATATTCCTATACTCTAGACAGGTAAACCAATTAAGCTAAGTATATAAGTGGAGTATTAATGTGTTAAATCATCCCCAAAGATCAAATATTTGAGACAGGTCTCATAAACTGATCAGGTGACCGAAGTTACCAGGAATAGGTATAAAGTTAATTTCTGTAAGAGTGCTAACGAGAGGATAACAGCGAAATTTTTAACATACTTAAAGATTTCGACCGCTGTAGGAAATATTATCTGGTCATTTCTAGAACGTACTTCAAAAGTGGCAATATAGTTTTAGGTTCGTTTAAAATTCGGCAAGATAGGCAATAGTTGCTGTAGACGTTTCTTTACTAAAACTAAGTATTTAGTAGATATACTGTGATTAATAATTTTAATTTACCCTTAATATGCACTCCATGATTTTACTGTAAAACGTTTTTTAAAGGATTACTAAATGAAGTGTTCTAGTACTGTTATTGTGGAACGAAGAAACAATATACTTAGTGTATTTTATCAGGTCATATTTACAATTAATATTTGAATCTGTACAACTGTAGTTTCATTATGTTATAATAAAATTTACTTTTCTTTATATTAACTGTTTTTTTTTTAACTAAGAAAAGGAAGTAAATAAATTTTCGTCTAAGGTGAACGGACAAGTTTTAAACATTAAAGCAACGTTTTTTAATATTTATCGGATATAGTATTTCATCTTTGCCATCGATGGCCGCAACACAAAAAGTATAACTAATATCAAAGAATTACGAATTAAAATATAAATAAAGCTTTTTGTTAACATATACAAATATATATTTCAATAGAAACTGCCGAAAAAAATATATTTTTCAATAGAAAGTGCCATAAGAAGTTCTTACAAATGTAAAAAGTTTAAAACATGACTATTCGTTTTTATCCAGAAATTTAAATTTGATTAATAATAAAAAATAGGTATTTCCATGACAAAATTAAACATAAGAACAGGAAATGTACCATTAATACATTTACAATAAAATAAATCTAAAATATAATGATAATTTTAAGTTTCGATAAGCTGCTTTTATCTGCATCAGGTATTTTATTACTGGCTGAGGCTTATTGTTTTTATTTTTATGATCTTATTGTTGCAGTTGAACATAATTTGTCATACTCGGATACAGTAAAATAACCTTTATTGGGAGAAGATAAAGTTCATTTTGCACTGATACATAGTTATAAACAAAGAAAGATAAGACTCCAATAAGCACCGACTTACTTTTTAGAAAAAAAAAGGATTTAAATAACAGACTTTGGCGCACGAAATTCTATTTGCTAATAAAATATTGTATTGTTTAATTTTTGAGCAATAATTTATTATTATTATGCCCATTGAAATCCTTTGCCTTAAATTTACGGAAATACTATGATCCCAATCAGTCTAGTCCGACCAGTGTCCCGGCTAACGCTTTCTCTACCGACGACGTTTCTGTGCATCTTGCTGAATTGTTTAAAAAATTTCGAAGTGGAACTACCATTTGCAGTTTTATTAAAATATATATTGGCCCAATTCGTTATATATAAACATTTTATTTTGTTTTAAAAATAACATGTCGTTCTTAAAAGGGCTACGCAGACTTGCACAATATATTTTACAAAGGTATATTCTATTTTTATTTATTATTTATTCTGCATGTAAGGCCGTGAAGTGTTGTAAAAATAATAAGTTTTTGTTTTTTTTTTTAAGAATATTGGACAATCAACGGGGCGGGGAAGTCGTGCTTAGGAGACAGGCGCGGGTTGATCAGATGCAGTGGGAGCTGTGGCGTAGAAGCAGCTTCCGGTCGTCATTTAGTCCCATAAGTCTATTGGCGCCACCTTCGAAACCAGTCTCCATCCCGGGCCCTCCGTCATGGAGGCACGAAAAGGCAAGAATTAAAAATTGGAGGGGTCGTCACTAAAAAAGGATGACGTTCCTTAAGGATTTATGCAGATTTGCTAAATATGCTTTTAAAAGGTAAATCCTTTTTTATTCATTATTTATTCTATACATAAAGCCGTAAAGTGGTGTAAAAATAATAAGTTCTTGTTTTTTCTTTAAGAATCTTAGATGAGGGACGGCGCGGGAAAGTGGTACCTCGGAGACAGGCTTGGGTTGAGCGGATACAGTGAGAGCCATGGCGTCGACATAGCTTTCAGTCATCATCCAGCCCAATAAGACTATTGAAAACGCCTTCATGGAGGCACGCGAAAGTCATTGTCCAAAAATTGGAGGTGTTGTAACTAATATGTTACTTTCGCCATAATAAAATGAAAAATAAATACACAAAATATATGATTAATGTTCAGAAAAACAATGGTTTTATTTGTTTAATACGAATCTACAAATTATTCAAGAAAAAAAAATGTCAACGTTTATGAAAGGTTTTCATATAAAGAAAGAATCATTGCGAGCGTAAAGATCCATATAAAAAATATTTATTTATCTATGAAATCGAAATCATGAATCAAAAAGTCCTGATTTCTAGTACGTTTACAATAAACAAACATTTACTACATTTTATCTGTATATATACTTAAACATGTATGTTAAATATAGGCATAGTTCTAAAAAATCGAAGTAATTATGAAAAATTATAATTACTCTTACTGACGTAAATGCGTCTCTTGTTAAACTAATAAATAATAACCGACTCTATTTGAAAATATAGTTATTAGTGAAAAAATGTACGTATCATTCAATTATTTGTAAATATCAATTACAGTCTCGGTACCGAAGTTACTAAACCGTATAGACATATATAGATAACGGCTTATATATCATTATGTAGAAAAAAAAAATCTATTTTTGTTTTTTCTACAGTAAATGTTGCTGAAAGTTTGTTACCGTGAATTTTAGCGAGCGTATCTGTTGAGTGAGAATTGAATAAAGAATTATCGGCTTGATATTTAAAATCAAGGAAATTAACTCTTTTTATAGATTTTAAAGGCTAATCCTTTTGAATTAGTTTTAATTAATTTTACTTGTGATTCAGAAGTTTTTTTGAACAAAATAAAAATTAGTAGTAATAATAATAGTAACATTTATCGAATATAGTATTTCATCTTTGCCAACGATGGCCGCAAAACAAAAAGTATAACTAATATCAACGATTTACGGATTAAATATAAATAAATACATATAGAAACTGCCATAAAAACACATATCTTTGTGGCTCGAATTCTTAGAAATTTAAAAAAATTACTTATTTTAAATATCTTTTATCATTTGAGGCAATATAGGTATTTCCATGATAAAAATAAATATAAACACAGGAAATGTACCATTAATATATTTAAAATAAAATAAATCTAAAATATAATGATAATTTTAAGTTTCGATAAGCTGCTTTTATCTGCATCAGGTATTTTATTACTGGCTGAGGCTTATTGTTTTTATTTTTATGATCTTATTGTTGCAGTTGAACATAATTTGTCATACTCAGACGAAGTAAAATAACCTCTAAGGAGAGAAGATAATGTTCATTTTGCACTGATACATAGTTATAAACAAAGAAAGATAAGACTCCAATAAGCACCGACTTACTTTTTAGAAAAAAAAAAGGATTTAAATAACAGACTTTGGCGCACGAAATTATATTTGCTAATAAAATATTGTATTGTTTAATTTTTGAGCAATAAATTATTATTATTATGCCCATTGAAATCCTTTGCCTTAAATTTTCGGAAATACTATGATCCCAAACAGTCTAGTCCGACCAGTGTCCCGGCTAACGCTTTCTCTACCGACGACGTTTCTGTGCATCTTGTTGAATTGTTTGAAGATTTCGAAGTGGAACTACCATTTGCAGTTTTATTAAAATATATATTTGCCCAATTCGTTATATATAAACATTTTATTTTGTTTTAAAAATAACATGTCGTTCTTAAAAGGGCTGCGCAGACTTGCACAATATATTTTACAAAGGTATATTCGATTTTTATTTATTATTTATTCTGCATATAAGGCCGTGAAGTGTTGTAAAAATAATAAGTTTTTGTTTTTTTTTTTAAAGAATATCGGACAATCAACGGGGCGGGGAAGTCGTGCTTAGGAGACAGGCGCGGGTTGATCAGATGCAGTGGGAGCTGTGGCGTAGGCGCAGCTTCCGGTCGTCATTTAATCCAATAAGTCTATTGGCGCCACCTTCGAAACCAGTCCCCATCCCGGGACCTCCGTCATGGAGGCACGAAAAGTCAATAATTAAAAATTGGAGGGGTCGTCACTAAAAAAGGATGACGTTCCTTAAGAATTTATGCAGATTTTCTTAATATGGTTTTAAAAGGTAAATCCTTTTTATTCATTATTTATTCTATACATAAAGCCGTAAAGTGGTGTAAAAATAATAAATTCTTGTTTTTTATTTAAGAATCTTAGTCGAGGGACGGGGCGGGAAAGTGGTGCCTCGGAGACCGGCGCGGATTGAGCGGATACAGTGAGAGCCTTGGCGTCGACGTAGCTTTCAGTCGTCATCCAGCCCAATAAGACCATTGGCAACGCCTTCGAAACCAGACCCCATTCTCGGCCCACCGTCATGGAGGCACGAGAAAGTCATTGTCCAAAAATTGGTGGTGTTGCAACTAACATGTTACTTTCGCCATAATAAAATGTAAAATAAATACACAAAATATATGATTAATGTTCAGAAAAACAATGGTTTTATTTGTTTAATACGAATCTACAAATTATTCAAGAAAAAAAAAATTAACGTTTATGATAGGTTTTCATATAAAGAAAGAATCATTGCGAGCGTAAAAATCCATGTAAAAAATATTTATTTATTTATGAAATCGAAATCATGAATTAAAAAGTCCTGATTTCTAGTACGTTTACAATAAACAAACATTTAGTACATTTTATCTGTATATATACTTAAACATATATGTTAAATATAGGCATAGTTTTAAAAAATCGAAGTAATTATGAAAAATTATAATTACTCTTACTGACGTAAATGTGACTCTTGTTAATGTAATAAATAAGAACCGACTCTATTTGAAAATATAGTTATTAGTGAAAAAATGTACGTATCATTCAATTATTTGTAAATATCAAATACAGTCTCGGTACCGAAGTTACTATACCGTATAGAAATATATAGATAACGGCTTATATATCATTATGTAGGAAAAAAAAAACGTATTTTTGTTTTTTCTACCGTAAATGTTGCTGAAAGTTTGTTACCGTGAATTTTAGCGAGCGTATCTGTTGAGTGAGAATTGAATAAAGAATTATCGGCTTGATCTTTGCCAACGATGGCGCCAAAACAAAAAGTATAACTAATATCAGCGATTTACTATATATATTTTTAAAGGTGTACTAGTTAAATAGTTAAAATTTTTAATCTTCTTGTTTACTTCTTAAATGTGCTTGCTAAGTGTACATTTAGTTGAACTACTGAAAACTAATTTTTAAGGTGTGAAAAGAGACTTTTTAAGTGGATCACATTTCTGAGTTTTTTATCAATTATATTAAATCTTTTGTAGGTCTAGTTTATTTTTGATTTTAATTCTCCCATATTATTAAATCAAAATAGAAACATTTAAAGGGTTAATCCTGTTTAGATAATACACTATTTTTAATATCTAAGTTAAAAGCTGTGGTATACTCTGCAAAGGTACGCCACTCAATGTTGATGACCACCAAATATAACACCGATCTTCATGGACATGTAGTGACTATAACAAAACTGTGTTATAATATATTGAGAAAAAAACAAAAATAAAATATGCACACGAAGAAAATGTTATTTAGCAAACAGTACAAAAAATAATTTAATTAACGTTGACATATTAATTGTATAAAAAATGTATTGTATTCAGTTAAAAAAATATATTTATACTCACAACATATGCCGAAGAAAAAAATTATCATATAATTTTAAATTATAATATGATAAATGTGATTTGAAATTAGCAAATTCTCATATTTTCTACCATCGGAGAAGTACAAGTATCTTATGTTATGAAAATAAATGTAGATCGTTATGATAAAAAGAGACAAATGGAGTGAATAAAATTGATATGGCAAAGAAGCAAGTCTAAACTATAGAAAAACGTAGGATAAATTGATATACCGCATCGGCTCCAATTAACAGAATTAACGGCTGGTGGATGATGTTAAACAAAATATTAATACCAAAAACAATCATAAGGAGAATTATCACTTTTATTTACTTAACGTGAAAGTATTAATATTAAGTAGCCTTTAACAAATTAAAAAGTAATTAAGGAATGTTTGTGTTAATGGATACTACAGTATTTAACTGTGTCTCACCGCACCGAAGTAATGGAGCAGTCGGTGCCATGCTAATTCATTCCCATTTCTAATATTTAAGCCCGACTGACATAGGTACAGACCTAGAAGCATGTTTTTTTTAATAAACTTATCACTATAATTAAAACTATATTTTTAAAGTACTAAAGATAAAATGATTAAATAATTCATAAAATTAAATTTTCATATATTCAATTAAAATTATATTAAATCTGTACCAGAAAATGAGATCGGATTTAAAAAAAAAAAGATGCCTTAACCATCGTAATATCTTTATACATACATACTTCACATTCATTTACTATATAATTTATGAATACTTCAGAAAACAAGTGATGTACTTAGAAGGAAAATGCGACAACTAATAAAAATAGAAAAAAACTACATGCGACAAGAGCTGATATACTCTCGGGTTGGATCACTCCCAAGCATCCTACGATATAAAAAACTCTTTCGAAACCTAAAAAGTAAATAACAAAATAATGTGTTTTGAAAGAAATAATTCATGTATAATCGTGAATGGGGAATGGTGAACGTTTCTTTATCAATTAATGATGACTTCGTCTTTACTTTATTCAACACCGCTACTATCGTATCTAAGTTGTAATTGCTATTATTAATCGTAGTAACATTGGTTAATTTAAAAATATTCTGATAATAAATAATTATAATTAAAAATTGGTCGTATGTTATTTTGTTGAGTAAAAAGTATTAATAATTTCATTCCAACTAACTGCAAACATACAATATTTTAGTTTATCGTTTGATGGTTTAAAGCGCTTCCGGGAATACGGCAATTCCGTTTTACTCCGACCATATTTTTATTCAGTGTAGAATCATGCGATTGGTAAATTCACGCTTCACTGTGTTTCAATACTAAAATATAAATAACATTTTTAATTTTATAATTTTTAATACTAACCTAACTTAAAAATAAATAATAAATAAACCAATCAGTAATAGTTGGATTAATATTATATAAACCCCAATAGTATTTGAGCATTGTGAAATATAACGTATGTATTATTATATCTCCAATTCTATTCTAGTGGGTATATGCAAATAATTGTAATTATTAAATTGCAAATTATTTATTATCTACCTACATTATAGAAGGTTACTGTGTAAAATAAATTATGTAAAACCATATGTACTTTTTCATGCAGGTAAAAAACATGTAATATTTAAAAAAGTGTGTCTGTAATGAAGTGAAACAAAAAATGTCTCTAAAAAGAGAGAATGAGATGCAAAGTATTAATATAATTGATAGATTTATTATATTTATAACATTTTAATCAAGCTCTAAATTTATATTATACTTTAATGATAAATATAACAATACATATCCTATTCATAATAATATTATAAAATTTAAAGTTTGTAAGGAAATATCTATGTTTGTTACTCTTTAACAACAAAATTACTGTTTTGATTTTGTAGAAAGTTTACTGTTATAAAGCTTATACATCAGATTAAGAAAAACGCTACAATTTATAAATATTTTGTGTAATTGGAAGATAATATAACGAATAATACATGCGTTTACGAATGCATATACATAATGTCTAATATCTTTTTATTTAAATTGTTTTTTATAGCTTCTTTCTATTACAATTTTTTTTATTTAATAGAATTGTTTAAAAGAATTGTTTCAAAGACATCCAGGGAATAAATCCATCATTTCCAGACATTGAATGTAGATGCGTGAACAACGCGGAGATATATCATTTTCTTTCATACATTAACCGAGCTGAGCTGTATTTTGTATGAGATGTATTAATATTTTAGTAGATATAAACATGGTATATTTTTTTTTTATGTTTTTCGATCGATCAGTGTCATTATTTTTTTATGAATACATAAGAGAATCTTTGTGTTTCTATTATAATTGTTATAAAGTGCAACAATAGTGGCTTCAAATAATTTAGTTAAATCAACTTGTAATGTACCTAAATGTGGGAGCCAATCTTGTAACGTGCAGTTTAGTTAAGACAGAATAGCGTTGGAAATTAAATTGTAAATTAAAATATAATCTGTATATAATAAGTATAGAATATAATAAAAAGTTCGATGTTATTTATATTCCATGGATAAAAAACTTTAGCAATAATAAAATACATGTACTTATCTATTTGCTCCAAAGTACCAAATTCTTCTTTTACATTTGAAGATATGAACTGATGATATTCGACCTGAGGTGGTTATTGGAATAACTTCTTTATTGAAGTTAGCGACATAATTATAACCTCATAATAAAAATTAAAATTTTCTGTGACATCTTACGAGATTTATTCTAAATTCTAAGTTCCAACATTTTTGTAGTTTCGTCATCACATATTCCTATACTCTAGACAGGTAAACCAATTAAGCTAAGTATATAAGTGGAGTATTAATGTGTTAAATCATCCCCAAAGATCACATATTTGAGACAGGTCTCATAAACTGATCAGGTGACCGAAGTTACCAGGAATAGGTATAAAGTTAATTTCTGTAAGAGTGCTAACGAGAGGATAACAGCGAAATTTTTAACATACTTAAAGATTTCGACCGCTGTAGGAAATATTATCTGATCATTTCTAGAACGTACTTCAAAAGTGGCAATATAGTTTTAGGTTCGTTTAAAATTCGGCAAGATAGGCAATAGTTGCTGTAGACGTTTCTTTACTAAAACTAAGTATTTAGTAGATATACTGTGATTAATAATTTTAATTTACCCTTAATATGCACTCCATGATTTTACTGTAAAACGTTTTTTAAAGGATTACTAAATGAAGTGTTCTAGTACTGTTATTGTGGAACGAAGAAACAATATACTTAGTGTATTTTATCAGGTCATATTTACAATTAATATTTGAATCTGTACAACTGTAGTTTCATTATGTTATAATAAAATTTACTTTTCTTTATATTAACTGTTTTTTTTTTAACTAAGAAAAGGAAGTAAATAAATTTTCGTCTAAGGTGAACAGACAAGTTTTAAACATTAAAGCAACGTTTTTTAATATTTATCGGATATAGTATTTCATCTTTGCCATCGATGGCCGCAACACAAAAAGTATAACTAATATCAAAGAATTACGAATTAAAATATAAATAAAGCTTTTTGTTAACATATACAAATATATATTTCAATAGAAACTGCCGAAAAAAATATATTTTTCAATAGAAAGTGCCATAAGAAGTTCTTACAAATGTAAAAAGTTTACAACATGACTATTCGTTTTTATCCAGAAATTTAAATTTGATTAATAATAAAAAATAGGTATTTCCATGACAAAATTAAACATAAGAACAGGAAATGTACCATTAATACATTTACAATAAAATAAATCTAAAATATAATGATAATTTTAAGTTTCGATAAGCTGCTTTTATCTGCATCAGGTATTTTATTACTGGCTGAGGCTTATTGTTTTTATTTTTATGATCTTATTGTTGCAGTTGAACATAATTTGTCATACTCGGATACAGTAAAATAACCTTTATTGGGAGAAGATAAAGTTCATTTTGCACTGATACATAGTTATAAACAAAGAAAGATAAGACTCCAATAAGCACCGACTTACTTTTTAGAAAAAAAAAAAGGATTTAAATAACAGACTTTGGCGCACGAAATTCTATTTGCTAATAAAATATTGTATTGTTTAATTTTTGAGCAATAAATTATTATTATTATACCCATTGAAATCCTTTGCCTTAAATTTTCGGAAATACTATGATCCCAAACAGTCTAGTCCGACCAGTGTCCCGGCTAACGCTTTCTCTACAGACGACGTTTCTGTGCATCTTGCTGAATTGTTTAAAAAATTTCGAAGTGGAACTACCATTTGCAGTTTTATTAAAATATATATTGGCCCAATTCGTTATATATAAACATTTTATTTTGTTTTAAAAATAACATGTCGTTCTTAAAAGGGCTACGCAGACTTGCACAATATATTTTACAAAGGTATATTCTATTTTTATTTATTATTTATTCTGCATGTAAGGCCGTGAAGTGTTGTAAAAATAATAAGTTTTTGTTTTTTTTTTAAGAATATTGGACAATCAACGGGGCGGGGAAGTCGTGCTTAGGAGACAGGCGCGGGTTGATCAGATGCAGTGGGAGCTGTGGCGTAGAAGCAGCTTCCGGTCGTCATTTAGTCCCATAAGTCTATTGGCGCCACCTTCGAAACCAGTCTCCATCCCGGGCCCTCCGTCATGGAGGCACGAAAAGGCAAGAATTAAAAATTGGAGGGGTCGTCACTAAAAAAGGATGACGTTCCTTAAGGATTTATGCAGATTTGCTAAATATGCTTTTAAAAGGTAAATCCTTTTTTATTCATTATTTATTCTATACATAAAGCCGTAAAGTGGTGTAAAAATAATAAGTTCTTGTTTTTTCTTTAAGAATCTTAGATGAGGGACGGCGCGGGAAAGTGGTACCTCGGAGACAGGCTTGGGTTGAGCGGATACAGTGAGAGCCGTGGCGTCGACATAGCTTTCAGTCATCATCCAGCCCAATAAGACTATTGAAAACGCCTTCATGGAGGCACGCGAAAGTCATTGTCCAAAAATTGGAGGTGTTGTAACTAATATGTTACTTTCGCCATAATAAAATGAAAAATAAATACACAAAATATATGATTAATGTTCAGAAAAACAATGGTTTTATTTGTTTAATACGAATCTACAAATTATTCAAGAAAAAAAAAATGTCAACGTTTATGAAAGGTTTTCATATAAAGAAAGAATCATTGCGAGCGTAAAGATCCATATAAAAAATATTTATTTATCTATGAAATCGAAATCATGAATCAAAAAGTCCTGATTTCTAGTACGTTTACAATAAACAATCATTTACTACATTTTATCTGTATATATACTTAAACATGTATGTTAAATATAGGCATAGTTCTAAAAAATCGAAGTAATTATGAAAAATTATAATTACTCTTACTGACGTAAATGCGTCTCTTGTTAAACTAATAAATAATAACCGACTCTATTTGAAAATATAGTTATTAGTGAAAAAATGTACGTATCATTCAATTATTTGTAAATATCAATTACAGTCTCGGTACCTAAGTTACTAAACCGTATAGACATATATAGATAACGGCTTATATATCATTATGTAGAAAAAAAAAATCTATTTTTGTTTTTTCTACAGTAAATGTTGCTGAAAGTTTGTTACCGTGAATTTTAGCGAGCGTATCTGTTGAGTGAGAATTGAATAAAGAATTATCGGCTTGATATTTAAAATCAAGGAAATTAACTCTTTTTATAGATTTTAAAGGCTAATCCTTTTGAATTAGTTTTAATTAATTTTACTTGTGATTCAGAAGTTTTTTTGAACAAAATAAAAATTAGTAGTAATAATAATAGTAACATTTATCGAATATAGTATTTCATCTTTGCCAACGATGGCCGCAAAACAAAAAGTATAACTAATATCAACGATTTACGGATTAAATATAAATAAATACATATAGAAACTGCCATAAAAACACATATCTTTGTGGCTCGAATTCTTAGAAATTTAAAAAAATTACTTATTTTAAATATCTTTTATCATTTGAGGCAATATAGGTATTTCCATGATAAAAATAAATATAAACACAGGAAATGTACCATTAATATATTTAAAATAAAATAAATCTAAAATATAATGATAATTTTAAGTTTCGATAAGCTGCTTTTATCTGCATCAGGTATTTTATTACTGGCTGAGGCTTATTGTTTTTATTTTTATGATCTTATTGTTGCAGTTGAACATAATTTGTCATACTCAGACGAAGTAAAATAACCTCTAAGGAGAGAAGATAATGTTCATTTTGCACTGATACATAGTTATAAACAAAGAAAGATAAGACTCCAATAAGCACCGACTTACTTTTTAGAAAAAAAAAAAGGATTTAAATAACAGACTTTGGCGCACGAAATTCTATTTGCTAATAAAATATTGTATTGTTTAATTTTTGAGCAATAAATTATTATTATTATACCCATTGAAATCCTTTGCCTTAAATTTTCGGAAATACTATGATCCCAAACAGTCTAGTCCGACCAGTGTCCCGGCTAACGCTTTCTCTACAGACGACGTTTCTGTGCATCTTGCTGAATTGTTTAAAAAATTTCGAAGTGGAACTACCATTTGCAGTTTTATTAAAATATATATTGGCCCAATTCGTTATATATAAACATTTTATTTTGTTTTAAAAATAACATGTCGTTCTTAAAAGGGCTACGCAGACTTGCACAATATATTTTACAAAGGTATATTCTATTTTTATTTATTATTTATTCTGCATGTAAGGCCGTGAAGTGTTGTAAAAATAATAAGTTTTTGTTTTTTTTTTAAGAATATTGGACAATCAACGGGGCGGGGAAGTCGTGCTTAGGAGACAGGCGCGGGTTGATCAGATGCAGTGGGAGCTGTGGCGTAGAAGCAGCTTCCGGTCGTCATTTAGTCCCATAAGTCTATTGGCGCCACCTTCGAAACCAGTCTCCATCCCGGGCCCTCCGTCATGGAGGCACGAAAAGGCAAGAATTAAAAATTGGAGGGGTCGTCACTAAAAAAGGATGACGTTCCTTAAGGATTTATGCAGATTTGCTAAATATGCTTTTAAAAGGTAAATCCTTTTTTATTCATTATTTATTCTATACATAAAGCCGTAAAGTGGTGTAAAAATAATAAGTTCTTGTTTTTTCTTTAAGAATCTTAGATGAGGGACGGCGCGGGAAAGTGGTACCTCGGAGACAGGCTTGGGTTGAGCGGATACAGTGAGAGCCGTGGCGTCGACATAGCTTTCAGTCATCATCCAGCCCAATAAGACTATTGAAAACGCCTTCATGGAGGCACGCGAAAGTCATTGTCCAAAAATTGGAGGTGTTGTAACTAATATGTTACTTTCGCCATAATAAAATGAAAAATAAATACACAAAATATATGATTAATGTTCAGAAAAACAATGGTTTTATTTGTTTAATACGAATCTACAAATTATTCAAGAAAAAAAAAATGTCAACGTTTATGAAAGGTTTTCATATAAAGAAAGAATCATTGCGAGCGTAAAGATCCATATAAAAAATATTTATTTATCTATGAAATCGAAATCATGAATCAAAAAGTCCTGATTTCTAGTACGTTTACAATAAACAATCATTTACTACATTTTATCTGTATATATACTTAAACATGTATGTTAAATATAGGCATAGTTCTAAAAAATCGAAGTAATTATGAAAAATTATAATTACTCTTACTGACGTAAATGCGTCTCTTGTTAAACTAATAAATAATAACCGACTCTATTTGAAAATATAGTTATTAGTGAAAAAATGTACGTATCATTCAATTATTTGTAAATATCAATTACAGTCTCGGTACCTAAGTTACTAAACCGTATAGACATATATAGATAACGGCTTATATATCATTATGTAGAAAAAAAAAATCTATTTTTGTTTTTTCTACAGTAAATGTTGCTGAAAGTTTGTTACCGTGAATTTTAGCGAGCGTATCTGTTGAGTGAGAATTGAATAAAGAATTATCGGCTTGATATTTAAAATCAAGGAAATTAACTCTTTTTATAGATTTTAAAGGCTAATCCTTTTGAATTAGTTTTAATTAATTTTACTTGTGATTCAGAAGTTTTTTTGAACAAAATAAAAATTAGTAGTAATAATAATAGTAACATTTATCGAATATAGTATTTCATCTTTGCCAACGATGGCCGCAAAACAAAAAGTATAACTAATATCAACGATTTACGGATTAAATATAAATAAATACATATAGAAACTGCCATAAAAACACATATCTTTGTGGCTCGAATTCTTAGAAATTTAAAAAAATTACTTATTTTAAATATCTTTTATCATTTGAGGCAATATAGGTATTTCCATGATAAAAATAAATATAAACACAGGAAATGTACCATTAATATATTTAAAATAAAATAAATCTAAAATATAATGATAATTTTAAGTTTCGATAAGCTGCTTTTATCTGCATCAGGTATTTTATTACTGGCTGAGGCTTATTGTTTTTATTTTTATGATCTTATTGTTGCAGTTGAACATAATTTGTCATACTCGGATACAGTAAAATAACCTTTATTGGGAGAAGATAAAGTTCATTTTGCACTGATACATAGTTATAAACAAAGAAAGATAAGACTCCAATAAGCACCGACTTACTTTTTAGAAAAAAAAAAAGGATTTAAATAACAGACTTTGGCGCACGAAATTCTATTTGCTAATAAAATATTGTATTGTTTAATTTTTGAGCAATAAATTATTATTATTATACCCATTGAAATCCTTTGCCTTAAATTTTCGGAAATACTATGATCCCAAACAGTCTAGTCCGACCAGTGTCCCGGCTAACGCTTTCTCTACAGACGACGTTTCTGTGCATCTTGCTGAATTGTTTAAAAAATTTCGAAGTGGAACTACCATTTGCAGTTTTATTAAAATATATATTGGCCCAATTCGTTATATATAAACATTTTATTTTGTTTTAAAAATAACATGTCGTTCTTAAAAGGGCTACGCAGACTTGCACAATATATTTTACAAAGGTATATTCTATTTTTATTTATTATTTATTCTGCATGTAAGGCCGTGAAGTGTTGTAAAAATAATAAGTTTTTGTTTTTTTTTTAAGAATATTGGACAATCAACGGGGCGGGGAAGTCGTGCTTAGGAGACAGGCGCGGGTTGATCAGATGCAGTGGGAGCTGTGGCGTAGAAGCAGCTTCCGGTCGTCATTTAGTCCCATAAGTCTATTGGCGCCACCTTCGAAACCAGTCTCCATCCCGGGCCCTCCGTCATGGAGGCACGAAAAGGCAAGAATTAAAAATTGGAGGGGTCGTCACTAAAAAAGGATGACGTTCCTTAAGGATTTATGCAGATTTGCTAAATATGCTTTTAAAAGGTAAATCCTTTTTTATTCATTATTTATTCTATACATAAAGCCGTAAAGTGGTGTAAAAATAATAAGTTCTTGTTTTTTCTTTAAGAATCTTAGATGAGGGACGGCGCGGGAAAGTGGTACCTCGGAGACAGGCTTGGGTTGAGCGGATACAGTGAGAGCCGTGGCGTCGACATAGCTTTCAGTCATCATCCAGCCCAATAAGACTATTGAAAACGCCTTCATGGAGGCACGCGAAAGTCATTGTCCAAAAATTGGAGGTGTTGTAACTAATATGTTACTTTCGCCATAATAAAATGAAAAATAAATACACAAAATATATGATTAATGTTCAGAAAAACAATGGTTTTATTTGTTTAATACGAATCTACAAATTATTCAAGAAAAAAAAAATGTCAACGTTTATGAAAGGTTTTCATATAAAGAAAGAATCATTGCGAGCGTAAAGATCCATATAAAAAATATTTATTTATCTATGAAATCGAAATCATGAATCAAAAAGTCCTGATTTCTAGTACGTTTACAATAAACAATCATTTACTACATTTTATCTGTATATATACTTAAACATGTATGTTAAATATAGGCATAGTTCTAAAAAATCGAAGTAATTATGAAAAATTATAATTACTCTTACTGACGTAAATGCGTCTCTTGTTAAACTAATAAATAATAACCGACTCTATTTGAAAATATAGTTATTAGTGAAAAAATGTACGTATCATTCAATTATTTGTAAATATCAATTACAGTCTCGGTACCTAAGTTACTAAACCGTATAGACATATATAGATAACGGCTTATATATCATTATGTAGAAAAAAAAAATCTATTTTTGTTTTTTCTACAGTAAATGTTGCTGAAAGTTTGTTACCGTGAATTTTAGCGAGCGTATCTGTTGAGTGAGAATTGAATAAAGAATTATCGGCTTGATATTTAAAATCAAGGAAATTAACTCTTTTTATAGATTTTAAAGGCTAATCCTTTTGAATTAGTTTTAATTAATTTTACTTGTGATTCAGAAGTTTTTTTGAACAAAATAAAAATTAGTAGTAATAATAATAGTAACATTTATCGAATATAGTATTTCATCTTTGCCAACGATGGCCGCAAAACAAAAAGTATAACTAATATCAACGATTTACGGATTAAATATAAATAAATACATATAGAAACTGCCATAAAAACACATATCTTTGTGGCTCGAATTCTTAGAAATTTAAAAAAATTACTTATTTTAAATATCTTTTATCATTTGAGGCAATATAGGTATTTCCATGATAAAAATAAATATAAACACAGGAAATGTACCATTAATATATTTAAAATAAAATAAATCTAAAATATAATGATAATTTTAAGTTTCGATAAGCTGCTTTTATCTGCATCAGGTATTTTATTACTGGCTGAGGCTTATTGTTTTTATTTTTATGATCTTATTGTTGCAGTTGAACATAATTTGTCATACTCGGATACAGTAAAATAACCTTTATTGGGAGAAGATAAAGTTCATTTTGCACTGATACATAGTTATAAACAAAGAAAGATAAGACTCCAATAAGCACCGACTTACTTTTTAGAAAAAAAAAAAGGATTTAAATAACAGACTTTGGCGCACGAAATTCTATTTGCTAATAAAATATTGTATTGTTTAATTTTTGAGCAATAAATTATTATTATTATACCCATTGAAATCCTTTGCCTTAAATTTTCGGAAATACTATGATCCCAAACAGTCTAGTCCGACCAGTGTCCCGGCTAACGCTTTCTCTACAGACGACGTTTCTGTGCATCTTGCTGAATTGTTTAAAAAATTTCGAAGTGGAACTACCATTTGCAGTTTTATTAAAATATATATTGGCCCAATTCGTTATATATAAACATTTTATTTTGTTTTAAAAATAACATGTCGTTCTTAAAAGGGCTACGCAGACTTGCACAATATATTTTACAAAGGTATATTCTATTTTTATTTATTATTTATTCTGCATGTAAGGCCGTGAAGTGTTGTAAAAATAATAAGTTTTTGTTTTTTTTTTAAGAATATTGGACAATCAACGGGGCGGGGAAGTCGTGCTTAGGAGACAGGCGCGGGTTGATCAGATGCAGTGGGAGCTGTGGCGTAGAAGCAGCTTCCGGTCGTCATTTAGTCCCATAAGTCTTTTGGCGCCACCTTCGAAACCAGTCTCCATCCCGGGCCCTCCGTCATGGAGGCACGAAAAGGCAAGAATTAAAAATTGGAGGGGTCGTCACTAAAAAAGGATGACGTTCCTTAAGGATTTATGCAGATTTGCTAAATATGCTTTTAAAAGGTAAATCCTTTTTTATTCATTATTTATTCTATACATAAAGCCGTAAAGTGGTGTAAAAATAATAAGTTCTTGTTTTTTCTTTAAGAATCTTAGATGAGGGACGGCGCGGGAAAGTGGTACCTCGGAGACAGGCTTGGGTTGAGCGGATACAGTGAGAGCCGTGGCGTCGACATAGCTTTCAGTCATCATCCAGCCCAATAAGACTATTGAAAACGCCTTCATGGAGGCACGCGAAAGTCATTGTCCAAAAATTGGAGGTGTTGTAACTAATATGTTACTTTCGCCATAATAAAATGAAAAATAAATACACAAAATATATGATTAATGTTCAGAAAAACAATGGTTTTATTTGTTTAATACGAATCTACAAATTATTCAAGAAAAAAAAAATGTCAACGTTTATGAAAGGTTTTCATATAAAGAAAGAATCATTGCGAGCGTAAAGATCCATATAAAAAATATTTATTTATCTATGAAATCGAAATCATGAATCAAAAAGTCCTGATTTCTAGTACGTTTACAATAAACAATCATTTACTACATTTTATCTGTATATATACTTAAACATGTATGTTAAATATAGGCATAGTTCTAAAAAATCGAAGTAATTATGAAAAATTATAATTACTCTTACTGACGTAAATGCGTCTCTTGTTAAACTAATAAATAATAACCGACTCTATTTGAAAATATAGTTATTAGTGAAAAAATGTACGTATCATTCAATTATTTGTAAATATCAATTACAGTCTCGGTACCTAAGTTACTAAACCGTATAGACATATATAGATAACGGCTTATATATCATTATGTAGAAAAAAAAAATCTATTTTTGTTTTTTCTACAGTAAATGTTGCTGAAAGTTTGTTACCGTGAATTTTAGCGAGCGTATCTGTTGAGTGAGAATTGAATAAAGAATTATCGGCTTGATATTTAAAATCAAGGAAATTAACTCTTTTTATAGATTTTAAAGGCTAATCCTTTTGAATTAGTTTTAATTAATTTTACTTGTGATTCAGAAGTTTTTTTGAACAAAATAAAAATTAGTAGTAATAATAATAGTAACATTTATCGAATATAGTATTTCATCTTTGCCAACGATGGCCGCAAAACAAAAAGTATAACTAATATCAACGATTTACGGATTAAATATAAATAAATACATATAGAAACTGCCATAAAAACACATATCTTTGTGGCTCGAATTCTTAGAAATTTAAAAAAATTACTTATTTTAAATATCTTTTATCATTTGAGGCAATATAGGTATTTCCATGATAAAAATAAATATAAACACAGGAAATGTACCATTAATATATTTAAAATAAAATAAATCTAAAATATAATGATAATTTTAAGTTTCGATAAGCTGCTTTTATCTGCATCAGGTATTTTATTACTGGCTGAGGCTTATTGTTTTTATTTTTATGATCTTATTGTTGCAGTTGAACATAATTTGTCATACTCAGACGAAGTAAAATAACCTCTAAGGAGAGAAGATAATGTTCATTTTGCACTGATACATAGTTATAAACAAAGAAAGATAAGACTCCAATAAGCACCGACTTACTTTTTAGAAAAAAAAAAAGGATTTAAATAACAGACTTTGGCGCACGAAATTCTATTTGCTAATAAAATATTGTATTGTTTAATTTTTGAGCAATAAATTATTATTATTATGCCCATTGAAATCCTTTGCCTTAAATTTTCGGAAATACTATGATCCCAAACAGTCTAGTCCGACCAGTGTCCCGGCTAACGCTTTCTCTACCGACGACGTTTCTGTGCATCTTGTTGAATTGTTTGAAGATTTCGAAGTGGAACTACCATTTGCAGTTTTATTAAAATATATATTTGCCCAATTCGTTATATATAAACATTTTATTTTGTTTTAAAAATAACATGTCGTTCTTAAAAGGGCTGCGCAGACTTGCACAATATATTTTACAAAGGTATATTCGATTTTTATTTATTATTTATTCTGCATATAAGGCCGTGAAGTGTTGTAAAAATAATAAGTTTTTGTTTTTTTTTTAAAGAATATCGGACAATCAACGGGGCGGGGAAGTCGTGCTTAGGAGACAGGCGCGGGTTGATCAGATGCAGTGGGAGCTGTGGCGTAGGCGCAGCTTCCGGTCGTCATTTAATCCAATAAGTCTATTGGCGCCACCTTCGAAACCAGTCCCCATCCCGGGACCTCCGTCATAGAGGCACGAAAAGTCAATAATTAAAAATTGGAGGGGTCGTCACTAAAAAAGGATGACGTTCCTTAAGAATTTATGCAGATTTTCTTAATATGGTTTTAAAAGGTAAATCCTTTTTATTCATTATTTATTCTATACATAAAGCCGTAAAGTGGTGTAAAAATAATAAATTCTTGTTTTTTATTTAAGAATCTTAGTCGAGGGACGGGGCGGGAAAGTGGTGCCTCGGAGACCGGCGCGGATTGAGCGGATACAGTGAGAGCCTTGGCGTCGACGTAGCTTTCAGTCGTCATCCAGCCCAATAAGACCATTGGCAACGCCTTCGAAACCAGACCCCATTCTCGGCCCACCGTCATGGAGGCACGAGAAAGTCATTGTCCAAAAATTGGTGGTGTTGCAACTAACATGTTACTTTCGCCATAATAAAATGTAAAATAAATACACAAAATATATGATTAATGTTCAGAAAAACAATGGTTTTATTTGTTTAATACGAATCTACAAATTATTCAAGAAAAAAAAAATTAACGTTTATGATAGGTTTTCATATAAAGAAAGAATCATTGCGAGCGTAAAAATCCATGTAAAAAATATTTATTTATTTATGAAATCGAAATCATGAATTAAAAAGTCCTGATTTCTAGTACGTTTACAATAAACAAACATTTAGTACATTTTATCTGTATATATACTTAAACATATATGTTAAATATAGGCATAGTTTTAAAAAATCGAAGTAATTATGAAAAATTATAATTACTCTTACTGACGTAAATGTGACTCTTGTTAATGTAATAAATAAGAACCGACTCTATTTGAAAATATAGTTATTAGTGAAAAAATGTACGTATCATTCAATTATTTGTAAATATCAAATACAGTCTCGGTACCGAAGTTACTATACCGTATAGAAATATATAGATAACGGCTTATATATCATTATGTAGGAAAAAAAAAACGTATTTTTGTTTTTTCTACTGTAAATGTTGCTGAAAGTTTGTTACCGTGAATTTTAGCGAGCGTATCTGTTGAGTGAGAATTGAATAAAGAATTATCGGCTTGATCTTTGCCAACGATGGCGGCAAAACAAAAAGTATAACTAATATCAGCGATTTACTATATATATTTTTAAAGGTGTACTAGTTAAATAGTTAAAATTTTTAATCTTCTTGTTTACTTCTTAAATGTGCTTGCTAAGTGTACATTTAGTTGAACTACTGAAAACTAATTTTTAAGGTGTGAAAAGAGACTTTTTAAGTGGATCACATTTCTGAGTTTTTTATCAATTATATTAAATCTTTTGTAGGTCTAGTTTATTTTTGATTTTAATTCTCCCATATTATTAAATCAAAATAGAAACATTTAAAGGGTTAATCCTGTTTAGATAATACACTATTTTTAATATCTAAGTTAAAAGCTGTGGTATACTCTGCAAAGGTACGCCACTCAATGTTGATGACCACCAAATATAACACCGATCTTCATGGACATGTAGTGACTATAACAAAACTGTGTTATAATATATTGAGAAAAAAACAAAAATAAAATATGCACACGAAGAAAATGTTATTTAGCAAACAGTACAAAAAATAATTTAATTAACGTTGACATATTAATTGTATAAAAAATGTATTGTATTCAGTTAAAAAAATATATTTATACTCACAACATATGCCGAAGAAAAAAATTATCATATAATTTTAAATTATAATATGATAAATGTGATTTGAAATTAGCAAATTCTCATATTTTCTACCATCGGAGAAGTACAAGTATCTTATGTTATGAAAATAAATGTAGATCGTTATGATAAAAAGAGACAAATGGAGTGAATAAAATTGATATGGCAAAGAAGCAAGTCTAAACTATAGAAAAACGTAGGATAAATTGATATACCGCATCGGCTCCAATTAACAGAATTAACGGCTGGTGGATGATGTTAAACAAAATATTAATACCAAAAACAATCATAAGGAGAATTATCACTTTTATTTACTTAACGTGAAAGTATTAATATTAAGTAGCCTTTAACAAATTAAAAAGTAATTAAGGAATGTTTGTGTTAATGGATACTACAGTATTTAACTGTGTCTCACCGCACCGAAGTAATGGAGCAGTCGGTGCCATGCTAATTCATTCCCATTTCTAATATTTAAGCCCGACTGACATAGGTACAGACCTAGAAGCATGTTTTTTTTAATAAACTTATCACTATAATTAAAACTATATTTTTAAAGTACTAAAGATAAAATGATTAAATAATTCATAAAATTAAATTTTCATATATTCAATTAAAATTATATTAAATCTGTACCAGAAAATGAGATCGGATTTAAAAAAAAAAAGATGCCTTAACCATCGTAATATCTTTATACATACATACTTCACATTCATTTACTATATAATTTATGAATACTTCAGAAAACAAGTGATGTACTTAGAAGGAAAATGCGACAACTAATAAAAATAGAAAAAAACTACATGCGACAAGAGCTGATATACTCTCGGGTTGGATCACTCCCAAGCATCCTACGATATAAAAAACTCTTTCGAAACCTAAAAAGTAAATAACAAAATAATGTGTTTTGAAAGAAATAATTCATGTATAATCGTGAATGGGGAATGGTGAACGTTTCTTTATCAATTAATGATGACTTCGTCTTTACTTTATTCAACACCGCTACTATCGTATCTAAGTTGTAATTGCTATTATTAATCGTAGTAACATTGGTTAATTTAAAAATATTCTGATAATAAATAATTATAATTAAAAATTGGTCGTATGTTATTTTGTTGAGTAAAAAGTATTAATAATTTCATTCCAACTAACTGCAAACATACAATATTTTAGTTTATCGTTTGATGGTTTAAAGCGCTTCCGGGAATACGGCAATTCCGTTTTACTCCGACCATATTTTTATTCAGTGTAGAATCATGCGATTGGTAAATTCACGCTTCACTGTGTTTCAATACTAAAATATAAATAACATTTTTAATTTTATAATTTTTAATACTAACCTAACTTAAAAATAAATAATAAATAAACCAATCAGTAATAGTTGGATTAATATTATATAAACCCCAATAGTATTTGAGCATTGTGAAATATAACGTATGTATTATTATATCTCCAATTCTATTCTAGTGGGTATATGCAAATAATTGTAATTATTAAATTGCAAATTATTTATTATCTACCTACATTATAGAAGGTTACTGTGTAAAATAAATTATGTAAAACGATATGTACTTTTTCATGCAGGTAAAAAACATGTAATATTTAAAAAAGTGTGTCTGTAATGAAGTGAAACAAAAAATGTCTCTAAAAAGAGAGAATGAGATGCAAAGTATTAATATAATTGATAGATTTATTATATTTATAACATTTTAATCAAGCTCTAAATTTATATTATACTTTAATGATAAATATAACAATACATATCCTATTCATAATAATATTATAAAATTTAAAGTTTGTAAGGAAATATCTATGTTTGTTACTCTTTAACAACAAAATTACTGTTTTGATTTTGTAGAAAGTTTACTGTTATAAAGCTTATACATCAGATTAAGAAAAACGCTACAATTTATAAATATTTTGTGTAATTGGAAGATAATATAACGAATAATACATGCGTTTACGAATGCATATACATAATGTCTAATACCTTTTTATTTAAATTATTTTTTTATAACTTCTTATAGTGTAATAGAATACTTTTTTTTATTTAATAAAATTGTTGAAAAGAATTGTTTCAAAGACATCCAGGGAATAAATCCATCATTTCCAGACATTGAATGTAGATGCGTGAACAACGCGGAGATATATCATTTTCTTTCATACATTAACCGAGCTGAGCTGTATTTTGTATGAGATGTATTAATATTTTAGTAGATATAAACATGGTATATTTTTTTTTTATGTTTTTCGATCGATCAGTGTCATTATTTTTTTATGAATACATAAGAGAATCTTTGTGTTTCTATTATAATTGTTATAAAGTGCAACAATAGTGGCTTCAAATAATTTAGTTAAATCAACTTGTAATGTACCTAAATGTGGGAGCCAATCTTGTAACGTGCAGTTTAGTTAAGACAGAATAGCGTTGGAAATTAAATTGTAAATTAAAATATAATCTGTATATAATAAGTATAGAATATAATAAAAAGTTCGATGTTATTTATATTCCATGGATAAAAAACTTTAGCAATAATAAAATACATGTACTTATCTATTTGCTCCAAAGTACCAAATTCTTCTTTTACATTTGAAGATATGAACTGATGATATTCGACCTGAGGTGGTTATTGGAATAACTTCTTTATTGAAGTTAGCGACATAATTATAACCTCATAATAAAAATTAAAATTTTCTGTGACATCTTACGAGATTTATTCTAAATTCTAAGTTCCAACATTTTTGTAGTTTCGTCATCACATATTCCTATACTCTAGACAGGTAAACCAATTAAGCTAAGTATATAAGTGGAGTATTAATGTGTTAAATCATCCCCAAAGATCACATATTTGAGACAGGTCTCATAAACTGATCAGGTGACCGAAGTTACCAGGAATAGGTATAAAGTTAATTTCTGTAAGAGTGCTAACGAGAGGATAACAGCGAAATTTTTAACATACTTAAAGATTTCGACCGCTGTAGGAAATATTATCTGGTCATTTCTAGAACGTACTTCAAAAGTGGCAATATAGTTTTAGGTTCGTTTAAAATTCGGCAAGATAGGCAATAGTTGCTGTAGACGTTTCTTTACTAAAACTAAGTATTTAGTAGATATACTGTGATTAATAATTTTAATTTACCCTTAATATGCACTCCATGATTTTACTGTAAAACGTTTTTTAAAGGATTACTAAATGAAGTGTTCTAGTACTGTTATTGTGGAACGAAGAAACAATATACTTAGTGTATTTTATCAGGTCATATTTACAATTAATATTTGAATCTGTACAACTGTAGTTTCATTATGTTATAATAAAATTTACTTTTCTTTATATTAACTGTTTTTTTTTTAACTAAGAAAAGGAAGTAAATAAATTTTCGTCTAAGGTGAACAGACAAGTTTTAAACATTAAAGCAACGTTTTTTAATATTTATCGGATATAGTATTTCATCTTTGCCATCGATGGCCGCAACACAAAAAGTATAACTAATATCAAAGAATTACGAATTAAAATATAAATAAAGCTTTTTGTTAACATATACAAATATATATTTCAATAGAAACTGCCGAAAAAAATATATTTTTCAATAGAAAGTGCCATAAGAAGTTCTTACAAATGTAAAAAGTTTACAACATGACTATTCGTTTTTATCCAGAAATTTAAATTTGATTAATAATAAAAAATAGGTATTTCCATGACAAAATTAAACATAAGAACAGGAAATGTACCATTAATACATTTTCAATAAAATAAATCTAAAATATAATGATAATTTTAAGTTTCGATAAGCTGCTTTTATCTGCATCAGGTATTTTATTACTGGCTGAGGCTTATTGTTTTAATGTTTAAGGTCTTATTGTTGCAGTTGAACATAATTTTTCATACTCAGATAAAGTAAAATAACCCCTAATGAGAGATGATAACGTTCATTTTGCACTGATACATAGTTATAAACAAAGAAAGATAAGACTCCAATAAGCTCCGACTTACTTTAAAAAAAAAAAGGATTTAAATAACGAGACTTTGGCGCACGAAATTTTGTTTGCTAACAAATTATTGTATTGTTTAATTTTTGAGCAATAAATTATTATTATTATGCCCATTGAAATCCTTTGCCTTAAATTTGCGGAAATACTATGATCCCAAACAGTCTAGTCCGACCAGTGTCCCGGCTAACGCTTTCTCTACCGACGACGTTTCTGTGCATCTTGTTGAATTGTTTGAAGATTTCGAAGTGGAACTACCATTTGCAGTTTTATTAAAATATATATTTGCCCAATTCGTTATATATAAACATTTTATTTTGTTTTAAAAATAACATGTCGTTCTTAAAAGGGCTGCGCAGACTTGCACAATATATTTTACAAAGGTATATTCGATTTTTATTTATTATTTATTCTGCATGTAAGGCCGTGAAGTGTTGTAAAAATAATAAGTTTTTGTTTTTTTTTTAAGAATATTGGACAATCAACGGGGCGGGGAAGTCGTGCTTAGGAGACAGGCGCGGGTTGATCAGATGCAGTGGGAGCTGTGGCGTAGAAGCAGCTTCCGGTCGTCATTTAGTCCCATAAGTCTATTGGCGCCACCTTCGAAACCAGTCTCCATCCCGGGCCCTCCGTCATGGAGGCACGAAAAGGCAAGAATTAAAAATTGGAGGGGTCGTCACTAAAAAAGGATGACGTTCCTTAAGGATTTATGCAGATTTGCTAAATATGCTTTTAAAAGGTAAATCCTTTTTTATTCATTATTTATTCTATACATAAAGCCGTAAAGTGGTGTAAAAATAATAAGTTCTTGTTTTTTCTTTAAGAATCTTAGATGAGGGACGGCGCGGGAAAGTGGTACCTCGGAGACAGGCTTGGGTTGAGCGGATACAGTGAGAGCCGTGGCGTCGACATAGCTTTCAGTCATCATCCAGCCCAATAAGACTATTGAAAACGCCTTCATGGAGGCACGCGAAAGTCATTGTCCAAAAATTGGAGGTGTTGTAACTAATATGTTACTTTCGCCATAATAAAATGAAAAATAAATACACAAAATATATGATTAATGTTCAGAAAAACAATGGTTTTATTTGTTTAATACGAATCTACAAATTATTCAAGAAAAAAAAAATGTCAACGTTTATGAAAGGTTTTCATATAAAGAAAGAATCATTGCGAGCGTAAAGATCCATATAAAAAATATTTATTTATCTATGAAATCGAAATCATGAATCAAAAAGTCCTGATTTCTAGTACGTTTACAATAAACAATCATTTACTACATTTTATCTGTATATATACTTAAACATGTATGTTAAATATAGGCATAGTTCTAAAAAATCGAAGTAATTATGAAAAATTATAATTACTCTTACTGACGTAAATGCGTCTCTTGTTAAACTAATAAATAATAACCGACTCTATTTGAAAATATAGTTATTAGTGAAAAAATGTACGTATCATTCAATTATTTGTAAATATCAATTACAGTCTCGGTACCGAAGTTACTAAACCGTATAGACATATATAGATAACGGCTTATATATCATTATGTAGAAAAAAAAATATCTATTTTTGTTTTTTCTACAGTAAATGTTGCTGAAAGTTTGTTACCGTGAATTTTAGCGAGCGTATCTGTTGAGTGAGAATTGAATAAAGAATTATCGGCTTGATATTTAAAATCAAGGAAATTAACTCTTTTTATAGATTTTAAAGGCTAATCCTTTTGAATTAGTTTTAATTAATTTTACTTGTGATTCAGAAGTTTTTTTGAACAAAATAAAAATTAGTAGTAATAATAATAGTAACATTTATCGAATATAGTATTTCATCTTTGCCAACGATGGCCGCAAAACAAAAAGTATAACTAATATCAACGATTTACGGATTAAATATAAATAAATACATATAGAAACTGCCATAAAAACACATATCTTTGTGGCTCGAATTCTTAGAAATTTAAAAAAATTACTTATTTTAAATATCTTTTATCATTTGAGGCAATATAGGTATTTCCATGATAAAAATAAATATAAACACAGGAAATGTACCATTAATATATTTAAAATAAAATAAATCTAAAATATAATGATAATTTTAAGTTTCGATAAGCTGCTTTTATCTGCATCAGGTATTTTATTACTGGCTGAGGCTTATTGTTTTTATTTTTATGATCTTATTGTTGCAGTTGAACATAATTTGTCATACTCGGATACAGTAAAATAACCTTTATTGGGAGAAGATAAAGTTCATTTTGCACTGATACATAGTTATAAACAAAGAAAGATAAGACTCCAATAAGCACCGACTTACTTTTTAGAAAAAAAAAGGATTTAAATAACAGACTTTGGCGCACGAAATTCTATTTGCTAATAAAATATTGTATTGTTTAATTTTTGAGCAATAAATTATTATTATTATGCCCATTGAAATCCTTTGCCTTAAATTTTCGGAAATACTATGATCCCAAACAGTCTAGTCCGACCAGTGTCCCGGCTAACGCTTTCTCTACAGACGACGTTTCTGTGCATCTTGCTGAATTGTTTAAAAAATTTCGAAGTGGAACTACCATTTGCAGTTTTATTAAAATATATATTGGCCCAATTCGTTATATATAAACATTTTATTTTGTTTTAAAAATAACATGTCGTTCTTAAAAGGGCTACGCAGACTTGCACAATATATTTTACAAAGGTATATTCTATTTTTATTTATTATTTATTCTGCATGTAAGGCCGTGAAGTGTTGTAAAAATAATAAGTTTTTGTTTTTTTTTTTAAGAATATTGGACAATCAACGGGGCGGGGAAGTCGTGCTTAGGAGACAGGCGCGGGTTGATCAGATGCAGTGGGAGCTGTGGCGTAGAAGCAGCTTCCGGTCGTCATTTAGTCCCATAAGTCTATTGGCGCCACCTTCGAAACCAGTCTCCATCCCGGGCCCTCCGTCATGGAGGCACGAAAAGGCAAGAATTAAAAATTGGAGGGGTCGTCACTAAAAAAGGATGACGTTCCTTAAGGATTTATGCAGATTTGCTAAATATGCTTTTAAAAGGTAAATCCTTTTTTATTCATTATTTATTCTATACATAAAGCCGTAAAGTGGTGTAAAAATAATAAGTTCTTGTTTTTTCTTTAAGAATCTTAGTCGAGGGACGGGGCGGGAAAGTGGTGCCTCGGAGACCGGCGCGGATTGAGCGGATACAGTAAGAGCCTTGGCGTCGACGTAGCTTTCAGTCGTCATCCAGCCCAATAAGACCATTGGCAACGCCTTCGAAACCAGACCCCATTCTCGGCCCACCGTCATGGAGGCACGCGAAAGTCATTGTCCAAAAATTGGTGGTGTTGCAACTAACATGTTACTTTCGCCATAATAAAATGTAAAATAAATACACAAAATATATGATTAATGTTCAGAAAAACAATGGTTTTATTTGTTTAATACGAATCTACAAATTATTCAAGAAAAAAAAAATTAACGTTTATGATAGGTTTTCATATAAAGAAAGAATCATTGCGAGCGTAAAAATCCATGTAAAAAATATTTATTTATTTATGAAATCGAAATCATGAATTAAAAAGTCCTGATTTCTAGTACGTTTACAATAAACAAACATTTAGTACATTTTATCTGTATATATACTTAAACATATATGTTAAATATAGGCATAGTTTTAAAAAATCGAAGTAATTATGAAAAATTATAATTACTCTTACTGACGTAAATGTGACTCTTGTTAATGTAATAAATAAGAACCGACTCTATTTGAAAATATAGTTATTAGTGAAAAAATGTACGTATCATTCAATTATTTGTAAATATCAAATACAGTCTCGGTACCGAAGTTACTATACCGTATAGAAATATATAGATAACGGCTTATATATCATTATGTAGGAAAAAAAAAACGTATTTTTGTTTTTTCTACCGTAAATGTTGCTGAAAGTTTGTTACCGTGAATTTTAGCGAGCGTATCTGTTGAGTGAGAATTGAATAAAGAATTATCGGCTTGATCTTTGCCAACGATGGCGGCAAAACAAAAAGTATAACTAATATCAGCGATTTACTATATATATTTTTAAAGGTGTACTAGTTAAATAGTTAAAATTTTTAATCTTCTTGTTTACTTCTTAAATGTGCTTGCTAAGTGTACATTTAGTTGAACTACTGAAAACTAATTTTTAAGGTGTGAAAAGAGACTTTTTAAGTGGATCACATTTCTGAGTTTTTTATCAATTATATTAAATCTTTTGTAGGTCTAGTTTATTTTTGATTTTAATTCTCCCATATTATTAAATCAAAATAGAAACATTTAAAGGGTTAATCCTGTTTAGATAATACACTATTTTTAATATCTAAGTTAAAAGCTGTGGTATACTGTGCAAAGGTACGCCACTCAATGTTGATGACCACCAAATATAACACCGATCTTCATGGACATGTAGTGACTATAACAAAACTGTGTTATAATATATTGAGAAAAAAACAAAAATAAAATATGCACACGAAGAAAATGTTATTTAGCAAACAGTACAAAAAATAATTTAATTAACGTTGACATATTAATTGTATAAAAAATGTATTGTATTCAGTTAAAAAAATATATTTATACTCACAACATATGCCGAAGAAAAAAATTATCATATAATTTTAAATTATAATATGATAAATGTGATTTGAAATTAGCAAATTCTCATATTTTCTACCATCGGAGAAGTACAAGTATCTTATGTTATGAAAATAAATGTAGATCGTTATGATAAAAAGAGACAAATGGAGTGAATAAAATTGATATGGCAAAGAAGCAAGTCTAAACTATAGAAAAACGTAGGATAAATTGATATACCGCATCGGCTCCAATTAACAGAATTAACGGCTGGTGGATGATGTTAAACAAAATATTAATACCAAAAACAATCATAAGGAGAATTATCACTTTTATTTACTTAACGTGAAAGTATTAATATTAAGTAGCCTTTAACAAATTAAAAAGTAATTAAGGAATGTTTGTGTTAATGGATACTACAGTATTTAACTGTGTCTCACCGCACCGAAGTAATGGAGCAGTCGGTGCCATGCTAATTCATTCCCATTTCTAATATTTAAGCCCGACTGACATAGGTACAGACCTAGAAGCATGTTTTTTTTAATAAACTTATCACTATAATTAAAACTATATTTTTAAAGTACTAAAGATAAAATGATTAAATAATTCATAAAATTAAATTTTCATATATTCAATTAAAATTATATTAAATCTGTACCAGAAAATGAGATCGGATTTAAAAAAAAAAAGATGCCTTAACCATCGTAATATCTTTATACATACATACTTCACATTCATTTACTATATAATTTATGAATACTTCAGAAAACAAGTGATGTACTTAGAAGGAAAATGCGACAACTAATAAAAATAGAAAAAAACTACATGCGACAAGAGCTGATATACTCTCGGGTTGGATCACTCCCAAGCATCCTACGATATAAAAAACTCTTTCGAAACCTAAAAAGTAAATAACAAAATAATGTGTTTTGAAAGAAATAATTCATGTATAATCGTGAATGGGGAATGGTGAACGTTTCTTTATCAATTAATGATGACTTCGTCTTTACTTTATTCAACACCGCTACTATCGTATCTAAGTTGTAATTGCTATTATTAATCGTAGTAACATTGGTTAATTTAAAAATATTCTGATAATAAATAATTATAATTAAAAATTGGTCGTATGTTATTTTGTTGAGTAAAAAGTATTAATAATTTCATTCCAACTAACTGCAAACATACAATATTTTAGTTTATCGTTTGATGGTTTAAAGCGCTTCCGGGAATACGGCAATTCCGTTTTACTCCGACCATATTTTTATTCAGTGTAGAATCATGCGATTGGTAAATTCACGCTTCACTGTGTTTCAATACTAAAATATAAATAACATTTTTAATTTTATAATTTTTAATACTAACCTAACTTAAAAATAAATAATAAATAAACCAATCAGTAATAGTTGGATTAATATTATATAAACCCCAATAGTATTTGAGCATTGTGAAATATAACGTATGTATTATTATATCTCCAATTCTATTCTAGTGGGTATATGCAAATAATTGTAATTATTAAATTGCAAATTATTTATTATCTACCTACATTATAGAAGGTTACTGTGTAAAATAAATTATGTAAAACGATATGTACTTTTTCATGCAGGTAAAAAACATGTAATATTTAAAAAAGTGTGTCTGTAATGAAGTGAAACAAAAAATGTCTCTAAAAAGAGAGAATGAGATGCAAAGTATTAATATAATTGATAGATTTATTATATTTATAACATTTTAATCAAGCTCTAAATTTATATTATACTTTAATGATAAATATAACAATACATATCCTATTCATAATAATATTATAAAATTTAAAGTTTGTAAGGAAATATCTATGTTTGTTACTCTTTAACAACAAAATTACTGTTTTGATTTTGTAGAAAGTTTACTGTTATAAAGCTTATACATCAGATTAAGAAAAACGCTACAATTTATAAATATTTTGTGTAATTGGAAGATAATATAACGAATAATACATGCGTTTACGAATGCATATACATAATGTCTAATACCTTTTTATTTAAATTATTTTTTTATAACTTCTTATAGTGTAATAGAATACTTTTTTTTATTTAATAAAATTGTTGAAAAGAATTGTTTCAAAGACATCCAGGGAATAAATCCATCATTTCCAGACATTGAATGTAGATGCGTGAACAACGCGGAGATATATCATTTTCTTTCATACATTAACCGAGCTGAGCTGTATTTTGTATGAGATGTATTAATATTTTAGTAGATATAAACATGGTATATTTTTTTTTTATGTTTTTCGATCGATCAGTGTCATTATTTTTTTATGAATACATAAGAGAATCTTTGTGTTTCTATTATAATTGTTATAAAGTGCAACAATAGTGGCTTCAAATAATTTAGTTAAATCAACTTGTAATGTACCTAAATGTGGGAGCCAATCTTGTAACGTGCAGTTTAGTTAAGACAGAATAGCGTTGGAAATTAAATTGTAAATTAAAATATAATCTGTATATAATAAGTATAGAATATAATAAAAAGTTCGATGTTATTTATATTCCATGGATAAAAAACTTTAGCAATAATAAAATACATGTACTTATCTATTTGCTCCAAAGTACCAAATTCTTCTTTTACATTTGAAGATATGAACTGATGATATTCGACCTGAGGTGGTTATTGGAATAACTTCTTTATTGAAGTTAGCGACATAATTATAACCTCATAATAAAAATTAAAATTTTCTGTGACATCTTACGAGATTTATTCTAAATTCTAAGTTCCAACATTTTTGTAGTTTCGTCATCACATATTCCTATACTCTAGACAGGTAAACCAATTAAGCTAAGTATATAAGTGGAGTATTAATGTGTTAAATCATCCCCAAAGATCACATATTTGAGACAGGTCTCATAAACTGATCAGGTGACCGAAGTTACCAGGAATAGGTATAAAGTTAATTTCTGTAAGAGTGCTAACGAGAGGATAACAGCGAAATTTTTAACATACTTAAAGATTTCGACCGCTGTAGGAAATATTATCTGGTCATTTCTAGAACGTACTTCAAAAGTGGCAATATAGTTTTAGGTTCGTTTAAAATTCGGCAAGATAGGCAATAGTTGCTGTAGACGTTTCTTTACTAAAACTAAGTATTTAGTAGATATACTGTGATTAATAATTTTAATTTACCCTTAATATGCACTCCATGATTTTACTGTAAAACGTTTTTTAAAGGATTACTAAATGAAGTGTTCTAGTACTGTTATTGTGGAACGAAGAAACAATATACTTAGTGTATTTTATCAGGTCATATTTACAATTAATATTTGAATCTGTACAACTGTAGTTTCATTATGTTATAATAAAATTTACTTTTCTTTATATTAACTGTTTTTTTTTTAACTAAGAAAAGGAAGTAAATAAATTTTCGTCTAAGGTGAACAGACAAGTTTTAAACATTAAAGCAACGTTTTTTAATATTTATCGGATATAGTATTTCATCTTTGCCATCGATGGCCGCAACACAAAAAGTATAACTAATATCAAAGAATTACGAATTAAAATATAAATAAAGCTTTTTGTTAACATATACAAATATATATTTCAATAGAAACTGCCGAAAAAAATATATTTTTCAATAGAAAGTGCCATAAGAAGTTCTTACAAATGTAAAAAGTTTACAACATGACTATTCGTTTTTATCCAGAAATTTAAATTTGATTAATAATAAAAAATAGGTATTTCCATGACAAAATTAAACATAAGAACAGGAAATGTACCATTAATACATTTTCAATAAAATAAATCTAAAATATAATGATAATTTTAAGTTTCGATAAGCTGCTTTTATCTGCATCAGGTATTTTATTACTGGCTGAGGCTTATTGTTTTAATGTTTAAGGTCTTATTGTTGCAGTTGAACATAATTTTTCATACTCAGATAAAGTAAAATAACCCCTAATGAGAGATGATAACGTTCATTTTGCACTGATACATAGTTATAAACAAAGAAAGATAAGACTCCAATAAGCTCCGACTTACTTTAAAAAAAAAAAGGATTTAAATAACGAGACTTTGGCGCACGAAATTTTGTTTGCTAACAAATTATTGTATTGTTTAATTTTTGAGCAATAAATTATTATTATTATGCCCATTGAAATCCTTTGCCTTAAATTTGCGGAAATACTATGATCCCAAACAGTCTAGTCCGACCAGTGTCCCGGCTAACGCTTTCTCTACCGACGACGTTTCTGTGCATCTTGTTGAATTGTTTGAAGATTTCGAAGTGGAACTACCATTTGCAGTTTTATTAAAATATATATTTGCCCAATTCGTTATATATAAACATTTTATTTTGTTTTAAAAATAACATGTCGTTCTTAAAAGGGCTGCGCAGACTTGCACAATATATTTTACAAAGGTATATTCGATTTTTATTTATTATTTATTCTGCATGTAAGGCCGTGAAGTGTTGTAAAAATAATAAGTTTTTGTTTTTTTTTTAAGAATATTGGACAATCAACGGGGCGGGGAAGTCGTGCTTAGGAGACAGGCGCGGGTTGATCAGATGCAGTGGGAGCTGTGGCGTAGAAGCAGCTTCCGGTCGTCATTTAGTCCCATAAGTCTATTGGCGCCACCTTCGAAACCAGTCTCCATCCCGGGCCCTCCGTCATGGAGGCACGAAAAGGCAAGAATTAAAAATTGGAGGGGTCGTCACTAAAAAAGGATGACGTTCCTTAAGGATTTATGCAGATTTGCTAAATATGCTTTTAAAAGGTAAATCCTTTTTTATTCATTATTTATTCTATACATAAAGCCGTAAAGTGGTGTAAAAATAATAAGTTCTTGTTTTTTCTTTAAGAATCTTAGATGAGGGACGGCGCGGGAAAGTGGTACCTCGGAGACAGGCTTGGGTTGAGCGGATACAGTGAGAGCCGTGGCGTCGACATAGCTTTCAGTCATCATCCAGCCCAATAAGACTATTGGCAACGCCTTCGAAATCAGACCCCATTCTCGGCCCACCGTCATGAAGGCAAGAGAAAGTCATTGTCCAAAAATTGGTGGTGTTGTAACTAATATGTTACTTTCGCCATAATAAAATGAAAAATAAATACACAAAATATATGATTAATGTTCAGAAAAACAATGGTTTTATTTGTTTAATACGAATCTACAAATTATTCAAGAAAAAAAAAATGTCAACGTTTATGAAAGGTTTTCATATAAAGAAAGAATCATTGCGAGCGTAAAGATCCATATAAAAAATATTTATTTATCTATGAAATCGAAATCATGAATTAAAAAGTCCTGATTTCTAGTACGTTTACAATAAACAAACATTTAGTACATTTTATCTGTATATATACTTAAACATATGTTAAATATAGGCATAGTTCTAAAAAATCGAAGTATTTATGAAAAATTATAATTACTCTTACTGACGTAAATGCGTCTCTTGTTAAAGTAATAAATAAGAACCGACTCTTTTTGAAAATATAGTTATTAGTGATAAAATGTACGTATCATTCAATTATTTGTAAATATCAATTACAGTCTCAGGACCGAAGTTACTATACCGTATAGACATATATAGATAACGGCTTATATATCATTATGTAGAAAAAAAAAACGTATTTTTGTTTTTTCTACCGTAAATGTTGCTGAAAGTTTGTTACCGTGAATTTTAGCGAGCGTATATATTGAGTGAGAATTGAATAAAGAATTATCGGCTTCATATTTAAAATCAAGGAAATTAACTCTTTTTATAGATTTTAAAGGCTAATCCTTTTGAATTAGTTTTAAATAATTTTACTCGTGATTCAGAAGTTTTTTTGAACAAAATAAAATTAGTAGTAATAATAATAGTAACATTTATAGGATATAGTATTTCATCTTTGCCATCGATGACCGCAAAACAAAAAGTGTAACTAATATTAATAAAGCTTTCTGTTAACATATACAAATATATATTTCAATAGAAACTGCCATAAAATATATTTTTCAATAGAAACTGCCATAAGAAGTCCTTACAAATGTTAGTTTACTTATTTTAAATATATTTTATCATTTGAGGCAATATCTCCATGATAAAAATAAATCTAAACATGGGAAATGTATCATTAATATATTTACAATCAAATAAATCTAAAATATACTGATAATTTTAAGTTTCAATAAGCTGCTTTTATATGCATCAGGTATTTTATTACTGGCTGAGGCTTATTGTTTTAATGTTTAAGGTCTTATTGTTGCAGTTGAACATAATTTTTCATACTCAGATAAAGTAAAATAACCCCTAATGAGAGATGATAACGTTCATTTTGCACTGATACATAGTTATAAACAAAGAAAGATAAGACTCCAATAAGCTCCGACTTACTTTAAAAAAAAAAAGGATTTAAATAACGAGACTTTGGCGCACGAAATTTTGTTTGCTAACAAATTATTGTATTGTTTAATTTTTGAGCAATAAATTATTATTATTATGCCCATTGAAATCCTTTGCCTTAAATTTGCGGAAATACTATGATCCCAATCAATCTAGTCCGACCAGTGTCCCGGCTAACGCTTTCTCTACCGACGACGTTTCTGTGCATCTTGCTGAATTGTTTAAAAAATTTCGAAGTGGAACTACCATTTGCAGTTTTATTAAAATATATATTGGCCCAATTCGTTATATATAAACATTTTATTTTGTTTTAAAAATAACATGTCGTTCTTAAAAGGGCTACGCAGACTTGCACAATATATTTTACAAAGGTATATTCTATTTTTATTTATTATTTATTCTGCATATAAGGCCGTGAAGTGTTGTTAAAATAAAAAGGTTTTGTTTTTTTTTAAAGAATATCGGACAATCAACGGGGCGGCGAAGTCGTGCTTAGGAGACAGGCGCGGGTCGATCAGATGCAGTGGGAGCTGTGGCGTAGACGCAGCTTCCGGTCGTCATTTAGTCCAATAAGTCTATTGGCGCCTCCTTCGAAACCAGTCCCCATCCCGGGCCCTCCGTCATGGAGGCACGAAAAAGCAATAATTAAAAATTGGAGGGGTCGCTACTAAAATAAGATGAAGTTCCTTAAGGGTTTATGCAGATTTGCTTTATATGGTTTTAAAAGGTAAATCCTTTTTTACTTATAATTTATTCTATATATAATATGGCCGTAAAATGGTGTAAAAATAATAAATTCTTGTTTTTCTTTAAGAATCTTAGACGAGGGACGGTGCGGGAAAGTGGTGCCTCGGAGACAGGCGCGGGTTGAGCGGATACAGTGAGAGCCGTGGCGTCGACGTAGCTTTCAGTCGTCATCCAGCCCAATAAGACTATTGGCAACGCCTTCGAAATCAGACCCCATTCTCGGCCCACCGTCATGAAGGCAAGAGAAAGTCATTGTCCAAAAATTGGTGGTGTTGTAACTAATATGTTACTTTCGCCATAATAAAATGAAAAATAAATACACAAAATATATGATTAATGTTCAGAAAAACAATGGTTTTATTTGTTTAATACGAATCTACAAATTATTCAAGAAAAAAAAAATGTCAACGTTTATGAAAGGTTTTCATATAAAGAAAGAATCATTGCGAGCGTAAAGATCCATATAAAAAATATTTATTTATCTATGAAATCGAAATCATGAATTAAAAAGTCCTGATTTCTAGTACGTTTACAATAAACAAACATTTAGTACATTTTATCTGTATATATACTTAAACATATGTTAAATATAGGCATAGTTCTAAAAAATCGAAGTATTTATGAAAAATTATAATTACTCTTACTGACGTAAATGCGTCTCTTGTTAAAGTAATAAATAAGAACCGACTCTTTTTGAAAATATAGTTATTAGTGATAAAATGTACGTATCATTCAATTATTTGTAAATATCAATTACAGTCTCAGGACCGAAGTTACTATACCGTATAGACATATATAGATAACGGCTTATATATCATTATGTAGAAAAAAAAAACGTATTTTTGTTTTTTCTACCGTAAATGTTGCTGAAAGTTTGTTACCGTGAATTTTAGCGAGCGTATCTATTGAGTGAGAATTGAATAAAGAATTATCGGCTTCATATTTAAAATCAAGGAAATTAACTCTTTTTATAGATTTTAAAGGCTAATCCTTTTGAATTAGTTTTAAATAATTTTACTCGTGATTCAGAAGTTTTTTTGAACAAAATAAAATTAGTAGTAATAATAATAGTAACATTTATAGGATATAGTATTTCATCTTTGCCATCGATGACCGCAAAACAAAAAGTGTAACTAATATTAATAAAGCTTTCTGTTAACATATACAAATATATATTTCAATAGAAACTGCCATAAGAAGTCCTTACAAATGTTAGTTTACTTATTTTAAATATATTTTATCATTTGAGGCAATATCTCCATGATAAAAATAAATCTAAACATGGGAAATGTATCATTAATATATTTACAATCAAATAAATCTAAAATATACTGATAATTTTAAGTTTCAATAAGCTGCTTTTATATGCATCAGGTATTTTATTACTGGCTGAGGCTTATTGTTTTAATGTTTAAGGTCTTATTGTTGCAGTTGAACATAATTTTTCATACTCAGATAAAGTAAAATAACCCCTAATGAGAGATGATAACGTTCATTTTGCACTGATACATAGTTATAAACAAAGAAAGATAAGACTCCAATAAGCTCCGACTTACTTTAAAAAAAAAAAGGATTTAAATAACGAGACTTTGGCGCACGAAATTTTGTTTGCTAACAAATTATTGTATTGTTTAATTTTTGAGCAATAAATTATTATTATTATGCCCATTGAAATCCTTTGCCTTAAATTTGCGGAAATACTATGATCCCAATCAGTCTAGTCCGACCAGTGTCCCGGCTAACGCTTTCTCTACCGACGACGTTTCTGTGCATCTTGCTGAATTGTTTAAAAAATTTCGAAGTGGAACTACCATTTGCAGTTTTATTAAAATATATATTGGCCCAATTCGTTATATATAAACATTTTATTTTTGTTTTAAAAATAACATGTCGTTCTTAAAAGGGCTACGCAGACTTGCACAATATATTTTACAAAGGTATATTCTATTTTTATTTATTATTTATTCTGCATATAAGGCCGTGAAGTGTTGTTAAAATAAAAAGGTTTTGTTTTTTTTTAAAGAATATCGGACAATCAACGGGGCGGCGAAGTCGTGCTTAGGAGACAGGCGCGGGTTGATCAGATGCAGTGGGAGCTGTGGCGTAGACGCAGCTTCCGGTCGTCATTTAGTCCAATAAGTCTATTGGCGCCTCCTTCGAAACCAGTCCCCATCCCGGGCCCTCCGTCATGGAGGCACGAAAAAGCAATAATTAAAAATTGGAGGGGTCGCTACTAAAATAAGATGAAGTTCCTTAAGGGTTTATGCAGATTTGCTTTATATGGTTTTAAAAGGTAAATCCTTTTTTACTTATAATTTATTCTATATATAATATGGCCGTAAAATGGTGTAAAAATAATAAATTCTTGTTTTTCTTTAAGAATCTTAGACGAGGGACGGTGCGGGAAAGTGGTGCCTCGGAGACAGGCGCGGGTTGAGCGGATACAGTGAGAGCCGTGGCGTCGACGTAGCTTTCAGTCGTCATCCAGCCCAATAAGACTATTGGCAACGCCTTCGAAATCAGACCCCATTCTCGGCCCACCGTCATGAAGGCAAGAGAAAGTCATTGTCCAAAAATTGGTGGTGTTGTAACTAATATGTTACTTTCGCCATAATAAAATGAAAAATAAATACACAAAATATATGATTAATGTTCAGAAAAACAATGGTTTTATTTGTTTAATACGAATCTACAAATTATTCAAGAAAAAAAAAATGTCAACGTTTATGAAAGGTTTTCATATAAAGAAAGAATCATTGCGAGCGTAAAGATCCATATAAAAAATATTTATTTATCTATGAAATCGAAATCATGAATTAAAAAGTCCTGATTTCTAGTACGTTTACAATAAACAAACATTTAGTACATTTTATCTGTATATATACTTAAACATATGTTAAATATAGGCATAGTTCTAAAAAATCGAAGTATTTATGAAAAATTATAATTACTCTTACTGACGTAAATGCGTCTCTTGTTAAAGTAATAAATAAGAACCGACTCTTTTTGAAAATATAGTTATTAGTGATAAAATGTACGTATCATTCAATTATTTGTAAATATCAATTACAGTCTCAGGACCGAAGTTACTATACCGTATAGACATATATAGATAACGGCTTATATATCATTATGTAGAAAAAAAAAACGTATTTTTGTTTTTTCTACCGTAAATGTTGCTGAAAGTTTGTTACCGTGAATTTTAGCGAGCGTATCTATTGAGTGAGAATTGAATAAAGAATTATCGGCTTCATATTTAAAATCAAGGAAATTAACTCTTTTTATAGATTTTAAAGGCTAATCCTTTTGAATTAGTTTTAAATAATTTTACTCGTGATTCAGAAGTTTTTTTGAACAAAATAAAATTAGTAGTAATAATAATAGTAACATTTATAGGATATAGTATTTCATCTTTGCCATCGATGACCGCAAAACAAAAAGTGTAACTAATATTAATAAAGCTTTCTGTTAACATATACAAATATATATTTCAATAGAAACTGCCATAAAATATATTTTTCAATAGAAACTGCCATAAGAAGTCCTTACAAATGTTAGTTTACTTATTTTAAATATATTTTATCATTTGAGGCAATATCTCCATGATAAAAATAAATCTAAACATGGGAAATGTATCATTAATATATTTACAATCAAATAAATCTAAAATATACTGATAATTTTAAGTTTCAATAAGCTGCTTTTATATGCATCAGGTATTTTATTACTGGCTGAGGCTTATTGTTTTAATGTTTAAGGTCTTATTGTTGCAGTTGAACATAATTTTTCATACTCAGATAAAGTAAAATAACCCCTAATGAGAGATGATAACGTTCATTTTGCACTGATACATAGTTATAAACAAAGAAAGATAAGACTCCAATAAGCTCCGACTTACTTTAAAAAAAAAAAGGATTTAAATAACGAGACTTTGGCGCACGAAATTTTGTTTGCTAACAAATTATTGTATTGTTTAATTTTTGAGCAATAAATTATTATTATTATGCCCATTGAAATCCTTTGCCTTAAATTTGCGGAAATACTATGATCCCAATCAGTCTAGTCCGACCAGTGTCCCGGCTAACGCTTTCTCTACCGACGACGTTTCTGTGCATCTTGCTGAATTGTTTAAAAAATTTCGAAGTGGAACTACCATTTGCAGTTTTATTAAAATATATATTGGCCCAATTCGTTATATATAAACATTTTATTTTCTTTTAAAAATAACATGTCGTTCTTAAAAGGGCTACGCAGACTTGCACAATATATTTTACAAAGGTATATTCTATTTTTATTTATTATTTATTCTGCATATAAGGCCGTGAAGTGTTGTTAAAATAAAAAGGTTTTGTTTTTTTTTAAAGAATATCGGACAATCAACGGGGCGGCGAAGTCGTGCTTAGGAGACAGGCGCGGGTTGATCAGATGCAGTGGGAGCTGTGGCGTAGACGCAGCTTCCGGTCGTCATTTAGTCCAATAAGTCTATTGGCGCCTCCTTCGAAACCAGTCCCCATCCCGGGCCCTCCGTCATGGAGGCACGAAAAAGCAATAATTAAAAATTGGAGGGGTCGCTACTAAAATAAGATGAAGTTCCTTAAGGGTTTATGCAGATTTGCTTTATATGGTTTTAAAAGGTAAATCCTTTTTTACTTATAATTTATTCTATATATAATATGGCCGTAAAATGGTGTAAAAATAATAAATTCTTGTTTTTCTTTAAGAATCTTAGACGAGGGACGGTGCGGGAAAGTGGTGCCTCGGAGACAGGCGCGGGTTGAGCGGATACAGTGAGAGCCGTGGCGTCGACGTAGCTTTCAGTCGTCATCCAGCCCAATAAGACTATTGGCAACGCCTTCGAAATCAGACCCCATTCTCGGCCCACCGTCATGAAGGCAAGAGAAAGTCATTGTCCAAAAATTGGTGGTGTTGTAACTAATATGTTACTTTCGCCATAATAAAATGAAAAATAAATACACAAAATATATGATTAATGTTCAGAAAAACAATGGTTTTATTTGTTTAATACGAATCTACAAATTATTCAAGAAAAAAAAAATGTCAACGTTTATGAAAGGTTTTCATATAAAGAAAGAATCATTGCGAGCGTAAAGATCCATATAAAAAATATTTATTTATCTATGAAATCGAAATCATGAATTAAAAAGTCCTGATTTCTAGTACGTTTACAATAAACAAACATTTAGTACATTTTATCTGTATATATACTTAAACATATGTTAAATATAGGCATAGTTCTAAAAAATCGAAGTATTTATGAAAAATTATAATTACTCTTACTGACGTAAATGCGTCTCTTGTTAAAGTAATAAATAAGAACCGACTCTTTTTGAAAATATAGTTATTAGTGATAAAATGTACGTATCATTCAATTATTTGTAAATATCAATTACAGTCTCAGGACCGAAGTTACTATACCGTATAGACATATATAGATAACGGCTTATATATCATTATGTAGAAAAAAAAAACGTATTTTTGTTTTTTCTACCGTAAATGTTGCTGAAAGTTTGTTACCGTGAATTTTAGCGAGCGTATCTATTGAGTGAGAATTGAATAAAGAATTATCGGCTTCATATTTAAAATCAAGGAAATTAACTCTTTTTATAGATTTTAAAGGCTAATCCTTTTGAATTAGTTTTAAATAATTTTACTCGTGATTCAGAAGTTTTTTTGAACAAAATAAAATTAGTAGTAATAATAATAGTAACATTTATAGGATATAGTATTTCATCTTTGCCATCGATGACCGCAAAACAAAAAGTGTAACTAATATTAATAAAGCTTTCTGTTAACATATACAAATATATATTTCAATAGAAACTGCCATAAGAAGTCCTTACAAATGTTAGTTTACTTATTTTAAATATATTTTATCATTTGAGGCAATATCTCCATGATAAAAATAAATCTAAACATGGGAAATGTATCATTAATATATTTACAATCAAATAAATCTAAAATATACTGATAATTTTAAGTTTCAATAAGCTGCTTTTATATGCATCAGGTATTTTATTACTGGCTGAGGCTTATTGTTTTAATGTTTAAGGTCTTATTGTTGCAGTTGAACATAATTTTTCATACTCAGATAAAGTAAAATAACCCCTAATGAGAGATGATAACGTTCATTTTGCACTGATACATAGTTATAAACAAAGAAAGATAAGACTCCAATAAGCTCCGACTTACTTTAAAAAAAAAAAGGATTTAAATAACGAGACTTTGGCGCACGAAATTTTGTTTGCTAACAAATTATTGTATTGTTTAATTTTTGAGCAATAAATTATTATTATTATGCCCATTGAAATCCTTTGCCTTAAATTTGCGGAAATACTATGATCCCAATCAGTCTAGTCCGACCAGTGTCCCGGCTAACGCTTTCTCTACCGACGACGTTTCTGTGCATCTTGCTGAATTGTTTAAAAAATTTCGAAGTGGAACTACCATTTGCAGTTTTATTAAAATATATATTGGCCCAATTCGTTATATATAAACATTTTATTTTTGTTTTAAAAATAACATGTCGTTCTTAAAAGGGCTACGCAGACTTGCACAATATATTTTACAAAGGTATATTCTATTTTTATTTATTATTTATTCTGCATATAAGGCCGTGAAGTGTTGTTAAAATAAAAAGGTTTTGTTTTTTTTTAAAGAATATCGGACAATCAACGGGGCGGCGAAGTCGTGCTTAGGAGACAGGCGCGGGTTGATCAGATGCAGTGGGAGCTGTGGCGTAGACGCAGCTTCCGGTCGTCATTTAGTCCAATAAGTCTATTGGCGCCTCCTTCGAAACCAGTCCCCATCCCGGGCCCTCCGTCATGGAGGCACGAAAAAGCAATAATTAAAAATTGGAGGGGTCGCTACTAAAATAAGATGAAGTTCCTTAAGGGTTTATGCAGATTTGCTTTATATGGTTTTAAAAGGTAAATCCTTTTTTACTTATAATTTATTCTATATATAATATGGCCGTAAAATGGTGTAAAAATAATAAATTCTTGTTTTTCTTTAAGAATCTTAGACGAGGGACGGTGCGGGAAAGTGGTGCCTCGGAGACAGGCGCGGGTTGAGCGGATACAGTGAGAGCCGTGGCGTCGACGTAGCTTTCAGTCGTCATCCAGCCCAATAAGACTATTGGCAACGCCTTCGAAATCAGACCCCATTCTCGGCCCACCGTCATGAAGGCAAGAGAAAGTCATTGTCCAAAAATTGGTGGTGTTGTAACTAATATGTTACTTTCGCCATAATAAAATGAAAAATAAATACACAAAATATATGATTAATGTTCAGAAAAACAATGGTTTTATTTGTTTAATACGAATCTACAAATTATTCAAGAAAAAAAAAATGTCAACGTTTATGAAAGGTTTTCATATAAAGAAAGAATCATTGCGAGCGTAAAGATCCATATAAAAAATATTTATTTATCTATGAAATCGAAATCATGAATTAAAAAGTCCTGATTTCTAGTACGTTTACAATAAACAAACATTTAGTACATTTTATCTGTATATATACTTAAACATATGTTAAATATAGGCATAGTTCTAAAAAATCGAAGTATTTATGAAAAATTATAATTACTCTTACTGACGTAAATGCGTCTCTTGTTAAAGTAATAAATAAGAACCGACTCTTTTTGAAAATATAGTTATTAGTGATAAAATGTACGTATCATTCAATTATTTGTAAATATCAATTACAGTCTCAGGACCGAAGTTACTATACCGTATAGACATATATAGATAACGGCTTATATATCATTATGTAGAAAAAAAAAACGTATTTTTGTTTTTCTACCGTAAATGTTGCTGAAAGTTTGTTACCGTGAATTTTAGCGAGCGTATCTATTGAGTGAGAATTGAATAAAGAATTATCGGCTTCATATTTAAAATCAAGGAAATTAACTCTTTTTATAGATTTTAAAGGCTAATCCTTTTGAATTAGTTTTAAATAATTTTACTCGTGATTCAGAAGTTTTTTTGAACAAAATAAAATTAGTAGTAATAATAATAGTAACATTTATAGGATATAGTATTTCATCTTTGCCATCGATGACCGCAAAACAAAAAGTGTAACTAATATTAATAAAGCTTTCTGTTAACATATACAAATATATATTTCAATAGAAACTGCCATAAAATATATTTTTCAATAGAAACTGCCATAAGAAGTCCTTACAAATGTTAGTTTACTTATTTTAAATATATTTTATCATTTGAGGCAATATCTCCATGATAAAAATAAATCTAAACATGGGAAATGTATCATTAATATATTTACAATCAAATAAATCTAAAATATACTGATAATTTTAAGTTTCAATAAGCTGCTTTTATATGCATCAGGTATTTTATTACTGGCTGAGGCTTATTGTTTTAATGTTTAAGGTCTTATTGTTGCAGTTGAACATAATTTTTCATACTCAGATAAAGTAAAATAACCCCTAATGAGAGATGATAACGTTCATTTTGCACTGATACATAGTTATAAACAAAGAAAGATAAGACTCCAATAAGCTCCGACTTACTTTAAAAAAAAAAAAGGATTTAAATAACGAGACTTTGGCGCACGAAATTTTGTTTGCTAACAAATTATTGTATTGTTTAATTTTTGAGCAATAAATTATTATTATTATGCCCATTGAAATCCTTTGCCTTAAATTTGCGGAAATACTATGATCCCAATCAGTCTAGTCCGACCAGTGTCCCGGCTAACGCTTTCTCTACCGACGACGTTTCTGTGCATCTTGCTGAATTGTTTAAAAAATTTCGAAGTGGAACTACCATTTGCAGTTTTATTAAAATATATATTGGCCCAATTCGTTATATATAAACATTTCATTTTGTTTTAAAAATAACATGTCGTTCTTAAAAGGGCTACGCAGACTTGCACAATATATTTTACAAAGGTATATTCTATTTTTATTTATTATTTATTCTGCATATAAGGCCGTGAAGTGTTGTTAAAATAAAAAGGTTTTGTTTTTTTTTAAAGAATATCGGACAATCAACGGGGCGGCGAAGTCGTGCTTAGGAGACAGGCGCGGGTTGATCAGATGCAGTGGGAGCTGTGGCGTAGACGCAGCTTCCGGTCGTCATTTAGTCCAATAAGTCTATTGGCGCCTCCTTCGAAACCAGTCCCCATCCCGGGCCCTCCGTCATGGAGGCACGAAAAAGCAATAATTAAAAATTGGAGGGGTCGCTACTAAAATAAGATGAAGTTCCTTAAGGGTTTATGCAGATTTGCTTTATATGGTTTTAAAAGGTAAATCCTTTTTTACTTATAATTTATTCTATATATAATATGGCCGTAAAATGGTGTAAAAATAATAAATTCTTGTTTTTCTTTAAGAATCTTAGACGAGGGACGGTGCGGGAAAGTGGTGCCTCGGAGACAGGCGCGGGTTGAGCGGATACAGTGAGAGCCGTGGCGTCGACGTAGCTTTCAGTCGTCATCCAGCCCAATAAGACTATTGGCAACGCCTTCGAAATCAGACCCCATTCTCGGCCCACCGTCATGAAGGCAAGAGAAAGTCATTGTCCAAAAATTGGTGGTGTTGTAACTAATATGTTACTTTCGCCATAATAAAATGAAAAATAAATACACAAAATATATGATTAATGTTCAGAAAAACAATGGTTTTATTTGTTTAATACGAATCTACAAATTATTCAAGAAAAAAAAAATGTCAACGTTTATGAAAGGTTTTCATATAAAGAAAGAATCATTGCGAGCGTAAAGATCCATATAAAAAATATTTATTTATCTATGAAATCGAAATCATGAATTAAAAAGTCCTGATTTCTAGTACGTTTACAATAAACAAACATTTAGTACATTTTATCTGTATATATACTTAAACATATGTTAAATATAGGCATAGTTCTAAAAAATCGAAGTATTTATGAAAAATTATAATTACTCTTACTGACGTAAATGCGTCTCTTGTTAAAGTAATAAATAAGAACCGACTCTTTTTGAAAATATAGTTATTAGTGATAAAATGTACGTATCATTCAATTATTTGTAAATATCAATTACAGTCTCAGGACCGAAGTTACTATACCGTATAGACATATATAGATAACGGCTTATATATCATTATGTAGAAAAAAAAAACGTATTTTTGTTTTTTCTACCGTAAATGTTGCTGAAAGTTTGTTACCGTGAATTTTAGCGAGCGTATCTATTGAGTGAGAATTGAATAAAGAATTATCGGCTTCATATTTAAAATCAAGGAAATTAACTCTTTTTATAGATTTTAAAGGCTAATCCTTTTGAATTAGTTTTAAATAATTTTACTCGTGATTCAGAAGTTTTTTTGAACAAAATAAAATTAGTAGTAATAATAATAGTAACATTTATAGGATATAGTATTTCATCTTTGCCATCGATGACCGCAAAACAAAAAGTGTAACTAATATTAATAAAGCTTTCTGTTAACATATACAAATATATATTTCAATAGAAACTGCCATAAGAAGTCCTTACAAATGTTAGTTTACTTATTTTAAATATATTTTATCATTTGAGGCAATATCTCCATGATAAAAATAAATCTAAACATGGGAAATGTATCATTAATATATTTACAATCAAATAAATCTAAAATATACTGATAATTTTAAGTTTCAATAAGCTGCTTTTATATGCATCAGGTATTTTATTACTGGCTGAGGCTTATTGTTTTAATGTTTAAGGTCTTATTGTTGCAGTTGAACATAATTTTTCATACTCAGATAAAGTAAAATAACCCCTAATGAGAGATGATAACGTTCATTTTGCACTGATACATAGTTATAAACAAAGAAAGATAAGACTCCAATAAGCTCCGACTTACTTTAAAAAAAAAAAGGATTTAAATAACGAGACTTTGGCGCACGAAATTTTGTTTGCTAACAAATTATTGTATTGTTTAATTTTTGAGCAATAAATTATTATTATTATGCCCATTGAAATCCTTTGCCTTAAATTTGCGGAAATACTATGATCCCAATCAGTCTAGTCCGACCAGTGTCCCGGCTAACGCTTTCTCTACCGACGACGTTTCTGTGCATCTTGCTGAATTGTTTAAAAAATTTCGAAGTGGAACTACCATTTGCAGTTTTATTAAAATATATATTGGCCCAATTCGTTATATATAAACATTTTATTTTCTTTTAAAAATAACATGTCGTTCTTAAAAGGGCTACGCAGACTTGCACAATATATTTTACAAAGGTATATTCTATTTTTATTTATTATTTATTCTGCATATAAGGCCGTGAAGTGTTGTTAAAATAAAAAGGTTTTGTTTTTTTTTAAAGAATATCGGACAATCAACGGGGCGGCGAAGTCGTGCTTAGGAGACAGGCGCGGGTTGATCAGATGCAGTGGGAGCTGTGGCGTAGACGCAGCTTCCGGTCGTCATTTAGTCCAATAAGTCTATTGGCGCCTCCTTCGAAACCAGTCCCCATCCCGGGCCCTCCGTCATGGAGGCACGAAAAAGCAATAATTAAAAATTGGAGGGGTCGCTACTAAAATAAGATGAAGTTCCTTAAGGGTTTATGCAGATTTGCTTTATATGGTTTTAAAAGGTAAATCCTTTTTTACTTATAATTTATTCTATATATAATATGGCCGTAAAATGGTGTAAAAATAATAAATTCTTGTTTTTCTTTAAGAATCTTAGACGAGGGACGGTGCGGGAAAGTGGTGCCTCGGAGACAGGCGCGGGTTGAGCGGATACAGTGAGAGCCGTGGCGTCGACGTAGCTTTCAGTCGTCATCCAGCCCAATAAGACTATTGGCAACGCCTTCGAAATCAGACCCCATTCTCGGCCCACCGTCATGAAGGCAAGAGAAAGTCATTGTCCAAAAATTGGTGGTGTTGTAACTAATATGTTACTTTCGCCATAATAAAATGAAAAATAAATACACAAAATATATGATTAATGTTCAGAAAAACAATGGTTTTATTTGTTTAATACGAATCTACAAATTATTCAAGAAAAAAAAAATGTCAACGTTTATGAAAGGTTTTCATATAAAGAAAGAATCATTGCGAGCGTAAAGATCCATATAAAAAATATTTATTTATCTATGAAATCGAAATCATGAATTAAAAAGTCCTGATTTCTAGTACGTTTACAATAAACAAACATTTAGTACATTTTATCTGTATATATACTTAAACATATGTTAAATATAGGCATAGTTCTAAAAAATCGAAGTATTTATGAAAAATTATAATTACTCTTACTGACGTAAATGCGTCTCTTGTTAAAGTAATAAATAAGAACCGACTCTTTTTGAAAATATAGTTATTAGTGATAAAATGTACGTATCATTCAATTATTTGTAAATATCAATTACAGTCTCAGGACCGAAGTTACTATACCGTATAGACATATATAGATAACGGCTTATATATCATTATGTAGAAAAAAAAAACGTATTTTTGTTTTTTCTACCGTAAATGTTGCTGAAAGTTTGTTACCGTGAATTTTAGCGAGCGTATCTATTGAGTGAGAATTGAATAAAGAATTATCGGCTTCATATTTAAAATCAAGGAAATTAACTCTTTTTATAGATTTTAAAGGCTAATCCTTTTGAATTAGTTTTAAATAATTTTACTCGTGATTCAGAAGTTTTTTTGAACAAAATAAAATTAGTAGTAATAATAATAGTAACATTTATAGGATATAGTATTTCATCTTTGCCATCGATGACCGCAAAACAAAAAGTGTAACTAATATTAATAAAGCTTTCTGTTAACATATACAAATATATATTTCAATAGAAACTGCCATAAAATATATTTTTCAATAGAAACTGCCATAAGAAGTCCTTACAAATGTTAGTTTACTTATTTTAAATATATTTTATCATTTGAGGCAATATCTCCATGATAAAAATAAATCTAAACATGGGAAATGTATCATTAATATATTTACAATCAAATAAATCTAAAATATACTGATAATTTTAAGTTTCAATAAGCTGCTTTTATATGCATCAGGTATTTTATTACTGGCTGAGGCTTATTGTTTTAATGTTTAAGGTCTTATTGTTGCAGTTGAACATAATTTTTCATACTCAGATAAAGTAAAATAACCCCTAATGAGAGATGATAACGTTCATTTTGCACTGATACATAGTTATAAACAAAGAAAGATAAGACTCCAATAAGCTCCGACTTACTTTAAAAAAAAAAAGGATTTAAATAACGAGACTTTGGCGCACGAAATTTTGTTTGCTAACAAATTATTGTATTGTTTAATTTTTGAGCAATAAATTATTATTATTATGCCCATTGAAATCCTTTGCCTTAAATTTGCGGAAATACTATGATCCCAATCAGTCTAGTCCGACCAGTGTCCCGGCTAACGCTTTCTCTACCGACGACGTTTCTGTGCATCTTGCTGAATTGTTTAAAAAATTTCGAAGTGGAACTACCATTTGCAGTTTTATTAAAATATATATTGGCCCAATTCGTTATATATAAACATTTTATTTTGTTTTAAAAATAACATGTCGTTCTTAAAAGGGCTACGCAGACTTGCACAATATATTTTACAAAGGTATATTCTATTTTTATTTATTATTTATTCTGCATATAAGGCCGTGAAGTGTTGTTAAAATAAAAAGGTTTTGTTTTTTTTTAAAGAATATCGGACAATCAACGGGGCGGCGAAGTCGTGCTTAGGAGACAGGCGCGGGTTGATCAGATGCAGTGGGAGCTGTGGCGTAGACGCAGCTTCCGGTCGTCATTTAGTCCAATAAGTCTATTGGCGCCTCCTTCGAAACCAGTCCCCATCCCGGGCCCTCCGTCACGGAGGCACGAAAAAGCAATAATTAAAAATTGGAGGGGTCGCTACTAAAATAAGATGAAGTTCCTTAAGGGTTTATGCAGATTTACTTTATATGGTTTTAAAAGGTAAATCCTTTTTTACTTATAATTTATTCTATATATAATATGGCCGTAAAATGGTGTAAAAATAATAAATTCTTGTTTTTCTTTAAGAATCTTAGACGAGGGACGGTGCGGGAAAGTGGTGCCTCGGAGACAGGCGCGGGTTGAGCGGATACAGTGAGAGCCGTGGCGTCGACGTAGCTTTCAGTCGTCATCCAGCCCAATAAGACTATTGGCAACGCCTTCGAAATCAGACCCCATTCTCGGCCCACCGTCATGAAGGCAAGAGAAAGTCATTGTCCAAAAATTGGTGGTGTTGTAACTAATATGTTACTTTCGCCATAATAAAATGAAAAATAAATACACAAAATATATGATTAATGTTCAGAAAAACAATGGTTTTATTTGTTTAATACGAATCTACAAATTATTCAAGAAAAAAAAAATGTCAACGTTTATGAAAGGTTTTCATATAAAGAAAGAATCATTGCGAGCGTAAAGATCCATATAAAAAATATTTATTTATCTATGAAATCGAAATCATGAATTAAAAAGTCCTGATTTCTAGTACGTTTACAATAAACAAACATTTAGTACATTTTATCTGTATATATACTTAAACATATGTTAAATATAGGCATAGTTCTAAAAAATCGAAGTATTTATGAAAAATTATAATTACTCTTACTGACGTAAATGCGTCTCTTGTTAAAGTAATAAATAAGAACCGACTCTTTTTGAAAATATAGTTATTAGTGATAAAATGTACGTATCATTCAATTATTTGTAAATATCAATTACAGTCTCAGGACCGAAGTTACTATACCGTATAGACATATATAGATAACGGCTTATATATCATTATGTAGAAAAAAAAAACGTATTTTTGTTTTTCTACCGTAAATGTTGCTGAAAGTTTGTTACCGTGAATTTTAGCGAGCGTATCTATTGAGTGAGAATTGAATAAAGAATTATCGGCTTCATATTTAAAATCAAGGAAATTAACTCTTTTTATAGATTTTAAAGGCTAATCCTTTTGAATTAGTTTTAAATAATTTTACTCGTGATTCAGAAGTTTTTTTGAACAAAATAAAATTAGTAGTAATAATAATAGTAACATTTATAGGATATAGTATTTCATCTTTGCCATCGATGACCGCAAAACAAAAAGTGTAACTAATATTAATAAAGCTTTCTGTTAACATATACAAATATATATTTCAATAGAAACTGCCATAAAATATATTTTTCAATAGAAACTGCCATAAGAAGTCCTTACAAATGTTAGTTTACTTATTTTAAATATATTTTATCATTTGAGGCAATATCTCCATGATAAAAATAAATCTAAACATGGGAAATGTATCATTAATATATTTACAATCAAATAAATCTAAAATATACTGATAATTTTAAGTTTCAATAAGCTGCTTTTATATGCATCAGGTATTTTATTACTGGCTGAGGCTTATTGTTTTAATGTTTAAGGTCTTATTGTTGCAGTTGAACATAATTTTTCATACTCAGATAAAGTAAAATAACCCCTAATGAGAGATGATAACGTTCATTTTGCACTGATACATAGTTATAAACAAAGAAAGATAAGACTCCAATAAGCTCCGACTTACTTTAAAAAAAAAAAGGATTTAAATAACGAGACTTTGGCGCACGAAATTTTGTTTGCTAACAAATTATTGTATTGTTTAATTTTTGAGCAATAAATTATTATTATTATGCCCATTGAAATCCTTTGCCTTAAATTTGCGGAAATACTATGATCCCAATCAGTCTAGTCCGACCAGTGTCCCGGCTAACGCTTTCTCTACCGACGACGTTTCTGTGCATCTTGCTGAATTGTTTAAAAAATTTCGAAGTGGAACTACCATTTGCAGTTTTATTAAAATATATATTGGCCCAATTCGTTATATATAAACATTTTATTTTGTTTTAAAAATAACATGTCGTTCTTAAAAGGGCTACGCAGACTTGCACAATATATTTTACAAAGGTATATTCTATTTTTATTTATTATTTATTCTGCATATAAGGCCGTGAAGTGTTGTTAAAATAAAAAGGTTTTGTTTTTTTTTAAAGAATATCGGACAATCAACGGGGCGGCGAAGTCGTGCTTAGGAGACAGGCGCGGGTTGATCAGATGCAGTGGGAGCTGTGGCGTAGACGCAGCTTCCGGTCGTCATTTAGTCCAATAAGTCTATTGGCGCCTCCTTCGAAACCAGTCCCCATCCCGGGCCCTCCGTCACGGAGGCACGAAAAAGCAATAATTAAAAATTGGAGGGGTCGCTACTAAAATAAGATGAAGTTCCTTAAGGGTTTATGCAGATTTACTTTATATGGTTTTAAAAGGTAAATCCTTTTTTACTTATAATTTATTCTATATATAATATGGCCGTAAAATGGTGTAAAAATAATAAATTCTTGTTTTTCTTTAAGAATCTTAGACGAGGGACGGTGCGGGAAAGTGGTGCCTCGGAGACAGGCGCGGGTTGAGCGGATACAGTGAGAGCCGTGGCGTCGACGTAGCTTTCAGTCGTCATCCAGCCCAATAAGACTATTGGCAACGCCTTCGAAATCAGACCCCATTCTCGGCCCACCGTCATGAAGGCAAGAGAAAGTCATTGTCCAAAAATTGGTGGTGTTGTAACTAATATGTTACTTTCGCCATAATAAAATGAAAAATAAATACACAAAATATATGATTAATGTTCAGAAAAACAATGGTTTTATTTGTTTAATACGAATCTACAAATTATTCAAGAAAAAAAAAATGTCAACGTTTATGAAAGGTTTTCATATAAAGAAAGAATCATTGCGAGCGTAAAGATCCATATAAAAAATATTTATTTATCTATGAAATCGAAATCATGAATTAAAAAGTCCTGATTTCTAGTACGTTTACAATAAACAAACATTTAGTACATTTTATCTGTATATATACTTAAACATATGTTAAATATAGGCATAGTTCTAAAAAATCGAAGTATTTATGAAAAATTATAATTACTCTTACTGACGTAAATGCGTCTCTTGTTAAAGTAATAAATAAGAACCGACTCTTTTTGAAAATATAGTTATTAGTGATAAAATGTACGTATCATTCAATTATTTGTAAATATCAATTACAGTCTCAGGACCGAAGTTACTATACCGTATAGACATATATAGATAACGGCTTATATATCATTATGTAGAAAAAAAAAACGTATTTTTGTTTTTCTACCGTAAATGTTGCTGAAAGTTTGTTACCGTGAATTTTAGCGAGCGTATCTATTGAGTGAGAATTGAATAAAGAATTATCGGCTTCATATTTAAAATCAAGGAAATTAACTCTTTTTATAGATTTTAAAGGCTAATCCTTTTGAATTAGTTTTAAATAATTTTACTCGTGATTCAGAAGTTTTTTTGAACAAAATAAAATTAGTAGTAATAATAATAGTAACATTTATAGGATATAGTATTTCATCTTTGCCATCGATGACCGCAAAACAAAAAGTGTAACTAATATTAATAAAGCTTTCTGTTAACATATACAAATATATATTTCAATAGAAACTGCCATAAAATATATTTTTCAATAGAAACTGCCATAAGAAGTCCTTACAAATGTTAGTTTACTTATTTTAAATATATTTTATCATTTGAGGCAATATCTCCATGATAAAAATAAATCTAAACATGGGAAATGTATCATTAATATATTTACAATCAAATAAATCTAAAATATACTGATAATTTTAAGTTTCAATAAGCTGCTTTTATATGCATCAGGTATTTTATTACTGGCTGAGGCTTATTGTTTTAATGTTTAAGGTCTTATTGTTGCAGTTGAACATAATTTTTCATACTCAGATAAAGTAAAATAACCCCTAATGAGAGATGATAACGTTCATTTTGCACTGATACATAGTTATAAACAAAGAAAGATAAGACTCCAATAAGCTCCGACTTACTTTAAAAAAAAAAAGGATTTAAATAACGAGACTTTGGCGCACGAAATTTTGTTTGCTAACAAATTATTGTATTGTTTAATTTTTGAGCAATAAATTATTATTATTATGCTCATTGAAATCCTTTGCCTTAAATTTGCGGAAATACTATGATCCCAATCAGTCTAGTCCGACCAGTGTCCCGGCTAACGCTTTCTCTACCGACGACGTTTCTGTGCATCTTGCTGAATTGTTTAAAAAATTTCGAAGTGGAACTACCATTTGCAGTTTTATTAAAATATATATTGGCCCAATTCGTTATATATAAACATTTCATTTTGTTTTAAAAATAACATGTCGTTCTTAAAAGGGCTACGCAGACTTGCACAATATATTTTACAAAGGTATATTCTATTTTTATTTATTATTTATTCTGCATATAAGGCCGTGAAGTGTTGTTAAAATAAAAAGGTTTTGTTTTTTTTTAAAGAATATCGGACAATCAACGGGGCGGCGAAGTCGTGCTTAGGAGACAGGCGCGGGTTGATCAGATGCAGTGGGAGCTGTGGCGTAGACGCAGCTTCCGGTCGTCATTTAGTCCAATAAGTCTATTGGCGCCTCCTTCGAAACCAGTCCCCATCCCGGGCCCTCCGTCATGGAGGCACGAAAAAGCAATAATTAAAAATTGGAGGGGTCGCTACTAAAATAAGATGAAGTTCCTTAAGGGTTTATGCAGATTTGCTTTATATGGTTTTAAAAGGTAAATCCTTTTTTACTTATAATTTATTCTATATATAATATGGCCGTAAAATGGTGTAAAAATAATAAATTCTTGTTTTTCTTTAAGAATCTTAGACGAGGGACGGTGCGGGAAAGTGGTGCCTCGGAGACAGGCGCGGGTTGAGCGGATACAGTGAGAGCCGTGGCGTCGACGTAGCTTTCAGTCGTCATCCAGCCCAATAAGACTATTGGCAACGCCTTCGAAATCAGACCCCATTCTCGGCCCACCGTCATGAAGGCAAGAGAAAGTCATTGTCCAAAAATTGGTGGTGTTGTAACTAATATGTTACTTTCGCCATAATAAAATGAAAAATAAATACACAAAATATATGATTAATGTTCAGAAAAACAATGGTTTTATTTGTTTAATACGAATCTACAAATTATTCAAGAAAAAAAAAATGTCAACGTTTATGAAAGGTTTTCATATAAAGAAAGAATCATTGCGAGCGTAAAGATCCATATAAAAAATATTTATTTATCTATGAAATCGAAATCATGAATTAAAAAGTCCTGATTTCTAGTACGTTTACAATAAACAAACATTTAGTACATTTTATCTGTATATATACTTAAACATATGTTAAATATAGGCATAGTTCTAAAAAATCGAAGTATTTATGAAAAATTATAATTACTCTTACTGACGTAAATGCGTCTCTTGTTAAAGTAATAAATAAGAACCGACTCTTTTTGAAAATATAGTTATTAGTGATAAAATGTACGTATCATTCAATTATTTGTAAATATCAATTACAGTCTCAGGACCGAAGTTACTATACCGTATAGACATATATAGATAACGGCTTATATATCATTATGTAGAAAAAAAAAACGTATTTTTGTTTTTTCTACCGTAAATGTTGCTGAAAGTTTGTTACCGTGAATTTTAGCGAGCGTATCTATTGAGTGAGAATTGAATAAAGAATTATCGGCTTCATATTTAAAATCAAGGAAATTAACTCTTTTTATAGATTTTAAAGGCTAATCCTTTTGAATTAGTTTTAAATAATTTTACTCGTGATTCAGAAGTTTTTTTGAACAAAATAAAATTAGTAGTAATAATAATAGTAACATTTATAGGATATAGTATTTCATCTTTGCCATCGATGACCGCAAAACAAAAAGTGTAACTAATATTAATAAAGCTTTCTGTTAACATATACAAATATATATTTCAATAGAAACTGCCATAAAATATATTTTTCAATAGAAACTGCCATAAGAAGTCCTTACAAATGTTAGTTTACTTATTTTAAATATATTTTATCATTTGAGGCAATATCTCCATGATAAAAATAAATCTAAACATGGGAAATGTATCATTAATATATTTACAATCAAATAAATCTAAAATATACTGATAATTTTAAGTTTCAATAAGCTGCTTTTATATGCATCAGGTATTTTATTACTGGCTGAGGCTTATTGTTTTAATGTTTAAGGTCTTATTGTTGCAGTTGAACATAATTTTTCATACTCAGATAAAGTAAAATAACCCCTAATGAGAGATGATAACGTTCATTTTGCACTGATACATAGTTATAAACAAAGAAAGATAAGACTCCAATAAGCTCCGACTTACTTTAAAAAAAAAAAGGATTTAAATAACGAGACTTTGGCGCACGAAATTTTGTTTGCTAACAAATTATTGTATTGTTTAATTTTTGAGCAATAAATTATTATTATTATGCCCATTGAAATCCTTTGCCTTAAATTTGCGGAAATACTATGATCCCAATCAGTCTAGTCCGACCAGTGTCCCGGCTAACGCTTTCTCTACCGACGACGTTTCTGTGCATCTTGCTGAATTGTTTAAAAAATTTCGAAGTGGAACTACCATTTGCAGTTTTATTAAAATATATATTGGCCCAATTCGTTATATATAAACATTTTATTTTCTTTTAAAAATAACATGTCGTTCTTAAAAGGGCTACGCAGACTTGCACAATATATTTTACAAAGGTATATTCTATTTTTATTTATTATTTATTCTGCATATAAGGCCGTGAAGTGTTGTTAAAATAAAAAGGTTTTGTTTTTTTTTAAAGAATATCGGACAATCAACGGGGCGGCGAAGTCGTGCTTAGGAGACAGGCGCGGGTTGATCAGATGCAGTGGGAGCTGTGGCGTAGACGCAGCTTCCGGTCGTCATTTAGTCCAATAAGTCTATTGGCGCCTCCTTCGAAACCAGTCCCCATCCCGGGCCCTCCGTCATGGAGGCACGAAAAAGCAATAATTAAAAATTGGAGGGGTCGCTACTAAAATAAGATGAAGTTCCTTAAGGGTTTATGCAGATTTGCTTTATATGGTTTTAAAAGGTAAATCCTTTTTTACTTATAATTTATTCTATATATAATATGGCCGTAAAATGGTGTAAAAATAATAAATTCTTGTTTTTCTTTAAGAATCTTAGACGAGGGACGGTGCGGGAAAGTGGTGCCTCGGAGACAGGCGCGGGTTGAGCGGATACAGTGAGAGCCGTGGCGTCGACGTAGCTTTCAGTCGTCATCCAGCCCAATAAGACTATTGGCAACGCCTTCGAAATCAGACCCCATTCTCGGCCCACCGTCATGAAGGCAAGAGAAAGTCATTGTTCAAAAATTGGTGGTGTTGTAACTAATATGTTACTTTCGCCATAATAAAATGAAAAATAAATACACAAAATATATGATTAATGTTCAGAAAAACAATGGTTTTATTTGTTTAATACGAATCTACAAATTATTCAAGAAAAAAAAAATGTCAACGTTTATGAAAGGTTTTCATATAAAGAAAGAATCATTGCGAGCGTAAAGATCCATATAAAAAATATTTATTTATCTATGAAATCGAAATCATGAATTAAAAAGTCCTGATTTCTAGTACGTTTACAATAAACAAACATTTAGTACATTTTATCTGTATATATACTTAAACATATGTTAAATATAGGCATAGTTCTAAAAAATCGAAGTATTTATGAAAAATTATAATTACTCTTACTGACGTAAATGCGTCTCTTGTTAAAGTAATAAATAAGAACCGACTCTTTTTGAAAATATAGTTATTAGTGATAAAATGTACGTATCATTCAATTATTTGTAAATATCAATTACAGTCTCAGGACCGAAGTTACTATACCGTATAGACATATATAGATAACGGCTTATATATCATTATGTAGAAAAAAAAAACGTATTTTTGTTTTTTCTACCGTAAATGTTGCTGAAAGTTTGTTACCGTGAATTTTAGCGAGCGTATCTATTGAGTGAGAATTGAATAAAGAATTATCGGCTTCATATTTAAAATCAAGGAAATTAACTCTTTTTATAGATTTTAAAGGCTAATCCTTTTGAATTAGTTTTAAATAATTTTACTCGTGATTCAGAAGTTTTTTTGAACAAAATAAAATTAGTAGTAATAATAATAGTAACATTTATAGGATATAGTATTTCATCTTTGCCATCGATGACCGCAAAACAAAAAGTGTAACTAATATTAATAAAGCTTTCTGTTAACATATACAAATATATATTTCAATAGAAACTGCCATAAAATATATTTTTCAATAGAAACTGCCATAAGAAGTCCTTACAAATGTTAGTTTACTTATTTTAAATATATTTTATCATTTGAGGCAATATCTCCATGATAAAAATAAATCTAAACATGGGAAATGTATCATTAATATATTTACAATCAAATAAATCTAAAATATACTGATAATTTTAAGTTTCAATAAGCTGCTTTTATATGCATCAGGTATTTTATTACTGGCTGAGGCTTATTGTTTTAATGTTTAAGGTCTTATTGTTGCAGTTGAACATAATTTTTCATACTCAGATAAAGTAAAATAACCCCTAATGAGAGATGATAACGTTCATTTTGCACTGATACATAGTTATAAACAAAGAAAGATAAGACTCCAATAAGCTCCGACTTACTTTAAAAAAAAAAAAGGATTTAAATAACGAGACTTTGGCGCACGAAATTTTGTTTGCTAACAAATTATTGTATTGTTTAATTTTTGAGCAATAAATTATTATTATTATGCCCATTGAAATCCTTTGCCTTAAATTTGCGGAAATACTATGATCCCAATCAGTCTAGTCCGACCAGTGTCCCGGCTAACGCTTTCTCTACCGACGACGTTTCTGTGCATCTTGCTGAATTGTTTAAAAAATTTCGAAGTGGAACTACCATTTGCAGTTTTATTAAAATATATATTGGCCCAATTCGTTATATATAAACATTTTATTTTGTTTTAAAAATAACATGTCGTTCTTAAAAGGGCTACGCAGACTTGCACAATATATTTTACAAAGGTATATTCTATTTTTATTTATTATTTATTCTGCATATAAGGCCGTGAAGTGTTGTTAAAATAAAAAGGTTTTGTTTTTTTTTAAAGAATATCGGACAATCAACGGGGCGGCGAAGTCGTGCTTAGGAGACAGGCGCGGGTTGATCAGATGCAGTGGGAGCTGTGGCGTAGACGCAGCTTCCGGTCGTCATTTAGTCCAATAAGTCTATTGGCGCCTCCTTCGAAACCAGTCCCCATCCCGGGCCCTCCGTCACGGAGGCACGAAAAAGCAATAATTAAAAATTGGAGGGGTCGCTACTAAAATAAGATGAAGTTCCTTAAGGGTTTATGCAGATTTACTTTATATGGTTTTAAAAGGTAAATCCTTTTTTACTTATAATTTATTCTATATATAATATGGCCGTAAAATGGTGTAAAAATAATAAATTCTTGTTTTTCTTTAAGAATCTTAGACGAGGGACGGTGCGGGAAAGTGGTGCCTCGGAGACAGGCGCGGGTTGAGCGGATACAGTGAGAGCCGTGGCGTCGACGTAGCTTTCAGTCGTCATCCAGCCCAATAAGACTATTGGCAACGCCTTCGAAATCAGACCCCATTCTCGGCCCACCGTCATGAAGGCAAGAGAAAGTCATTGTCCAAAAATTGGTGGTGTTGTAACTAATATGTTACTTTCGCCATAATAAAATGAAAAATAAATACACAAAATATATGATTAATGTTCAGAAAAACAATGGTTTTATTTGTTTAATACGAATCTACAAATTATTCAAGAAAAAAAAAATGTCAACGTTTATGAAAGGTTTTCATATAAAGAAAGAATCATTGCGAGCGTAAAGATCCATATAAAAAATATTTATTTATCTATGAAATCGAAATCATGAATTAAAAAGTCCTGATTTCTAGTACGTTTACAATAAACAAACATTTAGTACATTTTATCTGTATATATACTTAAACATATGTTAAATATAGGCATAGTTCTAAAAAATCGAAGTATTTATGAAAAATTATAATTACTCTTACTGACGTAAATGCGTCTCTTGTTAAAGTAATAAATAAGAACCGACTCTTTTTGAAAATATAGTTATTAGTGATAAAATGTACGTATCATTCAATTATTTGTAAATATCAATTACAGTCTCAGGACCGAAGTTACTATACCGTATAGACATATATAGATAACGGCTTATATATCATTATGTAGAAAAAAAAAACGTATTTTTGTTTTTCTACCGTAAATGTTGCTGAAAGTTTGTTACCGTGAATTTTAGCGAGCGTATCTATTGAGTGAGAATTGAATAAAGAATTATCGGCTTCATATTTAAAATCAAGGAAATTAACTCTTTTTATAGATTTTAAAGGCTAATCCTTTTGAATTAGTTTTAAATAATTTTACTCGTGATTCAGAAGTTTTTTTGAACAAAATAAAATTAGTAGTAATAATAATAGTAACATTTATAGGATATAGTATTTCATCTTTGCCATCGATGACCGCAAAACAAAAAGTGTAACTAATATTAATAAAGCTTTCTGTTAACATATACAAATATATATTTCAATAGAAACTGCCATAAAATATATTTTTCAATAGAAACTGCCATAAGAAGTCCTTACAAATGTTAGTTTACTTATTTTAAATATATTTTATCATTTGAGGCAATATCTCCATGATAAAAATAAATCTAAACATGGGAAATGTATCATTAATATATTTACAATCAAATAAATCTAAAATATACTGATAATTTTAAGTTTCAATAAGCTGCTTTTATATGCATCAGGTATTTTATTACTGGCTGAGGCTTATTGTTTTAATGTTTAAGGTCTTATTGTTGCAGTTGAACATAATTTTTCATACTCAGATAAAGTAAAATAACCCCTAATGAGAGATGATAACGTTCATTTTGCACTGATACATAGTTATAAACAAAGAAAGATAAGACTCCAATAAGCTCCGACTTACTTTAAAAAAAAAAAAGGATTTAAATAACGAGACTTTGGCGCACGAAATTTTGTTTGCTAACAAATTATTGTATTGTTTAATTTTTGAGCAATAAATTATTATTATTATGCCCATTGAAATCCTTTGCCTTAAATTTGCGGAAATACTATGATCCCAATCAGTCTAGTCCGACCAGTGTCCCGGCTAACGCTTTCTCTACCGACGACGTTTCTGTGCATCTTGCTGAATTGTTTAAAAAATTTCGAAGTGGAACTACCATTTGCAGTTTTATTAAAATATATATTGGCCCAATTCGTTATATATAAACATTTCATTTTGTTTTAAAAATAACATGTCGTTCTTAAAAGGGCTACGCAGACTTGCACAATATATTTTACAAAGGTATATTCTATTTTTATTTATTATTTATTCTGCATATAAGGCCGTGAAGTGTTGTTAAAATAAAAAGGTTTTGTTTTTTTTTAAAGAATATCGGACAATCAACGGGGCGGCGAAGTCGTGCTTAGGAGACAGGCGCGGGTTGATCAGATGCAGTGGGAGCTGTGGCGTAGACGCAGCTTCCGGTCGTCATTTAGTCCAATAAGTCTATTGGCGCCTCCTTCGAAACCAGTCCCCATCCCGGGCCCTCCGTCATGGAGGCACGAAAAAGCAATAATTAAAAATTGGAGGGGTCGCTACTAAAATAAGATGAAGTTCCTTAAGGGTTTATGCAGATTTGCTTTATATGGTTTTAAAAGGTAAATCCTTTTTTACTTATAATTTATTCTATATATAATATGGCCGTAAAATGGTGTAAAAATAATAAATTCTTGTTTTTCTTTAAGAATCTTAGACGAGGGACGGTGCGGGAAAGTGGTGCCTCGGAGACAGGCGCGGGTTGAGCGGATACAGTGAGAGCCGTGGCGTCGACGTAGCTTTCAGTCGTCATCCAGCCCAATAAGACTATTGGCAACGCCTTCGAAATCAGACCCCATTCTCGGCCCACCGTCATGAAGGCAAGAGAAAGTCATTGTCCAAAAATTGGTGGTGTTGTAACTAATATGTTACTTTCGCCATAATAAAATGAAAAATAAATACACAAAATATATGATTAATGTTCAGAAAAACAATGGTTTTATTTGTTTAATACGAATCTACAAATTATTCAAGAAAAAAAAAATGTCAACGTTTATGAAAGGTTTTCATATAAAGAAAGAATCATTGCGAGCGTAAAGATCCATATAAAAAATATTTATTTATCTATGAAATCGAAATCATGAATTAAAAAGTCCTGATTTCTAGTACGTTTACAATAAACAAACATTTAGTACATTTTATCTGTATATATACTTAAACATATGTTAAATATAGGCATAGTTCTAAAAAATCGAAGTATTTATGAAAAATTATAATTACTCTTACTGACGTAAATGCGTCTCTTGTTAAAGTAATAAATAAGAACCGACTCTTTTTGAAAATATAGTTATTAGTGATAAAATGTACGTATCATTCAATTATTTGTAAATATCAATTACAGTCTCAGGACCGAAGTTACTATACCGTATAGACATATATAGATAACGGCTTATATATCATTATGTAGAAAAAAAAAACGTATTTTTGTTTTTTCTACCGTAAATGTTGCTGAAAGTTTGTTACCGTGAATTTTAGCGAGCGTATCTATTGAGTGAGAATTGAATAAAGAATTATCGGCTTCATATTTAAAATCAAGGAAATTAACTCTTTTTATAGATTTTAAAGGCTAATCCTTTTGAATTAGTTTTAAATAATTTTACTCGTGATTCAGAAGTTTTTTTGAACAAAATAAAATTAGTAGTAATAATAATAGTAACATTTATAGGATATAGTATTTCATCTTTGCCATCGATGACCGCAAAACAAAAAGTGTAACTAATATTAATAAAGCTTTCTGTTAACATATACAAATATATATTTCAATAGAAACTGCCATAAAATATATTTTTCAATAGAAACTGCCATAAGAAGTCCTTACAAATGTTAGTTTACTTATTTTAAATATATTTTATCATTTGAGGCAATATCTCCATGATAAAAATAAATCTAAACATGGGAAATGTATCATTAATATATTTACAATCAAATAAATCTAAAATATACTGATAATTTTAAGTTTCAATAAGCTGCTTTTATATGCATCAGGTATTTTATTACTGGCTGAGGCTTATTGTTTTAATGTTTAAGGTCTTATTGTTGCAGTTGAACATAATTTTTCATACTCAGATAAAGTAAAATAACCCCTAATGAGAGATGATAACGTTCATTTTGCACTGATACATAGTTATAAACAAAGAAAGATAAGACTCCAATAAGCTCCGACTTACTTTAAAAAAAAAAAGGATTTAAATAACGAGACTTTGGCGCACGAAATTTTGTTTGCTAACAAATTATTGTATTGTTTAATTTTTGAGCAATAAATTATTATTATTATGCTCATTGAAATCCTTTGCCTTAAATTTGCGGAAATACTATGATCCCAATCAGTCTAGTCCGACCAGTGTCCCGGCTAACGCTTTCTCTACCGACGACGTTTCTGTGCATCTTGCTGAATTGTTTAAAAAATTTCGAAGTGGAACTACCATTTGCAGTTTTATTAAAATATATATTGGCCCAATTCGTTATATATAAACATTTTATTTTCTTTTAAAAATAACATGTCGTTCTTAAAAGGGCTACGCAGACTTGCACAATATATTTTACAAAGGTATATTCTATTTTTATTTATTATTTATTCTGCATATAAGGCCGTGAAGTGTTGTTAAAATAAAAAGGTTTTGTTTTTTTTTAAAGAATATCGGACAATCAACGGGGCGGCGAAGTCGTGCTTAGGAGACAGGCGCGGGTTGATCAGATGCAGTGGGAGCTGTGGCGTAGACGCAGCTTCCGGTCGTCATTTAGTCCAATAAGTCTATTGGCGCCTCCTTCGAAACCAGTCCCCATCCCGGGCCCTCCGTCATGGAGGCACGAAAAAGCAATAATTAAAAATTGGAGGGGTCGCTACTAAAATAAGATGAAGTTCCTTAAGGGTTTATGCAGATTTGCTTTATATGGTTTTAAAAGGTAAATCCTTTTTTACTTATAATTTATTCTATATATAATATGGCCGTAAAATGGTGTAAAAATAATAAATTCTTGTTTTTCTTTAAGAATCTTAGACGAGGGACGGTGCGGGAAAGTGGTGCCTCGGAGACAGGCGCGGGTTGAGCGGATACAGTGAGAGCCGTGGCGTCGACGTAGCTTTCAGTCGTCATCCAGCCCAATAAGACTATTGGCAACGCCTTCGAAATCAGACCCCATTCTCGGCCCACCGTCATGAAGGCAAGAGAAAGTCATTGTTCAAAAATTGGTGGTGTTGTAACTAATATGTTACTTTCGCCATAATAAAATGAAAAATAAATACACAAAATATATGATTAATGTTCAGAAAAACAATGGTTTTATTTGTTTAATACGAATCTACAAATTATTCAAGAAAAAAAAAAATGTCAACGTTTATGAAAGGTTTTCATATAAAGAAAGAATCATTGCGAGCGTAAAGATCCATATAAAAAATATTTATTTATCTATGAAATCGAAATCATGAATTAAAAAGTCCTGATTTCTAGTACGTTTACAATAAACAAACATTTAGTACATTTTATCTGTATATATACTTAAACATATGTTAAATATAGGCATAGTTCTAAAAAATCGAAGTATTTATGAAAAATTATAATTACTCTTACTGACGTAAATGCGTCTCTTGTTAAAGTAATAAATAAGAACCGACTCTTTTTGAAAATATAGTTATTAGTGATAAAATGTACGTATCATTCAATTATTTGTAAATATCAATTACAGTCTCAGGACCGAAGTTACTATACCGTATAGACATATATAGATAACGGCTTATATATCATTATGTAGAAAAAAAAAACGTATTTTTGTTTTTTCTACCGTAAATGTTGCTGAAAGTTTGTTACCGTGAATTTTAGCGAGCGTATCTATTGAGTGAGAATTGAATAAAGAATTATCGGCTTCATATTTAAAATCAAGGAAATTAACTCTTTTTATAGATTTTAAAGGCTAATCCTTTTGAATTAGTTTTAAATAATTTTACTCGTGATTCAGAAGTTTTTTTGAACAAAATAAAATTAGTAGTAATAATAATAGTAACATTTATAGGATATAGTATTTCATCTTTGCCATCGATGACCGCAAAACAAAAAGTGTAACTAATATTAATAAAGCTTTCTGTTAACATATACAAATATATATTTCAATAGAAACTGCCATAAAATATATTTTTCAATAGAAACTGCCATAAGAAGTCCTTACAAATGTTAGTTTACTTATTTTAAATATATTTTATCATTTGAGGCAATATCTCCATGATAAAAATAAATCTAAACATGGGAAATGTATCATTAATATATTTACAATCAAATAAATCTAAAATATACTGATAATTTTAAGTTTCAATAAGCTGCTTTTATATGCATCAGGTATTTTATTACTGGCTGAGGCTTATTGTTTTAATGTTTAAGGTCTTATTGTTGCAGTTGAACATAATTTTTCATACTCAGATAAAGTAAAATAACCCCTAATGAGAGATGATAACGTTCATTTTGCACTGATACATAGTTATAAACAAAGAAAGATAAGACTCCAATAAGCTCCGACTTACTTTAAAAAAAAAAAAGGATTTAAATAACGAGACTTTGGCGCACGAAATTTTGTTTGCTAACAAATTATTGTATTGTTTAATTTTTGAGCAATAAATTATTATTATTATGCCCATTGAAATCCTTTGCCTTAAATTTGCGGAAATACTATGATCCCAATCAGTCTAGTCCGACCAGTGTCCCGGCTAACGCTTTCTCTACCGACGACGTTTCTGTGCATCTTGCTGAATTGTTTAAAAAATTTCGAAGTGGAACTACCATTTGCAGTTTTATTAAAATATATATTGGCCCAATTCGTTATATATAAACATTTTATTTTGTTTTAAAAATAACATGTCGTTCTTAAAAGGGCTACGCAGACTTGCACAATATATTTTACAAAGGTATATTCTATTTTTATTTATTATTTATTCTGCATATAAGGCCGTGAAGTGTTGTTAAAATAAAAAGGTTTTGTTTTTTTTTAAAGAATATCGGACAATCAACGGGGCGGCGAAGTCGTGCTTAGGAGACAGGCGCGGGTTGATCAGATGCAGTGGGAGCTGTGGCGTAGACGCAGCTTCCGGTCGTCATTTAGTCCAATAAGTCTATTGGCGCCTCCTTCGAAACCAGTCCCCATCCCGGGCCCTCCGTCACGGAGGCACGAAAAAGCAATAATTAAAAATTGGAGGGGTCGCTACTAAAATAAGATGAAGTTCCTTAAGGGTTTATGCAGATTTACTTTATATGGTTTTAAAAGGTAAATCCTTTTTTACTTATAATTTATTCTATATATAATATGGCCGTAAAATGGTGTAAAAATAATAAATTCTTGTTTTTCTTTAAGAATCTTAGACGAGGGACGGTGCGGGAAAGTGGTGCCTCGGAGACAGGCGCGGGTTGAGCGGATACAGTGAGAGCCGTGGCGTCGACGTAGCTTTCAGTCGTCATCCAGCCCAATAAGACTATTGGCAACGCCTTCGAAATCAGACCCCATTCTCGGCCCACCGTCATGAAGGCAAGAGAAAGTCATTGTCCAAAAATTGGTGGTGTTGTAACTAATATGTTACTTTCGCCATAATAAAATGAAAAATAAATACACAAAATATATGATTAATGTTCAGAAAAACAATGGTTTTATTTGTTTAATACGAATCTACAAATTATTCAAGAAAAAAAAAATGTCAACGTTTATGAAAGGTTTTCATATAAAGAAAGAATCATTGCGAGCGTAAAGATCCATATAAAAAATATTTATTTATCTATGAAATCGAAATCATGAATTAAAAAGTCCTGATTTCTAGTACGTTTACAATAAACAAACATTTAGTACATTTTATCTGTATATATACTTAAACATATGTTAAATATAGGCATAGTTCTAAAAAATCGAAGTATTTATGAAAAATTATAATTACTCTTACTGACGTAAATGCGTCTCTTGTTAAAGTAATAAATAAGAACCGACTCTTTTTGAAAATATAGTTATTAGTGATAAAATGTACGTATCATTCAATTATTTGTAAATATCAATTACAGTCTCAGGACCGAAGTTACTATACCGTATAGACATATATAGATAACGGCTTATATATCATTATGTAGAAAAAAAAAACGTATTTTTGTTTTTTCTACCGTAAATGTTGCTGAAAGTTTGTTACCGTGAATTTTAGCGAGCGTATCTATTGAGTGAGAATTGAATAAAGAATTATCGGCTTCATATTTAAAATCAAGGAAATTAACTCTTTTTATAGATTTTAAAGGCTAATCCTTTTGAATTAGTTTTAAATAATTTTACTCGTGATTCAGAAGTTTTTTTGAACAAAATAAAATTAGTAGTAATAATAATAGTAACATTTATAGGATATAGTATTTCATCTTTGCCATCGATGACCGCAAAACAAAAAGTGTAACTAATATTAATAAAGCTTTTTGTTAACATATACAAATATATATTTCAATAGAAACTGCCATAAAATATATTTTTCAATAGAAATTGCCATAAGAAGTACTTACAAATGTTAGTTTACTTATTTTAAATATATTTTATCATTTGAGGCAATATCTCCATGATAAAAATAAATCTAAACATGGGAAATGTATCATTAATATATTTACAATCAAATAAATCTAAAATATACTGATAATTTTAAGTTTCAATAAGCTGCTTTTATCTGCATCAGGTATTTTATTACTGGCTGAGGCTTATTGTTTTAATGTTTAAGGTCTTATTGTTGCAGTTGAACATAATTTTTCATACTCAGATAAAGTAAAATAACCCCTAATGAGAGATGATAACGTTCATTTTGCACTGATACATAGTTATAAACAAAGAAAGATAAGACTCCAATAAGCTCCGACTTACTTTAAAAAAAAAAAAGGATTTAAATAACGAGACTTTGGCGCACGAAATTTTGTTTGCTAACAAATTATTGTATTGTTTAATTTTTGAGCAATAAATTATTATTATTATGCCCATTGAAATCCTTTGCCTTAAATTTGCGGAAATACTATGATCCCAATCAGTCTAGTCCGACCATTGTCCCGGCTAACGCTTTCTCTACCGACGACGTTTCTGTGCATCTTGCTGAATTGTTTAAAAAATTTCGAAGTGGAACTACCATTTGCAGTTTTATTAAAATATATATTGGCCCAATTCGTTATATATAAACATTTCATTTTGTTTTAAAAATAACATGTCGTTCTTAAAAGGGCTACGCAGACTTGCACAATATATTTTACAAAGGTATATTCTATTTTTATTTATTATTTATTCTGCATATAAGGCCGTGAAGTGTTGTTAAAATAAAAAGGTTTTGTTTTTTTTTAAAGAATATCGGACAATCAACGGGGCGGCGAAGTCGTGCTTAGGAGACAGGCGCGGGTTGATCAGATGCAGTGGGAGCTGTGGCGTAGACGCAGCTTCCGGTCGTCATTTAGTCCAATAAGTCTATTGGCGCCTCCTTCGAAACCAGTCCCCATCCCGGGCCCTCCGTCATGGAGGCACGAAAAAGCAATAATTAAAAATTGGAGGGGTCGCTACTAAAATAAGATGAAGTTCCTTAAGGGTTTATGCAGATTTGCTTTATATGGTTTTAAAAGGTAAATCCTTTTTTACTTATAATTTATTCTATATATAATATGGCCGTAAAATGGTGTAAAAATAATAAATTCTTGTTTTTCTTTAAGAATCTTAGACGAGGGACGGTGCGGGAAAGTGGTGCCTCGGAGACAGGCGCGGGTTGAGCGGATACAGTGAGAGCCGTGGCGTCGACGTAGCTTTCAGTCGTCATCCAGCCCAATAAGACTATTGGCAACGCCTTCGAAATCAGACCCCATTCTCGGCCCACCGTCATGAAGGCAAGAGAAAGTCATTGTCCAAAAATTGGTGGTGTTGTAACTAATATGTTACTTTCGCCATAATAAAATGAAAAATAAATACACAAAATATATGATTAATGTTCAGAAAAACAATGGTTTTATTTGTTTAATACGAATCTACAAATTATTCAAGAAAAAAAAAATGTCAACGTTTATGAAAGGTTTTCATATAAAGAAAGAATCATTGCGAGCGTAAAGATCCATATAAAAAATATTTATTTATCTATGAAATCGAAATCATGAATTAAAAAGTCCTGATTTCTAGTACGTTTACAATAAACAAACATTTAGTACATTTTATCTGTATATATACTTAAACATATGTTAAATATAGGCATAGTTCTAAAAAATCGAAGTATTTATGAAAAATTATAATTACTCTTACTGACGTAAATGCGTCTCTTGTTAAAGTAATAAATAAGAACCGACTCTTTTTGAAAATATAGTTATTAGTGATAAAATGTACGTATCATTCAATTATTTGTAAATATCAATTACAGTCTCAGGACCGAAGTTACTATACCGTATAGACATATATAGATAACGGCTTATATATCATTATGTAGAAAAAAAAAACGTATTTTTGTTTTTTCTACCGTAAATGTTGCTGAAAGTTTGTTACCGTGAATTTTAGCGAGCGTATCTATTGAGTGAGAATTGAATAAAGAATTATCGGCTTCATATTTAAAATCAAGGAAATTAACTCTTTTTATAGATTTTAAAGGCTAATCCTTTTGAATTAGTTTTAAATAATTTTACTCGTGATTCAGAAGTTTTTTTGAACAAAATAAAATTAGTAGTAATAATAATAGTAACATTTATAGGATATAGTATTTCATCTTTGCCATCGATGACCGCAAAACAAAAAGTATAACTAATATTAATAAAGCTTTTTGTTAACATATACAAATATATATTTCAATAGAAACTGCCATAAAATATATTTTTCAATAGAAATTGCCATAAGAAGTACTTACAAATGTTAGTTTACTTATTTTAAATATATTTTATCATTTGAGGCAATATCTCCATGATAAAAATAAATCTAAACATGGGAAATGTATCATTAATATATTTACAATCAAATAAATCTAAAATATACTGATAATTTTAAGTTTCAATAAGCTGCTTTTATCTGCATCAGGTATTTTATTACTGGCTGAGGCTTATTGTTTTAATGTTTAAGGTCTTATTGTTGCAGTTGAACATAATTTTTCATACTCAGATAAAGTAAAATAACCCCTAATGAGAGATGCTAACGTTCATTTTGCACTGATACATAGTTATAAACAAAGAAAGATAAGACTCCAATAAGCACCGACTTACTTTTTAAAAAAAAAAAAAGGATTTAAATAACAGACTTTGGCGCACGAAATTTTATTTGCTAATAAAATATTGTATTGTTTAATTTTTGAGCAATAAATTATTATTATTATGCCCATTGAAATCCTTTGCCTTAAATTTGCGGAAATACTATGATCCCAATCAGTCTAGTCCGACCAGTGTCCCGGCTAACGCTTTCTCTACCGACGACGTTTCTGTGCATCTTGCTGAATTGTTTAAAAAATTTCGAAGTGGAACTACCATTTGCAGTTTTATTAAAATATATATTGGCCCAATTCGTTATATATAAACATTTTATTTTGTTTTAAAAATAACATGTCGTTCTTAAAAGGGCTACGCAGACTTGCACAATATATTTTACAAAGGTATATTCTATTTTTATTTATTATTTATTCTGCATATAAGGCTGTGAAGTGTTGTTAAAATAAAAAGGTTTTGTTTTTTTTTTAAAGAATATCGGACAATCAACGGGGCGGCGAAGTCGTGCTTAGGAGACAGGCGCGGGTTGATCAGATGCAGTGGGAGCTGTGGCGTAGACGCAGCTTCCGGTCGTCATTTAGTCCAATAAGTCTATTGGCGCCTCCTTCGAAACCAGTCCCCATCCCGGGCCCTCCGTCACGGAGGCACGAAAAAGCAATAATTAAAAATTGGAGGGGTCGCTACTAAAATAAGATGAAGTTCCTTAAGGGTTTATGCAGATTTGCTTTATATGGTTTTAAAAGGTAAATCCTTTTTTACTTATAATTTATTCTATATATAATATGGCCGTAAAATGGTGTAAAAATAATAAATTCTTGTTTTTTCTTTAAGAATCTTAGACGAGGGACGGTGCGGGAAAGTGGTGCCTCGGAGACAGGCGCGGGTTGAGCGGATATAGTGAGTGCTGTGGCGTCGACGCAGCTTTCAGTCTTCATCCAGTTCAATAAGAATATTGGCAACGTCTTCGAAACCAGACCCCATTCTCGGCCCACCGTCATGGAGGCACGAGAAGGTCATTGTCCAAAAATTGGTGGTGTTGTAACTAATATGTTACTTTCGCCATAATAAAATGTAAAATAAATAAACAAAATATATGATTAATGTTCAGAAAAACAATGGTTTTATTTGTTTAATACGAATCTACAAATTATTCAAGAAAAAAAAAAAATTAACGTTTATGAAAGGTTTTCATATAAAGAAAGAATCATTGCGAGCGTAAAGATCCATATAAAAAATATTTATTTATCTATGAAATCGAAATCATGAATTAAAAAGTCCTGATTTCTAGTACGTTTACAATAAACAAACATTTAGTACATTTTATCTGTATATATACTTAAACATATGTTAAATATAGGCATAGTTCTAAAAAATCGAAGTATTTATGAAAAATTATAATTACTCTTACTGACGTAAATGCGTCTCTTGTTAAAGTAATAAATAAGAACCGACTCTTTTTGAAAATATAGTTATTAGTGATAAAATGTACGTATCATTCAATTATTTGTAAATATCAATTACAGTCTCAGGACCGAAGTTACTATACCGTATAGACATATATAGATAACGGCTTATATATCATTATGTAGAAAAAAAAAACGTATTTTTGTTTTTTCTACCGTAAATGTTGCTGAAAGTTTGTTACCGTGAATTTTAGCGAGCGTATCTATTGAGTGAGAATTGAATAAAGAATTATCGGCTTCATATTTAAAATCAAGGAAATTAACTCTTTTTATAGATTTTAAAGGCTAATCCTTTTGAATTAGTTTTAAATAATTTTACTCGTGATTCAGAAGTTTTTTTGAACAAAATAAAATTAGTAGTAATAATAATAGTAACATTTATAGGATATAGTATTTCATCTTTGCCAACGATGGCCGCAAAACAAAAAGTATAACTAATATCAGCGATTTACGGATTAAATATAAATAAATACATATAGAAACTGCCATAAAAACACATATCTTTGTGGCTCGATTTCTTAGAAATTTAAAAAAATTACTTATTTTAAATATCTTTTATCATTTGAGGCAATATAGGTATTTCCATGATAAAAATAAATCTAAACACAGAAAATGTATCATTAATATATTTACAATCAAATAAATCTAAAATATAATGATAATTTTAAGTTTCAATAAGCTGCTTTTATCTGCATCAGGTATTTTATTACTGGCTGAGGCTTATTGTTTTAAAGTTTAAGGTTTTATTGTTGCAGTTGAACATAATTTTTCATACTCAGATAAAGTAAAATAATCTCTAATGAAAGAAGATAACGTTCATTTTGCACTGATACATAGTTATAAACAAAGAAAGATAAGACTCCAATAAGCACCGACTTACTTTTTAGAAAAAAAAAGGATTTAAATAACAGGCTTTGGCGCACGAAATTCTATTTGCTAATAAAATATTGTATTGTTTAATTTTTGAGCAATAAATTATTATTATTATGCCCATTGAAATCCTTTGCCTTAAATTTGCGGAAATACTATGATCCCAATCAGTCTAGTCCGACCAGTGTCCCGGCTAACGCTTTCTCTACCGACGACGTTTCTGTGCATCTTGCTGAATTGTTTAAAAAATTTCGAAGTGGAACTACCATTTGCAGTTTTATTAAAATATATATTGGCCCAATTCGTTATATATAAACATTTTATTTTGTTTTAAAAATAACATGTCGTTCTTAAAAGGGCTACGCAGACTTGCACAATATATTTTACAAAGGTATATTCTATTTTTATTTATTATTTATTCTGCATATAAGGCCGTGAAGTGTTGTTAAAATAAAAAGGTTTTGTTTTTTTTTAAAGAATATCGGACAATCAACGGGGCGGCGAAGTCGTGCTTAGGAGACAGGCGCGGGTTGATCAGATGCAGTGGGAGCTGTGGCGTAGACGCAGCTTCCGGTCGTCATTTAGTCCAATAAGTCTATTGGCGCCTCCTTCGAAACCAGTCCCCATCCCGGGCCCTCCGTCATGGAGGCACGAAAAAGCAACAATTAAAAAATGGAGGGATCGTCACTAAAAGAAGATGACGTTCCTTAAGGGTTTATGCAGATTTGCTTAATATGCTTTGAAAAGGTAAATATTTTTTTATTTATTATTTATTCTATATATAATAAGGCCGTAAAATGGTTTAAGAATAATAAATTCTTGTTTTTTTCTTTAAGAATCTTAGTCGAGGGACGGGGCGGGAAAGTGGTGCCTCGGAGACCGGCGCGGGTTGAGCGGATACTACTTGGCAACGCCTTCGAAACCAGACCCCATTCCCGGTCCACCGTCATGGAGACACGAGAAAGTCACTGTCCAATAATTGGTGGGGTTGTAACTAATATGTTACATTCGCCATAATAAAATGTAAAATAAATCCACAAGATATACGATTCATGTTCAGAATAATATTGGTTTTATTTGTTTAATGCGAATCTACAAATTATTTATGGAATAAAAATTTTAAACCTTTATGAAAGGTTTTCATATAAAGAATCTTTGCGAGCGTAAAAGATCCAAAAAAATAATAATTTATTTATCTATGAAATCGAAATCATGAATTAAAAAGTCCTGATTTCTAGAACGTTAACCAAATTAACTCTTTGTATAGATTTGAAAGGCTAACTCTTTTGAATCAGTTTTAAAATAATATATGTTACGATTGTTTCTTCATTAGGAATGACGAAAATACATCGCCAAGCAAATGGGTTCTGGAACTGATTACGGGACCGACCGAAAGAGTTCCCATAGGTTTAATCCTAGGCGTCTTATTGTTCGCATGGTGATGAACCTCCGTAGGGGTCTACGTCAAACATTGTACCGTGGTATCTGAATTGCAGTAGGCTCTGCCTAAATAATATAAAACAACTTTATTTTTATCTGTGTAGATAATGTTATTCCTCTTTCATCCAAAATATTTCGTAGTAGTATATTGATGATAATATTAAAAAATAATGTATCAAATTTATTATTTTTTAGTCAAATTAGTAACTTACTAGAATTTTCTTATTATTTTCTTATTGTTTTATTGTTTACTACTATTTTTGCAATACATTACCGACTTTTATATAGAATAAAAAATAAATGAAAACAAAATTTGCCTTTTATAAAATATATTCAGCAAATCTGCGTAAACCCTTTAAGAACTTCGTTTTATTTGGAACTATATACAAAACAAAATATTACGGCAATAATAATTACTGTATTAATTTTGCTCATAAAATAGAATAAAAACATAACGCCATAAAACGGGTACTTATAGTGACATAGACAGTAACCGAAATTGAATAAAATATTAAAGTAATATATATTAGTTATAACACTAAAATATTGTTGTAAAATACTTTAAAAACCTAAAAATAATATTTAGTATTAACACATATTTTGTTTCAATGGAATTAAGGAGTTATGTAAACGATTTAATTTCACATGACCAACATGTGAAATTACTACATTATAGTTAAATATGTGGGCCATAATACAATATACTCATGTAATACATACATATACGAGTGCATATAAATAATAGCTGATACATTCTTTTTAAATTGTTTTACAAGAAAACGTTTCAAAGACATCCAGGGAATAAATCTATCATTTCCAAATATTGAATGTAGACGCGTGAACAACGCGGAGATATATCATTTTCTTTTATACATTAGCCGAGCTGAGCTGTTTCTTGTATGAGATATATTAATATTTTAGTAGAGATAAAAATGGTCCTTTTTTATTATGTTCTTCAATTGATCTGTGTCATTAGTTATTTATGAAAACTTAAGAAAGTCTTTGTTTCTATTATTATTGTTATCAACCGCATCAATAGTGGCTTCAACTACTTCACTTAAATCAACTTGTAACGTATCTAAACTTAGGAGCGTACCTTGTAACGTGCAGTACAGTACAGTAATTAAGAGAGAGAGAATCTCTACATAATAAGTATAGAATACATTTACATTAAAAATTTCGATGTTATTTATATTCTATCGAGAATTATAATAACAATACTAAATAGCTTTATCAATAACTTATTTTTCCCTGCTTGCATCAAAGTATCAAATTATTCTTATTTTATTTGACGACATGAACTAACGAAGTTGGCACTGAGATACTTAACTAAAGAACTTCCTTCATAATTGCATCATATTAATCAAACATAAAAATGTCTTTAACATCTAACGAGATCCATTATAAATTCTAAGATAGTTTTATTTTAAGGTTGCTGTATCACTCCAATTATAACATTTTTAAGTGATAGGAAAAAGGGGCCTTATGTGTTTAAATTGAAAAAGAAATATTCGGAACCCATACTAGCATTTACTCATGATCTAGCATTCGTGATACATAATAAAAACAATGTAAGGTATTTTTGAAATGAATTAGATTATTTCTATACGTGGTCTGATGGATTGAGAGGCTGCGGATGTAAACCCACCTTCTTCTACCCAGTTTTCCCCGACGGAGCGGATCAGCGATAGAGGCTAGCTCAGTGACCTGCTTCGTAACCTCCTTTGCAGTAATCACTTGCTCGCAAAAGACTATTGTGACTCAACGCCTCTCGCTGCCGATCATTGTAGATACAACGCTTGGCTACGAGAGATTACTGCCTACCGAGGCTGCCAGCTCAGTTCGCTGGTGGTCCCAGGCTGCGTACTCCGCCAAGGTGTGACGAGCCGTATTGATAGACACGTCACAGTGTTGGCAGTAGGAGGACGTCTCTGCGTGCGATCCAGTGCGTTTTTGTGAGTCTTCGGAAGTTGCAAAAGTTCGTGGGTGACGGAGATCACATTCCATTTGTGACGGTCTTACTCTTTCATAAAAAAAATCATTGACTTTTTCAACCTTTTTTTCAAATAAGTAAAGTCATAGTTATTCATTTACGTTAATTATCATCGCATGTTTGGTTGGGGTACATTTTTTTTTCTTAAAGAAAAAAACAATTATTTTAATATTAAATATTTTTTTAGTACTAAATTTGAGCAGAAAATATAGGATTTTTTGAATTATATTCAGAAAGTTGGCGTAATTATATATTTTTAATGATTTCTTTGTTGAAAAATTAATAATTATTTTTTGTTTAATGTTTAATTCAATGTCTTTTCAAAGTTACATCATCCGTTTGATAAAGCCTTACCAGGATTGTATTCTTTCAATTTACTCGCATTAGAAATGTTATTTTGCATTAAGTCATTATTTTAAAAGCAACTATCTCAAATAAATATTTTTATTGTAATAACATCATTGTAAATCACATCTTAATAACACACTAAACTTACATAGCCGTGGGCGAGAGATTACAGCGTGCATATGCATGAGCTGACACGTGCAGAGAGGATAATTGCCAGGATATGCTAATATGAAATGCTACGTTGACAGTTTAGAGTATAGAATGTGGAGCAATAGATCTTGCACTTTGGGAATGATTATAAACTGTGTTTGTATATTTTATACTATGAGTATTTAAGGATATTGTGAGTTTGAGTTTCTCATTTCCACACATTATGGTCATTTTTATTTTCTTCGTTTTAATTTTAACATGTTGAGATATTGATTAATTGTAGTAGTTACGAGTTTTTACTCGTACTTTTGTACGAGTATAAAATGTTAAGACACAATACATTTCACGTTTGAATAGCAATAATATTGATTTTTTTAAATTTCTCATAACATAAAACAACTACCTAACAGCAAAGCGATTAAAATTGGTATAGTAATATGAGGAGATATTAATTTTGAAGACAATTTAAATAACAAAATACCTAAATAGAAACATTATCGAAAGCTTAGAAAAAGGCGTCCATAAAATATTCTATTAATTTATGAAATTGTATGAAAACAAAGTCCCGAAGAGGATCTTCTAAAGAGTGTTGTTGTATCTTCTACTTGTAACAAAATCAGGAGAGAAAATTATGTACTTCCGACTGCGGGCTTTCTGAGCTGATGCTATTTTGCTAAAACAAATACTTGACTTTCAAAGAGCTTTCCGAAAGAAAATTTATACAGAACATTGAGGAATTTTAAGTTAACTTGAGTTTTTAATATTAAAAATATCTATTATTTTATAAAACTATTAATGTTGTAGAATACCTCATTACCAAATATTTTTTGCCCAATGTTATTATGGTGTATAGCAAATATATCATACACTTTTAAAATATGTTTGTTATTTTTAGCATAAATATGGCTGTAATTAATAATAAGCTCAAAAACGTTTTCTAAAGGTTTTTGCCACTAAAATTATAATGATGTTATTGAGTTATTAATAAACTCTAAACTAAACTCAACATCAATATCAAATCATACACACTAATTTATCATGTGCAATATTTTATTGATTGAAAATTTTCTGTATTACAGCGTCCTAAATTAAAAACTTAGAGAATCAAACTTCACTTTTTATCATTAGCCATGACTCTTAGTTGCAAATAAGTGACTGAATCTAATTAAAATTAATTCAATTAATTTGATATTAACTATTCATTAAAATTGTGAAGTATAAGGAACTATGAAATTTAAATGTTCATCTCTAAGTGAGCTCTGCATTATTAAAAAGTAGTTCTCATTAATTTATTTTTTATTTGATGTACTGTACTGTAACAGTATTTTAGAATGAATTTTCTTTAAGAGATTTTTATGATTTGATTTGTTTTTTCCCTGATTAAATACAATTTTCATCAATAATGTTAAATCCTAAAATACTGACTTTTAAAACCTATTGCTTTTACAATAAACTTATCAAAATCTTCTTACATGTTTAATGGAATAGACTTTGAATTAGTTATAGGTCGACTAGTCGGGGTTAAAAGTAACTCCTCTATAATTAGGTATTAGTTGAACAAAACGAATTAAGAAAACATTTAACATTAGCAGAAAAAATAAATAAAAAACAATGATCGACTTTTGTAAAGATTTTTGGTATATTTTATTTTGTAGTTTCAAATTACGAACATAACTAAGCATAAAAATTATGGAACAATTCTCTAAACTGATGTCTTTTTAAATGAATATTTGAATTTTTTTAAACTAAAAATACAAATTTTAAACTACACATCTAAAATTTTAGGTTATTAATTTTTGTAATAAAAAATATAGGGACTGCTCACTGCAATGACTGTAACCCATCAGAATGAAATGAAATTCAGCAAATTGCAATGTTGCAATTTTGTGTTCATTTAGCTTAGAATAAGTTGCTTCTTCTCAAATAATTCATCGTACCTAAAATACGAAACAAAATGGCCGAGTCCACAAAATGGAATCTTGCAACTCTGGATTCAATTAATAGCAATCTTCACAACCTTGAACACAGGCCTAGATTTTCAGCCTCTCAATCTTATATAGGATACATTTTGGTCAGTGTGATCAGGGAATTTCACGAATTGATTACCCCCATCCCCCTTCCATTATCGGACGTTTCGACACACGACGAGTATTTATCTTTACGTCATCGACATTCCATGTGCTCAAACGAAGCGAAGCCCTCATCGTTTTTAATTCGCACACCGAAGTACTGAAATTGCTTGCTTGTGTCGGCAATGGTACCTGAATACTATCCAAACTAAATATTTTAAAGCCTTCCATTTCTGGTTGCTATCTTTCAGGTACTCTACAATACAAAAATGGTTACAAGTTAAAATCGATAATACAATAAAAAAAATATATATTGTTTGTAATTGTGATGATATTTAAAAAAATATTATTAATATATTTTTTAACATATTTAAATCCTTATCCAATATAAGAGATATAATAAATTTATGATATTTGCATTACAATTTCTCAAGACAATTGTAATCCAAATATTATTTATTTGTTTTTTTAAGCAAGTAACTGCAAATAAATAAATATTTGCTTTAAAAAGCTAATACTATTTTCTTTTTTATATTATAGTAACACATACTTTAAAAATATATTTTGAGAGACAAAAAAAATATTCAACAATATCAATTCAAATTGTATTTATATATTAATGTATTTATGTATATATTTTATTTTAATATTGTGGTTTTTAAAATTAATATTTTTTTAAGGAAAGAAAATTAAGTTCAAGTAAACGCAAATAAAATGTTTAAATGTTATTTTAAAATATATTCTTTCACTCGTAAATGCATCGTTCGTTATTAGATAGTGTTTCCCAAATAATAAACATTTATTGTTTGGCGGTTAAAATAACGCTTTTTGCGAATACGACCATTTCGTTTTACTTCGACCATATTTTTATATAAGGCAGTACCGTGGGCGTGTGGCGATTTCATAGTTCACTGTGTCTATTTAAAATTAAAATTTTAAGGTTTTATATGATCATATTTCATACAATATTTTACGAATTTTTTTTTTACCTCCGCAATACGAAATATGTACACAAATAATTAGATATAAATGTTATAATAGAATGGTTAAATATTAGTTTAATCATTAAATAATAATTTTTTTAATATTAAATTACAAAAACTTAAAACTATAAAATTTACAAAATAACTATTAAACATTGATAAAACCCTTTCAAATGTATCATACCAAGTATACTTACACAAAGTACAACCAAGTACACATTTTGATCGACTAAGAACTCTTGAACTTTTGAATATGAATAATATTAAACGAATATGAATAATATTAAAATTCATGATACAGACATTTCAGATAATGTTAATTAGACTAGCTCTGACGACGATCGCATTGTTCTCTTCTGCGTTTATCACATAGTTTCAAATCCATGTATTACCTTGAGACCATCTTTCCAGCGTATCCAAAAGATTTTAAATCAGTTCACATTAGGAGCGCTAACCAGACCTACATGTTGACTCGCAGCGCTTGCAAAATCTCGGTATGTGTTAGCATATTGAGCGAAGCGAGCTGCAAACAGCACCAAAGTTGCCACCAGTATAGTTTTAACTTTACACACATCGTTACAGCTTCGCGAAATTTTATGGCATGGTTTACGTAAAGTTATTTTCATTTTGTTATCCATTTTAGTTAGTAAAAGCCGCATTTATATATAAACAGACAAATTCAGGAAAACATGGAAAATATATAATTCTTAATATAATATATATTATATATAATTTATTATTTTACTTTAAAATATGAACAAAAATTAACTTAGTTAAAAATAACTATAATAAATCCCACAATAATCTTAATGCTTATATTATTTATTTCTCTCACTAAAAAGCTACTCTTTCTGAAATTTTATTTCTGCCGTGTGTGAATTGCACAGACGTTTATAATAATATAAGTATTTATAATAAATAATTAATTTTTATTAAACATTTATTTTGAAGTTAATAGCGTCTAAATAATGAAATGTATTACATGTCATACAAATTATTTGCTTGTGTATAATATTATTGTTATCCGTTGCAACTTGCTACATTTTGGTGCCGTAACCTCCAACAGATTAAAATACAGTAGACGCAGCTATGCTTCATAATTTGACCAGAAACTAGTAATTCTTTTAATTTATTATGCAAATGACTCTTTGATTTGGTAACAATAGCATTAAATAATGTAAAAAAGTTACCCTTAGATACTTCAGGTTTTTAAAAATATATTAACTATAATGCCAATTTAAATAAACGTTTTCAGTTTTATTATATTATTTTTATAACGAACATTCGATTTTATATCAAAATAATAGATTTTTGTTTTCCATATGAAATATATGAAAAACCTATTCGCTCGATACTTTTATTATACATGATAGAGAAGTTCTAAAAATAAATTAGTTAATTCCTCGAGGAAAGGTGATCTCATTTTATTTTTAATTTTGTTATTTTCTAAAGAGGTCGTTTAATTTTTAAATACCAACAGAAATTTCATTTGAAACAAATAACAATAACAGTTAATTATTTTTCTATTAGAAAAAAAAATGTACTGGAACTTGACCTTCAAGGAGATTTACAGGTCTTCTTACATCGTCGTCGTCGTCTTACATCATATCAACAAAATGTTTATTCCTTTTTAGTTCACAATGCGGCCCAGATTGTTGGTAAGGTTTTACTTGTTCGGAGTCATTGTACCTTAAGTACAAGAAATCTATACAGAGTAGTTATTGTGGCTGAGTGAAGAATATGAGAGTGAGAGCAGAAGCATAACACTTCCTGCTACTCTTAGCAATTTCTTTTTTATATTTACTTTAATAATTCAATCGAAACTATATATCTTTAAGTATGTATGTATATGTGTATTAGTATTTAGAGGCAACTTTAATTAAGATTTAATTAAAATTTAGCTTATTTATAAAATTTTTCGTTTTATTGTTTTTACCATCTAATTGTTCTTTTTTTTTTTTTACTTTTCCATGGTTTGACTGGTAGGGAATGCTTTGTACCATTAAGTTCGCTTGTTAGTCCCATAAAAATAAATAGTATAAATAAAAAAAAAGTCCGCTTGTTGTACATTTTTTGTTTTTTGGTACGATAAAGATTTAAATAAAGAAATATATCATTAATCACAAAATAAGGTTGAAATATATTAATTTGATTTTGTTCTAAAATCTCTTACACGTTAGTTATTTATCAACTAAATTGGATATTTCTCGTTAACATAGTTCAGGCGTGTTACAATCATGTAAATCCGACAACAGAGGCTGTCTTATCTGATAAAGATCTCTTGCATCAATCAACACGTCAAAGGCTAGTGAATGCCTCTGATACATCGATTATAGTAAAGATGATACAGCATCTGTGATTTGATGTATGCATTATTGAGTTTCTGAAAATTTGTAAGTAAATAAAATGGCGGTTGCTTAAAATTTTTAAATCCAAATTAAAATCCAAAATAGAAACGTTATATGTATTAACAAAAATGATAATTGTATCACTATAAAACTCAAAACATATTACAAAGAAATAAGACATATTTTAACGGATTTAACTTGCGTATAATTTTTGGTTAATTTTTAAGCCGGAATTTCGAATGCTTTGCAGCAATCGTGTTCACGGATAGACGAGATGTATTGTCCATTAGTAAGTTATTTACTGACATCTTGAACACAATTGCTGCAAAACAGTCGAAACGTCCGATTAAAATTGTTCTGTTAAAAATAGTTTTTTTTCAAATGTATTCGTGAAAATCTAAGAAAATACTATAATAATTTAGGGGTAAAATGACATTCCATTTCATCTCCAACGCTCACTGTACTGAGGAAGGATTACTGAGTTTGCACATGCATGGCCCGTGTCGTTTAAGAGAAGGATAATGGCTTGTGTGTATTACTGCTTTACTAAGTACTAAGTATTTCACTCTGAGCACTTAATGTGTACTTAACTCATTTTATTAAGAGTTGTTCACAAAATTGTTTAAATTTTAGGCTAAACTTATAGTTTTTAAGAATCTTATCTTATCTAATATGTTTATGTAATATATAATAAAACTAGGTAATAGAAAGGTAGGAATGACATTTTTGTTTATAATATAGTTAAAATATTTAGTTAGTTTACTTAATAAAAGTTATTATATATAAATAAGTTAGTTAATATAACCATTATAAGACGTTGTCGTGTATTTATATATGTTCCTACGCGACCGAATAAATTAGGATATAGAATTTTTATTTAAATTAATATTAAATACTTTACTAAACCTACACTTATAAACGTGTATTAGCTTTGTCTTGAATATAATAAAAAAATCTTAACATGTATTAATGATAGTGTTATATTTAGTATAGGAACAGCTAAACATTTGTTACTAAAAATATCCAATTGAAATTGTTTCTGTCCATACATCATCATTCTATACAATTTAGGGATTACATAATTTTCCATATCTATATATAGTATTAATAATTTACAAGATCTTATAGAGTTAAAAAACGTATTTAGCACTTTTCTTTAGTTTATATATTAAACGCATCGATCAATACCAAACCGAAGTCAATTGCGTAATCAGGTCACGAGAAAACGGACCCGAAAACAAGGCTAATAATACATAGATACATACACAAATACAGACACACAATTACATATATGTAATGTTTTCTAAGATTTACACGAGTACTACACATTTCAATAAAACTATTTTTCGGATATAACTCGCGTTTATTATTACATTTTTATATTTAACCCGACGTTTCGGATGCTTTGCAGCAAACGTGTTCGCGGTAAGACGAGATGATGGTGTCTGTCTTACATATATGTATTTATATGTGTACATATATGTATTTATAAGATATTTAGAATTACTCAAGACCCCTCAAAACGTAAAGATATTATAAAAAATGCAACGTCGCAAATCGGCGTGATGACAATGACTTCCTTAATCACTTACTGATTGATCATCAGAATTAGATCAGAATTATTAACTGATTGATCTTCCATTTGAATATCGCTTTTAAAATTATTATTCGTACTTATAAATAAAGGATGGTAAATAAAAAAAAGTGTTTTTATTTTGTATTAAAAAATTTTCAATTCATTTATATTTTTCAAAATAATAAGTTTTTGAGAAGAGAAAGAAAAAATACGTAAATAAACGACAAGTGTAAGATAAGACTGGTTCTTTCTTAAAATTTACTCGCAGCTATGTCTCTAATTTGACCTGAATTTAACATGAATTTTGCAACACACATTCGTATGCAACATAGTGTTACTTACGGCACTTAAAAGATTTACATTTGTACAAAAGATCCGATACCATTTCAGAGAAAGTAAATAATTTTTTTTTAAATAAATTAATCAAAGTTAATCATTATCTTATATATATTATATATAGACAGCGGTCTAGGGAAGTTTTAATTAACATTATTTTCCAGTTTACCCGCATGTGATTTTATCTTTCGAGATAAACTCTTTTAGTTTGGATTGTAAAGAACTTCGTTTTGTCTTCTTTTGTACTTGATTGACGTCGTTTTAGCTTCTTATTACAATTGATTCAATCAAAGACTTGTTAGCTTTTTCATTATTTGACAACTCATTAGAATCATTATCATTATATTTCTGTAATGATTTGATTTACGGTTCAACATATATTTCTATTCTGATTATTACTTAAAAATAAATAAAATAATAGTATATATAAATATATATGCCGAAGAAACAAAGCTTTCTGCCACAGATTCTTAAAAAAAAAATATTTATTGCTAAATAGAATCATATATTATATTAAAAAAATATATACTGAAATATTAAAAATTATACTGAAATTAATATATAAAATGATTTAGAAATACGACAAACTCGTACTGAGATTCGAAACAGACTGCAATCGTTAACGCTGACGCAGCATTGCTGTCAGCTACATTGCTTACACAGCATGGTAATAACAAACCCACTCAAAATACTGAAATTTGGGTTAAGAACTGAATAGTTAAGATTACATAACTTCAGAGAGTTATGTAATCTTAACTATTTCTTTAAATCTATGTATAGGAATTTCCGTTTAATGTAACTCTTCTAGATCAATTGTGTCATTGTTACGTCAACTTTTACACAGTTCATTAAAAAGTTGTAAAATTCTTTCTCAAACATTCGTAGAACATTATTTTAACAACATTCTTCGAGATAAATTGAAAGCTTCCGCGAAACTTGTATGAAAAACCATATCTGTCGTCTTGTAGAGGTCAAATAAATTACTATGTAACTTTTAAAAAGTTTTATTAATATAAAAATGAAATGTCAACTTTGGTGCGTAAAAAATTATTGTTGTTCATGACTTGTTATTGAAAAGTAGTTGTATTATGTTATAATAGGTTCAAATGAAGAATGAGTGCGATGAACTTTGTTTAACGCTACATGAAATTCAAGAGGCTACAAGAACGCTAATAGACAACTTTTTGCCACCAAAATTCAAATAAAAATATATAAAACGTATGAGAAATGACATTTTACTTAGTTTTAATTTCCGAGTATTACTTAAGAAAAATCCTATACAAGCCTTGACTGCAACTACGTATTAAAGGACTCACAAATTAGTGCCTTGGCTTAATCTCAGCCCATATATAGACCATAAAACTTATTAAATTTTTATATTTTGAAACAAGTTATAAAATAGAGAATAATGTACTAAACGATAAATAATTTATTAAATTTGCATGTAATATCACTTAAGTATTAATTATTTTATCTAAATCGGAGAGCAATTTGACATTTTTAGTGGATTTCGACAAATGAGTTCAATCAATGTTTCGTAATTTTGTAGGAGGTTGACTTAAAATAAATATGTTAATATTTGTTAACTTAAAACATGAGTCTTTAAGAATATTGAAATCTCACTTAGGAGTTAATTTTTGAATTTGTGTGAATTTACTTTCTTTCTTTTCCAGTAAAATAGAATACTTTGACTTTGAACTTAAAGGAAAATTTTCTCGAACGATAGTTGGAAAATTTTAGTCTTTTAATATTATTAAAAATGAAACATAAATATAATTGATGTAAAAAATAATACAACAACCTAAGAGGCCTTCCCTGTATCAAGCCACATAATCTCGGTCTGTAAAAGTTCACTTCAGTGAATTATAAAATTAATAAGTTATAAAAAATATATATTATGAAATGTTATGTTTAAAAATTCTAAAATATGTTATTTGAATTATTGCCGAGACTTTGAATTCAGTTTCTTTTTAAGGAAAGTCACTTACAGATGATACACGAAAAAAAGTAATGTAGCGGAAAAAATGAACACCATTTGCAGTGATGACTAAGGAGTTTTTTCCTTCTTAACACACCGATTAGACCGAAAATATATAGTGTTAGGAGTTAATGGTATTTGTAAGTGAACGGTTGGAATTTTTTAGCATTAACATCAGTGTCAGTTGATAGATTATTGGCTACCCAAATCCTAAGATTCTTTTGCGTGTGGAAACTCTGCAGATGTGATTAGTCATTGACGGTGTGATTTGTGAATATCGTAACTTTTAGGTGGTAGAGCCTAGCTGCAGTGATCTGACTGCAGCTCGTATTGAGCTGACTCGACCGGGAGACCACCGTCTCACAGAAGATCGACGTGCAGTAACGAAATTCTTTTGATTATGTTCCGTCGGTAAGTGAGAGTTTCCGAAAGTTTTCCGGTTCATCCCAATATCTTCTAGCTAACTTCTACCTGTTGACCGCGTACAACGGAGAGCCCTTCGGATTACGGATACGACATGGGTACCTTCAAAGAAGGCGTTTTTATCTCCAAGGCCAGTAACATTTTTGCTAGTCTTCGGATGTTGCAAGAGTTCGTTGGCGGCGGTCATCAGATTTCATCTGTGACCGTTCATGCTCGTTTGCCCTACTCTTCCATAAAAAAAACTTCCTTAAATTGTTACTTTTTTAAATTAAGAATTTTAAAATGTACTTGTAATCTGAGTCGTGTCATTGAATACTCTTAAAGAAGGCAAGAAACGCAGCTATTATAAGTGGTTCAAGAATATATTGTTGTAAATAAATCGCATATTTGTTTACTGCCCGGTGTAACTATCGATCATCAAAATTATATTTTATGAAAATAATAGTCTGCTTAAATAAATGTCTGCTCACTAAAATAAACTATTTTTGTTTGTGCTTTCGGTTTTAGTGAGTTTATATATTTGTTATATAATATACAGTTAATAACAATACTGGTTCCTATGTTAGTTTTTCTTTCTTTCTTTCTTACTTTCTTTTCTATTTTTATTTATTTTTATGTGTATTATATTGTAGTATATTGTATTACTTACTACAGATGTAAAACTTCAATTGTTAAATACAAAACAACTTAAACTTTTATCTTCTAACAAACACCAAGACTCTTTTCAATTATTTTAATTAGAAATGTTTTCGCATTCGCTCCTGTCTTATCGTCTCACTACTGTTAATTGGGTAACTTTAACTGATCCATTAGCATCCAGGGTTGGCAACATATATAATTTATTTTATTATATTAATAATAAAAAACAAATTTATGTTTTTTAATTATTATAGTAATATAATTATCGAAATCTATTTTTTATAACATATTAAACTCTAAAGTATATTTAATATCTAATTAAAGATAAAATAAGATAAAATTAAACAAATAAGAAAAAAAGGTACAGGTAAATTAAGGTCCAAAATCCATAATAATTCTTTTTTTTTATCATTGTTGTATCGTAAATAACTATTTTATCAGATACTTAATCACTGATCAGATCGTTGATAAGATAATGAACGTTTTAGTCCACAGCCCTACCCTTAATCTGTAACAGTTTAATCTCTCTCTATTCCCGTGAAGATTGCGCTGTTATTATGATCCATATAATCGTATGAACCTCTCATTACGTGTAAGAATAACGTTAACTAGAACATAAATTTTGTTATAACCATTCATGGAAAGAGGATAAATTGTGTGCTTACAGCTGAAAACTATAAATTTATTGTGACATTTGTTTTAAATCATGTAGTAGTATATATTTATAATCTAATCTAATTTTATATATATATTTGTAAAATTAGACTAAGTACTACTCAGTCTAATTTTAGATTTTTCTTATATATGGCCTCAAAAGGGTTTGACTAAAGGGCCTTTACTTCTAAGTTTTTAAAAAGTTTTTTAGTCTAGTTAGGTTCAGGATTTTGATTAAAGTTAAACTACTAGGAACGCCACCAGACCCTCAATTTTGACTCGCTGCGATCGCGAAATCTTGGGTGCCGTTTGCATGTTGAGCGAAGCGAGCCAAAACCCAAGGCTTCGTCTTGGTGTGGGATGTCGTAATTGTAGACCTTACACTTGCGCTAATTTTTTTACATTGAAGTCTATGGGAGTGATGTTTTTTTGGATATTATTCCTCAACGACAATGAGTTTTTTAAAATTTTTTTTTTACAAACCACCACAAACATCAGCATGGTATGTGTGCAAAATTTGAAACCGAACCGTTAAGCCGTTTTAATGGCCAACTTTGTAAAACCAATGCAAATTCTCTCCAGAGGTGCGCTCCGCTCGCTTCGCTCAAAAACAATTAGCTACTTCATGAAACTGTGTCTATACGGTAATTAAATTATATTCTTAATACATACAAGAATAAAAAATACAAGAATATGATTGAATCTAACAAAAAACAATATACCAAAGAACTTCAGATTTAGATCTTTTAAAAACTACTGTTATACTTATATTTTTCTCTTTATAATAATAAAATGGTATAGGATAAATAAAATAGACTTTTTACTTAATGACGCACGATCATAATTGGTTCTTATAATTTAACCTCCACAAGGAATTGATTGCGATGGTTTTAGTTGTTCGTAAATTGTTTACTATATATGGACGTTTGTGAAACAGTGATCACAATAAAAAAAAAACCCGGATGAGTTTTGTTGTGTGGTTCTTCTTAGATCAGGGCGCGATTGGAACCCTCGTTGCTTTAGTTATAAGTTGGACAGTGACTCTACAGAAGGGCTTGTTTCGATATGACATACACAAGTGATCATTGGTATAGATTGAAAGTGGAAAATATAAATAAATATATAAATAACAAGAGATGAGACAATAGACACATTTTTAAAATATTGCAACAAAATCGCCAACATAATAATAAAAGAAAATAAGACCTGAAAATTTTAACTTGGAATAGAAAAAAAAAGACAGGAAATGATTGAAAAATAATACAGAATCGAAAATAACAGAACAGACAGAAGTACATAATTACATTTAATAAATTGTAAATACACAAAACAAAATAGCAACATAAATAAAAAAGAAAAAAGCTGGAAAACTTATTTCTCCTGAACAAAGGCTGCGGCTACCTTCGAAGGAGTATCGTACGAGAAGAATATATATTTATAAATACAGAAACAAAGCAATTAAAAGAAAAGTTCGTATCAGCAAATTTTGTTTATAACTGAACTACTAACAAATAAACTAGTGTATACAAAACAAAAACAATTAGCATATGCATAGCAAAATATCTTGGCACAACTTTGAACATTAAGCAGTGGAAAGCTCAGGTCAAGAAGTGACGAGAAGAATGTGAAATCTGATACAAGAGGTAATTAGTACTGGGAATTTATATTAACTCTGCGCAGGGAATCTATATTAACCAGATTGGGAAGGTAGGAATTTTTAAATGTACTACGCATGTTGTAATTAAATTATTTTTCAATAACTGGCTTTAATAGTTATAACAGGACTTAGTGTAGATTATTTATAAAACAGTATGTATCCAAAAGCAGGTAATTCGTTTTATTCAGGAATAATTGTCATGTCGCATTTTATAGTTTATTTCATTTCTTCAATTTCATGTTTTTTAAAAACCTGTTTGCGAACATGGTAAAATATTACTGAATTCTAAGTGTATGTATGTTACTCGTGAATGAGTACCGCTTGTGGTGAGGTTTCTTGCACGTCGAGTTGAAATATTAATTAACACATCATATGAGGGCAGCCTAATGGACGTGCTTTTCCATCTTGTTAGATGCAACCAGATTTCTTTTATGACCATGATATCTACTTCATGCTAACTCTTACCTGTTACAAATCCATCATGATTCGTTTGCACTGAACCTGGATTTAGGAAATCAATTTCATTTTATTTATTTATTTTATAAAATATTTAATTAAATAAACATAAATAATAAGCAAATAGAAGGAAAATATTCTTTGGCAGCATTTTCAAAGCAATACAATAGCACTTATTCACAATATACAGTATACAATAAATAGCAAAAGAAGCACAAAAGTGTCAAGCATTGTTAAGAGAAAGTATAATTAAAGAAAGACTTATTTTATCCAACATTACGGTACGAGATAAGTAATCCTGGCAAGTGAGGGACAAGGTACAAGCATCGTGCGGGTTAGCGATTTATATTGGTTTTGGGAGTGGCTCGCAATCTCTAGAACTACTACTACTAAAACTCTGATTACTACTAGAAAAATAATCGATATTATAACTATAAATTTTAAAGGATTTTAATGTTAATTAATTATTAATTTTGTGTAAATGTAGTGTATCCTTTACAAAGAACGCAACAAACTTATTTAGTATCTCAAGGGTTCAGTGGTCTATGCACTAGTAGATTGCATTGCGATGTAGTTGCCAACACTTATTCTGGACATCTGTCCTTATCCAACCTCTTACTACAAGATGAATCGTCTATTCCAGTCAAAGTCTGAGTTAGTATCTAATATTAAGGTCATTGCCTTATTATTTAATAGTTTAAAAGCTTTGTAGAATTGTAAATTATATTATAATTTTTATATGAAATATGATTTTAATGTTAGATGTTGTTATTGTATCATTTAAGGTTTTTTAATAGGTATTTATTGAAAATAATAATGTAGCTTGAAATTAAATGAGACAATTGGCTATATTAAAATTAATAAGTTAAAATAGTAAGTTTAGTTAAAATGTTAGTTTATATATAAATAATAATTAATATATAGTTATATAATACAGCACTTATGTTATAGAACGAAAATATACTTACTAATAATTTGTTTTTAACTGAAGTTTGTGTATACTATGATAGACATTCAGATAAATATTAGATAAAATTTAAATAAGTTTTGGTCAAAGTATAGAAAGTGGATTTAAATTAAGGGAACCAGACGATAACTATTATTTGAATACCGATTTATTTATTCAAAATAAAAAATGTAATTTACTAAAATTGATTAGATAGATATCTTTATCATATTATAAAGATGTCAACATTATCAACAACAAAAATTATAATTTATAATACTTATATACAACCCATTATAGATTCTATGTATAAACACACTTATCGTTTTATATATGGAAGCATAAAATTTACGAACAATCCTAATTCACAGTGAGACTATAAAAGCAACAAATATAAATCACCTTTTTTATATTATGGTACTAAGCTGAGCGCTGTGATATCATTTACTCTACACAATGTACATATGCGTAGTCGGAGCCGTGCAAGAGAAGGATAATCGCTGGTATAAATTACAATAAACTGCTTTGGTGACATCACAAAATAACTACCTCAACACTTTGCACATGCTAAAATACAGTGTACTTATTCATATTAGAATGAAAATTACACTCAAGATTTAAACTTTAAAGCTAAGCATGCAGTTTTTAAAAAGGTAGGTCTAGTCATGGGTTTTATAACTAGATAATAATGAGCTGAGAATGTTAAATTATTATGCATTACTAAATAAAAATTACTAAAAACAAAACTTTTAATATCATTTCTTCCCTAGTTCTTGAAATAATATTGAATTGAAATTTTATGTTGTGTATAATATTAAATAACAAAATTCAGTAATATTTTGATTATAAAATGTTGAATATTTGTAATGTATAATTTTTGTATGAAAACTATTAAATATAATTCAACATCCTCCCCCCTTGCCCGCATCATCGTCAACGTGAGTACAGACGGAAAATTATATATAATATTTATTTTTGATACTTTTTTTCATGTAATTTACATATTTATTAGACCATAAGTGGGTTCAGTAGTTTGTATACGAGGGCGTTTTAGGATAGACTGTGATCTTGTTAAATCAATCCGGAATGCTTTATCAACAACACACTAAAAAAACGATGACATTACCCCGCTTATGCTTGATCCTGATAAAATCATTTGCGGATCTATGAGCTGGTGCTATGAGATCGAGGCTATCTACGGAAATGAAATGTAGTAGCGTCAAGATAGCAGTCTTGACGTTAATACATTTTTGCAGATTTAGCAGCAGCTTAGATATTCAGAGTTCTGCTTTAAAATGTTTTGAATCGTAAAATCCTTCAGATGGCAGGTGTTGGGAAAAATGTCGTTTTTATATCATTGATTCTTTTCCGGAATAGAAGAACTTAAATAAAAAACTTACTGAGGTGGTTTTGCATACCTCTGACTTAAAGAAAATATGAGAACACGTTAAAATCACCTTTACATCTCAATAGATTATTGAATTAGTGTGAAAGCATTACTAATGTTGAAGATAGAATGGCTTCACCGATTAGTGGTGTCAATACTACAGAATATTTCTATCCGTTTAATATATATATGAAGAACAAAAAGAGAACATTTAATAATTTTTACTCAGCTGGACTTTCAGGTGCAAAACGACTTGAGTTTAAAAGTGAGAAAAAATGTTTTATTTATATTCCAGTTTGCCCACCTCGATATCATTTATTACTGGCCATAAGAGTGAATTTTATCGAAATAATGAAAGATATTTTTAATAAATATATAATAAAAAATCTCTTGATATGAGCAGGATTCGAAAACGCGACCTCTGGGAAATGCGTTGAACTACCAATTGAGCTACCGTATTGCTACTCGGTTTCATATATTTAGCATTCTATATATTAATCAGGACGATGTTTTACTAGGTTAACATTTCTCTAAATATTTTGTATAATTACTAAAATTTGTTTGAATAAATTATATTATAAATTATAAATTGGGACATTTAATATTTATTGTCTTACGTGTTAATAATATATATTCAACTAACTGTTAACGCTGAATAGCTGAGCCATAATGGCATCATATATACTCGGTGGTACAGGGTTCATATTGTTTTTATGATAAAATAATAATACTGACACTTTTACATTTCACTTTTATGTTGCACAGCTTACAACCTCAATTTTATAACATACACCCACTATAACTAGACTGAATATTTTGTGTTGGAGAAGTGAACTGGAAAGTGAAAGGAAAATGAAAAGTGATAAGAAGGGACCGATCAACACGTATTAAAATGGCGTCACTGGGATTTGTCTACAACTGACTGTGAAAATATTCAAAAAAATTTAAACAACCTGTATGAATACTACAAACGCAACAGGATAAGTATTAATATCAAAAAGTACCATAAAATAACCTTCAGTCGAAAATTAAATAAAATAGAATATACTTACTAATAACCAAATTGATGGCAACTCTTTAAAATCAGTTGATTCTATTAAAGATCTCGGAGTCCAGTCAGATTCCAAATTTACAATGAGTGATCACATATAGAGATAATTATAAACTAAGCATACAAACAACTTGGTTTTGTAAAACGTACATGTAGGACTTTCCATGACGTCAATTGCATTAAAGTAGTTTATTTTGCTTACGTGCGAAGCATTTTAAAATATGCTTCGAGCTTTAGTCACCGCATCAAGTTATATACATGGAAAAAGATAGAGACTATTCAGAAAAAATTTATTAAATTCTTAAGCTTCGTAGATTTCAAACCTTATTCATCATATACTGATGCATGCAATTATTACAAAATTGATCCTCTTTATGTTCGTCGCCGTCATTGCGATGTATTGTTGTTGCATGCTATATTGTCCGGTCAAACCGATTGTACGGAGTTGTTATCTGCAATAAACTTTCGAGTACCTATCCACCGTACACGGCACACCGAATCATTTTATGTACCATGCGTAAATACAAGTTATGCCCAAAACTCGGTTGTCCATCGTATGCTCTCCACATATATAAATTTTACTCACATATTGATTTATTCAATATATCTATATCTGCCTTAAGAAAACACATAAAACTGACTAAAAATTAAATAGTATAACCTTAGATACACACACATCTACACTCACCCACACATTCCCATTTACACCGGCTTCAGTAAGTAGTATAGCTTTTAGCTTTGATTTTTTTTATCATATTTTCCCCTCTAATATTTCTTTTTAATTATCTTTTGCCAATATCTAATAAACACTGTTTTTTTTTGTTTTGTTCATATATTAAATATTGTTAAATAGTGTAGTCCTATTTTGGTCCTATTTTATGTACATTTTTATTATATTTGTATTTTTAACTTTATATGCACTGTTGGATTACCCAATAAAGTAAAAAATAAATAAATAAACTATGTAAAATTAACAAACTTTAATTTAAAAAATAATTGTATTTAATCTATAACAAAATAGACAAACCTTGTTTTTTACACCTACTTTTTAATTAGAATATTTCTTATTTTAATTACTATACTTATAACTAGTAATTATTTCAATAAACAAAAATTGACAAATAAAATGTCTAAACTTCTAAATTCTAATTTTCAAAATACACGACCACATAGCTAAGCTGCCACAACAGTTAGTAACCATTCAGTATTTATGTATTCATGGAAAACATACAGCATTTAATATTAAACAAATGTTTTAGAGTAAACTTAGACTATGCCAACAAAGTTTCCTTTTGTAAATAAACAGGAAGGGAACTTAATCATTTTATACGTAATATAAGACTAACAGATATTATTTGATAAAATACAATATTTACAAAAAATTATGTTAGTTCTATTCATTAAACACTAACTTTATTCGCGATATCGTTCATGTGTCGTATCTCATAATAATTTTAATGAATTTTGAACGCAACAATTTCTTACCTTGCTCGAATTACTTTGAGATAGGACGAGCGAAGTCATTTCCTTATATAGTTTCAAATAAACAACGATAACGAGTTTATGAACTTTGTCGCGCTATCTATTTTTGTTCATCAAAACTAATTTATAGGACGTACGCATTTTGTGTATTTTTTTGTCTGAAACTTTTAATGTTTTAAAAATATCATAATTCTTTCCTATATATATTCTATATGATTCTTAAGAATTAAGTTGTAGAACTGGTATTTTGTATTTTTACGTAGGAATTAGACGTTTTCCTACTGTAATAGTATTCTAAAATGCTTACCAAGTACAGCCATATATCACCATTAAAAATTTCATCAAAAGCCATCTCAAAGATTTTGCATTATTAGTGCAAAACCATACAGACATACAAAATAGACAAATTGTTCAAATATAGGTGATTTGGTATCTATAGTTATTATTACACCACCATTATAGTTTTAAAATATATTCAATGCACATAAACAGGTTATTTGTGTATAGATTATTATTATTTTTTTGCCTTATAAAATATATTGACGCTTAAAAAGACGCTTATAAGAGAAGTACGAGGAATATGGTAGTTTAAGCTTGCAAATATATGAATCAAGCTAATTATTATTCAATTGTTAAAAAATCTGTTATTATTTAAGACACAATTAAACATACAGACCTGTAAAACTCCATAAGTGAAGACAATTGATATTTGAAATTATCCTCGAACGGAAAAAATATTGAGTGATTTGCTGTTATCATAATATGCTGAATAGATTACATAGATATAAATCACTTAATATTATAATATCTTGTGAAATTTCTTTATTCAAGTCAGAGACATATCCAAAAAAAAAAAATTATTGCAATTTTGGATTGTTTATAATTTTAAGGGAGGTTCAAATTTAAAAGGGTTTTCGTTCTATATTATGATTTAAACGAATAATTAATTTAATTATTTATCTAAAATATACACGACGAAGTACGGGTAGTGTATACAAAAAAAAAAAAATATCCCGACGATTTACTAACACCCCCACCCATATTCATAAAAAAAATATCGTGATGACGGCTATTACGTTATACATTATATCGGTTGTCAAAAGTTCTTCGTTATATATACCCGGTAAATATTAATTATTAAAATTACTTATTTACATTAATGGAATATTATTTACTACCAAAATGTTCTCGGCTTGCCGACTAAAATGTTTAAAATGTTTAAATAAAATTTGGTTTAGTTTTAGTTTCCAAGCCGCGGACATTTTGGTAGTAAATAGTTAGTCATGGCGGATGACAAGCTATTAAATATAAATTATGTTTCTGACATTTAAAACGATAACCATTTATATATTTATTAAAATTAACGAAATTTATTGTAGTTTTAATGTATAAGGAGTTGAATTTTTACAGAACAAGTTTAAAACAAATAATTTCATTAATTTAGCATAATAATCATTGATGGGTTCAATAAATTAATTATCATTATAATATTGCGCTCTCAGTATTATCATTATGATTATGATTATTAAAAAATATATACTAAACGAGTTATCGATGTAACATTTATGGATTGTTTAAACTTGTTTAAGATATGATATGAGAAATGAAGAATCATTAGCACCATCTATCGTCAGCCCTTTGAACCATGACTGAGCAATTACGGACCCAATAGAAAAAAACCTTTTTTCTCGAGACATTCTTTTTGTTTCTAGAAAAAAAGCTTTATTTATGCTGGAACGCTGAATTTATCTATATTGCTAATTCAGATAAGTTAATTTGTTTTGTTCACTATATGCCAACAGATGGCATTAGTAACATATCGGTTAAATCTGAAACACGCAAGTTTATTCTTTATAGTTCATACGTCTTTATGTATGTAAATAAATTCTGGGTTTTTGATATACAGTACCGCGTAGTTTAAATTGAAATTTAAACTACTTTGTATTGTATGATTCTGCATCCCTGGAAAACCAGCGGCACTAGCTTTTATGTTACCTAGTTTGCAAAGACATGATATGAAGCAATATGGTGCTTGCATTTTCTGGTTTTGAGCTATTGCCACTGGAATCATTTTTAGAAGGTGAGAATGTCAAACGTCGGTTTCTGTAGATATACTATAGTTTGATTTTTCGGCAAGTAAATTAATTTTTTGATCAAGATTTTCACCCTTTTTTGATCCAGATTTTTACTTTTTTTTTAAAGAATCAATTTAAAATTTTACACTTCTTACCCAGTGTTAATTTTTGCTATGGTTGCCTTTTATTTTTAAAATTTTTTACAGTATGCAACGGACGATTTAATATTATCTTTTGGACCATTTCTTGTTCATTTAGACTATTTGTAATGTGATGGTAAAAGTTTATTAGGTTGGTAAGCCAGTATAAGTAATTCGCACAGTATTGAAGTACTGACTTGGTGTAATCAGTAAGGCGTTGGTTTGATCCGCGTTGAGATGCTGCGAGACACAACTTCGGTTCTCAACTGGTCTGACATTAATTGTAAATATTAAAATATCTCTATAATATGGGTTAGTTTAGTTACAGAAAAATGTTTAAGTATTTTTTCGGAATATTTCTTACTTTTTGGACTATAAAATCAAATAAATATAATTAAAGAATAACATATCAATAATATTTCTAAAGTGAACATATCCAAACTATTTATTAAATTTACATTTGAACCACGACATAAGAAAATATTGACATGGCGTTTTAGTTTTATCATAAACATATCCTTTTCAATATATACATTAAAAACAGTGTTGCAATACTTTACACGGAAATTAATATTGCTGAAAATAAAAGCGTGTTCGGAAAAGCAATGACCCCGGAAATGCGATATTTCAACCGTCATACAACAAACGTAACTGTTATATGCAAAAACACTATCGAACTGTGAATAATGCGATTACAAAAGTTCAAACAAAAATAATAAAAACACAGTGTACAACTAAATATTTTTATGAATTTATTTTTAAGCTAAAATATAAATAACTCAGGGTTGGGAATTTCTACTTTCGTTTTTACTTATATTATAATTCACTACTGATGTTATAGGTACGTATTTTATATTTTTTTAATTTAATAATTATATATATATATATAATACAATTTTCGATGTTTAAAAATAAATTATCGACACTAACACATATGTTAGTGTCAAATGAGATATTAAAAGACAAATACCTGTATCGCTATCACATTTTTTTTACTATGACAGCCTTATCTGTGTGTGAATAACTTCGCTATACAAAATGCTTCTATGGAGCAGTTTCTAGATATAAATAACAAAAATTTAGAAGTAATTCCAAACGATATTATTTTAAACTAAATGTTAAGACAGTAGAGATATCCTTTATCCAATAATTGACATTGCTAATTATAATAATTAATAATAAAAATATATTAAAATAACAAATAAGAATAATAATATGAACTGTATCAATCTGGTGCATCAAAATATTCATTGTATGAGAAATAAAAGTTCTAACTTCTTGTCGTCTAAGTTGTTTTTAAATACTTACTTGTAATATTCATATTTTTTCATGTTACTGAACACCGGTATAAGGGTGAAGAAATAATATTTACTTTTAATAAAAAACAGGTTGGTAGTCTGTTCAACAGAGTCAATTACATACATGGTGACTCTTTAATTCTTTTAAATAAATATTTGAAATTCAAAGAACGTAAAGATATAGTAACCCATTTTGTTGAACGAACAATTGAACTAGCTTCAGTAGAATTAGAGCAATTCATTGTTGTAAGTCTTTATAAGCTACATTTATCTAATTTTGAGCAATTTCATAAAATTATGGATGAAGTTTTAATCAAACTGTCACATTCAAATAAACCGTTAATAATTTTAAAAAAATCAAAATCTAATATTGTGTACAATAATTTCTTTAATATTTTTCTCTAAATAAGTTTTCGTTATTCATGTACTTGAATTTAGTTAATAATCATAAGCAGACTTTGATAAAAGTAGGAAATAATTATATCAACTGTACGCGGAAAAGAAATGTTATAACAATGAAGACTTAAGAAATAATGTAAAATTATTTTCTAAATTATTTATTTATTTATTTATTTTTTCTAAATGTTTTAAAAAGACTATAAACTAGCAAACTCTCAATTTATTACTAAAAATAGCAATAGCAATAACAAAATAAAACAACGTGGAAATTATGAATGAAGAAACTTGAAAATCTTAATCTCAGCGGAGAGACTATAAACTACATATACTTAATATATACATTACAACTGACTTTGAGTTTGGAACGACTTTTGAATTTTTTTTTAGTGATGTTCCACTGACTACTAACTAGGTATTTGAATTCTTCAAAATTCTGCCGCATTGACTTTACGTAAGGGAAATGTGTATCTATGCTATTTTCATTTTAATTTTGATAAGGAATTAATGAAAGTTTTAAATTTATTAGTGATAAGAAGACAGTTAATCTACTGGTAATACTTAAGCCCCTAATTGGCATTGTGGCGCTAAAGTTGGCATTGATATTAATGAGAGAACGTAAACTAACACCATTATTTAAATCCGGCAGTTCATTAAATCCAATTAACTATCGATCAAGTTTAGTATTACCCACATTTTTTTAAATCTTTGAAAATATTATAGTAATGCATACTGCACATTTTAATTGAAATAACCTTTTATATAAAAAAAAAACGTACAATTTGGATTTAAGCTTGGTCTCTCAACGTAAGGTGCTGGTGAGGTGTTGCTGCATAGATTTAAAGCCTGGAAGGAAAAATCACGGGAAGTGCTTGGTATGTTCTGTAATTCACGTAAGGCGGTCGACTGTGTACAGCATAAAACTGTGATAGGTAAATTACAACATTATAGAAATACAAAAAAGATCCTTGAGTTGATTAGTTCATTGCTTCCTGGCAGAATTCAGAAAGTCGAGTGAATGGAAAGTGGTTCCTTTGTTCAAAGGAGCGTGCCACAAGGCAACAAAAAAGTATATAAATTAATAAATTCCGCTCACTCTCCAATCATTCACTGCACAATGTTTAAATATTTATATGGGAACTGCGTTTACTGCCGACCACAGCATTCGTCACAAAAGCAGTCGTTTGATCTTTTTGTCACTTTGTAAAATTTGTTTAAATGAAAATCGCTTTGACGGTATTATGTATGTGTGCTCAATGCCAGTTCCGAAGTATCATACTAAGTATTGGAAATGAATAGTTAAATATATAATATATGTAACTCTAAGATGAAATCGTGAAATTTTTATATAATCTGGTATTATTTATATAAAGTGTAAAAATGTACTACTTATTTGCAAAGACACTATTATTTTTTCCATCATAAAAATTTAATAAAAAATATAAGGGAAAATGCTACTGGCAAAAATCAGTATAGAAATTAGAAAATAAATAATCTAATTTCATTATAATAGACAAGTCTCTAAAGTAGCCACAAGTGAAAATATTCTAAGCACATAAAGTCAGATATAGTTAGGACCTTTTAATAGCAAGGAATCGATTTCAGGAAATCGAAAGATTTGAAAACTGTGTATATTTTAAATAATAGTGGGTTAAAAAAACACAAAAAGAACATAAAATCCTAGTTTATTCACGCCGGGTTAAATATTTCAACCATGTCAACCAACTATGTCTACCTACCCAGCACCCATCACTGTTAAAAACAAATAAAATCGATATTGTATTGAATTGAATTGTATACCTATTGAATTGTTAATTCAATTATCAGTTATTAATCATTAATCATCAGTCATTGATGGATTGATAATAATTAATGATAATCATCAATTATCATTAATTATTATCAATCCATCGATCAATAAATTATCAATTACCAATGTCCCGGCTAACACTTTGTCCACCGACGACGTTTCTGTGCATCTTGCTGAAATGTTTGAAGATTTCAAAGTGTAACTACAATTTGCAGTTTCTTTTAAAATATATATTGACCCTTTTTGTCATATATAAACATTTTATTTTTTTTAAATTAAAAAAACATGTCGTTCTTAAAGGGGACACCCAGACTTGCTGAATAAATTTTTATTATTTTTTCTTATTAAATAGACCGAAAGCATAACGCCATACCATATACTATACCGTATACTATATTACTAATAGTATGCAGAAAACATTAAAGTTAATATAAAAATAATATACTTAACAGTGTTTTTGCTTTTTTTACTTTATGAATTTTGTTTATAAAATTTTGCTCGAGACTAACAAATTTTTTTTTTAACAAAATGAAATAAGGACTAATGACAGATAATTTTAGTAAAATTTATCGGATACAGTATTTCATCTTTACCATCGCTGGCCACGACAGAAAAAGTTTAACTAACATCCAAGAATTACGAATTAAAATACAAATAAAGCTTTTTGTTATATATATCTACAGAAACTGCCACAAAGGCACATATCTTAATGCTCGAAGTACTTACAAATGTAAAAAGTTTACTATTAGTTTTTATAAAGAAATGTAAATTTTATTACTTAAATTTTATACACTTATTGTCAAATGTCTTTTATCATTTGGGACAAAAGAGGTAATTCCAGAATAAAAATAAATCTAAACACAGGAAATGTCAATTCAATTTCAATAGAATATTCATTTACAATAGAATAAACCTAAAATAAAATAATAATTTTAAGTATCGAAAAGCTGCTTTTTCCTGAATCAGGTTAATTACTGGCTGAGGCTTATTGCTTTATTTTTATGATCTTATTGTTGCAGTTGAACATAATTTGTTATATTCAGATAAAGTAAAATAACCTCTAAAAAGAGAAGATAAAGTTCATTTTGCACTGATAATATTAAATACATATTTGTAAATAAAGAAAGATAAGACTCCAATAAGCACCGACTTATTTTTAGAAAGAAAAAATGAGATTTACATAAAAGACTTTGGCGTACGAAATTCAATTTGCTAATATAACGTTGTATTGTTTAATTTTTGAGCAATAAATTGTAATTATGTCCATTGAAATCTTTTGCCTTAAATTTGCGGAGTTACTCTGATCCCAATCAGTCTAGTCTGACCAGTGTCCCGGCTAACACTTTCTCCATCGAAGACGTTTGTGTGCATCTTGTTGAACTGTTTGTAGATTCCAAAGTGTAATTACAAATTGTACAGTTTCTATTAAAATATATATTGGCCCATTTTGTCATATATAGATATTTTATTTTGTTTAAAAAAAAATGATGTTCTTAAAGGGGTTACGCAGACTTGCTCGATATATTTTAAAAAAGTAAATTCTATTTTTATTTATTATATATTCTGTATATAAGTCTGTGTAAATGTTGTAAAAATATTAAGTTATTGTTTTTTTTTTTAGATTCTCGGAGAAGCAATGGGGCGGGGAAGTGGTGCTGCGGAGACAGGCGCGGTTTGAGCAGATACAGTGGGAGCTGTGGCGTAGACGCAGCTTCCAGTCGTCATCTAGCCCAATAAGATTATTGGCGCCGCCTTCGAAACCAGTCCCCATCCCAGGATTACCGTCAAGGAGGCACGGAAAAGCCACTACCAAAAATTGGAGGGGTCGTGACTGAAATAAGACGATGTTCTGAAAAGGTTTACGCAGATTTGATGAATATTTTTTGAAAAGGTAAATTCGATTTTTATTTATTATTTATTTTACATATAAAACGGTGAAATGTTGTAAAAATAATAAGTTTTTGTTTTTTTTAAGAATCTTGGATAAGTGACGAGGCGGGGAAGTGGTGCCTCGGCGACAGGCGCGGGTTGAGCAGATACAGTGGGAGCTGTGGCGTAGACGCAGCTTCCAATCGTCATCTAGCCCAATAAGACTATTGGCGTCGCTTCTGAAAATAGTCCCTATCCCGGGCCCTCCGTCATGGAGGCACGAAAAAGCCACTATCAAAAATTGGGGGGTCGTAACTAAAATGTAACATCCCGCAATAATAAAATGTAAAATATACAATAAATTTTCAGAAACACATTGGTTTTATTTGTTTAATACGAATCTACAAAATATTCATGAAATAAAAATTTTATACGTTTATGTGATACCCTTGTAATATTCTCATATAAAAAAAAAACATTGCGATCTTAATAATCGTACTGCTCTTATCGAGGCCAGACCTCTCGAAAGACAGTGCGTTCTGCAAAAGGCGCGTGGTGATGAACCTCTGTCGGAGTAAACGTTAACCATTGATATTCCTCGCTCAGTCGTCAATCATTCCTCGCTCAGTCGTCAATCAAGTCGTTTGATATTTCAAAATTAATAGTTTTTTTTTTCTCCAAATACCCACAAGATGGTTATGAAGTGTGTAAATTGTAAAAAAAGTGTAACCGCAAAATCTCCGCAAAATGTGGTTTATTGGTCCATGCTAAAACAGATTGTGCTGGTCTTACTAACAAACATCTAGCAGCATTACGAAAATCTTGAATGGACGTTTATTTATTTATTTAAAACTTTTTTGCATTCCTACAAACTACAAAAGTACAAAGGACACAAAGGGTACAAAGGGCGAACTTAATGCCTATTGGCATTTTCCACCAGTCAAACCTTGAGGACGTATAGAAGTTGCGGTAGGTACTTAAATTTAAAAATTTTGATTAATAATACATATTTATATAACTATATAAAAAATAATAGATACATGTATATATAAAACCAAAAAATATATACATATACATATACATACAAAACTAATAGATACATATAATAAATAAATAAAAATACATAAATTACTATTATTATTATAAAATTACTCAAATAGATAATGCTCAGGCACTTGCTTTTTGAATGATCAGACAGTCGATGCCTTTCGAATGGATTCAGGTAGGGCGTTCCAAAGTATTATTGCCTGAACAGTGAAAGAATAATTAAAGAAACCAGATTTATGTGGTGGAATAGATGCAATTAAGTTCGAAGAGGAGCGAAGTAACCTGTTATGAGTGTGACAGATGTACTGAAAGTTTTCCTTTAGATAAGATGGAAAAGAAGAATTATTTAAAATAGAATAGAGAATATAGGGCATTCGGGAGTGACGTCTTTTTTGTCCGTGAGCCATTTTAGTTTGCGACGTCATTCAGAGACATGATCAAACTTACGTAGATCGAAAATGTACCGGATACAATTATTGTTCAGACGCTCTAACTTATTAAGAAATTCCAGCTTAAGTTCAGGATAACACACATCAGCATAATCAATTATGGGGAATATTAGAGCTTGGACAAGCATGAGTTTAGTCTTGAAAGGAATAAAAATTTTTAACCTATAAAGCGAATGCTAGGTAGCATTTACTTTTTTACTAACCCTTAAAATTTGTTCTTGCCAGGTAAGCGTATTATCTAAAATTAAACCAAAATTTTTAGGATATTGGCTAAAGGGGATTACATTGCCGTTGTAGTAAATAGAGGGTAGTGATTGACTATCCACCTTATCAAACAGTTGAGAACTACCTACTAGCATAGCTTGAAATTTAGAGGAATTAACAGCAACCCCGTAACGTAGTGACCATTCCGAAATAGCCCTCAGATTATAATAGAGTCCATCGATGGCACTGTGAATACCATCAATTTTAGTTTCGATGTACAACTGCAAATCGTCTGCATACAGACGATACCAACAATTAATAATAGAAGTAATAAAGTTAATGACAATAGAAAACATAATTGGAGAGAGTATACCGCCTTGGGGCGGCCCGGTTCAAGGTCAACCCAAGCGGAACGTTCCTGCTCAGTGATGACATCTTGCTGACGGCCACGAAGATAATTATTAAACCATACAATAACCGCAGGAGAGAAGCGCCAGTAATCCAGGATTAAAACTACGATATCATGGTCGATTGTGTTAAATGCATTAGAAAAGTCAACAAGCACTAGCACTGTCACCTTTCTATTATCCACGCTTATTCTTAAAACATCAGTGACCTTAATTAGTACAGTAGTGGTGCTGCGACCTGACCTCAACCCAGACTGAAACACACTCAGCAGGTTATTATTTGTAAGAAATGTAGAAATTTGCTTAAGAACACAGGCTTCTAAAACTTTAGAAAGGAATGGCAGAATAGAAATAGGACGGAAATGATCTGGTTCTTTAGGATTTGCAATTTTGGGAAGGGGTCGTACTAAAGCCTTTTCCAGAGAGATGGGTATTCTTCGGAGACTAGTGAAAAGTTTAATACGTGTACTACATCATTTAGAAAAAGTACATGTATAGTGCCCTCTGACGATGAAGAATAAGATTACGTGACCATATCAATGATTTCCCTGTGGATTCAAAGCGTCTCATTTCACGCATTACAAAGGAAATGGAAAAAATAATAAAAAAAGAACTAGACGATACTAATCGATCTGTGCAGTTTCTTAGCGATAAAGTATTGATTAGCGATAGTAGTTTTCAAATAGATATTATAGTTTTAACAGAAGTAAATGTAACCGACAGTTTAAGTTCCACGTTTCATATGGGTATAAAATGATAAACCTACGTAAAAAAAAGGGGTGGGGAATAATTATCTACTGCCTTAAAAAACATACATTTAATACAATTTGAATAAACTACGTCAAATTTCGAATGTCTTTATGGAAAAATTTACACTTATAGTAATGAAACAATCTATTTATGTGCAATTTATAGACCACCACACACAAAAAAAAAAACTGTTCGTTAACAGCTCCTTAGCTGAAAAGCATATTATATAAATATCATTCACTGGATATGATTCTTCTTGGCGATATTAATATTAATATTAAATTTGTAGACATTATTTGTAACAGATACTTGAATACACTGCACGAGTACGGCCTTGTGTGCGGGATTGACGAATATAAAAGATTAGAACCCAGACAAGATACTATGACTAAAAGTTGTATAGACCATATTTTTATAAGATCCCGGACACAGGACGCTTACTGCGCAGTGCTCGGCAATGTGCTGGCGGACCATCACACAACTATCGTCTCGTTAGTTGGTGCATCGCACATACAGGATGTTCCAATATCGATTTCAAGATGTGATTTTAAATTATTTAATAAATTACTTAACAAAATTTCATCTGATAATATTAAAAATTAGATTGTCCTATAACATAATCAAAGATCCATCTAACAAAACTTTGCTCTTACAATATAACAAATTTAGAAATCAAAGCAATAAAATAATTGACAAAAATAGAAATAAATATTACATACACGACAATCACAAAAACAGAAACAACATGCGAAAGCTATAGCTAATTTTGAATAACCTTACAGGGAGAACCATTACCTCTTTGAACGAAAAAATATTAGACAACTTTAAAACATCCTTTACTGATGAAGTATTATAGCAAATCAATTTAAAGAAACTTTCGAGTAAAATACACGAAATCATATCCCTTGCACAACCTCATTGCTCAAGAAGGAACAGTATATAAATTCAAGCAAATTATCTAAGTTATTAAAAAGGGCAACTGAAGAGGATATTCTAAAAATAATCAATGCACTAAAAAGAAACAAGTCTGCAGGTTTTGATCAGATTCATCCTATTAACATTAAATATTTGTCACGAAAATAAGCATGCGTCATTTCAAAATTAATAAATCTGAGTATTAGAGACGGTACATATCCCACTGAACTAAAATAGTTAGACCAATTTGTCAGAATAGTAAATCAAAGGAATATGAAAATTACAGACCTATTACTATACTTCCAATCATCAACAAAATAGTAGAAACTCACATCAGTAATGGAATACAGTAATTTTATAATAGAAATAATATATTATCAAAAAACCCAATACAGTTTCCAACGTAACAAAAGCACCACTCTACTACTCTCCAAATTCACCTCTGCGAAAAAATTCACATCTGCCAAAAACTGAATGCTAGAAACCATGTTGTTGCAATTTTTATAGATTTTACCAAAGCCTTCGATATCCTAATTGAAAAGTTAGACAGCACAGGAATCAGAAGGTCTCTACTAAATTGATGTCAAAATTACCTTAGCAATCGTTAACACGTAGTAAAAATAGCTAATGTTCTAAGTGAAAAGACTAAAGTTACTTGTGGAACAGCGCAAGGATCAGTCCTAGGCCCACTTTATTATTTAGCTTTTGCGAACGATATTAATAACGTGATTAAAAACTATACTACATTCCGATATGCGAACGACATAATTGCAACTGGACGAATTATTCAGTTTTGTTCAAAATAAAATTGATGTGATGAAAGACGTGAGCCTTGCTCTAATCTACAGTATTTTTTTTTATGAGGTAGAAATTTCAAAACCCAAGTGTAAGTTATTTGAGTCAATTCTACAACGACTTGTGAAAAGTGATTGAAGATGAACATTAAGGATATTATCGGGATATTAAAAAGTACCTGATAATTTTCCTATTTTTGTGGCAAGGCATCTCCAAAATTTGCCGCCGGTACTTTGATCACATTAATGCCACACCTCTTTAAAAGAAATCCTGGTGTTACAAAAACAAATATGTTAAATAAATAGCTTTCCAGGATAATCAGGATATTTTTTTTAAGAAAAAATAATTTCATTAAAAAAGTCCACTCTGGAGGTATTGGAATAGTGCACATATTACCAGTAGAAGATTTTATATTGTTGGACGTTTTATAATTATTGACATGGTATACTTTGAATATTATTATTTTTTTTTTATTGCTTGTTTTTAACACAGTTTTAATTTTAAATTTTTGATTAAGTTTTTGATTTTCTATTTGTGAAATTATTGTTATAATTATTATTTTATTCTTTTAACACATTTTAAATTTTGATTGATTCAAAATTAAAAATGTGATTTAGTTTTTGATTTTTAATTTCTGAAATTTGACCCTCCATCTGGATATCATTGAAAGCAATAATGATGGACAACTCGCACTGAACACTACGTTAAGATTTGTAGTGCTATTACTTTTAGGGATTACGCCATGATGTCATGTGACCCAAAAACTATTCTCAGCTTTTAAATTTCTTTAAAGTGCAATAAACATTTATTCGCTTTATGAAATGAATTAACTGTAAGAGAAGGATTTTGTTTGAGAGGATGCGTTAACAAAGCGACTGTCGCGATATGTTTTAGAGACTAACTTTCAAGCAATAGTATTAATTAAAAGTGTGTCCCAATATTTCACGGGTTCGCCCAATAATTCCAATACTCTTAAATTTTTGTTTAATTGGTCTATTAAAAGTTTTATATATACAGATAATTCTTTTCATCCATATATAATCCAGAGTCCCTATATAATCCATAGCCCAATCTATAGTCCACAGTTCACATATAGTCCATATTAAAAAAAGTCGAATCGTGATTTTGAATCAAAAACGCTTATTGTTAAGCTGATTGTATAATAATGTTCCCGCCACAGAGTAATAAAAAAAAAAGTCTTTTGGTAACTGAATGGTATGCAATTTAACAAAATTACGATTACTGTGTTAAGTTGTATGAATGCAGTTATTATAAATAAGCGATTTTTATTATACTTAACAAACTATCAGTTTTAGATAATGACTTATAACATTGAGATTCAAATTCAGAACGCTCAGAAAATTATACACGATCGTTCTTGACAATACATTGTAAACTGTAGCCAATTATATGGTTCGTACATTGAGTCGATCTTATCCATACATAATTGCCATTCCGTGTCATCGGAAACAATTTTTTTTACCCGTGGAGATCGTTACTAAATAAAGTCAAACGGCCTTTGAAACTGCTACGTTTATTTATTAGGTTTTTTTTTCTCAGACATTCTGCGAATCGAGTGCAATCAACCTGCAATTCATACAATAATTAATGTTAAAACAAATATTTAACAACTAACTAATCAGAAAGTATTCTAGTTGCTACCTATAATACTAGATAATAATTCCAAAATTACTTTTACAAACAATAATTTTAATAGACACTTGTAAATTACCTACACTAAAATACTACAAGTACATAAGAATAAATAAAACATTAAACTATGTTTTCTACTATTGCAAAATATTACCTTTATGAAATAACTAAATTACAATATAAAATTTCAACGATTTTACTATTATATTAGTTTATATACATTAAAATTATTAAATTTCAATAACTAATTACTTTATAATTATTGAAATAAGCATTTAATAAAAGTAACACGTTTAAATGCAACTAAATAAAAATAAAAAGTAATGAACTAATTGAATTATAACAATATCGACTTCTATTATATGAATGGCTGTCAAATACCTACTCGCAACTAGCTAACGTGAATTGTTATTAGTAATATAATTATAGTTAATTATTATAAAAGTTAAATAAGACAGAATAAAGCTTGCTATACGTAATATATAAGAATAATTTTAACCTTTATTACAAATAAACGAATCACAATATAGGCTAAGATACAATATTGTAATTTATAAAAATAAGTAATAATTAATATTGAACTCACCATATAAACAATTTAAATATAATTTAAATTAAATAAACCTGATTAAGTGTTGGGTTCTGATAATTAGTAAAACTTAGCACATGTTTTCTTTGTTCATCGAACACGTCCACGCCCTCAGTACCCTCGGAGTTAAACTTAACACTTTCTTAATTGCGTATTCATAATTGTATCCTTTAATTTATCACTGATTTTTTCTTCAATATAATAATAATCCAGTTTGAAGTATGATTAATTAATGGATAACAACTTAGACGCTTTAAAATAATATAAAAAAGCGGGTAGCGATGAACTGATCTTGAGTTTGATTAAAATATCAATGACAAAGAAATTACATACGCTCATATTGAGCGTACTATCAACTTAACTGCATATAGCATAAGTTAAGGAAGCTTAATTGCTAAGTTAAATTGAAAAGGCGCTTAAACAGTCACCTAAGGTGACCTTAAACCAGTGGGTACTCGTTTTGAATTTCTAGGTTCAACGCATTCGATAATTGTAATTTTCATTATGCCGAATAAAGGATTTTGTTGTCTAAGTAAATGATGAAAATTTGTAATAATAATGAGAACATTAGTGTCAGTCGGGGGTATTATGGATTAAGATTCGTTTGCGTGCAGAAGTTTTGTAATTGAGAATATTGATTGACAGTGTGATCTGTAGTTAGGTTATTTTTTTTATTCCATCTTATTTCTAAACATATTTTTTACAAAGGATATCATAAATATTCCAATCGTTGGCTTCATTTTATATAGTTACCACAATATTGATACCCGTTTATAAACAACTCATGCATTTTGTAACACGTTACTCCATGCAGTGACGAGTGATATCATGATCTCAGTCTCAGCGAGCGCTCAGTGACGCGTGAAATAGCTACGTATATTTCGTAGCACCGGATTAAAACAGAATATCCGCTCTTGTGTAGCGATCAATTTGTCCATACAATGGACACGCTCTGTTAATCTACATCGATGGTAGTATAGTTGGTTTAATAAAACTTATAAACCTTATAGGCTAAAAATTCGATAGGAACTAGTAGTGATTTAAATAAATGTAGGTCTATAAAAACCTGTCAGTTAAGTTAATTTAAGCTGCGAGTCCGTATGAGCCCGAGGTCTTAACTTGGGGTCCTAATTGTGTTGCTAAATTTTAAATTGAACATATCTTTAAAATATATATGTTTTTCTACTGTAAGGTTTCTGCTTCTCTGCTTTTTATATCGCACCATTAACTTTATGGTAGACCTTTGAACAAAATAATATATCTTTTAAGATTCTATATCATACCTTTATACAGTTAAATCGCTAGATGTTTTTAAGTTTTCATTCTATTTTTTTACTCCACTTTTTTTAAGGGCTCCACTTCGCAAATTGTTCTTGAAATATATCAGTATTATTTTTTATTTTATTATTTTAAATGATCTATACAACTGTAGTAGGTAAAATATGCTTTGGCTTAAACTATCGTTTAAATTGAAAGTATCAATTTCTTCAAATTAAGAGCCAGACGTGAAGTTATTCCCTGTTACGCTTTCATTCCTCCTATTCCTAAAGAATCTACAATATTTGCAGATATTAATCGATTATAATCACTTAATGATAACTAGCGATTCGTTTAATGTAAGGGGATATATATAACCTATGTTTGTTTATTATAGAAACAGTTTATTAATTATTACAGATGCTTTTAGAATTTTTAAACCGAGACTCATACTATGTTAAAGTTCGAAAGTTGAAAGTCGGAAAGACACTTCTTAACCGTATTATTTGTATCTTAAAGTTAAACAAAAGCTATACAGAAATTTCGACAGAAACTTTGCCTGCTTTGTATTGTTCTGTTTGTTAGCTCAGAATATTTTGTTAAGATACTGGACACTTTTCTGTGACTCGACTAAAAACACAGTTCAGCATAATGAACTGAGTAGTTCATTGAAATTTTAAGTAATAAAATAAAGATACTGGTGCAAACGTTCAAATTAGTTTATATCAGTATTTTACAAGTTCTTAATATATTCATATTTTGAAAATCAACATGCTATTTTAATCACATATTCGTTTTATCTGTTATACTATAATATGGTATATCCTTCAAATACTGTTAAATTAATTAATAACCCACAACCATTACTTTTTTGTATGTAATTTTCGGGATTCATGATTGCTATTAAATATAATGATCCGGGTGTACCTAATGTTATTATAGTTGGAATTTTCCTGACTAGTTTTAAACTCACTCGCGGACTTGCGGCGTGAACTAACGTCGCGCCGCGAGTCCTCCATGCTCAGAGCACATGAATAAGGACTTCGAATGGGTTTGAGATTAGTTGTGCAAATTCCGATAGTAATTACGTGAGTACAGGATAATTATATTTAATGTTATCCATTATGTTTTTTTAAATAAAAAGTATGCTTTTTATATAGATACAGGTATAAGTAAATAAATAATAAATTAAATAATTACAATAAAATTTAGTTAACGAAATAAATAATCAAATCAAACTAATAGATGCCGAATACTGCACTAAAATAATTTAATTAATTTAAAATACAATATAATATTATATTAAATTACATACTACATATTACTATTATGTAATAATAATTAATTATATTAGTAGATAAGTACATTAATTGTATTAAACAAATTTTATTTTGAATTATTATGAATTATTAAAGTAAGACTAGATTCAGGTTTTATCGCTAGTATGGACGATCATATATATGTGGGAGAATATAAATAATCCAAACCTAATTATAATAAGTGTAAACTATTTATTTAACAATAAACAAGAATGTTAACGTAATATATAACAATTGTATAATTCCATAGTTAAGTATCAGCATTACAGCATTTAATCAAAACAATATATAGCTAATTCATTATGTACTAAATTAATACATAAGATTGGCACATAGCTATAAGCATGAAAGTAATTAGAATATAACACTATAACAAATAAATCATGATACCTGTATGAAGACAGTTCAGAGCACCAGCAGGGTACCGTGTCCACAGACGAACAACTTCTGATCCGTCGATAGGGCACACTTGGCCTTTTATCAACTAGTAAACAACTAACCGGCACAGTGGGAGACGAACACGTGATCATTAGATCACGTGATAATAATCTATACCAATGAAACTAGTAATCTCCCACATATATGTATATATAAACTACTACGAGAATATATTTTTAGGATAAGAATTTATCTGAACTATGCCTGAATATAATTTCTAGGACATGTAACCTTTGCCTACCTTGAAGGATCAAAGTGACCTGAAACCAAATAAGATTTTAAAATAAATATTTTTTTCGAATAAAGTCTTAAGAGATTATTTTAAGATTCAATAATCCAATAATATTATGCAATATTATTAACAAAGATTTAAATTCATAGTTACAAATTGAAAGCGACTGGAAAAAGATTGTACGATAGATAAAGTATTTCATATATATTTCAAATTTAAGTCATCATTTTATGACCAAATATGTTCATAGTATATAATATTTACTTAACTTTAATCTTTAAACATACTCTCTAAGTATTCTTTCATACTTGCTTATTTACTTAGCAAGCTCATCTCCGTAAAATAACTTTGTTACAAGTGAGAGCTAATCCAATGTAATTGTGTTGCGCTATTTACGGAACGAGGAACTTTGTGTTACTTTATTTTAAAAGTATATTTTATTTTAAATTTAAACAAAAACAAAATCAATATTAAGGCTAATCTTTTATAATCTATTACTTAAATAACATTGAATTATAAACTAACATGAATGAATAAATAAAATCAAAATTAATTTGCTTACTTAGTTGCTAAACAAACTTCAAATATTTAACGCTATTTAAAATAAGTAATTCAAGGGGTTCCAGACAGTTATATAAAAATATCCGACATCCAGTCTAGGATTTATCTTAAAGCTATAATCTAAGAAGATTAAAACATTAATAACTTTTCTTCTTTAATTAAAATAAAACATACTTTTTAAAAAGACCTTCGTCTTGTACAAAACTTGATTGGTGCAGCTGGTAGGATTCCGCTCCCGGAAAATACGAGAAAAATTCCGCAATGAGTGTTTTCAAGCGTTGTCTACGGAATTCTAATTTTTTTTTAAATAACTCATATTATTTTCACGCGAATTATGGCTGTTGATGATACTGCTTGATGCTTTAAGCTTAGGATGGAAATGATTTGGTGAGTTAATGCTAAAGATATTCCTTTCTATCTATTCATACCCCACTTATAAGTGTATACAAATTATAAACTGTAGTTACCTACAAATGAGCGATAGCAAATTCAGTGTTTATTGATGATAACCAACAAATAAAGCATAGAAAACATGGATATTTTTGATACTTTTAACGCAATCTTTTCAAGGTCAAAGCATTGCCTTTACATACCAGTTGGACGGAGCTCCTCTACATCCTCTGCTTTTAGAGAGCAATTAAGTGAAATATTTAGACTGTAACGCACCTTCCTTTTTAGAATCAGTACGGTTGCCAGATTTCACATCACTGATAATACATATTTTTGTAATCTTTATTATGGTAAAAATTAAAGGTGCTTAAAATACATAAAAAACTATAGAATATTATGTGCTATAAAAAAAAAAAAAATTCTGGTTGCGTTATATTTTTTTAGCAATATTTTAAACATGCTTATTAATATTGGCCACATTCAAAACTTGTTTTTTTGTGACATCTAATTGAATGCACGATTTTTTCAAATTCATTTTTCTTTTCAAGACACAAAAGTTTTAAATACACTCCTTGACAAATTCTCCTTTTGAAAATGGTTTTACTGATTTTGAAAATTTTCAACTAGCCATAAAATTGGTTTTTACAACGTTATAAAGTTGTTATTCGTTTATAAAACATTTCCTGCTGTGTTTCCAAATTTACACTAAGCTTCTCAATTTTTTATTATTTGTCCTGTCAGTAAGTGCAGCTCCTAAGCTGGTTAAGTAATGCTTCTTTATATTGAATTCTTTTATCACTGCAATTTAATCATTACATAGCAAACAAAAAGGCTTACTTACCATTGACAAAAGATAAAGAAGTTTTTTCTTGAAACTGGAAATCCTCTGCACCTACTTTTTTGTCATCAGACATCATTTTTGGACACCAAAGATAATTATTAGGCACTCCAGGTGTAAATAAACTCACATAGCAAATTGACGACACTAACAGTTCGCTAGGATATCGCTTGAAGTTATCACCTCACTAGATCAAATAAAACTGAAAGAATGTTCGGGTAATCCACCGTCTAATATAACACAATAAAGGAATGATCTAGAATCGTCTAACGTAGAACAGTTGAAAAGAAATTGTCATTTTTTGTGCCGTCAGTGAGGTAGCAAACATCGAGAGGGTTGATATTTGCCACCTTTCTCTTTGATGATCGCCGCCACCCGGATTGCTCGCTCACTTGATTCCTTAAGTTTGAATAGTATTTTGAATAGTAGTTTGAATAAATAGACTAATTTTGTTTTTAAGACGTTTTTTTAAAATGACAAATACTTTTTTGACTACATTTGTACTTTAAATCAAATATACTGACAACGGCAAAGGCAGAAAATTTAATATTTTAAATTTTTAAGTCATATAGAATATATATATACCAAAATGTTTAAATAAAATTCTTAAAATAATATAATAAAATAGTTAAATAAAAAATAAAACAAAAAATATATTTACACTAATAATTTACCTTATGTGTTTATATTTAAACATTTTAAGTGATAAATGATTATGCAAGTGCAGATTAATAATTTTCTCTTAAACTGGGTTTTATAAAACATTTGGCGGACTGGATCAAATTATTCAGCGTGCCGGATCCGGCTCACGTGCCGGTTGTTGCCCACATATGACTTAGATGAAAGGCAACAAGTCGTGACGTGATGCGCAAGCAAACAAATGCCATGGCCGTGGCCGACGTGCCATGACGAACGAACAACAACAACGGTTTTAGTCGTTTCAAAAATAAAAGAAAATACAAAATAGAATTTTTAGAGAGGCATAGCTCTCTCAGTCACACACCTCTATGACCGGTGACGTAAACAAAATATGAAATATAAATAACATGCTGTATATAAGAGTGAATTAAAAGTTTAGGCGGGTATATCAATATAGTAATAGATTATAATAAGGTATTTTATTTTGCAGTCTATTAGTATTATATATAAAGAAAAGCTACTGAAAACAAAACCCAGTGAACTCTCTAACATCAATAACATAAATCTATCATAAATAACAATATATGGTTTTTAAAAATAATCAATCAAACTGGCTGGTAACTAGCTACTTTGGTCTAACGCTGTCAATAGGGGAACCATTGGTAAACTCATTATTCTCAGAAGACTATCCCGCATTTTGTTGAAATAATTCAGGAATGAGTCGTCGTGCCGGTTGACTACCGGATGAGAGGACGCAATAAGCAGTTCCCGGAGGCAGGGTCACTATATTATGGTACCATTCATCCATCCATCGCAAAGGATGGAAAGGTTAAATACATCTCAAAAATGGTTTTGGCGAAAATCATAGTTTAGATATATATTCCAGTGCATTACATTTCTGAATAATAGGATTATCCAATAAACTTGATGGAATAAATCATTACTGAGTTTTAACTTATTAATTTGCACTGCGAATCTGAACTTTAATAATTTCTTATTTACAAGTTAATTACTTTATAAAGTTTGACGTATCATAAGTTTTACAATAAAAGTTGTAAGTACAATACATATTTAGAATGGTTAAGATTTACAGTTTAACAACGGTTTTTTTTTATTTGATTTTTCATATTATTTGTCACACTGATTTTTTTTCATATTAATTTTCAAATAGAGGCTTCATTGTAACCAAAATCTACAGATGCTGAGTTTTGATTTTTTTGGATTTCTTAACTATTCTTGTTACCAAGAAAAACCTGCGTCTTTTCTGCGCTTTTTGGAGCTAAAAACTAAAATATTATCGAAGGGACAATTTTCAATTAAACTTTTTTTTTTTTTTAAAAAGGAGGTCAAACGAGCGTGCGGGTCACAGGTCAAATTTGATTACCGTCGCCCACGAACTCTTGCAACATCCGAACACACACAAGAGCGGTGTCGGCCTTGGAGGTAAAAGTATACGCCTTTTTTTTAAGGTACCCATGTCGTATCGATCTGGGAACATCGTCGAAGGAAGTTCATTCTAGATCTTAGTAGTACGTGGAAGAAAAGTCTTTGAAAACCGCACAGTAGAAGATCACCACGCATCCAGGTGGCATGGATGGAAATACAGGGGGTGACGTCCTGTGCGGTGATGGAATTCGGCGGCAGGCATTAGACCCAATAGCTCCTCGGAACACTCCCCTTTGTAAATGCCATAATAGATAATTTAACATATTATTGTACAACTTTACACATTTTGAAGAAAAGATACCAGCACGAGCTGGAAACGTACAGTCAATTCCTGTTTGACTATCCCTGTCTCAATAGTTTGAGAACTTCTAAAATAAAGAAATAATTATATGATTTCCGAAATTTCAATAACAGTTTTGGTTCTCTGTTTTGTACCTCTGATTTTATTTTTTCCCTGTTAGATAATATAAAATTAAGCAATAACTTTGGGAAATAATTAAATAAAATATAAAATATTTCAAACAAAAAAATAACAATTCATAGCATTGAAAACAATAAACTATCAGAAATCATTAATTGTATCGTTGCTCTGAATAAAGTTTTTAATATGTTATTGTAATTTATCACAATATGGAGCCGCTTGTTAAAAGAAAAATATTACAATTATGATTTATATTTTACGATGCTTATTGAACTTATTGTTATGCTTAAAGTAATTGTCTTTATTGAATATTTATTTTTTCAGTGTTTTTTCAGTGTCTGTATAGATAGAAAAAAGTTATTTTCAAAGAAACTTGAATATTTTTATCTAGTATATATAAAATATTTAAATAGTTTAAAATGTTTTTGCGACAATGAAAGAAAAAAACAAAATTTTAAATTGAAATAAAGCTGTAAAGCGTCAAATGGAATTATAATGGTATTTGTAATTAATACTTTAATTCACTTGTCTTTATTTTACGTGATAGAGACTTCTTACTCGGCGCATGACAATAACTTCGATAACTAACTAATCAATAACGCCCTGAAAGTTGTGTATATATTTGTAAAAAACTCCACTCTTAACAACTCTACAAGTCAAACTCTTTAAAGGTTAAAAGGCGAATACATAAAACAAATATTTGTAAATGCAGCTTCTGTTATAATATTAATAAATTTATATTTACGTATAATCAGTTATAATTCTCGTTATTGTTTATTTCAAATCAACAATTTATCCAATTATTGAATGTAAACAAAGACATTAATAATATAATATAACTGTACAGTACTTAATAAATTAGTTAAATATTTCTTGATTTTGTTCGAGAAAATGACAGTTCAATTTATGTAAGCTGTGATTCAAAAGACATTGTACTTTTATTGACGCTTTATTGAAATCGCAACGAATAATTGATAGCACAAACTATTATTTTGAGAATATGGAAATCACAACACTGCCTACGGGAATGTAGATGTATATTGTAATTTACTAAGATATCAAAAGCCGTGTAAACATGATAGATGTGAAAATTAACCTTTACAATACGATAATGAAGCTTACCTAAGCTTAACTAAGCGTAAGACTCCATAGTTAATACTAACTTTAATCTATAGCGTTTGCAAAAAAAATAATTATTATATTAACGAGAATTAACTCAGCCTATGACCACGGTCGTTGCAAGCGGTCGAAACGTCAGGCAATTAAGAGGTATGTAATAACTCGTAAATTCTCGTAAATTCTCTTTAATAAAATAATAATGTATATAGTCAATGTCTAACACTACCAAAGCATCCACAGGTATCTAAAAATTGACAAGGCCTCATCTATAAGAGATAAGGGAGCAACGATGATGTTGTAAGTTGGCTCGCATCTGTCCATACCATCGCGCCACTATTAAGAGACACAAGCGTGGTTAAAACACGTTATGTTTAGAGTTTATTTATTTTAAGTCGATTTGAATTTAACCTGGAAAATATATATAAAATAAAAATCTTACAATTGAAGTCTAAAAAAAGACAATTAACAATAAAGAAAGAATAAAAATGGATCGTACGACAGTAGTCCTTTATTAAATTATTTTAATAAAAAAAATCCAATCAAACGATGTTCACAGACCACTAATACTGAAATGGAATAGTTTTTAGTTACAGTTCGAACAAAATGGTGAAAATCCAATTTTATTCTTTTTTCACAAATCCTATCATGGCAAAACCACGATCTAGATTTGATTGCAATCTAGATTCAAAATTTCACTCTCACTAATGTACGTCAGAATCCAAGCCGGATAGATGTGTAAAGTACACGACCGTTTTTTGATATCTATAGATATAACAAAGTAAAAACAAAGGAAGTCTTTAGGGAACGCCTTTGCTGAAAGAAACATTGTTTCATTTAATATGAAATATTAAGGAAATAAAAATGTATTAATTGGTTTTTACTAAAGAAGTAAAAGAGAAGTAGGATATTGTAATAACCATATAAAAATCATAAAAATAAAATTATGACTTGCTTTTTTTTCAAATGCATTCCCGTTTCGAGTTAATTCGGTAAAATATGATACAAAATAAAATAAAAATGAAAGCAGTGTATTCCGACAGCAAAATTATTAGATTTTAAGAATTTTCTAATCAAGGGCGAACGACATATAGTTGACCATGTGAAAAGTCATGTCGAAAGTAAAACTTTGCATTTCAGCATCTGTCTCTGGGGTACGTTTATCGTCATAGCAAGCAAGTCAATGCAGGAAACACGTTTACCTGAAATTAAATATCGTTACTAAAGACTGTTAATAGAATATTGAAAGCTTGTGTTAACAGGTTATAAATATATTTTACGTATAAAAACATCTTCCTCGAACCACAATCTGACATTTCCGCATCAATAAGATGCAATACAATAACTAGGAAGTCTATGCCACTTACACTTCCATTTCTTTAAAATTAAAAAAATTATTAACTTGAAATTTGTCACAATGTAAAGAAAAAAATGTTTTGTTTCCAAAAATTGAATAAACTGGGAATATTAATAAAAATAGATTACGACTAATTGCGATGAATGAATTTTCAGGTATGTTCAAAAGAGTATAAAAAACACAAGAAGTAAGTACTTACACGCGAATTCAAAATTGTTTTCTCCTTTAAAGGTGAAAACATTATAACAAAAACATACTTAAGTGTAGGCAAAAGTCTGTCTCCTAATATATAAACATATTCTGAATTTTCTTAGCATTGCCATCTTAAGGTATACATACATACCATACATACTAAAAAAAACTATTTATAAGCTTCAATGTGTTTTAATGGATAAAATCTTAATAACTTTGAAACCAAATTTCTTTTATAGAAATCAATAACATTGACATTTAGTTACATAACTGTAACTACATAGCATAATACATACATATTAATTTAAATGTTAAAATGAACATTATTCATAATTAAATATTTTAAGCAAGTATAAGGTAAAATCGCAATTCGCTTGTCTGAAGACATTTAACTGTATTTAGTAAAAGAACAGGTGGAAACCTGAATAAACCTTTGAACTGAAACGAACTGAGTTACGCACTCACAAGAATTCTGTTCTAAAATATATCTCTTTGATCTTAAAAAGTAATTAAAGCACCGTCTTAGGAGACCGTGATATTATAAAATATGTTCTTAGATTTTTTGTAAGTCTGATTCTAGGGCGTTGAGACTTAGAAATTAGTATTACGATACTCCCCCATGTACTTAAAAATATTTAATAGAAATTTATTCATCATAGACAGCCAATAAAGACAGCCGAGTGCTACACAGTATATAAGTTTCCAAGGTTCATCTTAATATAATAGATATATAGAAATAAGTTTAAAAGAATATGAGTCTAAGTTTTATAAAACGTAACAAAAAAAAAATTTTTCTACGATTGTAAAATATCAGTTAAAGAAATTTAAAACTTGGAACTAAACTTCTGAAATGTGAAATCAATTTATACAGCTGAAATTGTATATTATATAGTAATAATGAGAAGTTTTGTAACTCAAATCGCTCATGATTGCAGCGCGCTGATAGCCGCAGATCTTAGCGTTCTGCAAGTTTTAATTGATCAATTTAACTTCAACTACCCCATTTTCAGGGTAGGCAACAATTTGAAATAACAAAAATAATTAGTATTATACATTATTTATATATTATTATATATTCATACAATTTTATAATACGAATAAGTGAAGTATAAAGTTTAAATTTTAAATTCAATATACATTAAAATATCGTAGACAGTTGTTTCAATGAATTCATATACAATTGAAAATTAAATAATGTACAGATTATATTTAAAAGTTTTATATACGAATAAGTATTACAATAAAGTGAACAAAAACAAATATAACTTGAATATCAAGTATAAAATAAATACGTCTGCGAAGTTTAAGACTATCATTTCATATCAGTAATTTAGATGTTCTTTACAGAATAAGAAGAAATAGGGACACATATTCAAAGAATATAATCGCTCATTTTATTTTTCTTCTGTAACTTTATTTGTTATAAAGGGAAACAAGTAATTAAATGTTACTAACAAGACGTTCAACAGAATCGAAACATAAAACAGTAAAGTTTTCGCATTGAATTAAATGATATAATATTATTGATATCAACATCTCACAAGTTGAGATTAGTTTAGTACCTACAATCTGTTATATAATATTTATCTGAGTTGCCTGAGTTGACAGCCCTAACCACGACCTGTAACTGTTTAGTAGTTTCACACTCGAGAGAATGCCAGTAGCACCATTAATATAATAACAGTATCAATACTCTCTAATTAACGAGGACACTAGAAATGTTGATAATTTTCTTGATACCAATATAAGAAATATTAAATAAAAGAACATTTGACAAAACTTTAGCACTTCATGTTTTTTTTTAATTGTTCTTTTTAGACATTTATATTAATATTACATAAGTTGTAGTAACTCATTATATAAAAGTGTTATTGTCTTGAAATTTCTTAAAGCATTAGATATTAAATAAAATATTATTACCACCATAGTTTACCTCTACTTTATGTTTATTCTATGTTGAAAATTTAGTATAGTTATTAAGTATAGTTAATATTTACAGAGGGAGGGGCTTACAAACCTGATTTAGATTATTGTGACTTGAAGATGTCTTGAAGCTATTCAAAATTATGGATAAAGAACTACGTTTTGGCAATCATATTAATTCTGTTATCAGTAAAAGTCTGCGAATGCTAAATTTTATAAACCCTAATACCAAAGACTTTAAATCTGTAATTGCTTTAAAAACTTTATATTTTGTTCTTGTCCGAAGCCATATAGATTATTGTTGTCCAATTTGGTTTCCTATTGGTAAGAACAATATACAGCGAATGGAAAAGACTCAAAAAAAGTTTCTAAAGAGACTTGTTTATACCACTCATTGTAATACGGCTTCCTGTTATGAAGAAAGATTAGACTGCTTTAACATGAAGACGTTGGAACAACGAAACAAATATGTATCTGAAAGTCATGTTCATTTTTAGGTTAATTAATAACCGCATTGATTGTTCACCCTTACTATCAAAAATAAATATAAACGTGATGCGCCCCTCAGCCAGAACTCATAACTATAAACCGCTATATATACCGCAACGAAAAAATAATTACGGCGCCAATTCGCCAATTTTACAAAGTTTTAGAATATATAATTCACTCTTTCATGATCACAATATATACATTTTTTCTGACAGCCTTGGTGCATTTAAAAAATCTGTAAATTCCAATATATGAGTTTTAGTTGTAACTTTTTTATTTTAAATTTTTGAAATTTTTGAAATTTTGTTTATCTTAGTATTTTTTTAGTAACACTTTTTAATGATGTGCATACTTGTAAATTAAATTTATATAGAGAAATAAATTAATAGATAAGGATATTTTTTTGTGTGATGCTATATAAATTTAGTTAGTAAGCCTTTCAATAAATAAATAAATAAATAAAACTATCACGTTTCATATCACAGAAAATATACTCAGTACCAACTATAACTAAGAATAAATATATCGATTGAATTATTTTTTAAATGTACCTACTATTTGATTATAACATATTACAATAATTCTATTCTATTCTATTGGTTCTATTATTCTATTTTTATATACATATATTAAAACAACGAGCGTAAGGTTAGAGTATGTAACACAAAGAGCTAGGTGGGTGTGGCACACCCAGATAGTGATTGTGTGGTTTTAATCCACTTGAATACTGAACTGATATTTACTTCTATTTGGAACTAATTTTGTTATTTATTTATGAAATTGACAGAATTAGTAATTCGAAAAAACACTAAGTTCAGGCACAGTGTACATTTTTTGTTAAAAATATTGAAATAAAAGCAACATAAATTATTTTTTCTTCTAAACATTAAAAATGATAATTATTCTGGATAAAAAATTATTAAAAAAATATTATTATTTATACTTGATAGCTTTTTCAGTTTCACAGTAAATGGCATGTTTGATACGTATATAATGGCTGCAATAATAATAAACATATTAAGTCAATAGGTCTGGTCTACTTTTCGTAGTAATTTTTTTGAGGAATCAGCTATAGAATCTTGTTTTTTTTTACAAAGTTAAATGTTTTGAAATTGATTTTATTCCCAGGATTCTCATAAAATCTCGGCGTTTAACTGAAAAATTGTTATTGGTTTTATGGTTTTATAGATTATCATGCAATTTAATCTTGACATATTGTATATTGCAAATAAAATTACAATTGGCCAAATTTAGTATTGCGTGAAACAACACAATACTAAATTTCGTTACAGAATCGGTTTACAATAGCTACAAATCCCTTAGTTGGTTGTGGAACGTATTCATTTCAGGATTTTGTTTCCTTAATCTTGTAGGATTAATCATATGAGTATCATTATTATGTCTCCATCAACAAAAACACTTTATGTTTCTTCAGTGCATGAATGTCAGTGTTTTAATACGGATGGTTCACATTTTGCTACTTCGTGAACGGCTTATAGAAACGTTTGCGCACACTTCTGCGATCCTTCCATTATAATATCTCAGAACGAAGTTTCATCAACTGTTAATAAAGGTCTGAGTGAGTCAGCCTGCTTACACTTGTTGAGGTAAAAAAACGAAAATGCCTTTAAAAATATATTGAAGAAAATAAATGTGTTATTAGAATTCAAACGAGCATCTTTTTATTTTATTTATTTATTTATTACATACATACACATACACTTAAATGCAATTTATCAATATTTTGTAGAAGTCAAAGACAGACTTTATAACGCAGGAGGTTGATAGTAGTACACACAAACGTTACAAGCTGAATTGGCGTTATTTTTATTACGCAGTGAATGTGTTATCTTGGTTATTTAAGTTTCGTTGCTAATAAAATTAACAAAATATACTTTTATATTCTTTTCTATTAACACTTTGGTTTCTTCGAAACTTTGAGTTACTCAACAATTTCTTGAAAGAGTCCCAACTTACATTAAATGTCCTTGGTTAATTCTGACGAAGTCGAACCTTACATGAAAAGGCCATTAAAAGGGCTAACAAGTTGGCTTTAAATTTATTAGAGGACTTTTAAAATTATTCGATAAATAGACATTAATAACTTAGTTTACGAAGAAATCGAGCTGAATTGTGGTGAAGCAGTCAATTTACAACAATGTGTATAAACAAACTTGAGATGTTGGATTATTAAGCCGCTATGAATGAGAACTATCTTAATATGCATGAGTTATGTGGTACAAGTGAAGAGACAATTACTACTGCTTTACTAATTATACACTAGTGTTCAGCTTAAAAAACTCCTAAGCTTAAATCATATCTAACTAAAGCTTTTTAATTAACGCGAATAACAACAAGAAGATTTTAACAGCTAATTTTATACACAAAATATGTTAGCGTGACTTCAGCCTACGCCTACCTAATAAGTGTGTCATCACAAAGAAAGTTGAAGCAAATTCTTTGTTTTTTTTCATTCAATGATTTTTAATAAGAAACTACTCTTCATGACACTAACATTCAGTGATTTTGTGAACGAATTACCTACCAGTGTAACAACTGATTGATTTAAAAAAATTAAAAAATTTCATGACTAAAATTTTAAGAATATTAAAAAATATAAGAGCTTAGTAAGTGTTTGATAAACTATAGTGTCAATTTACACTCAATATAAGCTATAAAAAACACATAATTTTCAAAGTATCTTAAAATTACAACGATAAATGCATATGCAATTGTTCTAATTAGGAACGAAAAGTACAATGGCGAATACAGAGAAATAGATACCAAGGTGTGGAATTAAAGCCTGCCAATATGAAAGTATTCTTGGTCGTGTCAAAGATGCTAAACGTGGCCTGGTCTGAAAAGAAGTACACGACAAGCTCAGTCAGTATTTGTGAGATGACTGTTTGAGAAACGTAAACGTAAAAAGAAACGTAACCAATTTACAAATAACTAGAACTTTTAACTAAAAATCAAGTACCTACTTGATATTGAAAACTCGGCTAGCTGGTTGTCTTGCTGGCCGAGTTTCAAACAGTACCCGTTCACCAGTATCCGAGACCAATCTGTTGAAGCTAGCATTGCCGTCCTCTCTCAAATTCGCCCCCACCTTCACTATATTTGGCGTAGGACGGCTATCTGACCTCCAAAGCTTTTTTTTGTCAGGAAATGCATTTAAGCATTCCCTCAGTCAGCTGTCCTTCCCGAGGTCGCGGGGATGGTGAGAAAGGCCCACCGGGCCCCCACCCGACGTACCTGCGACCACAAGGGCCCCACTTATCGTGGGGGAGCTCCAGGAGGACCGCGACGGGACTTACTAGCGCCCCGGCGGCGTCCTCGTCGAGCAGGATCCGAGGTCCTCTCGCAACTCCGATCAGCGGCCTCCTTCCGGGACATCACTGACTCGCAGAAGGAGGCCACGGCCCTCCACGCCGTATCCCCGCCGAGCATTGCCGACACAACTGCTGACAAGGAGAGATTTTGACCGATCCGGGTGACCAGGACTTGCCGCTCTCCACTCCACGCAGGGCACACGGCGAGCGTGTGCTGGGCCCTGTCCTGTTCTTTCCCACCGCAATGGAAACAGTCCGCCGTCGCTTCGAGTCCGATCTTATACAAATAATCACCGAAGCACCCATGCCCGGTGATTCTCTGTGTGAGTCTGTAGGTGAGCCTTCCACCCCGTCGCTGCATCCAGGCTTCGAGGTTCGGCAGTAATGCCCCCACGACGCGTCTGCGCGCTACCTGCTCTTCTGAGAGCCGGGGGACCAGGCGTTCGAAGTTCTCCTCGAAGCCCCAGCGACTGTCAAGGGTAAAGCTTAGGTACATCATGTACGGCCCCACCCGGACTCGGACACGCGAGTCAGGGGGTTCCCTGCTTCTCGGCAGCTTGTGGAACCATAGCGTCTCGGTCTTGTGAGGCGCTATCTCCAATCCCAACTCGCGGATTTTAACAAAGACGACGCTAGCCCTAAGTTCAGCGAGCTCCCTAGTCCTCTCGAAGGTATCTCCGTCGGCGACCTCCAGTGTATCGTCCGCATAGCAGACGACATCAACGCCAACGGGGAGATCGACACGCAGAACCGCATCGTGTGCAAGGTTCCACAGTACCGGGCCCAAACTGAGCCCTGTGGAACCCCACACTGGATCCTCGTACCGTCTTGATCCATGTTCAAGGTGTACCGGTCGCGCAAGTAGTCCTTCACTATATTTGGGGTAGGACGGCTATCTGACCTCCAAAGCTACCGCAAGTAGAAATCATTTCTAAGGGAGCGACATGATGTAGCCAGATGTATAAATAAGAGTAACGACATCGTCAAACAAATTGCGTTACTTGTTATTCGCTAAAGTACAATTTGTTCTCAGTCCACGCTGACACACGACACACATACACGACAATATATTTTTATTATCATTTTTTTTTAAAACGAATTCACTGGCTTACACATATTATTATTGGGTTCAACAGTGGGAATCATTTTGTTTTATCAAACAATAAAATAGATAAAATATTCTTTTCCAAGGTTTTAAAAGTAAAAATTTGGAGCAGAAACCAATACATCATTTCCCAATGAGTTAAACTTTGTATATTTGTATGTAGGAAATAATCAAATTATCTTTAAAGCTATGCTTACAAGAAACGATCGACAGAATTCTAAGGCAACTCCAAATCAAAATATGTAATTCAATATTTTTTTTAACTGATATTATATGTATTTTAATATATTTTATAACGATCGTTAATTCGTTAAACCGATTACAGTAAAAATGTATCTTGGATGAGTAATTTCTAATGCAAGGTACAAATAAACATAAAATACATTTCAAAGATTTAATATTTAAAAAGTACTATAGTGATATAATTAGTCAAAAATGAGGCTTAGAATTGAATGGTTTTGGCACTGACCAGAGTTCACTCTTTTTACTCATATTCTGGCACCGAAATTTAACCACGTTTCGGTCAGATTTTATTCTGCCAGTAGCTGCTGTTGGCTTTATACAAAATTATTATAGTTTGGTTTTGTCATTTTGCTGCGTACTGCAATGAGTAAAATGTTAAAAAGTGTACAAGGTAGGATGGATGTTTGTGGCAGTGTTCCTGATCTGCATTGGTTTGTACTTATTGTATAGACAACTAAAAATATTTTATATAAAAAGTATAATCCGTTACGTTAACGCATTCACGTACAGCATACGTCCGTATCTATGGGACAGTGACATCCACTTTTTATATACTAAAACTTGTATGTCAATTTAACAATAACTTAACTGCCATACATAACAATTTTAATTCTTAATTGTATGGATCACTGTTTTCTTCTATAAGAGCGACCTAAGTGGATACCACTGAAAATAAGCGTTTTGAATGCCTGTCAACATAGATGAGTGGTGTCCATCTTGCGGCGACGTCACATTTTTGTGCAAATTTTTTTATTTATTTTGATTATTTTTATTTATTTTAGTTGTTAAGTTGTTTTTTTAAATTCTTGTTTTCAATTTAGTTTTAATTTAAACAAAGCAATTGACTAATCTAACATTTATTTGAGTTTTGTGTATTGAATTTTAATTTGAAATTTTGTAATCTCATACCAAATTTCAGCCGTATTTAAAAATTGAAAATTTAGGTACATTTAGTTTAGGTAATTATAACTATGAGAGTGTTTTTGTGATTAATGAATTGAAAAAGTATACAATTAAAATCAGCAGTAATCACATAATTTGTTTTATGACAAAAGTTCTTATTACACTTAGTGTTATTATTTTTAATTTGATTTGTTGGGGTCCTCGATAAGTTAGTGATCCGTATATTGGTATTAAATATTTTAATGACTTACAAATACAGCCTTTATATTGTAAAGTACATACAACCAAATAAACAAATCATCCAATCCGTTTGAAGTCGACGTCGTTGCGGTTTTTATCCTCGTTTTTGCAGCTATCGCTGTTTTATTAGAGGAAGTTCTACTTCAAAAATATTTTTTTTGAAGTAGAACTTCCTCTAATAAAACGCATTACTTTATTGTGTTAGAAATAATAACCCGTTATTTTAGCTACTTTTATATCTTAGAAATTAGCAGTGGATTGCGGTTAAGGATAAAAATATTAAATTCTTTTATCTGGTTATGTTTACACATGTATTTAATTTTTATTATGTTTTTCTTTTAAAATATTATTAATTTATTCGGATATTTTGACATTAATTATATGTAGTGACGACGTGAAAAAAAGTATATTTGTTTATTTTAACGTGATAATAATACAGTGTTAATATCATTGATATATTTTTATTAAAAAATAAAATCTTACGGTATGCTTTTTGTTTTTGTATACTGATGATGCCGTATTAGTTCAAATACAGTTAGTAAGCGATACCATATTAATAGAAAGCTTTTTGATCTAGTGGTTTTGTTGCCTTGGCTCTTGATCCAAAGGTTATGGATGTACCCACACGGAATAACTCTTTGTGGGATCTACAGATTGTTGTTTTTAGAGTGGGTGTATTTTGTGTTGTTTTCGTTTTTAGAGTGGGTATTTTTTCATGGTATTTTATATCCGCGACACTTCCCCGAAAAGGTTTTCTTTCTTCAAACGCCGGATTTCCTTTTAAAAAATTATTTATGCAACAGAAATGCCAATACATAAAATATCATGAGGACCAATTTCAGTTAAAGTTAAAAAGCCCGAGTTATAACCCGATTTGTCGATTTGACATTGATCAATTGACGGTAACGCATTTTCAATGATTGGAAAAACGACTTACGTGCAGATTTAAAAAATTTCACGCTATTTTGTTGCTCTCGTTTAGTTGCGGTAGAAACATACATATATTTAGAAATGTGACTGATAGTGAGCTCAATATATTATGTTATAAAATTGTTTAACATAATTTTTTTATACAAAATAGCTAAGTTTATTTAAAAATAACTTTTGTCCTACAATACATCTACAGTGCTATTAAAGAATTATATTAAAAGTTTAGACAACTCAGCACTAATGTGGAAACTATTCCTACATACCTTTGGGTACGACTTTTGAATATCGTAGTAGAAAACAAAAGAGGCGTTAATTACAATGGTACCACTTCGAACTCTTGGCGATGAATAATTTCCGAAAAAAAATTTCCGAAAAATTTACTTTTAATATAACAACACATTTTACTAATTCTAGCATCAATAACGACGTATTGAGTTCGTTTTGAATGGCCATTTGACATTATGACTTTTTTGCAACTAATTAGACTGGTGGTTTGAAAATCTCGTGTGGTACGCAGAAAATATGTGGATATAAATATAAATTGGATAAAACCATAACATATCTGCATAAGCATGTGTTACGGTTTTATCCAATCCATTTAAAAAGTCATTGAAGTAGTAGAGCGTAGCGTTTGTTGATTGTAAAGTGATTATTCATTTTGTCCGGTTTACCGTTTAAACATTGTTTGACATTTTGTTTTGATTACTTTACTGAGCGCAAATGATAAATTATATTTATTTCATTAGTGATTTTATTTGCCGTGAATTATGGAAAACAAAGTTATTAGCTTTGTGCTGGTGATGTGGGTTTTAAATAAATTAAATACGGGTGCATTTTCCGCCATGTCGATTGAAAAAAAGACTAAGGGAATTGCAAAGGGAAGGTGTGTGTGCCCGGGCTAGATTTAACCAAAAATATAATGTTACTAATTTTTTAATATAAAAAGGTTCAATCCGACACTTTGAATTGAATTGATAATATTACATAATAAGATCCATAAAAACACTGCCGACTTCGAAAATTGTGAACACAGAATAGACAAGCCCAAACACTTTCTCCGATTTTGATAAACCAAAGATCCTCGTTCGTCAACATAGATATATTCCAAGAATGATTCGCGAGGCTACTGAAATTTAAAAAAAACATCCTAATTTTAATAAAGAAGATTGTAGGAATCTATCGAACACTTGGGATCCTATCATGAAAAATATCAAGTCTCACGTCTGCGAACACAACGCCAGGCTCATAGACACAGTTAGTGCGTTTTGTGTGCATACTGAACTACTTGTAAACTCTGGAACCGTTGGAGGTGACAAAAAAACTGACTGACTGACAGACACCGACATTTCGTCTTACCGCTGACAGATTTGATGTAAAGCACTCGAAACCTCGGGTTTAAATTAAAAATGTAATTATAAACGCGAGTTATATCCGTAAAATAGTTTTATTAAAACAAAATAAATTCCATAAAGTTCAAAACGAGTTTCATTTAAACTAAGTTGTTAGTGTTTAGAGCTTAAGATAAAAATGAACATAATGTATTGATGTTTTTAACGAGCAAGATTCTTTATATGTTTCTAGAAAATAGCCAACATCAAGAAATCAATTCTGCATAAATTTGAGCTGTACGCATTTACAAGACCTGATTCAATAGTTATAAAGAAAATTAAACATACATAAAGTATTCAAAAAACAGTGAAATATTTGTTTAATGTTTTCCTAAGTATGACGTCATGTCCTGTGATTGGTTTTGCAGCTTAAATAGCCAATTGCGAATTTAAACAGCTGAGCAGATTTTTTAAAGCTGACGTGGATCCATAGAATTCACCCCTGTCTCAAGTCGCTACAGAGGTTCTCACTTCAATAAGAGCTAAAAAAAATCTATGTTGTTTACTCCAATCTCTGTTGTTTCCAATGTTTTACTTAAATTAAAAAAACTTAAAATTTTGAGATTGCTTTCGTGCAAACTAAAATTTATTGCAATGTAACACGGTTTAGTAAATTGTGAGAACGGAATAAGAATGTCATTTAAAAGTGTTTATAAATAGAATTTTCTTAAATTTTCACGAGTACACATTTGAAATAAAACTATTTTTACGGATTAAAACTCGCATATAATTTGGTTATAACATTATACGCGTGTTTATAAATATTTTGTCATTCTTCTGCAATACAACTAAGACATTAGTTTTTAGGCGTAAAAAAAATTTTTGAAGTAATATTACGGTAGTTGAAAAATACGTACAATTCGTGTAGGCGATGAAATATAGATTTGGAAAACAGCAGTATTATAACCAATGAATACGAAATCTAATTTATTCTGTAAGCGAGCGGCGGTAAGCTTGATCTTGAATTGTAATTTTTGAAGTGAACAATTATACCAATAACAGTTTGATTTAAATAATCTTCTTTTCACATGCCAGTAACAACGAATTTCAGCATGGTCAGTTTTATTGCCTTAATCTTGGTAGATTAGTGACCGATGCTGTTTTATTCTATTTTATGTAGAATTTTTTAAAATGTATTTTTTGATAACTTTTTGGAAAATTTTAGTTTATTTCTTCAAATTTAGAAAATGATCGTCGTATTAAATTATTGATTACTTTTATATTTTATTCGCACTTTCAATTATATGAAGCAGTTGAAATATACAATGTATATTTTTTATTCTATTTAACTTTATTTACCATTCAAAAAGTGTAATATATTTTACCATTGTCTTAAAAATGTATCAAAGACATACTTCTGAGGCAGTCTGGGAATAAATCCATCATTTCCTGCTATCGACTGCACTCGAGAACACGGTAGGAGATATATCACTTTATATCATACGTATACATTATTTCAGCTTCGCTGTATTGTATATAAGACTAGTTTATAACCTTAGGTTAAGATTTATGAGAACCTATTGTAAACTTTAACGTTGACATTCTATAACAATTTTGTATTATAATCTAGTAGCTGCTGCTCGCGACTTCATCTGCTTCCCATTAATAGCCTTTTGTTACAGGTTCATATTCTAATTTATAAAAATAATATTTACTTTTTTATACAGAGACAGTCGCTGAGCAATAATTTCATGGACTTATTATTTTTATGTCACATTGTCTTACCAACTCTATCATTTAACACGCTGTAAGGAATAAACATTATTTTTATAGAATTTTAATTTTAGAACTATTTTTTACGTTTTCATAAATATTTAAAATTAATGTTACTATTATATTACAGCCTTTTACTGAAAAATTAAATTTACGCATATGGTGTCGTGACTTTTATTATAAATCTTAAGGCAATGGCTACATTTGTTTAAGTTTTTTATAACGCATTATGTAATTTATTTACAAATATAATAAACCTTTATTCATCAACCTTATGGACACTAATAGAACCTTTTAGATAAATTCAACACATAAAATAAAAATATTTACCTAAAATGAAATTGATGGCTACTAACTGAATGATGCTTACATTATATTAATGCATTCATAATTGTTATATATGGGGAAAACTATTTCAATATTTCGAATTTTATATTTTTTATAAAAAATTTTTTTTTTTTTGAAATACTTGTTTTAATTCATAAGAATATAGTAATGAAAACAGGAGCTATAATACATGCATAAATTAATAATTTGAGTAAAAAAGTCTTTATATATTTATATTTACAAAATAACTAACTCACATTGCATCTCATGTGTAGATCAAAATCTAGTGATATAATACAGATTCCACCAAAAATCCAAAGTTTCCTAGGAGGTGGTTTCAATTGCGTAAATTTCAATCATCGTCAGCTCTAGGTTATAAATTTGTATTTACTTCGAATATTATATTTAAATAGAAAAGTATGAGGTTGATTTTGAACTATGCTTTCCAGAACCTTTTGAAATAAAAGGAAGAATAGAAATAGACTGAAATTGGGAGGAGGATTGGTTTATTTTAAACACCTGTGCTTTCTTGTGCGAAGAAAATAATTCGTTGGAAAACCTAACAAAAACTTGAAACAACTAAATATGTAACAAATAATAGCCACCACTACTACGAGGAAATAAAATAATAGCCTACATATGTTTTTTTGGCATAAAAAAGGAAGGATACAAAATAAAACTATTAGAATAACAAAAGTTATATTATTTTTCTTAATTACACTGCTATAAAGCGTCTTAATCAATATAACTAAAATATTGATTGAAACGCTTTATATCCAGGTTATTAGCATAAATGCTCATATGCTGTCTTCCTATTCAAATGGAATTAAAAAATCTCCTAGACCTAGTATAGCCACAATTTGCTATGGTAGAATGGTTGTTATTTCTTTACATACATCTTTGTAAGTTTTACTACAGCTATTTCGTAAGGATTTATACTTAGCTAAATGTTCCATCAATAAATCAATAATATTAATAAAACACAGGTAGATGGGAATAAAAACTTTAACTAAGTATATTTATTACTATACTGCAATATTTATAGTTTCAGTTAAAAGCCTCTGAGTAAAAATACATCAAACATTTAAAATAAGATAAAACAATAAATATTTTGAATACTGATACAAAAAATTAATAATGAATTTTTAAAATACCTAAGTTTTATGTTGAGGTAATTGCATAAAGTTATGACTTTTTATTACCTATAACAAATATAACAAGACTATTAAAGACACATTTATACCTTCTGCGTTGTAGCATGATGCTGGTGACGTCTGTCAGTACTACATGACTAGGGATGGGCGTTATGCATTTCATTTTTTTAGCTTACGATACTCGTAGCATAAAACTAGTTCTCTTTAATATTGTAATGAAATTTAATGTGTTATTCAGGTGTACATTTTCACTACGTGTGTAAGCTTGTAATCAAAATAGGGCAAATATTTTTTTTTTTTCGTAAAAACAGTTTTGCTCTAAAGCGCATCTCAGAGTGGCGGACATTTTGTTTTCCCGTGCGAAGCTGTCAGTACGAGTGTAAAAAGTGCTTAATTTTTCTTTTTATTAGATTTTATTTGTAGACCAGAATATTCTGATTAGTCTTAATTTAATTTACTAGAATTATTATATATTACGAATATGGTATAAAGACAATACTAAAATATAATTTGTAAATCGCGTCAACTCTCAAGAGAGAAATGAAACGTTACTGACAGTGTCACACGCACCATATTACAACGCACAAGATTTTTTATAGTGTCTTGTCATAAACTGTCATTGCGAATTGGATAAACTTTTAAAGCCAAAGTCGAAGCTATTGCCTTAACGTATGCGACCTTACTTATAAGCAAAGTATAATAGTTAATACAAAGCATGAAATCGCTAAATGCCAAGTATATAACTTAAACCTTATTGTTATTATTGTTGTTGCAATACGCATATTGCTGTGACTAAAGTTACCAACGACACTAAGAGTTAATATCTAAGACATAAGTTTAACGTGATTTTATTATTTTAATGAATACCAAAATAATTTATGGTTATCTAAACAAATAACATTAAATCAAATTAAATACGTTTCAAATTGTCAAGGAGATAATATTATAACAGTTACATTTTATTCTCAACGAGGTGAAACCGTATACCGAGTAGAGATAGTGTTTCCAATCAAAACTTTATTGTACCGTAGATACCCTCATCTTATATCCGACTTAGCACTTTGTTCATCAATTCTACTTTGTACTATTTTCTCATTACTAGGAAAGTGACTCGCTGGCAATAAACGTATTTTGTAGCAAAAGGGAAATCGCTTGGAAAACATGTATTACTTGATATAGGGACGTTATTATAACAAAACTAGACAAATGGCTCGGTTGTTTGCTCTGGTGACTTAAGTTTTACTATGAAAGCAATGGAAACGTAGAATGGAATTGTAAAATATTCTGTATAGGACACTATGAATATTGTGTCCTTAAAAAAATTAATGTGATTTTTACAATATCCACAGTTTGAATGAAATGTTATTACCTTTTTTGATGAAAAGGAATATCTGTAATCTGATAGATTACAATATTATTAAGTTAATCATAAAAGGATGATAGAAAGGTTCGCCATGTTGAACTAATTTACACTGATGATATCTGTATGTACTTTTTCTGCTCATGCAATAAATAATACTTACTAACACCATTTTAGTTTGGTATAATTGCAAGAAAAGTCTACTTTTCTTTATTTATTTTAATTATTTAAATCTTAACTTTTGAAACGAAATTATTGTTAAAATAGATAAATAAATATTTTAAATAGATTAATAACCAGTACATTAAGGTAAAAAATACAATAATATGTGAATTTTATTGTATTTTTTACCTTCTATGATTTTACGTGTTTTACTAAAATAAAACGTTTACGAAGTCTAGTTATTTTCAATATATAACTATAATATATACCTTTTGCGTAAAGCTCGTAAGATTTATATTATATTAAAATAGAATTACAAACTTTTCGAAAAACGACCACTTTTTTTAACATGAAACTGATACGTGTTTCTGGAGATTACGAAATACATGTAAAAGAAAAAGACGCTGTAATACTTTTTTCTTATCGACTTTAACATTTATTTACCTCGCATTTATGTAAAATTTAAATAACTTTATATAATAATATTTATATAATATTTAAATAACAGTATAACAATATCCAATCCAATAGAAGACACAATCAGGAGATTTTACTTAAGTATATCATATATACTATGTAGTATTATATATTTGACAAAATGTGTCCTTCCTCTTCCAATTTTTCAGATTTCTTTTGCTTTTTTTGTAAAACGATGTATTTATCTAAACGGACAACAAATTGGTATGTTATTATATCTCTTGTGAACAGTTCTGTAATATATAACAATACCTGTAAACTTTACTTATTATTTGTTTGAAATATTAAATCGATTTGTCCATATAAATAAAATAATTCGCATTTATTCTGTTTCTTAATTTGTAGCCTTTTGTTTTATACTGAATTAACAGCTAAACATAAAATGAAAATTTAAAAGTGAATCACCTTTTAAAGCCTTTAAGGTCTTGATGGTCATCCTCTAGATTTACTCTATTTAATATTAGATGAGAAAATCTAATAGAGGGTCTACAGGCTCTCTGTTCATAAGATATTTTTTTTACTACAGTGATTATATAAGTGGTTACTTAACATTGAAGTTAAAAGTTTATAAAGTGGATAAACACGCTATGGGTCTAACTTTTAGTTTCTAACGCTTCCATCCCGTTTGTTATTATACAGTTTATTGCAGCTAAAAGTTTATCGGTATTGGTTATTAAATATAATAAATTTTAATTATACCTAAGACCAGTGTTTTCCAATAAATGTAAAACTTTTTTTCCTCTTTCTTTCCTGTTGTTAATTGAATGAGTTCAGATTGCCTTATTTCATTCGTAGTTCCTTCTATGTGATTTGACCACCTGGCTTTTTTTTTTCTTTCTTTTAAGTCTAGCAACCAAAATTTTATCTTTCTATTTAGGTCTTTAATAATAGCATACCCTGTTTAATGTAATTATGAATGAAATATTTCTCAATAAAGGTACGCTTTTTGTTGTTCACCTGCTTTGATTGTAATCCTTTTCAAATTTCCATTAAACGCTTTATATTCTTTCTTTTTTTCTTAAACACATCGTGTGTTTAGGTTACTGTGTAAAGTTAGGGTTAATGTATAGATTTAGTTCTATTATTAATTGATTTTAATTTACAATTAAAAAAAAAAATCTATCGAGTTGGATAATGAATTGCTTATTACATTTTTGACTTGGTATCATTTATCTTTCTATATCCATTTCTAACATTCAGCTAGGTTTTCTTAGAACTGAAAATTTTGCGTTAAATAAACAAGTTCAAGATTCGGACATACACGGGACTAAAACCGTGTTTAGTTTAAAGCTTCATAACTATTGCCGTTAGATGAATCTTTATTCATTAAATAAATATATTACACTAATTCTTATTTACCAAATTTTTTGAAGAAGATTGTTAAGATTTTGATCGAGTAGTTTATTTTTATTAACTTGAAATATTATTTTTAAGAGTGATCGATGAAAATCAAATAGACTGTATAACTGTGTATACAAAAGTAACATCAACGAAATAAAAGGAACAAGTGTATTCATCGCTGGTAGAATATAAGCAGCCACCGAACTGCCAAACTTACACCTGTATGCATACACTTTATCATCTTTACGGCACATTTCTAACCTAATGGAATATTGAATTACATGTTCTGATCGTAATTGCTTACAATTTTGCAGAACAAATAAATGTGTTGAGAAATTCTTTACTACAAAAAAATAAATTCTCCAAATAGTTCAAAATGTAACATTTTATATTTCTAAGATTTTCTTTTTCACATAAAACAACTTGAGCTTTATCTTCAAGTTGTGAAATAATAAATTTACACTTGAAAGTGAAATAGCATCATCGCTATTTCTTAAAAACGCGGCAATGATTCATAATCGCTCTTATAAGGTTTAATAAAGTTAATTACAATAGTAAGAGGATCTTTATCGGATATTTTTAATTTAGATTTTGTCGTTGGCGCTCTATAATGGAGTACTATTGTCTATCAAGGTAGTAGTAGTGCGGGCTTAGGTTACCACTAATCAAATGTTATGGTCAACTTCAATACTGGTTTATTAGATTTTTGACTACAGCTAAATATGAGAAAATTCTCCTCTGAGACCTTAATATGATACTCTAAAGAATTCCTGAAAATGTAGAAAAAAATGTTAGGATTTCTTGCTGTGACTCTTTAAACACTTCTTTCTATTATTTTTTAAAGATACAAAACAAAACAGGTATGATGAGCATTGTCTCTTGTAGATTTGAATGAAGCCAGTGCTTCTGATACCAGTCATTTGTCTTAAAACCTATGCAGCCGAGTTGTCTTTAATACTAACACGTCTGTATAACCTTTCTTTTAAGGCTGAAATGCTGCTAAAATCCTGGAAACTGTCTAACGTGCAACCCTATTTCAAAAAGGGCATGCTGCCAGTTTTAGACAATTTTTAACCATCTCCATACGCTGCAAGATTGTGAAGCTTGTATTTAAGAAAAAATCTGATGCACATTAACGATTTAGCCAAGCCCAGTATCTATTTTACGCTGACGACAACACAATTGTAGAAAGACAGCTGTCGTGTGCCAGCTATTAGAGATCTCGTACGGACTGAAAGAGAAGTGATGGCGCTATAAGCATTTAAGTGGAAAAACTTTTGGCATTCTTCGCATGGAAAATCGCCAATCTTTTTAAGTTCAATGCCACAAACAGCACAATACAGATATTTCTTTACCGCCAAAAGGAGTATTTTCACCTTGGTTCCTCTTTTCCAGCATGTGTCCTTGAAATATAGTAGCGGCCTTCAGTTGTTAGGACACAGATTTCTATGAACCTGAGTTTTCGAGTATATATTGATGGTACAGTTAGAGCAGCCGCAAGAAAGCTTGACTTTCTTTAAACGGTCTGACAGTATTTTATAAAAAACATAGATCCACTCATGCGAGGCACACTGGTGTTAGATATTGGCTGCTGCCTCAAAATGTAATCTCGCAGCTTTGAACTCAATTGAAAAGCGTGCTAAAAGGATAATTGCCGAATCTGAGTTTGTCGATTTCAATCTACTTGGCTTCGAATGCAAGCGTAGAACTGCCTGCCTCTCATTACTCTATAGGTTACATTTTGTTGAGTGTAGTCAATTATATACGAAAAATATCGATATTTACTTCGATGACATAACTTCTTTCCAAACGAAACACTTCTTTTCATTATTTTTATTCGCACAGGAAGAGACTGGAACAGCTTGCCAGCATCGGAGTTTCCACTCTGAATACGCTAAATTTCAACTTATTATATTTAGACTATAACAACATATAGTAGTTAATATTAAATGTTTAGTAGGTAGTGATAAGTATTGGAAGTGCGTTTTAAACAGGATAAATATACAGAAGATAGGTTAAATAACTTATTCCAGTAATGTTACACTTTCTTATATAATATTGATAAAAACATGGAAAATAGATCCATTATTCATTGAAGTGAAAAGATAAGAAAATTATTTTAGCTTAGAACGAGTTCTATAGAAAGTTCTTGTATTAATTTCATCTCGCTACAATGAAATTGCAATGTCGCTATCTGAAGCCCACGTCGGATGGATAATGTACAAAGTTTTCTCTCCATGAATAATATATTGAAACATTCGCCTTACATACATTTCATTTATATTAGCAAAAAACATTCATAAATCATGTTATCTTAAATAATTTTAATATGTTATTTGAGTACATTATACCAGGTATGAAATAATGAAAAATATATGTAATTAAAAACTAATAGTCGGTACTAATTAACATACAGTATTCAAGTATATAAGTATATATAGTATATAAGTAATATGAATTTACACATTATTAAAAATAGAAAATATAATTTTTATTTCAATAATGACATCTTTTATTTAGTTTTGAAATTTTAACTATTATTATGATTTCATTTTGAATCGTTTATATAATATGTTTATTAATACTTTATAAGAGTAATTGGATGAAAATGTTAAAATATATCATTTTACTTATTAACATAATTGTTAATTATATTAATCGGTAATTAATACTAACCTTATTTATTACTTGGCATTTATTATGACTTTTATTACAGACCTTAAAAATAAACAATATATTTATACTTATGATAAAACAAAATATATGTGAATAACTTTGACAAATAAGTAGACTAAAACAATAGACTTGTTCATTAATTTAATACACGTCACGGCTAAATTATATAAGTCATTGCTAGTATTATATAAGTCATTGCTAGTATTTTCTCGAACAAATAACTGGCCACAGGGCAAAAAAGTTTTGTCAAGGATTGCTAACTTAGTAAGTAAAGTTTCAGTCAGTTCACTTACTGAGGACGCCGTGGACTTTACTTCTTCAACAGTCACTTCTGAACGGTTAATAAAAAGGTAAACAGCTTTTAAATCGAAATGAGAGTATAAGTTACTGCTTAAAAAATAATAAAACATTTTTAATTGATTAGTATGATGAGAATATTTATAGTTAGTGAATAAAATTTTATATGTATAATTAGTTATTAAATTGTTGCAATGTATAATGCAAGCGTGTAAAATCCGTAAACGTGACAATCTTTTTAAAAAGGATTTGCGTTTAAGAAATTTTGTAAAATGTAATAAATAGAAATAAAAAAAAAGAACGAGTGATTTGTGGGGGATATAGTTGCATGAGATACAGGTTTAATTTTTAAAAACTGTTTAGAATTGGTATATTTTCTAATTAAATTACATATTTAATTATAATCCTTTATTTTGCCCAGAACCGATTTCACTTTATTAATAATTTGATCATATTGTTCATACTGCTTATTCGTGTATTTTTTTTTTGTTGACACTTCGTATAATTTAAATTATTGTAGTGCAGTATTGAACAGTACAGTACTGTACTGTCGGCAAAAAATATAACAAGTCTATAAATAGCATGGAACATTTTTCTATCATCGGATTATTTCCGGAATCCGGATTATTGCGGAAGTGATTACAATTCTTGAGTGAGGCGGTTATGACTTTGCTTCTGCCGTATTTGTGGTTGTTGTTGTTGACATGGCTATGTATAAATCGTTATCACCCTGTCTAAAATAATATAGATGATATTATATTATTATATTAATAACGTTATAATAATATTATTAGAAGAACAAATTAAAATGAAAAATAAAAGTTAGAAAGTATATATTGCTTGTACGAATTATAATATACTCAAAGCGATTGTTAACTTTCTGAGATCCAGAGCTCCAGAACATAAAAACGAGACGTGTTCTTGAAAGTTCCGAGATAATAAGAACGTAAGAAAATATAGTTCTATTACATAAAGTTTCACGTATTTTCACAGTATTCTAATTATTAAGTAATAAAATTTATTAAAAGTGTTTTTATTTATCATCAGAACATAATTATTGTTTGTTATTTATACAAATATTCAAAAGAAATATTTACTCGTAAAATGAATTTAATAATAGAATATTAATATTTGGTATTCATACAAGTAAATTATACTTATATTTAATGTATGTATTTAATGTAATGTAAATATTGTTATTCGTCATTGATTTTGAAAAGTATTTGTTGTTTAATGTTCAGTAATAAGTTCACGTAAAGTTTTATTAACTTATATTAACGCTACATGAAATATAAGAGGCCTTATAAAAACTTGGTGAAAACCCTAATAGAAATCCACCAAAATTCAATGAAAAATTTATGAAAACTTATGCGAATTTAAAATTAGACTTACTTTTAATTTACGCATATTATTTGAAAAAAGCACTGTACTTGCAATTGGGCATTGATGGACTCGCGTATGTGTACTTTGGCTTCGCCTACGCCCACATTTACACGATTGTCTATAAATTACCCATTACCGGCTGCTGTTGTAATATACAATGAGTGATAGGGGAATGATAACGTAAGATTAATTTACGTAAATATTTAGTCTCTATTTGCACAGATTCATACCTGTATTATTTTCTATCTTTAGGCAATGTTTGCGCCAAGATGTAAGTTTGTGTCTTGGATTTACACTCTATATTTTTTTTATAATTATTCCAAAAATTTTTATGTAAAAATATATTCTCAACAACATATAAAGCACAATGAAGATTATATATAAACAATCTAGGAGGATGTAGTCACATCAATTGGAAGACCGGCGTAATTGTATCTCAGAGGTTGTAGGATCGAGACCTACCCTCTTTGATAGTTTTCTCATTATAACTTTATTTGAAATTTGTCTGTATATTTTATATAATTTGCAGTTCAATAAGAATAAATTAAATAACTTTCAGTATATCAACGAAATAACTTGTATTTAACTAGCCAGGTTGTACTTCAAAATGAAATAATGTAAATGACAAAACGCATTCCGAAAGTCAGAAAAGTAACTGAAAATGAAATTACTGAAACAATTTTAGAAGCTGTGAACTCGCTAAATTAAGTTAGCTAACGCTGGGTGTCAGGATTTTTCCCATTTATAGAACCATTTACATTTTCAGGATGATATTATCCGTTCTTTGGAATGCTTTGTGTACTTTAAATGATATTTTTCATTACGCCTCATAAATAAACTGGAGTATGTAAAATATATAAAAATGTATATAAACTATAAGGGTAGCGTGAAAGCTAGTAATATTATATTTTTATGGAAACGTATTAATGTATGCTTTTAATATAATATTTATAAAGCATTGCATGATAAAACCTAATCAGAAAATTAATATAAATACCGTAATGACTATGTTGCTTCCGTGTCGTCGAGAACATATCACGGCACGCCTCGCAACCTTTCTATCTTCATTTAGGTTTTAATGGGAAAACACACGCATACATGTTTTCAATTATATTCTTTGAAAGGGTTTGAGATCTTTCCCAAAATATTATACTTGCTTTGTCGATAAAAGCTTTTAATTATGAGATGATCGTATAATTTTATTGATATTGATTTTTTTAACTGTTTATTAAATCTGTGCGAAAATTTATATTTATTAGTAATATATTTTATACTCAATAATATAATATGTTTCATTGTATTTCATCAATTGTATTGTGAATTATTGTTGGTATTCAATAGTCAAGAAATTATTATATAAATAATCAATGAATATGAATGAAATGAATTATCCCTCTTGACACAAATTCTCGTATTTTAATGCACTAGGGATACTCAGAAATGTTTATCCAGCAACAAACGAAATAAACTTTCACTATAAAAATATTTACTCGTATGAGGTATATTTCTATCTATTTTGACTTTCAACCAAAAATAGATATTAAAAATAAATAGTACTTTGAGTTTTCTTCCGCTATGTAATGATGAATAATTAACAAAATTAATTATTTTGGAAATTATTTGGTTTTGTATTGTATTTGTGTTATGTTAGGTGTCTTTCTAGCTTCTTTAAGAATAGATTTATGTTAACCTCCTTTAAACTAGTTTTTTTTTAATTGGTGAAAAGTTTTGTTATAATTTTATTATAAAATGTTTATAAAAAAGCGTTTGTAATGAGAGTTTTAATAACGATTGTGATATTTAAGTATTTATTTTGAATTACAAAAAAAAAATACATTTTATTTCATTAGTACTTCAATATTTTTCAATAAAATTTATTTCATTTTGGTTTTCAGTAAGGTCATTAAAACAGTTTATTCCAGATACAGCATATTTCATAACTTATGAATTTAACAATAAAGTTGATAATAATTATTTTATACATTTCTTAAAAAACAAAAAAAAAAACATGATGAGATTTTTTTGTACTTTCTGTAACCACACCAATCGTGTACTTAATGTTTTAAAATTGCAAATACGCCTTTTGCAACTTAAAAAAAACTAAACATTGGCTAGGTAGATTTTTATAAAAAACTAATTATAGAATTAATTAGTTTGTTACATACGATACGCATCGATTGGTCTCAAAGCCACCTCGACTGCGCAAGTAGTTTTTTAAAAATCGCTATTACTACGTTTTTAGTCTTTCAATAAAAACTAAGAAATTGCATGGTCAATTTGGCTTTATCAGTAAAGTAAATAAGCGTGATACAAAAAAGATGTTAATCGTATAACCAGGTTTCGAGAAAATGGAGACGAAAAATATTCTTACATACATTAGGAAGTTAATAATTATTAAGATTTTTGACTTCAGTTAAATATTATATACAAGATTAACAAATAAATTAATTTTATACATAATTAAATAAAAAAAATGTTTTAGTAATAGAAAATACGACATAAGGACAAAGCATATTCATAAATTAAAACTTGTTTCCACAGATTTACAAAATTTTAGGTTTAAATTATTTTGAAATACCCTGTGCATGTTTATGAAAATTTTATTAAATTTCAAAAGGTTTTTAATTATGTGTCATATAATATTTGATTTATAATATTAGGGTTGTTTTTGAAGTCTTCGTAAAAAGGGTTTAATTTTATGAAATTTGCCTACAAGTTGGTAATATGTGATAATTGAAGTGAAAATCGTCTTAAACTTTTGGGACAAAACGAAAAGACCCGCCATTAAAGGTTTAAAATTAAATAATAAAAATGACTTCTGATAAAATGTACATAAATTCTGTCAAAAATAACATACCGTGAGACAACATTCAATTCATAATTTCAAGATTAATTAAATTATACCCTTGGTTTTCAAGGAATAACTCTTTAAGTTTTTACGATTGGTAAAACGATTTTTTTAAATATTTTTAATCTTTGGATATCTATGGACAACAACACCACCTAAAATCGAGGTGAAAGTTTTTTAAATACGGTAGATAATTTAATGAAGAATAAGAAATTAAAGACTTTTTAACGACAACCAAAATTTATTGAATATTTATTTCATCTTAATAAGAACAATAAAAATAATAAACTCTTGACAAAATTCCCTTTCACTAATCAGTTTTAAGTGCAAACACAAATCTGACGCCGCTTAATCTACTTCATTTTAAAGACAACACGCCTAATACTCATGATACGTATGCTGTACATAAAAAAAGGCAAAATCAGTTGAATTCAAATCTCCTTTATGCCCGCTTTCATCAGGAACTAAGCCAACCATCTGTGGATCAAGAAGCTTACAGAAGGGTTACAGAAAGCTTACTGAAAGCTTACTAATAAACTAATGAACGTACACAATAAAGGTAGAAGTGGGACATAAGAAGTATCGCTGGTGTTTCCTGCTATCGACATGAATATAGCACATTACAGGTGCGTATCTATAGCCCAGATCGTTCATCAAACTTTGGTTTTCAACTTCGACTTACTTGCAAAAACTGAGTACCCTACTGGCAATACCAACATACACAACATGAACGGGTAAACTGGTGATTAAAAACCTTTGCACATATTACTGAGGAGATACAGCCAAACTGGTAGCAGCAGAAATTACTTGTGGTGAAAAGCCTTGTCCCGAAGAGGCTATCGAAGACTATAGTCAAGGTAAGAACAGACAAGACTTTGAGAAAAAAATGAAAAAAAAAAAAAACAGTCCGTATCATGAATCAAGTACCTACCTTCTATATCAATACAAGCCCGTTAATCATAAAATTTTTAAGTTTACATCACATAAAATATTTGCACTAATAATTTTTGTACAGTGAATAAGTTATTAAAACTAGGAGCCTAAATTTTGAACCTAAATTTTTAGGAACCTACATTTTGACTCGTGGCTTGATAGATAATTATATGATTTGAACTGAAATGTATTGTATCTCTAAGTATAAACATCAATTAACTATTTGTGTTCAGAAATCATATCTTAAATTAGATTTTAATTAAAGTTTGTTCAAGAAGTTTCCAATAATTAAATCTTATCTTCACTTATAACAATAATAAACCTACTGAGCTGCTTACGAAGCCTCTGTTTTAATTATTCCATTTGTCTATTATAAGTATTGTAATATAATTAATCTAAATTAAACACAGAAAATAAATAAACTATTTTTTAAATATAATGAAACAAACGTCACACAAAATCACGCACAAACATTTTTATTAAATATCATATTTTAGAACGTGTAGTATAATTAAGAAAATGAACACAGAACTGTCTAGGGTTGTCATTATGTTTTAAATGTTTTTACTTTTTTCGAAAAACTCAGTTTTTCCTTCCGATCTGTCTGTCTGTATGTGTGTCTGTGTGTCTGTCGAATTTTATTTTTCGAATTTTGAAAAACTAAAGATATATTTGGAATCAGCATCTAAATGTAAGATTCACTTTTCAAAATTATGTTGTTTGTCCAACGGGAAGGTGGTCAGATCGGCCGCCGAAGTTACCGAAAAATGGAAAAAAATTTTCGAATTTTTAAATTTTTTAAGATTTAAAAATTAATTAAATTATTTTAATTTGTTTTTTTTTTCTTTAGTTTGTTAATTAATTTGCGAGTTATAATTTGCCGATTAGGAGTTTTTCATAGCGGCAAGCTCGATTGCCGCGTGTCAGATATTTTATATTGTAATTATTTATATACACAAAAAGTGAAAACGTTGCTTATGCTATTCTTAACTGATATGACTCATTTTTAATAACAACAAATCTGCAAAACATGTGCAGATTTGCTGTTATGTATGTTAAACTTGTAAAAGTATAAAACAATTAGTTATATACAAAAATATATTATAGGTAGGTAATAAAGACTTCTTATTATTATATTATTTCACTAAAAAGTAATAAAATGATAAAAATAAAATGCAAAATAAAAGATGCTATTTATAGTTCTGAATCTCTTTATATTTTATATTATGAGAACCCTAAACTAAATTACATTATACGTGAATTTCATTTAAAAATAAATCTAATGGCGCCAAGGTGTGGTTAAGAATAGTCATTTTGCTTTGCACGCATTTATAATTCCGAGTTTTATAACAGCTATTTTTACAATTGTCATCTTTAATATAAAATAATTTTAGCATTACTTGTAGTACTTTTTTTTTTTGTTATTTAATATAACGAGTATATCATATAATACCACTTAATATTATTAATTGATTAAAATACAACAACAATTTCATTAGATTAATTCAGGATTTTATATAAATAATAGTATAATAAATATTACAATAACAATACAATATACATGATAATTTATATTTCGACCAAAATGTACGAAAGCCAAAAGGTACTATTATTTGTTCCGTGGTAACAACAAAGTCCCCACGAACTTGTCAGCATTAAAGTTATAAATTATTGTCAATACTTAGTCATGTACTTAACTTATCACAGTGTAATGCCTTAATTTATTTATTGGAATACTTGATAAGAATTTTATTAAAAAAATTATCTTATCCATATTATTTTTATTTATAATATTTTTGTATAAAATATGGCCAACACCTAACTTGTAGTCATATTTTAAAAATAATGCAATTAACGTAATGACAATACCAAAGTCTATGTATTTTTTTATTTAACATATGATAAGATTGCTTATATGAAACTTCATACTCTAGTTGCTCGGTTACAAAAGGTTCCTTGGAAAAGAGTCGAAGAAACTCCTTGGATGGTCTTATAACTTATTTATAAAATTACTATCAATATTAGCATTGACTAGTGGAATCATAGTCATATTTGATATGCGAGAACAAATTAGAATTCAAGTCAAGCATTTTACTGAAAAAGTGTACAATGAAAAATAACAAATATTTACGTAGAATCTCGGTTTTCACTACTGATACAAGAAAAGATATTGTTTACTTGAAAAATATAAAGTTGTAGGAATAATAAATAAATAAGGCTGCTATTCATTGTTGGTAATGTTTACCGACTTAATAGACGTCTGTCTGATAGACTCCTAGGGCAAAGAGGAAACGGACGATTTTATTATTATAAATATCAAGAAAACTAGTCTGTCTATAAAGTTGTGGATTAAAGTTTTATATCTATATAAACCATTTTAAAGACTTTTTTTTTTTTAAATAATGTAAATATTTTTAAACTATAATAATAAAAATTAATGTGTAAGATTTTTATTTTACACTTAAAATGATTTTTCTTTGTGTCAAATCTTTATTAATAGTGTGTTTGCTGTCAATAAAACTATTCATTTTTTATTTCGGGAATCATAATATTCAAATAATATTTTGAACCGCTCGTCTATGTCATCTATCACACGAGTTTGTTTTTGAGCCTAAATAAATAACATCGTTCCGGCCTTTGTTTTGTTATTTTGATGCTTCGATCCAAATTGGTATTGTTGAGATTTTGTTTCTAATTATTACTATTTATTTAAATTATGGGTTCACTGAACTGATAACGATGTTTTCCCTTCAAGTCACTTTTATATAAAAAATAAATGTAATGTTATATAACATATTATTTATATATATTCTATAAGCTTATTAAGTTAGAACGTGAACTGGAAGCAATCGCCGGTTATTGTGTGCTGATTATATTGTCAGTATTAGCAATATTGATAAATCATCTAGTGTTGCAATATCTCTTGGATTATCTACAATTCATGTATTGGTTGCTTGTTATATGCAATATCTGCAACATATATGCATTTAGTCTATAATTGTTATAGATATTAAACCGTCTTTGGTCAAGAATATATATAACAATAACAAAAAATATTTGGAGATCTAATTTACTAACCTAATTGAATTTTTTTTTCCTAAGTTTATGTCAACTTAATGTCATCTAGTTTTTCTTAAAGCTTGCTTTTAAGAAAAGAAAGAACAAATACCTGATATTTTGAAATAATATGTGAGTTGTATAAATAATATCAACTTTTATAAGTGAATAGTGGACTACAAAATATTTTATTTTTATAAAATAAGTGTAACAAATATAAAATCAATCTTATCACGCTATTAAAAGTTTTAAAAGCTTCCACAGCTATAAGCCGCCAGGCTTTAACTAAAATTTTGCGTAAATAAACTGTCAGAACTGATTGTGACTTTAGCGACATCAATCAAGATAGTTTATAAAATTAAAGAAACTCCTTTGTTTGTTTGGTATATATTAATATTTTTACTCACAATTGTATATAACTAAAACACTTTCTAATATTAATTGTTATGGTAAAGTGTGATGTTATATTCTGTTATGACTCTCCTATAAAATTTTACCAAATGGAACCAGTTGTTTCAAAGAACTGTGAAATAAAAAAAATCAGCTTTATTGGTATCATATATATGTAGAGTGCGATTCTTTTTAGCTATAAAATAGTAAAATTTATCTTTTGAAATATATAATCATGTCATTTTATTTAATTTTAAATAAATATGGAACAAAAATGGAAAATGTTTCAAAAGAGGTTTAATTATTAGACTAAGTGGAAGAAACTTATTAAAATATCACATCTGTGCTGATATAGTCGAGCATATGTAAAATGATAATTTCATCGAAGCGGGTAGCGATACGGTAGCTTAATTAATAAAGCGTTAGAACGGCTTCCTAAAGCTCGCGAGTTAGCTTATTTAGCTACTGGTATCAATAAAATTTTCCTTTCTATATTTTTTAAAAATTTAATAAATGAAATTGGATCATTTATTTATTCATTTATATCTTTCACTTTATATTAATATTAGTGATTTGTGTTTGTCAATTAGAAGTATCAGGAGGGCCTATTCTGATACTATACTCATCCTAATAAAACCTTCTGTCAGAACACTTTCCAACTTAAATAGTAAGAGGATACCAAACTTCCTAGTCTAAGAAGATCTATAGAACAAACTCATCTGTCTTTTTTTATTGTGAAAACTATTTCAAAAACAACAAAATACTCAATAAAACAATAAATATATCATTTTAGTCAATTATGTTATAAACCTTTTAAAAGAAGGGAAATTTTAAGAATCTTATGTTTCGAAAAGAGTAATTGTAATATAGATTACAATAAGTACATATTTCTGAACAGCATTATAGCCATTAGAGCTCACATAAGACAAAAAAAAACATAGAAAACAATGCATACTTTTGGTGCTTTATTAGCTTTTTCAGATAAAGAAACCAATATTTATTACGACCAAGATATCATAGTTGGATATGCGCCATATCGCCCAGATCTATAACACTCTATTTGTTTTTTCTTCAATACATGCAATTTAACTTATCTTCAATCTATGACTATACAAGATTCATGTAAAATATTCTCGTTCTAATAATATATATAGCTAATATTATTTTAGTGAACATTTAGACAAAAATATTTATGTTGTTTGTTTTAGCCTCCAGTTTATTTTAATAGAACTCTATTTACTGATGATTTGCAAGTATACTCTGATAAAGGAATACTACGAAATTTCTTCAAAATGTGGAGTCAATTATATAGTAGATAAATCAATAAAATTTTTAATCAAAATATCTGTTTTATTGGGATACAAAAACATCTATTTATAAACCCTACTGGTTATCAGGAAAGGAATGATTAAAACCAAAATCATTTTAATGTGTATGATTTTTCTTTTCTAAAATTAAAAATGATGTTTATTTACGTTTTCGAGGGCAATGGAGGACTTATTAGTTATATACCTATATCTTTTCGAGATATATATAACGCTTGACATTCTTGCAAAGATCCGACAGTGCTTCACACCGTGACAACTAACTAACGTCACACGTGCTAACATTATATAAAGGACATATTCAGTCTTGTGTGGAGTACTGTACTCACATTGTGGCCGATGCCGGAAAAGGCCAACTTCCAGCTCTAGATTCAATTGCGAGGCGAGCAAAGACGCTGATTGGTGACCTGGAATTGGTTCATTCCCAAATCGACAGCCTCAAATACAGGTGTAGAATTGCTAGTATCTTAGTGTTTTATAGGATATAATTTGTTGAGTTTGCGCTGGAATTACACAATTCAATTCCCTCACCCCCCTTTCATCATTGAAACCTATTAAGACTGCGATATCAATAAGAAATAAAAATTGCTACAATAATAAATATATTACATACATTACATTTTATTGTAATCAATAATATTGAGTTTATACAAAAACATTCTTTATATCTCATCCGCAATGTATCAGATACAACAGTTCGTAATACATCTGACAACGTTAATAATATTAAATAATTGATATTAACAAGAGGCTATCTTAATGGGATAATCAATAAATACTATATGTGTGTGTTATTGGATGTATCAATGGTAATTGCGCGTTGAGGAAATAGCTATATACGAGTACCTAGGTATGGCGAGTCGATGTGCCATTGGAGGACTACAAAAAAATTTGCCACAAAAAAAAAATGCCTAATATTTTATTTAAATTATGAAATATTTTTTATAACATATTAAAAAAAATAAATAAATATGGGAAACAATGTTTGTTTTATCTATCAGGACATGTGAACATTTTATATCTTACGTCACTTCAACCCTAAGAGGACTTAAATAGGACTCACATGGCAAGTATACCCATTTAAATGTCCCTAAACGCCGTGTACAACTTCTAAATGCCACAGGCTATAAAAATTATCATGAGTATCGAGATTAGCTAACATCCTAACTGTTAGTACTGTCGCGGTTACGGCTCAAATCGGACTCTCTCCTTTCAGTATTTCCATAGCGTTCGAAGTGGCAGGACGTGTCCTGTGTTACGAGAAAACAAACATTTGCGATGTTCTGAGTAACTAATCGTTTTAACCGTTTAGTTTTTTGTGAACTGTGACAGTTTTCGCCATGGTGACTGCAACGGAATTAATTTCATTTTTGTGTTCATTTTTGTTCCTGACGCGAGGTGAGTACGTGAACTTAGTAGAAATTTAAAATAATCACTACGAATTTTGAGTAATGATTTAAATAAAGCAACTGGATGTTTTACATTTCTAGAAATTGGTTAAGGATAAACTGTTTGTTTTATAATGTAAGAAATTAATACTAAATGTACTTAACGTACCTTACATGTTAGAACTTTACTAATTAATTCAGTATTGTTTATGCGTTAATACTCGTATCTCTCTGTATGTATGTGGATATCTGTGCAATGTAATATAATTATATTATATTTATGGGTAGCGTCCCAGATAATCACAAAAGGTGTTTTTTTCCTTTTTTTTTAATTTATTACGATGGTAAAATAAAAGTGTTGATTTAAATATATTGTTTATAATGGCGGTTGAAGCATTAATCGTAATTGATGATCTAGTTTCAAATAAATTAACTAAAATTAATATTAAAAGGCATTATAACTCACATTTATTTTCCTTACATAATTATTTCTAAACTTGTGTTTACTAATTTCAAAAAGTGTGACAGCAGTTCATTTATGTAAAGTTAAAATGGATATCTTTTTATTGTGTAGTATCTATTACAAACTCATTAAGCGTTTTACCATCGTTACCCAACAATAAAATAAAGGTAATACTCAAAGTAGACCAAAAATAGACCATTAATAGACCATCCAAAAATAGACCATTCAAACTAAAAAAAAAAATTAATATTCTTTTGTTGTGTTTATTTGTCTAACATTTTTTCTCGAAAACTTGAGTTTGACTTAAATATTCCTATGTACCATTATGTATTATATATTGCATTGTTGCAATATTGTAACACATAATGGTATCAAGTGTACGGTATGTATGAATATTTGAATATAGTTACCACAATATACTTATAAAACTTTCGTATAAAAATTAAAAAAATTGGTAAAAAAAGAAGTTGGATGAACCATCCTTATCGCTTAGATGCTATTCTGAAACCTACTGAATACTCTCACAAAATTTTATGTAACAGTATATTTATAAAACTATTTAAAATCTTAAAAGTTTTTTCTTACATTCATGGATTAATCTTTAAGTTTATTTATATATGTATTTAAATATTGCATAATTTTAAAAAATAAAATATTTTATAGGCGTACGCTTACTAGTTACAAAAGTAAACAAGGTTATTTTAATGTATTTATTTAATTAATATCTTGAATATAAGTGACACTTCAAAACGTTATTATTATCGTATGCATAAAGTAATTACATTAATTTCTTTTGAACTTCAATTTACAGTGATTGATTTATATAGTATGTTAAAAAGAGGTTAAAAGTAATATTAATGAACATAGAAAAACAAAGTTACTAAGTAACGTTTATAAAGCCATTAAATATTTAATTATTGTTTAATTTTGATGTTTAAACTACTTTACGAAGTACCTTCCTTCCCTTATCTACAATACTTAACATTTAATAATATTTTAATTCACACCATATTATGATTAGTTTATATAATCTAAATCTTTTTCTTTCTTCTTCTTTTCTTATTTTTTTTTCTGCTCTTTATACTACTCTAGTATAATCTAGTAAGATATATTTCGGATTAAAAAATTTTATATGTTGACGTGAATAAAAACGGATGCCCGTTAAATTTCATTAATAAACTCTTAGTAGTTTGCTTGCATTATGCTTATATCGATGCAATTAATTTGTTTTTCATGTTAAAAGTATCCTATATTTATATCACATATATATATTTACCTATACATATTACTTTTTCCATTTAAAAATATCCTAGAGATCCCTGTGTCTCATGAGATTTCCCAAACACAAATAATGGTCATAAAGTACACGCAGACTCAAAAAAACAATACGTGGACCACACTAATTGCCTATGTCAATGAAAAAATATATCTATAACATATCTTTAACATAAAAACATAAAATATGGATGGAAAATAATTGGACCTAATATTTATATAACTTGGGTACTAAAGAAAATATACTTTGTACTATCTGATGTATATAATAATTTTAATAAAGTATATCCAATTCAATTATATGTTAAAGATGCTGTATGATACAAGTAAATGACAATTCTACAGTCAAGTATAATAATTGCAAAAGTTCAACAAAATAATAATATATATTTGTACTTCAATTTTTACTTTTAGAGAAATATTAAAAATTAGTATTTCAATACATTCTGTAACTTTCAAACTTCGGATACCACAACTAGAGGTAACTAGTAAGATTTTTTTACAAATAATATCACGGCTATTTTAGACAGTTTTTTCTGAGAAAAGTTCACTGTTGCATAAGCACCCTAACTATTTCCATAAATAATTGTAAGATATTTCTACATATATCAGATTACAGTCTTCATTTTATCATTTACTCTCTCCATTACCTTCAAGGACAAACTTTAATCGAACTGTCGTTTGATCTTGCGATCAATGAAAACTCTATATTAAAATATATTTTTGTTGTTATATTTATTTGACAATTTAATTTAGAGTAAAAAAATTATATTTATTACAAGTTTAAGTAAGTATTAATTGTAAGTGTACTGGAGTTTTCAAAAATTATCAGTTAGTATGCTAAATGAATAATTAATTTTTATTTAATATTTTATTCAACGTCACTTCAAAGTTATCTTCTATCTATGTCTACCGTTCTATCAAGATATTATTCTCTCTTTAGCCTCATTGTAGTATTGCGCAAAACATTAAAGTAAAACCCTTTATGAACAAGAAAATCCTGGTTAAGAAAAATGTTAATTTATTATTATTATTTTATTATTTTCTTATTAATACAATCAGTTATTTATAAATAGTGAACACGCAGCATTTCCCTTTTTTTTTAAATAATCAATCACTGCCTCTATTCGCTGAAAAATTAATCAATTTTAAAGCAACGATAAAAAAAGTAACGATAAAAAAAAACCGGTTTTTATAAATCAGGGTGATAACAATAATTTTCTTAATCAGTAAATTAAAAATTAAATAATAGGCTTTACCTTAAATAAAGCTTTTAAAATATTTGATACAACGGAAAAAATAATAACAAATATAATAACAAACAGACTCATTTTTCTCCTGAGATATTTCCTTAGATGGGTGAATCACACGAGGGACGTATATTAAAGGTATATGTAAAATTTGCGAACGCGTAGTATACGCCTCTGGCGTTCATATCATATAGAGGAAGTTAGAATTTTACTTCGCATCCAGTAGTTTTAAGTGATACTGTTCTTCGCCAATACTCTTTGTTCTGCAAAAATATAAACCGTGTTTATAAAGACATTGATTCTTTGATTTGCAAAACTAAGAAAAAGATTCAACAGGGCAAAAATTAGATCCAAAATGAATCAAAAGATCCGCAAAATCTGTAATAAAATATATCGGAACGCTGAGTGCCGTCATTTATTTTCTTTTTTAACAATTTTTCTACTTTTCAATAGTGCTTTTTACATTATTGGGTGAATATGGGGGTAAAGTTTAGTGATAAATAGACCTAACTCAATGAATTTTTACGATTCCTTGACATCTACCATTCACAAATCCTTAGTTCACACGATTAAAAGAGTAAAAAGCTTTAGCTTTAGCTTTTTACTCTTTGAAAACTAGTATTTGTCGGCCCATCGACCTGTAATATTATATTACTGATACTAATATCAGTGTATATTAGTACTCTGACATTAGTATCCTCGTCATTTCGACGAAAGCAGTTTGTCAATGTGACGTTGGCTGCAACATGTTAATTTCTAGATTTTGTAAGTACTTTGGACATCGAGATGCCCTCTTTCCTCAAGTATGGCTAAGAAAACTGAATTGAACCTTGCGTTATGCTCAAAAAGATGCTGCTTGCGGTTACTGGTTGTTTTGCAAGCAGAGTTTATTTGACTACGACGGCTTAGAGTTTATTTGACTACGACAAATTGACTACGACGGTTTTAGTTAGAAACAGTGATCACAAACAAGAAATACCCGGCTATTTGTTTTGTGGTTCTTCTCAGACCTGGTCTGAGTAGATTTGGAATTCTTGTATCTCTATTTTTAAGATAGAGGGTGTTTTTTCAGAAGGGCTTATTTCAACAAGTATAATATCAAAGTAGACCTTTCTGACACTTCTATCTGTTTGGTGTTAGCGATATTAGTATTAAATGAAAGTGAATAAGATATACATAAATAGAAATAATTAAATAAATACTGACTTTTGGAAGATCAGGAAGTGAACTAGAGTATATGGTCCCCTCGTTAACTCTCTAAGGCCACCAGTCTTAATTGAATCTTGTAGGAAATTGCGAAAGAAAGTAATTTAATAATACTCAATTATCTCTCCCATTTATGAATTTACTGTAGGTTTGGTTTTATTAGGTTATAGTTAGTATCACTTAACAGTACGCTATATTTATGAAAACGGTTATCGAGTTTCTGTTTTCCAACAATTTTAATAACTAGCAATTCCTTCCATCGTAAATGGACTAACAACGAAGTCTGTTATTTAGATGTGATTGAGGAGTTAAATAAACTGTATTAGCATGAAAAATTGTGCATTTTTTTTCTGTGCGAACTAAACCAATTCATGTGTCGGAATTTCTTTAGTTTTAATTGTGTGTTTAACTCGTGTGACTCAACTTTCAAGTTTGTATTATTATTTGGTCTTTATTCATACATAATTTTATATATATATATATATCTATGTTCTCTAAAATAAGATACAAATTTCACCCAGAAATAAATCTTTGATGAAATAGCAAGTAATAAATAATTAAATCTGTTGTCAGAAGACAAGTTGATTTTACAAGCTTTTATTTAATTTGACCTGTTTGTCAGTTTATTAGTTAGTTGTTTATTAGTTGGGGACAGATCTTGGAACTGAATTTTAAACAAATTAACATTAATCGATCGAGCTGAAGTTTTGCATTCATATTTAGTTTCGATGACAATGCAGTTTGAAATAATAATTACAAAGTGAGACATTACGTACAAAATTATAAAAAATAGAGTTTTTCTAGATTTAAAAAAAAACATGTTTTGCAAAATAAAAATTAAAACAAAGTTAAAACAAAAACCTACCTAATGATATAAAATGGCTTTAAGTTTAATATGTTTTTATAAAATATTGTTTCTTTTTTATATTTTCCATAATAAAAAAATATTTAAAATTATACATATCTCTGACTGTTTTGGTAAATCTCGATTATGAAAACAAAACTTTTTAGACAGTAATATCGAAACAGTGTTGATAATAAGAAGTGATGAGGTAATTAATGCTCTTATATATTTTTGAGTATACAGTATTTACTACATACGGATGTAGCTATGATGTTATTCCATTGTTTTTTTGTTATTGAAAGTCTTAATATGCTATTAATTTTATCTAAAATTGTCTTAAGGTTTATCCTAACATTAGGGAGTAATTCTTGATAAAATATATTATTTAATTAGTTTTTATTAAAGGCCTTACAATATTTATCTGTAAAGGTCTGCAAAGTAAACTACTATTACTATTATAAATGCAAAGGTTTATGAGGATGTAAATATATGTTTGCATTTTTAAGCAAAAATGCTGAAGGAATTTTTGATAAAACTCTACAGAAATTTTGCTTATAAATCACAGTATAAATCAAGTATTCTACAATTTATAAAGATAATTTAATTGCGTAATTAAATTTGGCCAAAAATAATTATAAGTATCGAGTAAATAAAAAAAACCCTGTTCTCTGAGGATTATCTTAGCGGAGGGTCCCTAAGCCGTTGAAGTTACATAGAGACAATGTATCGTAATTTTTGTTTTAACACATATCTATTAAAATAAAAATTAAGCGGAATTAAAATGGGAACCTAAAAAGGGAGCCATTAATACAATTCAATATGATGTTTTATAATATTATATCGTAGGTATTATAAATCGTTATGAAAATTATTACTTGTATCGATTTCCATATTTTAATCTATATAACCTTTGTCTTTCACACAAAGTAAAATAAAAAATAGAAAATAAAAATCATATAAAAATAAAAGAACTATTTAAAAGTTATTATGATACAATTTATCCGAAGCGAATAGCGAAGAGGGGCGGTGGCGCGCAACCTGCTATTTGGTATTTTTCATAAACGCCCCACGCAGACAAAGCAGGGTATAGAAATTTGTAAATAATAATGATACCAGTTAAAAAAACCAACATAAATAATAGGAGAATAAAGTAATTTTAAATAACGAAACGAACTAAAAGTTTGTGAGAAGATATGTATATTAATATGTGAAGTTGAAAGGAATTTTGTCCGTTTAAAACATCATTATTTCAACGCTAGAATTGATTATTGACAATACAGAAGTCTATTTCTTTGAGGTATATTTTCTGATCTAGTGGAAGTAAAATAGGAGTAACAGCATTATTTAAGTACATTTTGTATTGTATAAAATTAAGTAAGATTTTATATAGTTGCACACTAGTTGATTAAGAATATTTTTTTCTTTGAACAAAAAACCAACGGTAACATGTGCGAACCTCATCACCTTAACTTTCTGGTTAAGAAAAAAGTTATAATTATTCTTTATAAAATCTTTTCTATATATACTTGCACATTAGTAATCCGTAATTTTTATTTTGAGTTGGAAAATGTATTTAAAGAAGGGCTTATTTAATAAGATAAATATAGTATCAAAATAGGTCCTCCTGAATCTTTTATTTGACAAACAAATTATAATTAGTATTGATTCAAAAAGAAAAAAAAAATGAATGATCATAATATTAACTTCGAGCAAAAAACTGAAAGATATAAAAGTTTTATCCCCAAGTAAAAATTTTGGATGTCACAGTAATGGATGTTAATTAGGACTACACTTTTTTTTCTAGTCTAAAGAGCCTTTGACATAATATGTTTTGAACTGATACATCAATAAAAATAATTCGTTTATTCTAGTATGGATATATGAAAATATATATTTTTTTAATAGATTTATCACCATCAATGTTGTTGTCCCTTTAATTTGATTTGTAAAAAACAAAGAATTAATTAAAAATTGAATTATTTATTTAATTAAAATACTTCATCAATCACTTTTCCTTTTTCCAATTTATTTGTGGTCGACGCTATATGTTAATCTCATTAATCGTTTTTTAAACATTGCCAACGATTTGGAATAACTATTACATCAAATATTTTTAATAACAAGCTTTCATTGTAGCGTATTAATATATTATGAGTTGACATGATAACGATATGATATTATAATTTTGTAAATTATATTTTAACTTTTTTAATGGGGGCGTAATAATAATTGGTGATTTGTGCACAAATATTTGTGCATTCATCGCACAATGAAAAAAAAAATGGTGATGAAATTTGATATAGTTATAGTTGAATGTTCTTGTCCAAATTTGTGATAATTTAAGATAAAATACAAAGTACTAATACTACCACAAAATTCTGTTACAATTTATAAGGATGCAGGTAATATTTTGGATTTTGAATTTTTATAAGGTGATATATTTTGAATATAAGATTAAAGAACACAGAAAAAAATATACAACATGTTCACGTGCTGTAAATTAGTTATAATGACCAAAAATAGTTGGCATCACAGAGGTTTTTAAAACTCGCTATAGTAGTGTCTTTTCAAATCTATTTAAGGAAATGACTTAAGTCATTTCCTTAAGCAATTTGAAATTCGAACATTTATGATATTGGCTATCATTAGGAAATTACTACGGCCTACGCTACTCGTAAGTACTATAACTCTTAGTTAATACCTATAAGCTTCCTTGTGGCGGCTTTGCCCACGCTACATTTTAGGAATGAAATTTTAAGAAGTTGATATAAAACAATACGGTGCTACTAAATCAAAAAAAGTGTAAGTATTGATAGAAGTTTCTTGCGGTTTCTTCTTCCAGCGCGTTTCTTCTTACTTGCAAAGTCCACACTTTAGCTTTTCGAATTTAAAAAATAATTCTATATAGTTTCCATTTGGAAATAAATTATTTTGAGTTTGAGTAAGTGACATTTGTAGACTTCGACTAGATTGTACGAACTTCGCCTCATGATTTGTGAAAGTATAACACAAGAAATATTTTTTTTTAAGTTAAACCGTTAATTATACAAAAAATATATATATTTTGTTAAATTTTTACCGATGGTAAATCAATACGCCACGCAAACGACGTCCCGGACATAGCTAGTTATATTTAATTGCATTGTTATCAGAGCTAACTAAAAGCTTGTAAAGAAATTTCTAACATTCGTTGCCGCACTATTTGCCTGACCATAAACATATTTTGTAAAAATCTGTGCACGTATATCTGTTATACTTCACAATACTAGTTTAGAAGTTAATCTACTATTTTATATGGAAATGATATATGTGGCTAGATTTTTTTTTTTATAGCAAACAGCATTTAAATACGATGATTTTAAAATTATCACAAATTTGTTTGTTTTTTTTTTAATTTTTTTTGGTTGCAATAGTTATCAAAATTATACAAAAATTATAACTAAACCGTCATAGAAAGCTAACAATACATATAATTATTTGTTATACATAAATACACTCATCAAAAGTTTCTATGGATCATGTATGTTTTAGAGTAATGCTACAAATTAGATTTATTACATTAACTTTGTTGGATCGCTGGAATTTTAATATTTAACTTAACAATACTGTTAAAATTTTAATAATAAAAAAAATCAATTCTCAATGAGGATTTGTATATAACTTACTAATGGCGTTTTGACAAAAGCATTACTATATCTGTATTATAACTAAAAAAATATATGTTATTATGGAGTAAGTATTGCTTAATTTTTATTTCCAAGAACATTCCTTTAATACCTGGAAACTTTTGATGTATGTTTATCCTGTGTTAACCTTCCTTTGGATCATTCCCAACATCCATGAGTCTGTAAGATTTCCAAAAATATTCATGATGTTGACTACTTTCTTGATTTATATGACTAAAATAAGATTTAACCATCAAGACATTTTTAATTTGATTTCCTATATAACAGTAGATATTTTAATAGAAGAGATGCTATATATAATAACTATAAATGTTGTTTACGGTTAATGTTTTCTAAGGTTTACACGAGTACTACACATTTCAATAAAACTATTTTACGGATATAACTCGCTTTTATTATTACATTTTTTAAATTTAACCCGACGTTTCGAATGCTTTGCATCAAACGTGTTCGCGGTAAGAAGAGATGATGGTGGCTGTCAGTCAGTCAGTTTATTTGCCACCTACCTCCAATGGTTCCTGAGTTTACGGGCATAGAATTCAGGATGCACACAAAACGCACTAACTGTGTCTATGGGGTTGGCATAATAATAAACGCGAGTTATATCCGTAAAATAGTTTTATTGAATTGTTTACGGTTAATAAACCGGTTTTATATATTTAATGTATATATTTTCATTATAATTATATATTACACTCATAGCAAAGTGCAACTTCGAGAAAAGGGTTCTGAAGCAGATCTATTTTGTGGTCTAGTGATTTGTATATGATGAAATATGATATACCAAAAATATGAAGATGCAAAAAGTTCTATTGAAAAAACAATCATTATTATTGAAATGAAAGTGACAGTTGACAGTAATAAAGTCCTTTACTAAAACTCACGCTCCAATTTTTTAAATAACGTTATGATTTTTAAAAATGCTAAAGTATTAAAATCTGGACAATTACAGAAAAGTGCAAGATTATCTTATCTCACTAAGCATTTCTTTCGCAATCAGGAGATTGTCACAAATTGTTATAAATTTTATCATCATTATTATTACTATATTGCAAATAATTGAAGTGATGAATTAAATTGTTATAATAAACTAAAATAAGTACTTTATATACTTTAAAGTTTTATAAAAACTTTTTCAATTAACTTTTTAATAATATATAGCAGCCGCTTATGACATGCTATGTACCTTTTGTAATTTCTAGTCAATTAAAATCAAATGAAGTTGCTTAGAAAACAATACAGATGGGATGCGACTCAGCTCTTTTATAAAGATTATAACAATTGTAACAGCTTTATACTATTTTTTTTTTATCAACCTTAATACATATTTTTCCCCTTTCAAGAACAATTAAAAGTTGAGGTTTATACTTGCGTTGATAAACTTACTAATTTCTAATTGTTAATGTGAATAACAGAAGATAATCAAAGAAAACATTCACAGAAACAGACAGAAGAGAAAATGTTCTCTCAAAAAAAAAAAATTACAGAGCGTGGAACGAGTTGGAATATTGCCCCGATACCAAGTATCGGGGTTAAAATTAGGTGGACAAAGGGACATAGACAATTACGCGATGTAAAATATCGGCAATAGTTAAATATATATCTGTGTTTGTTATTTCGTTCGTTTCGTACTTAATTACAAAAATCTGTCAGGTCAGCTGTACTAAACAGAATGGGTTTTTTCAGTAACAGTCGACCTTAGCCGCTAGAGAGAAATGAATCCATTAACTTTACATCTTCTTCGGAAGTAATTTAAAAATTAGTCTATAATTTTTGAAGGCAGTTTATTTCACTTTCTCTTCAGTTTTTCTAAAAAACTTCATCCTTAACATTTTATCCTTCTTTCCTAGTTGAATGTTTGATAAGTTGTCTGTTCCTAAGTGTAAATTTCTTTTCTTTAAATTTCATTATAATTAGTGCATTTAAATATAAGATAGTTTAAATTATATTAGTTTTTCTTTTAATATCTCTGTTGTTTTAGTTACTTTCAAAAATTTTCTACTTTACTTCTATACGAGAAGAACTTTATACACTAATCAATCCTCTTCGTGTCTTCTTAATTTTATAGTACACAGTAGCACGGATGAAAGCCGTAACTTAAATAATTTATTATTTAAAATATAATTATTTTAAAAATATAACACAAACTTTAGGTATATCACTAAAGCTCATAGTTAATATATACTTAAGTATGAGACAAAATAGAAATATACTATTTACTAAAAAGTATAAAAATATAATTGAATTTACTAAAATAAACCTATAAATATTTCCTTCTATATCAGATGAAGCTGAGTCACAGTTTTTTCAATTATTCATAAATTAAAAGTTCACCAAATAGCTATTTTAACTCCGAACTCTTTTTCTTTCTTTAACATTTTGTTTTTCTTTCTTTATGATCATAGCCAGGTAATTTTATGATTACTCGATTGCCAAAGAAAAGTTATTAAGGAACTTTTAAAAAAAACTTTAAATGAAATTTGTATTTCTTTTTTTCCAAAAAAAATGTATATTTGCTAATATATTTTATTAGAAAAAAAAATGTACATACTTTACACCGAATTATTCTTTATGCTATTGTTATTATTTAAACTATAATAGCTTTTATCGGTTTACATATATGTACTTTATATTCAATTATAAATTATCGCGAATAAATCTAAGAACATATATATCTTTATAACACTTATTTTACATAAAAATAAAATAATTAAAAATAGTAAACGTTAATGTAGATACTATGGTAATATTATAACAAAAACAATATGAATAATGTTAGAGTACCTACATTAAATATAATACATAAATTATAAAAAATCAAGCTGAAAATAAGAATAATTAGTGTATTACAATCAAGTATAAAAATTAAACTTATGTACGATCGTAGATTAATCAATATACGGTATTATACTTTAGAAAGGTAATTTTAAAATGTACTTAGTATTTAATACAAAAAAATAGTGATTAAAGTATAAATATATAAATAAAAGAAAAGATACATTTACGTCGCAGGAGTTTTGTAAGTATATAATAGATACCATATAAAAATTACAACAACAATAATAATAAAAAATAATAATACTAATAAAAAAAGTAATTATTATTATTATATCTCATCATTGCAGGTATTTCTAGCAAAAACGGGTTGTAAATGGCTTTTTATCTAGTGTTAGTAAACTACAAAGCAGGTTTTAAAATTGTAAATAAATTATTCTGAAAACCTGTCTAGTTCTGGAGCGCCGATATAGTAATCTTATAATATAGTGATTTTATAGGCTAAATATCAAATCCATATCTTCTCCTTTTATCTTTATTTAAATATGAAAGTGCCTATTTAGTTGAGCGGACTGATCAATGGGTAAAGAGCCCCACTCTGTAAAGCATGACCTGTGGCCCCATTTCATTTTTTACATGTCCGCCCCTCAAGTGGCAAACGTTTTACAGCTGGACAAAAAATTTGCCTTATAGGGGCTTATTATTATTATTATAAACAAAAGAACAAAAGACTTAAAACACGAAATGATGTAAACTAAACCAATATTAATTTAGTTTACATTTTACAGTCTACTCTCAAATAACTAGGAGATAACCATATGATGTGTTTAACTTTTTAATATATTTTCCAATTGTATGAGTTCAGTTAATTTTCACTATTTTTCACACTTATAACATCACTGTCTAGAGAATTTGTTATTGCTCCCAATACCAGGATTTTTTATTATATGGCAACAAGTTATGTTTATTAATTAATTAATTTATCAATGTTCTCCAATATGTGTTAAAAATTATATTTATAACCTACTTTTACTACGAGTGTCTTTTGTTCTTAGTATTTTATTAAACTCTTTATCCCACACTTTTATTTATAAAACAGCTGTTTAATAAAATAGCCACAAATATTTTTAATCCTAACACTCACATGCGAGTATGAGTACAATAATTAACGAATGAGAGAAAAATGTCCCATATTTTATTTGTAAGATGATAATAAAATTACAATGTACGTGTCAACTCGACACAAACTTTATTAACACATTATTTTATTTCTGTTCTGTCACTTTTTCTACATATATAAATTTATAGATTCGTTATAATATTACTTTTGGTGAATGTACTATACTATTATTTAGAAAGTTGTTATGTGACATGAAGATTTTCATACACCTTGTATGAAAATCTTCATGGAAAAGTAAGAAATCTCCACAGATATCATATGATAGTAAAATGTGGAAGAATGTGATATATTGTGCTGACCCCACATAATTGGTGAAATTTCTTAATTGTACTATATATACTAAATGATCAATTTAGTTTATATAGACTAATATATTAGAAGAAGTTTAAATTATTTTGCGGAAAAGAAAAATAAATAATATATCATTTGCAAATGGTCGTTTTACAATAATTTGTATATCTGTATACCCTCTTTCTGAAATATTGTATTAGATAAATTTATCAAAACTCACTGATTTTTTTCAGAAATTCGGTGTGGTTGGGAAAATTTATTAACTCTAACTATATTCCCTTTCTCTTAATAAATTTTAAAGCAAATACATAAGATATACTATCTGTAAATTAACAGTAATAGCCTTTATTATCAAAATTCATAATAATTATGTTAATTCTCAAGGGACGTGTAGCTGTTCAGTAATAACCACAGTAACAGTCAAGTATCTTGTTTTGAAATAATGGTTTTGTTGATGTATGTATGTATTTATTTAGTTATATTTTTGATAATTTCAAATATTAACAAAAGTAAACTCTAATACTATTATATAGGATTTACCTAACAAAATATTATTTTCTAAAAATTTATTATTTATATTATAATTTTTCATTATTTGTTGTGATAGCAAACTTTAACTAAACACGTATTTATTTAAAAAGGAATTGGTAGAACTGTGTTTTATGTTATAATGCTTTGGAAAAGCCATCTATCTTCCTTATTAGAGATAGTTTCAACTTAACCTTAAAAAAACATATTATCTTATTTGTTATAATTGTTTAAAGTTGAAAATTCAATTTCAAGCAATTATAAGATGAAATGAAGAAAAATTTGGAGTGTATAAGTTTTATATCGTTAAAAAAATTAAGGAAATGTTAAACTATTTAAAATACTTATTTAATACTTATTTATAACATATAATTATAAGAAATTAAAATAATTATCCTCTACTATACAATATACAATATCTTATATATATTTGCCATAAATTTTGAATTTTTTTTTTACTGAAATTCCATTAGCAGTCACGCGTAATTTAAATTCTTCATCATCTGATGCAATCATAGAAATAACTAATAACGTTAGAGTCAGTAATAAATGTTTTGTTTTTAAGCCTGTTTCATCTGATGAAATTGTTAAAACGTTTAGAACTTTAAATCTGCAAGAAACCGGTGATCTTTGGGGTATATCAGTTAAACTACTTAGCAATATTATAAATGAAATTGCCCCACAACTTTGCTTAATTTTCAACAAATGTATTGAAACCGGTATTTTTCCAGATTTGATGAAAAATAGTAAAGTAGTTCCTTTGTTTATAAATGGCGATAGACAAGAATCGGGAAACTATAGGCCTATCTCTGTTTTACCCACCTTAAGTAAGATCTTTGAAAAGATTATTTTAAATCAAATGTCAGAATTTTTTTCTAGCAATAAAATCATGCATAGTGAACAATATGGTTTCACCAAAGGTAAATCAACAACTGATGCGGGTGCCACGCTTCTTAGGCACATTTACGACGCATGGGAAAAATTGCAGATTGTAATCGGGGTGTTTTGCGTTTTATCCAAGGCCTTTGATTGCGTTGACCATCAAACGTTACTATGCAAACTTCACCACTATGGTATGCGTAGTGTTGCGCTTGATCTTATTGCCTCTTACCTAGATCAAAGAGTCCAGACGGTTGATGTAAATAATTCTAAATCGGCTGGTTCTTACCTCTAAAGATGGGTGTTCCACAAGGATTTATTCTTGGTCCCTTTTTATTTTTATTTTATATTAATGATTTGCCCTTTTTCGTAAAGGGCTTATGTGACATTGTGCTTTTTGCTGACGATATCTCGCTTATTTTTAAAGTCGGGCGTAATAGGACTAATTATGACGAAGTAAACAGCGCTCGGTCACGTGTTCTTCATTGGTTTGAAATTAATAATTTGGTCTTAAATACAAGGAAAACCAAATGCATGGAGTTTACACTTCCCAATGTAAAAAGTCAGAATTGTAGCCTGCTCCTTAACAATGAAGTTTTGGAAATGACTGACTCAACGGTTTTCCTAGATATAACTTTAGATAAAAACCTCCAGTGGAACCCCCATCTCTCAACACTCGCAAGCAAACTCAGCTCCGCCGTCTATGCAATTAAAAAAATAAGACAATTAACGGATGTCAATACATACAAATCGACTTGTATATTTTAGTTACTTTCATTGTATTTTGTCTTACGGTATTTTGTTATGGGGCAGTGCTGCCGAAGTTAATTCTCTATTTATTTTACAAAAAAGAGGTGTGCGGGCTATTTATAACTAAAACTACTAACTACTAAAAGCTAGAGATTCCCTGGGAGATGTCTTCAAAGAAATTGGTAAACTTACGGTCGTTTCTCAATAAATATTTAATAACATATGTAAAAAACAGTGATAGATAAGCTATAAATACTAGAAATAAAATAAACTTTCAACGCAGATATTTCGTCTGCAAAAAGTTAAAAAATCCTTCATGGGCATGAGTGTTCGCATATATAATAAGCTTCCACAAGATATCTTAGACCTTCTTTTACTTGCTTTTAAATCTGAAATTAAAGGCATACTGTTAAATAAACTGAAAAATGAAAGAAAAAAAGAAATAAGGAAATAACATTAATTCAATAACAACACACAACATTGAAAACATCACAAAATTAATGAAGAAAAGAAATATATATAATATGTAAGTAAATGAAGACATAATAAAAAATAAACAAAAACACAAAAAATTGTTTATATTAAATAACAAAAAAAATAAAATAATATGTGCCAATGTTGTGTGATGTCCAGAAAAGGGCACAACTCAGCATTCGTACAATGCGAAGTTTACCCTATACACTGATTTTCAGTTGAACCCCTTACTTACTTACTCGACATCACGGACGCAAAAGGAATAAGGACCAAAAACAAAAAATAATAATAATAATAATAATAATAAATAAATTAAAACTGTTTACCTTGGCCAATGAACTGAATTATATATATATATTATGTGATTGTTTGGATAACAAGAAATAAAGCTTATTATAGCATAGTTGATCTTATTTCGATCAAGTAAAAGGTTAGGTTGTGGAGCTTTGGTTGTTGACTCATTTGCAGGATATTCTAATCTGTACATCAACAGTTGCTCTTTTTAAAATAAGTGAAAAATGTACATGTACATTGTTCACTTATTTTAAAAAGAGCAACTGATGAGTTTCAATTTCTCAACAGAACAGCATTCCGAGCTGGTGGTGGCTTAAGGACGGACTGACTATAATGACATTTTTATAATTGACGATTCAAAACTTCGTGGAAATGCCTATTTGAACAAAGATATTTTGAATTGAATTGAATTGAAATTGAATTAAAATAGATAAAATTCAAAAAAGTGAAGGTACATTGAGTTATTGCTTAAAAAATATATATATTTTTTAAATTAATTACGTCTAGCAAACAAATTTCTTATGGAGAATATCCGTTAATGTACTTACGCGTCTAATAGATATTGTTGCGCCATACTTTACTACCATTAATATTTAATGACTGCTACATCTTTTCTGATTTTATGAAACTGAATAAAATAATGCTATTATATAAATACGGCCGAACATTAGATTATCGACTTAAACTAACCAATTTTAGCATTGCCTTCATTTAGTAAGATTTTGACATTTTTTTTTATTTTCATATAAAACAGTTTGTTTTCACTTCGAGTCGCTCAACAATAAATATTTTTGTTAACTTATTGCTGAATATTTTTGAAGAAAGGAAGAATCACAAGAGGCTCTTGACAATCTCTGAAATTTTGTAAGCTGTTCGACTGCGTAAAGTTTGAAACTCTATTTAGTATAACTAACGAGTACAAGATTATGAAATTAGAAAAAGAACCTTTGGTTTATTAATTAGTTCATATCGCAGTGAAAGAATACAGAAAGTAGACAGGAATAAAAAGCGTTTCAATTGTCAATAGTCGAAATAAATAAATCACAAGGCTCTTAGAACCTTTCTTGTTTCTCATTTAAATGACTTACTTTGTGAGGGATAAACGTGGGATAATATTCTTTTTTATACTATGTTTTTGTTTTTTTTTATTGATTTAAAAGACAGCAAAATCTTTCACTTTAACAACTGCTTTTCTGACTACTATAAAAGTATAGTGTAGTGAGTATATTAATAAATTTAAACTTAACACTTTGTACCAAAATTAGGGGTAATGTAAACAATTTCGAAGTTAGAAAATGAATTAAGACATTTAATCTTTTAAATGTAAACAATTTGGTACTGTTTACATTCTCTTATAATAAAATCTTGCACAGTCTGAAAATAGAATTACATTTGTTAAATTTATTAATTTATAAGTTATGTAAATATAATAATATTAATAATATTTTTGACACTAGCATAATTGTTCGTATATTGACATATACTAGTTATCATCTATTGTTAAGGGAATGTATCTATATCGATAACATAGTTTTACCATGACAGTCATTAAATAATAAGTAAATAAAATAATCTCTTGCTATAAAATTATTAAATTAAAATTTAAAAACGGAACACTTAATCATTGTTATTTTAATAATATTGTAATTAATTCAATACAGACAAATTGACCAGATGGTAGGTACTTAATAACTTTCAAGGAATGATGAGCAACGAAAAGGAATTTAAGCTTTTTATGACCAAAAATGATATATAAATGATGTATGTTACTCAAAATTAACTAAGAAGCCTGGAAATACTGTGTAATGGAGCTGAGCGAAGCGAAGCTCTATACTCCTCAAATTTTCAACTCTTTGTTACTTTACTCCTCCTTCAATTTACGAGCTACACGCACGAAATTTTACACACATGCCCATAATGAGCAAAACTTGTTCTAGTTTGAAAATCAGCCGAATCACTGAATAATTGTAGTTTTCGAGATAATTGATAAAATGTGTCCCATAGAGTTAACATATAGAACGTTTTTGTTTCGCGCGCGCTGCGTCGCGAGGCTAACCCCGCTTGCGTGGCCCTAGTTTTAATAATCCTCAGATGGTTAGTTTGTTAAAAAGGGTTATTGTTTGAGCGAAGAATCTTTAATACTTATTAATAGGTAATTGAGGCTTAAGGAACGTAAAAATATTGTAAGCTCTGTTCCACTTTGTTGAACGAACTATTCAAATGTCTCAAACAGAGCTGGAACACTTCATTGTTTTAAGTGAATACAAATCCCTAAGCTTAATAAATGATGAAATTCCTTTGAAATGATTTTATTATTTTCTTTGTTAAAACTATTAAGGTTAAATAATAAAAGTATAATCATTTGAGGGTATTTCAACGTTAATTTTCTAGATAATTCCTATGTCAGATCATTGTTAAAATCATTTAACCTATTCAATCTATTTTTTTAGAGCCAACTTATTAGAGTTGGCTCTAAAAAAAAACGGTAATTATACTGATATTATTATACTATATTATAATAAACTATATTTGGTATGGTTGTTAATGTTTTATAATTATTATTAAGGTCTATATAACAAAATTGAGGAAAAACAGTGAATTTTTTTATTGTTAATTCACAATTGACTCCATCTATTGAATTTTTTTAGTAAACACTTAATTACATTTTAAAAATTGTTTAGTTTAAATTTATTTCTAATTGCAATGGTAAATAAGAGCAGCAGTTTTGTTAAATATGTTGCTGTGATAGACTGTAATAAATGGTCCTCCTGGTTCTACCGCAGATGTTTAAATCTCAGTCCCGAGGCTCACATATATACAAACTGTGAATTGTTTACACTCGTGGCAGCGGTAAAAACCACTCATAAACAGGAAGTACAAGCCCTGTATGTCTGTCAAGGACTCCACTCAAATGCTATGCAGAGACGACTTTAAGGATTCACATGTCAATGTCTCTTTTTTAAGGAGAAATAGCAGGCTTCACTGGTATTCATGACAGATTTCGACAACGACCTCACTATATTTGATAAAAGAGTTTCGGCGCTGGAAAAACTGGATAAACGCGAGGAGCCAAATGAAGGCAATAGTATAAATGACATCGTGAGTCTGCATTTGGTGAAATCGTGAGCATGCATAAGCAGGATAACCTTTCCAACGATCTACGTTCGATCGTTCAATCGACCAGTCACGTAACTAAAGTTTCATTGCTGTTAAGTTTTGTCATTATTTTATACAGCTGCATTCCATGGTAGCTTTAAATATTCTGCTACTAAATATGTTTATACTTTTAAAATTAAATTAAATTATTTTAAATTAATTTATAAAAAACAAACATTTATATTTTTAATAATTATTTGTTTTAAATTATAATTCTACCTCTATGTTACCGGTGACGTGCAGTTTCAGAATACAATTATAAAAACATAATTTATTAAATCAAAAGATAATTTATTATACAATTTTTTTTATTATTTAAAACTAATGTGCTTTTTTCTCACATAATTAAAAAACTTAATTATTATACATATTCACTCCATCTTTTTCCTTTTAAATATGTCTTTAAAAGTTTAGATGTGTGTACAAAATTAAATAATTATGGAAGAATGTCGAAAAAATATTCTACGTAACGTGTTTGTGAATTTCATGCACGTTAAAAATATTTTACTTAAAATAATAATAATAATAATAAACTCTTCAATTTTCCTAATACTTTAAATACATTTATGCTTCTTTTCTTGTAAGCTCAAGTTCTTCTCAGGGCGCCAATGGGTATTAAATATTTTTGTTGCATTAAAATGCCATTCCATGTTATATTCCATGTTATAAAGGAATTGCCGTGATAGTATTGCGCAAAGTAATTATAGGGATAAATGCAATTTTTGAAACATCATCAGCCTTGTATTTCGGAATGTATCGTTACTAGGTTGACAGTAGAAGTGAAAGTACTCGTAGCTGTATGTAATTTGCGTCTTTTATGTGTCATAATATTATTCCCTGTTTTAATGCTATTTTTATTTTTGGTTGAAAAAAATTTGGATTATTCACTAAAATCAGATAAAATAAAAATATTCACTATTAATGTAAAGACAATGCATGTAGATAACTAATTGTATTTGTATTTTTACTAAATAGCAAATAATATTATTTTTTTTATATTTTTGAAAAAATCGTAACTTTTCCCACAATGTAAAGTTTTGCATCGTAATAATGTTGACAAATTACCCGCTTCATAACAATAAATCTAAAATACAAGTACTATTGTAGGTTTCATTAAGTAATTAAAATGTAATTGTAGTCACAGCTTTTGTAAATTAACTTTTTCATGATTTAAAATGGCTGTGTAACGTTTATGACGTGCGTCGTGGCTTAAGTAATTACTAGGTTAATTTTGTTAAATAATGCTTCTGTTATATGAAAATATCATATAATATTTCAGAAATGTATAATATAATTATATATTAACATAGAACAATACTTAGTACTTCAACAAATAGCTTAAAGTTAATAAACCAGTACCTTATCCTCTTGATTAAGTTCTAATTGATTATATTTAATTAAAAACTGACAAAAAATTGCGCTTTCTATCAACATTCGTTAAAATTCAACCCTAATTATTTTAAAACAATATAACATTATAAAGCAATCAAGTTTGAAATCGATAGAAAATTTAGGAAGTGGTAATATTTATAGTAAAAATAGTGCTACTGATACGTAGCTAAAACTAAAGCTGTTGTAAGAATAGAGCACTATCCCAGCGTAGCACTAAGCGTAGTAACGCTTACTAGGTCCCTTTTCACGTTACAATTTTCTATCTCACTAGTTAATGTACATGAGCAAGCGAGAAAGAAAGTAAATAATTAAATACATGTAGTGTCGCTACCAACGGTCTAGATGAGATTATAAACTTATCTATTTGATCTAGTAGCTAGTATATTAGGTAATGTATAATATAATAATCAAGATTATTATTATTTATTTATTTAATTCTTTATTGCACAAAATACAAAAACAATGCACAAAAGGAGGGCTTAATGTTACAAAAACAATGTCTGCTAGCCAAAATTACAAAGTACAAGAGAGATTGTTGATGGGCGTGAAAAAAATATATAAAAATTATATATAATAAATAATTATTATATATTTAAGAATTCTAAACATAAATAAATATAATATAAAAAAACACTTAACTATTATTAATTATTATTATATTACATATTGTTTTTGGATGTATAGTCTTTCGACAAGATATTTATGGTATATGAAGTGTGCAGCTCGTTTATTTAAATATAAAAACTTCTTATTTTTCTTTCGAAATTTATCTTTCTTTTTAAAAATTTTATATATTACATTTCAATTTGCCTTCAATTTTAGCGATGTATGCAATTAAAAATTTTATATGATAACGTATTAATTTAATTTTATATTTGTCTCTTTGACGTATTGCATAAAAAATGATTTTTAGAACCAAGTTTGATATGAATTCCTAGATTTAAAAAGTGATGTTTATTTATTTAATATTTCTCCTTAAATTATTGAAAAAACTAATAAAAGTTCAGTTATATATAAAACGTTACACATGACCAAGATTTATTTGCAAGTTCATACACACAAACATCTAATGAGTTCGAAGAAATCAATATATAGTAGTAGGTTTTTCTTTGAGGTGAGTATTTTTTTTGTAGTTTGACAACTATATCAAGAAGAGGGTATTGATTATCGCAACCACTTAATATCTATGCTGATTAAAATAGGCATATCAGAGGCATAAAAAATATATCTAAAATCCTGTCATTTTCATTTAACAGAAAATTAGATTGTATCAAACCAGATTTAGCTATAAAATGTTTAAAGGTTAGTTGATGAAATTAATTGGTGTGATTGTATCTAGTGAAAGCCATTTTAATTCTAGTAAATTAAAAACCTTCTATACTGTTTATTGATGAGGACTTGTCATAATTATTTGGTCTGCTTTCTCAACAAACTATGAATCCTTAAAATTATTAGTTAGAAAGGAATAAGAATTGAAACAAGAATAACAAAAAAATATAAATTTATGAGAGTCTATCCAACAATCTAGAAATAGATGAAGAGTGAAGATACGTTCTCCCTCAGGAAAATTTTACCAATGTGAAACCATTAGAAATTGTATGACAATTCGATTATATGCTTAGATTGTTATATAGCCAATTTCCATTACAGAAAAACATAATTTCTTAATAGGGTGGGATTTGTTGTAATGAGTTAAAATAGTCAAAAACATGATATCAAGTCAGCGGGTGCTTCTCAATTGGACTAAAATTAAACTTTGTCTAATGGTCTCTTTGTAGAGGTTGACCACCCATTACACTTACGACTACTTTTCTACTTTTTTATCAGATGAGGTTTCTTTTTGTTTTTCTAATAAGACAACCGTTGGTTTTTTAGTGGGTCTTCTTAAAAATGGCAGCGTTCTATGGCAGGCTATGGCAGGCAGGCTAATGGCTGCGGGTAGCGTTCTATGGCAGGCTATGGCAGGCAGTCTAATGGCAGCGGATAGTCCCACATAGCAGACTGGTTAACACCTGCTAGGCCGACGGGGTATTGGTAATAGACTTTTATTGAGGTCATCGAGTTTTGTGCTGAGGTTTTTCAGAGACTCAGCTATGACTACAATATCATCTGCAAGACGCCCTCAGTCGTATACTTGTTGTTTATATTTATTTCAAATCATTTTCAGTCCAGATGCTTTAAAATACCTTCCAGCGCAGGTGTATAGAATATCAGAGATATCCTCATAACATCGCCCTGTCTGTCTATGACATTCGACAACCTAACTAACGTTGCGTCGGCATTTTGCAACAATTAATTGAGTTTCCATTTTAAAATTAAATTCTAAATTTCAATCTACCAATTTTCTTTTTTAATAATCAAATTTAAATAACTAAAAAAGTAGTTGACAAACAAAAAAAAAACATTAAAATACCAACATAATTGAAATTTATTTGTTGAATGCGAATAAAATATTGTCAAAGTGCTGTCATATCTAAATGGCGATGATTCTAGTAAGACTAATAATAATATTAATATTTTTAATATTAAAAATGTAATAACTTATTATAAAATAAATTATTAAATTTATATTATTTATTTCATTATTCTTAATAGTACCTGTAGTGTTTTATTCCATTAAAATAATGTTAAACTGGTTCAATATTATAAAAAAGCTATATTGTAAAAAAAATATTTCAACCTCAAATATACGACAGGTGCATATTTGTCTATGTTAAAACGTACGTAATTGAATTTAAGGCTATACGTCTCATATATTAACATCTCGTAAACGTTAACAACATTACTCGTTTCTATACGTGAAAGTTCGTCGCTGACTTCATTATCACTTTAAAGGCTTTAATTATTATCTTATGTATGCTTCGCCGCTTCTTATTTCTACATGCTCTAGATACAAATTCCAAACTTTGTTAAGTAATATGTAAGTAATAGTACTTACCTACTTTTTAGTCTATTTAAGACATGCTCTAGGTACTGGCCGTCACCCCCCAGGGCCGACGGGGTACCCGTAACGGGTTTTTCCAACAGAAAAAAAAAAAAACTACTATATAAAGACACGAAGCGGTTGGTAAGGAGGGCAGTCGAAGTGATTTTGTTTGTACTTAGTAGTAATTCGTCCTACAGGGACGAAGAGTTTTACCATTAATATTTTAGTTTAATCTATTCTGAGAGGCACTCCAAAAAAGTCCACCTGATTTTGATATTTACACCAGATATTGATATAACTTCGTTTCTTTTTCTTTAATTCAAGTTTTTAAAGATTTTGGAGTACGTATTGTGCTGGATGTGGGATTTCTATAATTATTATTTGTAAAGGAAATATTATAATTGTATATTTTTAGATACACAATTTTACAGTAGTTATAGTTACCAATTTTCATTAATTTTCATACAAAGCTAAGTATAGTATATTTTAAAAACATCTGCTAAAGCCGTTTACTTACGTCAATAATTATTATATGAAGTTATTGAGATAGAGCAAACATAAACAATATACCTAAATAAACGATTCTAAATAAGGTTAATATTCTATTTTTTTCTCTTAAGTTAGAGACGTTAGCGACATATGTATATTTATATAGCATATAATTTAATAAAGTTTTTGGTATTTTCAATTTAAGTTTAATATATTTTTCAATAAACTTTTTAAATCATATTTGATATTTCAACATATTTCATATCGTCGCACATTATTGTGATTGAAATATTTACGAACATATATAAGCTTTTTAAAAATATTTAAGAAATATTTATAATCTGTTTTAAACATCAATTTTAACTTAAGTGTTTTTTGAAAAAAAAAGTTTGGAAAAGTATTAACGACAACAAAGTTAGATATCGTTTACAGAAGTAAGTGAACCGAAATGTTGAAGTTCAGCTTTAATTAGTTTGTTTTAAAAAAGTTTAAAAAAAATTTATAAAAGAATTACCAAATTCTTTTAAAAATAGCTCTCGCAAAAAATAAGTGTATATCATTAAATATATTATGAAAAGATAACTTTTGCAAAAGAAAATATCTTAATTTGATACTTTGCTCCCATTAAAATAAATAACAACATATTTAGATCCTATTTATATCCTGGATATGCTATACACAAAACTGTCACAATGACACATATATTCTTGAATTCTGGCGTAGAAAATTAGCCGTGTCAGAGTTACCATGCCATAAGCATCGTACCCGTATGCATTCCGCTGACTCTACTTAAACATAAGACAATAGTAATTGTGTAACCATATATTTTTATTATTTTGTTCCTTATAATTTTAATATAATTAAGTTAGTCTTCTCTTAGCGATAATCACGTTCAGTTCTGTTTTATTATTTGTAATAATTGTGATTTAAAAATTAAAATTAATTTTTAAAAAGACTTTCATTGATCGCCTTCACATAATTGGCGCAGTCGGTAGTAGTCGCGGCAATTCTCAAGTGAAATCCTTGAACAATTGAGTAATTTTGATCACTATCACCGTGACTCTCAAAGAATCTACGAAGGCGGCATCGAAAAAGTCTACGTGAAGCGGAGAAGACCCGGAAAAGGAGATGCAGAGGATTCTGTGGTGAGTACTCTTGTTATTCCAAGTTCCTGTGCTCTATTTCCTTTCCGTAACTATTATTTTATGTTCTACTAAAAAGTGTTCTACGCTAAAAATCGCAATAGATACTTTATAGAATAAAATAAAAAATAAATAATTAATTAAATAAATTAATAAATAAAATATTTAAAATATATTTCTGAAAAAGTATTCGACGCTCAAATTGCAATAGGTACTTTTACAAAAATAAGTAAAGAAATAAAGTGAGTAAGATAGGTTTTTCTTTCTCGTATAATTTTATAAATAATTAAATATGTCTTTCGAAAATTGCGACGCGTCTAGTTTTAAACTAATCTCGGAATTCATGCCTAAATATGATGGCAATCCTAAATTATTGAACTATTATGTGAGAGAGGTAGAAAATATTTTAAATTTATTAGATAGCTCAGTAAGAGGACACCCCGCGATATTGTGTCTTATTAAAAGTCGGTTAAGCGGTGTCGCTATCGACGCTATCGCATTCGAGGAACCACTCACATCGTGGGAAGCCATTAAGGCTGCCCTCATACAACACTTACGCGAGCCTAGGAACGAAATCCAGGTGATGCAAGAACTAAGTAGAATGCAAAGAAATAAAAATGAGGACGCTGAAAGTTTCGGAAAACGACTCCGAAATATATTAGATACGTTATACTCTATAGGCACACATTCTAACAAATCTTATTACGAGAGCATGGTAGTGGAACAATATACTAATAATTTAGAGTTTAAAGTGTCAATTGGGGTTCGGATAGCGCAACCCCTAACGTTAGAATCAGCAATAATTATAGCCCGACAGGAAGAGGCTAAACTTGCATATGGTAGGACCAATAACTTTAATATGAGTTCACAAGCCAAGGTTAAAGATTCGATAAAAGGTGCCAATCAACAAATGAACTCATCAAACTTCAAATTTAATACTCCCAGACAAAGCCCACCATACTCAGGAAATTATAGACCCCCTGGCAATTTTGTAAGAAATCCACCCCAGCAGTACCCTCAAAAGGTTTCAGACGTTAGCATGAGATCTATCTCTAAGCCGGCGAAACCCCAGTTTGCAGGTGAACAATTATTCTACGCAAACGAACCTCAGTATGATCAAGGTCAGTATGAATATTTTGATAATTCTAATTCTTTAGATGAAGACAACGGTACTGAGCAGGATTTTCACGAGTCTATAAGTCCAGACGACCACATTTAGTAAAACTTAATAATGACCGTAATTATATAGATCGTCTCCCATATTTAGAACTTCACGAATTTCAAGGTAAGTTTCTGATAGATACAGGAGCATCACGATCTATGATATCACCCAGAGTTATAAATAAATCATTTTTCAAAAACATGGCCCAGTGTGAACCGTTCGAAGTAAAAACAGCTCATGGTATTTCCCGTCATAAATATATAGCACATTTACCCCTTCCCGCGGTATTTAATAATAACATGAAACATAAATTTTTAATTTTTGATTTCGATCCGAAATATACAGGAATAATAGGTTTAGATCTTTTAAAGAAACTAGACTGTGTCATTGACATCAAAAATAAATTGTTACATACGTCTACAGCTAGAATTGACATTCATTTAGATATTCCAAAAAAAAAAACTGGTAATAGAACCCAGATGTGAAAAAATTACATCAATGAAAACTAATTATTCTGACGGTCAATACATTCATGATGAATACATTTGGTGTAATGGTTTAAAATCCCCTGCAGCCATTGTACAAGTAAATCATGGGCAATTTAAAACATCAATTATTAATTTTAGTTCTGTCAGAAAAATAATACTTAACACCGAAAATATTCCTCTAAAATCATATAATCTAAAATTAAATATAAATCAATATAAATTAAATTCAATTAATGTAAATCCAAACATTAATAAGGAATTGTGTGAAAATTTAAATAAAATTCACACAGACCATATGAATGAGGAGGAACGGCGAGAGATAAAAAAAGTTTGTTATAAGTATAGAGATATTTTCTACTCGGAAAATATCCCCCTTTCTTTCACGCATGCGGTCAAACATCAACTGAGACTGACAGACCAAACCCCAATTTTCGTTCGAAGTTATAGACAAGCCCCGAAATAACGCGTCGAAATTCAGAGAGAGGTTGATAATTTATTTATTTATTATACGCGAAAGTATATCACCATGGTCTTGTCCCGTCCACATCGTCCCTAAAAAGGCAGACGCATCAGGAAAGGTAAAATGGAGACTAGTCATCGACTACCGACGACTTAATGACAGACTCATTGAAGACAAGTACCCCCTTCCTAATATAAGCGATATACTAGACAGATTAGGCAGATCACAATATTTTACCACCCTAGATCTCGCTAGTGGCTATCATCAGGTAGAAATGCACCCGGACGATGTAGAAAAAACAGCTTTCACTACTGAAAGAGGGCATTATGAGTTTCTCAGAATGCCATTCGGTTTAAAAAATGCACCTAGTACGTTTCAAAGATTAATGGACCACATTCATAGAGGGATTGATAATGTTTTTACATACTTGGATGACGTCATTATAATATCCACTTCTTTACAAGAACATATAGAAAAATTAAAAATAGTTTTTGACAGATTTAGAACTCATAATTTAAAAATACAACTAAATAAATCCGAATTTCTGAAAAAACACGTAAAATTTTTAGGACATGAACTGACTGACAAAGGACTTGTACCGAACGAAGACAAAATCAAAGCCGTGTTGAACTTTCCTTTACCAAAAACTCAGAAAGACATTAAAAGCTTTCTAGGACTTGTTGGATATTATAGAAAATTTATTAAAGATTTTGCTAAATTAACTAAACCCATGACTCAATGTCTAAAAAAAAATAACAAAGTAATACATTCCCCAGAATTTTTAGAATCATTTAAAAAATGTAAAGAAATTTTAACTAATGCACCTATTTTACAATATCCAAATTTTGACGAGACTTTTATACTGACAATAGACGCATCGGAAATAGCTCTTGGTGCAGTATTATCCCAAGGACCCGTAGGCGCAGATAAACCAGTAGCTTATGCATCCAGGACTCTTTCTGACACAGAAACTCGATACTCAACAATTGAAAAGGAGCTTTTAGCTATTATATGGGCAGTCAAATACTTTAGACCGTACCTTTATGGAAGGAAATTTATCATATATATAGATCATAGGCCCCTAACATGGTTAATGTCCCTGAAAGACCCTAACTCTAAGTTAACTAGATGGAAACTTAAATTGGCTGAATATGACTATAAAATCATTTACAAAAAAGGACGCCAAAACACAAATGCGGATGCTCTCTCTCGAGTCAAAATTTTCCATAAAAGTATTGATTCCCTGGCAGTAAATTTAGACGATAATGATGATGATGATATAATCAATAGAATATTTCAAAATGTGCGGCAGGAAGAAGAAAATAACGACAATAATAACGAGGACATTACCAGTAGACATAATGTACAAACCCCTAGCATAGTAGGTGAAACGGAAACTACTGAAACGGCATCTGAAAGTGAAAATCTAGTTTCAACTAACCATACCCAGCCTGAAAACGAAAATAAAGGTATACCGATACTAGAAGATGCCATAGATAGGCAGCGTAAGCAATTCCACATTAGGTCAACCCCGGGTTCAACGTATAGAGTAGAAAACAGATTGACAAACTCACAAAAAATTATTAAAGACGTCTTCATACCGGTGAATAACACAACAGAAGAAATAATACGATTTTTAAAAGAACACACTATTGCCGATCGTGTGTTTCACTGTTATTTTTATAATGAAGAGTTGTATTACGCGTTTTCAAAAGTTTATACAACAATATTTAACGAAAGAGGTCCAAAATTATTTAGATGCACTTTACGTATTACCGTCGTAGAGAACAAGACAGAACAATTAGAAATTATAAAAAAATATCACGAAGGAAAAACAGTTCATCGCGGTATTCAGGAAACATATAAAAAAATTCATAGGAATTATCATTGGCCCAATATGTTACTTACTATACAAGCGTTTATAAATCAATGTAATATTTGTCTACAAGCTAAGTATGAAAGACACCCACTAAGACCCCCATTATCTTTAACGGAAACCCCTACAAAACCTTTTCAGCATATGTTTATGGATCTATACTCTACAGGAGGTGTAACGTTTTTAACAATTATAGACAATTTTTCAAAATATGCACAAGCGGTCCCTTTAAATGCTACTAGCAGTATACATATTGCTGAAGCCCTTTTTGACGTTTTTTCAGTATTAGGAGTACCACTTAAAGTTACAACTGACTCTGACAGTAAGTTTGAAAATGACGTTATTAAAGAGTTATGTGCCTTACATGACATTAATATCCATTTTACGACTCCGTACAATCCTAATTCGAATTCACCTGTAGAACGATTTTATTCCACCATAGCAGAAATGATTAGAATTCAAAGAATGATTAATAAAGACGATACTATTCATTCAATAATGAAATTTTCAGTAATAGCATATAATAACACAATACACTCGGTAACAGACTATACACCGTACGAGTTACTTTATGGGCACACAGCAGCTAGAAATCCCCTTGAATTGCATTACACTAAACAATTTTACCAAGATTATATAATTAAACATCGTAAAAATGCAGAAGCCATACAGGAGTGTGTCGCAGCGCACATGTCCAAGGACAAGGAACGGATAATAGAAAAACGCAACCAGACAGCAGAAGAGATAACATTCAAGGTAGGTGAAACAATTTATAAGCAGGTAGCCAAAACTGCAAGAAATGAAAAAACCAAGCAGATATTCAAAGGTCCGTATAAAATTATCCATCTACACCCTAACAACGTAGCAGAGATCGTTGGAAGTCACCCTAATGCTAAATCTATAAGAGTGCATTTCAAACTCTTACGTCGACCTCATCTTGTTCCAGGACACTCTTCTTCGGATCCCTAATATTCATAACAAAATAACCTTTCAGTCCATTGATAACACTAATGGCATCCTTTTACTTAAACAAGGATATATTCTCAAACAAATCGATTCATTTAATCTTGCCTGCTCTTACAATATCACATACTTAAATTTAATTTCAGTAAAGTTAATGTCCCTATACGCAAGTACAAAAATTGCTGAAAATAACAGAGTTTCAGAAAATATTCATAAAATATATAGAGATCAAATAGAACATAACTTAAACTTAATTAGTAAAAAATTGATGTTCATGGCACCTAGAAATAGGGTAAAACGTGGAATAATTAACGGATTAGGCTCTATAATCAAAACAATTACAGGTAATCTTGACAATGAAGACGCCATCCGTTTTGAAAATGAAATTTATAAAATTCGTAATTCTGTTTCAAAAACTGAATTGTTTCAGAAGCAATCACTATCGTTAGCGGTAAACACGATCAATGAATTCGCTAACCAATTAAATAAATTAAATGAAAATCAAAACAGATTAGCGTCTATGTTAAACAACATTACCGCAAACGCAAGTAATTTTAATAATCTAGTATACTTTTTAGAAATATACGTACAAATAAGTTTTAGTATACAACTCTTATTAGATAAGTTAATGTTACTAGAAGATGCTATGACATTTTCGCAATTAGGAGTAATGCACCCTAGTATTATAAGCCCACGTAATTTAGTTGTAGAAATAATCAATTTAAAAAAAAAATATTTTATAAAACCGGTTACGGAGATAACGGTAGAAAATATACATAAAATAGAAAAGTCCATAAGCGTAAAAGCGTATAGTACAGAACACTTTTTAACATTCATTTTAGAAATACCATCTATCGATCAAAACGTATACGATTACATACATATATATTCTATTCCTAATAAAGAAAACCTAACCATTATACCCAAATCCAAATTCCTTGCAGTTGGAAGCAAAGAGTACGCTTACCTGGAGGAACCCTGCAAGAAGATCGCTGAAGACACTCTTCTCTGCAGCGCACTAGACTCAAGATCGACAGAAATAACAACAGACTGTATCGTCTCCCTCATAAAACAACAAAAAGTAAATTGCACTCTTGCGCGCATGAACTTGAATCAGGGAAAACTTCAAAAAATTCATGAAAATACCTGGTTAGTAATACTAACGGAACCAGAAGTAGCAAAGACTCAATGCGGAACCAAGACAGAATATAGAAGAACATCGAAAATATTCCTTGTCAACAGCACAGAAGACTGTCAATTGAATATAATGAACAGAACATTAAGAACACGCAGTAATACTGTCACCATTAACGAAGTTATTCCTCTTCCTGACCACAATTTTCAAAAACGAAAAGAAGTGAAGTACGAAGTTCACTTAGAAGATATTTCACTAGACAGCATCCATGAACTTTTAAACAGCGTTAAAGAAGTGCAAGACAACGATGACTTCGATTGGATCGACATCATGATCATCCCTAGTTGGCCGACGTTGATGCTATACACACTCATTGCAACACTGGCTGCATGGAAGTCATACAACTGCTGGAAACAACGACAGAGCAAAAGTCGCGAGGACGGTCCTGGAAGCTCCAGAACCAGCTTCCATCTTAAGGAGGGAGGAGTTACCATGCCATAAGCATCGCACCCGTATGCATTCCGCTCTCTACTTAAACATAAGACAATAGTAATTGTGTAACCATATATTTTTATTATTTTGTTCCTTATAATTTTAATATAATTAAGTTAGTCTTCTCTTAGCGATAATCACGTTCAGTTCTGTTTTATTATTTGTAATAATTGTGATTTAAAAATTAAAATTAATTTTTAAAAAGACTTTCATTGATCACCTTCACATAATTTCAGACGTATAATAGTTTCGAAGGCTATGTTGTATTTCGTTTAAGAAAATATGAACAATGAACGAAGAATTAGAATGAGAAGTCTGTAAAGTTTAGCTTAATGATTTCCATTAAATTGTTTCTAATATAAACCATAATAACTAAATATATTTGAAAATGCTTGGGTTATTAGATTTCTTTTTATTATCAAAGCTTTAATATAACCTGAGAGACGATAAAAAAATATTAAAATAAAAAGTATAAATTCATCCTTTTACATTAGCTTGTTATTTTAGGCTCAATATTTTAAAATATTATTTTTATGCGAGATCATATAAAATATTCTCTTTCATCCAGTTGCTAGTGTTAGTTTTATTTCAACTTTTAGGAAATAGAACTGCCCTTTAAGATGATACTCAAGAATCTAGAACGCTGATTAGAAATTCAAAATTGTCTTATCTTCGTCTGCATTTAATCTTTACCTTTATTTATCTAACGCTATGTTTTATAAAAATCTAATATATACATAAAAATGTCATTAAAGACAATTTTTCAATATACGCAGTAATGGAACCTGAAATTTCATTACATTTAGGTAATTTTTATAATTTCACTACATTTAGGTAATTTCACTAGATTTAGATAATTTTTAGAATTATTTTATTGCATGTAGTAGAGCTCAACTCTAGTCATTAGACCATGGTAGTATCTTCTCACAGAACACCAATTCCATTATATTATTTAGGTACTCTTATAATTATTTTATTGCATGTAGTAGAGCTCAACTCTAGTCATTAGACCATGGTAGTATCTTCTCACAAAACACCAATTCCATTATATTATTTAGGTACTCTTATAATTATTTTATTGCATGTAGTAGAGCTCAACTCTAGTCATTAGACCATGGTAGTATCTTCTCACAGAACACCAATTCCATTATATTATTTAGGTACTCTTATAATTATTTTATTGCATGTAGTAGAGCTCAACTCTAGTCATTAGACCATGGTAGTATCTTCTCACAAAACACCAATTCCATTATATTATTTAGGTACTCTTATAATTATTTTATTGCATGTAGTAGAGCTCAACTCTAGTCATTAGACCATGGTAGTATCTTCTCACAAAACACCAATTCCATTATATTATTTAGGTACTCTTATAATTATTTTATTGCATGTAGTAGAGCTCAACTCTAGTCATTAGACCATGGTAGTATCTTCTCACAAAACACCAATTCCATTATATTATTTAGGTACTCTTATAATTATTTTATTGCATGTAGTAGAGCTCAACTCTAGTCATTTGACCATAGTAGTAGCTTGTCACAGAACACCCGTTTGAAGTAGATTTCATGATAGCTGCTACGTTTTGTACTGTGAATAAAGTAGCCCGAAGCCCAAGCACCCTCCCATTACTCTATTTTATAGTATTTTCCATCTATTCCCATTTCACAAGAAAGGTGACGATGCAATATTCCAGGTTACTGTGGTGGAAAATAAATATTTTTAAATACATTTTAGGGGTAAAGTCTTTACGCGGTTGATTAGTTAATGTTATTTTAAGGATTTTATAATGAAGCAGATATAAATGCCTAATCAAAAAACATTTTTCAGTTACCTTCACATATATTGTTTATAATATTGCCGTTTTTCTATACTGATGAATTCTGTATTTGTTACAATATTACTACATAAAATAATGTAAGTAAATAATATAATGTAAAATTTATCAGACTTTATTTCGCAATTAGTTTTTACGTCGATAAACTTAAAACTTAAAAATATATTAAAGTTTTATCACCCATGTTATATATTTTTCACATTAAGAAGGTATATTGAAATTATAAAAAATGGATTAATAAACTAAAAACAACTTAATGTTACAGTAGTCTTTTTAAATTAAGCAATATATTCTTCATGATTATTATCAAAGATATAGAAAACGATCTCATATAATTAAACAACCTTAAGAATATACATATATGTACAAAATATACAATAAAATACAAATACAAAAGTAATTTATCCGGTTAATTTGAAAATTAAGGACCAGGTCTTTACTTTGTACAATGCAATTATACAATTAATAGAATGCACAGAGTTTAATTAGACTACTAACGATTATGTTCAAATAACGCTAAATTTAGTGCAATTTAAATGTTCACCGCAGTCTATTAAAACGTAACTACAAGTGCCTTAACATAGCAACATTAACGGAAATTAGAATGTATATAAAGCTTTTGTAGATAATACATTCATTGCGATTTCGATTGCAATTGCGATGCAAGTTTTCCATCGAGACTGTGTAAAATGAACATTATAAATATAACAATAAATATATACTGTAATCAAACTATATAATTTAGATTTTTATACTTTCTTTATATTAGCAAGCTCCCAGCATTTGTACAATTTTATATTTCTGATGAAGCAAGGTCATTTTAATTCTGCAGTTGGCCCGCAGTCAAGAATGTCGAAGAGTTGCGATTGCTTTGCAAAAATAAATTAAAAGGTTGGTAAGAAATAACTCTTGTTTTTTTAATTTTTAAATAATCATTCAAATTTCCCAATAACATACGTGATCAATTAACATTAAGCCCTGTATTTTCGTTGCTAAAAAAAATATACATTGTACTCTTAAACATAAAATTTTGGAGTAATTTATAAATATTGTAACTATATTTTTCTATTATATGAACAATTCTTCTCGTTGGTTTGGCATCATGCTCAATTAAACTAAGCACATAAGAACTTAGTATTTTATTATAAATTAAATATACTCGAATTTGTGAATTAAAGAAAATGAGAAACATTAATTATTTTAAACGAATGTCGCGTCTGTTACGACATTCATTCAATAATAATTATTTATTTTTGATATTTTAACTTAAAAATATGAAAACATAAATATAAACTGTTAATTTTCAAAACGTCTTTGGGCCAGAAATGGAACAATAGACGGACGTCATTTTAGAGTATTATCTACGAGGCGTCAATAAATCTTAATCTTATGTAATCTGTCATGGATGCTGCTCACACGACAGAAACACTCGGATGCTATGAGTTTATGAGCAAATTTTAGTACAGTTCGAAGCGGCTAACCATTCGCTTCTTTGCATTTAAAAACCTATCCTTGAAGTTATTTTTATTTAAAAAGACTAGTAATTAAAATTATGTGTTATTCATAGCTGACTACTCCAAAATTGAATATTGAATTAATGTATCTAAAAAAAGGTAATTGTTTTCAATATTGTAAGACATCAATCTATACATTAATATTATTATTACATCTGTAAAATCCGCTGTAATTACAAGTAACACCATGCTGTATCTAACTGCAAGTGATTCTCGTCCCTCACAAGTAATTTTAGTACCAGGCAAGAGACAGTAGTTTCGACTTTAGTACACCTTGCTTTATTATTGGCCAACCAAAGAGGGCAAATGAATGCCCTTTGGATGAAGATCCTAATTGCTTGGTGGTCTAATTCTGGTTAACAAAAGCGCTTTTTAAAATTTCCTGCGTCGATAAGATTTGTTCAATTTTAAATATACCAGTTTTATGTATTATCAAAGCATCCTTCAGAGACTGTAGCTCTAAACTTGACTCCATTCAATTTACACCATTCAATTTAAGCTTCAATATTTGTATATAAATCATATAAATCTACGGTTCATTCAAAATGGCTTTCGAAAAAACGATTGATACTTTTCAAAAGAACCATCCTGCAATAAGATTTAGCCAATTTAATATTGCCAGGCTGGTCTGCCCTGTTTATAATACAGTGACTCAGTGCAAAATTTCTGCAAAAGCTTCAGAAAGGCTGAAAGTTTCCTACATAATAGAAATTTGTTCACTGAATCGGATTTGAATCCAGCGCCTATTAGTAAAGATACTGGCAATGCAGTCACATCAATAGGTTTAGTCTCGGTTAATGAGAACATCGCAATAATAGAATACTATGAATCTGGAAACACAGAGATCAGAATAATTCAGAACAAAGAATAGATCTGAATAAAACTATTGAATGGATTTAACTCGCGTTTATTACTACATTTCGCCTTAAGAGTCGGAATATCGTAGTATATTATACTTATTGTATTGAATACCCGGGGAAATCTTAGAAATTAAAAAATACATTACTGGAACTTACATAAATTGTCTTGGTTTCGACTAACTATCTAGAAGCACTTCGTACATGATATCTCCAAAAAAAAAATTGTTCCATCGTGTTCTGAATAGGCGCATGGACTTGTGTACAAATTCACAAGATGGTTTTTTTTTTAATTGGAGATATGTTCTTCAATCAATAACTAAAAAGTTATATTACATTTTGCTCACATTAGCTTTTAATTTAGCTTATATGACAAAGACAAAATTACAAAGTTTATAGTATCAGGTACTAGAAATCTTATTTCTCGCCCTCTTTACATATTAATGAAATATTTAATATTTTTGATATTTGTGTACCATATATTTATATAATTTAATATAGTTTAAATATCTTAAAACTTCATAATTTACATCTTTATGTACTACTACAAAAAAACAAAACCAAAAGTTTGTAGGTCGCTGCATAATCCATTTTTTTACTTAACCGGGTGAGTTTATTGTTTTTATATGTTTGTTTACAAACCGTTTTTCATTCATCGTCGCTCTATTAATCTGGTCTGTTGGTGATGTTTGAACCGAAGATTAATATACATTCTTATCGCCCACTGCTTTCAAATGTCGAAGCGGACTATTTGTCATTTAATCTCGCAACGTCAATCGAAAAGTAAGTCTTATACTGCCTTTTATTTTTTGTAGAATAAGTTTTTTAATTAATATATTAATAAAATGTCCTTATTAATACTCCTTATTGATGTTGATAATATTTGCAATTCAACATAAATAAATATCATAAAAAAACAATTATAAATCTTAAACTGTAGACACGACTACATATAAATATATCTGAAAATATTCGAAAAGTATATATATTACCCATATGTTATGTAGACGTTAACAAGATTATCCCTTTTCTGTGCGTAGTTCGTGGAGTACAAGAGTAAATTAAAAATCAATATAGCCTTATAGACCGACTTTTATAATTAAGATATTTTATTTATTTTACGTGTAATTCTTAACAAAACATGTTTTTTGTATGATTGCGTTATATATTCATATTGACTAAAAATAAAATAATTGGGTCAAGATATTTTCAATCAATTTGTGCTATTTCAGATAACATGAGGCGAGTTCATTAGCCCACTTCAACAACTCATTTTGAATTAAGGTTGCTTCAATAATTTAAATATATGTTAAAGATATTTGTAAATATACACTTATATATTAATAAACAATATTTTCCAATCGTACAAAATTGTGTTCTTGCAAATATTGTTTTTGGAATTCTAAAAGAAAATTAAAAAAGATAAATTTGCTTTTGCTGTCTAAATTTTTCTCTTCGCTGATACTGCATGATAACTTGAATCGGTGATGATATCTTTAAAATACATACATAATAAAATATTTATTAAAACTCAAAGAAATGGTAAGATTTTGCTTTTTTTTTCTAAATGAATACGACTTTAGCCGGCTTAAGTATCTCACATCCGTAGGTATTGAACTTCTAATATATTTTGCAATGATAAAAAAGGGAATTGCCAAGTATTTTGAGCAATATTATATATCATAAGTTACTTTTTTTATTTGTTGAATGTATCTAATACTACTTACTGCCTACTGTAGGGTTTTGCAGTGGTCTAATGAAATGGAATCTTCTAATATATTAAAATATTATTTAAATATGTAAGAAATAAACGTAATAGTATTGTTATTCATTCCTAAAATTCAAATTATATAAAACTAATACTAAGAGATATATTTTACAAACAAACAAATTGATTCTTTGAAGTCTTTCCACGTATAGTAAAAATATTTTATTTCTTGTAGAATTCTGAGTTTTGAATAGATAATTTCTAAAACGTCAATAACGATGACATATTACTTTAAATTTTATATTTAAATTGCTCGAACAGTCGCTCCACTTTCACATGTTTTCCTTTTAAAAGGTGATTTTTAACGGAAACTGCTTGAACGAAACATATACTCCGGTTTGCCATATTACTTTTTAAAACTCAAATCTTCCATAAAGTGATTTTAATAAAATTAAACTGAAGAGAATCTTGGCTTAACTCTTTTCTAGAAAAATGAAGTTTGGGTCAAATAAAAATAAGAGTCAGTCAATGAAATCTTGTCTAGATAATTGGATAGCAGACATTGAGCTTCATTTTTAATTAAATTGTTTTCTCAAGTTCGTGTTTGAAATTCCTTTTGAAAAATTCTCTTAAAAAGATTTGAAGTCTCTGCGATGTGTCAAATTAATTATTATTTATAAATGTAAAGAATATTGTGGCCTAATGAAGAGCTAGTCTTGTTTATTTATAATAAAAACATTTTGGTACCTAAAATCTGCTGCCCGCTACTTCGTTTGCTCCTAAATAGACTTTTGTTAAGAGTATATACTCTAGCTCATTGATATAGTAAGAATATTTGCTTATATAGTGGCATCTCCGCACTCTGTATATTCTGATCGTACGATGAGTTGATACGATTTTGACACTTCTGGAAGTCAAAGTATTTCAAAATCATATCAGTCGTACCGGGGCTTACCCCAGCCATAAAAACACACAATCTTTGCCTGTTTATAATATAAGTTTGGATAAAATAGAAGCGATTTAATTAAATAAATAAATATTAGATTATAAAAAGGTACCTTAATTCTTAAATTATAATTAACAGGACCGTAAAACTTTCAAAATAATTCGTATCACTTAACGTCTAAAGAGCTCGCGAACGAACGTTACTTGTTACAGTACCGATGTACGACTTTTATTTTACAGCTAACCCAAACGAATATATTAATCGAATCCGGTTATTCATGAATTTTCATGAAAGCTGGATGATTAAAAATGTATATTATAAATAGATGACTTATATAATTATTGTAAAGAAAAACGAAAGAGTGGAAGTTTTCTTTACTTATAATTTTTTTGTCAGAATAAGTTAGAAGCTTAACAATTTAACGGTCGCAAAATAGGAGTTACCGTTACGTTAATAAAATGTTATCAAAATCTTTTGAAAATATAGTTCAAGTGTATTTGATTAACATTTAATAATTAAAAGTTAAGAGTTTTTCACTGCAGTTTTAAATAACTAAATTAGAAGCATCAAGATGAGTTAGTGTATAAGGTTGGTTGGTTGGCTTTTCTTATCTTTTCAGAAATAATGTAAAAAGGAATGAATGTTTTTCAGTGAAAATATTTGTATTTTTTTTAATAAATACAGATTGAAAAATATATCGATACGAGCAGGAATTTATAAATACACATTTTTAAGTCTATACATACATGTATATGTTGAAAGAGAATTTCAAATATTCATATCGGTTGTGGCATCTTTTTAAAATTATTCTATATTGTAAAGTTAGAAACATTGGATAAGATTTTCGAAATAATCCTAATAGATATTACCTTCGTCCCGACGGTTATAAAAACAAAATGCAAAATTCATGAAAGCGATTATCGATATAAGGTAATTCGATTGGAAAAGCGACAGGGTTGCGAGTTCGAATCCTGCTTGTATTGATTAATATTTTAATAATCTATTTATTTAAAAATTAAAAAGCTTGACAAGGCTTTATATGTTTAAAGATAATTTTACACAACAACATTTATTAATTATTTTATATTTATATTTGTGCGTATTTTTATTTATCATCCATCTATTTGATATATAAGTGATAATTTCACTTAAATAAATTAAACAAATGTTAGTTAATGTTGATTAGATTGACTCGTATAAGAATATGAACTACAGCAAAATTAATTGATATGAAATGACTTATGTATAAATATTTTATTTATATAGTATTTATAAAAGGCAAAGAATATCTTAAAGAACAGTAAGTACAGTACAGTAAGAAACTGTAAGATAGTGTAGACTTATAAAATTTTAATTACTTTTGTGAGGCCATGACAAATGGAGAAAAATAGTGGCTGGATGACATTCCAGAGAAGGTAAAAGAAAAACAGGAAAAAGTGGAAAGCGTAAAGTGAGTGCGACTGTGAAAGTGAAAAGTAACTTGGAATATAGAAGCTTAAAATAAAAGAGAATGGAAAAGGTTGGAGGAGACCTTTTCTGACTGGCAAAAAAATAAAGAAACAAAAATTTGTAGGTTACACTAAATTTTGGATTTGTTTATAAGTTGATAATTTTCAGTCGACGGATGATTACGAACAATTCAATTAGATTGAAACGTCGGATACATAAAAGGTATCGTAACTTTAAATTATTCACGAATTAAGCCCCGATATATTTGTAATAGGTTGATGCTTAAGCTGTTCTGAATAAAGGAAATTAATAAAAAATAGCAAAACAGTTGAAATAATAGTATAATAATATATAATAAATATATAATAACATATTCAGCTCTTCCTGAAAGAAGTGTCATTATTTGTAATTAAGGTTCGAAAAGAAGTACTTGACACTTCTTTATTTATTTAATAGAAAATAAAAAGAACGCTAGTAATTATGAGTGACGAGTCAATAGGAATATATTTTGTCTTACTTTTAGGCTTACCAATGTTCACTTTTCGCAGTCTACGATATTCGGAACTAATGCTGTTCTAGTAAACTGATTTTTAATACAAATATATATATTTAAATATTAACAGACTTTTACAAATATGCTAACATTTTGTATTGTAAGAGATGTAATTAAATTTTAGATTATAAAAATAAACATTTTATTTACATAAATAGTTTGTACTGCAAGGTTATGAATAGGTATTATGAGCTCTAATATATATATTTAGGTGGTAAATAAGACATTTTGCTTAACGACAAGATTTGAATAGAGTAAGTATACGTACTTATACGTTTTCAAAAGTATACGTAAATTAGGCCATAACTCAATTTACCATAATACCTGTGCTATGTTTTTGATGCTCCTAATACCGTTTTTATGAAAGAAAAATCTAAGGTATAATAGTTGAATTTATTGAAAATTTATAATAATAATGATTTTTGAGGACACAGCGATAGAAGGTTTAATTAGTAACATCAAGAAAACTTGGTTAGTACTACAAGAGTTTGCTACCTTCTACGACAAAGTAACATACAGTTATAGGCCCAAAATACGTATTATAAATTTCAGTAATCGATTTCATAAATGAAATAACATTAGCATACGAGTTCTGTCATTCAATCCGATTATTATATTTTCATCAAAATTGGAAGAATATTCAAAACGAAACTTTTAAAATTGAAAGCACTCTGATGCAATTAACATTATATAACTGGAAGTTTGTGATAATAATATTACATATAAACAGTTGATTAAGAATTTGAGTTAACTGTCAGTTTTGACTAAACAAAACCTATTGTTTGAGTAAATTTTATAAGTCAGTTTAATCAATTTAACATAAATGGACTATGAAATTATACTAAGATAATATCACCTCAACAAGTAAGTATCCCTTAGTCATATAATCACCGAAGTCTCCTATCATAAATTAGTTTTTATGGTTGATTTATTAAAGGCAATCTATTCAATACTGGTTGATTGAATTCTATATTGACAGTTTTTATCAGTAAATTAATGTTTTTATTTTTTTCAAAGTTATGTCGATTGTACAATTTATTAAATATATTTTTTAACAATTATTATAACATTAGAAAAAGTATTTCTAATCTGTGCCAGTGCTTATGAAATCCATTCTGCTGTTCTCTTTGACAAGTTCATTATTGTTTATGTGAAATCAGCCACTTAATTAATAAATTCTTTTAAAAGAATTAGTTTAAAAGTTTGGTGTTATTGGTGATAACGGGCATTATATTCCGAAAAAACATAAAAAATATTAATATGAAATTGTATTTAATATAAACTTAGTCTACTTTATTAAGACAGACAAGTGTCATGGAAAAAGTAAAAGTAAATATATTTAAACATAATTTCAATAAGGATACAGTAAAAATAACATAGTTAGTTATACCTTGCAATGTTTTGACTAAAGCAATATGTCCTATGAAGCATTGTAAAGTTTTAAGGCAAACAGAAAGAGTATAATCGTATTTTAGAATTATAAATAATTAAAATGTGATAATGATTTAACAAATGTTTTGATTTAACAAATTTTATATAGATCGGATGTTAGAATGTTTAATTAGTAAAATCCAATAAATTCTGTATAATCTCTGTACTTTTATGCAATTATATCTTATGATCTATGAGAAAATCTGGTAATAAATTAAAAAATTCTATAACATTTTAACAAATTTCCATTTCCATCCTTTGCTCCAAAGTGACGCGTCATATAAAATGTAAACTTAATATAAAACGTAAATGTAATGTAAAATGCGTAATATAATGTAAAACGACGTGTTTTATAAAATTTGGCTATTAAAACACTAATAAATACCAAATGTATTTTAAGAGTGATTACAAGTTAATTTAATGTCAGATAAAATGTAAATAGTCTATAATGAAAACATAAGATTATCATTATAAAAGGATATCTGAAATAAATTTTAATGTACCGATTATAGCTTTCGCCCGCGACTTTGCCCGCATGTAAGTGGTATCTTGATTAAAAGTACACAACGCGAACTTTTTTTTTTATTATTTTGAAATCACAATTACTACATAGGGTGATTAAATGCGAACGACAAACCACTACCGACATTTAAAATGATTGCTAGCGCTGTCTATTGACGGCTTGCCTAAAACAAAAGAAAAACCACACAATTCAAATAAATTTGTAACCCCTATTTCACCCTCATATAAATAATAGAAATAGAATAGTCCTTGATTTGGTTAATTCGTATCATATTGTAAAAAAATGTACATGTGTATGTATGGGATTTGTAGAACAAACTAAAATAGACTTGTTTCCTCAGGTACTTTCACAGTATCATGTCATACATCATATTATTATAAAGCAATTCAGCAGATATTGATAATATGTTTGTATTTCAAGAGAATCGCTAGGAAATAAATTTAAATAAAAGATATTTAAATATATAACTATATACGAATATAAATTATATATTTTCGATAATTTAATTTAGGTACACAAAAAAGATTAATAACTTGATCAAAAATTGGGGTGTTATAATAAATAAATTTAAATCATGTGTTAAAAGCAATTTCATTAAAAATTTCTATTAAAGCGTAAAGAATTAATTTAACGAATAATTAATAATAAGGCCTGGGAGTAATTTGTTCGACATTGTAGTTACTCTTATTTAATCAAGCAGCTGCATCACCCCGCTCCCTTAAAAGTTATTGCTTGCGGTAACATTGGGGGTCGGGTTGCTATCCTCCCTCAAATATGGCGAAGTGGGTGATTACCGACCATTGAATTAAGCTAGTGAACGGGTGCTGGTTGGTTGTGTTGCTAGCCGATTATTATTGACTTCATTTTTGTTTTGTTAAAATTATTAGGCCTACGTATATAACTCAATGAAATTGTTCTTGTAATTTGCAAATTGTTTTAAGTTTTAAAGTTTTGTGATTCAGATAATCTGCAGGTCTAGCTGCATCGAACACTAACATACTAGGTCCACGCAAGCGGGGTTAGCCTCGCGACGCCGCACACGCGAAACAAAAACGTTCTATATGTTATCTCTATGGGAAACATTTTATCAATTATCTCATATGATTGTCAATCCAGACCGAATTTTGTTGATTATGCGCATGTGTGCAATTTCGTGCTTGTAGCTCGTAAATTGAAGGAGGAGTAGGGTAACAAAGATTTGAAAATTCGAGTAGTAAAGAGCTTCGCTTCGCTCAGCTCACGTACTCACGCACTAGCGCCTACATTAAAAGTTTGAAAAAATTTTGGAACGTAGATCATATTTTCCAAAATATAGAATGATAGGAACCTAATTTTTGTTAACTTTTTTAGAACAGGTATACTCAAATCCCAAGAACCCATATTATATCTAGCATGAACTGCTCTCTTTTTTAACTTAAAAATAGATGTTAAATCTTTCCTAATATCCAGAGGAGAACTCGATCAACTTACTTATTTATTTAAAGTTTTTATTCTTTTTATAAACGAAACTTTCAGAAAAGTGATTAATTATAACATACAAATGTTGTCTTCTACCAAAAAAATAAAAGTTAAGGAACAAATATCTAGTTTAAGCATTTATAGATAAAACTTATGAAATGTGAGACTATTTTTGCCATTTCCTCTAAGTTCGTATTTTTTTCAATTCCAGTCAATTTCATAATAAAGTATGTTATTCGAAATAAAACTTTTTTTTTACGGATTAAACTCGAGTATAATTAACTCGACGTTTCGAATACTCTGCAGCAATCGTCGAAACGAAACGTCGGGTTAAAATTAAAATATATCCAAAAATTATATGCGAGTGTACTCGTGAAAATCTAAGAAAATTATATGTATTTAAGAGATTTTGTATTTAAAAATTGAGTTATTTTTGGATTTGAGTTTTATTTGAAACCCCAGAATAACTGGTTTCACTAAATATGTTTCGTGTAAATTCGTATCGTGTTTAGTCTAGTCTACGTAAATTTAATTAAATTAATAGAGGTTATTTCTATCTTTAGTTATTGTATTGTATATTATACCTCCTATAATTTATTACTTAAGGCTTAAAAATTATATTTAAATCATAAAAATAATAACGACATAATATTATTATTTAACAAATATTACTGGTTATTTCTATGAAACCCAACTCACCCTATAAATTCAAAACTATACTAGTTTTCATTGTTAAAAAGTGGATTTTTAAGACAATTTTTTCGAAATTATTTTATTTTTTTCTTTATAAATCTTATCTTTTAAAAACTGTACCACTATATTAGTAATTATTAGCATTACGGAATGCTATACTAATATGTATATACATTTAAATTTCTTATATTCTTTTTTTTTTTTTTTAATAAATTGTCTTTTTGCCTAATAAATTATAATTTTCTGGGTATTCAAATCATAATACTGCTATAGTTTGTCGTATACAATACAAAACATGTTAAATAGTAATTATATTTTAATGAATTAAATTGAACTCATATGAAGCTAGCACAAAAAAGACAAGTTTAATTTTAGAAGTGAACGAGTAAGAATTTTGTTGCTTCTTATCTTTCATATGAAGCGTCTCGACGAACCCATATTTTCGGAAATAAATATTATGATATATATACCGAGAAAACATCTATTTTCTGGTACATTAAATAAGACAATCTCAGGTCTTTTGGTATACTCTGCTCACATATGCTCTAGTAAACCAAAACAAAAGATTTTTATAGCTTTAATAGGAAAACATATTTAAGTTATTATTAGGTAATACTTTAGTTGAACTGTAAAAGTGATAATGAAAATATACTATGTGGTGTTAGAAATATTTCTAAATTCATAACGCTTTGTAATAAATTTGTATTTAATTCAACTCATTATATTATGTATTATGCAATGTGTGTAGTTAGTATTTTTCATATATTGCAAATATGAAGGAATGTAAGAATGTATTTTCATGTTTTTAAAGGGACTTATATCCATGTTTACGAATGAGCATGAAACTTATTAGGCACTATTTTAAATAAATTAATGATTACAATACTATTTTAGTACAAAGGTTGTCTGTCAGAGATTGCTTTTAGCAAAAATACCGCCTTTGCATATTGTTAAATTTTTCTTTTGTATCACTTAATATTGTAAGTTGTATCTATCTATCTATTTTTATGATTGATACTTAACGTGCTAAGCGGAATACGAACATTATAACTAAAATTCTAACATATCCTTATAATATAATATAACTTACATTGTGTTGTGTAAGTGTTCTAAGTTTAATTAGTATATTATTATATTTTGACAATAAACAAATTAATGTGTTTTGATTATTGGAGTGAAAATGATTATTATTCTAAAAATAAATACACATTGGAATGCATAAAGCTTAATAATATTTATTAGTGTAAAAAGAGGAATGAGGAAACCTTTTAATGAATAATACACCAATATATTATAATAGCGTGGATAAAGAAATAATAACGACAAAAACTCCTCAGTCCCCTGTCAACTAGGAAGTCGGCATTATTTTCTATAAGAGCTTAAAAAAGGTAGGAAGCTATTTTAAATTGAAAAGAATGATTAAAACTAGAAAAAAGTTTTTTTTTTAGGAATGGTTTCATACCCTCTCTTTGAAATCAAAGGAAAAGTGCACCCCATTAAAATCAGAGACCTGCACTCAAATCTCAATCGTGTTTATCATCACTTCGAGGAAGACATCGCCTCTTATTTATCTCAGAGACCACAATTAGATGTCCATCCGATGTGTCGTACAGGGTATACTACCTGCTTACACATAGGGAGCACAATTTTCAATCATGTGCATATCATGGACAAATGAGTATATGCCAGCCATGACATATAGTTTCAATGTTTCCATTAAGTTGAAAAGCCCAGTTTTTCCGTGATGAGGGGTAATGGAGGCGGCGTATCTAACTCTAACAAGAAGTACTAGTCTGGTGTTACAAGGAAATTTGAATGGCCATCATCATGAGTGGCCATTACATTCTCGTTAGACGCGTCCAAAATTAGAATACAAAAGACCAGCAGAATAAGTAAAAGCTGATGACTGATCCAGAAAGCTACTTGGTGACGATTAACGCTCGATACCAGCCCCATAAGCACACGGCGGATATAAAAAAAGAGGCCAGCAGATTGGAATGAAATGCGAACATTCTTTGCATTCTTCTCTTAAGAATCTATTTGTTTCTCTTCGAGGGAAGCCAGCGTCTGCCAGATTCGGTTACTGATGTGCTACAGAATGTTTTTTTAAGTACTTAAAAGGATTTTTTTAAATTCATAGCCCGTGCCAAAATTATCCAGATTCTTTGTTATTTATATATACCTTAAATTAATTTAAAAATTTACTGTAGTACCTTAGATAGTTGGTAATTAAGTTGGCTTTCGCCCTGGGGATTTTTTTTAATCAGGCACTTGTTTCTTCATAATATTGAATTTAAACTAGTGTCCCTTATATTTGTGAGCCTAAAGATTTTTGGATGGACAGTGCTCATTAAAGTGGTTACAGTATTTCGGAAAGTTTCTTCTTGCGCGTCGAAACCTTGATTTGAATTAAAATTAAAGTAAATACTTAATATAAGAATTTTAAGCAGGCATAGTCATGGTCAGGGCCATAGTTCATTGTAGTGGTACCGGGTTGAAACATGGGCAAGGGATGAAAACCTGAGGCAACTATAATCAGACAGAAAGCCCTTTTTCAGCTGTGAAAATACGAGTATGAGTTCCCGGCCGCTGGTATTTTTCACACGGTGGGTAGAGCGACGGCACGTTACATTAGAATTTCGCATTTTGTAGATGCTCTCGGGGCATAAATGCTTCGGGTATCTGCACAAGGTCGCCATGATAGACATTCCACGTCCTGCTGTCACGACTGTGATGGGCTAGCGGATGCAGCTAGTCACTCCCTGGAGGAGTTTGCGTCGTAGGAATATCAGCGTGTAGAGCTGGAGATCGTGGTTAGTAAAAGGGTCTCAATGTCTAATGTTATATCTAAGATTATGGATAGTGAGGCTCTTTGAGTGAGTGCGAACGCCATTCCGTCGTAGCGTTTCACTAACGCGATGAGGGTAACTGTTTGTTTTTAGTGGATAGCCTTAAAAATAACAGCTTCGTTTTTGCTGCTGGAAAATCGCACATAATCCCTTTTTTTAATCGACAGGGTATCTTAGCAACGGATTTTGCCAACCATTAATAAAAAGTGTCAAGTTTAGTAACTAATAATTATATATATTCGATATTTCAGCATTTCTAACCAATTTAAATGTGTCGAAGTTCATTAGTATGTAGAATTTTTGTCCGTACGTATATTAAATCATCAAATATACTAGTCATATTATGCCCACACAAAATATTCTTAATCCTGATAATATAACATTTATTTTCAGGTATTTATCAGAAATGTTTTGAGATTATTGTATTTATTACTTTCTGGTATTTATAGACTAAAGTAATATCATCAAACGCGGGACAAATATCTAAATAATTTTGCAATTACCGACGTTTTATTGAATAACTTCAAAACAGTTTTTTTTCATGGAGTTTATACAGAACACATAAGCGTAACTTCCATTAGATCGTTTTTCTAGATGTCTTTCGATTACTTTATTGTTTTCTCAGAAATTTGTCTATTGAAAAAACATGCTTTCTTAGGAATTACGAGCGCTTTGATGAAAATGAACTGAGATTTTCTTATTGTTCGTTCGTAAAGCATTATTTGTTTTTACAGATGCTAGATGCTTAATTTCTTTTTAAATATTAATATGAATAATTATTACTTGTGCATATATTGTATTATTATTAATTATTCATATATTTCTTTTATTTAAACATTTTGCTTAGAAGTGAAATTCTTAAACTAATTCTTAATAATTAATACTTTATTGCTTATTTGGAGCAAAATGTAATTTTAAAACAAAAGCATTGTGAATGCATCGCTATCAAAAAAGCGCTATCGCTATCGGGTATCAACTGTGAACATCAAAAATAATTATTATAACAACGTAACTTCGCAATTTAACTCTCAAAAACTAGACAAGAGTTTGCGTTCGCTAAATTCTGGTTAAATAATCTTCAAGGGAAGTTATTTGTTTTTATTGCAAGAAAAAGAACATATATAAGCACAGCACAGTTTTCGAGACTTGGTATTAAATGTTATTGTATGTATATTTTATGTTTTTATTAGATTAATAAATAGTAGTAATAATACTTTTTACATAAGAAAATATAAACTAACATATTTCTTATCGTTGCAAAAATCCGCCATGGATACCCCGTCGGCCAAGGGTGTGATGGCCGGGGAGTTATGTAGAACTACCCGGCAACATAGAAGATGCTGCCATATTTAAGACTACCCACTAAAAAACCAACAGTTGCCTTTATTGCACGAGTGGGACGCCACGGGATTGCGTTAGCATTCGATACCACTTTTAATTTTATTACAATTTTATTAAAAATGAAATAAAAAATAAAAAATATATTAATACTAATTATACATAATATATTTTGTATTTTATAACTAGTCCCTAGAAAAGAATCTGTTTGCTTTTCAGATGTTTCTATTTACACTTAACTTCAAAGCTTTCATAAAAACTTATTGTAATATAATTAAAAGAATTAAAGGGGTTAAAAATTTAATAAAGATGTTACTTAAATAGAATATTTAATTAGAACGCTTTTATTAGAAACGTCAAAAACAGTATAAATTGTTTATGATTTAGTTTTAATTATAGTACTATTTGTAATTAATGAACAAATAATACATAAATATATACATTTATAATATCTCAGATTGGAGTCCTGATTGTTAATGGAAATTAAAATATTAAAATTGACTTTCCGATCCATTAAGACAATCAATAAAACAGATTTTCGATAGTCATATGTTTCTTCCTAAAAAGATTGCATTTTAATTAGTGTTAAAATACGCTTTTATAATTAATTGTTTTTAAATGTATTGTTGTTTCAATTTCAATAGGAATGCATAACAAAGGATAATTCTCTGTGCAAGTTCTAACAAAATTGACATCTCACATAAATTCAATAAGGATTCACTAGCTCTTCGAGCCAACTTAAATATTAAGATCTGAAATTGCATTTATGTAGTTTCATTACTTATTAAAGTAGCGAACTTTTGCTGCTTATACTATTAAAAAATAAGATATCTAACGGATGAGGCTACTGAAAAGATAGTTTATTAGTATTGCTATTTTCATAATATAATTCTTTATGCTATTTTATTTTGGATGGGACTCGTATAAATACTATTTTTGTCGTACAAAAGAGAGTCATCCGTGCCATCTACTATTTTGTTTTCAGAGATTCTTTGCATCCTAGGAATAAAATATAATTTACTCACAGTCAACAGTTAATACATATTTTAGAACATAAAATATGTTTTTAAGAATCTCGATAAATTTGTTAGGCATAATGATATATTTAATTTTAAGACAAAGAACAAACGCAAACTTACCTTGCCTAATACTTGACGTAAAAAAGGAATAACTCTTTCATAGGTCAATGTATACATTTTTAGAGCAAGCTTCCAGAATATTTTAAATAAATATCTTTTAAAAATATAAAGAAACTTTGAAAGAGGGGTTTATCTGCTAAGGGATATTATAATTTTTCCGAAAATATACAATATAATGCACGTGAATATTGAATATAATATGATACTCAATACAATGTGCTATAGAATATGATATTGAATACAATATTATTAAACCATAATAGTCTTGAAGTTTTGTAATAAATTTTTTTAAAAAACTAACTGTTTCGGTTTTATATTGAGTTCTTATCTCAGAAATTAGGCGTGTAATTTCTTTCTTAGCCAGTGTTGGCTTTGCTTTGTAAAACCGATTTTTATCAACTTATTTATTTATTTTAATCTATATTTATACTAATTTTTAATAAAATTGATCGATTTATCTCAACTAATTATTTTGTTATATGATTTAAGATGTATGATTTAATTTACTTTACAATATATTTGCTCTTAATTGACAAAGGCTTTACTGCAGAGTACCTTACACATTTTTACATGTACAGCTCATTATGAACCCGCGTTACTGCTCGAATAGGAACTAAATAGTTATCGACTAGGTCATTACTGTACATGTTTTATTAATCATTGGATAATTATTGAAACAGCGTTTTATTATAGTTGTTAAATTTGATTATTAATATATTATTTCATATTTTTATAAAATGGATACTCAAATTCATAGGAATTATAATACTGATGATAAAAAATCCTCAATAACTCAGTTGCGTCAATCATTTCATCTTATTAAAGCAATTCGAACGAAAGATAAGTTTTTAAATCTAAATATGGATTGGTTGGATGGCGTATTTATGGTGAAACTAAAAGAACCTATCTGAGAATCTGAACCTTCTGCATAGACAAAGAAACGAGGGAAAAGTTAAAACATGGAATTAATTGATACATGTGTATTTGAATTCATATTGAACTCTCATGGCGAAAAAAGAAGCATTTATTATTAAAATATGATAAGCACTATAGGTAGAAAAAAACCTTTTTAGTAAACCGGCACACTGAAGCTTTTGGAATAGTTGTAAATATGTATAAAAAGATTATAATATTTAAGACTTCTAAAATATTAAAAGTATTAAGTATCAGAATAAAATTTACATTATACATATTTTACGTTATGAGACCTCTCAATAATACTCGTATAAGTCGAGCTGTCTTTACAGTACGGTGACATCAATAACAAACTTAAAAAAAATACCACAACTTGTTAAGTAAAAATGTTCCACGTGAATTGTATCAATAGTAGATGGTATCACAAGAGAAAAAATAGTATTTTTACGGCGAGGGTGCTATTTTCAACCACGAGCAAAGAGAAGGGTTCTAGAATAGATTCAAAGTACATCGCTCAAGTGAAAAATAATTTGCTCTCTAGTCATACACTCTACTTTTAATAACATTTCTATAAAAAAATATGTACCTACTGATTACAAAAAAAGAGACGTCATGCGCGCGCTTTTCTGTTTTTTTTTTTAGTTAGCGCGGGTAACCGTGCCGTGCAACCAACACGTACAGCCAGTAATTCATACAATTTGCGTTCGATTTCTATGAATATTACTGTCCTGTACGTATGTTCCAAATTCAAATCACTTTTCCGCCTGCTAAAAAGTGACTATCGGAAAAGTGCTATTTTGTTCCCGCTTAAAGAGGAACAAAGCGACACTCTTCGAACAGAAGAAAGAAGATTTTAACAGTATTATTATTATTGTAGCCTTAAATGTTTAGATTTATATAGCAATAGACATTACCAACTACCTCAAGTAAAACCCCAGCGGGATTCAATTATTTTGTAACACATTCCAAATATTTAGACATGATTTTAAAAGAGTTAATACTAATATTCAATGTAACATTCTTACTATATTCTTAAAACATTATATCCATTAGTAAAGTAAAAGAAGCATTAAAAATATGATACAGTAACTTTTCTTTAATTACATTAAATACGATGTTTTGTTTTATAGTTATTTTGTGCGTGGTTTTAAGAAAATTTGTAGAAAATATAAATTAGCGCATTGCAGTCGTAACATCTAACCTGCCGTTTGTAACCGCACGTTTTCTATGTTTTTTTTCAGGTTCATTTTAAACTGACGCAATTAAGTGTGATAAACTGTTTAAATTTAAATTTTATTTTAAGTTCTATTTCTCACAATTTCTATATGACACCTCAAAGTTACTATTGTATTTAATTATCCAATATCGTGTATTGTAATAGTTTGTGCGAATGGGTTCCAAACTCCAATAGTATTCAAGAGAGTACAGCCATATAATTTAATAATTATATACAGTTATTAAGTAATTATATATTATCAATAATCACATATCCGAAGCCAATTTATACAAATTAGATTGTCTTATTAATAATTTTATTCGTTTAATTTTCAATCTTCGTAAATTTGATCACATATCTCAATATCGTTCTAAGCTTAAGTGGCTACCTATTCGCAAACGAAGATATTTGAGAACTCTATGTCAATTATTTTCTATTGTTAATGATACATCTTATACACTGGGTATTTGAAATGTAAATTTCAATTACTAAGGTTCAGGTTACATTTTTATTTTAACTTTTTTTAGGGATATATTATATCATCAAAATGGGCCATTTACTTTTAGATTTAATCGTCAAAATCCAAAATAGTTCCTTATTCCATTTAGTCTTTTTGGATATATATTTTTTTAAATAATGTAAAAATTTAGATAAATGTAAAAAATCTTAGAAACAAAATTCAGAGTATTTTTTAAATTATAAAATAATTATTATTTCAAAATTGAATAATATTGATACTAACTAATTTAGTTAAAAACTTACTTGCAATGGATAAATAATGGCAATTTTTTTAGCATTTTATATCAGAAAGATTTTATCGACTGTCATACATATGTAGATAATAAATATGTATGAAGCTATAATATTTTTATGTTTCATTTCAAGCAGTGAATATGTTATTCTCAGTTTTATTTTTATTCAAATATTTTTATATTTCGAATGAACTGTTTGTTCAGTTAAGGTAAAGATTTTCTTTTATTTATAATAAAGAGTAATATTAAAGAAGCCGAAAATTGCCTTTGATAATAAATATTTAGCTAAATAAATGACTTGGCTACAATTAAAAAGACGGCAGAATGTATCAAGTTTTATTGATTAATCTGAATTTACCAGCTTTAGGTAACTGAGGGCTGTGGGTAAAATGTATTAGTTTATTTCCACGAACCTGCTCCCACGTGAGTGACTTAGGCAGGTGTAATGGATAATCAGTAAAAAGATTTAGTGATGTGTGTATTTTATTTTCACTTTAATTAAGTAATTTCTTTCTATTACCTCCTAATAAATTATTTTAAACTTTCAAACAATTGAAAAATAATACTATGATCCTATTACTTCAAAGTCATCATATCATTACATAAATGTATTATTTATATCTCAATGAAACATATTATAAAGTTTTGAAAGAGTTTAACACATTTAATAATTATGACTTCGATGTAAATTTTGAGAACCCCTTTGTTAATGTTAGAATAAAAAAATTAAGGCAACGGAATAATACACATACATACATGATCAATACGTTTTATAGAACATATCAATACAAACTAGTCTGGACTGTTAAAAAAAAAGGAAGCAGGCAATTAATATCAATTGATATAATATGCCAAGGAAATCATTTTTAATTTAAAGCATCTTTATTATGATTTAGTTTAAGTTTAACTCAAAACTGAATACATTATATTTACCTTTCGATTCAGAGGTTACAATTTAATTTACAAGCATATAATTTTAAATATTTGTCACCGTGGTTAGATAAATTGACCTACCTGTTATACCTGTTTATAGGTTATAAACAGGTATAACATTGCTTGTAAGTAAGTCTAGCTTCATAAAGGCCTTTTTTTATTGGAATCAATTACGGATACCCCGTCGCCTAAGAAGGTAATAGTAGAAGGTTTATGTGGAAATACCCGCCAGTATAGAGAATTCTGGCATTTTTAAGACTACCCACTAAAAACCAAAGGTTCGCACCCTCACGAAGCAGGACTATCGAAAATGAGAATTTTCATAATTTTTTCATTAAGAAACAAACAAAAAAAAATTTAAAAATGTTTTCATTAAGAAACAAAACATGCGAATCGTATGTCTTTACTACATAATGTTGTAATTTTCTTATTAGGTTTTCATTCGCTAAACAATCGAAATTCTTAGACAAATCACAAAAAATCTCAAGCGTACTCGTATCCTAAAATACGCAAAGAGACAATTTTTACGTTACAGAAATTCCCAATTGGAAATATATTTATATTATCGAAAAACCTGTACTGCAGGGAAAAGAAAATTACTTAATTATTTTAAGCTTTAAAGGTATTTTATATACAATCGATTCTAATTAGTTCTTTAAAGTACGCCATAGGCCAGGTATAATATTAAAACATAATATGCTTTTGTTTATATTACCAGGACATTAATAATGAATTTAATAATCACAAGGTCTCTATTCTAGGGGCACTTGTTTCGTGAAACAATCAGAATAAATTAAAATGAAAGATGAGAAGAACAAATTTAATTAAAGAATTAATATAATATTTACAAAAATAAATTATTTAAATCTACCACCAATTTAAAAAAACAAACATGAATACTTCTTTTTACAAAAGAAACAAAAAAATGTATTTATTTTTTATTCCTGCTCATGTTGATGATTTAATGTAGTATTTATAAATTAAAAAAATAATGAAACCCAATATATTTAATTTCATGTGAATGATGGGCACCATTTATATACAATCTAATTTCATTAATATAACAAACTCACAATATCTATCTGAAATTGAGTTTATATATATATATATATATATATATATAGTTTATATATATAATTTCATTTTTCTTTTGAAAATGAAAAATTGCTCTGACAAAAAAATTGCATATATATAGTTGATAATGAAACAAAAGTTCTTCGGAATCCGTCCAACAGCTATTTGTGATGATTCTTTATGTTGCACAAACAAAAAGATAAAAATTTTAAAATTGTAAACATTTACATTTATAAATATATATATATATTTATAAGTTTTCTTTACATAATGTGTCAAATAAAGTATTTTTAGATAATTTAGTTTACACATGTTAAATAAATTTGATAACTATATTATATATATTAATATTTGTAAGTATAAGTTTATAACAAATCGTCATTGCGTGCGTATCACATAATGGGGGCATGAAGTGTACTTAATGGAAGAACGTACATATTTTTACGGTAGGCCGTTACAATGTAATAAACTCGAAATTATGAAGCTTCTTTATGTACTTCAATCATTTAACAATAACGGAATAAAGCCTGGAAGTAATAAAGCACTAATATTGTATATTATATTAAGTATTAATTAATTGGCCGCGACTCCGAGCGCAAAAATAAAATACTTTCTTTATTTACTGTTTACTGACCGAGTTTTGATTATCATGCCCTATTTGTAAGAATTTTACCTTCAGGGATGCAAATTTTACAAAATTTTAGGTAATATCGACAAAGCTATAAAGGTTACAATGATAATAAAATTATGAAGTTGAAGGTATTATTATGAAATTTATAAATTACAGAAATTTATGAAATTTCATAATTATTCAGTGAGTATTATTATTATAGTGCTACTGTATTCGTCTTGACACCAAATAGGTAAATGTTTTATAGCCCATTCAATTGCATTAAAAATATATATATATCAAATATAATACAACTTTTTATAAATCGTTGGTTTATTTATTAATTTCATAAAATCCATTTCATAAATATTAAGAGTCTCAAAGAATGGAATCATTTTATGACACGCAGTTATTAATTTTACATTACAGCATTAGATTTTTAGAAAACTGTATGAGTGTTTTTTTCAAAATCACATCCAATATTACATATTTAATAAAACGATTACAGAAACAGTAACAATTAATGAACTTTGCCATCAATTATACGAGACATCCTGTAATATGGCTTTAATAGAGCAGTAAGTATCGAATATAACGAAAAAATTTCTGTCGTTTTTTTTGGTTTCAAAACGAAGTCTATTGCACAAACATAATCTTCAAATTTTAATCTTTAAAGTTTTCTTTTGCACTTTTGAAATATGTTTTTCTCTATTTTTAACTTTGTGTTCATAAATCCTTTGTCCTCAAGACTGCAGTGTTATAGTTTTTTAATTGTGGGAGTTTAAAAAAAGTAGGAAGGACAAAAATTAAACGAAAATTTTAAAAAAAAAACAATACAAATTTTGTTTAAATTAAAAATTTCAATTCACCAATAAAAAAACGTAAAATAGAAATCAATAACTGTACAATTTAGAAAACTTATTTCTCGATACTTTATATTCATTTTCATTGAATTCCAAGTTAGAAATAAGTAATAAGAAATAAGTCTGTTGAATATTTAATAAAGAAAAACTCCTTAAAAATCGGCACTGATCATATTTATAGATTTAGATGTGATATCACTGGTGTAAGATTGTCCATGGTCCCAATAAAAATATGTTATATATATATTAGTTAACATTGAGAATGTTTTTTATATAGTACACTAGAGACGATAACAGAGAACTGGATGCCCAAATACTTTTAACTACATTATTTGTTTGTTTGTTTACGGTGATATATATAAAATAAAATACAAATCACCATTAGTACATTTATAAAATATTTATAAACAAAAAAAATATCCTGGGTTGGCCATAAGGTTTCACTGTCCTAGTCTGGCACTACCCTCATGACTCTGACGAAGTTAGGCTGGTGGCAATATTTGTAATGGTGCCGCAATTAATTTGAGGATACGCTGGTTTAGAAGGTGATGAAGACTAAAGTTTTTTTTTTAATACAACGTGTAAACACATTTAATAAACGACCTTTCCGCCTTCGCTGATTGTGGTCAGCATGCGTCTACCAAAAGGGTAAAGGAGGAAACAGAGGTGTTTTATTTATAAACAGAACAGATACAAAGAAAATAACAAATATATAATAATTATCCGGCTGTCTCAAATCCATTCCGGGTCAGTATTCATGAGATCTGAGAATTTCGGAATCACGGCGCGAAGTGTGTATGGCTGCTCGTTGGGTGCGCCTTGAAGGTGATGTGGGCGGGAGAGAGCGTGTAGTGACGTCTTCGGAGGTCTCGTGTAGGTCTTCGTTACTCGCTGATGTAATATCTGGGGTTCACACTGAAATCACGGTGTCACTTTTGTAAAGTTCCCAATAGTTTTGAAATCAATACTATCAATTACCGGTTTCGATGACAAAGCAAATACTAAACCACTATCCCTATTGAAATATCTAACTATATTTATTTTGCAAATATTTATAAGTGATGACCGCCACTTCCCATTATGCGAACCAATAAATCTATGACAGGGTTTGTTTTCATTTTATTGTAATCTAGTCATCTATCTACATTTAGCGCCAAAATGATGAAACCATTTTATTTTTTTCCTTTTATACTTCTTCTCTTTATTTTGATGCATAAACTATTACTGAAGGTCATAAAAATGAGACCATAACCAGTTTATTTGTGAAGCTATCGTCTCATATATATATATATATATTCTTAATATCTTATAGGACTTTATTTACCTATATATAAAATAAAGTCCTTCCATCAAAAGCCTTAAAATCGCTTCTTTCTTTCAACTCTGTTGATTACATTTTTTTTAATTTATTATCTATTTATATTTTTATTTATAATTAGATATTTTACATTACCAGAAAAAAAAATGACAGCTTATTATTTGAATAATAATGAAACCAATCTTAAATTTATTGAAAACAAAATTACAGTAATATATTAATATATTTAAAAGATCTAAAAAATATTCTGCAATAAAATATGCTATGGTGAATGCCATTATATATTATAAATACTTATTTCAAAAACATACTTTAATCAACATAAAAAAATGACTTAGGTTTTCTTGTAATACAAAAGCAATATTTTAAAATTTACGAAATAAAGCTAAATTATTTTATATCCCGCGTCACAAACACGTGCCGACATGTCCAACGCAGTTACTTTTATCTCTTCTAAGTAAATTAATAGTCTGATGTTTCATTCTAAGTAAATCATTTAAGTTATAACAATAAATTAGGCACTTTGTTACTTATTTGCATATGCATATATTTGTAACCACATAAAAAGAAATTTAATGGCCTTTGTTTTTCCACGTTTGTCATCTCTTCTTTGTTTTTTATCCAAGTTGATTGACCACCTCTATTATCTATATATCTATTATTTGTATATAATAATACCGACCCGTAAACAAAATAAAATAATTAAATATGTTTCGTCATATTTTTAATAATAATACTTTATTTTATATAATGCATTAAATTTAACCGTATAATTAACAACATAATTATATATCAAAATATTAACACGTGTTGGAAATATATAACTTTTAATCATGTTTAACAAGCACAAAATTTCGACAAAATGTGAGATCAAACAAAATGTCCAGGATTGCAAACGAGTAACAGGGTGATCGAAGGTGGTGGACATTTTTAATATAGATGCAAATGCTTTGTGATTCTTAATAAACGGATGAAGGAAACTAAAAAAAGAAGTCAAACGCGTGAAACTCACTTGTCTAACACCTATATTTATCTATATACTTTACTAGGATTTTATTTTAGATTGCGGTCGAACTGATCCGAAAGAACTGTGAAATTATTTTTGTCAAACATAACTATGTTATTTAAAAGTGTTCTATAATATTATAATAACCTATTGAGTTATTGAATTAATGAACACAATAGCAAGTTGCTATTGTAAAAAAAAAAATCTTCAAAAAATAACTTTAAGTTATGGCTTCAAACTATACTCTTACTTTGAACACACGTTTGACGTATACGGATATCACATCAGCAACTTAAGTTAGTACATAAGTTGTTATTTTATAATACATAACTTAATGCGGTAATTTATCTATTAATATTTTTTATATTAATTTTGCTTATAATATTTATAAACATTCTTATATTCATTGAAATTTTAATAAGTGTAACATGATTTAAATATTTATATAGATTTTCAAACATTATTGCGATGGTTATGTGATTTTATTAATTTTATTCTATACTAGAAATCTTAATATGCAGGTTAGGATTTTCAGATGACGCCTGAAAGAGGCAGCCTCTGTCGTGACAATGACGATTATATTTCTATAGAATCTAAAATTTAGTAGATGTTAAAAATCAACTACCGCCAATTCGTTTGACCTCTTACTAAAAAATTAATTGACTTATATGTTTAAATAACTATAATATTTAAATAACTATTATTATTCTGCTTAATAAACAAGATATGAATAAACTTTAAACACAATTGTAATTTTGTGATTACTAAAAACATGATTCAGAAATGGATGGTAATTAAACATTTAATAGGTTATATAAATTTAATTTAATTGTAGTGATCTACTACTTTCTTCAATATTCCTTTTTAATATCTCTCGAAAAAAATGTATATCATTTTAAAGGCACGTCATCCTATTTTACTAACAAGATACTATATTTCGAAACTATTGAGACGAGCTTACAATACCAACTTCCTGCTCTGATACGAATGAGCAGAAATGAGTTACAACAAAGTTGCTCTCATTAGGTTTCTAAATATGTCATTGAAATTCCGACCTTATTTGACCATCTTATATTTAAAGTAGAAAATAATCCCTAGTGATTTGAGTAATTTGAATTATTATATATTAATGCCTCTTTTAAAAAAATATTTTGCATACTTGTCTGTCCCTGTCCTAAAAATACAACTAATCCACCAAAACCACTATCTGATCGGATTATTAATTCTATCTATTTCCTAGAATAAAATAAATGACTTTATAAAAATTAAAAAAAACGACATTAATTGTCGTAAAAATTAACTGTATTTTAGCGAAATTACATAATACTGAATACATTTATTCATTATTTGATTTACAAGATCTTAAAATAATTTCTAAATATACAAAATTACCGATTAAGGCGTCCAAAATCCATTGTTGACAATCATATTTAGCAAAAAACATTATTTACTCGACATTAAAACAAACTGAAAAGCTCTATTATCTTTAACTTACAACAATAAAATCATTAAAAGATTTAGAATATTTAGTTCAATGATTTGATTGTCAATATTATTCAAATTATCTCTTCAATATTTCTTATAAATATAATACTCTTATGAATAATATTTGTTTCGTTTCGTTATAAAAATGTGGTATTTAAAATATCTCTTATTTGATTGGGTAACTTTGTTATATGTTTTATAACCATAAAGTTTTGCTAATACCATTATTTTGTAATGAGGGCAGTCTTAATGATATTTTTTCCTTTGTGAACTGTTGGTTCGTTTAAATGAAACACGTGGCATAAATTAACATTTCTCAATTAAAACGTTGAAACTTTATTTTTTTTAAAGGCGGCAATTATGAAATTTAAATACACCATTTGTTTTTATAGCGTAAGGATAACACTATTTTTGATTAAAACGCATGAGCATATTACTATTTAAACTATATAATAAATTAAAATTATCTACAAGAAAATGGCATTCCAATTAAATGTTCATTCTCATTCATCTCTTGTTTTTGGTGTTAACAATAATTGCATTAATTTGGTTTAAGCTCAGTTAATAATTTAATTATGGTAAGACTTATGTTGGTTTAACTAATTTCATAAATTATTAGGGTTCCGTACCTCCAAAGGAAAAAAAATGATACTTTTATACAATAACCTTGTTGTAATTCTATCTGTACCGTCTGGTTCTGCCCGGTTTTTTTAGTTTCGGGCGTGGCTAGATATATTTAGTTGAAATTAAAACCTATATAATCAGGTCTGCAGTCCAGTAAAGCTGTATAGTAAAAAAAATAACTCAGGGTTACATTTTGTTAAACATCACCATCTTTCAGTATCACACCATGTTCTAATTGTCATGGTGACCATGTGACCGTTATGTAAAAATGAAATTACCATTACCTACTAATAAAAATGAGAATGCAAATCATTTCTGTATTCCAATACATATAACTAAGTTTCTAACGGATTCTATAAGGTGGCGATTGAAAATGAAAATAAAATAATGAAAAAAGACTTGTTATCATAGAACTCTTAAATGAATAACATAATCATAACACTATAATAAGTATATTTCAAGGCTCACACAAATAAACATCAAAATCAGTCAAAATATGTTAAGGTTTTAGTGAAATCGATGAATTGCATTAATTTCAGTAGAACCTATACTGATTTTAATAAAAAATGATAAGTAAATGGAATAGATTAGTTTTCATTTTTAAATAACTAAACCTAAAGTCATAACGGTGTGAAATGTGTACGTTAAATATTGTTTCAAAAGTGATTATAAAAGCACACAAAGCAGGCCCAGCACAAAAGTTTTTAAATTATTTGTTTACAAACAATAGGATTTCAGTAAAAGCTTAATATTTTGATTTATCCTGATAAAGAGTATATATGTATATACAAGTGTATATAAGCATTCAATAAACGTAAAAACAAGTAATTACTTAGAATACATGTGGACTTGAATTTATATTGAACTCACACGTACAGATTGAAAATATGAGAAATTGTTTTATTGCGAAGAATTGTTTATTATTCTTTGCATTAGTTAATTTATGAAGCTATGGATGTGCTATCTATCCAATTAACTATCTATGAAATTAATAACATTAAAGTTAAAATTGAAACGGCAAGATGTCTTGAATCACATTTCCGCCAGACTCCAAATAATTAGTGATGTTTATAAAGTTGCTTCAACTCACTTAAATATATATACAATACTTTATGTTTGTCGGTAAAGGAGTTAAAACAGTAGAAATACAACCGCATGAGGCGTTTTTATGATGTTCCACGACGATGAAAGTCTATTGTGGTGAATTTGTATCCATGCAATAGGGAGTGAATTGCAAACAACAATCTTTACAATTAAAGTTTGAAAAATCTCTGTCACTATGTAACAGGGAGTGAATAAAGCAGGGATTGTATAACCGTATGAGATGCAACCAAGTGAAATGCGGTGCTGATGACTGTTTGTAACGTGTTATATAGGAAAAGAGGGCTCAGTGTGCATTGAAGTAGGCAGCGATAGCGCTATCTCTGTCAAACTTGACAGCCACTGTCATGATTATTTTTTAAAAATTTACACTGTTATTAATAAGGAAAACATTTAAAAATTTCAAAAGTAGAAACTATATTTATTCCGCGACAGCGTGGAAGACACTGCGTCATACTCAGTGACGTCATCTTGAGGAAATAAATTTATATAATTATTTATTAATAATGAAATGTAATTATGTTATAATAAAATACAACTCCTTATATTTCGCATTTAGAAATATAAGAATTTAACGGAAACTATTAGGGCTCGGGTCCAAAATATTAGTCCATATTATTTTTATTAATAATAATACTCTACTGTGTATCTAAATTAATATTATTATGAGAATATAACCAAATATCCTTAAAAACTCTGTAAAAAAGTTTGTTGAAAATTTTAAATTAAGTAATAATAAATATTTAAGATGTCAATGAATATATTTTATCTAAATCTATCACGTTTGTGTCTATAATTAGTGCATTTAAATCCTGTCATACTTGTAGCAGTTTTTATTAACTGAATATTAATATTCAAGAAATACACAAAGTCTTTATAAACCATAAAACCTTAAGAGTTTACCCACACTTTGGTTTCTACACTAGATATTATTGTTCTTTATAACCAAGATTAGCTCTTTTTAAAGACTAACATTTTAAATCCATAAAATTGATACTATAACGACATTTCTTGCGGTTAAGTAGTTTTTATTTAGTCATTTGGTAAATGAACAAGTTATGTTATTATTTACTGGGAAAAAGGATAATGTCAATAATTTAGCCCTAGACGAAATTAACCCATAAAACGCTTTATGTTAAAGTTCATTTTGTAAACTTATTTCGGTTTTGTATGTTATATTATGGTCAACCTATATCTTGAGGATAACATCAAGAGTAATGATAGAGAAAAAAAAATCCTGGTTGATCTCAATGTTCTGGTCACTTTTAGGAAATAATGTTTTACTGCATTAAAAACTGAATATCGTTACCCTCAGAAATCCAATATATTTAACTATGTATAATAACATATTAATAATTAAGTCTTTAAACAAAGCAAGCACAACTTTTTAATATTTTACATTCGTGTAAATTCAATATTTATTTACATTTCAACCTTCCACGTACCATTGACGCCTAATGTAAAGAAAGCGAAATTCACTGAGAAGTGAAGCATAATATATTCATGTAGTTAATGACTCATGAAGACTGCGTTTAAGGCGTATGATATAATATTTACTTTTGGGTTTTTTCTTTAAACTTAGTAGCTCAAATAGAACAACACGTTATTATTTTAGACTGACATAGTGAATGGCGGCACCTCAACAATTTTAAACTCCTATAAATCTTCTTCCATTGGACTCATATACCTGTATAGTCTTTTTACCTGTTGTAAATGAAAATGCATGTTATAAAAAAAATATTACTTTTAAATATCGATAAATAATAGGCTCTTTCACAGATTATTTCAAGAGTTATTGCATACGTGTCACATAATGCCAGAATTAAGGGTACTTAAAGAAGAAGCGTGCGGTAGGCTTTTATGATGTCATAAACTGGAATAGAATTGTTAACCTCGTGTAATATATAAATAAAATTACTCATATAGTTGCTAAATAGCAAGTTTGGTAAATTTACCTCAGTACTTAGGGTAAAGTAGAGTAATAGGCAAATTGAAATTAATATACACATGATTGATGATTAACCAATAGTGATTGGTACTTGCCAGAGAGATTCTGCGCACAGTTCAGGCTGTGATTCTACCATACTCCAAACCATGAATAAGGGTACCAAATGGGTTCAAAATTATTCAGGAAGATACCTATAGGTTTATGGGGATTAGATAATTAATAAATAATGTAATCATGGATCACGAAAATTTAAATACAATAAAATAACTAACCTCAAAATTAAATTTTATCTTTTTCCATTAATATAATTGGAGATTGCAATACCGGTTTATTAAAAAAAATACTTTCGTTCTCATCGTCTAAAATATACTATTTTCTGCCTTGTCTTGTTTGTCTTGTCTTTTACATACACTGTTAAGTTCTAATTTATTCTAGTTTGTTCAGTTCTAGCGGAACATCGGAAATGAGATGCCAGAGGTCGTTAAATTGAAGTTCCTGGTTTGTTAAAAGATTTTTTATGTTAAAAATTTAAAATTCTATTGTGAGACTAAAAAGATTGAGAAGATGATGACGTATGGTTAAAGTAATAATTTGTTGGTTACGCTCTCAGGAAAATATTAATTAATTTACGCTTGTTCTAAATGTCATACTGTAGTTGCACGGTTTTAAAATGTAGATCCATGGAGAAGAATGGAAACAAAACGAAAATTTGTTCAATTTGCTTATAAAATAACAATCAATATTTGTATTTATTTAGTGATTTAAAGAATTTTCACAACGATCTTAAACATTTTAAATAACAGTAATGATGTTAAACCCTCAATAAGAACGCTTGTGGACAATACTTGAAAAAGGGTTAAAATACAGAATTTTTAACGCAATTATTATTGCCAGAACTCCCGATCTTCAAATTATTGCTAAGTATTATAATAGGATTTGTATATGAAAACACATTTAATATAAGCCTTAGATTTTATCAGCGAGTTCGATAATAATAAAAATTCAAAATAATAAGTTTGTTACATTACAGCGGTTCAGTTCGTAACAATTAACCTCTCTTAAGAACAGGCATCAACTTAATAAATGACCCTAAGGTATTATTTGAGATATTCCTGCTACCTATATATTTTATTTTCTTAGATTTTCACGAGTACACATTTCAAATAAAACTATTTTTACGGATTAAAACTCGCGTATATTTTGTTACATTTTTGATTTTAACCCGACGTTTCGAATAATTTGCAGTAATCGTGTTCACGGGTAGACGAGATTTAAGTGTAAAATCAAAAATGTAACAAAATATACGCGAGTTTTAATCCGTAAAAATAGTTTTACCTATATATTATTCACTTTAAAACCTCGGTTACGGTAAGACTGTAAGAAAATTTTGTTAAAGATCATACAACATTCCTTAGGTACTGCGTAATTATCACAGTACCCATAGTATAATTGGAATGTGGCAGAATAAGTGGTAAGTAATTGACATCATATGTTATTAAATTGGGTCTAACGGGTTACCTGTAAACTGTTTTTGTTACAGAAGAACCAATTAAATGTCTTTAATTTTGTAAAATTAATACTTCTGCTATTAAAAACACCTTTTAATATGAACCGAATTTCCAATTAATTAATATATGTTTATATATATGATAATTTAATGTTTTAGTTCCTGTGGTAAAAACAATAACTAAACCTTGCCCCTTGTCTTGCAAGTTTTCAATTTCTTTCATATTGTCCTCGTAAACATTTGTAGATGTCTCTTTAGAACTATAGGTGTTAAAAATTTTGTTGGCGATAATTCACATATTCTTTAAATATACGAAAAAGTACAACAATAAAAGTTATTTTATTTGTAATGAGTAATATATTATAAAATCATCTCATAAGTTTCATTTTAAGCGTAAATATATTAAATACATTTATTATTATATATTACCATTAAATACATTACACATCATATTAATACGTACAAAAAGTTAAAAAATAGTTATTTTAACAAATAAAAATTTAATTATATATAATACTTTTGTCAGAAGAGACTCTTGATGACAGTTTTTACTTCAGTAAATAGAAAAAGAATGATAAATGATATACCTTGTATAAATATTATTTTAACAGTTTTACGGCAGATAAAAAAAGGTTTAAGTATTGTTTATCTTTATACAATTTATAATATCTGATATATCTAATAAAATAAATTCAGTGATAGCACTGGATAGGGTCTATCTGCTACAATAAAATATCTCTGTAGCAGTCTACAAGGATATTTTATGGCAGCAGGGAGATTCTTATAAAGGATTAATGAAGATAGAGTTCAAGGTGGGATAACAGGTTATGACCCCTGACTATAGGGAAGGGCATAAACCGTGGATTTTTCGGGAAAATCTTACATGATTTCATGCCTGGAGTTACTTAATCATTGATGTACTTATATGGCATATGCATGGCTGAATTTTAAATATTTAACTAATTTTTTTTTACATTTCAAAATAAGATTTAAATATATTTAGTCTTGGCATAAATATTGTTTAATGTTGAACATTTATTCATGTTATGTATGTTAGTTTATTCATTAATATAATAAACTTAAAAATATATGAATCTTATTTAAATTATCATCATTGGCTTTAATATTGAGATCAGTTATCAATTGAAATACACACCACTCTCAATGGGAAAACTCTTTACCGCTATTCTTATGGAATGTTTTAGGAACTTCAAGTTATCATGACGGGAGATACTTTCAGAGACTTTTTCAACATTATAAGATATAATATGGTTGGAAACTCGTTCTCTTCAAAATATAAATGTACATACATATGTATGTTTATGTGATTTAATTTCTTTAGTAAATTAACTTTACCGCATAAAATATTCAATTTTGACTCAGAATATTCTCAGCCGCTTTTTGTAAAGCTGATATGATCACGTTTTCGTTTTTAATTTATCCAAATATCACGTATATAGAGTGATTTATAAGCAGAGTGAGATTTTATGAAAATGTTTTGCAAATGTAATATTAATCATTACCACATATTTATCATTATTCATATTAAAATCAATGAAAGCTTTGGGTATTCAAGCAGCATATTTGGCTTCATAACTGAAATTATTTATTATAAATTTTAATATAATTATTTAAAATTATATTTAAATAACATAACATCTACATAATCTACCGCTTTTATTACTCGTATAAAAAACAAAATTCCTAAGTAGATATTATGTCAACTGTTTGTTTTTAATTAATTAATTAAATCAAAAGGAAGGCTTTTTTAAGCGTCCTTGTGGTTTAAAACATCGCATTGCAGTGCAGGTCAGTGGCTAATTAACATTTAAAAACATCTACTAACTTCTAAGCTAACGTATTTATTTAATTCCAATATATAAAAATATTTTAAATATAATGTACAAATATAATCTTTAAAATTCCATTGTTTTATGTTTACAAAAGTAATTGGAATTATATAGGAATAGGTAACAATAACCGAATATAAGTTCAAACAATAAAAAATTATAACTTGAAACAATTTAAAGTTTTTCATAATTTTAGTTAACATTACATTAATTATTATTGAGACTTTAATTCTAAGCGTTGATTATAATTAAAATAATAATTATATACACTTACATAATCTGAAGTTTTAAAAATATTTTTACTATCAAGTTAAATGTATTAATAGTAATTTATTTTTATTTCAATATATTTCAAACGTATACATTCTGTCTACAAGTTTTTGGTGTATTATTCGTCGTGACTCTTTGTTGCGGAAACCTAAAACTATTGTCACTTCGAGTAACACGTACTATTCTCTCTGAAGCGTTCAGAGGAAAGTATCATATCATATTACACTGGACAATGTACAAATATACTGGACAATAGACATGGGGTTAATAAACTGGCTGACTCACTGACTGAATTTTATTACGAGTAATCTTTATATTTATAGTTTTTTTAAATAATAACTATACACATTTTTAAATAATACCTATACTGTTTCTAAAATGTTTTAGTCAAACAGCTGAATTACTTAAACAAAGCTTCTTGGCGTTCTTTACTTAGAATATTGTTAAACAACATATAACGCTAATACCCTCTCAGCTATTATTTGACACCACTCAAGATGAATTAATGATGCTTGTTTCCAAGCATTTGTAATTCCAAGCAAATGATGTATTTAATTTTATTTAAGCACTATATAGATAAAGTAAATAACTTGAACAGTTGCTACATTTAAATTTATGTACTAATTAATTCATTCATTATTTAATATCAATGTAACTATTATAAAATTAAATAGTTTGCCAAGCAATTATATTCGGTATTAAAGTAAACGATAAAACACCGAAAGGTTTATTAAAAAATCTCTTTGAGAATACTCCCCTAATTTAAATGAGATAGACAGTTTCTTACATTGCCTTTTTCATAGAAACATATATTATACTTTCTTAATTCTTAATTTCTCTTTATAAGCATAGATTAAGTACAACCCAAATATAATTAACTTAAGGCTAATTACTAGGCTATTTGACTTGTTAAATCAAGTAAGGCGTTAGAAATTTAACGTTTTGGTACAGCACGTATTGTGAATTACTGTTACATACTTGCGTTACGTTACTTTCTGTCTTTTGAAGTATTAAACAGTGCCTGGTACGACATTCTTAAGTAGGATGTATACTCTACAACATCTTTCAAAACTATATGTATTGCTCATATGATAATTCGTATATGTAAAAAAAAAATATATTTTTCGAACTGTTTTTGACTTACCTTTGTAACTGTAGTTTATTATTAGCAGTTTTACCCTGGCAGGGTGTCAGGGTAAACTTAAACAAATTATAAAAATGTTGATTCAGTAATTTTAGTTTGATGTCATATAGAGTTATGTTCTTGTTAGTTAAAGAAAGATACCTATAAATAAAGCTTAACTTAATCAGGATTACTCTTAAGTGTCGTAAAACTTAAATATTAAATAGAAAATAATTTACTTTATCCTAAATTAATTTTCAATATTGAGACTCTTTAAGATATCCGATAAAGTTGAAGAAGTTAAAGATTTGCCAATAAATATTAATGGAAATTCGTGAACTACGGAAAGATTAGAAAGGGTTATCTGCAACTTTTGTTATGTGATCTTAAACTGAGTTATAGTTTTTTCAACAGACAACTAGCAGTCTAAATATTTACAATCGCCATACTCTGTAAGATGAGGTGTATATTGAACTGGCTCCCTTTGGCATACTTAGAACAGAACGATCTCTTCAACGACCAACAGTACTGGGTCTGCTAAAATATATCAACTTGGAATCTTCCAGTGTATTTTAAACACAGATTTTAAGCAAGCCGGTCGGGAAGACCGGTTGCTGTCTTTCTAGAAATATCGAAAAACATTTGACAGCGTCTGGCATGCGAACTTCTAGCAAGCAAAGAATCAAGTACTCAAATCAAAAGTTATAGATCAGAATTGAATCTACCTACAAATAACAAATGGATAGGATTTGTTGTATATCAATTGTATATCAAAATAACCATTTTTACTAATCCAAAGTCTAGTTATAGACCTTAAACAGATCGCATGTTTATAAATTTCTTTAAAATCCGTATCTGCGAGGAAATATTCCTATAAACAAACATAAACAATCGACATATTTCATTGTATATTGCCAAGAGTATATTTTTATAGAAATATAACAGAATTTTTTAACTAAAAATAGTTTGAAGTAATGTTTCACTACAGTTGAGAACCGGCGAGACGAGACGTCTGAAATATTAAAAGACAGTATCACAGATATTCTATTTACATAGACATAAATTTGTTTAAAATCTTTATTTACAATCTCTGTTTAAAACATGTTATGGTAAAATAATAAAATTTAAAATTAAATTAAAATAAATTTCTGTAGCTTTAGTAGTGTAAGAGTGTGTGAAGAAAATTAGATAAATATGTCACATTTTTGCTTAATATTACTTTTAACTAAACAAAACCATCATTCAAGATTTAGGAGGACGTCGTCCAATGGAATACATAACGTACAAAAAAAAATTAAACTTATACAACTTTTGGCCTATAATTACACATTATATATCTTTTTCACTGTCAATTTAACCTCGTCCATCCTTTTATTTTATTTTTAAATTAAGTTTTTCGATTGACCTCTCCTGCCTTAGTGTTGGGTAGTATCCAACCCTAATTTTCTACTGCTAGCTTTTTTGCCATCGTTACCGCCTTGAGTTGAGAATTTCGGTAAAATTTATTTAAATATATTTATTTTATTTGTAATTATTATTCTCTTTTACTTTAACTATTAGTTACACTTATATTGTCTGTAACTAAACATAGAATGCACTAACAATAGCTTTGAATTAAATTATATGATAAACTCTGTATCCTATAGTTTTTTATTATATCTCAATGTTCGTTATCTATAGTCTGTCATTCAGCTAAAAGAGCTATTGTGTTACGTGTCGCTCACTCCTTTGTGTATCTCGTCATTTTCAGTATTTTTATTAAAAATATGTTTTCCATTATTACACAACATTTAAGTAAAATATAGATTTTCTGTAAATACAATAATAGTTTTGTTTTCTTCTTAAGTTTTTGGTGTGCTAATTCCTATTTTCTAATACAAATATTCACGGTAAATAAGAATTTTCATAGAAATTTAGAATCTAAATTCTACATTTTCTTTTTATAAAACTTACCAATATAAACAGGATTTAATTAAATTATTAAAATTATAATAACAATTATATTTATAAAAAAATTATAATGTTTGTTCGAGTTTCCATTAATTAATTTTAAACAAACAATTTTAACTAGACAAACCAATCGCTGAATTTGGTTTGGCAGTAATTTATCTGCTTTTTAATTAATCATAACAAAAACTAATTTATTAATAAATATGTCATATTTATTAATCAATTTTATCACCTTTGATGGTTGTATTATAGTTCCAGATTTATATATGTACTACTTGCGATTTTATGCTAAAATTGACATGTCACATATAAAGTTTTTAAAGGTATACGTAACTTTGCAGCAAACGTGTTCGTGGTAAGACGAGATGACACAGACAAAAAATCATTCTGCATTTATCTATCGCCAGTTTACGACATGTAAATTCTATCCTTCCAAAAAAAAAACTAACCAAAACCTAATGTAATGAATAGTTAGTTGATAAGAATGTGGTGAGTGTTGCAACCACATCGTGAGCCTACCAAAGTCTTCTCTTGCTTTCCAGACAGTCAAACTTTTTTGTAAGGGGTCAGCATGTCAGTCGTTGATTTTACCAAAAATGACAGTTAAAGTAGATACCTTAATAAGTACAGAAGGATAGTAAAATGGTAACCATTATAATAAAATCATGTCTGGATGCTTATATATATTAGAAATCAAAATCTATGTTTTAAACAACTCACATCTAATTACCTAAAAGGAAGGTGGTTAATGATTTCCCAACACTTTTTATTATAGAGTTGGCTGATCCACCATTTGGTCCGCCAAATATATTGGGTGATTACATTTGATCAGTGACCCGCATGCTTTTTTGTCCGCCTTTTCCATAAAGAAAAGGAGATGTATACCCCAAACAGCAATTTTTAAGATAAAAGTAATATTTTTTTGAGAGTATGTAACTAGTATAAAGAACTACCTGGATTTTGTTTAACGATTCTGATGTTGTCTATCTACTTCAAGGTTTCTGCGATGCATCTGCGTGCATCATGCATCATACCGATACAGCTTTTATGTTTCGATTCATGTTAATGTTGAAAGTGATCTCCGCTTAAATAGGCAAAAAATAAAATGAGTCCATATATGTGTTTGGAGTTCTATGGACTCATTTTATTTAAAAAACTTATTATTATACTTACGAGTTTCGTTTGAAAAGCCATAACATTAAAAAATAAAATGTTTTTTTATATCAAAAATATTTGCTATCACTGTTATTGGCAAACCTGAAAACTGAAATTTAATATACTATTATTTTTATTCTTGTCTTGTACTGTTTTTGTTAAACATATGTTTATTTTCTCATGGGTTATTATAACAGTCGGCGTTTGTTTATTTTATTTATCTTTATCTAGTTAATTATACTGTTATTTATATATGCTTCGTTCATTCTGCACCATTATTTTCGTGGCGGGCGGTATATTAGATGTACATGTTATCAATTTATATTAATTTATATTGTAACACAAAGATGGCACTGTTCGAAATTGATATTCTACATACCGATGTTAAGAAATTTATATTTAATAGATAGAATCGAAGATAGAATACACACACACACACACACACACACACACACGCACGCACACACACATGCACACACACATACGCGCTCATGCACACACACACATATTAAAAATTTCATAATCATGGCTTTAAATGTGCAAGTTCTCTCGTACAGGTCCAAATTTTCACAAAACGTATTCTCTTATTCTTTTACTGCTGACAACTGTTTACCATTTCGGGTGATATTGTAAGTGTTTCGTCTCGGACTGTATTTGCGTCGGATGTGCACGGACGTCGTGAATAAAACGAACAAACAAACAAAACATAAGAAAAACCAATATATCCATTTCTAAAAAGGAGAAAAAGTATAGGTACGATTTGCATACGGCAGAAGTGAGACTTCAGAAAAGTAGCTACTAGCTAAGGAGCTAGCTTTCATCTTACTACTTACTTTTACCTTTTGATTTATTAAGCTTTATTATTACCCTAAATGGAGAAAAAAATAATAAAGAATAAAAGGAGTATTAAGATAATTGTAAGATTATAAATATTATAATATAAACATATTATAATATTTTAGACCATTTCACAAATTATTTTATACTGTGTACCACACTAAAATAACATATATCTTTATTTTATTTATGTTTACAAAGAGTGTATTCAGTTTATATTATAATAAATAGGTCGTATATGAAAACAAATGAGTCAACGAAATGTTATACAAAAATGATTGAAAATATATTGTCCTATATAATCACGCCACTCACATACAATGTCTGGTAAAATAATAGGGAAAATCAGCCAGCTTTGAACTCGCAATAAAATGTTTTCTCAAAATCAAAAGAAAGGAAATTATGCTTATACAAAGATATCACGACCATAATATTAAAAAAAAAATTAGTAAAATGGGGATTTCATTGTCATTATATATTTTTATAAAGTTACACATTATTAAAAGCAATAGTCATTAAAATGATGTAGTATCTAATATTTTTATTACGTGAAACTAAAATAAAAACAAATATAGTTAAAAAGTATAAGGACATTAATAGACACATCAACCGTTTCTTTACAAGAATTTGAAAAAACCGACGAAATTATCTTTTTCGGGAAATTGTTACACGCGATATTGGATTTTATTACTAATAAGTAATAACGAGATCACATTTCTTTCGGTAAAAATAATAACTGAAATGACTTTAGTGGTAAACCCTTAACATGTTGTAACATATGAGATAGCCATTCATGAAAAATATACCACGACGCGTTACAGGAGCATTCTTTCAGTTCTGTTACATAATTATTTATTAGATAATCCAAGTTTGTTTGGATTTTATCATAAACGATATGAAAATATTATTATATATTTAAATAAAAATATTTTTTGTGATCCAATCTGATTGAAATTGCGTGCACCGACTTTTTTTTTTGTTCAACAAAAAATAAACAAAATGTATTTTATTTATTTTAATTTATGTCAAAAATATGTAAAAAAAATTATAATTAAATAAAATACACGCGATAATGGGTGCGAGTCCCATCAAAAAAACTTCCTGGCAAATGAGAAATGTTACATTATTAAATATTTCTTTGTATTTTCCTTTTATTATAAAATCCATTTTATCATTTGATATTAAAATAAGTTAATACTATTATTTTTTTATATTTTCCTAAAAAAATGTCCAATTTTATTGACAATTTTATGCAATTTTACTAATTAAGGTGTATCTCATATATATTTAAAGCTTAACATTACAAGAGTACAATTATTTGAAACACACATTTTTTATAAAAATATTAGAATTTTAAGTCGTCGACACAAAATGCTTACAATAACAAATAACCCCAAACTTAATCTAAACGGTTGGGATTCGTACACATGCTGTCACTGAGCATTTGAATATAAATTACCCTCTCAGATATTTCTGTCGGGTGGCCATTGAATTTGAATGCCTTATTTCATGACCGCATAGCTATATTTTCTGGGTAACAACCGTTTCCCAGAGGTATAAACCTCATTATAGATAACTTTGCTTCTACAGATCAAGTTCGGATCGCTGCCCCGGCAGAATTTAATCTAAATTTATGGAGTAACTGTATATATTGTTCTTAGTTCACAAGTAACCTCCAGTCAAGGGTAAAAAAATGCCCCAAAAGTCAAAAGCTAAAGTCTTTGAAGTTAACTAAATATACCGAAACTGATATTATTAGTGTTATATTATAATTTGTTACTGTATAATTTGATTTGATTAATCAAAATGAAAGACTGCGAAAATAAAAAAAAACGTTATTGTTATTATTGTTGGTTATAATTAAGTTTATGTAACTAAGGAAAAAACATTTTTTTTTCCATTTGTTTATTCTGAACTAGCTATTCCGCCTGCGAGCGTGTCCTCTTACGTTACTCATTAAAATGACTCGGATGAGAGATTGCAGTAGAATGAATTATAAAATGTTGATAAATTAGTAAACATCAAACTGAACAAAATTGAGATCTATAAAATATATAAAAAAAACTATATGTTTCCTTACACTTAATTATTATAACAAATATCTTAATCTTCAAACAACATACTTCTTATAAGGCGGTAATGTCAGATAATATTACTTGCTGCTTCAGGAATTCAAGGCTTCTAATATGCTTGGAATATTAAGCCCAGTAAAGACCGCTACATTCTCAACTGATGTGTATACGTAGGGTTTGCCGTATGGCGATAAACTTTCTTTATAAATCCCCGGTGGTAAACTGCTGTAAACGTTAATGAGGTAAACATTTATAATTTAAAGTAAATAATAAATTTAAGACTTTTTAGTTTATGATTAACATGTATCTCATGGCTATCCTTGTTTTTTTATGTTATTACATATATGTCTTTATAATGTATGTTACCTATAATTTGTATATTTGTAACTCTAAGATACTAAAAGATGCTAGAGGCGCATCACGATAAAACAGGATCAGATATTTTGGCTATCGATTAAAACAAGCACATTTATCAATAAAAACAAAATATGCATATTAACATAATATTATATATATGTTGTTAAGCAGGTGTAACGAGTCTGCGTGACGTCAAACTTCTTGTGAAACCTTCAAACGTCATCATGGGGGGTACAGCTGCACTAATTTGTTCAAGAGACATGCAAGGCGCTCCTTTATATTCTGTCAAGTGGTACAGAGGGAATCATGAGTTTTTTCGCTATACACCACTTGAAAAACCTGACACGAGGGTTTTCGGCTTACCCGGCATTTATGTAGACGTAAGTGGTAATACTTTTTTCACTTAAACCTTATGGCAAGAATTATAGCAATTATAATAATAATCAAAAATAACATTTTATTTAAGTCTTCATTGAATATTTCACAAAGTATAAAGATTTTTTTTTGTGTATATTAGCGGTTTCTGAATTAATGAAGTCCGCATTGAACTTGTGTGCCAGATTCAGAGGACAGTCGCTTTAAAAAAAAACTTATTTCTTGTAAAACCTTTATAATTACTTTATATGATTACTAGCCGCGTCTTCGACAACTCCTCGATAGACCCATGTTACAATTTTAAAGTTAATATGTGTAGTTTCTCCTGCGCTCCTCACCTCCGCTACCCGTCAAATTCGCTCGTATGGCCAGTAAAAGGGCCACAACCTAATCATTTTATCAGATTATTGTTTAAATTTTTTTCTGACCAACTCCATCAATTAACCAACTTTAAAAAATAACTTTATATCCATTCATTTTCATTTTGATTCAACATATCGTGGAATTTTAGTAAAGCTAAAAATAATGAATATTTATGTTACAGATTTTAATTCGCAACGCAAGTTATAGAATTTTAGCTTGACTTAAATTAGATTGATTGGGATTAATTATTAAAAATATATATTAACATATTTTTACTCATATAAAATTAAAGTGAAAGTTATCTATTGAGATTAATATACCTTTTTAAGAATAAGATTAATGTAACCGCAGATTACACGAACACCTAAGTTCCCACACCTTACATCTGTTTTTTCTTTTTAGTATTGATGAACAAAGTATTAATTAAAAAGTCATTATTTATTATATTAAATGAAGTATTTAGTCATGTATATGTACGGTTTTTTTACTTTTGACATCCCTGATATTTGATTCTAAAATGCTTAATATCCGTAAGATTATTATACTCTGTACATTTAGCAAAAACGTATTTAATCAATTAAGCATTTAATGAAGCATTTAAAAAATATTTTATGAAGCATAATTTTGCTATACATTTTATTGTTAGACTTTATACAATATAAATTTTATAAGACTACACTTTATAAATGAATAACAGCAAAATAATATTTAAAAACGAGAAACTTTATATTTTATTATTTATTATATTTCTTGAAGATGAAATTTAATTTTTATATAAATGAAACATTTTCAGATGAATCGTTCCAACGGCACACAAGTGCTGCTCCGACGCTTAGAACTCGGGCTAGCAGGAAACTTTAGCTGCGAGGTCACTGCCGACTCACCGTCGTTTGCAACACAAATTGTCACAAAGTTTATTGATGTTATAGGTAAGACATATACATTTATTAAAAATGCTATCTATATCTATAAAAGTGAAATAATACCAAGCAATCATAAAATCTCAAATCAACAGACACATTTTTTTGCATAACATGTGCATACATATATTATAAGTGTTCATTTAGTTTCATATTAATTTATTTTGTTTAAGTTATAGAAATTTTATTTTTTTTAAATATTGAACTCTTATGTATGGCCTTAATGTCAAATAGTGAAATCAGAACAAAAATAAAAATTAATATATACCTTGCTTCATGTTATAATAAAACTAAACATATTCGAAGTATTAAAAATTAATTCTCGAGTAGGAGAAACGTGTATAAAATATTTTTCATAAAACACAATATCAGAATTGATCAAAGACTTGACTTATTTATGATTCCTGTTTCTGTAAAGTCCGTTTAGTCAAATAACTTTCGAGACGTTTTTGCATTTGTGGTTATGTACGGTCAGCACATAAAGAAATAAATTGTTACCTAAATTTTTTTTTGGAATTTTTATAGTCACGTACATCAATTATATTTGATTGATGTTTAAAAAGTGAATAATATTAATATTTAACATAACATTTAATTTTAATCTTCTTCAACTCCAGACATTTGGCCCTAACTTTTATCCTCACTTTCGTCCGATGAATTATTTGTGTTAACTATAATTTTTTACTGAAATTATTGAGCTGAGCGAAGCGAAGCTTTTTACTACTGAAATTTTCAACTCTTTGTTACCCTACTCCTCCTTCAACTTACGAGCTACACGCACGAAATTTGCACACATGTGCATAATGACCAAAACTCTTTCTGGATTGAAAATCCGCCGAATCATAATTGTAGTTTTCGAGATAATTGATAAAATGTGTTCCATAGAGTTAACATATCGAACGTTTTTGTTTTGCGCGCGCTGTGTCGCGAGGCTAAACTTACTTGCGTGGACCTAGTACCTAAAGTTTCATCCGTGTCTTGAATTTTTTTTCTCTTTAATAGCATTTAGACAACATTTTTTAAATTTCTCTACAGTTATGCTTATAATTTTTTCCTCAGCTAATGTCAAAAATAATAAGAAATAAAAATTTAAAAAAAGAAATAAATTGAATATTAAATTAATAAATCAATTGCTTTTTCCAGACTATACAATGAAATTTAAATTTAGAATCCCTCTAAATATACTAATCTAATACTAATACAAATGCAATAACGTCTAAAAGTGATTTACCTATAATCTATTTTAATAAGTGAAAGTATTTAATGTATTTTAAACTACACATAGTTGGCTATTTTTAATTAAAATTAGCTGTTTTATGTTGTATTGGAATATCAATCAAATTGTTGGAAAGGATTAAATAAAATTTAATGACGGAAATTAATGAGTACGGTTCAAACATATTTTAATTTATTTGCCAAGTTTCACGAAATTAATTGGGAAGTTGAATTCATTGTTTTATATATATTAAAATCTAATGAGAGATGAAATATTAAAAGAAAATAATTTTGTGATCAACGTTATCTTTGCCTTCATCACAAGATTCTGCAAATTCTCTTCAAGTAACTGAGTTGCCCCATTCAAGAATGTCCTACAACGAAACCTCCACATATAGAAAGTGCTAATCAGGTGACATACAACCGGAGCTAGGTTGACCACTTGCCAGATGAGGTCGTCCCGTCAAAGGCTATGGCGCGTGACTTTTTTGTATATATAATTCAATAATACAATAATTGCGTTATTAACTAAAGTGAGAATTTATGACCTACTCAATGTAAGTTTATGTAATAAATAAGAATAATATATTATTTAAAATTTATAATTTACGAAATTGCAATTCAGAATTCTGCCGCGATAAAACAATACACATTTGTTCCCATCGACGTAATTTGAATATCAGTGGTCCTCTTGGAAAGTGTGTATGTAACTATTCAATCAAGTGTGTATGTAACTATTCAATCAATAATTATTCATTTTAATATAATTTTAAAATCACTTTCACTTATATAAAGTACTCGAATAACAACAATTCACATATATATTTTATTTGAAATATCTCAGAAGTCCATTCGTCATGTGCTGTGCTGGACAGTGAAAAAATACTTTCCGATTTATATTAATAAAATAAAAATGTGTGTGTAAATGCGTATGTTAAGCGCATGTCATAGTGGTTGAGGTACTCTATTGATTTATATATTCACATCAATCATAGAACAGATATAGAAAGTACATAAATTCAACCGAGACGATATATTTCAATTATCCCAGATCTGGAATCCAGTCGTCCAGGTCTGAGATAATTGGAATCTATTGCCTCTGTTGAATTTTTGTATTTTAACCTGGTTTTTAGTGGCCCAGGTCTGAGATAAATGGAATGTAACTTCTTTGTTGAGTTTCTGTATTTTCAATATTTGCTGTTATAATGTCAGTGGTAAAATGTCGGTAGACGAATAATTAAGAAAAACATGGTCAATTATTTATTAAAAATCATTTATTAATGTAATTTGAAATGTATTCTATAAAATTTCAAATTCCATAATATATGTAGGATATACACAAAAACCAGCTTTTAATGTCTTATTGCCTTATAAAACATTTATATACATTAGCATATTGAACTAACATTACACTTTTTGTTTTGGTTGTTTTAAATTGTATCCCACATTTAATAAAATATATAATTTGATATAAATTATTAAATTAACCATTAAAATAACACTTATTGGTTTAATACCTTATATTATTTAAAAATTATTTTCATTGAACTTAGGTAAAACAGATCAACTATATTTAAAAAAAAGATGGTCAAAAGAAAAAAAATTATAAGCTGAAAAATATATTATATGTGTCATAAACAGGAAGTAACTTTCACAATGTTCGAGATATCAAAAGATACGTTAAATAACACAGTAATTTGTACCACAGTCACAATTTGAAGACAGTTATATTTTACCTAAGCTTGCTAAATTGTACTCTAACGATTGTCGCTTTTATTGTGTCACATGTGAGAGAAACACACTTTATTTTTTTTTGTTTTTAAAAAAAAATTGTAAACTATGCGTGAAAGTGTAATTCAAACTGAATCTTAAAAAGTTAATATATATGATATTACATTAAAATACGTGGATTTGTAGAATTAAGTGTTAAAGGTAAATGTAATGAATATTTGAAATAAAACTCAAATGAACTTTTATAAATAATCAAATAAAGTTTTAATCCGTAAAAAGGGTTTTTATTTAAATGTGTACTCGTGAAAATCTAAAAAAATACTAATGAATATTTTCGCTACAAATTTAATTCCTTTATTTCAAACTGTATTATAGCGTTATTGCAGACCTAAACCTACATTTGTTAATAAAGGATTTAAAATATTTATTTCTCAAATTAAAAAGTACCCTTTTGCAGCCAGGGATAATATTCCTTTCAAACATTAAAACAATTTTCTAAATGGCATCTGTAGTACTGGAAATTATTTTATCTTTACTTGTTGAATCACAAAATTTACTTACTTTACTTTAGAACTTGGCCTTTCTAGAACCATCATCAGTTCATTTCTAGAACGTTCTTTAAAGGCGGCATTGGTAGATTCAAACATGGTTCAAATATGTTAGGTTAGGAGAGAAGCGTAAACAGTGAAGTGCGAATTTAAAGGGGCCCATAAACTTACATATGGTTTGCAAGCCCCAGGCACTGTATGCACTGCTCTCCCTGCAACTCGATGAACCGGGTACTCGTACGGTAAATTCGTTGAATGCTAAAAAGCCTCGTTTCTTTATATATTAGTATTAATTTAATAAATGCATGGCTTATGAGGCCCGTCACAGATAATATAACTTAAATTGTGATGATATAAAACAGTGGTAAAAAATTTTAAATTTTTTTTACGATATATTCTTTATTTTTTTAACGCTAATATTTTTTCGTTTTTTTTTTCAGCCTACTATAAAGTAATAGACACAAAATTTTCATTCAGTTTATTAAAATTTCACCATTATATATTGTGAATGTAGTCGTGCAGATATGATTTGTGTATACAGTATTGACGTAAATGGGCGATAGCTCTGGGTGATAGCTGGGTGGGTGAAAGGTAGATCTATGTTTAGGTATTGTATTTAGAAATATAGCCTTTCAGTGGTCTGTTGTTAAACTTACCGACAGACTACTGAAAGACTATATTACATTGATTTATGAAACAGGTTCCTTCGGATAATTTTTGGATCCCAAATATCAACATAATGTATTTTCTATTAAAAAACTTTATACTTGATATCTTTCTATTCGTTTTTACTACAATAAGATACGAATTTTAATGTAATGTTGAGAATAACCACAAATGATAGAATATCGACCCTTTCGGCCTATTACTTAGTGCAGTCCTTTGTTTTGTATGTTCACGATTTGTATTCCAACTGAAATCGACTCCCAATTCAAAGAGAAAATACAATGAGCACAGTTCATGATCGCAATGAATAATAGTTTCAGTTCGTATTGAATTTCTAGAAATTTATTTGTTTGGTTAAAAATATCTGATCAGTAGCCATAACAAGTTTATCTGGAATATCAAAAACGTATTCATATATTAAAAAGCGTCAAAGTTTTTACATATTTTTTATACAAAGAGATCGTAAAAGCGAATATGACTCTGTTCATTCATATCATTACAAACGACGAGACACGACTAGATACTAGTTATTACACAATAAACACATAAAAAGTATATTAAAATGTTAAGAAATATAAGAATAATTTATATCAGTTAAATATATCTGTAACAAGAGAAATAACCACAAGAGAAATATGCATTTCGAAACTATAAGACAAGAAGCTAGTTAGTGTTAATAGGGCTATGTTTCATTGTTGAAATTGTGCAGCTTTAACAAACGTTACTTGCTCTTTGCCTAAGCAATAAGTCTTGTTGATAGCTCTTGTTTATTTGCTAAGATCTTTGTCTATTGTCTTTACAGTTTTACCATGTAGTATACACAATACTCATAGTATAATTTTTTCTAAAAGTTAAAAGATTTAATATCAAGTTTTTTTAAATATTAAGATTAATTAAGATAAATAGAAAAGTATTTTTTTCTAATCCGCATTTTTTGTAACCAATTAATTCATTTTTTTTGAGTTTCACACAATAATTGAATACCAAAATGAATTTATTTATTTAAATTTAACCAAATTTAATTTGGAAAAACTAATTAGTAGATACGTTAGACCCGGGACCTAATATTTATAAATAATTTTAAGTATACGAAAGACTGAAATCCATTGCGTGAGTTTTCTCAGCCAATCTACCAGGCAGAATCTTTAGTTTCATGGACAAACTATTTGATTACTATTATATTATGTTGCATAATCATTTCAGCTTTACCAACATCGTTACCCGTTCTTATGACTGACAAAGACCGTTACCAGCCTGGTGAAATTTTACTGGCTAACTGCACCTCATCACCAGCGAGGCCAGCTGCAAATCTCACTATATCTGTCAATGAGGAGCCGGTGAGTAATAAGAAAACTTTATTAGATAATGTAGCTGAATTTCATTGGCATTGTTTAAAAAATAATAATAGACCGGTTAAATGTATAGTAGAAAATTAAATACCTTAATCTTAAATACTTTAAATAAATTATTTCATTTGCATCTGATTCTGAACGGCACTGCGTTGCAAAGTTCACTACTTATTATTCAATATTATTTTGTACTCATATTCTAGCGAAGCAGTTTACCAGAGATATGAAAGCTCTTTTATATTAAAATTCAAGAACTGTATTATTCAGAGTTTTAAGGCGCCATCCTTAAAACTTCGTCCTAGTTTTATACTTCAAGTATTCAATTTAGTTATTTATATTTCATTAGTTCTTCTAAAGAAACTAGAAGAATGTTTATTATAAAATGTTTAAATGCTGACAAATACTTGCTTATATTGTGTATTGTTCATTCGAAGTTTATTTCATAAAGCTGAATAAAATTACTTTTATCTTCTTTAGTTTAGCAAAATATTAATATTAATATAAATTTTACAGGCATATAATTTGGCCTTTTTATTCCTAAGCATTGAATAAAATGATATTTATACAGTTATTCCAATAAATTTAATATTTCTTATAACTACAGGTACTTAAACTGTATGAGGTATTTTAATTTAAATTTAAATGTAAGTCTTATAGTGTTTTAATTTCATTATGATTTATCATTTTCATTGCTTTGATAATAAGTTTTAAATGTGCATTAATAAAAAATGGTTTTAGGAGTTTTTCTTAATTACCATCTAAAAATCAACAAAAAAATATATTTTCAAAGCTAACACAAGTTTGAAAAGATATTGCTACAAACCTGATAAGAAAGAGGTGGCGACAGAATCTCAGCGGTCTTATGTTGTTTTTAAAGTCATATAATTAAATTCTAATTTATTTAATTTTGAAATACTGTAGGAGTACACAAAGTTCATTAATTTTTTAACCAGTAGCGTTTCCAAAAAAACATATTTCTCAAATAATATATTTCTTATATTTTTCAGATAAGAGCATCCGAAACCAGCTTTCAGTCATCCGAAGGCAACCTTCTAACTACAAGAATAAATGTTGACTTAAAGATAACATCAGAATTATTTCCTGGGGGAAGATTAAGAGTTTCCTGCTACGCCACTATTTACGACGTTTACAACGGATCGGCTAAATTGGACTTCTTGACACCAGAAACTGATCCTAGGCCTGAGAGAAGTATGTTTACTTTGTAAATTTTATACTGTACACATATTTATAGTGTATTTTTGGTAATATAGAAATAGAAATGTTTTTTAAATTAAATATTTTTTTAAAACAATAAATAAATATTGAGAGTTTTATACGCTTGTTATTTTATAAGCGTATGATGTCATTTAGATTGTATAGAGTTCAAATTTATTTATTGTAAATTAAAAAGTACATGTTCTCAAACGGTAATCGTGGCTAATGGATAGATCCATAGTTTTTATAGGATAGATCCTATTTATATGGTTATGATACGAAGGAATTTATTTTTGTATTACATTAATATATTATATTTAAAAAATATATAATCAATTTAATAATTTTCAGTCACTTTGGGAGGCAGAGCTTCTCAATGTTTCGTCCATTGGTTTCTACTTCTACTGTTCTTCCTACCTCTCATGGTGACAACGGAAGATTATGGATTGAATGAAGTTAATTTTGACAACCTTATACGAAGTTACAGAGGATAATGAACAAAAAGTTTTAACATCCCTTGGAAATATAATTATTTAAATGTTAGCTAGTTTTTTCAAATAACGAATTAGAAAATAAGAGATTTAATAAATTTGTTGATTTAATAAATTTGTTAATTTAGTATTTGCCTCTAAGATTAAACGTGGCACAAAATATACTGTTATTATGTTTTAAGGTGAGATATAGAAGTTTACTGTTATAAGACTTTATTGTAAAACACATAAGTTATTAAATATTAAAATGAATGGTGTCGCAGTGAACTAGTATGGCGTTAAATGATAACGTTTAAACTACACATTATTATAGTCATTATATGACTGGTTGCTTTTAAATATCCAATAACTAGAAGCAAAAAGTACATTGTTAGGAATAACCACCATATTTATAAGATAATCAACACCAAGAAAATTCATATTTTTTTATGTTTTCAGCTGGTTATATTTATATAAATGAAATTAAATAAATTAATTGATAACGTATTATTATAACATTAAAGAATCTAGTCATTACATATAGCGGTCAATTATTATTAAAATAATTATTTAGCACGAAACCCAAAGTATTTTAGCCTTGAATTTTAAACATTTAACCAACTTATGTATATATAATATAAACCAATTAATATATAAAATTGTTTGACCGCCACAAAAAAATGGCGGAATACATAATTTATACAACCTACGTAATATGTGTATGTGTATTTTTAAGGGTACAATAAAATAGGAAAAAAAATCTATCATGGCCACCAACAAAAATGCTAAACTGTATATTTATGTAAAACCTAACCAATATAGATATCGAGGAAGAGAACTTGAAGGCTGGAATACAATACACCATAAAAAAATTCAAACCAAGAAAATCAAAAACGTAAAATGGCTTTAAGCGAAATAAGTTTCATTAAGTTTGTTTTTATAACTTTTTCTTAACGTATTTAACACTAGTAATATTTATATAAATGTATGAAGTTATTGAATTTAATATGTTTATTTTGCTTGAAACTTGAAATGTATAATTTGATTTGAATTTGGTAATAATTGAATTACCAAATTCAACTAAATATTACATATAATTTGTATAAATTCAACCAAAAATAACTAACTTATAACTACTTGACTTTTAGTAAATGTGAAGCAATAAGCTAATATTAAAATTAAAATGATGTTTTTTTCTATTTTGTGGATAAATTCTTGATGATTAATTATAATTTCATAAATATGATAAATAATCATATTTATGATTTTATATTTACTATTATACTAATGATTATAGTAAAATAGTAATGAGTATGGAAAAACAGTCATGACTATTGCTGGTATAGAAAAATGTAACAAAGGATTTTCATTTGCTCGTCGATTGTTCTTGAAATATAATACTTATATCAATGGTTTTACATATGTGTAGAAATTTCTTAATAAAAATAGATAGGAATGTTCATCACTTACTTATAGGCAGGATTAGTGACTTATCGTGTCGCCACTTACTTTATAATGTTATTAATTTTACTTACTTCGTATTATTTATGTATTAAGTGTTTTATATATTGAAGGACATGTTCATGGATTTTTTAATGTAATTTTTCCCAGTAGCTAAATAATTAATACTAATAAACCTTTATGCCTCATCTTACACCATCAGGAATAAATTTGAAATAACATTTTTCATTCTTAAGTTATATTAGAAAAAGAAAACCTTGTTTGAAATGCAACATTCTCATAATACAGTTAGGTAATTTGTAATTTAATATTAATTTAAAATTGTTCTTTAATTTTATATAAATATTTTATAATACTATAGCATGATAAGAAACTTTCCTCCGCCTTGGAGGTATTGTTATTTACAAATGATATTATTGTTACAATATTTTTTTATTATTATTCATATTTTTATTAACGTACTATTACTATTTAGCTATATGTACAAATACTAAAATATATCATAGTTAATTTACTGATTGTTCATTTTATAATTTCATTTATAATTAATGTATTATAATTAAGGGTGTTTTAGCGAATCACAAAAAATAATATGGGTATGAAGAATTGGATTTTAGTCAAAATAAAATAAATTATATTTATATACTTAAAAATGTATATTATTATCATTATAAGCTATAATTTAAAATATTATTATTATAAGTTTTTACAAAACAGTTTTAATTTTAAAAGATAATCTATATACAACATAGTTAGATATAAGCAGCCGTGTAAAAAAGATAATCATGTTCTTCATTATTAATTTTTAGTAATAATATCAAAATTTATATTTCCATATTTATGAGCATCTCATGTTATACTCATTACGTCCATATAAACTAGATCATTAGGTCTTCTTATTTTATTATTATATCTTAAGAATATGATTTAGTTAACAATATGCTTTACTAATGAGTTATTTCGTATTAGTTATTGAGGTATTTTGTGAGTCTGACAAATATTAAACAACTTCAGAAGCTTGTTTTTGATAATTCAATTCTTCCACCATCTCTGTTAATGGTTTACTTTTTAATTTAGTTGACAGAATCAGAATCCTGCATCAGAACTACTCTAAAGGATCTATCACTTTGTTATCTTAAAATTTTGCTCAAAAGAAGTTTTTATAATATAAATAGGTAGTTATTGTTAAATTAAAAAGAGATACCACATCTACTACAGCACTTCAAGATAAATAATGGGCGTCGGAAAATATGGAAAAATTCGTATTAGTATTGAGATCAAGAGGTACAAGTGCTAGTTTTTTCTTTTTTGTTTATTATGTATTGATTTATTTATTTATTAATTTATTTTAATATTATTATACGGCCCTCTATTGCATTTTGTTATAAAAATAAAAAACTCTCCCCTTATAATTATGAAGTAAGTGTAAAATTTTATTAATTTATTTTTGAACTTGTGATCATTATTATATTAATAATACTTTATTTATTATTGCAGTTCTAGTAAAAATATCTTCGTAATGTTTTTCAATTATTTATAATTTCGTACTTGATCTATTGGCTATTGTTTAAGTTTAATTGATTTAAGTATGTTTAGAGTAATTTATAGAATATCGTTATCTATCGTAAAAAATTACTATACTTAGATGTTCCTAGATGTTTACCTTGATGTTCCGGTCATTTTCGGGAACACCAAGTTAGCCCAGGCTCATTATTTATCCTGAAAAACTATAATCCCAAAGCTCGTTTTGTAAAATAAAATGCTACAACTACATACCTACCTAAGAATATTATCAATTCCACCAAGTATTTTTGTCACATCGTGTCTGAGAAGCAATTCAAATGGTTCAAGATGTTAAGTGACTTTTTGATCTACATCTGTATTTAATTACTGTTTATATCTGGTTTTTCTTGAAGTGGCTCAAAATTGCAATTGCAATTGTGAGCTTCTATATAATGTTATTTAATCAATAATATTAGTATTGACAGTTTTAAAACAGTGCAAAGTGGGATAAATAGATAACAGGATTACTAACAAAATTACAAAGTTTTTTTTTTATTTCACGTATTAATAAGTGGCACTTAAGAAACGTTATACTCTAGTTGCACGGTTAAGGATAAGTCCATGTAGCCGAACCATGATATTATTGAAAGCCAAGCCCTCAAATAATATGTTCTAAACCAGAAATAGGATTCTAGAATATATATGTCAGCACCTTTACTATCGCTCTATCCATCTGTCGTTTATTTTTATGCCAATATAGTTATAAAATAACAGAATGAAATTCTAAATTTGTACCAATTATAATAAATCTACTAAAAAAGGAGGTTTTAATTGGATCATACATGGTCATAGGGGCGACGATTGAATTGTGATAAAATTTTTAATTTAAAACGGCATTATTTAATTATATTTGGATGATAACCTAACTAAGATTAAATTAGATGCAATGCACATTTGTAATTACTTTGAATATTTTAGAGACTAAGTTACATTTTATTTACTGCAAGTAAAATTAAGAAATTACGTTATTTAATTCTTATTTCACTGCTTTTAGGTTCTTAGTTTATATTTTCAATAAAATAGGACAATTTCTCATCTTGATGTTAATATATTTTTTTAATTAATACTTGTGCTTATTTGTAAATATTCAATGTTAATACACTGAACTTTGAGACACAAACGATTATTGTTTTATTGATATTTTTTAAAGAATGGCTAAAAGAAGACTTTATCTTTTGATATTCTAAAAACTGTAGAATATGATAAATCTAATACAACTATTGTCTAGAATAGAAAATATATTTGAAATCATATAAAGTTATATATAATATAGTTTTCACCTTCAGTATTTTTTAATTTATAATTTGGTCTTAGGATGATTTATGCTTTTGAATACGATCTTAAGTTTTAGGATCAGGACATATGATTAAAAGCTGTTATATAAAAGCAACACAATGGTTTATAAGGTGTATATATAATATTTTCTACTTTATTATATTATCTAATCTAAATTTTTTTGAAACACAAATAGAGAAAAAACTAGTAAGGTTTCATAAAAAAACATGGAAGCACAAAAAATGAAGCTAACCCAATTAAAAATTAAATTACATAAAATTAAAAACAAAGACTCCAACAAAGTTTCTTTAGCTTGCATAAAAACATAGCTAAGCAAGAACAAACTGCATGAACTAATTGTTCGCGTCCTCGCATAAATGAGAGGAGATTATGAAAGCAGTGCAATTAGGGCGCGCTAGAAAAATCAAATTAAATCTCTAATGAAAAAACAAACCATAAGTTGGTCCCCCGTAGGGAAAACAGACTAAGTATTGTTAGATACTTCTTAGAATTACATTTAATATTTTTTCTATACCAAATTATCTTAGTATCATAGAGTAGAATTTAAAAAAGTCACTAAAACTCATATGCGAACAATTAAGATACGTAAATATTGCCAAGAGTACTCTTAATAAGATCAAAGTTTAGTGAGGTTCAAACGAGCCAGACATGTATAAAATAAAAAACGACTTGTATAATTTTAGTTTAAATTTTATCATTATATGAATATAAGGCAACCTTTTCCTTCTGAAAAATCCGTTATAGATCCCCCGTCGCTCAATTAAAGGCCGCTTCCATTTTGAAATTCACCCACTAAAAAACTAATTGTTGCCACTACTAGCTGAGTAGAATGCCAAGGGATCGCTTTAGCAACAACCTTAACAAATATAAGGGAATCTTATTTTTTTCCATTCTAAAAATCCGTTACGGATACCTCGTCGGCCCAGGGGATATGTGGGACTACCCGACAGCATAGAAGATGCTACCATTTTTAAGACTTCCCATTAAAACACCAACGGTTGCCCATAGTGGGAAGCCACGGGATCGCGTTAGCACCCACTGTGATGCCCCGGCAAATATAAGAAAACCTTGGTTAACCCACGAAATGACAAAGAATAAAAATAAAGTTTTACTTAGAATTGCAAATGATTTATAAAATCGCAGCTAAAATCTTGCCGTCCTAACCGAAATATATGTAGTGTTTTTTTTCATCGTTGTGGAAGCGCGGTATTGCTGTGTCTTCATGACGCTCGCGCAGTAGACTACCAACTCAACCGCTTTCCCTAAACGCCAGCGAAGCGGTACGGGGTCCTTTGCACATTCGATCGTGATGCTCTGATGGAATCAATAACCTGAGAAATGTGTTCCGAGCAACAAGAGCACTTCCACGATGTAAGCTGTTATGGAGTAAAAGGGTTCCCCTTTCTTCTCTGACTCGACTAGATAAGTAAACGGCAGGTATACTCCCACCTCTTTCTACCGAGGATTGGCCGACAGAGTGAGTCAGCGGTCGAGGCAAATATCCTGACATGCACTGCAGCCTCCTTTTCGACAATGATATGCTTACAAAAGTAAGCCATGGTCACACAAACAGCCTCACTGGCAAGCAATTTGGGGATGATACTTAACGGCGATCAAACCGTTATCGACATACAAATCAACCTCTTTGGGATTGTCAGTTAATCCATGACCAGCAATAAACGTGGTTTTCGTTTTCCTCTAGTACAGTTGATTCTTGTATAATACACTGATGACCATAAAAAGTGAGGGAGGTGGCGTAATAGCTAATCTAGAGATTTCGCACATCATTAATCCATAATCCTTTGTGAAACCTAATTTGTTACGGGTGTCTCTAACTTTTATGTAAATAGATCACTAGTTTTTTCTTTGCTGCGTGTACAGATTCTTAAAGGTTTTTCTCGGATTCGAAAACTGAGAAAGTTTGTATTTTCTTACTTTTGTATTTGTATGTAATTATTTTCAAGAATATATTAGATATTCGAAGTATCCATTGTGGTGAACAAACATGCACTGGCGATACAATATATTCCAGGTAAAAAGGACACTCTCGAGAGCATCTCATCAACGGGTGCCGGAAAAACTATGCCTCGACTTTTCGAGTCTGTCAGACTTGAAGTCATCGGGAGAAAAAAGCAGATTTAGTCTCGATAAAAGTAGCCGTGATCTATAGCGGTCTGGTGTTATCACATATCGCCGAGACTACTTCGAAGAGTGACTACTTATATTTGATCCTATTTTCTTCATTTGCCCACCAGCATTACTACCACCACTACCTCCTGGATTCATGGCGTTCACTAACAATGCACTGTCATAGCACTTTTGACTACGAGCCATTCAGGTGTGGAACATACTACCTCAGCGTTGTTTTTAAGTCGATACGATATACCTTTAAAAAAAGCGTTTTCCTTCAAGGACGGTACATCTCTTTATATACTCTAAAAATACAAGGCACTATCGGTGGCGGTAGTTCTTTACGATCAAGTGACCAGCATGTTCTTTATCCCCACATTTTAATATAAAAAAGTGGATTGGTTAATTAAAAAAAATATATATTTTTTAATGTATTGAAATTTCTATTTATAGCCAAAATGAAAAAAAAAATTAAAAGAATATATACAGTATAAATATTATTTCACTCTATATTCTATTACTCTGTTTTACTTATCCAGAGCTTCTTCACTTCTCACAGATGGTTGCCGCGGCTTCATCTCCATTAGATATTGCGTGAATGTTAAGACCAGTTAAATATAAATATAATAATATATAATATTAATTTAATATCATATACTATATTATAATAATTTCAAATTTATATGTTATGTCATTATCAGCTAAATAGTAAGTTAAGTAGATATACCAGTAGAATAAACTTGTTTGTTTGTTCTAAACCTATGATAATTTTTATTTTTTTAAATAAAAAGAACAGTAAATGGGTTCCGCTGGTCATAGGATAGTAAGCGATCACCGCCGGACATGGTCTTTAGTAGTATCATCGATATATTATCATCAATATATCGTTTAGAAGCTTTGCTGTAATTCATAGATGCTATATGTTGGTAGTAAGTTTTTCTACTCACAAAGACCGGTTGCGGTACGTAAATATTTATTTATGAGTCACCTGTTTTAAAGTGACTCATTATACATATCACATAAATTATGAACATCGGACGTATATTTGTTTTGATGAGGCTGATACTCATCACTTCTTACTTTAACGACATTAACGAATTTTTTAAGCGGGTAATACAAATATTCTTTTCTTAAATATGTATGCCAAATACAGAATTAGATTTTGTTTTTCTGTTTATAAAAACTGCAAATATTTATGGCATAATATTTTTGTCACATTAACATACGTCAAACTAACAGGAATTAGTATTATTCTTTTACCCATGCTGTATAATATTTATTTATTTAATTTATTTTCTTAAAAATCTATTTAAATACTAAAAATATACTGTATATATATTGTTATTATAAATGGTAAATATTTACAAGGCGAGGCGGGGCTCAATTCATAATTGATACTTAATTACCTTTTTGAAAACGTTTGATCAAAATTGTATTAAACGAGGACTCATTTCCAAACAAGGTTCTATAAACTACTAAACTCTAAAACTTGGTATTAAAGGTATATCCGGTAATCTGGATTATACTGATGTAATTAAATATAGTAATGCAGATTGCATTACTAAAGAATAATGAATTAAAATTAAAATTGCAAACTAAACGATAATATTAGTTTAACCAACGAATGGTCGTTATCTACTTAAAATATTGGACGACATAGTTAAAAAAGAGGATAATATATGTAGAATGCTAAGCTCAATAATAAGTAACGTTAACTGTACAGAAAAGTATGCCCATACGGCCACATATCTTATGATCTTAGTCGACAATAAAGACACATTAAGTGAGGAATTTCATAAGCTAGAAAATGCTTTTACCTCATTCATTCATTCATTGCCTCATTCTAAAATTTTAGTTTATCTTTAAAAAAATTATTGAGAAAGTAAATGATTTTGTATTCAAAGAATGAAATCCTTAATTTAGAACTTTTGAAATTATTATTATAAGATTCAATAACGTTATTTTTATGTAGGTAATTAGATAGCTGTAGCTTTTTTTTATTTATTTAAAATTTTTAGAAAAAGTACAAGATAAAAACTTCGTTGGGTTTATCTGGACAAGTTGTCGTTCACAAACATAGGTGCCACTTGTATATATATAATACAATAATTACATACAAAAACAGAAAAAAAGAAAAAAAAGCTTTTAAAAGTAATGATCGCTGTACTACTGGTCTATGATCTTAGCGCATTATTAATGGTCTCTAATTAATATAGTAAAGTTCTTATGCCCAACTTACCCTTTATGGCAATTTCCAGTAATAATTATATAATTCATTCAGCTTTTAGCCTTCATGTACATAAAGCGAGAACTGGATTCAACCTAAACTATTATCTGTTATCATGAATAATGAGGTAATGGATTACTTGGACGAAGATACTCCAAAAGTTTACCAATTCTTATAAAAATTAAGATATATTATGAACAACAACTATACACAATAACTCTTCAAGGAAACTATTAAGTGCTATGTGAAGACATCTTTATTCACTGTTGTAAATTTAAACGACTACATGAAAGGATACGCCATAAGAATTATTAAGATTAAGATTTACTTACTTTTGAAGATCAAGAAAAATCGATATATCAGTTATAGTAAGAATTTACCATCTACGCGTCAATAGATAGATAGATAGATAGATAGATAGGTAAGCACTTCATCGCATATAAGACAATACAATTAAACAGTTACCACTTACAATATTAAATGATACAAACACAGATTGAACAATATGCAGAGGTGGTCTTATTGCTAAAAGCAGTCTCTGACAGAACCTTTAGGTGATAGAATGATTAAAAAAAATAAAGTTAATTTCATATTACTCTTAATCTACAATGAGATACTTTTCAAAATCTGTCTATAGAATGGTTGTCGTGTGATAATCAACTGGTCCAAATTTGTTTGGTATAGCTTGATCGGTGTAGAAGATAGAGAAATTAGATCGAGATGACCAGTAAAGAGCTTCGCTCAGATCAATTATTACGCTTTTAAATATTTTTTTGAAGACCCACTATTTAGTCTAGATTACTTATACACGTTTCTCTATGTCTAACTCAATTTTTTTTAAAAACTATTTAGTTTATCTAAAAAAACATATTTAAATTTTTTTAAACCCGTTTTAATGTTCCGTTTTGTGTGTTGGTTATTATTTTTGTTTTTCTTATGTTTATGTCTAGCACAATATTGTTACTAGTTTTATAAAGATCTTTACTTCTACCAGGTACACGAATACTTGGTGATCTATAAATCTCTGGGTACTTCGATATTAATCTTTAACAATTATGACTTTTTTTTCCGTCTTATTTATTAATAATAATTAATTCTACTATTCGCGATAAACATTTTTGGAGAGAGAATTCCGCCTTGTTGTACGCCTCTTTTGATAAAACGATTTGTTTATATATTGATTATTTAATAGTGTTTATTTTTTTATTTATTTTATTTATTTCTTTATGCATAAAAATACAATGGCGGACTTAATGCCGCAGGCATTCTCTACCAGTCAACCAAAGGTAATGCAGAGACGAAAAGAAGTAGGTGCATCTTAAAGAAAAAAGAAGAAGAAAAAAAAAAACAAATTTATGTTTAGCTGTACTCTACTCGTGCATTTATAATTCTCGTCATGGTACGCTTATACGTTTTCCAGTATACTTTCATGTAAAACAACATCGAATGCTTTTGAACAAACAATTAACGCTTAGTATAATGGTTTTTGAAATTCTTTATATTTTTTAATTACAATGTCTAAAAAATGTACGAGAAATATACTTGAGAAACCAATTCTTAAATCTGATTGTTGATGTTTTTGTTCTAGCCATATGTGTATTCCCTGGTTTACAAATGTAGAGAAAAGTTTATGAATAGTTTATAGTAGACTTATAGCCCCATAGTTACAATTTTTTAAGGATTTCCTTTATTGGAAGATGTAACAATGTTAAGGTCTTAACATGCAAAAATACGTTGTTAGTAACAACGAATAAAGTGTTTTAATCTTTTAATCTTTGTGTGGTGGTATCACGTGTCATGTGTCATCGTGTCTTAGTAACATGTGAGCTATTTTTAAAGAGTAGCTTGAGCTTTTATAGTCTTAGCTTCCTTATGGTTTCATTAATTGATTAGCACTCTATTGGAGATATACAGCTTGATATCAGGGATATAATTTTTTTTTCACTATTCCGTTTTAAAAATATAAATTTCTAAGAGATCATTGTAAAATAGTACTTCTATTCAAGTTTAATGAATATTAAGATCATGATATGGCTGGAATTCTTCTCAATTTCCCTCATATCGATACCTCGCCTATGGAGTACATGGAAGATTTTTGGCTTACTCCACTTAAACAACTTTCTTTAACGTGACTTATTAGAACAATATTACTACAGACATTTTAAGAGAGGTATAAATTTCTTATCCATGAGTATAACAAACATTATGCATTTATTATTGGAGAGCTAGAAGTATAAAAATGCTCAAGTGGCACCGCCCTACCGATCTAAAGCGAGCGTACTTGTGAGCCAACACAATACTTCTGAAAATGACAATTCGGCGTTGATTTCAATTCTTCATTATATTCACCGGAGATCTCTATTGTGTAATAATAAAGGTTATAAAATTTATTAAATATCTATTAATTAATTATTTATTTATTTAGCCTATCACTAGCTGTTAAATATGAAAGAAATTAATTTACCTATATTCTAGGCTGAAAATAAAATTTAGAAAGAAAACCAAAATTAAAGCCATTTTATTTGACATCTCAAAGAACATTTAAATAAAACGTACGTAGAATAAAACGCTTCAATAGTTATCTTATACAAATCCCGCTTTACCGGCTCCGTGATTGAGAAGTCTGGGATTGAAAGATTTATCCCGGAAGATTTTCCTCGCGAGTAAATTTTGTCTTGAATAAAATACTTACTGCACTGTGCAACTCGCGGGCATTTAGTTCAAAATGTCTGGATTTCAGTATTGACATTAAGTTTGGATCGTATTATTATTCTGTTCACCGAAATAAGATCAATGTTATGCTTATTTTTATCTTTTTCCTCTTGTACTGATACCATATTTATCAAAATAAGCCCTTCTAGATACTCCCTAACTTAAAAGTGAAGGCTAAGACGGTTCCAAACGCGCCTTAATCTGAGAAGAAATATAATTTTACTTATTTGTAACACTAAAGTAAGAAATTTTTTCCTATAATTATAATGGTGATTAACAATATTGTAATAGTGAATTTAAAAAGAATTTTAAAAAGTGTTTTTATACTAAGTTAATGAAAATTTAAAGTTTAATGTTTATAGTTTTGAAAGTAATTTAAAGAAGTAATTATAGAACCCATACAGCAAATATTACAATATTATTTTAGTAAAATACACAGTCCAATTTACGTTAAAGTAGACCGACCCGCGCTCTTGTCTCCAAACTTCATATCCTAGGGAAGCCACAATTAACAATGCTAATGTATCTGCAAAGCCATTCTGAATTTCATACCACGTATACATACATATGGAAATTGAGTTTTAGCGCTAGAAAAACGATGTGGAATATAATTAGTGGGAAGCTTGTTTACGAGACACTTGTTTGGTTTTAATTCACTGATTTATACATATATTATAAATTTTATAAAATAATAGTGTAAATGGTGTCAATTATAGTAAATGTTTTAAGGTTACTAGTATCTACGAAAACAATTGTGCATTTATGGCAGTTAATTTTTCTATCATTTTGAAATTTTCAATTAACCAGAAAATAAGAAGAAATAAGACAGTACATAATAAAATTATACAGGTTTTAGTAATAATATAGTGCCAAAACAAAATGTAAGAATTTAAACTTTTTAAAAGTCTTATACTTTTTTGAAGACTTATTCTTTTTTTTGTAACCAAGGTTATATTATTTGAAAGTTTCTTGGAACATACTTTCGCGACGCGTACCCTCTTTGGAGTTTGGAACTCTTCGTTAGTATTTTGTCGTCACAGCTAATTTATGTATTGTAAAGTTAAGAGCCTGCTTCAAGTTTTGCAAAACTAAGTTTATTCGTAAGAATTTGAATAATTCTACAAAGCGTATGTTGGAAGAGACTATGCATTAACAGATCTGTCGTTGTGTTTTGTTTCTGAATACTTAAGACTGTAAAATGTTAAGATCTCTACTGGTGTTCTTAAAAACTGAAACTAGTTTTGCTCATTTTCCTTCACTGTTTATACTTCCAACATATTGTTTATTAGAATAAATGTTTTTAACAATTACATACTTTTTAACAATTACATTTCCGTCATTTTGATGCGGCAATCATTTTTAAATACACTTGAATTGTCATGGGAACTAAAATGAATTGAAATTTCAACTCAATCCGTTGAGGTTCTAAATTGCCCTTCACAAACTAACACCTTGTATAAATAAGACATTATATAATAATTAATAGTCAATTACTTTTAAAAAATTAGTTTACCTTAAAACTAACGTGCTTGTAAGTGTGGTTCAAAGATGTTGTATTTTGAATGTAGCTCGCATAATCAGACTCCACTGGGATCCCGCTTTTATGGAAAATTTGCGTCAAGTAACTATTATGGCTGCGTTTTAAAGCAAAAGAGACAAAATCCTAATAATCCACACTTCCTCTTTTCCTCCATCTCCGTTATATCTCTCCTTTTCTTAAAAGTGACAACTCATTTGCACTTATAGTTACAAAATCCCAGTATTGTTTCTCGAAGGTACGACTTATTCGATCAAATAGATGAAAAAAATATAATATAAGTGCATTATAGAACTACAAAATACTACATGGAGGCATGCTTTACTTGAAATGTAATTTACTTGGATTGGATTTGTTCTCAAACATCAATTGAATGAATGTACATACTTAATATATAACGGTTATCAGTGTTATATTTCTACACATTTTGAAGGTGTATTACATCAACAACTTTACGTTAACTAAATGTTACACCGAGTTGTTTATCAGGTATTTTCAATAATTTCTATTTGCGTAGAAATATACTTGTCGATAGTTCGTTGTGCAATCGATATTTTATGACCATAATTATTTTTAAAGTCCATAAAATGTAAAATTGTATTTTTAACCAAACTGTTAGTTCTAGTGTTCTCTAAATATTTTTTTTATATACTAAAGTTAGTGTTAGTTATGACATACTACTTATGGATTTATTTATTTCACTTTCATTATTATCAACATATTTTGGCAATGTTGCCTTATAATACTCATAAAGAAGATATAACCAGGGCTACGGCTTATACCCCACAAGGTAGAAAAAGTTATATTTATATATATTATATTTATATATTTCATTATAGGTAAACTTATACGTTAATGATGCTCATGTATTTTATTTTGGTTGGACCCAAAGGTAGATCTTACTTCTGTTGTGTAACTTTTCCATATCAATAATAAATTGGATATTTCCACTATTCTACTTTTATGAAATTCTAGGATTATTTAACTTGAAAATTTTAATTGGATTACTATGATAAAATAAACCTTCAGACTTATACGCAACCCTTGAAAAGAGCTTTTCAATAGGAATCGGTCATATTACATACAATACAGATTTAAATTCAAATTTTAACGAAAATTTATTATTTCAGTCCTAGATAAAACATGTTTATTAAAGCCGGACACTGGTCCTTGTAGAGCTGAAATCAGAATGTACTATTATGAACCCAGTCTAGAGAAGTGTTTAACATTTTCCTGGGGCGGTTGTCAAGGAAACGGCAATAGATTTGACTCAAATAGAGAATGTATTGAACATTGTCTTAGTAGTCGTAATCAACCTAGTGAGTGACACACCTATAAAATATAAAATTATTTTTGATAATACTAGTCCTTTAATGAACCACAATCGAGGATAATATTTTTAGTTAAAATTCTGGTTGTGTTTTAATAGACAATATGATAAAGTGAATTTGAACTTTCCGTTAATTTTTTCAACGAACTTTCATTTTCAGAAGTCAGACCTAAGTGGTGCATTTTAAACTTCGATTATGGATTTTGTTTTGGTGCTTTGAAGAGATGGTACTACGATCCAATGTGGAAAGTCTGCAAGGAGAGGATTTACTCGGGTTGCGGTGGTAATAAAAATAACTTCTACAATCGTGAACAGGTACCTCAACTCTTTTTAACATAGATTTTGAAGAGTAATAACAAATATAGGAACAATTAAATAAGATTATTTAAATGGTTTTTACTGAAGCAATAGGCCTTAAGAAAAAGTCAGTTAGACATGTTAATTAGACATTTTTTTTAGCTTTTAAGTTTCTCAGCAACTTAGTGGAAAACTTCTTGAAAATCATAATGTAAAAAGACGTACAATTTTGTAAAATTATTTAAAAAATATTTTTCATGAATATTTGTGAAAATTTTAATAACTAATGTGGAACAGATTTTTTATTTAGAAATTAATTTTTAAAATTTCTACTTAGTATCCATTATAAATTATCGAAATGTCTTATAGTGTGATGCTGTTTGCCAGTTTGGTACTGGTGCTATAACAGCCTCCACTAAACGAAAGGATGGTCTCAAGAAAATACTTGTTATTAACCCTTGGAACGCCACTTCTAAAAGAGGAAAGAATCAAACGATTGCTTTATCCATAACTCCAAAAATAAAATAATTATATATAAATAATACATAAAGGTCTTTATAGTGTTTTTATTATATTATGTGGATATTTAATAAAATACGATACTATACTTTATTTGTATTTATTTAATTACGACTAACGTATACAAACGTTTGGTACTGACTGACGTAACGCCTGAGATCTTAGTCTAACATGAATCCTTGCACTTTTAATATGGAATCATACAAAAAACATTGAACATGAAATCGGTATGATCACAAAAAGGAATCACATTAAATAATGGTCGGCCAGTATCTGATTTATAGCGAATGTAAATAGAACTTATCATTTCTCTACTTGAATTCAATTGAAACATTGGAATAATTCGATAAATTACTTTCATAAGTTTGTGAAATCCAAGCCAGCTTCGATTTTTTTCAGTTAAAAAAATTACTTACATTGTACATAAGTTCTTAAAAATTTTGTTACAATGCGTTCATAATACAGCGCTGTCGCCAGACGGTATTTTGGAGGGGGTCTGGTCATAGTATTTAAAAACCTGGATTAAATTTTTCCTATTGCAAAATGATTAAAATGCCAAAATTATTTTCATTATTATTACTAACAAATAAATGACTTTAGCAATAATCTCTTTTTTTTAAACTAATATCAATTAGAAAGTAGTTAAAGTTATGTAACTATATTCATGTTACAGGATAAAATATATTCATCGGATGAACGGGTATTTTAAATATATTTTATACATAACTCTGTTAATATGAATACTATACAAAAATATAGTATTCATGTTAAATATTATTAATTGCCGTCATAATGATTGTTTGATAATAACAGCTAACAAGGTTCAATGGTGTGTTGCGAACACCGGATTATTATTATTGGTTACAAATATTTTAAATAACAAATAATATTAATATAATATTACTGCAATGATGATGTTTATTTTATATTTAAAATATTATTTATAAGTATATCGATTATATAAAAATGTGCTTAGATTGATGGCAATAATCTACTTTGAATTTATCATATTCACGTCATTTTATATCTTATAATTTAATTAATAATTATGTCAATTATTATTTGGGAATGTAAAAAAATAGGATAGTAGTAATAACATTCAAAAATTATAGAATCTTAAAATTATAGAATAGTGTTTATTTAAGCTGTTAATAGCGTTATTTAAATAGAAACGTCAAATAGTTACAAAAATATTAAATTTCAAAATAATTTGTATAGTGTTGAAGAAGCATAATGTGAGATAGAAGAATTTCTTCAATAGATTTGTGTTTGTAATAGCTTCCTTTTCTTTTCTTATGAATAATGAATTTATGATATTGTTATCATAAATACTATTTCTATAATATAAAACTACACGCTGTAATATTATAAATAGCGGACTGAGTGACCGAGCGGTGACTAAGTGAGTACGTAGTACTATGCGTAATAGTACGAGTCTTAATCAGACAGTCATTTGAATGATAATGTAAATATGAAATATAATTCAATAGGTTTAGAATTTAGAGAGAATCTTAGGTGGTAGAGTCATCTGACTACAGCTCGTATTGGGCTGGCTCGTCCGGGGAAGGACCACCCTCTCACAAAAGATCGGCGTGAAGTAACCAAACTTATTTGGTTATGTTCCGTCCGGTGAGTGAGAGCTTCCGGAAGCCCTACTCCCCCCCCCTCCCCTCTCCTCCGCCAAAACATGAATGCGGTTACTAAAATAAATATACCCCAGGAGGGTACCGGCTTCCATGAAGCGGGAGAATCCCTCCCCGAGCAAAATCGGGGAAACCACTCTCCGATTTTGCTCGGGCAGCCCGTCGTATCTGGGGCGGGCAAAGTATCGCATTTTGTGTTTACAGAGGGCAAACGACAAGGAAACAGAGCGGCACCCCGCTCCACTTTAAATGTGGATTTTTGCAACATCCGGGGACTTCACTCTAACCTAAACGCCGTCCACTACCAGCTTGAGACGACGCAGCCGGCCTTGTTGTTTTTGACGGAGACGCAGATATCTCAACTGAGCGACACAGCGTACCTTTCATACCCCGGGTATAAACTTGAACATCATTTTATACCACATGCCGGGGTATCTGTGTTCGTGAGGGAGGATATCTGCTACCGTCGCCTCCAGATTTTTGAAGGTAGGGATCTGTCTTTACTTTGGCCGCGCGTGGACATGGACGATCATGTCAGAGTCTACGCGTGCCTTTACAGGTCCCACAGTGGTAATGCAGAAACGGAGCAACTCTTGGGCCATGTTCAGGCGAAGATTGACGAACTTCTTTCACAGACTCCCTCAGCTGAAGTCATAGTCCTCGGGGACTTCAACGCGCACAATGCCGAGTGGCTAGGGTCGCGTTCCACTGACTACGCGGGGAGATCTGTGTTTAATTTTGCTCTGGCAAATGGTTTGTCCCAGTTGGTTCAGACGCACACCCGTCTACCAGACGTGGACAGCCACATGCCCTCTTTGTTGGATCTTCTGCTGACTACACATCCCGGAAAGTACCAGGTTATTGTTGAGGCCCCCCTTGGGTCCTCCGATCATTGCCTGGTACGGAGTGTAGTGCCACTTCAACGTCCGGCTCGCACAACACCTGCGACCCGTCGCGTTTGGCACTACAAGTCAGCAGATTGGGATGGAATGCGGTCTTTCTTTGCATCCTACCCATGGGGGCCGATTTGTTTCTCTTCCGATGATCCCAGTGACTGCGCTGCGGCTGTAGCTGATGTGATACTACAGGGCATGGAACTATTCGTTCCAAGCTCTGTGGTACCACTTGGTGGCAGATCGCGGCCGTGGTTTGATGCGTCTGTCAGGGCTGCAGCAGCCGGCAAACGGCAGGCGTACCGGGCTTGGGCTAAATCGATAGTCACAAGGGATCCGAACTCTAGAGTTCTGAAGAGGAAATATAATCGTGCCTCCAGATTCTTCAAACGGCAAATCGCTAGAGCAAAGTTCAAGCATGTCGTCAAAATTGGGGATCAGTTGGCAAGGTACCCCCCACCAGGCATGCGCAAGTTCTGGGCGCTTTCTAAAGCCACTCTGGGTAACTTTTGCCAGCCATCCCTACCGCCATTGCATACGGGGAATGATTCTCTGGCCCATACGGCAAAAGAGAAAGCCGATCTCTTGGGCACTCTTTTTTCAATAATAATTTTCCGCAATAATTTTCCGGCAAAAAACCATTCGTCGTTCTCTACTTTCCTTGGATGTTCATAAGTCGAGTGGGCCGGATGGTATTTCCCCATTGGTGCTACGAACGTGTGCCCCTGAGTTGACTCCAGTGCTAACGCGTTTATTTCGGCACTCCTATCTCAAAGGCGTAGTCCCGGTCTCGTGGAAGTGTGCCTTTGTCCATCCGATCCCTAAAAAAGGTGATAGCTCGGATCCGGCTAACTACAGACCTTTCGCCATCACCTCTCTTCTCTCCAAAATAATGGAGAATATCATAAACCGTCAGCTCCTCGCGTACCTCGAGGATCACCAGTTGATCAATGACCGGCAATATGGCTTTCGCCATGGTCGATCGGCTGGTGATCTTCTGTTATATCTCACACACCGTTGGGCTGCGGTTATTGAAAGCAAGGGAGAGGGTCTGGCAGTTAGTCTGGATATGGCGAAAGCCTTCGATCGTGTATGGCACAAGGGGCTTCTTTCGAAGCTTCGTTCCTATGGGCTTCCTGAGAGTTTATGCAAGTGGATCACCAGCTTTCTCACTGGGCGGAGCATACAGGTCGTTCTCGACGGTTTTTGCTCGGACCCCAAGCCCGTGAACGCTGGTGTACCCCAAGGCTGTGTGCTATCCCCAACCTTGTTTCTCCTGCACATCAATGATATGTTGGATATTTCCAACATACATTGTTATGCGGATGACAGCACTGGAGATGCGGTATATTCCGGCCGTGCAGGTCTCTCTCGGGAAAACGTCGACGAGTGTCGAAAGAAACTTGTGTCTTCTATAGAGACCTCCCTGGGGATGGTCTCAGAATGGGGTGAACTGAACCTCGTCCAGTTTAATCCCTAAAAGACACAGGTTTGCGCGTTTACCACCAAGAAAACCCCATTTGTCGTATCGCCACTCTTCGAGAGCACACCCCTCACCGCCTCGCCAAGTATCAGAATACTGGGACTCGACATTTCGAGCGACTGTCGGTTTCGTGGTCATTTGGAGAGCAAGGCCAAGTTGGCCTCGATGAAATTGGGTGTGATCAATAGAGCGAGGCAGTATTTCAATGCTGGCCAAAGATTTGCGCTCTATAAGGCGCAGGTCCGGCCACATATGGAGTACTGTTCTCTTCTCTGGTCCGGATCACCCCAATATCAGCTCCTACCTTTTGACCACGTACAACGGAGAGCCGTACGGATTGTCGGGGACCCGGTGCTCTGTGAACGGCTGGACTCTTTGGCACTGCGTAGAGACGTGGCTTCCTTGTGCGTCTTCTATCGCATTTACAACGGGGAGTGTTCCGAAGACCTATTTAATCTGATGCCTGCCGCCGAATTTCATCGCCGCACAGAACGTCACGTCCTTCATTATCATCCTTACCACCTGGATGCATGGCGTTCTTCTACTGTGCGGTTCGCAAGTACCTTTCTTCCACGTGTCACAAAGATGTGGAATGAGCTTCCTTCGGCGGTTTTTCCAGATCGATACGACATGGGTACCCTCAAAAAAGGCGTTCATTCCTATCTCCAAGGCCGGCAACGCTCTTGTGAGTCTTCGGATGTTGCAAGAGTTCATGGGTGATCACATTTTATCAGTGACCCGCATGCTCGTTTGCCCTCCTTTTCCATAAAAAAAAAAAAAAAAAAATATCTGGTAAGTGTTGGAATAGTACTAGGAATTACTAGCGACCTTAATAATATTTATAAGATAAGGTTTTCAGAGTAAATCGTAATCTATAATAAATCGTATCATCGATCGTATTCATTATTAGTAATGTTTTATTACAAATATTAGAATTTGTCACAAACTACGAATGTGTTATATAAAGTGCCCGCATATATTTTTCAAACTTATGGACATCTACTTATATCATTAGTACCTTTTTTGTTTTACAAACGCAATGCACGTATTATTTAATTTTTTCCTGATTTCAATTGAATATCCATAACTTTTTTTAGAATTTTGTGAAATCAAAAATGAGAAAATATTATTGTGGTGTATTTAAACTGATATCAATATCTTCTGTGATAATTTACTTATATAAAATGATCTCTTATGTATCTCAGGTTATTTATTATTTTGTAAAACAGCCAAAAAAGTGCACAAACACGTTATAGTTTTGGAACAAAATATCGTAGAATCCTGTATTTGGAGGCTTATAACTCACAACAGTAAAAATCTCTGACAAGCATTTGGTAGTTAGGTTTCTTAAGGTAATTGACACTACGTGGGGTGAGATCGGGCCATCAAAAGTTTTCTCAATGGTTTTACTCTATTATTCGTTGGTCCGTTTTAAAATAACCTTATTGAGAACTGGCGCTTTATTAATAGATATCCAATTAATCCAATACTCATTATTTGTATTATATAGTAAAAATGACAGAAATAATAATACTCTCTTTGCAAAAGTGGGTGTGAAGAATTAAAAGAACTGATCCCGATCCAATCTGTAGATTATACTGAATCTCTTCGAATGTGGTTCGCTGGTTTTGTTCAATATATGTTTTCAATTGTAACGCGGTTTTTTTTTCTTAATAGAAGTGAAAAATAGACAATTTTATCTTCATTTTATCCTTTAAATTTAGGTGACCGCATTTAGACGGGTTTTAATACTAGTTACTTTAGATGGCACCCTTTGAATTTGTCTTTCTGAACTCAAAATTGCAAACATTGACCATTATTATTTCAATTATTATTTCAATTAAATAATAATTGAAATAACACTTTATTGACATAGAATAAGACTGGTTTTTTTTATAATATACATGTAATTTAATGAGAAACGTTAACATTTCACTTAACTTTATTTAACATGCATTGCTTGTTATTTCATTAAATGTTTCTTAAAAATAAAAATAATTAATATTGTCTTGGTTCATATTATGTTAATGTTCTCTAGTCATCTTGAAATCACTATTTAATCTCAATAATTCTCTGCTCTTACAATTGCTTCTGCCAAATTTTTATATAATAATTCAGATCTGAAAAAGTAAATTTTAATATTATTTATATAACAATATAACAGATCAACATACCAAAATAAATTAATTAAATATGGTCTCAGAAATGAACTTTGTTATTTGTTTTATGGTTAGACCGAGATTTTACTCCTTTTCATGAATAACCTAGTAACGTACACACAGGCTCATTCACACAAAGACATATTCACTCGCACACACTTTCAGACAAAGAACATAAGAAAATTTATATATTTAAATTATATTAAGTGTTCTGGAATCTTTATTATTTTATTTGAATCATTATTGCACATAATTGAATGGAGATTGACTATGTGCCACAGTTTTTAACTTTTGCAGTTATCAACTTATGACTTGTTAAAGTTAAACCCGCACGTGGTTTAAAATTTTACTTCAGGATATATAACCTGGGTAGGATAAAAACGATACGTTCGAATCACATCTTTTTTGGGTCTCCATGAGAGACAAGAGATGCGGTTTATCATCAGTCTTGAGATTATGGATAGACAGGACTGAGATTTGAGTGTAGGCCACTGATATGGATGAGGTGCACTTTTAAGGTAAGGGTATGAAACCGTAGTTTATAACTTTTGTTTGTTTACTGTTTCTCATCTTTGAAGCTTAAATATGGAGTCGGTTGAAAAGCGATGCGTTAACGTCGTGAGGCAAGTGAAGTATATTAAAACCACATTCATCGATCAAGGAATAGTCTGGAGACTGTGGAGAACCCTGAGCCCCACCTAGTGTTCATTGCGCTCATTCATTCGGTAGCCATCGGGGCAATAATGCAACCCCGGGATTTTTAGACAGTTGGCGGGACAGCCTTTTGGTGAGTGGCGAGCTCACAAATGGGTCCCCCAATTTTTGCGCCAGTAAGGGACTTATAGCAATAGGTTTACAATTTAAGATCTCAATATAATTTTGTATAAATAGAGTAATTAATTTTGTTCGTGTTGATGTTGGGATCATGTGTAGAGTTTTTATTATCAATGAATATAGAGAAGTATACGAATGTATTAAAATTTTTCTGTTTAGGTTTTACTTTTCTGGTTGTATTGAATGGGTTACCAGAGCCACATTAGGCGCATTAGTTAATTTGTAATTTATGTTTTGATGGTTAGGACTTCAGAGAGAGGGACCTTCTCACAATGCATGCCGTATCGAATAAAACTGCCTTTTGTGCCACTTTCTTGAGCCAACTATCCAAAGCGAGTGTCTGTAGATGTTCGTCGAGGCTTTTGGCAGTCAATCCATTCACTGATACGACTATCGGAACAATGATCGCCTTGTCCACATCCCACATGTCGACAATCTCGTGTGCCAGGTTCAAATATTTATATCTTTTATCTTTTTCGGCTTTCACGAGATTCTCGTCATGAGAAGTGGTTATAATAATTAATGATAATTTTATTATTATCAGCTCTTTTGTTTATATAATATATTTAATTATATATTAATATTATTATCTCTATATGTAGCTTCTTACCGTCCATTACTAACACTGCTCATGAGATTAAAAACATATTTTGGGCAGATTTCAGGGTGCATGTATCTTGCGTGGAACAATGTGGCTTGGCAGATGCAGTAAAGCAACACTGTGTACATCATGTTGTGCGATAGGATTTTCTTTTCATGAAGAATCGTTGAAAACAGCTAAAAAAATAGATAGTTTTTTATGTAAATGTAATTTTTTAATTAATTAAAGTAATAATACAAATTAATAAAAATCCAAATCGAATATAGTTTTAAATTTGTTGAAGTACCTTTAAAGCCCCTGTCAATGAAGCTACGGCAAAGCCAAGGTTAGGTTTAAACATAAACGATAATCCCGAGAGGTAACCGGCAGGTAACGCATACAATTCTGAGTCAAAACCTTGCTTATTACATAAGTAACATACGACTGCCTGCAAATGACTTTGGTATAAAAACGTACAATATTAAATTTAAAATACTTAAACTAAAAGCAAACAGACATTAAAATATAATTTAATTATTTTAAGCTTACATGCATACAACTATTTCAGAACCTTACTCTATAAATTCCAATATAGGAACCAAAGTAGAGGGCCATATCAAAATGTCTCCATCGAATACAGGACAGAGCTTTCTGGGGTGAAGCTATACAAGGTAACAACACTTTCGCTAATGTTAAAGCCAAACCTAAACCGAAGAATTTGAGACTACCCTAAAAATAGATATAATAATAAAAAAATAAGTAATGTCATAGCTCCAAATAATTTTGTTTCAACAAAACGCGTACATATTTTTTCTCATACTGGAAACGTCATAATGAAGTGACTTCGTTTAATTTTTTTATTATTGAATATAAAATTATACGATATTGTTTTTTCATAGATCTCAATAAATACATACCCATGTAATATATTTAATACAAGGCCCCGGATGAGGACACACATTGTTTGTCTCATCTGCCATTCTTCTTACTTTTTCCGGAGTGAACAGCCTTTAATAGAAATAACTAATTCTATTATAAAACGTAGATTATCTAAGGTTCTCACAGAATACCTAAGTTTAAGTTTAAACGACTAATCTATTACAGAACTATAGCCATTGTCATCTGAAGGCAACGGTACGTTTATACGAATATTTTTTATTTTGCAAGCCTAAAATCTTTCGACAAAAGAAAAAATGTCTAATATACATTTTTTTTAATCCTTTATTATGTTAGAAACTAAATTAAAAATACTATAAACCTTATTTACCATAAAATTGGAGTACGTTTCATTTTATCTCCCTCTAATCGCATAAGATAAAAAAGGATGCCACTACCAATCATAAACAAAAACGTCAGTTTTGCTTTAGTTATTGAGATTATTCCTGATTTTTCTAAAAATCGAATCCAGTATTCAATCAACTGTAGAAAGAGATAGAAAAAAATATTGAAAAAAAATTTGTTGGGTTACAGTGATATATGATTATACTATAATAGGGATATTTAATATTATGAAACAAATATTATATTATTAAAACTAATATAAACTTCTCTTTTAACATATTAAACTCAAATATATATTTTAAAAAAATTATAATATTAGATTATTGCTTACCAAATTAAAAAATAAATTAGTGATAAGTCCTCGTCTCTTAGGCGGCTCAAGAAGTATGGATACACCATTTAATGTAGAAGGTAAGAATAAATATGAGTAATAACTAAATTTTTCACCCAGAAGGTACCTTTAAAATAGTAAAATGACATTAAAAACACCCATAAAGTCTTGTGTACTAAATAACATCAACATTAAGAAAATGATTTACAAAATATAATACACTGTCCTTAGGGACAACTTAAAAAATAAGGAAGTAGTGTAATATTTTTAAGACTATTTAAAATTATAGTTTTACAATTAATGTAATGAAGAACATTTCAATCTTAATTTGCACAATATATGCTAATAATGGCAATACAATTCACATGGAATGAATTAATAAATAATATTGTCAGTATCATACAAAGTAGATTGTTATAAATACGCAATAACTCAGGTATTGTATCTGTTTTTTATTATTTTTACTTCATTTACCGTTTCACGTTATACTGAATTTAATTAAATACATTTAAATTACTTTAACCGATTATGTCAGAAATGGTTCCTTTTTTAGAAAAATAATTTGAGGATATATAAATATTTATAACATTTAACTATTATTTCTCTTACTGTGTGAGATAATTTTATTATTAATTTTATTATTAATACATTTTTAACTGATACATTATAAAGTACTAAATTTGAATAGTTCAGATGAATAGTAATGATGGACTAACCTAAATAAACAACTTAACGAAACACAGGATCCACTCACAATAGTACCAAGGAGAGTAGACCGCACGTAATACTCAGCAGCCTTCAATAACTCTTGTTTCTTTAAAACTTTCTTCCCTTTCATTAAATTTTGCACCTACAAAATTGATATAATTTGCAATGATAATTCAAAATACTGAACACTCTTTATGAACAATTAAATAAATAATATGTGACGTCATATATTTGAAAAAACTTATTAGTTGTAAATTTTACGAATTCGCAAAATACATACTTATAATATAAAAATATATAATTTATTGATAAAAGATTTAAGTAGTAGATTTATATATTTGGCAGTATGTAAACAACAGGTGTTCTGATAAAACTTATTATCAGTAACTTAATCGAATCTAGTGTATACAATAACGCGGTTTTTTCAATCTTTCAACGATAAAATATTTTCTTTGTAATCAGTTTTAGATACTTAACTCAATATCAAATTCAATATGTTAAGTTGACACATATTAAGGATGGTCAATTGATATTTCAGCTATTCACTTACCAAATGAACAATAAAATAAAACTTAGCGCTTCCAATAAAAGAATTTGCATAAGTGGATACGGATGACGTGAAGCAGTTTCTATCCCACGGATGTAATAAAACACTGCAATGGACATCCTTGCAGCAGCTCTCGAAGAGATGTTTGCTGATTTCCGTCATTTTACCGTTACACAAAAAAATCTGTAACAAATATAATTGTTTCTAAAAAAATATGCTGATTTTTCTGACGGCTTCTTTTGCAAAAAGAAGTCTTCTAACTTTTTTTATCACAAAAAACCACTATTTTACAAAAGAACTTATACCGGACTGACTACTTGTTTACGATTTATTTCTATCCTTTCCTTTTATTGGAGCGTATTAGCCATCACACTCTTTCTAATAATTTACGTATAGTTCGATTTATTGAGAATTTTTTATATCTAATTTTCATACAAGGTACAGTAATACTACTGCCCTTTTATAAAGATTTTTTTAAGGCAATTTGTTTAATAATATTTCAAAAATAAAATCATTCAAAATACAATATTTAAAATCCATGAAATGAGAATATTTACTTAGATTTAAAATATAGTGTTAAAAGATAAAAGTATAACATAGACTTTAGTTCTTGTTATATGTATGACGGAACTTTTAATAAGAGTGAGTCATAACAGCCAAAATTATAATTTAGATAATATGTGTACGTCGTCCATCTCCCTTGCTTGTTTGATTAAAATTGATTTATTATTAACGTCAAGAAACGACCAATCAGTTTTAACAATAAATAACAACTATATGTTTTGTTTAATAACGGTAAATAATATTTGTTACTACTATTAATACTATTAATAAATGTGTTTACAATTAAATTTATTGTTAAGTTGCATATACTTGTAATACAGATAAACCTAAAAATATTTACAAATTGATTTATCTTGCTTTTTATTAAAATATTGACTTTTATAAAATTATTAGATTATTGTAGTTTTCATCTGGTATACTATTGGCTAATAGTTTATTCAATCCAAGGCAACGTAATTGCAACTATCGCATGACTAAACAATGTGCACAAATAGAGTAATTTACAAGTCAATTGTTAAGCATTTATCGAAATAGTCTAACAACTACTTGACCCATTTTAAAATCTTTTTTTTTTACTTTTTTAATATAATAATATTGTGTTGCGTTAGTTATGTTAAAATACGTTTATTTAAAATTTGATGTAATTGTTTACTTAAAAAGCCAATATTGTACTATAATATAAAGTAGTTCTTTCTATAGTTTCTTCTCTTTTACTACTCATTTATTATTTCAAATGTTTGAACGTGTGTTTTCATAATGTGGGATAAAAAAATATCCGTATCACTAATTACTTAAAATGGAATGTTTGTATATTTTATTCCTTACCAACTTTCGATTTTCTTCTTTTTTATCATAATCATTAGTTTATTTCCACTATTTTTACACACAACACTTTACACCAACGGTTGTAACGCGACTAAATTCATAATAATTAAACACACAATCATTGTTATCGATGTGAGAGATTCAAGAGTGTGTGAAGGAAATGCCAATCAGAAAAGGAATATATAACACACCTGATAGAAGAAAAAAGATTTAATACCATATTTTTACTTAATAACTGCCAATAAGCCCAGAAAATAGTATATAATAAAAAGTACTTTTATTACCCAAAACGAAAAAAAGAAAAAAAAAAAAAGATGAAATACATGTATATTATTTACTAAGTTATCCAGCTCATTATACATATTTTTTTATACATTCTAATAAATTATATTGTTAAATTATATTGTTACCTCATAAAATATGGAAAAATATAAAGGAACCAAAAGCTATACAAATTTGTAGCCTCATAAGTCTGATTATTGTAATTTTCTTATTATGATAAATTCATAATATGATAAATTCAAATTAATGCTATAACTTTTATTCTTTTTTTTTTGCTAAAAATTCAAGCAATCAACAAGAATGATTTTGCGTATGATTATTGATTTATTCTTTATAACAATTGTGCTAAAAATGATAACTAATTGTTGAAAAATTGTAACTTACATTTCTATTTTTACTTCTTTAATTAATATTTCAAACAAACTTACTCCACTTTATTTACAAAAATAAGATATAACTTTATTTTATAAAATGTAATGTGCTTACATTCAAGTTTAACTTCGAAATGGTCGTTTTTTACTGAACCGTTTTATATATGGTTTGTATTTTCTCTAACAATGAGGAAATTATGTGAATATATTGTTTATATTTTAAATATACTTAAAAGTCGTTGGTCAAAGTCAGTCTTTTAAATTTATTCTATAGAAATACACCTTTTAATATTATATCCTACATTTTATATTTTATATTAATTAATCGATTTATATGGTAAATCTTCGTTTTATCGTAAAAAACAAAAAGTTTGGATGAAATAAAATATATATTTTTTTGACTGATTACGATGTTTGAAGGTGTAAAATAGTATGAGCCAACTTTATTTCAGGAAGGTTTAAAATATTATTTAAAACGAAATTACAATGTAGGATAGGAGTAAATCTTCGTTTTATCGTAAAAAACAAAAAGTTTGGATGAAATAAAATATATATTTTTTTGACTGATTACGATGTTTGAAGGTGTAAAATAGTATGAGCCAACTTTATTTCAGGAAGGTTTAAAATATTATTTAAAACGAAATTACAATGTAGGATAGGAGTAAATCTTCGTTTTATCGTAAAAAACAAAAAGTTTGGATGAAATAAAATATATATTTTTTTGACTGATTACGATGTTTGAAGCTGTAAAATAGTATGAGCCAACTTTATTTCAAGAAGGTTTAAAATATTATTAAAAACGAAATTACAATGTAGGATGGGAATAAAATTGCTGATATAACTTCTTTCGTTGAAATAGTACCTTATTCTATTATAGTAATTTAAAAAACCTTTAATTCTGTAAAGGAGATCTAGATCCATGACTTTGCTAATGATGAATGTAATGAGATTCAAAATGTACTCGTTCATGGCTACACTCTAAGCTTCTGGTGTATTTTTTTTATTTTTTTTTTTTTTTATGGAAAAGGAGGGCAAACGAGCATGCGGGTCACTGATAAAATGTGATCACCGCCGCCCATGAACTCTTGCAACATCCGAAGACTCACAAGAGCGTTGCCGGCCTTGGAGATAAGAATAGACGCCTTTTTTGAAGGTAACCATGTCGTATCGATCTGGAAACACCGCCGAAGGAAGTTCATTCCACATCTTAGTGGTACGTGGAAGAAAAGTCCTTGAAAACCGCACAGAAGAAGATCGCCACGCATCCAGAAGGTGTGGATGGAAATGCAGGCGGTGACGTGCTGTGCGGTGATGGAATTCGGCGGCAGGCATCAGATCAAATAGCTCTTCGGAACACTCTCCGTTGTAAATGCGATAGAAGACGCACAAAGAAGCCACGTCTCTACGCAATGCCAAAGAGTCCAGCCGTTCACAGAGCACCGGGTCCCCGACAATCCGTACGGCTCTCCGTTGTACGCGGTCAAAAGGTAGAAGCTGATATTGGGGTGATCCGGACCAGAGATGAGAGCAGTACTCCATATGTGGCCGAACCTGCGCCTTATAAAGCGCAAGTCTATAGCCAGGATTGAAATACTATCTCGCTCTATTGATCACACCCAATATACACTTATATTTCTGCCAAAATCAAATCACTATAATAAGAAAAAAAATGCTTATAAAATAGAACTTTTGGTTAGTTATTAATGATTAATAAAAGCTAGTTTTATTTTTAAAAAAATATGCGAATTACATGAACATCAAATTGACGGTGATAGTGACATCATTTTAAACTCAATATTCCAATTTACTAAAAGATATATAATCTTAAATAATAGCAAATAATAAAACCATATAAAATAAACATATACTAAATATAAAATTTCAACAAAACATATTGGAATTATTGAACATATTAAAATAAATAGTACTACATAAAGAAAAAATCAGACATAATGTTTTACTACATTATGTCTGATTTTTTTCTAATACGAGATTTTTTTTAAAATTGTGTTAAGTTTGTTAAACGGGGAAATTCAATAACAACCTTCAGTTTTAAATAAAGTAGATGTGAATTATTTGATATAATTAATTCCAAATAGAGTTATCAGTACTTTACTAAATGGTTATTGTGCTTATTGGCATAATAGAGGAAGATTCTTTTAATTGCGTCAGCACTTATATCAGAGAATATATTTGAATGGAAGTGACGTTTGGGTTTTAGTGCTGTTGACGTAAATTTACTCTAACTTTAAAAAATACTTTATATGCATTATATTATAATTATTATATAATTATTATTTAATTATTATATAATTATTATTTAATTATTATATAATTATTATTTAATTATTATATAATTATTATTTAATTATTATATAATTATTATTTAATTATTATGTAATTATTATTTAATTATTATATAATTATTATTTCATTATTATATAATTAATAATTATATAATAATGAAATAATAATTATATAATAATGCGGTTAAGATACTTTTTTAAACAGATTATTGTTTCACAATGCCTACATCCGATGGTCGCTGCTTTAATCATTCGGCTCAGTGACGCTAGAACTTGCGAAAGCAACAGGAGATGCGCAGACCTGGAATTAGCGCTGCATGGGGCACCTAAGAGTTCCATGCCACTTAGTGACACTGAAAATTATGTTAGCACTCTAAAGATATCCAAAAGATCAGAATCAGTTTGGTACCATTCACCATTCTGGCCTTTTATCTAATGCCAGAATATCAGGACTGCTATGAATGAACTGAATGCCAGATTATCAAGCCACACATATTCGAGGTTTAGATCGGAAAAATTGGAGTAATGTTGCATACGAACCTCTGCTGACCGTGAATGAAAAATTAAGAACGTGACCCTTGACCAGACCCTTGATCCATGGTCGATCAGCTGGTCAGTCTATAAGCTAGCTTACATTACAGGAAAAACAATTTTATGCAATCGAAAAAAAAAAAGATTTTTTTCTGGAAATATTATGTACTTAAATTATATGTTTAGTGAGCATAAAAAGGGGTACTAACAAATTCCATGAAAAAAACAAAGATACCAAACAATATTTTTTGTTTTACTATAATTTTAATATATTTTTTTATATTTTTTCCAGTATTACTCGTATGTGGGTGTGCGTGGGTGTGTGTAATCAGTCATTTCCTGCAATCTATCTAATGATATACGTATTTATGGAAAAAAAAATCTTTATATTTTCTTTAATCTGGAAATTATATTAATAGGGCTTGTGCTCATTATCGCTTGTTATGGGTAAAATACACTATGTCACTCTGAGCCGTGAAAAAAACCAATTACAATTATTGGTCTTTAAAAGTAGAAACAGCTATTACAAAATTATATAGAGGTAGATTTTTTTAATAAACTATTGACAATTATATAATTAGTATATTACATTAGAAATAATATAACATGAATAATAAGTGAGGATTGTGTATTCAAAGATCTAACAGACTTAACTTGATTTAAAATAGTTAGACCTACAACTAAAATTCATTATGGAGTTTATAATAATGATTATTTTCATGAATACTATAATATTTCAGCATAATAATACTTTAATATAAGATTGCACAGCGTTTTATCTCCGTCTAATCGTATAAGATAATAAAAAATGGCACTGGGTACCAAGAGATTAAAACTTCTACTACACCATAGTTACATTTTAAATTTAAATGAATACTCATCAATCCAAACATTGCAGCTATTATTAATAAAACATATAAATAAACAGTAATGTAAACTAATATTGATTAAGAAGGAAAAGAGTATAAGTATATACTTATACTCTTTTCCTCACTTGAAGTCTGTAAATTATCACCTTTTAATAATATTATTAAAAGGTGATAATTTACAGAATTCAAATAAGTATACACACAGCTGACATAACTGTATGCATAACATAACTCAAAATGGTCTGTCTTTATATATTTGACAATAACAGAATTATACTCTTAGCTTTAGTGAAGTTACATTTTAAAACTGGATTTTCAATATGTGTCCTACTTTATTCTATAATATTGTTTGCTCTTTATTGTATATTATGTTAATTGTAATTAAATTTTAGAAAACACATTGTAACGTGTAGTAACTCTAATAGTGCAGTATAATAATTTGGTAAATTAGTGTTCAAATAATCAGAAACATATTTTATTATTTTTACAGGCTACAATTTTACAATTTTACAAAATAATTAGGAAGGTAAATTACTGTATTATTTTTGTAACAGAATTTTACAATTATAGCTACTTAAATTACAAAATTTACATAAACACCAGCAGCTCACAATAATGTCAAAAAGACTAGATCGTTAGTTATTTTTCATAGTCGTCATTAATATTTTTTACATATTTTTTATTCTACACAAATTTTGAGCCTTCTAAGTTATAACTTCGAAATATTTTGTTCTCACGCATTATATTACACTCAAATCATGTGACGATAGTATATATTGTTTATATATAAAATTAGATTTATATTATAATATAGCAATATAAAATTTGATTAAATAAATAAATAAGATTATATTTAACTTTTCTAGAACACGTATGTAAAAGTATTTTAAATCTATCAAATTTATACGCTACTTTTTAGATTATAAGTGATTTTTAATAATAAATAATCGTTGATTTGTATAAGAGAAATAATTAAAAAAATAAGCAAAATCAAATAAGCAACGGGACATTTGCTTTCCCGTATTCTATTATCGGTAATTTTATCTGTGAAATCCGATCATGACTGAATGAATAAGAAATTCATAATGTAAATTTATCGTTTACCTTAAGTGGAATGTCGGATTGTCACTATCTTATCACAAAAGCAAGTAAACACAACGAATATTTACAAAGTAGTCATAAATTTCACATCAGTTTATGACGTGTCATACGTCGGTATCGTCCGTATAATCTATAAAGATAATAAAGGGTTATCCAGGTGTAAGCTCCGGTATTTATTATCAAGATATTATTTATATGATGAGGAGCAAAAACTACATGAAAATCTGTATAAATGCAAAAAAGAAGTTATTTTTGCATTTTTTTTCCGTTACAATAGTTTTTTAAAATAATTATAGAACATATATTTTTAATTACACTCATGTCAATTGTATAGGAATTTTCAGTATTATTTTCGAATCAATTCGAGGTCCTTACACATGAGTTCAGAGTATGACGGTATCACAATATTTTAGGTGTGTTTAGTAAATAGCTAAAAAGATAAGACATTCTGCATTGACCCATATCAAGAAACTAGCAACCACAACTCAATATGTCCAATAACCGAAAATAACCGAAAGGACCGCCATCTGTTTTATATATATGATTCAACTTTTTTTATTGCATTATATTAAACACAGGTCTGTCGCTCAACGTAAGAAACATGGCTATGATAGATATTTTACACCCTTATTCTGTGAGAGGCTGGTAATGAATCGGTGTCAAGCTTGCTACGTATACGAACTGCTGACAAATTATTATTGTCAGATTTCAATAAAACTATTTTACGGATATAACTCGCGTTTATTATTACGGTAAGACGAGATGATGGTGTCGCGAACACGTTTGCTGCAAAGCATTCGAAACGTCGGTTTAAATTTTAAAATGTAATAATAAACGCGAGTTATATCCGTAAAATAGTTTTATTGAAATGTGTAGTACTCGTGTAAATCTTAGAAAACATTATTATTATCAGACTCTAAAAAATATAAGAGTAAAGCCAATACGTCTACAACCATAATTGATACATTAGTGAGTTATAACAATAAACCTTGTGAATAATATCATTATATAAATTGGGTATTAAATTCCTAGCCCAATACTTACTATTAGTATGCAAAGTTTGTTTCATAGATCAACAAACAAGTACGTGCCTCTATCTAAGAATGAAATTTGAAGCTTATATTTTGTAACTTGAAATTGTAAATCGTATCAAACTATTTTGAACCATAACTATAATGTTTAAAGTCTAGAATTCTTGACTTTAAATCAAGTTCAGTTAGTTGTAATTTAAAAAAAAAACAGGGAAACCGGTATCCAGGACATCTAAAAATTATAATATAAAATAATATTAAATTATAATATTATATAAAAATATTATAATATGTAGGTATAACTAAAGACAGTGTTAGTTTTATTATAGTATAAAATTATATTTCTTAAAAACCCGAGTATATTATTTAATTTAAATAATAGGATACTTTATTAAATAGTTTATTATAATTAATTAGGTAAAATTGTCTTTAATCAAAAGCGATATCTGTGGTTTAATAAATATAGTAGATCTATAGATTTCGAACTTATAAAATGTATTCTTTGCTTTTTTATTATTGCTCGTAACTACAGATAAAAAGCTTTTGCTGCAACTATTTCTGTTTACATTTATAGTGTTTCATATCTCTTGAAATCCGATAAAACAAATCCAATGTTATAGTATAATAAAATAATACCAAAAGAATTTACATTTACGAAGCATCTCCAGTCAAATTAAAATACAAATGAATTTATATTAAAAATATAATTATTTTTAGAGTTCGATGTCATAAGGGATGAAAGTTAGCCAAGCAGCAAAACCGCAACCATCTACGAAATTGTACGTAATTTCTGAGCTCAAAATTCTTCGAATTGTTGTTGTTGTTGTATATGTTGTTGTAATTATTGTTGTTGTATCATGATAGGTGTCATATAATAGTTATGGAATATAAAAATTGCAACAAAACTACGTATAAAAATTATATACGAGAATTATATACCATTTCAAACTGGGCACCATGCCAATACAATTACGTCCCTAAGTGGACCGAGCTAAACTATTGTTGTCCACGGTAGGTTACCTTTTTCTGTATTACTTTTAATTTGCAGTATATTTCTTATTTATTTTTTGTTATTGTGGTAAACTTATGATGCTTCACCGATTATAGCACCTAAAGTATAGAGTTTAAATTTACAGTATGCATATATTTTCTGGTGTATCTTCGATTTTTTGGTAAATAAAATGGCTTGATATTAGGCATATTTCTTCATCATCATAATCATCATCGTTCAGCTGGAAATCGTCCAATTGTGGACATAGGTCCATCTCGTGTGGGGGCCGGCTTACACTGCGTCTCCCGGTTTGTGGTCGCCACTCAGGAAATTTTCCGCCGCACCGGCCATCAGTTCTACGAACTATGTGCCCTGCCCACTGCCACTTGAGATTCGCAACTCTGAGGACTATGTTGGTTACTTTGGTTCTCCTGTGGATCTCCTCATTTCTGTTTCGATCCCGCAGGGAAACTCTGGGCACAGCCCTCTCCATTGCAATCTGGGTGACCTTGAGACTTCTGATTAGACCCATAGTGAGTTTGTGTTCCATATGTCATCACTGGCAACACACACTGGTCAAAGACTTTCCTCTTGAGACACTGCGGTATTCGAGACGAGAAGATGTTTCGGAGCCTTCCAAACGCTGTTCTGCCGGGTTGGATTCGAAGAGTGACCTCTCTCTCGAAGTTGCCTACGTGCCTAGCTCGACAGTTTGCCCCAGGTAGACGTACTTGTCAACAACTTCGAGTTAAGCGTCTCCTATAAAATACTAAATACTTAGTATAAATATAATATAGAGAAATGCAGTTTGCTTCTAGTTAGAATATTATTAATTTTATAATTTTAATGAGTCCTTTATACAAATATGCAGGGTAGAATATATCTGTAAAAATTTAAGTTATCCTAAATATAGATCATGCATTTTTTAAATTTGCGAAATATAATTTATGGTCTATTAACAAATAGTAACCGTATATACATAATCTTTTCTTAAGATATTTGTAAGGGCTAATCAATATGGTTTATCATACTCGTATTTATTTACAATGGAATACAGACATCCTTGGCTCCAAAGATAATGATAAACTAACAAAAGTTGACGATTCATGAAAATTCAATAGAGGGAACTGAAAGACGAAAAATAAAGTTGCCATCATAAAGACCGAGTCCAAGAGAGATGTAAAAATTGTTATCGTTAATGCTGTCTTGTAAACGAATGCTCGCAGGCTGTCGTAAAACTGTACATTCTTTAGAATTCAAAAGCACTTCATCGAAAGATTTATGCGGATACGGTCATTGTAGCACTCTAAATAATTTTGATAAATAATAAGTTTATATGTTATCACATATAATAAGACAATATAAAAAGAAAACTTATCCTTTCTCACGTTTTTTGCCATTTTATAAGGTAGAGAGTAAATTAATTTTAATCGATGAAATAAACTTAATTATAGTTAACTAATTACAATAAAATTTATTTTTGTGACTAATATTATATAGTTTTATCTTAAAAATACGATAAGATATTATTAGAATTATAAATACTAATAAAAATATAATTAAAATTACACTATAAATAAAAATCAGAAAAACATTAAATAAGCTTTTAGTGCTAACTTGATAAATATAATATAAGTTATAATATAAAAATAAGGTTCTTCTAACTTTCTTATTGACGACATTATGCGTTTCATTTTTATGGCTTGCGATACCCGCAGCTAAAATTTACTTCCCTTTAATATTGTTATGAAAGTTAGTATCTTAATCAGTTGTGCAATATATACTGAATGTAACAACTATTCTTAACTATAAAAAATAATCAATATCGGGTTTATAAATTATTTTTCTGGACATCATTTTTGCTTTATGGCGCATTAGTGCACGGCCATTTTGTTCACCTGTGCGATGTTGTCAGTACGAGTGCTAACTCTAACTCAGATATTAGTTAAGATAAATAAATTCTATTTTTTCTTAGCCTTTAATCAATTTTACCCTCTATACTTTCAGTTGTTTCATTAATAATTAAAGACATTTTAACAATAACCTGTAACTAAATACGCTCAATATGAGTTTTATATTATAAAAAAAACATCAACTACCCGTCGTAGTACATTTTATTATTAAATAAGTCTAGGGCGTTACGTTTCCCGCATAACATTTTGCTTAATTTTTCTTTCCTTTAAATTTTATTTATAGATTAGCCTATTCTGTTTGGGTGTAATTTAATTTATTAGAATTAAATAATAAATAAAAAGCCTTTATTTGTTCTTATCTACATTAAATCGAATATAAGTTACTATTTTAAAAGTTAAATCACAGAACCCCTTAGTGGGTAAAGGTCTCCTCCAAAGATGCCCAAACTTCTTTATTTTGTGCTTTTTTGCACCAATTTGAGCTTGCTATTTTCCTAATTTCATTCTCCCATCGTGCAGGTGGTCTTGCTCTTCCTCTCTTTCCCTGTGGCCCTTTCCGTGGTAATTTTAAAGGTCCACCTCTGGTTTTATCTCTGGTTCTATAAATTCATTAGAATTATTAATGCTTTAATACATTACGAATGTGGTACAGCTGATAAACTAAGTCATATAACATTTCTTATCGTCGTAATTAATAATCAAGTTCTCCTTTTTGTTTAATATTATTCTTATTATTATTTTGTTAATATTTTAACGTTTAATTAAAGAACCGAAGAAGAAATAATTCTTTAAAATAAACATTGGGAAAGTCGTATCCACAATATTTTTTAAAATAAATAAAGAGCATCGTCATCAGATAAATGTCTTTCATGATTCATTAAAAATGGCCGGCCCACTAGGCTTATTATATAGTATATTCGAAAGCCTGACTTTGTTTCTATTTGTTAAGGCTTTGTGAGAAACCTTTGCGGAGATTATTTCTGCTGGGATGTAAAGAATATTTCAATTTTTAAAAACATCAACAGTTTATTGTTTCGGAATAAAAGGTTCCTAAAGTTTTTATATTCTTTAAATTTGAATTCTGCTTTGTATTGAAAAAAAGTTAAAAAATATTTATTGTGACGATTTTGTTCAATAGACATTCCAACATTTCTCTTTTTCGAAAAATGAAAGCTCTTTCATATTTTTAATATATTGAACAAAATTGTTAAAAAAACTAACATTATTCACTAAAGCTAAAACCTTTAATATTTTAAATCGCCCAACGTAAACTGGTAACTAATTGTGAAATAAAATCGGCTTCGTACAAAGCTTTAAACTCGGCTTTGGTTTTAGTATGATTGCTTGTTTGGTTTTAAAGAGAGAAAATGATAAATAAAAGTTAACTATGTGGAGTATAGTTTACGCAGTAGTTAATATTTTTAGTGCCTCGTAAATTTTTGTTTTTTATAAGGGTTTTGATACCAAAACAAAATATATATATATTATTTTACATAAAGTTGTTCAATCGTGCAATATAATTAAAAAAAGTAGTTCTAAATAGTTTTAAAACTAACCATACTCAATATATATATTATAATTGAGTATTAAATGATTAAACGTTTTTTTACTTTTAATAGATATTGAATTTTATTTTAGATATTATATGTTTATTCAATTTTGACTCATAATTATTTAAGATCTGTTCTCGTTGCTATATAATAGTAACAATTAAAAAAAAGAAAAAATAAATCAAAAGTTTATAAAATAATATAAATATAGACATATCTTTCAATAATATAATAACTCAATCTTTACAACGCGATACCTGAATGCGGTTGGCCCCGACCGGGGCCGCGGACCGCTTATAAAATATTTTGGTAAAATATGAGCGGCGAGAACACTTCAGGAATAGGCCTGAGAAATATGTATTTCAAGCTATGAAAATAACAGTGATTCATTGTTTGGGAGTATTTTGTTGTAAAGTGCTTAAAAGTGATTTATATGTTAACAGTCATGTTTCTTATATATTTCTCAATAATTAAATAATCTTATCTAGTATTTTCTTAGATTTTCACGAGTACAAATTTGAAATTAAACTATTTTTACGAATAATCGTGTTAAATTAACTTGCGTATAATTAGGTTACATTTTAATTTTAAACTGACGTTTCAAATGCTTTGCAACAATAGTGTTCATAGGTAGGCGAGATGTGTCTAATCTTATCTGTTCGCTATAAGATTTTAGACTAAAAAATTGTTTGAATTTATAATCATATAATTTAATACCTATATTAAATTTAATTTAATTACCTATTATTAGATGGAAACTGTGTTCAATAGTTATAAAAGGAAAATAATTATATTAGACTTCTGATTAACCATACATATTGTATGATGTTGTATTGTGTATAGTAAAGGTCAGTAATTGGCTATTCAGTCCGCTATGCTCGGTTATTACATTATTAATAAGCACGTCGAAGTGCTCTAGATAATATTGTAAGAATTTGTTTTATATATTGAATAAAGTTTCAACATCAATTAATTCAGTTTCAATTATTGCAGCATATCATAGTTCTTCCTTTGTGAAACGAGCATACCAGTAAAGCAATGATCAAATATAAAAAGAAAACTTGAAGACTTCAAATTTAAATACTCTAATAATTGAAATTAATTGAAATATGGAAGCTAAGTGATGCAACAAAAACTAGCAACATAAGTTAAATATTGTTACAATTTTGCCACTTAGATGTATTGCTTTATTAATAGCGAAACAGTCAAAATCCTTTCTTTCGAAGTGCGTTATTTTTGCTTATTCTATAAAAATATACAATTTATTATATTTTATCCGTTACTATGAACATAATGTGTATTTTTTTATTTCTTTTTTTACATTGTACTAAAGAAAATAATTTTGTGAAAGGAATAATGTAAGCCTTTTTCATGTTTAAAGTTGCATAATTTCAACTTACCCGATATTGTCAAAATTTGGTTAACTTTAAGCTACCTTAATTTCTAATATAATTTCTCATAGCAGTTAATACTTTTTAATTAAAAACTAAGTCTTTAAATTTTTATACTTTTCCTTATATACCTTAATTAAATCAAAATATTCAATATATTATATATGTTAAGTATATATCTATACGTGTATATATCTCTTACACATTTACGTTATTTTAGTACTAAAACAATTAAAAAATATTATTGTTCTTAATTAAAAAAAGAAAATATAGAGCCATATCCTAGACGATTAGTATCTGGTTTAAGAATCGAGGATTAAACAAATTTTATGAATTGAAAACAATTTTATAACAACAGTAAAATTTTCAAAGCAAAAATGATGAAGTCGGGGCAATCGACTCAAGTTTGCCGTCGGCTAAAACGGTAGACCGATATTTTATAGTTTAGCTTAGAATTGTTTGAGTTAAAAATAAACTTATCCGATTTTTGTACAACGCTTCAAGTTGGAAACGGCTTTGTTCATTCTTTTTGATTTCCGAAATTACATCTTTTCAAGTTCGTTTGTGATTTTGTAAACTTTGAAGAAGAGTTTTGTTGTGGTAAATTTATATTAAGGGTAACGTTTTCTTTGTAAATTGTTTTAGTCTTAAATAGAATGAAATAATTAATAATATTGCAACTTCTTAAATACAAATCGCATGACTGCCTGCGCAGAAACAAATTTCCTAACTCGACCACCGTTTCCTGTAGCCTCGTCCAGATTCTATGTATTGTTCAAGAAATATTGCAAATGATAGTAATTTGTGTCCATAAATATAGAATTTCAATATTTCTTATGAATTTAAAAGCACTTCTTATTTTCACTCTTTTAAAATATTTTTACAAAAAACGATAAAATACTTTTCAACAGTATTTTTATCAGAGGGTTACCTATCTAATCAAGCTTATCGTACCAGCAAAATCTTTGTCTAAAACTTAGGAAACTTATTTGATTTAAGATTTGATTTATTTAGGAGGCACGACTTTTAGTTAAAATAACTTTTAATTCATTAAGCAATACAACAGTAAAATGTGTTCAAGATAATTTATTATTTCAAAAGTAATACTGTAAAAGTACTTGACGGCAATTCGAAGCCTTTAGTTAAAAAGTTCAAGAAGTGTCTGTTTAAAGAATAGGAAAGAAGTTTAAAAACGTCAATGTGGAACTAGATATAATCATTTAAAATTCATTTTTTAATATAAAAAATTACATTTCATAACAAAACATTTTATAGTATAACGATATACACTTAAAGATAAAAAAAATATATATCGTTTTTATTTTAGTGACTCAAAACAATTATACATACTAACCAAAAAAATTTAAAAATCAAGATATGTAAGTGGCATCAATTTATGCCATTTGGCGTCTATAAAACTTTTAAAATATTTTATCAGTAACATCTTAATCCTGTCTGGTTTTACAAACACAGGACACAAAATCCTACACCCAGATCAAATAATAATTAAATCAGAATTAAAACCACTATTTTAATTAAGGATAACTTACTAAACACTATTGTTATATTATGCTATGTATATATGCGCCATAATTGTGAAAAAAAAACCTTAATTCACAGTGAACTTTAGTTCCAATTATAATAATTTTATTCTTAAACGACAGCAACGTAGTGGACTTTGCTAAGTTTTTTTCATTAAGTAACAATGTAAATATAGTGTTAGCGGTAATATAATTGTATTTATATATTTATATAAAAGAAGCCAAAGAAAACTTTAGATTATGGTAAAAGAAATCTTTCAACCAGATCAAATCTTACCTTATATCATAATGAAAGCCACTTTTTCTTATTAAGGGTATTTTACTAAACATTGTTAGCACAGTAGCTATTTTCTAAATACAGTTTGAAAACTTCAGAAAGGAATTTCAGTGATTTAGAAAGTGCTTATTATAGCAAAAACTCCTAAAACACTATTTAGCAATAACTCTAACTCACCGAAATGCTTGCATATTAAGATTTTTGCCAACAAAACTTTTAAATCTAAATGTTGCTTACTAAATATTTAAGAATAAATAGATACATATTATGTATCTTTTAACAATTCTCTGATCACATTTTTTCAGGAAAAAAACCACACCGCCATGTTTATGTATATAAAATTAATAAGAATGAGAAATACAAGTCAATAATTAATAACTACGTTAAAATTAGTTTCAATTTAATAAATTCATTACTAAATTTAATGTGTTGGCTGAGCAAAAAATTATTTGTTAAGTGTTTATTAAAAATATATAAACAGTATATTAAAAAAATCTAAAATTCGTGTCTATGCTGCACGTGTTCCTAATGGTGGGAACGTACCGGTGCCTAAAAACGAGAGAAAGTCGACTATATTGCACCGCCCATGTTCCCAATGGTGCTAACAGGCAAACCATCGCCCCTCCAAAAGATGCATCATAAAATAGCCGGTTACCCCAATCTCTGGACATTAATTTTCAATAAGGTCACACATCTCTAATATTGTAGATTCCTTATTAATGGTTGTGAAGCCTAATTATTTTGAAAGTCGTGGAAAGTGTTTTCGTAAAATAATATTTTGATTATTTCATTCGACTAGCATTTATTATGATTATTGTGTTGTAGAGACATTTTATGAACATTTTAAATAAATAAAGTTGATTGTAAAGCGATAAGTTCTAAGATGTGTGGTTTAATTGATTAGACTAGCACACAAAAAAAAAAAAGTTCTGGATCTGAAACCTGACCTACCTACAGGTAAGTTTTTTGATGTCCCAAAAACGAATCTGACGTCAGTATTTTCCCATCATCCTTAAATTTTGTCCCAGCTACCCCAGCAACCCTGTAAGCTTCCCAGAGAGCGAATATTTTAATTTGTTAAAAATTAAAAAAAAGGGTTTATTATGTTTTTTGGACTGCTAAACACGGATCTGTAGTCAGAATTTCCCCACCACCCTTACATTTGACCCCAACTACATGGGTACTACATGAGTATTACATATTTGAATAAAACGATTTTATGGATTAAACTCGCATTTATAATTACATTTTTCATTTTACCCCCCCCCCCTCTCGAATGCTGTATGCTTAATGCTTAATCAGGTGTATTTAGTGGTTATAGACGATGGAATGTGCTACAGTTAACAATCTATTGGGAAGAAGTGATGGAAGTTGTTATTGTTTGCTATACTGCAATTCGGAATTCAAATAAATTAAACCTCAATTGACTATACACGTTTTCAAGTATAGTTTTACTATTAATTATAAAATAATTTGTTGTTTATTAATTTTTATTATTAATCCAGCCACCTCCTAAAACCGCCCAACAGTTCAAATATAAATGAAAATCTGACAGCGATGCTCGCGATAAAAAGGCAGAATGTCAAAATGGTCACTCTATTCTCGTGCTCGGATGGGGAAACATTAATAGCTGACAAGACTAGTGAAAGTTACAACTGAAGATGACAAGAATAAAGCACTCCCTCTGAACGTGGCTGTGGGTTTTGTTTCGTTAACAGGCAATCCATCCACAGAAATTACTTTACAATAATTTTATACCTGACAATTCTTCAATATTTTATACATATACGAGTACATAGTTGAAAGACTGTGCACTGTGACTGTGCATATGGCCTCAGTGGCAACGTATGTTTATTATTGGTATTTCACTTTTCGTATCTATTTGATCGAACTTCTGTAGGTGTAATCAGTATGTTATTAGAAAATTGGCATTTTATTTATTATAGCATTACATTTAGCAATACATAATAATTATTAAAAATGACATTTTATTCTACTCGTAGTTGTAAAAAAATCGTAAATAAGGAAACAGTGGTTTTATAGTTCTATATATTATATTAAGACAGTAATATTTTCGTAGTGAGTGAGTTGAAATTTGGTGAGGTCGAGAATAAAATGAGTCCGCTATCGCTCAACGTCACTCTTTTATTTATCACAAGATGTCTCGACCTTTAGATACTTTATACAGAATTCCCCTAAATATTAAATGAGAATTATATAATAATTTCTGAGCATAAATACGTCACTTTAGATTAGATAAAATGCTATTTTTTTAATAGACCTTAACATAATTCAAGAAAATACATTTATGTATTACTTTTTACGTAACTGATTTTCTAAGTGTACGTTACTTAACCCAGTAGTCAACACAACACATTACGGAAGATGGATTATGATAAACGAAGCGCTCGCGTCAATTGCTTCCTATTCTCATCTCAGTTGTTATAGAGAAAAATGTTTAACAGAAATATATTCTGTTATTTTGTTTCACATTAATATCTAATAATTAATTTTATATGTTTAAAATAATTAATATACGAGTACATACGAGACGACACAAGTTTGAGGTTTATTATCAGTTTGAGGGACATTTGAGGTAACCGACAAACCATTAAAAATCTGTATAATCAGTTGAGTTGAGTATACTGATTTTTTGGAACTTTCGAACGGTATTTAAGCCATAATTATAGTTTAAAAAAATCATTTAATTCCTTCATTTGAGTATTTATTTTGTTAATTTCTGACCGCAATATGATGAAAGTGACATAATTTCTTATTTGTAGAAGTTAAAATGAGGTAATTCAATAAACATAGACAATAAATTAATAATAAGTATGTGTTTAAAAAGGTAAAGCTTTCAGCCTTTCTATTATTAAATTAAAAAGAAATTAACAGCTTATACATAATTACTAACATTTCAAAAAAAACAATTCACTTACTTGAAATAGTAAACTTATTGCGACTCGATGTTGACTGTGAGAACAGTTAAACCAATTTTACCTGAGTTATAATGTTATTAATACTAATTTGCAGAAGTTTTTCTTTATGTCTGCCTCTTACCTTATTTTTAACAGTTTTTCCAATAAAAATGCAGCGGTATCTTCACTAGCCATTTCTTATGGCAATAGCGAAAAACTTTGAGTAAAAAGAACGGCCTAATTTATTTACCAATACAAATGCATATTATTAGCGTTAGTGAAATAATTCGTCGGTACTAGGCTATTTTCCGATGTAGTTGTAAAAAATTGGATAAAAAATTAAAACATTTATTGCAGCGTAAACAAAAATTGATAAGTAGGAAGACTGAAATTAAAAGATAATTTTAAAACCAAATTTTAATAATTGTCCAAATGTTATCATGCATATAACATACAAACTATTTATAGTGTACTTATTCATTGAAAAGTTTAATTCCAAAAGGACAATTGCGGTTATCTGTTCTCAGAGTTGTTTATTATTTGATATATGTTATTCAATGTGACATATGTTATTACTTAATTCTATAATTTGTAGGTAAGTTATAAGTAGTATATTGCGTGTTGTTTAAATACAGTCTTCGTAATTAGGTACGGTCAGATTGTCACTCCCCCTTTTTAAGGCTACCCACTAAATGCTCACGGCTGCGTTTATCGCTATAGTGAGATACCATGGGATCGCTTGCGCATTCACCGTTACGCCCCGGCGGAACCCCCCAAATGAAAGTGCATCGAGCAAGACTGTCAATTCCAAGTTATTAAGAATCGACACGAAAAATTCCAGGACCTTACCATGTGTCTGTCCTTCAATAATGATTTTAAGGAAGAGGAAACGGAACAGGAAAAAAACTAAAGCCCATTTCGATGGCAATTACATATGAAAATAAGCTTTTAAAATCATTCTAAGGGTTGATATTTCTTGATAAGAAGACTTCTTATATCACAAATAAAATACAAGGATTTGAAATAATATGCGGTGATAGTTTTATCCTTAGTAAATTCAACGAAGGTTTCATAAACCTTCTATATGCCCCATATATACACGGTAAGTTAAATAAAACCGATGAAAAAGATTCTGTAGATTTTGCTGCATAAGGTACGTTGTAGGATTGAGACGTTTAAATTAAATATGTATATTAAGGATATAAAACCACTATATAATTATCCTCTTAGATTTGATAAGACTATCTTAACACTTTGAATGTTAAAACAATAATAATTATAGAAGAACAGAAACATGTCTTTTTATAGTAAACTTGAGGTTGACGTGAAAGCTGACGTCTGTTTATCATAGACTAAAGTTCTATTTACCACGGATTAATTTTTGCATATTAAAACTGAAATAAACCAACAAGGTAATTAAGTTCCATGTTCCAAATATATGATTATTTTATAAATAAATGTCTGAAAACGTATTTTATATATATTTGCTTCCATTTAATCATTTAATTTCATTAATTTCATTCAGTTTCAAATATTTCAATATGTTATAATTTGTAACTGATACATTTTGCACTTAATTAGGGAGCAGTGAGATAATAAGCAATATCTTGATTTAAAAAAATAAAACTAAAAACTTCTGTGAATACAAAGTAATTTCCGTAAAAATATAATAAAAAAAAATTAAATAATAAAAATTTGAATTTTAGACAAAATACTAGAAGATAATGAAAACTACCCACAACCAAAACAGCAGAGCTACCAATTTCAAGTTCACGAGTGAGCTACAGGTGCAAAATTGTACTATCTTGTCGCCAGTCGCAATAGTCGCAATAGTTTATATTATAAAAAGCTTTAGAATAACTTAGAAGATTACAATAGTGAAAAATATGATCGAAGAACATATTTAGCCTGAAAATAAAACAGTGGCTTCAATTTCATATTCATTACGGAAAAATATTTTTGGATCCTTGGAAAAAAACAATTTAGGTTACCTAACCTAAATTGATTCAATTAAAAATTCAATTAAAAATAAAAAAAATATTTTTTTAATTGAGCGAAACGAAAGTTTCGCAGAAAAGTCCCATAGAGATATGAGATACTTTTCTACGTCCTTTGTGTAGCATCAATCAAAAACGGTATATACAAAAATTTACAAATTTTACACAATGATAGATATCAGTCTGGAGGTGGTTTTAGAAATAAATTTTTTCAATAAAATAAAAATCAAACATTGTAATAATGAGTCTCATCTTGAAAAATAGTGGAGGACAGAATGCTTGGACATTTTTAAATGCTACTTCGGTGCTGTTTGCAACTCGCAGTGCCAAATATGATAACATATACTGAGATTTTGCGAGTGCAGCCAGTCAAGATTGAGAGTCAAGCTTCGCGCCCCTAGTATTTAAAATAAAATCAAACTTTTTGCTAAAGAAACTACTATAAATACATATAGAATTTAATGCTTTCTAAAATTTACATGAGTAGTACGTATTTGAATAAAACTATTTTATGGATTTAACTCGCATTTATAATTACATTTTTAATTTTAACCCACCTCTCGAATGCTGTATACTTAATGCTTAATCAGGTGTATTTAGTCGATGGAATGTGCTACAGTCAACAATCTATTCGGAAGAAATGATGGAAGTTGTTATTGTTTGCTATACTGCAATTAGTAATCCAAATAAATTAAACCTCAGTTGACTATACACGTTTTTAAATATAGTTTTACTATCAATTATAAAATAACTTTATTAATTTACAAACGTTTTTACACGTTTACGTTTACGTTTTTTTATTAATTTACAAAATACATTAGTTTCTGTTATATATTGGCTATAACGATGTATATTTTTTGAATATTCAATATTTACGTTGTAACACAAATTGTTTTAAAATACAATAAATAATGTCGATATTTCTTCAGAGATTATCTGCTGACGCTCAGCTGTTTTGTCTCTGATAACGAAATGTTTATGAATATTTCTCGTCTATCATTTTTATGGACCATCAATAACTCAAAGCCAGGATTTTTTTGTCAATAATAATAACACCTTTTGTATGTAAATACTATTGCAAAATTTTAACCACATACAATTTTATAACCAAAATAATTGAAACTATTGTTCTTGTATGTATGCTAATATTTAAATCTTATAAAACGATTTTGCATTATTTTACGACTAAGTTAAGACTAAGACTGACTTGACTTGACTTTTAATTCTTAGTAATTAAAATATCCTAATCATCCAAATAGTGTATTTATCAATTATCTGTTTCTGTTTTTGGTTAAATTTATCTTGTTTACATTCATCCGAAATTATTGCGCAAATCTTTTAAAATAGTATATATTTGATATTCTTTTTCAAAATCTTATTTTATAATTAAGGAAATAGGCAATAACAATGACAAAAAAAAAATTTCAGAAAATTGTGAATGAGAAAACTGAAAGAACTATATTTAAATTAAATCTAGAAAGAAATATGTAGCATATTAACTTGAGGTTGCAATTGCTTTTAGTGTTGTTCTAGAGATCTGTATTCTGCTGAACCTATAATAGAGCGATATGGACGGCGTCATTTACACTGTATGGTACGGGGCCCACATTGTCAGTGTGTCGAAATAACGTCAGCGACGCTGTAAAACTTCGCTTTCATACTGTACATAACACATACTCACCAACAAACCAACTGACCAGGTCCGCGCCTCTAAAAAAAGTGATCGTCGGCCTATCCATACTTACAAAGATGACTCTGTCCACTTGCTCTCACTGTCTATCTGTCTATCTATGTATCTGCAACAAATTTTTATTATACTTATATTATATTTATGTACGGATCCCTAACCTGTTAAGAGCAGCAACACATTAAATTAAGACAATAACACTAACAATGGTGGTGGTGGTGAGAGTAGATAAAATTATATTAAAATAAGTTAAAATTATATACATTTGGCGACGAAACGTTTTACATTACAATTGTATACTTACACTAAAAAAAAGAACAATTTTTTTATATATTTTGTTGTCTAAGTATTTATTCGAAATTTTTATTTAATAGTAATTATAAATTTTTATTTAATAATTACACTTATTGTTTCCGGAATTTTATATTTATTTATTCGCATATTTAGTCAAGTCTTCGGAAATCATGAGACGGTTAGCCTTCAAATAGAGTGGCGACATGAGTCTCTTCACTCTGACATACAACTGAAAACGAGGAAAACCATTGATTTCAATTTATATAATTTTATTCTGTAAAATACAAACGTATTTGAAATAGTCTTGTTCAAAATATCTTAAAGATGTCTCGTGATAAGTAAAAGAGTGACGTTGAGCGATGGCGGGTTCATTTTACTTTCGCCCTCACTCTAATTTCTGTCATTTATAACTATATAAACATTGTTCTATAACTATAACATAAAACCTTTTTATAATTTTGATAGTAACTTACAGCTTTGACAAACGCGTCAACAGTAAGATTCTAGGATTCAAGAATCTACTAGTATGCTAAGACCAGCTAGTCACAATAGATAATACAAAAAATTTGAAAGCGCGCGCAAAATTTCCCCATGCAAAGTCTATGGGAAAAATTAATTTTTTGACTAATTACTGCAATTAGGCTAATGAGATTTGAGATTTGTCACTATTTTTCAGCAGTGTAGCATAATGAGACCTTTGATTTGAGCCATCAACGATATTTTTCTCTTTAGTGGTTCTCGAGCTACAGTGTGCCAACGAAATCGCTTCCTGCATTAATATATAAGATTTTAAAGATTGACTAACGTTGACATATATCATATCCTTATAGCCCTGTTAACATTCTTCCACCTGTTTAGAAATATTAAGTTGATAAAGCTTATTGGGATCTCTATTCTTTTATTATATGAATCTATATGTAGCATACAAATATATAGTTAAGATATGAATTGGTTTAATAATATAACTATTCATATGTTAAACGATCTCAACTCCAATTTTAATAGTAGATATTGGCAATCGAAAAAGAAGCCGCTTTTGAACACCATATATACTCGTAATAAATGCAAAGGAAATAATATTTATTTATGTATGATAATGCCATATCGCAAACAAAAATTAGATACATGGGCATCTTATATAAATATTGAAAAAGTTATTACAACGAATTTACATTGTGTAATAATAGAAAGAGATAAATTTTAACTTAACTATTTAGTAACAAGCGAACTTAAAACATATTTAATATAGCTTTAAAAATATGACGGATAGGCGAAGGTTCCTTTTCATATCAGGTAGAGAGATATCTGGCCGTCCTTTTTTGTACAGAAGTTTTTTATAATTTTAAAATAAAATGCGTTGGTTTAATAATGTTAAGTTAAGTAGACAATATAGCCATTTGTGATACTTGTGATATGACGGATAAGGCCAAGTATTTATTAGTAGGATATAATAAGTATAGATCACAGAGTGAAGATTGTATGCATAAATATTAATTATTTTAATAGATATGATGTCGGTAGTTTTGCCTTTTGCCTTTTTTGACATTCAACAAAAAAAATAACATTTAGTCTATTATAGTAATGTTTCTGCATAGGTGATAATTTCAGCGAACATTGTTATTTTAGGCCCTACAGATTTCCCACTGAACAACTGTACCTCACGAGAAATGTTCTTTCGGTCAGAAAATTGTATATCCTTCATGTAATTTTAAGAAAACACAAAACTCTTCCATATGATAAAAATGTTCAATATATAAAACGGAGAAAACATCTTGTTGCACCATGAGCTCTACAAGAACATCGTTTGCCAGGAATCAATTAAGCATACTATCTGGCCATCTTTATAATACTATTAATAGGAAGGTACAAATCTATAGTATGAACTCTTATATTTGTAAAAAAACACTAACAAAATGGTTGCTTACATTGAAATATGAGGAAGTTGAGTTGTTTCTGAGTCTTATGACTTGATTTTAGATTCACTAACACACACACACACACACACTCATACATACAAATTTCAAAGTCTGTAATATTTAATTTAAGAATTAATTTATTTTGCTATATTTATGAAAGGTCGGAGTCTTCTGGCACAGGAATAATTATATTATTCTTAAAAGAAAACTTCTACTTTGTTGATATGTATAACAGTTTGAAGCTGAAATAAATTATTATTATTATTATAATGAAGCATTATTGTATATTATGTATAGTGGGAGCTCATTATTTACACTTACATCTGAAAGTATTATATACATGTTTTGATGATAATTAAAGGTCGATTAAATTGTACTGTACGATATGATTTGGCTGATATATCCAAATCAGATAAAAGTAGATTTTTTTTGTTATAAAATTACTTTATCCTATTAAGCTAACCAATTCATGGCAACATTACACATATAGAATTATAAACTTATAAATTAACAATTTTTAGTGAAACGAATGCTAAAAGAAATAAAAAACATACATTCTTGTAAGTTTTTTGCCTTAATTTTCTATAAAACCATTAACGTAAAAAGATTTATAAAGAAGTTCAGGGACTGCCATAGCTATTACAAGTTCGCTTATCACGGTTGATTAATCGTGAAAGCCTGGAGGCTGAACGTTTGTTGGACATCGTTTAGCTTCAAATAAATTCGAAATATTACCTTCCTATTTCGACTAAAGCAATAACAGCAAATAAAACATCCATTTGGGTTGATGTTATGATCAATAAGATAATAAATGACATGTTGCTAATGTGTTTCTTAGTTATATGATGAAAGACGCTTTTAGATATAATAAGTAATTCAATATATTTAAATAAAGACTTAATATAAATATAGTCTAAAAATATATCATAATCATCTAAAAGAGGTTGTGTTGGTTACGCCGTTCCAAAGTTTGGTGCCATCGTGTTCCAACGCGATGATGAGATCTAAGATTCATAATCATTTTAATTTTTCAATGTATATTTTTAATACATATTTTTTAACAAATAATTTAGTATAGATGAAGGGTGTTATTTAACTCGGCAATAATTCCAATATTCATTCAGCCGGGATTCGCAAATTGCAAGACATAGGCCTGCCCCATAGAGCGCCACAGGGACCGGGTCTGGATCGCTCTCATCCAACGGACTCCAGCGATCCTCACCGGGTCGTCGGACCGTCTCGTGGGGGCCTGCGTACGCTACGTCTCCCGGTTTGTGGTCGCCACTCGAGATCTTTTCCGCCCCATCGGCCATCAATTCTCAGAGCTATGTGCCCTGCCCACTGACATTTGAGTTTCGCATCTCTAAGGACAAAAAAAGTAATAATTTTTCTTGGCAAAATCAATTAGCTCTTTTATGGTAATATAATATTATTAAGGTCCTACCTATTTGACCCAAAATGATTGATGGCTTTTTTTTGCATCCTTTAGGTCCAAAGTAAAATATTTGTTTTATAAAAAGTAAGCATTTATTTATAACATAATACCTGTGTGTAGTTTTTTTAATTTTTTATTTAAATATAAATCACTATTTAATTTCTATTAATACAAATATAATAATGACTTAGTTTCCTGATATAAACATTTAAGTAAGTCCATCAACAATAAATAAATAGTATAAGAAAAATATTTTTCAATTCAACTATTTTTGAACAAGTTAAATAGATGTAACTTCAAACGAAACAGTTGTAACGTCGTCAATAGCAGCTTATTATATAGTATTATATAATATGAACATTATATTAACATTATATAATGACCTTAACCTTATAATATAGTATGGTATAATATAATATAAAGATATTGTTCAATTCTTGTTGCGATAAAATGTAAGCACTTGCAACTTGAAATACATAAATTACAATCAAGTATTCTTTTTCTGTATTGAAAGTAAAATAGACAACGGTATACCATATATCGTCTCGTAATTTTTTCTTTCGTAATTTCATCTTTATTTGAATACAGTCAATATTGGATCTTTAACAAAACTTTTTAATAATTGTTATTATAAATATAAGATAAATATTTATTTTTGCGCTATCTAGCGTTCATTATTTTCTTTTTATATTGTTTTTAGTTTCAATAAGCCTTCAACGACTCGCTTTTGCCTATAGTAAAAATATTTAAACCGAATAATGCAATATATTATCTGAACAATATGGAATGTATGAAAGCTTGAATGAATGTTTTAAGCTTGGTCAAAATATTGTTAATAACGCTTACAATTATCCTTATACATTTATCTCTATCTTTTCTAGTAGACTACTTTTCTGAAGTTTACTTCTGCAGTATGTAAAATGCACATACACCATTTTTAATAGTTACTGAATGGACCATTATTTTTATTATATTTTATTTATTTTTTAATATACAATTAATAGTCAATAGTGTTAAAAAAACTTACTTCATGCATAACTATATATGTATACACGATAGAGTTTATTTGACTATGTTTCTTATAATATATTGTTGCTGGTAATATTATACTGGATTACGTATATGCCTGTAAGTTTCTTCTGCTCGTTAGCAAAGTAAGAAATATTGTGTAGAAAAAATATTACGAAAGTACATTATTATGGCAGAGAACACCATAATTAATCCTGTAATGTTCCTAATGGCTTCAGGAAATATGACAATAATATCGATGGATAATAACGTAGTTATTATTATATTTTCTTATAACTAAATAGAAAGATAATCAGAAACAAGTATGAATGAGTATGTTATGAATATAACTTTCAAAATTTTTTATTGACCTTGATATCTTTTAGCATAAAGTAAAATAACTTTTGGGATCGTCCTTTTATATTTTCTCGGAAGTTTTACAACATATTTAAGGCTTTTGCATAATGAAATTGCATTTAACTCATCCGTTACAGTTGAGTACATTCTGCCTACAGCCACATTCGTTTAAATTGAAGTACAACATCGTGAAGCAACTTATTTCTACAATTAAGAGAAATTATCCTTCATAAAACTGTTTAGTAAATAAATACTAATTGATCTACTTGAAATGTATAATTATTTCTATTATGTTATAATTAACTTAATATATATTACATTTTATATATTTAATTAATGTCATATATTTATCTAATAATATTTTGTTTAAAAAAAAAGCACGCTATTATCGTCGTCCTATTTCACATATGATATTGTCCTATTATTTTTGTTTTCAATATGTTCTTTGTTTGTTTGTTTGTTTTTTTTTACCTATTTACAAATGTAATTAATTTATTTAAGTACCCCCTGATTCTCAATTTTTACTCGATTTTTAGAATATAGCAATCACATTTAAATTTGTGACCGCCATTCTCAGCATTTTTGCTGCAATATATTGGATATATGCTCAATATCCGCGGTAGTGTCAGTCGTATCCGGCTTTCGCAAACACTTCTTACATTTTCGTTTTTTCATTCATGGTCATGTTATTTTAATAGCACTGCACGGTCCGTGGGTCATCTGTTTTGTAACAATATCACAACTCTTGATCAATTGATGGGTTTGAAATTTCTGCTGTTATTATTTGATTAATTTCATCAGGACGGATTTTGTCTTAAAGTAAAATTTAAATGTAGGTACGAGACAAACTTCGCCTTTACCACTCTATAAAATAAAGCCAATTAAGTGTGTTACCAAAAACCTAAATGTGTAAAAATGAAATCAAACAAGAATTTTAAATTGTCTTTGAACGTATATGCAGTTATATAATGAGGATGATTTTTTATTTATCCTAGTTTTGTATCTGAATCCAATTCGGATTACATGTTAATTTTTTTTTTACACTGTCTAAGTTAATGCTTGACTATATTCCACCTGATGGAAAGTGGAAATGTAGTCATAGGTGGTAAGGCGCATTAACTCAGTGACCTATTCACTGTTCACTTGAAGACACCCACATTATATTCAGATGGAAATACCGACGCAGGCAAGCTGTTCCAATCCTTCGCCGTGCGAATCAGGAAAGACGAAGCAAAGCGTTTCGTTCGGACAGGTGGAATGCCCACTACGTATGGATGGATACTAACCGTACCTTGGGATGTCCGTTGGTAGAAGGGGGATGGGGGAATTACGGCCTGTAATTCCAATGCACACTCTCCAAAATGTATCCTATAGAATACTGAGAGGCCAGCAATTCTCCGCCTGTGTTTGAAGGCTTTAAAGGTTGGCGTCAACCAATTCTTGGTCGCCAATAAACCTTTTTGCTCGCCTCTCGATTGAGTCCACAATCGCTAGATGAGACGTTGCGGCACTAGCAAATATGTGACCACAGTATTCCAGACACGACCGGATCAGTGCTTTGTATAATACAAGTAGCTGTCCCGGTGTAAAGTACTGTCGGACCTTCGCAAGAATGGCAAGCTTTCCTGCAGCTGCTCTTGCTCTGGACTTAATGCACCAACCATAGTTGAGGTTCAAGGAAATCTCTAAGCCTAACAACTTGGCATTGCCCCATGCAGAGACTGCCTGATGTTTGTGATTATAAGCTTGCTTGTAAATTTAATTAATGAATCATATTGACCGTAGTTGCTTTAGTAATTTATAGTATCTTTTATGTATTCCTGCATTTTCCGTGGACTGCCCATTTAGTTTAAATGTAAAATGAAAGTTTTGCCGATTTAATTGGGTTTTATATTTCCATCAATGTTTCCGACGGCATTTCATGAGTGAGTATTTATTTCGATCGTAATTTACCCTAGTTAAATCTAATGAATTTCAATTTCAATTTTAGCTTACATATTTCAGTACAAGCTATTGATGGAATAGCTGACAAAATGGAAAGATATAGATAAATACTACAGAGTAGATAATTGAACTTACTTTCTAATTCATTTTGTAACCTTAAATTAACATAATAGAAAATGAAATAATAAATAAAAAATAATACATAGAATAATAAATGAAATAGTTAATTATTAATTTTACAGGCATTTGGAAAATATTCATGGATATTGTAATATATCTTATGAACGGTGTAGATCCGAAATCATTCTAACCCGTATCGTAACTCGATTGTGTTGTTCCACCGTGTAATTTTTATAGCTCTATTGTGATTTGGATGACCAAACATAATAACAGCAATTTCATTAACAGTTGGAGCGTTGAATCTGCATGCATGTTCTCCTAATGACACTTTCTCGGCTTTGATGATGATTTGACCGTTGTCATTTTGAGATTGTCGTAAGACTCTTTTAAAAATTTTATTCTCTTAAAAATATTATTTATTCTTTATTCTTTTAAAAATTTCTCTGCTTGTTCAATGAAATTATAAATGCTCATTAAATATTTTTTTTAAATTTCGATTTATCAGGTATTTTTAATAGTGACACCATTTCATGGAACACCTTGCCTTATATTTTGAATGTAGTTTTAAAATTACGTCTATCAGATGCTAAATCGCAAATTTTAAAATAGCTTTTTTAGTCCACCGATCGATGTGCTCAAAAAGACCATGTCGTCTGCGTAAATCAAGATAGATAAAATATGAATGTAGTTGTAAATTCTAAAATTTTCCTAATAATTGACATTTTGATTTTAAATACTATTGAGAAATCGTTTGGAAAACTATGTGAAAATTTCTTTTGATATTTTAGAATAAGATACATCAATATAGTCATTGAAACATAAAAATTAGTGTAATAATGTTTAGATCCAAAACGTACATAAACTTTTCTGGAAAGTGCTATCAAAGATGGTCGCTGGGACTTTTGTCACTTTAAAAAGCAAGTAAGATTTAAAAATAAAAATTCGCGAAATTGACGTAAAGCATTACATTTATCACAATCTATCATTCACTGAATGTTAAGAAACAGCACTAAAACATGAGTCAAGTGCTTGGTTGTAAAATTACGTGGTGTTGTTAGTCTTAAAAATTCACTTTATGTCGCCCTTGCATTGATATATTGTATTTAATTTAAAGTTTTTTATAATATTTTTTATTAACTTTCTAATCCGATAAGTATAGGTACATATTGTTACATTTTTATTTGAAAGTAGCAACACTGATGTTAACAGCTGTTTAAAATTATTTAAATATGTAATTTTTCTCATTTTTCACATCTGGTTAATTAATTATCTCATATTTAGTCTGTATTACATTTCTTAATATTTTCAGAATTGAATGTTGCCAGGTTGTTGAGGTTACTTTTAATTTCTCTAGAATGTTATTAAAAATATATATTATTTTGTAGTTCATAATTAGCGTTTAGCTTAGTTTATAAATTGTTAGTACTATACTAAATTAATAGTGTTTGAGAGTAGCTGTTTTGCGTTTGAGAAGGAGGATCTGGAGGATTTTAAATTAATATCAATAAGTATAATAATATTGATGTATTGTACTTCTTGTACTTGTTTGTTCTCAAACACAATCAGTGTAATATTTTTAAATTAACCAATTAATTATCTATTTTGATCGATATTTTTAATTTATGCAGTTCGGGTTTGAAGCATTTTGTACATAGCAACACAGACTGACTATCTTGAATTCAAAATCGTGATCTGCCGAGTCTTTTCTATCGGCCGCACTTCTCATTTTAGAATTAACCGAATTCGCAATTAGTATTCTTTTTGTACTGCACGGCTGACTAATGTAACTATAATATTAAATGAGCACTGCAATTAAACAAATTAATAATAATTATAAGGATCACTTAGGTACAAATTTATATTGATTTAAAATCCTCCAGATTGTAATTCTCCAAAAACACCAAATTGTTTCTGAAGTTTTCTGTTTTTACAACAAATGTTGAGGAAAAATGCTTCACACGGAAACTTGTCAATTCCACCGTAAATCGATGTCTCCTGCTGAATTTCTTGTTGTTCAAACTCCCTTCGGTTTGAAATATTTCCAGTAAAATACTGGTTTCCAGTAAAGTACATAGACTGGTCTCCTGGCGGTAATGTTCTAATCTCTGGACTTTCGCCATAGCAATGGTCGTTTCACCTGCAAGCCTCCTAACTCATCTCTTAATAAATCTCAACATCTACAGTACAATTTCAGAAATAAAATCAGAACCGCTGGCCTTGTTCACCCCTAGAATGTGTTAAGTAATGCCCACCTTTCTTATCTTTCTTTTCTTTTCTTTGGCGAATTTGAATTTCCCGCATAACCGACAGGAAAAACCTTTAGATGTGGGGTTATCATAAGATCACGATATTATTTATTACTATTATTATCATTATCTCATTCATTATTAGTTTCATTATCTTATCCTAAAACCTTTCCTAAAGAGGTTTCATTAGAAGAACAAGTTTCTTTTGTCCCTCATCAACGTTTTTCCAAAAGAAGTCTGTCTGGTTGAAATATACTGCGTCCCCAGTACTGTCATGTGCATAACAGTGAATGTTGAGAATATCAAACATAGCAATGATATGCAGAAGGAACAGTTTAGGGGTTGGCACCTAGCCTTTTAGAGCACTGGCGTTCACAAGCTTGTGGCCTCAACAAATATAGTCTAGACCGACTTTCATTCTTCAATAAGAAATTTGGTATTCAACTTGGATAAACTATTGGGCCAGTAGGCAAGGTGCTTCAAGAGAAACGCTAATTGAGACTAATTGCCAGGATTTCCAGCACTACGATAGAAAAAATTCATGGAATTTTAGCTTCTTTGCCAATGTAAATTTAACGCGTTTACGTGCTTTGTGTGCATGATTGCAACGGTCAAAATTACGTGTTTTGAGCTTGTCCATTTCCAAAAAATGTGGACACGGTTTTATTTATTAATTAATTTATTCTTTATTGTTTAAAAAAATTAAACTATATTTGAAGATGATGTTACAAAGCATTCTCTCCCAGTCAACCCGAAAACGACAACATGAAGAGAAGTTGAAGAATAAGGTGGTTAAACTATACCTATCACTAAAATTTATAACTACACTTACAATGTTCAGCGCAACATAAGCTCATTACTATTTATAACATCGACACATACATACCTATAAATATTTAAATACATAATATATTTACTAACATATTTGATACATATTAAAAATATATTTTAATAAGACACCAAATATATACAACTTCCATAAGTAAATATCATAAATATGTTATTAACTCCGGATACGTCTAATATATTATGGAAAGCTGTTCAGGACTTTATTTGCTTGGACTGTGAAAGAGTGGAAATCGGAAAGTTGAGGAGATATCAAAAGTTGAAGATTATATAAAGAGTGAAAATTTAAGTATTTGTAGTTAAAATTTATATTTTAAATACTGGGGAGAAAGTGGATCGTTAAGGGTAGAAAACAATGGATGTTTTAATCAATCGCGATAAATTATTTACTGTTGCAAAGTGCTAAACAGTTCTCCCCGCGTAGTCAGTAGCACGTGACCCCAATCAATCGCTATGATTCGCAATGAAGTCTTTCAGGCCTATGATTTTAGCGGCGGGAAAACAATAATAATATACCGTCATTTGCCACCTGAACATAGTTCATGATGCGTTACGTCTCTTCATTCTCACTATGGGGCCTATAGTATCATATTACTAGGAAGGAAACTACTACTTCTAGGAAGGAAATATATTTTCTAAGAATCGCAAATACCCCGGTGTGAGGTGAAAAGTGATGTAGGGTATAAACCTGTAGCGTACAGACTTTAAATTGATGTGCAGTCCACTAGTATTATAAAAGTCCACACCTAAATTGAAGCAGAGTTTCGGGGAGAGTACGCCTTGTACATCTTTGGCAGTTATCTGCAGACAGTGTAGTGTAGATTTTCCCTTTCTCATTGTTAACTTTTTCACGGTAAAATTTTTTCTTTTGAAATAAATGAATTAAAATATTTCGAAATTCCAATGTACATTTACTTTTCCAATAAAATAATATTCATTATAATATTTAATATTTATTAATTGTACAATGGCGATTCATATTTGGTGAATTCAATACGTTATTGAAAAGGGAATGTTGGTAAAATGTAAGAGCATGATGGCATTGTGATTCCACTATTCGCTCAATATTATTATACATATTTTATTAAATGTTTGAGAAATTAAAATGTCCAAATAGTATTAATTATTAAGAGGATAATTACGCGACCATTGTTTCTTTTTTCATTATACAAAAACTTATCGTATTAAGTTTTTAAAAAAAATAGGGATTCATTGATTGATTATTGAACAAGGTCTTAAAATGTATATTCTATAATATAACTACGATAATGTTTTCTAAGATTAACCGAGTACTACACATTTCAATAATACTATTTTACGGTTATATAAGTAAAATAGAGTAAAATCAAGAGTATATTATGTACAGTGGCAACACGACTTGCTAGTAAGTCTCATTTCCTAGCGCTGTTCCCAAACAACTCATGAATAAGGAACTCGAATGGTTTGGAAACTAGTCGGGCAAATCCCGATATAATTAACGTGAGTACAGTATTCACATTGCTATAGATGGATATATACACAAGGGATTTTTGCACGCAATCGGGACAAACCTTATGTTATTAATGATTTCTAAGATTTACACGAGTACTACACATTTCAATAAAACTATTTTACGGATATATCTCGCGTTTATTTTTACATATTTTTTAATATAACCTGACGTTTCGAATGCTTTGCAGCAAATTTGTTCGCGGTAAGACGAGATGATGGTGTCTGTCAGTCAGTCAGTTTATTTGTCTACTACTTCCAACGGTTCCTGAGTTTACGGGCATAGAGATCCTGAATTCAAATTTAAAAAATGTATAAATAAACGCGAGTTATATCCGTAAAATAGTCTTATGTTATTAGTTATTTATTTACCAGTGAGGAATTTATATTCATAAGGTATTTGCAATACAACATTATGTAAAGTCTTAGCCTTAGATGGTGAAGTAAAGACTCTCAATTCTTTCTACTCAAGGCTGAGAAACAATAAGCAGTATGTAACATTATTTATTATTTAATTAGGTACATATTTTTTATATACTTATTTTTAGGAACTGTGTATAATTTAGATTAAAAAACTATTCAAAATGATAACGATATTACACAGATCTCAAATATTTAAATACAAAACCTCTTGTTCTAAGTTTTTGAATATTTGAGATGAAACAAAGTTCTATAAAACTTAATTAACCTACTAACAGATCGAATCCTTAATTGCAAATTTTTAATTTGTAACAAAAACCTGTATTTACTTAAAAACCTTCTTAATTACTAACATTTGAACCATTGGCTATATCAACAATCTGACTAGGTTTAGGTTTCTATGTATGATGCGACTTCTTAGGGAATTCAATAGTTTTGTCACTTTCTATCCCCTATTCGGAGAGTTAATTTCTTGTTGCTTACAATATAACTTTCCTCTATTTTATTCATCTTAATTTTCTGTTAGCTGCATATAGATGTTTTTATAAATCAAGTAGAATCGTTTTAAAAATGACAATTTAGAATAATTACGATATTGATGGTGTGATATGTGATCACACCATCAATCACACTTGAAGAGTTGTAAAGAGTTTTGGTATGGTATCTATTAAACTCATTAAACTCAAAAAAGTCAGACTAACAGAGATGTCGGGTTGTGTAAAGACGATTATATACATTAAACTTTCAATCAATTATTGATAGGGATTTTTGTTGCTTAATAACAGGAAAAGATGTCTCTTCATAGTCAATACCAGGTCTCTTTGTAACCTTTAGTCTAAAATAACAATTTAATATCAAACTCCCCACAAATATATATTTAAAACAATTAAATACGAAAACGACTCGGTTACGTTTTGGCCAAAAGTTAAAACAAAATAAAATTGTCATGATATATAGGTACATCTTACAGTCTGTTATTTAAAAGGATGGAAGATTGGTGTGGTGGTTAGTGGTTATGGCCCTTCCTGCTGAGCCAAATGTCGTAGGTTCGATTCTCACATGGAACAGTTGTTTGTGTGATCCACGTAACGCTCTTTTGCGTCTGGGTGTTATTTTGTGTCCATTATTTTTATGTTTGTAAGACACCGCACGATACAGAAAATATTTCTCTACTGCGTTAGTTCTTTTTTTTTAATATAAAAATTGGTGAATATATAAAACTAAATATAAACATTAAGTCAGTAAAATTATGGCGTTGTCGATTCTGGTGGTCGTGAGGTACTGGGCCGAGTGTAGAGATACAGGAGCAACTTTATATACAAAATTAGACTATACAAACGTATAACAAAAATCTATTGAAGAGAGACCAAACGAAAACACGGGCACGTATTTTATATCACGTAGTGATATAAAGTAATATTTATTTTCTTTATAATTATATTATTGTCTATATTTTGTATTTACTTTAATTCGGTTGGTCATGTATATAAAACATTGCCGTACAAATAAGTCATTATAATAATATATTTTCTCAAAATGTTTGGTACCCCTGTTTCTTGTGATTTAAATTTAATTAATTGACGATTCAAAAGTACGTGTAAATGCCTCTTTGAATAAAGATATTTTGAAGTTGAATTTGAATTCGAAACTAATATCGCAAGTGTTCGAATCAAAGTTGACCTCTAATTTTTACAATGTATCACTAACAAGCTGTAAGATACTTATTATTATTTATACTTACAATAGCTTTATTGATATAACATAAAACCAGATATAATATTATTTATGATGTTATTATTGTCGTTTAATAGTTCAAGATACCAAGACTAATACTCCGAATTTATTACACGCCAAATAATGTCTAACAATCATTTATAGACAAAATTAATCAACCGCGAAAACTTGAACTTGTAATAACTGTGACCATCCCCAAGGGCCAAGAAATCCTCTTACGTTAATGGTCTTATTGAAAATTTATTTTGGCCAAGAAAACGCATGTTTTTCTATGATATGATTTTTAGAAGTTTTAAGAGGTTTCGGGCAGTTTCTAGATATAATATTTATACAAAACTAATGACCTAAAACAAAATAAGAAAATGTGTGGCTGTATTTCTATGAATCTCGTTATATTATATTTGATACAATACTTGCAATAGTATTATTACTAAATTTATTAATATCTACTCGAAATCCATTTCAAATGATAATTATAGTATTCAGATATGAAATTACATACATATGTTATGTTGTCGGTAGTTATATCACATATTCCGAAAATTATAAATTGTGTTTGAATATTTATAGAGTATTTATAAAATAGAGTAAACAATTCAATAAAAATAATCGAATAGTGTGATATTGACTGAAAAATAACTACAACCACGAATGTGATCCTTTTTAAAGCTTTCCATAACTAAAAATATTTCATACATAAAAAACAACCAAAACAATATTATTATATATATCACTTACATTGAGACATGTAATTTAATATTTTCCATATTATATTCATATTATGTGTGAGCATTTTCATAATTGAATTTATTCTATTCATATGTTATTTGTATGCTTTATTCTCTTGAGACTCGAAGGCGTCTTGAAATAGTTCTAAGAAAAATGTTATCACAAAAAACATAAGAAAAAACAAGTATATTTTAAAAAGAACTTTTAGAATTTCAAGTTATCTTAAAAAAATATTATAATTTATTATATAAAGGAATATTATTAACTTCTCTTATTAAACAAACTTTATTTAATTCGAAAGGCATTTATTTTTTGTACTTTCTTTCAAATTAGTTGTTAAACAACTGAAATAATTAACTAAGGCAATCATTAAAGTTTCACAATAAGCAAAAACAACATGCAATATAATAATAACTGATGCGAAACTACTAATATAATATTTATGTTAAAATACAATGATAAAAAAATATCATTAAAAATATAAGATTTAAATAAAATATTATGATATAAAATTATTATATATTTACATGATGTGAAACAAAAAAATGCTTAAGCTTTATTTTCAGGAAATAAAACTTTTTTAATTCAAACATTTTACTATCTAGAATCTAAAAAATAAAGACTTTTACTAAAACAAAAACTTTTTAAAGTATGTTTTATAATTTAGGTTAATGTAAGTCAAAGTACTTTTATTTCATTAATTAACTAACGCTATAAATGCTTCCTTTCAACAATTGTTATTTTATGTGCATTGAGAAAACAACAGCAGATTAACAATTATATTATATGTTTACAACATATCTACATATATAATATAATTATAAATAACCGCTGTCTATGCATTGAACATATTTAAAAACTTTTAGTAAGTAATCATACATAACAATATCATCATATAGATAACAATTTTTGTTAACATTTTGTCTGTGTCTGTCTGTATAAAAGTTTGTGTATCATCACACAAAATCCAAGCGATGAATTTTTATGAAATTTGGTATGGTGATGACTAAATGTCCTGTTTGACATTGAAATAACTTTTAGTGCAAGACAATATTCAATTGTTACGGAAAAATACACAAAACCCTTACGATCACTTAATTCTATTAAATATTTTAAATGTAAATGCATTGTGAACATTAGATTAAAAGTACCACAGAAAAAATACATAACCTGCGTACGTACTATAAATTTGTTTTGATGTCCAAAACAACATGGCGCTACAGGGTTAAAACTGTGTTTTTCGAAACTATATATATAATAATAAGTAAATGACTTCACCCGAACTTTGCTTAAGTAATTTGAAATTCGAACGAAAAGAAGAAATTACTACAAAGTAAAAGTAAATAAATTACTACAAATTCGTAAGTTACTAAAACGCTTAGTTTATGGCTACAATTTTTTTTGTGACGGTTTTGCCTTCACTAAGCTCTCCCGTAGGAATGAAATGTGAAGTTGTTTGTAAAAAACAATACTGTGAATAGAATAATGTAATGGTTAAAAAATATTCGTACTAATGATGATAAAAGAGTTAGGGCTTGGACGTGTTGCTGGAAGTTTCTTGCAGATTCTTCTTTCAGCGCTAATACTTACAAAGTCCACACTTTAGCATTGTGACTTTCAATTAAAAGTTTAAACAGTTTCTATTTTGAAATAAATTATTTTGAGTTTGAGTAAGTGAGTCTTGTAGAGTTGATTTCAAAATTCATTGAAGTTAGTAGAAACTCCGCCTTTTGAGTTTTGGAAGGTTGCACAATATAGAATGTTTTACAAACAAAAACTATTTTGTCCATTTTTCACCGGTGTTCAATTAATAATCCACGCGAACGACGTCGCCGTCACAGCTAGGACAAACATAAAGCCAATAACAGTTTTCTTCTGCTTTATGTAATACTTAACTATACAATAATGGACGTTTATCGAGCTGTTAAGCGATAGTGGATAAAAATGGCAAACATAAACGAAAGACTAAACACTAATAATGTTAAACAAACAAAAGAAAATAAAAACCTTTTGATATCTAAACGTAATACATTCATAAGTATGAGTATGTGCTTGTGTGTATTGTGTGTGTGTGTGTCTGTATGGTGAGTGTGTGTGTGTTTGTAGTTCTATATCTACTGTCATGAGTGACAGGATTGAAATTTGAGAGCCTGCTTTTTGAGAGTAGTTATGGAAAAGTGTAATAAATTTAAAGATAATTCTTCCAACTAATATTTTCCTTACCGCAGTAATGTGAACAATGATTCAATACAACTTTTTTGTTCCAGGAAACTTTAAAAAACTAAGTTGTCTAATAATAATGTTCTCAATAACTATTTTAAATGTATATATATACATCGCTACTTTACAACAAAGCTTATAACTTTTATAATAAAACAAACATCTACCTCTTTAATACGGGTTGAGACAGGTTACTTAATACTGGGATTAAATTGCCCAAGCAGACCTTATAGCGGCAAACCTAAGCCATCGTCTATTTTGGGTCAATGCGGACCTTAATTATCTTTTGGTCTAGAACTGTTTATCCCCTTGACAGAAATGTGTTTCACTGTTTATATAAATATGAATTCTCAACAATAACCATATTGTTAATTATTTATTTATTTATATATTTATTTATTTTCTTTGGTAATCCAACAGTGTTACAAAATTATAAATCTAAACAATATTTGCTTATGACTAAGACCAACAACGATTACACTATTATGATTTACATAATAAAAAATTAAAAAGTTAACATACTTCTTTTGAATATACATAAATTAGTTTAAAAAAAAAAGTGTTTAATATGTCTGTGCGTTTGTGTTTGTGTGTATATATGTGTGTGTGTGTGTGTGTGTCTATGTATGTGTGTGTGTGTGTTTTTGTTGTACGTACTATAATGTGTATAATGAAATATACAAGTATCATATAAAATATATTAGTATTATGTAGGAATTTTTAAGTGTCTATTCTTTTTATTGCATTTTTAAAAGCTACTTTGTTCATATTAAAAATTATAAATGTGGAACATTATTGAATTAATTTTTTTTTTAGTTAATTTATTCTATTTCCTGAATTGCATTAAGTTTCCTAACCAACATTTTATAGCTATTAAAATTAATGGATGATAGTATAAGGAAATATTATAATTAAACTCTCTGTCATTCAAGTAAAATATCATTAATATTATACTCAATATGTTTATGTATTCAGGTTCCATTAAACGTTATCTCCATAATATTTAATATTTTATATTACTTTATATTACATATTATCTATCGTTTCTGACTGAATAATTTTTATAAATTTGTAAGAGGGAGAAATTATTTCCATATCTGATTTGAGGATTGTCCGAAACAAACTTCAAAGATAAATGTACGTTAAAAGTAAAACCGTTATTTGTTAAAAGCGTTTTAAAAAAAGTAAGAAGGGCTCCAAAAAAAATTAAATTATTTGTTTTCGGAAACGGCTTAAGAAGTTGTTACCTATAGTTTAAATACATTAAAGAAATTGGCACCAACTTCCTAAACAGTTTTCCACATCAAATTATTTTACTGTGTGTGACTTTTTTTTCTTATTTTAGCGGTTCTATGCTATTCTATTATAAAATGAACAAACAATGCATACACAAGAAATTGTCGCAATTGTGAGACATCTCCTGTTATTTTTTAAGAGCTCTTTTTCTGTTCCACCACTCATAATCAGATATTCACCGATTTAAAATGAGATCACAGGGACAGCCCCAGCTGTTAAATATAAAAATTGTCATCACCGGTTTACCCATTCAAAATGGTGCCAAAAATAAAAAAAAAAAACAATTAAATTGACGACTGCCTTTTTTGATTTTGGTTAAAAACTAGTTTTGTAAGATTACAAGGCCTCAATTTAACCATACTTTTTTACAAATAAAACCTAGTTGATAACCATACAGAAATAAAATGGCTATATATTTATATTCCTTCACTACAGTTCCGTTATACATAATTATGATAAAATTTAAATCTGAAGTTTTATATCTATAAAATATTTACTATAGCTATATTTACTATATTTAGCTTCATTAAAGATTTAATTATGTTAATATTCCCAGTGATAAGGAAAAATTCTTTTTATTTCCATTATATCTTGCCTTCCTTAATGATCGAATGAGCGTAAATCTAATCTACACGTTCTTCTTTTTAATATTGCTTATTATTTCAATTGATAAAGTAAAAATAGACTTGTGACTTTTATGGCCAGTGTAAATATTTTAAGTATTAATGGATATAATAATATATATTTTTAATAGTATTTTCTTAGATTTTCACGAGTACACATTTCAAATAATTTGTCAGTTAATTAGTCAACTGACTTACTGACTGACACATCTCGTCTACCCGTGAACAAGATTGCTGTAAAGCATTGGAAACGTCGGGTTAAAATAACAATATAACCAAATTATACGCGAGTCTTAATCCGTAAAAAGTAGTTTTATTTGATATATTTTTAATTAATACCCAGTCTAATATCCGCGATTGGTGAATTTATTGAATGATCGTGTTTTTATCGTTTTTAAATAACTATCATTTAATCAAAAAGTATTTCATTTTATTGCCTTATAGTTTATATTTAAAAAAGTTTCTTATAAATTCAAATCACAGGGATAATAATTTATTACCAGTTTGATCAATTAGGAATTTGTGTTTATAATATATATACTCGCGTGGCCGATCTTATGGCGTTTTCTAACTTTTTTACAATGTTAGTGAACAATGACTTCATTTATTATGTAAAAGATACTGAAGGTGAATACACTTACTCTTACTTAGTTTCTTATCAAATTTTAATTCCATAAAAAGTTCTTCTATTTTACTAATCTAATATACACTATATCCACCCTGCAAGTCCTTTCAAAGTAGAAGGAAAATAATATTAGATGTCCGAATGATAGTTTTGTAGCTAACATAAATTTATATTTAAAATAATAATTAGTAGATATTTTTTAATTAATATTCCCATTCACCCAACGAAATAAATACTGTACATTTATTTCTCAGTATATCGCACTTAACTCACCCGAGGCAAGATTGATCTTGATAAATGAACCGATCGCTTCAATTACGTCCAATTCTTATCTAAGCTATTTAAAAGGAAAATGTAAAACTGAATATATTTACCTTTAGTAAGTTTTCTCATTTATTCATCATCAGTCATCATGATATTTTAAGATTATAATGTGTGTCGTTTTACTTAAAAACACGACATAATCGTATTCGTAAATTCTGAGTGGATAAGCTCAATATTATTAATATGATGTTTTCTAAGATTTACACGAGTACTATACATTTCAATAAAATTAATGTTTTGGATATAACTCGCGTTTATTTTTACATTTTAATCCGACGTTTCGAATATACGACACCATCATCTCGTTTGCTGCAAAGCATTCCAGACGTCGGGTTAAAATGTAAAAATAAACGCGAGTTATATCCGAAAAATAGTTTTATTGAAATTAATTATACATATTTCATTATTTAAATTAGCTGTAATTTTTAAATATACCTAATAGGTGTTAATGTGTATTAACTGTATAGAGTTAATACTATAAATAGTTTCGTAATAATAAATCATGATGTTTTTGACTAATAACATATAAAATAATAAGAATCAATTTGTGAGACCAGGCAAAATTAACAAAGTACATTTTAAGTTTACCTAGGGTGGAGGCTAACCTCCACCCTAGGTAAACTTAAAAACCTGTGTTGTGAAAGTTAGTCTTCATCGTCTAGAAAAAGTTACAATTGATTAACTATCTATCTTACTATATTGATTAAATATATTACATTCACAAATAATACATAAGGACTATTTAAATGTCAACATCATACAACCAATGTAAGTTACTAAGCTATACAGCTATACAACAATATTATATAAGTAAAATTTAAGTAAAATTGATATATATATTTTAAGTCGTGACAAAAGCAAAAATACTAAATATTTGTTCAAAATGTTCCCCTACAATGTCTTTATCAATTTCTGTCACCAACAGCCCCTAAAGACTTGGGGCAATAATAATATTGATTGATCGCCAACCGCTCCTCCTCATATATTATCTTGTTACAATGAAAGACGTCATAGAAGATCAAAAGAAATACTGTAGTAGGTACAAAATTATTAAGTACTTTGGATTTTTTTTAATGATAACGTTTTTTTTCTGAGTATATTATAATATATTTTTTTTTTATATTGGTATAATTGCCTATTATCTATTATATTTTACATAATATTTGGTATAACAAATTGTAATGTAGAAACATTTAGAGAAAAACTATCTATTATTTACTTGATACTGGTGTTGTTTTTAATAATATATGTTATTAAAACATAAAAACATCACAACCTTGAAGGAATAATAGAAGTTTCTTTTATGGTAAGTTTATACATTTTCCAAGGCCACACTCGGCAATTGTTCAAGGAATGTTGGAAAAAATTGTGAGTAGAAGCTATTAGAATTGTGGGAAAATTTCTTTATTTGCTCAGCCATCACAAAATCTCCCAAAAAGGTATTACGGTTTGTCCCTTTTTTATTTTTACCTAATATTTCATATTATTTTCATTCATATTTCGGGTAGCATGATATAATATAATATAATAGATAGAAATGTGTAATTTAATTCTTAAATAATAGGAAAATATAGTGACTATTTTTTAATAGAAAGTAAGTTTTATAATAAGCTTTGGTTTTTAAATAAAAAAATATGTAGAATGTATTAGCATGTGTATTTTCTATTTCAATCAAACTAGAAAATAAAGGATTGAAATAATTTTCCTTAAGAGGAATATTTCCAAACACCGTTCAGTAACCGAAGACTCACCCGTTAGGAGAGCACTTAAAAGAAGTCGAGTATTAAATTACGAAAGGAAAACTTAATTGTAGTTTCACCATCAGCACGTCGAGGAAGTAATGACTAAATAAAGTCAAGGTATAAAATATAAGGCATATACATAATATTTAGTATTTGGACTTTAAAATCTCTTAAATAATTCAAACATTCTTTACATTTATTTCGTTTTAACTTTGATATCGGTATTTAGATGGACCGAAGTTTATATCTGTATCTTATACAACTTTAGTGTAGTATATATATTTTTTTTTTTGCAAGGTAAATTTGATAGTTATATTATATATATTAGTTCGTTTGCACGGGGTTTAAATTATTTTAAACCTAATGCAAATTCCATGGGCGATAATAAATCCAAATTTACAGGCTCTGTTAAATGATTACGACACAAGATGAACGCCGATAGGATCTAGATTAAACTATTAAGTAAATCAAGAAAATGACACGATAGGCTTTGTGCTTTAATAAGATAGAAATTAAAATTGTAAAAAGTTTACGAGTTTTATAAAGAGTTTAACAACCGTAAAATATTTATTTTCAAAGATATTTATTACCTATATTCCTTATACTTAAAAGTTATAGCGAGAATATTGTCATCACGTCTTTAATTAAATTAATATTACTGTCTTCGTTAAAATAAATGTTAAATTTCTTGCTCTAAATTTAATGTGAAATAAATAAGAAACTTTTAAAAGAACATTTTTAAAGAATACTACGCTGTCACGAGTACAGATCAATTATTTATTTTTATACCGATTGGCGGACATTAACAAGTAAAAGTAACGTAATTTGACATGTTATTGTATATGATAGTGTTCTCTTTCCTATTATTAGATAATACAAATAATGTATCTAGTAATAAAATTGATAATTTTATAAAACGGTGCCCTAACCAACGTGGTTAAAAGGCAAGTGACGTTATATAATTGTCTATTTTTTACATAATTGGAAATAAAAAATTTAAAGTTAAGAAAAAATAAAACCTAATCGTAGAAACATAAAGAAATAAATTATTTTACAATTAATCGTTTACAAAGTAATTACTTGCGTAAATACTTTCTAAAATTTCTCTTCATATCATGGTGCCTTCTTCTGTTAGCGGATTATTTCAGTGGATATGGGTACAGTTCTTGTGTCAGTAGACTGCTACTTTATTCCTGTTGTATTTTTGGTTGCTGTTGTTATATTTATTATAAATAGTTCATGCGGTAGAGTGCAACTGGTCTCTTAAATATATATATATATTTTAATTCGTTTATAACTTTCACTAGACTAATTATCACGACTCATTACTAGTATACCATATTTACTAATTTGGTACTATTTATATAAACAAAATTGATACCAATTTATAATATATATATATATATTGTAAAGTTTATTATTGTTTAGTACTTTACGATTGACACTACTTCCCTGATTGCGCCATTAATGTAGGGATGTCTCGAATACCTGGTTCTTAATATAAAAAAACCGCTTGCGTGTCTTGGCTGAAAGACTTATCAGTTTTAAGTTATGGAAAACACATCAATTGGTACAAAAATAAAGTTAATTGCATAGTCAGGACATATTCTTACAAAACTGAAAACCTTTTTATATATATTTAGAACAAATAAATAAAAAGATCATTTAAAAAAGAATAATTCGCTCTTTACGATATTCTTATGTCATATGCTCAACTACACACGAAAAAGCTTTTTCTAAGTTGCCTTCAGCAAAAATAAACTCGTCCGATTGAGTTTATTTGTAGCTCTAACAATTTTAAACTAAACTATACTGTATATAAAATTAAGGTACCTTCATTTTCACTATTTTTGCCTATTTGTTTTTATTATATTCATTTTTAAATCTCCGTTTGTCATTAAACTGTTTAAAAAAATATGTCAAAGCAAAAATATATTGATACGTCATTTTGTTACTTAAAAAATTTGAACCTTACATACTCGTATCTTAATTTGTAATCAAATTATCAATGGCTAACAGATATCTTAAACCATAAGCCTGCTTACTAATTTTTGCTATTTAAATTACCATTTAGGAATGAAGCTTGCCAAGAATTACTTTAAGTGAATAATAGATTCCAGAAATCTGCAGAGGTTAGGTAGTAAATAACAAAAATACGTACTATACAAATAGCAAGTTAGTTTCATACAATAGCAAGTAAAATTTAACTCCCATAAAGAATTATATAAGGAATTTAAATAGCTGAAATGGAAGTTTGCCAATCTCGACCATATGCAACGGGTTAGTTTTCTCATTTTCAATTAATTTTTTGTATGCATATAGATATTTTATTCTTAACCAAGACTATATTTGTGAACTATTTTTAAATTATTATAATCTATTTTCTATTCCTTAAATCGTTAAAGTTTGAATTCAAAATTGAAATAAGTAATTTGTAGTTTATTGCTTTTAATAATTCATATCTACCGATTCACTTTTCTTTCTTATTTTATATAATGTAATATTTTTTAGACTATTTATTAAACCACCACAATGTAAAAACTTTGTATGTGTAAAGAAAATGTAACGTTCACAATTATCTAGTCGGGAAGAAAATTATAGACTGTCTTCTGCAATTACCAGTTCATGCTGCAGTACTGCGCTTTGAATGCCCAAAGACGTAATGACTCTCTATAAGTTAATTTCCCCATGTGCTATAATTGTAAGAAGTTATATCTTCATGCAAAATGTTATAATGTTTTCTACAGTTATCCGAGCACAATTATCTGTCATATAATTTTTTGTTTATGTAAAAAATATTTTCCTTAATTAAATATTAATAATATGTTTGCATATTTAATGATAAATGCCATCTAACATTTTTAAATCTATTCTATATTTATAGTCAGTTATCTCGGTATCACACAGACCTTAAAATAGTTTTTAACTCCCGTCAAAAGAAACCTATTTAGATTACATTACTTATTGTATTTTCAATTCCTTTATTTTCAATATCTAATTTTCCGTGTATTTTAATATATATAACTTATGAGTTAAACATAATAATATATAACTTATGAGTTAAACATTTTATGATGGTACAATGGCCCTTTTAATGATTTTGCAATTAGACGTTTTTCATTATCTAATAAACGCTGTTTGCTGCTGGTGCTGTTGTATTTTCGTCTTAAGTCTTTCGTCTATTGAATTTTAACATGGATTTCCAAATACAAGTTCCTCGTAAATTTTTAAGATAAAATATTATAGATGAGGGCAAATCTAATCTTCAGTCTTAAAACGAAAAGGAAATTTATGTTGCTTCAATTGAAGGGGACTGATTTGGTAATTGGTACTGACTGTACAGTTGTCCTCCTCTTTTTTTTTGTATATCGAATTGATAGTTATATCAAGTACGTACTTGTATCAAAATATTTTTGTAAAACAGTTTTCACTGCTATTGTCTAATTCATTTTTACGTTGAATTGCTGTATTTTATAAAATTGATTGGTAACGTTCAAAACTTTTATTCTTATATATTTATATTTAGTTTACAAAAAATCTGTTTTCCAAAGAATAAAAAAAAAGTTTGAGCTATTGACGTTATACATTTCATTTATCATCATCCATCATTCATTGAACGTAGCGCTTGAAGTAAGTACTTATCTGTGTTATAAAATAACGGGGCCATATTTAAGATTTAATAATTTAATAAAAATGCTAAAAACTTTATAGATGATGTGTATTTACATTATCATATTATATTTATTTTTCATTTTGTCTATTGAAAAAAGTCCTTATATCGCTAAACACTGTTTTCGATAGTAATTAAATAATTAATAAATAGCTCATCGAAGCTTTTCATTAATTATTGATATAAGATGGGAAAACTGACAACAATAATACTGGTGACTATGACATTTCACTTAGTCTTATTTCGTCCATTAACTAATCTGGTTTCGAAGTTAGCTCACCGGACCTAAGCAGCGAATTATACAGCCTAACAAAATCTCTTCATCTTGGTGTAACGTCCCGGCTGGGGTTCCTCAGAATAACATGATATCTCCTTTATTATTCACATTATATTTTTTTTAGTAATACTAAGATGTGGAATGAACTTCCTTCGGCAGTTTTTCCAGATCGATACGACATGGGAACCTTAAAAAAAGGCGTATACTCTTACCTCCAAAGCCGGCAACGCTCTTGTGTGTCTTCGTATGTTGCAAGAGTTCGTGGGCGGCGGTGATCACATTACACCTGTGACACCCGCACACTCGTTTGGCCTCTTTTTTGTCATTATATAATAATCGATTATTAACAATTATTCATTATTTATGGTATTAGAACAGTCACATAAAACATATTGTTGCATTGCTTTTAAGTATCGTTTACTTCCCAATGCCGTTTACTTAACTAACTTTAATTTTGATCTCATTTATGATCAAGGGTATGCTTTTCTGTGTTAATTTTCTTGTTGTATAGGCGCAATGATATCAAAGACTTTATACATAAAAGGGCTACCTTAGGTCTTTCATGACCCTAGATCTCCTCCAGGCGTATTCAGTACGTCGAGCAACTTTTTTATATAAGCCTTTACAAGAACTACAAAATAGTGATTGGCATAAAGGTTGTGTTAAATTTGTTTTTTAAAGATTTTTGTGTATATAATAAGTTTTATAAAATTTGGAGATTTTATTTAAATTATAGATATTTAAAAATAAAAGCAAATTAATTTATATGCAAAAATACAATAAATTGCAAAGATTATTTTTATAGCGACTGAAAAAGTACATTCAAACTTCAGGTGTAAACTATCCAAGTTACAGGTACGTACTCATCGTCGTAAGTCAAGGTAATAGAAGAGAAAACTTTGTCAAATATATGTCCATGTAGAACGGCCAGGATCAAAAGTTTATAACATGGTAAGTTATTCCACAAATCAAGTATTTATTTGAATATAATTTCTATGTAATCATATGTTCTGTTAGGAAGCTTGATTATTATTTAACTGAAGATAATTTAAACCACTTTTCACTTTTTACTTTTTTTTGTATACGCAAAATTATGTTTAATTTTACGTTTTACTGCATAAGCACAATACAAAATAGCCAGAAAAAATGGTTTAATATCTTTAAATATATCTAGCCTTTCAAATAATTTGTATAAATATATCAAATAAATTTAGTTTTTACCCTTTCAATAAAACTATTTTTCGGCTATAACGGTGTCTGACAACACCATCTCGTCTTACCGCGAACATGTTTACTGCAAAGTATTCGAAATATCGGTTTAAATTAAAAAATGTAAAATAAACGCGAGTTATATAAGTAAAAAAGTTTTATTGAAATGTGTAGTACTCGTGTAAATCTAAGAAAATATTAGTTTTGCTGTATTTTCCATTTTACTGTTTTTTCTTCTATGACTTTACTGATAATGGATACTCCATAGCATGTTGTTTTTGTTGCACTTTTTTAAATAAATAAATAAATATATAAACAAAAAATACTAAAAAATATTATAATCAACTTTTATAACGCCAACAACAATATGTACCCAGAGAAGACTTCAAAAAGTCCATTCAACACTAAATTCTTGACTTATATTACAAAGCGGGTCACTTGATCTGTCAAAGTCTCTTGCCTATTCATCGTGTGATAAATAATTTTGCTATATGAAAGCGGATGACAACAACATTTTATAAAGATGACGGTCGTATACTTTTTTTTCAATGTTCTTTATATATTATATATACGGTATATATAATAAATATATATATATATTATAATATATATACCGTATATATATAGATTAGACTATAAAACTAAAGAACTCTATTTAGGTTAAGACCAGAAGCAGGGTTATAGATAATATCAGATAAATTTATTTGAATTCATTAATCATTAAACATTTTCTATATTTTCGCTTATTATGTTTTTGACATCACAAATTATTTAGATTTTTCATCAATAATAATTAAATTATTACGATGTTTTAAAGAAACCATTTAATTCTTTCCTAACATACGAAAATTATAATCAACAAAATAGCCGTTCTTCTTCGCGTGCAGATTAAGAGCTTTGGTGATATCTTTTATTTTATCGAAAACTTGTATTAGTGTAAGATTAGTGATGGTCCGCTTTGTCTCTCGGGGCATTACTTTATATTGATCCTTTTGACGCAACGCCTTTTTAATGTATTGTGGCATATCTGAAAAGACAGCTGTAATGATAATGATAATAAAATAAATAAATAATAAATATGGAATTTAATGAAGTGGCTATAAACAATTAAAGAATAAAAACAAAGTTAAATTAAACGATCCACTCTTCATAACAATAATTTATATCTTTTTGTTTAAAATAAGAACAGCTAACATCAATAAAGTTACGAAAGAAAGGTTGAAGACAGTTTGTATATTTTATAAAATTAGAAAGTAATTTAACGATAATATTACATTAATTATTAACTTAGCATTTAAAAAATAACCAAACTTTTTAGGGATTAAATTAAATTTAAAAAATGTTAGTCACAACAATTTAGTTAGGAAATTATGTTTTTGATATTATATATAAATATTATTTATTATACCGTCTAATTGACAAAAATTAATATTAACCAAATAAATATGTTAAAGCTATTAATAACCAATAAATATGTAAATCTAAACATATTTATCAACGTGTCTGCTTTTTTTTCTGGATAGAGTACCCTCCTAATCAGCCGTAAATAGAAAACTAATTCGGGATGATCTCAAAGGAAGGTAAATGGCAAATATATTTTCTTTCTATGTATTATCGATTCCGTTTGTTCTATGGCTTTGATAGCTTTGCCAGCTTTGCTCAGATAAAGTAGAAAATGTTTTTAAGATTTTTCTGTAATTTATCTAAAATGAATTCTATGCTGTTTAGTCTTAATATATTGTTTTGTGAATAGTGCTTACTAGTCAACATTATATTATTTGACATATATCTTTTAATTACTTTTAGTAAGATTAAGACTAAGCTGATGCCAAAGATTAAATGTAGCTCTTATTTTTTCAAAATATTTCTGATTAAAAACTTTCTTAGCAAATGTAAAACAAGCAGAATTTTACCTCCGTACAGCAAATACTGATACTGCGACAAGACGGCCGTGATAACAAACAGCGCCAACACCACTCTTGTTAACATGTTTCGAATTCAAACAGCGGATTTGTTTTCACAACTCCGTATTATGGTCTACAGTGCAACTTTATAAGTGTAGAATACTTTATTGTCTGAAATTTTACTGCACTTGAATACGTATTTTTATTTGATGGTTAAATTTATTAAACTTTATAACTAAATCCCTGGTTATCATTATATATAAATTACATTTGGAAGAACGTCTTAGTTTTTAACTTTAATTATTTTGATTTGTGCACATAACATCGTCATCAGTTATATTAAATAATTAGTAGAAAATTTTAAGAATTATTTAAATTAACTGATTGGCCCATATATTTTATTTTATACTATAAATTAAAGTTATAAAAACGATGTAAAAAATAAATAATCAATAAGAATAGCAAACAAAGGTGAAAAGTCTTGTAGTATTATTCTCTATGTCGAAGTTACCTACTTTATTATCAAAAAGTTTTGAGCTACCATCGATAACAATTATTGCTTACAAAATATTCAAATCAAGATTCAGAGCATGTAAACATAATGCTTTTGCTTTCATTAATTGGTAATCAGGTTATACTTCGACGACTGTCAGGTAGAATATCTGTATGTCTGTCTGTCTGTCTAGCTAATCAAAATGACAGTAAAAACCAAAATAAGGGTTTAGAAGCCAGAAGTTAAATGCATGTCTGATTATTGATCAATATTGCCATTGGACGTGAAGTTTACTTAATAAAATAATAATCTTTGACTATTATTTTAAATAAATTATATCTTGTTAGTATTTTTAAAATACAATTTTAAAAAATATTAAAAATATTTACTATGTTTTGTAAACTAAATCACGCAACAAAAAAATCTGCATAAATATGTGCACAATAGATGACAAACAACAAAATGAAATGCCAAGATTTGACAATAAAAAGCGCCTTCAACAGCGAAATCTTGACTTATTTAACAAAGCGGGACGCAAGCGATCTGTCAAAGTCTCCTGGGTATTCACGGTGTGATAAATACCTTCGCTACGTGACAACTGATAGGTACCCACTGGTTTTCTAGTCGACTTTATATTCGTGTAAAATTTTTGTTTATATTAGATATATTTTATTGTCACAATTATGAATACTTTTAATACTTTTTTTTTTTTTTTTTTTTTTTTTTTTTTCCGTTGGAAAAACCCGTTACGGGTACCCCGTCGGCCCAGGGGGGTGACGGCCGCGGGGTTATGTGGGACTACCCGGCAGCATAGAGGATGCTGCCATTTTTAAGGCTACCCACTAAAAAACCAACGGTTGCCCTCTTTGCCGTAATGGGACGTCACGGGATCGCGTTAGCACACACCGTGACGCCCCGGCGAGACCCCCCGAATGAGGGTGCCCCGAGCAACGTAGAGCACCCTCCCATCGCAGGCCTATGTTAGGTAAGAGGGGTCACCCTCCCCCCTCACCAGGCCTACAACTGGGGAAGGAAGCGGCGGGCGTATTCCCGCCTCCTTCTACCCAGTCTTCCCCGACGGAGCGGGTCAGCGGACGAGGCTGACTCCCTGACCCGCTCCGCGGCCTCCTTTGCGGCGATGACTTGCTCGCAGAAGGAGGCCATTGCGACCCAGCACCTCTCGCTGCTGACCATCGCGCTGATAACGCGCGGCAGCGAGAGGTCCCTGCCAATCACGCCCACCAGCTCAGTTCGCTGGTGGTCCCAGGCGGCGCACTCCGCCAAGGTGTGACGAGCCGAGTCGACGGACTCGTCACAGTGATGGCAGGAGGGGGTCGCCTCCCTTCGTGCTATCCTGTGCAGGTACCCACCGAAGCAACCATGCCCGGTCAGCACCTGCACAAGACGGAACGTAAGCGTTCCGTGCCGCCGATTGATCCAGTGTTCGAAGTGAGGGCGGACCGCCTCCACTGTGATCATACCGGCGGCAGGGGACTCTAAGTCCCTGTTCCACCGTCGCATCAGGGCTCGGTGAGCTAGAGCCCTGATTCGCGCCACCTCGGGCCTTACCCCCGTGGCCAAGGCTTCTGCCCGGTGCCAGTACACGGCTGCGAGCACCTCCGCCTGTAGCTCCCAGGGCGGATCGCTCGCCAGGAGTGTAGCCGCCGTGAAGGACACCGTACGGTACCCCCTGATCATCCTCACCGCTAGGACCCTTTGCGTTCTTCGCAACAGGGTCCTTGAGTGAGCGGTGAGGGACTCCGACCATATGGGAGCACCGTATAGGGCTATGCTCCTCACGATGCCGGCATATAGGCGCCGGCATGGAGCCTGCGGCCCACCGACGTTAGGCAGAAGCCTTCCCAAGGCAGCTGCGGTGGAAACCAACTTCGGGGCGAGAAGAGAGAAGTGCGCCCCGAAGTTCCACCTTCCGTCCAGAGTGAGGCCCAGATACTTCATCTGGGCCTTCACCACCACCTCCGAACCCTGGACGGAGATGGACGCCCGACGAGGGGGACCTCGCCGAGGGCCGTGGAACAGGATGGCCTCCGTTTTAGTGACGGAGACCTCCAAACCCAGCAGCCCTATGCGGTCCGCAACGAGCGTTGCACCGACGGTAGCAAGACGGGCCGCTTCCGCAAAGCTCCCTCCCCGTGCTGTGACGAGGGTGTCATCAGCGTAACAAAACACCCTCATCCGGGGAAGGAGAGGACAGCGGAGCAGCCAGTCATAGCCCAGGTTCCACAGGACCGGTCCCAAAACGGACCCCTGTGGAACCCCTCGGCTCACGGCACGTCGGTACATTCGCTGGTCGCCGCGCTCCCACAGGACCTCTCTGTCCTGCAGGTAGGCCCCCAACAGTCTCCGGAGATAGGGAGGCACTCCATGGTACCGGAGCGCCTCGACCAATGTCTCGAACGGAAGACTGTTGAAGGCGTTAGCGACGTCCAGCGAAACCGCCAAAACGACGTCCCCCTCGCGAAAAGCCTCTTGGGTCATATCTCTCAGAGCTCTCAGGGCGTCTATCGTAGAACGACCCGCCCTGAAGCCGAACTGAGCCTCTGAGAGATCCGGACCCACCTCTTCGAGGTGACGGATGAGACGGGCAGAGAGAATTTTCTCGAAAAGTTTGCCCGTCTCATCCAGCAGCACGATCGGCCTGTATGCGGATGCAGAGACGGCAGAACGACCCTGCTTCCGCAACAGGCACAACCTGCCCCGCTTCCAGGCTTTCGGGAACTGTCCAGTGCGCAAGCAGAGGTTGAACAGTTCCCGAAGCCTGCCACCCAAATATTCCAGAGCGATGAACAGCACTCGCCCTGGAATACCGTCTGGCCCCGGCGCAGTGCTGCGGGCTCGTAGGCGATTCGATGCGACCTCCAGCTCGGCCTCCGTGATGTCTGGGACAGAGCCAACCCCCCCACTATGAAAAGGGGGAGCCATCACAGGAGGCGAGTGGCCGGTGGACTCCGGGAAAAGTTCCCCCACCAGCCTTTCGAGGAAATCCGGCTCCAGGGACTCCATGACCGGGGCGCACGCGGTGCGGAGTTTGTTCCGTGCCGCGCGATAGGTTCGCCCCCATGGGTCATGAATACTTTTAATACTACTACAACTACTACTATTACGGAATTAAATTTGAATATAAATATTAAAATATCACTTACTCTGTCTTGCCTTCAGTAGATATAAATCATGTTCCAAACCATATAACACTGTCACATTATTTGTGTGATCATGAAATCCAAACGAAATATGCATAAAGATCACTATTAATAAAAGTCTTATTTATAAGGGATAAAGCCACTGAAAGACCTCAGAGGAACGACCGACTTGATATGGCTGGCAATCGATCAAATGCCTCAAAACTACAGGGATATCAAAATGTAGTTACCATTGTCCCGGCTGATAAAATATGAGTAGTGACATTGACAAATCGGGCAGCATGGAACGACATTCATAAGTCAAGCAATTGGTACCACAATGTTGTATGTGCGGATTTCTCTACAACTTTTGTGGATTGCCGCAAAAATTGTTAAATTTATTGTTAGAGTTGCATAGCTAAGCATAAAATTGAAGGAAATTTTTTCATGCTTTATCCCTGAAATGAACGAAAGGTAATGGTCATCCATAAAGCCCCATCACATTCATTTTCTGGCTAAGAAACAAAATATATTATAACTTTTTTATTGTTATTTATAATATAATGTTAATTAAACCATTTCCATCATTACTTTCACTAAAGTAATTTAAACAACTTATTTCCATTTATATAAATATAAAATTACCAAATATGTAAACTAATTCGATGCTTTTTATTTTAAGTTTTATAGAAAACAAAAAAACTAACAGATATTTTTATATCCAATTGTGATCGCCTTTTGCTACCATTAATGCCCGTCGATTTGTATCACAACCACCGTGATTGCGAAAACGTACTATAAAGCGAATTCGATTGTATAACGAGCGAATTTTAAAAAATTAGAACATTGATACACACACATTCACACATACGCATACATACATTTTTTTAAAAGTGTCTGTAATTACTAACGACACGACAAAACGTAAAGATTAAATGAAAAAAAAACCAAACCAACATGTTTTACTGATGAGTGTTAGTAGATAAAACATTTTATAAAATATTAAACTATAAATTAAAATGTGGAGTTTAAAAGAAATTTATAGTTTTTATGAGATGCTAATTGAACTAATTCATTTTAAAACAAGTAATAAATGAAAGAATTTTTATTTTTCAAAGACCTGTTAATTGAAAGAGTTCAAAGAAAATTTTCAATATTTCATTAATAGGTGAAAAGTAACACTTTAAAATTTGAAATAACACAATTGTTATTTCAATTCATAGGAATAATTCTGTTTTAATTTTTTTTACCCTTTCCAGTTGGATATATTTTTTGCAAGAATAAATTGTAGGGCACCATAAGCTGTGCTTTATGTCATACGTTATCCTGTTCGGTATATATCGTAATACAACAAACTAAAAAAGTTACAATATGCCATTACACACCATTTGCCATGCCACACATACCATTTTGTGTTGAAACTATAATATAAGACAATTGACATAAAAATGCTTAGAGAAAATAAAAACAAACAAACAAAAAACAGCACCAAAACAATCAAGACTTAGCTTGTTGGTTTCCAATCGCTTTGTCCTGTCCATGTATGGTAGAAGTAGGTTAGAAAAAAAGAGTCTTGAAATCGTTTCATAAGAGCTCAGACGATTAAAAAATATGTTATATTTAATTTTGTTGCATTACTTTTATGTCATGTCATATCTCAAGACGGAATACATGAGAAAAAGTAATTAATTTAAACGAAATAATCTGCCTAAAATTTTTAAAAACATTCAAGTTAAGCACCCTAATTCTCAAGCGTAAATAGATTTCCTTGCTAATCTAACTTCATCCAATTAACACTATATCCAATTAATCGTTGACCTATTTCGACACTTTTATACCGCTTCCTTATACCAGCGGCTTTATTAATTAGTAACAATCTGTGTTCCTGTCTCCGATACACATACAAAAACCTAGGAGCATTCAGAATTCGAGGAATAGGGAGAATTTAGAAAGGTCAAACAAATCACATCGATCTAAGAGGCGAAGTTTAATGATAAAAAAAAGTGTATTATAATAATTTACAACTCAAAAGTTATAATTATGTATAAATTACTTGTGTACTAAATAAATGGATATGGAAATTAACTTAATATAAAACTAAATGTAATAATCAAAGACCCTGTTCCAATTTTGCCTAATTTTGACAAAAAAATCCAGACAAAGGTAAAGTAATAATTTATTCAGCAGAGCAATAAAATTCAGGAGTCCCCGGAGAAAATCGTTTCTTACCTGAAGTCCACCTGATTGAAATAAGGCAAAACGAAACAATACAGCAACCAAGTTAATGGAAGAGTAACACTAAATTTTCCAAGGTTCACTGTAAGTGGTTGTCCTTGCTTTTAAACACACATCAAAAATACACTTTATTGACAATACCAGAACGTCCAGATTTGTTAAGCCGGTTGTATTTACAAAGTGATATTCTGTGTATTATGGACTCGGAGTTTCCCGACATTGTTGATAAGGGTCGCAGTTCCTAAGGCAACAGACCCTATCGCATACTTCTGTAAAAGTTTGAGGTACAAGGGAATGATTTCGAACGAATTCACGAATTGGTAAAAAATTATAATACAAAAAAAAAAAAACATTTTAGTAAATTATTATGCATATTAAAATAACTGTTTAGTAAAAACGTATTTTACTTATTAATTCTGCCAGCTAACATTTTATAATTAACGCTACTCGACTTATTCTTACCCTGAAAAATTTGAATATATTCCCATAGGCTACTTTTTTTTATAATACGCTTTGAGCTTATATACCACACCACTGTGGTATATAAGCTCAAAGCGTATTATAAAAAAAAGTAGCCTATGGGAATATATTCAAATTTTTCAGGGTAAGAATAAGTCGAGTAGCGTTAATTATAAAATGTTAGCTGGCAGAATTAATAAGTAAAATACGTTTTTACTAAACAGTTATTTTAATATGCATAATAATTTACTAAAATGTTTTTTTTTTTTTGTATTATAATTTTTTACCAATTCGTGAATTCGTTCGAAATCATTCCCTTGTACCTCAAACTTTTACAGAATGTTTTATCATAAGTGTAGGGATACTTATTTATAACAGTAAGCTATACAATATATATCCAAGTTTATTGTTAAACATTTTGTTATTATGTTCTCAATACGATGAAAGCAACCAATAAAAATAATTACTATTACACCTTGTTACATAGTGCGTGGAGGTGATTTGTAAAAAGCAATGGCGTCCATACATCACTGTCTTTGACTTCGATCATTGTTGATTGAAGCCATGTTTCTTTTTTATTGCTGAAAAAATCATTTAGGGGTTCTATATACCGATAACGTGTAGTTTAAAATGATTAACAAATATATATATTGTTTTTTATTACGAATAAATGTAATTATATTTTGACAATATTATTTTTTTTATGTATTTCATTAAGACAGTTTATTGTTTATTTATATATAGAAATCGAAAAGAGACATTTCTTATTCTTGTATAATTAATATTTTCGATCATCAATGAACATTAAATAGAGTAGCGAGATATGGTCGATAGTAATAACGGACTTGTGAAATATGATCTAATTTGGTTCCTAATCCGATGTTGTAAACTCAATTTGCTACTGAGCACTTTAAGCAAGTGCTCAGTAGCAAATTGAGTTTACAACATCGGATTAGGAACCAAATTAGATCATATTTCACAAGTCCGTTATTACTATCGACCATATCTCGCTACTCTATTTAATGTTCATTGATGATCGAAAATATTAATTATACAAGAATAAGAAATGTCTCTTTTCGATTTCTATATATAAATAAACAATAAACTGTCTTAATGAAATACATAAAAAAAATAATATTGTCAAAATATAATTACATTTATTCGTAATAAAAAACAATATATATATTTGTTAATCATTTTAAACTACACGTTATCGGTATATAGAACCCCTAAATGATTTTTTCAGCAATAAAAAAGAAACATGGCTTCAATCAACAATGATCGAAGTCAAAGACAGTGATGTATGGACGCCATTGCTTTTTACAAATCACCTCCACGCACTATGTAACAAGGTGTAATAGTAATTATTTTTATTGGTTGCTTTCATCGTATTGAGAACATAATAACAAAATGTTTAACAATAAACTTGGATATATATTGTATAGCTTACTGTTATAAATAAGTATCCCTACACTTATGATAAAACAGATCATTTAAATTAGTTATGTTATTCATATATCTTGTTAAATTTTTTAAATTTTCTATATACATTTGATATTTAATCGCATTTAATATACTAGGAGCGCGAACCAGACCTCAATTTTGTTAACATATAAGCGAAGCGAGGTTCAAACAACAACAAAGTTGCATTTACAAAACATCTATGCATTCTGTCCTCAACTATTTTCAAGATGAGACACATTACTCCATTTTTCGTGTTTTTTTTGAAAAAAAATTTTTTAAACCACAATCAGATTGATGTCTATCAGTTGAAAATTTTTAAAATTTTCTGATATACTGTTTTTGATTGATGCTTGCACAAATGATGCACAAAAGTTTCTCATAGAGAGCTTCGCTCAATTACATTGCCTCCACATTGTAAGAACAAGATAATCGATGTACTCTTCTCATCCACTCGTCGTTTGAATATCAATGTTATCATTCTAGTTACTAAAATATCATATTTTTAAATAAATTTTCAACTGTGTTTTTTTGTGGTTTTCATTCCAAATAAAGTTTACTTACATTTAGACCAGTTCAGTGATCTTCTGTTTTAAGTTTATTAACCGTTCCAAATTATTTTAAAAAAAAAAAATCTTTACATATTCGTTTGTTTGGAACCCCAATTGAAATCCGCAATAACTCGCCGTAACTTTAAAACTGAAACTATATTTTCAGATCTGTATATCAAAAGATTAAATTACTATTCATTGATTTAGTTGTTAAAAGAAAAAAAGCATAATTTTAGATAAAAAGAACACAGTCTTATGTTTTTGAAAAAATCACTATTGATATAAATTTAAAACCTTAGCTTAAAGTCTTAAGGTTACTTTGAAAAAAATTTACTTACCTACCGACATGTTTGAAGACCTTTGCGTAAACCTAAACACTCATTTGACGAACAAAGTGGTTCAACAAAGACCGAGAATGAAAGGCAAAACTTCCCCAATTAGTAGTAAGCTGATGAGGAAGCCTATGGGAGCTAATTAGGAAATTTATACACAGTTTTTCTGTCAAAACCTGTCAAAACTTTCATTTCAAGAGAATGTATAGTTTTATTAATAATTTTATAAGAATTCTGGATACTAATGTAACTATACCGATTGCGCCTATTCAGTTATATTTTAAAGATTTGTATGTATTTGTCAATGATGTAATTAATCTTTATTAAGAAAAGATATATTATTATTTTGAATTTGAAACCAAAATCGAATAACTTAAAATATTCTATAGGATATTAATGGATTTCTTTTTAAACTTTCATCATCCATATAACATTTGATACAACAAAAAATCAAAACTGTTATGTGCTGAATTATAAAAATAATTCTTATGAACCGGCTATTCTAATATCAAGTTTCATTTTAAGTAATCTATGCTTTTATATATCAATCAGTTACGATACGTATTTTTACAGAAATACTACTATTATGTATGCATATTTAAATCATGTGCTATTATGGGATACACGCTAATCTCACCTATTCGTACATAGACACGTGACATACCAGAAATATGATGAAACCCTAATGCTCTAATGCGATTATCGTGCTTTTGGCGTATACTCCGAACGTCTCCATATTACTCCACGTGACTTTAATATATGACAAAATAAATAACTCATGTGCATTAACGGCACTTTATAAAGATTGTGAAGTTCTATTACATGAGCACGATAACTAATCACTTCGACTAAAAACTATTAGACATACTGTATAAGGTGGTACTAGAATAACATCCATGAAAGAAAATGACACGCTCATAATCGTCAAATAATTAAGGTATTTTATTATACATCATAATTTTACATTTTATCTACTTAATAGACAAAATGAAAAAGTTATTTATTTATATTTTATGCAATTATTATTATCTTAACTCCAAGTAATAAACTGTGTAACAAATTTCATCGGCTTCCAGTAAAGTATAACACATTAAAGTTTTAAAGAGAATTTCAAATATGCTTTATTGCCTTAACCTACAATCTTTTAGCTAAATTTAATACTTCAAAAAGCAATAGAGTTGCTAAATTACTGGCCTCGATGAATCATTGTGGGTAAGATGTTTGTTGGCCCAATGTTTGCCAAAACTCGTTACAAAGTTCATTATGACTATGGACGAAAATTCTGTGGCTTGACCGATGTCTTGAACAAATATTTGTGAAGGAAATTTTGGTGCATGAGCTAGTTTCAACTACATTTATGTATTTTATTTAATCAATTTTTTTGTATTTTTGGAATCTGTTTCCAAAAATACAAAAAACGCCTTATATTTAAAGAAAAAAAGATTATTCCAAGGCTATTTATTAAATGTTTAAATGTAATTAATAAAATTTTATATCCAAATGTAGTAAAAAAAAATTCTTTAACATTTTATATTCTTTTATCTTGTCGAACGGAAACATTGAGAGACATTCCGTCGGTGTAAATAGATCTAAAGATAAGCCTTAAAATATGGTAGCAATTTCCTCCGTAGAAGGTTGAACGGAAAAGGCGTTACTCGTTTTTATAGACTGAAATATTCTGAGATCGTTCTAAAATAGTTTATAAATAAAACAAATCACTACCGACGCGACGCGATAGAATTTTATTGACTGTCCTGTGTAAAGTTGGGTTGTTTTGGCTGAATTTTCTTCCATATAAAATAAGTGTATATATAATTAGAGTTTATTCGGTACCGAGATATAAAATTAACATAATTGAATCCGCAGCATCTACAGCTAATTTTAAATAATTTTGCTACGTTCATGAAAATTAGTAATTAAAATGTTAATAGTGGTCACATAGCCCAGTGTTCGTGTTCGTATCCCGACACGTGTGTATACGAATGGAAATAGACAAGATGTTTAAAATAATTTTAAATATTTTTATTAACGCATATTCTATAACACTATTACGCTGTCTAAATTACTTAACATGAACAGACTTTTGTTTTCCTATAGCATCTTACATATTGAAGCATTAATATATCTATGAATATACCGATGCTTATTACTTTTATTCAAGTTATTTTTTAAAAGGTTATTTCTCAAGGAAAAATATCTATTTTATACTATGTGATGTTCAATATTGTATGAATTTTAAATGAAAGGGGACTTACATATTAAATCCATCACTTTATACCAACCTCTTTATTGACTATTTAACGTCAGTAGCGCATCCAATATAAACTTTCGTGACTTCGTAGTATCCTTTTATCTTACTAAGCTGGACATGTGACCGAGGCAAAAACCAATCTAAATTGTATAATATTTAACCCCAAAATCACTGAAGGGCTACTTGTAATTATAAAAACGTTCAAAATCTGTTTTAATATTTTATAAGTTTGTTACTTCAATTCTATTACAATTGAAGAATTTATCCGGACATTTACAATTATAAAATTAAGATTTTTAACGGGAGTAATTAATATTTCAAAATACTATAAGGATATATATTTCTTATTATTTGGATTTGGCGCAATATAACAGACTTTACCATACTCATTTAACAAACGTCAGTACCGAAAATAAGTTTATATATTAAAAGAGGAAACTAAGTCAATGTCAAAAGATTTGATAGTGCTTGTAATAAGTCTTAATTAGCGATAGTATTTGATAAAGATATTATGTATCTATATAAAGATAGTAAATCAATAATAACATGTATGTGTTTTTAATGTACATAACTTAAGTCTATAATGATAATAATTTCAGTATAATAAACAGGTGTGGACTTAAGTATAATGTTGCCGTTTTTCTTATTTTTGGCGATTAGGTTAATGGTTTACTAATGACTCTGCGGTCTATTATTTGCAAGGCTACTACTTACTACTTTTAATACTTTTATTACCGTTCAGTTATAAGATGATTGATTCACACCTCATTTGAATTATTAATCGTTATTTTTAGGGAAGATTTTTTGGGATACCTAAAAATCTTAAATTAAAATTTCTCGTTCAAATTAAATAAATTATATAAATACAATTTTTAAACATTTTAGTGTTATTACAAATAATATTTTATATAAAAAACACCAAAAAAATAATGTTGTAAAATGGATTTTGGTTACTCAAACTAAACCAAAATTAAAAAATATTCAATGTAAATATAAGCTTACGTCACATATTTAACATAGACTCTAAAAAGTTTAAAGTTTTTATTGTATAAAATAGTTTTATGAACAGGCATTTAACCACCTCAACCTGCGATGCATTTTCAAATAAACAAGTTCACCTGTGTATACTGTTTAATTTTACAATAGAAAAAACCAAAATATTCCAATAAAATTAAGTTCACAAAATTTTACTTACATATTGAATTTTTACTTAATACATTAATACGTTACTTTTATATACACTTATTTAATTATTATTTTATATATATTACAAACTCTTTCATGTCCGTAACATTAACTTGAAATTTTAATGTACCTAATATTTACATATGTAACAGAATCATGAACTTTTAGTAACTCAGCAAAACTTCCAAGACATCAATACATAGAGAGAAGTTGGTTACAAATATCTCTAGGGTTATTCCAAGAAAACTTTGGTTCTTCCAATTTTCCATTGACATTCGTCCAAATAAAATTACGAGTTCTTACTTCTTACAAAATGTCAATCAAGCGCCATTCAGTCCATCTAACTTTGGAGTCTATAAAAGAAGTGTCAGTTTTGACGCGGGAAAACGAAATCGCGGAACCCTTTGCAAGATTCCAGCAAATTGTATATATATCAAATATATTTTTAGGTTAGTGCCTTTTTTAATGCATTGTTTTATTTTATTTTTATATACAATTTTAATATGCCTTTAAATTGTTTTGTAATGATATTAAGCTGTCATAGATTGTCATATTATATCATGGAAATTTTAAAATATGTAATTCGGTTGGAGAATTAACCTACATGTGGTTCTCATCAATGGAATTCTAATTCTCTACTTGAAACAACTAAATGTCTGCAATATTGGTAAATGAAATACAAAATTCGAATTTCTCCAAAACTGTGATCAGGATGATTGTGATGCCAATTGAAGAATATTTATATCAGCAAGAAGTGGTCATAGTAGTTTACTTTTTAAGAAAATATAAAAATCAATATTAATCAAGATTATCGCATATAAGATATTTTCTTAATAGAGTAGTATTTTTCTCGATCAGATATTGACGGGTCTCGAACCTGGTCTGGTTTTATATTTATCATAAGTTATGTCAATAAAATAAACCAAATTATAAATAAGTTAGTTAAGTAGTGTAACAGAAAACAAGTGGGGCTAACCAAATCACAAAAAGTCTTAAATTGAATTTATAACTAATATTACACATTAAAAATAATTCGCATACAATTTACCACACTCGGATCTTCAAGAAAATATCTTGAATACACTTCACCTCGTTTATTTTCCAAATGTTACACTTTTATTGCAGTGCGAACAATACTTTATTGCTCTTTATCTGAACTGTATAACGAGCGGAATATATTACTGGCATCATTTCGTGGCTTTACTTGCGAATAGCGTATAATAAGACTAACGCCTCGTTCTGAATTGTGAAAGTTCTTTCTTTTGAGGAACTTATTCAATGTTTTTTGTTATTTACCTACGCAAAATTGTCTTAACAGTTTCTAACTTGGTTGGAGTACGTGCATGCATTTAAACATTTTAATTATTGTTTTCAAAGGTTTTTTTTCTGATGTTTTGCTTTAATTTTATATCTTTGTTTTCAATGATAATAAAGTTTTAAAGTATTTTCATTTTAAAACTTCATTTCATGCGAAGATTTATTATATTATATCATGAAGACGATGTCATTTTATTATTAATATCAAATCATTAAGCTATGTGAAATATAAAATATTGAAAATAATAAAAATTGTCACGTAAAATTATTTTACGTGAAAATTCAAAATTCAAAATAATAGAATGGTTAACATTCTATTATTTTGAATTCAAAATGGCCTCTGTCCGAAAATTTAATTAAACTCGTTCAAATATAATACAATAAACAAATATGCTCACGTTAATTTCGTAAGCTATATAAATCAAATTTCAGTGTTTAGACAGTTTGTTTGTTTTCCTTTAATGAGATTACGAGCTCGTTGTATTTGTAATAAGGTTGTTCACTATATAAAGTCAAGATTTTTGCTCAATGAGTTAAGAAGCTTCATGCGACAGAATATAAACACTGCAGGTACAATGTGCCTAAATTCATATAAACATTGTATCTCAAAAAATAATAACGACTTTAAAATCGAATTGAAAACAAAGTTCCTTAAAAATTTGTTTAAACCCATTTAAAAAACTTGTCAGCACTGTAGTCTTTTTAACCTGTAAGTATCGTTACGTTATCTGTATTTAAAAAAATTATTGAAAGTGGCACAAGTAACAAAATTTATTTTTTATGAAATATATATAATTTTATGATTCAGTAAAAAAACTTTCTGGCCATTATAATTATGTTACATAATTTTAACAAAATAAAAAACAATCAATACTCGGAAACTTCCACGGAACATACGCAGGGATAACATAAATAGCCTTAGTGATATTCTCTTCCCAGAGTTCCAGTTTGACTATTTTTAAGGATATGCTGTACATTTTGTGCTGTGTTACAAAAAAATATAGAAGTAGTATATATAGTGTTAAGAAAAAATATAATTAGAAACGCTATAAGAAATAAATACTTATATCTTATCAAAGTATCAAGAATGTTAAGGAGGTATTTAATATATACAAAAACGTAAGCCGATATAATACATTGACAGAACCCTAGATCAGAGAGTCATAAGAATTTTAGACATCCAGCTATTCCGATATGGAAATTCCTAAAGCTACAGCAGACTATATTTCAATTCCAGTCGTCGCTTGCTTCACAAATACTCGAATAACGCTATAAATCTAGTAAATGGACATTTAAATGCAGTGGAGATGGGACTTGTAAGATTAAATGGCAATTCTTGAATGATGTTTTCTATGGTAAGCTTTAAGTAAGAAGGGTAAGTAATATATTTAAAACGATATGAACATTAGTTTAAAATATATACCGTAACAGTTAATATGTGGTAATAATAAATATATTTGAAAAATTAATGTCATTAGAGTGTTCGAAAAGGGTGTATAAAGAGTATGAAAATTTTTTAGTTCGTAAAAACATCGCAATTTTTTGTAATATCGATTATTATGTAAGTACCAGCAAGTAATAAACTCTAAATAAAAAAAAGGATTATTAAAAGTAATAAAAGTAAAATGCTTTTATTTAAGAAGAGTGCTTATAAGTATTGTGAGAAATATTATTTAAACTTTACACATTTCGTCTTAGCGATTAAGACAACTAAGGCTTCAGAGACGCTATATCACATTTTGAGAACAAATTCCAGAATATGTAACATTCTCCCATGTAAATAGTGACATATAGGGGAATGAAGGCAGTGCTCTCACAAAATTCTTGAACTGCATTATGAAGCTTGAGTACTAATTATTTTCTAAGGACATTGTAAGCACTTAGACTATCAACGCCATCGTGAATATTAAATTAATGAATATAAAATACTTACAAGGCTATTTTTTAACAACAAATCTAAATGGCATCATATCCTATTGAATATTAAAATAACAATTATTTATATATTCAAACTACTGATCAAGAATACAATGAGTTAATGCTAGTATTAAATAATAAGTGAACACTTATTGTTTTGTTGGTATAAAAATTATAAAGTTTTGCAATTTTAAAATTTAAGTTTTGAAATTTCCAAGACAATTGAGTCAGAACTTTAGTGACTTTTAGTTATGTGTTTTCTAACAAAACTTAGCAGCGATTGAATTGGTCTTACCGGATGACACTTTCAAAAGACATTGAGAGAAGCCAAATCCTTTTGTTTCCGTGGTATTGACTTGAAGTGAAACAAAGATTTAGTGGAGCGCTATAAAACACAAAATATGTACACGTATTGGGAAGCACAAATAATAAACTCGGCTACCAAATCGAGTGGCTTGAGTTATGTGAAAACTTGCCCGATACCAATGTTTGGAATCACCGATGTATAGTTATGAGATATTATATATTTAAATGTTTAACTTGACTTTCAAATTATATGTTATATAATATAAATATACAAATAATTTAAAGAATGTGAATTATAAATTTATCAAAAAATTCGGTAGTATTATATATATACTATATTTAGTATACATATAATATTTCAGTATTTTTTATTTTACCGTATTGAGTAGCTACAGGATTTAATAATATGCTGTACAGTACAGAATATAATAATATACTCTAGCTACTAAAAATTTATACTTTTATTGACAAAAAATTATATCAGTCATTTATAAGAAATTGGTAGCAAATTGATGTTAAATCATATAAACTTTAAAAACTTGCTTGTAACATTGGCACTAGTCTCCAAAATGTTCTTAATATTGACTAAAACAAACTGCCACATCCAGTGAGGCAATTATTCTAACACGGAACATTTGCCGCCATAAATAATAAGTGAGCGACCGGAGGCGCCGCGGATCCGAACAAAAAGTAACAAACAGATCTCTTAAATAAAGAAAACATGGACGTATGTTAACATCTGTCGGTAAGCACGAGCCCGTATAGACTTGGTTTGATCCACTTGTCTTTCTCTTTTTATATATAATTTATTCTTACTTTATATTACTCAAGTTTTTGATTTTCATTCATAAGTTTATATGATTGGTGGAGAAAAAACTTCAATAATTGTATCGAAAGTAAGTTTTTTCCAAGGTCTTTTCGTTGCTTAAGCTACCACCAGATCCAAAATATAATTGCCACAGAACAGCAATGAGCTTGCGACAATAACTCAGCGGGTTTGTCTTCTACTATTATAACTTTAAAGAAACTAAAAGTAGTATAATAGCCTGGCAGCATTCCTTCAGGCCCATGGTGCTCTAAATATTCGAAAACACTGTAGTATTAGCAAACAAATGTTCTTTAATTAGTTTTGATTTTATTGAAAGGTAATACTTGTATATGTACTGGATTTTTGAAAATGTGCATATCTACAGTGTCCCACATAAGGGCAAGTAAATTTAGAAGTTGAGTAATAGCTAATATTAGGTTATATTTATTCAAGGTATTTGTATTTATTCAAGTATATGTATTTTCTATTACAAAAATAAATTGATTCGAAAATACGCCCAACAAACGGTCTTTACAAATTTTTTAAGATATTGTTTGATGGTGATCCATTTTTGTATATTTATCTAACTGAACTTCAGACTTTAGTTTATTGTCATCATCAAATAAATTTAATAATAAATTTGAAGTATACGTTTTATAATTAGTAGTAGTAGTTATTTTACTTAAATTTATAATCAAAGATATATCAATTTACCAAAACCCTAACTAAAACAGGCATCATCGCGGTAAGTACTTTTTGCATTTTTTAAATGATATTAGCAGATCAAAAGCAAAAACGCTTTAAAAGGTTTTCTAACATTGCTTTACTAAAAATAAACGATAAATATGGACTTAATATTATGGACACAACTGTTTTATTTTGTAAGCGGAACATATCTACAATCGCACAGACATGCATCCGAGAAAAACAAATAACTTCAAGATATCGTTCGTTTAAGACTTTCCTTTATATCCGTATTGTTTTATAAACAAAGAGACAAGGTGATCCCGGAGGCTGTGCCCAATTAAATAATGTTCCAGCAATATAGCCTTGGAATGTTTTGACCTTGTAAACTTTAAAAATAAAGCTTTAATATAAATATTGTTGATTTCATTACAATAAAATTTGTTCTAAAATTAAACAAAAATTTAATTTTAAGGAATCAAACCTTATTTTCGTAAAAGTTTTTATTTACACCTACAGTTTAAAACTACTATTTCAATTTCTAATATTCTATTTTTATGATACCTTAAAATAGCAATAAAGTTGAAATTTAAATCATTAAAACTTTTTGAGTCCAACAACGCTTGATTAAGCGTCTATAAAATTTAATAGGTTATTTAAGATTTCTTTCTCTAAAATGTACAGAATCGTTTAGAATTTGTATTTATGAAGCAATGATCGTTTGAGTTGTAAAATTTCACTTTTATTCCCCTGTTCCTATTTTATTATTTTATTTAATCATTCATTTAATTGGCTTTTTAATGTTATGCACGTAACGTTGTAACGAGTTGCATTGTAACATTTATTTAAACTATATGTGAAATAGATGTGTATTAAACAAATCTAATAAGATGTTACTTGATAAAAAACATTAGCAATGGATTTTTATTCAACCACAATATATTATATTTTCTTAATAATATCTCGCTCTAGTCACGGTTAAAATATGAAAGTTATAAGTTTTGGTAAATTTACTATTTCTTTTGGTCAAAGATTATCTCTTAACCTAAGAATTATTAAAATACTAAAAAAATATGAAAGTTCTCTGTTTTACCCATATACTTAAGATTTACAAGCTAAATTGTTAATGTTAATACGAGACAAGGTTCTAACAGGTTTCTTACTTGAAATTTCAGCGATTAACTGAAAAAGTAAATTTTCTAAATGGGCACACGCCCATTTAGAAAATTATTTTGCTTATATAATAGAGAAATGCAAACCTTAGAGATAAATTAAGTATATAATTAACTAGTATTTTCTTATATTTTCACGAGTACACATTTGAAATAAAAATATTTTTCCGGATTGAAACTCGCGTATAATTTGGTTAAATTTTGATTTTATCCCGACAGTTCGAAATATAATATAATTAACTGACTGAATTGCTAAGGAACCAAAAAATTCATAAAATATTTTTTCACTGAATATTTATAAATATTTTTTTAAAATATTAATCTCTTTGACCCCTGAATTAAAAATTTGTACAAAAATTATTTTTACCGGTTACAAAGTAGCTTTCAATATTAAATTATTCAATTATACAAGGTGGCTAATATTTTATTCTTATCGATATAATAAATATTACTATATTAGTACGTCAACACATCTTATCGATTTTTCCCTTTTTCATATATATTATACTGTAAATCGGTATATATCATCGTATCTTTAGAGAGTCCGTATTTTTTTAATTATTAATGGGCGCAAAATTAAAAAAAAATAAAACATAATTTACAAAAATAAATATTTCATTTAGAACTTTTTTGTTATCGCTTGTTAAAATCGCTTATTCTATTATTCTATTATATTTCTTATTTTTCAAGCGTCATGCACGCAATATAAGATAGAATATCATGAAATATAACTAAATATCATATTTAGTTACTTCACTGAAATACATTTCCTATTTGCCGATGTAAAAGTGTTACATAAAGACGTCGTAAGAAGATATAAGGAGTTAAGTAAAATAACGTATATAAGTTTCCGGCCCGAAATCCGCTAGTAACAAATGTTATATAGGTTTTGTTTTTTTTCCTATCTATCGGCCTTGTGGTTCTAAGTTAATTAATTAATTTATTTATTAATCTTACTAACTACCAATAGTAGAAGAAGTCTTCGAAAAAATTGGAGGAAGCCTTTACCCAAGAAGGAGTCCATATACCAAGACAAGAACATTAGGAACGAAATAAATAATAAATATATAAAAATAGAAAAAAAATAAAAAATAAAATAACCTATTCGAAAAAGACATTTGAAACATATTAAAGAAATAGGAATATACAAGCTTAATTATTATTATTATGTCTGGAAATAAGGAAATAAATTGAATTTTTAAAATGTGCAAAGAATTGAAAATAATATTAGACAGAAAAACATTGCAGGTGTTAAAACGGTTAATGAAGTTTTAATCTACTAACAAAAAGAAAATAAATATGTCAAAGATATATTAAAAATCATACTGGAGAAAACTATAAAAATCATTGTTTTAGATGATAAGGGAAAGATAATGTTCTTAAAATAATTGTGAACTTACTTGAGTGAGAGTGCATTGTTACAAAATTGTCTATTATTTTCCAGATTGCTCCCTGTTTTTATTAATTGTCTGAGTGACTCATGACTGTTAACATAACAGCAAAAAAAAATTATAAAAAAACGATGACTTTGCCATTCAGGGTGGAATGTTGAACTTAATAAAAATCTTCAAGAATTAAATCCTAAGATACAGGGAAGACTTCACAGTCCTGCGAAATACAGGGCCTCTAGTTATTTCAAGATATCAAGCAATGACAAAAACATACAGTTTTTCAGCCTTGTAAAAATTTTTAACTAAAGCCTTAGTGGTTTATTTAGGTGAATAAGAAGATATAATCAAAGACAAAACGATTGTCGAAACAGTTCTTGCAATTATGATTGTATCACGTACGTAATTTTCTTGGCCCCAATCGAAACTTTGTAATACTGCTCTACTAGTACAGCCTGTAAATGATCTTGTACTCAAAGGCCAAAAGTATTTAAAAGCTTCTCAAAAAAAAATTGTATCTACAGATTCTAAGTTATTTTTATCTGGCTGCAAACACATCCCAGTCATCGCAAAATTTGGTGCTAGTAAGATGTATTAACATATAACAAGAGCATTAACTAGCAATTGTTAGAGATCGAAAGCAAGCGATATAGCAAATGAACGACGAAAGAACAAACGAATCTTTGGAAGCAGGAATCCAATCAACTAAAAGATATTTAGCAAACTTGAACAAATTGTTTGAGTTTTCATTAACTGTGTTTGATGAATAACACATATGAAAGTTTTTAATCACAATTTATACATTAAAGAGAAATATCTTATTTTTATTTCGACGGGAATCTAGTAATGATCAAATTCTAGATCTTTAGAATTAAAATACTTTTAAAATTTAACGAATTTTTATTGTTGCTTGTTTTCACCAAAAGACTACTACTAAATACGTGTCACTTAGCATGATTTTCGTTTTCTCCGACTCAAAGAGATACTTAATTTCAAATTTTAGGAAACGAATTCTTTTTGCTAAAAATAATTTCTTATTGAATGATAGATTTAACAAATAAATAAGGATTTATTCAAAGAAAACAACATAATTTATGAGCTCTCGCACAGATTAGACATTTATATATATTTTCAAATATTGTAATAATAATAAAAAAAAAACTGAATCATTATGACTAAGCAGGTATATCGCCATATTATCTTTAAAAAGTTTATTGTATAATTTTTGAAATTTCCCAAACATTAAGAAATAAAAACGGAAGTTTCTTGATAAAAAAATTTAAATAGAGCAATTTTGTCAACCACTACAGAATAAGTGTCCCTTAAGAAAGTTAAGATAAGAGACAGTTCAGGTTATGAGTCACTCTAAAGGATACGGACTTAAGGGTTGTTTATGTTCTACTAGTAAAACAGACATCACTTTTATGAAATAAAGAACAGTGGATATCTATGGCGTTCATTTATATATAGGTTAATAATTATATGTATATTTATTTAGCAATACTTACAATACTTTTATTTGTTTTAATAATTGTTATTACCTTTGTTTGATTTCATGTTTTAACAATGTTGTAGGTGCATCCATTTTCTGTTTTATAATTTGATTTTCTCGATCTTACGTGTATTTTTTGGTATCTTTTGGTAGAATGAATAAATGAATTCATTCGTAGTATAAATTATTTATTAATTAATCATGATTCTTGATCGGAAGGAACCTTGCTCGTTTGATTGTTCCAATATCAATGTTCTGTGATTTTGCAAGTAATATAGTTATAAATAGTTTGTATTTACTTGTTAGCAAACTAATAGGACTTCAATTTCTTATATATAAGGAATCTGCTTCTGGGAAAAGTAGAATAATGTCGGATATTATAATAGGTGGATAGTAAGTAATAACCGATGCTCTTATTAATATAATCTTTCACGGACTTATATAATCCAATATACTTAGAACTTAGTTATAAAATCCATTTGACCCCGGATTCCTTTCAGCTTTCAAATCATTTTATATGTTCATAAACTTTTGTGTCTTCAATTGGTTAGAATTCATTTTGAATTTTGAATTAATTTTTGGCATAAATTCTGCTTTCGCAGTTTGGTTGCATTTCCGTTACGTTGTTGTTTTTTTGTTTGGTAAAGATACTTATATAAAATGTTGCATAGTATACAACGTTCCTTCTCGATCTTGTTTTTTTATTTTTTATTAATTATGTTTTATAATTAATTAATTTATGGTTTTCTTTTATACATTTCTTAATGGTTTGTATAACGTTTTTTAAGTATATTATGTATTGCATATATGACTTTAATATTATGTTTTGCTATTTAAATATTATATTTCTCTTTTTTTGCTTTATATGTGTACTAATGAAGTACGTCTTTTTATAAGATGTTCTGTCTTTGATAATATGTTATGTTGCTATTTAGTTAGTGTAAGTTGCTGTGTGTTCAAGTTTTTAAATATTTTTTTCTCTAAGGAGATTTTAACTACTATTTAGTTCTATTCCTCCTACTTCTGAGTTTATGTGTAAATTTATGTTGTAGTTCTTGAAATAAAAACCTAATTTATTTTTATGATTTCCTAGCGCCACTGATAATGGTAAAAGATAACCGCAGTCAAATACTTGCTCTTTAAGTATTTTCTATGCAGTTCTGATTAAATATAAAAAAAATGTTTATAATATGACATCAGAAATTATAAAACACCGGGTTTCAGATACAATTTAGCCAGAATTTAGGATAAAATTTAATAATAAAACAACACCTTAAGGAGAAAAGAGGCCTCGCAAACAGCCAATAACCCAATGTCGTCTCCAATTGTTGAAATGAGGCAAATTCGGTCGAATTGCGAAGTATATTTTGACGAATATCATAGAAAGCCATGAAAATAATAATAAACGTACTAATTTATAGTGAAAGTTTGTATTACTTATAATTTATTATTCCAATAAACTTTGAACCTGTCCCGGCAACAAGAATTATAATTACTCCACAACAATTAATCAGCCCTGCAATTAAACAAGAATCAAAACTTTAAAAGCCATAATGAAAACATTAATTACTAGAACACTAACCGTAGACTAATTAAAAATGAGATTCGGAAGTACTTTCAATAAAAAGGCTCAAAAAGTCAAGATCGAATTCAGAATAGGAAAATAAGAAATCGATGTTACTGCACACAATATGTCAAGCTAAATGTGAATAAATTAGAAATAACGACCAAAAGAAATAGTTAATCCAATAACTTAAAAATATTACCCTGAGTATTTCTGAGACCAAAGAAGAGTAAAAAAATTATTTCATACTGATATATTGTTAAATAAAACAAAAAGTAAACGCAGTCTGCATGTTCTGAAACGAATAAAAGCTAATTTCAATATTAATTTAGTATGCTCCCAATATAATGTTTAAAAATAAGTGAAACATTTATTATCAAGAAACAAAAAAGTATATATTTTCAATTCCCTTTTTTGAAGTTACGATTAACCCCAAGCTGCGACCTTCAATTCCTGATATATTAGTAAATTTCAAACTTTTGATGTTTTTTTAATTAGCTGTCAAAAGATAATTATTCAACGTAATGTCTTTATTATCTTTTTTTGTATTTTTATAGTTATTATATCCTTTTTTTGTTTTTTACCGACAAACCTTTAGTTTTCATTTGCTTCATTTTACAGTAAAGTGGATTGTTTTAATCTTCGTTTTTTGATTTGTAAATTAGTCTGTATAGGCCCTAGTTGACCTTTAAATTATAATCATTTTCATTGTCACACAAATAGTGTTTCTATTGTGCAAGAAAATACTGGAGCTCACATTATTTATTTTCTTTCGTATGTTCATGGCTTCTGCTACCATCAGTAAAAAGTAAATATATTAAAAACATACATAATAGAACACTAAATATAATTTAAAAACATAAAATGTTCCCTCTCTTCGTATATACTGTGTATAAATGGATAGATGATCCTAATGACATCTTTACCTCGAAAAAATAAAAGAACTATACTTTTGTTAGGGATGAATGCCTAAGTATTTTAAAATAAATTTAAATCAAAAGAGAAAAAAAATTACACACTTAAAAACCTGTACAGTAAATTATTAAAAAATGTAACGGATTTTGTTATTAAAGTTCTACACCGTCAAATATTATTATCCTTCTAGATTTTTACGTGTTCTTATAGTTGGTGCGGCGATGATTACAATTAAGAGTGAATCCCCCAACATAATTGTCAACAGCCGTGGATAAGGTCAAAGTGACTGCTTATTCCATTCATACTAATAATTATTATTTACGAGTTTGAGAAGTTAGGTATTTTGAAAGTAAGGCATTTATCCCACTGCGGCATCAATTCCGGTTTCACCCTACGTAGTTATTAATTATATCTAATTTATCTTTTGTATTTTTAAATGTCAAAAAAGTCATTAAACTGTAACGTCATTTCTTATCGGATCAATGTGGAAAACAAATAAATTACAGTCTGCAGACAAATTGAAGTATTTAACGTAAATTCTATAAATAGCGATATACTCGTATTTAAAGTCGAGTTCAAAAGGTTTGAAAATATCTTACATATACTAAAATAAGCTGTTTACACTTATAAGACATAGTGTCCGAAAGCTTCTCTTTATTCCCTGTAATTTTAGAAATAATAATAAAGAACACGTAATATTGTTTAAAATATATGTGATTACAATCAAATTATTCGTTTTACCGCGTATTTACTGTATTTTTTATATTTATCAAACCCTTTTAAGATTTTCTTAATTCCTGATTTTTTGGATTTTATTAGAGGAGTAAGAACAAAGTCAAACAATTTTGATATCATTAATGTTTGTTTTATAAAATTACTTTTTTTAAATATTAATTTAAAACGTGGGTTGACAGTCAGACCTATTCTTGTGTGATCGTCCTTAAGCAACAAATGAAGACATTTTTAAACGTCCCCCTGTTCCTTGAACCCAAATGCATCACATTAATCACTATTTATTTTTGTTTTTACACATTAAATAAATTGCAAACTTTAAAGCTACAAGGAGCTGGGAGGAAACATTTTTTAATTTAATTAGACACAAAGTGATTAGGACGTAACTTTTAGAATATTTTGAATGTATTAACAATTAATTTATTAAGTAAGTAAAAGTGGTTTCAAATACTAATGGTATATTTATATTTATTATAAATCTGTCACCGTCAGTATATAAAATATAAACAGAAAGAATCACACATTATTAACGGTTTCTGATAAATAAATATAAATATCTTTATTAATAATTTAATTATTAGTCAAACTATAATTAATTAACTAAATGATATATGAATGATATATGTTGTTTGGATAAATTTCCATTTTAAATTTAAATTTAGACTTATATGAAATGAAAGTTAAACAGTCATTTTTAATAACCGCCTTACCTATTAAGGAATTTTCGATAGGCGTCTTAAAGGGACAGTTAATTTCTTGCGACATAAATAAAAACAAGGGGAATGCCTTCCTTTGAAAAAACAAACATCTCAAAGCGGGAACATCTACAAACAACGTATGTTAACATCTGTCGTGGCACGAGAGTACATTTCGGTGGTAAAGTTATTATCTTAATAAATAAAGGTGATTTGTGAATGCGAAATCTTTCGGAAAGTTTTTACATACATTTTAGGTATTTGTTTCTTTCGTTAAATATGTTAAGAGTGAAAACAATACTTTATACTATATAGAGCTTGATTATAAAATATTGTTTATCAAAAATACTAAAAAAACATGTATTATTGAAAAAAAAAATAACTATTTTGATTTTTACTTATTAATTACTCGAAGTAAAAATGTAATATTAATCAAATTTTAACTAATTTTTAATTTACTTGACATTAGAAATTAAAATGTTGTGCACATGTGTCCAGAATGCTTCAAATTCTATACGCCAATGTTGATTGCAGTTAATTATACATTCGTCTCCCTCACATTGTCCCAGCTATTTTTGGTATTCTACGCTAAGAGTTATACTGTGAACCATATTATGATAAAATAAAGTCTAAATTATTTGAGATTGCTTTTTATGTATTCAGTTCTTTTATCTGCACCGATCCTAAATCAAATCAAAATCAGTCCCTAATGGTCTTAAAGTTATTATTTCCGTCAATAAAATACTTATCTTTACTTGTATACAACATTTCTGACTTCTTCCAAAAGGTACAATACCCGTTGATAAGTAAGTAATTTTTTCTATGTGTTAGAAAATCCTAACGATTCATTTTCTTTATATTCTAAGTTCCATAATCAGCGTTCCTTTCAATCCCAATTTGAGGTTTCCTTCTTCGCTTTGATACTTCCAAAATCTTGTATTAAAAATCGTATTTCCATATATAAATCATTTTTACTATATAACCGTCTGCTCTTTTGCTCTCTTCTATACTCCTTTTAAGTTAATACTATCCTCTTATTAATAAAATACTATGTCCGTTATCAGTACTAAAAAGTGTTAAACATTAAAAACAACGAAAGCATTTTTATAGCAAAATAATCACATAATTTCATGTTATTTAACAAAATCGTTAATTTTAACATATTAAGATATACGTTCCTAAATCAATATTATGTGACCCTTGCGAGACCTTTCATATAAATATTTACGTTTAATTTTAAGAGGATATTCATAGAAAGGTGATAAATTAATTTTATGCAAAACCCATTCCGAATTACAAAGACCTTAGTTACCGGTTGGGGTTTTACTTATTTACTCCTAAAACTAGATTTCATTTTTTGACGGTTTTTTTTATAATATAAATTTAACCATATTTACAAAATATTGTGTTAATATTATAATTACTCTAAAATAATAAAAGAATCCATCTTGTTCATTTTAGTATAATTACAAACCTCTAAAGTGTAAAAAATATGTTATCATTTTAAAAGCGATAAATTATTTAGAACGATAATTGTTGAATTTGACTATCGACTTTTCCGTAACTTTCACAGTTATTTACTTAATTTACGTAACTAATTATATATTTAATCGACGTAATTTGTAGAAGAAAATTTTGAATTGAAAGATTATAAGTTCAATTTTAAATAACAGTGTATTACTAAGTTTACGATGTCAGAATATAACCCGATTTTAATTATAAAAATGCAAAGAACTTGTTAAAATATATAAAATACATTTTTAAAATATTTAATAACACTATATACTAATTTTATATATATAATCCATACTGTCCTATTGCAAAGTTTAAAATTCCAAAAAAATACATTTATTTGTGTTACGTCACATCGTTTTTCTAAAATTTTATTTTAAAATCAACTAAAATAATTTCTTTTAAGGATTCATGATTTATAAATGTTATATTATATTAATTCTGAGTTTTTAATTCGCTCTTAAAGTCTTAAAGCCTTCTTTGATCTCCGGCCTTCAATATCTTCAATGAACAATTCCTTTTAGACGTGTTGGAATGTGTGTATTTAATCGTTTCAAGAATAACTAATCCGGTACAGAGTTCATGAGTATTTCAGAAAGGATCTCATACAAACGATTATTTTTTTATTTTGATTTTATTTTCACTTTTCTACGCTCTTCTTTAAATCTGTACAGTAGATTTAGATACTTAAAAAATTTATTAATATAAGCATTTTTTTAACATTTGTATTATATGTATTTTTAAATAAACAACATAAACATATCATTGAAATTATTAATGAAATAAAAAGAAAATTTTTTATTTCAATTATTTGTTTTAAATATTTTTCTATAGTCAAAGATGTATCTGAAGTTCTAGAAGTAAGTTAACTATATTCTGACTTATCTTTAATCAATATGTATGTTTATACTTAATGATTTATATTAAAACATCACACATTTCGGTAATTTGCACATGTGCTCTCCAAATGAGCATGCTCTATTAAAATGTAATCAAAATACATGAATTTTTAAGCGACTAATTATAAAGGATTTACTCATATTGTTATTACAAATAATTGATTCTTCGTAAACATTAAAAATTTATTAAACCTGATATTAATACAATCTCACTCGGATTTATGTATATTTTAATTGCTTCTTCACAAGATTTTACTGCTAGATTTCAATGGACCTCCGATAGAGGCGAAATTTTTTTCCATCCCTCTCCAAACTATTAACAAACCTCCCGGTGTTATCTTCTTTCTCTGTTTGACAGACACTCTGCTGGCATAGGATAGATCCCTTATGTAAGTCAGTGCTTACGGACAAGTCGTCGCGAGCAGACGCGTACGGCTCTTGCAACGGACCGCATGAAAAATGCCGAACCGTGATGCTGGAGAAACCGTAACGGCCTAATTTTTTTTCAATTCTGCAAACTTGTATGAGTTACCGGAAATAATGGTGATCTATGTAGTGTAACGTCTGATTGTGTTTATCCAAAATGGGTTGCGAAAGCAATTTCTTTTAAAGTTGCGCGCCAGTATTGTAGAAGATTTATCCTCGTTAACACGATATATTTTTGGTTATTTTTAGAAGCATCCAGTGTATTATGTCGGATATAATCCCCGCACACGCTTCCACTAAAGTTCCAGAAGGATTTATGTCAAATAAGTTCTAAAGTTAATAAAAATAGAACATTAAGAGCTTCTAATATATGACGTGACATTAATTTTAACAGTCGAAAGTGTCACTTTGTCATTTGTCAACGAGTTGATTAAGAAGTTAAATAAACGTTGACAGATTTAGTAGAAACAGGTAGGGTTGTTAAATCAGATAGCTTGTGACAAGATGGTTTTGAGTAATTAAGAAGGCTAATAAGTTATACGTGTTTTTGATGTAAATGCTCACTAATTAAGTCTAAATTAATTATTAATAAATAGTGATAATGAAGAGAAAAAGGGTGTAATATAATATTAAAGTGTTTATTAAGAGAATTAGAAAAATAAATAAAATGGCTGCTGAGCTGAAAAGGATAAAATGGCACTCCTACGTCCTGAATGCACTACTTCTGTTTGTTTCGTCCATTTACGGTAAGTTAAATAAAAAGTATTTTATTTTTTTTTAATAAAAATAATAATAAAAACAATCATAGTAATTGATATCCAAAATAAGCTTCAATACAAAATAAGACTAAAAAAAGATAAAAAAAATTAACAAAAAAGTTTTATTTATTTCAGGCTGTATGACTTCAATAAATTTTGTATACTGTATTTAAAAAAGGTTGTAATATTCTAATAATCCATTCAATATAATATACATTTTATATAATTTTTAAGTGTGCATTATTTTTTAAAACATTGATTGTTTTAATTTACAAGATGCGGATTTTGTAGAAATTTCACTTTCTAATAATTTTTTTTTATAGAATCAGTAATATTAAGATAATTAAAAATACCATTTTTTATAGCGAACGTTTACAATTTTCTTCGAGGTAGCAGGCTTGGACGATGATTAAATAATGACTGATGATCCAAAACACACTTTCTTTCCATACTAGATAATGCTTGTCGTGATTTACTGATGATTGTTTCGATTAGGAGGTTATTTTGGGTTTTTAGTGGGATGCTTTAAAATAAAAAATGTAACCAAATTATACGTGAGTTTTAATCAAAAAAAAAAAAATTTATTTCAAATGTGTACTCGCGAAAATCTAAGAAAATATTATTTGGTTGTGTTCCAAAATCTTATTAATTGTCTTTATATAAAATGTCTGTGCGTTCTAACATAACTCTCGTATAGCCTTGAAAAATAAAAAATATATATATATTATCAATTACAAGATACTTTTAAGTAATAACTTTCAACTTGACAATTTTATAATCTCTTCGAAGCACATTTTCAAAGTATCTATATCTTATCCACTTCATACCGCCATCTCAGCTTTTTACGATTCTTAGTGCTAAAAGGAAATCTGAATCTGAAGCTGGAAATTCTTGAGATAAATTTGTTTATATTTAAAATCATATAATATTAAAAAATTGCTGTATGTTCTAATTTCTTTAATAAGTGTTCTACACAAGAAAGATTTTTTTTTATATATTTTACATTTTGTTTAAACCTATTATTATTTTACAAAAACATATAACATAACTTTAAAAATGATTACTGTGCCTTCAAGTTAAAATGAAAAGGGGACGCTTTTTATTATATTTTTTTATTTTAATGTATAAATATCAAGTAGGTATCTAATTAAAATATATCATGTTTTTACGTTGAAAGAAAAAAATAACATTGTGAAACATAAGAAATTCTGAGGCACGTTTTCAGTACTGCGGCTTTCTCATTAGAGTGTTCGTTGTGCCCACTCAATAGACATAGTACATGTGTTCGACCGGTCTTTTCATAAATGCTGCAAATTAATTCACGTTTCATATTGTCATAGGAATATTGAAATCTTTTTTATTTTTTATGATGATTCGTGACTGACGAATGTGTTTTTTTAAGAAATATTGAATCAAAAAATTTCTGAGTCAATAAAATATATTTTAAGCTTGTAAAAGAGAATGTAGGTTATACTACCCTTTATATCTCTTTTTTATTAAATATACTCAAACAAAAAATGATCATATTATTTTAGGAACACATTTTTTATATCGATGAGAAGATAATTAAATATAAAACTTTCAGAAAAATACGAAAATTATACCATGGTAGTTTTTTTTTGTACATATACCGTTTATAAGAGACTCTACATGCGTTTCAGTTTTTTATAATATAATCTTGTAGCGGTTATCTTAGTGGTTGTTATCTGTTGATACAAAATGTTATGGTGCTAAGTATGACTACTTTTTTGAATAAAATACTTAAATATTATAAAGTATATATATAATAATATAACTAACATAATCTTAGTATCGGATACTAAAGCACTGATAAAAAATAAACCTTATTAGTCATACTTCTCTTTTTAAACACAGTTAGATGTTATTCATTTTATTATATCAGTTTTAAATTTATTTAAAACGTTTACAACTTAAATTTATAATGTGATAACATAACTGGAAAACGTACCAACTTTTATTAGGTACCTATGTGTTAGATGAATTAGAATGAAGATGGTTCTTACAATATGCCATATCTTGAATTTAAACTTAAGTTAATGCCATTTATAACATTCATTTCTACAGCATCCTATGAGGTTAATAAGAATAATGTGTTTTGTATATATAAAAAAAATAAGGTTACATAACTTAGACAACGGCCTGAATGCTTTACTCAGTAATTTTAAATGAATGAACATATGTAAACCATGCTCGACTTATTACACCTTTTCCAGGGACTATCTCTAGGATACTAGGAGGTCCTTAAATTCAAATTCTTATTCAAAATATCTTTATCTTTACGCATTTACACGTACTTTTGAATCGTCAATTATTACATTATAACAATGTCAGTATAGTCAGTCCGTCCTTAAGCTACCACCAGCTCGGAGTGCTGTTCTCCTGAGAAGAGCTGGCCAGAAACTCAACAGTTACTCTTTTTAAAATATGTGAACAATGTTTGATGTACAGATTAGAATATCCTGCAAATGAGTCAACAACCAAAGCTCCACAACCTAACCTTTTACTTGATCGAAATACGATCCACTAAGAACTCTTGTATGCTATAATAAGCATATTTAATAGTATACTTTTAATTTTAGATTTAAAAGCCAGTAAAGGAAGATCTAAGATATCTTGTGGAAACTTATTATATATGCGAACACTCATGCCCATGAAGGATTTTTTAACTTTTTGCAGACAAATTATCTGCGTTGAAAATTATTTTTACTTCTAGTATTTATAGCGTGTCTGTCACTGTTTTTTACATATGTATCGAAATTGTGACGTACAAATAAAATGTTATTAAATATGTATTGAGAAACGACCGTAAGAATACCAATTTCTTTGAAGACATCTCTCAGGGAATCTCTAGCTTTTAAGTTATAAATAGCCCGCACAGCTTTTTTTTGTAAAATAAATAGAGAATTAACTTCGGCAGCACTTATACAGCACATAACAAAATACCGTAAGACAAAATACATTGAAAGTAACTAAAATAAACAAGTCGAGCTGTATTGACATCCGTTAATTGTCTTATTTTTTTAATTGCATAAACGGCGGAGCTGAGTTTGCCTGCGAGTGTTGAGAGATGGCGGTTCCACTGGAGCTTTTTATCTAAAGTTATACCTAGGAAAACCGTTGAGTCAGTCATTTCCAAAACTTCATTGTTAAGGAGCAGGCTACAATTCTGACTTTTTACATTGGGAAGTGTAAACTCCATGCATTTGGTTTTCCTTGTATTTAAGACCAAATTATTTATTTCGACCCAATAAAGAACACGTGACAGAGCGCTGTTTACTTCGTCATAATTAGTTCTATTACGCCCGACTTTAAAAATAAGGGAGGTATCGTCACCAAAAAGCACAATGTCACATAAGCCCTTTACGAAAAAGGATAAATCATTAATATAACGTAAAAATAAAAAGGGGCCAAGAATAGATCCTTGTGGAACACCCATCTTTAGGTAAGAACCAGCCAATTTAGAATTATTTACATCAACCGTCTGGACTCTTTGATCTAGGTAAGAGGCAATGAGATCAAGCGCAACACTACGCACACCATAGTGGTTTAGTTTGCATAGTAACGTTTGATGGTCAACGCAATGAAAGGCCTTGGATAAATCGCAAAACACCCGGATTGCATTCTGCGATTTTTCTCATGCGTCATAAATGTGCTTAAGAAGCGTAAATGTGCTTATAATAAGAAGTGTAAATGTGCTTATAACAAGTGTTTACCAGCTACTTTATTAGATACCTAAAGTTAAAAGTGTGATAATAAAATATTTTTCTACGTTCCATTCAGCGCTTTTATAAAATAATTTAATTGTTTTGTTATATAAAATAATCGATTGCATGCACCAGCATCGATGCACCAGCATATGACTACAGAATATTTTCAAAATTTTCAATCGCGTCAAAAATATTATCTTAACAATTAAACTAAAATAAACAGCCAAGAATCAATAGGATGTTCTTAGCTTTAATGAAAACTAGTAGAGCGCCTGAATAGTAAGTGGCCATAGCTTGCTCTTAGAATTGGTATTCGTGTGATAGCAATTATTATACTACAAATAACATATATTATAATTTTATAATTATAATTACAAATATATAATACAATATTCCAAAATTTCCGTTAATATCAAAAAGCTCTTATGGTGTTTCATCGCTTTATCAAAGGTATTTTCGGATTAAATGTAATTAATTAGCTTGTATATAATATGTATTAAATATAATAATTCTGTGAGGAAAATGGGAATACAAAGCGGAAGTCAATGGCCTATTGTACAGTAATTTATAAACCTAGTAAACTCAGAACAAATTCAGCGACGGAAATTTAGTGACTTTTGGCTTCGTGTATGAGCCAAGCCGCCAAGCGTTTTTTATAGTTTTTCGATACAAAGCCAATGGCTAGTAACCGGTATATGTATAACTCTCTTGTTGACTGAGCAAGTCTTAAAATCTCTTCAACCTTAAATTTAATCTTAATATTGAGAACAAAGCCTTATCAAATATCATTAAAACTTTCTTATTAAAAGTTCGTAACAAATTATACACGTGTCCAGAGGTTATGAATAAAAAACATAGACGATAATTTAGATTATTTTCATGGAACATTTGTTAGAAAACTACAGATGTAATAAAATTAAAACAATCGGTGCGAGGCAACAGTTCCTCTAATGTGCAAGCTCAAGTTTCGTAACAATTCCAAGTATTATAATTTTGTTTCCTTGTTGATTACTAAAGTTTATAATCTACAGTTTAGATAAATTAACACTCATAAGTTTTTAATTATTCCTAGACATAGTACCTTTATTTATTTTCGTCATTATTTTAAGATACATTTTACAAGCCAAGTCTTATAATTAATATAAGTGAACATCGATGAATGTGTTGATGCATTTCAATCTCTGACTGTTGATCAATTATTAATTTTGGGTATGTACATATAATTAAATTAAATTTTAATACAAGAGTGGATGTGACAGAATACCGACTGAAAAAAAAAAAGTAATGTGACCGTGATCTGAAGTGAAGGATAAGGACAGGATGAAGATGACATTTTGTATAAAATATATTTTTGATGATGGTGTATACATATATAAATATATTTGTTTTTATTAAATGTTATCCCAAATTTTATATTTAAATTTCAATACTTTAGATATCTTTATATTAGAATTGCGTACATTATATATTTTACGACTGCTAAGTATCACGTGCGGAAGTTTTCTGATTTGCCCCTTTATATGACGCGAGGCATCTGCTTGGCATAAGTTTTGCTTGTCATCCGATTTGTAACTTGACGCACATTGAATAACTTCTAACATATATCGAGATGATGTATGAGCCAATTCCCGTATATACTTTCAAGAACTGCAAATACCTATTTTGAGTTTGAATAAATTTCTATTGAGTCGAGATTTGATAGAATGGCTAAAATAATGGTCCAAAAAATTTTAAAAATATTGAATTATTTTACGTCTACCAGGAAAACATTTTATGATGCAAAGTATACTCGTATGATAGTTTAATAACTCTGAAATATGAACTAATCATACAATAAGTCTATGTCACTTTTATTTCAATAATTTAAATTTAATAACTGTTAAAACAAAATACTTTTTGTACTTATAAATTATCTCGCCTCTTTAATTTAATTATCTACCAGTAACATTTATTATACCTGAAATTGTCAAAACAAAGAAAAAATTTATTTAAAAATATATTTTATGAATATTTGTGTGTAATAAGTGAAACAATTGAATGCTGAATGCAAATAACACCATTTATATTAAAATATTACAATATTAATGGTGTTTTGCTACTATTCTTTACCTTTATTATATTTCATGAATGAATTATGGCAATTATAATAGATAAAAAAATTGGTCGCTGGAGATCGCTTATGTATTCTTTTAATTCTTAATTCATTTAATATATTTTACTCGCTAATGAAATAGTGGACAAATTTCAATAATTTTTATAGCCCATTTAACTCATTTCAAAAGTAAATAATTCTGTGTCAGTCAGTTTATTTAATTACAAACGTTTAATTACATTACACTTATATTTTATAAATATTTTCCACCACGTGTATTTCAAACAAATATTTTACTATATGATATACAAATATATATTATAATTAGTAGCTCAGATTATGTTTTTGTCTGCATATTTGTTTACAATTTTCTCTTTAAAGTTTTGTGAAATGAAACGATCTCAGAAGAATATTAGGACATACCACAAAGCGCTTCCTATCCTTTATCAAACTTTGCTGGCACAGAAAGTTTGATTGAATTTTAAATATAAAGTGTTACAATGTCGCCACAAAATCGGTTAAAGATCATTTATTTAGGGCACCGTAGTTCAATTTCTTAAACCTTATATAAAAATATTAGAAAACTTTCATGTACAGGAGTATTATGGATACGATAGCTCAATTAGCGTAGAGTACGAGAGAGGTCTCAGATTTGAGTCCTAATTGTGATTATCTCTTTAATAACCTGTAAATCTATTAGTTTTGTTCACATAATTTAAATAAATAAGTTAAAAAGCTTTGACATTGAATGATTATACTATGCTTAATATTATTAAAGTTTTCAAATTGTTATATTTAATATATCTGTAATACAGATAATAGTACTGTAGTTGTCAGTTGCAAGCGCCGAGTTATGCTTAATTAAGTATTGTGTTATCGGTTAAACAGGCGTAAGTGATAACATTCAATAAAATAGCTTTTATTGGTTTTAATGGTATATTTGATCTTTCCTACCTTTGTCTGATTTATTATAAAAAGTCTGTGTATAATTCTTTAATCGGTTATATTATAATAATCAACGTGTTTAGTTTATATTAATTATAGCAGCGTATTTGTTATTATTTTATATCACATAGTTTATTTTCTCATTAATGAATATGATAATTTTAATATCTTCTAAGATTTACACGAAACTACACATTTCAATAATACTATTTCACGGATATAACTCGCGTTTATTTTTACTTTTTTTTTTAACCCGATGTATCGAATGCTTTTGCATCAAACGTGTTCGCGGTAAGACGAGATGATGGTGTCTGTCAGTCAGTCAGTTTATTTGTCACCTATCTCCAACGGTTCCTGAGTTTACGGGTATAGAGTTCAGGATGCACATAAAACGCACTAACTGGGTTAAAAAAAATGTAAAAATTAAAGCGAGTTATATCCGTAAAATAGTTTTATTGAAATTTTAATATCATTAACTTTTCCGATAACAGAAATGGCAAAGTAGTTGCAAAAAGTATACTTTTTACTTACTAAACTATAGTTTAGTTCGTAATTTATATTAATATTATAAAGCGTAAAAATTTGTGTGTTGCGTGTTAATACTCGAAATTACCAGATTTGATTTTTTATGGTTTTGATAATAGTTTAATTAGAAGGTTTGCTATCACTACTCAACAAATTATTAGTAAATAAAATCGTTCGTCTGCGGGTGGATTCGTAAATGGCAGCTAGTGTTTAATAATTCATGGATCAAAATATTTATAAAACTTTCTGGCATATATGTCTTTTAAATAAAAATAAAAATTATATATTAAGCATATATAATGATGGATGAGCGAAATGAAGTCCTAAAACTATAAAATATGTTATTTCAGACTTCTTTCGATTTGTCTCACTTGATTGTAATTTTTATATATTATTTTAATTATTGTATTTTTAAGATATTTTTTCTGTATTTATTAGTAAATATATATAATATAAATGTACTAATATATTGGTATTGTATAGTTATATAGTAATACCAGAAATGCTTAGTTACCCTTTTTATTTTTATAAAGCCCTAAAGCGTTTGTAAAAAAAATATTAGATATAATCCTTTGTTCCCGACGTGCCAAATCTTAAAAGACCTTTCCTAAGCTAGCGTACTCTATACAAGTCGCTTGGCGTTGGGTGGACACAAAAAGACTTCTGCCTTTAAGATAACCCAGTTTCATGACAGGCTCCATTTGCTTACAACAAACGCTAAAAATAACAGTGAAGTTTGTTACAATTGTAAATAAATATTTATTTTGACTAAGACTTTTGAAAAATATAGTTTTGTAAAAAATGGCATATTTATATTGTTTTACTGTATTTTGTTTTTTGCATAAATATATTTTAAGTCTAAAGCCGCGACTACAAACTTTGATGTTAACCAAAATTGGTCATCTATTTAAAATTATATTAAATCTCATTACTAACTCTAACTAAGTTTCGTTGTAATACTTTGAGGATAGCTGTCCATTAAATTTAATTAGGTCAAAGCCCATTACGTAGTTCAAAGGCAAACGTACTTCCCTAAACATTTGCTATCTTTTTGATGTTTTTTTAATAGTTCTAACAATCCAAATAGTCAAAGTGCTATCATGTAATGTACATTTGTGAAAAAGTGTGTCGAATTTCAGCAAACAAAACTATACATTTTAGGAATTTAAATAAATAAATAATTTCAATTTTTTTTAATATCTCATTCAAAATTTCTTAGTAGTTTTAATTTGTGGGTCATGGTAAGTTTTTTTAAAGTAAATAAGTTATTATGACAAAAATCTGTTTATTCATCTGTAATATATTGTAATTTTTTAATACTTTACCAATGGAGCAGGTCATTTAAGATATTTTTATGTCATTTGACGGTTTGAACTCGTCCACAATTAGAGTCGTTTTTAATCTAACTTATTCCTTCGTTACTGATAAAACAAGTATTCAGTAAACAGACAAACCCATAATACTCTAAAATAATAATAATTCCTACACTTCATAATATGTAGGTATATTTGAAAAGTGAAGCATAAAAAAACAGAATTATATGGAACAAAATAAAGATGAATGTATGTTAATACATTCATTCATTTCATGACCTATATTACAAAATAAAACTCACCAAGTAACAGCCTCAGGTATAAAAGAACATTTCATTATGCATTTCGTAAAATTTTTGAAGAATAACGAGCGTAACACATTTTCCATATAAGAGTAAAAAAAATTTGGCGTTTGGAGTACGCACTCCACAGACAAGGGTAATCCAACAAGATATTCATGCATTACTGTTATTGAATACAGTCGGATTAATACGGTCTTCGGTGTCACGAGGGTTATCTGTTATTGTCGACTTAGATTAACAGGGCTCAGCGTGTTATACCTAGAATAGGGTAAGGATGCTGTCTGAATCCCAAGCTCCTTCACGTTACATAACCTACATGTAGGTAATGCATTGTGAGTAATATTATGCACGCAATTAATACAACTGTTAATAACTTTTAATGTTTTAATTTTTATAATAATAATTCGTTGGAGAAAAACATGGTTATAGGTTAATATACTTGTTGAAGCCATCTCATGTAATATGGTTTGTTAATTCTACTTTGTTACTAACATTACGAATGAGTTATTGGCTGTTTAGTCAATGAGGGAGTGTTTGTTCGGTATCGTAATGGATAAACAATTTTAATGTTTCAAGTTGGCGGTATGGGGTGTAACAATTTTTTTAAATTATTTAGAATTATTAAATAAATTAAATAATTAAAATCTTTTACTACTGAATTGATATAATTGATTCAATATTGAATATAATAATTTTAATAATATTTGTCGTCCATTTAACAAATATATTAAATTATACTGTTTGATATTTTATTTTAATTTTGTTACATAGTACATTACAATATACAGGTATATTTTAAATTTATAAAACTTGTAAGCGGATATAAAAATAACAATTTATAAAATAGATACGTACTTTGTTTTACTTGTTATAAAATATTGTTAACATTGTAAGCCGCTCGACGTATTACGACCCAGTTTCAGCTCACAAAATAAATTTAAGAGCTACAATAATATTATTTAATAAAACTAACAGCTTACTGCCAGATTTGAACTTCTGGAAGTAGATATTTAAATAACTTAATATTATCTTCCAAACATTTTAGTACATTAACGTAAATTAGATTTCATTGATATATATTTTTGTGATACATTTATAGTTTGATATAAAAATATAGTTGTGAGGTCCGTCGGCAACCAAGAGATTATTACCTCGTCGATCAATTTATATTTTAACAAAATACTTTCTAATTAAATATTGTAGATTGATCTTGTTAGAAAACATACATGTTGAGAGAAGTATTCAACTTACATGTGTGAGTAAAGTATTCACACACATTTGTCATATACGATACGGTACGGAAAATCAATGTTGTTTACAAAGTCAAAACTTATTTAAATGTAAATAAAATATTTTTTAATTTATATTTAATATAAAAAACGTTATATTTTACGCTTTTTCATAATTAATTTAAATTATTAATGCTGTCCAATTTACTATGATGAAAATGATCATGAAATTGCGATTGATTAAACCTCTAAAAATATGTGGATAAATATGATTAACAAAATAAATATGTATCTCTAAAATTACACAAATTATTACTGATTATTGATTAATTTGTAAATGCAGTGAAGAAAACATATTATGACTTATTAAAACAAGCACCGAAGTAACAAACGACGGTATTTTTTTTTTAATTCCAGTTATTTTCTTTGATCTTAATAAACTAAATGTACTTTTATATACTATGTCTTATATAATAATTATTAAATAGAAATACAAAGTATTGGCATGCCCTGCAATAATATCTTATTTAACTAAATACTTGTTTTATTACATTTTGTTACAAAATATAACTTAGAAGTTTAAGAATTCCACCCTTCGAGTAATTTAAGAAATATGTTTTGTATAAAGAATTATTTGAGGAAGCTGGAAAAAATATTTTAATTATAAAATTCATAATAAAATATTTAAATTGAAATCTTAAATATTGTGATTTTTGTTTTTATTTAAAAGGCAGCTTTTCTTTTGTTATATATAGTTCAAATAAACATTATTTGAAATTTTCTAATTACTTATGAATTATGTTACATGTATTATATATTTTACGAAAAATAAAAATAAAACAAGCCCAACATAAATTATCATATTTAATAATTCTTAATTGACAATCTATACAGAATTTGAATCCTACACGTTAAGACAGTAATTTATAAGAATATTGTTGTAATTTATCCCTACTTAATAATAAAACCATATTTAGCAAGCTAACGATGACTCCTTTGTTCATTCTCTTGTCTTGTAACTTGCATAAGCTAAAAGGGATCTTAAGCCGAAATTTCCAAGTCAGGAGTTTAGGTTGCACGATGTAAAATTAGCCAGTTAGTACCAGTTTATAAAGGAATACAAATATAAATAACATAACAAATTTTTAATAAGAAATTCAATAATCTTTGGGTACGCATCCTTTTTAATATTCCAAGTTTCATAAAAGATTTAAAACTTTTTTGTAGTCAAATCGCTGAAGGCAAAAATGAAAATCTTTTATTAGAACCGACGACGGGTTCAAAGGAAATTAGCTTTTCTTTTCATCTTTAATTCCACCTTAAGCCACGTGTCCTTTAGGCCGTATTAACTAGACATATTTTTGTAATGTCTTTTGTTGAAAAGTACGTGCCTACGTACTATTGATTTTATATTCGGATTTTTTATCTATAATTGGGAAATATTATTGTTAATGTTTTAATAAATTTGACTAACCAACCAATATGCTAAAAGTAACAATTGTATACAACAGTAAAATCATCGGACATCGTCGTGCACATCAAGCTCGCATGGAATACACGAAAATATTATAAACACTTTAGATCAAACCTTTTAATTTCATCCCATCCTATCTATCTCATGTTAAATTAGTGGTAAAAGTGACATTCACCATTTTCATCTCTTATCTATAACGAAACTTATCATTATTAAGAACATTATTTATTAGTTTATCATCCTGTTCTTCTCTATCATCATCTACTAAACTATTAGAATAAGATAATAAAGTTCTATTTTGTTTAAAATATCTGACTATGTTTTTAGTTTTATAAAATACACTAAACAACCAGTTCATGATACCGGTTTATAAATATTAAAAGTGGTGCTGAATTAAAAAAAACAAGACTTCAGTATTCGTTACCGGCGCGGCGCTGCGGGTATGTGCTTATCCTAAATGAAATTACTTTATAACTGGTGTTAGGAAGTAATATTGCCATTCGATACTTTTCGCGTTGTACTATAAATCCCATTTTATTTATTTTTACGCACACATAAAATAAAGTAAATAATGTTGATTCAATTCGTCGAAACATTCCACATTCGATGAAATAAATGGAAGTAGTTTCTTTCTTACGCTTATCAAAGGGGGGTGAAGATGTAGTTTTTCGCACAAGTTAAGCCAAGTTCAAACTAGTTAGTGTAAAAGCACTGAACCCAGAAGCTGCAAACTTCATTTATGTTCCTATTAGCAGGGTCGATTTGATTCCAGAATAGAATTTTCACATATAATTTGTAAATCTTAAAGAGAATTAACAATTCGGATTATAATAGTAATATATACATATTTTCAATACTTACTAAATATGAATTTGTATTATAAGTCAAGTAGTCTCAAATGTACGTTAGTTCAAGTGTATAATGTATCTCGAGCAATCCAAACGTCAACAGTCCAGCACTCATTAGTAACCTCAGAACTGATTGCGTGCTTGTGAGCTAGTTTGATTAACTATTGACATTTGAGCACACTTGAGGCCGACGTCCCGGTGACATGCGGTGAGACAACAACGTCTCATCTAAACGTTAGATAACTTTTAATTTGAGACGTCATTTCACGTTTTGTAACGAAGATTTTTTTTTGGTAAACATTATTTATCAGAAATATATTTGTATATAATAGTTATTCTAATGTTATTTCCAAAACCTAAAATGATGTGAAACTTTAATGTTTATTTCTTTATAATGAATATTTTCTGTTATATCTTCTTAAGTTGACTACTTTTTATGGATACTTTTATAAACTTTTGTAAGAAACTTTCAAGGAGAATAAAATATCAAAGTATAACTACTTTAATATTTGTGCAAGAAGTCGATAAGTAGTGGTCATCGCAACATTGAAGTGATTGCCAGAAGTTAGTTACAGAGATCGTAACAATTTATTGTTCCGTCATGTTTTTTGAGTTATGTATTTCATTAAATATTTCTACATATTTACTTTTAATGAAATCTAAATTTTTGCCCTAAACATTTTGATAAAAGAAACATTAAGTTATGGGTAATTTTCTGAATCCCGGTTGAATTGAAAGATTTGCTATAATTAATAATATTATAGTAATCTTCTAATATATTCTTTTTACCACATGTCTTATTTTATATTAGATAGAATGTAAATAGTATTAATATATATTAATACTAGTAATAATATGTATGAATATAACTATTTTAATACTAAATAGCTAACTAATACTTCCTGCTGCCTGCTACTCCCTCTACCCCCTATAAATTAACACTTATGACCCGTGTTTTCTAATATTTAAGAAAAATAAATAAATATAAGTATATAAGAGTATATTACGCTCCTCACCTCTATTCCCGGCCTCGCAGGGTCAATACGTAATAATTGAACCGGCATATCGTATTTATTTCGCAGTTTCTTCTGGCTAAATTATCCAATTAATTTACTATAGATAGTCATTTTTATATCGATAAAGTCTTAAATTCGATATAACTATTCTTGTTTTTTATAAAAAAAATTACGTTACGTTACGTTAAGTTACGTTAGTACGTTAAATCTGTATCCAAATTTAATTTTCATCTTAGAAAGCTTTAATGACAAAATCCATTTTTTTAGGAGAGTTCCTAAACTTAGCTAAGTATATTCCTAAATTTTGTAACTAAATAATGTAAAATTATGCTATAGCTTTTATTCCTTTACTTGAAATCGTTCAGGCTGCGCACGCCATATTATTAAATTCATAGCAATTTTAATCATATTTTTTGTAATTAATTATTGAATGTACTTACCCAAGAAATGTACGTATATGTCTATAGCACTCGATACTAATATGTATATATAACAGTAAAAAAAATTCGATAATTGGATCAGTAGTACACAAAGCTTACACTAAAAATCTAAAATCACGAACTTTACTTCTGCAATATATTAGTATAGATATAGAAGTATAGATTGGATAGCATAGTATGTGATTAAATTTCAGTTTCAAATAAGCATACTTCATCTTCACACAACATATAATGTATCTATCTACAAAACGTCGTTTCGGTTTTGCAGAGGCAAGTTGCGTTTGGTTGCTCCGGGCTTCAGTGTTTATACAACGCTTAGCTAACTTCAGTTTGAAACATACAAATGTAATCCTAAAGAGGTTATCTTGTATTAATCAAATGAGTCAAAGGAAACTCTCTAGTGCAAATTCCTAAATTATGAAAATTAGAAAACAATAACTGTCTACCTTTTATTGATTGATTGATTGATTGATGTAAATTTGTTTGTAGATTTGCCACGAATTGAAATGTTTTAAATCCTTTTGCCGTGAAAGATTGGATACTATACAGTTCTTACCTATGAGAAGGTTCTATTTTTGTAAGATAAATTTGTTGTTGTAAAAATGTTCAATCTATACTTTATTAAATCAAAAATTATTTCGTATTCTATTTGTACATGTATAAAATAATAAAACCGTTCAGTCTATAAAAATACTTGTAATACTTGAAAATCTTCTTAAATACAACAAAGAGAACACATTGAGATGAGTCGAAAATATTGACTAAACATCCAAATGATATTTGCATTACGTATATTTGGTGAGCAAACGTAATCACTGAAGCCAAACAAGGTTACCTTTCAAGGGTATGAAGATATAAAAAATTTTAGATCAAATAAAATAGATACGGTCTTTCGTCCATACAATGATGTATTTGATGAAATATATATTTATTGTTTCTATAAAACGCGTTTGCTCAATTTGCAATGTTTAATAGAAATAAACGATTTTCTTGAATTTATGAAAGCTAAGAATATTTCATTTTGATAAATGGAATTTCATTAATATAATTTCATTGTAAATATTCAATAAAAGATTAATAAACTAATCCATACATTTAATTTATCGGGAACTCATAAATCTTTAAGTGATCTTTTGCCAGAAGAGAGATTTACATTCTATTTCGGGAGATTTATGTTCGTATCCATGATTCAATTAGATTATTACTGTAGCTTCATATAACTTACTAGCAGAAAATACCAGATATCGTCTAGTTTTATTGAAAGATATTGGCTCGTGAAATGAAAAGCGAATAAAGTATTATCCGTTTCAAGGGTTTCCGATTTCTTGTTCTATTGAAAAATACTTATTTGGATGGCCCTATTGATGCTTTAGCCTAATAAATTTGGTGATTATTCGTCATATATTTTATATTTTTAAATGTTATTTCTTTCTAAATTATAATATTATATATTATTTACTTCTTTTTAATTATTAAAGGCTTTTTATACAATCACACAAACAGAACTTTTAAAAATATTATATAAAAAATAATAAATCAGTATTTATGTACAATAATGGTAAGGTTATAATTAATAAACAGAATTGATTATATTAATATTGACATTTAAAGATTTTCTAAATCGAGATGTTCAAAATCACGTAAAGAAAATCAATGGAAATTAGGTAATTAGAGTATATATTGAATAGTACGCATTATAAGCCTTATAAGGATTTGGATAAGATCAAATTGTATTGAATGTGTTCGTGTACATAGGTGATGAATCAGACAGCGTTATTTGCTACTAGGCGTTTTCGCATCGAGTTCCCCACTTGTATTCCTTTTAATGTTGATAATAATATCTTCAGTTTAGGAGCACGCGTCTCTCATAAATTCAGTTGATTTAAATCCCTACATGAACAAGATCTTGATATTAAAATGTATAAAAGCCAGTATATTAAATTTAAAAGTATTATCATATAATATTATATATGAAATATAACCAATGCAATTTGAGCAAATTCAAATCGATGTTACTTATTATATTGCGGAGGGGAAAATCTGCAAGATTATTCCGGGCAAAACGAAATCAAAATACACGTTCTTCGTTGCCAAGTGATTGTGGATTAATTTTAACCAATAGCACATAATCCAAGTCTTGAACAAGATAAAGATGGGGGAACGACGTGCTTTGCAACTAAACTACCTCTAATTTTGTCCAATGATCATGGTAATACCATGTAAGTTTGTTGCCAAGTGATTTGAAATGTATTTATATTATAACTAAGAGTAGTATTTGAGCAAAAAAGAGTATTAGTTAAAAATATTTAGCTTTGGTAACAAATATTGGATGCAATAGTTTTATATTTATTTTATTTTACTGTTTCAATTTTATAACATATTCTTCTGTTTTAAATTACATTTCATCAAACGATAAAAGTATTTTATGTATTACGAGTTATGTTTACTAATTCATACACTTTTTAGTTCTACTCATTGTTGAAATAAATATAATTACAATAAAATATGTCACTTGTATATGAAACGTTTACGAGTAAAGTTGGTAGTAATAAATATATTATGTGAGAATTTAAGTGCCAAGCCATAAAAAATAGCCGGCTATAGCCCATATCTTAAAATGTAAGTTGTCCTTATTAAATATTAAATAGTCAAAAAGGCTATAATTTTATCGATTTTAATTTTGCTATTATTTGTAATCATAAGTATATTTTAGAATATAGGCTTAAGTAGAATACTAGAGTAGAAATTGAAATTTAAGATTAAAAAAAATAAACAAGATTTTTACTGGAAATGTATTATAAAAAAATCAGCATTAAAGTAATTAAATCAGTAATAACAAAATATATTCTATTTTCTTAATTTTTCTCAAGTACATTTTGAAATAAAACTATTTTTACTGGATTTAACTAACGTTACTGGATTTAACTAACGTCAAAATGTGACCAATACGGTCAAATTTTAACATTTTAACTTGAACCCGTCGTTTCAAATGCTTTTCAGAAATCGTGTTGACGGATAGACAAGATGTAAGTGTCTGACAGTGAGTTCGTTAATTAGTCATCTATATTCAACGGTTTTTATTTTGTTTGCATAGACTTCCGGATGTACACAAAACGCACAAACTGTCTTGAGGTCTGACAATGTGGTCACCGACGTGAAACTTTACATTGCTTATGATTTATTTCCAGGTGTTAGAAAGGCTCCAATCGTCTTATCTATTAAAATTAGGATATTGTTTAATTTAAACAGCAGTGAGAATCTTTTTTGGTATGTAGTAGAGTTTTCTAATGAGGATTTCTGTTTTATTAAATCTTATATAATGGTTGAACTTGTTTATGATAGGTTCACATACTGCTGACATTGATGTATACCTATTATTGATATTTGAGATCCACTCCCAACAGGAGTTAGGACGATCGGTACAGGAATAATGATCGTCCTCTTTGTATATATTAAATAAACCCTTTTGTCAAAGTAAGATTCAAGCGTCATAAGGACATTGAAGTTGTGGCTTGGATCAGCGCGTTGAGCGGGTTCATCAGCTTTATTTAGAGATCGAAACAATTTTGGGATGAAATAAATGAAACCATCAGAGCCCTATGAAACCCTTAGAGTTACCAAAAGACATATTTTCAGAAAATCACATGATGATATTATAGTAATATGACAGATATTAATACAAAAATATAAAAAATAGACTAGACCTGAAATCATGACTTTTCATGAACAGTTTATATTAGGTGCTCAAACAAATAAAATACGGTTAGGATCGAGCTGAAAAGTAAAGGATAAAGACTTAACCAAATTCTTTATTCCGAAAGATGTAAATGATCAATTATCTAATGCACCCGATAAACCTAGAAATACAAAATGAGAGAGTGATCATAGGTGACTTTTGTATTCCACTAGCTTTGAGGTGGTGCAGTACTTCATGATTACTCTCCAGTGTTATTAAAATTTTATTTAAACAAATTCCAAATGATTTTCCCAGGTCAAAGTAATTTAGAAAAATGGGGTAAAGCCATTGAAAAGTGTTGCAAGATCTGTAGAGAGGTAATAAGACATCTACATATATATTAGTATTACAAGATAAAGGTCAATACTCACATTGTCAACCTGATAAAGTAGAAGAAGTAGAAATCATACGTAAAGCTGTTAATTTTTCAAAAGCAAGTAAAAATCTCACTCTATCTCAAATGCGGTTGCTGATTAGACTCTCATGATTCATACTTATGAGAAACAAAAACTCACCAGGAATATGTATATAGTTAATTTTTAAGCTACAGAAGTGGATGCGAAAGGTATATTAGCAAAATCTCACTATAACGTACATAAAGATTATTGATACTTTTCTAAAATTGTCCTTAGTTTATTTTTAGAACAAACTTCAAAGGCGGCATTAGCAGGTTTATTTCAAATTTGGATACATAGCGAGAGGAGCGTATACAGTGAAAGTAAGTGTGTACGGGCATTGGGTCGCAAAGCTCAGGCACTGTCTGTGCTCTGCAATACGATGGGCCCGGCACCTGTACAGTGAATGCATCGAATGGCAAAAGGCCTCGTCTCTGACTTACTGATAGATATTTATATCTTGTTTTCCCGTTCAAACGTTTGGCGATAAGGATAAAATTATAGGTAAATTAAAAAATCTATTAAAAATAATTTTACTTCAAGATATTATTCTCTTTGTGCAATTTCTTCTTCAAGTTTATATTATTAGGTCAGATCTTATAGAATTTTCCTAAAAAGTCCAATCGAATTAAGTTCTCCTAATATTTAACTTTCGTCAATCTTTCATTTTTTCGATGAAAATATTTATAAGTCAATAAAATTTTCACTAAAACGTAACTGTGAGTATCACAATACTACATTCATTTGTTCAAATACATTTATGTATGAATCCAGAAATGCTTTTGGGACTTATTAACACATTTCAGTCGGATTCGCATTCGTGTTAAACATGTATATGACAAAAGAGACTAGCGGATAAAGATAAATTTACTTTAACTTTAATAGGACAATGAAAACCATTTTACGCTACTGAGTATTATTACAACTACTACTACTGAGTAATATTATAATAAATTATAAAAATAGTGTGTAGTAGCTACGTTATTACACATCGTAGAAATAAAGTAAAAAAAAACAACTGTACTTTTTTTTATAAAGTTTCGAATTTTTAAGATAATTAGCTACAATTTTAACGTTGACCTCCGTGCTATTTTATTATAAACTATATTTTTGTCGAAACGATAAGATCACTCTCATTAACTTATAACTCAGACCACGCAGATGAGTTCTCTTTTTAGTTGCAATTTTGAAATGTTTTCGAGAGTTAAAAAGATTTCAAATGATTTGTGGTCGGGAATTTTGGTCTAACAAAGCTTTGGCCTGTAGAATATTTTTACAGCTAGAATAAGTACTTTCATTACTTTTAATATACTTAAAATGTATCCATTAATATATTTATTTACTCATTTTGATAAAATAATGTTCTATTAAATTGTAACATTTATCTTAAAATTTTATAAATATTAAATTTTGTCATGACTCCAATTATGCTGGCTGCAAAGATTGTTTGGCGAAGCAGCAGGGGATACCATAGACAAGACAAGTTCTAGTTATGCTTATGAATTTTTAATTCTATATGTACTTAATTCTTTCAAAACCTTTTGCACAAACCAAAACAAACATTGCTACGAAAGGACTGATATAAAAAACTAAATATTTTTTTTATATAACCAATTTTTAAACGATCTCAAGTATTAAAGTACCGATATACCTATAGTACCTACCTACTATATACTTATCAATTATAAAAGAAATTTGGAGAAGAATTCAAATGGCTACATATGAGGTTGGTTTATTCTTAAATATTTTTTTAATAACATCTAAGTTATTGAAGTTACGAGTTGAAAAAAAAAAATATAAATCTATTTGTTTTTCTTGTTACCGTTCCCGATCGGTTAAATAGCGTGATGTTATTGTGAAACCGTTTTTAATTTATTCATACATTTTTATCTTTACCAATTGAACCAGATAAATACAAATTCTGAACATATACATAAATGAAATGTAGAATTGGTATTATTATTCAATATGACCTTGTAACTCAACATTAAAAAATCTTAAGTATTTATGTCTACAAAGTTTCATAGAAACATACTTTATTTAATTTTGGATATCTCATTATAATTCTGAATAACTTTAAATTCTTGGTTTGATATGTTTATCATTATTAAATTTATATAGAAATTATTTGATATAACTTATTTGAAAAGAATATAATGATATTAATTTATAATTATTAAAAATATAAACCTTTATATTATGTTACAACAATTAATAAAATTGTATATAATAAAATTTATTTATATAAATGGCCAACTTTTATTTAAACTAAATATAAAAACATGAAAAAAATTAAATACTTAATACACGAGTTCATTCCGCAGATGTTCTGTGTAAATACAAACACATTAGTACCGCGTTTGATGGTAAATGTGGTTCTCTTCACATAATCGAGAATAAATAAACAGTTACAGAAACAATTTTGAGTGGATTCTTAGAATTCAGAAGTAAGATTTTGTCAAGTTACATTTTTCTTATCGTTTCGTAGTATTCATTTTAAATAAACGTATTCTTTATTTGACTTATTTCATCGTATTGTTATCGTAATTTATACTTTATATAATGGAACAGTATTCTAGAGGTAAATTTTTTGACTCTCATTTGTGTTCATGAATTTTAATTTCGTAATTTGTTTATAAATTTATGTAATACTGCTTACTTATAATAAACTACTTGCATGGGGCGAAGCAGGGGTGAGTCGCTAGTGCAACATAATTTAATTTCACATATTACTAATTAATCGATCCTAACAAGCAGAAATTGGTTTACCTTTGAGGTTACTAATGAGAGCTGGACTATGACTTCCGGTTTATTCAAGGTATAAATTGCCGTACCTTTGATGTACCTCATGTATAATTAAAATTATAACCTAACAAGATAATGTTTTCGTATTCGTACTTTCATCGCCATATTTGCCTTTTAAGAGTCTTTGTGGAGCCTCCAGATTAATACTAAGAAGGTTCTTCGCTGGTTATAAAATCGTCTTACTATTTATCTGTTTAACTTTTTAGTTCACATTTGTTCATATATATTAAATGATGTATTATGATACCCAAACTTTAAAATAAATTTATAAATTTTTATGAAACTATGTTAGAAAAAACTATATTGGATAGAATAATTTATATCATGTCGACTCAATTTAAAAAATCCAAATAAGAATAAAGATTTTTTTATAAGTACATGCATTTTAATATTTATTCTTTTTTGTAAGAAAAATGTACAAGACGAATCAGAAGATTATTCCAATTAAATTTTGTTGTCCATTTGAGCTAAAATGTAATGTTATGAACTGATACCACTCATATTGGATATTCGAAAACACTCATATTTTGTATTAACCCCTTTTCATATATAATTCTTAATTTCATTTAATATTACAATGTATTATTTTTATCTTGCAATGATTGTAGAAAAATATCTCGTTACGAAATAGTAAAACAATAAATAGGTCTTAAAAAGCACTACAAAAAAAAAAAAAAATCTTCAAATAAATGACTCCTACTTGACCAATGCAGCCAATGAAATGCATTGACAAGGACTGCACCTTAAAGTCCGTTTTTCTGAGGTAAATATAACATCAATAAGTCAATAGTTACTGTAATCAATAGTTACTGTTTCATATTTCTTTTATAAACTTTTCTATTAACACGACGATTTGTAAATTCCAGTCCGTAAAAATTTTCAGCTCATCAAAAATAAGTGTTTCTAAAAGGCATACAGATAATTTAAACAAAATCGTAGTACACTTCACGGTTATACAATCTTCTATCGTAAGTCAAGAAAACGAATGTTTTACGTAAAAGTTTCCACTTATATTTCTGCAGGAACTGTCAATAGCAGCTGCTTATAACTTGGACTTTGCGCTTTCAAAGGAAAATATCGTGTAAAATATTCATAGGAGATAAGTTAGAAAATTTAGTCGCTCGTTACAATCCGTAAGAACTTGGTTGTTATAATTTGGTTATTGTAAATTCTTACGTTAGTTTCTTAATGTAGTAGAAGATTATGCAAGTTAAGTTTATATGTTGAGTGTTCCGAAATTTTAATGTTAAGTAAAGAGTATCGTAGAGATACATTTTTCAATTTACAGCTCGCGGAGCTAGTTTAAATTAATGTATAAGAGTAAATAAGAACAAAGCAATTGAAATAACTCAGTTGTTTACGTGAGTCTTCCAGGTAAGCCAATTCTCTGAGGAATCCTAGCTGCCTTATGCTAACAAATAGCTTCAACTTAAGTGAAATATATATATATATATTTTTCTACTTACTTATTAATTATTTATCATACTTTTACAGAGCCGGTTACCACTTTAAAATATATGAAATAAATATAGTGTTCAATAACTTTTCTCTTATTTTTAAATAAACTAAAGAAATTATAAAAGAATCATTCCATTTTTTACTTGTTATGATATAGTACTTACTTTTTTTTAATACTATGCCGTAGAATGCAAATACATTTTTAAATAAACGATCTTTTTTTTAAATTCTTTTTGTTAGCGGCATCGCGTGCGTCAAAATAGATCCATATTTATAGAGTCGGTGGGCAACAGAGGAGCATCAATAAATATCAAAAGGCTTTTCCCGGATAAATATAGATACACAAAGTCGTGATAAACCTTTTTCCAGACAAATTGTCTGTTTACAAGTCAGTGTAAACTTATAGATAAAGAAAAAATGTGTCTATAACTTGGGATATGATTCGTCCATATACTGGAAAAAGGAATTCATAAAAATGCAATATAATATTAAAATGTAAAAGTAATTTATACAAAAGATGAAATTATCACTTGAATGCAATTTCATATAACGGGAAGTGATGCAGACAGTGGCGCTCTCATCCTGAAGTATTTGAAATGGATGTGAAAAGGGACTCGCCTAATGGCATCTACTTTTATATGCATAGATGTTGCCTTTATTGTCAGAGCATTTTAATAACTTCTATTGTTTCAGTTAATATCTTGATAAACTTACAAGTATTCTCGTATAAGAGAAATTAAGATACATTTTTTTTTTTTTGCCTCACTAAAATTACACTATCGGCAAACTGATGAGCAATTAAATTAAAAAAAATAATGCTTTATATTTTTATCTCAAAAGATCCTCAGAAAATCAAATATCACTTGAAGCTTCCCTCATGAAAACCAAAACAATAAGAAAAAAGTAATGATGTACCAGAACATATTTTTTTATCCTGTGCTAGGTTCACATTCCAAATAATATACGTACCAACAATTAGAGATGACAAATTAAAACACAAAGAGTTTTCCAAAAGGATAATGATACTTGAAACTGGTTTGAAAGATCCATGTACAGTTAGCAGGCATTGTATGATATTAAATAGCGTACGGTACGGAATACACGGATGCATGATCAAAAGCTATTGCTTTGACTACAGAGACGTGTAAACGCAGTTGCTACGCCATCTATACCGATGTTGTATTGATGTGACTATGCAATATATTTTGAGTTTCGTTGTTAAACGAAAAATAATGTACTTGACTTAATACATTTTAACAAACATTATACATCTGAATGATTTCTAGGCCATATTTTGTTTGAAATATTGATTATACTTATAGTCAGAAAAATGAAAACAGATAAAATTATGTAAATGCATTAATATGATTGAACTTACAAGTGTGTTTAAGAGTATTTATATTCTTGATACAACTAAGTAAAATATGTTTATAATAGTTAATATGTTATCATTACGAAAACAATTTAGAGAACTAAAGATATATATTTTATATTATATTTTACAAATTTCAAAACTGAGATCATATTTTATAACATTCGCACAGAAGCTCTTTCTTAGAAAACACCTCGTTATGACTTCAATCACGTTTCTTAAAGAAACGCCGGAATATAAATGAAATTAATTAAGTAGAGAATAAGAAATGTCACGTCTTAATATTGTTTTCTAAATTAAGACGCTTGTCGATAACATTTATTACAGTTGTAGATAAATAATATTGTATAGAGCAAGTTTTTAAACCTAAGTCATTATATTATATTTTCATAAATTTTTACTTTTTACGTTTTTTATGGAAGACTAGATAGAGACGCATAAGATAGGGTGTTCGTTACCTTTTGTAACAGGATGATACGATCCTGGTTAAACTAGCCCATTAGGGTTGCGGTCAAACGACTACAAATAGGTTCTCCCACCTAGACTCGGTTAAGTCTGTCACGTTAGTCGTTAGATGTTATTTTATTTTTATCTCACAAATTTAGATCAGATGCTATTTAATTTATCTGTTTTCTGGTGACCTTTATAAGTTATTATAATATAAAAGAATGCGTACTTCTAATTTTTGCTTATTAATAAATTGCTCAGTTTTCAAACAACACGAATTTAAAAATTGTTGCTTCTTTACGAACTTAGACAATAAATCTTTTTTTAATGTGCCTTCGTAACAAGATACAAAACTTTTAATTAATTCGAGCCCCAATTTTCAGTTCTTTCCAAAAAAAAAAGTGCAAAATATATATTTTTGCCAACATAATATTTGTTAATGCTATTTGTAAAACAATGTTTAATTAAGAAACGTCAAGGTATATGATTGACAATGTTACTTAATCTTACTTATATAACTATTTTAATGATGGCTTTCAATCAGCCTTTAAAATATTTTTTTCAGCTTAATTGAATATTGAAAATATAAATTTTTAAATTGATGTGTAAAAGCCACACAAAGGCGTATAAAACGTATAGTTATTGGAAATATCAATATTGACATTGCGATAAAGCTTTTATAAATTTAAAAAACAAAACTGTACTTGACATTTTAAATAAATAAATATTAAATTAAATCCACAAAATTTATTCATTTTAGAATAAAAAACAAGTTAATATTACATTTATTGTCGTTAATCTTTTATGTACTTAAACGGCGATCACATAACATTTTAAGCTTGATTACACAATACTTTTTAATGCGAAATATTTCTATAAGTACGAAAAGGATGAAGAAGGTATTGCTCTCTTTGAGTATTCTCATTACGTTTCTCTCATTTTAATTACAAAGAATGCTACCGTTAGACCTACGTTTATTTTTATCAGGATAAAGTTTAATTCTTTGCAGAATAGTAGATATACATTTTATTAAGATATTTGCATATAATATATTTGATTAAACAAACTGCTATACAATTTGCGTGCACCATTAGTATTTTTTGATAAAATCCATTTCATCATTATTTTTACTAAAATCATTACAACAACTGATTTCACAAATATGCTATATACTTTATTCTTTAAAATTTTACAATCTCCATTCTTTTCAATTTTATAATCCATTAGATAATTTTTAATTTTTTTTGAAAAACACAAAAAAAAAATCTTTTTTGTTTGTGATTTTTTACTGTTATTATTATCAGTTTTTAATTCCAATCAAAAATAAAAAACCGCTTGATCATTTTCGCTTGAAAACGAATCAGCTCAAAGTTACGTGAATACCCATCGATTGATACTAAAACAAAGTCAATTGCATAATCAGGTTGCAAGAAAATGGAATCGAAACATAATCTATATACATATAGAAAAATACCGTCTAAAGAAATTACAAAAAATCCGATTCTGAATATCGGGATGATTACAATAACTGCCTCAATCAGAAGAATAATATGTGATGTACCGAATTTTTACCGACATTAGCTTAATGAATTTCAAATGTTATTTGTATTAATTTACAGGTATTCGTTTCGAGAATATTGCTATTATTTCAGCATGTTCACTGCCAATAATACTTTTGAAATAAAGTAATGGTTATTAGTCTTATTGGCTATTGAAGAGGTTAATATCTTCCGTTTTATTTCGGATTATTGTTTGATATTGATATAAATACTTTATTTTTATGATGTATAATGTTTATGAATATTTTATTGTGTTTTACATTTGTAATAAAATAGTCTAATAAAAATCTCAAAATAAATGCTATAATAAAAATCATTTTAATAATAAATATTACAGTAAAATTAAAATATCATTATTCATTATTATTTATTCGTTAATTAATTAAACAAACTGTGAACCCGGAGTCGCGATTGTGTCGATATTCATTAAAAGTTTTTTATTTAGATTTATACAAATTGTATAAAATGAGCAGCAATTTTATCATCAATCCATTGCTTATTTTTACTGAATCTACTTATTTAACTAGTTATTTCTTCACTACAAAAAGAAAATTGCTAGCCTTCTGATCGACTTTTTAAAACAAGCTCCACTGGCAGCATTCCAATACACCGAGTTCAACATTCGAATGCTCCTCTTCCTTATCTTCTTCAAAGAACCTTCTTCCAGGATATCGATTCTCTTTATCCTTGCCAACTGTATCCTCAAAGTTGGTTTACTTTATGCTATTTAAAGTTTCTACTACTCTTCATTTTTATTGTATACTTTTGATTTACTTATGCGTCAGTATTGTCTTGGAACCTCTTTCAAAAATCTCTTATATGAAATAAAACTATTAAAACTCGCGTATATTTTGGTTACATTTTGATTTTAACCCGACGTTTCGAATACTTTGCAATAATCGTGTTCACGGGTAGACGAGATCTTCTAACCTAAAATATAACGGATTTTTTGATCACCCTGGAGTTTTTAAATTAATGACGAAAATGTTTAAACAAATTTTCATTTATAAATCATTCGGAAAGATAGGACAATGTAGTATTTGAAATCTTGACCCAAGAAAATTGTTATAGGATTTTTTTAATTAGACCCTCACCCAGCCCGAAGACAGCATTTGATTTAATCACTTAAATGTGGATGATTTTTATAAAATAAATATAATATGTACATTTTAGAGATTAAATTATGAATTTAGTTTCAAAATTCATACGAAATTCTACATAATCTTCAAGCCGAAAATTCAGCACATCACGAATTAACTAGGCAATAACCATAATTATATATATTCATAACCCGACAAGGGTTAATGCTTAGACATAATTACCTGCTATAAGCAGGCAGGTCGTATTATCATATACGCTTATCTTGTTTATAAACTAAACACAATCATGTATTGTTCATAGAAGCCGGAGGCCTCCGTACAACGGAACTACATATACTGCCTCGGGTCGTTCAGAGAGGGAGGAATGTCACTATGGCGTGTATGTACCAGGTTCATCAAAGTGAAATATACTCGGTAAAGTGGTACAGGGGGACGCAAGAGTTCTATAGATATTCGCCTCTAGAGTCACCCACTACACGGGTGATGCCTGTTAATGGAATTAAAGTTGATGTGAGTAAAGAAATATTGAAAAATCTATTGTTTTTAAAGTAATCGAAGTAAGGGGCATTAAACCAAAGATAGAAAACATTATTAAATTTAACTTATACAATTTAATTAAAAATATTTATCAATTAGAGTGAGTTGCATAAAACTTTGAGAATCCATTTTTCGTTATGATAGAATCAGTATATACTAAACATTCTTAAAAATATAAAATACTTTCTACACTTGTATATAATTTTATCAACAGTTCAGTTTAAACTACATATTATAGAACTAATTACAATATTTTTCGCAGAGACTCAATTCAAACGAAACGCACGTCGTACTACTGCGTGTGACACCAATACTCAGCGGCAATTATAGTTGTGAAGTAATTCAGAACGCTCACACCTTCCCACACTACACCGCCAGTGCTAGGCTTGATGTTGTTGGTAAGCAGTTTTAACACTTAATAAACTCAGTTTATAAAATTATTATAGTCTTCATATGTTATTGGAATATTCTAATTCTAAGAGCTACTTATAATTTTTGAAATTAAATTCTATATATTAAAAAAATACCTAATATAAGTTATATATTATATAGGTGTATATATATTATTTATTCATTATATATATATATATATATATATATATATATATATATATATATATATTAATTATTCATTTGTTTAATATAGCCTTAAAATCTGTTGAGAGCTTTAATAAGACTAAAAGTTTTCTACCAACTGTGTTTAACTGATCGTTTCCAATTATGATGATTAAACTTTTGCAAACAATAACTTTTGAAGTTCTATAGAATACTTACACCTTAAAACCATACTTAAAGCTGCTATTGGAAGTTTGTAGAAATTGAAGCTTTATAACATCGCAGCTCCGAAGCTAGCAGTGGCCAATAACATTCTCGAAATATGATATACATCGAACTTCTAGTTTTAAAGTTTGGAAGAGTTATTGGCTGTTCAGTAACCAAATCGCTGTTCTTCTAATGACTTTTTTGTTTTTTATGGTAGTTATAAAAATTTAAATTTATTGTTTTGTGTATTCACTACTTAGTTTTATTGATAATATAATTATTCAAGCTGTAGCTTTAAAATTCTTTTTCTAAATAGTACTTTAGTAGTGTTAAGAAACTTAAGATCTAACGCGCAACATTTAAAACCTGAGCCTTAATAAACTCTTACTCACATGAAGCATGATATTATAATCAACATGACATGATGATTACAGACACAGAGAGCTGCAATCATACTTTAAACATCCATAAAATACATATGAAGTTTAATTGCAAATTTTTCTCATATATCATGCATTTTTTGGATAGTTCGAAAGCCTTTAATGTAACATTTAAATGCGAATTCTGCAAAGTGATTGAAATTCATCAGATATTAATATAAATACAAAACCGCAGAAATCCGTTACCACTTTATATTTTTATTTAAAAACTGCATTTAATTTGCTGCAGTATTTTACGAAATCCGTTTTGTCAATTCAAAACTGAAAGCAAATGGGAATAAACAAATTTAACTTCAGTCTGAATAAAGGATAACTTTATTTAAACTTTTGACTGCGTTAGATATCTACTAATTTTCAAATAAAATTAGATTCAAGGAATTATTTCAAAAATCGTGATATGTGCATATAAATTATAAAAATATAATCACTAATAGGTATAAACAAAAAAATATAGAAAATAAATTATTTATTATTTGATTAATTAGCTACTTTAAAATTACTTGCATTTCATAATGAAGTAAATTCTTTGTTACAATAATATTCATAACATATTGATTTTTTAAAAAAATTACATATATATATATATATATAAATATACATATAAATAATACTAAAATTCATAAAATGTACCCAAATCAATTCCCAACAGAAGAACCATGTCATTTCTAATGCCCATAATTGTGTATACGACCTTACATTTGTATTGAAAGTTTCGTAGGGGTTGTATTTATGGCTTTGTTTTGCGTACGGAGCCAATAAGTTTGGAAATAAGTGCTCAGTTCCAGCCAGATAAAGCCACTAACCTTCGAATACACGCGATTTTGGCCGTTATTGTAGCAGTAATGACATTTTTACGAGACTTTGATTCAGATAGGAGTAATGATAAGAAGTTATGTTTCAAAATGTCTACCTTAGATTTATATTTTGTTTTCATATTTTGTTAGTAAATTTATCATTCTTTATCAAATTGTTTAATACCGTGCTATTAATATTATAAAGGAACTAAGATTCTTAACACTTCATGATTATTCCGTATTAAAACTATTACTATTAAAGAGAACAGTATAGCCTAAATGAATTTTTAGTCATAGCATTAGGGATAGGTATATGAAACTGTTTTTTTATATTAAATATAAATACAATATTTTTTATTTGTCAGTCAATATATTTAAATATGTTTTAAAATCTGCAGTCTTTTCATCTGTATTTAAAAAGAAATATTTAACTCGACATTTATTTGCAGTAATAAATAATTTAAAATTTGTGTATTTCCGATCTGATAAATTTATTTAACACATAACCACTCTATATTACTTATAATACGTTACGTTACGTATCTACGAATTGTGGAATAAGGTTTTGATGATAATTTCATTTTTAAATGACCTTAGATTTTCTCCCGAAAATTTACTGCATATTTAGAATTACAACAAGGTTTAGGAATTGTAAATCATTGTAGAATAATTAAAAAGGTTTAGATTTTTGCATTGGTCACATAAAATTGAAAAATAATCTAAAACACAATTAAAAATGGTCCCGCAATCCGGTATCGAGGCTGGCACTACTCTCTTCTTTAAACATGACCTAAAACACATAGAATTTGAGAAATTTTAAATTAATAACAAATTTATTTCTATTTACCGATAAAAAATTTTACTTTACCCTTTTGCTGACAGGATAATAAAAATATTAAGAAACACAAAATAATGAAAGTAACAAACACTTGTCACTATGACAAAGATTGCTTTGACATCCGACCATTTACATAACACTAACACAAAGTGTGGAAACGCTGTCCCATTTACAACTCAAAGTGAATCCACCTTTTCGCTCTCCAAAGAAATATCACCTAATGAATTCCATTAAAAATACAGCCTGCCCTAACACAAGCGCTATCGGTAATTTCTTTTATGTTGCTCAAAATTCACGGTACCTATAACAATACACGTAAGGGCTATAGTCGCAAAAAAATACATCGTTACATCTTTAACACTATACGGTTTTTGGGTCGGAACATTACTCTTTGCATTTCATTTAACTTTGCGATAAACGAATTTTTATTGCTCTTGTTTTTCCGACAACATTTGACTTTAAATGTGCCAAATGCAAAGTGGTTTTTATGGAATACAAGGCTGTAAACGAGTAGTGACCATTCTATACAAAAAAAGATTTTTCGGATCACCTGCTTTTTTACTGACATTTTTAACGGTATTTATTATCAATTCCTGTGGCTTCGTTATTTTTGTTTTAATATGGACAAACAAAAATTCTAAATTATTTTTTGTGTGTGTTTATAACAATATAAAATGGCATATAAACATTATATATTTCCATTTGTCATAAATATCATTCTCAAACAATAATTCCTTACCACAAGTTATAAATGTATAATAACACAATTGCTACATATATATATAGTATAATTTAGAACAATTCTTGGACGGAGACCAATTTAAGCACTTATTGATATAAATGAATCGAGGTCAATTTATTGTCAATTTTTTTTTCAAAAGTTTTCAAGCCGATTATGTGATGGCCAATGAACGACATTTAAATTTTACACTTACGAGAAAACAAATTAATTATCCATTAATTCTATTAATAATTACCGTAGTCTTTGTTTTTCCTAGAATCCTAAATTAGAAGTCAAAAATTAATTTTATTCTCATGGCATATCAATAACATTAAAACATATGATAAAGCTTGAACCTTCTTACTTCTTCTGAGCTCTGATCTAAGCAAATAAAATAAAAAAGGATATTATTTTTTTTTTAAATTAAAGTGTCTTTGACCGTCCATTTTACTTACCGATTTAATTTAGAATAATAGTCAACTTTTTAGATCGTAATGATGGCATTTGTTGACTTATATATATTTTTAAACCTTTCTTATTTGATTTTTTTTTTACAAAGGCAAAAAATATTATACATGAAGTACTATTACAAATGTTTTTATACATTCTTCAAAGTTATTCTCTGCTTTGGCCTCATTATAGTATCCACGTCAAGTTGTAACCTGTAAATATTTAAAAACACATTTAATACTGTTTAAAAATTAAACAAAACGTAACTACATTACTTAATTTTAAACGTTAGATCGTTTAAGTATATAATAAAACCCCAACAAATTTATAAGAACATAATGTTTTACATAAGTAAAGAATAAAATATGTTTTATGGAAATATAACAAGTAAAATAAAATAATATTTATATTTGTAATGAATCCAGCTTAAGCTTAAGAATCACTGATCTTTGTCAGCTGTTGTTACAAGAAGAAGGGGTTAGTATAGGACCTTGTCCTAAATAACCTCTTGGTTAAGAAAATTTATGCTTCACGTTGAAATGCTTTTAGTTAAACGTAAGACCGAGTTCTTGTGGGATTAGTGGCTGTTCTCTGGTTTTGTGTCTGATTACCAAGTCAAGTTATATTTTTAAACGTCTTGGTTTTATACTACGGCAATGTTTGCATACATAAACATAATTGCACTTATCTTATTTGATGCAAGAGATAAAAGTTCAAGGATCAAGTATCAGATTTCATAAAAGTTACAAAAGTAAAATTATGACAAATAATTATGACGTCTCTTTCTACAGGTATCGGCGGTCTTCGAGCTATTGAACTAAAAATATCACCACCAGTAGTGCAACGAGGATCAGACGTAATCTTGGCATGTCTCTATGAGTTGACGGAGGCTCCTCTGTACTCAGTCAAGTGGTATCGAGGGCGACATGAGTTCTATCGGTATTCGCCTACTGAGACACCGGCTACGAAGATATTCCCGTTTGCTGGAATCAATGTTGACGTAAGTATATATCATTACAATTTTGTTAGATTTTGGAGGTGTTATAATTACATATTTTAAGAATAAAATTGAAGCGCTTTCAATATTAATTAATGTGCACAAGTTATTGCTCTTTCACTTAGTAATAGGTTTAATTAAATAAAACAATCCGAAAAATTAGAGATAATTCTGCTATTTTAAGTAATTTAAATGTTTTCAGTCATTAAATTTAACCCTAACATATTTTACGAGATTATTTGTTTATACGTAAACCAAAAAAGCATCATTAAAAAGTGTTACCAAATATTTGCCAGTAGTTTTTGTTATGATAAGCAAGAAACAACCGAACACGGGATTCTGATTCCATAGGACCAACCAAGTTAACGCACCTGCGCGTTCCGTTATACAGACGAGGGACTTCACCACAGCGCTGGTTTTGCACGGTTATACTTTCTTTTGTTACCTAAAACAAAGAGTCCATTCAAGGATATTCAGATTTCATTGTCAAAAGACGCAATGATTACGTTCTATAAGGAAGGAATCGTTCATTGAAGAAATTCCTGTTTCAAAATTAAAATTTGTTATTAAAAATTGGTCCAAACACAGACAGGCGCTGATAAAGTTCTTTGATAATATTCAATAAACAAAATAAGTATTATATTTAGAACATATTTATGATTATTTTTCCTAAAGCTTCTGAGTAGTATGGTCCTTTTCATTGCTCGTAAAATATTAGTTTCTAGATATGTGAAACGGTTTTTACCTTTAGATAAACAGTTAAAATAATTTATGTCACGTTGATGCAAACAACATTTATCATTCACTTTATATTAAACATTTACTAACATTTTCCTTTGTAATAATTAAATTCTTAAATGTGTAGAGAAGATAGTCTAAGGTACGAGAAACTTTGTATTTAGTCACAATTGAACTAAATAAATAAGGTATGGTCTTGTACTATAATTTGAGAGTGTATAAATAGTTAACTAAAATTTTAAATGTAAATTAAAATTCCTCTTTAGCTGATAGCTGTGTCAGTGCAGTTTTTTTAAAGAATTCTGTTATCATTTTTATATAATATAACTTCATAACTTTGACTGCTTTATTAAGGTGTAATTATGATAGTTCCACATTAATTTAGAAAGGTTGTTATAAAATGAGTAATAAAATTGAGATAATATGATTTTCATAAAATTTGTTCTATTTTATTTACTAAGTTATTTACTCCCCGCTCTCGCTATCGCTTGTTACTTGTAACGTCGTCCAAGATACACAAAGCACATTCGCTTCGACGCGTCTAAACGTTATTCAGTAATAGACCGTAATTGTTTTGTTAAGCTCCTTTGTTGCACTGACATTTTGAATTTAACAATTAATTGGAATTCCGATTCAGTTATGATACACTTAAATTTATTCAAACCCTCTGTCAAGATTCAAAGCTATTTTAATATTGTTTATATGCAAAATCCTCGAATACTCTAGTTTGATGAATTAATTTATTGTGAATTTGTAAGTGAAATATCGTTACGACAAGCTTTGGTGTCGTATCTTAAATTTTTAACTATTGAATGAAATAAACTACTAAGTATTTCATATAATCTACTTTCTTCATTATTGTATTTTAATTACATGGCATGACTGTAATTTTTATGGATAAATTTCTAACAAATAAATAAGATCATCAGTACAGTTATCGAAGCTAATCAAAACTAATGAAATATTTTCGGCCATCACGAACACTTTATATATTCAAAACATATAATGATTTCTGAGTTTCCAAACTGTATTTTAAAATTTCAATAAAATGATACCTACGTATTCAATGTACGCATTATTTTATTTAAATTTTGTATTCAATGATACCTATAATTATTTTTTTCAAATCATTACATACGAATAATTTTATTCTTAGTTATTATAAAATATCAAATGAATATTAATTCCTGTGATCAAACAGTCTGCAAAGCCTTTTAAAAAGTCGAATTAATATTAAAAATGTTATACAATATAGGCATATGATTAAATACGTAAATTATGTAAGTTTTCATGGGATTTACTTTGAGAAGAACTACATGAGTATTAATTAAATTAAATGTTTTCGTTAATATAATGAACTTTTTTCTTATTTCATTTGTGTTTTATTGGTTTGGCAATTATTCTGTTCCAGCTGCACAGTACCAAGAAAATGACCGGTTAAGTTATTATAGCGATTATGAAATAAGAGCAAAGGGTTAGATGAACATCTGCCTGTTACTAGACGTTGAAATATATTGTTTTTATATAAATTGTTAAATCAAAGTAGTTTTAAAGCGTGAATTCTTTTTTAGATAAATATTTTATGATTGCTGAAATATTTAATATAAGACACAACAAATAAAAAACCGCTGTCCTGATGAGGAAAATGTAGTCTCGATTTTTCAATTAACCTTTTCTGGGATGAGGACGACTTAATTGAACATAATTGGATTAATGCTTAAAGAGTGAGCGGGCAAAATTATAATTTAAAATTAAAAATTAATATTACACTTTTTAATTTGCGCTTAATAACCTTTAAGATGATTTTTAATAAGATGAATTATTTAGTGTTATTATTTTGACAGATAATATCCAATGGCTATTTTTACTCATACCTGATTTTTTTTTAATAAATAGAGAATGACGAATTTATTGATAAGAGCAGGACTGGAACCTGCGTCCTTTGGGAAACCTTTGTTCTCAATTGAGCTACCGTACCGCTACTCACTTTGATAAATTTTGTATTCTATATATAATCGAGACGATCTTCTTTATCGGGACGGAAATTTCCAAACATACCTCATATATATGGAATCACCTTATTTATTGTATACATTTATGAAAATGTATAACAATAACACATTTTATTTGTAATAATTTCTAAATTAAATTATAAAACAAAATGGATAGTAATATTATTTAAGACAAAGCAGTGGTCTTATCATTAATTTCAGCCTAGTGCGAAGGCACATCTGCTCTTTATGATACATTCCTGCCCTATTGACCGTGCGAGGTCATACACTGAGTAAGGATTTTGCCAGATATTCGGTAGAAAATAACTATCGTTTCATGAACCCAGTTTCTGCTTTCAGAGAAAATAATCTAGAAAATCCCTTATATACATAGTGTATAATATATTTAAAGGAAAAATTAAATAAATATCGTATAACAAATACATTTTTTTAATACAAACCTAAATTTGACGCAACGGGTGTTATTTACTTATTTTCTTATACGGATGACAATATAAGTTTCGGTAAATTAGCACTTTTGGTAAAAGTTCTATTTTATCTCATATATTCAATGCTTATATTTATTTCTATAAAGCCATCATAAAATAAAAATAAAATGATTTTACTATTCAAAAATGCTAAACAAATCTATATGACCTTTTACAGAACTCAATCCAAGGATCGGTTATATTTACTTAAACGCATTGTTATTTTTATATTTAGTAGCAAAAATTTTATCAGACTGAATCTTAAGTTGGGAAAGTAAGGCAAAGACCGAGGGAATGATTTTAATTTCAAATATCAGAATCATGGAATATTTTACAAATATATATGAAATTTATCATTTTATACACTAAAAAAATTATCTGTTCCTTAGCTGGCTAGATCCAATCAAAGCCAAGTGGTACTTACGCGTGTAAGTTTCGGACTGTCGGGAAACTTCAGCTGCGAGGTCACAGCTGATGCTCCATCGTTTGCCACTTCTATCGTTTCAAACACCATGGATGTTGTTGGTAAGATTTTTTTATTATTGTGATTTCTATTTTTTCACATATGCTTATTTCATATATACATCATCAAGCAACATCGCAATAATTTTCCCGGCTTATTGTTTTTATTTCATATTATTTTCTGACCAACTCCATAAATTAATAAGTTGTAAGGAAAATGAAACTTTATGTTCTTACATTTATTAATTTAATTCAACAATTTGTTTTTATCAACTTTGTAAAATATAGATACTTGAATTTTGTATAAAAACTTAATATTATAGAGTTTAAGTATTTATAATAAAGACCTTATTGTAGAACTAAAAGTAATTAATATATTTGATATAGATTTTATTTATTAGTTTCAAAATAATTCAAATATCACAAGACATATTATTGTATTTTTCATTACATTTATTGTAGATAATTATTAAAATATATTCATTTTTAGCTAAATAGTACTCGAAGATAATATGAAATCGGATCAGTAATACCTCGAACATACAAACTCACAAACTTTACCATTTTAAAATATTATAAGTATATATAAACACAATATTACTTAAACTGGTTATTATGTTAAATATATTAATGATATTCCTTTTACCAATAAGTTCTACCACCAACATCGCCAACAATCCATACGAGCCAACACTACTACATGCCTGGTGACGTGCTGCGAGGGAACTGCTCCTCCGGTCCCAGCCGACCGCCTTCTGAGCTTACATTTTACATCAATGATTTACCAGTAAGTCCATTATTTAATGCATGCAATAATTAGCGCATTAATTTAACTGTACCTATAAGGAAAAAGTTTTATGTATTATATTTTCGCTACTAAATGGTATACAAAATGAGAAGTTATATAATTACTATTTAATAAAAGTTCTGTAGTATTAAACAACTTACTTAAAACTTCTTTGGAATGATTGTGATTTGAAACTCGATAAAATGCAAATTGCGAGCAATAAAGATACAAACTCATAGCCTCTTAGTACTCTTAATAAAGTCGGGTACGAAGATTTTTTGTAACGAGTTCAATTATACTATAAAATTTCAATTTCAACTTGTTGAAATAAGATTATCATCTACTGACGAATGATCGAACTGAGAGTTAATTAAAGACACAAACGACCTTTATAATTTCAAACAAGTGTTAAAAACATTGCATTCTAAATAAAAGCTTATATTTCGAACCCTATTTAGAGATGAATAATAAAATAAATTTACTCATATAACATCTAGCGTCTATAACTCTTATTATATATATTTTTTAAATTGTATCCTATTGTAGTTACCAAAAGCCACAGTCAGTTTAAATATTTTAACTTTAATAATAAGCATATTTTTAAAGTTAAAATATGTAAACTGAATAATAGGTAAAGAATATATATTATGCGTAATATATCATATACGTAAAAAGTACTTTATAGTTTGAAGTAATATGACCTATATTTCACTTCAAAATATAAAATATGTCATTTATTTTTTTTATTTAGTATTATTATTTCAAACAACAAAGGCCTATAAATTGACCATTAAGTAGATTACAATAAAATGTAACATTTTACTGGAATATGAAACAAGAAAACTTTTTGGGGCTTGGACAAAACACAAATGTAATAACCCTCACAATCTTAATAAACCTATTACACTATATCCGTCTCTTTCTTTGGTAGGATTCTTTTTCTGAACTTTCACTTCTGCCTTGTGCCTAATGGACTTTGTACATTTTTGTAAAAAACGTAACCAATATATTCGATTTGTTCTCGTCGATTAAAATTTTCTGCTTATACTAATAATAAAATTTTGCTCAAATCCAACTTTCTTTAGAAACTCATTCATTATAGCTTTTTACAACATCAACATTTAATTAACACTTTATTCATGGCAGAACTAACCTTTTCTAGGTGTACTATAAGTTTTAATGCTTTTGAAGCAGGTTTCTCAGCATATTTTGCTGCCACGGGATTTACGTTCCGGTCCCGAGTTTGCTTATTGTTCTTGTTAGAATTTGTAACGGACTGTTTCTCGGCGACACTTACACACATTTCTAGAGAATTCCGTTTGAAATTAAAAGAGGAACAATGGCATTGCCCGTCCGTTCCGCGGTCGTCTTGAAGTAAACAGCTGACATTGTTGAAAACTTATGGAAACTGTTCGACGACCTCTTTGTTAAGGAAACTATAAGTATTTTGGTTTAATTTTTAATTATTTTATTCTTTTCGCTATTACAAACTGATAATTTTATTTAAAAATGTACTTTTTGTCTACTTTTGTAAGTAAAGACTTAAAATTGTTTTTGTTTTGATTATTAAATATATTGACGTTTGCGATTGACTGAACAACAAAAAATAGCCGGCTGAGTTTGTGTCTGATTTTTCTCAGACCAGGGTGCTCTTGGAACCCTCGGAGCCTTAGCTTTAAGTTGGAGAGTGTTTCAACAGAAGGGCTTAATTTGATAAGTATGGCGTCAAAATAGTCCCTTCTCTCACTTCCACTTGACGCACACAAGTGATCACTAGTGTTGATTAAAAGTGGGAAATAAATAAATGTATTCTTTTATTACTTATATAGTAATTAAAAATCATTCAGTAATTTAAAATATTTTAAAATAACATATAACGTATTTAAATAGAGTTTTATGTTACTGAAAACGATAATATTCGTTTTTAATTTAGAATGTAGTATTAAACTATCATTCAATTATATAAATTCATTGATACATTCATATAATTTAGAACCTCATTTTAATAAAAGATAGTAAATTATTTCATAATTATTTGGTACTTACTGGTTATGCAATGAAATTAAAATGAGTTTGATTTGATGCATTACTTACATTTAAACGACATTATTTGCACCTATTATTATGCAATAATATAATATAATATCCAGATACACTTGCTCTATATTTTTTTTTCGTATTCAGACCGAAAATAATTCTAATGATGATTCATGTGTTCATATCTTTTAATAAATAAGTCTTATATATTAAACATAAACTCTTAATATATTAAACATAAGAAGTGAATCCGCATTGCAGTATTAAATATATGCAGAGTGTGTGGTGTCCTAAATATATGGTATTGGATAATCCTATTTATATTAAATAATCTAGTTAGCTGTTAGCTTTAATAGCTTACAACTGACCCTCATCTTAATCAGGATAAAGAAAAGATTAAGGTGATTATATAGAGCTATTATAAAAAATATTAATTATAATTTTGCAGATATTAATATAAGATATAACATGATTTAAATTAATTTTAAGATAATCCAAAAACTTTTTAATATATTTGTTTTACTTTTTTAAGCAAATATAATCTTCGTGAGTGTAATGATAAAATTATAACTGCTATAATTTACAAAATCACTGGAGTCTGTAGATTTTTTTTCAGACTGCTGAGTAGTGCCGAGATATTAAATACATTTGGAGTATGAGACACTATCTATGGGCCACAGTTAATCTTTCAAATAGATTGCTATCTCCTGGTTAGCAACCTTATAAATCTCAATATATTAAAATATATAACTTAATAACGTCTTTTTATTTTAACTTCCCGTGGAGCAAGCCGCTTAAATTATTATTTTAATTACTTAACTTTAAGAAAATCTTAACTCTTATATAAACTTTCACACCAGATCATAAAAGATAATAAATGACCGTACGTTATTGTTACAAATTTCTTATACATTTTTATAATAAGTACAATATATAAATTATTATAGGAAGTATAATTATATAAATGAAGCATTTCAAACTGAAACTGGTATTTTCATAATTATGAACTAGGCATTGTTTAAATATGCAAAAGCCATATTAAAAAACGGATGTTCTTAAAGCTTCAGGAATGACGGTAAAGCTAAAAATATGACCCACCCCTTTTTGAACTCTCGAAATAATTTTCAATGAATATTTAGGTACTGAAATTATTATTTTTTTTTTTGCTTAAACTTATATTGCTTTTTTTATTTCATTATTAATTAATATAGACTCATCTATACTTAGACTTAGAAGCGTACTTATTATTTTGTAATATACGAACATTTAACTTACAAAATAAAGCTACGTACATAATACGTATTTTATTTGTATAACTTAGTCCTGGATTAATGTTTCATGTATATTATGTTAATTTATTATTCAACATCTCTTTATTATTATTTCAGTTGTGATAATTTATTTACACTGTTTAGTGTATTATTATAAAAAAAACATCTGATAATTTACAAAAACAAGTAACTTACAATTGATTTATTATGTTGTGTATTTATCTTTATAAATAAATTCTCACAGATCCCGATACAAAGGCAAATCACACCTGTTTTACAAAATTGTTTAAATTTATCTTTAAATTTTTTATGTAAATAACGTATCGTGAATGGATTTTCGTTTATAGACTTATTTATAGTCAGAAAACATTATGAAAACATGAATAGAAAGCTTGAAAACTTGAAAGCAGGTCTAGGTAATGAACCTTTACAAAAGGGCTTTTATTTAAATCTCTTTCTTGACGGCTTAGACGTATTTTCGAAATATTTAATATCTTTAAAAAGAAATATTATAGTATATTACATTTAGATAAGCCGCTTTTATGTTATCTTTATTTAATCTAAATATAAAAATAAGTAAACACGTGATTTTATAATGAAATCTTTTGACAGGTAACACCTGGTATGTACCAAATACAACCAGCCCCAGAAGGACTTTTCTGGTCAGAGCTATACGTACAGATCCAGTTGTGGCCTGCACACTACGAAAGAGGAGCACCGATACTACGTTGCGAAGCCAAAGTTACTGACCTTTACAGAGATAATGCAGCGGTTGCTTTGTATTCCGCAAATAGTGATCCTAAGATTGAGAGAGGTAAATATGAATGCTTCTTTTTATAAATATGCTTGACGTCTTTGCTGAGGAGCGTTCAATTTTTAAATGAGTTCCTTTGAGGATTGGACAGATCTCTGATCTTTCTTTTGAATAAATTTGTTATACATATGTGTACTTATTAATTACTCATTACATATACATGTAAACATATATCAATAAAACATTCGGTTAGCATAGCAATTCTGATCTGAATTATATAGCAATATTATTCAGCTGAATTCAAGTGCTTTTATGCATTATAAATACGAATTAGAATTAACACAGTAAAATTATGATTTCTAACTGAATATTAATTTTATGATACTATTTAAATCCCCTTTTCTCCTATATGACTAAAATGTATTTTACAATCCAGTCTATTCCAAAGTACATTTCGTATTCAAATTGGAATTAAAACCCCAAGAATCAAGGCTGTAAAATCAAAAGTTACAGTAACTTTAATATTACTATTGTTTAATTTCAACAGTCCCAAAGTACTTAAAGGTATTAAGGTTTTAAATGAAAACCATAATTACAATAGCCGTTCCCAAGAAATCCTGGGCTGACCTATAAACTTTTATTCTTAAAACAAAGTGCCATTCACGTAATAAATAAATGGATATTCTGACTTAATAATGACATCCTTAACATATTATATATAGTTATAATTATAGTATTATTAATAAAAGTAATATAGAACTATTAATAAATATGATAAATATCACGTGTGATGTTAAAATTCTGAGACTTTTATACATTATATGTAACATGATATGAAAACCATACAATGTTACTAAATATTCTATTTAAAAGAGTAGTTACAAACGATGTACACGATTCCAAACAGCATACACGGAAAAATACACATAAACCTTTTCAGATATGCAATAAAATCCCATAGCACTGAACGAGAAGTCATAGTAATGATATTACTGTTACCAAAGAGGTCATTGAGAGAAATTATGGCTCTACGCCTCATTTGCGAAGACAATTTCCTCCAAGCACAGAGAATGATTGTTAAGGAATAAATTTAGCTTTGACGCATGTCACTTGTTTAGACAGTGAAGTTATTGTGTGATAATATAGAATACTTAGTTTGTAAAGTTACAAATTTCATACTAATTTATAACGCATAAGATTAGGATTAAATAACTTCATATTTAGTGACTTTGAAATTAAAATACAACTTAACATATATCAATGTTTAGTCAATATTTATTTATTTTTGTCTGTTATAAATTAAAAATATATTTATAAAAACGTAAACCATATGACCTTCAATAATGTGAATTTTAACATCGTACATTATCGACCTACAATAGGTCTTTTAATTTTAGTTTGATTATAAATATCAATTTGCTCACGAATACTGATGTTCAATACATCTTGCCGAGTATCTATTCGATACAACTTTTGAAGTTGCTAAATTCGGCTGCATCTCGCATTCAACATAAATTTTATTCAATTTTTTGTTGCAGTGACGTCACCCGGTTCCGGAGCCAAACTCTGCGCGTGCCAATTCCTTCTCCTACTTCACATTATTGTGTGGGCTAACAATACATAGGCATAGCCATCGTATGTGTACAAAGTAAATCATTGTAGTGGCAAAATGAAATGGAATATAAAAGAGAATATTAAATCAAATAATCAGAGTACTCGTAATACTATTGACATCTGATAGCTCAATTCAAATCTACTTCTAGTTCATTTTACCACTGTGTATAATAATTATAGATATAAAATAGATATGCCATCTAGATGTATCCAATTCTGGTCAAGAGGTGAATTATAAATAGTTAATTATACTTAAATGAGCTAATTATACCAAAGAATGTAAAGACTAAGAATATTGTTGATTTAATACAAATTATATGTCAGATTGCGTGTTTTATTTCCTATTATATTTCCTATTAATTTAATATCATAAATACTCATGATATTTAGATTACATATAAAAAGATCAAGAAAAAGAATTGATTTATTTGGAAATATAATTTAACCTTATAAATTAAATTTTAAAATTACCAAAATATTATTGTAGACCTTATCGTAATGATTAACTTAAGCACAATAAACTTCAAGTTTGGAGTCAAATCGGAGGGACACAAGATATAATGTCACGTCCGGTGTCAGAGTATCCTACGTGACAGAGCAGAGTGACACTTCACACACATGTCAGCCACCTGCTTGGAGAAAGGTCTGGGTGATTTAATAAATCATACTTTACCTGTACCAAGTAGTTTTACCGCTTTAACTAGTATAAGACAATTGTGATATATAAAAATAGAATATTAGATTACAATCTTTTTACTTATGGGATTTTGCATCAAACTAGAGACCGATCCGCTGATGGTAAGTACTGCTGTTGCCCATTGACATCTGAAAATATGAAGAATTCTCTAATACGATAATTGCATTTCATCGGGCGCAGCTTCTAATCTCTTATGCACCTAGACCTTTCCTTTCAAAAAATAATATAAAGTTTTCCACAGTGCTTTCAAAAATAAAACCCAAAAAACTGATACACATCGGTTTATGATTCAACTGTAAATGAACATCGAGTATATTCGTTGGAAATGTGATTAAAAAGTTCATTCGCGAGGCTACGAATTTATTTTTTTGAGCGCTAACATTCACTCTTATATTTACATAGGAGACGTAACGATTTTAGTTATTGTTGATATGCTATGTTTTTTTTTCATTATGATACTTCATCATAGTTAGTTAGGGACATTTATCAGATATAGAAAATAACTCAAGAGATGTTTGATAACAAAAGATCCTTGTAACGCCAAATAAATGAAAGAAGCTCAATAAATATTATATAAGTTAATAAATTGTATATTACGGCTTTTAAATATAACAAATATTTATTATACAACGAATTTAAGTTATAACAGAAAAATAGAAAATTTATTTTGTATACAAGAAATAGATAATATTACCTATCAGAAATAAGCGTTTATTTTACACTAAATACTTTATTTACCTTAATTCTTTTTGTTACTAATTTAAAATATTTATCCAAATTAAAATAAAGTTAATTAAGGACTATATCAGGGAAAAGATTACACCAAAGTAAAAATTATGTTTATAATAGTATGAGTTAAATTTACATGTGTTATCATTTGATGTATTTAAAAAAAAATTATTAATCAATTTAAATTCATTAAAGTTTCACAACTTTGACCGCCACAATATTTTATTAAAAACAACACAAATAAATTGTGTTCTATTATCATATATTTCAGTAATTATGCATATTACATTATTAACTAAAGCAATGAGCTGTAATTTCGTGGTCATTACTCCGTATGCAGTAACACGATGTTTGGTTCATTATCATTACAAAGCTTAGACTGGTGAGACGAACTTCTCGATAATTAGAGCTGAATTAATTATACTAATACACCTACAACGGCTAAGTGTTTACTAAGTGTTTATTATTTATTCAAAATAAATATGAAATACTTAACAATACTTTATAATGTATAAGATTTTATAATAATTACTCATTCTTATCTAAACACAAACATTACCTTCAATTATTCATATCATGTCAATACCGTGTCGAAATTATATCCACTGATACAAGTTAAAAGCTTGCATAAGTAAACTTATGCATTAATAGCATTGAACCTAATTCTGCTAATAATATACCCTTCTTATTATCACAAAATGTACACATCCCCTTTTTATTCATTTCCAGCTAAAAAATAAGAATTATTTAAACATGGAGTCATATTATATATTATATTTAAACATTTTGATATAACATTGCTAGGTTAAATGACCATTTGCGTACTAAAATAGAAAGCAAAATGGCTTTTATGAGTGGACAGGTTCGATGCAAGTCCGTCCATTAATCGTCGTTTTTGGATGAGAAATTAAATTAATCGTGCAAAATGTTGGTAACAAATCCAAAATGAATGAGTGTTATTGGAAATCTGTCGGATTTGTTTTGCATTTGAAATGTGCCGGTGGATTTGATAAACGGACCCATTTTTCTTATTATCCTTTCACGTGAGCTGAAAGAGAAAATAATAATTGGTTTATGAATCTCGTGAATTTAAGTCGAATTTTGGGACTAATTTAATATATTATCTTTTATCTCAATTATCATTCCATCTGATACATAACAAAACGATTTTTCGTAAATTTAATTAACTTTTATATACACATTAAAATTGTATATCTACTTATGTTTACTTCCATTGCTTTTGTTATTATCGTTCTGAGTGGAATTGGTATATATTATTTGACTAAAATGTGCCAAAACATAGAAATTCGTCTATGGCGTAAGTCATAATAGTTGTTTTGAAAGGGAAATGTCTTCGTAAATATTTGTAGTTAAGATTCTGAATATAAAGTTAAATTAAAAACTTCCTTGTTTTTTGCTGGACTCGGCTATTTAAAACGAAGCTCGAGTTCTCGTATTGGAAACACGTCAAGCGTACCGCGTCGCCATGTTTTTCTTGTTGTTTTCTTACCCACTTCGGAAAACTTTTGGAATCCTCCGTTAAAGTTTCTAGCTAGCTTTTGCTCGCGGGTTTTTTGAAGTTTTTATCTACGTTGTTAAAGTGCAAATGTGTCTAAACTTTGTATAAATAGTTTGAAAATAAATTTAGAAGCACTTTCATATATTTTATAAATTCCATTGAAACACGATTTGAGAACTAAACACGAAACGATAAGAAATTGAGACGATAGAAAATAAATGTCTTTAAAAACAAGAGGGTTTCTAAATTAAAGAAGAGGGATTCGTTATGATGGGTCCCAAAGGATTTCTATTATTACGACTAAGTAGGTGTAATGTTATAATGTCCACACAAAAAAGATGTTAAAGAAAAAGCATTTGTATGTATTTCCAAAATTTAGCACGGTGCAAAAACACTTTCACCGTAAACCGAATTTAATCGGAGTTTCGCAAACTTGCAAAAAGTTTCGAATAATAAACAATATTCTCTTAAACTTTATACATTAAAATAGGTTTATTATTCACGGAAGGAGATCGACCATTTATAGCATTAGGGATGCAAGCCTCGTTGGCGGACGTGTTCAATTATATGTTATGTTCAAATTTAAACATGAAACGTAAACATGGACAGATAGCGGAAAAACGAAGGTTTCACGTTTTGTGAAAACGTTTATTTTAAATAGGTCTTCATGGGAACGACTTATGCAATTATTTTCTCATCTTTATATAAATGAAATAGTAAAATAAACAAACTAGAAATAACCTAAATATATGAGAAAATTTAAGTTAAATGATAAATTCATTTCGTTACAATTAGAAAAACTGGTATATATGATAAAATCTAATTTTGAATTAAATTAAATTTTGTAAATTATTGAAAATTACATTTTGAAGGATATTAACTGTAGAAAATTAACATTGATTTAAAGAAAGCTTTAAAATTTTAAGAACAAATTATAAAAACCAAAACTACAATTTCTATAATATACTGGACTGAAAAAAAAAAAATTTATGGTTCAGCCTCAAAACAATAGACTTTGAGATATTTTTGAAAATTTAAATAAATAAAAAATTACCGTATCAAGAATGTTTCAGAAAATTGTCTAGAAAATTAAACACTGTTACCTTTTCAGATACTAGTATTTTTGTCTTCTTAAAACAGCCTTTCCGGATCTCTTATTCTACTTTATCGTTAATAAAAAAAATAAATATTTTCAAAAGATATGATTGATTTTCGTATTATACTAAGTAGGAATCGTTTCTAATAATAACTCAGCTTTTACAAAAAGCTACAATTATCAAGGTGTGTATATGAGACGAAGTTATATGTAGGAAAATACTTTCGTACTACGAAACATTATATTTTCGTAATAACATAACAGAAATCTGTTCATCATAAAAGATGAAAATTACATATCTGATATTTCAACTGAGCGATGAATAGAACCTTCCCGGGAGTCCCAAGGGAATCGTAATTTTTTTGCTTAAAATTTTCGTTTACAAAAATAATTATTTATAATATTTAAATAAATATAAATATGCTGCTGATATACTTGATGTAGAACTACATATATATCTTTATATTTATTACACAGGTAGGGGCCGTCTATGTCAAAAAGTTTATAAATGTTCGATAGCGGTCTTCACACAGCTATGAAGTTCTATGAAATTTTTGATATCTGTGAGGTGTCTATTTATATCAAATGGAAATTTCCTAATTATCTTAACTAGGCCAGTGTTGAGTCGAGATGTGGTTTTGAAGTCTCTGTAAAATTGAACACTTCAATTTTTAAGTGATGTCGCTACTGATACCACGTGAACTAAAAAAGTGCTCTGTTTCTGTAGGTAACGGTCGCACAGGAGATATCGAGATAACTGGGCTAACAAACACTTATAGCCACTTAATTCAAAAGAATACCAATTGGTTTAAATAGTTGGATTAGATTTAAATGGTCATCCTCAAATTTTGTTGTATCTATACCGGTGTACTAACAGTGCTAGAAAGAAACGAGACGGCTTGACCTCTCACTAAGTGCTCAAATCTCCTTTTTCTTTACCAATCCTAGTTTTGTATTCATACGGGGATAGTTCAGCAGGTTGGGATGAATTCCAATCTTTCCTGGTAGCTTAGGAGTCCGTTTTCATTTTACCGATTCCTAGCGCTTGCGCTAAATTCGTGACTGATTTAATAGGAAAGGAATGGACTATTATATTTAATTTCTTGCCGTGACGTCAACTGAAAATACTCGACCAAGGTGAACATCTGAATGTGGATAATTGAGGAGTGTAAGTATCAGGTATACGTAGTCAGGGTTGTAGGTCGACACGGTTGTAGGTTGTAGGTCGAATTAATTGACTTTGGTCAATTACTTTACAATAAATTAACGTTTTGCAAACCTTCTTTTGGTGAGTTAGAAATTTGTTTCAAATTCACCAGTAGAAGATTTGCTAAATGCTAAGTGATCTGGACGTGAAGAAGACCAGCAGTCCTGATGACATTCCTGCATTTTTTAATGAAGACATGTGTGCCTGAGTTGTCTCCATTACTGATACGTCTCTTTAGGCTTTTTCTTAAAACTGGAAAAGAGTCAAGTTTTTGGAAGCTTGCCAAAGTGTAGCCTGTGTCCAAAAATTTATATATCAAAGATATCCTAATTGTTTCATCAAGTATCGTAAACCTGAACCCCAACATTGTCAACGACAGTCAGTTTTGCATTCATATGGATATCTTAGCCAAGTCAAACTCAATAAAAGAGGAATTTATTAGTAGAACGAGGTAATGTTTAACACGGGGCCATCGTCTGCCTCTGTATAAGGTACTTTATAATAAGGATTGTTTGGAAGAGATTTTCATTTGATCTCCGCAATAAATTTCTATTCGCTTCGCTTCAGACAAACAGTGCAATACCCTACCACCTGGTTCATTAACACAATATATAGTGTATATGTTAATATATATTTCAAAAACATATAATTACATATACATATTTATATTTTGAAAAAATTACAATCTTAAAAAAACTAACAGAAAATGAAAATTGATTATGAAAGAATCTTAAGAGGTAAATCATTTTTATTATTCGTAAAATGCAATGTAATATTATGAAGACGAACAATGACAATAAAGATATTGAATAATAAAATATTAACAAATAATAACGTAATATTATTATTAAATAATATTGTTTAACTTTTATGTAATACAGTTCAAAACTGTTAAACCGCATCAAATTTACGTTTTCCGTGTCTGGATTCATCTGTTTCTTTTACTCAGATAATCGGTCGAATGACGGTTTCCTAATTACTAGTTCTTAACTCAATGAAATCGCCTCACGGAAACTAGTCACGCGATATCCCTTTGTTCTTTTATGTAGAAAATATTATAATATCTATGACCATGAATACCAGTAACATTTTCGCGTGTTGTAATTTTGTTTACGTTTTTTAATCTTCTGGTTTAGAATATCACCGAATAAAATATAAATCTTTTAAATGTCGGTAGAATAAGTTATAAATATTTTTTTATCATTATTTTTAAGTTAAATATTGCACATAATACAGATTTTTTATATTATATTACAAAGTTTTCAGTTTCCATGTATTAACGTTAAACAAATGCGTGTCATTAGAGGCTTATGGTAACTAAACTAAGACGTAAAAGAAGAAAGTATGATGAATAAAGTTATTTATATTTCGACTTAAGTTTTAAGATTCATTAATTAAAATTCGATTTTTCATTAGTAGATGGCATTGACGAAAAGTTTATCTTAAATCTAAACATAAAGCGACGTGAATTAGATTTATCACGGTGGTAAGCTTTGATCAATAATTATATAGACCGTTAGTAATTTTATGTATGACATGTCTTACTCGTACTGAAGAAACCTGGAGTTTATCTTTATAAATATGTTTAATTTTTTCAACATACAAACATTCTAAACAAATTTTACTTCAAACATATAAACGAAATAATATTTATAAAAATCATAATTTTAACCTTATAAAATAAGGTTGCATAATCCAAAATTTTATATGTATAAATTTTATATTTGTACATAATATTAATGCCATGACTTCGCAATGCTCCGAGCTCATAAATAAAATCGCCGAATGAGTTTCAAACTACTCTCTCATATATAATAGAAATAATATTGATTTAGAATACCTATTACGGTAACTGGTGTAGACATAACGTGTATTTATTGTTTTGGCTCAACTTTTTAACGATATCTTTTTTAAAATATTTAATACGTTATATTAAACCATTACGTATATTAATAACGTTATATTAAACCATTACCATTACGCTATAAAACCAATTTTACAATAGTGTCCTTACTAAAAAAAAACACAGATGTAAACAAATCTTATTTTTCGAAATAAACTAATAAACTTAACTAAAAGTATATATCTTAACAAAAAATAACAATTAACTTTTTTATATAAAAGAAAATCCAAAAAGTTTTCGCGTAATTTTTCTCAATGGGTTTAACCTCTTTTAAATGCGAATTTGAAATTTAAAATTATTTATTTATTACTTTATTTATTTCTTACAAAATACTTATTACCAGAGAAAAGCACCACATGTTTAAAATAATATAATGTAAAAAAATATCTAATGATTATGTAGGTACATATTTTTTTAAAAGAGAGACCTTCACCCTCTCTATTCACAATTAGAATCAGGGTTTTTACAGATCTGTTGCGGAATGAGGCTCTCATTACGTGCTTAGAGAGGCTTTCAGCTATCTCTTGTTCTCTGAAAATGAGTGAACATTGTATGTTATGTCGTCCCGAATTTGATAGTAGTCAAATGACCTGACACTATTAGGATTTATTTTATCTCAAATAAAATATTTTTTACGGATTAAAACTCGCGTATAATTTGGTTACATTTTTATTTTAAGCCGACGTTTCGAATACTTTGCAGCAATCGTGTTCACGGGTAAGCGAAATGTAAGTATCTGTCAGTAAGTCACTTAATTCATTTTACTGTAAAAAAATTATATCTATCTTCTAGTAAAATTACTAATATCTATCTATTAACCTGGCTAACTGTATCGTTTCATTACTTCATTTCTTAATATAATTATTTTATACTTTCGTACCTTACCTTCATACCTAGTTTCTAAATAATAATAATAATAATAATAATAATAATAATAATAATAATAATAATAATAATAATAATAATATCCTTTATTGTACATCCTCAAAGAGTATTATAACATCAAAAAGAAAGAAGCAAAAACAAAACACAAATGTAAATCTCAACTTTTATAAATTATTTCAAAGTCTTTATGCTTTTATATAATATCTCTTATAAGGATGTGTCCAGTTAAGTGAAGTGCGAACTAATCCGAAAATTATTGTTCATAAAAAACTAATACTATCCCAATATGTATCCATGGTCAAGATTAACACAAATAGGTAAAAAGTTAAAGTTAGGCCAATCCACATGCTTAATATTAACACAAATTGCTAAACAGGGACTCTAAATCAAAATTTCAAATGATGCCAGACCGACGAGGGTCCTAGCATGAAATCGCATTCATCAAAACTTGTGAATTAGCTCCCTTTACTAATTAAACCTGTCGGTTGTTAACTTCGCCGACCTCCCCAGGGTTCGGATCTTGTGTAAATATTGAGTTGGAATAAAACTTTTATTATTATGCCTTTATAGGCGCCTAATATCCTTTTGTATAACAAAGTTGATTTAGAATTTAAATTCGCTTGTTTTGGCTAAGAAGTGTTTGAAGTTAGCATTTTAGTTATTCGAACTTAATCAGCCCTGTAATTAAAAGATTTATGTTGGCTAATCTTATTTCAAATTATAATATTATGGAAAATATGTTTTATTTGTTTCTTAATTAAATTATAGTTTTTATTCTCAAATGATGTTTTAAAAATGTGTGAAGCAATTAGCATATTGGCATAAAGCAGTATTAAAGAAAAATAGTGAATAATAATTGTTATTAAAACATTTTTTATGGTAAGTTAAATTACTGTTTTGGTATCGATCTGAAACTACTACTATTTGCAAAATTTAAATTACTAAGTGATATATTTAAACGTAACACGCATAGTGTTTGAACCTTTTGAAAATTAAACCAATTTCTAGACTCTCTGTTCACTTTAGCCTGATAATCTTATCCCAATAGTAGCGGTCGTATAGTCACGTAGAGCTACCATAATCTTTTATTATTATATTCATATTATGCACTTTCAGCAGCTAGTGTTACCATCGTGGCCGTTTTCTACCGTTGCTTAAATAACAACGTTGCTTTTACTAATAAGATTGTTATTATTTGTTGTTTCTATTTAAAATACAAATAATTTTTTTTTTTTTATGAAAGTAAATTTGCAATAGTTTTTGTAATGTCTTCTATTTTCTAATTTTAACTTAACATCAATATTGCAAATCGATCAAAATTTATTTGTTAAAAGAATTCAATTCCATTTTATGAATCAAAAATTGCCTAATCATTATGTCGTTTTTTGTAGTATAATTTATTTTTTACCATAACGTTGGTTGTGCTTTGATCAGTCAAAAATATAGATCTACATTTTATGTTTAAAGATCATGTGATTTAAAATTATTTTTCTAACCCCGTTCTTATGTATTCTATACTGTAATAGTACTGAATTAAATATGGGATACATATTGTTTTTCTACAATAATTATTGGTCAGTCAACTCATTAATACGCGTTTATTCCTCTACAGGAGTTGAAGAGCACTGAAATATTATTTTAGAATGAATTTGAATTTTTAAAATAAAATAAAATAAAATAATTTAAACTAAGATAAAATACAATAAATAAAACAAAAATTACATTTACATTAAATAAAAATAGACTTTGACATCCAATCGAAGGACATCTTTCACAACATAAAAAAAGGTAGAGCTCAAGGCCAATATGTTATATAAGATATTATTTACAAATTATTTATGAATTACAAATTGGTGATATAAATTTCAGTCTTAAATAATACATTTTAAATTAAAAGAGGATGATTACTAGTATAGTCAAAATCAAGTTAACAGTACAGTGTAGGTAAAATTTGGTTTTATATTTATACTTTTTTCCGTAATTTAGCTATTACTATCCAACTATCATTTTATTATTATTAAGGGAAACATATTTGATATTTTATATTACACTTCATTTACCGGTATATTAGAAAAAAGACTATTTCAACTTGAAAACTTTCTGGGAAACATGTAGAATCATATCTTAAAGTGAACATTCATTACCTTCTACGACCAAAAGGTCTCTAAAATCTGATAAAAATCTCATCAAGATTTCGGTCTCAGCTCAAAGGATGGAACATACGAAATCTAGTTACCGACTAAAGCACGCCTGAGGTCTTTAGTTATTCCACATGCGATCCTATCTTTAAGAACAAAGTGATCTCGACTAAGCGTGAATTGTATTTTATTAGTTTTAAATCGTTTGCTTTATAATGGTTATATACTGATATAATAGCAAAGATATAGTTATGTATGTATGTTGCTGAGGAAGATGATGTGACCTACTTGCTTCAAACTTAATATTCAATTCCTTAGCATTATAATTATGCAACGTATCTTAGTAATCTTAGTAACTATTTAACTATTTTTAATCTTAAATGCTTTTACTTTAAACTATCATTATAAGAAAACTACAAATTATATAAATTAAATGCTTCATATATTATTACAGTTTGGGAAGGAGCAGATAGACTGACAGCAGCAAGTAAACATATATAGTTGTAGTATTGTAGTTAGGGTATATATGTTATAAAACATATTTCATATCCTAACATGTGCTTCGCTATATACTCTTAGTTATAATCTTTAACTTCTTAAATCTAATATAATACTTAAATATTGATTTCTTAAAGAAAACAAATACTTTTTTCATACAAATTAAAACTACAAACGGTAAACATGCAAAAAGTTTCTAAATTTCGCACGTTCTCAGAATAATTCCACTGCTGTAGACTGCATTAAATTTATTACTTAATAAAGGTCTTATTAGAGTTTCAGGTATAAACGTTGAACTCATAATCAAACTAATAAGCACTAAAGATAAAATCCTATAAAACTATCCGACAACTTCGGAATCCTGCTTTAATATTTTATGCGAACTTCGAGACAGAGCAAGATTTTCTCGGAAAAGCTTTGAGTTTGTCTCCATTGTGATTACAATAATTTTAAACCATTAATTCAGTATTTCATTAAATTGATTTATTTTTGTTTACAACAGTGGTTTAAATTAATATTTATAATACGCCTATATATAAATCCTGTGTAAATTAATATAAAATCTAGTAATGAAAGAAGAAAACTACATAAATTATGGTAAAAGTGGTAGTCGCACTAAATTGAAAAATAAACTTGATTGGGACAATGAGTAGGTATAATATCAAAATTAAGTTGTATTGAAATAATATACCAATGGAAACAGATTATTTCATGTTTCAGCGTCGCGGCTATTAATCCAAATTGAGATGCATTTGCGAGTACTTATAGAAAATATTTATTCATCTCTATCAATAATAAAATTATTAAGATTGCAATAACAATAACTTGATAGAGTTTTCTAACTAATTATTTCAAAATATATTGTTTGTAGTTAAGAACCTTATTTAAAATAAAATTAAGCGTCAAATACAATACGTCGAATATAAATTAAGTTATTTCTAATTTTTATTTCATTTTTACAATGTACCTTAATTTTAACGTAAAAAAATTAAATAATCTAAATGAATTGGCTGAATTTTGAAAGTAAATATTTAGCAATAGTTGCTTAATTTTTTTAAATTCATCCAACTCCGCAGCATAAGAGATAACTTCTTAAAATTTTCTTAAAATTTTGTTTTAAAATATCATTAAATGTTATAAAGTCAATGAATGAATATCATTAATCAGTCAATATCAAATATGAAAACTAATAACATAATGACTATTGATCAATGTATATCGAAAAATATTTCTTTTACAATACAATACAATACAATTCAATAAAATATGTATATGTATACAATGTTTTCAAAAAATACTTTTTTAATGATACTATTAATACCGTTTTAATAAATGTTCACATAACGTTATATGAGACATTAATAAATCAATAAATGTTTAATATTAGGTAACGGTAAACCAATCTTCTATCTCATAAAATTGATAACTATTGCTCTAGGATGTTTGTATGTAGGCGTGTAATTTTTGTGTTTTTTATTAATGAAAACCTTTTGTTGGCACTCATATTACAATCTGAAAACATTATGTTAATCAACTACAGAATAATTATTTTTTATTATATACAGATAATAAAAAAGGTAATTAAAGCATTCATTTACTCGTTCATTGGAACTGGCAACTCAATGTTATATTTCGATACATGGCCTAAAGTGGTTTTATTGTCCATCTAAGACAGGAAGAAATTCAGAATTTAGATAATAATGCAAATAAAAGTTCTTGGATTAGTCTTTCTTTTACATAACTATATTGAATTATTGACGTATATTACTTTATAGACAATAAATAATTTATCTAAAACTGAGGTTAATCATTTTTTTATTGTATCAGATTGGCTAGCGTGCAGATGGATCACCTGCAGTTAAATGTTGTCATTGCTGATGGACATTTGTAAATTGAGATGCAAAAGTGTTAGCAATATTGAAAAATAAAAAGAAAAAAGCCTTAAAAAGAGGAGGGATTTGGGCTTCCAATTCTCTCATAACCTAAACGTATCTATAACGGCTACTTTATGCTTGTTTTCTGTGTAATAATTACAAGTAATAACTTAAATAAATATTTCATACTTAACAATCTAGATGTTATATATATGTTGTACTATATTTGTCTCTATCTGGCAGTATACTTTTTCTGAATTGTCCCTTCTGCCGTGTGTGAATAAAACTTTTTTTTTATTTTTCATGCAGTCCTACTAAATGTTACTTACACTTATTTAAGAATAAATTTAATTATTGAATTAAATGTGAGAAATTATTCATCATAATCATCATCATTTCAGCCTACGGTTGTCCACTGCTGAACATAGGCCTCCCCCTTCGACCTCCAGAGAGACCGATCCATGGCAGTCTGCATCCAAAGGCTTCCTGCCACTTTTCGAATGTCGTTCGCCCACCTTGTGGGTGGTCGACCAATACTGCGTTTGCTTGTACGTGGCCTCCACTTGAGAACCTTTCTGCCCCAACGGCCAACAGTTAGTCGAGCTATATGCCCAGCCTACTGCCACTTCAGCTTGCTAATTCGATGATCTATGTCGGTCACTTTACTTTGTCTACGAATCTCATCGTTTTGTAAACGATCTTGCAGAGAAACACCAAGCATAGCTTTCTCCATAGCTCTCTGAGTGACGGATAGCCTCCTTATGAGACCGGTATGTATGTCATCACTGGTAACACACACTTATTAAAGACCTACACCTGTCTTCATGCACTGAGGTATTTTGGGCGAAAAGATGTCTCTTAGTTTCCCAAACACTGCCCAACCCATTGGGATGCGCCGATTGACCTCGCTCTCGTAGTTGGATTTACCTACTCGGACTTTTTGTCCCAGGTAATTATATTCATCGACAACTTTGAGAGTTGAGCTTCCCACTAGCATTGAGGTTGACCTAACCTGGGCATTGGACATGACTTTTGTCTTGTTCATATCCATCCTAAGGCCCACCTGACTGGAAACTCGATTAAGATCATTCAACATTAAACTGCGGTCCTCCATGGATTCTGCCACGAATCCTTCCCATTCCAGGAGTTAGCATCCTCCAGTGCAGCGGTAGACAGCTTCGGAGAGATGAAATTTCGCTGCACCGGAATCGCCCTCGTGCAATGCTCCTGTACTCGAACCGACATCGTGGCGTTTCTATACAGGCACTCCAACACTTCTACGTATCGATAATCGATATGGCACCGTTGGGGGGACTGTAGCGCAGCCCAAGTTTCGATGAAGTCAAAGGCTTTCTCATAGTCCACAAACGCTAAGCATAATTAGAGAAATTATTGTCAAAATTAATTTAATTAAATTGAATTAGAATAATATGATCATAATATATTTTAGTAGAAATATTTTTTGTTTTTTAAACTTGTCCACTAAATTTTATCATAATTCATACTGATTAAAAGTTTTGAGAGACTTTCAAGTTTTAATATGCTATAGTAGTTTATAAAATTAATGTTATTTATAAGTTTAAATTGTAAATTATAAATTATTGACAACAAATTGATTTATTACATTATTAATGAAAACATCAATTCATAACTGCCATAATGACATTTATATTTATATTTATACAAAAATGTTATGTGTTAGATCTAAATATGCTTATAAAACAGATTAAAATATCTAACAGCTAAAGAGCTCATACACCTACTTAGTTAGGGTAGAATATTAATTTGATGACTTAAAAATATATGCAAACACCTTAGGATAATGATAAACATTTAAAATCCATAAAATAACCGCAGATACAGAAAAACTTTCTATATGAATAAAGTTTTCGTGTTTCGGGAGTAGTTGTGTGTTTATTTGCGTAGTTTGAATTAATAACACAAATAGATAACTTTGCGTAACGGAATAGTTGGGAATGAATAATTTATGTTACAGTTTTATCGTTTGGAAACATGTGATTTATAGGTCTCGTTTATCTTCTAAAATAGTAAATATTTGGAATGTTTAATTTATTTTGTAGCCTGAAGTTGTGTAAATACGCGTGTTATAGAATTGTACCTATGTACACTTACAGAAGGTAAGTAGCAAAACAATCGTATGCAATAATATATACTTCTAAAATGAAAATAACTGCATACTTATTCGTTCTTCATGAGAAATGACAAAATGGCAGAGTTTTATTGTCATGTTATAGAAACGCCGACTTTATTTACAACTTCCTTCCAGGTCGTAACACAGCATCGTCGTAACAAAGTATTTTTATTGTTTATTGCTTTCACGATCGTTCACAAGTCTGGCTGTAAATTTGCCACATGCTAAACATTACAGATGACATGTATTTTTAAAAGATACTCTTACTAAGAACTACTTAAAAATTAATTACCTCCCACACTACCTTCATTATTGGAATATTTAGAAAATATTTCAAGTATTCTTATAATTTAATACTTTTATTCTAACCCGCAAGATAATTTACTATTACACGGAATATAATGTTGTACAACAAGGCAGTAGCGATTTCTTCCAGACAACCTCAATCAAGAAATGAAATAAGATATTGTGAAATGAAGAAGGCTTTGCAAAATAGGTATACATTAAATTGAGCAAAACAATAAACATATATATAATAGATACATATATAATGCTTTATAAGTAATAAATGAAAGTAGATATGTATATTGATCTTGATTGAAGTTTATATGGTTAAAAAAAATAATTGATTGATGATTGATTGATTGATGTTCTTAAGCTTAATGGTGAGGAATTTATGTGATGAAATTAATTATTAATTTAGAAGCCTTATACTTTAGTGTAAGACTTCTAAATGACTACAGCTCTGTTATTAGAATCAACGAAAGTAAATTTGTCTTTTAAATAAAAAAGACTAGAAAGTTTTAAATAATAATAAACTTTGTCTTCGAGATATTTTATATTTTTATGAATGAGGGATATATAAAATATTCGTATCTTTAATTTTTATGTTAATCTCCTACCAAATCCCAGAAGATATTTATCAGTAAATTCTACGAAAGTAAAATCGATATCTTAATTAACTAGGCAATGTTCGCACTATGTTGACGTAATCTCAAGCGAAGTTCCAAACTTCGCTACAATGGCTTTCCGATACAGGGTCGTTATTACCGTGTTATTCATTGAGGTAGTTTCATTCGTGTAATGGGCTATATTTAAAATTTATCTGGAAAATTTAGAACACAAATATCGAGCATAATAAGAAATATAATGCGTAATTATACTATTTTCAATTATGGGTTCTGTGTAATTTAAATATATACCTAATATTAATAAAATATAATTTAGTACTCGTAGCTAGATAACATCACATAACAATAGATTTATAATATTAATGATATATTGCTATCTCATATTTCTTGATTCACAGTCGCTCCTTAAATCATTTAATTTTAGACGTCAGGTCTTAGTTCAGGCTCTGGAATGGTAATATGGAACTCCCTCATAAAATAAACAAAGCGTTTTGTGAATTTTATTAGCATGTATCAACTTTTACATAGGTCTAATGATTTAAAACTACTCGTACTCTACATCCATAGACTACAAGGCCTAACCGACGGAACGTTTAAGTTATAAAAGCCAGGTAATAAAGTTTTACGATTGCTTTATAGAACCTAGTTCTAGATGCCTTTTTTCTTATAAGTACTAAAGAAACTTGTATATTTCTATTAATAACATTGACAAGAATTGACCATTAACCTGAGGATGTAAATAGTTAATTATTAGGCATCTTATCTATCAAATTATGTGAAACAGTTAATTATAAAAGTAAGCAATTAGTAAATCAGTTCCAAATAATATGCAGAAGATGAATCAAAAAAGCAGGGTTACAGTGCTTCCATAAAAATATTGCTGACACCATGATGAAGATGTAATATGATTTTCTTGATTTAAAATTGTAAAAGATAAAATAGAGAATGCTATCTCAAAATCTCTCGAATAATTAACCAGCTGTTACGAAAATAATTAGACTTTAGTTCAAAAGCGGTTTCAATTTGTCATTGTCAAACACTAAATCGCATATAAACAGCTCGACGGTAAATTGTTAAAGGGCATTAAATTGCTTTATAATATAATTCGTTCATCCAAAATGTGTGATAAACCTCATGCCTCCATTGTTAATAAATTATTAATAAATTTAACAGCTCAATTTGTGTATTTGTATAATGTGTTTTTTGCACGATTCAGTGAACAATAATATACTTCCGTTCACAATCATCATAGATTCTCATGTCTATTCAATGATCACATACCGAAACGGTTACGTTTGCTTGCATTTTAAAACCACCAATAGAAGAGCAGTTTCTCAATCACGCTATTGAAGTTTTACAAGGCTTAGCGTATATAAATCAGTGGGTTAAAGAAAGTCTTCGGGGAGTCCGTTGCTACTGAGAAGACCGGCAGTGGCGAAGGCCGGACACAATTCTCGCCGATAAAACCTGTAATTAATTAATGAGTTGGTAGAGTGGTTCTTAATAGTTCACAGTTTGGAAGATTTCAGATGAATATTTGATATCTATGGTATTTAAACCCTCTTCTTCATCTAGTGGCAAGATTGACTTCCTTTTTAACTTTTCGGATGCTATATTTTCACGCCTGTTTTCAATTTTTACAGTTCATCTTATCACATTCAGTGACTGGTGACCGAGTAATAATTTTATTAAATTATAATTAGGTAATTATTATAATAATTCAAAGTGTACGCTCGAAAGAAATTTAAATAAAAGTTCCTATATTTAATTTACTTTTCCGTCTTCGTTTTCTACCAAGATATTATCTAATTTGACTTATGATATGGCAATTAAATATAGTACCTTACCTTAGCTAAGTTTTTGTTATTAAAATAACAAAGAATGAACATAAACAATTTTGTATGCTATTATTTAAATATCACATATTTTTATTAAAAAATTTTAGCATACTTATTTATGTATGTGATTTCAATCAATAACTTCTACTAAAATTATTTAAATCAACATATTATAATTAAGTTAAACCTAACCAAACTAAAATCTAAATCAAACACAAAAATAATTGCACAAGACACTACATATACACTAAATAAAAACTATTCAACAAGTTTATAAAGTACAAAATCAATATTGTATTTCTAATATAATATCTCTATACATATAGAGATAAAATGAATTATTTCTTAAATATTATTTGCTGGTTATTTTTGTGACATATTCTTATACGGTAGCTAAATAAACACAGGCTGTAAATCTTTTCACACAGTCATAAAAGCCCCCTTTACGATACGTATCCACAATATAAGTAGAATCTTTAAGACCATTCAGGTAATTAAGAGTCTACTTAGATTACGTTTATGAATGACTTTATTACACGTATTATATATACCATTTGGGACTTGTAGTTCATTCCTTATATTAATTCCAACAAAACATCAACTTTTAGAGCTTAAGACTCTATTTTACGTCACTTTTATTTGAATTGCATTACTTTATCAATTGTATTGCTCTAACCGAGACTATTTTATAAACCTTTTGCGTTGCTGGTAGTTCCTTGCGGGAATTGGAACCCCAGCCTATGCGGTAGAATAGCATTATTATGTCAGAATATACATGAAATATTACTTACCTTGGGGGCTAATATTATTTGTTTTATATACCTGTGTATCTGTTACTATCTGACTATTTAAGTAGGTTGTGCAATCTGTAAGAATAGTGATATAAGTTTATACGTAAATAATATGTCAGATTTATCCTAGAATAACAAATCGAAACGTATTTGAAACCAAGCACATAAATCAAAATAACTCTACAAAATTGGTTTCTCTAGTTTGAAACCATTTGTAAGATTAAAGTAACAACACAATAGCATTGTTACAAATACCATAAAAAAAACTCGTAAACGTTAGAAATCTATTAATCGCAAACGGCATGTAACAAAGTTGCAATTTTGAACACACAACACTTCTAAGTAGAATGAAAATTTATTGAATATGAGCTGGACTTGAGCCTGTGACTTATTTTAATGGGTCCCGTCTTTCATTTGTCATAAGTATTTTAATTTAAATAAGGTTAAAAACGCCTAAACGTTTTTATAGACTATTTTAAAGAATAAACTCTGTCTTTCAAAACTTAATATTTATCACATTAGAGAGCATCATAATATTTATTAAATTATAAATTACACCATAATTAAGTTATTAAACTTATGTTATTATAATATATCTGTTTATTTTTAATTCGCATTTTAAATTGAAATTATAAGTTCTAAAAAAATAAATTTATAGGTATTTATATCCGTAGTAAAAAAGGTTCAATTTTGTATGTATTATGAATTTGATAATATAAATTTTACTCTTATATTGTTATTATATTAATATTTATAAATATTATATTAATTTACTGAATTTAATAGATAAATGGAGCGACTGCGAGGATAATTATTTTTTTATTACGCTCGGCTCTGACCGTCCATTATGACTTCTGTTTTATGATTTTCTATTTTATCGTGAAACTGCAGCTATTACGGTTTTATCTTGATTGGAATTGAAGTTTTAATATTTAAAACATGCTGGATTCTAAAATATTTATTCTTGAAACTGTTGCACAATATAGGGCAAACAAAAAATAATTTTCTTATTAACATTCGAAAAAATAATTTTTAAAAAGATTAATAACTTTTTTAAATGTTTTACAACCTATTTTCATAATATGAGAAACTGCAAAATATAAAATATATATGATATTAACCGCCAACAAAATCAATATCACTACTCAATAAATATTAATTTCATCTATGATATGTATTTCTTATAAGACAGAATTGAACTGAACCCTTGTATTGAACAAGTGAGTATTGTATGTATGATTGCTTACAACTAAGATTTAGTAAATATTTGTTGTTTACTTGTTGTTTCAATGTAAAGGCAATATAAGTATAAATGTATTACCTACATACTATGCTGTTGGTAAGAAATGCGTATTAAGTGTGAAATTATATTTCTACATTAGAAAATATATTATTTTACTTTTATGTTATATTAATAGCCTTATATAGAAATATAAAAGATAAAAGTCACAACGAAGTTCTTAAAAAACTTATTTCCTAAAACAGTTTTATCAGTGATAGTTTCGGTATGTATGTAAAAGAACGATAGGCGTATGTTCATAACACCCTTCACGATTCGTCCTAAGTGACTTTCAATGAAACATATTGCGGTCGACCTTTCCGAGGGTTGGGTGGTTTTAACATTTTTTCTAACAAATTCAGTTTCGTGTAACTATTTTGCTTCATTTGAGCGTAAAGTATTGCTTGAATAAATAATAAAACAGAATATTAGGTACGTTCTTTAACCCAGTTTCAGAGATTTCTTGAAAAGCAAATCTACTAACTTATAAATGGAAAACTAACAAAAGATATGATGATAAAATATAAATCAAACAACATGCAAATGAATATATGAATACAAAAAACATATATAAAGAATTCTGAAAAATTATAAATAAATGTAATTAAGAGTTAGTTTCATTAGAGCTTATTGATTTTCGACGGTTGTGGAGTTTTTTACGGAACGCTATTCCATTGGGTAGGCGTTGGACTAGCTTATGCAGCAATCGTTGACAAATCATGGATATGACTGTAATTTAAATTATCAGCATTAGTTTTTTCATTGATAATTTATATTGTAAGTCCGGAAAATAGACTTAATTTTTTAACATCCACGTCTGTAACTCTTTTTGAGTATGATTTTATATTTATTAAATGTTTTAAATAAAAAAATAATAATAATTTATTATCAATTGAACTGATTTTGTTCAAAATAAATTATTATAATAGTTTATTTAATTAACTGACACATTTTTAAAAGGAGAGTAATGTTAAATTTTGTAATTTAAAAGAAAAATATTAATAAATATATCACATCTAAAGGTCCACACAGAGCATGTCGAAACAAAGCGCCCTGGAGACAAGTGGATCGTTAACGTTGAAAATCATCGATATTATTCTCTGCAACCAAATGCAATGCCCCACTTTATATGTTGCGAGGAAGATTGTATTACGACACGAGTTAAATAGTCTTTGTATGGTGACGTGAATAACGTTACTTCATTTCCTCTTTTTTTAAATCACACAAACCAACGAAGTTTGAATAAATTTTGATTAATCATTCCTCACATTTTAATCAAAGATGTATGTACGTATGGTCAAAAATCTAAATGCAGACTGTAACAGCTAAAAGTAACTGTAAGTGTAAAAGAATTTGTCGCAAACGTTAAATAGCAATTAACAGGTGTGAACACTAAGAATTTTTCTTTTCCAATTCCAACTAGTCTTTTTAAACTCAATGAAGATTTTTATTCCATCTAAAACTCAATTGGAATTTCATTTAATCTATTTTGAATTTAATAATGTAAGAATTGTGAGATTGAAGCATAAGGCTTAAAATACGATACCCAATCAAAGGCTGAATATTTATCTTCAGCGCATGTTAATTCTATATATCATTGTTCCATCGGTTAATGTTAATTTGTAGGGTAAAGTGTACTTATTGAGCTGAGCGAAACGAAGCTCTTTACTACCCAAATTTTCAACTCTTTGTTACCATAATCCTCCTTCAATTTACGAGCTACACGCACGAAATTTTGTACACAAGCGCATAATAGGCAAAACTCGGTCTGGATTGAAAATCAGTCGAATCGTAATTGTAATTTTTGAGATAATTGATAAAATGTGTCCCATATAGTAAACATATAGAACGTTTTTGTTTAGCGCGCGCTGCGTCGCGAGGCTAACCCCGCTTGCGTGGACCTAGTTATGTTTACTAGCAATATCTTTAAATTAAAGATAATATTTTAAGAAATAGTTTGGGTTAAAAAATGTAATTCGCTTATCTATATCGCTTATGTTCTTTTGCCGTACATCGCCGTACATCGAAACAAAAAACGTCAAAATCGTCATCTTAATTGAACCATTCAGTACTTTACTGATTTCAATATAAAATAAAAGGACATAAAATAACTTTTTGAGATGTAACTTATGATAGTCAGAGTTTAAATAATGTATTCTCATCGGTTTAAAAAAAGTAACGCAAAAGCAAGCTATCGGACGGCCACTGAATAAAACGGCCATTTAAAAAAGTACCATAGAGATTAACCGACTCATTTAAAATGATTCAAGGCTCTTGCCGCGCTTGCCAAATGCTCTTGTTTCCTACAATAACTGAAAGCATTATTCTGGTTATTTATATTTTTCATTTATTTTATGTTTTATTTAAATAAAATAAATACCTGTAGTTTGTAAAATTACACCTATCAAACTATACGACAAACAATAATTATTCTTATAAACAGATATACAATCTTATACTAAAGGCCAAGTTAAAATAATCCCTACTTTTTACATTACATTTAAAGCGCGTTTTCCTTTTTTACTTTTATTAACTTCCAATAGTCATTATTCAAAATAATAATAAAATTAAAAAATAATTTCAAGTTTAAAACAAAATATTACTATACAGAATAATACTGTTACTAATTGCTAAACTTGACTGAATGCATAAATAACACACCTAATTGAGAGTGAAGTCAAGCTGCAGTTTTGATGAACCATATGTTTATTTAAAATTCGGTTTGATGACATCTATGATGAAACTTTACCTTCGTGATAAAGTGTATACATCTTTAAATACTCATATATGGCAAAAAATAATCCTGTCTTATAAATTATTCGTACATTACTACCATCTTTATTATCAGATAGAGTACATTTATTGTTTAGTAAATTACTCCTCAAATAACAAAAGCCGTTTATTATATTACCGCCCACCTGCAATACAGAAGCCGATGGAATTCTATATTTGAAATCTTGTTCCAGACCTGCGAAGTATTTGGGGCGAGAAGGGCAACCGTTTGCCTCCAGAAAGTAATATTCGATAAAACAATTTGTCGTGCGGCCGTTCCACACATCTGCGACATGAGTGATTTTCCTTCCCGATAAATTCGTATTTGTATTTTCTTTTATTAATGTTGACTTTTGAGTTACTTGGGTAAACCTTTTAAGATAAATGCACTCTCGCCGTAATGGAAAATTACCAGTCATAGCCATGTAACCAGCCCTCGCAAACTTAATGTTAGGCAATTGGATCATATTTTTTTTTACAATTTTTAGTAATTGTAATTTTTTTTAATTTTAAAGATTGAAAACAAAAGTACATTTTTTTGGAATATTTTACAATATCATTAATATTTTAACTCAGACAAAACCCAGGCAAATATATAAGAAATAATTGTAATAAAAGTGTAAATATATAAAAACATTAATGTTTAAAATTCTCATAAATTTACAGACATATTTGAAATAACATAATTTTATAATAAAAATGAAAGTTCATAATATTCAAACAGCTAATAATATCCAAATAATAAAATCCAATTTAATTATATCAAAACCAAATGAACCAGAAAGTTAATAATGAAAATAAAATTGACTTTCGACTTGACGAAATGAAATTCTTTAAAAAGCTGAAAGGAAAGTGTAAAAAAGGAACGTTAATCGGCAAAGTTAAACGAGTCCTTGTCAACGGCTTAAGGCGAGTTGAGTGATTTCCGAACTTCGGCAAAATTCAGTTTGTGACTACGATTAATGACACGAGTCAAATCCAAAGTCGTAAAATCATGAACGCAGTTTTAATAGACTTTCTAGTCGAATAGAAAAGTATAGAATCGAATCTTAATAATTAAAAGTACACAGTGTTTAACTTTAGATCATTAATGTGCACAGCGTTTGATAGTAAACATATTTAAATAGTAAATAAAATATTTTCGAAAAACTCAGTTTTTCCTTCCGATCTGTCTGTCTGTGTGTGTCTGTGTGTCTGTCGAATTTTATTTTTCGAATTTTGAAAAACTAAAGATATATTTGGAGCATCTAAATGTAAGATTTAATTTTCAAAATTATGTTGATTGTCCAACGGGAAGGTGGTCAGATCGGCCGCCGAAGTTACCGAAAAATGGAAAAAAATTTTCGAATTTTAAATTTTTTAAAATTTAAAAATTAATTAATTAATTAATTAATTTAATTATTTTAATTTATTTATTTATTTTCTTTTGTTTGTTAATTAATTTGCGAGTTATAACTTGCCGATTAGGAGTTTTTCATAGCGGCAAGCTCGATTGCCGCGTGTCAGATGTTTTTTTTTATTAAATTGATTGCATAAATTTTTATTATATTGTTTTTTCTACTATATATGTTTTTTACTATATCTCTGTCAGTGAAAATTAGTGACCTTGATACTAAGGGATTAGTTAAAGTGACAACATCGCAATGAAACAACTAAAAGGAAGGAACGATTTTCATACTAACACAAAAATACTATTTAATTCTTAAAGATTTCATTTTATGCTATTTCCTATAATCGCTTTTACCGCAATCTTCAAAAATTCCTTTATAGATGCACTTATCATATTGAAACCCTAAAGTTTGCTCTAAGTTAACTGTAAAAGCAACGCTTCACAAGCCACCAGCGGTAAATCACTTGAAGAGGGAATTTGTCTCGTCAATTTATGCTCTAAAAATAAAGCTAAGGTTGAGGATGGTGTTCTAATAAAATGCGGACAAAGATTATGAATTATAACATTCTTTATATCTCTAATTGGCAAAAACAAAAGGATGATGAATTTGTAAGCCCGAGTATACCGACGTATCCTGCTCGTAGAGATGAATTTATCGTTCTATTTTTATTTAAAATTAAATATAACATAACTTATTGACTTTCGTAAATTATTAAAGGGTTTCAGGTTTGAATGATGTTAATTACTCAATCAGCTCAGTTTATACATTTATTTATATCTTTTTACATTCGAAATCAATATCAATGAGCACTTGTGTACGTCAATTAGGAGAGTTAGGAGGTAGTGTGTTGATATCACACTTATAAAAATAAGGCCTTTTATAAGGACACCCTCTAACTTAAATTTAATTTAAAAAGAACCACACAACTTAGACGGATCTTTTTTAATGTGCTCAATGTTTCACAAGTATCAAAATATTTAATAAACAGTTTGCGAACAATTATTTCATTAGTTTTATTTATCTCCGTTTTTATTCTTTTATTCTGATAATTTAAGCTTGAAATAATGTATTCCCTTCTACAATATATTCTTTGATGTAAAGGCGCCAACTGTGTGTGAATTTCGACATTTCATTATGAACGCGAGAATCTTTTGGCGCAGCGAGTGATTTAGATTTCACGTTGTGGTTGTTTTTTTACCTTCTTCCAAAAGATATTATGTATATATACTTAAATTTCACTCTTTTTATGAAAGTATAAGGTGCTGAAAATAAATCTTTTACTTTAATTATACGAATAGTTACCTGACTACAGTTTATTTCATAATGTATTCAATATAGACTCATATATCATTTTTATTTTGTAAGAATTATAAGAAATATAATTTTGTACTCAGGTATTGAATATAATACCTTACCGTATTATATATATATATATATATATATATATATATATATATATATATATATATATATATATATATATATATATATATATACCATGACATGAGTGTATGAAATGGGTGGAAAACCTTTTCAGACGTCTACAATTGTATTCTTTCATACATTACTATTTCCTCCTAATCGCTTTAAGTACAACCACGAATGCGTGAAAGGATACTTGAAAAATCACCTGCTTAGACTTTCTTATCGAGAATTATATTTAATCCTTTATATAAAAATATACTATCTCTTACATCTCTTGTAACATCTAAGAAATTTTTATGAAATCAAAACATATTCTCTTTTTGTAATTGCATTTTATAACATCACACAAAACAACCCGAGGGACCTCCGGGAGGGAACCTTAAGTGGTATTTATGAAACGGACTATGAGCATTATTGAATGGTGGAATGTCTAAAACTGATTTTAAAATACAATTGTGAATGATTTTATTAATACTTAATCACTAAACGCGTAATTTAGACATTTTAAAATACTTGATATCATATTATAAACCATGTATAACACGGTTTGTCACAAGGCTTTAGAATATTCAACGATACATACGCTTGTGTACAACAAGAGCCTTTTATTTTAACATGTTCGTATCATCAGGTTATAAATTTTCCTCGGACATGCTTGCCACTCACGTTTGGGCGATTCAAAAGGACAAAAAACATAGCAACTAAATGGAGCAGAAAGTTTTTAAAATGTATAAAAAAGTTACGCTCTGATGGAAACATGAGAGTGTTACTGTATTTCTATTTTAAATTCAACTCGATTAGTTTCAGATAAGTTCAATTAGTAACTTTTGGAGTGTGAAATTATTGTATATTTTTAAATTTGATGATTTTACTATAATAAACAAATAGGCTTTTTTGCATACAATTTCTTTCCAAGTCTATTTTTTAATAAAATTATATATGAATATATTATGTCAGTATAAAATTAATCTTAATCAACAATTTATCACTTATAAATATTAAATGCCTAATTGATTTCTAGTTTGATTTTTTAACAATAAAAAAGAACACATGAACAAATACACTAATGATATGAAAATCGTTAATTCACAAGTTTAAATTAATGAATGTTGTCGTTGTAATTAGTGAATGGGTTCGGTCCGTTTTGGCTTGACGGCTAATTGGTTGAAAAGTCAAAATTAATATCAGGCGAATACCCTCTTTAACGACGTGTAAATAAAAGCGAAGATAATGTGCTTTAGGAGACTTAAAGGCCGTTAATCAATGCTGACTGCGGTTAAGTAGCAATAGTAATTTATAGCTCAGTCTCTTGCCAAATTAAATCAGAAGCAGATTTAAGTGAAATTGTCTAAATATTTATGAACAGTAATAAAGCAATGTGATACTTATCTTCAAAATTATGATACTTTTTGTATAAAAATATAAAATATATAATTAGATTTCAACTAATTATTTTATATTTTTTTTTAATATACAAGATCATTTAGTAAAATACAAAGGTATCACATGCGAATTAATATTTACTTTCTTATCACTGGATCTTTACATAAACTGCTTCTATTTATTTGTGTTCACATTTCTTAATGATTAATGAAACTTTTAGTAAAGTAAAGATTCTTATTTTATTCTTAGTATTTGTCATGTATATATTGCTTTTATATAAATGAATATTGTGTTTATCTAAGTATATATTCGCATTTATGAATCTATGTTAACAAATATGTATATGTATTTTTTTATATATGTATTATTAGTATTTATAAGTAACTTTAATTTAGTTTTAATTTAAATTTAACTTATGTGAAAAAAAAAGTTGTTATTTTACTTTTCTATGGGTTGACTGGTTGAGAATGCTCAATAACATTAAGTCCGCCTGTTGAACTTTTTTGTTTATTGGTATAACAAAGATTTAAATAAATAAATAAATAAATAAAATAAAATTATAAATTATGATTAAATATTCACTTCTTATTTATTAAAAATACTCCACTTAATTTTATAATCTCAAATTATTTTATATAGCACAAATACACTTATTAAACGCAACGTGAACATCTAAACATTTCAAAACTTTCGCCCATTCCACAACACACCTGCAATACCAAAACAATTAAAAGGTTAATCACCTTCAATGAAACAAATGGCATTGTTATTTTTTTTACTTTTTAAACCAATTTAAGCCACCTGTGGTTATAAATCTTCGTGCTCGAGAATGTTGTTAGATATTGAGTCAATATGGGACCTGGACGAAGCAATTTTGCGGTGTACATATTTATACTTTTCGGTTTTATTGGATGGGTCACCGGACAGGATTATTATGAAGGTAAGGTCCAATATTGACTGTTAAAAACTTACTTAATAAATATATTGCTTTCATATAACGTATAAAGTAAAATATATTATTTTTATTTAATTATTATGTATATATCATAAAAAGCGTGCGTATTTGAATGTTTATTCGCTTCTGTTATTACTGTTTTCAAAGAAAGTCTTAAATAAATTAACGTTTCATACCTTATAAAGTGCTTTCGGAAAAAATTGCAAAAATAGTGAAAAGTGACGTGAAAAGATGTTAGGTTTAGGAACTATTATAGTACAAAAACTTGTTCTGGGCAATGGAATTTGTTTTTAAATTAAATTACAGTTTAATATGTCTCTCGTGAAATAAATTTAATGTTCACATTAAACGGGTTCCTGTATTCTAAGCGTATATTAATGATATTTGGGCAATGATCAATTTGCTTTCAATTCTGCAGATGTTGTTTCCCTGCTCCACTTCCAAGTTATTATCTATTAGCGGTCTTAATTCATATATAAGGCTTTATATAATTGTTATCATATTGAATGAATAAAGTTAAAATCGTTCAAGCTCTTGTAAATGCGAGGACAAAATAGAACTAATAGTATCACACTTAGAACTACAATTGTTTCTGGTATATCCGTTATAATTATAACTCAATATTATAAACTAATATGTTTGTACTCTTCTCAAGTTTTAAAAGAACAATTTTGTCAATTTCGATTAAAAGTAACTTAACTTACTATGAATTTCATGTGGAATCTTTTCATTTAGATTATTTATTTTAGAATAAATCAATTGAAAGAGAGTTGTGTGGACAAGATACGTAGACTCCCAAGCGAGTCAAGTCAAGAAAATTAGTTAAACTTTATTAGATCTATTAAAATTATTAAAAAATTGTAACAATCCTAAAGGATCAAAGTCGATGGTGGGATTTTTTTGATATCTCAAGATAAAATTTAAACATTATACATTTTATGAAATATTGAGGCTTATCTAGAATATGTAATAATATAATGTTAAACACAAGATTGCGACTAAGACCATGTTTTTTAATTTCAAAAACATTTTATTATTCTATGCATTTTTTCTTTTAAGAAAGTCAATAAATCAGCATAAAGGAAAGGATTATTATTTAAAATATAAATTTTCATTTTATTTCAGAGCGGCATAGATACCAACTAAGAACACAAGTGGGCCTTTCTTCAATACCAAAACAATTCGAAGTAAAAAGTGAAAACGCTGTCGCTGTATTCAACAAATATATCTTTGAAATAGAAGAATTAGCATCTAAACAAAACCTCTCTGTCATTTACAAAGTCAAAGTTGATACAGTACCTAAAAACAAGCATAAAAACCTATACAAAGGAAAAGCCAATAAGAACAAATCAAAAAAGTACAATGTTCCATTGAAAAAGAAGAATATGAAGCTCTCCAGTTTCGAGATGATATTAAGAAAACATGCCAATGATATCGGAATGAATCATTACCCAGATGACGTCACAACTACAGAGAAACAAAAGATTATTTACACTACAAAACCAATATGGGCTGGAAAATATAAGCCAATAGTCGGCGCAATAAAAACAAATTACGTGAAAATTGTAAAACCAGTGAGAAACAAGATAATAACTTTAGAAACGTAATATTGTTTTTTTTTATATTTGGTTACATTTTTTTTTATTTTTATAATAAATGTTTTAAACTTTTTTTTATCTTTTATGGAGGCAATGCTAAAGGTATCTCTTATTGTTTTATTTATCAGTCTACAGCTTGTCACAAAAACCTATACGTTAAAACTATTAGAAACGTTTTCTCTAAATTATTATTATTAATTATTGTTATTAACTAGAGAATTTTAAGTAAAACACTTTGGTCAAAATAAGGGCATAAGTTTTATATGTTCTTCTTAAGGTTTTATTTCTTCTAAAACTATTAACATTTAGGTCTATCTCTTAGTTCTGAAACAAAAGTGTAAACAAAATATACACATAGATATACTATATAATCAATGATAATATAATATAAATATACGAAAATAATTAAAACAAATTATTGACTTTTAAATTTCGATAACTTCATTATTTCATTTCTCAAGATTTATTGAAAGTCTTTATTAATAATATAACAAAGAACATGTATAAGTATAACTAAATAATCGTATATATCTACGTACCAAGCCTGAACATGTTAAGTTATGTAAATTTGATCAACCGCAACGGATCGTTTGTATTACAATTACAAATGAATGAATACTAAGTTACTGGTTCTCTGCATTTGTGGCGACTAACTTGTGGAATAATTTTGTTTGAATACCATCCTTAAAATTATATAAATATTGTTTTCTATAGTTTTATTTTTATACATATAGTGTGTAATTGAGAAAAATTGTAGTGTGAACTTGTCTTTTCCCTCGCACTGATCTAAAATAGGGATCCATTGCTGTTCTGCCTAAAGATCGAAAAAAAACAAACAATATCAACAAATTTGTAAGTTTTTTTAAATTCATAAAAACAAGTAGTTTATTCGTATTTATTATTTAAATAAAAGTAATAACAGTGATCTTCACTTGATTGAATAAATTTTAGTTTCTTTAAAATAGTAAATTTTTATCGAGTAAGTAATCATTGGGTAAGTTAATAAATTAAATATCATTTTCCCTTTTTAACCTTTTATTTTTATTAATAAGTTAAATTTAATGTTTAAGCTTAAAACATGTTTTTTATAATTATTTACTTCAGCTTATTTTTTTTTGTAAAAGGCAGTCGTGTTGAAATTTTGAAAGCCGCGGGGCCACGTTAAGGCACGTTTCTTCAAAATCCTTTATGCTTTACAATTTTAATCGTAAGGTTTGTGGTAAATATTTAAAGTTTTTTTAAAACATTTTTAGAGATATTTAAATGGTGTAATAATAGAAAGTAAAATTAAACTTGATTAGTATTTTAAACTCAAATGTAGTCACCGAGTGAGTGGAAATTTATAAAAATAGACTACAAACAAAAAAACCAAAACTGACAGCTTTTATTCAAGAATTATATTTTGTCTGGCTACGGACCGAAGCTTGAAAAAGAGCCCTTGGGGCACACAAGGCTGCACAAAATTGAATAAGGTCTTTTCACGACCTCTTTGCATATTTTGGCTGCTCTTTATTTAAATATGATATTATAATGCTGCTTATTACATGATTGATATCTATATTTAAATAAAATATAATTCAATGAACAATCGTCTTGTTATTTATTAGTAAAGAGAGGCCCAAGAAATAATTTATTTAATAAGAAAAAATTTTTAAGCCTCCAGCTGGACATATCACAATTGATATTTGTAACTAAATATTGTTTAGAAGTGTAAATTCTGCCCCGATAGTTCTAACGTGAATATACTGTTCGAGATCACCATCGTTCGATAAACCTTTATGGACTTTATAGAAATATTACTACTAACACCAACGCTACTAGCAGTAAGTGATGTAAATTAAATAAGATCGCCTGTCGTACTGTTGTGTTATCTAATATGACTAAAGCAACGTCGTCTTCATCAAATAATCGAGAATCCAAATGTACAACTATTAAGCCTACCCGACACGAAACATATTAAAGATTATGCCAATTTTTACGAATTAAAATTGTTTGATAAAATTGTGCTCGGAAAATAAACTTACTAACACAATTGGAATACTTGGTAACCAATTACCAGTCAGCTGGTAACCAATTGCCAGCCAGTACAAATTGTTTAAATAATAATACACAATTCATTAAAAAAAATTTTTGATTTTCATCATCTTTAACAAATAACATTCAAGTATCAAAGTTGAGCACGGATGTTATGAAGTTAGAATCAAATTTAACGTTAGAGCAAACTTGAGTTAACAATTTGTAACTTAGTCCCCGACGCATCGGCCTGAATATGTGTTGATTGTGCATAGGATCGGATGAAGCGGCAAATTGTAGATGGTTCTGTAGATTGAGCGTTAAGTAATAAATAGAAATGTATAATATATTGTGTTCATCAAGGGTTTCTTTTTTATGACAAGCTTTAGAATTTGTGTTATGAAGAAATGATCTTAGGTTTAAAATTTTATAATTTATTTATAAGTTTTTAAAAAATTTTTGTTTTCCAAATAAATAAATAAATATGTTCCAAAGTTAATAATGTTTTTTTTTTATTAGTACTTAGGCATAATAAAGTAAAATGTATAACCAATAATATGTTATGTAATTTTATCACAAATTTAACTCTTTTATTTTTTTTTCTTACAAATCAAACTTTTGTCTTACATGATAACACAAAAATTTGGAGTTGCCTAATAACAGGAAAACTATGTCCTTCTTTTGTTACATCTTTAGCAGACTCGAAATTATCACTAATTTTGTCTCCGTAATGTCAGAAGTACTAATGTTACACTAATAAATCTTTATACATTGCTCGAAGAACCCCAACACAAACTCGATATCCATATTTACTGAGCACAAGGATGTCTGATTCCACAACATGTGAAGTTCTCGATTTAATTTATAAACTTGTTTGATTCACTCTTATTAAATTTTAAAGTCGAAATTAAAAGATGCTTTTGATTGATATTAAAAGGAAAAATTTCGTACATTTTAATTTTATGTTTCGCTGCCGTTCATTCGTTCTTTGGGCATTTATAAACGTCCTGTTAATACTTTTTTCTGTATCGGAGATTTATTGTTGTTTAAAACAGAATAATTTAAAATTTATTACAGAAAAAATATTACTACTAGAAATTATACTACTAGTAATAAGTATTTATTATTACACTTTTTTTTGAAATATTTTTTAATATCTATGAAGAAGTTTCTTTAATCAATGGAATCTTTTATATAATAATTTCAATCTGTTAGAATAGGATTTTAGATAAAAGATAAATAAATGAAACCTACGAAATATTAGCGCATTATTTCGCATTAGTCACGTGTATAAATACCGTAGAATGGATATAATTAATTATTTTATAAGATTGAAATTATTAAATTATGTAAATATTTATTTGGTTAAAGGTATATGTAGTTTTGGTAACCTAATCAGTAATTGTCTTGTTTTTTTTCTGGTATACTTAATCCAGATAGCCAAGAAAAATATACACACAACTCACTGTTGATTTAGGCCAGATTCATGAATTAGTAATATATGAAAACGATGCTCTAAGAAAAATTTTATTTTATCGAAACTGTAGTATATCTTCCAGTCATACGTAAATATATAAATATTTGGTTCAATATCATTTTTATGTAACTTTTAGTATACCTACCGAAAATACTATATGTGATATTCTTTAGAAATATAAATATATACATACTTACATAAATAATATACTGTTGATGTTGAGAACTTATTAATTTACAATCTGTTATTTAACGTGACTGGGTGACGGACAAACACTATATAAATATATTTATACAGTATTAATGTCTACAATAACTCAGAACATCTCAAAACGTAAAACAATTTAAAAAGCCCTCTATTAGGGAGTTAAAAAATATCAATAATGGAGCATATATTTCGCTAATACCAAAAAAAAAAAAACGTCAATGATGATGATGGGCATCATCATTGACGTTTTTTTTTTTGGTACAAATACACCATTAAAAAACAACCAACAGAACCAGTGACATAAAAATATATTTTTAAACGCTTCAATCGCTTGTTTTGTTATTATTTTTTTTAAGGTAAAATTCAGTATTCTAAAACAAACCAACATCAATGTGAAACAGATTTCTTTAAATATAAATATATTTTAATAATTTAACCAAACCGAGTTAACAATAAGTTACCTGAGATCATCAAGTGAACAGTCATGGGTCCGAGGCTTCGTATCAACTGGAATAAACTTAGTTTGAAAGTACTATATCAGAATTAATTTTACTTTAACATTTTTAAACACACTTTTAATTAAAAAATATACAAAAAAATAAATTCCAAGCCTAAAAATATTGCCTTTTTTATGCGAATTATGCGAATCAAAATTTTAATTAGTATATTATAATTTTTATTAATCGTGTATTTTTACTTATTTAAAAAAAAAATATTACGGTTTATGTGACGGATAATTTTGTAATTCACAATGATTAAACAACTCCATATTCCAAAAATGACATTATCGAATTTTAACCAACACATACATGCAAAAACATTTAACCTTACTCAGAAAGTAATCAGAGTATTAAATTTAATTTTGTAAAATTGTATATCGAATCTCTACGGCTCCATTTTGCTTCACCCACACATGGATAGTGAAATCTATATAATATAACATTATGATAATGTTCAAAGAGATATTAAAAATTAGGATTCTTTTACATTGAAATTTAAAATCACTAAATTAAATTTATAAGTATATTTTATTAAATAAGCACCTATATTAGAGTAGGCTTTATTATATAGTTAATCATACTTGGCAGATTATATAATATAATTTATATTAAAAACGTAAGTTGTCAAAACATTTCTTCCACATATTTTTATTACCAAACGTATGGAATAAATATTGATTCATGTATGTTGTATATATAAAATTATCCCAATTGAATATATACGTCAAGAATTTTCATTGAAATACAATTTTATTACAAATAATGAATTAATATCATTCCTTATAACTGAATATAATTTATAAAATACCACTTGGGAGCATCGTTACTTATAGTAAAAGAAGAATCATCTCTTACGTTGACGTTGAAACTTGAAGTTACAAATTATATTTGAACGAAGATATAAGTTGGGCACATTTACTTCAAACATACGATATGTTTACCTTAATTTAAGTTAAGTTAAGTTTAAAGTATGTTAGCTTTAATGAAACAACATTTTCAATAAACTGTGAACTAAAGCTTTTACGAAGGCGCGTAGGTTACAGGCGTTGGTACAAAGTTATTTATATGTTTGTATCATCTTTAAGTATCCTATGAACAATTCAAGATAATATAATAATCCAGTTATATTTTATACTTCGATTTTGTGAATGTAATATTGTATATTTAAATAAGAACTTCCATCGTTATTATGAATATGAATGCTCGAATTGCCTGAACTCTGACTCTTAAAAATATATAATACCGTGTTTTTGATCATTTGGGAAATGTCTGCTCACAAATTTAAATGTTTTTTCAAGTACCAAATTTTTCAAATACTTAATGAAAGAAGAATAGATTGCTATATTGTCATACTAGAATAGCTGGTTAAAAGATTATATTTCCATTCAAAGCGAAATTGTGTGATTGGGTTAAGTTTCAATCTGAAACTAATAGAATATAATGATATGAGTTACGTCACCTATGTTCATTTATAAAGTTTGCTTTTGTGTTCAACTTTGATATTTATTAATATTTAACTAGCGCTTTTTTGCATATCTAAAACAAAAGAATCTTCTCATTGACCGAGAATAAAGGTTCCACTTGAAATAGGTCTACTAAGAACCTTCCACTGTATTCGACAAAGCGAAGCTTGTGTCATCTCTGTAGAAATATGGGTGGTCCTAACAAGACAGGCCGGAGTTGTTTAGGGTTCCACTCTTTCTGCATCGTTTTTTTTTACTTACATCAACGATCTCTTTAAATATATTATATAATATATGCTATAGAAACACAGATCACAGCACAGTTATAAAAATATATCTGCCGTGTGTTCCGACTAGTTGAAACAGTAAAAACTAAAAAGAAGCCATGGTCAATAGTTTGAGTGTGTATTTTCAGAGAGCTTTCGCATGGGCAATGCTACCATTGTTATATTCAATGCCAATAAATATCTAATATGTCCATTTAACTTTAATGTGTCTAAAAGGAGCCCATTCACGATAATTTCTATCTTCCATCAAGAATAGTGATTTCCTGTAATCTTAACTTCAGTTCATTGAGTTGAGTACGAGATCATTTCCAAAAAAATCATGGCGTTCTAGAAAAAATATGATAGTGCTTTAGCCCGAGACAAATTTTAATTACACAAAGCCCAGGTACGGTCGTGAATGGAATACTGCGGTTACATATTATCCGGTGTCGAAAAAAGTCAACTTGCGGCTATGAACTCAATTCAAAGGTATGCTAAAAGGCTAATTTGGCGACTTGGAATCTGCGGGTATAGCAATAGTATTGATAGCCTTTCAGTGTTGTACATTTTGGAAATTACGCTTGAATTACATATCTCTTCCCCCTTCCATCATCGGACTTTCCGATACACTGAGTATAGACGACATAGGAGTGACGGACTTCTCTCCTGTTTGAATAAAGCGCTTTGTCTCATCTGTCTTGATTCGCAAAGCGAGGGACTAGAACAGCTTACGTGCATCGCTATTCCTATTCGATTAAAATATCGGTATTTTAAAGTAGACAGTTTATAGGTTTTTAGTAAATTAGTGTGATTGATCACTTACGACAACAGCACCATCAGGCGATATGTAATCATGCATTGAATTAGTCATAATAATAATAGAGAATTCTTATTGTCAAAAATCCTCTCTTTTATAAATGATGGCCTTATAAAATAAAAAAAAATTGGTGACTAATAAATGAATAACTTCTCATAGATTCGATAGTTTTTAATGATTTTTTCTGTTAGGAAATTTGCCAAAGTGACTATTTCATTTTTCTTATAGAAATAAAGTCTCTCAAAAATAATAAAAAAAAAATTTATGCAAGACATCCAAAATAATAAATAGGAACGTAAACATTTCGTCGTTTATTTTACTTTTATTATTTATATTATATCCTTTTCTAATTGAAAAGTACAAAAATTTACTTACAAAATATCCGATCCTGCATTTTCTCGACTTTAAGACTTCATCCTAACTACTGACGATTTCAATTTGCTATTATTGGGGTAATTTATTTATTAATATTTATTTATTTATTAAAGTGCAACTTAGAAGTTAAAATTTTTTAAGAGCACTTGAGAACAATATTTTGTTTTGTTCGAATTCTTTCTATAGATTCTTTATAAAGGTCATTACTGCAGAAGAGAAAAAGTACTAGGAAATTAGATATCGTAATTTGCAAAGGATACGTGACGTAACTTACGAACTGCAAGTGATTTGAGATTTCCCATTTTTCTGTTGTCACTGTTACCGTCTGATACGGCATTAAAAATTTACACCAATATAATATTCAATATATCTTGTAGTACAACGATTTCCGGCTGTAAGTTAGCTAAAAGAAGTATTTTCAGTATCGATGGTTTTTCACAACACCTTTGATAGATCTGTTATAATTTGCCCAAGAAAGTGCATTTTCTACCAGCCCAATGCGTGCATAATATTCTTGTTATATGTTTGTAAAATCTTATTCTAGTTTTTTTAATATTAAAATTACACAAAAAACATTTTACGAGAGACAGATATAACTGAGTAAAAGAGAATCTCTCCTCATAAATTGACAAAGAAAGGTATACTGTAATAAAGGTGGAAGGAGGAGACGATTGCAAACGCTAAAAAACAGGGTACAGAGTGCCTAGAAGAAGACAGAAATAAAAAAAGTTTGAGGATCATTTTATTGGGTAAAAGTACATACACAATACAATTGGTTGTATTTTTTACTGACAATATAAAAAAATAACTCATGATAATGTCTTTATAATGTTAGGTGGAAATTGTTATTATTAGAAACTATATATCTTAAAATAATCAAGCTAAGTTCATTAGTCTAAATTCTAATAAATTAGAGTTTTAAATATTGAACAGGACACGGCGGCTTAACTATCTTACTTCGATAGAAGCTTGTATTATATCATTGAGCTGAGCGAAGCGAAGCTCTTTACTACCCAAATTTTCAACTCTTTGTTCCTTCAATTTACGAGCTACACGCATAAAGTTTTGCACACATGCGCATAATGAGTAAAACTCGGTTTGGAATGAAAATCAGCCGAATCGTAATTGTATTTTTTGAGATAATTGATAAAATGTGTCCCATATAGTTAACATATAGAACGTTTTTGTTTCGCGCGCGCTACGTCGCGAGGCCAACCCCGCTTGTGTGGACCTAGTTATAGTAGGTAGATTTTCAATTTAAAGCATTAAGGCTTAGTATTTATAAATGGATATAATGTTTAAAAAAAAATCTTAAATAAATTATAAATAGTTTTTTAAAAATATACAGCCATATTAAGCTTATATATAAGTCGCAAAATAATTTCAGTAATTTGTCATAAAATTTATACTCAGATAACTACTAACTTTATTCTAGTTTAACCAATGCCGCAGTCACACGGCTGGTTACTTGCGAAACTCAATCTACGGAAGGTAATTCATTTTATTTTGATCAGAGTAATGGATATTAATTTACTACAATATTAAAAATAATTTTGTTCCAATAATTTTTATTAATAACTGTCAAGTTATTAACTATAGTCATATAGTGAATGTTTAATCGATTGAAAAATTGTATCTCGCATGTTTAAATAAATTTGATAATAAAAAACTATGTAACTAAATATTATTATTATTCTTTACTGCAAGGTTAGAAACATTAGTTAAGATTTTCAATTTTTTTAGTCAAGAGACCTAGTAAATGTCACCACCGTTACGAATATCAGTCCAGGTATAACATATTTTCCTTGACTCTGAGTTTCGATCATAAAGCTTACAGTCAATTTAATTTATATACTGTGGGGATGGAAACGTTTTCTGATATTTCATACGGAATTACACTTTGACACTTAACAAGATATGGAGATTGTTACTAATCGTCTATATTTCGGTTTTTTTATTATTCTATATTACAAGGTTTTATTCATTCATTATTTTAAAAATATAAGAAACAGTTATTAAAAGTTAAAAATATAAACAACAGTCATTTTTATTAAAATCTATAAATTCGATATAAGCAACAAAATTTGCGCTCAAGAAGCGTCAGACCAGTTGCATGATTTCAAAGAATAGGTCATGAAAAGGAACATCACTTTCTAACTTATTTATTAGTTTGATATTTTTTATTTGTGTATTTTATTTACTATTGAAATCAAACCATTTTTAATTGATTAATTGAAATCTTTATTTTGGAAAGGAGACAGGAAAAACTGCTAAGCTATTTCTATTTCTATGATATCCAAACAATTGAAAGGACAGACAGTTGTGTCTACATAACAGAAAAAAATGTACATAAACTTTAATATCATTTATAACTACCCGTCTGTTCTTACGTAGATACTCTCATAACTTTATAAAAATAAATTTTACTTTGTTTAGATAAAAGCCCTTTTTGAGTGACAGATGCTGCTTTTTTTAAATCAAGAGGATACGCAGCTAGTAGTTTTTGAGCTATTAGTCTACAATTATTAATTTATGATTTAAAAAACTGTTCTATTTGAAATTTAAACTATTTGTATATTTGACTATTTTAACTCAGAAGCATTATGTCAAAAATCTAAAAGGTTAAAAAATTGAATTTATCACTGACTATTTATTTTGTATATAACTAAATTATTACATCATAGATAATTTAGTCGTATAAAAAACAATTTATTAGGTAATTTCATTACCTGTCCGCTTTGTTCTTAAATAAACGCACTTCATTCTTCGGTCAAGATAAAGGTCTTCGCGTATATTAATTAAATAATCATCAACGTTTAACGAGACAGTTTAATATTGAAAATAATGCACACGATTTGCAAAATGAATGTTCAATCTGTAATGTTAGTGTCAATGATAATGAAAGCTAAACAAGTCATGTTTACACTATAAGGGCACTTATCACAACGAATGCAATAATACCACAATGACGTATGTGCAATTAGAAGCGTAAAAATTTATTGGAAATGCGCTCACTGCGATTATATTACGCGTTGCGAGAATATGAATGCGAGCGGTGTGATTTAGCCACCTTTTTGTTACTAGTTATTCAAGCAAATTGCGTAAGTTATTCGCTAAAATACAATTAATTTCCACGCCATATTATTTCTTAATGTACTTCTTTACAATATAGGATTGTTTTATCAAATTCTTTTTAATATATCATTTAAGTCTGAGACCATAGCCATTTTTATTTTATTTCTATTCTTAATTTTGTCTATTTCGCAATTTTTATTAATAATTTTCTCAATATATTTAAATTTAATTAGTATTTGAGTGTATATACAGTGGAAATTTTATCTCATTTATTTAGTTTTAAGCGATTCTTTTGGTCTTATTTGTGTTTTCAAGCGTCGTGAATTTTTCTAGATAGTTTAACAGTCACGTGTATGCGCGCCGAAATGAAAAAATATGAAAAAAAGCGCTTGTTAATTATTTATTCAAAAAGCTTAGCCTAGTCTAGGTTATTGAGAGAGCTTAAAAATGTATATTTTGTATTGGCATCTAAATTGAAATAATATTCGCTTAATGTAGGAAGTACATCAATTTATTAATTCCGCAGGGATATCTTAAATTCTATTATATTACAGATCCGTAGTAGGTTAATTAACTTTAACATCCCCAAAAATCCGATTCGATTGCTAAGTAAAGCTTAACCATTATGGGCTTTATTACGTTATGAAAAGGTTAAAAATTGGTTTTTAACATCAGAAGGATTTTCTCCTTTTTACCTGCTAACATCAACATACCATAATAATATTAAAAAATATCTAGTATAAAATGTCTTGTAGTTATTACATAATGATGTTTTTTCCACAAACCTAATGTAATAAGCCACAAAGGTTTTGAAAAACCAAATCAAAATGACAAATATATTAAAGAAATTGTTAAAAGTTTTGATAATCTGTTTTATAAATGTTATCTTAAGGCTAAAAGATAATATTACATAAAATATTATATAAATTTATTGTAGACAACTTATTTTTTTAAATCACAAATCCACTGGTCCACGATCGATAACTATAAACCTACAAGCTATACCAATATCATGAAGATCTATATTTGTTATTTTGTATATGAGAGGTGACTTATAAAACTAATTATCTTATTTTACATTCAGTTTCTCGTTAAGAAAAATGCTATATTATTATTATCTTCTTTTTTTAATCTATCTGTTATTCTTTTCATAAAAGTCATTCAAATAACTTATTAAATATACACCGGCCTAGAAAAAATTCTTTAGGCTATAACAGTAAATCAATAAACTATAATTTTCTTTACTAAGAATGAGTAGCGTAACATTATAGCCGCTATTTAAAACACTACCGTATAATAAAGTGCCCAAGTTACGCAAAGAATTCAAAAAGAATTGTTTTTGAGAACTAAAAATTAAACATTAACGGAATGAGTGCAATATCTAAATAATATTCACTAACCAATTCCAACTTTGGTTACAACAATTAGTAGTCGACAAAACCTAGTTGGGCGATTGTCACTTTGAAATAAAGTTACCGTTCCATTCTCTCACACTAACAATCAACCAATATATTTGTGCATTCAACAGCACCTTTAAATTTATAGCCTTAAAGTTGAATATAATGTAAAACATTTGCTCAATATGCTTGTTTAATCCTAACTAGGCTTAAAGGATTTTGGATTTAACTTTGATGCTAAATAGAAACGGTTTCAGTTCTGTAAAAGGAAAGTTTATAGAAAGCGTTCGATAGGCAATAGTTAGGAATTTATGGTTTCAACGCGTTCTCTATAAGGTAAGTATTTCAGATTACTATGATGTTGATTGCTATTCTGTTTATAGGAAAAAGTGTTTTTTTTTAATCTCACAGTAAATTTTCAAACGATACTAATTATAATTTTTTAATCTCTATAAATTAAAGCTAAAAAAGAAAAATTAAATATACTTCGGAAAAAAAAAATCTTTAGTAATGCAACTTAAATTATAAATAAAAATAATATTAATCTTCCGCTTGTGTTTTTTTACTAAGCACGCCGTAGAAAAAAAAGTTATATTTATGTTCTCATAAAAAAAGAGAAAAACTTAATACTTTAAACATATAAAAAAACAATAGTGTTACAACAAAAATGAAATTTTGCATAGTTGATAAAAATTTATTGAGATACAGCTATAAATATTAAATGAAGTGATGATAAGAAAGTATTCTTTCTATAATATTTGTGATTAAATTAGCTGAAGGTTCGTATCTCGCGATTTATTCACCGAAATTGCTTTCGGAAATATCAAATTACATTGCTTCTTATTGAACATAAAACCGCTTTTACTTATTGTTTTTATTCTTTTTATGACTAAGATTACATATAATTCTTAGTATTATGTCCAAAGAGTATTTATTTGCTGAATATTTATTTAGTAATTATTAATGGAGTTGTTTATTTGTCCATTGATAATTATATAAGACAAATAAAAATACAATAGTAATGGGAACAATTCAATAACACAAATACAAAAAACAAAACATTTCTCAATTATCGCTTAATCTGAAAAACACTAACAGTTATTTATTCTTATTTATAGTCGACATGTTCATAATAAAAAACAGTTTTTTTTATTTTCAATTATTTCTAAAACTAAATTTAATGAAATCTAATAAAAAAGCTTAAAAGATTATTAAATGAAGTCATGGAAACAGTATGATTTTGTGATCTCTGTACTTTCCTTTATTAATAAATATTCGATGACGAGAAATTCATTTTGTTGAAAATTACTTTAAATCCTTACCAAATTTATTGTTTACACATATTACTTTATATATCTGGATATTGACAACATTATTTGTAAACATTAGCACCAAGCTCGACTTTGTTGGTTGTTAATCATGCTATTTAATGTAATGTTAATAAACTAGAATATGTATATAATATATATAAACAGAAACTAGAATTAATGTAATAATATTAAAACAATATATCAAATTAACTTGGCGTCGGGAGGTAAAGTTACACATGGAACCAAATAATATATTTTTCTAAAATAGTTAATGTGGTCGTTGACAATCTGGTTGAACTGTAAAGATGAGTTTAGAAAATTTTCTGAATTTGATTGCTAGTTTATTTTTTAATATCTAGGACTAGTATTGATATTTTAACGCCTACAGGAACTGACTCGGGACGACTAAATATAATAAACTTTATTATAATTAAAATGAAATATATAGTGAAAAAAATTATAAATTATGAAATAATAATGTTTAAAAATTTAGAAAATATATACATATAATGAAAAAAAATACAAAATAAAACATTTATATAGGTAGGTAACTTAAAATCAAATTATAATATTTTGTAGATTACTTTGCTGAAAAAAAAACAAAATAAGTAAAAAGATCTTGATGAATTAAAATAAAATATACAAGTCTTAGCCAACTAAATATTCAATATACATTATTTGTATTCGTCGATTGCTGGTTTCGCTCTAAATTTCGTTCGGTTACGCACTCTTTACATAAAATTAGCATTTTCGATCTCTACCCTAGGTAACTTTCAAAGAGATTATACGAGTTGAGGCTTCGAGGGAGCTTACATATTACTTAGTAAATTGTGGGAATCAAACTAAACAAAAGATATTTGAGATATTTTTTTAACACTATAGAACCAACGCAAATCTTAAAATTGGCAAATGACTTAAAAAAAAAAAAAAAAAAAAATTATTTGTTTTACTTATAATTCAGAATCAGTTATTATAATTATATGTACAAAATATACTTGTGATCAAAAAAGAAAAAGATGAATGAAGATATTTTTTTTTTAGTTCAGAAACCTCTTAAATTATCACGGGCCGTGTGAGATGTAAACTAAGTGATAAACTAAGTGATAAGTGTAAACTAAGTGATAAATCGTAATTTTTTTTGCTAATTTACAAAATTTATTATTTGGAAATAGTTTTGTTTACTGTTATATAAAATGCAAATGCTTAAATAGTCTAGTATTAAAGAAAAAATATAAAAAAAATATGATATATTAACTAGTCAAAAGAAGAAACCGCTAAAAAAGTTGTCATTACTATTTTATACATTTTCATATTGTTTTCTATTTCATAACATTACCAATATTGACACAATATTTATTTCAAAAAACAATTGTAAATGATTAATTCATGAATTCTTGGAATTAGTTATTGATACTGTATTAATTTGAATATTATTAATATTATTTAATGTTTCAATGAGCTAGTTAATAAAGAATGGTTTAACGTAAAACAATAAAAATAGAAATTGTGAAAGGTACATGAATCTTCAATAATCAATCACTAACAGTAGATATATATAAATCATTATGAAAGCGTTTAAAACTCCAAACCACATCTTTATGATCAAAACAACATTGTCAAGGATTAGCTTACAATTTATTACCTGGACTGCTATTTCGCTTTGTTATGTTCAAGCCAGCAACATCCAAACTTAGATTAGTGTATGTGACGGGATGCGTCCAACTGGTCTTTGTTTAAACAGTACGTACGTATTTCTAGCTGAAATTTAGAAATATGACAGATGAGTTGTTTATTATGTTAGTAGGTAAGTTCAATTGGATAAATTTCGTCCACCATTTCATTACATATCTCTATGTAATAATTATAGCATTGGTGATGCCAAAATACTACTATAAATAAAGCTAATTCTCGAGCTGGTTTAAACCGAGAGGATTCAATAATATATAGTGGGAAATGTTGAGCTTATAAATATGTATTCTATTATATTTTACTAAGCGTGTTCAGTTGATTCTTTTATTTATACCCGTGTATTATTTTTAAAAGGTCTATGAATATTTTTTATAAAAAACTAGGCATAAAAATTAGTTATTGTTTTAGTTAATCGAAAGTTAATTGGTAACAAGAAACTAATTTAGATACACGGAAATTTAATATGTATTTCGTGTGTTCGCTATACCTAACTAAACTACTGCCGTGATTGAGCTGTGAAATTTTGCACACGAATAGATAAAATGCCAGTGGGTGTTCGTGGGTCTATTTGAATGATAACCCACCGCCATCCCAGCACTCACCCACGCATTTTCTATAACTGCTGAACCGTTAAACCGATTTCTATAAAATCTTCACTTATGTAATTTCACTTGCTTTGTCCGTTTATTTATTTGTGTACGTAAATAAAAAGTATGATAAGTGTAGGTATATTTTACGACTTATCTGATTCGTTTTATGATGAAAGTCTGGAACCACACCATTCGGGCGAAGCCACAGGCGTAAACTTGTGTTTTTATATATTATATAAGTAACGTTTCATATGCCTATTTTATTTATTTATTTATTTATGCACAATGTACAATGGCGGACTTAATGCCTTAGGCATTCTCTACCAGTCGACCAAGGGTGATGCAGAGATAAAAGAAGTAGGTGCATGAAGAGGAAAACAGAAGAAAAGAGCTAAAATAAAATGTTATATAATAAACGCTTAGAAGTTTATGATAATTATGATTTAAATACTTATAATATCCATATATTACATATTGGTACATAAAAATATATATAAGTAATAGAATAAATATAACATACATACATATATATATTTACATACATACATATAAAAACATAAACACATATTATACATCATTTACTGTTGAGGGGAATTATTATTATTTTATTATGTTATTATTTTCTTTTTGAATTAAAAAAATAATAAAATTATACTGCTTAGTTTAAAAGATACCTTACCTATATTGAATATACAATACCATATCGTATATCGGCACATCCCTTTATTAAAAAAGTACTTTAGAATAGTTAAATATATATATTATAAATATATATATGGTAGCCATCAATTATTATAATGAGAATAACATAAAAAGATTTATTTATGTTTAACATGTACAGAAATCTTGTCACAATGATTCGAATCCTAAAAAATACTAGTTTTTTGTTTGCTAATAATAAACTTTACAATTATTCTAGTAATACTATCTGCATTGTTTTGTTGGATATCTAGATTATTGGATCGGGTATCTCCTGATGCTTCTCATCCTCTTGTATACTGAAGTTTGCACTTCTATCATCTACGAATTACACACACACAGTTTCGCATGTTATGCCAAAATTTGTGATTTGAAAAAAAAAGACATATATTTAAGTACCAGTTTTGAAATAGCTTAATCAAAAAATATATATATAATAAGGTTATATCGCAGGATTTTAAAAACACGTTTTGTTTAGTTAACAAAATGGCGTAGATCTGTCGGTTTGGGCTCTTGCCACTAAAATAATTCATTGTAAAATTAATATTGAAACAGATCTAACTTTTACCAAAGTTTGCAACCGCAGACCCGCTGCTTAGTGGAATAACTAATAGAAATAAATTTTAATTATGATTTAAAATTGTAAACATTTAATGCCCGGATGAAGAACAATAGTTTAAAATTAATCACAACTTATATGCTTACATAATAAATTGATGTTTCTGACCTAGATAAATAAAGCTGGCGTACACAGGTTTTCTTATTTCAGGTTCGTGGAGAAGATATTTATGTTTAAATTGTATTCAAATATTTTCAACTTAATTTAATGTATATTATTAACTTTCTTAGAATTTTACCTTTACAATAACTCTGCGATATTCACTTTATACTTAAAATAACTATATTTATCTACTTTACAGCAACATTTTTTTTTATTGATAGATTCATATTGAAGTAACAAGAGCTGAGGCAAAGTCATATGAGATGATCTTTCACTCCCTTTCAAGTTAACAAACTACTTCAGACTGCAGTTATTGAACATACACAGTACTCACTTGTCATAATATACCGAACAGTAATAAAACCAATAAAAGCTATTCTCTTATAATGCCTTTCTGTAATCTTAGAGTCTTGTCTGAAACCTTTTATCAACGCATTTTTTTTTAAAGTTAAATCAAAAGATTGACTACTTTAGCGCATTTTTTTTTTTTGTATGTTTTATAGTTGTATTTAATTTCGTTACCATATATCGTTTTCTTTATTTCGTAACGAAATAAAAAAAAACAATAGAAACAAGCGGTGATGTAGTGAGAACGCCATCACAATAATTTCCTAGTTAAGAAAAATATAGCGATTTCTTTTTTTTTACGTCAATACATATAGACAGACACCATTGTTATACAGAATGCTTAATTAACTTATAAGGAAAAAAAATGACTGATTAACACTCACGCACATAAGTAAGGCTTGAAAAAAATAAAAAGAAATGAATAATAGAAAAATAAACAAAAAAGAAATTTTAAACTTTATTTATTCCATATCAATTTAAGTATACATATTTTATTTTCTTTCATAATACTACATAATATGTTAATAATATTTCTATAGGTGTTTCCAGGGCCTCTACTACGGCTACTTTGTCCGCGGCCTGAAATTGTAAATGAAAAATATATTTTTAGTAATAGTTATTGTAATTAATTTGTCCCTAAAAGACAATAAAACAACGAGATATATATTTTACTTGTTAACACGCGTCGATTACTACCACAACCACCTTAATCGTGGAATCAATTTTTAAAAATCGCGAATAAGCGGTTTTTAGAGTTTTTTTTTAACTAAAAACCCGCGCCGCTCGATAGATTTCGTTAAAAAATTTTATCAACTCTAAGTTACGTGAATACGTAGCGTACGAAGCAGGACGAAGACAATTGTATAGTCAGATCGCTAAAAAATGGACCAAAAAAAACGCTTAAATAAATTGAGTACAGAATGCGTCGACGTTTTGTAAATGCAACTTCAGTACTGTTTGCATCCTTGCTTCGCTTAAGATACTAACACATACCGAGATTTTGCGAGGGCAGCAAGTCAAAATTGAAGTCTGGTTCACGCTCCTAGTTTGAAATATGAGCGAGATATGAACTGATATTCCTATGTTGAAATGGTGTAGGAGACGTCTTTCAAACTAATTTATTCCAATATGTCTAGACGGTTCTTATACGGCGATAGTTGTATAACCCTGTTACACTGAAGTGTTACACTTTTATTTTAATAACCGTTCAAAGTCAATGTTTTGGTCACAGACCCAATACGTGTTATGGAATTTATATTAAAATTAGTCAATGAGAATGATCTCGAGGTTACTTTGCAATTATCTTTTTTTTAAACAATTATGGTTCTATGTGAATGTTTTGATTAATATGCAAAGGCTATCTTGGTATTGTATAAACATATAGATTAAATGATCAACATTTTTTTTTCGGATATAAAACTTTACAAGCAATGATAAAAAATATATATGTAAAGGATGTTTTAAACACGTTGATCTGTTTCGGACACACAAAAAAATACATCGTTTCTTGATACAGTCACATATTCAGGGTTGCAGGCAAGCATAATTTACTTTTATTTACATATTACTTTTTAAGTAACCAATCTTGAATTATTTAGGAAGCTATTAAACAAATAGGATCATTATATCTTTTTAATAGCATTCTAATGTTTGATGGATTATTTAATGAAATATATAAATTCCTTTCTAATAAAAGAAAAAGAAAAAATATTTTAGTTTTGTCCCTTGTTACAAAATTTAAAAAAAAGTACTATTAATTAAGTAAATTTATCTTAACACAATTATATACATTGAAACAAAATTATTCCACGAACTCATACCACAAATGCATAGAACATCCATTCATTTGTAATTTTAATACCAAACAACCTTAGTGGCTTATTCAAATTTACATACTTTATCTTGTTTATTTAGAGTTATATGTAACATGTCATTTCAGCAGTTTATAAAGCTCTTTTATACCGGTTAATATCAAAAACGTTATGATAAATATATGGTAATATTAAATAAAGTTTTATGATACAAATTTAAGAACAATGCACACTTTAATATCTTCGAGACAATTGACACATCCACCAAATGCTGAAACTGATATGTTAGCCAAATGGTGAATTAATATATTAATTCATTCAAATTAGTATATTCAGTTAGACCGACAAGACTCTCTTCTCTCCTCTTCTCTCTCCTCCTCTCTTCTCTCTTCTCCTCTCTTCTCTCTTCTCCTCTCTTCTCTCTTCTCCTCTCTTCTCTCTTCTCCTCTCTTCTTCTCTCTTATCCTCTCTTCTCCTCGCTTCTGCTCTCTTCTCCTCTCTTCTGCTCTCTTCTCCTCTCTTCTTCGCTCTTCTCCTCTCTTGGGTATAACTTGGGTTTATGATCTATGATTCTGATATGGTAACAAGCCAAGAACCCACAAAATAGGCTCTCGACAGCTTAAGACCAAAAAACCCTTGCCAAGTTACTTAAAATTCAAGGTGATGCTGACAGTTTTCCTTCACGACCGCGTTGTTCTCATTCCAAATTCTTTTCAGAGGGACTATTATTAGACTTATGTCTAAAATGGCAGATTTAATATTTTTTTACAACCTATAATACAAAATATGTGTGTATAATGGCTTGATTTGTACAATATAGTATAAAAAAATCTAAGAATGTCGCCGTAACAAAGTGATGGAGTACACTTTTGTAAAACTCACCAAAAATAAATATCAAATTAAAAGGTTTGAAGAGTAAAATAGAATACACCATGTAAAAAAAATCAATATAAGCTCTAAGCGTTTGATATTAAACGTAATAGTAGGCAAATGTATATTTACAGCTTTACATATATATCTTCATAATTGTTGATCAAAACTTAGTGCTTATATTGGTTTGATTTTTTATATCAAACGACTTTATTTTATGAAAATGTTGTTGGTTAGAGAGACTGTTATGTAAAGTATTCTAATATTTTATCGAATATGTAATATATAATGATGAAAACACTTAAACCACGTAAAAACAACCAACTATGGTATACAATATAACAAATAATATTTCTATTCCAGATACAAGATAGTGCAATGTTTAAAGATGAATAATAGAGTACACTTTACGTGTTCATCTATGCAGCAGTTGCATTTACTTTTTAATTAAAGAATGGTCCTTCAGTTTAACGGTATATGAGAAGTCAATAATGAAAGGTCTGAGAAAGCAATACACTTTGTCATTAAAAATAAATTAAAGCAGTTTTGATACGTCTCATATTGGTGTTTGCAATTGTCTTGGTGTGAACAGATATGAACCCGAATTAGAACGTTTCACTTGTCTATCTTCTCAAAAAACTCTGACAAAATAACCTAAACTAAAAACAACAGTTTGCCTTTTCCTCTATTCAAAGAATAAATAAAAAATATATTGCTGTCAGTGTTGATTTCTATAGATAAAATATTTTGATTATTGATAAAGTAGTCTGGCAGCATAATTATAATTGAAGTACTGATTTATATCAGGTCTTTAGGTTAATGATTACGTGGTCTCAAATAAGTGATTATTATTGTTATTATTTAATACAATTTCAGCACAATGCTAGTGGTGAGAACCGAACCCGGACTAAGCCAAGAGACTCACTTAATCGTGTATTAATGAAGGTGTTCGTGTTGTTAATGTTATGAAGCGCACTACAGAACAAGTTTCTATAATTTTTAAAATTAAATTTAATGTCTTCTTCTTCTTTTTTTAAATGTAACGTTACATACTCATTCGCTATCATGGAACATGTACTTTAACTTTAACACTTCTATTTTTGGACTTACCTTCTTAAATACAATAACTATATCAAATATAATAAATAGGGATATCATTCTTAAAGTTTAAACCATAAAGTTTAGACTGTAATATATATCGACTACAATTGATTTAGTAGTTATTTCTTCAAAGTTTATACCTGTACGTTTTCTACTTTATTCTAGATAAGTTTGTTAACATTATAGGCTGTATATATTAAGCGCACCTACATAAAATTAACCCACACTTAAAATAAAAATAGGACCAGCTTTTTGCACAAAGAATATTCTGCCGAAAAAGTTAGATTATTAACAAGTTTATTGATCCAGGGCTCTGAATAATGGTGTCACCTCTATTAAATGTCCTAAATCCCCTGGAATATCTTTTCAAATAAATTTATTTCCAAGTAAGGCGTAAGTACTTTGAAGCTTTCAATAATATCGGTAAAAGTTATGTAGTACCAAGATTGAGATTTGGGGGTACAAAAAAAAATGAGCGAATGGTTAATAAAGTGGTTAATCACAGATTGGTCTCACGTGATAAATTAAGATTATATTTCCGGAAATTGTTTCATTTTTTATTAAAATTTTAAAATCGTGGTCTTTATATAATTACAAGTCGTCGTCTATATTCAAAACAAATTCATGACCACAAAAATATAAATTTGAATAGAAGTTGAGGTCACTATTTTTATATATCTCTCAGTTTTCATTACATATTTTTTGAAAAAACATAATTATTATTTTTAAAATCATATTTTCCATATCATTGCTATACTTATGATAATAATCAGTTAAAGTCATGATATGAAAAATAAATTTGCTCAAAGCGTTGGTATTCATATATATGTATTTGAGGGCGTTGTTTCACAGACGATTTGATTCGATATTTACGATCAAGTTAATATTATTCATTACTCACGCAATCAATAAAACAAATATAGAACGATGTTTGGTAAACATAATTAATTACATGGAATGACAAAATTATATCAACTAGATTAAATTAATTTGTAAATTATGTTTAGCAGCTTTCTACATTAATAAATTATCAAAAAAATATTATATATACTTTGACTACTTTAAGAAAAAGGTTGTAATAAAAAAATCTTAATAAGTGAAATACTTACGCTCAAGTATTAAATGCTTTATTTATTTAACTACTTTTTCCTAATAGTTAAGCCATTAAGATGTCGTTAGATGTAATTATGTGTATGTATATGACATACGTGAATATTTTTCAGGAACAATATGTGACGAAATTTATAAAAAAAATATTTTTATACCGCATGGATTTTTCTATCCACGCTTCTTGTACGGTAAGGGATGGGAGATTAAAGTGGTATTGTAAATATAATTGTTGGGCATTTAATGTAAATAAATAAAAAATATATTTAGATTTCAGTAATATAAGCATCAAGGATCAAATACACATTATATTACTTATAGCAGGTGTTTCCTAAATAGTGGTCCACGGTTGAGTGTTTTACAAATCAGATACTTTATACTACACATTTTATAGAAAATTTGAATCTAGTTTCGAATGGGCAACAATTTTGTAATACCATTTTTAAAGAGATATTTCATAGGAATATATTTTTACAAAAAACACACCTGGAACGCTTTCATCCTTCTTGAATATTATAAAAATATTAATGGCATATTATAACATCAATATATCAAATAATTCAGAATTGAAAGTATAAAGAACTGACAGTCTTTATATATTATGCAAAATATTTATATACGAGTACATACATATGAAGAAAAATAAAACATAGTTCGAATAAAATAAAATATAATTTGCAAAATGTCATTGAATACCTTAGCAAAAAACTGTTATATAAAAGACAAACTGAAATGCGTCAGTTAAATCTGGGTGAGTCGATTCAATGGTTTTTTCATTCGTTTTTTTGTCGTTTTACTTCACATACTATAAATGATGATTTCTACCATAAATATATTTTTTTTCATTTAAGTCTATGCTATTGTGTATATTACGAACATTATATACATTGTTATGCATTTTTTATAATATATAACAATGTATTTTATAATATATAACAATATATATATATATATATATATATATATATATATATATATTTTTTTTTTGAAGGATTATACTTTTAATTTTAATAAATACAATTAACGTTAAAAAATAAAAAATCTTGTTATAAATTTCTAAATTGGAGTTTTATTTTCAAGCAAGGTTTTAGTTAAGGAATTTGCTTTATATATACCTTTTTATTAATAACTATATAAATAGTCAATATACCAGTAAGAGAGCAATTAGTATAGTAAACTGTTACTGTTTATAATATGTCAAATAAGTGTTAGTTATTTTTTTAAAAGAACTTTGTCTTTATTGTATTAAAACTTTCAATTATGATGTTTTCCTATAAACCAATGGCGATTTCTACTACTTTGGTTCTGATTATGCATAATAACAGATTAATATTTAAGGATTATTTAATAACATTAAAACCACATTAAATTTAAACGGTATCCTCCTTCTCAAAATTCGATTAATTCGATTAAAACTAAAAGATTCAACCGTTTTTTGATAACAAATTTAAAATAAAATCAGATTGTTAGGTTTACAACGAAATGACGTTACGACGAGTAATTTACGCGTGCAACAAAAAATCTAATATCTTTCTAACTGGTACCTATAACATCAAGTGAATGTGAAGACAAAAAGTTATCTTAATTTATTTAATTCATATTAAAAGGATCTATTTTTAGTTTGAAGAATTGACGTCTCTGGACACGTTTCCTATTTCCGATGCCAAGACATCATATGTCAGTTCCAATGTATGCGAGGGATACATAAAAATGAGATGAAACCCAAATCTTTTAGGCATACACTGACCCAATAGAAAACACAAAATTTTTCGCTGACCAAGCCTCAAAGAGCATCATTTTCGTATGTGTACATAATAAATTCATGACTCTTACCTAAATCAACAGTGAAAGATATTCTTTATCTGGCTTAGTTAAATCACGAAAACAAACATTTATATAACGTCAATTGTTATGAGTTAAATTCTGCATATAAAGACGTAATATACCAATGTTAGTTAAACTTTAGAATAAAAAATAAAAGCTACTATTTGTGTTTTATCTTGGCCTTAACTCGAACGTGTATGAAAGATAATTCTGTTACTAATCACATACATTTTTATGAGTCTTACTAAAACAATTTATAAAGAATATTTGTGGGTGATTATGCTATGGATTCCATGAATTTTTTAACAAACAATGTTTATAAATATTTTCTTAAGTTCATGGAAATTTTATTCGACTGATTATCAATCCAGACCGAGTTTTGCTCATTATGCGAATGTGTGCAAAATTTCGTGCGTGTAGCTCGTAAATTTCGTGGGTGAAGGAGGAGTAGGGTAACAAAGAGTTGAAAATTTGGGTAGTAAAGAGCTTCGCTTCGCTCATCTCAACTAGGTCCACGCAAGCAGGGTTAGCCTCGCGATGCAGCGCGCGCGAAACAAAAACGTTCTATAAGTTTACTATATGGGACATATTTTATCAATTATCTCAAAAACTACAATTACGATTCGGCTGATTTTCAATCCAGACCGAGTTTTGCTCATTATGCGCATGTGTGCAAAATTTCGTGCGTGTAGCTCGTAAATTGAAGGAGGAGTAGAGTAACAAAGACTTGAAAATTTGAGTAGTAAAGAGCTTCGCATCGCTCAGCTCCACTAATACTAAGCTACTAATTAAGACTACATTACCTACTTACCACAAGGTAAAAGGTCATGTATTAACATCGTGTTAAAAAGGCTGTTTTTATAATTTGAAAAATATAAAATATTTTGAATTAATTGTTGTTTCAAAAAGAAATCATTCGTCGTCTAATGTGAATGAATGTTTACTAATTATGCAGTCTATTATACACTAAACAATTCGAATAATAAAAATAAATAAAAACTGAATCCTAGAATAATCTACCAACTTTCTAATATCTATCGATTTAGAGTGGGACTTAAATTTTTATTATACAATTTAAAATTAAAGAAAAAAAACTATATAATAAAAAATCAAATATGATTTGTTGTAAAGCATCAAGTAAAATAAATGCAGGGTATAAAATGTCCAGAGCCGGGTCTGAAAGAAACAAATAACTTGTGAAAGAATAACACGTGAGCAAAACTAAATTCCCAACATCTGCTGGCCTCCGGAAAACCTTGATACACAGATATCATTGAACTGGATGTTGAGTTATATTTTGTTATTATTGTTATTCCGACTAAACACCTATAAGACTGTATATAATTTTGAAACCGGTGTGCCTAATCTATTTTGACGTATAATATATTTTGACAAAAAATATATTTTGACGTATAATCTACTAACTACTATTTATTCTAGCTATTATTCACACTTTATATTTTTAAATTTTGATTACTACAACATTATGAAGTCCTTTTAACTCTTTATAATTCGAATTTATTGTTAAAACAGACTACTAACATACTTTTTGGATTAGAAAGTTAAAAAATGTCATATCCATTACCTTATATCAATGAAAAGAGGTATTGAAACGCTATAAATTAGCCTGCTTATCTCACTGACCATTCGCGCCACATGCTCGAGGATTACTAGAGAGGTCTTTTATTTCACTATATACTAGTTTTAACTTTACAGATACATATTTTTTAATGATATCGTGAAAAAAATAAATTAAACGTGAATTAAATACAGTTTTTCCTTTTTGACAATTTATATGAGAATAAATCGTTTTAAATTGTTTAAATAATATGTTGGCTAGAAATAATTAAAAGAATACTAAAATATTCGTATCTCTACAAAAAAAAATACTTATTTAAACATTGGCCGTAAATTTCACGAAATTTATTCTATAAGCAATTCGCTGGGTACATAAACGCGAACGCCTGAATTTCAGTGGAATGTTGACTGTCACTTGACGGCATTTCGAAAGCAAACACAATTAGCATTTTTGACGCCCCGATACGAAGCCAATATTTAAACATGTATTGAATCAAATTAACGCTTGCTCCTTAAAAGATTTTATAGTATGAAATGAATCGCTATTTTTTGTATTTTAAATAAGCTTTAGATCATATAACTAAAAGTGGAGTTATCATAAACAATATTAAAAAAATAAGAAGTATATCAATAAAAATTACAATATCAAATATTTAATTATATTATAAACAAATACATTCAAGATTTTAAACGACGACATTAGCCCAGTCAATAACACAACTTTGCTCAACTATCAAAAATAATTTTAATATCAATAATTATTGTTTTGTTGTTTGCAACAATTATTGTTTTCATATATTAAGTAAACTAATGATGTGGAATATGGGATAAGAAAAGTTGTATGTCGGAGCATATAAATAATAAGAAGGATATTTAACGCAAAAGTATCAAAAGACTAGTCCCCTACGCGACTAGTCTTTTGGTTGGTAACGGAGTCCAAGTCACGGTGCACCGCTGGCTAACCGCAGTCGCTAGGGAGTCCAATTCGAATCTTCCGTCTGGCTGTCTGAAGGTTGTCCCATCACCTTTCGACAATCTTGAAAGTAGTCAATGCATCGGATACCTACCGGAAAAGACTGCGCTATCAATATCTTCGGTGGCGCTAGAGCGTGCTTTTAGCCTTCAGACTAGTTCCCTTTGAATGGTGATATGTAAAGATTACTTCGTTAATATTAGAGGATTTATCTTCTCTCTCATTATTTCACCATAACACACATACGTCACTGGCAGATAAGCTTCTTTAGACCCTTCTTGTTTTTGACAGTGATCGAAATTTTATAATAGCCACCAAGCACACTAGAAAAAAGAATAGGAAAGAAAAGCGTTTATAATGTTTTAACTTTAGCCCTAGTTTTTAAATTTATCAGGATTAGCCAACGCAACAGAAATATTTTTTATTAAGAATAGGATACATTTTTAAGGTTCATAGAATTTATATTAATTTTATTTCTAGGGATAGATATCGTTCTTTTAAAAATAAAAAGATTTTTTTTTTATTAAAAATATAGAAATATTAAACACTAAAACTTCCTATCTTGTTTTTTTACTTTAATAAATTGTGCTTATACTAATATTAATTAATTATTATTACATATTTTAAAAATTTTTATATTTCACAAAAATATATTACTGTTGTAACTTAATTTTTTCCTATAATTAGCTTCACATTTTCTTCCAGCACTTTGTTAAATAAAAATCTTGTAATCTAAATATAAATAAAGTCAAATAAATAAATATTTTTAGCAAAAAAAAAGGCATAATCAGATCTCTAAAAATACCAATTTCAGCTATCAATAGATAACCCGATATCTTGCAGTTAATTAATTAAACATATATTTATCAAATCATTCAAATGAAAAATCAAAGATTTGCGACATCGCTACTCAAACTGTAATTTTATTTTAACTTGAAATTATACAACTAAAAGTAAAGTAACCATAAATGTAACTCCGTTTGTTAAAAGAAAAACTATTTTACCGAGTTGTCAGTAAAATTCAATCATTTATTTTGAAGACAATACAAAAGAATTGTGATTTCTTATTAACAAATCAAACGTGCGTATTTAAATATATTTTATTTGAAAAATTTATAAAATTATTCTTTATGGACACTGTCTGTTGTAAAAAAAAGTAATCTATTCAAACAAATGGACGAACGAACACAGGTTAATTGAAAACTGATGAATTTCAGTTTGTCTCGAGCGGAAGCCCATCGTTTTATGTAACATCGTTCGCTTCAATTCCAATTTATTAAACTTTTGACTCAATTTCAATGTTAATGAAGCATTAATCTTTATTTCAATATGTATATATATGCGAAACAATGAAAAGTTCATAATAACTAAGCAGGATTATATTGACAGCACGTTCTTAATGTGAACGTAACTTAATTTCAGTATTTACTTCTTTATTTAATTAGTAACTTATCGAAGTCAAATAGTCAATATTAATAATAAATTCAATATTAAAAATAAACCAAAAGTTGCATTTTAAGTGTTCAAAAAAAATACTATACAATATCAACGACAAAAGAAATGTTTTATGTTTTACACAAAATTATAAATTGTAACGACTAGTATGATTAAAATCCTTTTCTATGATTTAACTCTAAATTTTTAAGCCGATTAGAATGTTTTAGGAAAAAACTATTTGTATGGCAAATATATGGAACGCTGGCGAGTTAAATTTAATTTCGAAAATTCCAAGTAAAATTATATCGTTCCAAATATAAATTCCCTTTATTTTTGTTATTTAGAGCTTCAGGAAATAATCAAATAAATAATATAAATATGTACTATCGAACAAATATGAAATTTTTAACAGTAATTGAGCTTTAGACGTAGTGTAACATGCACAAGTTTTAAATATATTTAATAACTTTCGGAAGGGCTTTATCGAGTGGTCTTTTTGCTTTAGAAAACAAACACACCAGAAACTTAGATGCTTTTATGAAATAGCTGGTGAGATAGTTGCGCTCTTTGCGTAACTGGATTTCGGCCGCTCTGGCCTTGGATTCATGGCTCTCTACAACTGTGTTCTCATCTGCATATATACTATGACAAATTAATCACAAGAATGAACTATAATCAATTTACATAGATATTTATGGTGCTTCATTCACTTTTATATAATGTAAATTTTTGTGCAATGTTCATTTAAATTGAAAATATAATGAATTTATTTTAGCAATACTCCTCACTCTGAAGAAGTGAAGAAAAATATGAGGGCTTGTTTTAAATTTTATTTTTATTTAGTTTATTAATATATTAAATTTAATTAAATACAGGTCAAAACTAATTGGGATAAATAAATCTTTTACTCAATTCAATTTATGGAATCAAGAGCGCGTTTGTTAGGAAAATATGAGAAGTAAAAAAATTTAATAAATATCAAGAGGATTTTGACTCAATGTAAAAAGGTGTTTTGACGACAAGCTATTTAGTCGGGTTCCCGCACGTTCGACGGCGATTTACTATTTGTTGTGTCGGCCGTAACGGGTTCCAAAGAGACAGTTCTCAGCTGACTGGCCACCGGCAGTTGGGGGCTGATGTAATGTTTTTATCCATCCATGAAACGGTGCCTCGCTAACTGAAAAATCCTATATTAGCACAACGTGTTGAATGGATAAAAAGATCCGATGGTAATCTCTAGTTGGGTATAGGCGTCCACGCCGTCTCCCGCCTTGGAGTTTAATAGCAAGGCAACACCAATTTTGTTATCGGGTTTTAAATGTAACGCCTTCTTCATATTCCATTTCCCATTTATTGAGATTCAAGAATTGAGATTTGAGGTTTAATATTTACTTATTTAAAACACAGCACAATTACAAACGAAAAAAAAATAATCTTATTTGTAGAAATATAAAAAAAAACACGAAAAAATACTTAAAATAGTCATAAACCAGTATATTTGACTTTCACAAATAATAAAAAAAGAAAGAAGAACAATGCTGTGCTCGAAACCGTTATGCCATTTAGCATCAGGTAACGACACGTAGTGCTGATTTTCAATAGCATCTTTATAGTTGTGTGACAAATAACGATGACATAGCGTATTATGATTTACAATAACTATAAAATAAATAAATCAATCAAAGTATTTTCTTAGATTTCCGACGTTTCGAATATTTTGCAGCAATCGTGTTCACGGGTAGACGAGATGTAAGTGTCTGTCAGAAAGTCCTTTCATGGACGTCGGGATAAAATTAAATTATAACCAAATTATACGCGAGTTTTAATCCGTAAAAATAGTTTTATTTCAAATAAAATCAATATGTAAAAGTAAAATCAAATTAAAAAAAAATATATAAAATTAACCAAAATGAAGAAAAAAACTAAAATAAAAGAACAAACATTAAACAAACACAAGATTGACCATACAGTTACATAAAAAATATAAGACAGGAATAAAATAATATTATAAACCGAGGACACCGGTGACCAGTGGCGAATCACCGCTTAGAGACGCGCAATGTTGGCTCGTTCAGACGTTCGGTTTATAAATAAATTAATAAAATATATGTATAAGAATTAATGATATTATAGAATAATAGATGTTATTTAGGCTCAACGAAACAATAATAAAGAAATGAATATTAAAGAGAACTACGATTAAAACTTATAATTATATAATTAATTATATAAAAAAATATATCAAATATGATAAATGTAGTTAATTTGTACCTATTTAATTTAATAAAAAAACTTCTATACAGCTAACTAAGCAAAATGTCTGAAGGTCTTAAGAGCAGACCGTTCTCCTGACATATTCACGAATGAAATATTAGAACAATCTGACGCTTGCAATGATGCATAAATACAAATACGGAAATCAAAAAATTAACAATGATCATATATATTAAATATTTATGTAAATAAAATAGCATCTATATGTATAACACACACATAAATTACAAATATGTAGTTTTTGTTTTATTAGAAGTAAATGCTTGCACTTCTTTGCTACGCTGTAGAAACTACTACGAAAAGCCGCTGATTGATGCCAAGGTACAATTGGCAAAAAAGATGTCACTCTTCTCAAGTACTTCTTTGTTTTTCTGTAGTCCAAATTAATTTATTGTACCATCATTATTTTACTTTTGACTATTTAATATAAAGTAAAAAGTTTTTGAGACTGCAAGCTCAATGAGAACTCGATCTAATGAGGGACTTTCAAGCTTCTTCTACACACTTTTGAAACATCCTTGAACCCTAAAATCACACCTAAAACTTTCTTTTTTCTTCAGTTAGTATTATGTCACGTTTATATAGTGTACTATATAAACGTGACTAATAAACATCGAGACACTGAGATATTTTATCTATCTAAGCTATCCTTATGAGAGTTGATTGATGGATCAACAAGCCGAAAAAATGGAGATTTCTCACGATAGTGTGTCTTATGTAGTGTTATTAATGTTAATTCTATATAATTTATTATAATTTCAATCACTATATTTCTTGTTCTATGCGATTTGTTTATGATTTACATATATCTCATCTCATAAGATATATTTCTTTTTATGTTACCACATAGGTCTTCTTTCTAGAACAATATATTGAAGGATATACCATAAAACAAAACGCTTTGTTAGGAGCCTAATAGAAATTCCCCTCGCGCTCGCTTGAGCCCAATATTATAGAAATAAGAGAACACTTTTATTCGAGCGATAAACGTGTGCAATGTAGTTGTTACTATTATACTGAATACTTTCATTCTCAAATCATAACTTTTGTTATATTTATGATATGTTTATTTGGAGGTTTATATATCTTTTTCATATGCACTTAATTGTGATTATTTTAATATGTTTTAATACCATATGAGATCTCTACAGTATGTTCTAAAATGTAATATTTCTTAGAATATTAATATCGTACATTATATTACCTCGTAAATTTATTAAAAGAATTATCTTGAATTGTTTTTAAAAACGAATAAAGAGAATAATCAATATTCTAAGCAAGGGTTTTAAGGAAAAAATTCTTTCTGCTTCTAAGAAAATGTCTGCTAAATTTATCTAGCATGTCACACCGGTTATAAAGTTTTAAAATATTGCTTTCAAAGATGTAACGTCATATTATTTTATAGACTCACTATGCGGATCTTATTGCGTGGCAGTAAGAGAAATGCTAACGATACCGGGGACTTCTCACATTCAAGTTAAACCCCTTGAACCCCTTTCTAAAATGCGCGTTAACTCTCCTTATTCTAACCAGACTTAATAAAAACCTTCCAATGCCTGCTTTAAAATACGTTCTATAAATACATTAGTACTAGTTCTAGAAATGTCAGGATTTGCATGTACATTATAGAGAAATTTCGATATCTTACCTCTCGCTTCATTGTGTGTTACAAATTAACTATAATCCTATTCCAGTATTAAATGTACGGTATTGTTGTGACGATGTTTTGAGATGTTTTTTTCCCACCGAAGAAATGAAATTAATACAACTTTTAAAATAGTAACCATAAATTATATAGATAGGTTGTAAAATCATTATGTACGGTGCGCCATTCTAAAACTATTAGAATATAAAATCGTCCTATCAGCCCTCGATTTACATTTTAAGGCTTATCGCTTGCATTCGATACTTGTTCTTTTCATCTTGCCGAATAAAGGATTTTGTTGATCTTAACCGTACTTAGCTTGAGCTCCTATCATAAATTGTTTATGGAATATAAGTCGTGACTCGATTTCTCGGGTAATTTTATCTTATGTTTAGATGTTAGATCATCATAAGTATCATCTCATTAACATTGTAGTAATTTCTATCTAGTCTGTTAACACTAAGTAAATAATAATATACACTACTAGCTATACTACTAGCGTTAATCTGAAGGCTTCAAAATAAAAATGTGTCTATAAAAACACAAAATATTCCATGTGATTAAACAACTCCCTTGTTCTTTATAATTGGTTCAGTTTGTATGTTTTTAATATAACTTTCTTAATCTTACATCGACACTTATTGTAATTTTAGAGTCAGTTTATTTATTGTAATACATAAAGATACCCGTAAGTACCATTGTAATTCCATATTTATCAACAAATTTTTATTCTTAATTTTATTTCTATAGAACCAAATATTTAAAACAAGTATAAAAGTTATGATTATAATTTAACATATTCTAGATAAGTATTTACTCCTTCAAAAAGTTAGATCTCAGATCTAAAACATCAAAGAAAATTTCTAATCTTACAAGAACCATATAAGTAGCTTATTCATATTAATTACATGCTCAACGGTGCACGAAACCTCTATAAAAATACCTAAATGTGTTAAATATAAATGAAGCTCTTTATCCGTCAAATCAAATAAACTTTGTTACCTAACTTCTCACAAGACCATTCGTTCATTCCCAAAGTGATCCAGATGGACCTCCGAGATACACGGGAGATGTGAAGTTTGAGCTTGACCAAGAAATGGGGGTTCACATTTTATTAGCTGGCGTTCATAAATATTTTCCTTTGGTAGTGAAGAACTAAAATCTTAGCTTGACTTCACCTGTGGACGTAAGAAAATAATATTTGAAAAAGACTCTTACAGAAAAAACTTGCATAATCCATATACACAAGAATAATTAACTTTTTTTATATCAAGAATTTATTGATTGATAAAGATAGAAATACCCAAAAAAAATATTCTGCATTGTTTAGAATTGCGAGAAAGCTTAAGTTTTTAATTGATTTTCTTCAAAAGAACAAGATTCAGTGTCATTATATTTAAATTTATTTATATCATATAATATGACAAAAATAATAGTTAATATTATAATAATTATATGCTCTCGCGCTTCCTCTATGTCTATAATATATATGTCTGTCTATAATAAATAAATCTCTTATCTCCGGCTTTGTCTACAACTCGCCGCCTTACCGTTGTACCTCGCTGGTCATCAAATTTCTGCACAAAGTTCTACACGGTCACACCTAAGTCCATTATTTTCTATCCCTTTTTTTTTTTTTTTTTTGTTCGTTGGAAAAATCCGTTACGGATACCCCGTCGGCCAAGAAGGTGATGGCCGGGGGGTTATGTGGGACTACCCGGCAGCATAGAGGACGCTGCCATTTTTAAGGCTACCCACTAAAAAACCAACGGTTGCCCTCATCGCCATAGTGGGACGTCACGGGATCGCATTAACACTCACCGTGACGCCCCGGCGGTAACCCTCCATACGAGGGTGCTCCGAGCAACTTAGGGCACCCTCACGACGCAGGCCTATAGGACGTGAGAGAGGTCACCCTCCCCTCCCACCGAGGCACTGCAGACTAGGTAACGAAGCGGCGGGCATAATCACGCATTCGTCTACCTATTATTTTCTATCCCTAGACAATTTTGAAAATTTCTAAAAGTTTGCATATGAAATACAACTGTTCTGTTGAAAAGCTATGACGTTCAAACTTTGACTTCAAGCTTTCAAAAAGCTACAAGGAATATACATAATAATATTCTCGTCAATACCATGAGTGAATATCCTTTTGAAAAGATATCAGACAAACCTAACATTAGATGTTTTCTCAAATTTTATAACATATTTCAATACTTATTATCACAGGTACTTAATTATAAATTAATGGGTTATGTTTGATTTTAATGGAATTAATGGATTTGATGGATTTTAAGGGATAGATCAGAATTTTATTATATAAATAATGATATTGAATTTTGAAATAATGAATTTATTTTTGATCGAATTCCGATTGTAATTAGATTTTTGTTTTACATTCTTAAATGGACTAATTCACATGTTATTTTACTGTTTATACATTTGTTGTGAATTTTATTTCTTATTTTCTTTATTCTTACTTACAATTTGTTAATTTTACATTTTATAAAAAAAAATACATATTTGAATAACAACAACAGAAGAAAATATGCTATTTTTCTTTTAAATTTTACCACTACAAGTGGTTTTTTTGTAAATAAAATAAGCGATACTAGATTGGTTGCCTGTGTTGTAAGTATTTGTAAAAAAAGTAATCTTGGTAGGAAGCTCTTCTTTGATTAATCAACTTTACTATATCAGTGGATGTGCTATGAGGGCTAGCTCAATCTACTTGATTAATCAATTTTCTCACTTTTTTATCATAAACTGTTAATTCGTGATTGAAACTCAGCCGCAAAGTAAATTACTATAGTGGAACCTAATCTTCATATTTTTTATCGAGTTCTGGGAACCTATATCTTTAGGACATAGATAGATGTATGACAATTATCGTGGCAGTCTATGCCACTAGACTGTTCTTTTGTCTAATAAGGATAAGATATTAGTAAGTAAGTGTTGTAAGTAAGGATAAGATATTAGTAACTGTATTTATTTTGAAAAACAATAGTCACATCCCGAATGACGACAAAACATAAAAATGGAAAAGAATTAAGAACACAGTCGTCTTTGAAGAAGCAACAGAATGCATAGTAGTAATGTTAATAATAATAATCCATACATTATAGTATCTTGAAAACTTAAATAAAGGTTATTACAAATTACACAGAAATTACATTAACTTACATTTCTTTAATTTTGATTAAGTGTGGTCGTTGACTGTCGGAGATTAGCTAAAAGTTGAGTATTGCATATAAAAACTTTAAAGTAGACTGGATTAATAACTCGATTACTCACAAAGATCAACCGAATATTAGTATACAAGTAAATTTTAAATAGTTCTATTATTACCTCCGTGACTTCTTGATAAGATCTTGAAAAAAACTGTCTGTAATATTTAAAATTAAAATGTTGAATGAAAATGTATATATTACTCTGGCAGACTGACGGAAACTAATACTTTTGAGAGATAACTCGCAATGGACCGTATACTTATGTTATTAAGTTCAAATGAAAATCTGGGATTTTAGATTTTAACCAGCTCGCACTAATCGAATCTCAATTCAAATTCAGCTAAAAACAGCTCTAGTTCTGTATTGTTATTATATTATGCTCTTTATTTGTAATTTACAAAATATTATATAAATATATATTTACATTAGTCTATTAATAATGTATATAAATCATATAAAAGGTGGTTATGTGGACAATTTATTTATATTATTCACAAACAAAATATTTGTACACAAATAATGACACATAAGCAAAAACGGTTCATCAATACTTTTTATTGGATTTAAAATTCGATTGGGTTCAGTAAAGCATAATTATCCCGCTGTCAAACAGCACAGCTAATTTGTCACGGAAACTCCGATTGCACAATTAATATCCATTACCTCCGATACCCACATCAAATATGTTATATACAAATCAGATATCTCCATCAAATGATACGATGACAATCATTAAAATTATAAATTGAACTTACATAGGCTTTAATATTCTGCGCAGCCATCACATCATCCGAATTTCAGAAGTGGTATTGTTACAAGTTTTACATAAGAATTTATGCAAAATGTTCAACGCTTGTATGCGAATACACTAACGGCTTCAATTACATGGTTGTCTTTATAATTTAAAGCTTACGAGTAAGAAATATATTTATTTCTAAAGTTATAGCGTTGAATAGTAACTGTGTCACGTGTACGTACGTATTATAAAAACAAGATTGAAAATGCGAACAAGATGACCTTAGATACATATTGATATTAAAACAAACTGATTATGTAACTGTATAATATTACAACAAAAAGGACATTTTAAAATATATTTAAGTCTTTTATCCGGCATGTTAAGTTGTACTCAATTTTAATAGTTTTCCGCTTAGCCATTAAGAGATTATCTTGCTATTGACTTTCGGCCTGCAGCCAAGATTTTAAGCTTAAGCTTATTTTAAACAAAACCAACCAAGCTTGATACTTTAGTATTTAAATAAACATATAAATAAATTATGTATATAGTTTTTTTATTTATGTTTCTAATAAAACTTCATTATGTACCAAGAACATACACAAACAAATACAGACTTTTATATTTACAACTTAGTTATAGACGACATATACTATAGAAAGGTTAACTAATAAAAGTTCTAGAAGCCAATGGAATATTTCCACAGAGACCATTTTGTTCCGGCTTTAGATTTGCGGTTTGAACTCGTCGGAGCTAAACTGTTTTGGTATTACTAAGTGTATCCTAACTTTTATAACGTCTCTTGGGAATATGAAGGTGCAAAAATAATATTTAATTAATTAAAGTTTTGCTGCAATTGTTATAGTTGTTGAAGAAACTTCAAAAAACCGCTTGAGGCAATACGCAACAACAAAGTGGATTGTAGTTGTAAATGAATTTGTTCAACAGTTTCAGCAATAAAACGTCTCATTTGACCTAATAGCAAAACATTAATTTATATGTTCCTATTATATAATAAAGAGCCTTATCTTTTACGATCGTGTCGCCTCCGGAGTTATGTTCAATTAGTATAAGTGAATACATCATGTAAAATTTTGTTTGTAGGACAGACTTTAGTTTTTAATAAAATTAGGTCATTGCTTGCCGGGTTCTTGTTCTGAGCTATGTGCGGTCCCTCCACAATTATGTTTTGGATACCGAGTTATATGTTATATTTTGTTTCAATAAAGTACTAATATATGTATTATTAAAGCAAATGCGTTAAATATCCCTTTTAACTTCGAAACAAATACATACATATAATTATATATTTACCACAAATAAATTGGATGAAATTTTTGGTATAGTATGTTTTTAAATATAAAATTTTACAATTTATGCATAAAAATATATGCCGCATAAAGTTAATACAACCTTTATCTGCCTCGGTAATAAATAATGTCGGTGCTTTTGCATTTGTTCTGCAGACAGATAATCCGCGGTCGCCATATTTGACAAGGGCGCGAAAACAAACATGGCCACCGCTATTAAGAGTGTTTGTTTAGGCTGCGTTACACCAATCAATAGCATAGCTACTGCGATATATTGTATATAATATATAATACCGGTTACATGTATATACCGTATATTTTCTCTTAGAAAAGAAATAAGAAAAGTACAATATTTTCTAATCCATTTAATTAATTGGTTTTGACGTTGTCTTTCCGCTCTGTTAAGAAACTACAGAAAATGTCGTATAGATTCAAACATTACGAGATCCTTAGACTAACTTCATCAATAAGTATATTAAATTACATTTAGCTACCTACTTCGAGTAAAAGGAACTCAATTTAACAATTACTTGAAGGAGTGTTGGTCAGTGGCCACGCTAACGAAGTTACATGAGGAAGAATCGAAATCCAACAGTCAGTGGACTATTCCAGTTACGTAACTTTTTTTGATATATCCATTCTATATACGATACTAATAAAGTATTTAATGAATCAATAAAAGTTCCAGAGGGGATAAGAATCTAACCGTATTTTAGGGTTTAGGAAAATCCGATTTTAACATGAAAAACCTTTATAACATAACCTTAGTCATCTTTGCGAAACTCAGCCGAATTTTAAATGAGCCCATATGATGTATGATAATCGTAGCGTTCTCGCTATATCATGTTCCATATTAAGGGCCATTATGACCTAATCTATTACAACTAGCATTATATTGGGGTTATTGATTGTATTACAGAAAATATAAGTGATCTGAAGATTTTATGCCTCTAGTTTTTTTTTTTATGAAAACAAAACACCGTATAATAAACTATTGATTTTAAATGCTTGTTTATTTTGATATAAAAGCATCGTTGTTTTCGCGAAGTGTTGAGTTTTGTGATTCCGACATCGAGCTTGATAATGCTACATTGTGTTAATAGTAAAATATTATGATATAAGAAATATTTTTATCACGTTACTATTTTCTACTAACACACATTTGAACAATTAGGTCAACTTTATTTCATTTAAGGGTAACCTATAATTTATTAATGCCTAAAAATTCCATTTTGTATTTAATTCATGTTATTAGTACTGAACTATTTCGTTCAAATCGTAATACACTCGATACCTTTTTAACTAAATATCGAATGAAAAACTTATAATTTTAACATACATGCATATATGCAAAAGGATTAAACATTGATATAGCTGGATATTTTCTAAATACCTATACTATATTATGTAAAAAAGTGGCTATGGTACTTAGTAGCTAACAGTGGGAAATGATCACATAAAATATATGTAGCATGGAGGTGATTACCGCGATATCAACGAAAGAGATAATTTACGTCAGTATATTATTTTAAGTAAAGGTAATGTCTTTATATACATATGATCTATATCTAGGTACAACCTGGTTTCAAATATTTTCTTTAGGTTTGGTTTAATCCAAACTAAATCAGTAAATGTTATCCTCAGGAGAATTTTGTTAAACAGACTAGAAAATTACTGCGCTTCACTCAGATCATTAGCACTTAATTCAAGGCTAACGTAGCTCTGTTGTTCAAGTTCAGAGTTATATTGCCAATTAATTATTCCAATGCCTACATTTGAATGCGTGTGCCTATTCAATTTCTTGACACAACTCGTATTTTGAAATCTATTGTAATTATAATGTCATCTGACTTAATATCACTTAGCTTTACTGCTTGCAGCTGCTTCCTACTTACTGGAGTCACTGGATGAATATAACTATGTAAGTAGGAAGAGTAATACTGTGACATGTGTAAATGCTTTCGTTAAAATGGTTTTCAAGAATTGTAATATATTTATTTCATATATATAATATACATACATTTGTTTCATACTTACTATATTTGTTATAGATCGACTAGAAAATTTATGTACCTGTATAATCTGTTAATGAAGTTTGAACAATGTAGATTCGTATTGCACTTAGTATACTAAAGTATTAGATATCATTAACATACAGTAGGAGACTCAATTATTTTAACTATATAAATGGTTCGTCATAATAAATGTTACTATACATTTATTATGAAAACTTCATCACACGATAAACATCTAAAAGCTGCAAAATTTTTAGGGTAAATCATGCATCATCCGGAATATGTACTTGATACGACTCGACTTTTCTTTCAAAGTAACTTTTATTTTCAGCTTCGATGTAAGAATTTATGATATAACAAATATAACTTTATTTATATCAAAACTTTAATACTCTAAAACTCTTCAATCGATTCAGAGAATGGCATTTTTATGTTTTTACAACTAAAATTTTTATTACAATTCTACTAAAAGCGGCTTAAAAATATTTTTAACCATTTTTAAACTGTTTAAGTACAGTAGTCTAATGAGTGCTGATGGTTGTTTGTAACGTGTTATATTATATAATTATAAATTATTCAATATTTTATTAAAAAGAAAAGAAATATTAATAAAATGATAATATTAGTAGTAATTACAAAAATATAAACAAAAAATGGGTATTATGAAAATATAAAAATTGAAATATCTTTAGCAAAGTCTATGCACGACCCCTACGACGCAAGAGAGCTAATAATGTGGTGCTTAGGGTTTTAATCTTATTGGCACTGGTTTTCGTCATTCTGTCGGAAATAACAACACCCCTAACTATATAGTAAATGATAGCTGAGTGAAATCAAGTGATTGAAGTGGGGAGCAATAACATCCGTTGGTGGTTTGTAAAAAAAAAATTCAAAAAAATTCATTGTCGTTGAGGAATAATGTCCAAAACTCACACCCATAGACTTCAATGTAAAAAAATTAGCGCGAAAAATTGAAGTCTCATTGTGGATGCTTGTGCCGAATTTTTTTAATCGAATTTTACTGTCCCCCTGTTCAATTTTTTTTTCCCACACCAAGACGCAGCCTTCGGCTTGGCTCGCTTCGCTCAACATGCAAACAGCACCCGAGATTTCGCGATCGCAGCGAGTCGAAATTGAAGATCTGGTGGCGTTTCTAGTTATTTCTCAATATACTAAATAAAATTATTAATATTTTAATATGTTGCTTCACAATTTAAAAATATAATAATAAATTAATTAGGTTATTACAAAATTATGTATTCATAAAATAATTGGAAGAGTTTGATGAATATAAAAACCAATATATTCAACCCATTTTACCAATATTTTTTATCCTAACGTATTGATTAGAATATAACATTGTTTCAAAATCCATGCAACACATATATATTTTGAAACTGAGGGTTTAATGTTGCTTTTATGTACGATATCGTTAGCAAGGCCTTCGGAATAATATGTATACTTCAAGTCCATAAAACGTAGCCGGGGTAAATCAGATGAAGAGTAGAAACCAATTTACAAATAAAATCACTAAATAACAGAAATACTAACATGACCCAAAAACAGGACACAGTGACTTAAGAAATGGAAATAAGCAGGACAACAGCGACAATAACTTTTCAAGAGACTTCACAACTTGAATCAACTTGAACGGTAAAGTCTTGATATGCAAATATATAGTCAAGAGCATTAACACCATCTAATGATTTTTTAATATCTTAATTTGTCGTGATTGACACGGGCTATTTCTACATGACAAATACAAATATCGGTCGTTTTTATTACACTGTCACACTACATACGTTAACTTTTTTAGATTCAGTAAGATTATTTATACAAGCACTTCCATTAGAGTAGATAGTATCACAAAACGAAGTACTAAGCAATGATTGACATATAATATTTCACACAAATACTATCATACTATACTAAATGAAATGTAAATACAGTACTATATTTAATTTAATTCTAGCCTAAACAGGTTAAGGTTCATATTTTAGAAATAAATAATAGTTTTTTATATAATACTATTAGTCTAGGTTTTAAATATAATTCTTTACTCAAGGATTTCAAAAGTAACAAAAAGTTTATCCTAGAACCACTAGAGTAAGACCTATCGACGCAGAAAAAAAGTTAAACCCAACCATTTATATAAATAAGTAATTTATACAAAATGTGGCGCTCATGCTTTTGGCCGTCTAGGGTCGCTATTATATTGTCTACGAATGTGTTTTAAAATATCTAAGTAATTTATATTTACTTTTAAAATACCTAAGTCCACGTTCATACCTCACGTACTCAATCCGAAGGTTGACTCGAAGATATTGGTAAGTAATAAGGCCATATTTTGTAATTATTTACTTGTAATTTTGCCCTTTTGTTAACTTTACCACAAATAATGCCGTATCGTAAGAAGATAACATTTTCTCAGCGGCCACAGATAAAGTAACAAGGCTGAACGAATAAATAGATTTGAAACTGAAATTCATAATTCCACAGCTACCATAAAGTTTCAAACTTTTGGCGGTGAATCATCCATGCTTCAACATATAAACTTGCTACCACTCGTGGTTTTCTCTCCAAGTAACTTTCGATTTTCTGGTTCCACTTAAGCATTTATATGAAATAACAAATATATATTTATTTTAAAATTTTAAGTTTATAATAATAATATTTTTTGCAAAATGTACATATCTTTTAAATTTCAATATCTTTTAAGAAAACGTTTTCATTTTTTATAGTTAAAGTATATATTACTTGATATTATGTGTTTTATTTATTTTATAGCTTTTGTTTTGTGTCTAATTACAACGCCCGAAGCGAGGTTTTTTCCTTTTTTCTAATATCCTGCCTCATTACATGTATGTTACTTCTATCCATCCCAAGTGTAAGTAATTCACCTTCAACGTGATTACAAAGTCAAATAGTAATTGCTTTGTGGTACGGTAATAGAACTGAATTGGATTACAATAATAATTAACGTTAATTGGATCATTATTATTTGTAGGATTTATGTGAAATGAAATGGCAATGTTCTAATGACGACGACAAAATTCAAACCAAAATTACAGAGAATATAAATATAATAATAATAATAATTGTAATCTAAAACTCCACCATAGCTTAAAATTTTTAGATATAGATTAAAATTTATACATATTTCATACATTTTTAAAACGCGTAGAAATGTAAAAGTGCACATCACCCAAATTAATTATTCTGGTCTAGACATTTTTAGAGCAAACTATTTATAGGTTCATAAACTCTCTTTATATAACCCATACTCTATCTATATAATTCATACTGTTCCGTATCAGGGTTAAAAGATAACAAAGAAATAAATAAACTTGGTGTACAGGAAGCAAATAATTATTCAGGTATTTTAGAAAAACTGGCCTCCAAGCCATTACTGTTTTTATAAATAGTAACGACTAAATAGTGACTTCGGGTTCTGTATGATATTAGAAGCTGAATCTCCACAATTAGGTTGGTTATTGTATCGCACCTCGGATTTCGGCATAAAGCCCTAACATCCAGAAGTAAAACAAATGATGTTATTATAGATTTACATGTATCACACCGATCAAAGTATCGGTGTAAACCAACTAATTTCAGAGACAGCGGTCCGTGCACAAAGACGCAATTGTTAAAAATGCGTGCCAATACCAAGAAGCGGCGGTTTGTATACAGTCTTTTTTATGTTAATCAAAGAGACATCAATCGAATGTAACATCTAGACTTACAACTGTTTTGCTGTATGGTATAATAATATACATAATTTTACACTAAAGCTGTTAAGTGTAAAAAATCGATATTATTGCCTGACTTTGACTTAAATTATTACCACCAAGTTATGATCGACAGATCCGAGTGATCCAATGGATAGCAAGTAGGAAAACCCTCTTAGCTTCCAACTTTAAGTTAGTAAATATCATCGCAGGTATTATTTCGATAAGTATGACATCAAAATAAGGCCTCTTTCCATTTGAAACCTCCGTCAACAATTTAATCTATAATTGATAAAATATAAAATAATAAAATAATAATAATCCGTTTTAATAAGAGAATAATTTATTTTCGTGCTTTTTTATAAACTATAATTCCTGGTTAAAAATTTAATATTATTTTCATATTATTTTTTTTAATAAAATCTTTTCCATCATTTCTTGTACTAAAGTCATTAAAACCTTTTTTTATAGATATACAACATATTTCATAACTATAGAAAATTTACAATAAATTTGATATTTATTTTGTAATTTTTATTTTCATAATTCTTAGAAACCACTTGATAAGCGAATATTGTATTTTACCACAAATGTTGTCTCAAAACAATATCGAAAATCGGAAATTTAATAATACCAGCATTAAAATTTTAGCTATAGCCAGATATCAAGCAACTGGACATTGGACTACGCATCGAGAATCACAACTACCCTCCATAAATTACACTTCAGCCGTACCTATAATAAATATCTTTACAGAGGAACTATTACAGTATGTCTGTACCAATGTTAAAACCGAACAAAAAATACAGTCCCCCAATAAACCGATATTTTGTTATATATAAAAAATAAATAATTCTGTTTTTATTGTAAGAAACTGTTATCTAAGGATTTATATTTTATATTATTTAAAGCTAATAATAAAGTTTTATTTATTAACTGTTTATAAAAATTCATTTATTCCTTAAAGACAATATTTTTATATAATTTTAAATAAAATACCCTACCACATGTAAAAGAATTGTATGTTTAAAACATTTAGCATGATATATGCTGAGGAACTGCATAACGGAAAAACTGGACAAAAAATAGTTCGCTAGTGTTGACTAAGTTGCTATTTGATAAACAAATTTGTGAATTAAGTTATTATGAACTAATCGTTTAAATATAAGAAAATATTTTTTTTAATATAAATATTATTGTACTAAAATTTATTAATATAAATTTTGAAGTCTGTGAATTATACAACAAAATTCAATATTTTGAAACAAAACATTTATGGACTCAGTATCTCACTTTTCCTAATAAAAACGCTTCGCATTGGTTGGCACTATTTGAAAAAATAAATATATATCAAATTTAAAATACATTTTGAAGTCCCATATTTGACATTTTTATTATAAAAAAAACATACATAAACATTTAAAAATTTAATTATTTTGACATTTAAAAACATAAACATTTAAAACATCTTCAGCAAAGTTCGTCAAACTTTGAGTTAAATTTTGTTGTTAAGATAAGCCACCCTGTTAAGTATTTTAACTCTACGTTCTTATTTGTTATAAAAGAAATGTAACGTTAATGTAATTTATTTTATAATACTATATGTAATACATTTATGCTAAACATTTTTGGAAATCATTCACTATACAGGTAGCTAATTGAATTCTCTAGTGTATTGTTCGTAGTGTGTAGTGTAAATAACAGTTAAATAGGTCGATGGGAACAAAGTCGAATGTAATTGCTTCGTGTTAAGACATACTATAATTGGGTTATAATTAGAAATATTACCTGAAGCAATATTTCTGCTTGTCTTGCTTTAAGTTAACAAATGATTGTTTAAATAGGAATGAAATATAAAGAACTCATAAAAAGCACCGCATTGAAACCAACCAACAAAACAATAACATGACACAAATATTTTATTACTCCGTATCCATAAATAATTCTGTAAACAATAACGAGGCTTATATAGCTGAAGGGAGAATTGGCCCGTAATTTTGGTCGTGGCAACTTCCATATCCATAAGTAATAAACCGTTAGCCTCACTTGTCTAAGCTTCTATACATTATGATATAACCCGCAGCTATTTTCGAACCGATATCTTGTATGTAAGAGCACACAAATCTTACCAGTACAATAACCGACTATGGTGAAGTTATATTGTATATGATGATGATGAGTTGGTTTCCAAATAACAAATAAATGAACAAAATATCCGTAGGATAAAATAGAAATTGCAAATATTATGACAAGCTATTTTCGCTATTTTCAGGACGATTTCACTCTATTTAACAACATTAGCTCGTATTGTATCAGGAACAAAGGAGGATAAAGGTTTAATCGCCGGTTAAATTTATTTCTATATATCCCAAACATCTAAAGGGATAGAACACTGGTCTTTTGAAGGAAATTATATGGAGAATATTTGACTTTATTATAAGACCTTTGTGGTTTTTTATAAGCAATTAGTTTTAACGAGAATATAAATAAATGTCCTGGAAGATTATAAATAATTTAAAATTTCTTTAAAAAAGTATATACTTCGGTCAATGATAAAGGTGTTTTGAATTATGTGGTACAATTAATGACAAATAATATCAACAACATATTAAAAACATATTGTTTAAAACTAAATAAAACGTATTTCTATCTATATATCTATTTAAAACACAAGATAAGAGTCTTGTAGATTAACATTTTTTTAGTAATTATTAACACAGGCTGGAGAAAATGAATACCACTTCTTTTATGTTAGATATTTCTAAAAGCGCTTTTATTTGTCTTTTTGCTTACAGCTATTTGCTGTCTTCTGCTTTAGTGTAAACAATGCGTTGTTTCATTACTTTTTCTAATATAGCTATTGTATGAAAACCTTTGGAGTAGGTTCAGAAATTCTTATGCTGTATTTTTTTATTATTTTCTAGGATTGTTATTTAGTTTAACAATTACAATATTTCTTTGACAAAAAATAAAAAAGATAACAAAAAGAAAAAAGTGACACGCTAAATATTTTCCTTTTTAAATTCTTGTATTTTTATGATCTTAAAAGAAATGCTTGCAATATCATAAGTATAATATAATTAAAGAACACGTGGTCATTTCATTTCGTCAATTTGATATTTAAAAATTTATGTGAAAAATTTTTTAATAAAGTTTTCCTAAACCTATTAACATTATAAATGTTTTTTGTTAGGAAATATCCTAATATCCTAATACTTTAAATATAAAGTTTCAACACAGTTTCGTATTTAACTAATTATATATTACAATAATTCTTGATCACTAATATTTTTCAGATCTTATTCTACTTCTATAATAGATATTACCAATTAACGGTCATTACAGCTACATGGACGCTGCCACTATCTTTAAGCTCATTTTAAAAATTTTCATGTATTAGTATGATCATTAGGTTTTTTTTTTGTCATTTTTTTTTTCAATATACTGAGAAAACCACCAAAGTAGACGAAAGTAAAAAAAATCTTAAAAGAACTTAAAAGTCTTATAATAATATAATCGTAAAATAATAAATTTTCATAAATATATACAACGCATACGGTATAAAAGTTTTAAGAAGGGGAGGGATCATACGTAACAAATGAATGAAGAGTAAAGAATAGACGTTTTTTTTTTATTTTTTTTTTTTATAATATAAACAATTACACATAATATCTTGCCAAACTCGAGAGTTTGTAGGCAAGAAACGCTCATTACATTCTTAACCTAGTCTTACATTCTAATACTAATACTAAACTACTAAACTAACATTTATAATTTCAAATACTTTACAATGAAACATTTAAAACAAAACATAGTAACTCTTACATCTTATAGTAACAATTATTGCATATTATAAAATACAACAATAATAAAATAAAAATAATAAACAACACACATAAACATTTAATAACAACCCTTATAGTAACTTTTATTGAATAATATAAAATACAGAAAAAATAGAAACAAAATAAAAATTAAATTAAATTAAATAAAAAAATTAAAAAGAAAACAACTTAGAGACTTAAAACTATAACAATTCTTAAAGAAATAAAATAAAACAAATTTAAAAAAAAAAAGCTATTCGATGCCCTTATCTACTTCTTTTAGATAAAAATCCTTTAGTTTTGTCTTTAAGACTGTCTTGCTAACGTCATCACTCAATGTTAGGTTTTTAATATTATTAAAAATTTTGGTTACCATACACCTTGTAGTTCTCTTTCCGAAATAATTTTTTGCAGTTGGCTCAATAAATTGTTTTTTCCCGACCCTCCTAGTATTGTATTTATTGACAATCGTTTCCTTATATTTGTTCTCATTAAAATTTTCTATACATATTAAATAGTTTACTTTAAGGTCTACCGGTAAAATTTTACAAATTGAAAATAATTGTTCATAATCTCCACGACATTTTTCTTTTATCTTTTTACTAACTAAAAATTTGATCAAGCGTATTTGCAGTTGCTTTATACCCCTCAGGTATGTTGTGAATGTCCGCCCGTACACACTAAGACCATAGGTAAGTATGGAGTCAGCGAGGGCATAGTATACAATGCGTAATGTTTCTTTATTTAATACTTTACACACGTGGTAAAAGTACTACTTTGGGGAACCAGTTTTCATGTCACACCTGTAACCTGTCTGACAATGTAAGAGTATATTCAATGCATAAGCATTGGTAGCAATCCCTAAGATAAGATTTTTTAAAAAAAAATTTTAAGATGACCTAGGAGAATAGTTTGTGTATTTTTTTTTATAATCCGTTGTATCCTTAGTACATCTTTCTAGAAGTGCGACCTGGACAAAAGATTAGTAAGTGAACTACTCTTGGAAATAGAGTTAAGAATTGGCTCATTGTATACAGTCTCAAATATTTTGAAAGAAGTACGAGTATTTTAATACAGAAATAAGTCGAATTCAGGATATGAAATTGAGAACTTTTGGTATATGATAGATACTGGGCTCTTCTCTTAAGGTTACGAAAACATCAATTGGTAAAGGAAATAGTAATTCGATTAGTTAAAAAAAAGTACGATAATAGCAACAGACTACATAATCATAAGGCTGATATTATCAATGACTTTAAACTATTCTCACCAACATATTGCAACGATTCGAATAACAATTAGAAGCATTTTCGTACAACTTTATCACTTCTGTAATCGACAGCAGGCCATAAATGAGTATATTATTCCATATAACTTTCGTATTGTATAGCTTATACAAGGCGAAAGTTATTCCCCATGATATAGAAAATTTGCAGCTGCATATTTTGCCCCGAATAGAAGATCACTTTCACAACTTTGAGCAGACCAAGCTTTTTAATGCGAGCTTGACCATTTTATCTAAAGAACTAGAACTGGACATCACTAGATATTTTGGCACTAAGAACGCCAACGCTCAAGGAGATGCTAAGAGTAGTCTTCAAGAATTGTTTAATATCATCTATATTGTCGGCAAAAGTTGTTTTTTTATTGATATGCCAAGAGGTCGTAGTTTGATACTATTTAAATTAGCCCTTCTAAAAAATAAACTTAAAGTTAAAGCTTCCACGCGTTCTGGTCTGAGATAAACCATACAACAAACTCATCCGGGAATTTCTTTATTGTCAAAACTGTTTCATAAATTCGCCTTCCCCCCCTGGACGTGATTGAGTGTAGACGTGCATTTTGTTAATTTTTAATCTAAATTATTAAAGTAAAATTAAATTAAACATAATCAACTTGTACTAGAATATCATAAAGCGCTAGAAGTGGCCTCGAATTTGAATACAGTGAACACCGCAAAAATCTTGTAGACGCTCCGCCAAAAAAGTGCTACAACACTGCGACTGCGACAAGTGATTACGCCCCGCCCACAGCTACGTGACACGAAGCTGACCACATATAATAACTGCTGCGAACGCTGTGCGCCTGGTACGTCTAAAGCTAATTACCACGCCTACTTGCTACAACATCGTAGAAACTGTGACTACTCTTGCTGCTACTACAAAGCACTCCTGTGCGCCTAGTATTGTCATTGACACATTTTTGCTTAAAATTGCTATTTTTTTTATTTTATATATATATATATATTTTTTGCTTATTTAATTGAAATTGGCTTTTGATACGTAATGCCGCTTAAAAGAACACCCCCATACTCTTCACAATTAAAAGCTGACTCAGACGTGAATCTGAGCTCGGCACAGGCTACAGATACAGAAAACGAGGGCTCGGTTAATATAACGAACAGGCCTCGGCCGCGTAAACGTCAACATGATGACGAAATGTCAGCCTTCATGTTGCAAATAAAAGAATCAATTGAAAGCTTTAAAAACCGTCAGGACAACTTTCAAGAGAGTTTAAAAGGTATCCAATCTCAGAATATGGAAATTATTAAATCTATGGAGTTTATATCTACCCAATACGATGAAATGAAGGATAGATTAATTAAGATGGAAAGCGAAAGGAAAACTCATATGGCTTATATTCAAACCCTTGAACTAAAAGTGGAAAATATGGAAAGATTACAAAAGCAGGGTTGTTTGGAAATAAGAAACATTCCCGTACAAAAGAACGAAACAAAAGAGGATCTTTTGAAAATTGTTAAAAGGGTTGGTGAAAATATTAACATCCATATAGAAGACTGCTACATTCGCGATGTGTTTAGACAAAACACGAAGAAAGACGAGAACAGACCAATTTTTCTGGATCTTACAAGTGTTATCCTAAAAGATAAATTTTTAACGTCATTGAAAAAATTCAATCGTACTAATAAAGAGAACAGATTAAATACTGGACATATCAATTTGGGTGGTCCTCATAAACCTATTTATATATCTGAAAGTCTAACGCAAATGGCTAGAAAATTGTACTTCCAAGCTCGAGAGTTTTGTAAAAAATATAATTACGCATTTTGCTGGACAGCGCATGGAAAGATTTTTCTTCGTCAAAAGGAGGGTGCCCCGTCTCGCCGGGTTGACTCTGAAATTGTCTTGAAGCACTTGTCTCATTCGGATTCATGACTAGACGCTTCATCACGATTTTTTATTATTTTCTTTTTTGATTTTTGCATGTTAATATTTCATGTTTTATTTTTTGATGGTTTTTTACACATTTTTATACTTTATATCGAATCATATACAAAAAGTTCACTTGAAACTAAAGTGATTGGATTAAATTTCACCCTACACAAAAACGCGTCACACATTTATACACTTACACACTTACACACTTATTCTCTTAGAGCCTCGCACACATTCAATACACTTTACACTATTACATTACCCGACCATAAAATTTATTTTAAAATTTTTGTTGTTATTAATGACAAACGAAATGCACATTTGACTTCTTATACCAACAATGTTAAGTACCGAGTATATATCTAACGAAATCGATTCAAGTGAAATAAGCAAAGCCATTGCTTGTAGCCCAGAGCACGTTATAAAAGTCATGGATTTACCAGATAAATCGCTTAAAATTATGCATACCAACATTCGCAGTATTACATGCAACCATGATGCACTAGAGGTACTGCTGAAGAGAATTACCCTGCAATGTGACATCATCGTACTAACAGAATGCTGGTTATGTAAAACTGTTACAGTTCCAGAAATTGCTGGGTATATCTGCTATCTGTCTGATTACCGTAATCAAAATGACGGTGTCGTTATGTATGTCCGATCTGAATTAAGACATGATATCACGAAGCCTAATATTAGTGATGCTAATTGTCTGATGTTAACTTATAAAAAAGAATACGCAGTACTAGGTGTTTATCGCTCTCCTTCTTACAGGAGCGTCGATGGTTTTTGTGATAGTCTCGATCTCTTGTTAACTTCCCTGAGGTCCACGAATTCTGTTGTTTTGATCGGTGATATGAATATCAATATTTTACCTGGAAGTAATGACCAAAAATCTAGTAACTATTTGGATCTCATGGCACATCATGGAATCCTTGCAGCTCATGTTTTACCCACACGCAAAGACAACTGCATCGATCATGTCATGTTACGAACAGATAAACAAAGCATGACATTCGTCTTGGACTCTCTCATCACAGACCATGCTCCAATAGTGTTTTGCTTAAACAATAAAATTATAAATGTAAGACCTCAAATGAAAGTTAAAATTGATTATCCATCTGTTATTAGAGAGCTTTGTAACACGGATTTCAAAAACATATATAATGAACATGATGCTAATCTTGCTGCTACAGCATTAATTAACACAATTTCCACAGTAATTAAATGTCACTCTAAATACATAGTAATTCCACATCGACTTCGTTTTAATAAACCTTGGTTAACTCCAGGATTGGTGCGATGTATTAGAAATCGCGATAAATTACAAAAAAAAGCTAAGAGACGTTCAGACAATGCTATATTGCAAGTAACATATACAAGATATAGAAATTTTTGTAACAATCTTTTAAAAAAAATCAGACGTAACTACGAAAAATATGAAATAGAAAAAAATAAAAATAATCCTAAAGCCATGTGGAACACTATTAATAAAATTACTAATTTAAAAAAATCATTACAGCCCCCCTATGAACTGCTTAACCTAACGGACAACCCAAATAAATCACTGGACCTAGTTAACAACTACTTTGCTTCGATAGGCTTAAAATTAGCAAATGAAGTCATAGAAAAACATAAGTTTACTAATCTTAAATTTAATTATCAGGTTGCCAATTCAAATTCACCTCAAGAATCAATGGCTCTGTTTAGTACAGATTGTGTAGAAATCGAACATATTATCCTCCAATTAAAAAATGACTCGGCAACTGGAATTGATAAAATACCAACGACAATTATAAAACAATCTAGAAGGAATCTCATTCCCCCCATTACTTATTTATGCAATCTTTGCATATCAACTGGTACCTTTCCGGATATTTTAAAAGGAGCTTTAGTACATCCAATACATAAAAAAGGCGACAGAGGAATACTAGATAACTACAGACCCATATCAGTTTTAACGGCAGTTTCTAAAATTCTGGAAAAAATTCTGAATGATAGACTCATAAAATTTTTAGATAAGCACCTTATTATTTCCCCCAATCAACACGGTTTCATGAAAGGTAAATCTACGGAATCAGCTACCTTATCGCTTACAGAAACAATTGCACGACACTTGGATGATAAATTCAAAGTGATAGGGGTCTTTTTAGATCTGTCAAAAGCATTTGATACAGTGCCGATACAACTGTTACTCTCTAGGATGGAGTCAGTTGGTATACGTGGGACAGCTTTGGATATATTTCAAAGTTACCTATCTAATCGCTTTCAGTGTGTAAAAATTAAAGATTATACAAGCAGACTTTTGCCTATCTCTTTTGGAGTACCTCAAGGCAGTGTATTGGGTCCAACTCTATTTCTTCTTTTTATAAATAGCCTATGCTCCATATCGATACCTAACTGTAAAATAGTAACTTACGCCGATGACACAGCATTGGTTATTCATGGCAAGGACTGGGAGGAAACTCGACAACTAACAGAAAATGCCCTACGTATTGTATTGCAATGGCTTAACAATAGCCTATTAACTCTGAATATTGAAAAAACAAAATATATAACATTTTTCCAGCGTTGCAATACCCAACCCACTGTAGATTTTATAATTAAAGCACACACTTGTGATAGCTTACTGACTTGTTCTTGTCCTATAATAGAAAAAACCCCCACCATAAAATATCTTGGTCTTACGATAGACACCTCGTTAAATTGGTCAAATCACATTGCAAATGTTACTTGTCGAATAAGAAGATTAATGCCAGTATTTAGAAAGCTTAGGCATTCTTGTGACCACAGAACATTGCTTTGTATATACTACGCCATTATTCAGAGTCTGCTTCAGTATTGCATTGTCACGTGGGGCGGTGTTGGTACTACCATTCTGCTACCATTAGAGCGAGCTCAAAGAGGTATTTTGAAGATAATTTTAGGAAAACCCAGAAGATATAGCACTGACTTGTTGTATAAGGAATGTCCTGTCTTATCAGTTAGGCAGCTTTATATATTGAATGTGGTACTCCTAAAACACAAAGGAATGGTAGTGGGATCATATGCTGCACGACGAAACAAAGGGAGGGTTTGTCAAATAGAATCCCATAGAACTTTATTTGCAAGTCGCCAGTATTATATTAGAAGCAGTTACCTCTACAATTCTTGTAATAAAATAAATAATATTGCGTTCCTATCCCTACATAAATGCAAAGAACATATTAAAAGATGGTTACAGCAACTAAATTATAATGAAACGGAACATATTTTGTATAAATAATACAAGCAATTACCATAACACGCACACGCACACACACACACACACACACATACATACATATACACATACATACATATACACAAACGCATACACACACACACATTCTCTTGGTGAACTTTATTGTTATTATTTTTAATAATTTACTGTTATTGTTTTGTTCTAATTCACTAATTAATTAATTTTTTTTTTTTTTTATTTTTTTTTTTTTTTACTTTTATTTTGTAATACCATGTTTTAATGTACTCAAACTCCAATAAAATATGTAACAACGTACAAAGTATCTCCTGGGTGGTAGACGCTGATAGCTGTGACACAGTTTATACTACTACAGCTGTCAACGCAATCTCTAAAATAAACAGAAATTGTTGTTCATATTATTATTTTATATTAACATTATTTTTAGAGCTATATTGTATCCTTTTCGTGTGATAATAAAGTTATTATTATTATTATTATTATTATAAAAGTCAATTTTTAGCAACCAATTATATTACTACCCTAAACAATGTAAAAAAGCGTTGTTACACTACTATATTACAAAGGGAGATTTTTAGTGTTATGTCAATTAATGATCTTTTCTTATAAAGAAAATTACAATTGGGGTGACATATGAAACATAACATGTAAATGAATAAAATTATTTTAAAACATTTTCTAATTCCATGCATAGAATAATCAAATTATATTTATTAACACCATCCAAATGATCATATTAACTGGGCCATTTTTATTTAATATTACACTTAAATGTTTTGATGTCTAATCAAAAAAAATTGGTAGTTAACCAGTTATGATTAATTACTATTTTTTATAGTTATATAAGGAACTCTTTTAAAAGAACCATAGTTAAAAAGAGATAATTTCAAAAAATACGTCACTAACATTTTTACTAACTTCAATATACCTAAATCCTACTATTGTGAATAACGAGGCCTATATCGCTGAAGGGGTCCATAATTTCAGTCTTGGCAAGTTCCATATCCATAAGTAATAAACCGTGAGTCTCACTTCTCTAAGCTTCTATACATTATGATATAGATTGCACCTATTTCTGAGCTGATATTTGATATAACTTGTTATCCATAGTAGCATATTAAAATTACATTATATAATTTAGATGATATGCTTGTTTCAAAATCTTTTCCTAAAATGAATCGAAAATGCTTGATTATATTTATGTTGCACAGCTTTATAATCTTAGCTTATAAAACTATAGTCAGTCGATTTCAAGTCATACATGGGTTCACCCGATCGGGGAAGTTCCACTCTCTCACAGAAGTTTGATCTAAAGTAGACATTACAGCTCCATTTTATACGGTAAGTGGCTCTACCGAAAGGTGACAGACGTTCAAACTCTCTCAAATCGTCTAAGTATGATCTTATATTCTATATCTCTTTTACGTTTTACGTGAACGACAACTTATTTGCCGATGTCCATATGCGATTGCAGACTTACCACGTGTTCTACATGGTATCTGCTCGTATGCAATTTAATATAATTAAAAAAAGAGAAGGATCGCACCTAACCGATTACTGTTTCCTCTCACTGTTTAATATTTTTCTGAGTGTATATTTGTTGTTCATTTGAAAAAAAAAAGTACTTTGTAACATTCACAGAGATATGATGATAACTGTAAAAATTAAGATAAATAATTATTTATCTTTAAGTTATTATTTAAATAATGGTTGCATAATTATAAAAGACATCATTTATATTCTTTAAATATTTCAAAGGGAACTTCGAGGATCGTACAGTTACATATTATCATTTTAAAATTTATATATATTCTAAACCACATTCAGTTTAAAAGGACTATTATGTGGAGAATTTGAATTTTTGTTATCATATTGCTGCGTCTCCAATTGAGCTTTACAATTTAAAAGAAATCACACACTTTGTCAGTAAATTCACTGAGGACACTATTGACGTAATAACATTTTTTATACAAATATTAAAAATATTGAATTATTTCAGTAACATCCATCTGTGTGTTTTTTTTTTTATTATAAATATATTTATTTAAAACAAGTATTTATATATGTAATAAAAAAATTTAAACATTAATTTCGATTGTGACAAATTTTCAACCTTATTTTATACTGCAAAAGTTATAAAATATTTGGGACATTCATAATAAATATAATTGACCTTTCTTCGTTCTCGACAAAAAGGATGATTACGAATTTAAAATGATAATTTCATGAAGGCGGCTAGTGCCATCTAAGCTTAATTAGCAGATCGACGCGACGGGACAGTTTTCGAGATATCACAGGTTGAAGTATTGCCAAGATAAACATGTTCACGGATAATTTCAAACAATATTTTTAACCAATCAAAAGTAATAAGTTTTACTTTGAATTCATGATTAGTTGAGTCTAATAGATGTCACATTTGAATAATGGAATTGTTTAATATAAACTAATTTTTGAGTGAGGATATTTATTTGTATAAACAAATATTATTTTCAGGCTATCATTCCTATTATATACACTATTATATGCAGCTTTCTTATTATTTATTATATATAATACGAGGTATAAAATTAAGTTCTTTAAAATTGATGTTTCTTATTTAAATCTCTTAAAGCAGAAACAGAATTATTAATATAAGGTATAGATCGCCTATACAGTATAATATTAAGGTTTGGTCAAAGCACCCATAGTATTATACCGAGGTATTGCTTAGTTTATACAGTTTAAGTGTACTAATTATGTGAAAATATATGGCTTTATAAAATAATAAATATCAATGAAATCTAAAAGAATTGTTGGTGTAATAATACTAAATCTTTTATCTATACATGTACCTGTAAATGAATACACCTGAAGTGTACGTAATGGGCTTAAATGTGTCTGCATGTGCTTACAAAGTCGAATGGTAATTGTTCCGTGGTCGGGCAATAGAACTGAATAATAATTGACTTACAACAGTTAACGTGAACTGATGCCTATCAATTCTGATTTATTTAAAAACTAAACAGAGAATAAGGTTCTTAAAAATCGAAACATAACAATATTCAACATCAAAAAAAAAATGTTTAACTCATAAAAAATATATTACAAAATTTGCAATAAAATGTTAGACTTAAAAAACTTTATTACAGAACCCCCGACACGATTGAAGTAAATTTAAACAGAATTTTAAATAATTAGCTTTATTGCCAGATCTCCAGCAATCTAGTTACAATGAGACCTGAATATCTTGGTGACTGCTGCTTCTATTTTTACTAACTAAAAACCATTTAAACCATTTCGACTATAAGAACAACACATAAATCTTGAGTCCGATGAATCTTTTAATTTTTTTTTTTATGGTGCAAATATAAATACAGATGTAATTAAAATGTATACAAAATCTCACTATCAATTATAGTAAAGTTTCAAAATTACAAACTTAAAATTAAGGAATTAAATTCACACAAAAAAGTTATGAAAGGTATTGTTACTCAGTAAAGTTACTTTTGTATAGGTTAGATATTGTATTATTTTTTAAAGTTAAATACCATTGAATAATAACAGTATTTAATAAGTGGTGACTTTCATGACTTTCAAATATATATATCTGGGATAGTGTAAGCGGAGCGATATGGCCGGAATCTTTTACACTTGGTGATACAGAGGCCCACATTGTCAGTGTGTCAAAACAACTACATCGACACTGTTATACTTCGTTTCCATACTGTACACAACCACAATCTTACCTCTAAACATACCCTCACCTACTGCGCTAAACAAACCAAGTGACCAGGTCGTAGCCTTCAGTAGAAATGATCGTCGATATGTCCTTACTTACAAACACAACTTTGTCCACTTGCTGACATAACATATCAGGCGACATCACAGCGTTTACTCTACTACTAAGTCCTTACAAACTTTAATTAAAATAATATGTTATCGGCGACTTAATTATTATTACAAGATATAGATATTAATATAACTTTTGTATTCGAGGACTAGGGTCGTAATAGTTTAAGACGTCGACCCAATAACCGCCCTATTCTCTAAACAAAGGAAAATTATCTATTATTCTAAGTTATAAAAGAAGTGAAAAATGACCAATCCTTTTTAGTACAAAACAAAGGCCTTGGAGATTAAAAGTTTTATAAATAAATATTTACACAGCCGGAAGAATATTAAGACCCCTTTTTGCTTTATATTTTTCTTAGAGAATTCTTGTTAGTATTTCTGCCTACTACTAGCCTTTTGGTTCAGTGTAATTTATGCGTTGCTTCATTAGTTTTAATATAGCTTTGTATAAAGCTTTTAAGAGATAAGAAAGAATATTAAAACACCAAGAACTAAGTCCTAGAGTTTGAATTTCTTAAAAAATATGTTTTATTGTCGCTTCACGCATAAGTAACGGTGTTATCTTTTGAAGGGACTTTGTTCACTCAATTAGTAATTATAGTTTCTCGAGTTCTAATTAGACTGTGTAAGTATTCAAACAATGACATAGTTGTGTAACAGGCAGGTAAAAAACTATGATACTTACTATGATATATATATATATATATATTCGAATTGAATGTAACTTTTCTTCAAAAAATATATTCAGGTTATTAAAAAAACAATGTAGATCACTGATAAAAATATTAAACCCATAATATTTTTTATCATACAACGAAAACAAATTACCTTTTAGAAAAGTTAAACATTTATATTCTCGTTTCTCATAAAATTCGAGTAATAAATAGCAGTGAAACTGAACAGAAAATTGTGAAGTAAATCTTTGATCTCCTTATCTTGGTTGCATTTACTACTACTTTATTTTCACTAACATTTACTACTACTTTATTTTAATATAATTCAACCTTCAATTCATACATAACATCGAACAAAGTCTAACTATTTGATTAAAGAATGTATACTAAGTTATCATAGTTGATTTTTGTAGTTTCATAACTTACTGTTTTGAATATATCAGTTCTACAATATCAGTATTCTCTTTTTGTGTTCCCCCTAAAATATAAGTAACCTAGAAATTAAATTTCAAATCCTGCTTCTGTTGCCGCATTATAAATTCTTTTAAATTAAAACTAGCTTCTAAAATATACCAAAAAGCAAGTTGCACCGCCTCTTCGCCTTCGCTTCAAGACCCGCTGATTCATAATAGACACTTAATGGTACTCTATTCGGCGTAATCTTATTGTGATAACTTTGAAAATACTCGAAATTTATTCTCCAAATTACTTAGTGTAGTTAGTTAGTTAGAAACAAAGTTTATCTACATTCAAAAGACACTAAAAAAAATATATTCATAAAATAATAAGTGCTCTAAAGCGTGTATTTATAAACGAATTAAATTTTATTTTATTAAAAGCGCACTATTTTGGATATAATAGCTTTAACATTAAAGGTACATATACGCTTTATATTTTTTTAAAAGGAATAATGCTACCAAACATTATCTTTGTGTAGTAAGTCCAACGGCTTAGGCAGCGCTCTCTTAGATAGTTCTCAGAGGACAAGACCTTTTCCGATTTAATCGACACTCATCACTATTACACAAAAAACTGTATTATTCTGATGTGTAAGCCATATTAGTGTAACCATCAAAATTTGTTAGTGTTGCGGATTTTTGGCATCGAAATACCATAATAGGGAAGGTGTGCTGGAGTAGCGTTGCCAGTGTCTAAATGCGATTTATTAGCAAAAAGAGAAGCAAATAGGTTTGCGTTTTTCTTTCGCTGCATCGGCCTATAAGGTTATTGCACAGAAGTGATCACAAAAGTTCGGTTCTATTGCTTTGGAAAGGATCCAGAATGTTTGACTTCCAGATGGTCAGGCAGCGATCTTTTAACGAGTAAAACAATTCTATAGACACTAGATTTCTGTAATGTCTTTTTAAAAGAATGTGCTTGGTTAAGGTCTATCATCTAAGAACGTACATCCGGGCTTTGCTTTGCTTTAATACTGATGAGTACATCGGCAAAAAGAATGAAATACTCCATTACCCGATGTGCCTCATCAGTCAAAGCATTCGCGAAACTCGACGAACTAATAGAAGAGACGCATACCTGCCACCTGATCGCAAATTCTCAAGGGGAGGTAACCTTACCTAAAATCACACTTTCTCTACATTTGTATGGGTTAATTTTGTATGTAAAAAAACATTTCTGTGGAGATCACCGTCATCTTGACCGCCTCACTATCTTTTTTGTCTAAAAAGTAGGGGTCAATGATGCTGCAAGTCCAAAACCCTCAATATTGTAAGATCTCTGTTAAGGCCGCTCATTTGCCTAATATCAGTCCTCTACTTTGGTTACGGACTGCATATAGCTGCTGGGTTTGGAGATTTATATCACAAAGGCAGAGAAGCCAACCTGATACCCAGCCGTTTACGGCGTCTCCCTGATTTGGCGTTTATCTCAGTCGAGGGTTTCAAGATAGCGGTTTAGGCCTAGATGAGGTATTTGGGCCTCACCCTTATAGGAAGATGAGACCTTGTTCCCTTGTTCCCTTTTTCTAGCTATCTCACTAGACTTTGATCCGAAGGCAGGAAAAAAAACTTTGATCCCTTGACGACGACCTGGTGACAGTGTAGGTTATCCTCTCCTACTTTAATCTTCGACCAACTTACGAATATTCTCTTGCCGTCTTGTCCACTCAGGAATATATAGGCTACAGATGCACAAAATAGTTCATAAGATCGTACAAAAGTAGAAACTAAAAACAGAACATTTTTCTCAATCCTCTCTTGAGAGAGCGTTGAGTAAAATCGATCAGTGTATTCTGGACAATACACTGTACGAAACTGAACTCGGCTTAGTTAAAGGTTAAGCATAACTAATATAAATTCGACTTTAAAATTAATAATTAAATTTTAGAAGATATTCAGGTTCCATAGAGATATTACTATATTATTCAACGCCAAAACTAAACATATTATTTACTCGAATAACACTCTATGTTGTTTATACACCAATTTCCAAACAATACAGAATTTCGATGGCAGCGACAATTAGCGCCTATTCAGGTAGACCATTGTGTTTTAGAAAACAAGGACTATATTTGAATTAAATTACCCGATTGTTTTGATGATTACGGATAAAAAGACATGTGAGTAGAATATGTAAATATCTATTTTAAATAGTTTAGTCCAGCGTTTAAAGAAGGCTAGGTGTAGCAAGAAGAGATATATTGAATTTATAAACAATTTTACTATCATTGGCGATTGCTTGCTGTTTGATTTGGCCCCACACAAATAAAGTAAGAATTATAAGTTTCATAAATAATTATTTAAATATTTTTCAGGAATATGCTATCCACATTAAATTACTTTAAGTCTATTACTTTTAAATATATTCATATCCAATCAATAATTGCGCTAAAGGAGATTTTTTTTTATTATTCCAAAAATTATAAACATATATTAACGGTGAAATTTATGGTTATGAAATAGTAAAAATTTAAAAATTATCTAAAAAACACATTTTTGGTCAATTTTAAGATAATTAAAATTGATAGGGTACTTCCTGTTGAGTTAAAAGTATAATATTAACATCGTTTTTAGGCAACTAAAATGAGGAAAATGAAAACAAACAAATTCAGCATCTCGTTCTATCTCACATAATACAAATCAACCGTTGAGCTAGCACGTACTTAGAATCCAGTAGAATCCAGTAGAATATAATACATTTATACGAAGCGTTACTTTTATCAAAGTTATGACTTTGCATCCCCTTCCTTTGTATGCAAAGAAAGGTGGTTCAATATGAAACATTTATATTTCAGATGCTAACTTAAAGAATCTGTTCACTGAATGACAGTCATCAATCACAATGAACTATTCTCGTTATCGCTAATTCGTGAAGGATGTAGAAACATACGATTCTCTAAAGATCACGACGTATTTGTCTTTGTAATAGTGGCATTACTTTAGTCTTGCTTGAGAACAGATTGTTGGAATTAATTTTCGTCTAGTGTCTATCCTTTTACAACTTCTAACGCTTAAAGTTCGTGAGACTATAGCCAAATTATCTTTTGTTTATATGTATAACCTGCCTTATTTTGTTATTGGCTTTCCTATTTTTTACCTTGAGGTAAAAAATAGGTAATATTTAACGGTTAACGGTAATAATATATATTTGGCCAAATAATTGATTATACTTTTCAAAATTTATAATTTATTTGTTACTACAAGTAGTCTCTCTATGATATGGTATATTATTTTAAAAAGAAAAAGAGGTTAGCACAAAGCTGAAAAATTGATTTTTGTAATATGGTTTGGAACCGCAGAATTTAGAGGCAACTTATAAATAATTCTAGTGAGATATATAAAATCATTGATTTCTCGAATTAAACATACAAAGGAATATAAACATACATAACAGGGGCTAAGCATACGCGTATTACAATATCATGTCAGTCGATTTAAGATTTAGCTGCTTCTAGCAGTAATTAATTCTATTTATATTTATATTAAAAAAAAATAGATTGAAAAATGAATTCTTCAAAGAAAAGCAATAAACTATAACCCTCGACCTCTACTATTTTTTAAATTGCATACTATTTGAACAAAATAAAGCTTAAATTGTTTTGTTTTGTTTTCAATCCGGCCGAGGCCTCTAAATAATATCACGCATAGTCAATCGAACACCTACTCGAGTTATTGAGTTTATTTTGCTACTCTTAATAGTCCCTCTTTGTTCTTTTTGTCATTCTGAATTTACTAACTTTTATTTGCTTGTTACCTTTTGTGGAGTTAAAAATATTCTCGAGCTCTCACAAAAAAATTACAGGAGACTTAACAAGTTTTGGATATTTACGAGGAATTTAAATGTGACAAAATCACACACAGACATTCTTTTTAAAGATTCTGTGCAAACCTCAATTTTTTTATAAGTATTAAGTAAATTGCCAAAATATTAGTCTTAAACATGATTTTATACTTTATTTTTAAAATAAAGTCTTTCATTAGTACTTATAGTAAACTATCTATTTAATATATTGTGAAACTGTTTTGTAATCAGATCAGCTCTCAAATAAATAGTTTTCAGTGTATAAAATATAATGAGAAGTTAAAAATTTTAGCCACAAATGCATCGATAATTATGATTAATGCTGCAAAACTATATTGAACCATTCTATCGGGAACGAAAATTATTATAATCCAATCAATTTCTTATCGAATCTCACTTAGGAACTGCGGAAATTAATTATGTCTCTTTTTAACATAGTATAGAATTACAATCTGGGTTATTCAAATGCTGCGGATAAATAAATAAATGCCGTATCCGTATAATTATCCTGAACAAGTAATACTACTTATTCAGATTTTAATTCTATTTAGACGTTAATTTAAATAAGTCCATGGCTCAGCAGCTGTTTAGATAGTTATTCAGACTTCCATTTAAAAAAGATATTAATGAAAAGATTAATTTTAAAACATAAGTGTCAAAAGTAACATTTAAAATTTTAGAATAGCTATCACAATTTTAATGTTATTATGTACATTTCATTTATAATATAAAAGGAAAAATATGATAGAGATATATAGAAAATATTTATTGTGAATAAACTAAAAATTCTACGAGCTGATATAAAAAAACAACGTTATAATAATGTCGAGCATAGCGCTTTTTTCTGCTCAACTAAATTCCATATTTGGTCAGTGAATGTGAGAAGCCAGCTATTGGATAATAGGTAGTCATGTAGTAGTAGCACAATAAAAATACGATAAAAATATATAAACATGATTATCAGATACAAAAATTACAGTTTAATGTTTATATAATAAATCCAAAACAATAAATAAGTCTCTTGTTACACAATAAAAAATATAAGTTATCAAATCAAATCAAATCAAAACTCTTTATTTGGACAACACAACAGATACGTACATACAAAAAACAAAAAAAAGAAAAGAAACTTAATATAAACACATTTATATCGAAAAGAATATAAACAAGAACAGTAAAATGGACTGAACTTAAAAATAATAATAATAATAATAAAATGATAAAGTTTGTTCTTATTTTATACATATATATTATAATAATGTTGTCCAAATTGGTGGACCACTCAGCTTATGTTGAGAATAGTAAACATTCTCAACGCTGGTATTCTGTGGTTGCCATTCATTGAGCGACGTCGCACTTTTCAAACATTTAATTTTGACCGATTAAACAACATCACAAAATCTTAAAACATGTATTTAGTAACAATTTTAAAACACTGACACACTACAAATACAAGAAACAATTATAGACTCAATAGAGAGGAACAAAAAAAAAAAGAATCAAAAAAATAAATATACCAGCTTATAAAATGCCATTATATAATTAATATATGTTATGAGTTTTATTGAATAACAACTTCTTTCGTAATATGTTTTATAATCTCAGTATGCAATTTGGTAATTTAAAATTTTAGTATATATATATATATATATATATATATATATATATATATATATATATATATATATATTGCAATATTGTAACTTAAATATATTATAAAATAAACATATTGTTCGGAAATTAGTCCAAAACCATAAACCTGATGCTCAAGCAAGATTGAAATTACTTCATTACAAAATACACTCTTGTTGGTTGATTGACTCATCCTTTCAAGAACTATTTGTGTGTACTATTGTCAATGACTTAGAGGAATTTAATAAATTGTTTTTAGATGTAATTGCGGTAGAACAATAATAAGTCAGTAGATTAACTAGAAGTTGCTATAGAGACAAACTTCATTTTGTGTCAACCTAAGATAAATTAATAAGTTCATTCATTCAATAAATTAGGAAAAGAGTAAAATAATATGTTTTTTTTTGAAAGCATAACTAGAAGTGGTAAACTTATATACTGAATACTGTAATTTTTAAACGCATACTAGAATTTATAACACCTACTATCATTTTAATATTTCTAAATAACAGATTGTTTGTTAAGTTCGGCTGTTCCATAGCTCGAATAGTTATTCCATGTTGTTTATAAATGAAATTTCAAACAATACAGAATTTCGATCGTTGCTAAAATCAACGCCTATTCAGGTAGAACCATTGTGTTTTTGTCAAGGGTCAGATTTTGAACTAAAATTCTATGCGAGAAATAGACGTTACGATTTCATTTACACAATATGTTTTACTCGTATTGTTGTTTGACAAATCATTCATGAAATTTTCATTTGTTTACATACATTTAAATGTATATTAAATTATTGTACACCGATTTACTTCAGCATTTCATATCAAAGTCATAAAGATTTTAATATACAAACTCGAAATATTTCTCACAGAAAGGGTCTTGAATAATACACTATACAGTTCTCACAGGGTAAATATTTTATCAAAATCTATGAATAACAAGTAAAATTAAATTTAGTTTGAATGTAAAAAGTTTTTACATTCAAACTTCTACAATAAAAAAATAAGTATTGAGATATATATATTTTGAGTAGACACACATTTTCTTAAAAATATCAAACACTTTTGTTAAATGTAACATTTAAAAAAAGATATATGTAATTGGATTTTAATTTCACTGTATCATTCCTGAACATTTTAAACATATTAATTGATAAAAATTACCTATATATACTAGAAAGTAAAGGTAACACTCAAAACATATAAATAATTTGTTTGTTTTTGTCACCACAACACCAAGAAATTCCATAAAGCAACTTAAGCGTACTCGGTCATAACAATTTTGAAATATTGTGGTTTAGATAATGGATGTATGATATAACAGTAGCTGTTTCAATCCACTGCTTTTATAAGAAGAGTACTATCTGCTTTTGCTTGTTTTATATATGACATTTTGAATATTAGCTATATTTTAAATAGTTATTTTGGTATTGTTGGTAATTAAAACCATATAATTAACCAAAACTGTATCTATACCTTCTCAACGATTTGACACCTATTTATATATTTTTTAAAATTTTATTATAATACAGGAGTTTTTGATTCCGTTTCTTTAATTAATGAAAACCACATATTTTTTTTAGCAAGCAAAATGAGAATAAAGGAAGGCTGTCATTGTTAAGTTCTAACAAGATTGGTTTCTGTTTTACTTCGAGTAAATTAATTAAATGTATAGAAGTTTCGTTAAACGCTACCGCAATGTCAAGAACATTTATTGCAAAATGAGACTGCCTGTAAGAAGACTAAAACCCGAGTGACATTATAAGTATCAGTCCTGGCCATTCTTCAAGATAACTTTGTATGTAACATATACTTGTGTCTTGAAAATGAATGATGTCAAACAGATTAGATTCTGTTATAAATTATGTTTTTAGAATTAAAAATGTGTCTTTTAACTGATATATACATTATTAATATGAAAGCTTTTCCATTGAATCCATGTTTATTATCCAAGGGCTCTACACGTTTGGAAAAAGTGATTATGATTTGTGTTTAGTTCTAGTTGAAATCCACAATCGAACTCACATCAAGGTGACGCTGAAATGTTTTTATTTAATATTCCTTGTAATTTCTTAAGACTTTTCACATATCACCCATACCATCCTGTCTTCATTTGAACCCTAAATATGTATTATACCTATATCAAGTTTGGTTGTTCATCAACTTGAATTATTATAAAAACGGAACATGGAGAGTGTTTAAATGCAATCTCATTCGCAAAATATTATTCTTCTATCCAGTTTACGGTTATTTACCACCGGATGGTGATGCAAATTTTTATCATCGTTTTAAAAGGGCTTCATTGAAATGGTATGTATATTTATTTGAAAAAATATTAGAATGCAAATATATTTTCGAGATATTTTTTACAGTGTTTTTTCTGCAACGCAATGTATGCCATTAAAATAGATATATTCTGCTGAATAATTTTTTATTTTTTTGTGTATGTTTTTTTTTTTCGTGTAATAGTTTGAATTAAATATTGATAAATAAAATCGGCTTGGATTATCCTCTTTATCAAATATTAAGCTTAAAATATTAGAATATCAAGTACTTAAAATTTATTATATTTTAAATAAGACAAATAAATACAATGTGTTTACAACTTATATAAAATATATTTATTCATTAAATGTTTTACTAAAAAAAGAACATAATGAGTATAATCCTTACTAAAAAACTTGTTATATAAAAAGACGGTTAATTTTCTTTTCTTATTATAAATACTTATATACAAAAAGTTTAATTTCCAAGAATTACGTCGTTTAAGTTTGGCCTTAATTAAACTGTTCTGATTTTTTCCGTCGCTAATTGATTTTCCTTTTAACATATTTCCATAAAAATGTAACACATCTTTAAACCTAGACAATGAGAAAAGAACCCATATAAAGCTCATTAAAGAGGCATGTTTAAGAGCACCTCCTATAGCCTTAATATATTTATTTTGCATTATGGGTGTTATGTGATTACTGTTTTTATTGTATATATAATGTTTGTTTTATTATATAAATTATAGTTTCTATTTAAAAATATTTTCTTTAATATCCATTAAATAATAATTTCCTATTTATTTATTTCGCCTACCGCCTTTTTTAGGGATCAGGTGTCCAATAATAAAGAATTCCGCTGGGGTTTAAGATCAATATTTGGTAAACAAAGCAAATAAATATTCAATATGAAAGTATACTGTAAATTCTGCGTTAAATTATTAGCACATAAAATCTGGTACCTACAAATCACCTTAAATATTTTTCGTGTGATTTCCCTCAAAATTCGTGTGACGTATCCTTTTAGCTATAATGTGTATGAAGATGTATTTAACTGGCTATAAAGCCTTCCTTTGTCCCTGATACAATACGAGGTAATGCTATTAAATGGAGCGAAATCAACCTGAAGGTACCCAAGTGAAATCAACGGGTCATGATATCTTAATAGGACTTAAAAATTAAATTTATTGTTAATATAATAATAATAAACTTTATTTCAGATTGTCCATATGTTAAGTAAGCTTAAATTATTTTACAAGATATTTTAGCAGAAGTGTATGTAAATTTGTAACAAATTTGAATTTAATAGATGCCGAGTAGGAACTCAACATTTTATAAATCGCCACTGATATAAACTTAAGTGTTGCAAGGGACGCTATAAGGTAGCAAGTTCGAGTCCTGCAGATGTTGATTAATTTTTCATTCATATTTATTGTAAAATGTTTCATCTTTCTATCTTGCCATCTCGAAATATATATAGATTATAAAAATAAATGGTCTCTCAATATTGTATACGTTTTATTAAAAATGTTCAAAGTTTTATATTTTGCTTTCATTTAATAAATGATTTAACAAAAATACATGTTTAAATAAAGTTAATAAAATTCTATCTACGCATCTATCTATAAAAAAAAAGATTTCAATAATGTTCTGCGGTAAAAACATTACCCATTTTAAATTCGACCAATTCACAAACATTGCTGCTGGCCTTTTCTAGATAAATAGAGGCATTACGTGGACAAATGCACAACGATTTAGGTTCTGTACTTTGTAAAGATTATTATATAGCGGTCTATTAGTTTGTTTGAGATCGTAATGACCATATACATCTGCACTAACTAATCTATTATTTTTACTATTATCATTATTCAATTTCTTTTATGCTTTTTATTTAATATATTGTTTTCATATTAAATTCGAATATTTAAATTATAGTGTAATAGTTGCAATATGGAAGATGCATTTTTATACAATTTTATGCAAATCGTGTTATAAATCGGGTTATAATATGTCAAATGTGTTTTTTAGTTATAGAGCATTTAAATTGACAGAGCTCTAAAACTTTTCCTACAAAGTCAATTGACTTAAACTTGTGACCTAACTCAACTAAGCAATACCACGCTCTTAAAATACATTTGACAAACGCAAATCTTCTGAAATTTCATACTGCGAACCTAGTATAAGAAAAAAATAACTTTAATTTTACTCTTCACATAATCTATATGTTATCTAATCAATTGATCAAATTACATATGTGTTTATCTTATCAATTGATCAAATTACATATGAAAGTTCCCTCTATTTTAAAACCTTATAATATTAAGAACACCTCAACTTATAAAGGATATCTGTTAAACTTGGCTCAAAAGTGCCCATCCTTATTAATTGTACTTACTGTGCGTTGTTTATTTAACTGTTGAAACAAAATCTAAAAACACCTTCCAAAAATATAAAAAATTAAATAATATGCTTATAAAAATATAAAAAAATTTAAGTGGTAGTTTTTAAATCATTTTATTTATTTTTTTCATCTGGGACTCCGATTGATATGGGAATCCCTCAAGGTTTAATCTTAAGAATACATTTTTTTCCTTGTTTATATAAATAATTTCCTTGCTTTTGTACACAAAATTAATAAGACGGAAATGTTTTCTGATGAACTTCTTTGATATTTATGGATAGATGTCTGATTTATGTATTTATGGATAGATGATGTTTTATTGGAAATGGGATATTTGTTCACAATATCAAGTATGATAACTGTGAATCATATATGATCAATTGTATTAAATACTGTATCCGACTGTACTCACATCATTACTATCAGAATTTTCCAGCTGTGAGTTCACGCCAGTATTCTGCCACGATTACTCATATCTCATGAACAAGGACTCCGAATGGGTTCGAAGCTAGTCGGCAAATTCCGATGAGCAAAGCCGGATAATTTAATAGTAATTAATGATCACGAAAGATTACATACGTGATTAATTGTAGTTTTACAAATAAATGAAAAGCCTATCCATGGAGTTTCTGTTCAGTTATTCTCATGGCCCCAAGCATAGAATCGTGCAACTAGAGTATGACGTTTCATACGTCCAATCTATGCCCATGTAAAAAAACGTTTCGAATTTGATTCTTACTTGTGGACTTATGCTATTAAAAGAAAAGTGTGTGAAATCACAGATGGCAGAAGAAACTGATCTTTGAATCAAACTCATTTTTTGTATTTAAAGGTCTTTTATGATTTTATATATTAAATATCTGACTCTTTATAAAGAAACCTTGTGTTAGATTTTATTTATACTGTTGTTTCGTTATCATTGTGTTTGTTTCTTTATTGTTTGCATTTGCATTTCATCGAGTTTTATAAAGAATTTTCACTCCACGAAAAAATTAATTTCATTGATGTGAATTTGAATTAATTATACTTTTCTTCATAGAATATTGTCACTTATTGCCTTCTTAATACTGGACATCTTTAAGTGAAGCAATTATTCTCCTGGACCTTTGTTTGTATTTCACAATGCACAGTTTCATTCATGTATGGAATATTGTAGTAACTTATGGGTTAGGTGTGCTAAATATCAACTTGCTACTCTAAACTCGGTGGAGTGAAAAACTAAAACATGATCGGGGACTTGCATCGCGGTAATGTGGCGTACGTCTCGGTTTTCTAGACAGTTAGACTATACAACAGTGCTGTGATTTGGAATTCCACACAATCATTCCACCAGACCCTTTATTTCTCCAATCTTACAGACGGACGACGGAGTTTCATGCATATATTGCCTGATGTCTCGAACATTCGAACCCAGCCCTTATTTCGAAATCAATTTTTATGCACATGGCGAAGTTGTAGAATTCCTTACCTAGTCAAAAATAAACAAGTGCAGACTACGTTACACTTTCACTCATTACACAATCTTATCAACACAATGAGCAATAGCTATCTCTATTTATCTATCTTTTATAAATAAAAAAGTACCTTATCTCGAAACTCTAGAGAAACTTTAAAATTTCCAGTCTTTCGGAAGGTTTAAATACGAAACAAAGTAAAACCTACACATCACACTTTTTTAGTCACACAAATTATTTTTACTCTTATAAAATACGTAAAACAATAAAATTTCGAATGAAATTCGAATATCACAGTTTAGCAGCTCCTGTAAATGTTTGTTGTTGTGTTCTCTAATTCACATTTGTTTACTAATTAATATATAAATAATGCAAAATAATCATTAATTTGGAAAAAAAGATTGTGTGAATTGTATCATATGCATTTAGTGGTGACACTTATTACTTCTGCTATATTAAATTGTATCAAAAAAGAAAGCACTGTTAGAGTGAAAGTTTATGAAAGAAATAGAGCGATAAATATACAAGCAAAAATAATAAATGTAATACTAAGGTTTCACTTATAAGGTTTTCATGAAATATATAATTTGCAAATATTCTTGACTATTGTTACGAAACATAATGTTCATTATTATGTAAAATTCTTTACTGACTTTATCATTAACATTATTCAAATAATTGTGACGAAATACTATTGTACATTTATGAAGTAAATATATCACATTAAGCCTTTTAGAGTTTAGAGTCAACAATTTATTGACTTTGTTGCTTAGTCTCCACGGACAAACCCTGTCATGTGTTACATGATGCAATTTCAAATTGTATTAGACTTAGAACAAATGCGATAAATATTTTTATTTATTTGCTCGAAAAATGTGTAATATGGAGTCCCATATTATATAATTCATTATATTATTTGTTTCTATGACTCATTTTATTAGAAGATTTATATTTTTTTGTGTTTGTTGACCATAAATAATATGGTCTGTTGAAGAATTAAACAAGACACATCTTCAAGATGACATAACTCTTAAAGCTTTGGTCCGTAAATGGGATATACATCTCATAACTAAATGTTCATATCCTAACAAATTATTATAATTTTCTTTGGAAGTTATGCTAATTATTTCGGAAATGAAAATATGAACTGAATAATGGCGATGTACTGTCCTCATTAAAGAATACATTTTCTTTGAAGGCACTTAGCATTGTTTAAATCATCATCAAAAATTTATAATGTATAATTTTACTTATATATTTTTATCTCCAATACGCGTTTTAGGATAAATATAAATATATATAAAAAATTTTCACACACACTTTCAATATTTTTTTACTACAAAGATATTTACTAATAAAATTTAAACATATTTATTTCCTTCCTTTAATTCCTTGATCTGCAGCACACTTCAAACCGTGACGTCACTGCTCTGTATTCAGAATGAATACGCCCAATATAAAATGCCAGACTCTCAGCGCTCGTAGATCACATAAAGGTTTATAGATGAGCTCGCCGCCCATAACAAAATAGCTTGTATGTATTTTAAAGATCGAGTTGCGGTGGTAAAAATTGTAAGTTCTTTTGTTTCCAATTTTTATATATCATAAAAATTATATTTGCAATATAAATTTTAACCAAACCATTGACACTACGAATCGATTAATACGAAGAGAATGGTACAAGTCAATAAATACACTCATCGGAGTTTTTTACACTGTTATAATATATTTAAAATAAAAAAAATCTGTCTCGTAAAACAGAAAAATCAAAACCTACTAGGACCAAGAATTTTTTACTAGTAAAGAAGAAAGAGAAAAGTGTAGTAGAGTAACGATGTCGATATAAACAACGCCATAACATTTCCCCGTATGTGCGCTATCCATACAGATTGTTTTTGTTAACGTACAAATCACTCCCCATGCAGTCGTTCTTACCTTCGACAAGTTTCTATTGTGTGAGAAACAACATTTATATAGTTTTTGCAACAAAAAATTTAGTGATGTTTCTTATTATCTTAAAAATAATTGTGAAAATCTGTAAAATGAAAGTAGTAAATTCCAAGCGAAGTTTAACGCTTCAATTTATTGCCAAATTCTTAAAAGACCAAACTACAATGTATGATCAATACTGGATGGACATAAAGTCATTTTCAAGAAGACCAGCTTAGGTTTGTTACTCATAAATAACTATATAAAACCAGACTAGACCAGATCAGAAACAGACAAAAGAGTAATAGTGCACAAAGCAAGTTTGTCGTATATCCATACCCTCTACTCCACAGAACTTGACCAATGTATCTCATTCTAAACAAAGATACAATTCTACTTTGATAAGGACATTTGAAATTCACCTTTATTATTATAGAAATGTAAGTGACATCATCCGCAATAAAATCTTGTGGTGACGTATATTTCCCAATTTTTAACAGTATCTAATTTTGCAACTTTCAATCTTATGCCAATATAAATAAGTTGGCATCGTCAACAAAACCGATTGGTACCATTTCTGTCTTTTACTTTCTGTCAGGCAGTTTAAACGTTACAAATTGCCATTAATAGCGTCATCACGTTTTACAGCCGGCGAATGGTAAAGTACCTGTCTTTGATTTATCTTAAAGATTTATTAAGTGAATGTGACACAAAGTTCTCCTCACACCATTTATATTAATTACAGATTAAACCTGCAAATGTTATGTTAATCAGGTTGATAATAAGATTTCACTAAAATATATTTAATTTGATATTAAACCATAATAATACTCGATCGTTTGCCTATTTGCCATTGCCTTCACGTGGACACTCCATTGAATAGTACTAGAGGGTGACATCGATAGCAATCATAAGAGCTTAAAGCCCCGTCGAGCCATCACTTACATTGTCGTTGTAAGAGCTGAGTGGTCAATTGGCGCTTGTAGAAACTGCAATCTGTACTTGGTGTTCGGTGCGACACTGCAGTATATCATTTAAACTTATCCAAAATATAAATTGCATAATATATTTTTAATTCCTTATGAATATTGTTAAAACATATACCGTAAATTTATGGAAATTTAACATTTAGTATATTTTGAGTATACTTAAGTTATTTAAAAAAATCTTTTTAATGTATATATATCGTGAGGTTTATTGGGTATTATAAGATTGTAACTAAAATACAAAGAATGTCTTAGTGTGTACATTAACAGCTTACTAAATATAAAGCTTCCAAATGAGTCATTTTATAAAATCCGGATAAATCTGAACGATTTGAATAGGATAGCCATCTTGATTCCTTCGTATGTTTGTTACTGAAATTATTAATTGCTAGATCGACTTATCGATATTTTATTGTCGGTAAACTGAATAATTTCGATTAGATTTTTTATTTTCATAGAAGAGCCTACGTATATCATGACTTACAAGAGTAAGCGGGTAAATGTCATTATTTATTTATTTATTTTTATCTTTTCCACTTTCAATTCATATCAGTGATCAATGGTTTACGTCAATTTGAAGAATAAGGAGGGCCCATATTGATACCACAGGTATCAAAATAATTTTCGAAATAATATTAATATATGTGTTGGTTATGTTAATTGTGTGTAATTATAATATACCTAACACAATATTTTTAATTACATATATAATATTTAATATTTTACGTCTTTAACTCAATTTTTTTCGATTCTTTCGATAAGATTCTATGACTGTAAAGTTAGTAATCTTTGGAGGTAGTTGATCAGTTAAGAGACTCACTGACTAACATATATCTCGTCTTCCCGTGAACATGATTGCTGTTTAGAAAAGCAGCATTTAGAAAAGTACTACTTGAAAATATAATAATAAACCGTAAATAAGTTTTATTGTAATGTGTAGTACGCATGCAAATCTTAGAAAACTTTAATAAATTTAATCTAAATATTATATTATAGACTTAAACTTTTTATTATAGATAGATTTTTTTTTTATTGTGATGGTGAGCCTCGGGCTGCATCATGTAAATAACAATTTAATCTAAAGACTAATGAATAATATTAATTTAACCTAAATTGAGACGTAGAATTAAAATAAGAATGTATCCAATAACACTATACTTATTGTTTCTATTAAGGTGAAGACACTTTGTTGTTGTGTTCTTTGAAGAAAGATGGCATAAAAAATGAAATGCTCACGTTGATGGAGAAGGTTAAAATAACAACTAAGCTGCCGAGATTACTGCAAATAATGAATTGTCCGTAAAGCAACATTGCTGCGGGGTCATGCGGTCATATGGAGTCGGGTTACAGTGTAGGGTTGTCACTTTTGAGTTTCTGGTTTATTCTTATATTTTGTAAAATTTTGAAAGTTTATATATATATTTATTACATTTTTTAATTGAAACATTAGGTAATAAAATTATATATATTGATGTATTTGAAATAACACTATTTTTTACGGATTAAAACTCGCCTATAATTTGGTTACATTTTAATTTTAACCCGACGTTTCGCATTCTTTGCAGCAATCGTGTTCACGGGTAGACGAGATGTAAGTGCATATTGATGTATTTAAAGCAATCCCTAAATATTTAGATTTTAAGTTCATTAATAAAGTTTTGTACAATCATTTGAATAAAAATATAAAAAAAAACAATTCATTATTTTTTTTATATTAAAATTATCAAAAAAATATTGTTATTATACTTTGGTAGGCAACCCTATTCTTCCCTATAAAGGGACGCTCAGTTGTATAGCGCACGGTCTAGTTGAACTAACGGTTACTTTATATAGAGGCATTCATGCTCATCTGCAGTAATCCTGCACTACATATTAAAACGTGGGGTAAATTTCTGCCGAATCTTTTGCACTATAATAGTTGGAAATATTGAAATGAAAAGTAATGAAAACCAGGCTATCAAAAAAAGTCCAATACCTTTTACTTACGTAATATCTACTTTTAAAATTTATTGAATATTCAAAAAGTCTTAACATATAGGAAAATCTTAATTAGTGCTATGCCGCATTGAGCTTAAGTCTCCATGAAACCTAGTGAGTATTATGAACTTTCATATTTCTTTATATGAATTCACAATGCCTGTCTACTTTTAATGAAATAATTAAACATTTAACCGACGCGTCCCATTAAGATGACCTCATTCCTTTCATATGTGAAACTCAATATTAGAATAGCAGTCACCTTCTATCTTAATTGCTTATCTTGTATTTTTATTTAAAAAAAACCTTAATTTTGTTAGTAAATAAAATTAGAGACAATTTATACTACTTGCCTCTTTTCATTATTTATACATTCTATAAAATAAATATATTTTTACAAAAAAACATCAAATATGTCTCTAAAAATTAACGTTAAAAAATACCATAATAATGAAAACACACAATTTCGAACAACTAACCTTCAAGAATTTATCCCATTTAATAAGTATCTCGAATAGTTAACATACTAACACCAAGTAAGATAGTTGAGTACTATACTATTACTAAAATTTGTTTTCATTGTTCCTAGTATCAGTTTACAGGAAAATCTACAAATATTTTTATTTATAATATTTTTGTATTGCTTGTATACAATTATTACTTTTTAATACCTTTACGTTTTGAGGTGTCCTGAGAAATTCTAGATACCTCTTAAAAACGTGGGCGTGTATACGTGTGCGTGTGCGTGTGTGTGTAAGCATTAATTATTCAAAACATATAATAAAATTAAATATTTTATAGACTATTATTTAAAAAAAAATTATTTCGGGAAATTTAAAACATTTTAAATAAGAATAAGTACTGGCTTATCAAGATTTTTCACATAAAGTATAATACTTAGTCGATAAAGAGGTGAATTTGAATAAAGACATCGAATATTATAGATTACGTTCGAATAATCAACCTGAAAGAAATCACCGCCATTACATTATTTGTTGTCCCTATCACAAAGCCCAATGTAATCCAATAAATCACGATAGCCATTACCTAATTTCTTGTGTCTAGAAAATCAACCGGTGAAATGGTTTTCAATTTCTGATATCAAGTAACTGCTTGCTAATCTTAATTATAGTCTAATCATTTTAAATGAATTGGAAGACGCTATGAAGGGATTTTATGTGATTGGAAATCCGTATTGCTACATATAGGGTTTAATTAAATGAGTGTAGATTAGTTCCTAAATGGTAACATCAAAGATAATAAGAGAATCCTATTGATCTCGCTTTTATTATCTGTCTTCTTATCTACCTCTGTGCATATATAGAATTACAACATGAGTATAATATTCGTATTTCATCTCATTTCATTACCATATCTTACTTATAAAATGATGTGCAAAGTTACAGTTTTTTGTTTTTCATTTTGAAAGTTGTAGGTTTATTTTTAAAAAATAATAGGTCTGTCATGACATTTATCCGAATTTATCACTATCATTCAATCACTACTGCTACTTACTGACTTATATATTCATTAATATATCATATTAAAACTCTTTAAATGAATTTTACACAATGAAAAATTTAAATGAAAAAGTGTGAAATTCCATAATTCTTTTCAGTTTTTTAAATGGATTTTTAATTAAAAACGGCTTTAATAAATTGAAATACTTTATAATCTTATGATAATCGGGATTATAAATATACGCATCAAGAACGTAAGAATACAAAGATTTATGAATTTGTTTTTCAAACGTCTATAATGACAATGTATTTACATTTTACTACAAAATTGTCATCATAAGTCTTTAAATAAGCTTATTCTTAATTAACTTACAATACACTATTAAAGTTTAACTGAAATAATCCTGGACTAAGCCTGTTAACGCTACTTTTACCAAGCAGTGTGCAAAGTGCGAAATATGGAATTATGTTACATTCTTTTGGCATAATATAAGTTTGGAATCTTTATGTAAAATTAAATAGTCACAAGGTAATACATACATAAAATATGTTATTTAATAAAAAATTGCTACGTTTGCAGTAAATATTCAGAACACTCTAGAACAATAATTATTTTTTTTATGTATTTTTGTCCTTCAAGCGCAGTTTATTTACATTTGATAAAGTTATAGGGTTTTTTTAAAATAAATATACAGGTTATGCTTTTTTTATAAGGAAAAACAAACTTATTTGGACTACAATAATATTAAAATAAAATCACTTTTTACTTCACACTTGTAATGTGACAGCACAATTGTCAAGGAATAGCTGAAGGATAACAATTTACATATAGAATATGCAAATTTACTGAAGCATCGCCTAACAGTTAGCTACTTAATGAAGATGAATGAATTCTATATACAAGTTGATTAAGTTGCAATGGATTGACTGGTTTCCTCCCTTGTTTCCGAAACCTAGATGAAACCGAGGGCACCTTCCTCTGCACTGGGTATGCCCAAGATCTTAAAACGGTATGTTGAAAGCACCTTCACATTACTACCTTATAATTAAACATAAAATATAAATTTTAGAACATTTTTTAATGCAATACTTTTTTTTTATATTCTCATCATTAAGACAAGAAACTTGAACACATTGTTCATAGGAAACCCACATACAGGTATCTTAATTAATTATTCTCGATTACGCAGTCTCATTAGTCAACAACTCTAATTAACAAACAACGAAATTATGGTTAGTTTTATTGTACTATCATTATTTACAAATTTAACAGTTGCTTATTAAATTTAGAAACGGATTAACAATTGAAACAATTAATCATATCTCAAAAATTTTTATATCAGAAACCTTATTGCATAATTTTATACTTTTTTACGCATATTACATTTATATCTTAACTTCTGAATAATAAAATCTCCCCTCGAAGAATAACTGTAATAAAAATTTATTGCAATTGTATCGTAAAGTGTTTTTTATCTAATTTTAAGTATAAGAACTTGATCATTTTACTGCTGGTTTCGTACACTTTCAGTTCTTTTAATTGGGCTGTGCATGATATAAAAATATAAAGGGAATTTATTAAATTTTAAACTCTAACTCAATGTCATAACCCGATTTTGTCGGATGTTATTAACTCTTTCTTTTATTTATATAAATTATTACAGTTAAGTATTACAGGATGATTACGATGGCATTATTAATAAATAAATTGGTAACACAAACTCAACATATTCTTTAGTTGCTATATCATAAAATAACTGCAGCGTGACACCAATAACGGGTATAAGAGCTGAAAGCTACGATGTCCAATAACTTACATTGTCGGTGTAAGCGCAGAGGAGCGGTCAATTGCTGCATGTAGAAACTGCAATTGCGAAATTTAGAGTTTGGTGCAAGTTTATTTTAACAAAACTATAATGGTTTTATATAAGTAACCTTTGAATAACCTTTTTATGCTATTTTGTATGATTTTTTTATTAATTAAAACAGCAGTGGTATAACACAAAACTATATTTCAAAAATTTTTTAAGAATTAAAACAAAATGAACATCAATCATCATAAGTCACTATTTTCAATATTTATACATTACGTGATTAAAAGAAGTACTGAAATAGCTAAGACATTCTTATTTACCACCCCTATTTTATAAAATAGACTCAACTTCGGAACACCAGGGCGTTTGCATCGTAAAGCGAGCTCTTTATAGCTCACAGAGTTTCGGCAATCCCATCTCCTTTGATGTCGACTTCGTGGCCTCTGAACATGGACACATACTCCTTGAATTTCAAAACTAATTAACGTCATACTGACGGCTTGGAGGACGCTTAAAATTATCTACTTTAGTACAAAACACTTTTTCAATTCTTTATTACCGCTTACTTATATATAATATTATTAATAATCTATTATAACAAATAAATAATTATATTGTTCCCGAAGAATTTGGCTACCGTCATAATATTTCATTGTATTAAAAATGATGCTATATAGAAAAGACCTTTGTAGTATATATTCGTTTTCGACATTTATTCAGTATCTATCTCACTTTTCGAATATCAGATTACGTCATACGCGACACCAGAAATTCGTTGAATCTGTTATCTGTAACTCTTCGTTGCAGAATTGGAGCTGAAGCTAATTGAAAGTCAAACAGAATGAGTCAGGATTTTGTTAACTTTGATTAAGTAAATTTCGTTGAGATCTTAACATAACATAGTATGTTTAATGATGTTGTAGGTGCCGACATATTTAAAAAAAGTGTGTATCCAATTCTCAAACCACAGAAAAAACTTTAGTAACAGTAGATTAATACAGAAAAAAATAAATATAAAAAAAAAGAGTATTAAAATGATCGTGAGGCTTATTATTTTTATATTTTGAAATAATTATTAGGTACATTAGTTATTACAAATGATATATTTTATGTCACATATAATTCATTTTTCATGTTCCTTTCAATTGTTGTTATTAAAAGGTTAATTAATAATAAATTAAAACACAAAATAAAAAGAACTACACTCAAATATTGTTAAGACTTCTAGATGCTCGATGATATTAAAAATAAATCGAAAGTGGTCGAGATAAGAAGGAAGATTTTGCTTGATAGGTATTGCATCAACGTATTCAACTAAAGTTAAAATTAAATTAAAATTAAATTTTCATTTGAGTTTGAGATAGGTGCCAAACTTCAAAACCTTATCAAACAATTAATAAAAAAGTCTTTTTGTTTGTTATGCGACGTGGAAAGAAACAATATTTGACGAGAAATGCCAGATTTTTAGTTAGAAAATTCTTGGATTCTTCATGATACAACGGCGTTTGCTCAAGGTCATCATTGTAAACTAATTTTTAACCAAAATCTCAACAATTATCATCGAAAAACCACCTTATTCACCAGATATGACTCCAGTCTACTTCTTTTTTTTTTACCAACCTTAAATTACCATTTCGAGTTTAAAAAATGTTTTGAGGATTGGATTGTTCGTTGGCATAAATGTATTGTTTCTAAAAGAGCATACTTTTAAGGTAATAAAATAAATTTCGAAATATAACTAACATTTTGTGTAATATTGATCTATTCCCGATACGTTCTTGATAACTTTTAAAAATACTAGATTGAATTGTGTAAAGTACCCTTAGTATCTATATCATATACACATATAAATAAACAAGAAGAAGAAATTAATTTAGTTAGATCATCAGTTACAGAAAATGCGTAGGTGAGTTCGGGAGTGGCTATGGGTAAAATTCAAACACACCCATGAGCGCCCGCCGGTATTTGGTCTATCCATGTGCAAAATTTTATCCAGTAGCTTAGATAGGCATAGCGGAAAACTAATAAATTTTAACTTTTATAAATGTAGACTAAGCATTATATTGAAGATAAATAAATTATATAACCATATAGGCTTGCAATGATTGAATTGGGATTTAATATTACACTTTAAAATGGGGGCAGGTTGCTTTTACCCGTGAACATCTGCAATATAAGAAGTTGCAGGTGAGTTTTTTATTGCAACTGCTTACACATGATTTGATAATCCAAAAGTGTCCAGCAAAAAACAGAGACTTATTTCATCAAAATAAGTTTTCTAATAATTTAATTTCTTTAAGTGAAATACATCTATATTGTATGTAGATCTACCTAAAATTAGTAGCTATATTAGTTTTGTGATCACGAGAGCATGCTACCGGGACACTCGCTCTCCTTGCCTTTGGTCTTCCAGTAGAACAAATGACTAGATATTAATAAGATTACTGCCACATAGATCGAAACGGTTTTTTTTTTTCAAATTTTATGCAAAATTTATTATGAATATCAATTTGATCAACATTTAAGGTGCCTAGTAAGACGTGATACTTGGTGTTAATTATATTTTGTTATTATTTTTTTCAGTTATAATTAATAATATTTTTTCGGGTTCTTGTTCCCGTATGATCTAACATCAGGAATGGGCACCCTAATAAAAATCTCATATTTAAAAAATAATTTAAAAAATAACATTTTTTTTTATTAATGTTTAGCCATTTTAAGGTTATTTGAATTTTAATTGAATTTTAAAGTTTATAATAAAAATAAAAGTTCCAATAATCATAGAAAACAAAAAATTAATATTCTAAAGCTAACAACATTAATATTTGAAGTTTTACATAAAGATATTGTTTTGTTAATTAAAGTTCAAAGTAATTTTAAAATGAAAACTTCATCACAACGGATCGTAATAATAAACGATTTTATATAAGGCTGAACAGTTACCGTGTGTATAATAGGACTATTCTCATTGAAATCGGAACGTGGACATTGCCATTTCTAATGAAATAATGTGACGTCAGCGCGACCCATTGAGAGACCTACATGCGATGAATGCATACTACGATCTTGCTTTTATCTACGAAAATCAATATTTAGATAGCAGTTATTTCAGGTCAGATTTCTCCGTTGCTCGAAGGTTTGTCAGTTTTTATTATATTTAACGAACTATAATTACATATTTTAATTTAAAATATTCATGTATACTAATTTACTAGAAAATTACAAAGCACATAAATAATATTCATTTCAATTAATTGATAAAAATCTCTAAAAACCGCCGAAGGAAGTTCATTCCACATATTTGTGGTACGTGGAAGAAAGATCCCTGAAAACTTCAAAATAGAAGATCACCACGCACCAGGTGATAGAGATAATAATGCAGACAGTGACGTGCTCTGCGGTAATGAAATTTGGCAGCAGGTATCAGATCTTATAAGATCTATAGCTCTTCGGAACACTCCCCGTTATAAATGCGATAGAAGCTCCGTTGTACGCGTGATTCGGTCCTGCACCTTATAGAGTGCAAGTCTTTGACCAGGTTTGAAATACTATCTCGCTCCATTGTTCACACCCAATTTCATCGAGACCAACTTGCCCTTACTCAAATAAAAATTAAGGAGGCCTGGAATCAACTTATTCTTATCAAAAAACATTTTATAATCAAGGCATTGAAATCGCAGAAGCAGAAGAGACCCACAGGCCCTCAATAGTTATAATTATAATTTGGAGTAGGTAATGCACTAATAAAATAAATAATAGATGGAGAGTCGAGTCGAGTGCACTTCGAGATCCAAGTATCTCAGCACTGATGTGCACTACAAATTACCAACAAATCTGTTTTTCAAATTTATATATAAAATAAATATATAAATTACAAAAACAGATATTTATATAACTTTCTATGAACTTACGTTAGTTTTTATGCCTTCTGTAGTCTTTACATAAAAAAGTTTTCAAAATTTTAAAGCAATAACAAAACTCAAACGTCAGTAATGTCGAATTTTATGTTATTTCAAGAATCAAGACGCAAAATGTCATATGTCATCATCAATGTGTACATAGTAAATTGTTTCCAAAATAAACTTGTGTATTTATAATTTTATACTTTTTAAATAATTTATTTAATATTATAGTGCTTATTGAATGTAACATTCGATAGAATAATCTAGAAAAACTGTTTTTTTTATTTTATTGCACCTTTAATTTGGGTTACTTCCGTGCTTGTGAACAAAGAAACAAATTAGTTGTTTTAATTAATACTCCCTTATCGTTTGTAAAATGGATTACGTTACTACTTTAAAGATTCTTGTGATTGGAGAGAGTGGTGTTGGAAAATCGAGGTAAATATATTGTTTAATTATCATGAGTCATACTAGGAAAAAGGTATTCAAATTGTTCATCTTAAAGAAAATAAAATAGAAATTATTATTACAATTAAATTATTTAAGATGCTAATAAAATCATTAAGAAAATTTTCACTTTGAAATTTAACAGTATTCAATATCAAGTAATTATATTTTTACAAATCATTCTGGCGACCCAAGTATATTCATAAACCTCAGGTGTATATATGTAAAGCAACTGTTAACAAAAACGTAAAATATACTAAATTTTTGGTTTAAAAACTATTGTCTTTTGAGAACTGATTGACCTCACATATTTTAGCATTATCCTGGCTTTTACAACAGGAGACTATCATTCATCTTTTCCTTCCACAATTGGAGTAGATTACAAATGCAAAGTTATGGAGGTGAATGGCTTAAAAGTGAAATTGGGTATTTGGGATACTGCTGGTCAAGAGAGATATAGAACTCTAACTAACAGCTTTTACAGGTAATGTAAAAACATTTTTATTTTAGTATATTTTTATATGGGTTTTCTCTTCAGAGATTAGCTTCTTTAATAGGCCCTCCTGATACTTCCATGTGATAAAGACCAGTCGTCACTGATATTGATTTAAAGTGGAAAAGATATAAATATATAAATAAATAAAAATAAGGGTTACCTTTTAATTATTCATATTAATAATTGTATTCTTACTTTCACCCCTCCCTTTTCTACTATTTTTTTTTTTATTTTCAAAGCTTTTTGACAATTATGTCTCATTTTGACTTTAGTCAGTCATTTATATTTACCGTTTAGACTGTTTAGATATAAATGTAAACATTTTCTGACAAATATTAAAATTTTGTAGAGATGCCCATGGAGCAATATTAGTATATGATGTCTCAGAACCTAAGACTTTACAGAAGTTAAATGAATGGGTAGAAGAGTTACAAGTGTATTCCACTAAAAATAATATAGTTTGTTTGGTCGTTGGCAATAAAATTGACAAGGTATGTGTATTATATAGCTTTAATTAATGATGTTCTTGCACAAAAGAAAGAGTTTTATATAAAAACATTTAAACTGATTGTAACAATAACAGAATTATAGTGTGTTGTGTTTATTAGGAATTTTAAACAAAATATGATAAAATAATGCAATGTTTTTCAATTGATAGTTGATAGTATTATGACATATTTGAGTTCTACTAGTTATCAACTTTTTTTTCTATGTTTTTGTAAAATTAAGAAAACATTATTAATACAATACCTCTAGAAGTATTGTATATCTAGATATACTCTTAAATGTTTTGTAATACAGAAGTTTTTTTTATATGGGTATCATTTATTTTGAATTATCTCTAAATAATAATAAGTCTACTGATATTTAATGGTGAATAAATTCTTTAATTTATTAGCCTCGGGCTATCTCTAGAGAAGCGGGACAGGCTTTTGCACAAAAACACCGAATGCTATTCATTGAGAGTAGTGCAAAGACTCAAGAAGGTATCAATCTGGCATTTGAAGAATTGGTACAAAAGGTGAGAAACTTTTTTACTATTGACCAAAATTTTTTAAATCTTTTCTTTATAATAATACCATTTATTTTGCAAACTATTTATTTTGCAAAATAAATGGTATTAATCTCTGACAAACTTGTTTTTCAGTTAAAAGCCCTAGAAATTTACGCCAGTTTGTCTGTTATTTTCTATAGATAATAGAAACCCCCGGTCTCTGGGAGTCAAGTGGAACACCTTCAAACATCCGCATATCAAATGGAGATCAGACACAACAAGAAGAATCATCTTGCTATGACTATTCTTGTTCTATTTAATAAAAATTGTTTATAGGTTGGAAGCATCTGTTTGTTATCCTTGTTTGTCTATAAATATATTATTTATTTAATTTAACTTTATAATTTTTTTATATACAATATCCACATTCTGTACACAAATATAGATATAGACAAGTCTTGTTTTAAAACATTATTTATACAATGTTAGTGTTCAAAATATACATGATTTTCATTGACACAACAGATATTAATATATTATGAAATTTTGAGGCAAGAATTACCATTTTCTATGCTCCAGCTGTGTACTGATAATAGTATTTTTTATAGCTATTACAAAAGCGCTTGTACGAAATGCTACAATTTGATGTTAACTGTTGTATTAAATTAGGTTCTGAATATAAGAATGTGAAATAAATTTCATGAATTCAATACAACTCAAGTGTTTGGATGTCTAAATTAATTAAGTACATCCAACAAAAACGCATCACAAATAATGTGATTTCGGATTATATCAATGTACGCAAAGCAACCCGAAAATGAGAAAGTTTCTTTCTTTATAAATAAGTAAGGAGCGGCCCTTATTTATGAACTTTCATACATGTAAGATGGTTCTTCTTACTTCTTACCTCAATACCTATCTCGTTTAGTATAGAGAGAAATATATATATTTAAGTACAATGTTAATTCAATAAAAATAAACAGATACCGCCAACCCTTGTTCGATGTGATAATTTATAAATTTTGCTTGTACATATTAAACATTAAAATATAGTACATAACCGCTACTCACACTCAATATACTTAATACGATTTGTAAACTGCAATTTTATTTTTTGTGCTTTCATAATTACTTGTAAATAAATTTATTATATTCATTGTGTTTCGTCGTTTTATATATCGATGTTTTTAGCATACTGTGGGATTTTATAGGACCAAAAATTGCAAATAAAGTACTAAAGATGGTAAATTTAGTTTTATTTTTCTTAAATAATAAATGTTGTCTTATACGAAAAACTAAACTGTGGAATATTGAAAAACTTCAAAAAATTTATCAAGTGATTTTAAGAATAAGTGTGTGGGACCTAGGAAGATACGTTCTATGGGGTGCCACAATGATAAAAATACCATACATACATTGTAGATATCAAAAAGTGTTGAAGAGCAACCCTAGTTGGATTTGGCTCCATCCTTCTCACCCTTATTGCCTTATTGTTGTCCGTCTATCTGTCTGAATATTACAATAATATCAAGGGAATCATAAAAGTTGGCAAGTAATATGGGTTAATAGTACAAGCTTTAGAAAGAATTTGGAAATACATTTGTGTTTAAAACACAAAATTTAAAATTTGAAGTTAGTAAGTCAAGTGAAGTTTCATATAAAAGGGATGAATATGCATATTTTAAGACATATTTTTTTCATAACAGATAAATTCTTATCATGCCTTCACCTTCGTGATGTGTTCCTAAAAAGTACCCTACGTCAAAATAATTTTAGAATTATTATTCTAAATTATTAAGTGCAAAAGACAGACCTTATGAACATTAAATATTAAAAGCGATAAACATATTACTTTTGATAAGAATGTGATAATAGTATATTTATGGCTCTATAGTTTCTGCTATTTCACATTAAGTTTAGATATATGCTATTGCGTATACATTCAATTTAGATATATACTTTTATTTGGAACTATTTAAAACACAATCTTACGATACATTATCTTCGTGTATCTTTAATGGTTTAGGCAGCGCACCTCTTGTATATTTTCCGATTTACTTGATACCTATCATTATATTATATTCATATTAAATGAAATCTTTATCCACTGTAGCCTATGTATTATTTTGATGTATAAGCACTGTGAAGTTTGATCTAAATCCGTTCAGCAGTTGTTTTGCGCTAAATCTGTTCGGACTTATTGCCTGGCCTAGGAATTGTTATAAAAAAAAATATATAATTTGAAATGTATTACGATAAACCATACTGACTGACTTATACAAAAATATTTCAATACCTATAATGAACAGAATGTTTCAGTCTATACGTTTTAATGAAAGTTCAAGACGATGATGAGTTTAAGATGATGGCATTTTTTTAATTGCATATTAAGTAATATTGAGCATTCACATCTTTAGAATTGAATGTAGTCCCAAATATGAAATTTTCCTTAATAATTAATTCAATCCAAATCACTCCCCTAGAGTCATTTTCCAATAGGTAAGACCTTAGTTAATTAACGTTATTATATAACAAATGCCCGAATCTCGGCGTATATTAGGGCTATCCTAAATCAAACTAACTGCCATAATTTGGCCGTGTTCACTTAACATCTCTTACCCGGACTAATTCCAGCGTCGGTCATTTATCACGAGGACTGGACAAATGCCCTTCAAGGAGGTCTGCCCTCAATGGCCCTACGAAGGACTCCCCGCTAATGAGATACCATCACTCAAGAAGCTGGGATAAGCGTTGACAAATAAAAGCAGAGCTCTGATTTACGGCTGTTTAGTTTGAACCATATATAATCCGTACGTAAACAGCCCTGACGTTTACTGAGTCTTGGCGGGAAAGATTGTTTTTTGTGTATTATTTAGTGGGAATATGTGTTTTGGATGGCTGGTTTTGCTTTCAGCGAGGTAGTGATATATATACCTATACATATGGGGTGTATTTGTACTCTATCTGAAAATTTTATGTAATAGGTTAAAAATATAACAAAACACAAACAAACGAAACTGTAGTTAGTTAAAAAATTAAACTTTATGTATATAAATGTACACAACACTAATATTTAATACCATGTGAGGGTAATACTTACTCGTTCGCATTTTTTATATACCTATAGGCGCAAATCAATATTGATTTAGACCTATAGGTAGTGCATATGTACTTAATGACTATATTGGTGTGAAAATAATTAAAATATTTAAGATTAATATTTAATTGATTATTTGTAATCACAAAAATTGTTATCGTTACATTGAAATCTAATAATTTATGATACTTCCACTGTATTGACTGTTTCATCCGGTTTACAAATATTTAAATAATTTTTAATAATTCTTTTATATTTTAATAAATAACACTTTAACTTAATGCCATCTTCGTAACGGTGAGTATTAACGCGATCCCGTGACGTCCCACTAAGACGATGAGGGCAACTGTTGGTTTTTTAGTAAGTAGCCTTAAAAATGGTAGCGTCCTCTAAAAAAAAAAGTGGTGCCATCTTAGTGGCATCTAATATAATTAAACATGACTTTTCAATATAAATATTGTGTCACGATTTATAATAATTATATTTTGTATAAAATAAATGGTTAATAATCATTAATTCCTTATAATATGTAAATGTAAAACCATGTATTTCTAATAAAATATAAAATTAAAAACGTCCTATTTTCTTAAGTTCGAGTTGTTTGTTAAAAATCAAAGTGATAGGAATAAGAGTGTTTGTAGAAGTCACTTGGAAACAATTAATAGTCAATTAAGTTTGGTGGCAACGAAGGATGCAAAAAAAAACAATTTATTCTTTAAATTATATTTAAAACTAAGTAACAACTAATTATTACTAAAGAGGAGTGCTTGTAACTCAGCCATTGACCCAGGACTGAATGTAGTCTTCTCTTCGATTCCCATCGATGGTGAGAACGCAAGGCGTGCGGTATCGTCTTCAGGCGAGCGGTTTCGTCTTCAGCTTACACCGAAGCTTGGCGTCAGCATTTAGTCGTTTGAAAATAAGTAATTCTTGCTATAAAGATTACCCTTGGCTATGCTTACGTAACAAGTTTAATCTTTCTTTGTTTTATTAATGGTATCTCTTATTTATTTGTATTAGAAATAAATACACAGGGATAATATAAATATCGATGTTAATTAATGTTAATCTTTAAGTCACAAAAACTATGGTAATTCTAGATTTTTTCACACTAAAGACAAGAATCAGCTTTCTTCGTAAGCTTAGACTAGTGGCTAGTCTAACATTTAAGTTTTTATGCTATAGTTTGTGTTTAAATAAATTTTAGAAATATATTACTCAAGTAGAGCATTTCGATTTGTCTGGAACATTACGAGATTTACCTTACTTGTAGAATGAATTTTAACAGATTTTATATACCTACTTATAACACATCAGTAGCGATTTTATCGGTTGTGTCCGTATAGTTTTCATGTTTAATTATTTAATATTAACGTGGTGTTGCGTTGATGATATTTTAAATTAGTATGTCCATCACAAGATCATGAGTAAAATATCTGTTTTAGCCTCTTAGGTATAGATTGGGTGTAAATATATAAAAAAAGAATAGTTAATATTATATTGTTTAATTACGAATACAATATATAATAAATATATATATATATATATAATGTAATGGTAATGTTTCTATATAGACTTACTTGTTGTTTGAATGCTGCTGTAAGTGTAAACACTTCTCTCTATGTCTTCTGTGTCGAAGTAAGACAAAATTAAACGTCGTGATACCAACCAAAATCCTCAAAATTACTACCGACAGATACTGAAATACCGCCAACAGTTTCGACAAGTATTTATCTTATCAAAATAGTACGAAACCACACGTGAAACGATATTTGCGAATGGACTGCGAGAATTAATACGTGCTCAAATCGCCCTCGAAATGGGTACACGAAAATCAAGTTATTTAGATACTTCAATATATGCAAGAAACTTACACTCTTTTGCATTATAGCAATAAGAGCCTTTTTAGTATAACACAATTTCGGAGATAACTCTATTCCTGTATGGAGAGATATTTGGAATAATATGGAAACGATGTATGAAACGAGTGAAATTAGACGTTTTGTCATGAAAATTGATTCTTTAAATTGATTATTTGTGCGTAGAATTCAAAATTATACTGGAATATTGTATAAGCTTAATTAATTTTTAATATTCTCAATCACAGCGCTTGAGTTTTATTTACTCCATAAGTTCTAAGTGCAAAACTGAATTTACCTTTAATCGACAAATTTTACCAGTTTCAATGGGGAAAACTAAATGGAGTTACTGCGGTAACTATTCAGAATTGAAAACGACAATATTCAGTTTTGTAAAAAACACGTAATTTATGTAAAAGTTACAATCCTTAAAACTTCTAACTGCACTGTAGCTCAACTCTTGAGATCTAAAAAGAAATTGCACAAACTGCAGATATGTAACAATAAAGAACAGAATTTGCAATGCAAATCCAAGGCAAGATAAGACTGACATTCTATTATATTTAACAGCATATAATGAAAGGGCTGAAGGAAAATTTATATATAACATGAACCGAATTTATTATTACCGGTATTATTACGTATTATGGTAGATATACATAGATTAAAGTTAGTATTTTTTTAAAGCGTTTTCTATAGTTTTGTAGCCTAAAAATACTACATACTTACCCTAATTCATTACTCAGGAACCACCTTAACTGCTGTTATCTAAATTATAAATTGGATATCGTTGAAAAAATAATCTACCAATGCCAGCATTTTGCTGTCGGCTTTTTTTATATACAGTAAAAATACAGACCAATTGGTCTCTTACCGGTGATTTGTATTGTCTTGAAAAGGATAACGATAAGAAATATAAGACATCATATATAGCCTAAAAAGAGCATAGTTAGTACACTTCGACACATAAAAAGAGGACCGACGACTCACTATGTAAACTAATCACATTTATAGGCGAAAAGCTAAATGAAAAGATAATTATCATTGGACATAAAGGCTTTCTTTAATAGTGGAATGAAATTTTGTGTAGGCTAAAGGTCCTCAAAACCAGTTTTGTTCATGTCTGGGCTTTTGTGGACTATATATATAGTCCTGTATTTTATTTACAGACATTGCAAATGACAAAATCATTGCTATGATAAGGAAACAAAAGTATTAAAAAAAAAACATAGGAGGCCATTGGTGTCAATAAATAATTACTTATCTGTTTACCCGTTTTTGACGAAACCCATAAATGAAACCAGGTCTTGTCTAAATACCCTTTAGCAAGGGAGTTAAGATCTCGGGATGTATTTTGAAAAAAGGATAGGGAATCAGAGCTAAAAGCAGATTTGGGGTTGGCATGTCTCTTAACCCGGGATCCTAAAGTGGCTGGAAATCCAGACCAAATTCACATATTAATCCATCTTCTATGTTTGCTGATAATTCGCACCTAGACACTAGCAATGCATCTCCAGCACATTGACTCACAGAGTATTGCGTTGTTTAGATGTGAATAAAGCCACTGGTACTGATGGTATACCAGCCATTCTGCTCAAAACATGAGCAGCTAAGTTGTCTTCTGTATAGACACGTCTGTATCGCCTCTCTTTCAAGACTGGAATAGTACCGAAATCCTGGAATCTTGCCAACGTGAAACAAGTGCCCCAAAAGGTAGACGCGTCGATCCTGCCGATTACAGACCAATTTCAATCACCTCCATACTCTGCAAGATTATGGAGCTTGCGCCTTTTATCATACCTACCTAGAAGGTAAAGATCAACTCAGTGACGGATAGTACAGGTTTCGGCTAGGTAACGGACTAGCTCGTGTCGGTGCTCGTCAGAGCCCTTAACAATAAATGTCGATCTGACAGTACTTTACACCGGGACAGGTACTTGTATTATACAAAGCACAGACCCGGTCGTGTGTGGAGTACTGTGTTCACCTATTTGCTGGTGCCGCAAATACTCGTCTGGCAGTTCTGGACTCAATTGAGAAGCGAGCAAAAAAGCTTATTGGCGACCATGAAATGGTTGACGCCAACCTTCAACCGAACCCGAACCCGAAAATGTAGTACTATTTGTTAGACCGACCTGAGGACCTAGTGAAGGTAGCTTTTTAATGCAAGCAGCATAGAAATGAAATGGCTTAACCTTTCTGTTGTAAGATGCTGTTTAGATAGAAATATTAATAGGTGTTTACTTTTAATTTATATAAATTACACTATTTTCAATACACTTTTATTTTTTTATAATTGCCAACATTTGAAAGATCAAATAACTTACAAAAGTTAATTGCTTCTATTGTAATTAAAACTCTTAATACGACAATGTAACCAATTTTTATTATCATAGTATGATTGTACATGAATTTTTAAATTTAACATTTCAATCTAGTAAAAACTAAGTGAAATTAAATAAAGGAAGGATTAAACTCTTTCATTCCCAACGTGGCGAAAATTTACCATTATATTTAATATCATCCTTACATATATATATATAACTGCCAATGATATATATATATATATATATATATATATATATATATATATATATATATATATATATAACTGCTTATAAGTTTATATCATATTCAGAGGTAATAATATTTAAAGAAATTAATTTAAAGTTTATTTTAATACATAAGTGATATTTATTGACATTATCTTTAATTAGTTAAAAGTCATCCTGGATGTAGGTTGTGGTTATTTAAGTATAAATATCATTTCATCTGACATGTTGAATATCCTTCCCTCTACAAAAGTTCCGACAGGATAAATTTAATTTTACAATTAATAATATAATGAAAGAGCACCGCAATGAAAAGAGCCACTACGTACCAATTGTCATACATACGAAACACTTAAAGAGATTATATAGATGTAGTCTAATATATATATATACTCGTAGTTTAAGAATCGAATTTAGTTTAAGATCCCCTTCATTGAAAATATATGAGAAAGATCTCATCAAGACAAGAGATTAAATAAATTTGATGAGAACCTCCAAATTTAAATTAATCAACCAAAATGTAAACCTTCATTAATTTACTTTGCATAAAAATTCCATAGTCAAAAGTTAGTTGATGCCAGTGACATCAATATAAATGTTAATTCTATTCCGAGTTACAAACAAAATTATGCATAAAACAACATAGGATTTGTTTGTTTCTGTTCTTAAATAAGTATTGTCATTCGTCTGATTAAATTAAGTAAACAAGAAAGAACAACTGCATAATTCCCATACCATCTAAATCACTTAATGTTCGAACAAGAAATCGGCAGACTTATCTTAATTTTACTGTTTTGTAGCGGAAAAGAAGTCACAGTTTTGTCTTTGAGAACACCTATTTATTTTATAACTTTTCAATCTACCGTGACATCTGATAGTACCCTAATTCTTATAATACCACTCATCTTTTTTGTTCTAGTATTCTCAATATCTGGCTACTTAATGTGAACGTGATGAATTCAATGTAAAAGGAGATAGAATGGCTATAAGTTCCTCGATTTCCCGTATTATTTTTGAAGAAAACAAAGAGGTTCGTGTCCTCGTCTAATAATAAAGTTCTGGTATTTGCACCAAAAAATTTTTAAACACAAGATATTAAGAATATATCTAATACCCATTAACGTAATTTGTTTTTTTGTTATTAACTTACAAGTATTATGAAAACGAACGGAATGAAAGTTCGATACCTTACAAGATAAATAATATAAGAAATGGTTAAATACAATTATTATAAGTTATAAATTTTATCATGTAATCAAGATATTGAATAAGAAATTTCTTATGACAACAGTTAAATGTTCAGGAAGCGATTCCATCATGCTCCGAGCTCATGAATAAGGATCTCGAAGGAATTTGAACCTAGTTGGGCAAGTTTTAAGAGTATTTACGTGAATACCGACAGATAGGACAGACACTTACCTCTCGTCTACCCGTGAACACGATTGCTGCAAAGTATTCGAAACGTCGGGCTAAAGTGAAAAATGATGTTTCATTTCAGATAATTACATGTAATAGTTATCACGGAAAGTTTAAATACGAAATAAAAAACTAAAATAGTTAGAAATATGAGCATTGACAAAACTGTAATAAATAACTTAGTTGCTCTTCAAGTGAGACATGCCAAAGAGACATTAAGCTGTATACACAGTCTTTGTTATAAGCAGAGTAATTAATAATTTCCGCAGCTGTAGACGCAACATCGGGTTAAAATTGAAATAATAATTGGCATGGAATGTTTTGTCCTTACATAAGCGCTTTTCATTAATATTCCTCCCGCGGCACTCGCATGTATCAGACTCGAGTTTCAGAAATGTGAACGTTTTTGCGTCAGTTTTAATATTTACTTCATTTTTATTGTAACCAAACCTTGTTTTGAATGTTGGTTTTATTATTGAACGTGAGTAAATTTTAATTCATAAATTTTATTTTATTTTGTTTAGGTAAATATCTCGATTTCTTTCATTAAAAACATGTATTTCACAAATAAATTTATCTAAATTGAGCCTTAGACAATAATAAATACATTTTTATTATGATATATAACATAAAATTAGTAAAAATATGAATTACCTATAAACATCTCTCCGTACCTAGTAGGTATTAACAAAGATAATCTGATATAAAAATAAAAATATAGTATATTGTTAAACCGAAGTTTCAGAAGTAACATGGTTAATTTATGGAGGTTTCAAAGTATCTTGCAAATATGTTGGTGAATTTAGTTTTGATTTGGTGTATATTTATATCATCTAACTACTTTATAGAACTATATCGAGCCCTGTATCTTGATTTAAATACGTTTTCCGTTTAAGAAGCTATATAGCTATATCGTTATACCTCTCAGTAAACATAATGGTTAGGGCTTTTTGGTAAGAACATTGTAATCCATGGAAGTGACGGTCATCTTAGAAAACATGAAGTTAGCCGTTCTGCATTATTTATCTTAAAAACCGGTGTTATTATGTTATTTATAACACTATGAGGTAAACATTAACGAATAACAAAGTCTATAATATTTTTCATAATCGTTCTTCTCATACGTTATATTTGCAAATATCGATACAGTATCATAGGAATTATGACAACGCTAAGACTGTCTAACGCCACTGTACTTTTGTTTCTATGTTCTTAAAAGTAATTAAAAATATATTTCATATAAATTTATGATATCCATTGAATTTTTCGTAACATTGGATATTGTTATAAAATTGAAAAATATACTTTTTATATTTTCGTAGCAAAAGAGCTTTCAAATTTAAAGGCATAACGCACATCGTCAAATAATATTGAAGATTGAGTGGCATCTACCCAAAAGCTACTTTGTATTCAAGCGAAGATCTGTCTGCTTCGCTTTATATTCGAAATGTTTACAATCACAAAATATGATTGGCACTTCTTATATTCATTGACAGACTTTGATAACTCTATTGTCACGATTATTTATGTTGGCTTAGGTATTATTATTAAATTATTTTTTTGTTTCGATATTGTTTAATAATCAACCATACAATTTTCTTTGAATATTGTTTTTATTTTATAGTTATAGGTTGCAGGAAGAGATCTCTTCTGAGAGATAAGCTATCCAATGTACAAGTTGCTTGTTTTAATGTTCTTTGTTAAGATAGATACATGAATAAATAAATGATAAAGCTGTTTTTATAAATAAATATATGAAAAGTTATCAATATCTAGAGAATAACTACTTTAATAAGATAGACATTTTCAAAAAGATTCATCTTTCTTTATTTTGGAAGGAGACCTTTTAAAGTTGTAATTTGACTTAACACGTTTGAAACAATACGATAAAAATAACAATTGATAGGAAATATTTAAGCACTTTTTTCGGGTTTAAAAAATAGCCTAATTGTTATTTGGAACAACTCAAAATATTTTAAGTCGTTTTAATAATTTATCTTGTGATTTAAACGTTATTAGTATCAGCCGTAATCGAGCAAGTTTTTTTTTGGTAAAATTTGACAGGTAAGAATTTTATCAATTCACTTGTTATCACCAATACTTTATGAATAATTCTAATTTCGCATAAAATTAAAAATTAATATTAATTATTATGTCCGTCATGGTTATAATTATGAGTTATAAAGTATGTAGGTAATGATATAGTGGACAATGGCTAAAATTACTTTCCCGAGTTCCATTTAACCGACGAACCAAATTAAATACATAAAACATGACCACAATACACGCCCGATGGCGACATTAAATTTGATGTTAAACATTTAACTATAACCTATCATTCGTTGATAGTGACACAGTATTTTCTCATGATCTTTTTGTGATATTAGACTCCAGTTACGGTAGTTTCTAACTAATCTGTGAATTTAAATGCGATTTTCTTTAGCAGAATCTCTTAAATTTTACCTCAGCTCGTAATAAAAATATATTACCCAAAAACACTCTTGGAAAAAAGACTTTTTCAAGCGAGCCTAGCGTTTTGCTATAAGATTTAGATTTGAAAATTTGAAGAAAGTATATTGCCAAAGTGAAATTCGACTTTAGAGCAATAACTCAAGTCACAATTTGGTATACTAGTGATATTCAATGTAACACTTTTCTGCAATCTCAGATCAGGGCCAAATCCAATGGTTAAACGGAGAAAAATGTGGATTTTATAGCGGAGGTTAAAAGCCGAGGCGAATCTTAGATTTTTTTCCAGAGGAAACTTACTTTTGCTTTTTACTGGTACCAAACAAGGTTGTCCCGGTATAGAGTTTATAATATAACAAATATTTAACAAAGTTCATAAAGAAAATTTATAATTGTATGCCTTCCTTCTGAAAAACTTAAATTACAATATTCTAAACTAAAAAAGTTATTACAATATCAGAGAAACAGTCTAATTGCCTACCGCTACTGCTACTGTTATTTATTTTTTTGCCACGCCATCCCGTTAATAGGCCAAAGTCTGCACTTACTTCATTAAAATAAATTAATCAAATACATTATCTGTGGACATAATTTAGTCGAAAACCATATAGATTCTTGAAACCAAGTCGCTATAATATAGAGATAAAGTTAATGTAAACCTAAATAAAACAAACAAACAAAAAATAAGAGAAACCTAATACGCCTATAATATTTGCAAATTACAAAATGGAAAAAAAAAGTATTTTAATTACATACCTGTAGACTTATGTTTTATTTTTTATTCCTTTTCTCACTTCTTTTTAAGGCCCTATAATGAGAAAAGTTTAAATGCTCGAAAGCGACGCTATGAAACTTTATGCTCTACTTCGTTACAGACAGATTTATATTAAAAGTAAACATTTTTTTTTATTAAATTTATTGGAATTATAAAAGAAAAAAAAACAAACCAGTATGTACGAATACATCGGCGAGTTTTTTATTTTGGTTTTAAATCTGATTTAAATATATTCCTTTCGAAGTAACCCGACATTCTGTTTTATAACATTTTTCGTGTGCTTGCATTTTAATATAATGAACTAAAAGTCAAATTTCGTTTATTTGAAAAAAAAAATTTTTTTTCGCCAAAGATTAGAGGTTCGTAAAAATATTTGTAGACGTGAATTAAAATAAATAAGTAAGATTTTATATGAAAGAAATTAATGTGCATAATTAAGACGAATACCCTCATCCTTATCTCCGAAGTTTGTTAGGCGAAAAATCGGAAATAATTACATCTAATAGACATATATAAACATTTTTAACTATAAATTATGGAATATTTCTAAGAACTGACAGGAAAATCTATAGTTTTAAATAACTTTCTAAAATATTTTACAAACAAACTAGGTTACATAGTTTGTAATTAATATAGTAGTTGCCCGTTTAAAACAATATTCATGTCCTTGATTTCCAAGGAAATAAATTACTGGCATAAAAAGTACCTTTACTTTTATCCAAGGTATCTAACATCATCAAAATCGGATAAACCGTTGGAGCCTGAAACAGTTACCAACTTCCATATAAATAAATCTATACAAACTTTCACGTTTGCAAGATATAGGTTTTTTACGGTGAATTTCAGCAAAAGTTCGAGTGCAGAACTAGTTGTCACTGTACGTAAATTTGAAGGGAACCTCGGTGGGCAACTCGGACTTACATTTATTCAATTTTGTTGTATTATTATTATTTAGTATTAATAAACAACATATTATTCCCCGTTCTTCTTACTTATATTACGTCACTGACATATCAGAATTATCTAAATTACTCTTTGAAAATTATTATTACTTTTAGTTTTTTAGTTTAATTTAGGTAACCGAAAAATGTTCATGTTCACACCAAATAACAAAAAAAAATATACTGGCGAACAAGTATATAAATCTTATTATAAATTTAAAAATGTTATGTTATTATCAGAAGCAGATTACAGGTGGCATGTTACAGAACGTATTACAGCGATTACATCAGAGTCGTGCTCGAATAACTTAATTACTGATAAACTACCAAATCACTAATTTCCTCGTCGGTATTATAATTAGTTATTCAAGACCTAATTATAATATATAGGATGTTATTTGCTGTTTAAATAGCAACCAGTCTCTGGGGATCATTTTAACTCGTCGAGTCGTACAGATGTAATCTACATCCATTATGTGACTCCCAGTTAAGACTAGCATTTCAAAAGCATCGAGTAAATATGCATGCTACTGATACAACCTATCCAATACCTTTGACCTCAAAGCACTTATATGTAGGTAGTATCTTTTTTTAACTGAGAAAGAAAAAGTAAATATGATGAGAAAACAAAAAGTCTTAGAAACCACATATACTTTTCTCATATTATTAAAAATTTATTCATATTATTCGTAATTAAAATATAAATAAGCTTAACATAACCTGGTAAAATTAAAAATGAAATCTGTTATAAAATTGTGTGAAATATCAAAAAGCAGCAGTCCTTTTCCTTGGCATTGACCTTTTGGTGCTTAAATGTTGCAGTAGCCAGGTTGCACCAACGAAAAGTTTATCGTCGACAATTCAAGTCTTGCTTACTTCTGTGCAATGTTTCGAGTGAATATTTTTGAGGCTTTGTCCACTCATCCCAAATTATGAATGACCTTTTCACAATACTGCAGCTGCAGCGATGGCTTACCATAATAATAAGGGGTAAATTTCAAATTAAAATATATAAATCGTCGATCTACACTAACGATTTATTATACGTATCTGGCGTGTGATCTATGTTTTAATTTTTTTTTCTTTTCAAAAAGTTGATGCTTGCAATAGATCAAATGTTGTCAAAATATTTCCAAACAGTTGACGAATGTTAATTAGCGTTGATGTCGACATAGAATCTGCAAGCGTTCAATACAAATGGTTATGGTTGTCAACATTCTTCTTGGTATATGTTGAATTATTCTCCATACAGTGATCACGAGAATTAAAATTACTTTGTTCCAAGAACATGCAGCGATTACAAACGTAAATAGAAGCATTCATTTTAATTCGTACCTATAATAGTCATAGTAAGTCGTACCTATGTCCTACCTCTGAATTTTACTGTAATGGAATGATGTGGTTTTCCTTGTTTCCGCCACTCTCACTTTTTACCTGATTTGTTCCATATAAAATAGCGTAGAACATCAGTGTATATAAATATCTTTGCGAATTGACCGAACTATTTTCGGAGCCTCTAGCACTCTTTGGAAAACCATTTCTTCATTGAATTATACACGTCGACCGTTTTCAAGATGTGTTATTAGACGTTTGACTTAAGGATCTCTTTCGTGTTCTGCTAATATATCTACCCAGTTTGTAACGTAATTTGTCGTCATTTTTATTCAAGTTTTGTACTTCATGAACTTTGAAAAAAGTCATAGTTTTGAAAGTAGTGGTGACTACCCACTGATTGTTATTTCTACTTGATTTGTACAATTTTACGTTCGCATTATAAATGTATGGATACCATACTCAGCATGTCCGCGACGATATATTAAATAACGGTAAAAATGTTATTCATATGCGGCTTTGTGAAACACTTCTTACATTTTCCATTCATTATGACATTATGTTAAAAGAAAAGCACGGTCCGTGGTTCATATGTTTGGCAATAATATAAAACAATTCTTGATCAATTCATGGGTCTGGAATTTCGGTTTAAATTATTTTATAAATTTCTTCAGGACAAATTTTATCTTGAAGTCAAATTAATATGTGGGCATGGAGCAATGCTCGCTTTTGCCACTCAATCGAAAGAGTCAACACCACTTGTATTGAAGTTTGTAAGTTTGTATCTTTTTCCAATTAGGATTACATGTCAATGTAATAAACAAATGTGTAAGTGGTTGCATCTTGTATCTATTACGTGTTCCGTGGTCTGCCGATGTAGCTTGAAGTTTAAATAAAACCATTACCGATATAATTGGCGTCCAAATTTCCATCGATGTTTTCTATAACCGCATCTCATAAGTAAATGTATTTTTTTTATCATACTTTAGCCTAATTGTGAATCGTAAGCGTTCGATATCGAAGGATATAATTGTATTGATTATTTCTAATCATCAATAGGTGTGCGTAGTAGTTCAATAAACTAACTTTATTATCAAAATTCATTATCAACAAAGTTTAGGTACTTCCTATCGGCTTGGTGTAGAACTAGGAAAAGTGAGTTACCGTGAGGGTCTTCTGTTGCGCTGCATCCGCAGCCTCATTCGCTCAATAACAATATTAAATAATTTTAAATGTACACTGGTCCAAATTGATTTTAAATGTACGTAGGTCCAAATTACATATTGTAAAAGGCAAAAAGTTTCTTGAAGAGCCGCATATTGATAATACTATAAAGTCATATTTGATTTTTTCCAGGATTGTATTAAGGACGTAAGTACAGTGGACTATTTATAAATATTAGGTATATCTATCTATTTAGATCTACTAGTACCTTACTTATCTGTAGTAGGTATATGATTTTTACATAAACTTGAGCATTTCGTCAATGCGATTATAATAATTTAGTAGCATTTTCATTCGACTAATTTTTTTGTATTACTTTTAGGAACTTTTATTTTAGGAAACCTAAGAGTAGTAGTGTAATAATAGCTTTCCTCATTAATCAAAAAGAATTATATCAAACCATATCATTCGATTCATAGATTAGCGCGTTTAAAAAACAAAATTTCAAAATTTATAATATCACTATAGATTTAGGTACATTTAACAGTTAATAAAATTAAACTAAACTCAAAATTCGGCCCTAAAAAGGTTTTTTTTTCGTAAAATAAATATGACCTAAAAGCTAGTAAGACGTAGGTCGTCTAGAGTAGGTTTTATTAATCAGAACCAACACCAAATTAATGAGCACTACATATTAATTTACGTCGCACCTAAATTAAATATCCAAGAACATATTTGGGTTAACATATAAATTCCAACACTCATAAGTTGATCCCAACGTAATCAATATTCATTTGAAATCTATTGTAAATTATAAATTAATATTATGAATGCAACAAAGGACGTGTCCGGACCCAAAACTCAGTCGAATGAAAATTGTCCTTATTCCGGATTAAACAAGCAACGCGAATTAAAGGTTAACTGGAACCTTTGTAAATCATTTACACAATAGAAAATAGTTAGAAAATTTTACAAGCTACTTATTTAATTTAGTAAACACACAGAAAACACAGAGAAACGTGTTTTTATTTGTTTTGTGGAGTACATTATAATATTATTCTTTTAATTTGCCTCCTTTGACAGGCTTATAAAGAACAAATGGCGAAATAAGTGTAACTAAAACAACGTTTAATAATTGAATATAGAAATATGTATACATAATTATTTAATTCTTTTTTATATCTAGGTTTTTGTGATTTTTAATATTATTTTTGTTTTTTTTTTCAATTAATACTTTATTAGAAATTTGCAAACCTCAATATATAAACAATACTAGGTCCACGCAAGCGGGGTTAGCCTCGCGACGCAGCGCGCGCGTAACAACAACGTTCTATATGTAAACTATATGGGACACATTTTATCAATTATCTCAAAAACTACATTTACGATTCGGCTAATTTCCAATCCAGACCGAGTTTTGCTAATTATGCGCATATGTGCAAAATTTCGTGCGTGTAGCTCGTAAATTGAAGGAGGAGTAGGGTAACAAAGAGTTGAAAATTTGGATAGTAAAGAACTTTGCTTCGCTCAGCTGAATCATTGTTACCAATCTATTAAAAATAATATTTAATAAATTGGACATTTAGATTTTACAGATTAATATAGATAAGTTTTTATATAACCACACTTCTAAACTGTCATATTTTCTTAAGAATTTTTCAAATCCACAATCATAAACAAAATTCACTAATATTGCTAGCATGTTTCGCAAAGTTAAGGTCCAGATTGAAAGTGTTATCTAATTCGACAATTTATCGTGCGGTTTTATTGATAGGGGATGGGTGCTTGCCGCAGCCCTCCGAACGCAGATAAAGATGATGATCGGCCAAACTAACATAGCATTTGCTATATACCTATATATTTTTGAGCGAAGCGAGCGGAGCGCCCTACTGGAGACTTTAAACAATTATGTCCGAGGTTGGCACAAAATTGGCGCGATCAATCGGCTTGAAATTTTCAGGGCTTATATAACACAATAATACGCGTAACATAGATAAAAAAAATCTAAAATTCCATGCCTTAAAGGAATGATAGATAAAAATAAAAATCTTATTGACTTCAATGAGAAATTTTTTCGAACGAAAATTTTCTTTTACAATGACATGCGCGTGCTGATTTTTTTAAAATTACACCTTTTAGAATTTTTTCAATTTTTTTTTCTCGAAAAATAGTTGAGGACAGAATGCGTCGACGTTTTGTTAATGCACCTCGCTTCGCTCAATGTGCTAACTAACACATACCGAGATTTTGCGAGCGCTGCGAATCAAAATTGAGGTTTGGTTCACGCTCCTAGTTAAGAAAACTTTTATAGATTCTTCTGAAATACGCAATTACACATTATGAGATGTAATTTTCAATAAATTGGAGACGAGGGATCGATCTACTGTGGGTTTTAATAAGAAACTGTATTTCAGTAGATGCTGAAACTTTTTGTTATACATTAATTGCTTTAAGCCTAGCCGTAAATAGTTATTAAATTAAATTCTATGAATATTACATAAATTATATTGCAAATCTTAACTCTTATTCTGATTACGCGTGTACGTGGACTGATCTTTTATTTTATGCCTCTAATTCTTGTTAGTAGGCCGAAATGGTTTTTTATATTAAATTGTGACGTGACTGTTATACTGACGCACACTGATTATATTAGTAATTTATTTACATTTTTAACAGTTATAATAGAACAATTAAAAAAACTGCTTTTGTATAACAGACATATTATAATTTTATTATTGTATAATATAACAAAGGAGCTGTTAATCAATATCTGTTATATTTGCTGATATACCTAATGTTGCTAAAATACAGATTTGAAACTTGTAAAATAATTAATGTCAAAAAAGTAGATATAATATTAAAAACTATTTCTTTGAATTTTTATTATTTGTAAATTTAGTGTATTAGTTTTTATATTCATAAATCATAATTGTTATCATTGGAATATAATATATTGTTATTTTATAAAAAGCTTTCTAATGTGCTATTAGCCTTTTAACGGATTGCTCGTCGTCAAATAATATTGTAGATTGACTGCCATCCCTAAAAGCTACTTTGTATTCAAGCGGAGATCTGTCTGCCTCGCTTTATGTATGAAATGTTTTCTTTTACAAAATATGATTGGCACTTCTTATATTTATTAGCAGACTGAGATGACTACTTAATCGTCTATATCAAGATTGAATGATTTCATCTATTAACATATATGGAAGCTAAATTATTTTATCTATCTCATTATAACTTATCTTTACAAACTGACCATAATTTGTAAGAATGAACGCTAATATAAGTAATAAGTAAAATTATAGAAATTATTTTATATATATTTATACAAAAATTAAGACTTTATAACAAATCCCTTTCAAAATTTACAAGTATAAAATATGGGTTTGCTGTCAGTCTGTGTAAATCCAGTATATCCAGATAATCCATTTGTATATTAAAGATGACTGAGTCGAGATAAACAGCCTCTCTAATATTAATACAGAGCAATCCTGATTGCCTTATATGATGTGGATCTCAATAACAACAATCGTACTTAACATTTTCAGATATGGTTTCAATTCTAATATTGATTGATGGTTCACGATACATTTATGAGAATCATAAACCACATATAGATACGAGCTTATTGTACGAGTTTGTAGTATTATACATTTAATTATAGAACCCCTATACGTTTATTCATGTGTTGCATTTTCATGAGCTTACAAGGTGACGACTCGCAAATGTGCTGTAAATTTTTGATCAAGTCTCGGTTACTGTCAATTCTCATAACATATGCTGAAGTAGAGAATACTATGTATATATACCTATTATTGCACATGTATTTGATGTATCATACAAAATTAGAAAGTTAAATAACGTTTATTTGTTTCTGATATAAGTAATAAACTAATTTTAAATAATAGATTTGACTCTCTTTGCAATATTTTTAAAATAGCGCTTTGTCTCATTTAATTGTATTCATGAAGACTTTCAGAGAATGAACATTACAAAAAACAAAATAAATATTCTGCTCCAGTTATCTTAAGATACATTTCGAGTGTAAATACAACAGTCCCCCAGAAGAAACTGTGGAGTTAGAATGAATTTGCAATAAACGAGGAATGATAAAAAAAGCCATTCATTAGCTACTCTCATTGTTTTCCCAACAAAAGCTAATAATTAATAAACTTGCTCTAAAAACTATGGAATATAATATTTTATTTTAATAAAAATGAGAATGTTTTTTTAGTTTTGTAATATTTACGATGTTATTTATTCTTTACATTATTTGTGCTGTGGAAGTGAAAATGAAATTTGGCAGTTTTATGCCCGTTTTCACCAATAATGAACAATACCTAAATTTTAAAGGAAACGCTAGAGAATGTGTTTCTTAGCAATGATTTCGTTTTCACGTTATTCTATACGATATTTAACTGTTCATGGATCCTCTAAATTAGTGACCCAAATTTCGGCTCCTTAAAAAGTTCCTAGTTAAATAACAGATTTGATAAATAAATAATGAACTTGTTAAAAGCACTTACAGAGGCTATAACTTTTTACATGTATATTTTTAAATATGGTGAATATATTTTAAAAAAAAATAAAAAATTGTTAATCGAGGAATTTCGTAATCTACTACTTCTACTAGCCCTTAACAAAATGTATCTCAGAACCGTCAAAACAAATTTAAGATAGACAACTAAGCCGGTGTCTGCCGCTAAGAATTTTTTACTGCATTACGTACCTTAGACTCTCCGATATCTTAAATAGTATCCCAGGTTACTTTGGTAGAAAGTTTGCGACTTTGGTACTCACTGCATTTCTGGCTAAAAGAAATACAAAAAATAGATTACGACTATATAATTAAACTGAGATTTAACTCGGAATGTTTCAACTGTCCCATAAGTCTGGCAGAAGTTAAGTCCAGTTTAGACAAATCACTATATAATCATATTTATAAACACTGAAATAAGATCATCATATATTATAACAACCTCCTCAACAAGGAAACTCATAATTTCATATTTTGTCAGTAATCAAGTTAAATTATGCGAACACGACTCTGAAATAGTCGCTGTAATCTGTTCTGTAACTTATAATCCACGACAGCGGTTTAGCGACACTTACACTTCTAATCCTAGGTATTTTAAGTTTAATATGTAGTTCTATTGTACCAATATAATATAATATTAACTAAATTATGTCATTTTCTTAACAAAATATTTGTTTCTATTTGAACAAGTTGAATTATATTTTTCCTTGTTAAGGTACTCAACATTATACATGTTTTTAATTAGATACAGCAAGAAAATATAAAATTCATATACATTACTATTGTCTAAAGACAAAAAGTCGCTCTTTGTTACAAAAAATATGTACAATTCGCAATAGCTATAAAAAATAACTAATACGTAAGCATTATAACAGTCTAGCAGTTATTATAATAAATAAAACTTGAGTAGAATTTTCATATTCTATTTAAGTTTTATTCATAATATTCATAATATCTTCAAGTTTTATTTATTATAATATTATTGACTGAAGCCGGGTGCAAAATCATAAACTTGTAAACGCATTAAAAAGTACTACTACAATAAAAAGGCTGACTCAACCCGTGTTTGAGAGGGCTTTATCAAAAGTAATAAAAGGTAATTTCAGTAGAAAAGCCGGCTAGTATTTTGTTCATATATTTTGAAATCAATTTCACAACAGTAGTATTATTAAGGCCGCGGTAGAGTCTGAAATTATAGGTAATTTAAAAAATGAACTAGGGTTCATTTTTAAAAATATTGTATATTAAGTGTGATGTATTCTAAAAGAGCCCTTCGTTAGGGTTTTATTTGGTATAATACATTTTTAATATCGTACATAAACTATGATAAAATCTTATTAAACTTATTAAATCATTTAAGTACTAAGTTAAAATTTGCAAAAAAGCTTATATTATTACATGTTACGCATTTCAATATAAATTAATACTTCTTAGTTTTGTAATTCCTACAGGCACAAAAATACAAAAAATGTTTTTGCGTTACAAGCGAATAAAGAATCTCACAGTGCTCCTAAATTCCAGCATCATTCCTAAACATAAAGCAGAAGTTTAAATTTTTATTACGAAATGAATTTGAGTGCTTCACATTTCTGTTTTTGATTTTTTCTTTTCATTTTCAGAAATAGCGTTATTGTAATTCTCGCAATGTATTTAGTTTGTTTTAAGTCTTTATCCTTTTCACTCCTTAATTCAATTAACGTACATACACTATAACCTATATTAAATTACAAAATTAATTATATTTATATATGAAATGGAATGCTGAATATGACTAATTACATATTAGTTACTGAACGCTGAAAATATTTGTATCTAATTTGCGACTTCGACTAAGTCTGGAATCGAACTGACTAATATTGACTTAAAAAATTAATTATGATTTTGAATAATTATATTTAAAATAGCATGCTGTAAATGATTTATTACATACTAGTCAATTAACGTAGTTATTTTGCATTCTCGACTACGGCATTATGAATATCACAAAAAAAGAAAAACAAAACTTGCATTTTAAGAAAAAACTTTCTTAATAAGAAAAAAAGTTTTTTTTTGTTAGTTCAATACGTATGTTTACAATTTTATATTTATTCTGCTACATAAGAAAGAAAGAACTTTAAGAAATCCTTTATTGTAATATTTAATCAATTGATTAACAAAAAAAATTGGTCATCTTTGTTAAGGTCGTGTCTGATATACGAGTACCGCGGGAGGAATATTAATGAACGATATTTAGATAAGTAAAAATAAAGTTTTCCGTGACAATTATTATTTAAATTTTAATCTGTGATTGCATTTAAAATTACTTAGTAATTAATCTTGACAAAAACGTTGTAAAAAATTTACCAAACAACTTTAATAGACAGAAATAAAATTGATCTACAAGTTTAACATTCGGTGTAAAATTCGTATTAACATTTTATTAAGTTTAGATTGCAGAAGACTTTAAATAAATATGAAGTAAGATATGAAACAAGCTATGTTTATTTATTTATTTAGTTTAAACACATACTTCAAATTTCCATTCCATTATTTAATCATTTAAAATTTTTCAAGCTTTACATTTTATTAGAGGAGAAAAATGGAACAGATTGCATGTGTGTGTTTTACCGTGAACTCAACTTCATATACCAAACCGATCAGTTACCCAAAAAAATATGTATTTCACAAAAAAAAGTTTGTTTCTAATGGAATTGTATATTACTGTCTTGGTTACAAGGCAGTATTTGTTAAAATCATAAGGACACGAAAACATAAAGCTGTTAACATAAGTAAGTATCAAACAAATGATGTTAAAAGCAAATGTCATTCATATGAGCTCAAAGCCGTTGCAGTTACGTATTACAAATACATTAACTATTTTCACCATTTTCTATACTGTATGAAACTCAAAATAGTAATTAACACTTAGTATAAACAATAAAAATAAAAATATATATTATTAGAGAAATACGTAACTTATGATATTATTTTCCTTTAACAATATTTAAAAGAAAAAAATAATTTAAAGTAACTCTATGAATAAAACGTTTAAAAATATATTTTTGCGATGCTTTTATGTATTTTAATCGAGAGTATACCAAAAGCTAATTTACCAGATGAATAGTTATTACAGGATTCGTTATATATTATACAGGTGGCGGCTAGGCGACCACGTTTCACTTCTGAAGCGACGCCATTATACCACGCTTACGAGGAATTGCTAGTTACGACGCAATACACAATAATATAACGCTGATTATATTGATCTGAATTATAATTGTTGTCGTTATTTATGAAATCAAGAATAATTAATAGTAATTTAATATTATAAAACCGTTTAAATTTATTTAATTGGAGTACCCACAATGAGAAATATGAAAACTCCAATATAGGCCTTTTAAACTAATTCCTGCAAATTTCCAGACCAAAATCTTAAAAGACAAATAGCCTGCTCTAAAGTATGTATTATTAATATGTGTTTTCACAGAAAAAAAAGTCATCAATATCTAAAAGATTTTTAAAGAGAATCATATTTAATTTACCTTTACAATTAAAGGCGGTGTATCAGGAATTTAAAACAACCTATAATTAAATTAAATTCGATAATATAATTCTATTCTCGAACTACTTTTTAAAAATTTTTAAATTATCTTTCTCATTTTTTGTATTTCTGACATTATATTGATTCCGACTTATAGCTTATTTTAGACGGTATGTTAAAATGTTAAACATCAAATTTCATACCGCCAGTGGGCACAATTTTGGGGCCATGTATTATATATGTTTACAATTATATTAACTCAAGATATTTATTATGGTTGGCCTGTCAATAGCAATTTTAAGTACAAAATAGTTCAATATTAAATCAACTTCATACTTTATAGTACTTACCGATGGACTCTCATGTTGTTTATAGTTTTTATTATAATTCCTAATAAATTAATCGTCATTCTTAATTTGAAATCTAGAAAAAATTACAAATACTAAAATTACAAATAAAAATTCGGTAAGCAAATACGTATATTTTATAGTACGTATATAGTTAACCGGTTGAAGACGAATTGTACATATTTTTATGAACTTAAGTGAAGTTTTATGATAATTAAACGAAGCTCCTGTTCCAGACCTAACTAGTAAGTATAAAAGCTGGAACATCAAAAATACTACTGGCCTCTCTCGCATGGCAATCCAGTTATGGCATTGTGTATTTGTACATAACGCTGTCACACTGCTCTCTCGACAAATTAGTGATATAATTATTTTTTCCTGTTATTTATATATAAAATTATTTTGTTATTTATGTTCCAAATGTTATAATATTGTACATTATATGATATTCCGTTATATAGTACAAGGCATAACATCACCTGCCCTGGCGTGTTATCTCCCATTCTGGTTCGTTTACTCCTTCCTTTACAAATAAAGGTAAATAGTTGTAACTAATAAAATAACAAATAATTACCATTATAGACAATAAAAGGAATCACAAATAACATATTTAATTTAGTTTTACTAGTTTCGTTTGCATAATAACAATTTACAAACTTTCTTAAACGATTTTTTAGACGGAATACTTAAAAGCTACTTAAATCCGTCATTCAACATATATCATATTTAATAGTATACTGTAAGGCAACCCAAGTCATTTGAAACTACACTTAACTACGAAATCCTCGTTGGTTTGTTCTAACTTACTAGTATCTGTACTTGCTAAATTAGTTTTCCATCTTACACAAAATTGGAAATTTTGATTATACGGTTTTTCATTCGGAATTTAATGTACAAGTTTATTAGCCTACCACTACCATCTTATCGTATGACATAGTCCATCAAAAAATTTTTAATGTGATTAAAGAAAAAGATTAGAAAATTAAAAAATTTATGAAAAAAATAGAAGAAGTAGTTGAAATGGATTCAGAACCAGACTATTCAGATATAACCAGATATAACCAGGTTATAATACTCATCCAGACTAGCTTTAAGAAGGACCCTAATAATAAAAGATAGATTAAGAAAATTTTAAATATTAAAATTAATGGTTAGAAAAAATATCTCTGTTATAATCTAATCATGATTGCAAATAAGATCAAAGTAAAAACTCACGGTGAATTTAATTTTTAATAATAGGTTAATAATAAGTTGCGTTTCATCAAGTTCATGAAAAGATAGCTCGAATCAAAGAAAACGTACTTATATTGTATGCGGAGCTAAAAAGAAACTTAACTATATAAATTAATGTTTAATAACTTTTCTATTTTATTAAGGTAAAATAGAAAAGTTTTGTAAAGGTGTAAAATTGTATGTTTTATTTTAATATTAGTATTATATTATATTACTAAAATATAAAATACAACAGTTTCATGACGTAATGTCGTTTATCATGATGTAACAAATATAATCGAGTTATTAAGAATCCATAGTGTGCTGTCAAATGAGCTTTGGTATATTTCAACGTTTTAATTTAAAACACAAACTCTACAATGACGCATTTAAAATAAAGATACAAAGTGGTATATTTAATAAAAAGCCAAATTCACGTACAGGCGTATCAAGGGACGAGTTACAGCAAAATGTTCCAAATATCATTCCACGTGTTTTGTGAAGTAGATTGATCACTTAAGGCTAAGCTTCAAACAAAAGTAACTATGTATTCCAAACCAATGACCATTGCTAAAAAATCTTCATATGTCAGTATATTTTTAGTAGAAAAAACTACAGCAGTGATATTATATATTTTTAGGGTAAATAAAAAATCCGTAATTAATATATCTAAAAAATAGACTACCCCTTATCATATGATGTACAATTTGATACGGAGTTGACCCGGAGCACTTTTTCTGCCTAAATGTCATTATCATTGTCATTGATTGATTGTACTATTTATCATCGCACCGTTTCGAGCTGTAATTATCGTTTAAATAATTGTTTCTACACATTTCATCCTGTAGAGGTGGTTACAGATAATTGACTACATTATATTGTTAATTTTGTTAATTTAAATAACAAATTTATGTTATTGTTATTTACTATCTGGTTTATTGGTACAAATTACTGATGATATTAAAGTTTATCATTAGATTAACACAAAAAAATATTAAACTGAGTTTTTCCATTATACATTACCTCTAATCATGCAATTCTATTTGAATGAATTTTTGTATATTTTTATAATGAATTTTATATTCAGAATCTTATGATTATGCCGAATTAAGTGAAATTTGCAATTTGTTATCAATTAAATATTTATTTAAATAGTTCAACAGTTAGGTAACTAAATTTATTTGTGTTTTTTATCAAGATCACTATTTGAATTTCTCAAGAGATAGATACTTATATATGTATACATACATATTTATGACATATAGTAAAATGTACTATGTAAATATAGGTGTATACTTTATGTAGGTTTCTAAGCTAATAGTAAGATAAATCGATATTCACTAATATCGATTAAATTCGGAGTTGTAGTCACTACTTGCCTTATTCATGATATTTTATAATAATATAAAAAATAGCATTAGTAAGGAATTCAAAATAAAAATATAAAATAAATAATAAGACACCAGTGATTAACTAAAAAAAATTAAGTTTATTTACATTTATAATTTGTATTGATTCGAAATGTAAATTTCGCTTCTAACTTTTTACCAGTATTATAAAATTATCGTAAATCAAAAAAAAAATTGTTTCGTGATGAGAAAATTTTTGTTTGCACAATTTACGTCGGGGTCCTAATTTCAGGGATGAAAAAATAATCTCTTTATATTTCTGTTGATTTAACAAAACCGACGGATCACATACGAGAAATTAAAAAACAATTTGACTCTCCACGACAACGCAATGCGACCATACAACGGACTTCCTAAACACCACACCGATAAAACTTGTGTCTTCCGACATACAACCAAAATTGGATTTATAATATTTTCTCATTTTCCATAAATAAAAATATTTCAAGGGGATACATTTTTATTTGTCCGAAGGTTTAAGAAAATTCCAAAGGAAATACCTATTGCAAACTTTAAAATATCCTTTTAATTTTGTTGAGATGCATAGTATGACTTTATATAATTGCTAGAGGAAAGGAGTTCATTGAAAAAAATATAATGTAAGTAAAACTTTCGGAGTGTCCTAAAATGGTGTCTGTATTCCAGGGGAAAATATAGGTATGTAAGTTTGTGTGTATGTGTGCGTATGCGTATGTGTATATGTGTGGGTGAGTGGATGTGCATGTATGAAACTATGTTTGCTATTTGATTTTGTGGTAAGTTTCTCACCTAATCTTTGTGTGATATATCTATACAGTACCCAGATAATTACAGTCAATCCTGTGAATTTTGTATTTCGTTCATTATATTTTCTGTTTAACTTGTAAGTGTAATTTACGAAGAATTTAAACTCCGGACAAAGGGATGTATTTTTGTATTTCTTACTTTATTACAAATTGTTTTATTGAACAGATAAATAAAAACAAAAAAAAATTTAACACTTCAGCCCTTATATATTTACTGATGTATGTTTGTCTATTCTTTTATTCTGAATCGTTATTTCGATTGCATAAGGTTAGTAAGTTATTGTTTAAAATATATAAGTTCAGTCTTCCTAATAAATACCATAGAAGTATTTGTAGACATTTAATGAAAAATCATGTTTGTTGCGTTAGATGAGTTTAGATTAAAAAATAAGTACATAAGTTGATAACGGATAGGAACTTCCGAAAATTTCAGATATATAAATAATTTAAGTTTAGAAAGATTAAAAGTTAAATTATTCCTCAGTTAGAAGAAAATGAGACACTTGAGCGGGCGTAGGCGGTTAATGAAGAAGAAGAGGCTACCCAAGCATAGTTTCAGATGGAAAATGATATTTTTTTTAAATTTGTTATATCATCTAACTTACAAATCAATAAATGCAAAAAATTACAAAGTATGGTATAGAAATTATAAAAGAAACCGTTAAATACATATTTCCATATTTTTAATAAACTTGGTTCAAATGTAATTTTCAAAAGAATACAATTCAACATGAACCCTGATCGAGGCTCACGATCACAATCAATCAAATGTTCACGGTATAGTGACACTAATGTTTTACTTTATCCCTCATCCGTCATATTCCGCTTTGACTGCTATTTGTGTTTTGAAAAATGAATAAACTTTTAGGATATCCGTTTGTAGGTAACATGGAAAAATGAAAACATGAGTAGAATGATTAATTATTTAAACCGCCAAGATTTCAACCAATATTATGTCTCTTTCTGTTTATTCAGCATCAAAGAATTATGGTTCAGTTATAGAGCCTTTTACAAAAGTCGTAAAATTTTGGAGATTTATTAGTTAATAATTGACGTAGCTCTTCATGTAAAATTTGTATGAATTATAAATAACATGTGTTTTTAAAGCAATGTGGATAAAGTAATTGATCAAATTTATCTAATATTTTTACTTTTTTATCACGCCCAAGCAATATAAAAATCTGATTTTAGTTTCTTCTTAATGTATCACTGACATATTTACATTCGATGTCTTTGAAACACAGTAGCATTGACTGCGAAGATCGTAATAGATTTGAACTAGGTCTATATACGCTTGAGTTTACATAGTAAGTATGTTTATTATATAATAAATCTTTTATTAAACTAAGATAAGACAGAAATATAAAGCAACAATTCATAATTAACATTAAAATAAGGAACTCCATAGACGGTTAGTAATTAATTTCAATCAACTCACGTTTTAATCTGTTTAGCAATTTATTAACTGCTACGCGACGGTTTACGTCACTTATGAAAATCTCTTTGAATTTTGAGTTTATCTTTAAGCTAAGGCCTTTAAAACTTTAATATTGGTATTACGTTATGGCCTTAACTGTTTCAAAAATAAATATGTCGGAAATAGATGGCGCTGCTGTGTCGAATTCAATTAGAATCAAGAATGTCATTTGACTATTAATATCTAATTAGTATCTAGTTTGACCAGTTAGTATGTGATTTGACTCTTAAAATAAAATTTATTAAAGGAAGTGGAAACGCAGGTGATTTTGTTTGGTTAATTGAAGTCAATTGACCTGGACATGATCTCGAACTTTCGTACCGATTAGAGGCGGTTAATTTCTGAATTTGGTGGTGATAGTATGTTCCTCGAGAACTTGTCTGTAACCGCTGTAATATTGTGAAAGTGTGTTTTATTACTACCTACACTTAAACTAAAATTAATTATGAACAATGAAGAAGAAAATGATACGGTGTTGCGCTCGGCCACCCATGACGCGACATATATATTTTGTTTTTATTAATATATATTATTCATGATTACTATTACAAATACTAGGCTTTGCTATAAACTCGGAGCATGGAAGAAACTCGTCGTGTATACTATTCTGTGTATTGAAATATACTGAATATATATTTAAGTATTAGAAAAGTATTAACTGTAACATTATTTATTTATATACAAAATTATGTTATTTATAGCAATCACTATTAAATCTCCTTTATTCCTTATCATTAAACGTCATTAATACAGTTTGTTTCAAATTTAAACAGCATTTTCTTACGAAGTTTATGAAACTACTACAACATTTAAATACCTATTTACGAATACAATAAAGATATTCGAGACTTTTTTAGATAAACAATTTTGAAATGCCTTTACAATTTCAGCATCATTTCTAAAAACAAAAGTTTACAGTTTTATTACAAAATGAATGAGAGTGCTTTACATTCCTGCTCAAAATTTTTACAAACAGCATTGATAAAACATTGCTGTGTTACATCAATGCAATGGAACGTTTGTTGCCTGTATATAAGTATGTGTTGTTTGATTTGTTTATCGTATGAACCCGTATCTTTATTAATCGGTGTAGTAAATATTTGATTATAAAATAAAAGCTCAATTTGCCTTACCATGAATATAACAGACAATGCAGAAATTGGATCTTACTTAAATACCCGACACCGAACATGTTAAACATGGCAACAACAACGCCAGTCTAAGATCGGATAGTGTTTCAAAGTAGGGCAATATTCAACTCACGTTTTAACTCTACTCGTAGTTACACCTGTGCAATATGTTTTAACTTTTTAAGAATAAGAAAAGACATTAATTTATAAATAAAAAGAAATTTACAATTACAGAATTAATCATACGACTGCAAAAAGTTAAAGTAGATTTAACTAAATGAATTTTACAATATCAAATTTAACGAATAAACTTTTCAACATAATTGACCTAAGTATAAAAAAATATATACAAAATTTAATTACGACGGCATAATTATCAAATCAGTAAATAAAATATTAAATTATTATTTGCAAGGAGGCTTCCAAGGAGGAGGATTAAAATAAATGGCAACCCACTAGAATATACAGAAAAATATATATATTTGGGAAAGAAGTTCATAGAATCTAATAGAAGGGTACAGCAAACTTGGAACAAATACTGGAATCTAAAGGAAATATTTAGAAGTAACATGATTGCAAGTTAAAAAACAAGGCGATGAACTTGTGCTTCTTATCATGTTTGAATTCCAGACTGTGAAATTTCACAAAATCAAGTAAAGCTAGGTACTGTTAATTTTATTATAAAGTACGTATCTAGCCAATCACAAGCCCTCAGGCGAATATAACCGCAGGCAAAAGCTAGTGATATGATATTATTACACACTCACGCATAGGGGACACAGAAATACTTTACTTTCCCTTATCCCGTATCAAGTAACTTATTATTCCGAGAAGTGTTTTACTGTTTCTAGGAGTTTTTTATTTTTTTATATTAAAATCAGTACACACTTCTAAAAAGTTTTACTTGCAATATAAATTGGCCTGTAACGAACTAGAGCATAAAGTTTCATAGCGACGCTTTCGAGCATTTAAACTTTTCTCATTATAGGGCTTTAAAGAGAGGTGAGAAAAAGAATAAAAGATAAAACAGATGCCGACAAGAATCTAATTCAAAACAATTTACTTTTCCAATATAAATTTCCACATATCACATTCATATTTTTCCTTTCATATTTTTTAGACCTGGCAGATAAAATGTATTTATCTATTTATGACTTGGAAATTAACATGTGGCAGGTTGTATCATGTTACTAAGGCATCAAAATTTATAATATATGTTAAAATTTGTTAAAAAACCAATAGTTTTAATCTTTCAAAGATACATAGGTACTAGATATGCAGAGAGTAACTTTTTCTTTTATCCGCTAAAACGATTTTTTACTTAAAGGAGATAGATTTAGACAGCGACAGATTGAATTTCTAAATAGCCATAAAACTGTATATCGTGTAAGCGCTCATTCATTATTATTATTGATGTATAAATTATACAATTTATGAAGTATTTCAATTAAGGTTCACCAGGCACTGCCAGGGCATCATGGTGAGTGAAAAAGTGATCCCGTCGCGTTCCACTGAGACGATAAGGGCGCAACCGTTGTTTTTTGAAATCGCTGGTTTTTTTTGTGGGTAGTCTTAATAACGCCAGGATTCTCTATGCTGCCGGTTAGTCCAACATAACCCTAAGCCCATCGCCTTCTTGTCTATCTTGTCTAACCTTTTTTTCTTTTTTTTTTGTTCACGTCAGGGGAAATGCCTTTACGCATTGAGCGGGCCGCCGCCCGAGTATGGGACTCATCGGACGACCCTCCTACTTCTTCGTGGACGACCGGAATACCCACTAAAACTCCTGTGAAGTCCTCCTACTGTGCCTGTTGTGAGGTGAGATGGGAACGCGTTTGCAGTCTTCCACCCCTATCTTGTCTACCCCTAACGGAATTTCCAACAGCAAAAAATATAAAAAAAAGAAGCGAAACGCTTTACTACCCACTGGGTGCGTATCCAAAGTAGTTCCTATTCGGCGAATGTTATCAGAATGAGCTCTCTTTAACACCATTTTGTATCACTTGTCAGACTTGTAAAAAGTTCTCTTCTTCTCCCATGCATCCATGGCCTTACATTGTTGAATAACCAACTCGGAGTAGATATGTCTGATATTTCTGCATTTAAGCGCGTATAGTTTTTAGTCCATCGTGCTTGATGAGCTCGGTGTGTTAGTTTGTGAGCATAGTTGTCTCTATATTTCCGCTGTGCGGGCGGTAAACGTAGGCGTAAATAATTTACACAATTCCTGTGACTACCATACAATCCATGCCGTCATCGTCAAAATATGTCATCGCTAGTACAAGCATACACCCTCACGTAGTTTAAAATTGTGCTTCAGGGTATATCTACGAGTAGTCTTCCGGTGCTTGTGATTCGATGTACTTCATGCAACGTTACTTCTATGACCTTTATCTCTGTAATGGCATCACCAGATTACACATATAATTTTATTTATATTTATTTATAGGTAAATTCGTATTTGGATATTTTTTTATTCATATCTAAACCATTTGTTTTCGACAGTTGAGCTCCCTGCCAAACTTCACTTCCAACTTAGTTAGTCAGTACTTACTCTCAAACTATAATTTTTAACAACCTAGTTATACATTCTTTACTGGTAGTTATAAAAATAAAATATAAATGAAGTATAATGATCATTATAACTGACGTAATGTTTAAAGCATTTACAAAGCAGCAACAAAAAAAAACAAATATATTTTTCGAATGTAAACATTTGGAATCTAAAGAGAAGCAAACAGATCTCCGCTTGAATACAAAGTAGCTTTTAGGTGGATACCACTCAGCCTACCATATTATTTGACGATATGAGATATGCCTTTAAAATTTGTACCCAAGAAACTTGTTTACTACTTATATAAGTTTATAAGTTTTATCTACTACATTATTAATTGTTACACTTAAATTGGATAATTACCGTGGAGGACAGAATAATAATAATAAAATCATTTATTTTCCTTCTCTCGCACGGAAATTATAGAGATCAAATATCAAACTAACATTTATATTTGAAATAAAACTTTTTTTACGGATTTAAATCGCGTATAATTTTACATTTTAATTTTAACCCGACGTTTCGAATGCTTTGCAGCAATCGTGTTCACGGGTAGGCGAGATGTGATGACTATGACAATAAAATAACATAAATTCTTGAGGATGACAATATAATACTTACAAAAAGAAACGACCCAACCAATAAAGTTGTAAAACAAAACCACCGAAATTGTACGGGTTACCTAAAATATATAAGCAAGATGTCCCATTACGTCTCATCGTTAATCAGATTGATACAACTACCTACCAACTGGCTTACCACATTGCAAGAATACTTTTACCTCTCCGGGGCATACACAAACTTATGTTAAGGATTCTTACTAGATTATTAATGAAATTCAGCCACTCAAATTTCAAATTTGTTAACAATGACATCATGGTTAGTTTTGATGTACAGTCACTATTTACAAGTTTACCTGTTGCTGACTGCATTGAAAAAAAACAGGGAAGAGCTGAAGGATTACAACTTATCTTTAATATACGCAGAATTACTGAAGAATTGCCTAACATCCTCCTACTTAATGTAGAAGGATAAATTCTATATACAAGTTGATGGAGTCACAATGGGTTCCCCGGTCACCCCCGTTGTTGCCGACATCTATATGGAGCACTTCGAGGCGAGGGTCCTTTCTTCTGTACAAGCTATTCTAAAAATCTTAAAACGGTATGTAATTGACACCTTCATAGTTCTGCCTATTGATCAAACATCTGATTTTTTAAAAAACCTTAATTCCATTAATAATAAAATACAATTTACAATGGAATTAGAGTGAAATAATTCCTTACCTTTCCTTGATATTCTTATCATCAAGAACCCTGAAAAAACACTAGGACACACTGTTTATAGGAAACCCACTCATACAGATAGATATCTCAATGGTAAATCCCACCACCACCTTAGCCAGTTAGCTACCGTTGGCAAATCTTTGTTTCAGAGAACCCATTACATAAGCGATGCTGATCACCTAGAGGAGGAGCACCAACATTTTAAACAGGCCTTAATTAACAACCACTTGCCCATCCCTCGCCAGCGTCGCAGAAGCCACATCAAGCCGCTCACAGTCGACAGACAACCGGTCCTACTTCCGTATGTTAAAGGAAGTACTGAAAGAATTTGTAATATCTTAAAAAAAGGTTTCTATTACAACTATTTACAAACCTCATAGAAAAGTGAGCCAATTCTTAGACCTATAATAAGTAATATTCCTTTTCAATGTACCGGGGTATATAAACTTGACTGTGATTGTGGTTTGTCATACATTGGTTAAACGAAGAGTAGCATCGGTATAAGAGTTAAGGAACACATATTGGATATGAAGAAAAGGCGTACATCGAAGTCTGCAGTATGTGAACATACTATAGACAAGCCCAACCAATATATTAGATTCGATAAACCACAAATCCTCGCTAGGGAACCCCTTTACATACCAAGACAGATTCACAAAGTTATTGAAATTAAAAAATATCCTAATTTCAATAGAGAAGATGGTTGGAGCCTATCTAACACCTGGGATCCACTCATTAATTATATAAAGTCTCATATCTGTTACCACACTGTCAGACCTTAAGATACCGTTAGTGCGTTTTGTCTACATCCGGAACTCTATGCCCGCAAATTAAGGAAGAATTAAGGAAGCAAAATAAGGAAGATGACTTATTAACTGACTTACTGACAGATACTTACATCTCGTCTACCCGTGAACACGATTGCTGCAAAGCATTCTAAACGTCAGTTTAAATTTAAAATGTAACTAAATTATATGCAAGTTTAATTCGCAAAAAATAGTTTTATTTCCAATGAGTATTCGTAAAAACCTAAGAAAATACAAAATTTATATTACAAGTGTTAGTCTATGTTAGTCTGTACTAGGTCGTACCTATATCACAAATTATCAGCCTCTTCTGACTCGAGATATGTGATCGATTGATTGATCCTTGTGGGTAACAGATTGATCCTAGTGGGTAACAGAGTGATTATGTAAACTTAAATAACTAAGTATGTATTGTCAGTGATTTTGTATATGTTATATGCCCAATATGCCGCGTATTCAATTTCGATGAAACTTGTAAACTTTCGTGACCTATGATTACGTAGTTACCATTGGCATTTGCTCAACTACGTGAGTCCGGCTGTACTCAATGTAATTTTATATAATGTAATTTCTCATTTAATTTTTTATAGAGATACCATCTATTGGAACAGATCAGAACACGAGTTGAGATGCCTGCTCTCAAACCGATCCAATCGGGATTGCCAGGTTTCCGACGTTGCTTCTAACAACGACGGTGCTGAAGAACTTTCAATGCAATCCATGGCCTTTTATTTTTTTCTACCCTCAACTGACTGACTGATATAACACTCCCTTACGGCGAAGAGGTTTAAAGACTCTAAAGGCTAGTAAGTGCCAGTTGATTTACTTTTCTAAATATTTGAGTTACTTTTAGTAATAAAATTCCAATATTATATTTATTATATTGTTAATTTTTCTTTTAAAACCAATATAGCTACAGAGATAATTACAATTAAATTCAAAGGCTTTAGATATTCATGCATTTATTATAGACATTTACCAAAGTTAGATATCTCGAAACATATATTATAATAGGCTCGTGAATTTTTATCGAATAATGCATTAAATTGATGCCGTTGAATCAAAGATGACATCGAGAACTAGTCAGATATTATAAAACTATTGAAACACGATTCTTGTAATAGTAATGGCTGCACTCAGGGCGATTCTGAAGATATTGTTATTTATTTATCAATAATACAAGTTATAGTATTTTTACAGATTATCAAGAGTTCACATTTGAAATAAAATATTTATTAATATGTTAAAAAATGTTTTATTTAACTCGCGTAAAATGTTAATGTTTTTACTAGTTTTGTTTATTTCTATTCCGATTCCGAGGGAGTTATTTAAAATATACAAACATTTTAGCTGTTATCATAATAAATATCAATTCCGCCATAACGCTTACTCAATACTTCACCATAAGAACATTATTAAATTAAACTATATAGATTCTGAAAGCACCAGTAACTGCAACAGAACACAAATATAAAAAAAAAACTTTAACTAAACCTTTTAAATTGTTTTATGGTTTATTCTCTTTTAGCATTTTATTTAATGTTTTCTAAGTTTTTTACAATTACTACAAATTAGAATACAACTACAATTACAACTATTTTGCGGATTTCACTCGATTTTATTAAATAGATAAATAAACAAAAAAAAAACGTTATTATTTTACTGTTTTTCCTTTTCACTTTTTTAACGCCTTATAATGAGAAAAGTTCAAATGCTCCAAAGTGTCGCGAAACTTTATGTACTAGTTCATTACAGGCTAATTTATATTGCAAGTTATTTCTTTTTAGCTTGGTAAATATACTTTACTAAATACTAAAGATACTTTATTAAAGCAGAAATTTAATTTGAATTGGAAAAAATATAATTTGAAATTACTTGATTGGATAAACCAGAATAATCTTTATTACCATTCTCATTTATTTTTATTACGAAATATTTTTTTTTGAAATAGTCAGAAATATATTATATATCATTCGTCTAGTTAAATAATTATTGCAATTCTAAAAGATTATAAAATGGTTATCATAATTTTAACTGTAGTACATCATTTAATTATAAACAATCAATTTTTTAAATAAATGATTCTTCTAATTTTCTTAAGTCTTTAAATAGTATATTAAATTCCTTGTCATCATAATGCCTGCTGAATAAGCGAAATGATAATAAGTACACAACGAAAGCGTTTTAAAATGAAAATTGTACTCTTAAGTGCGGTTTAAGTTAAAAGAGTAGTAACTCTTACATTAACTTACACTGACACTCTTTTAATACTCTTTAATAAGAAAGAAAATAAAATTAATATTAAGGTTTTAAAATTTTGTTCAAGGTATAAGCGAAAGCTACCAAAGGAATCGCTTCTTAAAACAGTATAAAAGCTCCCTTCCATATTCTTTGCAAATAAGTTCATATCTTTCATTACGGTGTATACTAAGAACAATACAATACCATGGTTTGCTTACGTTGAAATATATGTTAAACAGGTTTATGGTTTGTGAATTACAATCAGCGTAATAATTCATACTCAAAGTGACATTTGTTACGATTATTTGGTTATTTAATACGTAAAGCACATACTTTAAGCAACACCCATTTGATTACGTTAATGGTAATTTTATGCTCACGCACAATTTACGCGTTGATATTTATTCTGTGTTATTTTGAATTTTATTTAAACATGTTTTCAGTTGTTTTGTGAAAGTAGTATTGTATTTATATTAAAATGTTTCGTAAATATTTATTAATTTAGGATAATGATATTTGATGTATTTAGATAACGATTGCATTGTATGTCATAGATGTAACTTGAATTTCTTTTGATTTGAAGATACGGCCACGAGAAAAATATAATAGTGGTAATTAATCCAATAGTTGTTTATTATATATTTGTGTGAAAACGTTATAATATACCTACCTATTATCTCTTAGAACAATATTTACATAAGCTTATAATGTATAGTTTATTAATTAATTTATATTTTTTATAATTATATGTGTATTACGTTTCAGTATAAATGTGTAAATGTTATATGTACGTTCATACCATTTATAAATTTAGTCCACCTACATTTCTTTTACAGTTAAATATTTAAGAACATTGAGGTTGTCTGGAAGAACCCTGCCTATTTTATTTACAACAAATAATTGCAAACCTGTACCATGTACCTGTATTTACTGTGGTTGTACAATAAAGAATATAAATAAATAAATAATAAGTCCAATATTTCGATTATTGCATTTTAGACAGATATAGACTCTGTGATGTGATACATTATAATAATAAATGCTTTTATTATATACAGTCACATATTTATTTAATTTGTTAGAAATAGTAAAATAGAAACTTTTCTTTGAATGACTCCTATTCAATGTGTGCAATACAACAATAGAGCAACTCGTTATCTATATAATGCCAGATTTCAAAATGTTAGATACTCGTATATACTTTATTTTAAAATCTTTTGTAAGCTACAAGTTATATTTGCCAAAAGTAATGTTCTTCCATAAAGGTTTTGCTGAAACGAAATAACCACAAAATATCACTATTAATACGAATTAAATAAATATAAAGGAGCGTCAGAAGGGGCCTCATAGCGGTCTTGGTTATTATCATTCATATTGAGCGTTGTAACGGCAGGAATTATAAAATAGAAACACAAGTGTATCGTCCAAAAAGTTATTAATAAAATGTTCATCAGTTTAACACAATATCACAAACAATAATTACGATTAAACCAGATTATGAGCCAATAGGTTAGCACATGTGCACCTCTGTGGCAGCTATCCATACAACTCACAGCCGCCATTCCCAGTGGCGACACCTACCACCCTATTCGGAATTACCCGCTCATAATTTATAAGTTCTTCATAACAATCCAATACAGAATCAAATAAAACTAAAACAACATTAACAAATCGAATTATGATTAATAATAAATTGTAATGTAATAATTGGTAACTTATAATTAAAAACTCAGTTACAATCAACGCGCCGTCAAATATATACAAAAGTTACACCTATTATATCATTCATACATATCTTTTTAAGTCATCACTAGATCTGTTGATAGATTTGTCTAGCAAAATTCAGTCAGCTTTGAAATATTCTGGAAACGCCTACAGCAACACGAGCTGAGTCGGAGTCTGACTTCCTTTTGCGTTTGCTAGTCTATGTTCCTGCTCCTTGCTGATCGAAGTTAACGCTAATTGAATATTCTCTTGCATTTACTCTGGAACTTCACCCGTTCATTTAATTATTATAACTTTGTCTAGCCAGAATATACGGTTCAATTTTCAATATGTTTTTTCTTTAAAGCAAAACTTATATTAATATTAATATTATCATAATAAAAAATTTAATAAAATATATGAAATATAACAAACAAGAGTTTTATGCGACTTATTTGTAATGTCTTTATTCAACTAGATACTATAAATAATTAGTGTAGTACAAATAAATCACAGCATTTAAAATGTATGAGACACGCTGAAGCGTTGTTGTCGAGCTAACAGTCACGTTTATTTATTGAGATCAAATATTAGATCTTATTTTGTTTTGTTTGGTTTTGAACTGTTGTGTTGGTTGTAATCGTTTGATCGTTTGATTTTTTAATGTATGGGAATAGAAAAATTACATTATGGCTTACAAACAGCTTTAAAAAGTGTAGTAAGTGTTATTTGACTATTCTAAACTATATTATATAATTTTTTCACACGACTTAAAAGTGATGGTCGTGAAGCCGCTTTAGCTGATTACAGAAATAATCATATTATTATTATTAACCTAACTCACCTTAATCAAAAAGAAATATGATAATCATGGGTAGTCCAAGGTTAATTGCGCGCATATCCGAGTCTCAACTACCTCCCATAAGTTTTGAAGGGATCGTCATTCCTTATAGTGATACCGTAAAAAATCTTGGTGTAATTCTAGACCAAACGTTTTCTTGGAATCCGCAGATTAGTGAGCTGAGTAGAAAGATGTTTGCTGCCGTGGGAGGTTTGAGAAGACTACGCAATTTTCTTCCAATCTCTACCAAAGTTGTCTTAGCTCAATCTTTACTATTTCCTATACTTGATTATGCAGATGCTTGCTATCCTGATTTAAGAGAGGATCAATTGAATAAGCTTGAGCGTCTTCAAAACCTTTGCATAAGGTTCATATTTAGTATTCGCAAATATGACCATATTTCACATTTTCGTAAAAAACTCAAGTGGCTACCAATTCGCTTTCGCAGGAATATTCATATGCTTAGCCTTCTTTACTGCCTACTGTTTAATCCTTCTACTCCCTCCTACTTGAAAGATAGATTTGAATTTTTAAGTGACAGTCATATTCGTTCTCTTCGTTCCAAACAAAACCTTATCCTGAAAGTTCCTCCCCATTCCTCTTCTTATTACTCCAATTCCTTCACTTTACGTACCATTCGTCTTTGGAATAATCTTCCTCTTAGTATTAAGCTCGCCAAGTCATGCGAGTCATTCAAACGTTGCTTAAAATTTCACTATTTAAACTTATAGTATGTTAGTCGTTTTTTATATTTTAATGTTTCTATGTTTATGTGTATTTAAGTATGAATGTTTATTATATGTATGATTTATATATATGTGTATATGTGAATATTTTATATATATTTATGTATGTTTTTATGTATGTATATGTTTTTATATGTATACTTATGTATTTATGTAGGTTTATATGTATGATTGCGCTATGTTTTTCTTTCTGTTTCTGTTTAAGCACACCCACATTATGTTTTTCTTATATATTTTTTCCTACTTCTGATTGGTTGCCTGGAAGAGACTGCTCTTTAGCGGTAAGGTCAAATTTTTACCATGTTGTTATTTCTGTTTTTTAATGTTTATATTTTTGTAATTTCCGGGTGTACAATAAAGTATATTATTATTAAAATATAAAAAAATTGTTCATTGTTAATGTTTTAATTGTTGTAATATAATTTAATAATAGTATAGTTCTTTAAAATAAGATTATGTCACGGGATACAAAATATAATTTTGCTTTGGAGACCGATTTGATTCTGCAAAAACTGGTAAACTTTGTTATATTTCTTTATTGTCTGCTCAAAATCCGGTTAAAAGGTTTTAACATTTTATATGTAAAGTAATAAAATAAAATAAGAAATTAAAAAAACAAACATGAAAAAAAAATATTATTAAGTTTACAGAGTTCAATTATTAAAGGAAATAAAAAATCATTTCATAGTTTTTGGAGCAAGTTCATTAAATATTAGCTTTTGTTTTGGAAAACAATAAGAATGACTACTGAATAGCTATTTTTATCATTCATTCCTCGTTTCATTCTAACTGTACATTTATTGTATAATACTAGCATACTGGGATAATGTTGTATTTAAAATGAAAACGTATCTTTAGAAAGCGAAAACGGAAAATATGTTACATAATTTGTTTGATAAAGAAATGTTGACATTATTTCGTAAACTAGCTCTGAAGGCGAGAAACTACAATTCAATTTATATTAAAGATTGGTTATTATTTTATAAAAGTAAATCAAATTATATTAATATTTGGCTTAGAATTTGGTAGATAGCGGCCTTATTTCATACACATTGTAGAGTCTATGTTAATATAATAGAATGTATATTTGTATATAAATAAAGATCTCATTGTTGTTTTTACTTTATGTTGTTTATCGATAAATGTTTCATTAAGGTAGTCTTGTTAGATTTTTGTGATGTGTTTGTGATTTCTTTGTTTGTATGATCATATACTTTTATGTATTTTTCTAAATAGATGTTTCCTTCAGTTATATCTTTTTTCTTTTATTACTAAGGTCTGATGAATTATGAATTTGTTTCCTCTTGCAGTGTTTTTATTAGTTGGTGTATTGAATATTCTCCGATTTTGAAGCCAATTTTCATGTCTGTGTTATTTCATAGTCATTTACATCATTGAAATTTTGTCAATTCTCGATTTATTTTGTATGCTTCCTTCGGAATTTAGATCTTGTACTGTAATAACAGTCGAATACAATAAACAGAAGATATAATTTCTATATATTGTCGTTGCTATTTTACGACAATCTTTCACCTCCACTTCACATTCTACCAGCGAAGGAGATTCGATAATTGTCGTAATCCATTTTCTTCTTCACTTATGGAGCTTCTTTTGCAGGGTATTCGGCCTTATCTTTTCCCAAAACACCCACATTCACCTTGAACCAAACAATATTTATTCAAGCTTTCCCGTATTTTTTTAATGATTTTTTTAGTAAGTTGATAAGTAAGAGACTCACTCTTTAATGCTTCGAATACAGATCTTGAGTCGATAAAGATTTCAACCTCCTTTACATATTGTCATATTTTAGCTTCTTGGTGGTCATATCCTTAGTTTTTTGAGGGGTAAACTGTGGCTTTTATATACCATAGTTTTATTATCTCTAGTAATTTATTTGCTTGCCTATGTCATTTTAGCGCCTCTTGGTATCAAAAAACAAGGAAAACGTCATCGACGAGAGATGGATAATATATGCCTTGGACGTCTAGTTTTTTGAAGTACAATGTACCAAAAAACTGTCCACCATTCATCTCTTTGTAGTATTCTTTAATGCCACCTACCCTACATAGGGCAGGCGGAAGTAACGACTCTCAAGGTACGAATTCAATAGTCGATACAGTTTTCGAGGGCAACTCTTGTCCCCGAGCTGCAGTCGGACCACCGGTGACATTGTGTTGCTAAAGGTGCAGCTACCCTCTATGTCTAGAGAAATAATTATATGTATTTTCTAACTTCAGGCAGAGTATAAAGCGTAAATTTTATTGCTAAACTAGAGAGTTAAACAGTTATATTATGTTGAGGATAATTCTTTTCAATCGATTTAATAAACAAATCTTTCCTCTCTATAATATTAGTACAGATATATTTTAATAATTTTTTTTCTAAATGGATTGGCTACCTCACCATCTAGCAATATAACATAATGTACTGCTTCTCCTAAATTATTGTTATTCAGAGCGATGGTTATTCTAGTTCCGTTTATCTTGCTCAGAATAATAGACTGGCTCAAAATAACATTAGCTCAGAATAAGACATCTTGACAGCCGTTCTATAACTGTGATATATACCTACATATAAATGTATACGTATAATATATATATGAACATATGTAAATATTAATCATAAATTTCTAGATCCCGTAAGAAAAATATACACTGTTTTTTAATTTCTTACAGGTCAGCTTGCCAAGCGAAAGTCCAATTTTTGTAAGTAGGATATCCCAGAGTTCAGTTGAGTGAACCATGAAAGAGCTTAAGAGAAACTCTGTATGGTTTAAAAGTTTTAGAAGAGAAGCAAAACTGGAACTATATTTGCTAGTAAATAAATAAAACTTCAAGTATTAAAGACAAATTGAAGTAAAAACTAATATTACTTTGATGTTTATATTTCTTTAACAATTGACATTTGACACATAGCAACTGTGAATTGGCAGATTACGGGTGACAACTGACAGTTGTTTGTGACAGTCTATACTGCGATCGCTTTTGTTAGTTTTGCAACTCATTTATATCACGTATCATAAATGTGTATTACTTTAAATAGTGTTTAAATTATCATTGCATAAGTCAACTCTGTTGCAATTGATATATTCTATTTATTTTTATGATTTTTTTTTTCTACTTTTTAGGTAACATTAGGGTGTTTAATACCGCAATTTTGTACTCATTTTGATTTTGTTTTATTATTCATAAGATATCTTAATTTGTTTGATAGGAATTAATTTTATGTTTTTTTTTTCTTTTATACTTTTAGTAATTATTTGCTAAATACTTTTATTTATTTATTATTTTTTTTTTTTTTATCTTTTTTTTTATATTTTGTTCTTTTTTTTTTTTAGTTTTAATGTTTTAAGTTTAATGTTGTTTTATATATTTTATATGCCTAATGCCTCTAAATGTTCTTGAAGATGTATTCTCGGACTATGATTCATGCTCTTCTTCTGATAGTTTTCACAGCGTTGATGGAAATAATACTGATCACTTGCTCAGTAATCAATTGTCATCCATATTTTCTGATTTACCTAAAAACTTCAATGTCGTACATGTAAATGCGCAAAGTGTTCCCGCACATTACTCAGACCTACTAACATCATTTGACTACCGAGTTGTAGACGCAATTTTGATATCTGAGTCGTTCCTTAAACCTTCCCTTACTTCGTCTCTTTTTTGCCTTCCCGGATTTAAGCTGATCCGAAATGATAGAGTCGGGAAAGGAGGCGGCGGTGTAGCAATTTATTTACGCTCTGACCTTAAATATTCTGTACTTTTTGCTTCACCTTCTCATTATTCTGAATCAGCAGAGTACCTTCTTCTTGAGGTGGTAGTTAATTTTTATAAAATTCTTTTAGTCGTCTTTTATAGCCCTTCCCTTCATATTAATTACTTCTCAACTCTAGATGATCTACTAAACAAGTTTTGTCCTATTTATAATTCTACAATTATACTAGGCGACTTTAATACATGTTTAATTAAAAACAACTCTCGGTCGCAAAATTTAATATCGCTTCTGTCCTCTTATAATTTGTATATACTACCTCTTGATGCCACTCATCACTCTCCTAATAACAGTCCTTCCTTACTTGATCTTATAATTGTGTCCTCTCCTGATCTTGTCGAGTCTCATGGTCAATTACCCACTTGCTTTTCTTACCATAATCTCATTTACTTGTCGTTCAAAGTTCGTCTTTCAAAACCGAAGAGTACAATCTGTCTTCGTCGTTGTTTTAGAAATATTGATCTTGACAGCTTAAGAGAGGATCTAGCTAGAATTGATTGGACTTCTCTCCTACATTCAAATGATATTAATGTGAAGCTCAATATTTTTAACAGCGCAATTCTAAAAATGTTCGATAAACATGCACCTATGTCTCGAGTCAAAATGCAGAGGAAGCCAGCTCCGTGGTTAACTGACAAAATTAAACGCTTCATGGCTAAGAGGAATAAGGCGAAATCGCGTTACAATAGGCTTTCCAATGAGTTAAATTTGATGCGATATAAGTCACTACGTAATCTCTGTACTCGCCTTTGTCGTGATGCCCAGCGGCAGTACATTTACGACACCATTCAATCTGCAAGTCAAAGCAACATGTGGCAATTCCTTAAAACTTTAGGCATAGGTAAAACTACTGATGAATATGATGGTAACGTAGACGTTAATAGCCTTAACGAATATTTTTCTGCTCCTCCTGTAATTTTGGATCAGGTAATAAAATCCGATACCTTATCTTCGTTATCTCGCTCTGTACCTCCTCAATGTCTTCCCTTTGACTTTAAATTTGTATCCGAGTCTGATGTTGCTTTGCACTTGAAAAACATCACCTCTACTGCCGTCGGTAACGACAACATCAGTTCACGTATGATAACTCTCTTACTTCCAGAATTACTTCCGATCCTTGTACATATTTTCAACTTTTCTTTCTTTTCTCATACATTTCCCTTAGCTTGGAAATCAGCCCATGTTATTCCACTTCCAAAAATTAAATCTCCTACATCTCCTAGCCAATTTCGACCGATATCCATATTACCTTTCCTTTCTAAAGTTTTAGAAAATGTAGTCCATAAGCAATTAACAGAATTCATACTTGAAGGTAAAATATTAAGCCCATTTCAATCTGGTTTCCGCACGGGTCATAGTACTGTTACCGCTCTTGTCAAAGTAACAGACGATATACGGCTTGCCATTGCTAATAAACATGTCACTTTGCTGGTTGCCTTGGATTTTAGTAATGCCTTTAATTCTGTGGACTTCGATGTTTTACTGGGAGTGCTTTCCTCTCTAAATCTATCCCACGAATCTCTTTTATGGTTTAGATCTTATCTTAAAGGCCGTCAACAATGTGTTTGCCTTGAAAATATGTCCTCTACTTATCGTGAATTGCACGCTGGTGTCCCCCAAGGGGGTGTACTTTCCCCTCTCCTTTTTTCTATCTTGATTAACCTTGTCACCAAAGTTATATCATCTAATTTTCATTTATACGCAGATGATTTACAATTGTATCGCCACTTTCCTGTATCAGAAATAACAGAGGCAATTGCTGCCATGAATGTGGATTTAACAAGAATTCATCAATGGGCAAAGTCTTTTGGTTTATTAGTTAATCCTGCTAAATCTAAGTCATTGCTTATAGGTAGTCGTTTCTCTCACGCTGTTCTGAATAGTTTAACAATCCCCCCATTATCGTACAATGGCTCCGTCATTCCTTATTGTAAATCTATCAAAAATTTGGGACTTACCATCACTGATGATTTTTCTTGGACTCCCCACATAATAGATATTAGTAAAAAAATTCACTACAGTCTTCATTCTCTAAAATGCTTACAAAGATTTCTTCCTCTAAAAACTAAAATAATGTTAGTGCATACACAAATTTTTCCAATTTTAGACTATGCAGATGTTTGTTACCCAGATATTACTGAGGAGTGCCTTAACAAACTCGAACGTTTGCAAAACACCTGTATACGTTTTATTTTCGGGCTGAGAAAATATGATCATGTCTCTCAATTCAGAGCTCAATTAAATTGGCTTCCTATTCGTGAACGCAGAAACTCGCATACGGTTAGTCTATTATATAATATCTTGTTTAATAAATTTTACCCAGATTACCTACGTGAACGGTTCAATTTTCTATATCCTTTAACTGATGTTGATGCCAGATCTCATCTTCGTGGCTTATTAAAATTTCCTCCTACCCCATCTAACTCTTACTCGCATTCATTTACATTTAACTCAATTAAATTGTGGAACTCTCTTAATCCAAAAATACGTCATAGTAAATCGGTGTCTATTTTCAAAAAATCAGTAAAAGAGCATTACCTCTCACATTAATTTGTATTTAGGTATATTAGTTTTAGTAAGTTTAATTTTAATTAGTTTTATAACTTTACTTGTGCACTGTTTAATTCTATTTATTTTATGCATTCTCACTTCATGGGTTTGCTGGTAGAAATCTCTTACAGAGATAAGCTCGCCCTTTGTACTTGTGTCCATAAGCATGTTCTGTAATATATCTGGTGTACAATAAAGTGTTAAATAATAATAAATAAAAACAATTAAATTAAAAGTTTTATACATTTTTATATATATAGTAAGTAGCATTGTTGTATATTAATACTCTAATAAATAAAACCCGAATTTATTAAATAGATCTAACAGTTAAGACACAGTGTGTTGTTTCTCATTCGTCATTTTTACTACAGGCCATAGTATAAATGTTAAGTTAGTAGGCTATTACCAATAGGCCAAAGAGATATAATATCACTTAGCCTATACATATTAATTGTTTTACATACTCTAATGAGTCACTAGTAGAGACATCAAATTTAATAAAATTTAAAGAAAGTGTCACGTCTTCTCTCAACAAAACTTAAGAGACCCTATTTCATCTGCTTTGATACAAATATAAAGGTATTATTCTCGTACTCGTAGTACAAAAAAGAATGTTTTTAGGCCCTTAGACGAAAGATCTTCAAAGGACAAAATATGGTATAAAATATGATTTCCCGTTTCCCAAGAGTTCAAGCATATTAATCGTCACAAAGAAAATGTGTTTTAATTATAATAATTAATTAGAAATGCAAAGAAAGTCATACTTATTACACAATCACCTCAATAGACACTCAAGTAGTGATTGTTAAAGAGATAAGCATAGTGTTTTTTGTTCCTGTTGCAATTTATTATTTTGGCATTCGAAAGCATTAGCAATTATACATAAATTTGTGGAGTAGAAATGGCCCTTCGACAATTATGGTTTTATAAACTATAATATTTATTTTTTTTACTTAAAAAATATAGATAATCTAAATTTTGCCACAAACAAAGATACACATCAGCTTTCTTTATAAGCTTATAGATGGTTAAAACATTTGAAAGGAGGATTTGCATATGCTCTCCTTTAAGAAAAAGGGAAATGTTTGGAAAGCATTCGTTTGGTCATTTTGAATCAGTGAATACAAAATAACATTATTAGGCAATAGAACATGCGCATTCCACTGAACTAAAAATGGGAACATTAAGAACTTGAAAATTTACGTATCTTGTAAGTGATTTCCAGTGATTGTAACTGTTTTGTAATTAGTAAAGTAAAAGATAACAATATTAAGTAAGAAACGATCATTGAGAGTAGGTATGACGTCCAGCTTTAATATTGTTTTAACTCCCGTACCCGCATTGCAAAAATGCTGTATTTTTTTATGCGTGGTATGATAAATCAGGCCAACCATCGAAAAAATTTTCTTTCATATTAATAAAAGATTAAGTTAACATTAATAAGTTTTTACATCGGTTGCACTCCTCATTTTTAGAGTACCTCATGAATATCTAATTACTTTAGTCTCACTACTACCTAGAGACTACCTAGAGATAGTGTAGCCGCACTTGCTCTGTTGACGGAGACGCAGACACGTTGTTCTATAAGCGCTGAGTACCTTGATTTGTTGGGAGCACATATGTCGGATTCAGAGATTAGGCGATAAATGAACTCTGCTTCCAGCATCTACGCCTCATTGAAAACCCCATTTTTTTTTCTCCTTTTGGGTTTTGGTAGACACAGAAAACGAAAAATCTTATGTCATATAAAAAGAACCATGCAGCCGAGTTGTGTGATAACTTACAGCTGATTAGTTATCCAGCAAAATCGACCAAACATTTTTAACTTTTCATCACATTAAAAAAAAAGATCTCATATTATTTTTGTTTTTTAAGTAAATTTTAAAAACAAATAGTATAAATTTGTTGCTATATTTTTAAAGTTAAAAATAAATAAAAAATCTTTCTCACCAGGAGATAACCGTGATCGCATCGCATCCCTTACTGCTGTATTTTTAATTATTTTTACTACAATTGTAACTAAATCAATTCCAAAAGTCAGAAACACATTTAAAATGTCAGACAGTGAAAAGATATAATGTATAAACAGGACAAGTAAAAACTTTCATGATGAAAAACATAATAAAATTGTATAAAAGAAATATATAATATTTCTGTGGATCGTAAAATTCTTTATATATATTATTACCCTTGAGTGTCGCATGACTCTCCAGTGGCCTATGCTATGAACTTGAGGTAATAAAAACCTGACATTTCACTAAGACGTGGATTGTAAAATAAGATTGAAGCAGTCTATCTGCTTGAGACCGACGGAACATTTTCACACGGTCTGGTACAAGTTAGAGAAGAAGAGCAAAAATCATATATAAAATAAAACTACAAAGTACATTTTTAATAAGAAAATAAATCTTCGTTAAAGATTTATGACTTGAAAATTACTGTTATAATTAACTCAAGTCCAGGAGTGAACGTATGTATTATTGTACATTATATACAAAAAAAATCTTTAAGCATTAGAATTGCTCCCTATAACAGCTACTTCTACAGAAAAAAAATGATAAAATTATAATCTTTTGGAATAAAAAATACTAAAATTTTCAACACGCCAATACCATTGTCTTAAAAAGTATTTTTTATGTATTAACTTAAAAAAACTCATACAAAATATGTGCATATCTGTAGTATCCTTTTACAAAAACCGCGCGCTAAGTCTGGACGTGAACACAATATAATGAGGATGAGAAAAGAGAGTTTTCAGCGAACTCAAAAGTACTCTCAGTAATTTTTCCTGCTTGATTTAAAACGATCGAAATTCAGTTACGGCTTTGTGGTGCTCCAATTGTACCCGCCATCTTCTTAATTTCGTTAAAATATTGGATTTTAGTCTACTGTTTTACAAAAATAAACCGTTGAAATGTTATTGTGGAACTCGTTATTTTTAATTAATATTTTAACAACGCAGTTACTTAATAATTTGTCAATTAGTTACAAACGAATAGAAACCTTTCATACATCATAATTTCAAAATCGTTCTTAAACAACAGTCGAAATTTTCTTTGTTTAAAACTTGATACAAAATTATGCCAGCGGAAAATTATTTTGTAACTATAACGTGTCATTTAGTGTTCTTGTTTAAACTGAACGAAGTTTAATCTTTAGAGCTGTTTCTTGTCGACGCTGGATTTTAGTTTATGTATGGTTATATTAACTGCAACGTTTTAAAGAATATTATTTATTTATATAACTTGCTTCAGTTGTGTTTGTTTACATCTATCTTATAATTATTAATGTGTTAGTTAAAACGTTTTATTTAAATAGAATGATAGATTTAGACAATATTTTCCATTTACTTTCAATTTATTGAAACGTTATTTTTTAATTACATGAGTAGATATCCAGTCGACGGTATTGTAATAAAGTGATGGTTTTAGCTCTATTTGTTTAGTGGCAAAAAATATCGGTATTGTATAACAATTTTTTAAGAAATTGTTGTATAATATTTGTGACTTTTATAATTGATTTTTACTAAATTTTATGAATATTTTTAAATGTAAAAAGAAGTTTTTTTTTTGTTTAATAGATCTCAAATACACCTGCCAGAAATGCTATAATACAATTAGAAGCCACCGTTTAATAAAATGTTCAATAAAACAGTTCGTGTATATTTAGAAAAAAAAAAACAACAGGAATACTTTTTCCATTTAGGTTGAGTTTTGAAAATGTACAGTTTATAAAGTTTTTGAATCGCGGTTAGCGGCGAACCCTGCGCCAGTTGTTTTACAGGCGACGACTGCTGGCTGTGAAACAATTGAGATCAAACAATGCCTTTCCGAAAATTAATAAATATAATTATGAACAAAAGTTTAGAGCATATTTCATTTTTATACATTTTTCTATAACTCAATACTTAAATAATAGGTCCTAAAAAATAAAATTAATATTTATTTAAATGATAATTTATTGTGCAGTTTTAAAAAAGTATACCCTAATGACAAATATATTACATTAAGAACGAAGAAGGCTACAATTTTGTTACTAATATTCATCCACAGAATTCTCTTTCACAGTTTTATCTATATTGATAATAATTAGATATCGCTGTAAGTAAGACATCGAGCCGACCTTTCCGGCTTATTAATTAATTTAGTAGAATATTAAGGTAATTATTATATGATTTATAAACGTTCATGTTAATAGTATCTTTAATATATTATTTTTATACGAGAATTCACTACATAACTTATATACATATTTGTTTGAACTATTTTGATGCATAACAGACACGTTAAACAAAAACATTTATTATATAATATAGTTATTATTCAACAGTTCAAAGTGATTTAAGTATTATGTAATATATTTAACAACATAATTTTATAAAATCCATTATTTAAAATAAGTAAGTTTGAAAGGGAGTCTCCAGCAAGTGTTGGCAAGGAACTGAAGATGTACTGGAGTGTTGGAGAGAGCTATCACGGGAGGTTAATTACTGAGTTCGAGATCCCCTTAACAACACTGACAGCTTAGAGGACTTCTGCTCTTGCATTACAATATAGAAAGATTACTGTCTATTTCTATTCAACATTACTTCTAAATTACATACGAATTTATTGTAGTGATGTATTTTTTATAAATATATATAAATAATAATTAAAATGTTCGTGAAATAAATATTATAAAAGTGATTGGCTTCAAGAAGACTGCGATAATCAAAAACTAATTAGTTTCTAGACAGCACAGAAAAAAACTCATTACGGAAGACCTAGATAACTTTGACGATAGAAAAGTGTCTTGTGAAAGAAATGGTAATTTAAAATGTAAAAGTTTTTCAAATATTTTCTCACATTTTAGTAAACCTATACTAAAAACTTGATTTAATTCATAATAACATTACATTATTAAGGGAACTGTATAAATGAGGAACTTTTTGACAGGCTGATTGGATGGCTGGTACACCAGTTCCATCTATAAGAAATGGTTAGAAATAGATGCATAACTAAAATTGTACGACAGTTTTTTGGTGCGATATGAGCTTGTTTTGTGTAAGTTAGAATGAAGAATAAAATTTTTAAAATTTGTGTTTTTTATGGAATTAAGTTTTCTGGAATGGAATAAAGATTATTATTATTATAAATAAAATACTGTATGAATTATATAAAATTTGCCTTTTTGGCAAAATAAAGAATTTTCTTTTTTGTGATAAATTAGACCAAAATACTTTATGAAAAACGCAACAGTCCTTGGCGATAACATGATTAAAGACATTTGGTAATGTGATTTAATATTCAAATAAAAGTAAAAGCTTTATAATAAAAGAAATATTAATGATTTAACAGTTTTTCGACCCACTTAGCTTTTAGAAGTTTTGTTTTCGAAATAGGCTGTTATTGTCTAAGATTGCCGTAATTAATCACTCTTAAAAACAAGATCGTATTTCTGATGCGCTTTGTTCAAATATTTTTCTTTTACAGTTGAAGATGATACTGTTATAAAGACGTGAATGATATTTTTTTGTTTTAATCATTAATCATTATTTATCTTTTAATAGTTAATCATTTATTATTATTTATCATTTTAATAGTTGCCAAAGTCTTTAAAATGCTAATGTAATAATGTATAATTAATTGTTTCGTAGTATATCCGATTCACCTTATTATACTAAAATATAAAATACATAAAGTAACAAACGTACACTTGAGAACTATCGCTCATAAAATGTAAGCAATGAAAGTATAATTAACAATCTCTAGATATTAGTTATAGCAAGAATTTCTTTTATAAAAAATGTTGAATTAACTCAGGCATGTGTGTGGTCTAGCTGAACCAATTAAGCTTGCTGCAATATTCCAACTTCGTATAATAGTCAAGTTGTATTTGCAATATCAATGAGATAGTTGACTGTAGAAAAAGTAAATTGGATTTAATATACTACAAGTTTATGTAATTAAAACTAATATCTCGAAAATAATTATATAAAATTAATCTATATATTTCTGCGACCCTGGATGAATAAATGGCAGAATAGAGGATACTTTTGGAACAACTGAGCCAAACTCAAACTCAGCCAAAAGATAACATTATTTTTATAGTAACTATATAGTCTTCTTAATATATATTATATTATTTTAGTAAACATGAAACTGAAATGAACTATTTATGTCTACATCTTTCTTTCAATAAAATCCCGAGAAGCACAAACCACATCGCTGAAATTACGAATCGCTACTAATTGGATTATAAGACCCAACATACTTACCACTTAGTGTTAAAGTAGGAAACGGTGTAGAACATGGTAGCAATTCAATACGACCACTGGCGACCACTAATGACTCTGCTGACAGGGCCAATCGTGATTTATTCGTTACCGACGACACACAGTTATAAGGTCCAAGATATTAAGAATTAGCGGTTTTAGAGGCTGCACCATATCTATTTAAATAGATGTTTCTAGAGATTTTGTAGTACCTAATTAAGAATTAATATATTATCATGACTTTTTTGCATAACTTATTTAAAACTCTCATAACCAGAACGCCAAAATTTTATTTGATTTAAACAGTAAGTTGTTAATCATACAAATAATAAAAATAAGGCAGTTCGATATCCAGATTTAGATTTAGTGTAAATTAGGAAAACTGCTAGTACAATATCTAAAGGAATAGCTGTCTCTCATTCCTTGCACCGCTCTGTTATTCGCACCTGCTACTAACTTTCGATATTCGAACGCGAGAACGATAATTGGTTTCAATTCCAGTTTCAGTTGTTTTTCGATGGCAATTAAATTTTGTTTGAAAATCCGTGACAAGGTCGTTCGATGGTATCCAGTTTGCTGAGCAAGGTTTTATGACAACCAGCAGGGTTAATGTAATTGAAACAGAATTTTATATGTATTATCGAATTGTAATTGTTTTGTTTCCAGGAAAATATTTTTTTATGAATGTATACCGATTAACATTCCAGACATTTCAAAGATATTTTAATGGATCGAGTACGCATATAGCTTCTGTTAATCAATATTAAATTAAACATAATCATAAAACAAATCAGTAATAAGGAGGCAAAATGTTACTTAAAAATATTCAAAGACGAAAATATATTACTACTTTGCAAAGAACCGTTGTATTCAGTTCTGTCGAGTAACTGAACACGACAGTATGCATCGACAAACACAATAACTTAGCATCGAGCGTAAGCCTCTCAACTCACACACAATTACATATTTCTACTTAAACTGTTACCATCCACTTTTCCGGGTAGCCGCCATTTATAAAATCTTCGAAAAGAAATGGAGAACTTTTATAAAATTAATAGTTTTTCTAGACAAATTGTGCAAAATAAGGATGAGATATTGATTTATGAAGATGCTGTAAAAAATATAAATGTAATATTATTTTTATGTACATAATGCTATTGTCGAAATTAACATAATGTCATCAAAATTGGTTAAGTAGTTTTATAGAAAATAGCAAACATACAAACATACAAACATTGTAATAGATCACATTATACAATAAACAATTTAATAATATTCAGGACCTATAAGTCACTTTCCTCGACGACTCTGGCAATTTTCGACATCCTATTATTATTCGTCTTTGAGGAGTAGCATTAGTAACGAAAAACCCGTACCCGTACACGTAAGAGCTTCGTTTCGCTCAGCTCAATAATATATGACTGACGTCAATATATGATTTTAAAATGGTAAAATGAAATACAATAAAAAAGGTAAGGCATATTAAGATAAGTAAACTATGCTCTCTACTTGCACTTACATTTTACGTACACAAATGATAACCGATATTTAGGAAAGTAAAAAGATATATATTAATTAATAAATTTTATCAAGAGATTATTTTATTATGATAATAATAGTTTATTATTAAAACTAAATCATAAAATTATTTTTTTGGTATTATTCTTTCAAAGAGTATTAATTTTTAATTTAACAACGTTGAGTTGGTGTGATATCTTACACCTTAGATTAAACATCCCTTGATCAAAAACCATCTAAAATCAAGTTTACTTCGAACTTTCGAACTGCTGTATTAAGTTAGGACTAAATCATAACAGATAATCCAATACTTACACAAAAATTTAGGAGAGTGTTAATATTTTACATCATTTCATAAAGAAAAATATTTTTATTTTTAAATTGCCTTACTTTCTCTTATTGAATAGATAAAAAAAAACGATTATATCCTTACATCTCAATATAAAGTAGTCATAATAATAGCGATATAGAGCAATTCTCGAGAAGCTTAAGCTCGAATATCAAAAACCTAGTTGTCATAAAATTTGCTAACGTCTTTCTGAAAATTAATCTACAAATGGAGCGCTGTAATTCTTAATGATGTTATTCTTAGAAAGGCAATGTCCTTTTATTTTACACTAACTACATGAAATTGACAGCAAAGGGTTCCGCATTCAGTTCCTATCTAATTGAGCCTCCGTGACTCCGCTTCCTGTCTTCCATTAGCAACCTCTACCAAGCGAATAATCAGAAAAACTGTTGCAAGTACTGCTTGCTTACATTGCTAGTTTAGTAAACTGAGGGTTACGCAATCTTAGCTCAAACAAGCAATGGAAACGCTGATAAAATTAATATGTTTTAGTTTTATTTTACTTCGGTCACAAAATTTCTCTCCGGTAACGTTTGATCGTTAAGAGTCTAGACTGAAGTCGTTTCAATTTCTTATATAATACAGTATAATTATATAAGCCCCAGCTTTTGATATGACTATTTACAAAGCTTTAATTTTGATATTTTGTGGTATCATTTATTGTCTACAATATCCGAGCAATTTAAAAGTTAGTATCGAAGTAAGAGAATCGCGTATTACAAAGGCCTTGCATTCTTTCAATAACACAGAAAACAAATCCGTTTTCAATGTGAGCTTGAACATGCTCCCAGAAATACAAGCATTATGGCAGTTTATGTCGAAAATCTGTAGCGGAAGGCAGCAAATTCACTTTCCCCGTCAACGGTGTTCTGTGACGTAATGTTATTGCTTTTTAAGCACCCCACAAGGCCTTCATAAGTTTTCTTTGCAATTCCTTTGATTTTCAGTCTAAGCAATTTCCGGATGACTTCGAATTTTTTTATTTGATTTCTGTGTGGTTATACAGAATATGAGTACAAATTTGATTTATAAATATATATTATATAACAACTATATTTATATTTTTAAAGAAATATAAAATGATGCATAACATCATATAAGAGGGTAGTATTTAGTTATAAATAAATAAAACTTAAATCTTTCTTGTTAGAAGCTAAGTAACTGATTGCCATTTCAATTTATACAATAAACCTACTTTTTAATATACCACAAAGTGATTTAATTTAATAAAAAATTATACTTCTGGTTTATGATTTTTGATGAATGAATGATGATGATATATTTCAAAATTGCTGATCAGAAGTTAAAATTAATATATTAGATTACTAAAATTTTAAATATCATAATATTCACTTTTACTTCGCTTGGCAAATAACAAAGCCACGATGCTTCGGAAAGCGTAAAGCTAAAATTGTATTACAGTCGCGACGGAAAAATGAATTCGTTCCGGACATCGCTTAGATATTGCAAATTATATTTTTTTCTTAAGAAATATTTTACCACGTCATATATTTAAGAGTTATATTTTAATTCATATTGAAGTTGAATATAAAATTAATAATTCTGTTATTTTTTTTTATTATACTAGAACCTATTTCAATAGTTTTTAATAAAAATATAATACTTTCAAAACCAAACATAAGCTCGTGACATGATAATCTTTTTTTGCGAGATCACTCCCTTGTTTGCAATCAGACACCGGTACTGTACCTGTAAGTATTCTATCGATGGAAGCGTGGAAAGAAAAAGAATGGAATACCTTGTCTGAATCTATGTTTCAGGATATATTAAATCTAGGGTCTTCAACTTCAAATCTCACGTATAAACAGTTTTCTTCAAGTAGATACCCCGCTCCAACATAGATCGCTTACCAGTAGATTTCTAACCACAAAAAATATATGCAGATTTTGATGCAAAAAAGTTAAAAATTATTATTTTTCATGTGTATAGGTTAAGATTCATAATTGAACAACCATATTAAGAAATTTTTTATAAATACTTATAATCTAAATATATATCCAAATTTTAGAAATTCTTTAATAATTTAATAAAGAATATTTATATATTAAAAAAATATTCTTCTTATTTTGAAAAGTTATTAAAGGTAATATAAACCAAAACAACCCACACAATATTGAGTAAATACCTTGACTACGTATTAACTGAATTTCAAACACAGAATGATTGACACGCTCTGTCAGCGGCAAAGCAACATTCGGTCGATGTTCAAAGTGGCCTGTTTTAGAGGAAAATAGGATTCAATGTGTCGGCTTTTCAGCTATGGTAACATAACCACGAATTAAAATAGAAAGCTTTGTTATAAGTTAGTATAATATTTATAAAATAATATGTTTATCATTAGCATCACCTTGAGTATTGCATTACATTGCAATGTAACACATTTTTTGTTAACGTAAATATGATAATATTAAGTTTATTTACAAAATAATATAAAAATACTTAAATAACTCCACATTATATTAAAGATTAATAAAGAGATCTTCTCTTTTTATTATTTTATTATATTATAAACTTTATGTTAATTATATAGGTATATTATCACTGTAATATTCTGTATTAAATATACATTACATAATTAGAAATGAAATGGTAATGTTGGTATATATTTCTATATAAGTGAGAGTAACAATGTTTTTTAAAAGCATCACGTCGCGTGGATGGGAAGGAGCGAGTACATCGCGACAGTAACGGTTTAATTGCTTTGGTGTCGGTCCAAAAGCGACGATCGCTAACAATGTTGTTTTAAAACTAGATAAGACATTCTCTTATTATTATACTTTACAATTTCCAATGAACATATGAAACATCTGGTAGTATGTAATCATAGTCTCCCTCGATCTCTTTCCCTCTCTTAAAACCAGAGAACCTACTAAAATGTTGCACAACTTTGCGAAGGGAGTAGTAGCTTTATTATTGAACTTAATAATGAATTTTTATGCAATTACACTTAATTAAAAAATAAATTAAAAAAACACGTCACTACGTTTTTTTATAAAATATCACAAATTATTTATTTAACAGTATAATTCAATGTTAAAAAGCGATTGAATTATACTGTTACTATTATATTAAATATTCTTGGTATCGACAATTATATTATACTAATACAGACCTAAACCCGAGCCTAGACAATTAGAGATTATATAAATAATATTCATTTATTTCATAATAATTATCTAAATTTGAGAAGAGTTGTTCGTTAAACGTATTTGATTCTAACTTTCAATATTTATTATGATAGCTAAGTGCTGCCCTTTACAACAAGACCCTTAAGAAACAAAACTTAGCTTGATTAAAGACAACAGTTAGTCAAGAAATTGAGGTACAAAGTTTTGTAAAATAAATAATTCTTGCAGTTAAAATATAAATGTAATCAAAATATATATAAATGATTCAACAAGCCATATCTATTTTCAAGTATCTCCATAATCACATTTAGACGTGACCGCTAAATAGCCAGTTAGCGGCGACCGGCAAAACGCAGCATACGGCAACGTAATTTATAATACGCCCCACCCAATAAACACTGCAGCTGAATCTATTTACTGCGCCTTTTGCATAATTACTGTTTATTTAATAATGTTAGCGTTTTATTGATTAAGTGTTCTGAATTAATATGAAGTATTGAACTTTTTTTAATGAAGTAGAAACTCAACTACCTAGCCAGTAACTTATTGAAATAATTTTAAACAATTAATAAAGTTAGAAGTCAGATGTTTTTTTTTATCTAAAACTATAGTTCTAAAATGAAAAGGACTTAATTTGAGCACTTCAATACTAATAGCGTTGTTTCATCTAACACTATATGAATCGGTATATCAATAGCAATTCAATTACGTTAAAAAATTCGAAAGCTTTGAAGGGCTTAAATTTTAAAAATAGAGAAATATTTTAACAACATTGCCAATATTTATTTTCCCTGCAATATAAAATACTTTGTTTGTTTTTAATTGTGAAAAAGCGTTATTTAAATTTGAAAATAATTTAATAAGAGTATCATATTTGCCAATCGTTGTTTAGAAAATTATCAAAAGAAAACGGGAAATATAATAAACTTAATCCAATTGTGATATCTCAGTTGTTCGTAAATAAATTCATTGCCTTGCTATTTCCTCCGTTTGCGGTTTTATGATAATATCTATTGAAAATTGCTAGGCGGTTTGAGTGTAAACCTTAATTTTTGAAATATTCAATATCGAATCTAAAATAATTATTTTATTAGCTATTGTTTAAAATATTCATTAGCAGTTGTTTGGAGTTCTTACCTCGAAACCTCTATGATAATATTGACATGATTGGAAAGGAGCTCTATTTTAATATTATTTGAGACAACTCACTTACACGTGATTTTTAAAGCCTGGTTTATATTACTTATTTTTATTCATCCTTCACTCCTTTACTTCAGAAAACAAGTTCTAATAACAAGATTCACTAAGTGCCAATATCATATAACCATAGTTTATAAGAAAAAAAGAAAGAAAGAAAGAAAAAAAAAGAAAGAAAAGGGAAACCTTTAGATATTCTACGATTATTGTACGATTGTTTAACTTTAAAAGTACTAACATATTTGACTAAAGAAAATTGTTGTTTGAATTTTAATTAGGTTTGTTTCTTATAAATTTATATGTATAATAATAATAAAACTTATCGGATAAGGGTTGATTTTAGGAATAAAAAGACGTAGCCTAGTATTTCTGACACATCGCAATTAAAGAGCATACTAAGATAGGTATTGCGAAAAAGACCATTTTAATTTTATTCAGTGGTAATCACAATTGTTTAAATTTATTTAAAACGAATTGTCTTGACTTAGAATACTAAATGTCCAGCTTAAAATCCTGAAAGATATTGATGAATATATTATAACTAGAACATATCAATATCCTACTGAAACTGCTCCATTTATTACTCGAAAAAAGCTCAATATAAGTACAAGCTATGTTAGTAAGTAAGCTATACATCAAAGCTAAATATAAGTACATTCGTAATCACAAAATATAGGTCAAAACTCTCAACTCGAAATCAGCAAAAAATCAATCCATAATCCACAAGTTTTTATATCTCACTCAGCTGAATCATACGCTTGTAAAACTTCGTGTAAAGTAGTATTTCGTTAGTTTTGGACTACCATCTTTATTTATGAGCAGACTTCCTTACACAAGATCGTTGCAATTTTGCGTCAATCGCGAGTTTTGTTCGAGTTTGGACCAGCTTTTTGGCACTAATACTGTTTGTATGGCACTTGTAATATTTCTTTCGGAATAAATAGAAGTTTGGATTTGATTGGGTGTCAGATGTTTGAAGTTTGATATTTGACCGAAAAAGCAATTCTATATAGTTGTTTGGTTGTTTTGTCTGCATCGATTTTTTTATACTTCAATTCCCCCTATTTCGGTTCACTAATAAAGACGTAAAAAATATAATCGTTTATTTTTTATTTGTTTAATAATTATAATTATGATTATATCGTATCTGACTTTTGCTTTATTCTCGTGAACTGATGCTGCTTGCGATTTCAGACTGAGCTTGCAATTTTAATTAACTGAAATCATTAGGCCTTCATATTGAATTGAATGCGATGATTAACAAATTGTTTACTATATATGTTAACATTTGTGAAAGAATGATCGCAATAAAAAAATTATAAATGTCGGATTGGTTTGTGACTTTTTTCGAGTTGTGAGGTTCTTTTTAGGCCACATCACATTGGGAACTCTTGTAATCTTACCTATTAAGACGGAGAGTGTCCTTACAAAAGAACCTATTTCAGAAAGTGTGATATCAAAATAGGCCCTTTTGACACTTTTAAATGACATACACAAATGACCACTGATATTAATTTTATTCAAACACTATTAAAAAAATTATTTTTTTATGTAATTATATTTTACTTTTTAAATTTTCAGAAATTATAAATGTTCAAAAAATAGTTGATTATGTAGAACTGTATAAAACTCTTATTTTAAATATAATACTTGTGTTAAATGATGTATAATATCAATTCGTGTTATTGGTCTCAATCTCAGAAGCCTCATGGGCTTTAAATTCCTGTTCCATATAGTTACGGGCAATATGGCTAAGACTTCACTTAGTCACACATAATTACTCTTTTCTATTTCTTTCTTTTTATTTCTACTTTTATTTCTTTCTATTTATTTCTACTTTTATTACTTTGCAGCTTTCTTGTTAGTTTTGTGCTTTTTCTTTTTATTTTGAATAATTTCTTCGGTATTAGGAATTTACTTATATATTCCTATTATTTTTGTTAATTCGCAGTAGCTTCTAAGTGATTTTGACATTTCAACAAAACACATGGCTCTATCTATCACACAACACTATCTATATAAGTGACATGCGGTGATTTTTGTTCCAGCATCCAATGAGAATATAATGCTACGGTAATAAACATAATATGTCGTCACCCATTTTTCTTATAACAGCATAGGTTTGGTTTCATTGCTTTGCCATACTTCAAGTCCAATTAATGATTACGAATTAAGTCAAGCATTAGAAAAGTTAATAAGTTGTTTCTTCCAATTAAGAATTCAAAGAGGTTACATTAAAAAGTAAATTGTACAAAGGTAATTATTTGAAGCACAACCGGGAAATAGTCAAGATATTTTTCTAGAAGTTCAACGCTTGGTTTGTTTTCTTTGTCCAGACTTCTAATTAAACTTATTGTGGAATTTTGAGTCGCAAAGTAAGAGGGAAAGCGTCTGCATTAGAAGAAAACGATTTCTTTGAAGATAATTAAATCTTATTTCAAAATAAGAATGATGTTATTTGTTTACAATAGGTGATATGAAAACATATAATAAATCGGTTTTTCTTGATAATTACAATCTAAGGGTCTTCAAATCTAGAGTAAATAGGTACTTCCTAGGTAAGCATGCTACATCCTAGACTACAGTCATGCTTAAAATCAGGAGTGCTATTGTCAAACGCGCATCTGTTCAGGCTTAAATATATATATATAATTGCAAAGGTAAAGAAATAAAAAGACAAATTTAAGACATATTCACATGAAAAAATATAAATTTTAAAGTAATATTAATAGATAATAAGTAGATACATTTAAATTACATTAAATAATGTCCATAAAATTAAAATAAACTACTTTAACTCATAACTTGGCCCGCATGCTTATTCCAACGTTTTATTTGGCAGTCAGAATGATAAATGGTCTTTCATTAGTGGCTAACAACGCGAGGTACCGACCTCTTATTTGTTACCTTTTTTACTAACATAGCTATTATAGTAGTTTTATGATTTTAACGTAAATTGTTTTATTTATTGGATATATTAAATCTTTTAATTCACTTACTTTCTAACATTAATTTGATTCTTTAAAATGAACATATATGGTAGCATAAACTATATAGGTTTTTAAATTAATTTATCAACATACTAAAACTAAAACCATACCTACTAAGAATAATTTCTTATTTATATGAAAATAAGATATTGTTTTAGTAATATCTTTTGAATAACATATAAATATATTACGTAGACGGAAGCTATATAAAGACAACCCTTCCTATTCATTCAGAGCGAACTATTTACGAGTCGTACCCAAAGAAAAAACTAACTAAGTATCCAAATAATGGCTGATGGCTGTTCATATAAAAGCTGATCTTAATGAGAAATGACGAAACAATAGTGGCAAATAAAAATAAATGACTACAGCGCCTTAGAACAAGTTTTTGTAAGTCCATCGAAAGATCTTTAGAATTCTTAGCGAATAGATTGCAGAAAAAGATTATAACACTTTTTATTGTAATTAAATATTTTTTTATTTTGTGTGATATTTTTAAAATTCAATTTAAAATATTGTTTTGAGTATTTTTGTTTTACATATAAAATTGATAATAAATAATATATGTAAATAAGTTAACACTTGCAAATTTGATTTCAAATAAGTTATTAATGCATCTATAATTTTCCTAAATGAAATATAATAAGATATAATAAGTATATAAGGTCTAAATCCTGTATATAAAAATTCCTTTTATATTATTTGCAAAGATATTGATTTAAATTTGAATAAGTTTTATATTCATGATTCGTGAAGACACTGAAATCATATTTAGTAAATCGATCAGCTTGTACTATATTTAAGAAATAAATTATCTTAAAATCAATAAAAAGGGTACGCGCATAGAAATAAGACGAATCAAACCACAAGTTATGCTAAAGGGAAGACAACTTCCTTTTTAAGAATAAATATTACTAGAAAATGTTGCAAATATAATTTACTTGCTATCTGTACAATATCCGGAGGGGGCTGATATCCGCCGCGGCGCCGGCACGACGCCTCATAACTTGTACCCTCAACTCAATTACAACACGTGTTGTTTTTGTAAAAATATTCTCATTTGTTTTAAGATCACTCTTTTGTTTTTAAAAAGCGATGTAGGACGTCATTTATTGTTATAAAAATGGGACTCAGATTATATTTTTTCTTCTCTAAAATCACAACGAAAGTATCTTATGTATTTTTATTTTTGGTTAGTTGTTACGAATAACACACAAACACATAAGATTTTGAAGTTGTTTAAGAGATGTTTGTTTTTATTATATTTTTTCTAATCATTCTAAATTAATACAAACAAGTTTATATATTTTGATACTTTTATTAAAAGCACATTGTAAACCTTTAAATACATATTAATAGTAAGATATTTAGTTTAAACAAACTCTATCGGAACTGGTGAAACATGTTTAAACTAGAATTCGCTAGTCAAAGGTACATTCGTAGACAAATATACTCGCTACGCTTATGTTACAGCGCTACGACTAGCAAAGCTTTGAATCAATGTCGTGGTTGGCCTTTGAAATTTCCTTGCACTTAAATATTTATTTTTCGAATTATATTAAATGACACAAGAGATTAGATACTTGACGTGACAAAAGAAAAAGCGTGTTTTAGAAAAAGTTTTATGTTTATAAAATACTTTGTATTAAAAATAAACTATTGAGCGCCTTTTCCGAGAGAATGAATTATTGGTGATTTTAACAAATAAAATCTTAAAATAATTGGTGCACTTTCGTTTTAGTAATTGAAGTAGCACATATAATATTTCTGTCACCGTAATATTATATAGTAAAATAAATGTGATAAATAAGTTTAATTTATATAATAACAATTATTATTTATATAACTCATATTCCATTTTTTATTTTTTTTTATTTTTGGTTTTATAAATCTTTACACTTTTCTCAAAATTTAATTTTACCGAGTGACAGAAATCTCCAAAACTTCAGAGGTCATATCGCGACCCTCCATTGCTCTCACCTTCGTTTCTAAATTTCAATTTCATTTCACTCCAATTTTATTGGAAAAGTTAAGCAATATTATATGTAACACACTGCTGTATTCCTAATTGTAATATAAACATTATGAAATGTTAACAATGGACTTATTCTACCTTGTTAACAAACTATGAATAGTTAACTGGCTGAATGGCCTTCAGACCCAATTAATACAAGTATATTGTAAGTATTTCGTGCAATAAGCAAAAATATGAAAAGAATTCTCCTACCATCAGTCATACTCTTCAAATCATAAATCAAATATAAACTTTTTAAAGAGCTATTATGTAGATTTTTATATCTTTTTGTCTGTGTGTTCATGAAAGTAAAACAGAGAGCTTAAATTCCTCGCCTGTCGCATTTCTTTTATTGACTCCCGAAGTTTATTAGTAAAATTTTACCGGCGAGTACAGTCAACAGAAGTCATAGAAATTTGCGTTTCCATTAACTTAATTTATACTCGGTTAATATCGTCAATGAAAATCATTAAATAAATGAGTTTTTCTTTCTTTTTTTTTAATATGTCTTCCTTTCTTTCATAATTTACAGCAGAAATAAGAGTGACTTAATTAAGAGTGAAAACTAATCGTTTTTTTAAAAACGCTACGTCTCACTACTTGGCTTCTTAAAAATGTTTTTTACGGTCAAGTGGGCTAAGTTCGATTGAAGGTTCAAGATTTGGAATAATTCATCAAAATTCAGACTAATTTGAAGAAAGTATATTTAAAATAAACTTTGTTGTATAAGTTGTAATGAAGATTTCAAATATATTTTAAGACTTCATTGAATTCCAATAAACCAATAATTGATGTCTTGTGTGTATTTTATTGTAATGTATTTAGTATTATATTGCACTCCATCAATCAAAACAGATGTATATGGTACGACTTTCTAGGTATCACCGATCTATTCTTTTTTATATAAAATTAACAAATCACAATTACGTTATAAATATTTATCATAAAAACGTTTGTCTAATTGGTGTTTAAACCCAAAACTCAGCAGTTCAAAAGCAAACATTTGTATTTCCACATCTTAATTTTATATACTTTCCTAGATCCAGTTACTTTAATTGCATTTTTAATAATACAACTTGAGTCATAATTGAGAATTAAGTTAAAAATTGTTTATATTAAATTTAGATATATTATAGGTATTTCATAAAGTTTCAAAACATTGAACTCAATCGAGAAGTTCGTCTTATAAGTTATGAAAGAGGTCATACATTGTTTCCCAACAGCATTGTCTTAACTTTGTGACAGTATCTTACAAATGCATCCTGGACAGACTATTAAGTTTAGAGATTATAATTTGAAACCATCACTAATAAACTCTGAACTTATAAAACTCTGCGTTCAAAAATTTTATACTTAATTATTTAACTTTCCTTATACTAGAAACAGTTATTTTTTTTCATAAAAATATTTAATAATTTTTTTTCCTTATAGACTTAATAAGGTAAGGAAGGAAGTCAAAGAAAGGATTTATATAATTAGCCCGTCATCGTAATTCCCGGAAGGGGTAGTCATAACTCATACAAATGAAATTTTGAAGATTTTATAAATGTTTATAACATTTAAATGTGCTTCAAATATTTCTATTATTTGATTAAAGTGAATAGATAATGTTACTTATTTATTTATTAATTAAATTTCAAAATACAATATCGCTGCAGCTATATTTTACAGAGGTCCGAATATGAGTAAACAGAATCGAGAGACTTAGAGCATGTGATCTCAAAATTATGCGGTCGCACGAGTCTGGGAGATATGAGAATGTACTCTATACGCTTATACTTTAATAGTTTGCTGATTCAATAACAAATTACTGCGTATTTGGACTGGATTATTACGACTATATAGTTTTCAGATTATTGACTATTGGATGTGCTGTTGTCATGATTCTTATTGTATCTATGGTAATTTGTATATAATAAACGGATCCAAACTAACAACCAGTTATAGCATTATTTTAACAAACTTTCGCTGAAACAAAGGAAATACCTATTACAGATAAAAACTGCTAAAAAAGAAATTTAATAAGTATTTCAGACTTCATTTAAATGTAATAAATACCATTTCTTACTCAGTAGCTTAAACAATAGAAAAGAACAATGATAATAGAAATCAAGAGAAGTGTAAACACGACACGTACACAAATATTAAATGAAAATTTTGATAAAAATAAATATTTTACGAAACAGGATTTAGAAAAAAATTCAATACAAGAAGTACGAAGACTTTAATGACGGAAAAGTTTCATCAAAATGGACACTTTTTTAAAAAATTCAACAACGGATTTCATCTATTATTTAGTACAAGACTTCTGGACATCTCTGTCAGCAATTAATATACAATAAAGATTACAAACATTACAATATTCACTATACAATAGAATTCTCCATAGAAAAAAAGAATGAGAAGATTGGCCTATAGGAATAATTATTTTCATTCCGATTAATGAAAATACGCAACATCCTTGAAATTGGTGTTATGTTTGTACTGCTTGACTGCTAACAAACTTTATCCGCACTGTGAGTACAATACAATAATAGAACTGAACCTATTAGGTTGAAGACGCGATGTTGTCTTCATTTTCTATCGTATGTAAATAACATGATTGACTGTATTGTGTTCAGCGCTCTTTGTCAATTCACTGATGTAGTCGCTAATAAAGATCCAACGAAGTCTCAGGTAGTAGTCCCGCTGCAGTAGTGCAGCGGGACTTTAATAATTTGTTTATAGTAATAGAATCGACAAATATTCTAACCTTCACAGATACATTAAATTTAAATGCAGTGGTACATACACATCATTCAAAAACAGACAACGATACTACAATAACAATAGTTTTACGTATCTCCCATCACTAGAGAGGTGATATTAAATCCCAGCAATTTAAATAATATTTAATATATATTATCTCAGCAATTTCTTATTTTACCGAATATAAATTATATTATATATAATATGATATTATTAAAAATTGAACTTTTTCATCAAAAGATAACATTTTACATTATCACTTGAAAATTATAATATAACTATGAATGCACTTGAATAAAATTGAACTTGAAATTTCATTGTAATAAAACAATAAAATTTCTTTCAAATAATGAAGAACATCTGAATAAAGCTTTACAAGAAATAAATTTCACATCTAGGTAATATTTATACACAATATGAATTAGTCAGTAGAACTATTTCAATATTGAATCAAATTTGTAATAGTCTACTAGACTATTCATCCCTATATTTTAGTTAAGATTTACAACATAAAATTTTAGAGTACTGTAAAAGACCTATTTTTCAATAACTATCATATGACTCCAATTCCGTGTTGCATTTGGAGTCATATGATTATATGATTGGACAGGAACGCCTTTCTTTCGCTACTCGATCGGAACATGAGTTCAAAACTACTGAATATATCCAAAAAAAGCAAAAAGGTACTAGGAAAATGTCTTGTGAATGCATTTACAAGACATTTTCCTAGTATTGAAAATTAGATTTATATTGTTTTAGATTTAAAAAATTTGCATGACCTGATTCGAATAAATAAGTTTGTTTTAATCCGACATAGCTTAAAAGATTACAGTTCAAATAAGAAAATTAACAAACTTCAGCTTTATTATTTTAGTGTATACCAAACCATCGATTGCCATATAATAGACATTCCGCTACAAGTTGGAACATAAAACATAACAATAGAGTATCGAGTTTCTACTAACTTTTAGAGGAAAAGTTTCGATATTTTTCTTTACTGTTGAAACATGATAGCTTGATTTATTTTTAGGAGTTGCTTGTTTTTTTTAGTCTTCGAACTCGCTACTTGGTTTCTTCAAGAGTATCAGCTAGACACTATAACATTAATATCTTTATTATTTTTCAGTCTTCCGACGATTCGTTTTTACAACTGAAATATTTGTTGTTTTTTCTTTAAGTTAACTGATTTCGAATATCTTATTTTATAAATAAATACTTAACCTATTTCAGTAAACTTTATTTTCTTTAATAGTTATATATCAAACAAAGATGCAGGTACATTTAGAATATGTATTCCTCATAGAAAATGTGTACAAAATCGGTCTAGTTGATAAATATAATTGAATCTTTTATTGTCTCTAACAATCTAATTTATTAATAATTTACCCCAAGTAAACGTTTACACAACTAAACAATATATAGATTCAAAATAATATCATCAATGACTTGTCTAATATAAAGTCACTTAATTAACACAACAAAAATGATCTCTCTCTTATTTAATAACAAAAATTCATATTCAAGTTGAAGTCCTGCGATTCGCGTAATTTAATCAAAGCCAAATGTAAACAAGGGAGAAGTTAAGTCGTAAAAACTGCTGACGTAAAAGGATCTTTACAACCTAGATTTTCTTTGAGAACCCATAAAATATACCATTGGCAAGGGCTGGCCTATATTTTTAACGAGACCCACCAAAAAGTTTTTTGTTCAATCGTCTGGAAATCGTATTCAGTGACGACTTTATACTGTTTGAGTTGTTTTCTGTTCTTATAAATTACATAATAACATGAGGTGCAATTTGCATTTAATGGGGAGAGTTAAGAGCTTATCCCAGTTATATCTTAATATTATTGAACTCATTGGAATTTTGGTCACAGCCCTAACATATATGTAGCCTAATAAGATGTTTTTTTACTTAGACATCTATAAAACTTCTTGGAAGTTAAATTAAAAAGATTGCTTTTTAACGGATCCTAAAAAGACCCATAGTCAACATTTTTAACCGTGGTTCAACCTATGCATTGATAAATCATTTAGTAATTTTATGATTTATATAGAATGGTTAAATTATATTCGAAATATTTCAAAGTAACTTTTTTTAAAATTGTATTTTTATTAAGTTTAATTTATTTTGTAAACAGATTTCATTATGATATAAAACTTGTTTAATATAAGTTCTTTGCAAGTAGCTTAAGCAGTAGTGTAAAGTGTTGACAGCTTCAAGTTCATTACGGATGCAACAAAGACTGACTTAATGAATTGTAAACATTTAATTAAAACTACAACTCAAGATATTAATTATGTTTCCTAGTAATGCTTAAAACATCATTTTATGTTATTTGGTCATATATTTATGTTTTTAATACTTCAACAGTATTTATTATTTAATTAAGAAATTATTTGTTGTATTTACATTAACAACATTATAAATATATATCTATCTGATGGCTCTGTACACGATAACTACTCAGATTAACTCTATATGAAGTCGGATATAAATCTATAATAGTTATAAAACACAATAAGGCCATTTATTTCTTATTATTCATTATTTTTGAGATATGCTGAAAACAGTACCTATTGTAGCAATAGCATTATCACTAAAAACTACGTAACAAAAAAAAAGGAAAGTTTTATTTCATCGCGCTGAGGTATATGTTTAAACAATAATATTAAATGCAATTTCAAAGTATAAGGACGTCTTTTTATATCAAAATAGTATATAAAGTTTTGTCCTTGAAAAGGGAAATGTTCATTGAAATGGTATACATTATCAGATAAAGTTTATTCTGTAGAGAATTTAAAACTAAACTGTTTTGTGGACAATACGGCCGCGTTGAGGCACAGAGCGCACGCCAATCTAATCATTGTTGGGTCCAAACGTCTTCGAAATAAGTATGGAAGTCATTTATTAAAAAGAAGCTTTAACATTTTATATATAAAAAGAAAAAGTTATTATATTATTGAATAAAAAGGCGATACATGGTTATGTAAACTGGTTTAAAACGATCTTTTCTGATATTTTTAAATGGTTATTAAAACGAAAATAATTCGCTTTTTTTAAGCATCCAAATAAATCTTAATTGGATTTTAATTATTATCATAATTTTATGAATAATGAGATTTAAAATATTGTATTTGTTTAAGTCATTCTTTCGATACTTGCACCGCAAGGCGACGCTTTCTTTGGAAACTCTCCAAGAGCTATGCTACCTCAGAGGTTAAGTGTATATAAAATCGTTGTGTACTTTGCTGATTGCAACTTGTATAGTTCGTATAATAAAATAAATGTCACCACGAATTTTGAAATGGTCTTGATACTTTTCTGGGTATCCATTGTTTTGATGTTATTGTGCAAACTATCTAATGTTCTTGTGCAATAATGGGAATTTTATGTTTTATTAATTACATACGTTGTAGCTTTATTATTTAAAATTACCTCTATTCTTTATATATATATCCTTGGGTAAGCAATCGATTAACCATAAATATTGCTTGCATCTAAGCAACCATTACGCAAAAAAGAAATCTTGTACATTTTAAACGAACATCCAAACGATACTAGCAAATAAAGTAAAGTGCATAATTCGTCTTAAATGAAACGAGGCTGCATCAAATGGAACATGGAGAAAGGAATTTGAAAGCAACGATTACTTTAAGATCACTTCAAGGTACATTACCACATCTTAGTTATAATCATGTACGCCGATGGCATCCGTAGAATTTTCTCATCCACAAAATACGAACATCAAAGTGTCCTATTTACGTATAGGATAAAACGTCGAGCAAGTAAAGTATACACGAATTTTCTTACATTAGCAGTTACAGTGACAGTTACAGCAAACATCAAAAAGGTGATAACGTATGATAACAAAAACCTCTACTTAGCAAGCTTTAGAGATGTTGCTAACTTTGTTTGCACAATGGTATAATAGTATACTTAACATTATACTGACGCAATCACACTCGGAATAAAGAATAAGTCAATCAGGTGCTTAACGAATTTTTTGTTCAATCATAACCTGTTATTACTTATATTTACCCACCTTTCTCTTTAGTTAAAATTCTAAAAATTTGTTCAACTTCATAAATTCAAAAAACAATAAAAATAAACGGATAAATTCAAAAGAATACACAACAGTGGCCAGCGGTGTAGGAGTGCTCTTTGATGTCCGCTCACAATCGGTAGCAAAAAGCATTTTAGCGAGAGAAAGTCTTTTCAAAATTTGTTTTGCAACCGACTGGGCCGTGAATACTGAATATGCCGCAGTGTATTGAGCACTAACCACTTGCTCAAGAGCTATTCTTAAACCCTTCGTAACTCAGCTCTACAGCTACTGGACTTTCGTAAATTGTAAGTGTAATTGTACGAGTATCAAAAGGTAGTATAAATAATTTATTTGATTTCATATTTTTGACCTCTGTAAGTATTAACGATACCTTAAAAAAGCAATCAATAGATAAACATTTAATGACATTTACAGTGGCTAGTTTTTTAACCCAGCTTTTAAAAATGAACGTTAACACTGTTACTTTTCCTTAGTAATTGTATAATATAAAAAATAAACGAACACTTATATTAAGATGAGATACCCAATCCAGCCTTATTCAGGTAATCATTTTAATATAAAACCTAGTTAAGAATTTCATTTATTAAAACGTTATTGTATTTTAAAATAAATTCTAATATATTATTTGTATATTTATTGTATGTTACATTCTCATTGTATAATTTTAATTCTGAAATATAAGGTGTATTTTGGTACACAGGTAAAACTAAACGCATAATTGGCTTTAAAATGCATTTGGGATAGAAAGCGCATCGCTGGAGGCGAACATTTTAAATAGTAAAGTGGTCGCTCGAGAATTTGATAGCACTCTACGTTCACAACTAATTACTAAATTGTGGTTAGCAGAAATGTATCAAATAGCTGAATGTTATAATTCGGTGGTATGTGATTTTATATCTAATTTTTGAATTTGCTCATCCAACCAATTTAGTGAACAAGTTAATTATATTTTTTATTTAAAAAGTACACTTTTGTTTTCTATTTATTTATTTATTTATTTATTTATGTACCTTAATTTTACAAAGACATTTTAGTTTAAAAATATGTACATAGGATAGCTTATCCCTACAGAGAGATATCTTCCAACTACCCTTAAGTTTGAGAAAGTTGTTCATAAGGCAGTTAGATGGTACATACAAAATACACACATTAAGAATTACATAAATAAGGCCTATAAAAAAACAATAATAATAATATATAAATATTTGTTCTTACTCAAGAGAGTGATACTACTGTCTTACTTTATACTTTAAAGACTATAATGATATCAACGCATATGTAAACTTGGAACGCCCTCAAAACCTCGGTATATTGAGCGAAGCGAGGTGCAAACAGCACCGAAGTTGCTTTTATAAAACGTCGACGCATTCTACTATTCTTCAACTATTTTTGAAGATGAGACTATTTCTTACATTTTTTGTATTTTTGTTTTTTTTTTAAACTACCACCAGACTGATGTATATCAGTGTGCAAAATTTGGAAATTTTTTGATATACCGTTTTTGATTGATTCTTGCACAAAGAACGCAGAATACTCTCTCATAGAGAGCTTCACTCAATATTTGAATACATATTACGCAATAGATATTGTAACAAAATTCAATATTCAAAAAGAATAAGCTTTTAATCAGGGACAATTCAATTACGTAAAACCAACGGTTTCGCGGTCACTGGGATTTCGAATCGTTTAAAACGGAGCTGTAATTAAAGCAGAGTAAAAAATGCAATTGATTATTTTTAATAATACTTTTCTATTTGTCCCGAATAATATTCTACCAATGTATATACGCCAAAAGCAATTATACCTTCAAAGTTCCATTGACGGAATGGCGACACAGAAGAGGCATGCTATAGACAAACGGATGATATTAATAATCGATATGCAATCCCAGATTGAAAACAACCTTAATCGATTCAAATAGATTCAATGCTCAAGACGGTTTCTTGCACTATATTACATAATATACAATTAAAATCAACAATTCGATAGGAATGTTTAGACACGATATCATAAGATATTGACATTTAAAATTAAAAAACATGTATGTGAATTTTTTTATATAAGATTTCATATAATAATATTTTTTAATTACTTTGTTATATGATAACTAAAATTCTTAAGATATAAAAAAATTGTAAATTTTTTATTACGACTATAAATTAACACCTAATTAGAATAGAATACATAATAGCTGAAAGGTATTCTGTTTATGAATTTGGCCAAATAAATCCAAAGCAAAGCGTTAGGGAGCCTTTTAATACGGACCCAGTAATCTTATTTCCTTTCATTTGGAATTACAGCGGTAATTATATAAATCAGTCGTAATTACGAGGATATTGCCTCACCCTTCCTTCGGAATTCTTTGATCTTTTAAATTTTCACAGTCCATTTATTGTAATTTGAAATACAATTTTCCCTGTTTGCTTTGATTGATTTCATGGCTTTGGTTATAAAAAAACATATTTTTATTTTGCTGTTAACTTTAATTCTATGTATTATTAACAGTAGCTATGTTTTTTTAATAAATATATTTAAAATAATATACTTGACGAATATTAACTACAGAATCCTTCTCCATTCACTCTACCTTTTCTTCTTAGTCCTTTTATATTACAGGACTATAGCCAAGACGTAAATTCGACATACAAATTTTCTCCGAAAATCACCATTATCCTGCATACTCAGTGTACATGCTTAGGCAACATTGCCCTACAAATTTATGATATTCGTAAGACTTCGGCCTAATAGAGCACCCCATACTCAGAGAGCGCAGACTCGCAACAGTCTTGCGATTATATATAATATTAATTTTAAAATATTTTTTTTACTTTATCTATATATATTATATTATATATATAACTCAATTATAATATTTAACCTAGTATTTATAAAAATATTGTTGTTTAAAATTTTGTCTTAAATATTTAGTATTTTAAATATTGCCGAGGTAGTTTATGACACTATGTCTTATTATATTTTCATATTCTTTTTATTGGCCTCATTTCCAAGGTGCATTGTACCTTGGAAATGAGGCCTTCGCTTCAATATTATAATAAATTGTAATAATGTTAATAATTAATTGCCTTTGAGTTTAAAAAAAAGACTAGCCACCTGAGTTTCTTTCATCGGATTTTTTCAGGACTGAGGCAGGTTACATTTTTTGAGCTGGCTGTGACTATATAAAATGTTTGTAGCTTATTTTTAATTAAAACGTTTCAATTCATTACATTTAATCAAATTTTGATATAAAAGAATTGAATTCTTGCATTAAATCGTGTATATAAAATTATAAACAGCTTTTTTTTATAGAATAGGACGGTAAACGAGCATGCAAATCTCTGGTAAAATGTGATCACCGACGCCCACGAAGTCTTGCAACATCTAAAGACTTACAAAAGCGTTGCCGGCCTTGTTAACACATCAAAGATAAGTGAGCAGCACATACTTTGTAACTAAAGTAAGTAATAAGCAAACCATCCAAACAAATCATCAATATTTATATGTTACCAAATCTTAATTAATTCATACAATATATAATTAAATATTAATCTCAAAAAAGTAGTGCTCATTCAACATATCGCAAAAGAAATATATTATTTAACATTATTTATAAAATAAATAAAATCATAGATTTTTAATATATTTTTAATAATTTAAACCAGCTCTGAGCTGAAAACATAAAAAAGCTTACAGCTTACAGTGCACTATAGCCTAAGCGGATTAAATTAGTATCTAATTCGTATTTTTTGGAGAAACAAGTTTAACGAAACCTTGACTTTCATGCGAAAATTTATAAACATTATACAATACCACAAAATATTTAATTTGAAGGAACTATTATTTTAGAAACAGGGATGTTGAGCTTGATATACAATTTTTCTTTTAAGGGCGCAGATTATTTTCAGAATCAGTTGATGAGCAGAGGACTGTTACCTTAACAGCAAAATCAATTATTATTATTAATCAGAACTTATTATTATTATTATGGCCCCGCATAATGACATTTGTTTCTGTCTGTTTCTGAATGATATTGTGTGATTCTAATCATTGTGTGTTAATATTAAAATTACAAAAATCAAGATTTTTTAATAAATTATTTTTATTATAAATTAAATAATTATATTTTGTAAAGGATTTGTACTTTTAAGTGATTTCAGGAATAGCTTAATAGCTACTACCTCGAGACGGCGCCACCGGCTTTCCTATTTTTAGAGGAGAACGGTATGTCTCGACCGAAATATAAACATTAAATCACTTTATACCTCATACCAGTATTTGTAAAGGACGATATCTACTGCGTCACCTTGGCAATTTTTAATGTCAACCTATCAACCATCTGATTACACTTCACACGTGGACGGGAGTCAGACCGTAACTTTACAGATGTAATGCAAAGACCTTCTGTGATAACATTACCCCTGTAGAGTTACAGTCTAACTGACACAAGTTATAACAAGTTCAAAACAATATACCGCAAAAAATTCCATCCGTCATGTCACCGCTCTTCGATAGGGCTTCTCTGAGTGTGTTCACTTCCGGAAGTAACCAATAGAGCGAGTCAATATTTCAGATTGAGCTACAGCCAGATTCTGTATAAAGCACAGTTTATGGCTCATGTGATGTACAATTCTCTACAATTCTCGTCATGGATCAATACGACATGGGTACCTTAAAAAAAAGTGCCTAGTCCAGCCTTAAAAACCTATAATTATCTTGTGAAATGCTAATACTGGGAAAAAACGTTGGGCAGAGGTGACCACTTACGTATTATTAGTTTATACCGACAAAGTAGCTGCAAGTCTGTTTAAAGCTTATGTTTGAGCAAAACCAGCATCTTTATTCTTAGTAGGTCTTGGCTAAGTTCCAAAATAATTACGCTCGTAGTGTATTATTGCCACCATATGTTGCAGCTAACGATTATGACAACCGCGAATTTTAAAGAATGTGTTAATTTTTAATTAAGGTATAAAATATATTAAAGAATTTTATAAAGCTTAATGAGTAAAGATTTTCTTCTACTACAGTATAAGATTAAGTTTGTGTTATCGTATTATGTAAATAATAAATTTACATCAATATTAAAGTGGAATTCATCTAAGTTAAATTAATACCTATATGTGGGTGCATCGCAAATGCTTGACCGTCATGTCACGACTGGGTGGACATAGCCTGTACATGCCTCAGAAATCAATAAATTCCTTAAAATATAAATTGACATCTTTTTGAGATTCTGTTTTAAATTTTCTAAAACCGAGTTTAAAAGCATGCAACTATTCGAAGTGCAAAAGATAATACTATAATAATAATAGTAACTTAAACTAGAACTACTTACTTCTATTTGGTTCAATTGAAGGTGAAGGAATTTTAAAATGTTCGGTGTCACATTTGATGACCATAATAGAAATAGTATAAACCAATTATCAACTATAAAATTGTCTCTCCACATTAAGAAACACTTACAATAGGATGTAACGAATAAGTATATATCGAAGTTTATTTCGAAGCCATTTTAATTTTTTAATTTTTTTTTTTTATTATTTTATTACGTTTATATCGTTTCAATTGTACGTTTACTCTTCTCCGTATTGAGAAAATGTTTTTAAAATTATTGCTTGCAATTATTTTAAGAATTAAAAATGGTTAACTCAGTACCAACTACTTCCATCTTCATAATCAAAAAGTTAATCAGAATACGAACGAAAATTTAATTATAATATAAATTTTAAAACTCAGAATTATTTATTTATTCATAATTAGCTTTTATATCGAGTGAGAAACGGTCACTTCTTGAAATTAACGTTGAATATCATGATAACAACTGCTTTAATTAAACCACATAACTGAGAATTATCTTAAATATGTGTAGTTCAAATTTAAAACCACACTAAAGTCGGTGTTTCCGTGCGGGAGCTATGATGCCACAGACTATCTCACAAACAAACACATTAAATAAACATAAAAAATATAATTTAATGGTTTTTTGCAATAAATAATATTTTTTCCTTCCTTTAATAATCTTGTAATATCCAATAACTTATTTTTAAGGCTTCTGAAGCGTTTATTCTCTCACTCGAGGGTTGTTCTTTCTGAATAACAAATGTGCTCAAAACATTTGTAATATATCTTATATCAGCTTTATTTTAGCAAATATTTACTCTACTTTATACACCGTTTATTAAATCTCTTAAACTTCTTAATATTTGCCTAAATTTTCATACAAGATTGTACACATTATTTAAATGTTTTGGCGTAGATATTGTAAATTTTCAAATGTCTTTTATTACTTTATAATACTAAAATATTGAAATGAAACCTTAAAATATAATATATTTTAATTATGAAACAATAATTTTCAGAATTCATACCTGTAAATGGCTATATTTTAATAATTTCAAGCTTACTATTAGTTTCCTAGTAAAATATGTTTTTATAAAAGCATTTTCTAAATCTAAATCTTTAGCTCTAAAGTACTAGAAAAATCAAAAGCAAAATACACTTTACAATTCTTTCAGCAAATACTGTATAAGACATAGAATTTCCAGAAATCCCGAGGGTGGGGATAGTGGCAAAGATATTATGACCTCTAAACAAGGTATATCGTCTTTATCGTTCACCTATGACGTTGTTACGAGTTGAAAGCAATATAGCTCTTATAGCTCTTATTATTAGACATCACTCTTAGTGCATAAGAGGAAGCGATTTAAAATTTAACGTATATTTTTTGCAAATTAAATGTTTTCTACTCTTATTGAATAGCCAAATGTAAAGCACTGTTTAAATGAAATATTCATGTGAATGTGTTAATGTTCATAAAGGAATAGTAGGACAGAAATACTAGCAATTAAACTGTTTGTTTTATTTAATATGTTCACTAAATGGTTAATATTCAAAATAAATTAAAAATAAAATCAAAACATAAAATTTAAGATAATATGTACAACTGTAAAGTTAGGAAATGGTTTATTTAGATTTCTTACATAAGAAACAACGTTTTTACAGAGAACAAAAAATCTTGAGCGTTTAATATTTAAGTATATTTTAACAACGAAATTTAAAATCAAAAGCACGATATTGTTATATATTATGCCAACTACTCTTAACGTTGCCAGCTGGCAACCATCTCTTATAATAACATAGCCCATTCACATTCAATTACTCTTCTGAATAATTTGCTCATTATCTACAGTACTTGGTAACTTTATTTACCTCAGTTATTTATACTTAAATATAAATATTAAAAACAATCAAATCATAATACATTTTTGTTAAACCTATATTATAGTAAATTATAATTTTGTTTATCTTTTTAATCTATCTCTAATTATATAAAAAATTTGACTTATTTAAGTATTCGGCTTTTGTCGCCTTTCTATACATACTATGTGTTTACCCTAATCTCTCTAGTCTCTATCTACAGTGATGTTTTCACAGCGTCACTCGCACGCTCGTCCTATGACACTACAGCTACTACAAATCTGAGATACGTTGTTTATTACACGCAAACAGAACTTAAAATACGTCAAGCTTAAGCCTTTCCACTGCATTATTAATTAAAATCGTATTATATATGACATAAATTTACTCTGTTGGTTTTGGGAGTTAATTAAGCACGAAATATTAAAGTAAATTGTTTTTTAAGACTTCATTTTGTTTTTTTTCCAAAGGCTATATCAACTATGGAAATAATTCCCATAATATTTGTAATATTACTAACCTTAACTATTATAGTATTTATTTTTTTTAATATGAAAAGGAATATTGCCATTTGATACTGTCGACTTTTTACATTGAGTTGTCCAAAGTGATTGTAGAAAAAAGTGCCTTTTATTCCATCTGTCAAAGTACCGCAACAAACTGTTTTGTTCCTATTCCCTATGTCAAATATATCAACATATCGCTAGAACTACCTATAAATGACATGTCTTTGGCTGTTATAGATAGTTTATTTTTATAAATTGATGATTAAAACATTTTAGAACTTAGTCTTATAAAAATTTTTCAATAAAAATTAAAATAATGAAAAGCTTTTATCATATTTACCATATTCATATATCCACTTGATCCACCTATTTGCAACTACCCTCAAAACTTCGAAAAGCGATTTGGAATTCATAACCATTAGCCCGCAACCTTAACTAACGGAAACTAGGTGAAGGCCGCAACAATACTGTATTACTTTAATTAAGTGAAGTCGCTTAACTTCTGTTCAGATATTTTATTAATAGAGATTGGAATAACAAAAAAACTTTAAAGAAAAAGAAAATCTAAGTGTTGTTGTATTAAGATCGTTTTATTGTTTCTTTTTAGTCGAAATTATCTCCGAGTGATTTATTTATTTTGTTATATGTGTTTGAATCCATATCAGTGATCACTTGTGTATGTCAATTTGAAAAGTCAGGAGCGCACATGATACCATTCTAATCGAAATAAGCCCTTCTGGACAATTTCAACTTTAAAGTTAAGGCTATGAAGATTCCAAACGCGCCCTGATCTGAAGAAAATCCACAAAACAATCACCATCTATTAATTTATTGTGATCACTGTTTGACAAACCTCAAAACTTTTTTTCAATACAACTAGAGCCATCGCAATCAATTGAATATTGATTTTAATCAATTGATCAAATATTATTGCAATTCGGCTTACCAAGACAACCAGTCATCGCAAGCAGCACCCATAGGTAAATCCTCATGCTATGGTGTTGTCTTGTAAAAATACAACAGATATGTATTGTAAAATTTACTTATTCGAATGTATACTTAAAACAATAAAACTTGAAACACCCGCATGGAGAAAGTTAGGCAGCAAACAAAATTAGAGTTGCTTTGAAACGGATTGTATACATAATTTATTGTGCGACAAGCTGTAGCGGGTTCAACAGTTAATAGTATACTTATATTAGAGAGAATAACCAATAGATATAACTTTATTGTACAAGATATTTTAACATTTATATATTAAATATATTTCACTTATTTGATATTGTGTTCTCGTTTTTAAGCATAATTATCAATAAATAATAATTTTAATCATTTTCTACTTCTTTAAGAATAAAAGATTAAATACATATAAATATTCATTAACACACGCAGTAGTCAAACCTGAGACTTATGATACAAGGCTTAGTTTTCAAGGCCTTTTCTTCCACGTACCACAAACATGTGGATAGAACTTCCTTCGGCGCTATTTCCAGATCGAAACGACATGGGGACCTTCAAAAAAGCCGTACACTCTTTCATCCAAAGCCAGCAAAACTTTTGTGAATCTTCGGATGTTGCAGGAGTTTTTGGGTGGCGGTGATCACATTTCATCTGTGACCTGTACGCATCTCTTACATAAAAAAAAATTGTAATCCAAGTGAGATCATACAAAATCATTATTAACTTAGGTTGTTTCTATCGTGTAAAAGATGATTTTGTTATTTTATATGTAAGCGTCTAACCAAAATATCAAATTTATAAATCTCTTATTTATTATATTCAATCTTATTTAATGAAAAAACAGATAACGTGTTTTTCCTTTTTCCTCATAACAAACAGAAATCGTAAATAAGTAGCTAAATTAAATTAAATTTCTCATTAAATGAATTCCACGTCGTCGAAATTAATTATTTAAGAATAAAAGATTATATTAAAACAAAAGAGGGATCGAATACATTAATTGTAAAACAGAAACACGAGCTATTTAAATTCTTCGAAGTGGGAAAGAATTTGTTGTTAATTTAACAAAAATAAAACTCCCCCGGTCCCTGAGACGGCGCTCCATCAAAGTTTCTCTGCATTCGTTCGTTGAACAGAAGGTTAAAAGTGAGATGAAATTCATATCAAGTCAAAGGAGGCAGCAGCAATTTATAATTTATATCTAAGGAAACATTGTTAATAATTATTTAGTACTCTTAATTACTTCAACTCTATGATTACTTGTATATCTAAATCTCCTCTTAAATACTCGACAGATTTTAATTTTTTTTTTTTGTTTTGTACATACAAAAAAAAAATTTTTTCTTCTTCTCGCCTTGTTTATAATACTTTTATACCAAATATTATTAAATATATTCACCTTCATTCCAAAACGTGCATCCGTCTACGCACTCTTACAAAAGTAGATATATAATCATTTTATATAACGTAGACGTTTGCAAGAGTAAGAGAGAAAGAAAGAAAGAGATAGAACATAGTTTTTCATCCAAAAAATATACCGTGAAAAACGTACCTTTTTTTTATTAAAATCGCTCTCAACCAACACGTGCGCCAAGTAACACGCTATATGTATTGCGTTATACGGCTTTATTTTCAAAGATCTCAAACCAAATCAAATATCGTTATAACGAATCAAAAATCAAACGTTCTCCAGTTAATTTAAATCGAGGAAAAAACTTCTTTTCATTTACATCAGCCGTGAAATAGATCTTTTTTTTCCTGTAATTCCTATGAACTTAAATAAAATATCATTAATTTTTTTCTCTGTTCATTCTTACAATATACAAAAGGCGTCACTCGATAGTAAAAAAAAACTATATTACAAATATTTCAATGCAATGTCTCGCTCTCGCTATAATAGATCTCTAAACGTTAAATTTACTCTAAATACTGTAAACAATTAACCTGCATACACCAAACAATGAAAAACATAATTGAATAAATTAATGAATGAAAAAGGTAAAAATTGGGTAAATTGTGTATAAAATGAATATTTAGTGTTTATTTGAAAGGTTATCGGGCAATCTGAAGCCAACGGCCGCTGGGCGGGTTCATTACGATATCTTTCAGCGGGTCCGAATTTCACGTAAAGATTATAGAAGAGATTTAAATAAAAATGATTTATGTACATTTTTAATTAACTTGCATTTATTAGAGTTCAATATTTGACCAAAACTCGATAATTTTTCTTGGTTAATAAAAGTTTCGAAAAATTACAACGAGATATATGATATAGTTAAATATATATATATAAAATAAGCATATTATATAAGAAAGTTTTATATTAAGACATTTTTTGAATTTACTTGAATTTAATTTTGGTTGCTAAGATGATAATAAAATATAATTACTATTATTTAGTCGACTACAATAATACTACAAACATGAACCTATTTTATAAAATAAAATAGAATTCCATATAAATTAATCAAGTAATTTCCAATTTCTTTCTAAAAATATATATATATTGTCCCTTCCAGATATTAAAACTCGATCAACCCTAGAACCGTTAAGTTTGAGTGGCGCCCTAAAGTGCTGTAAGCCTTAACGACCCTCTAGTAATTGAGACTCCACCGCGTTTATTACATGTATTATATATTAATGAAGATTTTGATAATATACTTTGAATAATTTATCTATATTTAGTTTAGTAATTTATTGTTTTCATTAAAAAGATGGATTTCTCACTTTGTCAATCAGTTTTTACAATTTAAATTTATTATTCTCATAAATACCGCTAATAAAATACTTATAATATAAAAGAAAAACCGGTGGAAAAGTTAGTATGTTAGTAACATTAGATAATATAATATTTTGGTAGTGGTATATTATAATATAATACCATATAGTAATATTATAATTTTTACTACCAACTATAATATAATATTTACCTTAAAAATATTCTCTATTCATATTTTGAAGTTTATTAATAGAAATTATTTAAAAATAAATTGATAATGATTTTAAAAAACATGATTCGTTATTAAGTAATTATATAAATTAAAATAAATTTATCACCGATTATAGAAGCTTGGGATTTGAACATTAATCATTTTAAAGAGCAAATAGTGAACTGTTAGCCGTGACTCTGATTAATGACTATTGATACTACTGTTGATTTAATGAAGTAAATTATTTTGCAATTTATTAACCATTTACTAAAATGATTATGGCATTGAATAAATGAAATTACTTTGCGGAATTTTGTAAATGTGCGTTTAAAAGAGATAAAGTACAAAATGATAATAAAAGCCCAATTTTTATATCAAAAGAAGTATATACTTCTTTATTTCATTGCTTGTAAGCAATTAATACAAGGCGTGCACGTCTAGTTACAAAGTTTAAACTATATAATGTTTCACGAATACAAGAAATACATCCAAGTAGCCTCCTCAGACTAGAAGTGGTATTCGTTAATTTATACTCACTCATATTTTCCTTTGAAACCTTTAAACTTATACTAAATCTCTACAAAGTAACGTTTCGAAAAATTTTCATAAGATAGCACCCTAATATAGTGGGTATAAATTTTTAATAAGTGAACAAAAAATATATTTTAAATAAACTTTGTAAAAAAGTATTATTTCATGCTCGATGCTTTTTACATGTTATAAAATATTTAAAGAATATGAAGATAGATTCATACTATACTGCAATATACGGTTCACTGAAGCGTGTGTCTCTCACAGAGTAGCAGGGCTCAATGACAAACAAGCGTTATGTGGAAGCACGAATTCGATACTTAGCAGTAAGAACCAACAGCTGTTACTGTCTTTACTTTGTAACCGATGCAATGTTTGTTTGAGTATAATGCAAGTGATATAAAATTATATATAGAAGTAAGATATTTCTAAAAGTAAATATAGCATTCATTTGTGTTTTATGTTACTGTACGTGACCCATCCGAGTGTAGCACAATACTATCAATCTAAGAAATATTTATTATTTTTTTGTTTATTTATTTAACACTTTATTGTACACCAGATACATTAAAGAACGGGCTTATTGGCACGTGTACAAAGGGCGAACTTATCTCTGTAAGAGATTTCCAGCAAACCCAGGAAGTGAGAATGCATCAAAAAAGTAGAATTAATCAGTGCACAAGTAAACACAGTTATATTTTATTTGTGTAACGAAAGATTATTTAACACACAAAAAAATATATATTTTTATTTTACAAGATTAAAGGACTTTAAAAATATACATTATATCTTTCTTATCTTATCTTTTCAATAAATGATATAAGTTCTTAAAAACTGAAAAAAAATACTTTATTTCAATGCAAAAATTTGGATATTGTACTTAGTTATAAATAGCATAGTTTTATGATACAAATTACGAAGTTTTTTAATATAACGTAATCTATACAATTATCAAGTCGATATAAATAAAATTCAAATGTTTATTTAAAAAAGTATGCGTCCAGATATTTTGTGCTAAATAAACTCAATCTATGGATTTCTATGACCATATTTATTCTACAACAGGTTATCAAAATATTTATCATTCATGGATGCTGAACGGTCATACATAAACAAACAAATATATATTTATGTACGTATATTCTAGCAATATTCTATCAATCTAATAGTTTGTTAAAGCGTTTAGATTACAGTAGCAAAAACCAAGTCAAATGGAGTAGGTATGACAGCAAATTATAAAAAAATATATATATTTATTGGGAAAAAAACAGCAGCATATTCCAGTAAATTTCACAAATAAAACAGAACTGAACACGGAATGTTTAGACACAAGTAAAATAATGAACTAAAAGAAATATTAAAAATAGTCCAATTAAAAAAATTACAAAAAAAACTGGAAAAAAACAATTTGTTCAGTTATAGTGCATACAATATTATTACTCAATGTGTATTAATTTATTAGAAATATATCAATAAAAATAAATTTACATAGCTATAATGTTATAATAGTATTTATTTGATAGATATCATACCGACGGTCAAAGATAAGAACATTCAAATAATTAATGTAAGAATTGAGAGCACCATTACGGGTATAACAAGGAATACAAGATGCCTCTAATGTACGCAGCGAGTTACGGAAACATTATTTAGTCTGCCCGATTGGCTTAAAATGCATAAAGGGTTTTCACACTGTATTACTTTAAAAAGACACCCAACAAGACACATGCCCAAAACGAAACTTAAAAAATGTATATGAAGAACAGTCACAACTTCAAATTATCCTTTGAGGAACAAATCAAGTTTCATCCTATAAAAATAAAAATAACCAAATTTGATACTATAACAATTGTTTATATAATTTGATGATGAAAAGTTCCTTTGGATACAGATTCAAGAATAGCAATATGGTAAGTTAGAGTGAATGTGGTGAAGTCCTTCATACGATCCATTGTTAAAAAACTCTCAAGAATTCTCTTGTGAAGCAGTCTTAACCGAAGGGGCAGGCACTTAATGGGGTAATTTAATTTTCTCACAACAGCCAGAAGGCAATACAGAGTGAATACTTTGAGTCTGCCAAGTAGTTAGAAGCCAGATATTGCCTTTCTACCTTCGTATCTCTTTAAATACTCATTCCTATACAGCAGTTTTATTTTGATCTGCCCTATTTGGAGCGGATTTAATTGTCTGAATGGTTTTAGGCTTTCTACAATCTTATGTTTTTTATTCGTGCTCTATAATTGTAAGTGATTCAATATTAAAATATTTAACTAAAAATTATTAAATTTGTTGTTTTATCTTTAAAACTCACAGAAATTGATGAAATGTGCATCATATTTAACATTAAATATTAAATTCGTGTTCTCCTTCTCTAGACTATGATCTCTTATTAATTTTATAAGAGTTATAATTATATAACATAAATTTCATATTACACTCAGGTATCGTAGCTCACTATATTCAAACAGACGCAACGGAGGACTTATAGTTTATTATCACTTGCAAACTATCCGGTCGGTGTTCAAATATGTAGAGCGTAAAGATATTTTAATATATCATATACTTGCTTCTATATTATAAATAAACAGAAACTGTATTAAAGCTGTTATGAAACTATACTTAATTAATTTTTTATTTACCATATACATTTCAATCAATATTTTTATATGTTAATTATATCTTTTTTAAATTATGAAAATTTTGGACGATGACTCTTTTTAACCTGAATATAAACTTCAAACTATAATAAATAACTTTCCGGCTGTACTCACTTTAAATTTATCGAAATTTGTCCGACTAGTTTCGAACCCGTTCGAGACTTTTATTCATGAGCTCGGAGTATGGTAGAATTGCGGCGAGAACTGTGCCGCGTGTGTACATCCGGAAAATTATTTATAATAGTAATTGTGGATCACGACAGTCTTATACAAAAAAAAGACTTCAGGAAAAACTTAATAACTAGCTCCACAACTTTTTGAGCTTTTACATTTAAATCCTTGGACCGAAATTCATAAAGCAAAAAGACCATTAAAGTCCTGGCCTCCTCGCATCTTTAGGCTAGTTCCTTGTTGATGGCATATTAGTCTTAGAGACCCAATTAATTCTCTCACTCATTAGATTTTCACTCCACACCAACTAAAAACAAACAAAACACGACTCTCGAAAGCATAAACCTCTCCTGAAACTGGTTCCTTATCTGTCATATTTTTGTTATAATCGTTGATAACTTTTATGCATTCCTTACTGAAAACTAACTGACGTGACGGGACACGTGCCTCACACTACACGCGTAGATCTGTTTCTGACTTTGCACCTGGAATGCACTCTCAGGTATTTTGAGATGTTTTCTCGTCGAAAGTACATAGGCTTTTTACCACATCTTCTGTTTACTGCGAGAATTACCAGATATCTGTAAAGGCTCCCATGGGATCATCTGTACATTGCTTTGTACGGAAGTACATCGCCTTTGTACAGTTTTTGTATAATTCTATATAGTTTATCTTTAAGTTATTGATACATAAATAAATAGAGAAACCAAATATTCCATAAAATAAAGTAATGAAGAATTAGTTTCTGCCTGTGTCCAGATTTAGATACTCTCAAAATGATTAATAAATTTTAAGTTTAGCAACAATAACATTAGAAATGTACACGGACAATTGTACTGATTCCAACGTATTTTTATTTCAATGAACATTAATAAGAAATTAAAATCTCTTCATACATGCTAAATGTCTGTGATTGTGTGTAAGCTTGTTTACTTCAACAGCTGAAATGATTCGTTAGCGCGACGGAAAATATATAAATTAATTTCTTCACAGCCTCGTTTTGCATATGCGGGCTAGTGATGTGTAGCGTATGTATCAAGTACGTTGATTCAATAATAATAGAATAATTTATTATAACAAGCAGTTTTATGAATTAGAAAGGAAAATTATAAGAGTATAAAAGCTTTATCAAATATTTTTTTATTTTTCTTTAAAACTTTTTTAACCTCTTCAATGTTAACGATCATTAAAAATTTGACTCAAAGAAAACGTTTGACTTAAAATTCTATTTCACTCACAAGTCTACGAAATAATTGATATTTTAATATATTATAATAAACTGTGTTCGAAATATTTCATTTAATTATTTTAATATAATCACAATTTTATGACGAAATATTTTATTTATAAACGATACATGGTTACTTATTTTATTTTGACTATTAAATATAATTATCCTGTACTCACACTATTACTATCGGAATTTGCCCGACAAGTTTTAAACCCATTCGGGATGCTTATTCATGAGCTCTGATCTCGGCGGAATCGCGGCATGAACTCACTTGACTTTACTATCGTATTTTTTTAAAGCACCTTCATTTCTTACCATTATAACAGAATATATATATGACATATGTTGATAAGTAGAAAAAATTCACCTACTAATTGTTTTTATCTTTTTACTTCCATATTTTCCCTTAAATATCATTATTAATTATTATTTTATTCAACTCTAATAATATATTTTGGAATTCATGTATTATACGTATTTAATATTAAAAACCGCGACACGTCCCTATTTCAATGTTTAATTTGCTCGCGAATAGCATTAGTTTAATTAAAAGTTGTCTTGCTTTCCAGGATGTGGTTGACAAGCGCTCATAAAATCTACATGCTTATGAATTTGTTTCTAATACTGATTAATCCTGTACGTATTACATAAACCGTTATGTATAAGTTTCATGGACAATAAACGTAATTTTTTTTCAGAAATCATAATTAACATATATTATGGTATAATATTTATGTAATTTAATAATCGACATGAGATGATTAAAGTCTCGAATGAAGATTCCAAGTTTTTACCAGGAAAACAAGTAATCAATAAAATAAAAATAATGCTAAGAAAAAGTATGTATATCCATGATATAATAATTTTAACCTTACACGTCAAATGCAAACATATTTTAACGTAGTAACAAAATATTTTAGATAAAATCATAATTATAATAATGAAGTTAGTAATCAAATTACTTTAGGCTTAAAATAAAAAGAGCGTTGACAAATACAAAAATCTTTGTGAACATAATTTAGATCTCGAATATATACTAATAAACATAACATTCAAAAAATAAATATTTATTTAAAGTTGAGAGAAATTGATACTTAAACATTAAAAAGAAAGAGATCTACCTACGATAAGAGCAACACAGGCATCGACGTGTCATAAACATCATAACTAAAAATAAAATTATTATTCGCCTTGCGTGTAATTCAGCTATTCGGCATTATTTTCTCGTTCTACAGAATTGCGAATCGGCGACGTCGCAAAACGAATTAGCTGAGAAATTTTAAAAGGATCAATGCCTAATAATCCAATATCGAATGAATCGTCCGTAAATTCGTAGCGGACGTGCCTTGCATGAGAATGGAGTTTCTTAAGAACGGTGAACGCTTTCTCTTGACGCACACAGAGTAATGTATAGAATTTATTAGGTGTTTTTATCTAACATTTTTGTGACTAGTTTTTAAATTCGTACAAATAATATAGGTTAAAATGAGTCAATAGGTGATCAGTTCAATGCATTGAATTAAATAACATTTGATTCAGATTTATTTTAAATAAAAGCTTCAATTTATAAAAAAAAATTACTAAACAGTGTTATAGTTTTTTTAAATATGAATATAATCACATATGAAATGTATATAATACAGTGTTCATTATTATTATAATTAAAATCATCGGTATGTTGTGATGCCATAATAACTTATTATTAATATAAAATTAAGCAAAAGGTTGCATTAATTTTTCTATAACTAAGTTACTCTATGCTTGCGTCAGTATGCACACTTTGAGCGATCTTCAGCGTATCCGTATGCATAATATTATATCACATTACTAAGACCATTAATCTTGCACTATGACTTGCGGAATCGTCTTTTCTCCTACTAGATATTGGACTCTGGCTTTACGTGTAAATTAATACCTGACCAGTATTTTTCTTTTTTTTATAATGTAAACAAACCAACCAGTAAAGGATTTATGTGATAGTAAATGGATTCAGACATCCATGGAATGCCACGTACAAATAAAATATAAAAAGAAGTAGGAGAGGAGCATTCGGCTTTCTTATTCAACAAAAAAGGCCACTGTTCCCCCTCCTCCTACTTTGTGACATATTTTTTAAGAGGTGCAAGGGGTAATTTTAAAACATGAGGTGCGGTTAATTGAATATTACTAGCACTAATCAAATTATTTTATTACCTATAGAAGTAATAATTTAATAACGTAACAAGAAATAAAGTTTGGTGTTATCATAACTTTAATTAAACCAGTAAAAAGCACAATAAAAAGAGAACATAATAACTCCAAATACAGTTTCATAAGTAAAAATAAACGTATTGGAAGTTCGCAATCTCATTCAGGTTTATGTCTCCACGCTTCGGGCAGAACAAAGGTTGTAAACTGTGTGTTTATTGAACAATATTTTATAAAGCTATATAGATAAAATATACTTTGCCTCTTGGGTTTTATTTATGCTGGACAAGTATTGATATTTCATTTGTTATATGTTTATTTTTACACACTAGGGGATTTTCAAAGGGAATCTTTTGAGATATTGTGTAAATATTTATATCGTTTTCGTTTTCCGATTTCATTATTAAATATATTTTAAGGAAATTATTCAATCTGATGATAAGATTCTTTTGTCATGGAAAGGTACAGAACTATAACCTAGTAAGTAGCACATAGTAAGTACACAGTAGCATCTAGTAAGTCACACATAGAGGAAGGTCAAGCCGGTGTCTAACTTAAGGTACTTACATATTACTATTTTGAACATGTCAAGAAAGATGATACATACATACTGCAGTTGACGACAACTGATCCAATTTCTAACATAATTTAATAAAGGGAGTTCATCCGAAATTTATGATAGTTTGAGCGATGCTCTTTGATCCGTAGAGCTACGTATTTAATAACTTATTGAGAAAGATCTGTTGAAAAAATATATTTGTTCTATTTTACTATTTTTAATAATTATTTTTACCGTATTTATCAGTCAAAATATAGTAACTATCTTTTTAGAACTAATTAGATAGATCTGACATTTTATTTTGTTTAAATGAAGATTTTGTACACCAAAGTATAAACTAAAACAGCTAAATTTTATACTAACAGAAGTATACCGTTTATCATAGAGCAGACTTGATATATACGAAAATGTAAGGTAAACATTTTAAAATTCTAAAATTTGTAGCGTTTCTCATATTATATAAAAGTCGAAATCAAAGACAATGAATAAAATATATTTTATTTAAATATGAATATAACAAAAAATGTTAAATAAATAAATTGGAGTACGCATTGAAATTTAAAAAAATATATATATTCCGTAGTCTCTAATATTTCTAAATTCTTAACAAAAAAAAAAGATCTACCAGGGACCTAAATTTGCAAGAAAAGTTGTGTAAGCCGTGCATATCAGTCTTTACTTTATCAAAAAAAAAATCATAATCATAATAATACATATACATACATATATATATATATTATATAAGAGGATAAATATTGAAAAGAAGAAAAAGAAGTAGAACAATCGTTTGAATTACGTGAAAGAGCTTATCTGCTCGTCTCAGGTAGATTGTTCAACAGTCGGACCGCAATAACAGCAACCGAAATTGACATAAAACAAAGTGGTTTACTATGAATATTAGTTCTAAAGGACAATTAACTTCAATAATTCTTGAAGATATTTGAGATACAATAGATTGAAAACCAATTTTGATGATTCGTATTTATTTTAAATCTTTGTTTTACGTGTGGTCTTATTTTATTGAGTGAAAATCTATTCATTACTTTCGGACTACGTAACTCTTAAAAAAATAGATATATTTTGTACCATTTTGTAACATAACATCGCGCCCATTTAAGAAACCACTAAGAAAGAATAAACTCGGTGCCCAGTTGCTCCAATTGATCTAGATCAAAGGCGCCTACTTCATAAATAGTTTCCCTCGTCAAATTTTGTTCTTTTTGAGGGCGGTTTTACTTTTTTGTTAAAGGTTTTTATTTTATATTTTATGTTTTAATGTCAACTCCAAATCACTTGACTCGTAATCAAAGTTACTGACAAAAAGTTTAAATTTTACAAAGTTCCGTGGAGAGTAAAAATTTCAACTAAACGATTGAAAATTTAAATTTATCAAATGTTCTTCAACTTTTCAATAAGTGAAAGCAATTGCTTTAACAAATTCTATTTGCATTCTAAACTTTAAATTTATCTATATACTATTATACAAAAATATGACAGAAAAGTATTATCCCCGAAAGAACATTTAAACCAATAATTTATTATAACTTTGCTCGACTGCACCAAAACAAAAGTATGGTAATAGCTTTAAAATGGTAGGTATGTATGAAGTATTTATGTATGTATGAATGGATATTCCCCTCTAACGACAAATCCATTGAACCGATTAATATCAAATTGGACTTTGATGCGCAACTTTGATTTCGTAATAAGGTTTTAGTTTTCATAAATTTATCTAGTTGTATATTAATATTATTCTAGTTGTATATTAATCTGTTACCTACGTAAAAAATCGTTCTCGACATGACGACGAAATTTCTCATTTTCTTAATTTTCGACGAAAATGTTCATTAACTATATTTTTTTGGTATCGATACTTAATATTAACATTTTATCAAAGGGGAGTCTTAAATTATTTTGTATTGGCCTTCCAGCGAACATATAAATTCAATCTCTATATAACAGTATACGTTTTTTAAAAATTCCTCTTAATAAAATTAATATATATGAGAGAATGTCTTATATCGTGATAAAAATCACATATGGAGAGGTTGGGCCAAAACATACGGCCGGAGATAAGAATTTACATACATAATAAAATAATGTTTTTTCATGCATACAGCTTCTGTATTTTTTCACACTAATCTGTTTCTTTGGATTTGTTTATCAATTTATGAACACAAAAATGTTAAATTAAAATTGAATTGTAAGTAGAATCAAAATGTTTAAACGTTTGTAGATATGCACATAGTACTGTCCCAGGCTCTTTTATTACAATCATAATTGTATTTTATACGGACTTTGATGAGCTTGAAAATGGGTATTAATACACATACACCTTTTAATTACCTGATGAAATTTCAACCTCCAGGATTCGATGTGCTTGTAATTAATAATTTAATTCCTGAGTAGTTTATTCCGTAAAATTATAACATCTCGTGAAACCCGATAGTCTCAAAACTTCTACTAACTATTGAAACTTTCTTGGTAACAAACAACATGTAGGACAATTTTAGCATACATTGAAATAATACTTATCAAAAATGCGTCGTATATGTGATATTGTGTGTTTATCCCTATTATTGGATAAAGAGGGAGCAAACAAAGAAAAAGCAAAGAAACGTACGTGTAGTAAATCTTTCGAGTTTAGCACACGAGCTATACATGTAGGTATATAAATTCTGTAATATTTGTCCTCTTTTTCACTAAAAAACATTATATACTATAACATATATACTTTATGTAACTTATAAAATTTATGTACTTAGCGATAAGGCCGCCAAAGTTGTACCATTTTGTTATTTCTTTTACTGTTTATATTATTGTATGATCCGAATGTACAATAAAGGAATCATTATAATACTTATAAATGTCTGATTTTTTTTCTATCATTATGATTATGATAAGTCAATAACCTTCAAATTCTAAGTAACAAAAAAGTTATATCATAATTCAATTCTATTTGACACATTTTTGTGTTTTGAAATTTTGAATTTTGAAACTATTCAAACACGGTAATGATTTTTTTTTTCTTTTAAGTTTAAGCATAAAACTTAATGTTCGAAATTTCTCACAGAATATTTGTTATTGTTAATAATACTTTAAATATTATTACGTTTTTTTTAATATTTTAAAACCATTATAAAGAAAATAAAAATACAAATGAAATGAATATTCTCGTTAATTTTTAAGTGTTTAAATTTATGATATAAAATTTGATTATTTAAACATATTGTGATGTTTATTGCAGTATATTTTGGTTAAATACTATATAAAGACGTGCCTCAATACGGATAAATATTAAATTGTAAGCTGACCTATCTATGAAACTGAAACTACGCGTAACTAAATTATATAAAATATATACAAATTCATGTTCTATATGTGTGTGTGTGTGATCGACAACACACACACACACACACATATAAAACAAACTGCTCTGATGTCACTGTACTGAATAACTTATCTGACGTCAAACTAACATAAAGCTGTAAAATGTAAATTGTTTACATAACTACTAAATACTTAAGGATTTAATGTTTAATTTGTTAAATTAAAAAATAAAAATTTAAAATACCATATAAATTGAAATAAGAAATTGTAAAAATAACAGCTGGACAGTGATACCAACAGAAACCTAAAAGCTTGGAAATGTATTTGAAAGATAAATCTAATATATTTCAAAATTGGCGTATATCTCAAACAAAAGGTAGACGAGAATATTCAATTGCATTCCTAGTATTCAGTTTAAATCTCTACTATGAAAAATACTATTATTATGCGGTCTCATCTCAGTTTAACAATCCAATGGGTAAAAAAACGTATATTATTCAACAAACCACTGTTTAGCTTCTTATAATAATAAGACGCTAAGAGCCAATTCTGAAAAGTATTGGAAAGAGGGTAGAAAATATTTCTGAGAAGAATAAAACAAAGGATTCTCATATATAAGAAAAACTTACAGTAATTTTAAGAGCTACTTTCAATTATCCGAACTATTTATAATTTTTTTTTTCACTAGAAAATTAAGAATGTAATTTTTTATAATGGAAAGGCGCATTTTGTCGACTTTCTATATTTGTAAGAAAAGTAGATTCTTATTAAATAAATTTTAATTATAAATGATACATAGTAAATTATACATTAATTTTCGTTGATCTTACAGTCCAGTGACAAATTTTATCCATGGAACATAGGAAACAACATTCACGAAGAATCCTAATTTGGCATGTTCACATCTACGATTGCCAATAAATGAAGCAAGACCCACAATTGTGTTCCCGGAGATCAAAGGACTACCCGAGTCACCCTGAAAAAAGAACTCAATTATGAGTATTTAGTAGTATTAGGGAATTTCTAGATTACTTTATCTAGAAATATTGTTCATATAAAATATAATTATTGCTTAATGATGCTCAGTAAAAAAATATATAAATTGTATTTAAAGATTGTTTTCAACTTTGAATCCATATCAGTGATCACTTGGGTACGTCAATTTGAAGAATTAAGAGGGCCCATATCGATACCATACTTATCGAAATAAGCCCTTCTGAGCACTCTCTCTGAAGTTAAGAGTAAAAAATCGTATATAATAAATTATATGTAATCATATACACATAATAAAAATATTTTTTTTCTAGACAACTATAAAAATTATAGTGATTACCTGACATATGCTAGGCTTGAAGCCTTTCCTTTGGGCGCAGATATTCGTCATCTCTAATGTCTTCAGGTTGGCTTGAATAAAACCGTGATAGTTAGGAGGTATCAGCTTAACGCACTCTGTAGTCGACAGCTTGATGAGGTCCACTTTTTTTAAAGTTCTGGATAGAGCTCCTGTCTGTGAATATAAATGTATTACTTTCAGTATTATTTTCAAATGAATAAACTGCCACATAATATTTTTTACCTCATCAATTCCTCTGCCAACAAAAATGATATCTGAGTTTGAAGTTGGTACACTCGGTAGTTTAATCGGTTTGATTTTTTCGTTAAATTGTAATGGACGAGAAAGTTTTAATAAAGCGATGTCGTTAAGTGGCAAACCAGCGAGGCTTGTGTATCCCTGGTGCTTGTGAATTAAGTTGTATGGTACTCGTATGCTATTGGCAAAGGTCTCTCCTCCAACCCATACGTAATTCTGTTGCAGTGGACTAAAAATAAATTAAAAATATATAAATTTTAATTACGATATAAATGAAAAAATAAAGTTACTATTTTATAGTATATTAGAAAAACAAATTTTAATTTTAACTTTGAAACCATATTCACTGAAAAACTAGATTTATGCAAATGACTAATTAAATAAAATCTCGTGTTTTGGAAAATGCTGCACTGTAAATTCCTTAAGATTGTTATATATAGTAATTTAAAAGTGCGAACTTAGCATTATAAAAAAAGTTACTTACTCTACGTTCGCAACACAGTGAGCCGCAGTCATAATCCAGATATTAGACAGAATAACAGCGCCACAGTTGTTAAGGCCAGCGTAAAACGGATAGTCTTGAATCTTCACTGTATCACCGTCGAGAATCAGCGGTTTTACGGCTTCGGCTTTAGAAATGTTTATTTATAACATAAAATACCAAAACACATACCATAAAATATTTTATTTTATTTATATTTATTTGAATTAATTATCGAAGAAAAGCATACTTTTTTGAAACCTAGTTGCGGCATATGACCAAGTTGACTCGTCTTGATAACAAGAACATCACTATTGTAAATTGATATTTATTCATGAATGAATGTATACAAATCATATAATTTGAGATATTATATGAATGCATATTGCAACTTACCGTACATATAGTCTTCAGTGACATATAAAGTGATAATTATTTTTAAAATGAATGACGTAGCCATTTTATAAAGTTCTCGTAACAAAATAAACTTTAAAACCTAATTCATCGTCTATTTATATATTGAAAACAAATTCCTTAACATGATAAATAATTTAAATGGCCATTTAGTAAAATATTTCAGTTAACGTAACATGTTGAGGTATTTTTACGATTATGTGGAATTTTAAATATTTTGTGAGTGGTATTTTATAAAAATATGTATTAGCAATTAATCATTGTTTTCACAATTTCATAATTTATTTAAAGTTTTTTTTATTTTATTTTATTTATTTAAAGTCTTTTTAATAAAAAATATGCGTTTTCATATTGTATTTTTAATATATATAGATGAGTATGAAAATTCATATTTTAAGTTATAAATATTTAAAAAGTATTGCAACCCAAAAAAGCATTACTGATATAAAATACATTAGTGATTCCCTTTACAGGTAAAGCATTCGGGTTTCCTGTTACAGCTTTGATGTGCGGCCGTTTTGACCTGTATAAAAGAAAATTTCTACGAGATTAAATCAAAATTGGAAATATGATCACATGTGTTTTAAAGTCATTTTTTTCGGGACCATGGGTTTTATTTTTATTCACATGTTATTAAAATATACTTGGATAATGAATTCCATATGCATAAATCTAAAGTTTGTAATCCAGTGTAAAATTCAATCTTGTACCAATGATTACCTGATAGAACTTAATAAATGTAACAAACATTAAAGAATGAGTACACACCGCTATGTCTTACACGTCGGTATGTATTCATTTTCTGTATGCAAAATAATTTGTAATATAATTTAGCAACAATTATTTCAATCATTAAAACGCTTTAATAATTGTACTCAAGATGAAAAACAAAACATTAACAATTAGCTTTATTAATATAAATAATATAATAGATGTAAAACAAAACATTAACAATTAGCTTAATTAATATAGATAATATAAAAAAAAAATCTTAATCCACTCAGTAATATTTTGCAAATTATATAAATTGTCTATTTTATGAACGTCTGGAACTTAATTAATAAATAATTAAGTCACATTAATTTCTGGAGCCCAACTTTGATGACATTCGGTGTCAGGACAAATTACCTTTTGAAGCTAAATTATATTCCAATTGAACTTCTTTACCGCACAATATTTTAGACACGGTTCTCAAAATTAACAATATTCTTAATATTCATAAATGAATTTTAAGATCAGAATATGATTCATTTTTTCTTATTATTAATTAATATTTTTATCATAAATAAAATAATAAAAATAAATATAAAACTTAGTAATAAGCAAAATAAAAATCAGTCTATACTCAAATTACTAAGAAGGCAAATTTAAGAAGACATGTTTGAAAACACAATCAAGCAACAACACAATCAAGCAACAAGCGCTAGAAATTTATGAAGCACTTCTAACATCGCAATGTAAATCACTCCCAACACTTTGAGCACCGACGTCTCAGGTCTCCTTAATTAATAAAAGCGTCTGCGAATAATTCCTGAGACTGAAAATAAAGCGATTTCGTTATCCTAATTGTAAACTCGCGATCATTCGACGCCGCAATTTCAGTTACGTCTATTTGAATGCAGAAGCACTGTAATGGGTTTTTGTATTAAAGCTATTTCATTTTCTTAAAAGCATTCCGAAATTTGGTTGGCGACGATTATAACTGATTGTTATTAGTTTTATTTCCTTAATGTTTAATATTGGAATATTATTTTCAATTTATTTATTCTTACCATAAATAAGTCATAAAACTCTTCAGAACTATCTGATAGCTATCGAAAACCGGTTTAAAGTTTTGCTCAATCGTCTCTAAAGAAATGCTGCGGCAATTCTATTAGTAAGATTTTTGAGAACAAGCTTCAACAAAACAGAACATGAACAACATAATATGATTTAAAATTGTATATAATTCTTTTTTATATTTTAAACGACAGCTAAAATAGAAAATAGTTTAAAGTTTGCTTTTAATCAAAGGAAATTATTATTACTCGTCATCGTAAAAAACGAGATCGAAAAGTATAACAAAATATTTTTAGTACAATACAAGGCTCTATTAGTATAGCGAAAGCATTAAAATCATTAACACATATTTTATTAAAAGTTGATAACACTGGACATGTTTTCACCCAAAAGGCGGAGTAGCGTTTTCCTCGAGGCCATTAAAAGTTCCTATTGTTCCTTATAACTCTGAAAGTGCATTGTATAAAAGCTATTGTTACATTATTCGCGAATACGCGAATTGTAATTGATTTTTTAAATACATTTCGAAAACATATCTCAAAATTAAAAACAAAACTGAAAAGTCATTACCGAATTGGAAGTTATATTCGTTCATGCATGAATTATAATTCAAATACTTATACATCGTTCATTTAAAACATATTTATTATTGGCTACATTTTTGTGACAGCAAGGGATTTGGTGCTATGATGTATTGAGAACGGAGTACCTTTCAAAGTCACCGGTGCGTATTGTACCGTCCTCTATGTGGAGCGAGGCGATTAATCATTTTGGTTCGAGTCCAAACAAACCGCCCTTTAAACAGCGACCCTTTGTTTTGGAAATTGAAATAGATTTATCAGATATACTTTCTACATACCTTATTGGTTTGTCTCTTTATTTTATTCATTCGATTTATTCAATCTACCATAGGTTTAGACATTGTATCTTTTTCTTTTTTTCTTTTGAGTATTTTTGTTTTATTTATTGTAAAAAAATAATATTTATATGTTGTAAACATTTTATTAATTGATTAATATATATAATAGCTAAAAGATATTTTATAATCTACCACATAATAGTCCATCGAATTTAAATAAAAACCAATTATCAGTTAATTGCTGTTGTATTCACAAAATATGGGCTCATTATGTATAAAAGTTGTGCTGCAACTTTAAAGGAATTGAACCGATAAATTGGTGCCTGGATTAAAAGTATCGGCATAATGTGTAAATGTTGAATCATTAATGTAATACTACACATTATTTCAAAATAATTTTTAAAAAAGTATGTATTATTTAATATTGTTTTTTATCATAAGATCTTTATTTAACATTCATACGAAACACAAATTCATGCTTTGCAATTATTGTGTCAAATGCTCTTAATGGCTGAGTTTTGAATCCTTAGGTGAGTACTTAACGCTTTAAAAGAAGGAATAAACTAACATTAAAAGAATATGTTTCTTACCAATTCTTTTCAATGGCTTATTGGACTCGTGTAAATAGAGTCTGACATGTGTAATGTTCGCCTATCAAAAGGAAATAAAAACATTAGGTTTCTTTTTGAAAGGTTTATCTTTTTTATAGACTTTCAAAATATAATAATTAATCAGTAGATTTATTCAAACGAACACATTTTAAATTAATTCAAACACCAAGAGATTGCATTAAATGCTTCCATGATAGGATTAGTATATCTTGTTCAAAAAAGGTCTTAAATCTTCTACTCCATCTTTTGAAACATCAATAAATGTTTGTTTTTCGAAAAATACTAGTGTCTTAAGAAAGTATGAAGTCGCTTTAAGAGTCTTACATTTAAACTCAATAATTTTTACTTTTTTAATTATTCCTGTAGGTCATCACAGACAAAATTTGAAGTTTCGAAAACATATGAAGATTAAATTTGACAATATCGATGATCTTTGTATTTGGCAATGATTGTACTGATTGTACTGAAGGATTCACATATTTATGATATCTTATATCGCCTTTTTTTTGTCACCTTCAATTATTTAAGACTCCCACTTTGGTGTCTCAGTAATTACTCAGTAAAGTACAGATGAGCGGTTGATCTCCCGGGAAATTACATTTTTATTTGTCCCCGAGAAGATGCCTTGTAAGAAAACTGAAACCTGGAAACAGATTTAAAAAGCATGAATGTTTCATTATTTTATAGAAATATTACAATATACAATCTCTACGGCCTAAGATGCTGAAAAGCTTTTCGTCAACACTTTGAAAACTTACCCCTCTGATTGCTTTCTGCCTCTTAAATTTTTGATGACCAGTAAATCCCAAGGGAGTTGTAAAACTTACTTCTAAAATGAAAACAAAATTTTATCACTCTTGCTAAACTGTAGTCTCAACGGAAAGTTCAATTATCTCTTATATAAGCTGAGAACGGGCTAGAAAACATTGTATGAAATTCGAAACATAAATTATTTTACATACATCAAATAGTATGTGTGTTATAGTAGTGTTATAATATAGATAATTAGATTGAGAGATTTATAAATCATAAATAGAATGAGTTTAACCAAAACCGTTTCAGTTCAGTTACGAAATATTGTCTTAAGAAATTATGTATAACTTGTATTACAGTTATTAATTTATTTTTATTTTTATCTTCCTGATTAAGAAAAGTATTCTATTATTCTTTAATTGTTTTTATATTCATTATTTTTTTATAACCAAATCAATTCCATCATTTGAATTTGATATTGCTTTTTATTTTCTTAAATAAAAAAAAATCCAACTGTGATAAATGTGATTTTGTGAGGTTCACATCCATTACTACTGGTTTCTACTTGAGACACCTTTAACTTTTTTTTCCTTTAACCAAAAAAGTGAAGCAGAATTGGATCTTTCGTCTCGGAATTATAAAGCCAATGACAAACAACAATACCCGCATAAATTATAACACTACTTTTTCTACATCTTTAAAACTCGATGATTCTTTAAACAAAAGAACAAACGAAGAATAATTATAATATCGTGTACTTTATGTTCAAATTTATTGAACATGTTATTTAAAACATCTGTTTTACTAATTACTCACTTTTAAACTTGGAATAAGTTTTGTTAATTAGTATAGAAATTGAAAATGATTCTAATTGTTTAACAAAAATAAAAATGTTCTCTAATACTAAATGGTATTACAAGATAGTTGTTATGAATTTACAATATTTTTATGTAACAAATATAATTGTTATTTACGACAGTGACGGACAAGTCATCTAAAATATTTTATTTTCGGTTTGTACTGTACGGGAAGTGCATCATTGGAACCCTAACACTCAGGTTCGATTTTACAGTTGACTGCGCACATCCGGAAACTGAAATACCGACAATATTTTTGGAATACAAAGAAACCATTACTACTTTCACGCTAGTTTCAAAGGTAAAGAGAAAATTTTATTTACATATCTTGTCACAATTCCACATAGCACAAATACCTTCTTTTATTGTTCAATATTTTTTGTTTTATACTCTATATCTTAATTATAATTAACTTCTTTACTACACTACAAGATTCAAACCTATTTATGTTTATTTTGACTTGTTAAATATTATGTTTCAAATAATTTTTTCACTGAACAGCCACATAGTGAGATACTACATGATATTAATGTTTCATATAATGAATCATTACCATCTTTGTAACTACGAAATCCTTAATTAATCCTTGAAATAAAAGGCCATTCTTTACAGGACGGAGTTTCTGGACTCTGACAAAAAATGATTAATAACTTTGGTCTAGCTGCGGGACGTTACATTACGCGCTGGCGATTCTGCTAGCTATATTATCAATACATCATAGTATTATATCCTCCGCTGTCATTTATATGAAAAGGACCAGATAGATTGAACTGTTTTTATATCATTAAAATAAATACAGAAAATTTTATTAAAATCAAGAAATTATTAATAATAATAAACAATAGCAGAAAATAATAGCAATTTAGTTTAAAAGCTTTGATACGTGCTAATGCACTTTGTATTTATTGAATAGAACAAAGATTTTTAAGATTTTTCATAGATATTTAAACAAGTTTTATAAAAATAACGTCTGTACATTGATTTTCCTATTGGTTCCAATAATTCTTATCATCTATTTTGGGTGCAATTTTTTTTTTTTTAGACCTTCCTGATTTCGTAATTGTTTTAGATAAAACTTCAGAATATGCAGAACTTTATCTCCAACATTACAACATCAACAATATTGTTAAAGATATATAACCAAAAAACGATTTTTATTCTGAGTTGATATATGTAACTAATAAATAATCCGTGAATTCGCAAGAGCTTCACACCGATGTATATATCATAAATCCCTTAAATGTCCCTGAAACAAAGGGACGCAGTTCAGCGGAAGGTTTGTTTGGTTTCGACCGTAAACGATTAATCGCCCCGTTCCAGCTAGAAGCATAACAATACGTGCGGCGATATTGACGGCTTTATATAGAGTTAAACCTTTGCTGTTAAAATAAGTATTGGCGAAAATAATTCACTACAAATGAAAGTGTGTGTGTGTGTGTGTGTGTATGTGTGTGTTTGTGTGTGTTTCATTACGATCTTTAGTTCTTTATTCTAAAAGCAGTATTAGTATTGTACCTACTTGCAATATTATATCAATAGTTTATCATTGAAGTCATATAATATATTTACAATTTGTACCTTACATAATGCAATTTATATAGATATTTGAGTTTGAAAACGTTCCATATTCTTTTTTTAATATCAATCATAACTAACCCTAAATCCTTTGCATTAAAACTGACTCAAAACATCCACTTTTTTAATGTAATGTTAAATATAAACTATATTTCTAATATACACCACGATAAAAGTATTTATGAATATTTTAGGTTACTAAAATAAAATATACTACGATTTAGAAATATTTTCGATTTATCTAAAGTTATTAAATACCAAAATGTTATATACAGTAGTCTCTTTTTATTAATAGTATTTCTTGATTTTTATGCACAGGCATTATCTTGTCATTTATAGTTTCATTTAATTAAAGTTATTTCGTATTACGTCATAACTGACGTTTTAATATTCTCAACCATTTTATCGCATTTCTGTTAGAGCATATGAATATAGTACATAAGTAACGTTTTCTAAGATTTACACTAGTACTATACAATTCAATAAAACTATTTCGTGGATACAATTCGCGTTTTTTGTACATTTTTTTATTTAAAGCCGACGTTTCGAATGCTTTGCTGCAAACGTGTTCACGGTCAGACCAGACAACAACTAACATCTCGTGATGAAATGTAATAATTGACGCGAGTTATATCCGTAAAATAATTTTATTGAAAAGTTCACAAGTCATTAATCTAGGAGCGCGAGCCAGACTTTAATTTTGATTTGCTACGCCCACAAAATCTCGACATGTGTTAGAATATTGGGCGAAGTGAGGTGTTAACAGCACCGACGTTGCGTTTACAAAACATCGACGCAATCTGTTCTCAAATAATTAGCAAGATAAAAAAAAAATTAAAAATTCTAAAAGCTTTTAAAAACATAAGCACTCACATGTCATTGGAAAGCTAAACTGTCGCGCGAAAATGTTTTCACATTGATGGTTATTCCTCAGTAGCGATTATTCCTCAAAGACATCGAATATTTGAAAAAGGTTTTTTAAAACCACCACCAGACTGATGTCTTTCAGTATACAAAAATTTGGAAATTTTTGGGATATACTGTTTTTGATTGACGCTTGCACAAAGGATAGAGAAAAATCTCTCATAGAGAGTTCCATAAAGATTACATAGTAAAGAACCATTTATTAAATGACATTAGCATTCTAAGTTGAAAAAGAGCATTACAACAATTTATCACAGTAAATATTTACTGATAATTCAATTTACTAAAGCATTTAATTTTAATTTATTTTAAAATTAAAACTCATGCTATAAATAGCATATAACAGGACCTTTTAACGAAATCCCGAATCGATTTCACGGCTGACTTCATGTACTCAAACTGCATCTACCGGCGCTTAAACACTTTTAGAATTTATAACTTGAGTTGTTCATTTTTCACTCAATGCTTCAATACAAAACAGATGTTTGATGTTCTTCGTCTAGAAACCGATAATTTCACTTTTAGATACTCATCTCTAACCGATAATTAAAATTGTTACTAACATATCCCTAAACATTATTATACTAAAAAATAAAAAGACGAAAAAGGGGTTTTTCTTTCAAAAATAAAAGACGAAAAAGGGATACGTGTACGATTTTATATAAAACTACATTTCAGGACAAAGAAAAGGCAACAATTTTGTGGGCTCCTTCTTTTGTTTCTGGTGGAAATGATTAGCGATGTAATCCTAAGTAGAATACTTATAAAGGCTCTTCTTTACAAACTATAAAAATTAAATTACCATTGTACTGATTGACATTAAATATATTATAAGTATAAATTAAATTTGTAGAAATTTATAAGAATGAATAAGTAAAAGAAACTAAAAGCATTGAAACAAAATTAAAGCTGTTATAATAAATACTTACTTCACTTCATTTGATCGAAAGCTCCGGGCCATTAAAAGTTGCTATTGTTCCTTAAACTCTGTGAGTGAGTTGTATGAACTCTATTGTTACATTATTCACAATTACACATATATCAAAAATATATTTTGTGAGAAAATAACTTCTAGAGCTTAAATTGTATTGTGTACGAAATTTCGCTCATTTGCATTTTCAATTTTACGAAATATTTATAATAGGTTATTTAAAATATAATATATAATGTGATAGTAATAATATTTTGGTTCTCGTCTGATTTTCTAAGATTGCCGCCATCTTGTCTTCGAGCTAGTTGGTATTCTATCGCGTGCTCTCGACGCATCTTCACGTTGTAATACGTACATGTGAGGGACAAACACAAATGTAATTTCCCGCGGGAGATCCGCGACGTTTCGACGCTATGTAATTATGGTGTGGACAGCGGTGTATCTGCTTCTTAGTAATAAACCGGAAAAACCAAAGATGTTTCATATAAATGAGAAAACATTCTTGATAACATAATATATACTATAGAAATAATCAGTCGTTTAAATCTTGTACGCTTGGTATTATCGTTGATTATATGATAACAATTACTATTTTCTAATATTTTTTTAATCTCGTAATAGATGTTAATTTTCGTCTGTATCTATTATCATATAAATTGCTTTAATCCGCACTATAGATATCTAGATGAAAACTAAATACTACGATCACACTTTCTATCTAACAAAAGAAAACAAACCCAATATATTTTGAATCAATTGTTATTCTTTTAATTCGATCTTAGGAATAACTTGAAAGCAATTAAGTTTCATTTTAATTAAATATAGAGATCAGTTATGTATAGTAATGAGTATTGATGATTCTTCGTTATAAAGAAATTTAATTAGCTATACCGCCCCACCCGAAGAGAAGTAGTCAGTTAGATTATGATATTAGATCTTATAACTAAATAAGGCTCCTTATACTTATACTTCTATTTCCAAGGCCGGTAACGCTTTTGTGAGTCTTCGGATGTTGCAAGAGTTCGTGGGCTGGAGTGATCATATTTGACCAGTGACCCGCACGCTCCTTTTTCATATAAAAAATATATATTTTGATGTCGTTCTCTGCATACTATACATAATGTAAATTGTTTTATTTTTAAAGCTAAAAATACTCTTCTATATCGATTATAATATAAATTTGTGTAATTCTGATTTTCAAATATCTAAGTGTTATTAACGAACTTGTAAATTTTTACTACTACTGTGGCTAATACTTCGTTGAGTAACAAAGCCATTGAACAGTAGTCAAGGCGCGGTGTGCTCCATAGAAGAGTGCCTTATTTTGTGAATAGATCGTCGAGCTCGATTTCACGCTTGACTTCATCCTCTCGCAAGCTGCAGCTATCGATGTGATGTTGTTTTAAAAATACTAGCTCCCAAAAACAAATGTATGTGCGAATTTTATTCTTTTAAAAAGCCCTCATTCTATATCTGTCGGAGTTATTCGAAATGTATTTTGCTAAAGAATAACCTTATTTTCGAAATCAAACTTTTTCATCTATTAATTATTATTCACAAATTATTTTTTGATGATATACTACATTTTGCCTGTAGCTTCGACCGCGAGGTGTATTGATAAAAAATATCATAGCAAGATTGCAGACTTAAAGATACATCTCCGCTTCACGCCGCGCCGACTCATAGTAGACACTTAACGATACATTCGGTTCAATCTTCTTATAATAGCTTTGAAAGTATTGGTATTATATTTCGTATAATACCATTAAGATATAGAATCAATATTTCACTCATATAAATATAGGGACCAAGCAGCTACTAAAAGAAATACTACCAACATATGCTTTTCGGTTATATTAATAAATTGCATTTTTGTACATTATAACTTATATACCTAAGATTTATTTCCAATCTTCTCGAAAGTTAAATGTAAAAGAACTAGCAAATATGTTGTATATATTAATACAACAATTTTATCCTTCATCAGCATCCTGCAGAATACACCGGACTACAAAAGATTAATCTACTATTCATAAATACGTAGTTTAATATAATATTGCGGATGTGATTTTAAAAGAAACACAACTAGTCTTTAAATTTGACGTCATTCTTGTCTAAAATTCAAAGGCTCAGTCTAAACAACTGTTTTAATTAAGCTCTACAAATACGTGAAAACGATACACGGCCAATAAAAACAGGAGTTACCGTGGGGAAATTACTAGGGATGTCACCAGAGTTATTTATATATATATCTATATATATTACTAATATATTGTATATAATATACTTACTAAATCATTGTTTATAATATATTCCATGACTTTCTACTTTGGCTTTACACACGAAGACCTGATTCATTTTTGTTTAAAAATATACAAACCGAATTTTATATTTTAAATGTCAGGAAAGACGGACCTTGATATTTTCTTATAATAATTTCCAATTATTATAAGAAAATATCCAAAAATAGAAATATATCATTCCCGATTGACATAATATATTTATCAGAACATCTGTTCTGATAACTTATATAAGTATATAAAGTATAAGTAATTCACTATTAATCCACACAACACAACCCTGTTCAAATGAAAAATTAAATAAAACCCGAGAGGAATGCAATCAGTTCTTGCATCCTTGTTACTGGGCACTGTTTATTCGCAATCCAACAGCTAGTTATGCTTTTAGTTCTTCGTACAAGTTTTGATTACAGATTCGGTGTACATTTATATGGAAGAAATTTAATTTAAAGATTAATTAACTACATAGTTATGGTAAAAAGTCATCTATTTATTTATTTATTTAAAGGCTTACTAACTAAATTTATATTGCAACTCAAAGAAATATATCTTTAACTATTAATTCATTTCTCTTTATAAATTTAACTTACAAGTATGCACATCATTAAAAATTGTTAAAAAAAATAAAACTAAGATTAACAAAATACCAAAAATTTAAAATACATAAAGTTACAAATTAAAAGTCATAATATATTGGAATATACGTATTTTTTAAATATACCAAGGCTGTTAGAAAAAATGTCTAAACGGGGTTCATGAAATAGTGAATAATATATAGACTAGGCTCTAAAAAATTGGCGAATTATTTTTTTGTAGCGGCATATATAGCAGTTTATAGTTATGAGTTCTATCTGAGGAGTTATCTATAGTATCTCTTTTCTTTTGTTTTCTTCATCATCTACTTCTTTTATCTCTGCATCACACTTGGTGGACTGGTAAAGAATGCCTAAGGCGTTAAAGCCGTTATTGTACTTTGTGCATAAAGCAATAAATAAATAAATAAATAATACGATCAAAAAAATCAAAACTCCGAGGTTTATAATAGGTTTAATAGATTATTATGAAAATTACGGAATCCTAAATCCTTTTCAGATAATCATAAATTAAATTCGCGATTACGTCATTCTAATTACTTATACTTGATATTGAGTTAATAGAATCTACTCAGAAATCTTATAATAGATACCAATATTGTAATAATAAATAAACACACTATTAATATAATCTGATATATCAATATTTATTCGAATAGATTTAACTAAAATTTTCTTATTTATATTTTGATTATTATTGTGTAAATGTTTATACTAACTCTATTTTAAATATATAATATTATATATAAATTAGAGTATACATCTATTCATTAGAAGAAACCAACCTGACCTCACATATAAGCTGCTTTCTATTTACCTCAAAGAACCAAAGCTTTATGTAATATAATATAATAAACCTGGTACTGAGGGAACGACATAACATGAATGTATAATATTGTAAAACCTCATATAGCTGTATAATCTCCTTTGCAATTGGTAAAGTCGAGAAATAAGTAGAAGTAGGAATGTACATATCTACTTCTTGTTAAACAAGAAATAGTATAATGCGCTGTACGTGCCGTCAATTCAGTTTCACGGCTCCAGGGGGCGACCTCGAGATGCAGACTTTTGAGGTATTGTTGGCGGTCCCAATCTTTTTCCTTATTGAATGGTAGATTACAATGTTTATGACGTTTTTTATTGTTCTGGCAATTTGTTATTTTTGTACCGTCTTTTTATATATTTTTTTAGAAATGTATTATATACTTAAGTATTTCATTAAACTCAACTCACACATACTGTTACACCGCCTTATAGATAGTAATATCAATATAATTTTCAAAAGCGTCCTTGATACATTTTTAAAGATTTGAAAGTATCCGATAAAAATTGTTTTCACCACAATACTTGGTCAATAACGCGTCACACAGTTAATATTTACCTTTTGATAAGCATTTAGTTATCTTTGTGATATTGAATACTCAGGTACAGAAGTGTTTATAATATTATTATTATTTAATTATAAACCTAATTGTATAAAGATTTTAAAATGAGTACTACTTATAAAATGCTTGAAATAATATTCAATTAGACGATTCTTGTTTCAAGCACTACATCATCTTAAAGTTCATTACAAAGAAAATATGGCGACTACACAAAATGTTCACAAACGCGACTATTCGGTTAACACATAAATTAAGTTAAATTAAATAAGACACCAGCATTTCTATCATTTTAGAACGCCACATACGACATTATAAAATTCTCCTTGTATCCACAAAATTTTAAACATTCCTGCCAAGAAAAATAATTTCCGCTACTTTATATAAATTTCAACGGTTATTACACTGTTGAGAAAGAATACAAAACTTTTAAGGAAAATAAAATGGGAGTTAAACAGCTAGTATAACTTGGCAACGTTTTTATGTGGCGACGTCACGTAGAATACACGAATATACATTATAACGCTCGTAACACCTACTTACTTGGACACTTGCCCAATTTTTTATCTAACTTTTTATCTAATGTGCCACATAAACTTACTTGTCAACTGCTCTTACGGTCCCCGCGTCTGGGACATAGAAAAACTAGAGAATATAAACCTTACTAACGATTGTATTATTCTTAGAGAGAATGTAAAGAGGTTCTGACCTATATTCTGACTTGTATTCAAAAACAAAGGTTAATTTTAAACAATAATATTTATTGACAGTTTTATTTTTTATAAGTATAAAGGACTTTTTAAGGTGATTGTACTTTGTACCTGCATAGTTATCAATGTTATCTAGAGTTCAATCTTGAGTTAGTTTCATTATAACAATCCGTTTGGGAATATCATCGGAAAATGAATACAACATTATTTTGTTTTATTATTATTTTTGTCGAAACAAACAGCTTGTACGTTAATACAAGACATAAGGATATTAAGGAACAGAGTATGCTTTTACGAAAACTGCAGAGCTTGGAAGATTATAATTCACGAAATGCATCTCAAATGCAAACATGGAGCGAGATTTTAGCTGACGTGTTCGTAAATCGAATATTCACATTCACCACGCTTAGCAATGAGGTAGAAAAGAAAAACAAATCCAACGAAACGTCCAAATTAAGTTTTTGGGTGAAAGGTACAAGCGTCCTTATAGAATGGTATAAACTAAATATTTATGATAGAATTAGGAAGAATCCTTTACAAAGAAAAGAAAATTCAAGTAATGATAATATCATTTATAAATCTTCAAAAAATATACCTGAAAGGAATAGTGATCCCAAAAGAGATGTGGAAATAATAGAACCCAAGTATCACGGAAAATTGTGTGCTAATTGCCAGGACAGTGTTACAGAAGAGATCGAAGTTAAAAAAGATAAAGTTTGTGAAAACGGATTTGAAATGGATTCCGATGGAAATTGTATCGAAAAAAAAGTGTCTAAATTTATTTTAGCTGTTCCATATCAGTGTCCGCTCGGCTATAGACGTGATTGGCGTGGATATTGTAGATTAATAATGATTTAAAAAATGTATGACAGAACTATAAAGAAATAGCAATGGAGGTTCTAGTAATATAATAAATAAGTTATAGGTATATATAAGTTGTAATTAAAATAAGTTATAGCAATATAAAACAATGTATTTGTTGAATTAACTTTTTTATTTTCATTATATCCTTATTAAAACAAATAAAACAACCTCCAAAACATTTATTCAACAAATTACAATTGTAATCTCGCAAGTCAAACCCTTCGAATCAAATCACTTGGACTTGAATGTTTATTTAGCCATCGCAAAAGTAATTTCTACCGTGTTCCAAACAAGTATTTTACATCAGACAATCGACAGAGTCAATTTCACGCTGTGCTGGCCACCAAAGAAGACCGGATGTACCTGGGATCAAACGGACATTTCGAAGACCGGCCACAAATTGACTCAATACACGTGCAGGAAAAAATAAGGAAAACAATAAAATAATACGAGTAAAAGTTTATCTATATGAGCGTGAAATCGTTTCCAATAAGGTTTATACGTTTTATATTTGTTTTTTTTGATTATTTTTTATATTAATAATAAAAAATACTTTTATGGTATTATAGAAAATTGTTCTTACGGTTTTACGATGAAATTCTATCAGCATTGATTTAGTACAATAGACAATACTTAAAATGAATCATAAAGATTTAAAAACAAGAAAAATTTTTCTTAATAAAAATACAGTATTACAATTAATAATATTGAAACAGTAGCTATACCTATATACAAAATGCCACGGCAAAAACTGTGAGCCCATAAGCTGTAGCACACGGCACTCATTAAAACTTTCTTAGTTTTGATTAATTACAGTCGTGCGACGAAATGCAATTTGTTAGGAAACTTTGTCAGCAATTCGCGGCCTCACGACAAAATCGTTTATAACAGGCACAAAGAGAATGTTGTGGATTTCATTTCTGACTTAATTATAGCTTCGGGATTTGAGTAGAACGATATATATACTGTGTTAAAGAATATAAAAATATATTTTAATTAAAATACTAGGAGCGCTAACCAGACCTCAACTTTGACTCGCTGTTGCAAAATGTCGGTTGGTGTTAGCATATTGAGAGAAGCAAGGTGCAAACTGCACCGAAGTTGCATTTACGTCGACGCATTCTGTCTTCAATATTTTTCAAGATGAGACAAACTTACATTTCTGTTTTTTTATTATTTTTTAATCCACCACCAGATGATGTTCACCAGTGTGTAAAATTTGAAAAATTTTCTTATGTACCGTTTTCGAATGATGCTTGCACAAAGAATGCAGAAATGCCTCTCATAGAGAGCTTCGCTCAAATTAATAGTTAACATATTGTAATAATTGAAAAACATCAAATTAAAATAGTTTCAATATTTAAAATATCATCACAAATATTATAAGTTTAATATCTAACACAGAGTCCTTTGTATTTCAGGTTGAGAAAACACTAAAGTTATGCGTCGCAAACTTGTGAAGCACAGGTGCTAATTACGACTTTCCGGCGCCATTTAACCACTGTACTTTGAACCCTCTCACCACATTTATTACGTTAAAATAGACTGTAAAACCAGAATGAAACTTCTTGAAAGGATCTACTTAATATGGTAATTTGTTATGTTCGACGGCCTATAAAATAATAAATGTTAAAAGTTATTTATTGCTTTATGATGGATATCATTTCAAAATAAAAATAATAATAAGGGGAAAATAAATACTTAATGATCAACTAACTACAGTAATGTTAACGAGAAAATAACTTTTTCTTCTTTATTAAGATAGAGCAATCTTACTATAAATAGATTATTATAAATGATATATGGTGGAGTACTTTACCGAAGGATATTATTCTCTTAATTTAAATAATAATCATAAAGTATTTAAGTTAGTAATACACAAAAGAGAGATCTGAATAGTCTAGAGAAATAAATAAAAAAAACTGAAAGCATCGTAAAATCATGTGAGTTACAGGAGTTGCGAACCTTTATGTAACTGAAATAACCTCGCCAACACCAAAGGTCGGACATAACCGTAAACAGTAACCATGGGTTGCCTCTCAGTCGATTACCAGAAATTATTACAGGTTTCTGAAAGGTGTAATACTTGAAATGTTTCTTATTTGTTACAATATTTGTAGGAGAGTGTTTTTGGAGCACAATTTTCATACGTTGGATATTCTATTAGCAAAAAATAAACGTATTTAGACGTCTCAAGATAGATGTGTTATAAGCACAAATTACCAAAAATTATAATAACTATTAAATTGATATTATCCAATTCTATGAAAGGCATTGACATTTATACTGGAACAAAGCATTATAGTTCCTAAGTAATATTGTACAATCATATGATAATATTCGTAAATATGAAGGCTTATACCAGATTAAATAGTCTTTGTGATAGTACGTTTATTCTCTTTAAAAAAAAAATATTTATAATCAACATAAGTAACAAATTGTAACATAAATCGTTAAAAAGTAATGTTGCGGCTATTTTCCCATCTTATTTATTCCAAACATTTATCAAATCGTATTATATATTGTACTTAAAAGTAACAGTAGCATCAGTTATATACAAACTACTTATAACATGTATATGAAAGAACATCACTTACTACAACAGCTCATACTCTAAGGAGTAACTACTTAGAGTTTTAATAGTCCATCGTGAAGTTCTCTCAAATTCCATCTTTAAAGTTTACTTCTAATATCGGAAACTGCTTGCAGGGTACTAATAAGAAATTCAAATTCAATATTTTCATACTACAAAAGCATTAACTTAGTGTTTGATCTTATAAGTTATTATTAAATTATTTTAAAAATAATTAGTTTATTTGTGAGTAATAATTTTTTTTTTTATTTTGTGAGTAATAAATAGATTTAATACGTAAAAAATAGTTAACTAGTGAAAATCTAAGAAAATACTAAAAAAAGATTCGTTATAAATAAGGCCAGAAATCGTTTAGCTATAATAAGGAACGAGTATAGTCAAATGAATACGGCAATTATAGACATCGATACTAATTTATTCGAAACAACCAAATGCGATACTCCAAAACCTTGCCAAATCTGGGAGCACCTCTCCTCATAGATCCCGATATTATTTGGCGTCATTCCAGAATAATTACTTTACGTAAACCAGACCAATCGTGGGGAAATTAGATTCTTGGATGTTACATTTTTGATGCGGTATTCAGAGTGCAGGAAAAAAATTACTATCAAATTCCATGGTTATACGAATTAACAATTTATTACACAAAATGCTTAACTTAAAAAACTTATATAACTAAAAGTATAAAACATATAACTAACAAAAATCTATTGAAAACAAGAAAACAAGGAAAGAAAAATAACAGAATATATAAAGATTATATTTATATATAAGATTTATTATAAAACTTTTATTTTTATTTATTTGTCGTATTTCACATCTAAAACAATATTAGTGGACTGGTGTCCAATAAACTCCAATTCGCCATTGTATCAAATATTCATTATATCGTCATAAAGCGTATTTCAAAACGAATTTTGAAGCCAGAAGCAAGTAATTTGGCAACGACGTAGAACAAATTAAATACCGCTGTAAACCTATCAAATAACATAGTGTCTTGATTAATGATATAAATCCGAAATCCATTTTGCTTGGATAATAAGATTGATAAGACTCTATTGTACATAAATATATGTTTTAATCAGTCTTTTTAAAGTTCATTTTTCATTTTTAAAGTTATCTAAATTTTTAAAGACACGTTCTACGTTATCACAAAATAAAAATATGATTAATAATATTTTAATGTAACTACGTTATTATAATGTTTTCGTTTTTACAGCCCTTCATCTCATTTTAATTAGATTAGGTTTGAAAAAGGGTACCTTTTAAATTAACAAGATAATACTTTTATATAATATGTAACCATAAATATGTCTGTTTATGTGTATGCGTATGTGTGTGTTTGTGTGTGTGTGTGTGTGTGTGTGTACATTATGTAACCTTAAAAACCGTTTGTGTTTATTTTCTATTTCTAACTGGTTCATCAATCAATTTTGCCATGTAGACTAGTAGAATAATTTTTGTTCAGGGGAGCCCGTCCCATGTTAAGGCTCGTGTATGTCAAAAAGCCAAGGATAGTAAAATTTTTAGAAGCTCATAGTAATATTATTAACTATTATTTGAAAACTAATAAGGATCCTATTGTGTATTTATTAGAATTTTTAAACCATTATTACATTTTGAACTTATTTAAATAATCCACTTTTAGAAACTTGAATTTAATTTAAAAGCGACAAGACGTAAGAAAAGGATTCTGCAGAATCATGCTCTGAGTAAGATGAATTATGGACGCGATGACGGTTTGAAATAGAATCGCTATAACCCTCTTAATGAACATCTTGAAATTATAGTGTAAGCTGTATTTTATACGACTTTATACAAAAAATTTAATACATATTTATTTAAAAGTTTTAAGCAAGATATCAGCAACTTTGCAATTATTAAATTCTTAATGTCCTTATTAGTTCTTGCTTCTCTTGGATAATCGATAAATGTGTATAAATCTAAAACACCATTTAAATTGTCATTCCAAAAGAGGCACTTTTAGTAATTTTATATAATGACAAAGAAGTTTTTAGCAAGTGTTTATTTATATATGCGGAACAACTACAATAAATAGTTCTAAAAAGAATACTTATATCGCAGCTCACGTATATTTAAAAAGTCTCATATGGTTTTATAACGCAGTAGTAATGAAGTCGAGGCTAACGACATGAACACCTGGCAGTTTTCCAAGCAATTAAGCCATCTGATTGTTACTCTATTTTATTAGAGGCGCTCGTGGTAAAAAGTGAAGATACGTCGCACTGCAGGGTAAAAATTTTAAACTAAAATATTTAAAATTTCTCGCTGATAACAGATTAGGTTTACCTTATAAGCAAAATTAGTATATGTTCTATGTATTAAAACTATTTAAAGCTTAAAATATATATGTTTTCAATGTATGCCTTGAAGTAAAAGAGATGTGAGATATTTTGCTAATAAATAACATACATATTTTTCAATAAAACTTATTTACGGATATAACTCGCGTTTATTTTTACATTTTTTAATTTAAACCTTACGTTTCGAGTGCTTTGCAGCAAACGTGTTCATGGTAAGACGAAATGATGGTGTCTGTCAGTTATTCAGTTTATTTGTCACCCACCTCCAACGGTTCCTGAGTTTACGGGCATAGAGTTCAGGCTGGAATTTTGCTGGAAAACTAATCAGCTTTGTGTTACATGAATAACCATGGATTAGTCTAAAAACGTACTTACATGCATACCGAACGGTACTTTTTGAGTAGATATTATTAAGTATTCGTATGTACTTGGCCTCTACTCCTTAGTTTTCCTTTGCCTTCCAGATCAATCTATCAATCAATCATGGAATTACCTTTATTTGGAAAACCTAACACAAGAAAAGGAAATGTTAAGAATAATAATTTAAGTATCATTTATATTATAATATAAATAACAAATTATACCATGTAGTTTATTATTAATTTTTTTTAGTTATTAAGCTTGTTAATTAGTATTAGTTTAGAAAAATATTGTATAATAATTATTGTTTTATTACTTAATATTGAATTATAATTAAATTAGACATAAAATAATAAAGGAATATTTTTGAAGTAAGTTCGAAGGAAATGGAAAACAGTAGAGTAATTTAGTGGACCGTGAATTTAGTTTAATTCAATTGTGACAACTCACTTCTTCACTCACCTCACTTCTTCATTTGAGGTGGCAAAGTAGGAGCTTAATAATATTGTTAGTATTAAATAGTGATATAATTATTAGGCAAGCGATGATAGTTTAATAATTTGAACACTTGTTTTAGGTGTTTAGTAAGTGACATTAATTTAGGATCCAACACAACGTTAACATAGTCTAGCCCATATAAATACTACGCACAAAACTGGAACACACTCGAAGGAACTCACAAAGGACTGGAACAGATGTAACGGAAGTGATATGACATTATTTAAAATTTAGCCAAAATAATATTAAAGATTATATTAAAGACAAAATTATGACGCCACATATAATATCTCAAAATATGGTATTTATTATTTTACTCTAACTGATCCTACAAAAACCTTAGTAGAAGTCGCGTTTTTAGTTAATAGATTTTAGAACAATAAAGGTTTAGAAATATTTTATTTATTCAGATATAAAAGAAGAGCGAACGGACAGTTATTCAAATATGTTGTTTATTTTATAATATTAAATTTAATAATTCAGTTGCTCTGACTTGTCTCTTATTGTTAGTTTTACATCTACTTTGTCTTTATTTTTTATTTGAGGGCTGCTTGTTACTATTTGTTTTGGATTTATAATGATTGTGGCATCTTTTACAAGATATTTGCAAATATCTAACTACCTATTTATCTGTTTCAGACGCAAACTAAATGTCTACATATATTAAGAATTAAGTCAAGTGTACCGTATGTTTACTATCATCATTTGATCGAAACTTCTTATGAATGAAGTTTTAATTGAAATTTTCAAATAAAAGAGAAAATAGAAAATCCTACTTTAAAATCGAGAACTGCAAAGTTCTAATTAATACAAAATATATATTTTATGTTAAGTACCAATTTCTTGTTTGAAATTGGCTACTGTCATATTAATAACAATAACTTAGTTGGTAAAGAACTTTAGTATATTATATATTAAACTATCGTTGAAGTACGTATACTAAAAATAAAAGAATCATCAAAATCGGTAAAGTAGTTTTAAAGATAATGGCGGACACATAAACAACTTCATACGTGTGAAACATATTCTTTCTTTTTTTCAATTCGGTTAGAATTCCAATATTTCTACATTATTAAGAAATTAATTTAACTGGCTTTTATGTAACTGGTTATGTATGAAACCCCAATATGAGGAGTTAAATAAATAAAAGCACCCTTAAAAGAAGATATCTTCCTCGTAACGTCACGCACACACTCACATATCCGTATTATAAAATAAATTCATCAATTACGTTACATTGCAGTTACATATATTGATTTCAATCATATTTTATAGACTAGAAATGAAATGAACTCAGCACAAATAAATTGAATTTGACGAAAGCAATCAATATGAAACCAAGCTTAATCCATGACCGAGCTATTGTGTTATGACGGTGACTGCCGAATCTGAAAGAGTTTTCTGATGGACGGGCTGTGCAGTCCAAGCGACAGAAAACTATCTATATTTAAAACTTAGGAGAAGTTTTTGATGTAGTATTTACAAGACAAATTTGTATTAAAGTTTTCTTGATTATAAAGCATAAATTAGAAAACCAGGTGTTAGAATAATTTTATTAATATTATAGTATATTAATAATATTGTATTAAAGATCTATTTTTGCTTCTCCGAATCTCCCAGCTTACACGATTTTTTGCATAACTTCATAATTCACATAATAAAAAAAACTACTTTGTCTCCAAATTTTTTATTAAATCCCCAAAAAACTACTACAATCTCTATTAGTTACTTGTACAATATAATAATACATCTGAAACAAAGACTCTTTTGAATTCATTTACAACCGATTCAATAAAATAACAGGGTTAAACTGCTATTTTCTTTGGCTTGTGGCACCTTTAAAACCTGGATTACTCTGGATTTTTTTCCACTAAGCTTCCGTAATTGGATCCTAAATTGACCGTCCCTTGTTTGGCAATACCTAAAGGATTGTAATTCTGTTGGATTGCATCATTTGGATCCCATTAAAACAGGATTAAACAATCCTATTGTGCTTAAACATATTTACGTTAATCTTCTCATTTTAATAATATTAAGGTAATATGTATGATAACACGTAATAACACAGGGATTAAAGTAAAATTTTGTAATCATATTGCTCATAATTCCATAATGAATAACAATTACGGTGGAATGCGATTAATATAATTATTAATTAAAATTTTGATAAAAAGGTATTTTAAATTAAATTATTTAATGATGTGGTTTTATAATTCGACAAGCTTTTCATGACTATAATATAATAATTTAAGTATAATTTGTATGAGTGCCTGAAAAATAAGTAAATGGTTAAATGAATAAATAATAAAAATGCAGTAATTTTGTGGGGTTTGCATAGTAGTTGTTTTAAATTATTTATATTTTTTTATAATGTACTATGTCGAGCTCGTTTCTCGTCGAATCAGTAAATTTTATAGTTTCTGAGAAATTTTGGTTTGAAATAGTAAGTACCTATGTAATTATCACTAAAAGAAGATCTGAAGAACACTGCCAGAATATCAAGAATGAGTCGGCAATCAAAAATATATCGGCTGTGACTCGAAAACTCATTTTATCATGAAATTACTCTTTCATTAAATCGAACTCTCTACATCAAAAAGAAATAGTGAAACTGAACCCAGTCATGATAGTCGTATCACCAGTGCCCGTCTGAGATAGTCTTTCGTTTCAATCGCCCTATCATGCTATCGCAGCGGACACGAAGAAACGGAATAAATAATAAAACCTTAGTTTCATCGGATTACGGAGAAGATATACTATATCAGGCCGACGGGCTCCTCACGGGGTCCTCATTTAAAACACACTTCGCTAAGACATGATAGACATGTCGTATAACAAATGTCATGACAATACTTCTCCTGTTCAAGTGATGTTTATCAAAGATGTTAGAGGAAATGCAAGTAGTACAAACATCCGTAAAGATTTTACAAAATGATGAATGTAGAAGTTGTTTATATTATTTAAACAACATAATATTATTTATATAAAAAAACAAATATTCCTATTAAAATGTTCCTATTAATGTTTTAAATCATTTGCTCTTGGTCTTCACATTTATACTTAACATCACACAACCCCTTTTATAATTTTCCAGCTTGTGTATCTCATTCATTTTAATTTTTTTAGTCTCTGGGGAAGAAATAAAAACTTTTGTTCAAATCGCTGTTACTATGGATGACATAAAAAAGTTTATGGTTTTCACCTTGATGGACGTTATGCTTCCTTCTTTAACTTTTATTATAAACACATCACTTCCCATTCCTTTATTGCGGTGTAATCACATATCACTACTATAATTAACTCAATAAGCTTATGGTTTGTAAAGAATTTCAAATCTCTATTTTACCCTATTTATCTAAAATCCTCGTAACGACGGTATGTAAAGAAATATCTATCTTAATTTATAGTAACTATTGGTCTTTGGTTTCGTTCTGGTACTGACATATGTATTGGTTTATACAAGGTTGTAAGTGTATGCTGTACGCATAGACTAAAACTCTGTCAAGTTAGTATGATGTCGCTACTGGTGTTCCATAGGGCGGTATACTCTAGCCTCTTTTGTTTTTAAATTTAATTGATTTAACCTAGCTTCATCATCTACTGCCGGACAATTGAAAACAAGAATTGGTTTTAAGTATAAATATGTTTTTTTTTAAATTGTGGCGTCGATTCGTAAATCGACGATTTTTAATACTATACAGGCTATCTCGTAAGACAGCCTGTATATAGTATTAAAAATAATAGTATATTATTTTTTGAGCCCTCCCTCCTATGCGCTTCCCTCGCCCAATAGCGAAAAGCTCCTTCTGCACTTCCACGTCAACTCTCCGTTCTCTCCTGAAGGTGGATGTTCCCACCAAAAGCGGACATACGGTACGAGGACGGCACGCAACCGCCAGTGTTGCTCTGTCCAAGTCCCAAGGTGAAGTTCTGGAGAGAGCGCATGCTGCCTCGCACGAAATAGTACAATATCCTTCGACAGTCTACAGATTTACGCACAACAACAGCACATTAACTAATAGCAACTTTTATAATAATACTATCGATCGTCAATAAAATGTAAAAATATGAATAAGTCAACAACATTTAAATCAGAACCACGGAATGACTATCTATCAATTTGTTATTAAAAATGGCGATATCGTAAAAGTGTCGAGTGTTTCTCTCTGCGAACTTTGTTTGCCGTTCGCTCTTCTAAAAATAAATTTGAAGAAGTTTCATGGTTACGATTTTGATTACAGTGTTAATTTATTTAAATTTATTAATCAATGATAAAAATTATATAAAAAATATTTATGAACTATAAGAAATTAACCATAATGTGTATATTTAAAAATCTTTAGTTTTTACGAAATCAAGTAACCATGTGAATTAAAAGAACGTTAGTATAATTTTTCGCTTTTGCTTTTTTTATATGATAAAAATCATAAACCTATATATAATAGAATATTCTTATACATTTCTTCATACTATTAAAAGAACAAGCCTTTATAAATTCTTACAAACAATATAATGTATTTAATTAATATTAGACATACTATTAAGCTTTAAAATGCATAACTTATTACCCTTAATATTAATCGTGCCGATCACGTCACGTCTGGTGTGAATAACATCATAATAACCGACTTATTTACATCGGGAGGACAATCGAAACTAGTTCAAGAACCAAATAAAAACTCAAAAATGTAATATACATACATATTGGAGAAGTTCGCTCATATTTTACGCACTCAACGACTGAGGAAAGTCAATAGTTCAAAGAATCTTCAACATTTGATATACGATCTATATTCCATATTCTAATATTACTGTTCTTTTATATAATTATTTTCTTTTGATTTATAATCGAAAAATAAGTCAGATATAATGTTTTCGAAGATTTACACGAGTACTACATATTTCAATAAAAACTATTTTACATATAAAACTCACGTTTATATTTACTTTTTTTTAATTTAAACCGTGGGGTTTCGAATGCTTTGCAGCAAACGTGTCCGCGTTAAGACGAGATGATAGTGTCTGACCGCGAACACATTTGCTGCAAAGCATTCGAATCGTCGGGTTTAAATTAAAAATTGTAAAAATAATCGCGAGTTATATCCGTAAAACAGTTTTTATTGAAGTCATAATTCAAATAATAAAAATTAATATTTGATATCTTAAAATATTTTATGTTCAAGAAAAGTTATTTATAAAAATATATATCAGAGGTAACTCGGTAAAACTAATTTAATATTAATTTCAAAGCACTATGCGAAGTCGAACGATATTAATAAACCAGTCGTAATAATATCTATCCTACCATAATTGAAGAACTTTGAAATATTCTTTTAAATAATATTTGTATAAAAAAACTTTGCTTTATTTTATTTATTTAATTGATTTAACTCACAAGATATTTTTTTGCGAGTTAATTATTGATTATTGCGAGTTATTTAGTTGATTATTAGTTGATACGATTTAGAGCAATGAAATAATTTTTATTTAATTATATTTTATTTATTGAAATGTTAGAAAACTTTAAAAGGTTGTTTCTTTTGTGAGTCAAAATATACTTTCGGTTCTTTTTTATTTGTTAAATACCTTAAGTTACAGCAACCGTAATAAAGATTTTAAAATATTAATATTGAAGGTGATCCAAGACACGCAGCTGCGAGTGGTGCAATTATAAAAAAAAATATTCCAAATAATTTTAGCCAATTTCATTTTATCTTCTGACTCCGCTGTACACCTGCGCTTTGGGTAATTGCCTCAAATAACTTAGGCTTTGCCTTATCTGCTATCTGTTAATTATATTTGTAGGGGACTTACGTAGGATTGACTGGTTTTACTTTACCTAAGAGTATTATAGAAATAAATTACAAATGTGCTATAATTATTAAAGTCATAATCTAAATAAATCATAATCTAATAAATAAATCATAATCATAATCTAATAAATTTACATAAGAAACCAGTAACAATAACAATTATCTTTATATAATTTAACTTCTTTTTTCGTGCCAGTAGACTCAATATTACAGAATTTTATTATGAAATATATTTTAAAGCTGAACTAATCTAGTTCCAGCTGTGTTCAAACAACAATAAAACATGTTTAAGTTCAGTTTGTTTGTTCTACAGTCATTGCGGTAGGATATTTCCACCGCCTTCCGCAATTTCATTATAATCCAGCGACTTTATGAAGCCACGTAAAAAACATAACAAACGTCCCGAACAAACCAACAGGGATGAATCTCGTTAAAACAACACCGTAATGATATTTGCATTAAGAATTAACCGCTCAAAAATACGGGAACTTAGTCACAGCGGTGTCGCTTTTAATTTTTAAAGCAATTATTATCCAGCAGATATCTACGTGATCTACCGCAAATTATGAAAACATATAGAATCTGTAAATCATTTATTTACCGTCTCATAAAATAGAAACTAATTAAAAACTGTATTTTAAATATTTTTGATGTAGAAATATTTTTATATAGTATAACAACTTCCAACACAACTCGAACAAACATATTTAAATTTTTTGTATGATTATAAGTTATTGCCTCGGTCAAGTGCCTCGGACATTTAAACCGGAAGACCCACTAATTTTTAGAGAAAATGTAAAATTTGTTTTAGAGAAAATGTAAAAAAAAACTTGAAACGTCCATTGGTTCCACAAAAAATCTATTATACGAGTATAATCAGATCGCGAGAAAATTGAGCCCAAAAAAGTTTACAAACATACACCCATAAATACTCAGGACACCTCAAAACTTAAAGATTAAAAATTCGATTTCAAAAAACGCTGTTATGACAATAACTAGTATATTCAAAAATCGGAGTGATTACAATAACTAAATATCAAAAATAAAATGTAAATTAAAACAATTACTTATAGCAATAACATATAATCATAATTTAATAAGTCTAATTTAATGACTTTATAAATTTAAAGATTAACTGTACTATGTTAAAATCGCTACGAGCTTATTACAATTCTGAAAACGTATAGCACCCACTTTGGGGCGTCAGATTTTCGTAGCCCGCTAAAAAATTAACACTTTCACCCGGACACCTTACACTTCCCAAAAATCTTGAACCCTCTGAATAATAAAAATGCCCTGCGGCTAGCAATTCTTAAAATCCTCGAGTTTAATAATGTTTTAATCATATTTGTGGCCTTTATAACTTTGCTTAACTTTCTCCGCTCAAGAAAGAGTCGTGAAATTATTAGCTACTTGGAACGCTTCTCAACGTAATTTCTTTCCTACACGGTAAAGGACCAGTTTCACTGCAATATTAGAATAATGTTATTTTTAGAAAATAAGCCAACTACTTTGGCGTCTATTCTTAAGCATACAGCATCTGCAGTTAACAATAATTACTTGGTCACTACTTTACACACTTGTGTGAAAAATATTTATATTTTATTTTTGTTTTCTAAGTTAGAAAAATAAATCATCCAAAAAATAGGATTATATTAATAAAACAATACCTATTTTTATGCTCTTATGTCCTCTTTAATTTTAACATACTACCGATATTTGAAAACAATTTAAGGCTATCTAACAACGATATCTCTTCAAGCAAAGTTCTCTTAAAATTTAATAAAACTGTTTAGTCAATAAAAAAAATTAAGTTTATTTTGAAAATGTATTCTGGTAACATGTTATTGAATATAAAATTATTATTATAACTAAATTATAAATCAAGTATTGAAATAATAATATCAAAGTAACTAAGGACGGTAAGACCGGCTTTCGACAGCGTAAAAGCAAAATCGAATTTACAGACGAACTTCGAGAATCAAAGAATAATACAGTACTTTTCTCATAACTTTATTTTTAGTTTTCGCTGGCAATCTTTAGTTCCTTTAGGCTCTTGCTTTTACCATAAAATGTATAGAATAACTTATGATGAAGTTTTGCATTACTAACAAGTTTATTGTTTGCTCCTCCTTGTTCAGGCCTAGTTGTTAGATTGACCTCCCGGTCATTAAAAATTAAGAATGATGAACACGTAATCGTTATAATATTTAAATTACGTGATTTCAGCTGTTTAGCTTTTTACAAATTTACTCTTATTTTTATCTTCTCGCCAAAAAATGACTTTAAAAAATGTTTTTGATGAATTAAAGAAACAAATTCAAATAAATGTTTTTCAAATTTATAAGTGTACACATTTGAAAAAAAATATTTTACGAATCTAACTCACATTTATTGTAGCATTTTTAATTATAACTCGACGTTTCGAGTGCTTTGCAGCAAGCGTTTTCGCGGTAAGACGAGATGTTGGTGTCAGACAACGGGTTATAATTAATTATATTTATTTAATAAAAATGTAAAAATAAAAGCTAGTTATATCCGAAAAATAGTTTTATTTAAAAATCAAATAAACTTTTCCACACACAAAAACATAATGTATTGCTGAGTGGGTATTTATCAAAAACTGTGTACTAGATACGCCATTTAAAAGATCTGTAATTTATTTTTACGTATGCCGGCTCCATATAAATTATGCCTTGTATAGTCTTTTGTATCTTTATATATCTTTTACATACTTATTAGAAATAGACATATCTAATTTATTTTAAATAACCTGAGAATGAAATAATATATCTTGGACGTGTCTATGAATATTTCATTCTATATTTATTTGTTAGTTAATATGACCATACATTTATAGACACTTTCAAACATATATATTTTATACGTTCAAGTCTTAACGAGTTCGTAGTAAATTTAGTCGAAGTAAAGGCAATCATAAGGAATCTGTATAGTACATAATTTACCTTGCTTTGTTCTATGTCCCAGTTTCGTATATTTCCTGAGTAATACCTTCAGGTGCTGGGAGATAAGAAGTTGTCGCGTTTATAACGCCTTTTAACTTTGAGCTAGTTTTCGCTTGACTTGAATACATTGTTGCATTTTATTTATATTACGTTTATTTTATGTGACAGTTTTCGCAAGCATTAGTTTGTCTCATGTTAACTGCAACCGGACAACACGTTTTATAATGACGTGAAAGAATATAAACATCCATTTTATATTATTGTTTGCATACTACAATATACTGTTATGACGCGATTAAAGTTTGTATTTATTTAAAAGAAAATTATTTCCTAATTAAAAGTTTATTGCAAAATAATAAATAGTTTAATGAATTTACATTCACATATGTGAAAAGATATGTTAGATATAAAATATGGTTAAGGATATGGAGCAACATATTATATATTGCTGATGCAGCAGCGTCTCTAAAGAGTTAAGCAAATATCTTTAAATGGATCAGGTATAACACCTTCTGCTTTAGAGACTTCAGGTCCGAAGAAGTTTATGCTTGCCAAAGAACTTTGATAGATATAATCTTTCGAAAACCAATCTTTTAAACGTACATTTTAAGTTAAGCAAGAAGAACTATAGTAATTTATTTTTTTGTCTTTCTCAACTTCTTTGGTTACAAAACTAGAGGATTGAAGTGGAGATTAGTTTAGTTTTTATTCTGTTGAAACCATATTAATCAGCATCAAAACCTGGTGCTGATTAATATGGTTTCTTTTCAATTATATCACCCATTTCAACCAAAGTTGGTTTGTTGGATTATGAATGAACAACTCTCAGGATTTTATTCGTTTGGATCCTTATATACCCTTTGGGTTTTTGGCACTTCATATATATATATTGATCGGAAATTTGTTCGTTGGTCCATTTCCATTTTGTTATTTAAAAATATATTTTATGATTACTTAAAATTTTATTTCGAAATCTACTTGGTATTTAGTGCAGTAGTATTTTAAATAATTTGTAAAGGTAAAAAAAATAAAATGTTTAATTTAACAAACATAAAAGAAACCAAAAAACAAAACAAAATTTGTAAGGTAATCAAAACCATAATATATAAATAAATTATCTGTTATTACAATAATAACGAGTGATCAGAACCGGAGGATATGAAAAAAAACAAAGTCTGGACTTAATAGTTATTACTATTACTATTTAACAAAGCTACGTGTTATTTGTTCAATTTAAAACAAGAATAAATTCATAAATCAAACTATAATTAAAAAAATACAGAATAACCAATCAAATAAAGATATCAAATAACCCATCATTACATTCTCGGAGTTTCATATACTACACTCAGCAATTATAGCAATATAGGAATATAATATAATACTATTAAGTTATAAGTGTTATTTTATAATTAAGATTTAGAGTTATACAATATGAATTATTTTATATATTGTATTATTATAAATACTACAATTTTATATTATTTATTTTTATAAAAAAAAGTGAATACAATTTATTTATATATAGGATTTTTAGGTTACAATAACAATCTTTTCACCGGCTATAAGTTTGTAGCTTACGAAAATTTTCACAACATTATTTATTAATTGAAAATATAATAACTATAAACAATTAATAAATTTGAATTCATTTTGGTTTCCCAATTAACATAGTAAAATAGCAGTACAGCAACGTCTTAGCTTCAAGAATATTGTTACTTTGTAGTCGACTTCAATTACGTAATCTAGTGCTGCAGTGAGCGCAGACTAGTAACTCTAGCTATGTTAATTACACGCTCAAATAATACAGAACGTAATTACAAAAACTTTACCAATTTAGAAATATATTTCATACATAAAAATAATGAAAAGTTTCATCGAAACTTAAACATCCAGTATCATAAAAGCAAACAATAAATGGTTTTAAAGTAGGAGAAAAGTTGGAAACTTTGGATGTTATTATAGTATCTACTTTACAATCGCGCTCGTATCCGACTTCCTTAAGTAACTGAATGCGTTTTAATAATACATTTCGGTTTCGGTTTGCTTTAAAAATCGGTAAAAGTTAAAAGTAAGGTCCAAGTCACAAGCTTATTGTAATGAAAGTTTTTTCTTAAAATTTCACGACTATATTAATTTCTAAATGACTGTCTGTGAGTCATTTATTTTATATATCTTATATGGTTGAATTGAGTCATCGAGCATAAAGTTCAAAATACGCAAAAAACGCAGAAACAGTATCTCGAGATAACACAATAAAAGTCATAAATAAAACTCATAAATTTTTTTAAATTTAAAATGTAAATCCAACTGTCATCAAAGTATTAAAAAAGTTATATTTAAATTTCGTGTTTTGATTACTACTATGTATATATTGAAGCTGTACGATCGCGATCTTGATCAAGACCGTACCTTATCTTACTTGTTATTCCATACTCGGCTAAGGCATAAATAAATAAATATACTTCGTCACGTCTTCAAAAAATTATAAACCAACAAAACGCATTTTACTATTGTTTTTTTTTAAACGTTTGCAATACTACCTTTGCAAACTTTGCAATACTTTCAATTAATATATAGCGTCGAACCCAGGTAAAGGGGATATCTGGCAAATGGATGATTGAAGCGATTTAATTTCGCCTGTATAGCATTTCTATGATCTATGTATTCAATATTCTTTTCAAAAACGGAATAGCAAAAATCGAGGAATACAATGAAAAATAGATCTGGTGATTTCTTCGTCAGCATACCCTCATTATTGAGCGAAGCTCTCTATGAGAGACTTTATTTGACGCTGTTGAGGAATAATTACGAAAAAACTATAAATCACAGAGTACAAATGGACTTTTTTTTGCGCGAAAATTTACAATGAGATAGATGCGCGCGCAGATGTGTTTTAGCAGCTTTAAGAATTTTTCCTTTTTTTTTAGAATATCTTTTTTTTTAACTTTATTTTATCTTGAAAAATAGTTGAGGACAGAATGCGTCGACGTTTTGTAAATGCAACATCGGTGCTGTTTGCACCTCGCTTCGCTCAATATGATAACACATACCAAGATTTTGCGAGCGCAGCAAGTCAAAGTTGAGATCTGATTCGCGTTCCTAATAATACATAGTTTTGTATTGTCAGTTAGTTATTATATTGCATTGTATTAGTATAATTGGACGAATAAGGTCTTATTCACCCATATTTTTTGTTGTGCTTCATAGCAACCGTCGCCTCGATAACAATTGCATAGGATCTTACAAGCTTAAAGTTTACTTTTAGGTTACTATAACAAAAAAAATGCTCTTTATTATTTCAGTCGCTCTTCACTTAAACCACATGATTTCATGTAACGAGCAAAGTTGTGTCGGTTCGGAACCCGCGTCAATTACGCCGAGCGAGGTGAGAGTAAAACGCAAACCCACGACTGATTGGAACACTGTTTTTATATAAAAAATATATGTATTCTAACGAGTATACTAGTTGTACTATTGTTTAAAATTTAAAATCCCTTGTGATCTTGCTTGATACAATCACTGGGAATGACTAAATAATTTCATCATTCAAATAAATTTCAGAGTTTATACATTAAAATTAAATAATAATTATTATACTTGGAAATTTATGCGATTTTAACTTTATTGGGAATAAACTTTAAAGTATCTAGAAACGTGGATAAGAAAATCGCAAGTTTGCATCCAGTTAAAAGCAAAATAATACCAACTTTTTCAATAATTTCCTGCTTTCCGGTTCATACCCGCAATTAAGGAAAAACGGACCGGAACGGTACAAAAGAAAACGCAGTTTACGAGAACCGAATTGCCTCGAAATTGAAACTGTATGTAAATAACTTTGATAGTATTAACTCAGGTCTTTGTAATTCCCTCTCGAAGTTGATGAATGAAACAAAAAGTTAAACAAATATTCGATAATATTCGAATAAATAAATTTTAAAAGCCGTCCAATTTCAAAAGCTTATTTATATAGGATCAACATTTTATTGGTATAAAAAATATTTAATAACAAATATGAACTCGGAAATAACGTAGAACGAGCTATTACTGACCGGAATTAATGCATGAAGTACCAATGATGAGAATATTTTTCCTATCGCAGTAATGAGTGTCAAACTCAAAAATATTTCAAAAGATTAACACACTATAGTTTTTATTAAAACATTTTAATAAATCTGTCATCATAAAGGAAACGGATTTAAAAAATAACATCTCAAAATAAATTGTTTGTAACATCTGAAAATATAGAAACAACAATGCAGCAATGCTGATCTCATTCAAATCCTTATTTGATCCGCAGTCTGCAGCGGCTTAACTCCAACAGAAGCCAGTGACTCAGGTGAGAATTAATGCAGACTTAAATCAAAGTCTGCGACTAAACGTTCAGTGGAAGTAAAAATAAAAGCTTTAGGTAATCCGGAAAACAAAGATATAAACTAAATACATTTTCTAATTTTACAATTGTGAATAAAAGTAACTTATAATATATTTTTAATTCATCCATTTTTAAAAGGAGATAATAATCATTTTTGATAGCTTTAAGCTTAAAAAATTAAATAAAACTATTTTACTGATGTAACTCGCATCTATTATTACATTTTTTTAACTAAAACCCGACGTTTCGAGTGCTTTGTAGCAAACGTGTTCGCGGTAAAATGTTGGTGTCACTATGACACAAAAAATGTAATAATAAACGCGATTTATATGTAAAATAGTTTTATTGAAATGTGTTCTACTCGTTTAATCTTAAAAAACATTAAGCTCAATCAATCCAATATATCAAACATCTAGTGAAGTACAGGAATAAGAAAATATAATATTCTTAATATTAATGCAGTAAGTAGATTTTACAACACACTGTGCATTCACATACAATTACCAGCGTCATCGCTCCAGGCGACATTCTGATTAAGCTGCCATTAACACTGTCGGATTCTGTCTACGGATTTAATTAACAAACGAGAATAAATCACAATACTGTTTGTTTGTTTCTTACTGTCTTTGTTATTTAACTGAATTTGTAGCTACTATTTCAGTTATTCCAAAAAAGAGGCCATAATAATTTGGATTTATTTCAATCATTTTTGATTTACAGTTTCATACGAAAGAGGATACAAAAAAAAATCACTCAAAAAATGTGAAAACTCATTGAAGATTTGTAATAAAATTAAAAAATGTCCGTATTTTAAATACCCGCGGTATTGGTATTATTAAATAATTGAAGTAGTGTAAAAATGTGTTTATATTTATATTTTCATGAGATTGCTGCCTAAATGTTGTTGTACATTGTCTGTGTAGTACAAAGATATATTGACCAGGCGAAGGCAATTGAAGAATAACGTATCATTGATATTTAAATAGTCAACCAATTCTAAATATATACAATTGCTCTTACTTTTATAACCATATAAGCGCGTCGGTGAATGAATATTTTTTTTTATTAAATGTACTGCTTAGAAGTCAAGAAAATAAATAATTCAAATATGAAAGTGACAACGCGGAAAAATTATTAATTCATAATTTTCCAATATTTTATCAGAACATGCAGTTTTGTCTTCATCGGAATTATATCCGCTGGGAAATTACTCACTGCCGTAATTGTCGTTTGCAGCGTCGTCTTGCTTCATGGAATTTATTAATTTAAACCTTTTTTAAATTTTCCTTTTAATTATAAAAAATATTGAAAATAAAGATACAAAATACAATTTTATATTCTAACTTCTGTTATATCAAGTGTATAGGAACAACTTATTAAAATATTTGGTAACGCCCTATGCGTTACATACGGTACATAATTGATTTTAAATTAAATATTGATCACGTGTCTAGAAAGAAATGCAAGATATAGATAAGTATATAAGTTAAACAAAGCGCCGCAATTATGAGCAAAGTAGCAACCAGAACCAGAATTTTAAGTTATTTTAAAACAAATAAAAAAAACACAAAATATCAAAATTTTAACTTTTAACAGGCACGATTATTCTGCCTGTTTATGTTGTTTTATTTAGAAATTTATAATCATTCCCCTCATTCTTCTATGACTGTAATTTCCTTGACTTTAATACACGTTATATAGAAAACGAAAAATCAAACTACCTATGATAAAAAACATTACAAATTTTAATGAAAAGTATATTTACAAATATATCGAAACCACTGTGAATGAATTTTTATTTCAAGAGTTCTGTATTTAAAAGACTCGTATATTGATCATAAAAAATATTTTCCAGTTATAAATAAAAACCACGCGTATGCACGTAAGCCGTGTTAATTGGACGGACGGTGTGCTATCAAATTATACCAATTACTATGCTCCATCTATATTGGTGCTGTACTTGATTCTCTGAGTTTACGCTTCAGTTAACGAGCATTAAACATAAGGAACGATCTGTGGTTAGAATAAATTAAAAGCACACACTTTATGGGAATTTTATAAATTATTAATATATTATTTAAGCTAAATAAATTAGCAAGTCTCTCGTATATGAGTACGTAAAATTAAAATTTAAAAAATTCTTGATACAAATTATTTTGTCTGAGAAGTGGTTACAAGCAGCTAAAGTGTTAATATAATATGAAATTTAAAATATTCATTCAAACTATGGAACTTCAAAATTCCATGAAATCCTGTCACTAGTTTACATCAAATCTGAACATGACAACTTCTATTAAATGTATATATATTTGACTGGCAGATTACAAGATAGAATGTGTATAATAAAGTCTTATTATAACACACATATTACATAATATGATTTTGATTCTATTATAATTAATAGTACCTATAATATCTAATCTTTATTTAATCATCTTGGTATTTTATAGATTTGTTTGTAGACACACAACGATGCGACAAACTTCGAGAAGGATGAAAGTGTCACTGAGGTGAGATAAACAAATAGTTGTGCAGCACATCCTTTATTGGCGAAAGGATTACAATCGAGTAGCTCCAGTTCTGATCTGATTTGTCGCTTCCCGGGACGTCTTCCAACGCTACTGATTTCAAATCGAATCTCAAAGGAAAATCGGTCTTCTATCTGCAATTGAAAGCTGATTCTATCCCTTAAGAATAGAAATACATTTATTAAAGATAGATTGCTTTGTTAACATATCATAGTAATTATACCCTAAAAATACAAACTAGTGTATGTAGTTACCGAAGGTAGCCGTAGCAGCATCCGTTTTTTTTGTCATATATAATGTACACAAAAAAAACAATTTCGAGAAAAAACAAAAACACATAGGTACAAGGGTCGGCCTTATATACTAAGGGCGATTTCTTCGAGGCTTATGTAGATTAAAACCAGTATATTCTATAATATTTAATTATTTCCAAACTTATTAACAACACATTAAAAATTATCATTACTACCATGTCATTAGCGTTCGTGTGTAAGCAATGATGTACTGCTGAGTGGAATGAATTAATGAAGTACTCAGTTTTAGGCACTCTATATTATATTTTCCCGATAATGCGAGACTTATTCAATTAGAAATCAAATGAATAAAAAAATATGAAAAGTCAGTAGTGACACAATAGCTCAGTTAGTAGAATTGTAGGACAGTAATCTATATATCACAGGTTCAATGCTTTTTTAAAAATTTATTTGTTACTTTTTTTTAATTTATTCGATAATGTTTTTAAATAATGAAAAATATAAAATACTTAAACTTCGAAAATGTCAGTCTAAAGGTAAATAGATTGAATCTTTAACAATAAAAGTTTAAACCACATGTTAAACAATCCGTTATCAAAGGTTAGTTCAACTGACTTCTCGTTAGATAATACCTTTAGCAATTAACAACTGCTGTTATTCAACTGCAACAGAATGTACGGTGTAAATTAACCACGGATACAATTTATACACGTTCCTGGATACAATAAATTGCAGGTGAGAAGTTCAAACTCAAATACAATTTTGCGTAATATTAATTGAAATTCGATTAAACCTTAACAAAATAAGTTATAATACTACACACGTACTGATGTGTGGAATATTATTAATAATATCCTTATTAAGAAAATCTTATATATTAATGCAGAAAGCGATTTCGTTGGCACACTGTAGCTCGAGAACCACTAAAGGGAAAAATATCGTTGATGGCTCAAATCAAAGGTCTCATTATGCTACACTGCTGAAAAATAGTGACAACTCTCAAATCTCATTAGCCTAATTGCAGTAATTAGTCAAAAAATTAATTTTTCCCATAGACTTTGCATGGGGAAATTTTGCGCGCGCTTTTTTAGTACTAGTTATTATAATCACCATATTTTTTCGAATCATTTATTTTTATATCTTTACTTTTTGAGGTGTCCTGAGTAATTCTAGACTTGTTTTAAAAACATGTATGTGTGTGTAAGCGTTTCCTTCGGCTCCAATTTCTTGCCTAATTATGAAATTGATTTCGTTTTTGTAGTAATCAATTCGCATTCAATTACCTCATAACTGATTAGATTTCCACTACAATCGGTCAAGTAATTTTTTTAATTTTTTTTTAAAGTGAAACTGCTTATTCTAAAAAATTTCTCAATTTCTAAAAAAATTTAATAGCTGGAGTTATTGTGGTACCACAACGATAGCGTATGTGTAAAACATAATCATAATTGGAATTGTTTTTTTTATTTAAAAAAAAGTGGTAGTATATTATCTAACAATCCAATGATGGAATGGAATTTATCGAAACAAAATAAAATGCAATATAACATTTTTATTAACTAAGAATTTAAAGTAATGGGGTTTTTGATTATTTTGTAAATTAATTATTATCGTTCGTTTATTTTATAAATGCATTAAAAAAGTGTTACTAATAACTATTAGTATTACTTGTTTTTGATATATTATATTATATTTGACGGAGCTACACTAAGATTAGACGAATTTAAGAACACAATAATTATTTAAAACAACAAAATTTGTGTTTTTAGTCCCAAAATATAGATTAGCGAAGATAAACGTCCGTCCTACGTGGTTTTAATAATTCAACAGGATCTGTAAACCTCATGTTATACTTTCTGCTTAAGGAATACAAAATATTAATACATATTGTATGATCCGATTTTATTTTATAAGACTATATGGTAATTTTTATATAAACAGCTAATAATAAGGTTATTATTAGCTGTTTATATAAAAAATTTAAAAAGATAAACAAAAATAACAGATAACAAATATAAGCAAGAAAAACAAAGCTGATAATAATTTCCAATAAGGTAGCTAATAAAACAATTTTAATTTCACTTTTGCGTAAGTTATCTTACTATGGCTCGCCTCCGCAGACCTTTAAATAGACAATATCACAGGCAAAGTAGAAATATGAACAATGAACCGTCATTGTATACAAGTATTTACGAACGCGCGACCGCGAATCCCAGTCATTTTCCTCTCACTCGCTATGCTAAAAATGATAAAGCTCTTGTAGTATAGCTGTCTCCTGTTTATACTTGCACTAGAAATAACATTTACTATTTAATAATTGTCTTTGCTCCAGGATGCGTACCCACTATTAAATTACTTCCATCACTCAGCTCCTCCAATCAATACTCCGCTTCATGACACTCTGTGTGATAATTGTTCCTTAAACGATATTCGTTAATCGTTTCCGGACTTTTTTATTTATCTGAACGATTGCAAAACGACCGGAAGTCAATTGAAAAACTATTTTCAAAAAATTTAGTTTAAAACGAAGATATACCCAATAGCTATATTGTCGGAATAAGTATGTGTCGGAATTTTAAATAGAAACCTTATCCATCAAAATAACTTATTCAACTGAACTAAGTTTTCGTAGCTATAAGAAAACCAATACTATTCCTAAAATATTTATATGTTTGAATTTATATTATATTCATTGCACTTTAAAACACAAAAGTATAAATCACATTTATATATTTGTTGTATGTTTATACATTTTTTATATATTTATTGTATGAGGATTGTAACATGAAATATTTTTACATGTTGTTAAACTCAAAATTTAAAGATCGAGTTTTATGGCACTTTTGAATATAATCCGAATATATAATTGTTACTTGTTTAATGTCAGCAAACATATAGATATCTATAGATTCCTACAGGTTACATAACAGTTGACGATGTACCATTATTATAGATGTAGGATAATGTGTGTAACAAAATATGTTATTATTATTAATTTCTTACAGGAATTTATTTATTTATTTTGGAAACAAACGGTGTTATAATAATATAATAAAATAGCAAACATTAAAAATACTTAACCAAAAATTGTTTCCAATATTACAATGAAACACATATAATAAAATTAGTAGAAAAGATGCATAGCGTTAATAGTAATTTGACGAAAATATTAAAAACAAACAATTGATAGGTAACTATAAAATAAAATAATTTGAGTAACAATTAGAGATTGAAAAGACTACGACTACAAAATAACAAAAAAATTAAATTAATTTCGACATTTTCCGACTCTTTAAAAAACCTTTTAAACTTTTATTTAGGTTGCATCTGGCATAGGCCGTCACAGGAGAATTAATAAACCTCGAATGTTCTTAAAGATCCACATCTGCAACACCATTGGTATCTGGTGAAGGGATTAACTCGACTCTTCTTTCAAGACGCTAGAAAATAGATATTTCTTTTTTGAGAAGCTGACTAATGATAAAGGGCGTTATGATTAAATAATGCAGATATATGATAAGTGATCTTTGATGGATGGCAATGACCAAGCATTTTTGTTTCCAGAATCTCAGTGTCCAATAGGATACATTTTAGTGCGTGAGCTCAGGAATTACAAGGACAAAACCCCCCTTCTCCCTTCCATCATCGGATATTCCGACACACGTCGTGGACATTCCAATCTAGCTGAACAAAGCGCTTTGCTCATCGGTTTTGATTTACCCAACGAAGGACTGGAGTAGCTTGCCTGAGTGTCCGTATTTGTATCCGATTATAATGTGGTTATCTTCAAGGCAAGAGTAAATAGACTATTACTAAGATAATCGTTTTTACCACCTACTACTACATCACCAGTTACCATCATGTTGAATGTATTCATACTTTATATCAGACTAATTTAAAAAAAAATACATACGCACAGTCACATTTTATGTTGCGACATAGTCCATCAAAAACAGACACAAAACTAATGGTACAACTTCTATTTTATATTAAAGAACCAAATTACTTACATAATATTGATCCAAAAAATTTTCAAACTGCACGGGTAGTGCTGGCAATATGAAGTATATTTATTCCGTAATACTTATTCAGACCTGCAATAAAATAAAAGAATAATTATAAAGATCAAGACTTTAAAAGCGATGATAAGAACACTAGAACACTTACTTAAGGCTAATTATAAAATGATAGTCGGAAGAGCTTTCGATACAAGATTCTCGAAAACGTCACGACACTGAATCCACAATATACAAATGAGCAATTCATGTTACTATGCACAAAGTAGGTAACTTAGAAATACCAACCAAGATAGTTAGGCCAATAATTTAAAAATCTTACACTGAGTATTTTCGAGAACAAACTAGTGTTATTTATTTATTTATTTACTTTATTGGGTAATCCAACAGTATACAAAGTAGCATACAAAGTTAAAAATACAAATAATTAAAATGTACATAAAATAGGACCAAATAGGACCATAGGACTACACTATTTAACAGTGTTTAATGTATGAATAAAACAAAATAAACAGTGTTTATTAGTTATTGGCAAAAGATAATTAAAAAGAAATATTAGAGGGCTAAATATGACAAAAAAAATCAAAGCTAAAAGCTATACTACTTACTGGAATGGGTGTAAATGGGTATGTGTGGGTGAGTGTAGATGTGTGTGTATCTGAGGTTATAATATTTAATTTTTAGTCAGTTTCATGTGTTTTCTTAAGGCAGATATAGATATATTGAATAAATCAATATGTGAGTAAAATTTATTATATGTGGAGAGCATACGATAGACAACCGAGTTTTGGGCATAACTTGTATTTAGGCATGGTACATAAAATAATCTGGGTACGGCTGCTTTGGTGGGTATCTGTGCCGAATCGCCGGACGAGAGTTAACGCCTCGCTGTCATCATCGCGCGGAGTGTCTGGACGACACGGCCCAGCATACTCTCGCCGAATGTTCGGCCTGGGAACACGAGCGCGATGAACTATGCGCAAAAGTGAAAAAAAAATAAAATAAAATGGTACATAAAATAATTCGGTGTGCCGTGTACGGTGGCTAGGTACACGAAAATTTATTCCAGATAACAACTCCGTACAATCGGTTTGACCGGACAAAAATAAAACAACGTAGGCTGCATCTATATGTGAGAGAATATAAATAATCCAAACCTAATTATAATAAGTGTAAACTATTTATTTAACAATAAACAAGAATGTTAACTTAATATATAACAATTGTATAGTTCAATGGTTAAGTATCAGCATTACAGCATTTAATCAAAACAATATATAGCTAATTCATTATGTACTAAATTAATACATAAGATTGGCACATAGCTATAAGCATGGAAGTAATTAGAATAGAACACTATAACAAATAAATCATGATACCTGTATGAAGACAGTTCAGAGCACCAGCAAGGTGCCGTGTCCACAGACGAACAACTTCTGATCTGTCGATAGGGAGCACTTGGCCTTTTATCAACTAGTAAACAACTAACCGGCACAGTGGGAGACGAACACGTGATCATTAGATCACGTGATAATAATCTATATCAATGAAACTAGTAATCTCCCACATATATTTCTGAAAAGAAAACAGGTATATTCAAATAATATTTATTTAGTATGCTAACAATAGATCCATTTATAAATTAATTAAAACACTAATAATGAACTATAAAATAATATATATTTTCAATTACATTTTAAGAATCGCAACAATGAAAATAAGAACACAGACTTATTATGTCTTATTTAATAGCTTTTAACAAATAATTAATTAAATTGAAGTCTTTAGATTTGACATTTGACATTTTAAAATAACATGTTTACATAAGTTACAGAAATTAAATTTTTATGTAACAGTATGTACTTATGAAGAAATGCTATGTGTCTTGAAGTTCTAGCCACCGGAAATAAGATCCGTCAAACTTAGATACTTATTTGTATTTTGGAGCCAACGCAAAATCAAAGTTTTTAAATCGTGATTGTGGTAAATTTGAACCTCAACTTTCTACTAACTCTTGACAGAAATCTTTCTATTTAATATTTATTATTTTTCTATATATATATATATATATATATTTATTATTATTCTAATAAATATTTTTGGTTATTGCTAAACATGAATTAATAATAATTATAATTTCAATATGTAGATGATAAAATTTTATTGAAATAATTTTGTTGAAATTAATAATATTTTATTGGAACCACAATCACCTCAATCGCGCAATAAACGTTTTAAAAATTTCACATCTTTTTTTAAATAAATAAATAAAAAAATCAGGGCACAAAAAAATACATTCGAAAACAAAGGTTACACACACACACACACACACACATACAAATATTCTAAAAAGTGCTAGACACTATACTCAAAACACTTCAGCCAAACATACATTTATGGTTATAAATTATAATTAACTTCACAAGATATTCCAGTGTTCCAGCAATATTACGTAACAGGTATTTGTTTAGTTACAGCTTCGTAGGTGAAGTTCTCCTGCTACGTAATAGCTTTAGTAATTAACAAACCGACTATAACTTGCTTGGAACGCAAATGGACCGCGAAAGAAGTCTTCTGAGATTGTTTATACACAGGAACATTTTATGTTACCTCTAAAAGGAGCGATATCATATTTTATAACTAGTCAAAGGATCATGTTTTACATATTATACCTAATTCTGTTTTTACATGGTATTTTTTTACACGTTTTGATATAACACGGTTCGAAAATAAAATATTTTTAATTGTTTTACACGATGTTATTCCATTTAGCACGATTTAAAATTTTTGTGCTTAAATTTTTTTTTTCAAATTTAATTTCTGCGAAATATATCACCAATTTAGGGGAATTCCCTTTTTGTGCATACAAGCAAATTTACTGGACAGAGCAATTGAATTGTGTTAATATTTTGTGATTTCTCAATGCAATCAGACGTGTTTGGTTAAAGAAATTTTTTATTTGCCAGTTTCGTTTTTCCAACGTTACATTAAATTTAACGCATTAAGATAATTTTATGATTATCACTTATTTTTTTTATTATTTTTGTACCTTAAAAATTGAATAACCTAGTCTTTTCGTTAACAACATAGCTGTTTAACATAATTATTTTTAGTTCCTGAACTTGCCATACATTTGATTCATATTATTCTTAAGATTAGAGTGCATATCTTTTTTATCTTTAATAACTATGCTTGTAAAAATAAACATTGTATATGTGATTTAATTAAATAAACATGAATACTTGTTCTTAAAAAATCATTGTTTTTCACAAATTTTAATAGGTTTTAGAGATTAGGAACCAATCACCTATTTTTGCATACGATCAATGTCTTTTTTTACACGGTTTTTTCTCACGGGTTTTTCTGGAACCCATCTATCGTGTAAAAACAGAGTTAGGTGTATATATAATTTAGAGTTCCCATTCCAAATACCTTTAATTAAGTTTTAAAATGTTGAAGTCAAAGTCAAAAGTTTTTTTAACAGTATACATTGCACTTATAAAACGTCATACTCTAGTTCCACAGAGCCACGGGGTAGGTCTATGAAAAAAATGGATACCTTTTACCTTATTTATAATTATAATTAATATTACTATTAACTATTTAATCACAGTCATATTTGATATATGCGGTAAAGACAAATGGCTTACGCTTTAATGAGTACGTTTTGTAACATTTGTAACAAAATGTTGGTTGGTTGGATCAAGTTGGTCAAACCGCATTGGCTCAAGTTGGTCAAACCGCATTGCTTAAACAATCCTTTATGTAAGGGTAGTTCGACTGACTCCTTGTTAGATAATTGATTGAGCAATTAACAACTCATATTTAACTGCAACGAGAACTTTGTAAATTACGATGAATACATTTTACTTACATTCTTGCTTAGGAATATTGCAAATAGGAAATTTTAATTAAAGGGCTTCGGCGACAATTATAAAAACATACTTCTGAAAGCAAATCCTATTATGCATATTATAAAAAGCAAATCCTATTAGCAAAATCCTTTATCTATAACTTACTTTCATTACTTAACAAATTATAGTTATTTTATAAAATTTACGTTATAAATTAAATAAAACTGTTTTTTATTAAAAGAATAAAATGTTTTTAAAGCTGAAATCAGCAGTGCAGTGTTGCGGGTGCTATTCCATTCAAAGCCTCATTTAATTCGCAGTATTCAAGAAGATTAAGTCCACCGCATACTCAGGATTCAGACTAGAATTAATGAGAAAGTAAACACAAGCTCAAGTTGTTGCTTCGCGTTACTTTTACAATCAAAACCAAAACTTATAACAATTGTATAAAACTTTTTAACAATATGACTAAGTATATACCTACCTTTATTCAGTTAATCAAATCTTCTTATATACATATTTTATAGGTAATTGTAATTCATTTTGATAGTTTATTTTTGATATCAATAATAATAAAAATGTATTCTGAAATTATTTTACATATATCGTTCCTTTCAACAATGATAATAACTGAGAAAGTGAAAGGGTTACATAATGCTAATTTGCCGAAAAATACCACAATATATATTTAATATATTCATGTATATATATTATATCATATTTATTATATTTATATGTTTATATAGCATCTTATGTATGGTATTCATTATAACATTTATCTATATTTGTGTAGGTATATGTTATTTATTACAAATATTTATGTATGAGTTACACGTATCTTGTGACTTTTATGTGTCCATACATACATACATTCATATTTGAGTTTAATGTTGTTTTATTTTTTTTAACAAATTGATTAATTTCTTTTTTAATTCTTTAAGCGCCCCAATGTTTTATTTTTTACTGTTTTCTCAGGTTGACTGGTAGAGAAAGCTTGTTAGCGTTAAGCCCGCCTATTGTACCTATTTCGGGCAATAAAAAAATAAATAAATATATAAATAATGGTGATGCTCAGAACACATGCTACGTCAACGAACAACGAACGATCTTACTCCCCTTAAAAAGTAAGTTCAATATCAGCAATTGCAGAATTGTTGCAAGAATACGAATAAAAGCCTTCGCCCTGTCTATAAATGCAGACAAAGATCAGGACTTGTGTGTATGTCAATGTTATTTAATTTAAATTTGATATTTTTATATTTCATATAAATCCTCAATCACTAGATCGAAGGCTGCAGCAGACACTGTTAAAAGAAAACAAGTTCAGAAATATTTAAAAACAAAGTATATATATGAGATTATTGCAAATGGTGCTCGTCAGATCGCTTTGCAGCACCCTTTGCCATTACGTCCAGGAAGACCGGAAAGAGGCTCGGGCGGCGACGCCGCAGCGGAAGACTCACAATTCAATGGAAAAAGAATACGTGAACCTTACGCAATCATAAAACTCCTATTTGAATGGTATTCATTACATTTGGTTTAAAATCTATTTTTAGGTTTTTAAACACAATAGTTTTATATGATACGATTCTTAATGCAAAATTTAATAAATCACTAAAGATTTATTGTCAAAAATTAATAATAACGAAAAAACCTAAAGAAAATAAAGTCACACTTGATCATTTTTAAAACATTATTAACATATGTGATAGCATTTAACCATCAAACTATATTTTGGTGGGAGATATAGACAATAATATAAACCTATATGAAAAAGTAAAGTTAAAAAAAAAAAAAAGGAAATATTTTTAAAATACCTACCAGTAATAATAAAAATTGTCTGATCAACATACAAGTCACGGGACTGAAATAAGTTAATTAAATCCCATTAATGTTATAAAGAGTATCATTACTCAAAGTATAAATTGGGTAACAAAAAGTCTATTTAAAGCAAATATTTTTTTTATAGGTAAAGATTTCACTTATGAAACTTTATACTCTAGTTGCACGGTTCCAAAATGTATTATCATGTAAAAGAAGCGTAAGAAACGCCATGGATAATTTTTTAAATTCATAATATAATTATTGTTAATCGTAATTTTGCCTATTTGAGTCATAATCATATTTAATATGTGAGAACAAATTAGAATTCAAGTTGAATGTGGTACCAAAAATAAGACTAAATTACTTATCCGGAGCTCTACTTGTTCTCAGACTTACAATGGCTTACAGGATTCTAACTTCAATTTTTCAAACAATTACATTATGTAATAATTAAGATCGCTAAATAGCTATACCTTTAAAGGAGTTATAATAAAGCAACATATGCAAAATTATCAACAAAGTGCTTTTTCCGACACCTCCCTGTTGTCAACATACTCCATCCTTTTATAATAGACTTACGCACGTTTATATAAGCTTAATTAAGCTAAATTTTTATCCGTTTGTTCAGTGATATATTTTGACACTTTATTGTTAAAAACGAAGGAAACCTAACACACTACTTTATCAACATTTTGTATATGGCTCCAATGTAAGTAATTATTTCCAAATGTTGTTTATTTATTATTAATTATCGTCATACAACAATCTATTAGTTTTTAATTTTATTTCAATCTATTGCATTTGATGTTCTTTTCAATTCTTCTGTTTTCACTATTACTAAAAGAAATGATGTACTGACTACAACTATAACATAAAACGAAAGTGTTAGTATGTTTCTGAGAGCCTGTTATTGTTTTTATTTGTTTTAGTTATTTTACTTTATTTTTAATTATTTTTATTTGTTGTGCTTTTAATTTGTTTTAGTTATTTTAGTTGAGTTTATGTATGACACCGATTGTAAATATATTTTCATTTAAATTATGTTCTCATGTAAGTGATGTACAAATTATGTCTTAATGAGAATAAATGTCTTTAAACCTAAACCTAAAAGATTTAAGAGGTTTTGTAATGTCTATTCAAATACGAATGAAGTAGTTTTCACTTTTCAAACCATCTCGTTCCTATCAGGATTTATTTTATTTCCTATGGTCAAGCATGCAAGGACATCTCGTTGATTTGATTTTTTTTTTTCGTTTATTATCCACCACACAGTTTCGATTTTATTACTTTAGGAAGTTAATATATTACTTATCAGATTGATTTCTGCTTAAACACAAAATATCTGTAATAACCATACTAATTGTATAATATTTTTTATAATATAATTAGGGATTCCTTATCCCTTTTTTGTTTGAATGCCCTAGGGTTGCTCATTAATTAAAATTAAATTGTTGACAATGAAATTTGCTGTCAATCTTAATTTTCTTTTATTAAAATCTTTGTTTATAAAAAACATAGTTGAACAATTTATACAAGGGACTTTTGAACTTAATCTAAAAATTTGTCTTGAAATATTGTTATGCAAACTTATATTATTATTTTGTTTTTCTAAGATCATTATCTTTTTTAAAACGAAAAGTTACCAGGTGGCCTATGTGGTTAGATATAAGGTAATAAATTGAAGATAACTATATTTTTCATTTTACGGTTGTGTACATTGTCTTAACAAAAAAGTGATGATGGATAGTTTCCTCTTTTATATAATTTAATTATAAATGAAATAAAAAATCAAGCTTATAATTGTGCTTATGTTTGTAGTCAATCAATTACCACATTAATAATAATAAAATCACCACATTAAAATATGAATATTATTTTTAAAAATATTTAACATAAATTCTATAATTTTTTAAAAATAAAATAATATGAATGTGGGAAATCTATACAAATGAAAAATAATAATTCCTTCTATTTTTGCATATCTTCACGTAATTGATAAATAGCGCAATGTGTAAAATAATATTCGCCAATAAAATGGTATTCTTTTTTACTCACTTAACGCTATACTAAAACCGAATGTTCAAGTATATTATTATAAGCAACAAAAGTTTACGGTTGAAAATAAATTCCTACAAAAATTTATGTTATTTTTTGGTATAAACATTTCTTACTTGGCCATACGTTGCTTATCATAAAGTTTAGACGTTGTGCGAGACGCCTTTATTTACCGCCTCGGGTGGCGTTTACACAGACAATGGCACAGACAATTTAGAAACGTGAACAATGAACCTTCTTCTTTGTATGCAAGTGTTCGTGAATGCGCGACCGCGATTCCCAGTCGCTTTCATCTCACTCGATTTTATGAACTGAAGACTCTATTGTAGTAATAACTATAGCTGTCTCATTATATTAATGTCAGTTATTTATAAAAAAAAAGATTTTATAATATATCTAATATATAATATTTATTCTATCTTTGACTGTCTGTCTGTGTCTAATCATAACGCTGTTTGAAATTTGTTTATTGTTTTTATTAAACAATGGTTCTTTTTATAAAAAAGCGGTTAATTCATGTTTACATGAATATTCTTTTTCAATCTTGTTATAAATTAAGTATTTTAATTAGTAAATTAATTACAATAAATAAATAGAAGTAAAATCTAAAACTAAAGTGAGCGAAGAGAAATGCATGGAATTCGAAGTCAAGTTTCATATGGAACGTCTCGTTCAACGCCATCTTTGAATAGAACTCATTTATCATGAAAAAAAAAATATATTTTTTGCTTGACAATACAATCATGTTATTATCATGTCAGATTATAATAACTTTTAATAAATAATCCAAGTAAGAAGAAATTCTGGAGATATAAGATAATTACAATTAATTATTACTAACTTACAAAGATACGTGGCACTTGTTCAAAGTTGGAAACGAGCGATTTTAATAAATGAGATTATAATTAAAACACTTACAGAATAACAAGTAGCACAAACAAAGGTACGAATATACTATATTCTCGGATTGTTTTGAGATGCGAGTATGTTCTACATATTGCGCCAACAGTCAGCAATTTTGCAACGTATGGAAATTTAACAATATTTTAAACAGCTGTTCTAGTATTTGAATACGCAAATCGGCTGTTCCGTTACAGCTGAAGTTTTTTTTTATGATCCATCCTTTTATCTTTAGGATAATGTTTTCATTTAAATTTTTAAAATATTAACTTTCAAGAATTCCGTTCTGTTTACAGTGCATCAAATATAATGTTTTAATGAACCAGTCGTAAATCGGAATTACTACTAGAATGCTGCCATTCAGTGTCTTGTATAGTTATTGACTTGGAGATATCGTAATTTTCATTGAAATATGGAAACTTAAGATGTCTTTTTTGTCCAATTGTTCTATAGCTTCGGGATAGCTGATGTTAGTTGGCAAATTAAAAGAAGTTCTTGTTTTAATATTAAAATGCGGATACAGTGAAGTTCATCTGAGTCCGATATTTATTAGCTTTTGCTTCACATTTCAAAAGATTCACAAGTTCGAGCACGGACATTTACTGCATGTAATTCCTAATAGAAATTGCAATAAAGCTTAAGTTTTAAACAAGAATTTTATTAATTTTTTTATTTGCAATTGATATCCAGTAAAGTTCACACGATAAGGAAATTTGGAGCGATATTTTTAAAATTATAACTCCTTAATTATCTTTATATTATCTAGGACTTATAGCTGAAATCATAAGACACTGCGACATATGGGTATATATTTTGTATATTTACTATATATGTTTGTTAGGTTTTCCCTTTAATTTTATTTCATTATTCTCTAAATTACATGAGACTTACTAAGGGAAACAATGTTAACAAATATTCTTATTTACAATGATTATGGTCAGAGGTTAGTATATAATAAGATTGCGTATATCATACATATTTTTTGTTTGATTGTTAATATCATATGGGTAAATATATTTCAAAAATAAATGGTATAGAGATCAATGCACACTGTCGTCTAGTTTGAACGGGATCACGGGACAGGATTCTAACGAATTACATTTTAATAACGCTGCTTTTATAAAGCAACGGCACGCGACAGACAGACAGACATGACAGGGAGATTATATATTGATTCGCACGCATTTTCAATAGTTACGGGTTGCATGCATCATATTCCAAATTCTAAAGAAGTAAATATATATTTTTTTATAACTTTTTATAGAACCTACCGTGCTAGGTTTATACACTGTTTTTTGTCATTATAGTAATAAATATATTTTTATATCAGTATCAAGTTAAATAGCTAAATAATTATTTAATGAGGTCCTCGTAATTATTTACTAGTAGTATTAAGGATAACTGAAAGCCCTTTCTTAATTTTTAAGATTATTCATTTGTAAATAGTTAGACAATTACTTTATTGAACAAAATATTATATAACACAAGCCGGCTTAAAAAAATAACAAAATATATAAAGGCGGATTTATTACTTAAAACGATGGACCACCCTCACGTGAGAGGATTAGAGTGACAAATACGGGGCAGTACGAATGGGATAAAAACCGTAATATTTACATAAAAAATATATCAAAATAATAATTATTATTACTAACATAAAATAAATAGTAGTACATTTATAAAATAAAAAACGGTAATGGGACAACACATAAACTTCCTGGTTGAGAAGAATGTTGTTATTATTGTTTTTATGTATTTTTCAATAAAATATATTCTAAGATTACTTTCATTTGCCACATTTTTCATTTAACTTTACATAACATACATATTTATAACTTTAATCATTTAAATATAAATTTGATAATATTTATTTTTACAATCTCTTAAAAAAAAACTACGAGAAGTTTTCTTTTCCAATTGTTCTCCGTTTCGGTGCGTGGAGTTTGGTGCCGCAACCAAAATCTTTTAGAAATCGCAAAAACGCAGTTTTCAATACAAAAAGTCAATTGCTTAATCAGGTCGCGAGAAAATGGAGCCCAAAAAAAGGCTTACATATATCAAGTTGTATATTTATAGAATTATATATTATTAAATAATTTAGGAGTCGCTGTTTAAGGTGAATGACATTACAATAGCGTGTTATATCTTATAAAGCATCGGTCTGGAAACTTATAATTAATACTATTAAGCTCAAAAATTGTTCTGTACCTTACATAAGTGATACAGTAAGTTCAGTATGTATAAATTAATAACGACGGCCAGTAACGAAGACCTGCACGAGACCTTGGAAGACGATACTACATTCTCTCACGCTTAACAACATCGCGGCGCTCCCAGACAGCTGCAGCAGTTCCACCTTTCTCCGAGTTCATGAATAATCACTCCAAATGGGTTCAAAATTAGTGGTTCGGCAAATACCAATACTATGTACATGAGTATGTAAATTACTAAAGTATTAATAGTATTAGCATAACTTAAATATTGATTTTAATATGAGCTGTTGTGCTCTTATACCGAATAAGAAATATTAATTTACCGACAGTTAAAACCGAAAATATTCAACTGTTTAATGTTAATAAACTAAAATATTTATTTTGGCTTTGATTTCTAAATATTAATAAATTTTAGTTCATAGATTTGTCAAATATATTTTAAATTAGAAATCATATCGTTATCGTTTCAAAGAACAATAACTTCTTATCAATAACCTAATATTATTATTTTTACAGTCTTAAACTTCATCGATTCCCGATGGTAACATATTATCTTTTGTAATATGTAATTCTCGAAATTGTTGTCAAATTGTTTTCATTTTTAGCGCCACACTTTACAGATGTAGGAGGTACACTAGAATGTTGTTCAAACGATGTTAACTGCTACATTGACCTGATGTGGTTTTAGCAAGTTAGTGGCGGTAAGTAGTATTTGTTTACACTTTTAACTCTCCATCTGGGATCAAATAGTGCTTCACAAAGTTTAGAATGCATAGCTGCATTAAGGATTAAATGGAAGTGTTACAAGGTACATATTAAAAATGTTACTTTTGTTGTTTTTTTTTATACCCCTCTAAGGAAAAAATGTTTTAGGTTTCAGATTACCGAGGATACTAATATCTCAGTTATACGTACTACTAATTGCGTCAATTGGTAGCTAACACCCGGAGGATCGAATTATAACAATATTGCAGTATATTTGATATATTCCATTATCTACATATATCTATATAACTATATATTATTTGTTTATTATATTTCTCTTCGTTGTATATGATAACCAGGTCCCAAAAAACCTAAAGTTTTTTAAAATTACATCCGATAAAAAGTATTGAAAACATATTATCTAACCTCTTGATTCTCTCTATTAAGACTTATACAAAAAAAAATGTTTGAATGCAACTCAAAATATCTGTACATCAAAATTACACAAAAAATATATAAATAGAAATAATAAAATAAATGATAATCATGATAAAACATACAATGAACTTATTTAAATTCGTCTAGACTGAATTCATTTACGTTTTAGTTTTCTGAATAATTTCGAATTACTTTTCACAGCGGTACGAAAATCATTATGACGGCGTCAAACTAAATATATAATATATAATTCTATGAATGTAGTAGAAGGAATAAACAGCAGACAGCTTAACATAGTTTATGGTAATCAGTACCTTCACAAGAAATTTCAGTGCAATGTTACGTAACGGCTATTTGTTTAGTTAAAGCTCCGTAGGTGAAGATGCTCCAGATACGTAATAGCTTTAGCAATTAACAAACCGACTATAACTCGCTTTAAACGCAAATGGACCGCGAAAGAACTTGCTTTACTGAAATACCATTCCTTAGTTCAGTTCATATATAACAATATAATAATTATAGCTTTTTTTAAATAATAATAATAATATTTCTATTTGCCAGAACATACATTTCATAGAAAATCATTTTACACACTTTTCATTTAAATTGAAATAATTTATAAATACACAACATGCAGCAATAAAATAAAACAAATAAAGATTACAAAAATAATGAAAAAAATCTATTTTATATGAAATTAATAGTGTATTTTTATATATTATAACAAATGTTATAGTAAAAATAAGTACAGGGCATTCATTACATACAAGAGTCATGTTTATTTCTACAATAATAAAGAAAAGATGTCAAGTAAATACCGTCGCCATATCCTTAAGGCTTTATGACTAAGCTTCCGTTGTCTGAACAAGCTGACATATTAATATTCTCTAACACTATTGACTTACTGACAGAGAAGTATATACGCAGTTAGTTTATATGAAAAGAGTACTTTTTTAATAAAAGTAAATGTATTGGTATTCGCAACATTTTAGGAAAATAGTTTTATGTATAAATTTTAATAATCCATTTTCCATCCATTTTGTTATAAAATAACTCTGTTTTAAAATTTTACAATTATCTTTATTTTTGTTATCCTTTTAGTTCCGATTTTTAATATATTATACTGTAAGAAGACGAATTTTCAAATAATAAAATAATAAACAAAATTGTATACCAAAATGGTATAAAACCGTTAACCGCCGTTTTAATCTTCAGTTAAGATTTACTAGTTAAATAAAATTCATGTTCTTTTTTACATTCAGCACAAGTTAAAATTTATTTCATAAGAGTTAGCTTAGGATCTCAAATTTGACACGTTTTAGCGTAGATTTTTGGCAGGGACCTCTCGCTACCGCGCGTTATCAGCGCGATGGTCAGCAGCGATAAGTGCTGGGTCGCAATGCCCTCCTTTTGCGAGCAAGTCATCGCCGCAAAGGAGGTCACGGAGCGGGACAGGGAGTCAGCCCCGTCCGCTGACCCGCTCCGTAGGGGGAGACTGGGTAAGTAAAAAAAAACAAAAAACAGAAGGAGGCGGGAATACGCCCGTCGCTTCCTTCCAGTTGTAGGCCTGGTGAGGGGGGAGGGTGACCCCCTCTTACCTAACATAGGCCTACAATGAGAGGGTGCTCTACGTTGCTCGAGGCACCCTCATTCGGGGGGTCTCGCCGGGGCATCACGGTGTGTGCTAACGCGATCCCGTGACGTCCCATTACGGCGCAGAGGGCAACCGTTGGTTTTTTAGTGGGTAGCCTTAAAAATGGCAGCATCCTCTATGCTGCCGGGTAGTCCCACATTACCCTCCGGCCGTCACCCCCCTGGGCCGACGGGGTACCCGTAACGGGTTTTTCCACCGGGAAAAAAAAAAAAAAAAAGGATCTCAAATTTGAAATGTAGTTTAAATTTTTTTTTTATTTTTTTTTAACAATAGCGTTAATCTTTAATTTCGTTCGGGTCTAAGAAACTAAAGATGTATCTTAATTAACAATGTTGCTCAAATGTCAGTCCCAAATTGACGAAAGTGTGGCTGATTCTTTTTACGAAATCCTTATATGTATATTTCCAGAATAAGATACAGTATATGCTTTGCCAGTTAATGATGATTTATCGAAATATTCCGAAAAAGAAATATAATTTTGAGATTTTTTTGTTTCTCTAACAAGATCTCTAAATTGTAAATAGTTGTTAAATTTTTAACCCTAATAATAATTAATTTAAAAAAATAATCTTTAACTGTGCTACCTGCAATTGTATAATTATTTAAAAAACTTTTGGCCAAATCACATGAAAATCAAACCAAACCCTCAAATCAACATTTGTTGGAATGGATAAAACACTAACAAATTAGTCGATGCGAACGGCTTTTGGTAAAAAGCTACTAGCAAATACTTTTTTAAACCTACTATTATTTACTTAATGAAGAAATAACTAGTAATTTATGTTTAAGTACTTCAATAACATAGAAAATAATGGAATTACAACATGGAATATAATCGTTCGCCCTAGAATTTGTGTATTTGTGTGAATATGTATTTTTTACTAACTTTATACAGCTATTAAAAAACTAATATATTCCGAGCTCTCATTCAAAATAAAGTGAATAGAGAGTCAATAAACGTCTACCAATACTAAAAGTAGGCGAAGCTAAAAAACTCAAAAAAACGCACGAATTCAGTGCCATTGCAGCACTGCCCTCTCGCGGCACAAAAACAAACCAGAAACTATAGAAATGTCGATCATGCGTACAATAACTCTATTTTTTGTAGTTCAAACTCTGAAGCAAACTGCAGTCAAATTTTCAATGAGCTTTGTAAAAAGAGTTGAACAATATCTAGTATTTAAATTGTTAGTTGTTGAATAACTATGTTACTAACTCGATATTTTTGCTGTTAATTTTAAAATAATCAGAAAAAAAAAATGGGTGGACATTATAATAACTTAATAATGTAAAGAACCACCACTACCACTCCCTACCACTTTACTTATACGTATTACTTACCAGTTATAATTGATATATTTCTTTGACAAAAAGTTGTAACTATAAATATGAAAAAGCCAAAAAAATCTTTTATCATAATAATGAAATAGTTTCCACAACAATATATAATGCTAGCATATAATTAAAAAAAACTATTGTACAAATTATTTCTCTGATAACCCCAGTGGTGTCTGCCATTTAAAAAATAATCAATTAAAAAGTATAAGATAAAATTATATTAAATTAAATTTATGTCTCGTCAATTAAAATTATATAACAGTTTTTATAACAGATATATAACTATTCTTTACTACTACTACTAACTATTCTAAGTGGATTGCCTATGAATTACACATTAGTTTCCTAGAATAATTAGGAAGTTTAACTATATAAGATGCTAGTAGGACCAAACCCGATGAGGGTTGCACAGACAGAAAATATTTATGTAAATAATAATTAGAGGTCTAATCCGAGACATACGATAATTTATACTTACTTACTTATATAACTTATATGTATATAAATATACTTACTGTATAGTATATACCATATTAATACATACATTACATTATCCTATTTAGTGAGCCAAAGATCTGATCTTGTGAAAGGTTAGGCACACTTTTTATTTGCTAACTCGCTTTCTCAGGGTTAGAGGACATATCGCAACCTGAAAAGGGTCCTAGTGGGCGCAATCTTATTTTGATGTTGATTTAAGTAGCTGTTAACATTATATTAGTAGACACCGCCTATCTTCGCTATTTTTTAATAATCGAAAGGTTGTCCACGCCTGCTCCGAAGACATAAAAAGCTAACATCCAGAAATAAATAATGAATAAAAAAGAAAGTATTCAAAACATTTTATTAGTAAAAGTGAACCAGATACTAGGAGTGCGAACCAGACCTCGATTTTGACTCGCTGCGCTCACAAAATCTCGGTATGAGTTAGCAAATTGAGCGAAGTGAGGTGCAAACAGCACCGAAGTTGCATATACAAAACGTCGACGCGTTCTGTATTCAACTATTTTTCAAGGTGAACCATTATTACATTTTTGTTTTTTTTTAATTTTTTTTTTCAAAACCACCACCATACTGTTGTTTATTAGTGTGCAAAATATGAATATTTTCGGATAAACCGTTTTTGATTGATACTTGCACAAAGAGTGCGAAAAGTCTCTCACAGAGAGCTCCGCTCATTTCGCTCAATAAAAGGGTACGCTTTACCCTTTTCTATCAGGTTAACTGTGAGATACTTGTATTTTAAATATCAATTCCATAGGTATAAATAAAACTATCATTAAAAAAACGTAAAGTCTAAACTTTACAAGTTTTTAGACTAAAATAAATGTTAACACCCACTTATATCTAATTAAACGAGGTATACATATGTATCATTAATTACCTTCTGTTCCAAAACTATTTTATGTACGTCAAAAATGTATCTACCCATTTTTTTATTACTCATGAAAGATAACCAATAGGTAAGAAAAAGTTAAAATTTGAATAAAAACATTTGACGAGACAGAAAAATATTTAACACCGTCGATATTTCTATTGGCAATATTAGAAATATTGGCTCAAAGCTCGATGTTATCGGCCAAATTTGACGGTACAGCAATCATCGAAAATAATGAGAATTCTTCCATTGTCAGTCCGCGCCCGTTCCCTTCCAATCCCGTTGACAAAAGATAGATTAGCGAAGACACGACCGGCCCGCGTGGTTTTAATAATTCAACAGGGTCTGGCAGACTCACGCCATCTTGTTCGGTTAAAGAATATTGAAAAAATTCGATAGACTCTGTTTTTTGTAACCCAGATATGTAAATGTGATTTATATTGTCTTTGATTCTTCGCGAGGAAAATATAGCAATACTAAATAAGCAATATTTTATACTTAACTGTAGCATATTATTTTATATTTTTTAGAGGTAACATAAAACAAATTAAAAATGAAGGGTATTAGTATGATTTCAATGTATGAGAGATTACATAATAAAGGCGGCTGTGTTCGTGCGAAGGCGGATTCGAACCGGACGGAGGCTCGGCGGCGCCTCTACGGAAGGCTCACTCTCGGTTCAATCGAGCATGAACGCGTGAACTTCACGCGCATAAAACTCCAATATAAATGTTTGCTGGATTTGTTTTTTGCAAAGATCTAGAGCATTTGTTTACCATCTTTTCTGAAAACGACTTGTGACGCCCATTCATGAGAACAATGTTCAGTTTTATTATAGCATTGACTTTTTGGATGTATTTAGTTGTTAGCTTTATTACAAGCATAATTTCTTTAAGTATAAATGGCCTAAATAGTAGCTTACAAAATCTCAAAAAAAATCGTACTTCTTACTTTTGATAAAACATCAATAATAATAAAAAATATTGTACTAGAGTTTTTAAAAAAAATCGTGGAAAAAAAAATAAAATTAAGAATACGTAACTGTTATCTAATAAATTTACCTAAGTATTTTCTTCGTAAAAAAATAAGACGGTTCTTATAATACATGTACATCGGTTCTTAATATAGGTAGGTAGACCCCAGCAAGTATTAATAACATGAATACGTGACCCGGTAAGCTGTTTTCTCTTTTTGTTGTGTTCGCTGTTCATTTTCTTTCATCTATCGCATGTTAAGACCTAATAACTTGGATATTTCTCGAAGCACTTTTGTTATGTTGCTACAGGTTTAATAAAATACAAGAGTGAAAAAATATTTTTTTTGAAGTTTTATATATTTATATATATATATATTGAAAAACCTAACTGGACAAAAACACACTTGAAATAAAACATTTTTTTACGAATTGTAACTCGCGTATAATTTTGGGGTACATTTTAAGTTGCTTAGTTTGTACAACGCGCCTTAATATTACAGCATCGAACCCATTGAAAGTTTCGAACTTAAATGCAAGTTGTCAAAGCGGCATTTCATACGGCATTAAAACAGTTGACATAATTTAGAATGGAGAGAAAGGGAAAAGGTTTAATATGATTAAAGTTTATCTTATCTTATCAGTAACAACAGGGGGAGAATATTGCTATTGTTGTTCATTTCTACGCTATCAATGATGTACAACTTAACGAGGTCTCTTCACGTTTTGAAAGTCGTCATTTTCGACGAGATAACGTCTTATCTTGACAGAAAGTTATTAATCGCGACTTGACAACTTTTGGGTCAAATCTGAGTCATAATGACGATTTTACAGTTGGAATTATCAAATTTCTAATGACAATTATTTAGTTTCGTATTATTAAAATATACACATTTATAAATATGAACAACTATAGACACACACTCTTTAAAGAGACTAGTAAAATAAGAAATCCTACTTATAATTATTTTTCTCTATTCACAAACACTACTGATCCGTGAAAGATTTTCGTAATAGTTGAATCTTGTAGACTATTTTACACTAAAGAGATGTATGCACCTTCAAAATCAATACGTGACAAGTGATTGAACAATGAGCCATAACTCTGTAAAAACAAGTTTTACTGTAAATCCGCGATCGATTTCGAAATATTTTACATTTAATTTACTAAGATTTAAGTACTCGACTTACTTTTGCAATTCCACGTCAAGAATAAAGAAATATAAGAAATATTTATTTTAATAAATAAAGTAAAAAGTTGTTTTGTTGTACACAATATTTTCTCCATCTAGTGTGTACTCGCCTGAGCAAGCAATGCAATTGTCTTACTGAAAATGGATTTTCCAAATTCAATGCACAAGTCCCTGCGTCTTGTTTATACTCTTACATTACAAATGCAAGCCGCACCGGAAACTGCAAGCGTTTGAACTCAAATGGAATATCTGTAGGAACCATTAGTATGCGCGGCAACAGTGTATTTTCTTCCTTAAATTGTCGGTAAAGATAGTTGCGTCAATGATATTGTTATCTTCTTTTTTTACTGTCAGTAAAAGTAAAATTTGCCTACGTTTAAACAGTCCACTATGGGACAGAAGAGTTTAAACCATCACAAAAATCTTTTATTCAAAACTTTTTTATTTCTCAATATTTTAATTTAAAATTTATCTTTATTTTTTAATAAATTTAATAAAATAAAATTAAGTTTCTTAGTTTTCTTTTGTATAAATATTTTAAGACAGGTTTAAAAAGGTTTAAACATATCAAATTAACAAAAAATACATTAACATATTTTTGTCTGTATACTTTGGAAAATATTTTATTATTAACAACATTATTTAATTTTAATATATTTTAAAAAAGCAAATGTTTAGAGGTGTTAATTGTTTAAAAGTGGCTTATTTATAAATAATATGTAACCACTCACAAAAGCTCATTAGCTTTTTTTACAATTTCTTTGGAATTAAAACATTTAATCTTTTTATACTTGATATATAGGAATAATTTCTATATATCGAAATGTGCAATACGTCTTCCATTGTATCTGAACGAGAACACTTCCGGGCATAATGTATAAGCAGCATCTCTTATAATTTTTATTTAGATCTTCCTGAGCATCGTCAGATAATTATTCTATTGGCAACACTGCAATAAACTAATATTTTCCATCCATGTATTAGTAGACGGCATATAATACCAGTTACATTTGCTCACTTCCAATTAGGAATTTACCGGCGTATATACAGCAAATTTCACTCTATTAATAATAAACCATAAGACATAATAGGAAGAATTATGTATAATCTCTTTATCAACTCCTTATCGATAACCGTGGTTTCTGCTGAAGTTTTAAAAGAATCTCCTTGCTGTTTCCAGAACCTTGTTGAATTATACAAATGTTTAATGCAACAAGCCAATCTTGGAAATGAGTTTAATCATATCTCTCAGAAACGAGTTTGGATGAATGATTTGGTGTTCTAGCAGTATAGTCTTTGAAGTCGCTAAAATTATGCCACCGTTTGCATCTTCATAGAGAAGTTAAACACTTTCCAATAAGTCTCAACCTCGGGTAAGTATATTGAGCTTTGAATAAATCTATATAAATAAATAAATACAAACTCACTGCTTCTTCTTTGCTAAACGGAGATGAAACTTACAATCGAAGCTTCGTCGTTTTCAACGACCGATCGTAATCCTTGTACATAGGCGAAATGCATATGTCCACTCCGTACATCCGTCTGTCTGACTGGACTGAGAAATGATTTAGTGTGTTACATTCATACATACAGAATTATAACACATTCAAATCTAAACTATCACTTCCTCCAAAGTATATTTGGGATAGATTTAAATTTTCTAGCCGATAATGCGACGTCATGTTTTTACATGAGACATTATGCATTGCCGAATATAACATTTTTGAATTTTATTTTATTGTAACTACGTGAGATTATATTATATTAAACATTATAACGAAAGCTTCTGTGGCAAATAATTACCAAAAGAAAAGTCGGATTTAATTAAGTACAAGAAGAATAGTCTTCAAATTTGTTATTAACCTAAAAACTTAATAACTCTTATAAAACTCAAAGAGGGTAGTTGATACATTTAAAATAGCTTACTAACTGAATCAATAAATTATGGGAACTCTCTCACAACGCCTCCTTGTTGACTCCTCTGTATTAATTAATAAAATTAAAGTAGGTGAAAATAAAACATACAAAAAACAGATCAACATTTCATATAATTACAATAAATATTCAAAAAATATACTTTTGTACAACACAGCAAGTGGCCGTTACTCGTAATTTACATTTAAACCGATAAAACTTTGCGTTATAAATAAAACAACATAAAAATGCTACACAGTTAAAAAATAATATATACTACAGGTAAATCACTTTAGAGACATTTTTGGATTTGTAGTAGTATTTATATATTTACAGGGATTCTAAACTTGAAAGCTAAATTTCATTGTACAGTCTGAAAAAAATATATCAACATATTTTATGCTTCAAAATGTGAATAGTCAATAAATGTTAAATAAATAATATTTATTATTATGGTTTGTAATATTTCTTGTTCAGTGTAATTATTGTAATGTTGTTAATTAAAAATAGTTCATTTAATGGTTAAATATTTGTTTTTTTTTTAATAGATTTTAAATTGAAAAAAATATAGTTAACACAATATTTCATCGGATTAAAGTGAGGATAAGAGTTAGCAACAAATTTCGGGAGTTGAAGAAGTGTAGAATTAAATGTTATGTTTAATATTAATATATTATTGTTTAATTGAAAAAGTAATAGTTTCTTTCTTTATGTACAACTACCAATGCAAAAACGTCTCGAAAATAATTTAACTGTAGCTCTATACTTAATGAAACATCCCAGTGGATACAAATATTCAACTTACATTTGTAAACCATTCACAATTTTAAATTCATCCAATTTCGTTAATATCCATACACATTAGTTCAAAACTAAGACTGAAGTAATATTAACAATGTTAAATTCGATAACAATTTGTATAATTACAATAATATTTAGATATATAACAAATTGTTTAAGATATTCCTACACATACTATATTTCTACAAAATATAACAAAAAATCTAACTTGGATATAATAATTTGTATATTACATTTATGATACAAGTACATATATATGTAGTTTTTGTCTACAGATAGATTAACTTTTAATATATGTCCTAGGATTATGAAAGTCAAAGATTAAACCAATATATACAGACATGTATAAGTAAGAGTATAGTAAGATTTAAGTATGACTTAAAATATTTATGGTAGAATATTGATCCTATTAATTCTACTCGGTAATATTACGAAAATAATATATATTTGTATTTGTGCTTAATCTGTAATCCGATAAAAAATATCTGTTACTAAAAAAAAATATTATTAGTATATTTAATAGATAATATTGTCTACATTCAACTAATTGGCAACACCATACAACAGTATGGCCATAACGAACAACCTACAAATCTAAAAGATTCCAGCAACTTCTAAAACAAAAGAGAACTACTCCTCCTTCTTCTCTATATAGTAGTGGTTAACGAATCGCGCGCCCTGCGTCAGTTGTGCGCATTCGTTAGTGAAGTGACACGCGAATAGTAAAAGATTGCGAGGCTGCACCCTCCACGCGAAACGCATGAACATTAACGAGTATACCGACAGAGCTGAAACAAAAATATTTATTATAACAATTATGGTTTGAGGATTTTGAACTATCAAATCGTCTACACATGTTTAACTGAGCGAAGAGAAACTTACTGGTCAAAAGTGTGTTTCGTTACTAATGCTACTCCTCCTAGACAAATAGGATGGCGAAAATTGGCAGAGTTGAGGACAAAGTGTGTCCCATAGAGTTAACATGTGGAACGTTTTGAAATCGCGCGCGTGAGTTCTCATTAGGCTTAAGATTATAGCCACTATTTACTCTGGCAATTTTAAAAGTATGCGAAACTCATTCAGCAATAATGCTTCGCTCAGCTCCAGTCGCCGTACACAATAGAGGACCTAGTATTTAAAGGTCTTATTAAAGGTATATCAATATTTTTGTATATCACGCTCATATAAATCGTATATTAGTTTTTTTTAAACTTTTAAACTTAAAATTTAAAAGTACTAATAATAAGAACATTGTATATTTAAAATGATATTTCAATTTAATTTCAATGTAATTTCAATAGATAGTCAAGACTAAGGACTATAGATTTAGGGTCAAGTGCGACTCGAACATTTAGGAATTTAAAATACACTTGTTTTCATACAAATATAATGTACTTCATTGTATCATCAACAACCTACGACTTTTTACCGGTTTTTTAAACACATCTCAATTGTTGTCGAATATTCTGTTCATGATATGTTGAGATGTCAACGTATTAAATACAACCAATAGGCTTCCAATCACTTTAAAAACACGGTTATATAGGAACTTTTATATCAGAAATAAATATTTGAAATTTCTTTAAAAGTTTACATTAGGCAAGATTTAACACTATTACAGTGCTTTTGCTCTTTACTGACTCTCCATATTCCGCGTATATTCTGTTCCTCACATCGCGATAAATTTTTCCATCTAACTGGAAAACTAAACGGATGTACATAAAATTGGGACATATTGACAGAATAACTTCAGTTAATGAAATAAGAAATAAAACTAAAGGAACGACCACAAAACATAGCTCAATAAAAACAAAGTTCAATCCGACTCAGAAAATTTCTTCACTCTTTCTCAGTCTTCTATTGACCTTTTATTCAGTTCTCAGTCAGTCTCTGACAAGGACAATGTCATTAGAAAACAGCACGCGCTAAAGAATCGGCTTTTGAATTTTCGACTTTAAGGTATCAATTATAATAAGAAATATTAAGAAGCTAAACCCTTTCCGCTCTAGAAGCCCAAAATCAAATTAAAATCTTCAGTCATTGTTGTTTTCTGAGACTTTGTTGCATACATACATCGAACGTAGAAGCTGTCAATACCTCCCTGACCCTCTCCACTTTATCTCACTTTATTCCCATCCCTTGCTTATTAAAAATACTTTTTCTGAAAACTTATTTATCCTCCTATTGAGGCGATTGTTAGTACTTAGAACAAACCCGAGCAAGCTCTTCGTGCTTGTATCGGTTGCTTATAAGCACTACCAGTCAAAGTTTGAAATCAACGTAATTAGGAAAAAAAAACCTCCCAGGTAAAAAGTCAATAACTGTCAAGTGCAAGTTTTTTTTACACGTCGTTACTTTTCGCATTACTGGCGTAAAGCGCACTATGTTACTCATTATGTCATTACACACTCGTGACTATGTGTTCTCTCATTCTTAGCTGTATTATTTTTTCATATTTTTATACTGTGTGACATGAGCTTTAGCCTGGGTGACATCAGTACATCACCATTATATTTATTACAACTTGTTAAAGAATAAATTCATCCATATCTGTCATAAAACTTATTTACATAGTACATGGATACTTTAGAACTCACTACATGACAAGGATAAGACAACGTACTAACGTACATTATTATAAAACAATCGTATGTCATCGAAGTATTTTGCTTCAGGTAAACAGGAAATATCACAAACACACAGCAGTCATAACTCACATTGTTCAAATTTCACACACACGTGGAAATAATAGATGGCTGCATTACATATACAACACAATGTACATAAGACTATATATATTATTAATATTTAAATTATATAATTTAACTAGCTAACTATAACGAAACTAAGCAAATGATCTGTAACTTATTTACATTTTGGTATATCATTTGAAAAAATGCAGTATTTAATCTTTAAAATTATTTTCATAACTTTGTGCCTTAGATATCATTATACAACCAAGTAATCATGTATTATCATCACGAAAAATCAGAGATAGATAAGATTAAATAAATCCTAAAAACGTACATTTTTACAAACAAGTAGATGGTTAATTTGTAAGTGACACTCACTCATGAACATTTGAGAACATATTGGAAACTTAAAAAATAGAAGATATTTAAAAAAGTGTACAAAGGACGCAGGTTCGAGACCTGTTTGATTGATTTATTTAGAATTTCTAACTTAACAGTTCTAAAAATACTGTATAATTAATACTGTATATTACTGTATAATGAAAATAGGTGACATAGAAACATGAGCTGCAACATTGCACTATCACTTGTTTAAATGCAAATAATTCATATTTTCAATTTAAAATTTAATATTTTTTGTTCAATACTTGTAAACTTGAATTTAGACAAAAATATTAAGATTTATAAAAATAAAAAGTTTTATATTCACTTCTACATTATCAAATATATAAATGATTTCTGTTTGAAATACTGTGACTGTCTAAACAGGTTATCAAAGAGGTCATCTTTAGTTGGCTCAAGTGTAAGAAGTTTATGAAAATAATACTTATTTAGTAATAATATATAACATTGGTAGTATTCGGCTAATGAAAAAAATTAATACAAAAATATATATATTTTTACTGTTTATATTTTTGTATGATCTGGGTGGACAATAAAGCATATTATTATTATGCATAATTATTATTGTTATTAAGTAACTTATAAAAAATTGTTTAAACCTGAGCATTTTCACAATTTCTAATTATTAAGTGTACGGAGAGTTCTTTTTTCTCTGAATATAATCTTTACAATGTTGTATATTTTTTATCTTGTCCCAATAAATAGCTGTTTTGTTTAGTTTGAACTAGTTAGAAACTTGTATTAAGCCACACTGATACAAGGAAAATGTGTAAGACAAATGTATCTCTATAATTTTCAACTAATATGCCATATTAATAATAGTATGAAATAAAGCAAGTGAATAAATAATTTACTAAGTATTTCTCATAAAATCCTCTTTTTTGGAGAACTTAGTTTTGTATTCTTTGTTAATCTAATGTTCTTAAAAAAATATTTGGAGCCAGTAAAGTTATAATAATCTGTTACAAAATTAAAGAATAGGTATAATACCAAAAGTCATCTTGCCACTAATGAAGCTAGGGTCTTTTCTGGTATCTGCAATGGCTGCCAGTGGAATTCCCCAGTTAGCTACAGGTCCCCAGAAGTGAGTGCTGAAATTATATAAAGAAAACATGATAATAGAAACCAAAAGGAGAATAAATTTTTTAATGTAAATTAATTACCTCATTAAATATTCTCTGAATTCTTTGCTTTTCAGCTGATTGAAAAGCTTTTTTCCGAGAGCACTCATGTTTTCTGGAATAAATGTCGTAAATATTATTTACATGCACACTAATATTGTTATAGCAATATTTGAATATTAATAAGAAAAACATCTAAATCATATTATGAATATCTAAAATGTTGATAAATATTTGTAACTTATCAAAAACACAACACGTTTTGAAACTACTGACCCCAATTTCGAAATAATTTATATCATATCTAAAATTATTAACTAATATTTTTATATCAACAGTATCACTATTATATAAGGTAGTAAAGTTAAATAGAAACATTAATAAGTCAAAAACGATATAAAAATAAAATTTTACTCACAATGAATTGCTATTAAGATTTTTATATATATAAAAACAGATGATAAACGGCTCTATCCTTAGTTATATATTCCGCAACAATCCATATTCAAACTATAATTTAAATTTTAATTCAAATTTCCCGTACATAATTACGTATTCAAGTTTAACGAATGGATGTCAAGGTTAGAAAATGGTTTCCCTTCGCTTAGACATAATGTATATAAAACAATTTTTTTTGGGATATTTACCTATTTATTATCCTGTTTATTAATTAATATAAATAAATGTGAACTTTATTTCGTGCTTCTCTCTTTCTACAACCTTTTTATCAGCAGTCAGTGCTTAATTCAATGTCACTGTCAAACAATCATAAGTCAAATATATGTTATACTCAAATGTCAAACTTCAAAAGCAGATTTAAATTTAGAAATACAGACATACTCTGTATAATACATAAAGCTATATACAACTACATAGTATAATTATTTTACAACGGTAGTTAGACAACAGGACTAACATTACTTGTGTTAAAAGTGTATAGCACAAAATTAATAACTAGTACGATTTCATACACATTTTAGATGTTTATGAACGACAAAAAGAATTGATAAATGTATAACATATTTGATAAAAAAATAGGAATTCTCGATATCGCATTAAAGTTTAAAGGTGTCCTTTGAATTAACAAAACCCTTTTAAGATTATTTTTGAGAAATTACTGTTTTATTTCTCAAAAATAATCTATCTAATTTTACAAATTTAATAAACTAGCTTTGTGGCCCGTTTCTAACGCGTCAGGATTCTAGAAAGTGGTGTTTTTGTATTTGATTTGGGAAGATATTTAATTCACCGTAGTGTATAAATGTTTGTAAGCAACAGTTTTATTAAAATCCTCATCAAAAACCCCGTCAGCACTTTTACTTATGGAAAACCATAATGTCTACTTCTAGTTACCAGGAGAATGAATGTATTTCAAATTCTATTTTTAAGTCAAATATAAATCAGGATTCTAGAAGGTCTAAAACACCCACTTCCGGTTACACAGGGACTATAAGATAAATGTATTTCAAGTATACCTCTCCTTCAATTTTATCAGATACGTTCATAAAACAATTTTACACTCGGCGATCTTTGGAGGCCCAAAGGCCCCACTTTCAGTTACCGAAGGAGATCCATTGTTACCATTCACCTTCTCTTATCAAGAGCTTTCGATTGACGTATTGCACTTATCGCAACGACATTTTGTTGAATTTCGGTGACGCGACACCACAGACTAACAAACAGTTTGTCAGAATATATAATTACATTGTCGAAGCATACCTTACAATATTTAATTTCGCTTTATAATTTGTAGTCAGAAAATCTATCGAGAGTTCGGTCGATCTTGACCTTTATGCAATATTTTGCTGACTTTAGTCCTCATTAGTTTATTTTCTGAAAAATTGCATCTTGATCGATACCCTCACAGGCTCCTCCTACTGTGGCTTTGGAGCTAATGATCATTTAATGACAAAATCCTGGGCAGCAGTATTGAAAGCTCATTATGGTTCTAACATTTACAAAAGAAGTTTCATTAAATGGATAAAAACGAAATCCTTTGACAAATAATCCTAAATCAGCAAAAGAAAAAAACTTATTCGACAATTGTCAAACTACAATAAATGCAAAATAATAAACTTGATTCCCACAAAATGTAGTTATACTAAACCCAGTTATTTTATAATATAAAATGTTAACATAATATGAGTTTCCTTCGAACTATAGTAGTTTTGTACATGATAATATACATAACGCTTTATATCGCATTAGTGGGAGGTTTAGTGTACGTACGAAGCGTTATAATAGCTCAACACAAGTAAGTACTCTGCACCATTAAAGAAATTGCAAAATTAAAAAATATACTTTAAATGCATACTTATATTATAGCGTACCTGAGGACATGTATATTCAAGGCGGGTGAAAAGAAATAAACCAAAATTTGTCACGTGTTCTTTAATAACAAAAGTGTAAAAAGGCACTTTAAATGGACGGCATATTATTACATTGAACACAATATTTGGAATGTTGATTGTAAGAATACATAATGAATCTAAATCTTGATATAAGTACAACTTCGCAACATTAAACTGAAACACTATATATTTTAAAAATAAATTATCAAATAAATGTAAAAATGGGTATTATTTGTAAAATTTAAGATAAATCTTCAAAAATATAGTTATCAAGTGCAGTTTTTTCTTGTTACAAAAGATACTTTATACAATAATCTTAACTCTTAGTATTAAAAGTAAATGCATATTTCTTTTAATTTATAAAATTATTAGATTATTGTTAGTCATATAATAATATTATAAAAACTCTTTAAATTTTGATAATTAGTATAAAATTGAGTCGTACATTTTCAACTTTATTTTCACAAATACCATTTATCTTTGTGCAATATTTGGTTAAGTTTAAAACTAAAAATATCATTTTATAAATTCTATTGTAAAGAATGTTATAGCTCTGTATATGTAAAATGCATAAAAATCATTAATAATAATATAAGCATTATTGAGATTCAAGTTAACATTACAATTTAAGAAAAATTTTAAAGTACATATATACAATATACAGCTGCATTAATTTTCTTGCAATTCTATATATAGTAGTTAAACATACAACTTTACTTTATTTCATATTTAATTATATATTTGTAATTCATGGTTTGGTTTTATTAATTATGGTAATTTAAAAAAAACAATAATATTAAATATGTTTAAATTGATTTAAAGCCTAATCAAATAATTACTCATATATGAACTTCTTGATTTTGCATACCGTGTATGTAGACATGAGATTCATTTACTGTCAATGATAAAACAAAATCTTTTATCTGAAATTAATTTCCTTTTAGGAAGCATAACATAATATGAAATGTCTCATAAGAATTTAGATGTCATCACAAATATAATAAATCTTTCAATTTGTAATTTCAAAACGATAAATTGAAATAAAAAAAAATATACAGCTATGCACAACACAATGTTGTCTTAATGATAGTTAACCTCAAAGCCTTTCTTATGATTTTTTAAGTTTTTTACAATGTGTTTAGACATTATCTTAAATAAAAACTAATGATTGATGAGCTCAGTTTCTTGAAGGCTATTAAAAGACTTTTGTTCAATCAAAGTAAGATAAGATTAATTCATAAGATTTCTGATAGGTTGATAAGATAGACATCCAATCACAACTCTTACCAGTGATGTAAAATGTTTACAATTAATTACAAAAATAAAAGACAACATCCTTCAAGAAACTGAGTGAATTAGCTTTTTATATTTCAAAACAAATTTTACTGAGTGATATATTGAGGATGTTGTTATTATCTAAACCATACCAAAATTGCCAAAGCAATAACAAAAAAGAAATCACTTCTCACTCCACTAGCCCCAGCCAGACGACACTTAAACATATCAATCCTTGTCTGTTTATCTTCAATGATGTTTTGGAACTCTGCCTCTACAATCTGTCCGTCATAGTAAGTGGTTTGGTCCTCAAAGGGGTACTCATAACCCTGGAGACATTCGCACTTGTAGCCGCCGGCCTCAAATCCCCTACCTTGAATCGGAACGCACTGGAATAAAAGAAAATAAAATGTAGGATTTATTATTTTCAATTTTATTCTTTTGAATAATGAAACCTCCATGAAAATAACGTGTATTGCAAAATCACTAGAACGAAAACAGCGAATAGTAAGATCTACTAGTCATATATTTTTATGTAATACTCACATATGACGAACTTCTATCACACTTGTCAGTGCTTTTGAAGGCATTGGGTATGTAGTATTTATCTGGGCATTGATTTATGTCCAACTGCATTAGCGACATTGTCACGGCCACTACACCTCTAAAACAGAAAAAATAATTTGATATCTTTTACTAACAAAATTTTAAACCCAATTTCCGTTATATATACGACAAAGCTAACCTGTTTGATCTTAATCATATTCATAAATATAAAAAAAATGACATGAATATGAATTTCAAGAATTCCGGAATTTATCTGATCTTTGTTGACACCAAATGATCTATTTCGTACTGATAGTTTTAATAATAATTACCTTATCATACATTACTTACTTAAATTCCAATTTAACTTTAACACTGTCCCATCCAAAGAACGGCGCGGCGTAAGTTATAACCCATTGTTTAAGATGTCCATCACAGTCGTAGTATGGCTGTGTCCAGTGACCGTGTTTAATATTAGCTGCTCGGTAAAAGGTCGGATATCTTTCATATTGTTTCAAATATTCTCCCATTTCGTCGTTACGAATTTTCATTTTTAGAAAATATTTTTCGAGCTTGTCAAAGTTTGTTGACCATTGCTGTTTCAGGAATTGAAACCATTGTTTGTTTGTGTATCGTTCCTCTGTAAATTATAGTGAAGAGATATGCTTATAACCATTATACAGAATTTGTAAATAATGTATAATAATAATAACCAACCTATTTTCATACATTATTTACTAATTGTACTTCAAAACTTTATGTTTGATTTATCTATTTTTCACCTTGGATTAGTACTATACATATACAATAGAATTAAAACAAAGTTCAGAACAATGTACAATTCAACGAAGGATCAGAACTCACCAGTTTTATTAAGTCTTGCTTGATCTTCTAACTTAAACTTCCTTGTGTTCAACTCAGTCTTGTAGGCAAATGGTGCAAAGAATGTCCGATTAGTAAACTTGTTTCTATCCCAATAAGTACCTGTTTAAGTAAATATGTTTAAAAAAAGAATCATTTAAAAAAATCAGGGTGAGTATTTTATGTTAGTGGAACCCCCAAGGGCAGATTCTGTGATACGAATGTAGAATTTAAAAAAATCCACACCTGCAGACCATATTTTGGAATCCCCAAGCACCAGTGAGAGTGTCTCTCCGAGCATCTGGTCCTCTGTGAGCGGCTTGTCAGCTACCCGAGTGCCACTAAACACCTCCTTGGGATCTGATACCTGTATAGAGAATACATTGTTAGATTAGGTTATGAATTCACAATATTTTTAGGACTTTTATTTCACTTATTAAAGAGTTAACCTGTAAAAAGGCACTAATGAAGTTAGCCAGTCTCACAGCCATCTTTGCCTGGTTCTCAAATTGTTCTTCTGCTCCAAAAGCGATATCACCATTTAGAAACAAATCTGTAGCTTTATATCTAAAACAAAAGAGATTTATAAAAGTATGCAGTATATTGAGAATATTATATATTTAATGTCTCCTAAGATTTTCACAAGAAGCAAATGCAGATCTTCACACCAGACGACCAAAATAAAACTTCTTTACTCTTATTTTGATCGACGGTGACTCTGCTCGCTGAGTAAAAGGTTGTGGATTAGTGTGTAAAATTGCTATTTCGAGACTGGGTTGTTCTGGTATAGACACAGCTTTTTCTCTAGTTAAAAATTCTCTTCTTATTCAAAAATAAAGTAAGTAGACTGGCAGCAGTACCTCACGGATACCACGGTCAATCGAGTACAAACTCGTTAAGAACAATATTTTGAATAACGATATTGTAGCGACAAGTGGCCGGTGACTTACAGCGAGCAGTTATGAGGCTGCACGCCGCGTATGTAGTTAAGCACGTCGAACACATTGACTCGCTCGGCGTGCAGCGCGTCGCGGCCGCCCGACGAGTTCACGTACTCGTAGTAGCGGTCCATGTACAGCGCACGCAGCGGGCTCGGCGCGCGCTCCCACTGCACCGGCAGCCGCTGCACCCCTGTGTGGGACCAACGAAATATATACATTACAACTGCTACTCTTTCTTTATACTTCTCGTTTTAGAAAATAAACATTTATAACATCACAAACAACGATACACTCACAGCCAATCTTGAGGCAGTCAAAATTATTGTAATATTGATCAGCGGTGGCTCTCTCGACGATTTCCCCGAGGAAGGGGCGTCTCACCACCCCCGGCAATCTATAGCCGGGGTTGCAGCGACACTGATAGCCGCCGCGACGGAAGCCGTAACCGTGGAGCGGCTCACACTGGATCGTTAAAAGTTTTTAAAGCTACGGGTTCATTATAACTTAGGCTATAACTTTTAAGACAGTAATACATTAATAAACAAAATTTTTTATACGGCAAATGAGACTACTTAGCTAAAAGATAATTTCCTGCTGATGCAAATCGAATGACACTATGACCTATGTTAGTACTTATAACTTTATATTATAAGTACCTAATTGGGTTTTACCATTTATAATGTAAATTCCAAGCGAAAATAAAAAAAAAAAGTTTTTCTGGATATTTGGATGCTGGAAAATACCTGAATCTCAACAATAATTTTAACTAATTAAAGTATATTATTGATTATACTTAATATCATCATTATCCAGATTAATAATTTGGGATTAGTGATTGAATAATGTACATTATGACAGACTGCCCTGCCATAGGGTAGTATAATAGTCAAACTATTAAACTAATTCCTTTTAAGAATATATCAAATGCATTATTTTACAATTTTTTTTCCTAACACATATATTTCTTGATTAAAACAGTTTACAAATACATTTAACATACTTTATATTATAACTTACCTCAGTGGTTTCATTCTTACAGTGATCTGTTGAAGCAAATCTATTAGGCCCTTGATTTCCTGGACCTTTAGGACACTGGTTTATATCTATTCTATCATAATCAATTTCCATTACTACTGTTGCCGTATAACTATAAAAAATAAATAAAAGTAAAACTTTAAACTTATTAGTAATAAAATTTATATCTAGAAACATAGATACATACGTGGGATACTCAATATGTCTAAACTGAGTATGACGAGGGTATATATCTGCCACTGGGGACACAGCTCCAACAAGCCACTTATTTAGTCTACCACAATCAAAGTAAGGTTTAGTCCAATTGACCGGTCCTGGTATCTATAGTAAAAACAAAATTATGTTAATCACTTACAAAATATTAAGAACTGCAAACTACAGATATTTAATATATTATAATGATAATTTATAAGTTAACAAACCTCGTCATTGCCAGGTGGTCCATGGAATGTAAATGTTTCATTAGTATTGTTTGCATATCTGATTTCAACCTGATATGTAGTTTTGGTGTCATGTCTTTTATTAACTTTGTCTGGCAACAGCAATGAATACCACTCATTTGTGCGATAGAAATCTGATGTATAATCTTTAGACAGACTCTGAGGTTCAAATGCTCCTAAATCTTCTACAAAGAATGTGTTGAGTGTTGATATCTTTTGCAAATGTACAGGGTCATTAAAATCGTCAGCTCGAAATGCTCGAGGTGCAAATCTGGGCATAGTCTTGTTAAAGAATCCTCGATAAGAAGATGTGTAAGACATGTTCGGAGAAAAATATATAGAACTAGCGTTAATATAGGGATTAGAAGCAACATCTGCTACTGATGATAGAAAATAATACATCATTCCTGGATCATAAGTGTCATTAATGGCGGGGCGTATAAATCTGGATTGTAGGATGTAACTCCAGAAAAATGCTCTGGTCATAGCCATGTTATGTAAATGTAACAACGCTGTTCGATTGGGGAATATAGGATTAATGTTTATTTCTTTCACATCGGGATGATGGGAGACTGAGTCTTTTGGAAGAAAGAGATCATCCAAATGGGTAATGTAACAATTATCAGCAGATATTTTGTCCATTTTTCCACGTATTTCATCAAAAGAATCACGAATTTGCCATTCATATTGACCGGCCACACCCCATAACAAAACACACAATGAAATTAATAGCAAAGTATAGTTTACTTTTTCCATTTTCACTTAACCACTAAAATCACTATATAAAATTATTATCGGTTTTAAAACTTATTTCAGAAACTAATGTTATTCTCAGTTATAATCTTTACATTTTAGTGAAGCCCACATTACAACCGCTTCTCATTCTTAAATTCACGTTTGACGGTTGTTAGTTGTTTACAGTTTACATAGACTAATAAGCTATACAAATACGACATATGAACTCGATAGTACTCTGTGCTATAGTCATAAATCTCCAAAGAAACATTTATTGGGATGTCTTTGATATGTAACATTTCACTTTCTTGTATAAATCTATAACTTTATATACAAAGCCGAATATTGATTGTGCTAGTCTTATGGTACCAATGGTAACCTAGTTTAATATTTTATTAATGACTAATTTTTAAGTGTATAAATTTTTATAACTATTTTTTGTCTTTTGTATAACTATTATTGCTAACCCTACATTGTATATACTTCAAGCGACGTCGAAATCACTAGACAGAAAAAAGCACCGAAAGAGGATGAAGTAAAGATGATCTTTTATCGTTGAAAGAGGTTGTGCTCTCTTTTAATATAACTTCTCATTTTAATAGAAAGTGTTATAAAGTATTTTTTTAATGTAATTAAATAAAATGAATAATTTAGAATATTTCTTTTCATTATTATTTTTTTGTTTATTTAACAATTCTCAAAAATTACTTAAATTAATTTAACTATAGTTGCATAACTAATTAGTAATTCTATAAATGTTAAGATTTGGTGTTTTGAAATTATACATATCTGTATAAATCTTTTCTGACGCTGGCTACATTGTGTATAACCTAAAACTTATGCCATAATAATAACATTAGTAAATCAAATATTAATATATTAAATCCTTAAATTTCAAACGATTATATCACAAAACAATAATTTTCAATAAAATTACAATAAAATGTCTGGACAACTTTTTCGTAAGTTGCTATAGGACTATAAAATACTTATATTAGGTTATTTAATTGATTACATATTATATTTCAGGTTCCCTATTTAATGCTGCATTATCTCTGAACAAAACTAACTTATCAAATATAGTAAGTATAAATGAATATCTTAATAATATCAATTATAAGATCCTCAACTTAAAACTATTATTTCTGATAGAGATCAATTAATACTGGTGCAGTATATTATGCAGCGCGTAAAGGAACCAGAGCAAAAGCAAGAGCAAAGAAAGTAAAGATAGAAATTACTAAAGTTGGCTTTATACCACATAACCAGAGGGGAAAGAATAAGTAAGTAACAAACTATTCATATGTTTTAACATCTTTTTAAAATTCTACATTAAATCAAATTTAACATTGATATTAAAATATCTAATTGTATCATTTAACTTTTGACTCTTAGGTCAAAAGCAGTACATCCTTCTCATTCAATTCTAAACAGCCCTTTCTATTATTTTGAATACTTTCCAGCACTCATGTTTACGGGTAGACGAGATGTGTCTGGCAGTAAGTCAGTTAATTAGTAATCTACTTTCTAGTTGTTGTCTTTTCCCGAACCAGTTTTTCATCAAATTTGTGGATTTAAATTTCAAGATTATAAAATGTAGGCAATAATAAAAAAAACAGACACAAATTGAAAAATATTTTTTTAAATGGTGCTGTGTATCATACCTATTATTTTTCTAAAACTTCTATTTTCATATATACTGTAATTTTTTCAGAGACATACAAGTTCATTTAAACAAGCATTTAGATGACTCCTTTAAACAAGAATCAAAGGATGATGTTTATCCCATGCGGTACTACCGCTGGCCACTGTACACTGGAGAAGAGGCAATACTCGCACACAAGGAGACACATCATCCTACTATGTATAATGATCCAAGTGCACTAGTATTTGCACAGGTGGAACTGAATATGGAAGCTGTAAAAAAGGTATTAGAGTTAGAATTCTAATTGCATTATCATATGTCTATGTATAGTGATCTCATGTAATACATTAAATTTATATGCTGTTATAACCTCTGGAGAGAGTGAAATAAGGGTTGAGGTATAATATATTAATAATTTGTATCAATTCGGCACTCTAAAATAATATTATAGTAATGTTAAAGAGATTATACAAAATATTTGTCCGCTCTGTTAATTTTTAAATTAAAAAAATGTGTAAGTAAAAGTGACCCATTAATAATACTTACAGAATCGTTATATAGATAATTTTGTTCGACTAACTCTCTTACCACACTTTTTTCCTCGTGATGAAGAACGAACTATCCTTGCCTTCTGTAAAGGCCCAGAACTTATAAAGCAAGTAGCTGAAGCGGGAGCTACTACTGTGGGGAGCACAGAGTTGGTGAAGAAGATACAGGTAGTATATTTAACTGTATTTATTTTTGTATTAATAGCCACATCTCCTTTAAGCAAATATATTTTGCTGATGCTAATTGATACAACTTATAAGATTAGGATTTAAGTACTAAATTTTAAATGCTTGTCATAATGTTATTGTTTAAATACACCTTTTCATTTCTACAATAATGAAAATTTCTTAAACAAGTTCTAATACATTTATACTTATTCTATATATAAAAAACCATTAAATTTCAGGAAGGACAGTTGAAGTTGGGAGATTATGACTACATAATAGCTCATCCCAACATTCTAACAGAACTAGTACCAATTCGAGGATTAATGAAGCGTCGATTCCCAAGCCCCAACTCTGGTACATTAGATGCTAATATATGTGATCTGGTGAAGAAATTTGCTGCTGGAGTCCAGTATAGAGTGGTTAAGGATGAACATCAACAAAATTTTGGATCTGTAAAAGTGCCCGTTGGAAGGGTAAGTCGCAAGATATTAAATTTTAGTAATTTGTGATGCCCTGATTACTGAAAACCATTCCGGGAAACTATTAAGCACAAGTATTATTTATTTTCCCTGAATTTATACGTATAAATTCAGGTTTTCTGTAAAGGACGTCCTTTACAGAAAACCTGCATTAAAATACTATAAATTTTAATTTTTAATTTGATTTATATAAATAAATACTATATAAAAAATACATACTTAATGACTTTATGATTTTATATTTTATGTATATTTTAGTTGAATATGGATGAAAAACAAGTTGTAGAAAATATTGAAACATTATTAAAAGATATTCAATCAGCACGTCCCAAACGAGATGGACTTTTTATTACCAGGTAACTTAATAATAAATATTCCTTTCTTAGCATTTTTTAACATATATAACTCAAGAAATTTGCCTTTATATATTAAATAATACTAATAAATAAATAAAGAAATAGTAAGAAAAAAAGCAACTTTATTAATGTTATATTTTATTATAATAGATGTTTCATAGTAAGTCCACCTTCAAAGGAGAAACTTAAAATCGATCCTTTCGCGTACGTTGACCGCACGATAACCACGGAAGTACAAGACGAAAGTGATGACGAGGATGAAACTTTGGCCGCTACGGCCTAACTTATAAAATGTAATGAGTATAGTGTTAATATAAATATTATTCATAGTTTTTATACTTTGTTTTATTTACCTCTTAATCATGTAGCCCAAATTAATTTTTAAAAAACATGTGAAAACTAACGTCGGTATAGTATTATCGTTTAGGAATATAATATGAAATAAATTTAGCAAATACTGTAATTATTGATTCTAAATTGAAAAAATCTTTACTTTGACAACAATTGAAATTGTTTGTTTTTAAATTTTTTTATGACGAATTGAATAACGTTTCTGAACGCAATAGGGGCGTAAAAGTTAAAACAATCCGCCATTTTGTCCCAGTGACAATTTAAGATTTTATCTAGTTTTAACCCGTCTTTATTCAAATAATCCGTAATTAAAAGTGATATTGTGTGAGCTGTGTAGTGTTTATAAAGCCTGTGATATTTTTGTGTATAATTATTTTTTGTTTACGATTCTCATATCTTGACATTCTTAGTTGACCGATTCTGAGTTTTGACGTCGAACGGACAACTAGATAATCAAAATGGGTACAAGAGAGGACGAATACGATTATTTATTCAAAGGTAAAAATAAAAATAATAATTAATAATGCTTTAAATACACGTAAATATATCTCATTTACGAATACTATAAAGTTTGTAAATTACGTATAATCCATTGTTTAATCTTGAATGACGTACGTTATTGACCTGTGTATTGGAATTTTATCATATTTTAAATGAGAATGCTTCTGTGTTATATTGGTTTCGACGTAATCTTTTGTCTTTAAACACATTTGACAGGTTTTGTGAAACTTTAACCCTATCTATTCTTCATCAGCTGATTGTTCAGGTGTAATCGAAACACTCAACATTTTTAACTGTATGAGTCATGATAATCTAAGTCTTTGCAATAGATAGAATTTAATACTGTTTAAAGCCTGAATATTGATGGTAAACAAATAGTTCTGTAATATAGAATACTATTCCTTTGTTACAGTTGTTTTGATTGGGGATTCTGGGGTGGGAAAGAGTAGTCTGCTCTCTCGTTTCACTAGAAATGAATTCAACCTAGAATCAAAATCTACAATTGGAGTGGAGTTTGCAACAAGAAGTATAGAGGTAAACAATTCAGACTTATTTAGTTTCATAAATATGCAATTTAGAATACTAGCCTTTGTACCTCATTGTTCTTAATTAATGTCTTTAATAGACCCAGACAACTGATCTTTGTTTAAAGTATTTTAAGGTCATAATATTTATCATGATGTAAATGTGTAGTCATAGTTATTGATTTTTATGACTCACCATTTTCAAATGGCAGGCATCAAAAATACTTTTATAAGTGTATAAAACTCTTGTAATATTTAATATAGACATGACTTGTTGACTGTTAAAATTTCATTGTATATAAACCATTTTCCTTTGTTGATCCAATATCAAATAAAAAAAAGTACTGAATTTATAAGTTTTCAATTAAGAAATTTAAGTGATTTAAATTTTTTTAGTTTTTTGATACAAGTATAAGTGACTATTTAAAAAGAGGATACCTTCTTAAGTAAAAATAATGCAAAACAAATACCTGTATTCAAAAAATAAATTAAAAAGTAACTATTACATGCACTGGAATTATTTCCTGATTTTTTTATATATTTAGTCATGTCTATCCTTAATGTTTTAGTTATATCAAAAAATATTCAAATTTACAAATACCATGGTCATTCAGAGGCTATGACATAGATAATTCAGATGTAATTTCTTATATAGTTGTTCTTTTAGTGCTATATAGTATATTTTTATGACATAGTATCAGAACATACTACTACATACTAATACTAGGCATTTATCCTAGTATAATATCCTTAACCATGTTCCTTGGACTGAGTGAGTTCAACGTCACCTCATACCAAATTGTTTATATATTTCTTGATTTAATTTACTATAAATCATAATTTTATGTTAAATAAAACATGTGATATTACATATTTATGTTGTATTGGTGAGAGAATTTTTTTTTATAAATCTATGAAATTTTATATGTATCCAGTCAAACTATATCTGAATGTCTGGTTGTTCACATTGAAGAGCATTTTTGACCAACAATGGGATCTTATTAACTTTCATTTGTACTTTACCTATATATACAGGAAAAATAATTACAAATTTTCCTCTTGATAATGTCAGTCAAACCAATAACTATATTAATTATGTATTTATCAAAGCAATTTCTCTAAGAAGATTACAACTTTCATTTACTCTTGTCTTGCAATTGCACTTTTTGTATCTCATGAGCAATCATACACTTGTGCTGTGGGAAAATTGATGTTTTCTTACTCAAAGTAATCTTGTAGCTCGGCTGTTAATACATGATAGATAAGTAACAATTATTTTATATTATCATAATATAACTGCAAGCTATTGCTATGCTTTGAACAGTTTTAATGTGATTTAGTTCCACTCATCCATTGGCAATTCGTGTTTTCTATTATGAAATATTGTGTAATTGTAATAGAAAAAGCCAATTCGAATAAAGACAGTTAGGTTTTATTATACAGTTTCTATGTGAATCTAAAAATCTGTATAAAAAACTTAGTGCAACATGTAGGGTATATGGATGCTATTTTTAATATAATGTAATTTGACAATTCAGGTATGAGGTCACTCAATTATTGTAATAATAATATTATAATTATTCAATACGTATAGTGTATTTGAAAGTCTGTCATTTTCATTGTCGATAGTGATTAATGTTCTATTGAAAATAAAATTAATCTTTTTAGTTCTTGCCAAAGACACTTAAATATTATTTAAATTTAACTTTCTTATTTAATTACATAAATTTTCTCACTATTTTTTTTTCTTATTGAATATGAAACCTATTGGAATTTAAATAATTATAGACCTATTAACAGCCAAATCAATGAAACAAATTTGTATTGATGTTGATTATGACTGTGTGATATAAAAATATGAATCATTTCTATACTATGATTAATTCCACTTCTCAATTTTGATTTCAAATTCATCTCAACTCATCTCATAAAAATCTTTATTTTTAAATATTCCTATGCATAGGCATAATTAAACATATAAATATGTCATATCTTCAAATATACAAGATAAGAAAGTATAAATAGTAAAGTGTATGTATGTTCAATTTGATTAAATTTTTAAAATATGTTTCCAAGAATTATAATTTTTGTGAAGTATTTTCGATATATAATTATTAATACTTGATAGGTTACATCAATTAAATCATCAAATAACAGCAGTTGACTAGTAGTATAAATTATTATATCAATTCTATTATTTTTTTAAAAGAAGTTACAATTAAATTCTTTACCTTTGTAAGAAAAATAATCTTTTCCATTAATGTAAGAGATCTCACCGGAAGCCGAGGTTTTTGATTAAAGTGACATCACCCACGCCTTTCCTCCGCCATAGTTACTATCCTTCAATTAAACATGAAAGTTGTACGATCGCGGAAGTGTCAATGAACTTCAAATTATTCATATGACCTCTTTGTACCCAATATTATTAATTGTTTTGTTCTTGATTTTTATAGCGTGTAATCTTGATGCTTTTGTTAGTAATTGAAATTCATAATTTAATAACTCATATAAAGTACAGACACTACTTTCTCTTATGATATTTAATAATATATTTTTTTTTAATACAAAAAAATATACGTAATACTATGATATAGGATATGAATTATACAATACGATATAAACATTTAGTAGTAGCTTTCTGATTACGAATTTCAGTTTTGTCTCTAACTTTTATTTTTTCTTACATATTTAAGGTTTATTATCATATACTTAATTTAATATACTCATTTAACTTATTACAGGAAAATTAAAAAATTAAATCTTTTTTTAGAATGCTCATTCAGCAACAATGCTTCGCTCATCTACACCAATAGAATAAATTTTCTAAAAACCAAGACATTTAAGAATATCGTCGTCTTCACAGAATGTCAAACTTCTAAACTATAGTTACAATTAGATAATTTTAACTCGTTCATTTCCAAAGATAAAATAGGTAAAATAATTAACTGTTTGCTATATAAGCTATAATTTTAAATCTATTTTAATTGATCACCTTGTTTATTGAATTAGAAATATTAAATGACCGTATTGTTTAATAGTACATACTGTTTAATTATTTTAGCGATTTCATAAAAATGTTATTGCAATTGAATTATGTTGCTGTTATAATAATAATGTTATTATCATAAATCGAATAAAAATAATTTTAGTTATAGTTTGTTTTGTGTATTTTTTTTCTACACACCACGCAGGCTAAGTCGCGGGCGGAAGGTAGTAAAAAAATATATTTTTAATCTTCCCTATTTGCTTTAATATTCTCACATCGCGTACAACAAGTACATACTCAAAGTGTTTTTACTTTTACACACGACGATTGTTACTTGAACAGGTAAACGTCGAGTATTTGACCTGCTATCAAAAGCACCACGAAGGAAAAATAAGTCTACTGTTTTGATCTCTTACTATGATACGAGAGGTGGTCCGAAAGTTCGTGGAATGAAATGAAACAAAAAATCTATATAGATTGACTTGTTTTGTAGGCGAGTGTTCGTAAACGAATGACGCAATAAGGCTGATTTTCAACCTAATTTATATACTAATGAGGAGTCCCACATCAGTATGACACTAAGTATAACACTAAGACTGGAATGCATTACCTTACAATATACGTAATTCTAAGTCCCTTTTAATTTTAAGAAAATAAGTTCATGACTATCTGTCTGTATGTAGATAAATATGTATATATTTATATATATGTTTATTGTTTTAGGCGTATTAAACATTTGTTTACTCCATATATTTTATAATAGTTTAAAATATTAATATTGATTGTAATTATTTTATTTATCGTCTCTTTTTTCTTTTTTTTTTTGGTTTATTGCACACATACTGCCTCTCATTTACAACTCTCCTTTCACAGGTCTGCTGGAAGAGATTACAATATGAAATAGGCAGTGCCTTCGTTCTTTGTACTCTTTATATATTTTCACTTATTTATTACATATTATATATAACTCGTATATAACATAAATTACATAGTAAAGAACGTAAGAAATAAAGCGATAGAACCATTATAGTTCGATTGACCTAAAAACCTGTATGATTACGAATTAACCTTCGCGTTCACTCGAGGGCGAAAACTGAAAATGTTTAAATAATTTATCACATACAACAATCGAGAAACCGATGCTTATTCTTATGCTTTAAAGAAAGAATTATCGTTACTCTTCCGTATTAAGAATTAAGCCGTATAATAATTATTTTTGTACTATTTTCTCTATCCACCATCTTGGGTATGATACTAGACAGTGATACACTGCTATCAACCACGACTGCTAGCTTTTTCCGCTGGCGTTCATACGTCGCACATTGGTCCAAAGTTTTAAACAGAAAGAAGTCGCTTTTGATAGATTGGGAGTCTTTCAAATTAATCGACATAGTTCTAGCTGATATATTAATATCCTGAAGATAAAATCTTTTGCTTTCGAACAGGATTTCTATTTTTCTTTCACTGCATTGGTCGCCTTTTTCGTAAGAAAATTAGGTGGACGGTCAGGTTTTTTTCTTTCACAAACAGAGGACTTTTCCATTGTACCCATCAATACCGCGGTACATAAACATTTAAATGATACCAGACGGATTGCGAGCTTCAAAAATTGCCTGTGTTTCCATTCCTACTGTGTTATGATATAGTAATTGGATACTCTTTGTCACCACATTCCTTTTTAAAATATTAATAAAATGTTGACACTGTTCCTAAAATAAAGACACACAAAGGATATTGATATAATGTAATATGACAGATTCTAAATCAAATGTATTTTTATGTTTATTTTTACAGAATAAGTATAATATAGTAGGTAATTTTATTGAGATGCGATATCCCTCTTCTGTTTTTAATTATTTTGCGTATAAGTTATTTTATTTGAAAGCACTCGTATTGTTTCTGAATTTAATGCAAAATTACTTCTTTCTAGGTGGACGGCAAAACCATAAAAGCGCAAATATGGGACACAGCGGGTCAGGAGCGGTATCGCGCGATCACGTCCGCTTACTACCGGGGGGCGGTGGGCGCGCTGCTGGTCTACGACATCGCCAAGCACCTCTCCTACGAGAATGTGGAGCGATGGCTACGCGAGCTCAGAGACCATGCTGATCAGAATATACTAATCATGCTGGTCGGGAACAAGAGCGATCTTAGGCACCTTAGGTGAAATATATTTAAATTTTGTTTATATAGGGTGGGGGGACGCCATCGATCAGATGTCTATGTACCATTGCTTGCAAACATTCTACCTTTCATCTGCCTTTGCCTATAGATGTCTAAAACTTTTACAAAATCGTCACGATATCGTCACCTTTCCAAAATGGACATCAAGAGCAATAAACCTTATATTTAGTATTTACAATTTTACTTGAAAGCATCTGTGTCTCTAGAGCAGGGTTGGCGAACCAAAGGCACGCGTGCCACGTTTGAAAATTTTGTTGGCACGCTTAAAAACGAACTAATTGTAAAACACTAATTGATAAAACATATTTAAAATGTGTTTTATTTGTTTTTTGACTTTGTGACACGAACATGGTTGGCCTTACCTGCTCTAGAGATTGATATCGTGTTATTTTGATGCCATGTTCATTTACAGGTCTATCCCAACAGAAGAAGCGAAGGCGTTCGCGGAACGGAACGGTCTAAGTTTTATTGAGACGTCCGCGCTCGATTCGACCAATGTGGAACCGGCGTTTCAAAATATATTAACTGGTTAGTGTAAACCGTGTTAATTAACATTGAATTCTATAAATTATTTAAATTAAGTTATACACTCACAGGCACATTTAACCGCCCACCTTTATCATTCGTCGACCTGTTTGTTTACGTTTACTATTATCAACTGTTTTGTTTTTCGTCAAGTACTTTAGCAATAAATTAAACAGATACCCTTTATTCGTTTCCTAATTTTGTTTCACTGACATGTTTTTGAAATTTTGTCATTGTTATTTGACATTGTTGCTGTTGTTGACATTGTTGCCATAGTTATTTGACATTTTTGCCGTCAAAATGCCAATATTAAATGGATCATGACCTCATCTGCTTCCAAAAATTAGCTGACAAATTACAATATAAGTATTGATTTTAAACTATAAAAAATGTTATTAAATTTATAAGTGAAAGCATATACTAATATATACGTGAGGAATAGTTTGTTTGTTAATTGTAATTAGGTACTAACACGGCAAATTTATGTTTCAATAATTTTTATTCCAAAAATGATAATTTTTCTCATAACTTAACAATTGTAATGAAATAGCATAGAATTGTTAATTTGTCAAAATAATCTAAAATAATAATTCGGGATAGAATATATATACAGGATATCTCGTAAGACGAAGTCAATCCAACTGCTATGACTATTTAAAACACAAAATCACACATCTTTTGACGTTTTTTTAATTCCTATTACTATAAATTTCCACGGCTTTTATTCTACTATAAAAATATATATTATATTGCAATAGTATAAATATATATTCAGTAAATTAAAATATAATATGAGCAAAAGAATGAGGTTATGATACTACCTAAAACTTAGAATATACTTGTAGAAGATATAAATTATAAAATTGTGGAAGAATTTTTGAGTAACCTCCTGAAAATAGTCGAAGATCGTGTTCGGCTGATGACTCAGGATAAGTGTTCCAGAATACTGCTTGTACAATAAAGCAGTGCTGCTTTTAAGGAGAACGTGGAGTGAAAAGGTAAAAGTAGGAAAGGTTACAAGGAGACATAATTGCTGTGAGTACCTTCCTAGGCAATCGAATTTGTCTTTTAAATAAATTATGAGAACATTAATAACACAGAAACGAAATAGTAACTAGATCCCGGAGAAAACGGTATTCACTTGCGTTGAGAAAGTTTTTCGTGCACGTTGTCGTATTTCCGTAAGCCAAATATGAACCGAATTATTAGGTCTTTCAGATTAAGTCTATCAGACTCAAGTGTCAGCTTAATCGAGAATGGAAAGAAGAAGGGATTATTGCAAGCATAAACTTAGATAGAATATTGAGAAAATTTTGTATTTGGCGTATGAGGCCACCGCAACAAAATAAAGTTGGCGAGGATGTGCTGAAACAGATCGACAAGTTCCGCTATCTGGGGAACACTATAACATCTAAGTGTGTCCTTGATGCTGAGATCAACAGCAGGATAAGTGCTGCGGCTGCAGCATTTGGAAAGTTGCATTCTAAGGTCTTCCGTTCGCATGACCTTAAACTGGCTACTAAGATTTCAATATACATGTCGATTGTGCTTCCAAACCTTCTTTACTTCTCCGAGAAGTAATGTGTCTTCCGTCACCATATATGCATTCTGGGATCGTTTTCACCTGAAATGCCTTCGTACCATCATGAAGATCAAACAGTCCGACCGAGTGCGTAATACCGATGTTTTGAGACGAGCCAATGTCGGGGGCATTGAGGCATACTTAATGCGTCGGCACCTTCGATGGTGCGGTCACGTATTACGAATGGATGAGAAAAGAGTGGCGAAGCACATATTTTATTCTGAAGTAGAGGAAGGCAAGCGAAAGACAATTCCTCAGATACACAGATGTTCAGAAGCGTCATATGAAAAGATGCAAAATCGAGACCTCTCGATGAGAGGTTTTGGCAGCACACCGACTCGAATGGTGCTAAACTGTAAGGAGCCACGTTGAGGAATTTGCATTAAAAATTGGCTATATAAGCCATCTCCTTGTACATCAACGCTAGACAAATAAGAAGCAAAAATGGCCGCCATGACCGAAATCGGTCGGATAGATCATCATCATCACTCATAGTAGGTTTACGAGGTCGCTCGCAGTTCATGTCACAGATAATCAGATCGTAATAAGAAAAACCATCGGCAGCAAATTGACCGTGTTGGGTTGAGCATTACTAGGTCGAGAAGAGAAGGGACGCAGTTAGGTAAGGTGTTAGTAGAGGACAAAAGAAAAAAATATAGAGATTACAGCTGTTAACAACAGATAATAGTTTAATTGCTCGGCTGTCACCTTTAAGCACACATGTGTTGAAATCTCCTATTATGAATATATAACGGAGTAATATTTCTAATAATGATGAAAAGCAGGAAAAAATAATAATTAAGCACAGATGGGCTAGAAGAAACTAAGAATTTTACAATTCGAAAAAGAGTTTTGTAAAGTAATTACTCAGCCGCATCAGCAAAAGTTGCTGGCTGAAGAATTGAGTTGAAGAATTTATTCTTAGAAATAGGATATAGAAGCGAATTTAGATGGTTACTCCTTTTCCCCTCTTTCTGATGCGGTCGTACAAACGACGAAAATGACATACTTCGTACAATCATTAATTAGAACAGGGAATCTTCGTCTTGGCGTGACAAGCCCGACAAAAACAATCCTCGTTGTCAGTAAATAACTCTTAAACTCATTTTTCCTACGTTACAGAGATCTACAGGATCGTGTCGCAGAAGCAGATGCGCGACCCGCCAGAAGGTGACGTCATCCGCCCCGACGCCGAGCCCGCGGAGCTGCGCGCCGCCGGGGCCGACGCCGTGCGCAGGAACTGCTGCCAGTAGGCGAGTGTGGCGGAGACATAATAATATCATAGGGACAAACAGAACTGCTGCCAGTAGGCGAGTGTGGCGGAGACATAATAATATCATAGGGACAAACAGAACTGCTGCCAGTAGGCGAGTGTGGCGGAGACATAATAATATCATAGGGACAAATAGAACTGCTGCCAGTAGGCGAGTGTGGCGGAGACATAATAATATCATAGGGACAAATAGAACTGCTGCCAGTAGGCGAGTGTGGCGGAGACATAATAATATCATAGGGACAAATAGAACTGCTGCCAGTAGGCGAGTGTGGCGGAGACATAATAATATCATAGGGACAAATAGAACTGCTGCCAGTAGGCGAGTGTGGCGGAGACATAATAATATCATAGGGACAAATAGAACTGCTGCCAGTAGGCGAGTGTGGCGGAGACATAATAATATCATAGGGACAAATAGAACTGCTGCCAGTAGGCGAGTGTGGCGGAGACATAATAATATCATAGGGACAAATAGAACTGCTGCCAGTAGGCGAGTGTGGCGGAGACATAATAATATCATAGGGACAAATAGAACTGCTGCCAGTAGGCGAGTGTGGCGGAGACATAATAATATCATAGGGACAAATAGAACTGCTGCCAGTAGGCGAGTGTGGCGGAGACATAATAATATCATAGGGACAAATAGAACTGCTGCCAGTAGGCGAGTGTGGCGGAGACATAATAATATCATAGGGACAAATAGAACTGCTGCCAGTAGGCGAGTGTGGCGGAGACATAATAATATCATAGGGACAAATAGAACTGCTGCCAGTAGGCGAGTGTGGCGGAGACATAATAATATCATAGGGACAAATAGAACTGCTGCCAGTAGGCGAGTGTGGCGGAGACATAATAATATCATAGGGACAAATAGAACTGCTGCCAGTAGGCGAGTGTGGCGGAGACATAATAATATCATAGGGACAAATAGAACTGCTGCCAGTAGGCGAGTGTGGCGGAGACATAATAATATCATAGGGACAAATAGAACTGCTGCCAGTAGGCGAGTGTGGCGGAGACATAATAATATCATAGGGACAAATAGAACTGCTGCCAGTAGGCGAGTGTGGCGGAGACATAATAATATCATAGGGACAAATAGAACTGCTGCCAGTAGGCGAGTGTGGCGGAGACATAATAATATCATAGGGACAAATAGAACTGCTGCCAGTAGGCGAGTGTGGCGGAGACATAATAATATCATAGGGACAAATAGAACTGCTGCCAGTAGGCGAGTGTGGCGGAGACATAATAATATCATAGGGACAAATAGAACTGCTGCCAGTAGGCGAGTGTGGCGGAGACATAATAATATCATAGGGACAAATAGAACTGCTGCCAGTAGGCGAGTGTGGCGGAGACATAATAATATCATAGGGACAAATAGAACTGCTGCCAGTAGGCGAGTGTGGCGGAGACATAATAATATCATAGGGACAAATAGAACTGCTGCCAGTAGGCGAGTGTGGCGGAGACATAATAATATCATAGGGACAAATAGAACTGCTGCCAGTAGGCGAGTGTGGCGGAGACATAATAATATCATAGGGACAAATAGAACTGCTGCCAGTAGGCGAGTGTGGCGGAGACATAATAATATCATAGGGACAAATAGAACTGCTGCCAGTAGGCGAGTGTGGCGGAGACATAATAATATCATAGGGACAAATAGAACTGCTGCCAGTAGGCGAGTGTGGCGGAGACATAATAATATCATAGGGACAAATAGAACTGCTGCCAGTAGGCGAGTGTGGCGGAGACATAATAATATCATAGGGACAAATAGAACTGCTGCCAGTAGGCGAGTGTGGCGGAGACATAATAATATCATAGGGACAAATAGAACTGCTGCCAGTAGGCGAGTGTGGCGGAGACATAATAATATCATAGGGACAAATAGAACTGCTGCCAGTAGGCGAGTGTGGCGGAGACATAATAATATCATAGGGACAAATAGAACTGCTGCCAGTAGGCGAGTGTGGCGGAGACATAATAATATCATAGGGACAAATAGAACTGCTGCCAGTAGGCGAGTGTGGCGGAGACATAATAATATCATAGGGACAAATAGAACTGCTGCCAGTAGGCGAGTGTGGCGGAGACATAATAATATCATAGGGACAAATAGAACTGCTGCCAGTAGGCGAGTGTGGCGGAGACATAATAATATCATAGGGACAAATAGAACTGCTGCCAGTAGGCGAGTGTGGCGGAGACATAATAATATCATAGGGACAAACAGAACTGCTGCCAGTAGGCGAGTGTGGCGGAGACATAATAATATCATAGGGACAAACAGAACTGCTGCCAGTAGGCGAGTGTGGCGGAGACATAATAATATCATAGGGACAAACAGAACTGCTGCCAGTAGGCGAGTGTGGCGGAGACATAATAATATCATAGGGACAAACAGAACTGCTGCCAGTAGGCGAGTGTGGCGGAGACATAATAATATCATAGGGACAAACAGAACTGCTGCCAGTAGGCGAGTGTGGCGGAGACATAATAATATCATAGGGACAAACAGAACTGCTGCCAGTAGGCGAGTGTGGCGGAGACATAATAATATCATAGGGACAAATAGAACTGCTGCCAGTAGGCGAGTGTGGCGGAGACATAATAATATCATAGGGACAAATAGAACTGCTGCCAGTAGGCGAGTGTGGCGGAGACATAATAATATCATAGGGACAAACAGAACTGCTGCCAGTAGGCGAGTGTGGCGGAGACATAATAATATCATAGGGACAAACAGAACTGCTGCCAGTAGGCGAGTGTGGCGGAGACATAATAATATCATAGGGACAAACAGAACTGCTGCCAGTAGGCGAGTGTGGCGGAGACATAATAATATCATAGGGACAAATAGAACTGCTGCCATTAGGCGAGTGTGGCGGAGACATAATAATATCATAGGGACATATAGAACTGCTGCCAGTAGGCGAGTGTGGCGGAGACATAATAGGGACGAACCAAAGCTACTGAAAGTCTTGTTGCTCCACTGGCATAGAAGATAACTTCCAAAGGAAGTTTCTGGTGCCATGCGCAATCCAAGGCTATCGCAATATACTGCAAAGTCCTCTTCCATACTTTCTACGGCCGCCTTACGATGTGTTAGATTCACCAGAACTTAGCAATCTGATCAACCATGCCAAAAGTCATGTTGCTGTATAAGTTATTGATCAAATTATCCTAAATATAGCCTTGGCCAGAGTTTATCTTTGAGTCTGGACTAAAGCTGTTAGTTATTACCATAAAAAAATGCGTTTGGAAAAATTCCGTCTGAAACTTTATACAAATAAAAAATTTGCAATAATTGTAGCATGATAACTAATGGCGGGCGGGTTCTGAAAACTAGTGTTGGTGTCTGGAGTATACGCCTGCAAAAGCTGAATGGTCATCCTTTTAAGATCTGAGCTATTCACATTTTTTATTTTTCATTAAAAATTTTATATTATATTATATATCTTTAATAAATTTCATTTTAAGGTACAGCCAAATAAAGTTTTTAGATTTGATATAATGCTTTTTTAAAAGTAAAATTAAAAGGACAAAAAAGTAATACTTAATAATTTTCGGTTACAGAAAGTCCAGTAAACAATGGAGAGGAAGTGAGATATGAAAGGAATATAAATGCAAAATAATGAATCATTCCCAGACAAGGTCAAAAACCAACAACTTCGTTGCCAGCTCGAGATACAAATCTGCCGTTTCAAAGAATAATAGACAGTATTATATCAGTGTCTTTCTATTGCTTTATTGACCGGAGACTACTGCTGTTAGGAGTGGCTCATGTAGATAGCTTTGTGTAATTATTGATATTTAGTGTTGGAACGATTAAAGTAATAAATCTTATAATAATAATTATGGAGGCAATCACAAGTAGCGGAGCTGAGAGTGCACTCGGTTATATCATTTGGCGCTTGTAGATGTACACCGTGTTATTATTCCTTTGAAGTTATATTGAAGATTAAAATATTTTGTTTCGATGTAGTAAATAATTCATATATCTATTTATTTAGTTAATTAAAAGTCTTTATTAGCAACCTCGATCCTTGTTATTTATGAGTCCAAATTCACGGTAAATAAAATGAGTCAGCCAATCCATGGCTTGAGTTCAGATATTCAGGAATAATTTGGGTTCATTATTATTATTATTTTTTTTCATAACACTAGCAAATAGTTTTAACTAAGGGATAGCTTTTTTAAAATCATTTTTATTTACTGATATTATGTGCCTTCGGACTTGGTGACGTTTTGAAGCTATCAATGTTACTTTGGTCCATGTTAATCTTTGGGAAAGTAATTCTTGTAATGGGTCTCAGCAATATTAGTATAACTCCAACAGTTCACTTCAGTCACTTCCGGTTGACTAAAAACATTTTTGATTTTAATGTAATAATGTCTAATAAAAACAATTTTGGGACTGCCATCTTTTTAAGAATTGTTTGAAATAACATCGAAAACCGGATTATAATTTTTATGATCTAAATTGTTGGAGATTATTCACTTAAAACTTTATATGCATCCGAGATCAAATAACGCTTATAGCAAAATAACGTCTGTTATGTTAAGCTCAGTTCTTGAGGCAACGCCGAGATTCAGTACTCAGTGTGTCTCTATCGCGACGCTCGGACGAGCTGTGTTCGTTATCTAAGGAATATGTTATTGTATTATGGTCTTACATATGCATGGTTATTTTTTTAGAGCCTATCTGTAATTACTTTATTAAAGACAAAGATAATAAAATATTATGTAAATTTCCTTTCGTTTTCTTTTCTAACCTATTGTTTTATTTCCGTAATAGATTTTATAATATATACACAAAAAAAATATAGTTAAAATTTATTCTACTTAAGATCAAAAAAGTTTCTTCAAACATTGTGAAACTAAACTAAATCATGTTTTTATGACTAAGCTATCACGAAAATCCCATTTTTGTTGCATGATAGGCGAATTGAGTCACTACTTGTTTGTATTGCCAAAGAACAATTCCAAATCTCCAGTTGTATGGAATCCATTTTATTTTTATGAATGGGTTTTGCGGCATGTTATTGAAAATGGGAATTTGGGCAGAGGTTGAAGGCTAAAAATACATACAGAGTTTTTGAGTCCACAAAGAAGGCATTGCACCCATTATTCCACTGGATACTCACTTATTGAGGATAGTTTAATAAAACCAAAACATATATTTCAGTTCATTTAATGTGCCTTATTCCTAACTTATGAATACAATCATGACATTAGTAAAGCAGTGTTGCGACTTAAAAATAGTGAAATAGAATAGACTATAGAACACAATTCGTTAAAAAACAGTTACTTCTTGAGGAGGCTGTTGACGAGACCCTTGAAGGCGTCCAAACCCTTCTCGTTGGCTTCTTGGTATCCGGGGGCAGTGGACTTCACGGTTTCATACCATCTGGACAGAATTACATTCATTATTAGTATAATATAAATATTTATTATTTTATGACCAACATACTCGTATTTATAATCAAACTTACAAAATCTGATATCTAAATATAAAATAAAAGTTGATACTCGGTTTTTCTTTCTAGAATTTTTGCTTTTTTTATAATTAGTTTGCGGTTAAGAACTTTATCCTAGTTAGCTAATCTAAAAAAACTAAACTCCGAACATACTTAAATTTGTTAGCATTACACCATTTGATGCAATATCCTGAATCCGCATAGTTAGACGATTTATATATAAAAAGTACGTTAAAAGTTTTAACCTTGACCTTCAATGACGTAAAAGAATACGTTTTACTGTATATTATTTAGTTTCCATGAATACGACTACGAACCAAACAAAACTAAAGTATGACGTTGACGACTCAACCAAGCCATCACTAATATTAAATTATATATGATAGGACAGAAATTACATGATCGATGTAATTGTTTATGTTGAGATTTCTATCAGTGATTAATTTATAATGCAGAGTCACATTATTAATACAAATATTCTACCGCTGTTTTCCTGTTAATTAATTTATAAACATGTTATTGCATATGATGAACGGTGATACCAAATGAAGACGTGGGCTTACCTCTTAACATTTGCGTATTTCTTGAAGTCAATGTCAGAAGCTTCGAAACTGGAGACTCCAGCAATGATGCTGAGGTCAGCAACGGTAAGGTTTGGGCCCGCCACGTACTTCTGACCCTCGAGGAAGGTATCCAGTAACTTCAGAGCATCCTCTACTTTTGACAGCTTATCCTGATCTGCGGGGGCATTGCCGAAGATTTGTGGGTACTGAAATTATAATTTTATATATCATACAAAAATTTACTTACTTAAGATATTAACAGATTTCCAAATATTGTAGTATTACCAATACGGTATCGTAATAAAAGTAAAGCTTATCAAAACTTAACACAATATTCAGCATGAGAATTATTTTTTGGTACTTACAAAGTAATCACCAAATCGTTGATACAAAGTCCCGATATCGAAGTAAAGGCGTTGGTCGACCAGCGCCCTGGCCTTGGGCTCCTCGGGGTACAGCGCGCTGCCCTTGCCGTACTTGTTCACGAGATAGGTTATGATGGCTCGTGACTCATAGATAGAGCACCCGTCGTCTACTAGTGTTGGGACGGTGTGTTGTGGGTTTATCTGGAGAGATTATTGGGTTATAATTATGTATTTTTCATAATAATTAGCTCATTCGAGGATGTGAACTAAGTACCTGCGGCTATCTTTTTAGTGTTGTGTTAAAAGTATTTTTATTTACTTTTTATGAATAGCATATTATTAATATGTATATGCTGACAATATAATACAGATTGACAATATATAAATCAATATTTAAAAATGCATGTCGAAATCTCTCACAAATTTATAAAATTTATGAAATTTGTGAAATGTATGAATTATGAAATTGCTTTAAATCGGAATGTTCCGTAAACCGGCTCGAGTTAACTTGTCACGAACGTACATGGTCTAAAATGTAGACCTGTAACCTAGACGTTACGAAACTCTTACGGATGTTATTAATTATCTGGTATTTGGTTTGGAATTTTTAATAGTTTCGTCAATTTCTGTTTTGATTTCAGGGATTTATTTGTTTTTAATTCATTTTTTTTGTCAAAATTTTGTTCATAAAATGAAAAACTTAAAATAACGAGCTATTTATAACTTAAAAGCTAGAGATTCCCTGAGAGATGTCTTTAAAGAAATTGGTATTCTTACGGTCGTTTCTCAATACATATTTAATAACATTTTATTTGTACGTCACAATTTGGATAGATATGTAAAAAACAGTGACAGACACTATAAATACTAGAAATAAAAATAAACTTTCAACGCAGATATTTCGTCTGCAAAAAGTTAAAAAATCCTTCATGGGCATGAGTGTTCGCATATATAATAAGCTTCCACAAGATATCTTAGACCTTCCTTTACTTGCTTTTAAATCTAAAATTAAAAGTATAATGTTAAATAAAGCTTATTATAGCATACAAGAATTCTTAGTTGATCGTATTTCGATCAAGTAAAAGGTTAGGTTGTAGAGCTTTGGTTGTTGACTCATTTGCAGGATATTCTAATCTGTACATCAAACATTGTTCACATATTTTAAAAAGAGCAACTGTTGAGTTTCTGGCCAGCTCTTCTCAACAGAACAGCATTCCGAGCTGGTGGTAGCTTAAGGACGGACTGACTACTGACATTTTTATAATGTAATAATTGACGATTCAAAAGTGCGTGTAAATGCCTATTTGAATAAAGATAATTTGAATTTGAATTTGAAGCAATTAAACCATCAACTATAGCTGGTCCATTTCCCACTGTGAATGGTAAATATACGTTGCATTTCATATGACACTAGTTAATTTGTTTTAGAAAATAAGTGCATTTGGATTTCTAAATGGTCACAGAAGTAAAAATATTTGAATCGGCGGCGGCAAAACAGCTGTTTTCAAGCTCGGCTGGTTATTTTCTAAAATATTGTTCAATTTGTTCTTTCAATTCGAAAAGATATTGTATTATACATTCCTAATATGTACCTAAATCAATATCGTTATTATAATATTTTTATACCATAATAGACCATTTTTAATAAAATTTATAATATAAATTCTTAACCTCAAAAATGTATTAGTTAGGTCAATACCTACAATCAAACAATAATAACTTTATCTGTAATATTCATTGCCTATTTTTTTTCAATATTTGTATATAATATAATGAAGCTCCACGCTTTAAATTTCTCATAACAATTTTTATATTATTAATATTTTTTTTAATAATTTCGAAAATGTTATTGCACAGTTAAATAAAAATCGTTACAACGGACACGCATTCGTTCTCCTTTAAGTTCAACGCTCCCCAGTAAAATTACATCATGTTCAGGCGATGTGACCTTCAACATAGTTTTAACGAATATAAGGATTATTTATATTGCGATAAGGCCTAAAACTGCTAATAAGTGAATAAAGCCAAGTGGGGTCTAAAGAACCAGCCTCGCATTTCGCATATTATCATTTACAAGCTATTGTAAAATTGAATTGTAATTAAAAAGTTTACCCCAAATTCTTTATAGCACTTTTTTCATAGTATCATTTCTATGTAATTTAAAACGTTGCATATATCTTTAATAATAAATCATTAAGGTTTTAACTAGGACAAGGAAAAAGATAAATTGTATTTAATAAACAAATCCTCACGCATTAGATATATTAATATTATCAAATGTAGTTTTATAAATAATATGCATTATTTGCAATTGCATGTTTTGTTTCCCGTAGGTCGCTTTAAATAAATAATTATATTTTAATGTTTTTAACGTTAGATATTTTATTAAATTTTCCGGATGTACTCATGGAATCGCGGAGTTCCATCATACTCAGAGCCCATGAATATAGACCCCGAATGGTTTCGAAACTAGTCGGGCAAATTTCGATAGTAATAATGCGTGTACAGTCGGATAATTATATCTAAAAGAAATAACGAAAGTTTTATATTTTCTTTACGATTGTATGCATGAATCTCAAAAGTGGGAATCTGAAAAAGAGAGATAATGAGGAGATCACTTCCAAAACATATCATACCTTGAGGTATTCAGGTTTGAGGTGTTCCCCGTGGTGGAGGTCCACAAGCTTGAGGTTTAGGTTGAGGTTGAGGGCGCGGGCTGTCAGCAACACTGCGCGGCACGGCGCTGATCCGGGCACGTAGTACAGATCTACTGGCATTGTACTAGAACAAAATAATAAATAAAAAATGAATTGTTAAACAAAATAACACTTTTGAGATTATTTGTTTTATGATCTTCTTCACTGGCTAAGCTATGAAAATAGTTTATATAATAAGTTTAACGTATGCTTATTTGAGAAAATATTCTGTTTATTGTCACAAAGATCTGGAGATTCATAGAAATTAATAATTTAAAGTCTCATAAGTTGTTTTTTTAATTATATTACGTTTAAAGAAGACCTTGTTTATTTTCTTTTAGGTAAAACAATGTACTTCACTGACTATACGCAAGTCATTGCTTGAGAAGGCAGCACTAAGCATATAGAAAAAAAAACAAAAATGTCTTCCGGCATTCAATGACACGCAAAGCAAAACTATACTAAGTATTTAATTACATGATTATTTAATTATGTATTTAGTTCTGACATAAAACCTTTTTTAATGATTATACCTATTTGTACAAATAAAGAATTCGGTAGACCAAAGATTAATTATAATTGTATAATTCTTATTTAAATCGGAATTCAATAGTCATAGTAGTTCTGTTCGAAGTTAGTTGAAGGCCGTAGCGTTCTTTGTACTTGATAACAAAAACCCTATTTAATTAAAGTTCGAGTTACTTAAAGCCACTTACCGCTAAAATATTTTTATGCTTTTGTGTCGATTTAAATCGTAGTTTTTTAATTATTATCTAGATCCATTATTTAGGTAGAGATAGTGCCATGAAAACCTTTACTCTTTATCTTTGTGATAATAATCTAATATTTATTGATTAGATCAATTTCATGGTATTACGTACAATCGTTGTGATTACATTATTATTAATTAAAATAAGGAAAAAAAAATATTATTGAGGACCGCGGAAACCAGATGGATTATTATTTTTTAAATTTAGTCCACGACACTCAACTTTCATCAAAATCGTGTACAAACATACATACATACAGACAGACAACGTATTAAAAATTTGGTGATATAGATATATATCAATTACTTACTACCCTCCCATTAATAATGTTTAAATTAAACCTACAGACACAGGTCATTAACAGTTTTATTATAGATAAAGATATTTGAACAAGCTAGCCATGTTCAAATAATATACTTAAGTATACCTACGCATTAGTAGAACGATATTTATCATGTCTTATCAATAATATCTTATGTATCTCTGCAATTTTAAATGGACCTACTCGCATGGTTGTTCTGAAATATTATATTACAATTTATTATATGATTATATTCAAACTTTTTATTGTTTTCATAGATATTTATTTCTTGTAATAATATAATTTCAATTTGAAGATTGCATAAAAATTACCGAGTTCTGCCTAGCTTTTGTAGGATTTGGATTTACAATTGTTTATGAGAATGCGACCGTCTGTGACTAGAACAATATATTCGCCTATGAGTCGGTACTGGATATAGCAGAACATTGCAAAATTGTATTGTATTGTAGCGGTTGTTAGTATACGCTAAATAGCATTGCTTGAAATTTCATTGAGTTTGTTTGTTTGCTTGACCGCATTAATCTTCGCGTTATTTTTTCGCTTTAATAGAAACTGCCTTTTGTATTTGAAAGATTATTTCTGATTGTGATAGGCAGGTTCATTTGGTAAACCTGTACTCTTAGTTATTTTAATAGTAAATAAAACCATTCTTCCACCACCACCACCACGAGTAACAGCTAGTGATTTATAAAATATTTGAAATACATTCCGTATATCCATACTAGATATGTAAATGATGAACATCCGTTGACTTTCAATGTTAAAAAAACAATATTGCAACTATATCAGGAAATATAGTTGAGATAAAATCACAATCACAGAAAAATAAAACTTTTTTTGATTTATATAAAGTTTTAAAGTATACATTTTAGAAATACTACAGGATAAATGTCACGAAAACCTCTTAGGGTTTATCTGAACAAATTATTATTTTTTTTATTCACAAACATGTTATTCACAAACGTACTAAAAGCCGAAGAAAGAACACATATTGAATGTATAATACATATATATTTTCTCAGATTACATATATTGTTGTTAATTTCCTTGTTGTTTAGATAATTCTAAGTATTTAATGCAATGGATAAACGTACAATGGAATCTCTTACATTAATTAGAATATAAAACATTAATTGCACGTGGGAGCGAAGGACCAATATTATATAACAAGTGACTGATGAAGTGAACTAGTTTCTCATTCATGTGGATTTATTGAGTAATATTATGTTTATATGTTTGTATTACTGTAATAAAAAACCTTGTTAGGTTATAATATAAAATATATATCCTTTAAAAATATATAAATTATTTTCTTTTATATTAATCATTTTTCATTAGTATCAAGAACCATTTAGGTTTCACGTATAAATTATAGAAAAATACAATTTTATTATTGTTTTTAATTTTTTTGCTTGAATAATAATCGAAGTTCCATTTTAATAATTTAGGCGATACATTAAAATATTTTAATAAGCAAAAACTACTTTTGAGTCTGACGTTCAGTAATAAGCAAGTCTGTATCGCAGAATCTTTATAATTAAGGTATCTATATTAAAAGAAATCCTCAACTCGGGCGGCTTTTGATTCATGACAAGGTAGTTTTGAACTGGTTAGACAAAAAAATAATATATATTTCATACAACATAACAACAACTTAACCAAACACCATACAACTTTTTACTTTTAATAGTATAGTATTCGGTTAATACTCATGCATTTTTGAAGCTTTTTTTATCCGAACTAGTTTATAGAATTTAAATAATATATTTGTTAATGTAATCTTGTACTTAATTAAGTCTCTATACTAAAAAACCTTAATAAAAATAGTCTTTTTTTTAATTTTGAAAGGAACTTCCCAAAGAAAATATGTGATGTTATATCATTAATAAAATTGTTATCTGTATGCGGCAGAACATACGTCGATGGTATATATATCAAACAAATTTAATATATAATAAGTACTCACTTTTATTAGTTTCGATGAAGTCACGCGAGGGTCCGCCGGCACTGACTGTCTGCGAGTGAGCGGTAATGGTGGGAGGTTGGGTTTTATATCCGTCCCAAATCAACACATTTTGTTCGAAATGACCGGTTTTTTGTTTTGACGTAGTCTAAGAGATATATTATATTTTTGATATATTTTTTATTTTTTGTAACATATAATGCTCTAAACGGAGCATAAATATTGTAATATTTTTAGACCCCTTATATTGTATAATAGGTAATTTATTAATATAAGGAAAATATTGAGATATATGTTACATGTAATTAGGCTTATTACGAACATTTTATCGACAGCTTAAATAAAGTAGATCCTGAAAAAGACATAACTTACACTATAAGTTATCACCATATAAAGCTTTTCTAGAAAACTCAGAACTATATCGTTATAAAGATAAAAGCATAGCGTAGTCAGCAGTTTATTTACTACTAGAGATGCGATCTGTTTGAAAATGTCCAGTACAAGTTTGTGATAAACAATTTATTTTAATATAAATATTTTGATTAAGCCAGAGTTTTTGTATATAATCGAATTAAAGTCTCTTAGACTATAAAGTATCATGACATCTCTGAAACTGTAATTCTATTTTTTATGAGCTTTCAGGTGTTATTTACATGTTCAAAATACAGTCTATTAAATTCAATTTCATATCGATATATTAACAAAAGGGGTCTGTATGTAAAGAGATATTACTAAGATATTTATAACAATTGATAATTTAAAATAGATATATTATATAAACATAATGTATATTTTTTTATATTTTAACACATATACAATTTTAAGTACTTAGAACAAACGAAGTTTCTAGTCATACATTATTAGGAACTAGGCGAGTTAATGACGACGCAAGCGCAAGGATAAAATGATTCATAGCGTGTTTTCCAAGTTTTATAAACATTCCTTCAAATCAACTTAGATTCCTAATGAAAGAAAAATCTAATATATGAAAAATAATTTCAAAAAAAGAAAAAAAATCAGATAAATCAGGAGGAAAATTAAATTGTTTAATCTGCTTTTTGTTGAATTATTTTAGAATACTAGACTGAGCCAAGCTTGAATTAAAATATATAACACTGTATATTGTATTACACGGTGCCCATCATGGGGCCTTTACAATACAACCCAATAAACCTATATTCTCTATTAGTCTCCCTGTTAAAGTCTCTCCACCTCATATTCCTCAAAGATAATTTTTTTAATGTAATAAAAATACTACATTCACATCGCAAGTATAAAGTATCATAAACAATAAAGGTTTTCTTTTAAATATTTTTTTTGTACCTAGTCGCTAGAACGTTTTTTCTAGAAAATATTTAAATCATATAACATAAACCTGTAAAATTATAAATTGCATATTACTAAGGACTAAGGATAGTGTTAAATATATTATTTTTATTTTTATTTTTTAATTTAGTAGTTTACACATATAAAACAGAACTGATATGCCAGTAAAATTTCGATAAGAAAGTTACACGAAAAGTTGCAAACAAGTAAAATACTTAAAACAAGTAAACTAAAGGAAAATTAAATAATAGCACAAATAAAAAAAAACACAAAACAACAAAACAACAAAAAATAATGGAAAAAAAAATAATCTAAGTACATTTAAATTTATACCTAGTCTTGCTATAAACATTTTTACAGGAATAATATTTCCTTTTTTTCGATTGCTTAAAACATTTATTTAATAAAATTTTATATTTATGAAGCTCTTTAAAAATGATCGCCATTTTCTTTGAAACAGTTCTTTAAACGTCGAAGCCAGTTTTCAATAGAAACACGCCACTTCATGTTTCTATTGAAAATTTAATGGGAAAATTCTTTACTGCTATTCTTATGGATTGTATTAGAGACTTCAAATTACGAATATAATGAAAACTGACCATAAACCATAATTCAAGGAATGAGTTCGGGACTAGACGACGGCCAGTCTTAAGATCTGATAATGTCTGTAACATTTGTTTACAACCACATTAAGGTATATCTAGCTTTACGATGTATTGAGTTTTACTAAAAGAAGCCTTGGTTATGTAACATGGCGCTGTTAGGAGGTTTAACCACCTTTTCAAAAATCATATCTTGATACACTTGTGCCGATTTTTTGACACCTGTTTCACAAAATTATGGTTGAGCCACCCTTGATAACTAAAAACTCACCAAGCATCACTAAAGTTGGATAATCACGTTGTACTCTGCTGCCTAATTAAAAACCTTATACACAGTTATGAGCAAAAACTCAGTCATACTGCTTGTTGAAACATTGCTCAATATTAAATTTTTCTCATCAGTTAAAGCTTTTCAGGCGACTTTACTTTTGTTCCGCTTATGAAGTTATTAATTTCCATATTCGTTTTAAAATTATAATTTAAATTGTCCTTTGCCTCTTTTATGGGCTGCAAGTCATCTTTAGTAGTGCACGATGTGGTTATTCGTTCTAAAATCATTTTTTATTTCTTTTATTCCGAAGAGGATTCTTTCCGTCATTGTTTTGATCGCCTATTTTTTACAAGCACTACGTGAACGACTATGTCTTTTTATCACAAACAGAGGAACGTTTCATTGTCCCTATCCACTGCATTTTAATCATCAAACATGAAAATGTATATATATATATTTATCATTTTAACAGAACATAAGAATGACAGATTCCAAATTCAAATGTAATATATTTTTTTCATTGCAACACTTCATAGCCGCACTAAGTATATCTACATATAACATATAAAGGTAGGCATATCTAGCATGTATTATACAGTATATATATAATTTATACCCGGATATATTATAGGTACATCTTGAGTATCCGTAGTATAGTAATCGTCTGGCGCCTACATTTCATGAAACGGTACAGTAGTCTTACACTGAAGTGTTTATATTTAGTTCGTTATATATATTGATACCGTGTGTTTCTTCCTTTACAATTATTAAAAAATAAATCAGAAATACTAAAAAATTATTGTTAATTAACGTTGATGGAAATAAAACACACAAAAGTAGCAAATTTTATTACATTCTCTTACAATATATATCATGTAGAACTATACAGGTTGTTCACATTTTGTTAACAATATCAGTTAGGGAAAAATATTTAGGAGAGTTGACCTTGTGACTAATATTATAAACTATTCCTAACTATTTTCTACATCTTTCCTCTTTTATTCATATTTCAAGTAACAACTAAATATATAAATTGATTCCTATTAAATTTTATTGTTATTATAATGTTATTCCTTTGAAATGACACCATATTTCGGAAAGAAACCATTTGCTCTACCACTTAAACTAATTTTGAATAAAATTAATTGAATCGCGAATTCTGTCAAATGTAGCAAGTGTTATTCAAATAATTTATTTACCACTTTATTTTAATGTGTATGCATATAACGCTAATAATTAAGGATATTGTACCCACGCAGGAGACTGATATAATATTGTTTTATCACATATTTTAATTATTATAAATATTCAATGGGGGTTTTAGGAGTAACGGCTCAGATATTTGGTTATATATAACACAGAACTGTAGAGGTATGTACTTCTATAGCGCTGTATTTTGTCATGGCTTTGAAATATAGTACTTCTAAAATCTCATTACGGTTAGCTTTCAACTAGGAGTGCGACATCAGTCTCTTCTTAGTTTATTTGAAATGTTCTTCCCCTATCTTCCATTCAGTCGTTTTATATATTAGGTTGGAATACTGGGTATAAGTTATTTTTGCACGTGGATGTCGTAAAATATCTACGAACAATCAACAAAAAATCAAAAAAAAAAATTAAAAATATATCGAACTTACTTCTCGTCTAGTGATTTCTTCTATAGATATCATAAATATAAATATTATTGCTTTATGCAAATACTTTTATTTTTCAAAGACTCTCACCTTTATTTTATAATGTTTCATTGTAAAAATTGCGTTTCCCGCTAATGGCGGATCTAAAATAATATGTTACAGTAAGTTTTTTTTTATCTCATTACCGGCCATAGCTTAGTCTATTCATCCTTGTAGTAAAAGATTTTATATGTATAAACATATGTTTATATTTAATAACAAAGAACTAGTTTAAATTTGATTTGATTAAAATTGTATTTTTAGTATATTAACTATACATTGTAGCACTTTACTGTACATAATAACTCGAAAATAAAAGATCATTATCTTATAGCAAATTGACAATTTTAATATTTTATTATATAAGCTGAAGCATAGTGTTTAGGTAAACGACATAACAACGTTATTAAGTTTGGAGTCACAATAAACACTTAAAGTTATTCCATTCGAAAGTTCATTTTCAATTTCAATAACATTAACTTGAGTACAGTCAGATTAGACAACATCTGTTTTAATTTTGCTTTTAATTTTATTGTTTTATCATTTTTGTTTAAATTTATTTTGAAATTCAAAGGAACAGGCTAGGAAAGGTCAATGGCTACAGGGTTTCAAATGTCCAAAGATCTCCGGCGCCGCAGCCGGTTCATCTTCATCCAGCGTGACATCGAAACAATAGCGACCACTATCGCATTGTTTGTAGTTTAGTTTAGTCCTTATGGCATCGACTTAAAACAAAACATTTGATACGTTGTACGAATTATGTCGTAAAAAGCGCCTTATATTCAGGATATCTATGTAAATGTCATTTGAGGAGTAAGAAAGGGGAGTACAGACAAAGTCGCTATCAACAGCTTATCTGTTTAAATAATATCAAATCAGACCTATATCTATAAAATTTATAATAATAAAAATTGTTATTATTACAATAATGGTTCTGTACTTCCCAAATCCATTATCAAGATTGTTAAATAAAACAGCCATTTTCTATTTTATTTAAACATTCTTAATTCTACGTACACTACACATATAAATAACAATAAAATAACACATTTCTTTATATAAATGATATTAAATTATATGCGGTTACTAAACAGCAACAACACATTCACCCAGCAACAGAACACTGTTGCCGAGTGAATGTGGTGTTTCAATCTTTAAAGATGAAGAAAGTACAGGACATAAAAACCTATACATTAAACACAAGATATATAACGTACGTACGTAAGGCATAATAAGTATAGCCAAGAATTGTCCCATTCATTGAAGTCTTACATTTATCTTTAAAATGAAATGACAATATAACGGGCACAGAAAAGATGGTTACAGATCTTCAAAAAATAATCAATTTGAACCTCTCAATCAATTACTTCATGAACACATAGACAACGATGCATTAAATGTATAGTTTTCCGGGGAAATCTATTCAAAGAAAAAGGGTTTTATGACGGCCAAAATCCAAGACCAATAAATAAATAAAAAAACTACAAAAAGTATATTATTAAAGATTACGCAAGAACATCAGATAAACGTACTTTGTATAATACAAAACAAGCGATGATTGAAGTAATACCCTACAAAATATTTTTTATAAATAAATAATATATAGAAAGACAAACAAATTAAATTAAATAAATACAAGCAATAATATATGTATAATACATATAAGAAAACCATTACAGCATAAACAAAATGTATTTAGCAATGATCAAGAAAAAGCTCTAATTTTTCCGCTATACGAGTAATAACCATAAAAACAATACAAACAATAGGAGTGAAATCACATTATTACAAAACAAAAAAACATATTTAATAGACATTGGGAAACCTAATAGCAATAATATAAGATAACAAAATTTATAAAAATATAAAAGTACATCCCACTCACTATCGAGATACAACAAATTATACTTCGATCTAAAGACATCATTATAAATCACTTCATATATAATTTTAAAAAAAAGTATACACAAAAACATCCCATAAAAAAAAATAAGTCAACATAGAAACTTGTTCGACAGTCAACTACATAAAATTCTTCATCAATACACAATTAACCGACTCACATGGCGTAGGCCGTGGTCAGTTTTAACTATTAGCATTGTGCTCAGACTTTAATAGGGTTAACCTATAATAATAATCATAAATATAAGAGACGTGAGTTGTCACGTATGCATCGTATTCCAAAGAGGTTTGTTGCAATCAGTCCGAGTTTCCATATTATTTCCAAGATAAAACTCTTTTCTCTTTCCTTCTATCTTTAAGTTTATTATTTCTTTCTCTGCCATCCATTTGAGGAGGAAAAAAATCTCTTGTCCAAAAATCCCCAATCCTATTCGTGCTGATTGTTCCGTGGCTGAGAAAGAATCTCATTTGGTAGGAGTCCCAATAGCGGGCTACTAAGAATTCTAAAGATCCTCACAATTGCTGTGTCGGTGGACTACCTTATACTCGCTACTTCTGGAAACAAAACGAGAAGATTAAGAAAAACAAATATTCCTACCCAAAATTCTGTTGAAAGTGTTACTAACAATTCGCCTTCTAGCCAGCCAGTTTTAAGTGATTGGAGATGCATGCGGCTCTTGACCAATAATATATGACTCGGAGTGAAGAAATGAAAGATAATATGGCAGCTGGAGTTCATTTAAGCAGATCTAGATCCAAATAATAATAACATGATACAATTGCATAATGCCCAGATCGAGCGAGTTTATTTGCTGTAATTTCAAAAACTCTAGTTTCCACATATCAATCGCTGTGTACATCATACCAATACACATCAAAACCTACCTAAGGCAAAAGGCAAACTTGGTGTACAGGTGACATGAACAGGTTGAGATGGTATCGAGTAGCGGCTCTAACGAAGAAAAACAATAGCACTTTTGCATAGGGTGAGAAACATTTCTACACAATTCAAAACTCATTATAGTTTTACATTATTTGAAGATTTAGAAAACCATTTCTTCAAATATCTAAACAGAATTTATCTATTTTATCAAGTGGTGTTCCTTTCATTCTTTTTCAAATAGCATAGTACAATGACTTGAGGGTTTGGAGAAAAATTATGTGAATATAATATATTTTTATATGATAGGCATTAGATAGACATTGATAGAGGGAAATCGATATTGAGAGAGAAGACTTCCAATCAGCGTTGCAAACCGATGCACCCACTGACAAAACTGTTTGTGATAATAGAAATAGTTCATTTTATCTTTTTAAGTTAATTCACTAATAAAGAAAACAAACGATTTTTAATTATTAATTAGATTTTCAACGTATTATAGAAATGTCATTTTTCATTGAGGGTTTGGAGAAAAATTATGTGAATATAATATATTTTTATATGATAGGCATTAGATAGACATTGATAGAGGGAAATCGATATTGAGAGAGAAGACTTCCAATCAGCGTTGCAAACCGATGCACCCACTGACAAAACTGTTTGTGATAATAGAAATAGTTCATTTTATCTTTTTAAGTTAATTCACTAATAAAGAAAACAAACGATTTTTAATTATTAATTAGATTTTCAACGTATTATAGAAATGTCATTTTTCATTAACTATACCTGTCAGCGATCATCTTGACATTTTATATTTTAGAAAATGGTTGGTCGAAATTGTATCAACTTTTTGCATATTGAATGACTAATATGAAGGACGATTTAGATTATTTAACCCCTTATTAATGTAAACTGTTTATTAATATATGTTATATATTAAAAACATGAGTGACGGTAGTGATTCCGAGGAGTTTTTCGACGCTGAAGAGTTCACGCCCGTCAAGGGTTCCAAGTAAGTCGAATACAATTCTTCAAATACAATATTTTGATCGAACTATTAATATGTAGTACGAATTTTCCATTTTTTAGTAAGTAAGGAAACACTCGATATACGTTATATGTCTTTAGACAATGTAGGAGCTCGAAAAACTAGTTGAACTCGACAAAAGTAACAAAACAGATGTTTTACTACTTTTGTTCGTCCTTGATATCGGCAGGTGATTATTTACTAAATAGTGTTACAGTTCGACATGACTAGTGCTTAAAACTTGAGTATCTTAAGTATTTTTAAGAGCAACAGCGGTTTAGATGTTTTGTTTTGGTGTCAAAATATTTTTAAATGTCAAAATCAAATGATCTGTTTTTTTAATTAAGACATTAAGTTAATATAATGGTGGTTCATATTCTAAAGAAAACTTTTATATATGAAAACTTAAGATACTATAATTAAGAATGCAGTTTAGGAATTGAAAGTTCTGCAGTTCTATAGATAGTACTGCTATTCTATAGATATATACCCCAGTGATATTATTCATTTATTCCATTTTTTATATTTTTTTTCACAGAAGATCTTCGATATGTAAGAACATAAATGTGACAGAAAATGGCAATGGAGATATTAAGAAAAATAAATCTGAAGAACCACAACAAGTGCTTGCTACAAGCACCCCAGTTGAAACTATTACTCAAGATGATAGGAATATGGTAAAAAATGTATGTATTTTGTATTTTATACCTAAATAATCTGGGAAACCACCATAAAATTCTGAAGATCCACATCTGATGAAAATCCAGGTGAAACCAGAAAGAACTGGCAACTCTAGATTAAGTAAAACATAAGCTAACACTTGATAGTTAATAGTAATAATCTAATTGCGATGATTAAGTTGTTAATATAAGCAGTGTTTATAATATATACATACTTTTATAAAACAATATATATATATTTGTTTATGTCTAGATAATGTAATATTAACAAATTGACAAAATTTTAAAAGGTACTTCAAGAACGACTTCGTTTTCAAGAGTTACGGAGATGTATGCAGAATGAGGAGGAAGATGAACCTGAGGCTGGAGCACAGTTAGCAGCACCTATGGAACATCCTTTCAAGTACGTAGTTACAAACTAGGAAAATTATCAACAAAGATTGCATAGTGGCTTCACTGAAATAGCTGTGTAGTGCTATGAATATAATTATGTTAAAGTAATAACATATAAATTATTATCCAATTATTCAATAGACTTTTATATTAACTAGTCACACAAAATAAATACACAGACCAATATATACTATTGTCATATATGCATTATATAAAAATATTCAAACGCTTCCTTAATAAGCAGGAAATATTAGTGAAAGACTTTATTTTTGATGACATTTGATATTCTCGTAACACCTTTCTTATATTAAATGCACTAAAACAAATTTTTGAAATAATAAACATGATTGTGTGAAAGGATTCAAATTTAAATTAAAACAAAGTTGTGTCTCATACTAACCTTAACAAAACGTATTTAGAACAAAGGTTATTGCCGTATCTTCAGGACAAGAGAAAACATCTTGATATTTGATACATTTCAAGTCACAGAGTGCCTATACTAAAATTAATAATAATATAGTAATAAACTAAATTAGAAATTGAGTAGGACCTAATAAGCTTCCTTGTAGCATGCTTTAATATAAAGGGAAGCACTTTAGTATTGTAGTTATCGATTCTATCTGTCAGATATTTGTTAGATAGTTCTTAAATATTTAAATAGAGTTCTGATCCCTTGAAATACATATTTTAAAATTTGAGTAAGAGGGTGGTGACGGAAATGGTATCAAATGCTGTCAAAAAGATGTCAAATATAATATATAACTAAATGTTTTGATTTATATCCGGCACATTTTACGTCAAATTTAAAGCAACGTAATCAGTTTATCTGTCTTAATAATAACAAAATTGTTGTGATATTAAATTATACTATCTTTAGTTAATAAAACCTTTGAGTATCTTAGATATGGCACTCAGAACTGTTATCAGTCGGTAAAAATTTAGCACATTTCCGTGTATACTTCACAATAGATACGCAGTGCGAAGTTAAATGTTACAAAAATTTGTTTCAATGTAATTTTTTTTTCTTCTACACACATACATATAATAATTGGATAACTAGTTTTATGACATTTTCTATGAATTCCTTTTTAGCTTATCTTACATTACTTCCACGGAATTTTACTTCCAGTTATTTTTCTTTCTATTGTACTATTATAGTCAAATAAAAATCCTACCAAATTATAACTGCTAGAAATGGGGCATGTCAAAACAAAACTTAGGATGATAGAAAAAAAAATATTAATGTCATACACAATCATGCATAGTGCATACAAACACAGAGACACCTATAATTCTTGTAAATATGAATTATAAGCTAAGATATATAATTTTTTAATAAGTAACTATAAAAAACTTTTTTGTATAGTTGATTCATCCCTGAATGGGAATGGAACTGTTCCTCCTTGATACAGAGTTTCTAATAATTTAGCTGAATTTCTGTACCATTATTTATTTACTTATTTCACCCTCCTGTTTGGAATTAGTTTGTACCAGCCTTTAAAACTATTAGATTTCATTTCAATTCTTAGTAAATTGGTTCAATTGTTAAATAAAGACTTATTTTATTTATTTAAACAGTTCTGATCTCATCTGATTATGAAAATCTACCAAAATTTAAGTATTCGACTGATTTTTGTTAATAAAACCTAAATAACTTAGTTGTCATCAAAGTTTTTTAATTGTCATTTTTAATTCTTTTTAAATTATTTTTTTTAATACTAAATATCTTTTCTAATTACGTAATAAATTTTTATAAGATCAAAGCATTATAGCCAATATTTTAATAAACGAGTATGCATAATATATTATATTTTTTCTCCTCTTTTGTTTTATAGGATAATATCACACGACACTATGAGTCTTCAAAGTATGACGTCACTTGGCAGGATTGGGAGAATTCTTAGTGGTGCTGCTGAATCACATCGTGAGTAAAATATATTAAATTTATAATATAGAAAATGTTTGAATATATAATAGTATCGAACCCATGTCTGTAATTTTTTTTTTTTGGAAAAGTCATGGGTTATATGTATAAATGATAAATAGATACGATTCCCTAACTATTTAGTATTTAAAAATATTAATTATTTTCGAAATTGGACATTTTATTATTAGACTTAAGTCTATCCCCTATTCGAATGATAATTTTGTATCTGTTCTATTTTTTACTAATAACTTAAAAAGTCCGAAGACCTTATCCAAAACTGGCTTCCTTAAATAAGTGTAAAATCAAACGAAATAATACATAACTCTTTTATGATAGAATAACTATAGCTTAGTTAGTTAGATTACTAATACAAATTTGATATATTTCATATAAAGTATATTATTTGCGGAAATAATGTATTATAAAAATATTCTTTTTGCTTTTCCAGCAAACATCCGTGAATCAGCGATGGCTGCATCCGCGCCTCGAGGATCCTTACTTATTACTGAGGACCCCATCTTGATTGATAGAACTCAAAATGGTACGTATTCTAATGTTAAATTTTTTTAAGATATCGAATGACAATATTGTGCGTTTTAATAGTGCATGAATCTTTTATTTTGACCCAATCTCGCTGTGCCAAATGAGCTAACATAAATCTAGATTTTATGAATTTCGAGTTATATGTATAATATATTCTCGGTGCCCAAATATATACGGACATTGTAAACATTAGAAGGCAAGGGAGGGGCTCTCACAAGTAAAACTTCTCTCTTCAGTGGAGCCGGATGTGATCGCCAGCACCAAAGCTAACAGCTTGAAGGTGTCCCGCGCGGGGACCGTCGTCAGCGTCAGCGCGCCGCGCGCCGGGCCCGTCGCCCCGCCCAGGAGGAGAAAACGCAGTGAGTGACTCTCTCTCTCTCTCTTCCCTAAACGTACGTAGGCAAGATGCGTGTGGTTTGGTCGAGCACGGCGCCGTCTTCAAGGTGGAAGAAACGTAGTAAGTGACGACCTTAACTTGGATATTGCTCTCTCTTTCTCTTATTTGTAAATAGTGCAGGAGTGACCCCACGCAGGGTCCGTTCTGATTGTGGAGGTGAACACTCAGTAACATCCTTATTATCCTTGATCTCTCTGTATATATATATATATATAATACAGACGCATTCGGAGCACTGGTAAGTAAAGCCCCTCCCCTCCCTTAGTGAGGCTCGTAGTTTTTTTGAATTAAATGGAACAGATAACCATCGCGCTATGTATTTTCTCTATTTATACTAAACAAATAGAGAGTTGGCAGCCATAGGCCAAAAAAAATAAGTGTATTTTAATTTTCGCAAAAGTTTTTTATATTATTTTAGTTTTTTATGCAACGAAATAAGATTTTACCATTTTCTTCTTACTTAACATCAACTCATATACCGACAGACAAGCTGCACGGGTCACAGTCTCTCTCCACGACAGATGGCGATAACCTCAGCGTGTGCACGACTGATACTGATGAGATCAGATACGTCAGGAGACCGGAGAAACCACAGTTGAATACTTTGATCGTTGAGGTGTGTATATATATTTTTTGTATAGTCAGTGAAGCATAATTTTAGTACATAAATTATTTGAATAACAATATTTGTTGTTGCCTCTCGTCGTTAAAATGTAAAGTTGTTCAAATATAAATGAATAGGAGCGCGAACCAGACTTCAATTTTGACTCGCTGCGCTCGCGAAATCTCGGTATGTGTTAGCATAACATAATGAGCGAAGCGAGATGCAAAGAGCTTCGAAGTTGCATTTACAAAATGTCGACGCACTCTGTCCTCAATTAATTTTCAAGAGGAGACGACACATTATTACTTTTTTTTTTAAACCACTTCCTGGCTGATGTCTATCTTAACAACTTTTCTCAAACTAATTCACGGAAATTAAAACTTAATAGTAGTAAAATATAAATCATTGAAGAACAATATTTTATCAAAGTATTCATTTGTTTTTTTGTGAAATGCATAATGAACTCTCTGACGGTTGCGAGTGACCCGTTACCGTCTACCGTCACCTGGGCAAGACAGTCGGTGATCCCGGCTAATAATATGTACCCCCTCTTCCTTTTCTCCTAATCAGCCCGTGCTGTGTGCATCGTTGCCGAGCCCCGCCAGCACCATCGAATCACTCACGAGGGAGTTTCGCGACGAGCTGGAACTTTCCAGCGCTAAGTATGGTGAGTGTCGTGGAAAAAAAAAGAAGTAGAAGAGTATTAACAGCTGTATACGAATGTCGTTCTAGATATTAAAAAAAACCGTTAAAAAAAAGAAAAATTTTACTGAATATTGATACCCTTTACTTGTGATTATGAACAGTTAACGGTCACTTGTCCTAATATTTTTCAGCAGCGGACTCGTCTATGAGTCGTGAATCTCGCGAAGCATCGCTGAGGCCTCACTCTACGCTGGATATTCGGGAGGCCGTCAAAGGTATGTTATTAATTAAAGTACACTTTTCAGTCAGTTGTTTTTAAATGAATTAAGCGATGACGTCCAGCAGGAGAGTACGTGGTCCGACCTCAAGATGAGGAAAAGGCGCGCGGCAGCACCGGTGCGGGCGGGGGAGGGGGAGGGGGAGGCGGCGGCAGCGGGCGGACACATAGCGAGGGGCGCCCCCCCACCGGCACCTCCAGCCTCGGATCTGTCTCCAGGTAATTAAGGTGTACTTAACGTCGTTTACGACGAAAAGTAATGTTATAAAACCTCAAGTATAGCACTCTTAAAAAATCTTACAATCATAAGAATAAGTAAATGTAAGTATTTTAAGAGATATGGTGGCTTCGCTTTCGATCGATTCCTGTGGTGTCTGACGTCATCCCCCTCCCCCAGACGCGGCGGCTCGTGCCTGTCCCGTCGTCGCTCGGCCGGGGACTCCCCGCAGGGCGCCCCGCGGCCGCTGTCCGACATGGAGATACTGGAGCAGGTCACGGTGCTCAACCTGGACACGGGTACGAGCCCAGCGCGCTCCCGCTCTCGCCCGCGCCCCGCGCTATATCTGTCCTCCTCGCTCGTTGCAGGCGAGCGCATGCCGCTGAGCGTGGCGGAGCACAAGCTGCCGCAGTGCATCAACCCGCTCAGTCTGCACATCATGAGACTCACCTCCGAGTACGCGGCACACGACGACGCCCACAGGTCACACTCTCCCACATACGATTTGCTGATATTTACCTGTAACCTTAACTTTCTGGGGCCGGAGTAACATATGTCTTGGCACTGCACTGCATGCTATGTTATATGATTGCTACTTATTCAAATTGTTATGTGAGGTGCACTCCGAGCGCGCTGGCACGGTTCTAATATGCATGTTTTGTAATTTCTATGATTCTAAAACTAGGCTACGAACTTTTTACATAGTATTTTACTACATTAACCCTTTTAGTGCATTATTTATTTTACCAATATATGCTAAAAATGCTACATTTTTATAGATAATTTATATAAACAAGACATATATTCAACATTTCCGTTACAATATATTCCGTTACAATTCATACTTTTTTCAAAAGTCTCTTCAGAAGATTTTTTAATATTGTAATAAAAACTAAGAAATTGAATACTGCATATTTTTATGACACGGAAATTACTGAAATAGCGCTATCGTGACGCTGGCATTTTTCACAACTAGCGAGAGCAGCGCGACGGTGCTCCTTGGCACTAAAAGGGTTAAGCGGACAAATGAAAACCCAATAATAAAAACAAATTATCAAAATATAATTTTCCAGTCCGAAGACCGAGTCAAAGAGTATTTGGCGGAAAAGAGCGTCAATAAGTTCGTACAGCACTTCTTTCAGCCTGAAGCGCTCCCCGTCCACGCCCATCCCCGCCCTCTCCACCCTCAGTGTTGACACTAGGTTGATTATTGCACTCTCTCCCCTCGAAGGAGATTATCGTTAACGCCATTTTGTAATGTGCTTTATAAGTATTGTCTATCTGCTTTGCATATAAATAAAAATACTATGTTTAAGGCACCATTTTTATTTATTATAAAGTAAAAATGAATTTTTGAGCCAAAATGTGATGTAATTTTTAAGCTTTTTTTTATTAGTATATTGGATTTTAATGAGGTTTCTTTAATTCCTTAGTGTTGTCAGCTGATGTTGCTATTCCGAATATGTATTTTGTCATTGTTTGTTTCATTTGTGCTTTTTTAGATTTGTATTTTGCCATTAGTTACACTTTTTTAAATATAACTAGAGCTCACTAATAAGCTGTACTAACAAGATTTTCATTTTGCTGTAGTTACCATTTAGAAATACTTCTACAAACTAATCATTACCTAAAGTATGAGAGGAAAATATAATGATTAAATGATTACAGAGAAACCGACGAAGAGAGCGAGAGCGTGTGCGTCGGAGCCGACGACGACGTCAAGGACGCCAAGAAGGAGGGAGAGAGACGAGCCGCGCTCAGGAGGAGAACTGACAAGTAAGTACAGGACGAGAGGAGTAAGAGTTACGGGAATAGGAGGAGGACCCTGGCCTCACTTCCTACTGAGGAATCTGCAGCGGGAAACAAACCAGTGAGGGACGATTTATTTATTTCTTTATGCACAAAGTACAATGGCGGACTTAATGCCATAGGCATTCCGTTCCAATCCACCAAGGGAGATGCAGATACAAAGTAGGTGACTAAGAAAACAAGAGAAAAGAGATAAAATAACAAACTTATATAATAAAGCTTTAATAATAAACAAAATGAAGTAATTATATATAGACAATATAAATATATATACATAAATATGTATTATATATCAGTTGCTGTTAAGACGAATCCACTATCTCTTTAACCGTTTTAGTGCCATACATATTTTACCAATATATGATATAAATAGCAGTAAAAAGTGCATTTTTATAGATAGTTTATATGAACAAGACATATATTCACCATTACCGTTACAATATACTAATTCATAAATATATTCATAATTTTTTCAACATTCTCTTCAGAAGATTTTATAATATGATAATAAAAACAAAGAAATTGTATATTACATATTTATTGACAAGAAAATTAGAGAAACAGAGTGAACTGTAAAAAAGAGCGCTATCGCGACGCTGGCATTTTTCACAATTAGCGAGAGCAGCGCGACGGCGCTCCTTATCACTAAAAGGATTATACAAAAGTTCCCAAAAGAAACTATCTCGTTGTTATTGGTGATGTGTTGTGGATGCTTTGTCTTAGCGAAGTAAGATTGGAAAGAAAAGAAAAAAGATGTATCACAAATATGTTTCTTATGTTAGACTCATACTTCGGCTCGTAGTACCTTTTTTTATTATTAATTTAAATAATTATATTTGTGCGAAAATTATTATTTTAAGATAATAATTAATTATTTAGACTGATGCACGCTGATCTAGTGAAGTCGCACTCGCAAGGCAACATCAACATGAGGTGATCTCGGACTTACGCTTGACCTGTTCCCTATATTTTGTGCATTACACATACACACATACAAGTTATACTATACCACTAACAATATTCTAAACTGAACATTCCATTTGTTTTTTTTTTTTGCGTTTTATAGCTTCTATTTTAACTGGAAGTCTAACCTACATTATAATGCAGTTGTTTTAAATTTGTTTGTGTATCGTATTTTATTCAGCTTAAAATACACATTGGTTCTCAGTTAATTGGAGTGTAGACAAATCAGTGTTTTGGGCGACAGAAATTTGGACACCATGTCTCACAAAATGTTTGCTTTTTTATACTGGCGACAAGCTTATAAATTATTTAGTCCTTTCTCGTTTGGGCCAACATGTATTTCCGGCTTTATAAAAATTAAGTGTGTTTTTTTTTTCGATTGATATAACCATTTCCAAGGCCGGAAACACTTGCGAGTCTTCAGATGTTGCAAGAGTTCGTGGGCGGCGATGATCACGTTTTTCCAGTGACCCGCACGCTCGTTTGCGCTCCTATCATAAAAAACACATGTATATAAAATTTTACAAGAAACACTAACAAAACAGCATTGATAGAAAACTTTCAAATAGATAATATTTAAAGAAAATGCTTAGATTAAAGCGATTCTTCGGGTCGACGGTGAAGAAGACGGTGGACGCTGCGAAGTCCCTCGCGCAGGAGGTGTCTCACGCGAGGCACAAGGAGGACGTGGCTGATATAGTGGACGACGTGCGAGGAGAACACAATATCAAACTGAAGGCCTCCAACTCACACAAGGGACCCTATGACTTCGACGGATGCGTACGATACGTGCAGGTAAATAATCTCATACAATGAATGCAAGTTCAACGTGTGTATTTATTTTTATTATTTATTGCACATTTAATAAAAATATTTAAAAAATAAAATAAAAACAAGTCAAAATTTATAACAAAAAAGAAAATAACAATAAACAGAAAATAATGTAGATAAACAAGACGGTCTTATCACCTAACGGCGATTTCATCCAGCCAACCAATGTTATGGTTGATATACATTTAAAATTTTAGAACTCAAATATTGAATGAAATATTTTTGGTTACTTCATTTTATAAAATCCACTTTATTATAAAAATAACGTATTTTTAAAGTGGCAATGTTAGTAATACCTTTCTACATATTTTCACTTAGAACAAGAAAAAATCACATAATCAATCACATAATACGTTAAGTTAAATATAATCTGTTAGGAACACAACATGTGCTTGATGAATTTGACAACTTGATATTTAAGTAATTTGAAATCTAATGATGTTCATTCAATATAGGCGTTTGTCATGTTTAGCGATTGCTTGATTTTTAAAAATATTATTAGATATTTTGATTGCGTATGTGTGCAGCGAGTTCAATGAGTGTGTGTGTGCAGGAGATGGGCAGTGCTCACGCGGGCGCAGTCTGGTGCTGCAAATTCAGTGTGTGCGGACGTTTGCTGGCCACGGCGGGTCAGGACCGTCTGCTGCGGGTGTGGGTCACCAGGGATGCCTACCATCTGTTCCAGGTAAACCACATGAACCGAGTTGTCACATTTGTATTTGATCAAATGGGTTTCCCTCTAACCCTGAGATTCTATATATAGATACCAGTGATCACTTGGTTTTGTCAAATGGAAATATCAGCAGGAATAATTGTTTAGAGTTTTTTTTTTGTACAAAAATATTAGTAAAAGAGTTCACGAAATTATGAATATAAAATATTTTATTAGCTTGAAAGTCTTACATTCCAAAGATTTTAAATGACTAGAAATATAGAACTTTATAAAAGTAGACATTTGTCACGATTTATTATTATAATAGAATATCAACGATTGTTTGTACATGGTCATGGGGTCTTTTGAATAAAAATTAAATATTTTTAAATACTCTATTGAAAGTTAATTATTTTATCAAATAGGACATGCGCACAAAATACAACGCTGAAAAGAAATCTTCCCCCACTCCATCCCAAGAGTCTCTTCCGTCCTTGGCACCTCCCCCTCCCTCTCCCGAAGAACTCCCCCCCCTGGGCCCCTCTGCGCCCTTTTGCCCCAAGCCCTTCTGCACGTACTCGGGACACACGTCGGACCTTCTGGACGTTTCGTGGTCCAAGAACTACTTTGTGCTGTCCAGCTCCATGGACAAGACGGTCAGACTGTGGCACATCTCGCGTGGAGAATGCCTGTGTTGCTTCCAACACATAGACTTTGTGACCGCGATCGTATTCCACCCGAGGGACGATAGGTACTTCCTTTCCGGTAGCCTCGATGGGAAGCTCCGGCTGTGGGATATACCGGATAAAAAGGTATTCAACTTTTGTTAATGGATTTAGTATTTTGATTTCTTGTGAATAAGGCATAATTTTGTATTTAAATTTTCAGGTAGCGGTGTGGAACGAAGTAGACGGTAAGACGAAACTAATAACCGCAGCGAATTTCTGTCAGAATGGCAAGTTCGCTGTCGTTGGCACATATGATGGCCGATGCATTTTCTATACCACTGATCAACTAAAATACCATACGCAGATCGATGTGCGATCTACTCGCGGAAAAAACTCCACAGGACAGAAGATAAGCGGTATCGAACCTATGCCTAACGATGATAAAATCTTAGTCACATCCAACGACAGCCGCATCCGACTCTATGATCTGCGAGACCTCAATCTCTCCTGCAAGTACAAGGGTTACGTGAACGTCTCTAGTCAAATAAAAGCCTCCTTCTCCCACGACGGCAAATATATAGTGAGCGGCTCAGAAAATCAATGCATCTACATCTGGAAGACCTGTCACGACTATTCGAAGTTCACGTCGGTGAGGCGCGACAGGAACGATTTCTGGGAAGGAATCAAGGCGCATAACGCTGTGGTGACGTGCGCCGTGTTCGCGCCAAACCCCGAACACGTCATACGAACCATCAGCGAACGAGAGGAGCGACTACGAGCCGAAAATAACAGCCCCGAGGAAAAGGAGGAAGCGGTGAGTAACTGACTTTTATATTTGTTATGTATAAAAAAATATTTTTTTTCTTTTGTTAATAAAAAAAACTGGAGTTTTGAAGGATTTCTCATTATTAAAACAACTTTCATTGGGACAGATACCGTTTATCGTATATCAATCGGTCCCCGTGTGTTCTCAGAAGGGCGAGGGCCTGGTATCTTCGTCTCAGGCGGGCCACGTGCTGGTGAGCGCGGACTTCAGTGGCGCCATCAAGGTGTTCGTCCAGCGCGCGCGCCCCAAACACAGCTCACTGCCGGCCTCCGCGCTGCAGTAGGCAACACTGCGGTACTTGACAGGCTCGCTAAAATATCTTCAATCAATATAACAACATACTTTGCAATCTGAATATTCTGTGCAAATTTCTCTATATACTATTAATATCCATAATGACAACTTTGTTAATTTTTACCGTTAAAAAGATATTCAAAACATGCGTTGTGCCCGAATGTACTAAATCTATTTAAACAAGAGAAATTATTTGTTCGTTCTTCTGCATGTACGATTGATAATAATATCGATTGCTCTATATATTCATTGCTATCTATACTCTCTTGTATATGTAATATAAGAAATCTGAATCGTATTATTTTTAGATATTTACAGTTATCTTAACTTTTTACTTCTTTGTATAAGAAATCTTAAATTTTATAATCAGTTTTGAGTACCCGAAACCAAGCGATTTGTCGTTATTAAGTATTTATTTATTTACCGTTTGTGAGCAAAACATAAAAATAATTGGCACTTTACAACGTTATACTAAAAATATTCACTGATTTGTTTCATGTTGTTCTAGTGACAGCTGCGCGCAAATAATTTTACATCAACATTTTGCAAATTCAAAAATATATGTTTAAATATACCAGAATTTATTATTGAATAGAAAATTATATTTAAATTTATATTTTATATTCTTATATATTCGAATATTAAACAATTAGGACTTATTTATAATTTGTGATTTGTACATTTTAATCTATTATTAATGAACTAACTTATTGTTTTTGCACATCATTAATTTATTCACAAATATTGCTTAAGCTTTATATTATTTTATTATTTGTCTAAACGTATTCCAAGTTTTAATATTTATAAATCTTGCCCTTAATATGAACCATGTGATTATAAGATAATATATTGTTAAGTGTATTGTATACATGTTGATGCCATTTATGATTGTATAATTGTATAAAGAAATGTATAATGTATATTTTAAGTTGCATTTACCGTTTAATAAATCGTTATATTACCAATTTTATTTTACTTTAAACATTAATTTATAAAACAATGTCTATAGTAAGCAAATAGTGACCCTGGGTTTGATACCCAGATGAGATAGTTATAGTTATTTGTATGCTCCATAAATTGCAGTTTCGAGTATGGGTGTTACTTATGTTCGTGATTCTTTTGTGCAGTTACTTTTTGTAAAAAAACTTTGCTATTTTGTAAAAAAAAGCCGATTTTTTTTGTACTATTCGCAAAACTATTTTAACTCTAATAAAAAACCCTTCTGGATGTACAAGAGTCCGATAGAGAAGTCTGCATGATTTAATTAATCGGTGAGTAAAGGGAAAGAACATACAATAATATTTAGGTATAAAAAGGAGTCTAACCATATATTTTCAATAACTTAATTATTAATAAACAACTGCAAAGTTTATAAAAACACTTCTGTGAGCCCTAAATGTGTTTCTAACACATTTTATATTGTGTATCTTTTGTTTTTATAAAATTAAATCTCTTTTACAATAGACATCTATATTAAATATTTTTAAAAATTTAATGCTAGGACTTCCACGGAGGCTTTTGAACCATCCGTCCTCGCTCTCGTCGTTCTCTCGTGGGCTCCTCCTCTGGCGGGTGGGGCTCCAGGTCACTCGGGGGCTTCGTTAGGAGCTTAAAGATTTATTTAAATTAGTTTCTCGAACTTTTTAATAAAGTTTTTATTTATCTACTAGCTGAGTGGACAAACTTTGTACTGCTTTAGATTTGTTGTTTAATAAATTTATTTATTTATTAAAATAAGTTGAATATTGATAGTAAGTTAACGTCCAAAATATAAAAATAATAATAATAATAATGTTGAAATGGCATTGGAACAAATGAAATCAATATATAATATATTTCAGTATTATAACATAAGTTTTATTTACCAATTTAACATATTGCTGTAGTTCCTGGTCGCTGATGTTGTCTGTGTGTGCTCGCAGCGTGTCTTGAGGCAGAGACAGCGGAGGCGGGACACAAGTGAAGTCTGGTAGGGATGGCATTGCTACTGGAATTGCATAAGGTTATACAGAAATGGACAACTTAAAAGATGAAGTTATCAATTACTGTTTTATATGTAATGTTTTTATTTGAACCCAGAGATTGTAAACCGAAGTGAAATAAAATAAAATAATCTTTAATTAAGTAGAAACGATGGCAATAAAAAGTTTAAATGTTAACAAAACTAAAAAAAAAAAAGTGGTTTTCAACAACATGGAAGACTTTAGACAAAGATCTGTTTTTCGTATATGTATTCAGTATATGTAGCTTCTTTCTGAACAAGATGCAATTTAAACCTAAAAATAACTCTTCTTCATAACTAAAGAGAGAAAGAAAGAAAAATGTAGTAGTGGTGTGTTGGTGGCTCACGTGTGTCTCCGCGGTGCTGGCTGGTCAGTATGAGGAGCGCCTGCTTCCACTGCGCCTGCATGACGCCGTGCAGCTGCGTCGCCAGCTCACCGCGACGACGACGGTAGCTGTCCAGCTTGCTCTGTACAGTATGTATTTACATCAGGAGTATCAAACGATTGGTCGGTTTTAATTGAAGTCGTTAGAAAACCAAAAAAAAGCCCTCGAGTATTTTCTACCTTTTTTTGGAAAAAGACCTCAAGTATCTTCTAATAGAATCTTAGAAAAATGTAACCTCCTATTACAGTATGTATTTACAAAATTTGTTTAAATATTGAACGAAGAAAAAAAAAAATAAAGGAATGCCACTAGAGATATATAATGAAGAAGGCACACAAAAATTGAAATCGGACTACAATACCTAATGTGTCGTACTAATATTATATAAAACACATATTTAATAAAATATCTTGATACAATAATAGATTTTTAGTTAAGGTATACAATTTTTGTTAAAAGTTTTACTTAAAAACTGACCTCCAAAAGACTAATCTTCTCGCTGGCTTGCGCCAGCTGCAGTCTGTAGAGTTTGATTTCCTCCTTTTGTTTTTCTTCCAAAACATTCACTTCCAACTTGTGCCTGCAAGAGACACATTGTAATGAACAATTAAGTGAGCAGCTGATAACACTCTCCATCTAATGGGACATGAACAAATCTTGCAAAAAAGACAATTGAAGGAATATGGGACATATACTTAGTATCTTTCATATATTTCCACAACATACAATTACTACTCTATTTTTCTACAGTCCTTACAATAATATCTGTTTTCTAAATATATTATAAGACTATTACAAATTTTGAAGAGTGAAATTTATGAAAGATTATTATTATTAGGTTCTGTTGAATGTGCTCACTCATGTTGCATTCTGTCTGCGAGGTTCTTTTCCCGCAAGCGTCCTTGTTGTTGCAGGTCCCTTTCCGCTCGCTCCAGCTGCTCCTGGAACTCCGTAAGTTTTCCAAGTACAGCGCTCTCCAGCTGTGCTTGGTAATGATTTTTTAGCTCGCTTCTTTGGGCTTCCAGCTGTCTCTTCAGAGTTTTAGTTTCGGTGTCTAGGATGTCCTGGAGAATATTTGAAAGATTTAATTTAATGTTTTAATTAAATTAATTCGGCAGTAATGTGACGGCATTTGACGTATGGATAAAGTAATAAGAAATTAATAATATATACAGACACATTTCTTAATGAGTTCGCTGACTTGCTCCTTTGTAACATCAAGCTGAGTTTCCAACATATTGCATCTTCCTCTCTCCTCGCTAACTTTGTTTTTGAGAATCTCTCTCTCTTGATCTATTAACATGTTTTCTTGTCTGATACTCTCTATTTTGCTGCACAGGTCTTCTGTTTTGCGTTTTGTCTCTTCATATTCTGTTTTTTCCTGTAATTACATTTTAATTAGTTTATTTGTAAAGGACAAATACTATGAGCTACTAAAAAGAGATATTCAGTATTATATAATATAAATATGAATGAAATAACATAAGGGCTCTTAATGTCATGATAGATACAATGGATTGGCAAGTTTTAATTTAGTACTTGGTAATCTATTATTTTATTAATTTCGTAATGTATTGGTTAAAAAAAATTGATGCCAAACGCTTACCTTATGCAATGCATCTTCTAAGTTCTTTATACAATCTGTTGCCTGCTTGTTTAATCTCATCACAGTTTCATAGTTTTGTTTCAATGAAATAAATTCATTATCTTTCAGTTTTAATGCTTCTGTATTATTTGATTGTACCTCTTCTATACGCTCTTGCAAATCTTTTTTTTCTGAAGTCAATAGTTTACACTGTTCTTGATAGTCGTGAGCTAGGTCTAATGCTTTGTAGAGTTCTGTTTCAAAATGATTCGTTTTCTGTAAATTTTATTATATTTTTTATCCTTATGAGGAAGTCATGATTAAATAAACAAGAAAATGTTTTAATAAATAATGTCCGACCGAAACACCTTTGTCAGCCAAAACAGAAGCTGAATATTACTTAAAAAATATTCAAAATATATATAGTTCAGTCAGATATCGTGTTAAATAATATAAAAATATATATATATATATTTTCCAGTAACGCTTATAAACGAAGTACGATAATACACGAACAGGCAATTTCTTTTTACCGAAACTGAAACTACGGTCAAAACAGAGGTTCGTGAAAGAAGGGGATGGATTGGGATAGGAGCGTTCGCTTTGTATCATGAGTTTGTTGTGGTTTTGCACAGACTAGGGCGCCTTTAGAACCTCGTAACCTTAACTCTTAAGTTGGAGAGTCCATGAGGGCTTATTTCGAAAAGTATGGTATCAATATGGGCCCTCCTAACTCTTCAAATTGACGTACACAAGTGATCACTGATATGGATTCAAAGTTATAAATAAATAATAAATTAATTATTATACTTTAATTTACTAGATTTTACATTATAAATAATGAAAGTCACACCTTACCTTTTGTGCCTCATCTGCAACCATTTTAAAGTTATCAACTTCCTGGACCATTTTTTCCAAAGCAGCCTTATGTCTTTCTTCAGCCCGGTCCAAACTGCCTGTAAGTCGTAACCAAGCTTCTCTGAGTTTGTTAATTGCTGCATCTTTTGCTCGGTCAACTTTAATAGCTACTGCTAGCTTCTCTTGTTGTTCTAGCAACTTTCTTTGTAACTGTTGTATCATTGCTTCACAATGCTAAAATATAAATATTTTATAATATTGAAACTTGCTTGATTGTAATTCCTTGCCATAATATTTACTTACCTCTCTCTTTAACCTTTCTTCTTCTAACTTATTGCTATAAATTTTTTCACTTTTTTCACCTCTCTCACCCCAAAGTTCACTCAGACTTAATAAGTCTGTATCTATGGAGTCCAGCTTTAAACCATCCCTATTATCTAAGGCAAAAGGTCTCATTTGCGGTAATTTAAATTCATCCTTTTTAAAAGACATATCACTGGCTCCAGTCATAACACTTTGAGAGTTACGACTATAAGTTTGAGATCTGTAATTTTCTAAGACTTTAGATGCCCTATCCAAGATTTTATTTGAAGATGGTTTAAATGAATCAGAATGGTTAGATTGAGTGTTTCTTTTTGGAGTAGATGTAGGCTGAACATCTCTATTTTCAGAAAAATTTAACTTTCTCATACTGGGAGATTTTGTATCTTGTTTTGGATTATTTGAAGTATAGTTCAGTGTATTGCATGCTGAATCTGAGGCATAATTTTGACCTGAGGCTAAGGAATTTGATTGTGATTGTTTATTTTTCACTAAGTAAATGTATTTATCAAGAACACTACTTGGCACAATTCTTCCACTGGGCAGTTGTATGTTGTCTATGCTTTTTGAATCAATTGAGCTCATTATATATTCACCAGTAGCTTGGATAACATTTTCAGTACTTAGTATACTCTCTTTAGCTTTAGACTCTGGTGTTTCATATGATTCAACCCTTGTCAGAAATTCATCTATTTCATGTAAGAGGAGTTTGTCAGTTTTTTTACTAGGTGTTGACACAATACTACTGAGATCTCCGTCCATGCTTGGTTGGTCATTTAAAGAGAGTTTAAGTTCCTTGTAGTCAATTGCAGGTTTATATACAGAGTCCTTTTCGTATGATTTTGTATCAAGACTTAATAAAGATACGTCCTTACTTCTTTCTTTTCTCGTCTTTCGTCGCCTTCTGCGAGGAAAAGTAAAGCATCTGCGATCGAGGCTGCGACTTTCAAAACTTTCTGTATCCCACACTCTGCGCGATCCTAGACTTGAAAAAGTATTGCTTGTGTCTAGTTCTAATGTTTCTAATCGAGCATCTAATGATTGTACCTGATTTACAAGTTTACCGATAACTTTGGCAGTGCACGAAACCGGTTTGTGGACTACAGTTCTAGATGATTCCAGAAACGATTCCTCAGAGCCAGAACTGTTTACAAGAAAAAAAGTTGGCGGTATCAGCAAGAGAACGTCCGTATCGTCGGTTTCACTCATCACAGTAACTCAACTTTTTAAAGTAACAAATTAAGGCCATTATATTGATGAAGTAGATTTAGATTTTTTATACCTAGAAATATAAAGTTCATTTGTTTACACGTTTAATTAATATATTTGTTTGTCTAAGTTTTACAACTACGACAAAGTTTGATTCAATCATTACTGTTTACTCGGCTAAACACAATAGAGCCGTTGCAGCATTTGTAAATTGACTTTGACATAAGTTTGACTTTTGTTATTGACAATCCAGAAGTATGGCAAATGACATAAATTTATAAAATTCTAAAATGTAAGTAGTTAGAATCACAGAGTACTGGTTAGAATAAAGTGTTTTATAGTACGCTGCAGATTTTAGTTTAATCCTATGACGCAAATTTTGCTTTTGATAAAAAGACATATAATAGTAAAATGATTAAATTAAAAGGAAATGAAGTAAATTGTTCAATTTTTTTTATTTTTTTTAAGGAAAAGGAGGGCAAACTAACATGCGGGTCACTGATGAAATGTTATCAACGCCGCCCATGAACTCTTGTAACATCCGAAGACTCAAGAACGTTGCCGGCCTAAGAGGTTCCCATTTCGTATCGATCTGGAAACACGGCTGAAGGTAGCTCATTCCACATCTTTGTGGTACGTGGAAGAAAGGTTCTTGCTAACCGCACAGTAGAAGAACGCCACGCATCCAGGTGGCAAGGATGATAATGAAGGTGGTGACGTCCTGTGCGGTGATAAAATTCGGCGGCAGGCATCAGATCAAATAGCTCTTCGGAACACTCCCCGTTGTAAATGCGATAGAAGACGCACAAGGAAGCCATGTTTCTACGCAATGCCAAAGAGTCCAGCCGTTCACAGAGCATTGGGTCCCCGACAATGCGTACGGCTTTCCGTTGTACGCGGTCAAAAGGTAGATGCTGATATTGGGGTACTCCCGGCCCAGAGATGAGAACGGTACTCCATATGTGGTCTGATCTGCGCCTTATAAATTAACATAAAAAACAGTAGACTTGCAGCATGTTGCCTCCTTTCACAGATCCTTAGGGTTGAACCCTATTTATAGTTAAAATTAGTTTTAAGATCAATGGCCCATTTTCGTGAGCCCAGCTTTTGAATGCTAGTTGGGCAAATTTTTAATAAATGTGAGTACAGACAAAAATCTATAGATAACTTATTATCAAATAATATCTATTATTACACCATTTGAATGAACACAGACTTAAGAACTTATAATTTAAAATGTATTAGTTTCTACTTCTATTGAACTTAATTTTTCAGTCATATATTACTGGTAGGTCTATAAATTAAAAGAGGAAAAAGGCAAGAAAAGGCTAGAAATTGTATGATGATTAAATATTTATTAATATTGTTGAAATATATGAATCAGTGAAACATAAATACTTAATCTATAAAAATCTAAAATGTACTCCCCAGTTCTAATCATTTAACTGGTGAATATGGTGGTTAACCTTCATATTTATTTACCAGTTATTAAATATCAGGGTCTGTAAAATACATCACTTATTTATTTAATAAACAATGTAGATATTTATAGGTTTGAACAAAAACAGATATTACAAAAGTTGGATTAAAGTATCATGTCTTAACTATTGACTGTACTCCCTTGTTCAAGAAATCATTTAACTGGTGAATATTTGGTTAACCTTCATATTTATTCACCAGTAACTATATAACAGGCTTTGTAAAATAAATAACTTATTTATTTCCTAAGCAATGTAGTGATTTAAGGGTTTGCATTCTTAGAGAAACTGTTAAAGTAAGAATAATACATCATCACTTAATTATTGACTGTATAATTATCAAGAGGCTCTTGCCGCAGCCAATGGAGCCTGTTTAATGAAAGCATCAAGTTTAGTTTTAAATAACTCACTGGTTATTGGTTCACCAACTCCACAAAGTGGATTTCTTACTATATACTTTACATAAATGTCCCCATATATTTTCTTTAATAATTCTCTGACCCCTTGCACCTGGTTGTCAGTGTTCATGACAAACTTTATTCCCGAAGGTGTTTCCAGACAATGTAATGTATATTTAGATGTTTTATAGTTGAGGAAGCCATCCTTGGGATCCAGTGGTGATATTTTAGCAACAAATGACTTAATTGAAAAAAGCATGCCATACATCAGTTTTCCTTCCTGTAAAGGATGGAATGCAATTCGTAAAGTATTATAAAATTTGTGTTTCTTTAGTAACAGCATTTTTTAAAAAGCACAACGTTACCTCTTCTCTAGACATTCCAGCTTGCTTCGTTCTATTCCATTCTCCATAGTAAAGTAAAGTCCCATAGCGATCAAATATATATAAATTGTAAATTGTCATTTTTTATAATTCTCTGAAACTAATAATTGGAATTGTCCATCATTTCAACGATTTAGGAAAAATTTTAGTCTTCGTAGTTATAGAAACTTTTAAATTAACTTATATTTTGAAAACTATTTTGAATTATCATTTCTCCACTGACATGTGTCAAATTGACAATCGAGTTACAGCAATAAAGTCTGATTCAAGATTTCTAATGACATTTAAAAATATGTATTACATAATTGACAATTCCTTTTTTATAGTGTATTGTGCTAGATTAAACGATATTTGTAGGTACTTTATTAAAATCGTTTTTAGTTTCAAATGACAAATATTTAAAAAACTAAATTACTTATCTTTGGTTTTTGTCTCCTTGTTGTTGAATCTCAAATTTTGTCTTTGGCTATTTGAAATATCCAAAAGATGAAGTAAAATAGTTAATCAATATTTAATAATACCCATAATTCAGATCAAAAGTAACCGCCAGTAAATAAATCAACAATAATAATAGTTTTATGTGTTAGTAAGTTTATAATAAGCCATAAATTTAATGAGGTTAAAATTTATTTAAAGGTTATAAAATAGAATCTTACGTAGTTTTTATTTCAGAAAATTTACCTTAATCAATAAATTATGGATGAATACTCAAGAGAACCTTGCCCGTGGCGTATATTAGATGATGCTGGTGGGGCATTTTTGATGGGTGCGATTGGAGGAGGCATCTTTCATTCAATAAAAGGATTCAGAAATGCTCCTGTTGGATTTAGTCGAAAAATGGTATGTATTTTGTTGAAGTTAAGGGTGTAATTTAATATTTGGTAGTGAGTTAATTTGCTTAAATATTACAGCTTGGAAGCTTGGCATCTATGAAGGAACGTTCTCCAATTGTTGGTGGAAATTTTGCAGTATGGGGTGGTATGTTCTCAACAATAGATTGCTCTCTGGTGTATCTGCGACAGAAAGAAGATCCCTGGAATTCTATAATGAGTGGAGCATTGACTGGTGGAATATTAGCTGCAAGAAATGGTTAGTGAATTGTTATTAAGGTATACAGAATACAGGTCGGTCATAAGAACAAATTACTTTTATTTGTGTTATGATATCTCATAAATTATTTATATTATTAGTGATACTGTTTTGCTTTAGAGCTTTACTAATATTTATTGATTCTTCTTTCAAATGTTATAAATTCATACCACTGTTAAATACTACATTTTTAATATGATAGTAAAGTTTTAAAAATAGTGTTATTTTAGGTGTACCAGCAATGGCAGGCAGTGCACTAGTTGGAGGCATCCTTTTAGCTCTAATTGAAGGAATTGGTATAATGTTCACAAGAATATCTTCAGAGCAGTTTAAACCACAACAGCCCATATTCGAAGATCCCTCGGTTTTAGGCCAGAGTCAGGGATCAGGGCAGAGTTTCCAATAGAATTATATAATATAAATAAATTTATAAGATTGTGCAGTTACTTAAAACAGAAACATCAATAATTAAGTAAAATAACTAAATTAGGTGTAAAAATTGTCTGCAATTTGTGTTTTTATATGTAATATTCATTATTCAATTGAATATAGATTATTTTATATAAAACTGTACAATCTTGTATGATATTCTTGCCATTTGGCATCATGTTTATAAATTATTTTGTATCCCAATATCAATCAATCCTATAGGATTGATACCTTTGAAGTGAATTATTTGCATCTGTGATATTTTCAGTTCCATGCTGATTGCTTTTAATTTCACTTTACCAAACATTGAATTATTATTAAGGTTAGTAAAAGAAACATCATATTCTCTGGTAGCAGAATTCACATGCAATATATTTATTTGTTCGCCATATTATTGTATTGTGATAACATTTTTGTAAATGATGGCAGCATTGACTTGTAAAATACAAAGTGTATATGCAACAGGAATATTTAGGAGGATTTATTTAACCATTCTTCCAATTTATTTTGCTGGGTCATCATTTTGTAAATTGATTATTTGCTAACTTAAAATATGATGTTAGATATAAAAATAGAAACGATTTTGTGTTTGTAAATTTGTTTTATTTATCCTTTACATTATTTACACTTAAAAGTATCCTGTTATTTGAATTTATTACCATAAAGATTGACATTAAATATGAAGATGTAATCAAAACTATTGACAGAAAATATGAAGATGTAATCAAAATTTTATGGGAATTATTTTAGAATGTTAAAAAGAAAATTAAATCACTTGCAGGTTATTGCAAATAAAGTTTTATGAGAAGCACATGGTCAAAAATATATTAATTGATAGTTACACTTAAGTTTGATTTACATGATATGTGAAATTCTTGATTACTAAAGAAAGAAATGATTTGTTACATTTCCTGGGTTATATCACTATAGTCTATTTACGTAAATACGATTTTGTACGAATACTAATATCTTAAACTTGCGCATTTCCAGGATTTATATGAACAGAAGACTCTCCTATCTTTCTTATTTCTTTTATGACATGAGCTAACACTTCCGGATCTACGCCTAATTCACATAATCTAATACATATTGAGAGGGTTTCTGTATCCAGGCCAGTGTTGAGAAGTTGTGATATCTGGTACAACATCTGAAAAGTCTCCCGCGCTTGACCAATTTGAGCGTTTTTTTCTGAGGTCATTTTTAACTGAAAAGATATTCTCTATAAAGTCTTAATAAACTCGTTTTTTAATTACCTTTATTTATTTAGACGTACTTATAAGTACAACTTGCTAATTTGGGCCGAAGAGATTAATAAGCAAATTTTTAAACCAGCGACCTCAAAAACAATTTTTGTTTAGTAAAAGCGGCACTTACGTCAGTCATTATGACAAATGACAAGCAAATATGGCTTGTCAGATTATTCCTCTACATCAGCGTAGGCCAAAGTAAAATTTTCGAATGAAATCGTATGTATAATAAATATATATTTTAATTATAATAAAAAATAAGTTTTTTAATTGTTGTTGTCATGCACAATATATAAAATTACTTTTATTATTAAAAGTATAATTGGATATTTTACCAGCACTATACCTATGAAGAATTAACTATGAAGATCATTTTGGTATAAGTTTAATAATTGTACTTCTATATTAATTTAAAAAAATAATAATAATACAATGTAAATGTATAAAAAAATGTTATAATGAACGAGTAGAGGTTAAGTTGCTTTGGTTTTGTTATTTCATTTACGTTTTAGGGTAAATATAACAGCGGATGATCTATTGAAGATTTTCATGTCCATGAACCTAATTGAATTATTTATATAGAGAAAAAAAAAATGAAAGAATATTGTGATGTCTGGAAATTATATATTAATTACCTTTGATGCCATTAACAGAGACCACTAATTTGTCCATTTAATCAATATAATTCAAATATATCTAAAACTAAATATTTTATACTAAATACCATTGAATATGATTATTATTTCTACTCTAAAAAAACGTACATATTATTGTATAATGCCTTAATATATATATAATAATATAATAAATACCAAACAAAAAAAAAAACAAAATATTTTGGTATTTTGTTTTTGTTTTTGTTCTTGTTTGGTATCGAAAAGGAAACGTGCTCTAGATTAAAATTATACTTACAATACCTTTCAATACAAAGAAAAAAACGTTACATTTCAAACAGTTTTTGTGAGATGTGTACTTAAAAACACAGATAGACAAAATTGTAAAGATAAGTGCTGTGTATAACTTAAAAAAAATAATATTTTGCTAAATTCGTAAGTAAAGACATCGATCACTTACAATTCTATACCGACGCTTTAATTCAGTCCTTTAACCCGTGAAATCCTGTGCGTGCGTCACATCGATGGTTTAAAAGCATTTTACTTAAATGGTGAAAAAGTCTTCCTCTATAGCTTTTTTTCTGTACAGCTAATAGCAAAGAAGATTTTTAAATTCATTTTAAATTTAGATACGTAGTGAGTTTTACCTAAAACTTTATTATTAATACTAACTTTTGTTTAATATTTCTAAAAAAGGGTGTGTTTTAAGGCAGACTGGATATTTCTCTTTTATTAAAGGCATTTCCAAAAAGACGAGGCTTTTTATTAGAAATTATAACTTAAATTAATCTAAGTTGAACTATTTAATATCAAAATAGGTTAACTTGAAGAAACAGAATTTTGGGTATGTACAATATTCGTTTCATTATTTACTCCTATTCTGTATACTCAAGTTTATAAGAAACATACTGTATAGTGAGATACGGCTAGCGTTGTGGGTTAGAGTGAGAGAGAAGGAGCCTTCCTGAAGCTGCCATATGCGTGAGAGAAAAGGAAGCTAAATATACTGGTATCGTCACGTTACGAAGTGGTTTACCCTTACATAAACAGTTAATATTACAAAAATAAAAGGAATCTTTGAAACATAATTTAAAAATTCTAAAGTTTATGTTTTAATTTTCTTTACACTTAGAAAATGTAAACTTTAGAAAATAATCCTAAGAAAGTGAAACTGAACTGATGTAACGAAACTTCTTCGCAAAAGTATGCTATTAAATTTAACTACCGTGACACGGAGATCATGAAGCGGGAACGCATGACGGCGCGTTCTTTAGTTCGGAAAATGATTTTATGCGGACTTTACAAAATAATCGTCGTTATAGCTTTAGCGAGTAAAAAAATTATTTTATGAATATTAATTAAATTTCAATAAATTAATTGCCAGCTTGTTGAATAGTTAAGATACAACATTTTTTTTTAATTAAGATATACGCTTTACCTTAACTCATTAACATGTTTGAAGTTTGTTTAAGTTTTTATACCCTAAGGAATATTTTTATATATAAATCTCGAAGGAATAAAGTTTTTTAATAAAACTTACGTACATAGTTGAGAGCGTCTGAAAACTGTTGCTAAAGTTCTTATTATAATAAATTTAGATTCTTATTATTCTCCTATACTAGAAGTATATATGAATATTATAAAATTATTGGTTTCCACTTCATTCCAAATATATAATAAAAATATGTGGTTTTATAAATTATTTTAGGTTATGGCTTCATATCTAATTATTTATTCACGATTAATAATTAGTATTGACAAATTTAAAATTACGCGGGTTAGTTGGTTCGAGCATTCTCCATCCGACTCTATTTTTAAATGCAATCGTTCAACTCCTGAAATAGATAGTTTTCAGTGAATTTTGTACGTCGTCACTTGTACAGGAATTTTAATTCTTTTTATATATACTCTTCGAAAAATTTAATTTTGTTAACGTTCTGTTCTTATTTAACATTATGGTAAGTATAAAACCTTTTTAGTATAATCATATATTAAAGCTTCAATAGATTATAAGCTAATTATAAAAACTAAACTTGTCAAGTCATCGAATTTCTATCATCAAAATATTATTCTCTGGATGACTTTTAAATGGAGAATAATGATTATAATGCCTTGCTGTCTATTCTAGAGAATTCAGAAGGACTTGATATGAGATCTTTATGGACAAAAGTTAGGATATTCAGTGACGCTAAGGTAAAAAAAAAACTAAAAGGAGTTCGTCCATTGTAATTGGAGCGTAATATAAGCTTTTAAGATTCTTCCTAATATTTTTTATATTGTTAAAATGTTTCTGAACTGTTTATAAAATGTGTATTGTATTAAACGTTTTATTCAAAAATATACCTATAGTTTTTATATTGTTACATCGTCTCTAAATTGTTTATAAAACGTACTTTATATAAAAGTTTTACTAATTTACGTAAAGCGTGCAACGAGATATGAATATTTAATGCGCAACAAACACTTTGTGGCACGTTCCCCTTTGTATGTAATTGGATAAAGAGAAGTATTTTTATAGTTTTTTTGAACTCTTCGTTATATGAAGTAAATTCTTAGCAGAAGTTACTATTTCAATGAAAACAAGATCTTATTTTATATACTTTAGTATTTTAAACGTTTATACTATATGTTTTATTAACCTTTATATAAGTGTGGATATGTTTTGCAGGCTAACGCACAAGAACCGTCACCGAATGTCAGTGGATTAGAGAACCCAAGTGAACCTGCAGAAGTTCCAGCATTAGTAGCTAAAGAAGTATTTTAATACATTAATTTACTTTTTTTTAAATTTTATTGTAACTAGACCCCGTTTATCGGAAGTGCAATTTAGTAGTTGGACGTTTTAAGAGATATGTAAAAGTATTTGTGATGTCGATATTAATAATAATTTATATATAAGTACAAATTTATTATTAAATAATTTATTTAATGATTATTTATGCTAATCTTTTTCATTATACCGAAATCTTAAAATTGTAACTGTAGGATTATTAAATACTAATTAATAAATAATATAATGTTTAATCATCTATTTCTTTTTTTAATAATAATTCAATTTTTGGAAGTAATGAAAAAGAGTAACTAACTATTTGGCAACTTTTTGGTAGCTAACTAGAATATACAGTAATTTCATTTAAATTTTTTTTAAATATTTTGGCTGACTTTCATTACAGCAGAGAAAAATATGGATATATTTCAAAATTATTATCTCCGTAAACGTCCAGTACCTCCGGTAACGTGGTTAAAAAAACACTTTGCGTTTCAGGCGAAACTTAAAGCCGAAGAAGCTGTAAACGCGGAAAATTCTGCAGAAGAAGTCAAAAAAAATCCTGCGGATAAAACAGAAGCCACAGTAGCCCCAAAAGAATTTGTGAGTTAGAAAAAAAGATATAATATGAATATTATGCATTTAAAACTTAAAAAGCTTTCAAATGTTTTGATTAAATAATCTTACTATACTAAATATAGGAAGGTTGGCAACAACGTGAACAAGATCTGTTAAAGAAAATTGAGGAGTTAGAAAAGGTTAAGGACGAAAGGAGTGTTGATGGATTGAAGCTAGAACTTAAGGTAAATATTATATTAAAATTAGAGTTAAAAAAAATGCAATATAATCTAGATAATTTTTACTTAATAACATTTAATATTGATATACCTTTTATACGTAAAATTTCTGTGAAGCTGTAAAGTAAATAAATTAAAATGTTCCAAGCTGTCCATTAATTTCATTGTGTATTGTCTGAGTATAATGTTGTTATGTAATACTTACTATATTTATTTAGTATAACGCTTTAATAAGCGACAGAAGAGAGGTTCTTAATTAACAGTTATGATACTGATTAAGTATTTGTAATTCTAACTTAATTTTTATTAATGACAATGTATAGAATGCACTTTACTTTAAAATCGTCAAGGAAATGCTCAAGTGATGGAAGTCTATCAGAAATAGTATTTAAGTATAGAATAGAAAAAGAAGAAACAAAAGATAAACAATATATAGTACTCATATAGGTTCGTGAAGAAGAAATAGATTTGCTCAAAGCAAGAGTGAAGAATCTAGAAACGGAGTTGCAAGCTGCGTTATCTAAACCAGGAGGCAAGAACCAGGAGGTTATTGAAAAGATAAAACAACAACATGAAGAGGTAAGATGAATCTATCATATTTTACTCATACACAAAGAGTAAATGTAGATTTTCAATTCGCCTGTAAAAAAAATGTTTTTATCAGATTAACTATCTAAAATATTTTATTTGGAAATGAATTCTATATACAAATTTCATTAGAATTTGAGTTCTTTAGGTTAAATACTTGGAAAAGAAAACATATGTATTTACTTAGTCAGTCATCAACTCAAAAAAAGGAGACTATAATTCACTGATTGTGTTGTTTTTGAATTAATGTGGCTGGATCATAAAAGTATGTCACGGTCCACAAAAGCCAAGATTTAATTGCGGTTTAAGTTAAATAAGAGCTTTACAAGTGATTTTATAAGCCAAATAGATTTGAAGCAATTTTTTTTTGTTTATTAATTTACAACTGCATTTCGTGCACGATATATCTTTCGCGGTGAGTTAGAATAGAATATGTTTTAATAGCACTTTTTCTACGAAAATATATCTGTACTCTCTAACCGCGACCTCGTCGATAGTACCTTCTCCTAAATTAAAATGAAAATCATAGACCTTGTAAAGACTTTATATTTATGAATTCATACATTTTTATTAGTTTTTTATTGACAAAAAAAAATGTTAACCATTATTTTATGAAGTATTTTTATATAAGAATAACCTAAGGTTCAAATTTTAATTTTAAATATATCCAAACGTTTTTTTTTTAATTCTTAAAAAATTTAGTATCTCAATGAATACACAAACTTATAAAATATTACCCATAAAATAAAATTTTCAAACTGACACCAAAAATGATCCTTACTTACAGATGCTAAGCAAAGCCAAAGGCATGATCTTCGACAAGACGAAGATGGTGAAGAACCAGGAGTTGCAGATTGAGGCGCTCACCACCCAGGTGCAGTCACTGAAGGACATCAACCAGATCACAAAGGATCTACTCGAAATCAGGAATTCGGAAGTCAAGGCTATGGAGGTCAGTGTGAATGTTAATTCTGAATCAAAATAAACCTTTTGTTTCGTCTGAGCATTTTTAGTTTAGTTACTTACACCTAAATATAATATTACTTGTCGTAAGATTAAACATAACAATATCTTTTGATTTTACCAGGATCGTTTTCAAGCCCTTGAAGGTAGATTCAAGGGTGAGAAGGAGCGCTATGACCTGGTGTTAAAACGGGCGCAGACTAGCTCCACCATCAATGAAGACCTTCGCAAGGAATACGAGACACAGCTTGCCATATTTAAGGTAGGTCCTAGGCATGGACCCGAATTTAGATTTTGCAATATCAACGTTTTTTTATCATAATTTTTTATACAGAAAAATGTTTGTTTAAGGAATTGCGAGAAAAGTACGAGCAAAGAGTCAAGGCGTTGGTTGAGGAAAATAACCGACTTAAGGAGTCTGTGAAAGGTGGACCATCTGGATAGATTTTAGTTACAAGATTTTTGTAATTGATGTTTTAATAAAGACTGTTTTGTAAAGAATTTGTATTAAAATATATTTTTTTTCTATTAGGTTTACAAAGTACGTTAAGATTTTCATGAAAGCATTGCAACTAAATTGTACTGAAATAAAATGACATACTAATGAGAGACTGTTTATAGTTTAACACAATATGGATTATAATTAATTCATATTAAAAAAAAGAATACACACACTCCAAAAAAGGTAGTGGGTGGAAGCTCTATCTTTATGAATACCTAGACAGAATGAATAAACGAAGTTATTTAAGTTAAAAGTAAAATATTCAAATTGATAGTTTGGAACGTTTCCAAGGAATCCATGTGAAGGAAGTATAGTCCGTCGTTATAATTTAGTCCACCTTAGCCTTTCCTCACGTAAAAGCCAAAAGGTCCTTTTAATCCTCATCATAAGCCAGCCAAGCGACAGTACATTAGTCTAAAATGCTAAGTACTAAAAAGTTTTTTTTTCTAAATAACTTGGAAATATGTAAAATAAATAATAATAAAAGCAATAATCATAATTAAGTGTATATACCAGCAAAAGTAATATGACATCAGAAAATTAAATTTTTTATTACACAAAAAGTAAAGTGTTAGTTGCTTGTGAGACTCCATTAAAATGTAAAACTTCTCGAATAGTTTCTTACACGTTTTCTGTATATGGAAAGTAAGTGATCACTATCTAATACAATGTCAGAGGATAGGAATGCAGTTTAGTAATCTATTATACAATTTAATAAATTGAATACATTTTATTTTCCATGTGTTTTCATCAAGTTCATTATAAGAAATAGTTTATTAATTCTAGCGTTATATTAAAATGTTTCATATACCTGAAAAGCAGAATTCAAACTGTTCAATTTTTTTAACCTGATTCACAAAAGATACGAGTAGAAAGAATAGAATTATGAATATTTATGATACATCTTTTCTATTGCCTCTGTGCTTTTAATTTATTACTCAACACCGTTCTAGATGTCCACCTATTTGTTACTTATTATTACTCAAGTTATTTAATTTTTCAAGTTATAATTGTAACCCATTAAAATAAATTTAACATTATCTTTTACTTCTAAATCTTAAAACTTAAACATCTTTTGAAATGAAATACTAATACTTCTCTCTGAATTGAGTGCTTGTGCGTGTCTGGCTTCATATTTATATTTGTACAAGTTTGTTGTAATTAAACCAGTTGATTGATAATTATTGTATAATATTATTTTAGGTATAATTCCATTATTTGATCGAAGCGCTTTCGACCAATAATAATCAGAATTGGCAATTGACATGTGATTTATAATGTTCCATAATAATACCCCGTCGTATTAAAGTAAGGGACAGTGATTGATTGGGATAAATAAACGTAGGATGGGGATCGTAAGAGATATATGAAAAAACAAAATGATATACTTCACAAGTTGTAGGCTCAAGAAATACATTTACTTTATTTTATAATTCATTAACAATTATTTACTATTTTATTTGTTACCCATCATTTGAATACCTATACAACCGACAAAATATTTTACCGATAATACTGATTTGATAAAGTTTTAATAGGTCAAAATTATTTGCCCTTATTTTTGTGGAATGAAAACTACTAGAAGATTCAGAAAATAACACGGATATTCTTTTAAGCCTCTCAAAGAGTATTTGTGAGAAAAGAAAACTAACAAACATATAACAACAAACAAACAAATATTAGATATATATTTGTTGTCTGGGAATAAATACGGTTACAATGAAAAAACGAGTGTGTCTGAACGTCTGATAGAAATGATAACTTAAACTAATTTAAGTTGAACTATTTAATTATTCACTTGTTTAATTTGATTAAAGCTTAGGTTATTATTCAATTGTTTAAAATACGGCAGTACTGTATACCGAATTATACGATATACACTGTTTACGGAATAACGGTTAGCAATTTTTGATAATCTCTATCTGCATTGTATAGCGACACAATAGAACGCTATTGATAGGTACAAAGAAACGTCTTCTGTTTGTTTTGCCTATCCACGTAGTGTTCTTGGAAATCCTGTCCACAAGCAAAAGATTTTCTAGCAAAAGAAAAGGGAAATGAATGTAGCACTTACAATCATATTACATTTTTTGAAAGATGAGGATTTGCAGTCCATAACAGACACAGTGGACTTTAATGTTTTTTTGAAAAAGATGATGAAGTATATAACATAACATAAGATATGCAAAAATAAGCCAAAGAGTTGTATAAAAATATCCGTTAAAAATTCTATTTCTCCACCGTAGGCAAGTCTAAACCTTTTAATCAGTGCGACCCTTCCAAGGTGAGAGGCCATCGTCAAACGGCCCGAGGGACTAAACTAATAGTGAACTCTGAGCTAATCGCAGTATAAATTAGATACAAATACACTAAGAGCTGTGTATGTATGTATAATATTGTCTAAAAAAAAATATTAGACCATTTTACAAATGATAACCCTTGTGGATTTGCGATTAAAACTTGTCGTAACTGAGTATTTTATTAGTAATTTATAAAATTATTATTGCTCTATTACTTTATACATAAAGATGTCGGTTGTGTTACAAAATATTTTTTTTCATACTACGTAGATATCAAATAGATGATTAAAAACAACCATAAAATATAGAATTTCTCGATGTCACATTTTATTATATTGAGTAAGACAAGTTGACAGTCAGTTAAAGCAGTGTAAAAAATATAAAAAAGGAGTACAGAATTTTTTGTTAAAAAAAATAAGGATTTCCAGAAATGAAATATCTGAGTGCGTGAAAAAATAGAGGTAGACGAATTGAGCTTGAGCTATTCTAAAACATATTTATGTATTTGTATGTATTTTCTCTTTTTTTAGTCGTCATCATATTTTTGATTTGGTCCTAAAAATGACTTTTAAACCAAGATCAATTAAGGTATTACAAAAGAACATGTTAACGTTACCATTTTTATATAAGGTTCAACTGGACAAAAGTTTTATGAGAGAGGATTACCGTGAAATCGTTGCATTCAGTGTAATATTTTTTGGAGGCGATACAGAACAGATATTATATCTTACGTTTTCTGGAGCTATGGGTTACAGGCATCAAAAGTTCAGGCACCAAAATCATGTATCAAAAAAGAACATACAATTATTTCAGATCGACGAAAGTTTTATTTGGAGATGAAGACAGCCGAAGAAGAACAAATAGTTCTTATTGCGTTGTGTTCACAAACATCAAAATTTGTGTCCGGATTGTATAAATAATACACTTAAGAAATCCTTTTTTTATCTGATCAGACGGTTGCCGTCACCGTCATATTGCCACACCATTGGATCGCTATCGAATTCCACCTCAGCGAGGCGGCCCTAAGGAACTGCAACGAAAAGCGGAACCCTGCAGCGCAATTACCCTTCATAAGCCAGATTTGTAATTACATAAGGGGCCTCTCTTGGCCCTTACCCAAGTTAGCTCACAGAAGAAAGCTAAAACCCCTAGCCAGACCCAGTTTTTAGTACGGAGGTTGGGAAAATTAAACCAGTCTTATGATTAAGAGTTAAGTTATTATTATTTTTTATAAATATTTTTATTCTTATTTACTCTGGTTTCATATGGATGGAAGCTCGGTATGGATAGCATTCCTGCTAGAAAGATACAATCTTACATTTCAGTATATGTTATAGCATTTATAAAAAAAATGTATGAATTTCAATTAGTGTAATAATAGTTTTTCTATGATATGTTTATTTAGTAGCGTACTGTTATTCAGTATATATATATATACATGATTTTAAAGCACATTGTATTTATCTAAATTTATAGATGGTACTGAAACATAAGATATTAAGGTTTATAGTTTTACATAATATAATGGTAATAAACAACCACAATAAAACAATCTCTTAGACTATATGTGTGGCATTGGATGAGGCACTTCCGAGGTCGTAATTAGTTTGCTCTCAACAAGCTTTGGCGATTTAGCGAAACCTTTGATCATACTTTAGTAGATTATTGATTTTTTATTATGTATCCCTAAATAGACAACTTGTACTTTGCGAACAGCAAAAACTAATTATCTGGCTTCTATAAACTTGTTTCTGTGTTCCATTTTATACATTATTTTGTTCATTGGGTTGTTCTTTGTTCTAATTTAAAAATTAATATTAATTTTTGTTTCTATTAATATTAAATTAATTTTCATTTGGTACTAGTAGATATTTATATTGTATATCTTAAGTAAATTCTGTTTATGTACTTATACATCTGTTTTTTACATTTAGTATTAATAACCTCAGATGTAGAAAACGATGCTGCTGGATGCGATGATGATGCTGGTTGCTCCAAGTTTAACGTGTTTATCTGTGTATTTTTATGTGTTATTGTATAATCATCGCTCATAAGGAATAACCAGATTTGAATGGGCTTTTTTAATCGGAATCCTTATCTGCTGAGTACTTTCAGCTGTGTTGAGTGATTGTGTGGGTTTATTAAGACCACTTTTAAAAAATATTTAAACTTTCCGATACATGATACCATTATATTAAATTGTCCGGTTGTACTTAATACGATATGTCCGATATAAATGGTTTATATGGTTATCCGAGCTCATAAGTACGGAAATCGAATACGTTCGAAACTAGAGTCGCAAATTCCGATAGTATTTATGTGAATACAGCCGGATACTTTTACATGTATTATGATGTATATCATATAAAAATGACGAGATATAACATACGAGACGTTACAATTAAATTCTCCATATCTTGCCAGGGATCGTTCGAGTTTATTGAAACTGAAAACTTATAATTTATAAATTAATATTTCATTAATTAAGATCGTTTTTTTTAAATATATCAAATATCAACTATATCAAATTTTCATAATTATATAAATGTTTTATCATTTTTAAATAATTTGAACCCAATAATACATCGAACAGTGGTAATAAAAGTAGACAAATTAAAATTACATTCGTTGTCGATATTTTTAATAAAAATACTACCATACAATAATTTCTATAATCATAAAAGGAACTCTGTTTTCTAATAAATCCATTTGTGAGATAAGTAGAACGTGTTTAAAAATAGTACATCTTTCTTTTAAATAAAACTTTAAAGGAATATATATTTCAGATTTATAGTTCTCTCACAAGTAGAATCTTTCCAGGCTTCATAATTGATTGACATAATGTGATCGCAACTGCAAATCTCGTTTCTGTAAGAGTATTATATAATAAATTCAGTTATTAAAGCTGTATAAGGTCAATGTTTATGCCCTTACCCGAGGCCTGGTACGATGAATGCTCTGGGTTGTATCTCAGTTACTTTATCCCCCACGTCGCACAGCAAGCGCGCCATGGATGCTTTTCTTATTTCCAGTAGTTGTTCTGTAGGTATTATTTCATTTACTTGAGCTATTTTAATCTTTTGCGAGTGCTAGTTATTTATTATAAGACTAGCTGTTGACCGCTTTGTCTGCTCCCATATCAATAGTCCTTTGTTAAACGTGTATAGTCATATATATATTAAGAATTTAATATGTACTTTTTCGTCCGGCTCACTGTCCTCGCATGGCCACCGACAGCGAAAATATCATTTTCTTCTAACCAATTTGAAAAATTACCAATCTTTGAAAATTTATATCTGTATGAAATTTTATTTCGAATCAACTATTAGTTTTTACAAGAATTTAAAAAGTATATATATTCAAACTTATTTTATAATTATGTACATTTATGTGTATTCTATACCCTAAACATCAAGGATAATATAGTGATTCTTATTTTCAACAGAATTTTTACAATCGCCCCTATCCTATATATTTGGGTTTATTCGTTACAAACATTAAAAGACACAACACTTTAATTTTTATAATATTAGTACAGATATCTTATCTAAACAATTCTCTATATTTTTTTTCTAATTTCTTAGTGTTGTAATCTAATAGCTGAGTTTTATGACTATAAGTTTCATAACGTTATAAAAATTATCAAATCTCGAAGCTTATTTTATATAACCAGTTCCAACTAACATATGTGCTTTTCCTAGCTTAAATCGTAAGCCTAGCTTATATAGTCTTGTGAAAATCTGTATATTTATATTTTAATTATAATTTTTAAATTTTTTTTGCAATTTTATAAAAATATGTACAACTAACAAGTTTCCGTGTAGCTTACGTATAGTGAAGGCGTGTGGTCTGTGGCGGCGCTCGTACCAGTGCCTGTCGGAGGCAATCGTGCGACGTAGCTGCTCCAGCACTATGCAGCGCAGTGAGGCTGGCACGCGTCCACGTTCCGCCCACGCGCCCGCTAGCAGGTCTATGTCCTCTACGGTCTTGTACAATTCCTTTAAGAGGATGATTTTCTGCAAGGTAAAATATAAACTGAAAATCAATCAACAAGAAATAATATATTTCGCCGAAAAAGTACCATTTTCGAAATAAAAAAATATAGAGATATCCAGATTTTTTTTTTTCTGGCTAGACATGCAATCCGAATCTTCGAAGAAGGCGAATCAGTTGATAACTTTATTGCAAAGTATGATATATTTATATTATATAAATGCGCAACACTACATGTTATTTGTTAAATTATGCTACATTTCTTTTTTCTTTATGAATATTTTTCTTAATCCTTTTCAATTCAATTTATACCTCGGGATCTATAGCTGGTAATAAATCATCAAACGTTTCGATGGTTTCTCCGAAACATAAATTCCTGTAGTGAATATATTGAGCAATACCGAAGTATCGATTCTTTTCTAAATCGCTTGTAGTAATATCCGAAATTGCTTGAAGATCTCCCAATCCTGTTTCTGCAATCTGTTAATTCAATAAAAGAAGTCAATATGTAAATTAAACGCGGAAGCACATATTCCAAGAATTATAAAAGTTAAAAAGACAGCGTGACAGTTTCGATTAACGCTATGAGGCGAAAATATTTTCTATAAAAATGATTATTAACCACTCACATCTGGATCCACTCCGCTATTCATCTTTCGACCGGGCTGACGGAAGGCACCCTGAGTCAGATAATCAATATTGTTGTCATTGGCCAAGTACCCCGTTCGAAGGGTCAGGTTTGCTATCCTCATGTTCTTGATATAATTGCCCTTCTTATCGTACATTCTTAAAATTTATAGTGTTATTATTTTAATAATTTTATATTAGCAATTAATATAGAAAAGCCTTGATTTTCATAGTATATGTATATTTTATAATATTTATTGATAATTTCAAACACAACTCACTTGGCAACTCCTTCCTGAATAGTGTGTGCCCAGCGCAATATAAAACCGTATTCCATTGATATTTGGGGCATTATATTCTCGTCATACAAATCTCTAAACCCCAACGTGGATGATAATATATTGTTTTGGTGTAAATCATCCAAGTCTATCAATATAGGATGCATTTCATATAAAAATATCTGACTAGCAACCGCAATATTAATATCTCTCGCTGTGTAAAAAAGTCTTTCATCATTCCAACAAGGGTTGATTTTTGAAAGCTCACTGGCAAGTTTGTTATGGTGACGCCACATCCAAATGGAAAACAGATTAGTGCCTAAAATACCGTTGATGCTGTCTTCACCTGGAGTGAATTATGTGATGATAATATTGATGATTCAATTTTCAAATTATTAAATTGATTGCATAAAAAATAATATGAAAAAATATGATATTGAAGGATAGAATGAAAATATGTATTATTTTTAGAAACCGACGTATAAAACAAATTTCAATATTTCAACATAAAATGAAACACTGAAAGTATTTATAGAAATAAATAAAATGTTGTATAGGTATTGTTGTGTTACAAACGACAAAAGATGACTTTTCGAATCTACGCAACTTATTATGCTAGCGGTATACTTAAGAGAAATCTTATCTTTTTAGCTTTCTTTTGAAACAACTGAAACCAGCTTATTCACGATTTCTAGAGAATTAAAATCGTAATCGTGATGGTTCTGATACCAAATGATGCGTATTCACATAATCTAGACTTGATTAGTTTCCAGAGCAAAAACCACAATGTGGTTTGTTTTAACTCGATAACTTTATTTTAACTGGAAACCGCTTATTTGCTTATGTCTGAAAAAATAATTGCGATACTAATATCGCAATTATTTAATCAACTCTAAAGTTAGTCGTGGTATCAGAAAGTCAAAAGTGATCGCAACGGGAAAAAAATATATATCTTATAGTATTAACTATTGTAGAATATATAATGAAATGATAGAACCGACTTTATTAAAATTAAGGAAAATAATATCTATATATATTCAACATTTCTCTTAACCAGGAAGTTATTATTATGGAGCTCGCACCCATTACCGCTTGTTTTTCATTTAATCTCACCAATATCATGACATCTAATTTCTCGAGGAAGCTGGTTTAGTCGGCAGGGATTTATTTTCTTAAAACTCGGCAACCATATTCTGCCTTCTTCAGTTTCGTATTTAAGAAGACCACCTTTAAATAATCTTCCCTTTTCGGCAAATATTTTCGGATTGTCATTGTATATTTGGGATAAATCGAAAAATGTAGTCGCCGATACAATCTAGAACATTTATGAATATGTTACTTACAGATGTCAGTGACACTTACATGTGTACAATATTTAATTATTTATTCTGTTTTTATTTTTATGCTTTACTCTTTTTGGAGTAGTCTTCTTATCAAGGCAACCAGTGGATTGGTAAGTAAAAGGACGTGTAAGGTTAAAACAACGATGATGAGAAAAGCGATGTACGGGATCATCATCTGGAATCTTCACTTGGATACATACTGGATCCGTTTTGCCTTTCTTTTCGCAACAGTGAGGAGTCCATTCCAAGTAATTGACTGTAAAGATATTAAAAGTTTTTTTTACAGAATTTGAATATTTCTGACAATAGTTTCAATACCAGCCAAAAGAGGTTTTTTGAGTTGTCATCAACATAATATACTTTTTTTTCAGTACCAATACCATTAATTTATTTACTTATTTAAGGGCCGAGTGAATCTAAGTTTGATTTTTATCTGTATAAAATATATTTGTATATTGAATACTTATTTTTGATCTCGTCTTCTAAACAAAACCTAAAATTACAAAATCTCAATTAACTTTATAATACTCGTATAACTACTGAATTATATCCTATTACTTTCATGAATGGAATATTAAGTCATTTCCTAGCGATCTGAAATAAATATGGCTTATTCTTACCAGTGTCATGGAAAGAGAGGACATCAGCAGACATGAAAACCATAAAGTAGGTGAGTAGGTGAGTAAACTCCGTATCTGGTAGCCGACCTTCAGCTAGCATCGTGGTTCTTACGAGCCGACTGAGTGGTAAACTCTCACCCGATTTACTTTTTCTGGGTTCATAATCTACAAACATTGAATTGATTTATTATTATTTATTAATGCTGAAATCAAGATATAATAAGAAATCTATAACAGACGATCAATTAAAATTTGAATTAAAATTTAATATTTAAAGATGTTTAATATTCGAAATGCTCTTATTTTTCACTAGCTGTTGCCCGACACTTTGCTCGAGGACGCCATGAAAAGGCGTTATACAGTCGAACTTTAGTTCATAATTATAATGATCATAAACAATGATCTAGTTTTTGTAACGTTTCCTTACTATTTAATAGCAAAACTTTTTTTTTCAATTTGTCTAAAAATAAATAGTACAATGATGCAAACGACAAAACAATTTCTTAAGCTATAAAGCTTAAGAAATTGTTTATATTATTATATTATAAAATATACACTTCCCGAGAATCTAGCACCATATAAAAATGTATAATTTATAATTTCGTTTTAAAGTAATTTTAATGTTAACCAATGTGTGTTCTCATTGGACATAAGAGAATTTGTTGCAGAGAAAAGCATCCTGCAAATTCAATCAAATATTTTGTTGACACACGACATTAAAGATACTAGAATCCGTTATTGTTTTTATTTTTTACTGCGCATGTGTATAATTTTATAGAACGTAACGTCCTTATTTATTTTGGTATATGAGAGTTCCCACTCGGATTGTATTAGATTTAAAATAAATGCTTAAGTAGGAATACCCTTATAAAAAAGTCACATATATTTAAATAAATCTTCTTATGCTTATAAAAAAAATAATTCTTTTTTGGACGCCGCCAAAAAAGCTAGACACCTCATTTTTTTTTAAATATTCTGAGGTGTCTATGAATTTCAAATTAGTTTCTTATTATATAATGAGCACATGACAATCAACGTTTGCTTAAGTGGTTTAAAATTATTTAAAAGAAGTATCTAAACATTGTTATCTGTAGTAGGAAATAATACCACCACTTGTAACTGAAAAATTACAATTTTTATTCAAAACTGCTAAACTTATTATCTTATTAACAATATAAGAAAATAATAAATAAACAAAAAAAAATGGAGTCCCAAAAATAGCTAGTATTTTTTTATTTACAATGAATAAGGTGTCAAAGTATATCCTTTGCACCGAGTGCACATTGAGCACGCAATTTGATCGCGTTAGCGTAATCCACCTTTCTTCTATCTAATCAAATTAAAGTTCAAATGCATCAAAATTGTAGACCTTTCGGCATGTCACGTTTTTATTTATAATAATATAAATTAAAAAAAAAACTGTAGCTTTGTTAGCATTAATAACGCAAGGTTAATCCACTTAAATATCACTTACGCTTCACCTTGACCGACAGTTGATTAAAGTTGATTAATTAGGGATTAATTGTTATTAATTGTTAAAGTGGTAAAGAACAATATACAGATCATTGTACTTAAGTAATCGTAAGAAAAACGAACTAAATAAAAATTAAGCATTTAGCAAAATTTTGTAGTTGCAAAACCTCATGGTCGTTATTTCTTAATTATTAAAATTTAATTAAATTTTAATAATATGTGACTTTACTAAATTTAAAGTATAAAATACATCTTAATGTAATTCAATTCAATTTCACGTTGAATTTTTGTATCTTATTATTTTCATTTTGTTTATGTTTGTGATTACTGAATGTTGTAGTAATTATAAATTGAGCAGAATTGTCATAAAAAAACATATAACAGTGAATTTGTAATGGAATGTACGTTCTGGCAATATATTTTTTTAAATTAAAATTTTTTCTTATGTAAAGCAGTCTATAATAGTTTGGTGGAGATAATAAATAAGTAAAAAAAATGTATACTTTAAGAGCCATTGCAGAGTATCTGTTACATTAATAGCCAAAAACAAACAAAAAAAATCGGTACCAGCATAACGACCTTATTTTACTTTCTTAAGAATCTGAGCTTTCTCCTTTCTCCTTTTTCTTCTTTAAGAATGTCATTAAAGTTTTTCTTAGTATCTATTTTTTTACGTAAAAGTATAACTATATATATCATAGTGATATATATTTCATATTTCAGAAACATGTTAATAAGTTTATAAATGCTAAGGTAATAATTGTGATAAATACATGATTACATGGATATATCCAATTAGGTATGTTTTATTATTTCAACGAATTAGGACGCAATCCATCCTTCAACTGCGTATTTTAATTAAAAAATTTAATTTCGATACAGTAGTTTTTTGAGACATGTATGCACAGACAAACAGATAGTGAAATAAAGAAACCCACCGAAAAATATCAATAATTTCATTATAAACATACTTAGAGGTGAAATTTTAATTTTTAATACAACAAATTTTTTGTATTTTAAAATACAATTTTAAGTTTTCCTTGCCTCCGTTTTTTTTCAGATATGAGACAAACATTATTATTTTATGTATGTGTATACATGTTAACTCTATGGGACTCATTTAGATAATTAAAAACTGCTATCACAAATTTTTAGGTGAGACCTCAAAATTTTACAGTCCATGAGCCACTATCCTTGACAATTCTGCCAATTTTCAACATACTACTTTTATTCGTCTAGGAGGAGTCGGGTCACAAACGAAAAAATCATTTAACCAGTAAGATTTAACATAACCAAAAAAATATTACTGATTGAGAAGCTATCTCGACTTTTTTTAACGCTCTGAATATGTGAAAAAAAAAAATTCCAAGCAATTAAAACTAGGTCTGCCGCTGTGCACGGTATGTGGAGCTGAGCGAAGCTGTGTTCCAAAATGAGTTTCGCATATTTGTTAAATTAGCAGAGTAAAAAGTGGCTATAATCTTAAGCCTAATAAGACCTTAGGCGATTTCAAAACGTTCTATTTTAACTCTATGGGGCACATTTTGACTATGTAATAAAAAACAACAATTACAAATGTTATCAAAAAACTTCAGAATAGTCACTGTCCTCAACAAATCTGCCAGTTTTCGACATCCTACCATTATTCATCTAGGAAGAGTAGCGTTAGTAACGAAACACACTTTTGACCAGTAAGAGCTTCGCTTCGCCCAGCTTAACAATACATGAAATGTTCTTCGAAGCAGTTGACTGAAGTTCACGGTGCAACGATCAGAGAACCAATTTCTTAAAAACTATTTTCTAAAACTGGAATCATCTAAATTACACATATAAATTCGCTTAGCTCACCTTTATCAAATACCTGTGGTAGTAAGTAAAGTAAAGGCGTATGCCGAGTGCCTCTGCTCGGATATTTGAGGTTATTGCAGGAGGCATCAATGCGTCTGTAATCATTTGGGTCACACGCTTCCACCTCTATAGTACACCAGCTATTAAAAACATAATTAATTAAAATTAATATAAAAAAGTCGTTTTATGAGTTGTGATTTTAAGGTATTGATGATTAGACGGTAAGTACTGATAAAGAAAATTAATAGAAACTGCGAAATTTTATGGTAAATTTAATAAAAATGGCTCTTAGTTAATATTTATTTAAGTAAATATAGTAATGAGAATTCAGTGCAAGAAAAAATAGATGATATCTTAATGTACACCATCCAGATATAATTTTCTACGATAATCGTAAGTCTGACTAATTACAAAAATATTCAAAATTTTCTCAAATCTCTGAGTTATAAAAAGTCGTATTTCAAAGTTCTAATTCTAAAGTTTTAAAGGTGACACAGAGAGTCAAACAATAACCAAGAGTCAAAAAAAAACACAAGACAAATACAACTGGATACCATAAAAACTCAGATATAAGATAACATAAATATGAAAACCGAAAAGAAATTGGTTATCAACTAACACTTTGAATTACTAAAGCACAGGACTATCTTCCTTTTACCTATACCGCTATCACGTAATCCAAAATAATGTCAAGTACTTTTAAAGGAAGTAGATTTTTTTTATTCGTGGACTGTGTAATTGAGGACAAAATCATGAAAATGCCACTGTCTGTATTTTGGTAGACGGAACATCTCATAAACTTTTTACGATCCGGGACTTCTATTAAGATGCGGTAAGTCACCAAAAAGTCTTGCAATAGACGGTTAATTTCTAAAACGTACTTCAAAGGCGGCATTAGTAGGCTTGTTTCAAATTTGGTTAGGTCGTTAGGGGAGCGTTAGGTAGTTAGGGGTATTTTTGAATAAGATTTTTTAGAAACAAAAATGTTTATATGACAAAAAAGTGTTGAAATTTATTAGTTTAAGACTATTGTAATTAGCTTATGTTTAAGATACAAATTTTAGCAAAACTTAATTTACTAAGTTCTATTTTTCATACTTAAAACTTACTAAGTTGTATTTTTCTTTACATGCAAGGAGTATTCTTCAGAATTTAAAACGGTGCCGTAATACGAGTCGTACACTTGCACAGCACTCACACAAGTAAGAAATAACAAACTCAACGATTGAATGACCATCATTGATAAAGAGTTCAAACAATACTAACTAATATTTTAAGATAAGTTTTGTATGCGCGAGGTCGTGTTTTGTAGAGAGGAAAAGTTTGACTCAAATGTTTTATTTAATTGTGTAGTACACCTCCTCAGTGTATAGGGTAAAGTTCGCCTTGTACGAATGCTGAGTTGTGCCCTTTTCTTGACATCACACAACATTGGCACATATTAATTTTTGTTGTTTCATATAAACAATTCTTGTGTTTTTGTTTATTTTTTAATTTATGTTCATTTAGTTTTATATATATAAATTTTTCTCTTTATTAATTTTGAGACGTTGTCAATGTTGTGTGTTGTTATTGAATAAATGTTATTTTCTTTCTTTCTTTCTTTCTTTCTTTCTAGTATTAAATTAAAAGAGCCTTAACAGAACGCAAACTTATTAGTTTAAAAGTTAAAGCAAACTAATTAGTTTAAAAGTTATCTCAGACAGACGTGGTAGAAAATTATACCATCAATTTAAGAACAGTTTTACATTATATTTCATTTTTAAACTAAACAGTTGCTGTTGCAAATTAAATTAAAAAACGACAAAAAGCTTAAGATTGTTGCCAAAGAAAAGCATTCATTATTAATAACTCTTTATTAAACTAAAAACCATATTTATACAAAACCTGTTCTGTAATTATATAAAAAATAAAAATACACACAAAATACACTGAGGAGGTATATTACACAAAGGTCTCTCTCTGCTAAGACCACATAACCACAAATATTTATTACACTTAAATCAGAATAATTTTAACATAACAAGGAAGAAAGACGCTAGAACTAGATAGCGTAGACCAAACTTAGTAATAATAAAACTTAAAATAAAATAATTGAAAAATTTAATAAACCCTAAAATAACCAGTGTGTGTTGTTGAAATATGTCGGTGCTCTTGCATTTCGAAGGTTATTATTTCAAAACTTTTAGTAGGTAGCCATAGAAATTCGTAAAACGTCAACTGCTTTTAGCTAAAAAATTAAAAGTTACCCAAAAATAAATCTTTAGTACAGAATTTTATAGAGGTCTTAATATTAACCAGTATCAATAATTTCTCTAGGTGTTATCATTTTACTTTTTATAGATTCTCGTAGCTATATAAAGTATATACAGTGAGTGATACGGCAAATTACAAATTCTATAAAGTGTTCACATTACTCTGTCCGTAATATTTAAATATTCTAAAAAGACATAAGTTCCTAAAAAAATGTTTTAGTTCTATGTTTATACGAACCGATAATATATTTTTTAAAAAAGTACAAGTAATAGAACCAATGATATCATATTTTTTTGAGAATGATATCATTCAATAGAAGTAACTATAAATAACGAAAAACTATACAACAATAACAATAATGAAAGTCTGACCTTAGTGGTCAATTATCAAACTAAAAACATTAAAAATATAGATTGAATGCTAAATATTGTACCAATTTAATGAACCTAAATAATATAATATTAAACACAGGAAAAAAGTTTTACACAAACAATTAAGGGTAATAGTTACCTTTGTCTTAGTAATTAATTAAAATATAGCGCCATAAAACGGATTCCTTTTATTTGTATGATAATAATGTACAGTAGCTAATTAATAAAAACAGAAAATAATGAAATGAAAATCCTATAATATTAAAAAGTATTAATTATTCCAATGGGAATGGATAAGTTACGGTATCAATATACTTTAAAAATATAATATAATTCATTTTTTCAGTAAAGATAGGCTTAATAAAATTTAAAATATAGAACGAGTACGCAAAATCAACATGGCGGTAGGACATCGGACGTTTTCAATAATGAGATTCCCGCGCAGTGGAGCGTAACAATGAACGCAAAATGACCTCGCTGTATTCCTCTTAATCCACATCCATTTTAAATAGGATTTAGGAAATGGAGTCAGTTTGGAAACCGATTTTAATAAACTGAAAAGAGTACTTTTAAAATTATATTTAATTCTTTGTCACAAACCTCCGGTTAGACCGATTTTGTCTTCTATATTTTCTTTATTAAATAGTTTTCAATTTATAGTAAATAGTGTATTTATTCTAAGAAAAGTACTTTTTAGGTATTAAGTGAATAATATTAATTTGAATATATAATATACCCATAATCTACACACAAATATTACTGAAAACAATGGGAAAATGTAAATAAATAATCGAATATTTCTTTAAATACTATTTAAATATATAATATGTCCAAAGCCGACTTCACTGAGCTTTCTCCCCGTTGTCACCTTGGTGTTCGTGACCTCTGGACTTTTTTTTTTACATAAAATAGGTTAGCGTTTGACTTCAGCCTGCCTAATAGTTAGCGTTACTGTAGTATTCGATGTGACACGTTACTCTAAGAATCCAGTCGCTAAAGTAGGTAAAATATAAAATACTTAGCGAAAAATGGTCAAGTATGAGTTAGACTGCAAAATTTGTGTCAAGCGCAAACTAATTGCTGCAGCTGTAGAAGTAACTACGGAATTATGTCTGAAATTTGCAAATATGCAATGCATGTTGTGACCTTTCACCTCATAACTTCCACCCAAAGACCGAAATTACTAGGAGGTCAAAATTTCATATAATTCTCTATACTAGAATATTAAACGTATTAAGTTTCAGCCTTGAACTATGTACCTTCTGGGAATTTTCGTGTACACGGGCGGCCGGAAGGACTGACAGACATCTCAGACAGTTTTATATAGTAGCTTTCGCTACTTTATAATGGTAAATAATAATGAAATGTTGTTAATAAACCAGGTGCATCAAATCAATACATAGGTGAAAGTATATTTCCGCGAATAATCGGTATTTGAAATCTGTGTACTTTCTATATTATTTAATAAAGAATACTTACAAATCCAATGTTGCATTCCAATTTTGGAACAAGGCTGTTCTATCTGATTATCATTTATTTTGAAAATAGCATTTTGTGTTTAGACTCTCTATTATTAGTTACTGAACTTATTGACACCACTTATTGTGGATTTGATACTTGATTTTAACATTTAAAAAAAAAAGAAACTACTAAACAATTTTGCTTCAATCACTTTTGAATAGCGTCGATAGGTACCAATGAATAATCAGATCGAGAGAAAATGGGACCCGAAAAGTATTCTCGCATACAGACACACAAACACACACCTAATTTGTATTGTTTAAAAAGTATACTAGGAGCGCTCGCAAAATCACAAACAAAAGGGTCAAACTGCATCGAAGTTGCATTTACAAAACTTCGACGCATTCTGACCTCAACTATTTTTAAAGATGAGACACAATATTAATTTTTTTTTTAATATTTTGAAAACCTCGACCAGACTGATGTATATATGTGTGCAAGATTTGTAAATTTTCGGATGTACCATTTTTGATTGATGCTTGCACAAAGGATGCAGAAAATTCTCTCATAAATTCAAAACAAAACACAAAAGTCGCTCAATAATATAAAACTCAAGACACCTCAAATGTAAAGATAAAATAAATACGATTTTGAAAATCGGAGTAATTACCACGACTTCTTTCTGTATGATACAATATTTTCTGATTCAATATAAATTGTCATGGCGACGAAATAAACAATCAGCTTTTTGAAAAAACTTTCTGTAATAATGGATTTTTGAGCAAAATTTTGCATTTTGTCAATGGGCACGAACAACTCAAAGCTGGCTAAATGCCAACGTTTCGGCTTGTACAAGAGTTGAGGGCTTGCCCTCATTACGTTAATCTTAGTTAAAATTCCGAATCAACTCAGATCAAATTAACATCAACATTCCTACAGTAGTTTCAGCATGATAATTATTAAAATATATAGACAGACAAAATTTAAGTCAGTAAAATTAAGACAATGTTTATAAATATGAATTGATCGTTACGTAAAGGAAATAATACAATTATTCAATTAATTCATTATAAAATATACTTTTTAAATAACAGTAAACGGAAATCTGGAAACTAGGTCAGCGAAAATTATAATTTAGTTTCTTAAATAAGTAATATTAGTACTTTTGATTATTATTTGAGAGTATCGGTTATTTGTTTCAGGGGTGCATACAGCCTTTTTTTTTTTTTTTTTCCGTTGGAAAAACCCGTTACGGGTACCCCGTCGGCCCAGGGGGGTGACGGCCGGGGGGTTATGTGGGACTACCCGGCAGCATAGAGGATGCTGCCATTTTTAAGGCTACCCACTAAAAAACCAACGGTTGCCCTCTTCGCCGTAATGGGACGTCACGGGATCGCGTTAGCACACCTCGTGACGCCCCGGCGAGACACCCCGAGTGAGGGTGCCCCGAGCAACGTAGAGCACCCTCCCGTCGCAGGCCTATGTTAGGTAAGAGGGGTCACCCTCCCCCCTTACCAGGCCTACAACTGGGGAAGGAAGCAGCGGGCGTACTCCCGCCTCCTTCTACCCAGTCTTCCCCGACGGAGCGGGTCAGCGGATGAGGCTAATTCCCTGCATGGGTGCATACAGCCTATGCTATTTAATAGTCATATTTAATAAAATATTAACATGAAATCATCTTATTAGTAATATATAATTTTCTCTATACACACAATAACCATAGGGTTATTGTTTTTCAATGGGTATTGTTTAAATTTATTTTTGGTTTTTTTAGTTTAAAATGTTCTGAAAGAGTTCTAAATCGTTTAACACTTGGTTTCAGCGTACCAGACGCTTCCTTCTAATAATACAAACCGGTACGGTTGCACCAGGAGCAAAGACGACGATAATCGGATCTTATGTGTCGAATTAAAATCTCCTACCGTGATTTATTATAAAGGTATTTTATTTTTTTATTGTATTAATCCAAACATTAGTCATTAGATGTATGAGCCGTCTATCGTTCAATTTTAAAATACTTACTTTGTTAAAATGCAGCGTTACGTGTGACCTTGCGTAAATGTTGTTGTACTCGAATCGTACTTGAATATATATTTTGTATTAGGCAATTAGATTCTTTGAAGTGTTGTAGAATAACTTTGTCAATGTAGTTAAATTAAGATAATATTACGACCCTTGTGACGGCACTCTGTTCATTTGACAAACTAATAGTATCGCATAGGTAATCGATTCTAATATATAGGAAAAGTTTTTGTACTTATACTTTGTACAATTTTTTTATATAATAATTACAAATAATGCGTAGCTGTTGTCTTTGCGCTATTGCTTACCAATGTTTAGTGAAAGTTAAGAAACTCTCTCCAAGACATTAAGTTCTAGAAAAAATCACCTGATTTACGATGTTTTGATTAAAAAATTTGATCTGCGAATGTGTCATGATCTTTCGATATAATCTCTATGCAAGAGAGACTTGTCGCGTAGGCAAAGAGAGTTGAGTACCAAGAGCCGTACGTCCTGATTATGCAATTGACATCATTTTGATACCAATCGATGCATATTCACGTAACTTGAGTTGATTAGATTTCCAGCGACAACGATCAAGCGATTTTTTTGTGTTGTCGTAGTTCTTTGTTTTTGATAACAATATAAAAATAATATATTATAAATTTATTTAGCATTTTTATTATTTTAATAAGGTTTGCATTTATCACCGCCTGTTAAATATTTGTATATAATAACGATGTGGTAATATTAATTTTTCTTGTTAATGGTTCTCATTTTTATGTAGTTTTCGTAACTTTTTTTTGCAACTAGGGAATAAATTTATGAATACATTTTTAAAATTAAACAGGAACTTTTTATTATGGTTTTCAAGGTTCTCTAATCAAAATTCCGTTATCCGATTGCTCCATAAAGGACAAACTCTACCTTCTGCCGACTTTTAAACAATTTCCAAATGCATAGACTAACTACTCTAGCCGGCCCTTTGCTAAAGAAATAAAAAATGCATTATATTTCTTTATAGTAAATGTAACTTTAATTGTTATAGCGACTGGATTTGTTACACTTACCAGGTGGTTCACAGTAGTAGAATCACAGGTGCAGATTTAAGTAATCGGTAAAACACAGTTGATTACTCTGAAATAGGATTTCAAGTTTCCGTATGAATATGCTAATGTTGTTCTGTAAGTGGTAATCTGTTCTATTTTTTTTTAATTTACTAAATATTTTATATCATTATAAATAGATTTCTTTGTAACAAAAAGTATAATTAAATCGTTAAATGTCTTACCATTGGCAATCATGATAGGGGGTTTCCTAGTGTAAAGATCAGGATTGCAATGTTCTGATCTGAACTATAAGTATTAAAGTAAAAAGATAAATAATAACATCAGTGTCTCCAAAAGATTATAATGATTACATACAAAAATAACTCATAAGAGTTGCCATTACAGTCTCGTTTAGATTTTTCTTCTTCGTTTTATTATTATAAAAAATCAGACCAAATAAAAGTTGGGAGGTCATAGGGAATTACTTATCTTTTTGATTAAAAATACAAATGATAAGAGGGTAACTTAAAGAAAAAGTTAAAGAGGTTATTTACAACCTTATTTTTAATTTACAGTCTTAACCTTTAATTTCAATTTACAGTCTCAACCGAGTATTAAACGCTTGCGTTTTATTAATTACAATTGTACCTTTGACGTTCATTCTCTTAAATTATGCTATATACATTTCTGTTGAACTTAGCCAAGATAAAATAATCGCTTTTCAATTAAAGTATTTCCAATTAAAGTATTTCCAATAAAGATATTTTCTATATAAGTTTCCTATTTACCTTTTTATTTAAAATGTACATATTAATTATCAAAAGATAATTGAGATTAATGTGGACTTGAGAAGCAGAAGTGTTTGTCAATTATACATATTTTTCAAAACAGTAATAACTACAAATTAAGTAAATAATATAAACCCCAAAATATTGGCAATTTATGTATTTATTTGTATATATAAATATATAATAAAACATAACTACCTATTGGATTTTCAAAAAACGTGATGTGGTTTAATTTTATTATCAGAATTGACTTATAAGAAACAACTTTTTACTATGGAACAATAATTAGGTTTTTAAACTAAATTAAAAATTGCTGTGAACAGCTAGTACAAGTTAAACCAAATAATATATCTTTACTTGTGTTTCTATTTTTTATATATGAGGATCACGTGGCTATACTCTTTGGAGACGACTAGTGTTTGGTAGATGCTTCGATTGCTCTGTGCGGATAAAATAATGTAAATTGGTTGAATATGCTTAAAATAGTAATAAAAAAAGATTCTTTATATATTTTAAAAACAAAACATTGTATATCTCAAAAAGATAGACAAAAAAAAAATTTGAAAAGGCTGACAAAGGCTTAAACTTTAATTAAAAAATATAGCTGAATGTTGGCCACATGGAAACCTTTGATAAGGGAAAAAATAATGGGTTTATAATACCTTCGGACTCCAAAAAATGTTTACTCGTCTTTTAAAACTGTTCAAGGTATTTCTATGGAAGAATATATCTCTATCTATCTATCTATCTATCTATCTATCTATCTATCTATCTACACATATATTTTATTTCTTGCACTTACTAACGTCTTGTACATCTTAAGATTAGCTAGAAGAGAATGCTTACTTAGCATTAAATTCGCCTTTTGTACAAACATTTTGTAAATGTGTGCAATAAAGTAAAAAATAAATAAAAAACTTTTGGTTAATATTTCTTTAAAATACCTTTGGTTAATATTTGTAATGATTTGACTTCAACCGTTAATTGCAAATAACAGAAGTTCGGATGGACCAATTTAATAATTTAGTAATTATACATAAATCTAAAAATTTTAACTATATGATTATTTATCTGATTCGTTTTACTATTTATTATTTTATACTTATCGAATAAATTTTAATCTATATTTAAAATAATTATTTTAAACTGACACATTTTTGCCTAACATAGCACACTCGTGATTTCAAAATATGTCGTATAAATATGACGTTTTTCAACATATCTTTGGGATTATGTCACTGTGTCTAGAGGATTCTCTACGCCTGAATGAATGCAAAGATGAAACCATTTTCATACCCTCGAGGCATTTTACTTTGTGAATTTTTTACTCTTCAGTGATTTATTTAAGGCTAAAGTATAAGATTATAATGTTATATTTGTATGAGAGACCGGGAGAATAAAATGTATTTTCAGTATAAAATATTATTTTAGGTGTATAGTTCCTTCCATTTCTAATTCTTATCTTTTACTTTCAAAATACTTAAGACTTTTTTGCATAATTGTACTTATTCTATTAACGTTGAATAACTTTATTAATTTACTTTATTAATGTTGAATCCCTCGCTGCGCTCAGGATTCAACGTTAGACTCCCTCGCCATGCTCTGGATTCTATTCTAGAATCCTTCGCTTTGCTCGTGATTCAAAATAGTGCCCGTGCCGTAAAAATACTATTTTTCTCCCTTGTAATGTATCATTATTGATTATTACATCGTAATCTATAATTGTATTTGTTTTAAAGTTTAGTTTTTTTACTATTAAGTAATAGGTTTTTAACACTATCTAACACTTCAGTCACTATGTAGACATACTAAATTTTAAACTAAATCCTTGTTTGATTCTAGTGTTTTCTTTCTTCTAAACAATAAAACCTGCATTGTAATGTATTCAAGAGATACAGGTTGTATCCATGTCATAAATTTGGAAATGATATATCGCAATTTGGCGTTCACCATATTAGTTTTCACTTATAAAACCCTTTCATCATGGTAATTATATGTATATCATGGATTGTATACAGAAAATGATATTCTTGTAAACAGAACAAGCCAAAAATAGCAGTTAGTAATTTAGAGCGTAAATAGTTCCATAAACTTACTAGACCATTTGGTTCAGTACCACATTTTCCATCACCTTACCATAAATTAATATTATTATTATTTTTATTCCTATCATAAAGTCAATAATAAGCTTCTGCTTTAACCAAATAGGCAATGAAAAGAAATAATAAAAAAATTGTGAATAAAGAATATCATATTTTTTAAGTTCTACAGACGGGTCAGGCTCATTAGGGATCTTTTCTTTCTTTTCGCGGTACGGACACAAAAACAAAATATATATATACATATAATTTTACGGATATTTTCCAGCCAAGAACAAATATTTTATTTTTTTATTTGAAGTATTTTCTAAACCCAATGAATGAGGGTAAAACATTTTCTCGCTTGCCCTCGAGACCGTAACAACTTTACTTTGTCAATATTTTCCTCTCCATTGCTTCATTTATGATGAACAATTCAGTTTATGAAGATATTTATATGATAATGATAAGGGAAACACAAACGTATATTGTTTTACGAAAAAAAGCACTTTTCGTTTAAGGTCTCTTTTAAGCATTCTCTACCAGTTAACCCATAGAGAAGAAAAAGAAAGAAAAACATAACAACATGTACATTATTGATATAAAAAAATATTTAAATTTGGAGCATTCAGTTCTTGTCATATAATTACATGATGAAAAATCTATATATTCATTGCAATTTAACTTTCAGTAAACGTGTATCCTATGATAAGTTAGAACACATGAACAAAAAACAAATAACATTTATTTATTATTTTTGCATTGTTTTAGTAACCGTAATAATCTTTAGCGCGCGATTTGTAACAGAAAACAGACTTACGGATTTATTGGACGCTACGTAGTTATCGGGTTATGTAGCACAAGCAGACGCAGCCAGGGGGGTCCGGTGCCACCGACATGTCCGGGAGGGACCGCTGGTTTATCTTGTTAATGTTTTTGTGGTATACATTGTCAAATTTATCATACCTTTTACAGTATTTATTTGATGTATATAGTGTAAAGGTATGCAGATGCCAAGAAAGTATTTTGTAGAAAAGGATAAACAGTAGAAGACAGCTTAAAATAACTTCATATTTTTTATTTTTACTTTGAACATAAAAATTATTATTGTGAGTAAAAGAAATACTATCGCGGATGTTTTTGTAGTAGATCTACTATTTTCTAGTACATTACTCTAATGTATTTTTTGTACTTTATTTTGGGTAAGCGAGTAAAGTTCTTAGTAGGCTAGGTTTTTGCAATCATTACATTTCAGTCAATTTATGTAATGAATTACACTTTAGCCCTCCACAGGATTATCAAACCTTATTGGAAAAACAGTACAAATATCCGTTTGATAAATATTAAGTTTATACCGTTCATAAATACAGACGCGGCTGAAAGAATTCATGTTATAATAAATAAAGATACATAGATTGTATCCTATCACTGCTCTATTCTTGTGAATTAATACAATTAATATGTAACTCGTATACTTGTACAATACATATTTATCAATTAAGTCTTATTACATTACTGAAATCAAATAATTGCCAATTCGGTAAAGTTTGTGCGGCTATCTGACTTTTCGTTTAAGCAATGCAAGTTGCCTCAGAAAAGTTTTTCTTCATGGATAAATAAAAGTAACAGAAGTATCATTTTATTAGGAATCGATAGTTTTTGTGATGGAATACTGTGTTGACTCCGCCAATGAATTCATACCACGCATTATTTTATTACATTCTACTGAAGGTAATAAAATATTGCGTGGTAAACTATTTGTTTATGATAGATGCCTGAACAGATTCACAGATAAAACTTTAATAATATTTTATAATATATTCTCTTATCTTGTAGCCAGTACTTAACATCTAAAAATTACTTATAGTATATGTTAATGCAAAATATATATTAATATTTGGTTCCGTTATTGTTTCATTATACCTATGTACAAATATAGATAGTTTATAACAGGAAATGTATTTTTTTTCTATATTTTACTTATTTTATAAAAATCTAGCCAATTTTATCATAGAGTTTTTTTTTTTATTTTCAGTTACAGAATATAGCAATATTTGTGAATCGTGTGGATTGTAGGTGAGACCCTCGTAATAAAAAGGTCGCAGGGGAACAATATGGCGAAAAGGAATTGTGAGATGAAAGTATTTTCAAAGGGACTTTCTAAAGGGATTCGATTACGTTGTGTAAGTTATTCTTCCATGAAAAAAAGCGTTATTGTAGAGATAAAGATATCTTCAGTATTTACTTCAGTGAAATATTAAATAGCTTTAAGAGGTTTTCAATAATAAAAATAACTTTAAGTTATTAAGTTGAATTAATATTCAATTACCTCACCTTGTATCCTAGAGGTTGCAGAAACAAGTTCTTCTTGTATTAAAGAATTAAAAAATTTATTTCTTTTTGTAATTTCAATCTTAAAATTATTTACCATAAACATGTTTTAGGATTTACATAAAAAGCTTCAAAAATAAGTAAATTATATTTCTATATATTAATTTTAAAACGACTTTAAATTTCGTATTTATACTGACAACCTTCTATTTGGTATTTTTTACATTATCTTTATTAAATTTACTGAAACCAAACAATTTCAAGAAAAAATCCAATATAATAGTTTCTTCAAGCCAAAAATACAATACAATATTTTAAACTATGAACAATTAAAACCATGAATAATTAAATATGTATGTAATTATTAATTGTTAAGTCACTGAATTAAGATATCTTCTGTGGTTTCAGTGAACAATAAAGTTCTTAATATTAAGTTATATAAAACATCAATTTCCAAAAAACACCATCAAAAATTAAGACTAAAATCGAACTATAAGGAGAATTTATTTTCGACGTTTTTTGAGGTCACCATTGTGCACTAACGCTCTCTTCATGCTTAATATATCTTGAACCAACGATCTGAACAGTGATATGACATCTGATATTTGGTAAATGTTAAAGGAATATTATTTGCAAAACAAAATGATTTAGCGAGACGTTAGACCGGACCCTTTCAACGTTTGCTATAAAAAGTCGGTCGTAAAACTAATCGCAAACAAATGTACAAACTGCTATTTCGTACTTGAATGCTTTTATAGAGCAGCTTAAGTGAAACCTTTTTTGTGTTTCTTACATAAGCATACTTGTATGTAATTTTTTTTTTTTTTTTTTTTATTTATTTATTATTTTAAAGATACAAAAGTTTTTTCTTCGTGTCCTAAAACTCTCAAGAGTTTTAGAGCACCAAGAAAAAAGAATCTATTTGATTAATATTAAGAAATTGTACAAGGGTTTTGATTTTAAAGTTTTTTAATTGTAATAAATAGATTATACTTTATAATGTATATTGAAATAATATTTTGACAAAATTTTATTTTCAAACAAAGACATGAGAATGGCAATAGCTACGTACTATGTAAGTTGTTTTCAGTTGGTTTTATATTCTCTTGGCTTGCTTCTTTTTAAATGTTTTCATTTTTTACAATACAGCAGACAGTTGCTGTAGGTGAATATCATGTTTTATATTAATTAAATTATTTTTATTATATTGGAATTATAATATTATTATCAGTATTTATCAGTATTAAGTCAACCAAATTAAAAATATTAATGATTTAATATTTTTATACAATAAACCTTATAGTTAATAAAAAATTATTAAAATTTTTAAATAGTTTTTTTCATATAACTATAAACAGGCTCTGAAGTTTCAGTTTTGCTATCTATAATATTATTGCATTATATATAGCTATAAAAATCATATTAATAGATGAGAATTCTGAAGGATACTTCATTTAATTTGATAATAAATATACTTTCACTAATTAGGGTACAAATGAGAAGAAAATTGCAAAGATCAATGTTGTTAATTTCTATTCCAAAGCCCTAAAGTCCGTTACTTACATGAAGCAGCTACTAATGAACAATTACGAAGTTTCGAAGCGCGCTCTTTGCATATTTAATGAGTTAGGATTCTGCATTTGTTTTATGATAACGAGTTATATTTTTTTTTAAGTGGTAAAATTAGCTTAAATGATTCTGAGAAAATTATTACTTCTGATTGACTTACACTATGGTGCCAGTCGTAGTTCATTGTCGGATAATAAGTGGTTTTATTCTAAATAATACATACATTTTCAGTTTTTGCTCTTTACCGGTTAACTGGATCAAGTTTTAAGTAATCAAATGGATCTGTTGATTATCACAGGCCTACCTTTCCAAAGATAGATTTTGAAAAGAATTTTAATGGTAGATAAAAGTAATTGTAGAAATTTGCAATTAACTTAATTATCAATTGATATATTCTATTGCACGCATAGATAATATAATAGATAATATTTTACTATGAATTATAAGTGTATATTTTTTGTTAATTGCAGACATATTAAAATCGTGTCACGCCAAAGTTTCGTGATATATTTTTCGTGTCGCTCGGCTTCCCCAGTTCCCGTGCTGGAGATTCTAGTAGTGTTATATAATAAAACGTGTTCATAAATAAATTTTGTACAATTTACAGTCTTATAGTTTTGTGTATCATAAATAAAGCGAAAAAAGGATGTAAAACAGGAAAGCATGTTAAAATAAAATATTTTTTCAAATTTTGCTGAGTTTTGTGAAAATGTGTTTTAAATTAAAAAGTATAATTATTTTTGTATATATCGAGAAATAAGCAAACCAATTAGTAATGTAATCAGTAAAAATTATGTATAATAAACAAACTTTAGACAAACAAGGAGATTAAGCGTGAATATTTTTTTAATATCTTTACTCACTATTCATGTCATATTAAATACGTTGTAATTACCTTTTAAAGAGTTCAGATGTTTTTATGTATTATAAGTTATATACACAGTTACTTTTTATTTCAAAATACGATCGTTCAGTGAAATGTAAAAGGTTTCAGCAATTCCACTCGTACAGCTGTTCGATCTAATCATTTTCCATTACTGGACACAATAGTTACGCTGCTGCTAGGAGTTGAACTTTATTGCATTTTTTATTTATAACTAACTGTTTTTGATCAAATAGTCATCAGAAGTTTTACCACTGTATACTGTATAATGGAAGAATTAATTTCTATTCAAAAAAAGGCAAGCACTATAGTATCAACAAAATATTTTAGCAATATGTTATAAAATATAATAAATATATTATATAATAGCAATGACAAAAATTGTAACAATCTTTATAAAACTGATACAAATGTATGTGAAGTGAGTCTACGTAAATATAAGGAGAGTGATTTTCAATAATCACAATGCTATATGTTGACGAGTTCTCGCAACGTGTCGTTTTCCTTTGAATACGAATATTGGATAACAAAGAAATGTCGCTTTGTGAATATAATTGTATTCAATTCATATTTCTTCAAACTTTTCGCTTCAGCAGTTAAAAAAGAAAACAATATTGTTAATTGGAGACTTTTTTTATTTTAAACTATTGTTAAATGAAGAATAAAAATCATGTTTTGTTGTGATAATGTTTGTACAATTTTGTGTGTAAAAAAAATATATTTTGTGTGTGTATGAATTATACATTCTGTTTTTACATAACATTTACATTATAAGTATAGAATAGTTAATTGATTTAAATTAAAGTAAGGTAGATCGGGATGTCTGTGTCTTTTGTTATAAACAGACATATTAGATGGTTTTTTTTTTATTTTTATACCTGAGTATAGATTTATTTGATTAAGTAGCTTCTCGATATTTAATAATAGATTGCAAGATATATATCAAAAAAATACGATACAATAAAAATACGATACGATAAAAATAAATAAATAAATAACGATTTTACACACAAAATGGCGTTTCCTTATACAAATAATAAAAAATTCGGTCTTCTGTTTCATTAAATCAATATAAAACTAGGATATTTCTTTTTAACCACAGTATGTTATCATAAGAAAAGGAAATATTAATTATTTTAAATTTGCATTTTACCTTTTTATTAAAAAAAAAAAATATCACCCAATATAACTTTTAAATTTCTCAATAATAAAAAATATATTAAAAAGAAACAAGGAATTTCGAAACGAAAAAAAAACTGAATATTCCCTTTCGTAATAAAAACAAACGTGTTGAGTCTTATTTCTTCAAATAGACTTATTAGACTTGACTAGACTAGACACTCTGCCCATTCCTCAACAGTTTTTATGAGATCGAAAGGGTCTCTTACGTTTTCTTGATCAATTTCATTTAATTCCTTTACTGGTAGGTTTCTGCTTTTGTAACCTTCTTGATAGTTCAGTGTTAGTTGTCTGACATATTCTATCTTCAAACTATAATAAATAATTTACCGAGTGTAAAATTTGTTGGTTGCGACTGTCTCTTTCGGTTCATTTCTTTGTTTTTTTTTTAAAATATATACTTATGGACAGATAACACAAAGTCATTACAATCAATAATATTATTTAGAAAGATTAATAACGAGACATGCCACAAGTCGCAATCTTCCCCAAACATGTTTCACTTCCAGCCTAAAGCCAGAATTTACCATTTGAGCTTGAGTAATTAAATACCTAACATATCGACTTTCGACCGACTTTTTTTAAAAAAGACTTTATTAACCAGTATCAATAAAAATCTAAAATGCACTCTTATTTCCGAGAAAAAACACAGACATACTCCTTCCGCCATACTGACTCACGTGTCGTGCTAGCCACTAGTAGCGGAGTTGACTATCTCTTGCTATTGTGGTTATTGGGTTTTTTCTTGCGCCACATTCGTCACTGTCATTACCTACCTCCGTCACAAGGAGCCCCGGTCTCCCCGTACCACAGCTTATCACACTTTATCTATTTTACTAAAATGAAATATACAACCCGTTGTTACTGAACCTAAGTTCAGAAACTTAATCACAGCATCCGAGAAGTAAAAAAGTAAAAATAAGAGAACTGAATGAAGTTTTAATAAAGTGATTGCAAGCGAAAACACTAATAAATATTTAGTGCGTATCATTTAATATTGTAAGTTTTTACTTATATATAGTATTGTCTAATATGCAATAAAGTGCTTATCTATCTATCTAAGTTTAGTTCATACAACCGATTATGTTAAATAGAGTAAAACTAAATATTAGTGTAAGAAGATATAAACACGCAATACCAATGGAGGTGGGATCTCTAGAGAGTGCTAGTATTATAATTGATTTGATACTATTAATAAACATGTTATGATGTTTAGGGAATGCAAAATCCCGAAGTTAATTTAACTTATTTTGATCAAATCTCTAAGCTTTGGAGTTTTCTAAACAAATAAGCAACTAAGACCATTATAACGTGTAATGAGGAGGTATAAAAGACACGTGACTAGGAGTATTCTGTATATTTATGTTGATATGTGAATCATTAAAAATAATAAAATGAAGACGATGGTTTGCCGATCAGTAAATGACAGAAATATCATCTATTTTTAATATGATTGATATTTTTTACATGTCTTTTAACGCTAATATTCCAATGTTATTGATTAGAATTATCATATTAAAATATTATACACGTAGACTGCAGTTAATGCCGTTAATATCCTCGCCTGAGGTTCTAACACAAACGTCGTTGCTGTGTTCCTCATATGTCATGATCGTTGCAAGACTTACCAATTTCAAAATTTATTGCAATGACAGTGCACGCAGACAGGACCTCGAAAAGGACGGCTGACGGCCCGCGGTACCGTTCCTCAGTAACTAGCACCCGTGAGGGTGCTGGGAGGAGAGCTCGTCAAGCTCCCCGGTTAGCAATAGCCGGCGGATTCTTGCGACGTTCTGCAAGGAGTTCCGCGGGCCCTCCAGGCCCTCCAGGGTCCTCCTGCATTTACGCATTCAGGAAATGCATTTCCTGAAGGGTATTCTTAGTAGCTAATGATTAATTATGTTTGTAAAAACTGCATTAATTATGGAATAGCTTTTTATTTGGATTTGTTTCTATAACTATCGATTTCAGAAACAAATAAAGTAAATATTAAAATAAAACTATTTTTATTTCTATTTTTTACGTATTAAACTCGCATATAATTTCGTTACATTTTTATTTTAACCCGACGTTTCGAATGTTTTGCAGCAAACGTGTTAAGTTTCTGTACACTTACATCTGGTCTACCTCGTGTCGTCTCGTGACTTAACTAATTATTTTTAAAGAAAATTGAGTTTTTTTATTTAACTCTAGGAATTATAATTTTTATTGACAATAGTTATTTTATTTAATTTTATTTATTTATTTTGGGAAAGAGCCGCAAAAATAGTCCTATGAAAAGTATAATTAGAAAGTAATTAATTATTTAATTTGCAATATATCAGTTGCTCTTTTTATTAATCGTTTTGTGGACATCAGACTTCCGAACAGAAATACGTTTATTACTGACAGTTAGCCAGTACGTTTCTACTGTAAACTAAAATTTTGCAAAATAACATCATATATAACCCAAATACTAATAAATCAGAGACTACAAATTGATTGAACCGCAGATTTGTTCCTTATGAAATTTGATAAGAGTTAGTATTACTTTTTTATTTATTTATTTTTTAAACCAGAAAAGGTAAGCTTTTGACTACAACCTGCCTGATATTAAGCACGGGCTGTTGTCTAAGGTGTGGCACCCTCTTCCAGAAAGTACTTAAAAACTCTACTCGCTGCTTTTTTTTGAAACGTCATATATATTATATTATATTAGTCAAATTATTATGTAAATCATAATGGTGAAACCCTACCCAGGTTCCAGTTACAGACTTTCGTCCATTTTCATTAAATCATTACTACAGATTGCAAAAAAAAAGAGGAAATATGTTACATATTACCTCTTGTTTTGACATTATGTTCCTAAACAATAGTTCTACCGGTGTCCATTTTTAAAATGAAACAAAAGAATGAATGTTTCATAATTTGAACAAACTTCCACATCAATGAATTGTTATAATCATCTTGTTGAACGTTTTAATTATATATAACAATTACAATAAGTTATTGTAGACCTAACAAAACTTTAATGAAAATATATTTAAAATATTCTACTTCAAAATGTAAATGTACTTAATAAACATTTATTCTAACTCTATCTTATACTGTTTCTTTACATGCTTTAAAATAAAGGTCTACTTTTACTTAGTTTATATTTGTATTAATAAGTTGAAACACAATATTAACCAGTTAAAAAATTTAAATCAGTTACATAATAAGGTCGGTCGCTACAAAAGTGACGGAGACAAATGTCAAAACATCTATTATGGGGAAGTGTCCTACCCAATGTCTTGTAGAGTGCAAATACGTTGAGCCATGTTATTGTACTATTATTATAGTATTACATATTAATTTAATTATTAATGCAACTATTATACTTCCTAGTATTATTAAAAATTTGTTAATTTAACTTTATCTTTAACTTTGATAGCATTAAAATCAAAGTGAACTAACATAAATACAGCTATAAACGTTTTTGAATAATCTTGTTTGTTCTACGAAATTTCGATTTGGTTTGTCTCCATAGTGGTTTGAAATTTTATTCCCGTAAACTAAAACAAGAGAGCTCGGCGATGTAAACGTAGTCTGTTTTAAAAGTGCTATTCTACTAGAATTCTCTTGTGTATGTTTTATTCAAACGATATTAGTTTTGGAGTATTTATGCTATTTAAAGTATAGAGAATATATACTTTTTCAAGTACAGATTTCAGCTCTGTTTAAAGCTGCAATCAAATGTCTATATGATTGCAGCTTCAATAGGCTAGCTTGACGGTGGTAGCACCACCTACAATTATAGAATCGTTATGAAGTATCTCATTATGGCATGTGATGAATGAGAGAGACAGAGAATCAAACACCCACCGTTCTAACGATTTGATAAAACTTAATATAATTAGAAATCTCGTACTTGAAATAAGCTCGTATTTTATAGTAATAATTTGAGGTATATTTTGTAGAATTATAAGTTGACAATAAAAGCAAATCGTACATTAATTATATAATACAATTAATAGATCAGAAAAAACTATATTATTAATTATAATTATTTAACTGTTCGTAAAAAAAAAACCTCATTTAACTTAGACAAACTTTTACAAACGAAGCTGAGATTTTGTATTATGTAACTCGCTAGAGACAAGTCAGAAGCAGATTTAAAAATAATAATAATTTTGCTGTCTTTGTAACATGAAAGCTAAGTTAAAACAAATATTTTTTTATTAACGAGAAACTGGAAATAAGCTGGAAAGGGTTAAAGGTTCATAAAGTTCATATTAATTTTTATTATAGACTACACCTGGTTGAGGTAATTTTTAAAACACGATAACAGTATATTTCATTCTGAGTTTTTTTAAGAATTCAACAAACAGCAATAAATAAATATAAAATGCAACAATAATAGTGTGAAATTATAATTGAAATAAAAACTACTGCTCATTCTGAAAAAATTTTGCCTCTTTAAACATTTTCAATAATCTGACTCTTTCTCGGTATATATATATATATATATTAATATATATATATATATATATATATATATATATATATATATATATTAGCTGGTTATTAATTTTATATTGTACAGAAAAAGTGCCATTTATCGGCGTTCAAGCAAATTATTAAGAATTGTTGTTGAGTAATTGGCAGAGATTATTGGATAGAAACTGTTATTCTGTAAGAAGTCACGGCTAATTGGAATTATAATTATTAGGTTCTTATTATGATGTGTACTTAGTTTAATGATATTATTGATTAATTTCTTTTAGCTTTCATTTATAATAAATGGAAAATAATTATAATGTTAAAATATAAATTGTCAATATCTATTCAGTGCAAATTATTACAAAGAAAGACCAAGCCTTAATTAAAAAGAAGAATAAAATCGTATATTTTTTTCTAAAACAAAACTAAATAAATAATTGAAAGATTTATTACAATTTGCTTGGTTGTTGAAAGTTCTTTCTTAACCATTTCAATATAACTAAGATAAAAATTTATAAAATTATTGGAGCGGTGCAAATGCTGCAACCTACAGATTTAGGGTGGAAATACAAATAAATACTATTTAGCAAGTCTACATTTGATGGACGGGAGGCAATTTAGTGGAGTTCTATTTAGGAACATTAGTTTTAATATCCTAAGACATTGTTTGATACTGCTTCTTCTGACATCATATTATGATTTATTGTTAATACTAAATTTATTATTCACTATACTTATATTCTACTCTACTTCTATTATACTTATTTATTATACTTATATTCGTATTAATAATGAAGTGGCATTTATAAAATGAAGTACTTTAAGTAAAAATAAATCATTTCTAATTAAAAATAAATAATAATAATTAAACAATGTTTTTAAATCATTAATCTACTCTTCCTGCAATTGAGCTGAGCGAAGCGAAGCTGTTTACTACTCAAATTTTCAACTTTTTGTTACCCTACTTCTCCTCCAATTTACTGCTACGCCACGAAATTTTGCACACATGCGCATAATGAACAAAACTCATTCTGGATTGAATATCAGCCGAATCGTAATTGTAGTTTTGGAGATAATTTATAAAATGTGTTCAACATAAACATATAAACGTATAAACATATAGAACATTTTTGTTTCGCGCGCGCGACCATTCCTACTACACTGCTTCAGAGGCGTCTCACGTGCTTTCACCTCAGTCATGTGTGAGATGTCAACTAGTAAACTACTCCGCTCGATTTTTTATTGACCGATTTTTTTTCGCTTATTCTCCCATTTCTCTCTATCCTTTTCGATTAATATTATTTGCAATTATAAATTTGCTCAAAACAAGTATTGACATCAAATCATAATTTTTATCTATAAATAAATATCAATATTTAAATCTAGATATTGATGCACTTTTAAAACTGAAATGCAAAGAAAGAGACGATACATGCTTTGTTTCAACTATTTCCGTGAAAATGACAAAATTATAATGTGAACTCTAATGATGTTCATTTAATATTGGCGCTTGTCATATTCAGCAATTTTCTTATAAAATGGTGTATATATTTTAGAACTTTTATCATGGTCAGCGACATTTGAAGCTGACTGTACTAATCGGTGCATGTAGTAAAAAGTGATCTTAATTGGATCTTAATGGTAAATATATCTCGTTGTTTTTCTTAATTAAAAAATGTAAAAAATTCATTGTATCACATTATTTAATAATCATAAGTATTATAAGTATATAAATGATATAAAATATAACAAATAATTAATTTAACATTTTTCTTAACAAGGAAATAATCAGATGGAGCTCGCAGCCAACACCGCTTGTATTCTGAATGAAAAATCTAAATATTGCCCTCAATATATCCCTGGAGCTCACGAGCTAACAAGTCTGTACAGCGCTTCAGTACAAGGACCTCATTAGTTATTACTACTCAGCTAAATCTGTGAATAAATAATTGTATTTTATAAAAATATATTTGCCCTTGGGGATCAGTATATGATGACATATAACCATAATAATGACTTATACTTGTTTGAAATATATGTATTATATACATAACAGAGCCTACTTTGATTGTACCATAACAAAATTATTATAATACAAGCTGTTGTCAGTAATTCCTTCTGTCTTAAATAAAAAAGTAATGTTTACTACGAAGCCTTATTTTTGTTTTATTTTTATTATGGTATACCAAAACAACTTTCTTTTTTGAGATTTATATTATATTGCTCGCTACAAATCATAGCAGCTGGACGACTGCCAGTTGGGCTCCAATTGCTCGACATCCACAGATGTGGAAGAATTTTAAATTATGAAAGCTTTTCAAAATTTCTGCTTTAATATTTTTTACTGAACAAAAAAGTTTGCCTAAAAAATATTCAAGCAGGAATTTCTTTTTAAGTCTCTACCAGGTCTCCTGAATGTGATGACTTGATATGAAAATTTTGATTATCGACGTAATAATCATGTTTTTTTAGAAAATGGTGTTTGTTTTCTTAATTGGTTTTGATGATTTGATTTAAGATTATTGCATTCAGAACTTAGTATATATATCAATATAAATAAAAAAATTAATTACCTTCATTAAAAAGTACTGTTATCGTAAAAAGAATAAATGTTTTTGAACTCAGATAGTGAATGGCAATTTAAAGGTGTATTAATTCGGTATTAATATAGAAAGGAAAATTTGAAGGTAAAATAAAAATAAAAATTTATTACCTTTTCCTAATTATTAATTTACATAAATACGACATTACATTAATTTAAATACACACGACGAATGTTAATCTTAATTAGAGTTCAATATACTTATTTGTATCTTTTTGAAGTTAGCTTGAATAACTAAAAAACTGATTTTCAAAATTATTTCAGATGACATTAAAAATATATATTTTTTTATTGAATTTCTTAATATTATTGATACAACAATACTTATAATATTATATAGCTTTCACAGTGATAACACTAAACAAGCGTGTAGGAGATGTACGTGTAACTGATTTTAAAGTTTAAACTGTTTCCGGGTTATCCAATATTAGTTAAGCTAAAAGCAATTATTTCATTTAACCATTCCATTTGTTACTAGCTTAAGTGTAAGATCTTATTATACATTTAAAATATTAGGTCTTGTTTTATTCGTATTTTTCTAATATTCACGTAATTATCACGTAATTATTCACGTAATTATTATTATTAGATTTTGTTCAAATTTAAAACCGGCTTTTCGATTTCGCTAGAAAACTAATAAGCTCTCACTTTAAATACATACTTTTAAAAAGTGTGTAGAATTATTTAGCGTAAAGACTATAAATAAACGGATTAAGAAAACGAGGATTACAATAACTGTCTTAATCAGTAAGTTAATAATATTCGTGTTATGTTATTTAGAAGGATTATTCATTTTGAGAAAAACTAATAAAAAATTTAGTTAGTTAGTTTTATTTCAATAATTGAGCTTATAAATAGATTAGGGAATTTTAAGATTGGTAATTACTGTACTATTTTAAATAATCCCATTTGGTATTGTCAGAATATCCTATTTATTTCATATCCTTACTACTTAATTTAGACTTACTTTATTTTTATTATAAATGTTTCTTAGGCTTTAAGAATTGCTTCTATTAATAATAAAAGATAAGCCGGTTGAAAGAAGTGAATATTTCTTTGGGTGTTGGCTGTGCCTGACTCTACTACAGCACCGATCGAAATGAAACTTTGCATAGGGATAGATTATATACCGGCGAGTGTTCGTTTAATATAACCTACCGCCACCCCTGTACTCATGCACGCATTTTCTTTAACTGCTGAAACATTCTACCGTTTTGTTTCTTTATCTGTGTATGTAAATAAAAAGTATAAATAATATATGTTTTATGGCTAAATTGTACTGTTTTATGATGGAATTTGATATAGAAAATCTGGAACATGAGATGGGACATAGGGTTCTTTCTACCAATACACTAGGCGTGCAAAGTCTCGGGCAGAATGTAATTCTAAATAAAGATTTAAATTTTTAATTTTTATGTTAGGTTAGCAGAAGACGACGGTTTCTTTGTTGAGTCTTGTCTTCATCGATGGATTTGATATTCTACATTTATTAAAAATTTAAATGAAATAAACATTACTAAAAAAACCTTATCAACATGTCGAACAATATTAATACTCTGTTAAACAATATGTGTATACCTGCCGTACCCACGCCCAAACATTCGTTCGAATAGTTTAAATGTATTATTATCACAGCAGGTCTATTTATAATAGCGATGTCGATAAATTAGCGGCTTGTTCGTTATCTATAGAGCCTTCTAGTACAAGATATATGGCGTAGGTCTCAGGAAATAAGAACTTATAAACAGAAAACTGATAGTCAATAGGCGTCGCGTTTGGAAGGTCAGTCTTAACAAGATTACTTGATTAAGAATGATTTTAATTAACGTTTTGCATTTAAAATGAAAACGACTTCCTTTCAAACGACTCTGTTCGCGTGACTGATTACGTTACGGCTTTCACCCTTCCAATACAACGATACGATCAATTTAGTGTATTTATATATAATAGTATTCATAGATTAGGGGAGTTTAAAGTAGTTTTTAGTTTATTTTTATGACGTGATGTTCAAAAGTTTTTATTTATCTCGCTTTTATACTTTAAGAAAAAATAATACGTAAACTTTTTATCCATTGGTATATAAAAAGTGCTATATAGTAAAATATTAATTAATACAACTAGTTTCAACCCCAGTCAATTTGGAACGCTCATTCGTTTACATTTGCGATAATTACTGCGGTTGATTGATGGCCCCTGAGCTGTACTCGTTGTGATAATATTGTAGGACGTTAATGTTCTCCCTTATTTATCAATATATGAATGATGGAATCCGATGGGTTTATTTGTATTATGCTTTTAGTTTAACTGATATAAAAGTTTATTATTATTTTTTTGGTATGTTATGTAAAGATTAAAAACACGAACATATCCTATAAAAAGGCATTAAGAAATGCTCATCTCGATCGAATGACTAAAAATAACGAAAAGCTTTCTATTAGACTTAATGACAACCGAGCTTTCTGGTCCCTTCTCAAAGCGATCGAGTCGACCTTCTGTCAACCCTCACTACCTCCTCTGGATGATGGATTTTTAAGTAATTCATATCTAGATTCACTGGCAACTCTACTACAGAAAATCACTATTATATATAAAAGAGGTATTGCGAGTTTTCTGTCATCTGTTTTGGAATAAATCTTTAAGGCAAACTTTTAACGTACAGCATATACATACTTCATGGTTTGATTGGCTGGATATTGATATTTCTGAACCGAAGATTCCCCCATATAAAATTTGACAGATGTTCCTCAGAAATCGCAACAACTCTTTTTCTGCCTCATATTAACGATCTTCTAAAAATGATTTTTTTAACCGCCAAAAAGAAGCTCGTTCAACTTTTGAAAAGTCCGACAGTACATCACATCGGGGCAGTTTTTAACACAATCTGTGGTCACACTCATATGTTATTATCTTATTTAAAAAATATTGATAAACTATACAATATAAAACAAAAAAAAATAGGTTATTTTAATATCCTTAAGCACCCACATAAATACTTATCACTATATGTCTTCAATAATATTTGTACAAATCAGCATATCATATATATTTTTATAAAAAAAATTAAAAACAGAATTGATTGTTTGAGCCATAGCCGCAATCGATATGTGAAAACAAATTAGAATTCAAGACATCAGTATTAAATTTGTTGTCAAAATAACTTCAATAACTCAAATGTTTCATAACTACCCTTATATTTAGTTTAGAATATTAAGTGATATGTAAATTGTCCTAACTTTAGATGAAATCGGAGTAATTTACAAATTAGTTAAGATGAGCTATCAATAAACTAATAATAACTTACTGTCACTAAATATACGTAATCTCAAAGTTATTAATTGCATCAGAATCTCTTGGAAGTTTGCAAATCAGTTTATATTTTAAGGTATCTAAGTGTCTTAAATGTTATAAGTTTCTTTATCTAACAACTTAAATCTATTTCTATATATTCTCTATACGTTATTTGCTGCTTATGTGTTTTTTCGTTCTGTTTGGTATTTCAATGAACTTTTGGTTTTCATACAAGACAAAATTCATGATTGGTCGTAGTTGCAGTGAAAAATGACGCTGTTAGCTAAACGACCGACCTGCACTTTATAGCATTCAGGAATTTGTGTTTTATCATGCCTAAGATTTGAATATATAAGTAAAGCTTTGGATTCTTGAATTTATTAATTTATTTGTTACCATTAGATGTCTCTATTATATTTACTGCAGTAACTAAGTTGATGTTTATTATTACCTATTAAGATTTCTGTATTAACCGTTATTTTAAAGGCTGCTAAATTCCTGGCTGAAGTTTGATATGTTAAATAAGTAAACATTAATTATGAAAATGTTTACACACGTTTCAATAGGTAAACGTATCTGAATAAAAAATATGCTGGAAGGAAAACTTATTCTTTAACTAGATAACTTATTATATCTATAGAAACTTTTAGAATTACTGCGGATCAAAAACACTCCTGCTACTATAAGAAACAAAGTTGGGATCAAAAGCATAGCAGTTTGACAGAGTTCAGTTTTATTATTTTTTCAAGACATATCTATCTATCCCTATCTAGTTTGCCGGGGCGTCACGGTGTGTGCTAACGCGATCCCGTGACGTCCCATTACGGCGCAGAGGGCGACCGTTAGTTTTTTAGTGGGTAGCCTTAAAAATGGCAGTACCCTCTTTGCTATCGGGTAGTCCCACATCAGCCCCTCGGCCGTCACCCCCCTGGGCCGACGGAGAACCCGTAACGGGTTTTCCCAGAGAAAAAAAAAATCTATCTAGTAAAATTAAATAAGAATATTAAATTTGAAATAAACGAATAAAACAATAACATCTTTATATTATATTTTTATATTTTTATTAAAACTATTTTTAACATTTTAACCATATTTCAATAAAACTATATTACGGATGTTCGCGGTAAGACGAGATGATGGTGCCTCGTCTTACCGCGAACACGTTTGCTGCAAAGCATTCGAAACGTCGGGTTAAATTAAAAACTGTAAAAATAAACGCGAGGTATATCCGTAAAAGAGTTTTATTGAAATGTGTAGTACTTGTGTAAATCTTAGAAATCATTATTTTAAACATATTTTAACAAGAAATGTAAATATAAGCTTACCTTCCACGTTATACATTTATTGTTTAATAAAAGAAGAACGTAAATAATGACAACTTATTATATTATGTTAAACTAAAAACTTCATATGCAAATGTCCGCATTGTGATATATGAAGCATAATATTTATAATAAGCCGAGTTTATTTGTTAAGGAACTTCAAGTACGTGACCTTTCCTTTTCATATAACATGTGTTTTCATTTCATTTTCTCTCTCAACTTACACAGTAGTCTTGCTTGGATTTATTGAATCACTTAATAATCAAATAATAATAATAATTCAAAGCTTTTAATTGTCTTACACAAACTCTCAAAACCATTTATTTATATAATAATAACGTTGAATACACCTATATAATTTGTTGTAAAATCAAATTACACTAATTGGTTTAAATGTTATAATAATGTTAATTGTAAGTCTAAATCATTTACTCCTCGAAACTACTGATGTGACATAATTATAATGTTGTTTTAATTACTGTCACGTGTTACGTGTCACGTGTGACGTATCACGCAAATTGAGTGAGTGTGTCACTTTGTACTTGTTACGCTCCTCTTACGACTGTTAACTGTACTATATTGTATTGTTCTATGCATTAAATCAGTTTGTCTTAAACATATATAGAAATAAAATTAGTTTGGTATTATCGTATTATGTTTTAATATCTTTTCTCTCTCTCCTTCTCCATATTAAAATTTGCGATCTAACATCCGATGGACGTAAATTATGAACCATATTCAAAATAAAAATTTTGCCATAAAATCGGGTCATTGTTGCCATGGCCTGATGATGAAAAGTAATTTAGTATTCAGTTTTACAGAATGTATATAATTATATTGTATGGATATTAACTTTCTTTTATGATGTCTAAATAAAGTTTATTTTAATTTTAATTTTGGAAAACCAGATACAAGCTTTGAAAATCAAAATCATCTTTATGATGGCAAAACTCTAGAGCCTGGAACATTGCCACAAGGTGGCCAGTCCGTCGATCTTTTATCGAATTCATTTTGGAGAGTATGCAATGGAGTACAACTTGCTTTCTACATCAACCTTCTATCACTGAACTACGAGAAATTCTTCTCGTGGAAATCGATTGACAGGGGAAGTTCCAAAATCTTGTACAAAATGTTTTGCTTTGACAATGTAAAGACAGTAAAACTTTGTACCTTTTTACCTGGGTCGGTGTTTCCAAACACTTGTATTCGAGAGGTCTTTAAATATAAAAAAAAATAAAAGGATACATATCAACCCACTATTGAAATTTCTGTTGGTAAACTAAAATGAACAGGCGAAGGCAAGGCAGGCGCCGGTAGTGTCGCGCTAATTTCATTTTGCAAAACACAAAGCATGACAGGCCAGCTAAATCTCATTGATGATTAGTACCCATTTTGTGATCATTCAGGTGATGGAGGTTCTTTATTAAAAATTCTCTTGATTCGTTATTTAATAAAAAAAAATAATTATAAAGTACCCTCGAAAAAATTTTTTCAAAATATTAATTTATTTATTTTTCAGAGGGTAAATGAAAATTAGCAACATTTTTATTTTACACTCGATATTAAAGTAAATGACTAAATATTGTTAAAATTAAAAGTAATTTAAAGTAAATTAAAGTAATGTGAAGCCGTGTTCCTTGTGTTTTAAGCTTGAATTTTACCCAGATGATGCCTGCTGAGCCCGATAACCACAAACGATGATGTCAGTAATTGTGTTTTTCTGAGATATATACTTATTTTGACCATAAATACCTTTAAAATGTAAAAAGAATTTAAAATGAATAAAATACAGTAGTAACAAGGCTAGATACAATAAAACGTAAAAACGTACTTATATGTTAATAAAACTATTTGCTACGTTTTCCTTGCATATTGCAATAATTAAAAAAATTGTTTAAATATTTTCGTAGAAAAAACTAGCTATTATATTGCTCATAATAAGCAATATAATAGCTAATATTTTATAAAATTGTAGACCCTTTGTATATCCTAGTATCATTACCTATATATAACTATGTAAGTAATAGAAACTTACATCTCGTGTACCCGTGAACACGGTTGCTCCAAAGCATTCCAAACGTCGGGGTAAAATTAAAATGTAACCAAATAATACGTGAGTTTAATCCGTAAAAAATAGTTTTATTTGAATTTTAGTTTTATATTTGTACATTGGCGGATGAATTTGCATATAGTGTTATTTATAGATAAACTTTCTGAAATATTTATATTGGTACGGTATGGTTTTGAGACCATGTCATGAAAAATATATCTTTCTGTTCATATTTCATAGGAAGCTTATGTAGTTCGTAGTTTAAAAACTTTTAAAAGCCACAAACAAAGCATTTACCACAGCAATAATAAATTGTAGCTTTCGAGTATCAAGTGCTATTGAGAAAAGTTGTGTGGATCGAAAATCAATTTGAAGTTGGTAAGCTTACGTGAGACATTTTATTGTATAGTACAAACCCCGTGTTAAGTCGAATTTACTAGTTGTAGCAAGATTTTAAAAAAATAAAAGTGTCTACTAACCATTTACAATTTATTCAATTGGGACTTGATTTTCATTATGTTTATATTATTTATTTTTTTATATTATTTATTGCAGTTATATTGTTATTAGGGATAAGTTCTTCTGTTTGTAAATTCTTTATAAATGTTTTAAAAGAATATCAGCGCGAGAGATTTACAATGAGTGAGAGGCTTTATTGAACACACTGTTTAAATATATATAAAAAATATATGTAAGACTGTATTATCCAAAGTATCCAAATCTTCCGTACCCAAAAAGTTCTAATAATAACCCATTATTGGGCATCCATTGTAGATATATTCATTAGGTTCACGTCCGTTGGAAGGGCCTTTTACAAGGTCCGATCTTATTTGCGTTATACGTATATACCGTTAACCTTTTAATAAATTGTGTTCTCTTTCAAGTTATCCCTGAACACAAAATATTATTGAAATAATAATTTATTATGCTTGTTTCTTGTTTGTTTGTTTGTTTCGCTGAATTACAGTTATTGCTTTATAATCTATTATAAAGCGATAACTTTAATTCAGCGAAAATAGCATAATATGAAAACAAATAGCTGTAGTGAAGCGAAACAAAAAGTAAGTTGTATTTATTTTCATTTGAAATCGTATTATTACTGCAAAATTAAGATTCGACAAAACCAATCGGGCAAAAGTTTATAACAGAGAAACAACTTGTCTAAATAAAGTTGGCCTGGCCATGTTTCCACTTATTCTTCGTAAGTTAAAAAGTTTCATATACAGACCTGCTTGGGAATAAAAATGTAGCCTTACCACAATAATGTAGTCCTTGGGGTGCAAAGCTTTTAAAGAAACTACAATTTTCAATACATTTAACTTTTATCTTACGACATTCGTATCTAAGTTTTCATTTGTTTTGTGTACCTACTGCGCATGTCCTGAACATTGTTGCTTTCAGTACAGCGTGAGCCTCGGCTGAAACTACACTTCAGGCCCTGAATATCTAATTATTTACTAGTTATCGTATATACGAGACTTAGAAATACCAATAATATAAAACAAATCTATCATTATTTATTGTAAAGTGCTCAAAAAGTTATTATTTATTTTATTGGAAGCTATTGCATTTTAATTTTTAATTAGGAGGTGATAGTGCAGTTGAATTTCATTTTGAAGTTTAATTGGTGTCATTAGTCAAAATGTGGTGGATCCTGCGTCGGGCGAGGATCACTGGTGCGTCTTTCTTCAGCCAGGCTTCGAGTACTACTAACAACAACATTACTAAAACAGGTAAGTTTGGTATAACAATAATTATGTATAGAGTACAATAGATACTAAGAGATATTTACATAGAATAAGCTCTTAAATCGAGTATAGGAGGTTTAAAACAATCGAAAATTAATTTATTAAAATATGTATTGCGTTTAATTGTATGTGCACGAAAGATAATTCTTTAAATCATTCACTGCTTTAAAAATAATATATTATGACAACAAACGATATGAAAATCGTTTATTTTATAACACATGTATCGATGTATTTACTTTTTTAATTTTATTATAAATATTTATATTAAATTTGTTTTTTTAAATAAAATTGTCATTTTAAATTTGAATAGAAATTATAAACAAAAAATAATTCATGTTAAGACGTATAAGATACTTAAAAAAGTATATAACAAAATGAAAACAACAATCTAAAAATCTATCATTAAGTAACTATTAGATCTCATTAATGTCTCTTAAGTTCTAAATCTTTTATATATACCTAGCAATAATAGATACGAAAAAAATTCAAAATAAAAATAAGAAGGATTAAAAATAAAAAAATATCGAGTAATGGATTTAACGGCAGTTATCTTCAATATTTTTTGTACAAGAAATACTTTTTGTCTTTTTGTATAGGACTGTTATGTTATTATTATAATAATATGATTTAAAAGTTTATATAAATAGAATCAATAAACACTCTTTTTATATATTTTTATAGTTGATGCATCCAATGAAGTTTTTCCTTTTACTTATATATTATATATATTTTTAAGTAAACATTATATACATTGCACTTAAATACATTGTAGTTAACATACATTCATGACATGACCTCACACGTTGACTGGTAATGATGATTCTGTGAGAAATGTAAATAGGGTCATTATACGTGTTGGTTGCGCGACGGTAGTGGTTCATACTGACTTTGTGTGTAGAGTCACTACTTTTTTTCGGGAATCGAGGACTTGTAATTACAGTACTTAGAAATTATAAGAAAATTTGTATAAGAATAATTTTTCTTTTATTATTTCATTTAAAATAATATGTATTTTAATTGCATGCTATAGCCATATATTTTCTTAATAATAATTCATTTAATTCATTTTAATCTTATTATTAATAAGAATACTTCTATAATGTTTTTAACATGTGGGTTATTTTTATGGGAATACGTAAAGGTTAGACGCTAACGTTATTCAATAATTAATTTATATAATAAGAAATTTTGTACTGCAAAACCAATTGAATTGTATAAAAAAAAATTAAAAGTCACTCTTCCTTAAGCAACGAGTAAACAATGTTTTTATAAATTTGCAATATTTTAAATTACTATATTTATTTATTTTTTATCCTAATTAAATTCGTCACTATAGATACTCTACGTATTATGTAGGTGTGTGTTGGAGTTTCGTCGATTTTCAATACCGATCATATTTCACCGCTTTGAAGTTCGTTTAGGAATAATTATGAGGGCGTTCTCACTGCAACACAGTTTATAACTCTCGCAGGCTTGAGATCGTAATATTTTGTTATATAGTAATTAAGTTTCTGTACAATTTAATAAATAAATAAATACTATAAAAATGTCCCGAATACCGGTTTCTCATAAACGTGAAATTAATGATAGATTTTTAGCTATTCAATTGGTTAATATTATAACGAGAGTGATTTTAAAATAAAATTGATAAAGAAAAACTTAGGTAATGAGTTAATAATGAAAAGTGGCTTTTTGGCGAAGACAGTTACAGGACAACAGTCGATAATAAATATAATAAAAATTCCTTAAACTTTTATAAAGATATGCTTAAACAAATCAAATGTTGATTGAATTTAAAGTCGATTTAGTCTAACGTAATATGTAAAAATTATTAAAGTCAAACACAACCTCATGAACTAACATGAAATAATACAGGTTGTTATTGTATTTTGTTAATACTGTTCCTTTTTTACAAAGACATAAAAGCGCTTTAAATTTCTCTATTTATTTATAAAGTCTCAAATTATTGTAACTTTAAAAATTTTAAACAGAAATTATATAACACCATAATTAAGAACGCTTAGAACTGCAGATTATTCAATAAAGTGGTTATTCCCAGTTTTTCAACATAGTTCTCAGTACTACAATATAACAAACTTGAATATGAATACGTTGTATATAAGATTTAAATTTTTACTACGTAAGTTAGGCTTTTTTCGTAATTCATCGTAAAAATGAATTTCATTGCTAAAAATAAGTTTTTTAGTTCACGTTTCTAGTTTAAGACAACTTCATCGGTTTAGATTATTATGTATATTATTTAGTTTTATATTACTTTATCACAGATTTTACTTTATGAGGATAATACGGAACTGGAACTGTAATTAAAAGGAATAATTTAAAACCGGAAAATGTACTGTACCTTGTTTAATTAATTCTAAAAAAAAACTGTTATGTAAACACAGCCATTAAAATAAATGTAAGTACAGTACACTACAGAACAGTGCAGAACAGCACAGTACAGCAAAGTGCCACTGCACTGTACTGTACTACACTTAGTGCGCTTAGTGCACACTAAGATTTTGTATAAATCTGCACCATTAATGGAGCTTCTCATTTCTAATCTTGTTATAGATAACTGTACTATTTGTCAAAGCTTTTTAAAATGTAAATCAGGTACGATATCTCCATTTGGTCGTATATATAATATGGACCAATCGTTAATAATAAAATTTGTTATAAGTCTAAATTTATGTTTTCGAATCCTTTTTTTTTAATTATTCTATATAATAAAATAAGATTGCAATAGATTATATACGGGTATTTTTAACTAAATAATATTTTGATATTAAACTCGAAATAAAATTTGTAATTTATATTTTTAGTAGTTGACTCTTTCTTTGCGCGCAAAAAGTTTATTAGGTTTCATGCATGCAAAAGATAAAGTGGGTTATAAGAAGGCACCAAGTAACAGTAGCGCTTACAAATTATAATGTAGTATTCGAATCACTACATCATATTTTTTGGTTTACATACATATATTTATTAAGTATTACAACACAACGGTATGCTTATAATTATATTACTTATATATAAGTATTTTTGTTAAACGATTAAGTATGTTTTATGGTTGGCGACAATAATTTATATTAAGAGAACTTCTTTTTGGAATTATTTTGTACAAAAGTTTTATATATCTTCATCCTAGCTCTTATATTGAAAAATACCTAAAGCTTATCATTAGCTTTGATAACTCGAATAAAAGTAATATTAAAATTAGATTCTGAAAACTAGACATGTCACATAATAATAATATACAACAATATTATATAAACATAATAATAATAAACTAGACATATAATATATATATCTATAAAATATAACACGAACAGATTTACATAATCTTGAGTCTGATTCATTGATTTATAAAGGAAGCCAGCATTTCCCTCGCGGTTGAGGTATCATTCGGTTTTATTACATTGTATAGAGTTATATCAAACATATATGTAAAGTGAACTAACTTTAAATTTTATTCTCTGATGACATATATTTTCTAAAGGGAGAAGTTTATATTTGAAAAGATTAATATTTAAATTCATGGTAGCACAGTTTAAAATTTTTTTATTATCTAATGTCACCTGACTGAGAACAAGTTGGCTATATTTGATTTTTTGTTGATAAAGACTATAATATATATAGATATATAGTATAATAGTAGTATTAGTCTTGTCTATTATTATAGTTTAGTTGGACAAAGACACAATTTATTTTATTTCTAATTTTAAATAGGTTACGACTTGTTACATAGGTTTTTCACATCTACATTCATTATTGGATGGTAAAAAAAGTTGTCCCAATGCTCATTGATGGAACATCATCATCAGTTGTATTTTTCTTGTAAATTGTTTTTATTTATCGTATTTGATACCGATTTCCTTTGCCGCAGCAGCATTTATATTTTTATTAATTGGCCATGCTAGCAGTATCGTTTAACTGTTAAATAGACTGAAAGATTGCGTTTTATACATTCACATTCTAAAATAAAGTAGAAAAGATGGTCATTGTGATTTTGTTACTTGTATTTTAGACTGTGGGTGAGTTGAGCAACTATAGATCAACTAGGCAACAGAATACACTATAAAAATGGGAGGTTACGAAAACATTTTTTTAAATCGAACCAAATAATAATAAAATACCATAAAATAAAAAAAAAATCTTATATGATTTTATATAACTATTTGACGCGTATAGGAGAAATATTCTCAAACAAAAACAAGTTTTACTTTAAAAAAATATACAAAATAAACAGTGAGTGATCGTATGTACGTCAATCGACATGTCGTGACTGGCTGTCGCGAGACGTGTTCTCTATTACAAAAATTCAGCTGGATATAAATTCTTATGCGTTTTGCTCAAAACGTCTACCTCCCTAACTAGACACGGGCCCAGAGCTAAGACCCGTCCCTTTAGAAATAAACCTTTACAGCAGTGACCCAGACAGATTAATTACACCACTTAACGTATATGTCATTGAATGAGATACAAACACTAAATTTATATATAAAATGTAAATACCCCTGTATGTCTGTCATCTTATCAATTTCGCATATATTGGTATTGTTGGTAGTGAAAGATATTGAATGGCGATAAAATACACATAATATCTACTATACAGTATTTTCATTATATAAAACAGATATTTATTTAAACACCAAAGCATATTATAATCATTAGATTGAACTGATAACATAGTTTTTATTATCTGTTGTACCAATATAGTCGCGTTTGATTAAATATACTATATATTACTAAATATAATAATTTAATTTGATGTATATATAATAGTATACTTTGTATTGTAATTACATTGTAATTGTATATGACGATGAGAAGAAGCAATCTGTGACACGTTTGATATAAATTGATTGTGTTACTTCAACCTCGAGCTAAGGTGTTATATGCGAGGGATCCAATATACATATTTTAAAGTGCTGAAGGTATCCTTATATAACATTCAGAATAATTTATATGTTACATAAAGTAGATATTATATAGGTGCTACAAATTGATTTTCATTTTGTTTCTTTAAGTATTATAATTATAAATATAAAGATAATTAAACTTAGTATATATTAAAGTTTTTTGGTTTGGATTTATGGCCAATATTATGGTTCAAAAATTGAGAATGAAATTTCTTTTGCTCTCAAAATGTTCAATAGAGGTAATCCTTCTGACGTAGTGTTCTGTATATAGAGAAGTTAATGTGTATCCTCCGTCCATTTCGCTGATTGGCCTCGGTTTATAGATTCTGTACCCGTTGTAGGTAATTACGAGCCATAATGGTTTACGCGTGCCAAAGTAACGTTCCAAATTTTTCCGTAAATTTTTGTTTGAGAATCTTGATATAAAATCGTTAAATCGTTTGTTGATTAAAATCGTTTCATTTTATAAGAATAATTTCTTTTATTCAAAATAATATATTTCATCATATAAGTGAAAGATAAAATAATATAAATATTATATTTATGAAAACATTTGTCATATCTAAATCATCACCGCAACAAACTTAAACTAAAAGCAAACGTAGTGAATCATATCCAATTGTATAATTCTATTATTTCATTAGAACTAACGATAGGAATTGTTAAGTTCATAAAATGACTTGAAATTGTTAAATGTATACCATTATTGGAACCAATGAAGTTTTTTTGGTATACATGGTAATTAATAATTAACTCTTATAGCATTTTCTTACATTTTCACGAGGACACATTTCAAATAAAACTATTTTTTAATAAACTCGCGTATAATTTGGTTACATTTTTATTTTAACCCAACGTTTCGAATGTTGTGCAGTAATCGTGTTCACGGGTACACGAGATGTCAATGTAACCGTGTAACTCTTATATTTTGAGTATTATTATACTATTAAATTTCAATTGGGAATATAATTGTGTTTGTGTTTTTCCTTTAAGACTGGAATCGGAAACCAAGATTAGAAATCATCATGTGAAAATTTTCCACTCGACTGGGCTCGTACCAAGACCCGGCCTTAAAAATACATTCTTATATTGTTTTTTAAGAGTTGATTGACTTTTTGTTCCCCAATCTCATGAAATCAAATAATTTTCTCAACAAAGCTAGCTTCGGGAACTTACTCCAGGAACAAAAGTATATAATTTATTATAATTTTTTTTTTATATTAGTACAAAAAGTCTTTTTCTTTTATCTACAAAAAAGTTTTGCCTTGATTCCTCCCCATGGGCGGGGGAGTCTGTCTTTAGGGGTTATGAAGTTTTCAGTTGAGGTTCGGGTTAACATAATGTCATCTCTGGCCATCTCGTTCTTATCAGGTAGGTATATCGAAGATGTTCAAAAATTGATGTTTTGTGTCCTGTATTTTATGTTCTCCTTCTCATGTGTCTTTTCTTCTTTATTTAATTTATTTTATTGATTTATTAATATCTTTTTTTATCTTCGTCGCTGTTAGGGCAACAGCGACGAAGATAAAAAAATTAAATCTTTAAGTATGTATGGCTTAAATATATATATTTATATAAGCTATATCTAAATAACTAACATTTAATGAGATACATTTTCGGGAGTAAAAAATATCCGACCTGTTTCTTGTCATGAAAATTCAATGTTAAATTACAAATTACAGTTTTAAAAACATATATCATAAACATCTTGTATTCTATTTTTATTATATTTTTATAGCATATTAGCTCACAATTGTAATACATAAGAATGTCAAGATCAATTTTTCAAAGCAATATAAACTCGTGGGTTGTGCTTTTGTTTTTTAAAAGAAGGGTATAAAATTATAAAAATAGACCTAACTAAAATAACGGAAATATAATCAATACTATACAAAATATTGTAATGTAATTACTAGCTCTAGCTATTAACGAAATAATCTATTTATTACTGCTTAGTTGTTACATATTTACACCCTAAATAACTATTTCGATAAATTTCAATTTTTAATTAAAAAGACAGCGACAGCGACTTCGTCCATCTTATCTTCATTGAATTTCGTAAATCACTTACAATGTATACATATGAATATGTTTTAGTTTTCCTTGATTTCTATGGTTTGTAAGTCAATTTTATAAACTGAGAATATTTTTATACTGAAAAGAATTATAATATCTTCTATAGTAAGCTGATATATAATATGATTCATTGACATACTGATTGATTTGATATACTGATATATATATATATATATATATATATATATATATATATATATATATATATATATATATATTGATTTTGATATTTTAATAACCTATGCCGATAATTTCAAAACAAATCAGTAAAATAAAAATCAAGTTTTAAAGATATATCACAGATACTTACTGTTTTATATTTTATTTATATTCTGGAGTTAAACACATCTACTTTTGCGTGCAGCTTGTAAGATTTTTTACAAAACGCTGACGTTGTTAAAAATTATCGATAATGTAATTGAATCGAAAATAAATTAATGGAGGTGTAATTTGTATTTCAAATATACCAGCCTAGTAATTAAATCAAAAATGAACTAAAACATAAACTAAATTTGTGAAACTGTTCCATTATTCATCTTGCCGCGCTATGCCCGCCTAAATTTTATAATGTAAACATTCAAATAAATTTCAAAACTGCAAACCACTTTAAAACTATTGTTTGAATCAAATATTAATTTACGAATATATTTCGCAATCTTATATATTAATGCAGGAAGCGATTTCGTTGGCACACTGTAGCTCGAGAACCACTAAAGGGAAAAATATCGTTGATGGCTCAAATCAAAGGTCTCATTATGCTACACTGCTGAAAAATAGTGACAACTCTCAAATCTCATTAGCCTAATTGCAGTAATTAGTCAAAAAATTAATTTTTCCCATAGACTTTGTATGGGGAAATTTTGCGCGCGCGCTTTTAGTACTAGTATAAAGTAATTAATGAAGGTATAGTGAGTTAAGGCATTTGATACGAACTGTTTGATTAGATTATGGCAGTATTTTCATTGGAATTTTGTTTATTAAATGTATAATTCGATGTTATTTCGTGTTTCAATTACAATAATTTACACTAAAAAACTCAAAACATACAGATTGTGCCTGCTTCTTTGTCAAAAGCTTTTAAGGAAGGTCTCATATATCTTCTGATAATGCAGAATTGTGGCCCGCGGTAATCAATGAAAGGAACACTTTATCGGATACGAAACACAATGGTTAAGACCTACGAAAGGGAGACTGCCGGTTTTAACTTATACAAGCTGTTGGTATATATTACCATCTCCTGTATAATTACATCTACAATAAAGCATATACAGAATAGCAAATTAATTTTGTTGATTATATCTAAACTGAAATTATAATAATGTTTGTATATCAATTAATTTTCATTGTAACGGGAGCAAACAAGACCGCATCGGCTCAGAGTGCTGGCTGAGTATATTGAAGAAGTTGAACTGTATTATAAGCTTAACCTCTTTAAACTGACATAGTTTCGTGGACTACGATAACAATGACCATATTTTTATCTTACGTTCAAGAACATACTATAAACATAGTAAAGCAGTCCATGAAAAGCTGAAATATTTTAATAACTTTGTTAAAATATGCATGAGTAAGAATTTTTTTGATGATTTTGTTTTTATTCTAAGAAAATGTTTAAAATATAATATACTAAATGTTAATTATATTTTCTCAGTGAGTTACATAAAGCAGCTATCGCCAACGTTGAAGGTAAAGGTAAAAGTTCACTATCGTCCTTTCACATATAGAAAGGTTTCCGAATTCGATCCCTACAGATGTTCGATCTAATATACTTACTAGACAATTTTACTATTTTCAACCTGATTTGATCTCTATGTTTACTTGCACATAGAGGCTATTATTATAAGATCCTTTTAATCGATAGAAAATCGCCTCATATGAATGTAATTTAATAAATGATAAAACAAACCCACAGAATTGGTATGTGATATAAAGTTCTAAAACTAAATATTATAAATGTTATAAAAAATTATTACACTAATAACTGAAAAATAATTTTCAAACTATAATAAATAGTGGTATCTTGTGTAACTTTTTATCACAGTTCACTAAACAATAATAAGTTCTATTGACATAATTTAAACTTATTTTTAATATACAGTTAAAGCGTAAATTTGTTCATTGGTTATTCTTAAATAAATAATTTGAAATCCTATTATTAATTTTCATAGTAAACGTTACTATATATAAACTCTGTTATAATATAATATAGATTTGCTAACAACCAACGAGGAAAGGGAAGTGCGAAAGGGTAACTTACTAACTTGACACCTGACGATAAATCAAACAACCTTGTTACTATGTCACGTCTACAGGTTCGCAATAAAGCTGTTTATGATTTAAACGTATAATTAATATTTAAACGTCAGTCAAACGTTAATTAATTAATTATTTATTTCTGATTTTTTAAACATGCTTTAATATAATTATATATTTTTTTATAATAATTTTTATTCAACGTATGATAAGTAATTTAGCTAGATAGTTATTGTACGCCTTGAATTATTAATTAATTAGATGATTATGAGATGTTTAAAATCGAAATAAAATTATTGAACATCTGGTAAATGGTAAAAATAAATAAAAGGACATCAGAGATAAACGTCAAGAAAGATCGTTGAAATTAAAGATACTTAACAAATAAATGCGGCTAATATTTATCACACTTTTGTTTTTAAAAAATAAATTAATAATATAAAATAAAATTCGACTAAAACCTGGCTACATTTATTTTTCGGTTTTTTATACTTATTTCTTTTCAATATCATGAATAATAACAGTAGTGAATATAATATTTTTAAACTTAATAGTCGATTTTTTTAAAATGAAGGCAATTCGTGTATTTCAATTTTAATTGATTAACCCATCGGTTTCTTTATTCTTTTTTCGTATAATAGTTGATATAAAATAAAATATTCTGTTTAGTTTTACCGGTTCCTACACAATGCATTGCATTTAAAAGAACTTACCATAAAGAAATAGAAACAACTGGAAACCTTATTTACTCGTGAACCCAATCTTGGTTCTCATAGCGGCATTCGTTTTCATAATCCCAGTTTCATCAGAAAAGTTGCGAAGAATATAATAAGCAAATGGAACTTTTCTCATCTCATCTTTTATTTTAGTTCGTTATATTAAAATACTTTATTACCAATAAATGTTGACTACACAATATCCTATATTGTATGTTGGTAATAGGTTATTATATGTTTTGGTTATTAATTTATTTATTTGGCAATAATTGATACTAAAATCTATGAATTCAGATAGTATTAAATTTTGTAATAAAAAAAAATATTCATCATCACAGATGGGAATCGAACCTGCTACATCTGGATTCTGTTTTCGTCGTCGCTTTGTAATTAAGCATGCATTCGTATAGACTTGAAATATGTAATATACAACAATGATATGTGCATTTTATTTATTTATTTTTAAACAACATACACTTTTTATAGAATACTTATTATACTATAATAGGAACCCTGGAGAATTATACTTGAAACCTTTGGAAGAAGGTTTTATTATTACTTTTAAATCTTTTGCCTGTTGAGACAATCTATAAATACCAATTTATCAATATTTCTTCAGGTATATTGGTTTAGCCGCTGAAGAATAATCAATCAACGTTATACGTTTGTTTCAAACTTTACAAGATAGGATAAAGAGAGGATATGCAGAGGATAATGTTTGTTACTAAAAAATATTTTACAATACAAATAAATCATTATTAATACGATAAAATATAAATTATTTTATAAATCTCAAAAATATTTTATGATCTAATTGTAATTTACAAAACGAATCCTAAAATATTATTCTTTAATGAAACTTTTCATTTTCAGAAAGCTTTAACTGTAAATCATTAGGTCCAGTAAATATTTGAAACAATAAGTGTTAAAGTTATTAATATCAAAAAATAATAAAATCCCACTTCAATACTTTTTGGAATAAGCTCGGAAATTTAAAAAAAGCCATGTAACACTAAAATGAAAAAAAAATCAACATGACAAAAAAAGGAATATTTATATAATGATTCCAAACACGTTTCTTGTTTAATCCCGAAACATGAAATAAAACGATTTGCAAATGATTTTGAAATACAGTCAAATATCCATGGCAAAAATAGAATATCACACATGAAACACGATACTCATTGGATGCATCTATTAAAATATACTAAAATGAAAGCTTGAAACAAAATACGTAAATGGCTATTTTAAAATACAATGGTAACTTACTTGAATGATTTTTAATGCGTTCTGGAACACGTCATCTTGTATTAAACAATCTTTACAATCAGAACCTGGATATCGGATATTGCCGTCGAGTGTTATCTGGATACAGGCTGCAGAAGAGTCTCACCATCCAAATGTTATCAGGTCCCTACAGAAACAAAATCCCGTTCAAATTATATTTTAGTGCAGAAATATAAAAAGAGACATTAAACTTATGTACTCAGAACAACAGAAAAACAACAATTCAGATCAGGTTTGCAAAACGTTGTACTTTGATGTCTGAAAGGGAAAATTGGTATAATAAATAACTTTAAGTTAACTTTAACGTATTGTAAAATGACAATCGGTACAATATCAAAACTCAAAAAATAGTACATAAATAAAACATATTTTTACGAATTACAAAAACTTACATATAATAGATTATGCTCTTCCTGCTATAGATCCTAGTAAGGAATGCAAAGAATGCTAGTATTACAGTTTACATAAACCCCTTGATGACTAATAATCAACTTAGCGTCGTCTTCGTGAGACGCAAGTCTCGGCAAACTACCCTCGCTTGTTCTTCGGTATTTTTTTATTATTTTATTTATTTAGTTTTAAAGAAAGATATCATTTACACGTTAATTATTAATCCTTGTGGTTGGATAACTTGAATTATTAAGGATTTTTTCTGTATATAGTCAGAATTTTTTTTTAAATAAAATATCATATTTATAACTAAAACATCTGACACGCGGCAATCGAGCTTGCCGCTATGAAAAACTCCTAATCGGCAAATTATAACTCGCAAATTAATTAACAAACAAAAGAAAAAAAAAAAAGTTAATTAAAATAATTTAATTAATTAATTAATTAATTTTTAAATTTTAAAAAATTTAAAAATTCGAAATTTTTTTTCCATTTTTCGGTAACTTCGGCGGCCGATCTGACCACCTTCCCGTTGGACAATCAACATAATTTTGAAAAGTGAATCTTACATTTAGATGCTGATTCCAAATATATCTTTAGTTTTTCAAAATTCGAAAAATAAAATTCGACACACACACAGACACACAGACACACAGACACACAGACACACAGACACACAGATACACAGACGCACAGACACACAGACGCACAGACGCACAGACACACAGACACACATACAGACAGACAGATCGGAAGGAAAAACTGAGTTTTTCGAAAATATGAAGCTCAGATAGAGTTGTATTAAATATCGAGAACATAATATTGGTAGGTAGTATTGGAAAATATCATATTTTCACTTATTACTTTACTTCCAAGCATTTAGATAACGAACGAACGAAGGGTAAAACTGTTTTTGATTTGAGACGAAAAGATGTGGTTTTCATATTTATAAAAAGTATTTGCTTTAAAGATCGTATTGTGAAGTAATATAGTAAATAAGATTTCTGAAAAAAATAACTATCAAAAAAATACCTTCAAACAAATAAACTCTATGGTTTTATTAATAGTATAAGCTTTATTATTTTAGGATTCATTATACAAGTATTGATATAGTATATATTGTTTGCGGTTTATAGTATACATTGATTAATATATATATATATATATAATATAGAAATACCAAATATTGCTACAATTAACCATATTATTTCAATATAGTATTATTATAATTTCAGTATAATATTACTATCATGATACAGTATATTTTGACCATGTGATTTACTATTATTGAATCAGAATAGGCATTCCTGACTCTTCAAATTGACGTACACAAGTGACTCGTATACATTCAAAGAGGAAAAGATATAAATAAATAATATCAAGACTTAATCATGAATGTCTTCTTCATGTTTTGTCTCACAATCAAATGAGTAACTTACTACGTAATTTTGTATTCTAATGCAAAATTATATAATGACTCTGAGACACGTCACCTCGTGATATGCTTCAATGAATTCAATTCAACTAATTTTTCATTTGTTATTCTAAACTAATATAATATTTAAAATTCGTATTAAATTACTGAAACCCTAATAATATTAAAGTCAATCGTTCTCCTTGGAGATATAAAGTTGGAGGAACTTTTGCAAAAGTACTGCCTCTAATTTGTTTAAATCTGATTCTCTATATCAACTTCTTTTATCAAACTCAAAAATTTGTTCTAAAATATTTATTTATTATAATACTTTTTATATATTAAACCAAATAATTAATTATTACTCATGATTTTTGAAAACAAAAAATATATTATTTCGGTAAAGAAAATAATAAAATGCCAATATTTTTTTATAAATATGAAAGAAACTAAATTTACGAAAACAAATTTAAATCTAAAAGTAAAAAAAACTACATCATAAATAGGAGTGGACTTTCAAAACAAACATTAAAGTCAACTGTATTAAATCCGCTTAATCCTTCTACAAGAATTATCCCTAAATTTTAAGATGCGGATTTAAATTTTGCGCTCTCTTAATCTTACAATTTATATTTTACTGACGTTCAAAGATCTGGCATCCCTTTAAATGAATATAAATTTATTTCATTTTTCGCATAGTTTTTCTACTGTTTAGATGATTAATTCCACTAATTAACAAGAATTATAATAATTACATCAAAGGGCATAAATTTGAATGATAACGACAAGAATTGTAATAATAATAATAATAATAAACATTTATTTCGGGACAAGCCCATATTTTGTTAATAACAATTATTCTTAAAAACTAGTGTTAGTATTATAAATCAAATCATAATAATAAATATATTATAAAATTTATATTCACGTAAAATTTATATTCGTATTACAAATAAAATAAGTAAAATTTGTGTTAAATTGATGTTTACGATGAAATATGATAATTAATATTTTCTTAGATTTTCACGAGTACACATTTCAAATAAAACTATTTTTACGGATTAAAACTCGCGTATAATTTGGTTACATTTTTGATTTTAACCCGACGTTTCGATGTAAGTGTCTGTCAGAAAAAAAAATGATAATTAAATAATTAAAAATGTTATGAAAGTATAAATATATTTTTAGATCAGCACACAATCTTCCTGATTGTTCAATATCGACAATGGTTATTTATTCGTAATTTTTCATTGTATTGTAGTTCCGAACACATTTCTGGATTTCAGATACAAGTTCTTTTATAACATTTAATTTTATATTTCAAAATAGAATTATCAATATAAAATAATTATCATATAATATAAAATTACTGAAAACATGTCGACAAATATTATTCAAGTTGGTGATATATCAATAAATATTTGAAAATTCTAAAAATAATAAATTTAAATAATTTACGAAGTTCAAAAAGCAGGTTTCTGGTCTGCACTCACTCACAGCACTCTACAGCTCTGCACGGCACTCTAAATGTTCGAGAGACAAGCAAATCGTAAAAGCTTTGAATCGTAGAAGATGTCGTTTCGTTTCGCAGCAGATTTGTCATTGAATTAACATTCTATTCCAAAAAATAATGTCGTGGTCTCAAGCTTGATTTAGCAGCACGAATACTATCTTCATAATATTAAGGTTAAAACCAAGTAATTGGAACAATTGAATATGTCGTAAAAATTACTTCTCGTTGCAGCTAGTATGAGTATAGTGACGTCATCAGCATAATAATTGTCACATGATATGATTCACAGGATTAAAAGCTGGAGAAAACTCAAAATAATATTTCTAAATAACCTCCACTAATTATTATTCATATTTATTTAATTACATCACGTCCCAAACGAACATATTGAGAATCTAATAACGCCTTGGTTTCATATAAAAATTCGATTAATTGAGTGGTCAGACCATATTTGGTTATTGTTATTGCACAATAATACTTTGGATTAGTATTAGTACCTTCTCCTTTGTATAGCCAATAAACTTTTACCTCTTCTAGTGACCTGAGGTCAACACCTACTCGTAAATATTTAGTATATATAGAAATTATATGACCAGCATAAATGGCGCTTTGGATAATAGGGATTTGGTCGAGAGGTCATATACGTGTCAGATATTATATAAATATTACATATATATTTAAATTTCGTAATAAACAAAATGTTAATATTCAATTGCTTCATGTTTAACGAAACATGATAAATGTTTAAAACACAACCTGTGAGTTGTAAACATTGAATTTATTTCGCATTCCTTAATTACATTTTACTTTACCTCGAATACTCATACATGAGAGCTTTTGAATAATCTTACAACGTTGAAAGCTTAACGTCTAACAAGTTTAGAATTAATATTATTCTAATCGAGTCGAGTTGTAAAATCGAATAACTGTCTGCAAAACTTGGAAAATGCGATGAAATATGCTTTGTTTTATTTTTAATAAATGGAATATCTTTATTACCTATTAACCTTATTTTTTTGTTGGAGGAAAATCAACACACACATATATATATATATATGTGCATGTGTGTGTGTGTGTGTGTGTATGTGTGTAATACTATTGTTCACCTTAATTAATAATGGTAAATATTTTTTGCTCAATACCGGCACCATCAAACAAATTTAGTCCGTCCAGTTCATCCTATTTACTCCATCCATATTTCATTTTGTATGCAAAAAAAACAAGACAAGCAGTTATTTGTACTGGTCTTCTGAATTTTTGTATTGTATTAAATAACCAGGTAAGTGTGTAATAATAATGTGTGTGTGTGTAGTTTATTGTTTCTTACTTGTAAAATCTCATTTAGCAAATGGATTAACCAATATTTTTTGGTTAACTTTCTGGCAAAACTTATTTAAACGTAAAAATGGTTCTTAACATAGTAAGTCATATTAAAAAATATATTGACGCAGCATTGATGAAATAAACAGAATATTATTAACATGTCGACTATTATTATAACATAATAGGCATTGTTAGTGAAATAAGATATTATGTTTCCTCAGTGAATGCATATTTCGTTAAGGTCGTTTTGTATTTAAGCTATATGAGTCAATAATTCTCAATGATGTTTTGTTGTGCTTTTATGTGATAAGACTATTGTTATATAATCAACGTTAGATATATATATTTTATACTTTATAAAGGAATGACTTTATCCGTTTATCTTAGATCATTGAGCAAAAATTTAAAAGGAAGTAAAGTATTTTTTTGCATGATAATCATATAATTGCAAAATAGTTTTTACATCAGATATTAATAACTTTATTCCTGTCTAGATGTCTATTATTTTAGGTTTTTATATCATTCAAATATATATAGTTACGGACTCACAACGACCACATTGAAAGGTTATAATACATCAAGGGATTGAAAGGTTCGTCGTTTATTTTACATAGGTCGAGTTTATTGTTAATATAATTATAACTGTGCTTTTTAGGTCTTGCATTAAAAATTATTAGATAGCTATTGAACACGATAGTACCCTCTGCGGTATATAGAATATATACATTTACTTTGTTCATGGTAACTGTTACTGATTAACCCATGTCATATAAAATGTAGTTTAGAGTCAGGTACACAAGTGTATTGTAAATACAATTCAGTATTTTGTCACGAATTTCCTGGGCTTTATACGATCGGAACGTTAGTTTGAAACTGATGATGAAACTGGAAGTTAAACGACATTATTTGCATCTACTATTTGTTTATAGAAAACAAATATTTTGATAGACACTACTGGTACTACTTATATTAGTTGCAAAGGTAAAGGTGTATTATATCGCCTGTGTCTACTTGTTATAATTTTTTTTAATTAAGAATCTTTTTCGTTAAAAATAAAATATCATTTGCACTCGCTGGAGCAACGAAGAGTTTGATATCCGACTCTCTTCGAAGTCGCAAACTGAGTGCTGAAGTGCTTTAACGGTATTTAGTTTTCTTTATATAAACTCAATTAATTATGAACAGGGGTTCAGGTTACTTTTATTAATCTAGATATATGTAGTTTAATAAAATAAAATAAAATTCAAACTATAAAAATATTAAAATTATGAAGATATATAAATTATTTTACCTCGATAATTATTGATGTATATTCATTTTTGTTTCATTATGTACCTCTTCTCAAAATATAAATATTTTTTATAACATTAAATTACTAAGAAACAATATATCTATATAGTATGAAATAAATTGGCAAAACATTAAAATTATTCAGTCGGTAAAATTCCTTTGAGGATTTAAAATTTCATCTCTTAGTTTATAACATAACTGTTTGGAATGTTGCAAATAATAGACAGAAGTAACTGACACTACTGTTAGACTGGAGTCTAAAAATAGTAAGTAAATAATTCAGGAAGCAATTAGAAGTAAGTAAGATAGAACTTAATTACTTTTAGAAGCATTTAAGAAGCAATAAGTTGCTTCCTGGGAAACTAAGAAAGGGTTATTAAATGTAACAAATATCACTTAAAAATCAAGTGAAATTTGTTACATTTCAACAATCCTAAATAAATGAAAGAGTATTAGACACAAGATCAGAGTCTAATACTCCTTCATTCATTTACGATTGTAACTTTCCTGTTTAATTTAGGCATATAAATTTTAATTCTTTTAATGTTGAATTTCATTGACTTTTTATTAATAAAATTCTATATAAATAAGGTATTAAATATTCACTTAAAAAAGATAAGATTGATGAAATATAGAAGTAGGAATGAAATTTTTCTAATATTTTTATTTTTACAAATAATTAAGAAAGATTGAAAGCTAAACTAGATATATTATTGCATTTATTATTGTTTATTTCTGACGTATAAGTATTTGTCTAACGAAAATTAAAGATCGTTTAAATATAATTTATCGTCTAAGTTCGATAAACTTAAGCTGACCCTTTTACTAAAGCAGTGGCCCGCTTTTACGTTATAATGAAAACTATGCTCTGTCTATCATAAAATGAATGTAATAAAACTTACATTAATATTCTCAAAACAATATATTACGCGGAAAAATAAATCAGACGAAGTTGTTAAAATTCTTCTACTAATTTAAACATCAGTCAAGATGACAAGAAACGATCATGGTGCTGAACTTATTATTAACCAGTATTAATTATCTATAGAGATAATAAAAATAATCAAACTGTATTTAAATTTAATTTTAAATAAACTGCATGTTGCTTATCTACGTATCCAGTATATATCACACTGGCTGGCAAGAAATAGTTTCTTTTATAATTATTTATCTGTTATTTTGTTAATTATAATGGCTCCGTTCTATATATAACATATTTATTATTACATTTTCTCAATTTTTATAGACGAAAAAAACAAAAAAAAATAGTTTTTCTTTTGTTCGCCCAATTGGTATTGCAATATTGCTGAAAATTTTTTACACCAGAGAAGAATTATTGAATGCTCTTGGCATTTTTTGGGATTGATCATAGGTGTTTCGCTTTAGTATTTAGCGTGTGTTCAGCTAATAAGTTAATTACAAGATTATAGAATATAGAAAAAAGCCCTGGATGTGAGTGCTTGACTAGTTACGAACTTTTTAGTTTACGCCTTGTTTTTGCCATGATCCCAGCTCATGAAAAGTCCAGGGCTTCTTCGTAGCCAGTTGGCATAATTCCGATAAAATGATCTTGAATACAGCCGAATAATTTTATATAATAGTAATCATGAACCATGAGAGTCTCAATGCAAAAAATTAAAATATTTAAGTAATGTAACTTAAAATAATAAATTAACATAACAACTGTTAATTTGTTAAGTTAATTTATTATTTTCATCATGTATTTGACTTATAAATAAGACCATTTAGAGTTATCAGGTATGATTTGCCGGGTCTGTGGATATAAAAAAAAAAGTAGTATTTTGGAAGGGTTTTAAAAATGTAAAAGCCTAGTATATAAAATTATTACAGCAGATAAATAAAATTTTGAATTTTAAAACAGTACATATTTTCACAATGTTTTATAATAAATGGTCTCTGACAACTGGACTGAAATGCTCCACGTCCAGTAAGTATACACCAGCTAAACATTATTTAGTTTAGTATTCCCATATATCTGCTGTATTTTGCTATGAAATGGCTTCTCTTAATCTTGCCATATCTCGACAGCAAGTTATTTCACCAAGCTATTGTAAACTTTATAAACATGGGAGTAAGTTATGTTCTAAGGAGTAGATAGGATTAAGAAAGAGTGATAACGACACAATCTTCCAGCGAATAATATTGAATATTATACTTAATTTTTCTTAAGTGTAAATGTTCTTGCTAAGTACTTTGCAATCATTTAAACGATTTTTTTATAGTTTAAGATAAAAGTTAAAGCTGACTTTTAAAAAACCTTAAGTTATTTAAAATTAACATTTTTTATTGTATTCTAATTAAAGGATGCTTCCTCGAATTCTATTACAATATAATCATTAAAATAATTATAATATGTAACAAGCGGTTGCCGAGATTATTTAATAATTTTTTCTGAAAAACTCTTTACATATTACATTTACAATTTAATTATTATTATAAAATCTAATTTATTTAAGAAAAATAAAAAAATCCAAAATATATAACTAAGAATAAAATTGAGCAAACTCTAATTCTGTAATTAATCAGTTATAATGATTATATTGTTATTTTGATCGCAATTACGTTTTAATGGCTCAGTTGATTTCTTAATGAGCAAACAACTTGAATCCCAAAAGACTTAGCAAAATCAATAAGTAATATGATGAAATATCTTATTTTTAGATGTATAAGAGACGTAGGACTTATAACGATCAAGCAATATTTTATTAATGTATTGTATTATTTAAAGTATTATAACCTATTTTTTTGTGGTGAGAGAGAGTTATAAAAAAAAATATATTTTGAGGTTAAGTTTTACTAAAAACTTTTTATATCAGAAATCAGACGGTCTGATACAGATTTAGTATGTTTGTCTGTTTTTAGGCGCTTGCAAAAGGGCAGGTTATAATATACAGACTATATTATAATCCGATGTTTCGAATGATTTGCTTGCTTTGCTTTTCAACTACTTTGTTCGCGGTAAGACGAGATTGTTGAAGACACCAACATCTCGTTATAAATTATTATTTTTATAAACAAAAAAAAAACTCATATACATGAGGTATATAAGTTTTTTTAGTACTTTTATTTAATCAAGCATCTAAAACAAATTTAATTATCTGTTCATACAAAAAAATATATATTATTAAAGATAATACTTAAACGGTTTCACCAGTTTCAAAGGGATGTTGAAATAAGTCAGGTCCAAAAGGAAACGATCTTAAATTTTATAGAGCAAGTGCAAGTATCAATCAAAAACGGTATATCCGATAATTTCTAAATTTTGCACACTGATGGACATCAGTCTGGCGGTAGTTTAAAAAAAAAATAGTTGAGGACAGAATGCGTCGACGTTTTGTAAACTGCAACTCCGGTGCTGTTTGAATATCGTTTTGCTCAATATGCTAACACATACCGAGAGTTTTTGAGCGCAGCGAGTCAAAATTGAGGTCTGGTTCGCGTTCTTAGTTAGATTTACTTTTTTTTGTCCGATTAATAAATACATAGAAAATGTTTCACACGAGATCTTGTAAATAAACTATTTAAAAAAAGAGAAGGAATAAACGCTTTTTTTGTTTCCTCTTACAAAGGCCCGACAAAAAAAAGAGATTAAGTATTTTCAGAAAGGTTTTAATAAAGGATCAAAAAGCCTGCTATTTTCCAGCAGGTTAATAAAAAATTAAATCAAGCTCCCATATCGCTGCTGGCGGCTGTGTAAACCAATCAATTTGCTATCGACGATATTTCCGAGTTGATTGCACCTCCGTGCTGTGTCGTTTGTAATCATAATATTAGTAATTTAAAATATTATGTAAGTAAAAAAATTGCACTTTATGATATATATTTTAAAATAATTGTAATAATAATAATTTACCTAATTAATAATAAGTTATAATTTTTCGTTTGCTGTCTTAAAGCCTTGGTGTCTCAATTTTTTATATAAGATTTACTTTTATTACCTCTGTTTTTAACGTGATACTTAGCCTTGAAAGAAGAAAATACACTTTAAGAAAAGGAAAAAAAAACATTACTACATCGCTTTTATGTAAGTACTCGTGACGATCTTTAGGCAAATTTTTGTAATAAAAGATATTATTATTCATCAAAATAATTTTATAGTCATTTAATAACTATTAAATAAAAGTCAAGTTGCGAATTTTGTCAAAGTATTAATTATATAATAAAAGATTTTGTATAATGAGCTACGCTGAGATGTGAGCATTCTGACAGCATCTTTACTGCTTATAAAGACATATGTTAGTCTTTTAAGTACAATAGATAAGTGGAACATGACTGCGTATGAGATATGTTCATCTTAACCTTACGTCAAAAAATGTTATGAAATTATAAAACTTTTAACTAATACATAAGATTTAATCAAAAATATTTGCAAATATTTATTAAAAAAAACTCCCGCACAAGATAAATAATCTCTGTCGCGGGGTGTATTACAAACATTGAAATAAAAGACACAAATAACACCCAGACTTGAACAACTGTGTGTGTTTGCGAATAAAACCCTCGACATTTGGTTCATCAAACAAATAAAGAATTAGCAAAATAAATAAATATTTAGTATACCTACGGGTGCCCCTTGTTGTATGGTCAGAGCAAAAAAATAAAAACTGATAGCATTAAAATAAAGTACATATGTAACAATATATATGATTGAGTCGCATATAGTCAAGAGATAGTGCAGTAGTTTAAGGAAATAAAGATTTATACACATTGAACTTTATTTACATCTTTTTAGTGACCTTTAAAACTAATTATGAGCTACCAACTTGTTGAGCATGCCCTCAAAAAAGCTTTTATTGATGTCGTTTAGTTCTATTATGTTGAGTTCACATTAAAGGTTGTGTCTATTTCAAGTAGACTCACTAAAAAAACATTGATGTTGGACTGTAGCTGTATTTATTTAATTACAGTTGTAAACGGGCTGAAATAATACCATTTTCTCTCAAAAAGCCCGAGTGAAGTTAGGTTCTTCTTCTTTTTTTTCCTGTCTTTCTTTAAGTGGTTTACATATTGATAGTAAAATGGATAATGTAATTAATGGTTTAACCATTTTATGCCTATTAAGTGTGGTGTGGACTCATTATATTATTTAGAAGTTTTATAATGTAGATTCACGTGTATCTATATATACATAGTTTAGTAGTAAGCTTTTGTGAATAACACTAAATAGATAAGATCAGTGAATAGCTGTTATCGCTAAGCGCTGTCATGTCATTCGCGCAATTTGTCTTATTTACTTGTAATTGTAGATATTATACATAATATTTATTGTTTTGTGTATAGAATATATATAACAGTTAATGAAGAATTATTACAACTAAACATATTTGGTTATCTAAGAACGATTCTTTTTTTATGTAATTTATACAACAAATATAAAAATTAATTTCAAAAAATTTAGTAAAAACATGCAGAAAATGTAAAATTAGAAACAACTTGTAATTTCTATATGGCATTAAAATATGAAAATTATTAAGATAATGCTGCGATGGGTTAGCGGATAATATTATGGCCTTATTTTAGAGATTTAGGTTTGGATCTTCTATTGGACGCTCTCCAAGTAACGGCAATGCAGTGTTATATCAATTCTCATTAAGTTTTCGTCTGTTTATTGGAATGTGTATGTGTTGCGTTTTAAGCGTATTATTAGGTTAAGCTATACAGAAAATGGACCAGACCAGACATGATTATATAACTTTATATACTATAATATAGGTATTATTAAAGAAGAATAGGTTTTTTATAGAAACTTACCTGTAATGATTCTCACTACCATTATTATTCACAAAATGTCGAAAAATAATAATGCTTTCAGGAATAGAGAAAGACGCAGACAAAAATGCTTGATAGGAAGATTAATCAAATTCTTGAAAAAAGTAAAAATAAAATAAAACGTACCTTATCGAAAGCCGTTAAAAAAATATTTATAATAAATAATATTCAAAGATCTCAAAGCTCTAAATTTTAAGCCTGAGACTTATAAGCCTGAGATTTCCTAAATTATACGGTTACTTGAACACTCTCGGGGGCTAGACATAATACATAGTAGAACTTACATTGTTAGAAATTTTATATGAGAAATAATAAATTTATAAGAAACTTAACATAATAAAGTCACAAATTCTAATCATTGAGGAAAATTAGTTTCACCTAAAGATAAAGTCTTTAATAAGAACCAAGAACCACAGTAGTGTTTGTTCTTATAACTCTAAGGTTAATGAAAAGGTTCAGAAATAATATTTTGGCAGAATTCTTATATGTGGAATGAAAAAAAAAAGCCTTCACAGTATTAAAATCAATTTCTTAACCATTAATTTTCTCTTTAATAATAATTATTATTTATTGCCAGAAAATACATTCCATAACAATACACAAACAAAAACAAAATTACAATTAAAATAACAAAATAAAAAAATAAAAAAATAAAATCAAAATAGTAAACTAATATAACTATACAATGACATTGAAATTTAAAAACCTGCACAATGAGAAATAACCTATCATTTAATGAAAGGGCGACCTCAAGTATACATAGACCCAAATTGACCTCTTTAATATGAGGGAATTCAAACGTCGTAACTCCTTTATTCAACATTTTAGAAATTATTTAAGAAGATATTCGGCACTATTGCTAGATCATTAAACATTGAAAACTTTACTACATAGGATTAAAGTGGCCTCGAACATTTTAAAGTGCGAATTCGGTAAAATCAAAACTCGCAAGCTGGTAACTAACATTTCTCTTCATATTTGTGATAATATAATAAAGTTAGACAAAGAAATTGTCTATTTTTGAAAATTTTTAAAAAGTATATTTGCTTATGTAAAGATCATAATGATTTCCAGCTGTGTTTTGTCGCCAGCTCTTCTGTGCACTGAGGTTTATATTTTTCAGACCCAGTGGTGGCTTTAACGATGAAAAAATGTTTTTTATAAACTTACTGTTAATAAGAAATTTTCATGTCATTTCATAATAATCTGTAGACTTAATAATTTATTATATAATACATATAATAATAGAACTCCTTCTTTAAAACAGGTTAGCACTTACTTCTTAGTAATCAGGTAATGGCCGCTAAAATTAAATATTAATTTCTACAAATTGTTTACGGGCTCTTCATCACAATTAATATATTTATCTTTGCGGAAATCTATGAGGAATTTCTAAGGTGAAGTCTTGAAATTATTGAATTTCATTGCAGCACAAGAAAGAATTAGATCTCGTCACGTTGTAGTGTCAAAATGTTTATTTGTTCAATAACACTTTAAAATTATGTCCCATTACTTGAATTACTCATTAATAACTACAAAGTAAGATATTAATGGTTAAACATATCAAAGAAATAATATTATCAATTTTATATCACCATATACAATTCTTAATACTATAATAATAGTAACTATCTTTCAGGTTTAAATCTATATTTAACATATGATTATAATACAAGATACAAAATATAACATTGTTAGTTTGTTAATAACTATTGACTTTAGGATTTATGTCAGCCGTGAAGTGTTAAAGTTTGCTATTGCTATCCAATGTTAAAATATTGAACAATCTATCTTCATCAGTGCCGAAAAGCATTCACTGTGAACGTGTATCTACTAAATATTTGTTAGACAAAGCCCCGGCCTATTTTTCTTGGACTTTCAGATGAAAATACCAATGGGTAATAAGAGCTATGTAAGACATAGAAACCCCAGTCCATGCTATTAATTTTATAATACGTAATAAGGGATAAGCGCGAATGCCTTAGAGTCTAGAAAACAGGAATAAATAATCGTTCTTCTACGATATTATACTAAAGAGCTTACTTTAGCCTAGAAATTTTACTTTCAGTAAACAGACCTAGTAGTTCGACCTGCATATGACTATTAAATATATTGTCGAATACTTTAGCTGTTCACGTCGCATTTAAAGTAGAATCGATAATTTACTTTGTCTGATGCATCACGTGTTTTATTCATTGGAACAGGAGCAGGAGAACAGCAGTTGTGATTAAAACATTGTTTAAGTAACTATGATAATAATTATGATGTTGATGGATTATGATGGATGGATAAATGGCATATTTTAGATATTCCATATTGAGATCATCCCTTCTGTCTACGTTTTTTTTCTAAAGTGTGAAAACCATAGGATGACATTATTTTGATGTCAACTATCATGGTCACAAGAGCGATATAATCTAAATAACAGATCTGTAAAAATTTTGTACTGTAGAAAAGGAAATAAGTTATTCATAACCTAAAAAGGGATCCATCGAAATGTAATGCATTAAACTGTGAAGTAAGTGAGTGGGACTTGACTCTCTGACAGAAGGTAATAATAAACACGAATTAAATTCGTGTGAACGTTAGCGAATTTGACTCGGTATTTTTAATATTTTTATACTACGTGTAAATTTTTTGTATAATAATCTTTATAGCTTTATGTATACAAAAAGGAATTAAGTCTTAAGAAAAAAACGGAAAATATCATAGTTGTTTCTGTAATAAACAACTCGAAGGCTACGGATTGTTGGATGTTAGGAAATGAAAAATTACATCACGCTCTGCGTCAGACGCCGGAGGCTGTTTAACGCAATCAAATTGCTATCGCTGATATTTCTGAACCAATTACTTGTGTGCAATGTGCATAATAAATTATTTCTTTTAGTTTGATTATAATATGTCAACAGTTATTAAAAGTTTTGTAATAATATGTAACGAAGCTTGAAAGGAAAGTTTGGTGTATCTCGAAATATGCAACTTCATACCAGAGCCAAAATACTAAAAAATTTTAAAATCCTTACAAAATAAAATCAACGGCGTTTTGAAGCAAAAAAAAATTGTTGAAATTTTTAACCCGGATCATTCAATTATTTTTTGTGATTCGAATGACGAATTTATCTCACATACACATTTTTTGAGTTACGCTATTACGTTATAAGTTACGTTACGTTACGTTACGAGTTACGTTATTATTGCTTTCTGGCATCGATATGGTATATTATTTGTTTACATTTCATGACTTCTATAATATGTATTCATAAATATCTACTCGTACTTTAAATATATAACATGTATAAGAATTAAAGTATTTCAATTAGATAGTTTATCGACCACACATTACAGTGGAGTCGAAACTAAATCACCTCAGCCTCGAAGGATTAAAGTTAGACAAGATATACGAGGATATTCCAATAGCACTTTGTTCAATATTAATTTTCAAATATTACAAGATAAATTGTGCTGTCATGTTATATAACATAAAAAATAATAAAGATGCCTGCAAAATATAGAAATAAATCATTATTATTTTACTGGTGTAGTTCTATTATTCTGTCAATTTTAATTGTTATATTAATGAAAAATCAATTCTAATTAAAATTTTCAAATTTATTTACTAGCGAAAGATTTTTTTTTCGAAAGAAGCACGAGGCAGTAAGAGCTGATAATCTCCGGTTTCAAATTACAACTGTGGTTGTTACATTTAAAAATGAAACAGTATATGTTATTTATTTATCTGAATATGTTATTTATTTTTATAAAGTCTGACCGTCATGTAGTCATATAACAATTCATCCAGTGCTTGTTTGTTAATTTAAAAAAAAATTAAAGAAAAATGATTAGTTTGTTATAAGTCTTTTACATGTTGTTTCCGTCTTTTTAATTATTTGGTATTTATAAAGAGGATTTACCTTGATGTAGTACATAGTGCAAGTTTGTAAATTTAAAATAAATTAAAGTCGTAGTTAATTTAATTATTTATAGTAAATATTCTCGTACTGTAATCGTTATTCTTCATTTGAGTTTGATGTGTTCAATTTACTGGATGTAAAGCCAGGATGAAAGATTTAATAAGATCTGATGGCGATATAGTTAAAGAATTTCAACTTGGGTTGAATTATAATATAATTTATTAGAAATTCAAAAATAATTGTCTTTAATTTAAATGTTTTAATATTTAAAGTCCTATAGTACTTTCGATATAATAAAAACTATGTCGATCTTTAGACGATTAGTTTAGCTTACAACGCTTAAGATACAGAATCCAATGATAGTAGAACTTTATTAATCAAATGTTGGTTGGGTCAAACATTGAAGTCTCAATATGCCATATATTCTCCATACTATATATATGTTCTTTTAAACCTTCTACTTAATAAATTATTGTAGAAGGATTAAAAGAACTGTGATAGCTATTCTGTTTATAAAAAACAGTTACGAATGAACTTCATAAAAAAACATCACAACGAATGATGACAGATATTAATTTTAGGCATAATTTAAAAATATACAATTTCTGTCTATTTATAGGATTAGAAAAAATGTAAATCAAATTAAAGCAATCGAACCTAAAAACAGATTTTTTATAATTAATTAAGAAAATATACGTAAAAATTAAGTTTCAGAATTGTAGTTGTCTTGATGAATATTATTGAACTAATGAATATTATTTTCAACAAATTATAATATCTTGCTTACAAAATGTTCCTCGTAGTGTATATTTTCTAGTTATTTATAAGTTTCAATATTAATTAAATTGCGTACTGACGTATATGACTAACATAAAGACATTAGCAAGTTTCTACTCCATAACCACACGTTACCGAACTTCAGTACACAGTAGAGATTTCGCCTATTGTAGATTTCTTTGTTGTCGTCCGTATAATGAAAATAAATTTTGATCAAACCATTATAGGCAACGAAATATTTAATTATTTCATAAATATATTTATTATAGGGAAAGTTTTGCCAAAATCCAGACAAAACTTAGTTATAAATCAAATATTATTTACTAATGTATTAAATGTATTCATGATTATATTACAGAAAATATAATATAATAATATAATAATAATAAAAAGGTTATATATACAAAAGGTACAGTTTAAGGTGAAGTGAGAAAAGTTTTAGCTTCTATTTATTGTCATCTATCTGAAGTGCATTACTGCTTAAAATCGTTGAGTAAGATCGCTTTGAGTGAACAGTTTAGTTCAAACCAACACCATTGCTTCCATAAATCAAGACACTAAACTGAGACAAATGTTATCTTTGGATATATCTTTTATGAAATGAAGTATAAATATTTATTATGTCGTTTAACCACATATTTTCTAATATGAATGTATGTCACGAGCTCCGCTCCATTTTCTTTTATATCCATAAACATTTAATATTATGACAACAATATTGAATAACTTATTATAAAAATGTTATAAAAAAATTAAAACCCCTCTACTAAAGACATTTAATGTAAAGTTGAAAGTAAGACGTAGAAAATAAAAAGAAGATGAGTTATATTATGAGGTAAAAGTGAAATACGAATTATCTCTAACGAAGTAAAGATTAAAGACAGGTTTCAATATTATGATGAGAATTGTATATTATATAATTTTATAGGTTAAGTATATTATTAGTAAAAAACACACAATACTAAAGTGATGGGACGTTATATTTACTCTGCTTAATATTTCATAAAATTGGTGTGAACAGTCGAGTCTTTGAATTTAAAAGGTGTACAAAGCATAATAAAAAGATACTTATAATAAAACGCTTTACGATACTAATCAACACTTTTAGATACTTGATGTTGACACTACGCAATTTTTGGATTTTATAATGATATGAAAAGCGTTTTTAGGGGACAATTCTTATACACACTTTAAGTATTCAGAATATTTATAAGTACACATGAATTTTTAAATACTCGTACTTTTAAATAACAAAGTGTTCTTACAATGTAACAAACAACTTAGCATCCATGCAACACCAATGCAGAAGTAATATAGTACCAATGCAGTACCAGTGCAACACCAATTTAGCACTAATACAGCACAAATGTATCACAAATGCAGCGCAAATGCAGCACAAATGTAGCACAAATGCAGCGCCAATACCACATCTATTATGGGAAGTTTCTTGAAGAAGAAGAAGAATTTGATTTCTTCCGCCGATTTCCATTATCCTGAGAGTACACGTCACGGTATAGAAAATTTCTTGCACGAACCACCAAAATGAAAAAACATTTTTCGGTGATAATCTCCTAGTGAACCTTCTCCATACTCAAAAGCCGGCAATGCCCTTGTGCATCCCCTGATAATTCACGAGACCGTGGGCGAAATACTGTCCATCAGGTGATCCGTATGCTTGTTTGCGCATCATTTAATATATAAAAAATGGGATGCTTGTTTTGCTATCTCCTGGCATCGTATTATAATTTATGCGAGTAACCGAAAACTGAATGAAATTATGTTAAAATAGTTTTTTAATAATTTTGTTTTCTACATTTATTGTTTTATTCTTTTAAGTCCAACCGAATAATACTTTTAGTTTATTTATTACACTATTTTAAAAGGAGCAAAATACCCACAACCAAAGTAATTATTATTTAGTGTTTAGTCTTATTTCTCCTTAATTAGTACAGTACAGCACAGCTTCGTTAATATATAATTAAAAACGACTAAAAGTTAACGGCTATTAATTAGTTGTATGTACTTACTAATTATTTTAATTAGGTTTATTTTATTACTTGCGAATTAATCGATTTACGGGGACGATTTGCAAAAGAATAATTAAATAAAATACATGAAAATCAATATAAAAATATGAACAAAGAACTGTGCAAGTCGCTAGTTATTTTATTATTACGACTGAATATTATATTACTTTAAATAAGACACATCTGAAATGTGTCAAGAGGCTTGGTATGAAAACATTAGTTATTTGCCAGAAGTACTATTGTAATAGTAATTTCAAAAAATATCAGTACACTATGTATACAATAGTATACCTTGGTACAACCGATATGACTTGTATATAAAATATTTCGATCAATCATCAAATAATTCCTATAATCTTGACATAAACATTAGATATTTAAAGAGAACTTCAAATATTTTTTAATTATTTATTAGCAGACACCGTATTTATTTATATTACATGAAAGATGAAGCTTCTCAATTAGTAAGAAACTTTATTATACAATTTCATTATTGAAGATTATTGAGGGATCAATTAAATAAAAATATTTTTTAGGCATTGAAAGGGGTCTGGTTTTTTGTTGAGGTTTTTTTTTTCAATTTGATAATGTTATATTCCCTTAACTTTTGGAAAAACTCAAAAACACGTTAACATTAAATTATTGAGGTATGTCACATACTAAATGAAAGCTAGTGGTCGCATTGGTAAGAAGTAACTTAGCAACGGCTTAAACACCTTATATTTTTAAAGTTTAAGGTTTAAGAACAAAGGCGATTATAATTATATCCTTAATATTACTTTCATTTTATAAATATAATAACTATTTCTTTGATATTTTAATACTAGGAACGCCACCAGACCCTCAATTTCGAATCGCTGCGATCGCGAAATCTTGGGTGCCGTTTGCATGTTGAGCGAAGCGAGCCAAGCCAGAGGCTTCGTCTTGGTGTGGTATGTCGTAATTGTAGACCTTACACTTGCGCTAATTTTTTTACATTGAAGTCTATGGGAGTGATGTTTTTTGGACATTATTCCTCAACGACAATGATTTTTTTTAATTTGTTTTGAAAAAAAAAATGAACTAAGATAAAATACAATAAAATAAAAAATAAAATGAAATATATATGTAATTATATTTTTTATTTTATTTAATTGTATTTTGTATATAAAAAAATAATAAAATAAGATAAAATTAAATAGAAATAAACTTTGACCTCGACATGTTCACAAAATAAAAAAACCAATTGTCTAATAAAAATGTTGTATGGATTACAAAACAATACTGACAAGCTTCTTACTCTTATCGCAGTAAAATGTATCCAAGCGATTAAGTTAATTCCATAAGGGATTTATTTGATTAGACCCAATAAGAGATGAGGCCGAAGATTGTCTCCAATTAAGGATTTCTTTTAATTTAGAAAGATTTATATTGAACACATTACATAGAAGTAAAAAAAAAACTTCTGTGAAAACATGACTTTAATAAAACTTATTAATCAGTATTAGCGAGAAAGAGAAAAAGAATTAGTATATTATTGTTTTACTCTTTGTTATTATGTTCAATTCATGTGTTGAGGAATTAGGTGGAATTTTAAATTTCAAATAATAAATTGGAAACCTCATAATAACAGTTTTACGAAATTATACGTTGAGCCAAAATTTTCCAAGTGGATAATTCTCAGTTTCGCAGTTGATGTTACCCCAAAATCCTGAAGGAATTAATTGGTTTCGGCAAGCTGGAATCGACCTAAAGTTTATTTAAAGCGTTCATCTCTCCTTTCCTTGGGCATAGCAATTCATTAGTCGTTTAATAACACTTGATCGTGCCGCCTCAGTCTTATCCCTACTCAGTTCACCTTAACAGCCTAAGCAGTTAAGATTACTTACTAAATGAACAAAACTTTTTCTAACTCTTAATAAATATTTGTAGAAGTCAAAAACCTTTTCTTCTATAACTACACTAAAAATAATATATAATTTGTAGAAATGACTCGCATTTTAATATTACAAGAAGACCTAGATTTACTGCAAGTATTTCTAGCTACACGATACCGTCGCGTGCCGTTTAAATATAACAGGCATTTAACTAAGCCTCAGCTAATGTAAGCGTCGGAGTTGATTTTTAAAACACTATTAACTATTTATTACTAATACTAGTATAAATATTTAAAAGTAATTTTAACATATTTGAATTTTTACGAGAACACTAAAATTTATTTAAATGGAATAAAATAAAAGTTACTAAATGATTATAATGAAATAAATCATATAAAATATTTCAATTTATGAGTTTCATTTTACATATATACAATAGACATCTTAAGACTTACTAACTGTTCTACATATAAGAAACTAAAACTTTAAATTTAGTAAGCAGACTTGAACAACTTCACAATATTTTCTACATAAGTCTCTTGAAAGATTTCTATACAAAGTATATGCAAAAAAAAAAAATCGCAAATTATATATCAAACTGCATTTCAGATACATTTCCACCTTTATAAATTCTCGCTTATATAAAAAACATAGTTTGGATTCGTACATTTAATTAAACGTAAAAGGAATATATTTTTAAAGCAACCACTTCAGATAAATGCTTACTTTAACGTTAAAACTAATCAGTGAGAATAACACCACAGTTACTACATATTAAATCTCCAAAACTTCAATATTATTTCAGATAATTATAATTAATGAGAAAAAAAACTTATATTATAATTGGAAAAGTATTGTCTGCAGTAAATAATTTAATTATTTTCTTTACTTTAATTTTTTATTAAAATATGTAATAAGAATAGTTAAACATTTTTCATGATTGTAACATACACTTAGTCATCTACATAATATACCTATTAATTTATATTGAGACAAAATTTAGGATTACAAAAGTGGTCTAAACTAGATAAAGCTAAAGCTAAAGAGTTAACCAATAAATTAACCTTTTACTAAGTTTAAGTTAAGTTTAAGTAAAGTTTTTACTACAATTAAATGAACGGTTCTTGTAGTGACATTTGTATTTTGAAATTCAGAGCAAGAAATATATTATTATAATGGCAGACGTCTCAAAACAAGTTCTATTATAATAAAATATACCCTAGATCGTATATAGAGTAGGTACTACTCTACTTACTACAGACCAAACATAGTCCAAACAGAAGTTAGGTCTGCAACATTTCCGTAGTTTAATTTGACTTGTTACTTTATAATTAGCCAAAGCCAGAGTCAAACCAAGGGTAAGGGAAACTTTGGTGGAACAAATCTCACGGATACTTACGCTTGCCCTCACGGGAGACCTTTGACTGTCTATGTACTGTAATATGAGACATTGTTGTATCATTACACACACAGAAATTAAAACTCTTTTTAGTGGCTAGATATTGTGTATATTGTTATATACAAATGTCACTCGCACTAAGCAGGTTTAATATAAATGGTATAAAAAAAAGGTTAATCGAGATTAAAATGAAAAATAAAACATTTTTTTTTAAATGTTTTATATTATTTTTCGAGGCTTACGAGAGTGAGCCAGCCGCTTTGTACTTCCCTTATCTCCATTTGAATAGTTTTGATAGTTTGCTGGCTATTAATTACACTGTTATTCCAAATGCAAAGTATGCTTAAATCCCATTTAATAAAAATTGTATGGCTTATTTTCATTTGACTGAAAGTTTTTAGTAACCTTTAATAAAATTAAGAGTTGTCAATATAAATAAAAGGTTATTATCTAAGGTATTATTTGTAAATATAAGAGTTCAACATGCAAAATGTTTAAAGTGACATGGTTTAATGCATATATCAGGAGTCCATTACTCGGGCTGTAACTGCACAAGCAAATTGAACGAACATCACAAGTTAAATTTAACTGTATTGGATTTAAAAACAGATACAAAAGAATTGAGGTGCGTATATTGTTTAAGTAAGCTTGTCAAATGTCAATCAGTTAACTTCTATTAATAAAACTATACCTTTTTTTTTCCATTTATTTAAAATTTTAAAAGTATACATTTTAGAAAATATGGTTTATATAGGCGTATATGTACACACACACACACACACACACACACACACACACATGCACATATACATTCATATATTACTATATTTCAAATTACATATAACAGTTACCTAAAGGTTTGACAATTATTTACTTAAATACGGTTGATCTAAGTAGTGTTTTTTAAAAGCAGTGTATTTATAATTTTTTCCATATAGGTTTTGTAAATTTACAGGCAAGTTGTTTAAAATATTAGGAATAAGGGATTTTAATAAACTTGTTCCATAAAAATTGTTACTTTTAGGAATACAAAACATAGCAGAACTTTCAATATTTCATAAATTATTCGGCCTTTGGTTTTTTATTACAAATGAAGTTTCATTAACTTCGCTTAAAATATGATAACTGAATCGTTCATGAACATTCATAATGTTGCAGTATTTAAATATCAGATTATCATAATTTTTAAATTTACTTTTAATATTTTTGGGGATTAAGGAATTTAACATTTTTATCTGAATTTTATAAATTTGATAAGTTCTACCATAACTGCCTAGGCCATAGTTAATAACAGATTCTGCTTAAGCCATGTATATACGCCCATTGTACTGTATGTAAATTTAGATTTTAGTATAAAAAGTTGACTAAGAATGGACCGAAACTTAGAACATACATGCAATATGTGGGGTTTCCAGTTAAATCTGTTATCAATTATAAGACCAAGATACATATGTTGGTTCACTAAGTCTATTTGAGGACAATGACAATGATTAAAACTATTTATATTTTTATGAAAACATGATGGGTATGGGTTATGATAATAGGCGCAGCAGAAGGTTTGTTTTGTGAGGAATGAACATGAATTATTTTAGTTTTCTGTAAATTTATGACTAGGCCATGATGTGCCCACTTACATAAAAGAGTAAAATTATTTTGCACATTAGTTTGGGCGGCTTCTAGACTTTTATGGTCTACTAATATACACGTATCATCGGCATATTGATAAATCGAAACTCTAGTTATTAAATTACACATATCGTTTACATACAACAAATATTCCGTGGGCTCTATTATGGACCCTTGGGCTGTACCTTTACATGTATAGATCATGTCACTGAACGTGTTTGCTATTTTTACTGTTGTGTATCTGTTATTGTGATAGTTCTTTAATAAATTTAAAAGAGGACCTTGTATGCCATTTCTTTCTAATTTATCATAAAGTACAATGTGATTTAAAATATCAAAAGCCCCGCTCAAACCAATGAATAAAGCTAAAACATGATGTTTATTGTTGAGTGAACTATTCATTTCATCCGTAAACGCACGCAATAATTGAGTAGTACTAATTTTTAGTAGTAGTAATTTTTCTGAAATCCAAACTGTTTGTCGTGAATAATTTTATGTGATATTAAAAAAGCATTAATTTGATTACATAGAAAACCTTCTATAATTTTATCTATACAAGATAGTATATTTATAGGCCGATAATTATTATAATCAACTCGATTACCTTTTTTATATATAGGTCTTATGACCCCTATCTTAAGGGAATCGGGGTAAATACACGTGTGTTATGACAGGAGTTAGGTTATTTGATATAATTTTAATATCTTTCATAGAAATATTATCATATCCTGGACTTTTCTTATCATTCATATCTTTTATAATACGTTCAACTGTCTCATTACTAGCCGGCTGGATTCCAATTGCCCTGTCGGGTGTAATCTCGTATGTCGTCGGGTCGGTGTATTGCAAAAGTGTTGTTATTATTTTTTATAGTGCTGTCAAAGTTATTTGCAAAATTGTTTGTTAGTTCGGATGGTGTCAGATTAAAGTGTTTAATTAATGTACTGTCTATGCAACTATGCGTACTGATAGACTCTTAATTATTTCCCATGTTTTTCGTGTGTTTTTAAAATTATTCCGAATTTTATTCTTTATGTGTTTATTTTTAATATATTGACCGTATTTATAAGTTTTCTTATGATATCAAACCAAACCAAACCAAACCAAACCAAACCAAAACTCTTTATTTAAGTTCAGTCCATTTTACTGTTTTTTGTTTATATTCTTTTCCTATTCGATATAAATGTGTTTATATTAAGTTTCTTTTTTTTTTTTGTAGGTATTGGTTCTAACATTACATATTTTAAAGATTTATTTTACAATCACATAAATAATATATTTTTGTTAGCCGCGAATATGTATTAAATATTAAATTATCAATGGTGTGAAAATGTTATTGTCTTTTTTTTGTCATTCCATATGTAAAAAACTTGTTACCTACTTTGCTTAATAACTCCTTTTAAATTTTAGTGTCTGCAATAGGATCAGGGTATAAAACTACAGTTAATTTGTTGTTCAATTATTTTAAATAGATTGGTACACACTCCAATAATCTTTTTTAATTTTAAAGTAATAAAAGTACCATAATAATTACGTTAGTCATATATCACAAGACTAGTTATTCGTGCCGTTTTCGTTTTTTTTTTTGGCACCTAGGTATTTAGTTACGATGGTATCAACAATGATTACTATTTCACAGGTGGAAGTAAGGTTATTGAGAAGCGAGGACGAAAACAGAGAAAAATAATAATATAACATAAAAATAAAACTTTCCAGTAAGATCCCAAGTGGCTGCAGCGTTAATAACAGATTATATCGTTAAAAATCTAAATCTTTTAAAATGAAATGTGAGAGGAAAATATAATAAATGTTTATTTAAAAGACCTCGAAGTGAAAGCTATCCGTTTCAAAGGATATCCTGGTCAGAATTCTTTATTTAGTCTTAATTAAAATGTATTCGATATAATATATATGTCGGATTGCCGAAGCTATTTGGATCTTGTGATGCACTCATATTGTATTTAAATCAATAACAACTTCAAATTCCTCTTTTAAATCACTTTATTGATATTGAAATAAATTTATTTTTTACAATGAGCCTCGTGGATTTGCGAGTGTACGCACAACACCACGACCCAATGAACACTGAACCACCGGACTCTCTGCGCAACCCTCTATAACTCATTACTATGAAGTTGGCGCCACTCGCAACCCCACTCGACAAACTAACTGACGTTAGCGTCGGCTCCTTGCAACAATAAATTGACTTTTCATTTAAAAATAAAATTAAAAATAACAATCAACAGTCTGTTTTTTTGAGAATAAACAAATTAAAATATCTAAGAAAATAATTAACAAACATTTATTTATCTAAACGATAATCAAAACACTAACTATTTTTGTTTATAAATAGTAAACCGAATGAACAAAAATTGTAAATTTGCCGTCATATATGAATACAATAATACTAATTTTTAGATTCTTATGACAGTAGTCATGTTAATTCTCTTATAACGTTTTTAAAATAAAAGAAATATGTTACGAACTTGTAGTAAGAATGATTTATATATTTCAATTTATTGATATATTTTTATTTAATTACAAGACATTGTAAACAGCAAAGTTTAAAGAATATATAAATTGTAAGATTAAAATTTAAGGCACACACAATTTTTTTTCATCTTTATTGTCCAAGATAAAGGCACAATGAGTAGGCTTAATTCTACAAACCCTTCTCTACCGTCTCTTCTCTCTTCTCTCTCTTCTCCCTCTAGTCAGTCTAAAGATATGCAATAGAAAGAGATAAACATATTTACATTAGACCTGAATGCTGGGGTACTTTGAACAAAACGTGTGAATAGAAACGTAATGAAAATAAACGTATATCGTGGAGTGGCCTTGATAAATCCACATGATTGTAGAAATTATATCTGTTTATGTTTTTTTTTGTATTGTATAAACTCTAACATATTACTTGATTTCATACAAATTTATTGGACTTTGACTGTACTTATCTTTATGTTTACTAACGAAAAATTAATAAGTCTTTACAGAAAATAATTGTGACAAAACCGTTTACTTTAATCTCAAGATTTCATGTGAAATTGCTACTTATGTCGGCAGTAACAAAGCGTTTAGGGCAAATTGAATTTTTATTGTTACTGGAAATTCAATTATTTTTTGATTCAAATGAAAAAATATAAGGTTTTAAAACTAAAGTAACAACATATTAATTGGATTTTTGTATATCTCAAAATTGTTTTATATTTCTCAAAACCTCTTTACCTTTGTTTCTCGCCACAAAAAATTACGTTCGAATGTGAAATTCTAAAAGTTTTTTGCTTGTACAAAACACTTTGATATCACGTTTGATCTCCAGTCTCATGAATTTTTGAAGTAATATTATTATTATATTATTAAACAAAAGAAAATATATAAACGACGAGCAAAATATTAAACTTATTTGTTCATGATAATATTTTTTTTAATAAAAAATATGTATTTAATTAATTATTTACTTACTGATACATTTACTTTTTAAACTTTTTTTTAAATTGTACTTTAAAATAAATTATTAAAATATAATGGTTTTAGTTGATAGTTGATTAAAAAGTGTATTAAATAAAAATGTATTCTTGGCAAATAATACAAAAATAATAATTATGTATTCTTTCCAAATAATTCAGACTATTTTATATTACCTCCCTACCGAAAAAAAGTTACCTAGTTAAAAGATATTTTATTGTGTTGTGTTAAACTGTTTTGTTTTATCGGACACTGTTTATTTAAACAAAGCTTTATTCAATTATCATATGTACTGTTCGTGGCTGTTGTTGTCAGATTTACATACGCTTTAGTGTTATTTGAGATAAAGGGATTAAAAGTAATAAAAATTTAAATTGGTGTTACCTCTGGCAAAAGATTAAGCCGATTTTTAAAACGGGTAAAGGTGTATTTAATTAAGTCCAAAAATACATATTACATTATTCATAAAGAAGCACTTACAATAGACACTTTACAAACTGTGAGACTTGTGACTTCTCTCATAGATACAACCTTTGTTTCAGGTAAAATTTTTGCCATATGACTAATCTGAACTACCAGAATAAGAAACTAAAATTTCGTGATATTGTAATAAAATATGTATTATACATATTTTATTACTACAATACATAGTAATAAAATATTTTTTTGTCGTTTTTCGTAAACTTTAGTTAGTTAAAGCAAAAGTATTTTATTTCACGACAGTTAGTTACAAATAGGTCACACAAGTTTCTGACTACATTATATTTATGTATTTTAAATATATCTCTTCTACAATACAATTTCAGACAATTGCGTCCTGGATCTTTGGTGTTCAGAACGCAATTGTCTAAAAATCGTCAATCGAGTATGTTTCCAACATACAACTATCTATTGAATTGTAGGAAATAACCAATTAAAAAAATATATATATTATTTGTTTATTACTATTATTATACTAAAAAAAAAAAACAAAACAAATTGAATTAGTTGTTTTTTTTTGCTAAATAAAACATGGGGATTAAGAAGTATTATTTTTTATTAACATAATAAGATAGTTCGTCAAGGTTCATCAATGTAAACATGTGAAATTTAGGCACATGTATTGCATGGGCATCGACATTTTAATTTACTTAGAATTGAGGCAACCCCTTGCGGCTATGAACTTGTTCATCTTGTGGCTAGACTACCAAAGTTTCTATTTAATACTAACTTACAGCATCATCTTACACATTTTACTGTTGCGGTAAAATTATTACTAAATTGAGATATACTAACATAATCTGATAACATATTGAACATCTTCATTCAATAACTTTAATGAAACTTTGAATTTGAAGCTTCCATTAATTTAAAACACGTGAATATAGATTTAAATGTTGTAGTTGTACTTTTCTTTTGAAAATATGACATCGTTTTTAATAACTGTGATAAATAAAATAACTTAAAGACGTTAAATGTCTGCGATAGCAAAAAAGTATGAATCTGAGTAACAAAATTTGTTATATTAATTAGAGTTAGTAATGTCTATATAATAAAAGCACCTAGTTTCAAAGTATTAACTTTAACGTTAATAATTACAATAAATAAAAGTTTTTTAATCATTATTTAATGTATTTTAATTCAATAATATATATATTAGCTTTGTTTAACTATGGATACATTTAGAAATATATTATGTAGATAATACATTTCAGTTTCAAGGGTTCTCTGAACTACAATTTAAAACGAGTTTGGTATAGGTATCAGTATTTCACGGACGGATTTCGTGGACGGTGTTACTGGACTTGGCAGTTTAAATATTAAAGAAACGAATATTGTGAATATAATCGTAAAAAATTTGTTTTAGGTTATATTTAATAAAGATTTGTTTAAATTTTGGTTTATACATCGGTTCCAGACGGTTGTAGGGTTTTAATCGAGCGTTTAGTGTAAATTAATTAGTCTTAATTAGATAACGTTCCAAGAAACAGTTACTTGAGCTTCGAACGTACACTTCGAAAGTAAACGTTATAAAGCCATCCATAATTATTATAGGATATTTTTTTCTTCTCAAAACATATTAGTTTATCATATTACTACAATGCTCAAAATTTATCTAAAAATTTCTACACAAAATAATATTCTACTTTGAACACACTTTCATTTTGAATCATAAATTTTATTCAGCTTCGAAGTTTTGTTTGAATGTGACATTTGCGCCACGGTTTATTATTGTCTCACAATTTGATGGGGCATAGCTCAGCTCAAGCGTTTCCTGTTATGCTATGACCATATAAATTATCACGTATACTCTTTCACTTGTATGTATCAACTATATTCATGGAATAATAATACTTCTTCTAATACAATAAGAATGTTGTGATATTAATAAATCTTCCATCTCAAACTTATTATTAATTTACCTAAATTATGGTTACTATATTTACGTTAGTAATAATTTTAACTTTTGAAATACATATAGTAAAAAGTAAATATAATCACGCTTTTCAGATCTTTATAATTGATGTGAAAGTTTATAAACAGAAGTACTAGAAATTATTTAATGAATAACATTTCCAATCATATTGTAACTAATTGTAATTATTTCATAACAGTACAACGTTTGTCTTTCTTGCTTGTTACTAAAATAATTTGTTTAAATAACAAATGTGTTATTTACAATCTATCTGTTATAAAAAAAAGTCAAATGTATTTATAAGACTGAATTAAAAATAAGAAAGCAAAAAGATTAGTTAATACGTTTTGTTATAAACATTTATTTAATTGCAGAGTCAAACCACATACCCGTGTTTTATAAAATTACATGAAAATAAAACATAAAAGTGAGGAAGACATTTATGATGCAGATGCTCTTTGTAAACTGTAGCGAGCACAGTTTAACTGAGAAATTAAAAAACTTATGTACGGCTTTAGAATTTACTTTTAAAATTAATTTATTTTTGTAACATATATTTTTAATCAATGTATTATTTTTATGTTCGGTTGAACTACTGCACCGATCGAGCGGATATTCAGAATATTGTTATCGTAATGAATTAGCTTTTTATCTAGGACATCCCTTATACGGGCATTTATGCTGCATTCACCGGCATAGTGAGTGCTGAGAGCCCCTTTAATCCAAAAGTTGCTGCCTCCTCACCTTAGTGGAAAGATAAAGATAAAGAAAGATGAGATAGCTTATCGCACGAATCAACCATATGAGGGTACCCGGAAAAACTTAGGCCACCCCCACAACGTAGGCCTATTATTGATGACAAGGATCACCCTCTACTCCTACCAAGGCATTACAAATGAGGGAGGAAGCTGAAGGCGTAGTCCCACCTCCTCCTCTCATCTTTACGGAGCGGGTCAGCTGACGAGGTCAAGACCCTGAACCTCCCTGCAGCCTCCTGTGCAGCGAAAACTTGCTAGCCATAATGCTTCAACTTTATCTTATCTGCAAAGAGAAATCTGTTGAATAAATAATAATAGAAATGAAATTTACCTGTGCGTTAGATAGAAATAAAATAGAAATAAAATCTTCCTGAGCTCATCTCAAGAAATCAGAGGAACATATTAACAATTTTAGTGATTAGTGTGATATTTACAGACATGATTCCTCTACACGTTTTCTTTTGTTTAGTTAAAAGCTAAAACAAGGTTTATTTACAAGAAATAAATTATACAAATGTATAATAAATTTTTAAGGGGATGTTAATTTTTAATATATACAGAATGAAAAAGTCTAATGAATTTCGCGTCATGCCCGTTAAGCATAATTATATGAAGAAAACAAGATACATTTGTAATGACAAATGGAGTGAATGGTTTCCAAGAATACGCAGATTGTTATCCCGCTAATATTGATGAATTATTGATTTAATTTTAATTTTTAAAAATATACGCACACAATAATTAATAGGTAGAAAAAAAGAAGATTCACATTAAAATGTTGATTTATGTAAATAAATTAAATATTTTTATAAACAATATTCATTGAGACAAAGTATATATTTAATGATTATTTAACGGCAAATACACATTAATAACGGACTAGACGTCTACAATTACTTATCCTAAAATATAGCTTTAGAAATCAGTAAACGTATTATATTACTCGGTTGAATAACTCACCTCAGAAATATGATAAAATCGTTTTTCGTATATATGAATATCACATTTATTTTAGAAGAGACTCAAAGTAAAATGATTTTATTGTTATAAGCTTTAAATTTAATTAGTACGATTGGAACAGACGGAATTTCTATTAGGCTAATGTTAAATCAATAAGTAAATTAACAAAACGTTTTAGGTAAACTCAGAAATATTTTAAGAATAATGCATACGTTGTAGAAGTTAATCTGAATAAGATATGTCCAGGAAAACTAAGTAGATCTCAGTTCTTTCAAAGATGTTCATCTTTGAACATATTTTATTTCTAACAGATACAGACATCTTGGAAATGAAAATGGCTTCACGCAATATAATCCGATGTTATATTTTCTCAGCTCTGTCTACGTTTAGACTAACATAAATTTCAAGAATATTTTCATATTTAAATAGGGAAAGAATTTTATTTTATCAATATCACTTTGTTACACTTACTTCTATCTTCTTTCTACTTTTACTTCTAACTTTTACTTCGACTTCTATCTATTAATTCTATGAGATCTGTCTTTGCTTCTATGATAACTGACCTGTGTGAATGTACTCGTAAGTATTAGTAGTTATGGGAATTATAAATAAGCTTGTATTTAGTTAACTCGGTGTTAAGATTTTTCTCAAATTTTTTAATTACACCTTTGTTTAAAAATATGTTGCTTTAATATAATATGATTCTAACAAAGTAGCCTTATATTTAGGTCAGGGTTAGTTGAAATAATATATACAGATAGTTTGTGATTTTACGTGTCAAATGTGTAACTCGTGCTGAGAAACTTTGTTGGATTTTTTAATAGAACTCTGAGTTTAAAGTTTGAAATGTCAAACATTCTAAAGAAGTTTTACTTTTAAAAAAGTAATCAAATGTTCCCCTAAAATGAAAAAAAAAGAATCAAAACATTTGTTTCTCATCGACTTTCTTTAGCAGTTAATTGCAGTGTTTCTTTATTGTTGTGACAAAACAATAAAATATATACCACAACAAATATATATAGCACTAATAAAACCTTTTCACTCTCGATTATTTGTTGTTTAACAATGTCAAAAATTTAAATCTTATTTTAAATGTATTCTCATATCCAAAGTTTATTATGGTACTAAGAAGTATGTTGAAGGTAAGGAAATCTGGCAATTATCAAATTGTTGACAATTCTGCACATGTTGCTTCGTTATAACCATTTGCAGGCACGAAGATCTATTATAGTTCTCATTGAGGCCGTAATGTACTTACTGTTATTAAAAACTTTTAAATTAGAATCCTTTAAACATATAAGAATGTCTGAGCACTAACGTGGTTGCTTAAAAAATATAATTATGATTGTGACTCGAATAATTAATTGTAATTATAAGTTAAAATAGTAGAGATAGAGGTTCTTGACAGTTCTTCTCAGTAGTATACAGGTTTTTATTCTAGTTGACCCATTCTTATCAACTGTTGTTGCACTATGCTTTAAGATTCTGCTACAATAATCTATGAGTATTTTTCAAATATAACATTCTCCGATAAGATTAATAATATTTGGTATTTTAATAAAATCTAACATAAATTTAAATGAAAGGCTATTTTATGAATTGTTTATGATCTACATACATTTGTACCTGTATTTTTCTAAAAATTACTCGTAATTGAAATAGAACTTCTTGCTTACGTTATTGATTGCTTGCTTTTTAATGTTATATAAATTGTAATTTTGTGTGTTTTGGTTTTGCAAGCGACGGCAAGGATAAAAATAAATAAATTTTAAGACCGTAAACAACCAATTTAGTTACAAAATATGGAATCACTTGTGTGAGTTCTTTGAATGCGATGGCACCTAAACGTTTTAATATTTTCAGGTTCAATAAGCAATAGATATTTAAAAAAGGATAAATGTTAATAACTTTATTAAATTTATAATAATTATAGCTGAGTTTTACCAAAAAGGAACTACTATGTTTTACAAACAGAATATCTTTTGATGGCTGTTAGATTTGATTTCTTATTTCAGGGAACATATTGGATGATATTTATTAATTTTCAAATTTACAATTTTGCAAATGTATTGTAAGGTTGATTTTTGGCATCGATGAGGAGCAAGTACTGATGTGGTCGTTTAATTTATATATATTTCAGTCTTGGCATGTAATTTATTCAGGTGAAGAGTTTGACCGCAAACTTAGCCGTTGTTGACCTACTTCCGAGCATTACATCCTGTATGAAGTACACTTGGGTAAAAATGCTTCCCTCTTAATAATCCCTCGTGACTTGAAGACCACGTTGCAGTCCAGGAGCTCCATTAACATAAGAAAAAACAAAATAACAAAGAACATCGTATATAGAAATAGTTTGCTTAACGATCCCTGTATCTCGGACTTGTATAGAAAAATAAATGCTGAACATGGTAAATTAGTACTGTTTTTATGAGATTTCAATAAATATTTATTTAATATATAATTAATTTTTAAGTTACATAATGCAAATCAAACTTAACTCTTTAAATATCTTACATTATAACAAATCAACTATCTCTACTAGTTTTAATGTGAAACTTAATTATGTTTCTTGAAACAAAACACAATATTCTACATGTTTAATTAACCCATTTGAGTACGAATAAATGGATAGGATCTTCATATTTAAGGAAAATCTATAGCTAAAGTTAAGCTTAGTGATAATTATAACTGTCGAAATGTCTTAACTTGATGTCATATCTAACAATTCTCTACAGATAAATGTAGTTTTAAGGTAATTTAATGGAACATCTTAGGTAACTATAAAAGTGTAAAATATGTGGCCCTTGTATCTGATGAAGTTTAATTTGTTTCAGGTAATAATACTTCGCTGCGGGTATCCTGGGAGGTAATTATTTCCTTTCAGACGAAGAGGGTAGAATGAAGATTTAAATCTTTCAACTGTGAAGTTACAAAATAAATTACACTCATGTTATATTGTGCTTTTAAATTGGGTTATTCTTGATTAAGGAAATCATTGTAATCATTTCGATTTTCGAAATCGGATGTTTTGAAATATCTTTACTATTTTTTACGCCTTTTAACGGGCATTATGCATTTTGACTGATTATGCAATCGACTTCCTCTGTTTCAGCAAATTGGACCCAGCGATTTCTTGGTCTTTCTATTTTAAATGAATTCCACGTATTCGTGATTTATAAAAAATTAATTGCGCTTTTTAAGTGGTTATAGTACCTACCGTTAATAACAAAAGTTATTACAATTATAAATAACATCTAGTATTTTTGTTTTTTTAAGAAAATGTAAAAATAAATAGAATAAAATTTATTCTTACAATTTTAAAGTAATATTCTATATCTGGAAGTTATTTGAATAACTTTGCAAGTAATTATGGATTGGATTTTATTATTACTATTAATTTTTCTTGAGCGAGTCCCGTCATCTTAACTTACTGTAGTTAAAATTATGGGGCTCGCATCTATTTGCCGCTTAAATATAATAAACTCACGAGGTCCCAGAGTTATCATAAAATATTAATTTTTTTCCTTTAACTGTTTAACAATAAAAATTTTTAACCAATTTTACAACTTTCGTAGTTATATTTATATCAATAATTTGAATCTATATAAAAACCATTTTATATACTACAATGTCAATCATTTTTTTAATATGTTTTTTATCAATATTTAATAAACCTAATTGCTGGGCGACTCTGTAATCTGTAGGTCTGTAGATCTGCTAATGACATTTTATCAATAGTTTTTCTCATTCCGCCCGACTATTCTTAAAAATGTCTGCCTTCTTTTTCTTACAAATTTTTTTATTTACTCAGGAATCTAATTAATTCAATACAACTTCTGTCAATCAAAATGATTAACATATTTTACTAATTAAAATCAATACGGTATAAGGACGGAATAAGGGAGGTACAAGGTTGGTATAACGATGTTATAAAGATCTTATAAGAAATATATAAGGAAGGTGTAAGAACGGTATGACAGAGGTATAGGGAATGTATATAGTATAGTAAGGTATGAGGACGGGATGTTAGGCTAAAATAATACTTTACTTTATTTTTTCTTACTTCAGTATTATTTAAACATATATAAAAAAATTAAGAGATATGCCTATTTCATTATTCCTTGTCGGTAGTAATTTATTACTAATATGTTAATACGTTACTTCCTTCTGTAGATCACGTGAAAACAATCACGGACAATAATTCTGTATTGTTGAAAAAAAATCATTAAATAAATTCACACATCCAGGTTACTAGATAATTATATCTCAAACTACTAATTTTTTTTCGAGATGACGATTGTAAGACGTAATTGATGCCCATAAAATAATATAATTCGGAGACTTAGTACAAGAAAGTCGTGAGCAGAAAAATATTGTTAGTATAATTAGTTACATTTTATCGTTTTTAAAGAATTGTAATAATACATTGATTTGTTGATTGGAAGAAAATGTTTTATCATTTGTAATGAGTGAGTCTGACAATGGTGTTTTTAAAGGAAAATTCGTGTCAGACTTTCAAATATTATTTAAATATTAGAATATAATAGATAATAGCCTTTAAAATGCCATATATTAAGGCTAATTTTTGTTTTTTTCATTAATACCATAAGTTAAGGTAAATTATTTCCTATTAGATTGTTGATGTAAACTATTACTACAACAATTTAAAGTATAAAGTGAACTTCCGTTAACCTTTAAAAGCAATAGTTTAACAGTCAATTAAAATGTAATGCATTTTACTACACTTTTAGAAAATTTATAACATCTCCATAACAAGAAGTGTCTTCATTTTGAACGTAATGACCATTGATACCTTACATAAATATTCTTCCAATTGTTTATCAAAACTAATACAAATTATTTAACTTTAATATGGACATGATGTTAAACTGTGTTCTATTATATCAATTTCGCATGTATAAATTTATACTGAATACTTTAGAAGATAATTAAACCCATAACCACATTTGTAATATTTTAAGGATACGTTTATTATAAAATTTATCATAATTACTATAGGTCATTAATTTTTTTTACATGGACAACGCGAAAAACATTACTGTCCTTATTTACTGAGTCATCTTATTTTTGTGTTTCTGCCCGTCTATTTGCCTGTCCGTTTATTCTTATTTTTTTCTTTATATCTTTATTCTTCTTCTTCGTATTCTTCTATATCTGAAAAATACTTTGAAGAATCTTACTAAAAATTTGTGTACAGTGAGGACATATGCTTGATCAAAGTATATAAGTACCGGTAAACTTGAGTAGAAGAAACCGCTGCCATAGTATAATATAAAATACAAATAAAAACTTTTAGTTTCTCTTTACAGATAGATGAATTTAAAAGCTTCATTATCATTCATTTAGCAATTGTATTTAGTAAGGCAAAACGATAAGATCATCCTTGATCATATACTGCAAAGCTGCTGCTTTGCGGTATATGTTGTAGAAACCTTTTCATCTTGTCTAAACTTTTAATATAAAATGTTTTATTCACTGCAATCACTTGTTCTATTATACAAAAGTATAATTAATCTTGAAAGTAAGTAACATTAATAACGTGTTATTATATTATAGAAACTAAGAATAACTATCAATATACATAATAGGAATCTAGTAGTACTATAACTTATTTATTATTATACATAGGAACATATCAGTAGAGAAATGTGTATGTGTAAATGTACTGCCTGTGAAATAAAATATCATTTATTATATAAGGATAATAAAAATATTGTATTTTTTATTAATTATTAAAATAAAGTGTTTATAAGCACAATGGGAATTATAGAGAGGCAAAATAAATTATATTCAAAAAATATAAAAGTATACAAAATACAATAGTTAAAACATATATTAATTCAAACATAATTATGTCTAAAATATGAAAACAGCGAAGTGTATTTATAGAGCTCGGCAAAGCATTATCGAAGCGCTTTGCAATAAATAGTACGAATACAATAATACTTTATGAGACTCTAGTCAGAGGTTTTAGAGTGGATTGCATATTAAGAATTCATCGGATGGTCGAGGATTTGGAAAGCAAATATTGAAAGATAAAATGCAGGTGCAGCTTAAAATATTAAATTTCTTAAAATATAAAATTTATAAAAATCTGTATATTTACTTCAAAATTACAATTCAATTAGTTTTAATTCGTTTAGTTTTTAAAACAAATCTTCAACAATAATATAATATTAACGTTTAAAGTTTTAATCTAATCAGACATGACCACGCATATTTGGTTTGATAAATGGATACTAAATTAAAAGTATCTTGAAAGTTCATATTGTAGTCTTTAGGATATCAGATAAAGGTTAAAATATATTACAGTATATATGACTCAACATAATCATACAATTTTATATGTTAATATGTGCTTTACTTATTTATTTATGACGTTTATATAAATAATTTGTATCAACAGTTTAACAAACTCGATCTATTTGACTTCGTTCTAGAAATGTTTGTACATACTTTTAACTGTCGGTTTGTTGAAATTGCCAAACATGGCTACAATTTTTTAGAAAAAAACCGGTGTTTTGTTTTAATAAAAATATTTTATTCATCAAATTTCTTATATTCTTATCTTGATCTCGCTAAAGAGAAAAAAAATTAAGAAATAAACACTTAAAAGACTTTTAAAGAATTCCCTTCTTTAATCTTATTTTTCTTTTGAACTTTTCTTATTAGATATTTTTTTTCTTTTAAAACATTAAGTACTTATAACATCAGTAAATTTTTGTTTTATATTTAAAAATTTTGACAATAAACATTCTATACATATTATAGCGAAAAAAACAATGACCACGACTAGATATGCTTCTGATTTTAAAGACATAACAAGTATAAAGGGATATATGATTTAGGTCTCTTTTTATTTTCATGATAATACACCCGCTTCTGACCGCAGTTTAAATACAATTTTTTTTTTTACAATATAAAATTTATTAAAACCAACAATTTGAACCACTGTTAGTAGTTCACTAGTTGTAGGTTAATATTTAATTTAAATAAAACTATTTTTTACGGATTAAAACTCTCGTATAATTTGGTTACATTTTTATTTTAACCCGACGTTTCGAATGCATTGCCGCAAAGCATTCGAAAAATAGTTTTCTTTGAAATGTATTCTCGTGAAAATCTAAGAAAATACTAATATTTAATATACTACTTAGCTAAAAGATATAAATAATATTTGTTTATAACTATGAGACGTCGTAGACCAATTGGAAACTTCTACAAATGTTATGTTTGACTCCATTATTTAGAAACACAATTTACACAACACACACACATAGATGTCTTGTACATACATTGTATCATGTATTGTACAAATGGTTCGTAACTAATTGGGAATCGTAAACAAGAAATGCTCTACACATTTTCCTTTTGTTGTTATAAAACAAATGTATACAGGCTTTTAGATTCACTGTCACAATAAAACCTATTCATCCAACGCTCTTCATATTGTAACTTTACCTATGCTAGATAATAATTACAGTTGACTAGCAGTATACCCCGGATATACTCGAGCTTAATCTTTGATTCACATGCCATTAAAAACAATGGGTGTTGTTGTTATTCAGAGCAAAAAAAAAATGGAAGCTTATATTTTTAATTGAACCATATCTTTATCCTTCCCATTTTCTCAAAAGATGCATGACCTGTTGATTCGTCGTTATAACTTGCATATCTTTTTAAAAGAAAGTATAGTTTTATTATCTCGTATAATAACAAATAAATGTATTAAATTCTATCTAAGTTAGTATAATAATATAAAAATAAAATCTTTCTTTAAATTTTTAATCACGTATTACATTTAAATGTATTATATACGCCTTCAGGCATAAATTGCATAAAACAATAAAAACAAGAAATTTAAGAATCTGCTTTTAAAGAAAATAAAAATGAGAAGCAACAGTAAATAGCCTATACCTTGTGCGCTATAGGATGGTGCGGGTGACATCGTCATTAACGTTTCGTTTCTCTCTTGAGATTTGACGCGATTTACAAATTACATTTTAATTTTTTAGTTATACCACATTCGTTATGTATAATAACCGTAGCAAATTAAATTAAGCCCAATCAAAATGTTTTATGTTAGATTTTCACGAGTACACATTTCAAATAAAACTATTTTTACGGATTAAAACTCGCGTATAATTTGGTTACATTTTTGATTTTTAACCCGACGTTTCGAATATTTTGCAGTAATCGTGTTCACGGGTAGATGAGGTGTAAGTGTCCGTCAGAAAGTTAGTTAATTAATCATCTACCCGTCAGTTAATTAATCGTCTATAAATAAGATAATATAATAAAAAAATAAACGTGTTTGTTGGAAAAAAATGGACCATTTGGAAATAAATTGAATTATATGAGGTTGTAGTAAAAAAATGTTAGTAAGTTATACAGCAATTAATTAAATAATTAATTTCTTACGTACCAATTAAATTCTTATTTCATTCAGCCTGTCCTACGACAGGCGAAATTTATTAACACACGTCTATTTCTATTCTAACATATTAATTTTTAATATTTAATGAACTTATTCATAACCATTAGATTACTAGGACTATAGTTATTAATTTTGATTCAAATTTCGGTGGCTTATAATACATTTTATTTTATTTTATTTTATTTATGTTGTTAAGTTGATTACTGCGTGTTCAGTCAGTCAGTCAGTCAGTCAGTCAGTCAGTCAGTCAGTCAATCAGTCATAGTCTTCATATAGCAAAATTAATCTTATGTTGGTAAATTTAGATTAAAGTGTTTGATTAATGCTCTGTCTATAATATTTCTATAATTTTATTAGAATAACGTGAGAATTTAAATAATGAATATCCTAATTCTTTTATAGACAAGGCCTATTATTGTTAAATTTAATACTTTAAAAAAAAAATTAGTAGCTTTCAATTCATTGTAATTATTGCACAAAGCTTTTTATTTAACTAACTAATATTATGTATATAAGTTTCGTGACTGAATATTTGATTAAATAAATTTATTTATTTTAATTTAATTTAATTTTAATTCTAGACAAATAATTTATATCAATATTGATTTTGATAGTCCTTTTTACAAGAGTAAATCTATCAAGAGTAGCCTTTATTCGGATAAAGGATAATCGTGATTGTTATACAAGGGATTACAAAGGATTTCACTCAAAGTAACCTAACAATAGACGTCTTTGTATGAGTGTGGTCAACTTTCATGTCGCAGTTGAACGAATATCGTTCACTCGGATCCTTTAAGATGTCCTTCTAACCCAAAATCCAATTAGTTAAACTAAATTAAACTAAATCTCACTAAATATAAAAATACATTACATTTTAAATTATAATTAAGGTTCTAAAACACCTAATGTAAATTTACTCCATAAATAGGTTTTGTTAATGTATTACTACTCCAAGCTTTAATACCAAAGTGTTTTCTTTAGGCACACTTGAACTTTGTATTTTGTTATTTTGATAGGTCTGTTTTCAACAACAATAAAATACTTAAAAATAAACGTGTATCTGTCAAGGCATCAAGTAAAAGAAACTAACCAATATTAAAAAATATATATATTTTGAATAAACTATAACTCGCTTAGTTCTTCCTTTTTTTTATAATTGGTGAAAATAATTTAGGTAATGTTATCTCGCAACCCTTTATTGGTAGTGTGATAGAAACTCAAAAAACTCCAAAGGGTATCTCGCTAATTCGTTATAAATAAAACAGTTTGTTTTCAAAGTAAATTTATTTCTGCGTGTTATTATTCTAGACAAAGCTATGGGTTTAATTTTGTTCTGTCTGCTTGTTTCAACTTATATGTCTATGCTTGTTTGTATGTTTGTAGAATATCAAAAGATTTAGGTAAGTAGAAGATGTTTTACTAAACAACGTCATGAGCAAAGACGGTTTACTTTCCTCCAGTTTTCCTCTTCAGTAATCTTGAATGAAAAATAATTCCAGCAGAGACTTTAAATAAGAATTATTTTTAATTGCTTTTATTGATATAATAATACTTTGTTAATTTTTTGATTTTTATATTGCATTCACTTTATTCATTGACTTTAATTTTAATATTACTTTCTTTTAAAACAAAATTTACAATTAGTAAAAACAAACGAATCAAAGTGGCAAGCATATCACTACAGGGCAAGCTGAGCTTATCAAAAGAACAACAGACGCAAAATAAAGTCACAATGTTACATTTTTTTATTCTAAAATCGGGTTCTTTTATGATTATATAATAGTAATAATCTCAGCGCAACCGAGCTAACGGCCTATTAAAGCGTTCACTTGGAGTAATTTTGGTCGGCAATTTACAAAGCCTTCGCTTCTTTATGACATCTAAAGTTATTTATCGCACCAAAATATTTTATCATTATTTAAATTATAAATTATTAAGTAGTATAAGGAATAGTACAAGAAATTAATAACTTATGTCAAAATACACTCTATTATTAGTGTGCTTTTTCCTAACAAAATATAGCGATCTTTTAAAACTATAGTTGTGATAATATTGAATTCTTATTATGTTTATTGCTAGACGGAAAAATACCTAGCTAAAGCAAATTTCATGGAACATGTATATTATTTTGTAATTATAACAATAACAAGAGGAGAATTGTTAATTAATAATTCTGTTTATCTAGAACAATGAATCATCATTGTTGTAAAAGAAATATCGTTATCTACATCAAATATATCTATGTTGAGACTTATCTACTTATCTCGTAGCCTGTCTACGCACTAATCGATACTTATACAATGTAATTAATTACCTGCTTAGATGATTTGTAGACAAAAAAGATTCGTAATTTTATGATGTAAATTAGGATTAGTATTTATATTTTTGAATGTACAAGAGTAATACTTAATAAGACGGTTTTTCTTGTCGTATGGTTAGCAAAATTTAAAACTGAAAGGATAAAATTAATAAAATAGGTAAATGTCCAAATTTTTTTAGTTTTAGTAATTTGTTTTATTTAGCAAAAATATATAGTTTTTGTAATTAAGAAGTAGGTGCTTGATTTCGTACAAGTCATTTCAATCTTATTGTGACAACTTTGAAAATATTCGCTCAATTACTTTGTGTAAAAGGCAAAAATTGTCTACATTTAATATTAAGAATCTATTAACATGAATAGGAATTTGATAAATATGTATTGTTAATAAAGTATACAATTGAATCGTATTTATTTATATTATTTAACTTGGAAATTTTAAAAGGAACTTTATTGAAAATTATTTATGACAAACAATCGTAAGGTACTTTATCTTCGTGTAACTTTGATGTCTTAGATAGATCACCTCGAGATAATATCTCATATAATATATCAAGAGATGTCGTGGAGGCAAGATATTTTCCTACTTGATACGTTTCAATACATTATATTTAAATTATACAAAATCTGTAGCCTATTTGTTATTCTGATGTGTAAGCTATAAAGAGTAAACAATATACTAGGTCCACGCAAGCGGGGTTAGTCTCGCGACGCAGTGCATGCGAAAAAAAAAAGGTTCTATATGTTAACTGTATGGGACACATTTTACCAATTATCTCGAAAACAACAATTAAGATTCTGCTGATTTTCAATCCAGAACGAGTTTTGCTCATTATGCGCATGTGTGCAAAATTTCGTGCGTGTAGCTTGTAATTTGAAGGCGGAGTAGGGTAACAAAGAGTTGAAAATTTGGGTAGTAAAGAGCTTCGCTTCGCTCATCTCAATAACCACACGAATCACACAAATATAAAACATTACAACATAAGATGGTTTTAGTTATTTGGTATATTAATATGAATTTAGTAGCAGTGATATAATATGAAAATAATAAATGTAAGGTTATTCTGAGACTATAATAGAGTCAGATAAGGAATTAATTTAAAAATCAACATTATTGTCTTATTTAATATTACATTATTAAATATTAACCAAAATTTATTGAGTGTATTTATTTTAAACATCTTTCCTATTGTTTTATTTATATAAAGCGTCCTTCATTCGTTTTACATCACACAATCTCTTTTATGTCTGATCATAAAGCTTTAATGTCGTTGACGAATGACGGAGAAGTAATGAAAACAATGATAAGATGGTTACATGGTAGTGACAACGTGTTAAATCAGTTTATTTTCTTTTATGAAAGATACACTTTAAGAATATCGCTGGGTTTAAATGGTTACCTATTTATGTTAAAAAAAAAGGTTTTATTCAATTTAATAAACCTTATGTTTGATTTTAAAATGTCTGTAATGTATTTAAGTTTCGTGATCTATGATTATATATATTATCGTCCGATCACCGAAATATTAATACTGTGATATAAAGGTTACAAGCCTTTATGGGTTCGGAATAGACTCAACTTGCAGTGAAATTTATTATTAAAAGTAGATGTAACCTAATTAAGCATATTTTTACATACAAGTGAGCAACCACCCTCTTTTTGCATGTTAAGTTAGCCTTTAAATGGGATATACTTTGTAACTTTTTTATTCAACCAAATATTATAATATGATTTTTTCATTGTATATCATGTTGGCTTCCTATTGAATAAATAAATAAATAAATAAATATAGGTTTCAATAAAACTATTTTACGGATATAACTCGCGTTTATTATTACATTTTTAAATTAAACCCGACGTTTCGAATGCTTTGCAGCAAACGTGTTCGCAGTAAGACGAGATGATAGTATCTATCAGTCAGTATAATAATATCGGTTTACAAAATATTGAAATAACATATTCATATATTTTCGAGTATCTATCATTTCGACTTATACTCATTGATATAGATAAAAAACTGGTTTAATAAAAACAACACAATAGCTGATAATGCCACATACAACTGCTATACATTTCTCATAAACGTGTACCATTTACGATTTCATATTCACAAAAAAAAAAGAAATAAATAAATGTTACCTGTAATGAAGTGATTCAATCACTCACGTAGGAAATTAATTTTATATCATTGTATGATTACAGCTTTGTATAGTGTTTTACAAAATACATTTATTTATTTTATCTTATAAATATTTTAAGCGATCGAAAAAGAATTTAAATGAAACCAACAAATTAAATAGACTAATAATTGCTTGTTTCATATTTTATTAGTAAATTCTGTTGATTTTGAGCAAATCATATAAAAAATCTTCATCTTTATTCAGATTTTTAACCAGCGAGTCCTTTCAGTAAATAAGCAAATATCAATATACATATTTCTATATAATTTTTGGTTTCAGAAAATATGAGTATTTGCACTAACATTCAATTTACAAATAATATATTTATGGAAATAAAGCTATTTACTGTGATAGAACATACATAAATTTTTATTTCTAAAAGAATCAGAAAAATTGGGAATGATGGAAGATTTATCTTCAAGCAATTTCCGATTAGAGATGTTATTACCTACTCTATCTCCGTTACACCTCAGAAGAATCGATATTTTTAGCGCTGCACTTGCAAAATCATTTTTAATTTATTTTTGTTGTTTATCACAGATTTAAGAAAAGCCGAGTAAAATTCTTCTTTCATATTTAAATGACTGTATTAAGATAATGATATAGTGAACCTTAAATTAGCATTAAGACGATTGTTTTATACTGAGCTACTCTATATATTAGAATACTATATTTTATTAATGTATGTTCATATATATTCCACTAATAGAATATAATACGGGATCACCCCAGCTCAGTATCAGCTTCTACCATTTGACCGCATACAACGAAGAGCGGTTCGCATTGTCAATGATCCCATACTCTGGGAAAGGCTAGATCTGTGCGTTTCATTCTTGTGGATTTATATAACCGTATTAATTTTTGTTGATAATAAAAACAACATTTCCATTTAGATTACTTAGGTATAACTTATTTTGCAAAACGGCAAAACAATAATTGTTATATTTAAGTCAATTTACATAAAAATAATATTATACACGTTCTACGACATTTAATATGGAAGCAATCTTAAATTTTTTACCTTTTTTATAATGTGAAAAAAAACACAACTAATTTTACTAGCGAAGATTCCATCTTGCTAGTAAAATTAGTTTTTACTTAAAATGCTTTGAAATACTCTAAAATATGACGAGGAAAAAGTAGACATCTTAAAGAGTAATAATCTGCTTTGAAGCTTATTTTGTCTTAGTATTTTTCAAAGCTTTAAGTTTGAAGCTCTTAACTATAACTTCATAGCGTATGAACTAAATAATAATACTAATATATTTTTTAACTTTTTTACTTCCATTTTATACCGAGTATAAATAATACTAAATAGATAACCTGCTTTAATCTATGATGATATTTAAAACAGCGTAATCGTTAACATCTCTGAGATTTATTAAAAAAAACACTAAAAGGATTTTAAAATTTCTCTAGTGTGATAGATATATTTTTTTAATAAGCACATCAATTTTGTTACACTTTCAAAGCGACACAGAGGCACTAACAAAGCCTTTGTTGCTTTCCTTTTCGCCATTGAGCCGGATGGAAACCGGTCATAAAGTTTATAGGATAAGTTACACTGCTCGCTAACTTGGCTTTTGTCCCTGAATCACTTTATTGAAGTGGCTTGAAGCAAGTGACTTTATCATTTATGTACCAACTTTTAAGGAAGTTTAAAAAAATGATGTAGAAAAAAATATTATCTACATTTTTTTTACATCATCCCTGACGTATTAATAACAATCTAAGTTAATCGTTAACACAATTTCAATAACTGCTTGTTTTAACTGTGATTTTCAGATTAGTACAAAATATTAATTTAATAGTCGTATAAATTATTTTCATTTCATAAACAATTTCATTTTCATTAAATAATTATATCGGTGATTGCAACTTTTTAAATTAAATCAAAATAGTGAACTGAGCTGTTTAATTATTTTTCAATATTATTCAATACACTGCGGAAACGACTATTTTTTTACTAGGGCTAGTAGTGATTTCATTTCTTACTAGCAACCCCAGTTTAATAAAATATCTGTATTCTGTTATCTCAGAACTTCAGTCAGTCAATCAGCATGTCAAACTGATATTATTCTATTCGAATTTTCAACCAAAAATAATCATTATACTGACTTTTCTGGGAGAATTTTCGTACCATCTTTTTTATTGACAATTATACCCATATCAAAATAATAAAATTAGTCAAGACTTTCTCAGTTAATGATCTTTCATATTTTTGGAAATTTTTTTTATTTTATTTAACAGATGAGTAAACATGACGACGACTATATTGTTCCTAAGATCTAGTTTGATAAAAGATTTATATATATATAAATCTACATACACATATTCCACACGTTATAAACTTAACAATCAACTTAGTACCTTTTACTTTTACATTTTTTTAAAAGATCAAAAAGTACTGGGTCCCTTTTGTTCCAACTGTAATCAATTTGTGCTTACATTAACACGCGTCGATTGATATTAAAAATAAGTCAACTGTGTAATACGGTTGCAATAAAATGGACCCAAATAACTACATACATAGATGCACACACACATATATTTTTTAAGTGTCTAACAACTCAGGACATTGCAACACGTACAGATATTACAAAAAGTCCCTTTACGAAAATCGGGGTTATTAACTTTCTAAATTGATATATTAATATAATCTATATATATATATATTACTAAAATCACTTTTTTTATTACTTATATTTTTTATTACTAAAATAACTATTCATGGGACACGCATGAAATCATTTTGTTTATGTACGTTTCTTTTTTAAATACTACAATTGCCAATTAATTGTTAATTTAATAATTATTATATTTCTACTTAATAAAACGCATATTTTAACAGACTTTCTTATTATATGTGTATTTTGTCTATGTAAAATTTATTGCCATAAAAACTGGAAGTAAAAATGTTTACTTAGGCTTCATATACAAATTAAATAAAAACTACAGGAGGTACGCTTATCCTAAACTAACATAAACAATAAATGTTTCAAACATTCGACGCCTTATATCTTTGATGAATATGGTCGCAGGTCATCAATTTAAGCGGTTTAAAAACGTTTCGAGCAACTACCTCTGTTAGGATTCGCCTTATTCGTAAGGCTAAGGCTTTCGTAAGTAGGGTTTCCTTTGTAGTAAGGCCAGCCTTTAGTTCCGTGCCATTTCTAAAGCTTTTGGGAATTAAATTTGTCCTTCGACTTTAATCTAAGAACAGAACATGGTTTTAAGGCAAAATAAAGTAGTTTCTTAATAATTTAATTTCGACTCAGAGCTTTTAAAATATTTAAAAAATATCAAGTTATTGGGTTAAATAAATTGTTATAGTTTATTATTATTATTTATTTATTACTTATTTATATATTTCAGTTGCCAGTCTGAGTTACCTGATTGGTCAGAAAGAAAAGTTTAACAAATAAACTAATTAATATATTTTTATGTCAAATTTATTTCATATATCCGTTTCTTAATTCTAGCCACATGTCAGTTTCATATTGATATCAAAAAAAATATAATTGCCATTGTATAAAGGGTATTTGAATAAAAACGTTGGTTATATATGGCAATTAGAGTTCAACTGCATTTATCAGGGTTAGCTTGTGATTTGATTCCAGCCGCCAACTTCCATTACCGCACTGCACGCTACCGACTACAATATCGTAAACTATATGAATGAGTGTCGTTTGTCTACAGTATTTTATCGATAGTTATTTGAGTCTAGATATATAGAAAACTTAAAAGTAAGTACTTTATATTTTTAATAATATTTTAAAGAGAAAAATTTATAAAATTAATGAAACTGTCCTTGAAATATTACAAGGCCCCTGACTATCTTTATTCAGTTTAAAACATAAATCCCATTTTGTTAGTTTAATATGAGTTTCAAGCTTAAAATTAATAAGGTCTAAATTTTTGTTTGTAGTTTTATTTATGTAAACGATACTATAAAAGGCAATTATTAAAACTTCCCTATGACTATATTTTGCCCAAAGCTTGGAAATCTCTTCAAAAGAAAAGTATGGTCGTGAGCCTTGACTTTATTTTAAATGTTTTTTTTTAATACAATCCCGTACCTCGACAGCTTATACAAACGCTTTTGAATATTTGAAGGCTTTAGAACAATCTTATAATGTAAACACTCAACGACTAACAAGTTTAGAATAAATATTATTTTAACCTAGTCGAGCCGTGAAAATGACAATGTCTACTTGAAGTGGAGCAGCCTTTGAAATAAGTCTTGATCCACATATACAATTTTATTTATACTAAATCATTAAAGCGGATTATTTTGTTTTTCTTCATTCTAACTTTACTGATACAGTTTTTGATATTAGCACATATCTGTAGTTGATTTTCAAAATTTTAGAGCTATAAAAAAACTAATATAAAAAAAAATATTAGACGAAGTTTCTAAATTTGCATTATATACTCACATCGAAAAGATACCATAGCCAAAATTCATGTTTGAAATTGTGACTAAACATATTTAACGATGTTAATATTATTTAAATTTTTAATAAATATACAATGAAAAATTTACCCACACGAGCACGACTTGGATAACAATTTTCCGGAAATCCGTCCTATTTCGTGCCGTGTTGTTTCGCGTAACAAATTTAAATAATTTTAACACTGCTAACATGTTCATAAAAAAATTAAATATTCTAACATTTATATAATATAATCGCTACAGAATACCAATACACAATATAGATTTCGAATTTCAGAATTTATAACAAAAAAAAAAAAATTGATGCAAAAAACTTTTATACTAGTCTCTATTAGTAAAAAAGTATGTACAAAAAAAAAACAACATAACTTAGTATAAATCGAATAAATAAACAGTTTAAAACATTGGTCCTATTGATATTTCTTTAGTTTTATTTTTACCATTTTTCTCCTTGGTTAGGTCACTTGTCGCGAGGGGCTATCATTTATTTTCGCTTGTCATTGTCATAAGTATATGTGTGAACACTTAGTGCACATTTATTTACTGTGCTTGACCTTTTTGTACTACCTTATCATGAGTTCATTTAACATACATATTACCTAAAATATTCAGGTCCTTCACAGCTCACTTGCACGTTTTAAGGAATATTTAAAGTGAAAGACGCGAACTTATCCATTGTAACCTTATCGGATTATAATATTTATGTTATGATAAATATATTTTAAATTTACAAAAGAATAATTCTGTCCCTTAAACTTTACTCAGGCTGATTAAATCATATAAAAAGAAAGAGAAAATCATGAAATTAGTCATGAGGGTGATTTTACAGCGGGATTCAATATCGTATGCGTCCTTTAAGATCAATCAAAACTGCAAGATATACAACGTCATAGAACTTTTAAAAAGAGGTCAATGTCTATTTTACACAAGTCAATTCTTTTATAGATATAATAAAATATGAATATACCCGTTTTCTTAAATCTTGTAACAAAACTTACTTTTAGAATAGAAGAGCCTTTCTCTCTATTTCCAACTCCAGTCACTAATATATATAATATGGTTATACGAGGACACTAGCAAACATTCAAAAGACTTGAAGACCAACTTGGCTTACCTTTCTATAGCACGCTTTAGTCCTGATAAGATATATAACACAGTATATTTCCGTGTTATTTCCATATATATGTAATTAAAATTAATTATATAAATAAAATAGGATCAGAGCAGTAAATATTTCATTCAAAACAGTCATAAAGTGAGTAGTCCCAGGGATAAGTTGACTGAATTGCTCCTCGTCCAGTAAATGTAGACCTGTTACACATTATTGAGTTCCCTATTCGCAATACATTCCCTGTAGCTTTGGCTTCTGGTAACGATGGAATGGCCGCTCTTAATTCTGAGAATAATTTATTTTATCAAACGATTATCAACTTTATAAATATTGGAGTTGGCATTGGTTTCCTTTATTTCAAGAAATGACAATCTCAACGCAATCCTACAGCGAAATATATTAAATGTTTACTTAATTATTGTATAACAAAGACTTATCGATTAACTTGTTTATGCAAAATATGTATTACGTAAGAAAATTATCCGACATCTCTTTTATAACAGATTAAATTGACTTTCGTATTTGAGTTTAATTAATTGTCATAATTAAGTATTTATGGCTCCGTTGACATTTTAATGAAATCAACAACTCGATAACTCTACAAATATGAAAACTACTAGCATTTTCATGACTTTTATATGAAAATGTTATTTCATATATAAAAAAATATATATATTATATTTTAATTGTTTCAGGTATTTTACAGTTAGTTATCAAAAACGTCCGCGGAACAAAGTGACACTTACCTTCAATTGAAAATGTTATTACTAATTTGGTATTAATATCAAAAGAATAAAGTTAAGTACATGATTTTAATAACAATTAATTGTAGATTTTTTTTGGTATGATTTTATTCTCATTTAATGTATTATTTTAATTAATATTTTTACATGTATAAGATTTAACCTTCAGTGTTTTATATTAATGCTAATGATGGCTGATGCTATATTATATATAAAAAAATGTATTGCTCTGTTCGAAAAAAGTAAGTATATTATTTATGTACCTTAATTTTACAAGACATTTTAATTTAAAAATATGTACATAGGATAACTTATACCTACAGAGAGATATCTACCAACTACCTTTAAGTTTGAGGAAGTTGTTCATAAGGCAATTAGATGGTACACTGTTCAATATAAACTTAGATTAAATGATAATATTAACATTTATAAAACAGTAAATATATCAAATTACTAAAAATATATATACACACAAATATACAAACACATATACGTTTATCTTTCCAGATTATTAGTAACCACCATGGGTTATATCTAAGTTAGGAAGTACTAAGGCCAAAAAATAAACAATAGTTTCTTATTAAAAGGTACTCTTTTTAAATTTTACTTAAAATAATTGTATTTTTAAAGCCTCGATTAAGTAGAAACTCTCAGCTTACTTGAGATACATACCCTTTTTTTATTTTATTTTTTAAATAATTTTCGTCTCTCAAGAGCTGTCTCTAATAAGAAGTCTAATACACAAAAATACCATAAGCAAGTTGATTTTTAAACATCAATTTATTAAGTTTCATTTATAATTAAAAGAATTCAGAGGTAATAAAGAATCTATATTCCTTAATGATTTTGTTCAATACATTTAGTATGTAAAAATTGTTTCTCTTTTCTCATTCAGTTTTCTCTTTAAAAACATAAAAAAAGAAAATTACTATAAATTTAATAATTTATTAGTAACGGCATCGCTAATCACAAAAATGCAGAAGAATTTCTTGCATTTGATAACTAAACACCTCGGAAATTTTTAAGACAAATTAAAAGTTCCAAAGAACAAATCTCCAAAGCACATTTTCTAGATTGAAAAAGATTCTTAACGGCTACTCGAATACAATGGGCGCATCTTGTGGGGGCCTGAACTACCTATCTTAACCTATCACCTTAAGCTGGTTTTTTTAATTTTAGGAGGAAGAATTCAAATAATGCTATACGAGGTTTGCACCGTGGGAGACCCAAAAGTTTTATCTAATGTTATTTTTGTCCGTCGGAGTCAGTCATTTAGTTCAAAATTTCTCGATTATTTCTATTTCCTATGCATTGGTTCATTTGAAATTAGCCACAATATTAACAGAAGCTGTGTTTCGTAGACTGTAATATCATATGTTATTTGTGATTAATGTTTTAGTCAAGTTGAATATATATATATATATATATATATATATATATATATATATATATATATATATATATTTCAAAATATATCTATTGTTTGGTTTTATAAACAAAAAAATAAAACTCATTTAAGATATCATTCGCGAGTCAGAGAACATTACAAAAAAATTTCTTTAAGTTAAGAAACAATTTTATAAAGTAAGAAGTGTAACTAGCTGTAGTACCGTATTATTCTGATAACATTAATAAACAGGCTATCTAGGGTGATTATTCGAAACAAACAAAAGACTGTTTTAAATTACAATTGTGCTCCAGTAACGTAATAAAAGCATTCCGAAGCTATCGTTTAGAAGAATCAAAACACTTATGCAAGAACAAATGAGGTCGCCGAGATATATAATTATCCGAAGGAAATACCTTTATAAGATTTATTTAACAGAAAAATAATGAATAGTAGTCTTAACACAAATTACAACAATACATTAAACATAAAGTGATTTACAGCTCAAAATTTAATATTATTTATTCTATAAGCCATTTGTACTTTCAAGAACTTAAGTTACTATTATTTTTCATTTATTTTGTGTGGTGATAGATGAGGTTCACTTAATACCAGAGTAAGAAAGGAAGTCCAGTCTTTGTATTGGTCTTACGTCCTTGCTTCTGAATTGGGTCTTAATTCCTATTTTGTGTAGTTTCACTACACGATCTATTAGTTTTGCTGTTTAACTACAGCTGCTAAAAAACAGATAATGAAATCGCATCTCAAAAATAGATAATTTCAATAAAATGATTCCACGTCTTACCTACCAATGAAATTAATTTACAAATACATATTTTTTTTAATAATGTGGTTATTATTACACTTGTTCACTTTTTTAGTCTTACCCTCCAATGCCACATGTACACAGGTCTTATAATATATTATTGTATACCTGCTCGTGTTCCGGCGCTTTAAAGCTTCATTGTCAACTACACGTTCTTTTATTAAATGCTTTTATAATAATATAGCTCTTATTTATGAAATCTGTTGTTTTATCTTTATGGAAGTAATATCAAGGATAATCGAAAGATTGCTTTTTAATTGTATTCTTAATATTATAAATCAGTTTAAATTCGTTATAATTTACATATGTTAACCATCTTTTTATTGAAAATTATTTAAGAACACCGATGTCTACTTAGTTTACTATATTATTGCTCTAAATTTTTAAGTTTATTTTAAGTTTTAAAAGCATAAAATTACAGTAATTAGTTCATTGATGTTGTGTTGGTCAATTGGAAGGAATGGCAGGTGACGCAAGTAAAGAAACATTAAATATATATTTTATATATTAAACTTTTAGGAGTATCTGAGCGATTCAAACGATTACAGTTAAAAATTTGGGACTGAATCTTAAAAAATAAATGTTGGTTTCTTACGATACATATATATATATACACATATACTTCATATATGTATCGTAAGGTATATTTCAGATGAAACTTAAGAAGGATAGTGTTGCTGGTGAGTTGATGTGTGTGTTTCTGTAGTGATACTCGATCAAATAAACAACGCAAGAATGAATTCTTTGTCGGATGTGTTTGAACTGGAGAGCAGGGTGAGGCAGGGCGGCTTGACCTCGCCAAAGCTCTTTAATCTTTACGTAAAGGAGTTATTCATTGGACTCAGTAGCAAATAAATTGATTCTTGGATTGACCATTCATCCGTCAATAATATCAGTTATGTTGACAATATGGTGCTGCTAAGTCCAGCTGCAGGATTCATAATACAGCTATTAATAAGCTATCAGAAATATGCAAATAGCCAAGGTTTAATGAAAAATTGTGTGTATAAAAATATAGAACGTATACTAAAATATAGTCTTTTAAATATTTCGCCCATTATAGTACAGAAGACATAAAGAACATGGAAGAAAGGTTCTATCGTTGTAATAAGAAGGTTGTAATAATCACTGTATATAAAGATTACTGTCAAATATTCTACTATACCAGGGGAATCTATGAATTAAATATACATACAATAAATATGTAGCGTCTCTAATATAACAAATTTCATATCTCTGTTCGTATTACCGCTTCATTGTAGCGTATCAAATATGTTTGCACGAAATCTTACAAAGGATATCTTTGCTGGAATAGGAACCAAAACGGCTTAATTACTAAACGGAATTCGTACAAGTTACCGCAATAATCTGAGAATGTTTGCACACAAATTCGATTTGCTTCTCATCACCTCTTATTTAAAGAAACTTATAAGGTCGTAGTAACTTTAGTTACGTAATAATATATTGTAGTGTAATTATCCAATTACTTTAATGTAATTTGATTTTGATTTTGATTTGTTAATTTTGATTAATATTATTATAAAAATAAAAATTCTTACTCACAATTAGATCTTTCGTATTTTTATTTTTTTTTAATAACTTTATTAATAACTTTTTTAATAAAGAAATTATTGTAATAACTTGATCTACAGATTCGGGATTTTTGTAGCTTTACGATTTTAAATTATCCTCAATAATATTAAACACTTTTTAAAAACATATTTGTACGTGTGTGTATTTATGTTTGTTTCGGCTCCATTTTCTCGCGACCTCATTATACAAGTGGCTTCGTTACGGTACTAATAGATATGCATTTTCGTAAATTTGAGCTAATTAGTTTTTCACCGAAATCAATAATTAACTGTGTTTTTGGGACGATTGTGGTACCAATCGTTATGTATTTACGTAACTTATAACTGATCATTTTTTTACACAATTAACCAGGTTATGTATTTACTTTTTAAATTAAATACCGCGAACTTATATAAAAGTAATTGCGTGATTGAGGTGTTACGATATGTGGTATAAGCAAAAAATAATCACAATTTGTTGTAATTAAAATAATATAAATTAAAATATTTGTACCTGTTTTATTTAGAACTCCTTCATTTAAATTCAATGCCTTTTTAAATAAATTTTATATTCCAAAAGCTGTAAAAGTTTAACATAATACGCTGACGAATTAAATTTACATTGAAAGTCGGTTTTTTAAAATTAATAATAAATTCGTTTCAAATTAAATTTTACCTCTACAGTTTTTTAAACTGAATATGTGTAAAATAAATATAAATATTGTAGCTAGTAGGGAATGCCTGTGACATGTACGCTTGCCTTTGCAAAATATTATATTTAATATGTGTAAGAATTAAGTAAATAAATAAAAAATAACACGCGCTTTTCGTTTATTTAAAACTGAAATACATTTCCTCTATTTCGCTAGAAAACTAATCAGCTCTAAGCGACGTGAACGTCCATTGGAATAAAAACGAATGTAATTGCCTAATGAGGTCTCAAAATAATGGATAAACTTAAATACATACAAAAGCTTTGTTGTAAATCACCTATGGCGAGTTATTCTAGACAATATAAACCCCAAAACTAAAGTTATTACAAAAAATCCGTGTCAGTGATTACAATGAATTCTTTAATTAGGACGATAATACTTCTAGTTTGATGAAACTATTTGCTGAAATCTAATAAATCAAATTTGTGTCTTCTACACCTTAAAGTATACTATATTAGTTTTTGTATTTATACTTCTCTTGATTCATGATTATTATTATATACAATGGTTTTACCCCATACAATACTACGGCGAGTGATGAACACGTCCACGAGACCTCCGAAGACGACAAGATATACTCCCCGTATCACCACAGTCGTTGCGCTTCCAGCGTGTAGCCGCAGGCACTTCACGTCTTCATCATGCTCGGTACTCAAGAATAAAAAGCCCGAAGGGGGTCGAAACTAGTTGGGAAAATTGCGATAGTAATTACTTGAGTACATTTATACATATCAAAGTGATATGATAATCTAAATCTTTCGAAAAGCTTTTAGGTTTTTAAAATAAATTATATAGGAAAAAGACGATTTCTTTAGAAGAGTGTTTGTGAATAGCGAAGCTTCTGAAGTGTAACGGAGATAGACGAGGTAATAACTTCTCTGATCGGAAATTGCGTGTAGACATTTTCATTTCCAACTTTTCTACTTCTATTGGAAATAAAAATATATTAATTTACATTCTTTTGTGATATTGGGTTCCATTTCCATAGTACAACTATTACTATATCTGTATATAAAATATCTCTATATATTACTGCAAATACTATTTTATTGAAATATTTTGACTTTTGTTTATTAAAAGAGCTTAATATTGGTCTCGTTACCTTCAAAATTGGTACATTAATTTTGATGTTTTTTTGATTTTTATTTATTAATGCACCAATTAAACTAACAAAAGGGAGAAACAAAACAAAAATAGTAATAGTAGTACCTTGTCGAAGTAGTAGTACCTTGTACTTATACATTTATGTTTTCCTTTTCGAGATCTCTCCCACTCACATTTTGGTGTGAGACAATTTGTAAGAGATATTGCATAGATAGATACAAGGAGTAAGATAATTAAAAAAGTGGTAAAATTTAAGGACATAATAATTTATATTTATATGTGTAAAGTACATAAAAATAAATAATTTATTAATGAAGATTATATATATTATATTTTGTTTTAATATTCAGTTATTATGTATTTAATTGAAATATTAGTCAAACAATTATCAAATTATTAATATTTTTGTATTTAAATCTTCGTGATCCATGATTAATATTATATTAAGTTAAGTATATCGGCATTTGACCGTCTAGTTTCAAATTCAGTCCTTACTCATGAACTCTGAACATGACGGAATTGCGGCGACAATACAAATACTTTAATTAATGATTTATATGAGAGCAGCCTCATAAGTATATATAAATGTTTTAATTTTAAAATTTCATTTGCTTTTTTTTGTTCTGTAAACAGAGGTCGTAAATTAAAATCCTTATCGTATCGATAAATTTTTAATTCTATTTTTATTTAAATATTTTTGGAATTTTGTTCAAAATTTCAAAAGCTTTTTTGAAAGTATGACGTTAGCCCTGAAATGATTATTTTATAGAACTTACTACACTGTAACGGAATGGAGTCAGAAATGAGATCTAATAGATCTTTGGTACTACAAACAAATTTTTGTGGAGGTGACTCTATTTACTCAACATTTCTTGGATATTGTGAATACTTTAGCGTTAAATCAAGGCCTTATATCACTTCCCCTTAACCTCAATATTTATTTTTATTTGAAGTCGCTTGAATAAGAAATATTCTTCCACGATCTTCAATCATTATTCAAATTTTCATGCGTCAATTTTCGACAATACTCACTCTACGACAATACTAACTCACTCGAAAATACTAACTCTACGACAGGTACTTCTTTAACGGCTGTCTCAAACGTAGTGAGCGCTTCTAGCACAAAAACAGAGAAAATATAAGTATAATAAGAAATAAGTTATACTTTTCTAGCATTTTATATAATAAAAACAAAACTTTCTTAACCCTTCGCAAAACGATATTTTATTATCTAGCGATAGCCAAATACGTTGCACTCGTGGAACAGAAAATAAAATTAATTAACACCTTATCAACACCTTTTAATCATTTTTCATTGTTCTCATTACTTAGAATGATATCAAAGCCATTGTTATTAAAGCTTTATGATCAGACATAAAAGAGGCTGTCTGTGATGTAAAACGGATGAAGGAGGCTTTTATCACACAAAAGGACAGACGTGCTTAAAATAAATTCACTTTATAAATCCCAGTAATTTTTTCAGGATTTGTAAAGTGGATGAAATGTCAATGGTGTTCTTTTTTAGGAGAAATAAATATCTTTTTAAGCTGTTTTTTATTAACAGTGGTACCTCAAATAATCTCATCTTTTCCTAATACTACTTTTAGGTTTTATATGAGAATTATTTTTTTCTAGAAATCAACTAATCAAACAATATTTTTATCGTCATAATGCTAAGATGGTTACACAATAGACAGGCTAAAAGATAAACTGGTAAGTAACATAAGTAACAAGTCCTTATATTTAAAATTTCGTGAGTAATCATGTTACTTTTATATATAATTGTCCTGTTGTAGTTCCAGTGTTTCACGTCAATAGTATCGGAATTCGGCCGAATAGTTTCGAACCTATTCGAGATCCTTATTCATGAGCTGCGACTATGGAATCGCGAAGTGACCCCTTAATCCTTTACTGAATACAATGGTTTATATTTGATAGATATAATTCTCATTATTTTTCTATTACTCTGGCAAAGCTACTTATTAACAACTAATCTGATTAAACCTATAAGAGAAAGAGAAAAAATTAAGAATATTATCTCATAAATACAGTAATTAATCTCTGATTAAATTATCATATTCTATAAATATTATTTTTATTTACTCTCGACAAAAAAATAAATCTTTTGTTAGGGATAAAAAATTAACAATTCGTTTGAAACTTTTAATTAGCAAGTTATTAATATCTGTTATTAAAATTTCTAGAAATACTTGGTGGTTTAAAAAAAATATAAATAAATTAAAATTTCATAAAGAACTTTTTAAAACATAACGGAGCGAAACCTTCGTAAATTGCCGGACAAATTTACTCCAAATGGACGCTTTGTTTGGTCGTTAGCTCGGTGGCTTAGATTAATATTAATATATATTTAATGGTTCATGTTGAACTTATAAGTGAAGTGCCAAGTTTAAATGAACAAGTTTTAAAATTTTACATATTTTTTCAGTTCAGTTTAGGAAATTATTAAATTTATGAAAATTTGAAGTCTTTTATCGGAGTAACGCCAATGGGAGGGGGATGACATGTCGTCTTGAAAGGACCTCAAATGAACGCTGTACGCTTAAATGCGAAATTGACCCAACTCATAAAATGACGTCTATTGTGAGGTTACTTTGAGAGTAATCCTTTGTAATCCCTTACCAATCACGATAATCCTTTATCTGGACAAAAGCTTTTCTTGATAGATTTCGTTTTGTAAGAAGAAATAAATATTGAATGTAATAAATATTGAAATAAATACTTACACATAACAAACAATATTTTATTAAATTACTTGAAAAGTGTCTATAATTTGAAATAAAACAATTTTTACGCATTAAAACTCGCGTGAAAATCTAAGAAAATACTAAGTGTCCATAATATTCATTTTAAAATAATTCGCTATAATCATTGAACAATGAAGGCTTTGCTTTGTTAAGCATGAACTATATTCTGATATTAATTACGTCGGTCATAACCGGAGGATCCAAAAAAATACAAATTTATTAACTTAAAATTTAATTCTTATATTTAATTTACAACCTACGTGATCCCTGCTCAAAGTTGGAGACAAGAATGAATAAAATGAATTTATAATTAAAGGAATACAGAAAGTGTAATAAACAAGGGTTTCAGATTTACATTCTAGGATTTTAACATGATACAATGCACCTGTGCTTAATCAGCGTTTCCACGGTTCGTGAGAATATAGTAAATGCTACTTTAACAATTTTATTATTAATAAGTATATAAGAAATATCTAATAAATGATTACATAGTCTATGGTAATATAACACCTCCCTCCGCAGATCAGCAACTATTCCTTGAGAGAGTTGCTGCGATGTTGCTGGGATCCATCCTTATTTCGTGGGGATGAACTTCACTTTTATCTTGAATATTCTTATTTTCAGTCGCGTTACTTCTTTTAATGTGTTGCAAATGGAATCTTCTGTACGCCAGATAAATGCAAAGTATGCTTGCTCCAAAAAGCATTAAGTATACAGGAATCGTCGTATGATATAATACGCTATGATCTTTTAGTTGAGTTAAATTAACTGGGGTTTGTAGAGACATTTTTGAATTTATTAAATGAAGCTTTTGAAGATTTATTGAATTCAGTATTATTGGAGATATATTTGTTTGCACTTGATTTCCAAGGTTAGGTAAATCTATTATCCGTATAGCGTATCCTTTTATATAGTCGTTTGAATTTACAACTGTGATTGCAGGTGTCTTGACATAGCAGTTAAGCGGGATTTCCAGTAGAAAGCTGCCGTGAAGTATCTTGTACAAATCTTGACCACAAGATATTTTAATTTTCAAGGGTGTAGGGAAACTCATGATATAGTGTTTTTCATCCAATTGTTCCAGCGCTTCATTATTAAGAATAACAGATGTTAGTTTGCAGGTTGAATCAAGTTCTTGCTTTTCAATCAGGTTTCTGATGCAGTCAGGTCCATCTCGAAGTGCATAGTTAGTATTTTGTTCACAAAGGTACAGAGAATTGGACTTCGGGCATTCAGCCTCCATGTACATAGAATTCTTACTAGAAATTGCTATAAAGGGTAGGTTGGGAATAAGGACTTGATTATATTTGATCATAAGACAGGGGTACGGCGATCGATACTTTTAAAACTATAACTATTTGATTACTGATATAAAAATAACCTAATTTAATTATATCTAAGTTCTAAACTTAGGATTTCATTCTTTGAATATAAAATCCTTAGCTTTCTTAATATTTTATCAAGATCTACAATACTAATAATAGAATGAGGCGTGCTCGATGCACGTATAAAACCTAGAAAACTTTGTAGTTTTCGTAGTTCCTCTGATCTATATTATCACCTAAATCAATAGATATTGGGCCATATGGGCATAAAGTTTCTTAATATTAATGTTATTAATAATAGAGTTCAATACTCTATTTATATTAACTATTATAGTACTCTAGTTATATTAACTATTATAGTACATTAGTTATATTACCTGTACTGTCTATAGTTTTAGAGTTACATAACAGCCATTATTTCGTTAGACTAATATGCTCGTTTAATTTCGATTGTAATTTTAATTCGTTACTTTGTAGAGATAGAATTGCATTGTCTTATTTAACGGAATCAGTATAATATACTTTTAATAACAGAACCAAGGCCATCAACGAGTCCTCTTTTACTATAATTATGATCAAAACTTTTCAAAAAGGTAATTAAATTATCTACTTTACAATTAAGGTAGTTAAGATGAGATTCATAAAGATATGTAATATTATCTAACTGTCGCCTAATCATATATATTTGAGGTTTAACTAATAGGGTTTGGTTGTTAATAACATCAAGGTCTATATAATTTAAAAATGAAATGATAATAAGATATAATTTTTGTATCGCCTAGTTTAAAAGGGGAGTAGGCCGGGACCTGATTCTAACGAATTAATCATTACTTCTTGTCCTCGCGTCAGTTGGAGTGACATTAGAAGTATCCTCTAACAATACGTGTTATTTAGGGTGTCTTTTAAGTCGTGATTTAGCTACTAGACTGCGTCTCTTTTTAGTATAAATATATATAGGAAAGTCAGCAAGGACGGTGTCCTGTGTGTAACGTGAAGCCAATTTTTGCCTTTTTGGGTTTCTAATAAAAACTTGTTTGTTAGGGGTGTATTCTTTTACAGGCTCAAGATTTTTATTGCGATTTTCAGTAAATATTGTTCTGTGCTGTACTGAAGTCTTGTTAATTAGATCGTATACTTTAATCATTATTTCTCTATGGTCTTGTATGTATTGTTGTAACAAATACTTAGTCAAGTTAAAAATTATGGGGTCACGAGGGTCAAAGTGTTCAATAATTAAGTCTACAGTTTGTAAAACTATTGTAAGCTAAGACTGCAAAAAACATTAAATTAATTATAGGTTCACTTTTCTTTACTAGTTTTAAGATCCTTAAATTTGCAAATATTGTCGAATGAAATCGTTCTACAATGCGATTTTTTTTTGGAGGCGTGTAGTAAAATATGGTTGAATTACACTACTAATATTTAAATTTATATTAAAATCTAAAATATTGTTTCTCTTATTAATATCTAAACTACGAGTCCTAGATTGCCGTGAATGGAAAATCATGGATATTATTAAGGATAACTTAAGGAATTAATGGAAGCAACTTCAGAACGATTCTAAAGTACTTATAAAAATTTGTACCTTTTGGTGTTTCAATGTTCGGAAACTCCTCCTGCTGCAACACGGTGTAGATTCGAGATAGCCGACGTCCTTGATTGATTCACTGACTCTATTTAATTAATTTAATTAACTAAATTTCGGCTATCCTACCGACTGCGCCAATTACGTCGGTCACAACCGGAGGATCCAAAAAAATACAAATTTATTAACTTAAAATTAAATTCTTATATTTAATTTACAAACTACGTGATCCCTGCTCAAAGTTGGAGACAAGAATGAATAAAATGAATTTATAATTAAAGGAATACAGAAAGTGTAATAAACAAGGGTTTCAGATTTACATTCTAGGATTTTAACATGATACAATGCACCTGTGCTTAATCAGCGTTTCCACGGTTCGTGAGAATATAGTAAATGCTACTTTAACAATTTTATTATTAATAAGTATATAAGAAATATCTAATAAATGATTACATAGTCTATGGTAATATAACATATTGTAAAACATAAACTTTTTATTTATTTATTTATTCATTGTTTTTCACAGAAGATTGAATTTTTACCAATGATAAAAAGTTTTGTATGTGTTAATGTAATTTTTTTTTTTTTGGGCAGAGAAAATTTTTTTATTTCTATTCTCTTGTATGGATGGAAACCCTGGAAAAAGAGTTTCAAACTCTCCTTTGTTATTACAAATAACCATGGGCTATGGCAACCACTTCCTATCATGTGGATCATCACGGTCACATCTTCCTTATAAAAATAATATAAAAATCTATTCACTAAATACAACAATGTTCAATTACTTTTTACTTTGGTATTTATGGGAATAAGTCTAAAATCTCCACTCATTTAAAATACATCGAACGCTTTCCAAAACTTCAAAATTGTTCATAAGCTTCATTTATACTATATTCCTTAACTTGGGATACCAATTAACTACTTTTATATTTTAATACATATATTTCAAGTAAGAAAATCAATTTTCGAACAAGTATCAGAAGATCTCATGAGAAAACTCATCTATCATAATAATGTCTTAAACAACTAAACTTTAACCTAAACTTAGCCACTTTCGTCTTTAAGTTAATTAATCTTTAAAGATATAAAATAAAAATATACCAAATGGCAGCATAAAAAAATTAATAAAAGCTTTTCAAACAATTAATAGCATTATTTATAAAATAGATCAACATCAGCGGCCATTTTACGGTCTCCGGGGCATTAATTTCAGGTAGAACGGAATTATATTTTGTTATACCAGGAAAAACAATATTTATTTTTTTATTTGGATAATTTTATGAAATTGTTTTATTTGGGTTGTATTAAAACAGGATTAGGTTAGTTTAACAAATTCAAAGAATTATCTATATTTAATATACACAAATAGTGTTTGCATTTTTTGTGAATTGATTTTCTTTTAAATAATGATCTGATATTTCATAAATACTTCACCATTGTTAAGTGTGTGTATGTATGTCTTCGTACCTTCATCTAATATATAATTGTAGATAGTATTCTATTTGGGTTGAGAGTACTAACTGCTTTAAAGTAAGTTTTTAGTTCAAATACTCAGAAATAATTTCGGAAAGGTTCTATTATATCCCTATAAATAATGCTTATTAGCATATCATTTAGTTTTTATTATTTTTTATTTTACTATACGTTTTTGATATTTGTGTTTTTATTCTATGAAATCAATATATATCTTTATGGTAAGCTTCCGAAAGGCTCTCATCGATGCCCTTACATTATTAAATAATTTATAATTATTGAGAGTTTCTGTCAATTTATATTTACATTTCTCTGGTTTTATTACAGTTTCTTTATTTTTTAAATATATAAATAACGTTCTGCGAATGTAACGAAATTAGACGTATATTCACATTGGTAAAGTTCATAACCTTTAAAACTTTTAATAATGAAATTTATATCAATTAAGATAGTGCACTTTATAAAATTGCATTGCATAATTCAACACTCGAAAAGCGTGATCAACTAAATTATTTCTTAAATTAATTTGGATCAATTCTTTGCTAATCAATCTTGTTTGGAATCAATTAAGTACTAAAAATACTTATGTGTTACTAACACGTACATACCTATATAGTGATATAAGGCCTGTAATTATTGTTAATATTTACAGTAACACCTTTTCTAACAATCAGAAATAATATACCCATATCAAGTAATAGAAAACCATCAGTAAGATCCCTTCAGACGTAGTTGCACAATTCGTTCGTCGTCTTATAGTTCCCACGAGATCTTTTATACCTCACGTAACCTCATTCAGAAGGGGTTTCTATTACAGTTTCAGTCATTCACACTGTTATATTTTTCTGATTAGAAGAAAAATATCAGGATGTTTGGTCAAAAATTAAATAAAAATCAAACAGTAACCTTAAAAATCACTATATTATCTGATGAAGAGAATTTAGCTAGTATTTATTTATTTGTATTAAGAGGATAAACAAAACAATAACCAGAATTAAATTACTCAATATGGAATTTATTTGTTTCGCATCAATTAGTGCTTCAGCTGGATATGTTCTCATTACGTTCTTGCGTCATATAATCATTTTAAATTAATATATTGACTTTAATACTAAAAAAAAAACCTTGATTCATTGATTGATTCTTCTTTGATCAGCTACTTTTTTTATCGGACTTAGAATTCAGGAAGTACATATAACTTAATAAATTGATATTCAACTTTACGTCGTCATATAAATTTAAAATTAATGATATACCAAGAAAAAGAATAAAAATATTGTATTTTAATATCAATTAGAAGGTTTTCAAGAAAAATGAAGATGTTTTCTTTAAAATATATCAGGATTTATCTAGAAGCATTTGGAGGTGTTATCTGGAAATCGAAAATTGTAAAGACCTTAAAAATATGACCTTGCATTGAGCAGTTCCTTCTTTATATCTCCATTATATATTAAAAATTGTATATTGTCAATTTGTCAAGTTCTGTTAAAGTAAATTAAAAATGTCAGATTAAAATGGAATGATATTGTATTAAATATACAAATAAAATGTATAAATCGCGAAGTTAAACAGTTTTGTTTATTAATTATATTTTAAATTACCAAGGTAAACATTAAACGTTGGAGTTTCGTAACGTGGTCGGTGTGTCATTAGCGGTGTTGTATACAACGTACATTATACATCCATTAGCGTACACGTGACAGTACACTTATGGTTTTAAGCTTCATTTAATTCTATTTTTTTTTTGTATCATATTTTATTTACTACATTACTTATCACTTATGGCTGGATAGCTATGTTGTAAAATATAATTATATAGTATATATATAATTTTATAGTTAAAATGTCCACGGATTTTTTCTTTTTTCTCCTGGTCGGGACGGACCTACTCTAAGGTCTAATGTTTTATAAGTGTTTATATATATTATGTCTATTTAAAACAAAAAAACTTTGACTAGAAATTCTTAGAATAAACTATCAATTACTGTATATAATTATAGAATAGATTGTCGCGCTGATCCTGGTAATTACAGGCCCATATCGGCCACTTCCATACTATGTAAAACTATGGAAAGCATTCTAAATATGTAGTAGGCTCCTGACAAACTAGAACCAAATTTCAGTGATCGAAAATATGGCTTTCGCCGGAATCATTAAACTGGGGATCTTTTAATGTATGCAACACATAACTAGAGTGAGTCTGTAGAGAAGCGTCACCGAACAACGAAATATTTTGCTCGGAAACACCGATTTACTGTGTAAGTTCCAAAGTCTCTTAAAAAACTTTTTGCTTTACATTTATTGTAAGGACAGCAAAACTTTGGAACTCTATATCTGGTTAGATGTTTTCGGAGAATTTCAATCTAGTCTTCTTCAAATATATAGAAAATAGGTACCTTATATATCTTCTTAGAGTAAAGTCATACTTAATATCAGGCCGGCTTCGAATACCCTTTTAAAATTTAAAAATTTTTGGGATTAGGATAGTAATTATAGAAATTTTGACATCTTTATAAGTTTATAAGTTTTTGACGCACTGAGGTAGAATGAATATGTTTTATTTTGCAATCCCGAAAACAACAAAATCGTAGTATTCCTAAAGCTTATCGAGATAATTAAAGCTGAGTGAGGATGCTCGCTTCGCTGAACGCTCGTTAAATATACAATTAGTCTTAATGGAATAAAAATATATTAATTAATCTATATTTATCTAATTAAGGAAAAATAGAGTTCTTCAGACGTTTTTTTAATAGCTATGATTATGTCACACGATATAAGATTTTCATGTGTTTAAATTTAAGTAATGAATAAGATTAGGAGATATTTATATCTAAAGGCTGCTCTGTTGTAACTTATTTGATTAGAATATTTATTTAAGATATATTAGGTTTTATGACAGACTGATTTTAAGCTTTCATCTTTAGTTCATTAAAAAATAAACATTTAAAAAGAAAATTAAATTTATTATTAGGATTGCGATCAATTGAGAAACAAATTTCAAAACATTACATACATTGATCCTACAACGACCTGACCTAGTTTAGGGTTTAGTATCATCCGCTTCGTTAAAGACCAACCACAACGACCACAATAAAAAGATTCTAAAACATCTAAGTATTCTGAAGACGTGTATTTTCGGTATATTTTAGATTTACCTAATTTTTATAAAAACTAAGTACCAACTAACACTGCTTTCTTTTTTCTTTTTAATGTAAGTAACATTAAGAGAGAAAGATCCCTCCGGTTTTTTGTACATGAACTTTTTCAGTTTAATGAAACTGATGACGAAAAATTGTGATCGAAGAATTATGACGTTGTGTTTATCATTAATGATGAATAAGCATAAATAAAGCAGAAAAAAAGTATTAGAAGGTAATGATAAAATAATAATTTATACTCCATGTAATATTAACATTAAAAACAAATTTTTATAGTTTGTTTGTAAGATTATTTCTTTCATTACAATTTCAAAAAAAAGCTATTTTCTCAAACGCTGTTCTAACAATCATTGTTCGTGTTCCTCACATACACAAAGTCAGAATCTAAAGTTCAGTCTTCTCAAATACAAGTCACTAAAGCGTTACACTTTTAGTATTTAACTAAAAACTAATAATAGAAATTATTAAGCAAAACATTACTATCCTGATTTTATTATATTTTTTTGGAAGATACTTCAAATATTTATAAGCACTTTCTAGTATTGGTTGCCATGGTGATAGTATGATGTGGTATAGCATATATTTAATTAATTTCAGATAATGATTTCTTTAACATTTGCACTGCCCTTATGTAACTGTACATATGTACCAACTGAAGAAATTAAACTCTGAAATAAAACTATTTTTACGGATTAAAACTCGCGTATAATTTGGTTACATTTTGATTTTAACCCGACGTTTCGGTTCGTTGCGTTTCGATACTTTGCAGTAATCGTGTTCACGGGTAGACGAGATGTAAGTGTCTGTCACTTACATATTTACATAAATAGTTTTATTTCAAATGTGTACTGGTGAAAATCTAAGAAAATATTAAATAAAACTCTGTCGGCAGTGAAGTATAAAATATCTCTTGATCTCGGTTTGAAAGGAATCGTTTGACATCTAACTCTTTAAACATTGCTAACTGATAATGTTATAACAGTGACTCGATTTCTTGCTAAATAAAATTTTTAGTTATTTTGTAAAAGAGAAAATCAGCTAAAGCAGTTATTTAAACGATATCTATATAACAAAATTAAAAAAACCAACCAAAAATACTTAAGAACATTCACTATTTAGTGCAGAAATCAAAATAATTGTTAAAATGTATAAGTTGATTATTTCCTTATATATCTTGTCTTAAAATATAAATTTGAGCATAACGAACGCAGTCTTCTTGTTAAAAAGGCCATTTCGTGTAGATACTAATGTGTGTGTTCCAATGGTGGTGGCATGATCATGTCTAATCAAATCCTCTTTATTAAATAAAGAATGAAAAAAACCCAGCCTAAGTTATAATCTTAAAATTTTGAAAGATATTCTTAGAAATTGTTATCACAATAAATTTATTCTTTGTTTAAAACTATTGGCACTTAGATTGTAATTGAATTATACAATCAAGAATTTTAAAAATAATAGACAGAAGTGCAGCCCTGTTAGAAAGATGTACTAATTACTTTTCCGAACAACGTCAAGTTATTTTACCTGGAACAAGATTAAACTTCAAAATCCGTTACAAGAGCACGTTTAAACGATACACTCTCATTTAGGGTTCTCACTCTGATATTTTAGTTTAAACACTATTCATTATAACATTTTTAACATTAAGATAAAATTTAATTGAGTTTTAAATTACTTTTAATAAAAATTTATATAAATTAAAATTCTACTTATATTTAAATAAATTTTAAAATATCAGTTACTTTTAATTTTATCATAAAATACATTTAAGATTATATGAACTATGTATTGTACCTATTATATAAGGGTTTAAGTATCCAAAACTGAAATTTAATGAAGATAATAAATTTTGGTTGTGATTTGCAGTAGGTGTGAGTTCTTATTTGAAATGAATTTATTTTTATAATATCTACCGAAAAGTAGTGTGTAGATATTTTAAAAATATTGACAGTCGCAATTGACAATGACTATTGACAATCTCAATTGACAATGGCAATTGCGATTGACAAAGGCAATTGACAATTGTAATAATAATAAAATATCTTTTGTATATATTTTTTCTTTTTTAACAATGATTGGTACAGATTATCCCCGAAACTAGGTGTTTATACTCCGTATTGATTTTTAACATTCATCCGCTTATTAATAAAAATACTGATATCATGTGTATAACATACAATTTTGTCACTTTCACACCTTTGACGTCAATCGTTAATGACAAAGTAATAAAACAGAAAATAAGTCTACTGGGTATACCTATTCCGAATTGAAAATGTGTTTTTCTAATAATTAAAAAAAATAAAAATAAACGAAACATAAAAATTATAAAAAAATACTCACAAAAAAAAGTAGATGTAAAATCGGATTTAGTTAAGCCCTATTCGTAATAACTAACTCCAGCACTGTAGACTTGTTGGTTTGTTACCCCACAGTGTGTATTTAGGGCTTGAGATAACATCTTGTTTTTTCTTCAAAATATTGGATTGAATTTCACAATAACTCCTTTCAAAAATATTGAACAAACACATGGTTATGGTTACAATTTAAAGAATCATTCGGAAAGTAATTAGACTCTGAGGTAAAGAATATTCTAAATGAATATTGCCTTTTTTATTTTGCTGAGTACTTTTACTAAGGTTTTTGTACTATTTTAAAATATCCCTGTTTTAATAATATGGCTTAAAGGAATATAGTTGAACTTTCAAATAAACTACCATATTGTTTTTGTTTTGTAAATTAACAAAATAAATATTATAAATATTAGTGTTATTTGAAATTTTAAAGATATTAAATATAAGTATAATATAATATAATAATAAAGTAATATAACGTAAAAAAAATTGTTTTATTAAAAGTAAAAAAAGGGAGTTAAAATCATATTAGAAGAAAATTGCAGTTTAATGCTATAAAATAAAAAGAAAATATGTACAAATTAACGTTTTAAGCAGAAAAATATTTTGCGATTTTTTCGAAAGTATAAGTAACAAGGATATAGAATTTCATACCATAAGAAATACAAAATAATTATTTAAATCTGTTCCATATAACAATATGATAATAATATATTATGACATCTTATAACTGAGCCAAATATACCAATAATAAATTTTAAGCAGTAAAATGTCCAGATAGGTAAACAAAGCACTTTTTTTTTTTCCGTTGGAAAAACCCGTTACGGGTACCCCGTCGGCCCAGGGGGTGACGCTCGGGGGGTTATGTGGGACTACCCGGCAGCATAGAGGATGCTGCCATTTTTTAGTCTCTTCGCCGTAATGGGACGTCACGAAGATAAACAAAGCACTGTATCAACCTCATTGCTATATGTTTTTTGTATTAATTTTCCTTTTAAAGAATCAATGAGTGCTATTGAGTTTTTTATTTATAGATAAAGAGACATGTAATTCTATTAAATATAAATTAATAATTCTAACATATTTTATTTTAATTGTTGCAGGTACAATTTAAGTGCAAAGGCTTTTGGAGAAAGAACATATTATTCCAATCTTCAATATGTAATTTCTAAATTATAATTAATAATATTAAAATTATATGATTTTATAAACATTAATTATGATGCATTATTATAATTTATTTTTAGTTATTGTCAATTTATTTATTATTAATTAATTTATATTACACTTCTTTGATCTCATAAATACGTATTATATTTAAAAAGCATCAGATATCAAAGAGGCCCGTGACTCCCTTTTATCAGTGTGACCGCAAAATTTACATTTCCTTCTCTTAATGACCACAGCTGACCTGTCTGTAACGAGCAAGGACAAGATTGGATAATAAACTTCGCGTTAATTAAAGGGATCATAATAAATATTTAATCAAGGTACATCTCAATAACAATAATACGGAACATAAATTATAGTTCAGTGCATTAATTTTATACAAAAGGTTATTATACATATTTAAAAATAGTATAAATAAAAAAGTGATACATTTTAATAAATTTATATAATACTAGTTCGCAAATTATTAATTATTATTAATTAATAATTAATTAACTATGAGTCACCAAGACGCAAAATTATTTTCAAGCTCAGACAAAAGATTGCGATTGAAATATGCTTCACTAGATAAGTAATAACAAGTTGCTTATATATTCCTCTATTTTACTTTAAAAGGAATACTTATTTCATAAAATAACATAACACTTGCACATCTTTTTCTTCGTAAAAATATACATCTAGTTGTTTGTGTTATGTTTCTTTGTTTGATGTCAGTTAAGTACAATTACAATAACAGTTTAAATATAAACAGTTTTCACACTTATTTTTATTTTAATTTATTAGATGAGTCACTATTAATGTTAAATATATAAAATAGACCTATATATGTATGTACTTAAAGGTCATAACAGTGAATATCATTCTCGCCACTGATGTCTGACATTTGTCTCTGACACTGATATTACGATTGCTAAAATGTCCATAAGTAAGTAAATTTCGAATTGTTCATTAACATGTTGGAAATTTTCAAGACAGCTGCCAAGTTACATAATAGTAAAGTCTTCTGAAATAATGTTATCCGAATTGGGATTATATTGCAAAAATCTAAACCAATTTTTAAAGTATTAATGAACATTATTTTTGAACCAACAAAGCTTAAAAAGTGATTTTGTATATTACTCATACTCATATTCTATCATTTTTTTCTTATTTTGAAAGTATCCAAATATCTAGTAAATATGAAAGGTAAAAATTTAAGTAAATATCTATAAATTAACGACTGGTTATTTAAAATTTAACTGTTTTTCTATTACTTTATAATATTTATTATACCAGCTCACATTTTTTTTGTTTTTAAGTTAATAACAAATTATCATTCCCCTTACTTTAAACACGTACGTAAAAGCCTAAAAAACATTTACGAAACTGGGAATTATTGTCTTTATATTGTCTCTCTGTGGGCAGTTAAAGGTTCTGTATTTACAGGAAGCTTTTGAAAAGTCTCCTTATGCTGCTATTTTGTCGTTGATGAAAAAAATTATAAAGCCTATAAGCTGCCGCTGGTGGCTGTGTAAATCAATCAATACAGCACCGATATTTCAAAGCTGATTGCTTCTCGGCGCTGTCGTTCGTAATCAAGTTACGAAAATATTTTTTTCGCTTAAAATATTATATGTATGAAAAATTTTACCTAAGCTTTATTTATTATTTTTAATTTAAATATAAAAATATTTAATATAAGAATATTATAGAATATATAATATTTTTTCTAATGCTATTTGTTTGAGATCCTCTTTTCTCTCTATTACTTATTATTATTTCAGCCAAAGCTATGAAATAGATACAGATTCTTTGTAAAGTTACATGTAGTAAATAGTTGTATAAAAAATCAGTTTACAATAAAACGATATGAAAATATCAATACTTGCTTTATTTTAATATTTTAAGAGTTTTATTTTTAATTTTATTAATTCAAAGTCAAAATTTTTAATCATTTTAGAATAAATTGCTTTTATGAAAAGAAAGACTCCAGTTGCACGTTTTCAAATATTAGATCAATAGGGAATAACCGGCAAGAATTTCCATAAATTATCTTTTAACTTATTTTATTATTGTCTGCGGGTCACCTGGTGATAAAAGATGACACCGGCTCCCGGTTTCGGATAACACAAACAAAATTAGTAAAGTTTTTTATCCTATTTAATTGATTCAACGTTTTATTGAAGGCTTATTTGATCCCTGATTTTATTTTTTAATATTGTTTTGATTCTATGTTTCAATAAAATACAAGGACAGTACAAAATTTGCTAAACAAAGTTACGCCAAGAAAATATTTTATCGTCTACAAAATTCAGTGGAAATATAATATTGAGCTCCTCCTAAGCTTTTATTATACAGCGTTTGATGGAATGGTTTTCTTTGCAAATATATTAACATAGATATTACCATCGTTGCCGTCATATCATTAAAATAGCAGGTTTATCAGATATGTTTTATATTGTATCACTTACTAACGTTTTAATGGTAAGAGAGAGGGAGTTGACACCATACAATTAAACAATTTAAATAAAAAAATTGTCCAAATTATTTTAATTATAATTAAAAAATTGTGGACAAATAATGTCCATAATATAATTTTAATCTTTTTGGAAGTATTGAGTAACGAAAATTCGTCGTTAAATGGAGCGGACTGAAGAATATTATATTTTATATTATTAAAAATATTAAAACAGACAGACTGTCATATATCTTATTAGATATGACTGCATATGACATCTAAATTTGCAACGTTTACTCTAAATAGAATTATGAAGGAAAGAAGGAATATAAATTAAATATAATATTGTATGAAGTGAAACAAATATTTCCACCTAATAGATTTAATTACGTTTAATTTAAACAAATTTCATTTTTATTTCAGATATGCGGTTTTTTTCTCTATACTTTGTATTCTATAGAGATAACAATAGGTTATTTGCAATTTTTCTGAAAGCTGTTTAAGAGAAAATTTATTAATGATATTAATCATTTTGTAAAATTGTTTCATATTACATATTACTAAGTCGGTTTTAATACAAAGGCGTGTGGTTATCATGAAACGTGTTTGAGAAAGAGGTTTAAGAGCGAAGCCTACATAGCGACCTGCTTGTGGTTTGGAATATATTCACAAATCTACTCGTTTGTAGTAATTAAAACGTTGCACTAACGATTAACCTTCATATACAAACGCGAGTCTTGATAATATTATGTTAATATTATTTGAGAAATATAACAGACACAGTAAAATAAATAAAAGTAGAAAGTTAGACATTGACCTAAAACTCAATAATATATTTTTCCTTAAAAAAATATTTGATGCTAAAATTTCAGAATTAATGCTAAAAAGTGGTTATTAAGACATTATTTGATAGTTGATACTTACTATTTTAACGTTAAAATTTAAATTTATAGGGTACTTCAAGCCACTTCAATAAAGTGATTCTGAGACAAAGGCAAAGTTACGCTTAAAGTAATTTACGCTATAAACTTTATGACCGGTTTCAATGCAAAGACGAATGCTGCAAATGCATTATAGTGCTTTCGCCGCACTATAACAGTATACAAAATAAATATATTTAATAATGAATCTACTAATATTAGGAAATCAAATAGACTTGTTTTTATGACTCAACTTTAAGCATTTCAGATTTCAAACGATAGCTGCCCTTTTTGAAACTCTCTAAAGCAGCTAATATCATTGAATTGGCACCGTCTTTAGACTTGACCATTATAAATGCCAGGCGTTGTAAGATGCTATATGATTTTTTTTTTAAATTAAGAAAAAGGAATAATCTAGGAATGAGACTATGGTTTTCAGGGTTTATTTTAAATTTGGATTTGAAGAACCATTATTCAATTAGTATTTTTTTTTTTATAATAACTTCTACTTCTTGTGTTGAAGACACCCACATAATGTATTATAGGACTCGGCTCTTTGGTCAAAGACCGTCTACTCAAACCTTACATTTTGGGCTTTTAATTTAAATCATATGTAAGAGATACATTTTATATAAAACGAAACTGGATGTTAACATCCATTTATTTATTAAATTAGTATACTAATATAACAAATAAAAAAGTGTGTCTATTTATGGTTATGTTGTCATACCAAATGCGCTGAACCAATTTTTGTTACTTTTAGTATAGACACAGAATGACACTTATGACCTTACAAAAAGTAGTGATGAAAGTGAATTAGAGAACGCATTTTGTATGGAAAGTACGTCATTTCTAACGATAGAAAACCTTATAGGTTCGTCAGTCTGCGGGAGGAACCGCGAGTATAAGCTACGCATATATCATTTAATAAACATAACATATTAAGAACTACTTAGGGCTAGAATTACAATACAACTAAACTATTAGACAAATTCTGACCAAAATTTATATTTCGATGTTGTCATATAAGGTAGTATGTGGTAGTATGTGTGATTCTTTTCATTTTCAACTTTAACACATTATTCTTCAATTTATAAATTTTACTATGTGTATTTTCATTGCATTTATTCAAAAAAGAATTTGATCGGAACAAAGCTAAGACCAAATTATAATTGAAAAAAACTATACCATTCCACACAATGGCAGTTAAAATAATATATTAGCTGCTAGATTTGAATAAAAACAAACCAGAGACAAAAATAAAAGATACAACATCGCTGAAAATATGAATGGAATACTTATGATATAAATTTTAAGTGGTTGCCATTTTGATTGTGTCATTTTGACAAAACCAATGCAGACGAAATGATATAGGGCTGTTAAATAAATATAATAGATGTCAGACGACGGCATTTAAATTTAGGAATTATCGACATCTACTAGGAATAACATTGTAATTCGTAAAACACTCTTGTTCGATTTTGACCTATCGTCAATAATTTGTAAGTAATCAAAATTTTATTTTACACATTCCTATACTGAAATTCATTCGTGGTACGTACGTAAATTCATACGTGGATTTTAGTCATAACATAATAAGTCACTCTTGATTACGAATGGTTATACTTAGTATAAGGATGCATGACGAAGTAAGATTCAAATTGTAATACAATTTTGTAGGATATTAAGATAAGACAGTTACTCGTCGTGCTTCAAGGGCATCTTAGAAAAAAATAGAACTTAATAAAAATGCGGTGTGAAAAAGTTATAATACCCCTCAGTCAAAATCTTGTGTATTATTCTCTGAAAATTTATTAACTATTCCTATAATAATACCCAAAATATATATTATTTTACTTTATGTAAATATGTATTTAATAATAATTCACAAAATGTTATAGAGTGTATGAGGCACAATGTCATTTTATAAAATTAATATCGTAAAATATAATTTGAAATCTCGAAAAGTCATCAAATGTCTATAATAGTTTCATTAATAATATTACTACATATTATGTAATAATTAATATACTTTGGAAATTTGCTTTAACGTATTAACGAAAAGTCCAAATGTCGTTAAAACATTTTAGTTCAAATGTGTTGTCAGAATATAAACGAAATAAAGGCGAGGTTTTAAAAAAATTTAAAAAAAAAAGAACCAAGTCTTTTCTACCTATCAGAAATATATAAAATAATAATTATTTCGAAATTAACAACATAAATATCAGAAATATATAAAATAATAAATAATAATAATCTGAATATGAACCTGAACCTTACTTTCCATTAAAAATATTGAACGCGTACAAAACTTTATGTTCTTTTTATCCTCAAAATAAACAAAGCCTTCTCGTATTTGCTCATTGACATGTCGTGACATGTCGTGACATCTCGTCACTGACAGCCGCGATAGGTGTACTTTTCCCCGCTCACTTATTTTTTTTCCATTTGACGTTCAAGAGTGGTGTATAATTGCGGAGGTATTTTGTTTGCCTAACTTGGGGTAAGTTAAAATATGCTCCCTTCTTAATATGAAGATTCAATAAGATATTAATGAAAGAGAGATGTGTTATTGAGATCTTCTATTGCTGCTATTCTAAATTTATAATCGATAATCTGTTTTGTTGTCAATTATGTTTTCTTAAAATAAGATAAATTTACAAATAAATTATAGGGAGTATTTTTATTCATCGCCATTACAAAGTAGTGTTTAATTTTTTTTGTATTTGAATTGTTTTTTTTTTAGTGTTCAATAAAATATATTTATTATTATTACCTGGGTATTAAACCAGATACATATGAGAAATTAATTAAATAATAATTTTGTATATAAATTTACTCAAGAATAACTTTCTTTAATTATTATGGAAAAATATAATATAATAAATTTACTAACTGATTATGTTTCAAAATCATATCTCAAGAGATTAATATGTCGTAATCAATATCATAGTTCCATAATTTTGTCGTATCTGAGTCTGTGAGTTCAGTTATGAATCTATTAATAATTGTTATCTCACTGATAAGAGAGAGGCTGTAGAACATACGGATACTTATGGCACAAAAGATAACACGCTTTAGTTGTGTTCTCAATTTGCTTCAGCTTTGGTAATGTGGGGGAGATAATCGCGAATAATATAAATCTTTTAAAACATAACCTTAAAAGCAAATGTAAGAAATATTAATCTGAAACCTTTGAAGTGAAATCGGTCTCTTAATCTCAGAATTCTTGAATAAATTATGCTCTAAGACTGAATTTGAAATAAGAAAAATGAAGGTACTTTGAAATATATTAAATATAATTAGTTTTAGATCTTCGTAACAGTAGTCATGTCATGTCTTGAGTATTATTATTATTATTATTATTATTATTTACTCATAACATAAAAATGTTGCTGTTATAACATTTATAAAATCTCAGTAGATCGTAAAAAATAAACTTTATTATGAGTGTGTTTCTATCAATACCTCTGTCACAATTGTTTTTTTTTTTTGTTAATTATTCACAACACATTTCTGTGCTTAAAGTACATACTATTTTTTATGGTGAGCCGCCTGAAAAAATTGTTAACAAAATTCGTTGCAAACTGTTAAGTGTAACATAAATAATAAATAAATAAATAAATAAATCAAGATGTATAAAAATTTGAAATAAGTAAGCCTGTCATAGAACGAACCTTAAGGCTTTCATAAAATGAACTCTCAGTCCTATTTGTAAAAAAACTAATTACTCTCTGCATTTGATAAACGTTTTGTATTATATTACTAATTGAATTATAATTATAATTGTATTTATATTACTAGAAGTATTATCATATAAATTGATTTCATATAAACGTCAAGTGCCTAATGTTGAAAAGTTCATTTAGCGGGAATAAAGTGATCTCTTTGTAATCTTCATAATTTTGAACATAAATTTATGAACTTATATTTTACTTTAAAGCATTTAAGATAAATTAAATTTTGATTGTTGTTGGAATTATTTATTTTTTTTATCCAAATAAGAATATTTATTTTTTATATTTAAGTATCTGCAATGAATTCTTATTTCTAGAGATATTGTAATTTAAATTTACTTTATCCCTTAATTTTTTAGTTTTTAGCTTTGATTCTTGTAGTTCAATTGTTTCTGAACATAAATACCTAAAAGTTTTTTAATCATTTGAAAAAAACTTAATCTCATCATTAGACATTCATTTTTGAAAACAACTAAAATAAACAGAATACTATAGAGCGCATGCATGATATTATTTTAATAAACAATTAAAATATCAATTAATATTAATAATAATACCTTGTTACTATACTAAATTTGTACAAAAGACTAGTACTAAGTAAATAATATTAGAAAAAAATTGTGTAAAATATTTTAAACTAAATATAACTAAATTTTTTCTTAATAAAATTTTACTATACTACTTTACTTATTTAAGACACTGCTGTTTTTTAATTTTAAAATATAAATCAATTTAATATTTAATTGAAAGTAAAAATATATTTACTATATTTTTAGCAAGCATCTCTAATAGACGTTACAAGTCTGTTTAAACTTATGACGTCTCTCATATTCATTTTATGAAGGTAATATTTTTGTCACAATTAAACTACACTACACGAATAAGGAACCAAAAGCGTTATTATTTTAATAAAATACAATTAATGAAATAAAAAGTTTTATGAAAAATTTGTTATTTTATAAAACTTTTATTTTTATTGTTTTATTACATTATTATTTTTTTATTCTTTCTTTTATAAATGTATTTTATATGGACAATTTGAACCTGAAATAAAAATTATTATTATTATTATCATTTATTTATTATTTGTCATATTAATTTACATTTTGATATACATATATAAAAAACACGTTTAAAAATATAAAAACTCGGAGGCCCATAGGCATCGGGTGTAAGGACCAAGTTACCGGTGGTTAGGACTCCAGAGAGGGACCTCGTCACAACACGTGCCATGTCCAGTAAAACTGCCTTTTGTCTCACACCCTTGAGCCAACTATTATCATTATTATTAAAGCAAAAGTATTTATTTTAAAAAAGATTTAAAAAAATCACACGAGCTTCTGATCTGTCTCAAATTTTTAAAAATGGGAAACTTTCTAAATCAGGAAGTTAAAAAATCCTTGGACTTAACTTGTTGATATTGAATCTTCAGTTTTGAGTTTAATTCATTTCGCATCTGAGAACATCAGGATGATCCTGCTTATGTCCTATTGTTACAAATTAAAAGACATTTAAAGACATTTGTCTTGAAACTAAAAAAACAAGTACATCACTCTATTCTTGGAAGGTGTTTAATAATTCGAAGTGCTTTTGTTACATGGCATTTATAAGAAAGTATTTTTTGATATTCGGTATTTATAATGCTTCATCAAGAGAATAATGTAATATTTAGTTAAGACTAATAATATTATAGTTTTAAATCAATACTAAAACTTGTTCTATTCTTGTACACGGTTTTAAATTACTACATAAATATAATCACATTTACGAGAGAACAGTCTTAAGAAAAGTACTCTTAAATGTTCTAGAAACAAGAATTATTCTAACTAAATTAACTTAAGTTACACTTCAGTTAACTGGCTGTAAGCCTTGTTATAATAATCTACACATAAATAATACGTAATAGAAGGAGAAAAATATTCGAATATTACTAAGAATTTATACTAAAATTATAATGTTCCAGGGTAACTTTTTCTAATTTATATCAAAAATATCAGATACATTTTATATTGTATATATGATATATATGATGAAATGAACATCGTAATTTTTTTCTTAGTGATAATGGGATGATAGCTATACATAAAAAACTGTTAGGATCTCATTGTAAAAAGCTCCAGTCGTAGATATGCAGAAAATCAATTAGAAACAAAAAAATGGAAAAAAGGTATCATTACAAAAATGAGTCTAGACAAAGTCATCTTTGACGTCCAAGCTTCTAAAAATAAATTTGCTAAAAACTTATTTATTAATAGAAGTTATGCCGAGTGAGTTACTGAGTGAGTGATGATGATGAGTGAATAATAAATAAATAAATAAATGCGACGTATCGCGGGCGAGACCCGCTACTTAATATAACGAGCGAAGTACAAAAATCGATTAGCCGGAAATGTTGTTGGAGTTAAAATGACACAAACTAAATGACTGCCATACTTTGATTTGATTTTGATTGATTTGATTGAAGTAAGATCTTAATAAATTACTTAAACATTAATTATATGCGAGAAAATGAATAATTTAAACTATTACTTTTTCAAAGATTAAACATATAGAAAATATGAAAGTGTCATAGTTATGTTATTATTATTATAATGATTCAGCTTTATGTTGACTCGAAAGAACTTGACTATGTATTAATATATTGATTATGTATGAATATTAGCGAAATGACGTAGCGTTATCATTTAATGTAAATCTCATAAATAATTCATGATAGAGATGACGATTAATATTATATGAACGATGCGATGCGATGGAATTCAATATTCAGATCTTCTCCCAAGGAATCTCATCAAGGAATGTTCTGAGAACCGAAGTTATAGCAGGTTACAGATATTGTGATATTTACAGACATGATTCAACCTTACGTTAGCTTTCGTTTAGTTAGAAGTTAGGATAATGTTTTTTAACTTATTTACAGATAGAGATACAGAATATTTTTATATAAGTAATAATTTGATCTATTATATACTATTCAAGAGCTTGTGACATCGCTCAATATTAAACTGAAACATTCTTATTTATTTTATAATTTTATTTTTTATTACAAAATATCTCATAATGTAGTAAAATTTCTAGAATAAAAACAGAAGCAGACATATCATATAGTATATAATAAGTATATTATTGTTTCCGCGGCATCGCCCTGGTATTTCCTTGGAAATATTTATATGTTATGTAAATTATTAATTTGAAAAAGAAATATATTGTCTTTCAATCGCAATCTAGAAGTAATGTTCAAGTTACTATTTATTCCTAACGATTCACCACTTTAAAGGGTATATAAGTTAATTATCTTGAATTAATATGCTCCCTATCAGATTCTCTTGCTGTACAGAGGCAGTCAAAATAATATTATTCAATGAATATTACACATCACTGTACACGGTAAGTTTGTGGATTTGCTCTCCCTAATGAGCTTATGACTCGTATGGACGTCGTATTTTATTAATATAATAATGCTTTTTAGGCCTGCATTGTAATACATAAACAAGAGCCACCGAAACACGTGCGAACATTTTACATGCACTTTTGTGTAATAAGCAAGCCGCAAAAAACAATGACAATGCAATCGTATCAATCTTTTCTGATGAACACAATTATTTGCTAGTGTTAAGTCTTGTCAGCCGCGAGAGATCGCTGTTACGTATTATATAGTTGATTTAAATATTATGCAACGCTGTTTGTGTTTTGAATTTTATATGTATTCTACATTTGATTGTAACTTAATTTATGTATGAATAATCTGATTTTATAAGTCTTTGTTATTTGAAATAATAATAACAACAATTATTGTTATTTATAACAATAAATAAAAAATCATAAAACAACTGATATCTATTGCAATACAAATACAGTGAACTTTTATAATAAATAACTATTTCACAATTATATCAAATAACTGCTTTTTAGCTTTTGATAGAAGTAGCAATCTATCAAGGACCAAATCGATTGGCATACAGACTAAATTAGTATTGGGAGTATAAATTGATTAGAAATTAAATAAAATATTTATTCAAATGTAATTAAATTAAAATTATTCTATGAATTAATGTTACAAGGACCAACGCTAATGGTACGAGTAATTGGTCTGAGCCAACGGAGACGATGTAACGCCGGATATTGCATAAAGCCACTTCTCATCTCTACGGGAAATAAAATATAGATATCTTCTGTAAAGCTCCTCTTTGAGGGAGCGAAAATTAAATAAGATTTAATGTTCTTATTTGAGCGATTCTTCTTACCGATTCACTCAGACAAACTCCTGCAGCGCTTAATCAATATGATTAAAATGTTTTTTTATGTTTACTTAAAACGTTTTGTTAATTGAATCGTCGAAGGAATCAGTTTCATTTGCTTGAAACACTCATTAAGCTTTTAAATATCCAGATTTATATGCATTTCACTCAAAAAAAAACACAGGTACCTTTTTACCTTTTAGGATTCACACACAAAGACAAACAGATTGAGATATACATCTTATATCAAGGCTATATGAATAACTTATTTATAGCATTGACTTGAAAATAAAATGAAATTGTAGAAGCAGTAATTATACTAGTCTAGTTTTTTTTATTATAATTTTGATACGTATGTGTTTGAAGTACTGAGGTATATTTATAAATGTTTAACTTTCTAAATTAGAATTATATCTACAAATATAATTAATATCTTAGTAAGACGCTCGTTCCACTGAACGTTCATTAAATATACAATTAATTTTAATAAATACGTATTTCAATTACAAAATAATTGATCTAAAATATTCTATTCTATGCCATATGAATACACTTGTAGGAATATGGTGAAAATTAACGTTAAAATAAATAATATTTAACGTAATAAAGATATTAAATATTTCAAATAATAAAATACGAAAGCTTTTATTTAAAGTTTCTTGAAATGCGCTTCACATGCGAGATATTACACATTAGGTATTTAGTAATAGTTTCATTCCTTTTATTTTGCTTTTATTCTTAAAAAATAAATAACCCAGAGAGACTGTATTTATTTATTTATTTTATTAATTTATTCTTCATTGTACAATCCTCAGAATAATGTACAAAAGGCGGGTTTAATGCCTCAAAGACCTTCTCTACCAGCCAACCTTAGATGTGCAGGAGAGGACGTTAGTAGGGGTGCAAAAAACAGTAAAAAAGAGTCGAAATAAATAATTAATTTAATCAGATAATTAAATAAAATACATAACATATTATATAAATATTTATACATATACACATATACTCATACTCAAATACTATATACATATGTTTTCTATAAACACTAATGTCAATACATACTTCTAAAATACACGAAAATATATACAAATAACGTGCTATACAGACATACACATTATTCATTGAGATAGAGTTCTTAACTAGCTGTAATTTCGTTTGTTGGGGAAGGAAGTTTTTTAATCTTAACATTGGGTGAAATGTGGAATAAAATGTACATGACAGTTCTCTAACTTGGTGATGCCAACGGAGGGTATTGTCTAAGAAGATTCCTAAATTTTTTACTTGCGAAGAAAATGGTATTATATTGTTGTTATAAATTACATTCGGTAAAGAATTTGAGTCAATATTGTTCAACTGGCGAATACTACCGATGATGATTGCTTGGCACTTACTTGGATTTACTTCGATACCAAAGTCATTTGACCAATGGAACAAACGCTCAAGAACATCTTTTATTGAGTGAATTGATTCATTAATTGTCTCAACTTCTGTATGCATTTACTGTATGTATGAGAGACTGTATGTTTATTTTTTTTAATAATTGGATCAAATGAGTTCGTTGCGAATTAAAAAAGTTATTAGATAATAAAACTCGTTGTTGACAAAACCTTAAATTTATACTCACATTTTTATTTAAAAAAAATTAATAGAACAATTGAATAAATATAAGTTTCTCTTAAATATAAATTGAACCAAAAGTATATTAGCTAGTTACAATACAAGTCTAATTACTTTATCATTTGACACACATGTACATACAATCGTTATGTATTAATAATATGTATTCAACCACATCAGGTTCAAGAGCTTTATTTAATTGGTATCTTGTTCAAACCACTGACAAACACGGTTCATATACATTAGTATTCCTTTATTATTATTATATACTCTCTACTTAATATATAAATAAGTCTATTTTAATATAGCCCTCTGCGTTGTGTGTATCGGTCAAGCAAACATTGCAAGCGACAAAAGCTAGTAATGTAATACCATGACCTTAAAAATTATTCCAAAATGTGAATTAACACAAGTGTTAAGTTTAAGTCTAGAGTTTTACTCACTTAAACTTCAACATATTGATTTTGTTCTGTTTTACTTATTACAAAGGACAGATTTATAAAAAAACTCGATAACTTTCAGTATTCTAAAAAAACGCTTACCGCTCGGGGGCTTTTGTAACTTTAAGAAAGTGCATTTAATATTTTCTTCGATTTTCACTAGTAGACATTCACTAAAACTATTTTTTACGGATCGCGTATAATTTGGTTACATTTTTATTTTAACCCGACGTTTCGAATGCTTTGCAGCAATCGTGTTCACAGTTAGACGAGATGTGTCTGTCAGTAAGTCAGTTAATTATTCATCTGACTCCAACGGTTCCTTAATTTGCGGGCATAGAGTACATTTGCTTGCAATTACAAAAACCCTTTACAAGACATTTCCTTACATTATGAATGTTCATAATATAAGATACTGGCTAACTTTTACTGCTCTTCATATGATGCTCTAGCAACAAGACCGGCTTATAGCTTAAATCCATCCTGTGATATCTTTCCTTCCATTGTCAGGATTCTAGTACTGTTATATACCATATCTTAGAATTTGATTTACTTTTGAAGTAGTTGATTACGTTAACTATAATTTTCAGATTCAATTTTGTGATAAGAGTCGTAAGTCATAATAAAAATAATTAGTATTCAAGTAATAAACGCTATAAAAGATCGGTAAATAATAATTCTGATATTTTTTGCTTACGAGGAACTTATAAATTTTATAAATTATATCATCAAAGCTATATATATAAATGTAACAAAAATTTACTTTCTTGATAAAAAAATTAAATGCAAGTTTCAATATAATTAAATTTTCTAAATTTTTTTTAATAATAAATTATAAATTATAGCTAGTTCATTTTTTTTCTCAGTTTCGAGAAGAGAAGAGAATAAGGTAAGGCTATGATTTATGAATATCTTAAATTACTTTGATAAATATATAACTTGTATACTTACACATAAAATCATGAATTGTATGTGCTTGAATATTTAATTTTATAAAAAGGTATGTTTTTGATTGTTTTCTACTCTACATTATCTTAAATAAATAAGATTACATAAGACATAATCGAGTGTGTATGATTGAATAACAGGATCCATTATATTTAAATACGTCTAGCTGAATGTAAAAAACAAACAAAATTAAACTGTAGTAACTCAAAGCATAGTTAGTAATAAGAGTAATTAATTTTTAAATTAAACTTTACTCCTCTACAAAGGAACCACTTAGTTCAAAGTAATGTTAAAAGTATAAACACGTGATCTTTGTAACTGATGAAGATTAATTTACTCCAGGTAAACTAAGCTGATATCCCGGGACGCAATTATTACCTCTGAGAGGAAAGAATAAGAATAATCTCTCTGTTGTGAAGTTGCAAAATAAATTGGCTACATCTTTAAATCCAATTATAATATCAAACTGAGTTACGGAGTTATTGGCGTTATTGTAAACATAAAATTATAAATAAAAATCCTAAATAGAAACAGAAAATCCAAAATAGAGATAGAAAGAAATTCAATTCCAAGTATTTTTCAGTTTTGCATCACTTTACTTCTTTGCATAAAATTATGATTAAAGAATTAAGATAAAATAATAAATAAAATTAATTTGAAAGAATTTTATATAAAATATATTTCATGATATAAATAATTGATTGCATATTCATTTATTAAAATATTCTCTAAGAGATATTTTAAAGTAATAATAAAAGCCTTCTAAGATTCATGTCTTAGAAGGCTTTTGTTATTAATGTTTGTTTGAATATTTAAGCTTCATAGCCTAAATTATTTAAACAAACATTAAGATTAATAATTGTTTGTAAATCATTTATAGATTAATAAATATTTACGAAGAGATGTTCTATTACGTAAGTATACTAATTTAAAAAAATATATTTTTAATCTTTTTAGTTAAAATCAAAGACAAATTCGAAGTTATTTATTTCAAGCAGACATACATTCATTGTACTTGTGAAACTTTTGCCTCAAGTCGCATGGTTTTAAAGTGTAAGTACATAAAGAAGAACCTGCAAGAAACTGCAATTTAAAACTTTGAGTATTATTGACTATTGAGTCACAGTCGTACTTGATGTGTGGCAACAAATTTGAATCCAAGCTGAGTTAACCAAAAATAATTATAAATGCATTCAGTGCGCCGTCATTAGTTCTCTGATCAATTAACTGACAGATTAATATATGAATAAAGTAACACATATATTCTTATATGTCCTATAAAATAGAAAGTCATTCCATTAGGCTAACTTGTCTAAAGTAAATTAAATTTAAATAGTAATATAAACTAGTTTACAGTATCTTTAGATTTTTTTTCCATTATCTCGTGGCAACTTAATCATTATCGCGTAAAAATCGAATAATAATAATAATATTTACTAACAAAACCATATACATCAAATATTTATGATTAATATAAGCTTAACATCATAAGTGCACTTCACGTGTAGTCTAATGGATGTATAATGTGAGTTGTGAACATCGCCCCTAATGACACACCGACCACGTCCCGGGATTATGAGGTTAAACTATGAAATGTTTACTCAGCATTTTAAATAGAATATTTGTTATTCCAATTATAATTCACTAATAAAAGTATTTTGCCTTAAGGTAAATACAAATTTAATACGCTTTCTTTTATATTTCATTTTAATCTATGATTTAATTAATCTGAAGATTTCTGTAACATTAAATAAAACAATGAAGATATTAATAAAGTACCCATTAAGCTTCTTATTTACTCGAGGCGGCTATTAAGTTATTTTTATAATACACACTAACATTGTCTTACAAGTCTGGATCATTTTATAGCAGTAGCTTGGAGATCCTGCCTTTGTAGTTTTAGATGTTTTAACATTGAACTTGACAATAGCTCGATTTTTTCGAGAAAACTTTAACTTCGGATGGTGAACAAATTAATTTTATCAAAAGTGATCAAACAAATTGCGATGAAAAATTAATTTCATAAAATAATATTCAATATAAAAAAATGTTTAATTTAGCATTGTTTTAATTTCTATATTAATATTTGGTTATTACATGAAGGTTTTAAGACAACAGAGTGTATGCTGAACTAGTCTTACATAATATTTTATACTTTAATATCGAATACTAATGTAAAGAAACGTTTTCTAAATCAATTACCGAATGTTGGTTATTAATTGAGATAATGGCTTAAAAGTATTTTACTGTCGCACCTTCATAGTAAAGTACAGTGAAGTACCAAATAGCAATATAGATCTCGAATAACGATCGAGTCTTACAAATGTACGAAGAATGGCTTAGCTTGAAAATCCATGCGTTTTACCTAGTATATAAAATGCTTTGAATATGCTTTTAAAAAAAAGGGAATTGTTTGTTGTTTTTGAAATGGAATTATTAAAGTAACAAAAAAAGTTATAAATCAAACGAGAAATATTATTAGATGCTGAGTAAGTGGACACGATCTGTTAATAATTCATTTAAACTCATTCAAAATATCATTATAATCTCTAGATAGAAACAGTCGTAACAGAGCAACGCCAGGCTGACATGGCTCTGCACGGTGTTGTTCCAACGTTAACCCGAAAGAACCGGATGGATTGTAACATACTCGTTGCGTCCGCTATCAAAAGTTAACACTAGTTCTTCATAAATTTAAAAAGAAGATACTTTTATTATTTTTGCAAATAAAAATCCTAACTACTTGCACATTCTAATAAACCAAAAATTATTTTATCATAAAATTTTAGGGAAAAAAGGTATATCAGATTTAGTGGAAAATAGGTTATGCTATGTTTTCGTTAGCGTATATTTTCAAAATAGAATAAGCGAAGGGTAATAACAATATTGCAGATAAGTTATATAGATCTAGTTACATATTACATGGACGAAAATGTATCATAATACATTTTACAAAAACGATGTAGATAAACCAGATATATCAACTTCTATAAATTTAATAAGTGACACATGAATAAGAGTTGACAGTGATGGATAGATATAAAATGAAAACGGTTTAAGACAGTCGTTTCTAACTAGTTATTATATTTATCACACATGATTGTACTCAGAAAGATTATGAACTAAATTTGAAACCTTATTTGCTACTGATAAAAATAATACTGATAAAAACTAAAAAATTACAAATGACTTGATAATATGAAATTATATAATAAAATCATTATTTTCAATGTCGTTGAGTAATAAAGATAAAGATAATGTTTATTTTAAACATATTTCCCAACGTTAACATTGTGGTGCATATTAAAATAGACGGTAAACTTTTAGTTAAAGCTTTTTATAAAAAATCATATTTTCGTATATATATAATTATCCTTAAATTTTATAGCCAAACAAAATTTATTATATAATACATTATTATATATTATTTATTAATACATATATATTAATTATTATTTATTTTAATCCAAACTTCTACCCAATTATATTTTATAATATTATAATTTATGAGGAAACTGTATGAAAAAAGTTATTAAACTGGTGTGAAATATGATTTGTGCGTCCCAATAATTCTTCATATACATTTGACTTCCATCCATCTCGATTTTGCAGTCAAATTCAAATATGTGTGAATAGGGTCTATCTGTTCGAAGAACATTATTATATAGTTATGAAGATTTACAGTTTAAAATCTCCTTTTAATTTTATATTTTTCTACTAAAATATAAATATCTTACAAAACTTTATTGAATAAACTTTATTATTATTTTTTTCATTTTAAAAATAAAATACTATTATTTGTATGAACATATATTTTTCATATAATCAAAAGTCGTTGGAAAACGGTGATGTTTAATTTTAAATGAACATGTATTTTTAAACATTTATACATATATCCTTGCAGATTGTTTAAAAGTCTATATTAAAAGTTTAGAAATTACTTAACTTACAAGTTACATTTCCAGAACTTATTTTAATAGATTAATCTGGAAAATAAAATAAATAAATCTAGCTAGAAATCTGTTCCATAAATGTAATATATGATAAATATAATATATTAAGTTATGACAACGTAGTATAAACTTTGATATGTATAGAAATGATTGTATAAAAATTACATTCACAATATTTTTAGTGTAAATATATATATCGTATCAACAAGTCTAGATTATTCGTTGATATTTCACTTTAAACTCTGGTTAGAGACACGCTACGTGTCGCGTCTAATGCGTGTATTTATAGAAAGAGATAATAAAATTATTTTTTTTTGCTAATAATATTCGAATAATAGCTCAGGACATGAATTATAAGTAAAGGAATGCTCGGTATAATATTAGGCAATATTTATATGATCTATGGATGAACAATTACGTGGTAATACACTTATATATCTAAAGTGGAGGTATTTAGTTTTATTACGTATGATTTAAAAACTTATTAGAATGTGAATCCAATATTAATTATTCTAATAATAAAATCTAACCTTAATTCTAAGGCTTTTTCTTAATGTTGAAATAACGTGAGAAACAAGTAAATTAAAGACGATCTCTAATTGGAGCTTTAATTGGAACAAATCAAAGAAATCCCGATTGAGTATATTCATTGTAATTAAGGTAAGGTTAGAGTAACTGAATTTCATATTTTTCTCTTAACGCAAAAAAATAAACCAGTGCAGTTTGCTTTATATTATATCGATGTTTTTCAAAATTAAATTGTTTTTTATTCATTATTATTTTCACACAAACAATACTGCAATTTTGCCTCTTTATCAGAGAAACATCGCAATGTGGATTGCCATAGACTCCCTCGTGACAAAGTGGTCACGTGACGTGAGTTAGGGTCGCGAGGGAACTAGATAATGCCGACTGGATTGTGGAAGCACTTTCGGAAGAATCTTACAGAAAGTATTTGGTTATGTTATATATATACATTTAAATGGTTAAATGTATAAAAAGGTGTATTCAGAAGCATAATATTAGACTAACATATGTCACTAACACCAATACGGACGTGAGTGTATTATTAGGTTACTTTTCACGTGGTAGTTATTCTTCCTATGTTTATAATATGTACTCTGTGTTATATACGTATAATATTATTAATAAGTACAATTGCTTGTAAAAAATTTAGACTATTACATAAAATAAAAAGGCTTTCATATATTATTTCAAAGCTAATTTAAAAATATCTAAATAAATTTAAATTGTTCTGTAAATTCACTTCATTATTCCAAATTCAATAAAGTTTAACGCGTCTATTACGTTGAATTTTTAAGGCTTAAAAAGTATTTCTACGATAATAATAGAATACATATGATGTACTAACCTTTAAGTCCATTCGGACGTGACCACGCATATTGATATTGAGATAAGTAAGTATTAGAATTAAAGTAGGACTAAAGTATAATCAAATCAACATTATGTTCTGTATTAATTATAAGTATATTTTTGTATCCACATATTTAAGAGATATCTATATTTATTAATGTGACTGTAGTTACTCCCCGTTTTTAATAGAACTGTTATAACTATGACAGAATACATTGAAATAACAATTACCGTAGTTGTTTTATATATTGTGCTGATATTTACTTTAAGTATACAATATGTTCTATTGTTCTTTGGTCATGACAAACTACTGGGTACATATTAAGGAATCTGTAAGCGAGGAACTTTGGCAAAGGAAAGTTCTTTAAGCTTGTTGATTCAATTAATTCAGTATAGTAATTTCTCGGATATTCAAGGATGATGGTTAACAAACAATAACAATATAGTAAATTATATATAAGCTGTTGTCGGAGTTCGTTTTAAATATTATTGTAGTTTCATTCGAACTCATTTATTATTATAGTTTTTTATGTTTTATAAGTTCACTCTTAAAGTAAATTGCTTCTTATTAAATAATACCTAATTTTATTGAATTTTTATACGAAGCAGTTCTTCAGTTAAAGTATTGTAACGTTAATTTTACTTTATTACAATGAAGTAAATTTAATTTAGTTTTTATACATTTGGTAATCACTCTCTAAAATACAGTACATATACAAGCCGTGACATTTTAATTATTCTATTATCATTGTGAAAGATACGTGAAATATATTAATGAAAAACGCTCGCGATCAGATAGGCATATTCTTAGTATTCATGCGTAAACTAACAAATGATTCTTATTCGTTTTATTTACTATTTTTAATTTAATTGGTTCTTATTTACTTTGCTTATAAATTATTTCTCTATCTATAAAAATAATAATACAAAGTATTATTACTTCTATACATAGAGAAATAATTTACAGAGAAACAATTAAATTTCAATATATTTAAATACATAACAGTATTAGTAGTGTCAATGGTATTAGTATACTACTAATACCTCGTATTAAGAACATAGTAAGAAAATCTACTTCGTGACAACAAAATAACTAAATACCTCTATGTCCATTTAAACTCTCAGTTTTTTAATATCATTCTTCAAGAAAGCAACAATTTTCAATTTTATAACAGTTTAGAATACACAAGACCTGTGTTTTATTTTATTCCAAATATTTGTGTCTCAAACCTTGTCATAATATTTATTTTAATCTCGCGAATACAGAGGAGATTTTAAGAATAAATTCTTTCAACACAGAGAGTTTTAGATTTCTTACTAGATATTATATTATTTAAGGAAAGTAGTTTTTTAGAGGAAACTACATTAAAGTAGTAATTACAATGCCATCAACTCTTGTAGACGATGTTTTTAGTTGACTTAACATGAACAGCACAGTTACTACAAACCCTAAGAACTTAGACAGCAAAATTTATCTACAATAAGGAAACAAACTTTGTACGTTTGTATGTAAGAGATTGTTCGCAATCACTGACCTATATGTAAAGAAACACATGTGCAGAGGATCGTGTAATGAAGAAATGAAGAGTCGCTTTTTAAATTGAACTTACATAAGTCACTTTGTCGAATTACATTTATGATAATTTTAAAAATATATTTTCATTTTTTTTTCTATTTTGAATTATACAAAACCTATCTTATAATAATAAAAACAAGAATGAAATAATGAACAATATTCAACAGATTTTCATTGCTTGTTTTTTTCTTATCATCTTTATCATTTGAATTTAAACACGACAAAATAAAGTTGTGGTGAGGAGAGGAGAGCTGGTCATTACTTTTGGCGAGAGCAGTCTGATCGGACAAGAAGATATATTTACATTTAAAAATTGTAATATTAATCAAGAATTAAAATTAGTTAATTATCAGTACGTTTTTATTTTAACTTTTCAACTACCGGCCTTATAATGTTTAAGGATGAAATGAAATATACACAACAGTACTTATGTATTTAGTAAAATAAAACTAACATATAATACTTATTATATATAACTGCTTCTTTTCTGTTTATTTTTTCTAACAAAATACTATATAATACTAAATATTATAAAAATATTTTATTTTTTTAACTATTTCATTTTCTGTTTACATTTTTACGTTAAACTATTATCACAGTTATATTTTTTTCAAAAGTAAGAAGAAAATTAACTAAGAAAAATGTATAGATGTTTTTCTGAGATCACACTGGAACAAATAAAATTCAAAAAATAGACTTACTACATTTATGAAACAAGTTTATTTTCAACATCGGTTCCATTGTTTGATAAAACCCTCCTTCATTCGTTTTACATCACAGACAGATATCTTTATATCTTATCTTAAAATGGTTAATAAATGTGGCTTTGATATCATTCTAAATATTAATAACAATTATAAAATGGTTAAAAGATTACTGGGTTATTTATAATATAATGGAATCCCCTTTGTTTGTGATCGAAAAAGAAGTGACAGTCCGCGTAATATTCGTTCTAAAAACTTCGATCAGAGCATTGAAGACAAAATTCAAAATTTTGTATTAAAGCAAAAAAATGTAGGTCGAGTAACAACGTATATCTCACCTAATGTTCACTAAATAGATTTTTTCCATTAATTAGTGTCAAAAGAAGATGAATGTATGACTCTCGTCATAGAAGTTTCTTTAATTAGTGAGCAGATATCAACATGGACGATATTTGACTTCAGGAATGGTGGAGTATTACCATTCTTGAAAAGGTGCTTAAGCTCATAAGTAAAAAAATATGACTTTTTCAGTAATATTCGCCGATGAGTTAAGCGTCATTTCAGTCTGAATCGCATCTGAAGAAATTTCCAATGGGGAGTATGCATATCTCTATTGATAACTGGCCTCCAAATTTAAAGGAATGCATGAAATCCATAGGAGATTATTTAGAATAAGCTTCTTTTAATGTTATTATATTAATATATAAACTTACAAACATTACAAGAGCAAAATATATATTGTAAATATAAAAAAGATATACATCAAGACTAGAAATAAATAACTAAAATTCTATCTTTTTCGAGGCTTTAAATGAAAAACTGTTACATATAGTCAAAAAGATAAAAGCTGTTATCAGTTGAGACATAAAACTGCTGTTAATTTCTCATAAACTTGTGCCATTTACAATATCACAGATACGTATCATACGTTAGATACGTATATTGTGTATTTAATAAAGAGTAAATTCTATTTTAAGCAATCACAAAGAATTTAATTAAAAAAATAGTTAGAAAGATTAATTATCAAAAACTGTGAAATATTTGATTATCAAGTAATCAATTGGATTCAATGAAGTACTTTTATCGATTCGATATATATGTATATATAAATTATATCTTGTATTTCAATACATTTTACTGTATTTGCAATAAGATAAAGTTCGTAGTATAACTTTTAGGAAAGTAGAGCCTCTTATTATAATGTAATCCAAAATAATATATTTTTAATATCAACCGGGGAGAAATGAAAATGCTGCAACCAATTTCCGATCAGAAATGTTATTACCTCATCTATTTTCGTTATATCATTCCACACACACACGCGCAAATCAATCGCTTCCAACATATATACTTTTATTTTTATTATGTTTCTTTTAGACTTTTATATAAAATAAAAACCTTTAAATGCGAATATCTTTTATTGAATTCCAGAGGAGAGTTTTATTTGATTAGAAATACATATTTGCTTAATATTAGAATTTGCTAACGTTGTAATAAAATTATAATAAAGCATATATTTTTCTAGTTTTTCTAGTCCTAAATAAACATGTTTTGGCTCATCTGGTTCAGTTTTTTTTGTTCTCAGAGTTAACATTTATTTATACCAGATGGGTAATATAATCAGACAAACATTGTTATATTAATAATGTATAATACAAAAAAATACAAATATTCATTTACTTTTACAAATAAAACTTACATATATCCTATTCTTCAAGGTTTTGCTTATTTTGAGTACTTATGATTTACTTATAATCTTAAAATAGTATAATTTTATTTAAGATAAAGTAAAGTATGAATATATAATTTTATTAGGTTAAATTGTGTAAAGTTTGTTTATAACATCTTCTCTTACACTGACTCCTTCTTGATAGCGTGTTTTTTTATCACCGCCTAAATTTCTATACAACTTTAACTTTAACTTTTTAATTTCTATACAAATTAAGAAGAAAGTAATTATTAAATTTTATAATGAATGTGTGTTTCCAGCAGACTGCCGTAAGCCTGCTCATAAAATATAAATAAATTTTAAAATCTGATGGTTTGGTCACATTCCGAATGTAACTGTAAAATAATAAAATATAATGACTCACTAAAACACACATATAATTAAAAAAAATTAATTGTCCAGAATATATAATTAAAACAAAAATTTAATACTAGCTAGGGATTTAAAAGGGTTGCACGCCGCTGTCACAAATGATTCACCACATGTTGTTATAATACATTTTGTACTATATTGTTTCAATACATATGATATTTTTTTTCTCCCTCTATGACCGACAAACTGAATATTTGTAATATTTCTGATCGATCTAAACCCACTTATATTCATATAAATACATATAGCAAATACAGTCACATGTTGGGAGTCCCACCCATAAGAATAAGAATGGTGATGGCTACAAGAAAGATAAGGAATGAGGAATGAAAGTACGAGAGGATTTCCCGCGAGAACTGATATGCAAGAGTGTAAATAGATAAATAAAGACTCCAATCCTATGGGAGGTAGTCCGTAAAAAAAAAGCAGTCATGTGTCGTTGAACAATCTGGTTCAAACTACAAACGGATCAACAAAATTGTCAAGCCGTAGAAGCTTATTACGTGAGTTATTCAATTTACATCATAATGTCTAGGAACAGCTGCAAATACGATTTAAGTTATAAAAAGCATCAAATCCATATCCTACAATTTTAAAAAACGAAACGAAAACATCACTTACATAATTTACAAACTATTATTTTTTATTAAAACGAATGAACTTATTTAACTACCAATTAACTTAAACTAATTATCATTATTTATATTATAGTAACGTAACATTCTTCAGAATAAATTATTAAACGCTTGTTTATAAAATACAGCAACAGATTTTTCTTCATTGGGAATATTTTTACATTATTCACAACAAAACTACTTGTTTTTAGTATTAAAATACTGTGCATACATAATGAACTCAATAAAATATTGCAATTATCATATTTATGCCAACGATATAAAATTATATATTTCTGTCAAGCCCTTGTGACATATCTTTAACAGTTGATAAAATCAATGAGGACTCAAAATAGTATACATGTATGGACAAAGTCAAATAATTTAGTGTTGAACACTAACAAAACAAATTATTTATTATATGGTACGTAAATGCATATAAATAATTTAAGTTCACGTCTTCATAATATATTTATAAACGACTCGTTAATAGAACGCGTTACGGAAGCGTGAAATTAAGGAGTAATAAATGACGAGAATTTACGTTTTCAAAAACACGTGCTCACCTCTGTGCGCAAATGTTTTTATCGCCTTAAGCTGTTATATCTTATAATGCCATATTTAAGCACGGAAATTCGTATTAGATTTTGCGAGGCTATTGTGTTATCTATACTTAATTATGCTGACGCCGTCATAGGTCCAAGGTTACTTGCAAATACTAAGATGCTTATCCAACGTGTTCAAAACGCCTCTGCTAGGTTCTCTTTTAACATCCCGCTGCGAACGCATATAACTCCTTTCCTTAATGCGGCAAATATTTTAAAAATGAACTATAGAAGAGAACTGCATCTGGCGTGTCTGCTTTTTGAAGTTATAAAATATAAAATACCAGTATATTTATATAGCAAACTAAAATGGTTAAAGGACTGCCACCCCACTCACAACATGCTAAGTATTCCTCTGCACAAAACGGCCACATTCCGAGGTAGTTTTAAATATGCCTCGGCCTGCTGGAATAATCTTCTGCCACCTTTACGTATACTAAAATCAAAGATCACTTTTAAAACTTTGTTAAAAAAAACATCTGTTATCAAATCAAAAATGTAATTAACGTCTCTATAAGTGATTAGGTAGATTAAATTATTTTATTAGGTTATTCGGGTATTTTATAATTATTCTATGTAATTATTTAATTTTAATTTAATTATGTACTATATAATATAAATTGTTTCGATGTTCACAATAATTTTATTCACATTTGTTTTTATTATTGTTATTTCTTCCTCCCTCATAAAATATATATAAACCTTAAGCAATCGCCTTGGTATATGGTTTCGCACGCTTTGGGTAGTCACTAGCATCTTGGCATAGACATTTTCTTACTTATATTTCTGATATATTACATCTCCTCTTTATTATTATTATTATTATTATAGATAAGTAAGTAAGTAAATGTATGTGACATCTGAATAAAGTTTTTTTGATTTGATTTGAAATAAAATTAAAAACATAATTAAAATATGAAAAGTTACTGTAATATAATAATGTGAATGTAAAATAATATATCATTTATATAACGTATCCTTTAAATAAATCTAATTTCTATGGCTTATAATTACAGCTACGAACTTAAGCAGACTTTAATATTTTCAGAGCATTGGTATGTAAATAATAAAGCCATTTTATAGATGAAACTATATAATAAAAATGACTATAATAAAAAAGGAACTATCCTCTGGTTGGTTTGGAAAAAATATAAATTGAACGTAACCTGTTTCTTTATTATTTATTACAAAAAGTCTGAATCCCACTAGCCCTGCTGACGGGATGTCTGTCAGTCATGGCTGGTGAAATTCGGTAAAAACGTTGCTTAACACGAAAAAGTTTTAAAAATAACCTGTCAATTTGTACGTGACATAGATACACTATTTCAATTAACAAAGTATGCAATTTGTAAAAGCTTAAAATTATTGATATAGAAAAAAAATATTTATATAACAGCTTTGAAATAAAATAAGACCTAATTTTTTTTTGTATAACATTGTATATGCTTTTTGCTTTGGTATATAGACATACTCTCAATTAATTTTCTAAAAAACTGTAGTTTAGATCAAGTCCACATTAAAGTAGACATATTGCTTAGAAATAATAAAATAAATAATTTCCATGGACTATGACGACCGCTTCTTATTATATACCTCATTATGATAAATAAATAAAACATCTATCATATAATATTTAATTTCAACTAATAAGACCCATACGTTATGAGGTTTAGTATCCAACCCTCATGAGAGAACTCATCCAACAATATTCGATAGAGCCGTATATCTAAATCTAAAGTTTAGAACTAAAGATGGAATGGTGGTCAATATACACATTGACCAATAGATTAAACAATTCACTCAGGACACAACTCAGCAAAATGATGAGGAAAAAGATAGGAATGGCTCGACGATAATGATAGAACAGAGTAATGGGGAAGGACTTCCCCATTATTCTGTTCTATCAGGCAATGAAAGAGATAGAGATTCCTAATAAAGATAATGATTAAATCATTGAAATACTTAGTTCTGACCAATGGGTTGAGATGTTACTGTACTTTTTAATGATCGGTATAACCCAGTCCGAAAATAATACGGGCCGTAAAAAATTTTCACTTACGAAACCGTCAATTTCCTTCTCCACTCCAGCTCTAATAGCGGGGCGGCATTAGTTTTTAGACGAATGGTGACAGGGTGTCCACGGTAGGTACCAAGTTCATCCTTAAAGACTACTACTACTCACTATATTTTGACAACAACTTACCAATCGTTGATATATCAATATCTACAGTTTTGTTTACTTTAAACGAGATATCAAGGGCTTCGAACCAAACCCTGTCAAATTTGACCTAGTCCCTAACTATTACTACACTCACGCCTGATGTCCTTAAATTGTACCGTCACTGTTGCTTGGCCGATTACTGACATCCGCGAGTGCGTAACTGCAACTTCAAATGCGTAATCTAGTGCGTAGCGGTCGCGGGGCGGCGCACGGCGGCAAGCTGTCCAATGTACGCTCGTTGATAAACGAAAACGCAGCGCAGGGATCGACTTCCATGTCCACGAGCACACCGTCCAATGGCAACCGCAGCTTGTACCCCCGTTGTAGGCCCGTGCGTGTTTGTACTCGCCACCTTGTAGTTACCGTTCAATTGCACCTCCGTCTCGTCGTTGTCGGCGTAGTTTACCTTACTAAAATCTTTTTTCTTCTTAGCAAAACAAATCGTTTCGATGTGTCCCTTCTTCTTACAGTATCGGCACACCGCGTTTACAGGCGGTGTTCATCACCATGACGATCACCGCATCGGTAACAGAGATGGACGTTCGCTTTGACCTTCACTGTATTCACATGCATTCGTTCCATAGTTGACGATGCAGACCACTCAGCGCAATGAAACGATGTCGATGCATGTTCGTTAGGGTGCGTAAAAAGTTAGCTTTTTTGAGTGAATCATCTATGATCTACGTCTAAGGAGGTACTGATCCTTATGATACAGGTTTGCCTAACATTCGGAGACAAAATTCAAATATTCTATGTTAAATATAAGAAATAAAATAAATAAATAAAATCAAAACAAATGAATAAATATAAATCGTAATATATTACTAATATAAAATGGCAAAACAATAATTCTGTAAAGGTAATACAATCATACAATTCAAACATCATAAAAGTTTTTTCCTCATAAGTATAAAAACAGCCCACAATACTATGTGTAATATGTAATATCAGAAACATAGAGGTCTATAGTCTCAGGGGCATTTTAGGAGGAACTCATATTTCAAAGATTATTTATAATGTCTAGAAAAAATATTTTTTGTTTGTTATTTTGCTAAGACATTTCTTGTGAAGTTTTTATCTGTTCCCGGATCTATACAAGCTAATTAATATTAGTTAATACATACCTAAAACTTGGCTATCCATGTGTTTTCAATTTTATTTTATTAACCCAACCCAAGTTAGGTTTCACCAATGAAACCTCCTCGTTTTGTAACATTTTAGCATTAACATAACAAAACCTTTCATTTGCTATATATATCTAGTTATACTTCCCATAGACACATCTTTTCATACATTTAACTATTTAAATTCACTCATATAACATACTCAAATACGTTCTATTAGGTCCCGAAACGTACTTCCACAATTCATTAGTTATCATCTAGGTCCCTCGCGACCCTTCATAACTTACGTGGCCTTTCTATCACAAGGGTGTTTGTAGCAAAACAATTGCTATGTTTTTTCGATAAATTGGCAAAATTTCTATAATGTTTGTTTAAAAACTATGATTAATAAAATATATTTTTTTTAAAAACATCGATATAAAGTAAACTGCATTAGTTTGTTTATTGACATCAAGAGAATAACAAAAAAAAAACACTCAATAACTCATACCTTACTCTCATTACAATGGATGGATGGGATTTGATTGATTTGATCCAATTAAAGCTCCAATTAGAGATCGTCTTTAATTTAGTGGTTTCTCATGTTATTTAATCATCACGCAGGAGTGTTGGAGTTAAGGTTAGATTTAATTATTATAACCATTCTTATAAACTGTTAAATCATACATAATAATACTTAATACCTCCACTTTAGATATATGTATGATATATCCTGCTTGTACAGATATAGATTGTATAGATATTGCACTAAAGAGACGTTATACCGAGAATTCATGTATAAGTACTCCAAGATAGTGTCTTATTAATTGGAAAAGCTTAGTGGGAAAACCTAAATAATTTTGTCGAACATTTGTAGGATTCAATCCTCACTGTTATTTAGTACTGCACCGAGAGTAATGAGAAGGTACGACAGAAAATATATTTAGAGACATTTTTTCAAGTAACTCATTTAATAATGGATTTAGAAAACGTCCCCTTTCATTAGTATTCGATATTAAAGTATAAAATATTATTTAAGACTAGTTCAGTCACATACACATACACACACACACACACAATATTTTATTTTATTTGTTCGATGACTTTTGATAAAATTAATATCTCCATCATCCGAGAGTTTTCTGGCTATTGCCCAGTTCACCGTTCAAACATCTAAAACTATAAAGAGAGGAGCTCTATACTACTGATATAAAATTCTCAAGACTTCTAAGACAATGTTAGTGGGTAATATGACAATAACTTAATAGCCGCCTTTAGCAAAAAAGAAGTTTAATAAGTGTCTTATTAATATCTTCATTGTTTTGTTTTATGTTATAGAAATCTGTATATTAATTAGGAAAAAGGAAAGCTTAGTTAATATATATTAACCTTGAGGCTAAATACTTTTATTAGTGAATTATAATTGAAATAACAAATATCCTACTTAAAATGCTGAGTAAACATTTCATAGTTTAACCTCATAGTCCGGGACGTGGTCGGTGTGTCATTAGGGGCGATGTTCACAACTCACATTATACATCCATTAGACTACACGTGAAGTGCACTTATGATGTTAAGCTTATATTAATAGTATCATAAATAAATCAAATTATTATCTAATGTTAACAATATTCAATTAATAAATAACATATACACGACAGCCTTGTCTAAAATATTAACATATAAAAGACACTCTGAGAAAAGAAACAGAAATCTCGCACTGCGAAGATTGCATGTTAATAGAAATATATATCTTACCATTCCCAAGGAGGAATAGCGTTCTACTTTATAAGACATACAAGTATATATTTATTTTATTATTTATAGCTTCAAGCTACAAATTTTTAAGGTTTATAAACGGAGCTCTTAGTTTTTCTTAAGTTCTTTTAGCTTAGCTTAGATTCAAATTTATTTTAACATATCAACTATGACTGTGTCTCAATCATCAATACTATAAAAATATTTAAAATTGGATTATTTGTCGGTTATTTTTCTTGGACTTACTCTGAAACAGTGCAATTGGAGTCTAATTTCTATCAGTGAATTATCATTTTAAAATTATTGTAAGCCATCATAAAATTTTAAAAACTTGAATTAGGTTTAAAAGAAGAATTGAGCTAAAAGCTGATTACAATAACACCAATACGTCAATAACTCAGTTTAATATTATAATAGATATAAAAATGAGTATAATTTAGTTATCAACTTCACAATAGAAAGATTAGTCTTATTCTTTCCTCTGAGAGGTAATAATTGTGTGTGTGATATCTGCAGCGTCGTGTTGTTACCTGTAGTAAATTAAACTTCATGAGTTACAAAGGCCACGTGTTTATACTTTAAACATTACTTTGAACTAAGTCGTTCCTTTGTAGAGAAGTAAAGCTTTATTTAAAAACAATTAACCTCATTATTAGCTATGCTTTGTACAGTTATAATTGATGCTTTAAGTTACAAGAGTTCAATATTTATTATTACACTAAGCTTAAATATTACTAACCTATAACTTCGGTTCTCAGAACATTCCTTGATAAGATTCCTTGGGAGAAGATCTGAATATTGAATTCCATCGCATCAGTAATAACGTTCATATAATATTAATCGTCATCTCTATCATGAATTATATATTAGATTTACATTAAATGATAACGCTACGTCATGTCGCTAATATTCATACATAATCAATATATTAATACATAGTCAAGTTCTTTTCAGTCAACTTAAAGCTGAATCATTACAATATTAATAACATACCTATGACACTTTCATATTTTCTGTATGTTTAATCTTTGAAAGTGTAATAGTTTTAATTTTTCATTTTCCGCATATAATTAATGTTTATCTTACTTTGGAAGTTTACCCACGTTAATAAATTAATGTTAAAACTAAACTAAAACTAATACAAGTTTCTTAGTTAAGCTGTGTGTAGTGAGCGGTCGGAGCAGCTGAATAACAAGTGTCCTCCATACTTTAATGTATTGTATTTTACTATAAATAGATGAGACACGGGTCGAAGAATTTCAACTAACGTACTATTTACCACATTTAGTAAGCTTAGGAATGTTTATTTAGACATTTAGTATAAACAGTACATTTGATGTTTAAATTAATTTAATCAACATACAAGTCAAACATTACTCTTGCAATTTAATTATTTTTATTGAATTCATTAAAAGAGCTCAATGATTACTGTTATTATTATATTAAGTTTTACCTGGTTGGTGATAACGGAAGGATAACATTAATACGCATGGCAAAACTTAACAGATTGGCGTAATCTGTATTGCGTCAATATCTACTAGACATGAAGAATGTCATTTACGCAATAATGATACTTTTTACTGAAAAGGCTTTAATTGCTTAATTTATTCGAATAAAAACAAACAAACAATAATAAAAACTAAAATTACAGGTATTAAAATTAATAATTATTTTTATACTCTTTATTTATTTCATTGCCAATATCAACAAAACATTTTAACAACTGTGATATAAAAAATGAAGTTGTAAGATCAAAGTAATGGCATGGCAGTCGTTTATTGTGTCATTTTGACGCCAACAGCAGTTCCGGCTAATCGATTTTTCTATTTCTCTCGTTATTTTAAGTAGCGGGTGTCGCCCGCGATACGTCGCATTTATTTATTTATTTAATCACTCACTCACTCACTCAGTAACTCACTGGGCACAACTTCTATTAATAAATGAGTTTTTAGCAAGTTTATTTTTAGTAGCTTGGACGTCAAAAGTGGCTTTGTCTAGACTTAATTTTAAAATTTAATTTGGAAACTAAACATGGTGAGTCAATTTTATGGTTTATGATCTTATATATCAGAACTTGATCCCGTTGAGCACGTTCGTCTACAGCTGGTATAGATATCGATACGAATTTCTTATATTGACAGAAAGAAATGCTGTAAGATTTTTACGAAATCGATTGTGTACACGTTTGTTTTTATTAATATTAATATTATACTACGGATTTGATTTTATTCATATGAATATTATAATGCAATGGTACCTTTTTTTATATTTTTTTTCTTTGATTTTTTGCATATCTACGGCTGGAGCTCTTTACAATGAGACCATAACCGTTTATTATGTGGAGCTATCGTTCCATAATCACTAGGAAATAAATTGGCGCACTACATATACGAAATCTTCAGTAATCAATATTATATTACTGTCTTGGTGTAACATTATAAATACCCAATATAGAACAGTATTCTTGTAAACTTTTTGTGACACTATTGCAAGAGTTTTTAAGCACCTCCACAGAAAATAGTGACCTTCTTCTTGTTTTGTTAAAAGGCAAATGTCTTTTAATTTGTCACAAAATATCGTAACCAGAATCATCTTGATGTCCAGACGCTTCCTGAATTAAAATTCGTCAAAGAATGGAATAATAAATTGATTGATAGGAACATCTACTTAAAAATAATATTAATTTTAAAGTTAATTATTGGTTTACAATATAAATAGAAAAGAATAAGTAACAATTTAAAACTTCTTTATTGGAGTAAATACATTTGAACGAAGATCAGTTACATCAGTTTTTCTAAATATTTACACATTTTTAATATATTTACTATAAACATTCTATTTACTTTTCAGATTATTACTTCTTTCGTGTGTTCATTAGGTATAAATAATTGTAGCACACAGCGGCTCCGGAAAATAAAAGATTTACTACTATTGCGAATATTTAACTAATTATTAAAATTTATGTTTTATTATCCCCTTCAAAAAACAATTACTAGGAGCGCAAACCAGACCTCAATTTTTATCGCTACGCTCACAAAATCTCGGTATGTGTTAGCATATTGAGCAAACAGCACCGAAGTTGCTTTAACACATCGACGCATTCTGTCCTCAACAATTTTTTAAGATGAGACACATTATTACATATATATATATTTTTTTAAACTACCACCAAACTGATGTCTATCAGAGTGCAAAATTTGGTAATTTTCGGATACACCGTTTTTGATTGATGCTTGCACAAAGAATACAGAAAAGTCTCTCATAGAGAGCTTGGCTCAATATCTATATTAATATATTTTTAAAAAAAGCTTCAACATCAAAGTTTCATTAAAGTTATTGAATGAAGATGTTCAATATACTACTAGACCGATGTTAACATATCTCAATGTTTTAAATTTTACCGCAACAGTAAACCTTCAATGTGTAAGAAGATGCTGTAACTTTGTATTCAATAGAAATATCATAAATTTTAATTTACGGATTTTTTAACTTCCTGATTAAGTAAGTTATTGTAATCACCCTGGAAATTGATTATTTGGAACAATGTCTAATTTCAGACAACTCAGAAGATCGTGTAATTCTTTTTTTATCTTTATTAAAATAATTGCTTTTACTTTAACTAATTAATATTTTCCAAATCTTTTTATTACATTATATGTATTTTATTAAAACATAACTTTTTAGTTATCGTTTATTTTTTTTTTTTATATTATTTATTACAATAAATAACGTACATTACAAGGTATTATTATTAATATTTACTGATATTTTAACTATTTATTAAAATAATAACATGCATGTTTTCTATAGATTTCTATATGTATTTTCATTGTTTTAAAAATGAATATGTCTACTGATGAGATTAACGTTTTTTAAAATGATTAAAAAACTTTTAGGCATTCATGTTGAGAAATAATTGAATTACATGAATCAAAGCTAAAAATTATTAAGGAATAAAGCAAAGTTAATTTCATATATCTCTAGATTAAAAAAAAAAACAATTATATTTCCAACGACAATCAAAATTCTATTTGTCTTAAATGCTTTAAAGACAGGTTCATAAATTTATGTTTAGAATTACAAAGAGATCACTTTATTACTGTGAAATTAAATGGCTTTTTAACATTAAGCTCTTGAAAGCTTTCTTTCTTAATTATTATTTATTTTTATAAATTATTTTAAGGTTAAGTTGTAATTATATTGGTTGAAGACTTATTCATACTTTGTTAGCAAATATGTAGAATACGATATATATATTATATATTTGAGTTTTATACATCTATATGAATCAAATTATATTTAAATAATATAAATACAAATTAAGCATACATCAAACACAGAAACTAATTAGTTTTCTAAAATCAGTACTGAGAATTATTTTATAAAAGACTTTAGCTTCGTTCCACAACAGGTTCGCTTATTTTCAATTTCATACATTTTGATTAAAACACACATGAGGATACTTGTTTTTTGCTTTCTGCTGCTGCGAGTTCATAAATATCATTACAGCAACCTTTTTACAACGATTTTAATTTTAAAAAAAGAAAATTAAATTACAGAATCATCACTTATTTATTATCTTAAATGTTGCAAGTAAATATACTCAATACATGACCGTATGACTACACTACAGTTTTGAAAATCTAGAGATAATTACATTTACTGTATTTCAAAGCACACCTATCTAATTTCAAAATCAGTTTTAAAGCATAATATATTCAAGAAATCTGAGTTTAAGAGACCGATTTCACTTCAAAGGTTTTAGATTAATATTTCTCACATTTGCTTATAAAGTTATGTTTTAAAAGATTTAGATTATTCCGAACACATTACCGAAGCTGAAGCAACTTGAGAACTCAACTGAAGCGTGTTATCTTTTGTGCCATAAGTATCCGTATGTTCTACAGCCTCTCTCTTATCAATGAAATAATAATGATTAATACATTCGTTAATGAACTCGAAGACTCACGACACCACAGAATTATGGAACTATGATATTAGTTACGACATATTGAACAAAAAAGAAAAAATACGTTAAAGTTATCTCATGTAATTTTCATTTATACGCCGATGATGTACAATTGTATCGCCACTTTCCTATATCAGAAATAACAGAGGCAATTGCTGCCATGAATGTGGATTTAATAAGAATTCATCAATGGGCAAAGTCTTTTGGTTTATTAGTTAATCCTGCTAAGTCTAAATCATTGCTTATAGGTAGTCGTTTCTCTCATGCTGTTCTGAATAGTTTAACAATCCCCCCATTAACGTACAATGGCTCCGTCATTCCTTAGTAAATCTATCAAAAATTTGGGACTTACTGATGAATTTTCTTGGACTCCCCACATATTAAATATTAGTTAAAAAAAATTCACTACAGTTTTTATTCTCTAAAATGATTACCAAGATTTCTTCATCCAAAAATAAAAATAATGTTAGTACATACACAAATCTTTCTAATTTTAGACTATGCAGATGTTTGTTACCCAGACATTACTGAGGAATGTCTTAACAAACTCGAACGTTTGCAAAACACCTGTATACGTTTTATTTTCGGGTTGAGAAAATATGATCATGTCTCTCAATACAGAGATCAATTAAATTGGCTTCCTATTCGTGAACGCAGAAACTCGCATACGGTTAGTCTTTTATATAATGTCTTGTTTAATAAATTTTACCCAGATTACCTACGTGAACGATTCAATTTTCTACATCCTTTAATTGATTTTGATGCCAGATCTCATCTTCATGGCTTATTAAAATTTTATCCTACCCCATCTAACTCTTATTCGTATTCATTTACATGTAACTCAATTAAATTGTGGAACTCTCTTATTCCAAAATACGTCATAGTGAATGGCTATCTGTTTTCGAAAAGTCAGTAAAAGAGCATTACCTCCCACAATAATTTGTATTTAGGTATATTAGTTTAAGTTAGTTTAAATTTAATTAGTTTTATAACTTTACTTGTGCACTGTTTAATTCTATTTATTTTATGTATTCTCACTTGGTTTGCTGGTAGAAATCTCTTACAGAAATAAGCTCGCCCTTTGTACATGTGTTCATAAGCCTGTTCTTTAATGTATCTGGTATACAATAAAGTGTTAAATATAAAATAAATACTGTGTAATTGATTTGTAGAAATTTATCTTATTTTAAGAAACCATCAATGACATTAAAAGAGCTTTCCTTATATAAATTTAAATAAACCGTAAGAGGTACTTATCAATAAAAGATATTAAAAACAGATCTTTCTTTCATTAATATTTTATAAAATCCTCAATTTAGACGGCAGAGCGGGGAGCATATTTTAACATACCCCAAGTTAGGAAAACAAAATATCTCAGAAATTATACACCGGCCTTGAACATCAAATGGAAAAAAAATAAGTGGGCGGGGAAAAAAAACACCTCTCGCGGCTGTCAGTGACGAGATGTCACGACATGTCAATGAACTAATGCTTTGTTTATTTTGAGGGTAAAAAGAAAATAAAATTCTGTACGCGTTCAATATTTGTAATTAATGTCAGGTTTGTAATTAATGTTCATTATTTTATATGTTTTTGATATTTCGCAAAGAATTAGTTCTTTTTTTTAAACCGTTTTCTCATTATCTCACCTTTATTTATTTATTATGATATTTGGACTAACATGTTTTAAGGACATTTGAATTTTCGCTAATACGTTTTTTATTTTAATGTCAGTCAGATGTTAATATTAATTACCAAAGTATATCAATTATTAAATAATCCAAGGCACCTAAATTGATATTGTCTGTTAGATACTCTAACTGAGATTGTTAAAAAGCTTTTAATAGCAAAACAATTCATTAATTTAAGGTAATCCTGACTTCAACTTTTATTGAATCTAATTAATTAAGTTAATAGAGAGCGTCTTGTATCTTGTGCGGTGCGGCTGACAGTGTCAGTTACGTTACTAGTATTATTTATATATAGATTTTTATGAAACAAGTAGGTGGTCTTTTTAAACAGTTTTTATGATATTTTCTTTTATTATTTTTATGATTTTTTCATTTAAAAATATAATCAAAATTTTTTGTCTCTAAAGAACAAAAGTTTATTTAACACTTAAACATGTAATTTACAAGAGGTTCTGTAAGCAGTAAAAATAAACATTGCTCTTAAACCAAGAGAAAACTAGTGGTATCTTACATTAACTAAGTAAGCCAAAAATAATATTAAATATATTTATTTAATAGTACTCTTTTTTAATTATCTTCTAATTAACGACATACATTCTCCACACCAAATAAACCTAGAAAAATTAATAAAATATTTTTTTGAAATATTTGGACACCTGCAAGTAAAAACACTATAACAGTTTTTTTAACTTGACGAGCAGATTGCATTAAACATCAAAAAACTCTCATTACGTTCTTACTCCAAAGCCATCCTACATTAAAAATGTTTTTAAAAATGTAAAATAATGATTCGTCATCGTGGATAATGTCATTAATGTAATCATACATTTTATACCTTTTCGAGAATTAAAATGGCATTGCACCTCATACATTCGTGAATAATTATTCACAACATATTACTATTTATATTAATTATAAAGTACATATAAATATAAAATTAAATAATATATATTTTGGAAATTAATAAAGGAATATATAATAAATAGATATTGAATCTTTTATTGTCATCGTAGCTTTGTTTTTATTTAAATCGTATATTTTATTGTTACTTACATCCTGTAAAATAAATATTATATGTATGAAATATGTATTAATTAATTATTGTTAGGTTTATATTAAATAAATACATCATTTTACAAAGCATAGTCAATAATGAGGATAATTAATTTCTAAATAAATTTTTAAATAAAGAATTATTTCCCTTTTTATACTTTTGTACACTGTTATATTTATTTATTTATTTATTATACGTATTAGTTTAATATTTCAAAAGTTTCACTAATGTGAACATAAATATATATTATTAAGTAAATTTTTAAATGGTCGTTAATTTTTCCATTTCTAAAAATATATAGTTGCTTATTGTAGTATAAAGTATTGCATCTAGTAAAACAAAAAATACTCGACTTTAATAAAGTCAAAATAATTTCAATTGTAATAATTGGAGACCTAAATATGATATTTAATTCGAGGAGTGCCATTACAACTTCTCAGGTGCCGTCTTTCCTACCGTATTATTTTTAAAAATAAAAAAATACATATAAAGGACCAAATCTAAAGAATTAATAAAAAATAAACTATATGCGATAAACATAACAATCTATTTTAATTTAATAATAACTTAAAAAACAATCGTTTATTAATCTTTTGTAATTTTATATTTCTAAGCACAATTCATTATTGAATGATTCTATATTTTATGTAGTGAAAATACCAAAAGAGGATCCGAAAACCCAATCCCCATTAAAGGAAACTGATACATTGTTACGTAAAAATTGTACAGAACAATGTATCAGTTCACCTCGATTTGTTTATTTAGTTGCATATAAAAGACCTTTTTTATCCCTTTTTAATTTGCTTTTCATCCTTTACGAATAAATAACTAAGTTTCAGGTATGTATTAATTAAGCTTAGTTAGTATTTATAGATCCGAAAACATATGTCTTAGCAAAATAACAAACAAAAAATATTTTTTCTATACATTATAAATAATCTTTGAAATATGACTTCCTCCTAAAATGCCCCTGAGACTATAGACCTCTATGTTTCTGATATTACATATTATACTTAGTATTGTTGGCTGTTTTTATACTTATGAGGAAAAAACTTTTATGATGTTTGAATTGTATGATTGTATTACCTTTACAGAATTATTGTTTTGCCATTTTATATTAATAATATATTACGTTTTATATTTATTCATTTGTTTTGTTTTTATTTATTTATTTTATTACTTATATTTACATTGAGATGCTTCGAGAGTACGTCTATCTATCAGTAGGTGAATATTATTTACCTAATGTAATATTCCCTTTATTCTATCAAATTAAATAAAGTTCAACAATTCTATTAAAAAGGATTATTACGAAAATAATAGAATATAATGTAAGTATTAAATTTTAAATCCAATCAGACGTGACCACGCATATTAATATTGAGATAAGTAAGTATAAGAATTAAAGGAGGACTAAAGTACAATCAAATTAATATTATGTTTTGTATTAATAATAAGAATATTTATATATACATATATTTGTAAGATATCTATATTTATTAATTAAATAATACATAACTTCATTAGGATTTAATAAGGAGCGGGTCTCTAATTAAGTATTAATTTTTTAATTTTACTTTAAAATGAACTAAAATTTATTTAGTTTATTTACATTTAGTAATCAAATTGAAACTTTAAAACTACTTCAGTCGCTCTCTGAAATGTCTACAGTACAGACATCAGCTGTAATGTATTAAATATTTTATTACTATTTAATATTTTTAAAATTAAAATAAGTGACATATATTAACAATAAATAATATGTGTTATTTAAGGAGCTACTCAGATATACATTAACATACAATTAATTCTTATTTGTTTATGTTTGTATCTGTTTTATTTAAAAAATATATATTATGCTTGTACATTATTTCTCTATCCTTGGAAGTAGTAGTACAAAAGCAGTATTACTCCTACAGACAGATAAATTATTTATAGTAAATCAAGTAAATTTTAATATACAACACAATATTCTTGTATTAGTAGTAAAAATAGTAGCCTCGTATTAACTTCATAACCGTGACGAGGGCAACAAGCTAACTAAATTCTTATTGCCCATTTAAACTCTCAGTTTTCTTGATATAAAAAAAAATAATTTTTCAATTTTATAACAGAATACCACAAGACCTGAGTTTTATTTTATGTCAAATAGTTGTTTCTCAAACCTCGTGGATATATTTATTTTGATTTCAGAAATAGAGAGGAGACTTCAAGAATAAATATTTTCAACATAAAGAGTTTTAAATTTATAACCAGATGTTATATTTTTTTAGAAGAAAAATATTTTTTTTAGAGAAAAATACATTTAAATAATAATTCAAATGCGATGAACTCTTGTAGATGATATTTTTTTATTTGACTTAAAATTAACAGCACAGTCTAAAAACCTGCTTTTACTTACTTTCTTGAGTCTAATTAAACTAACGCTTATTTACTTGAGTCACTTTTTCTGATTACAGTTATGATAATTTTAAAATATATTGCTTTATAAATTATCAAATTTGTTTCATAGTGAATTATACACTAAAATCTATCTTATATTATTAAAAACAAGAGTTAAATAATAATAAATAAAGTTTTTAACAGATTTTAATTTTTTTTTTCTTATCATCTTTGTCATTTGAATTTAATACCACAAAATAAATTGTAATACTGCAACCGAAATAGTCAAATAATTAATACAGCATTAATTCACTTTAGTTTCTCATTAAGTAATTTGTAATTATGTTCGTAATAAGCCTTGATGTATATAATAAGTAATTATTCAAAATTTTAAGTTTAATTTATAATAAAATTTATAAAATATAACCGAGTTCCTAGATGTGTGTTACACATTGATATTTTTATGACTTATTTTACAGACTGAGAAGAAAAAATATGTATTTTTATTTATAATTAATATAATAATTAATATAATAATAGTTCAAGATGTTGTTCGAAAACATCATAACATACATAACATACTAAACAGATGCAATTGCCTTTTATCAGAAACTTCTTACTGACATCAACAAATATTAAGGTGTGTTAAACAAACAGAGAACTTTAAGGTTCATAAATTTATTAAATGGATTACATTTAATAAATTTATGGTAACTTCGATTTCATTGAAAATCTGTTTGATCTTTTGTCACAGTTCTCTTTGTAACTACTATTATATCATACGATCTATATATAAGAAACGAATTGGTTGTATTGTTTTTGAGATTTATATGAGAATTTAAAAATACTCATTTTTTATATACTGTATATATGTATGTTTCTTTTTTGTATAAAACTTTCTAAAACTTCAAAATTGTTAGTTCGTAAAGTCCTTGACATGTAACTGAGTAATGACTTTTATAATATTTTTTTTTATTCACCAAACAGAGTCCTTTTGTTTTATAAACTGTATTTAAAAGTCACCTCTGCACGTAACATGATAATTTTATGCATCAAATTGTAATAAATCTTATGTATTGTTTAACTTGTTTTTCAAATAACGTTACAGTTAAATAAAATAGTAATAGTTAAATAAAAGTGTTTCATTTAATAAAAACACCTCTTAAAGGAAAAGTTTATTTATATTTATTTGTTTCTTTCAGTATACTTGAAGTAAATAATGGTTTTAAATATTTCACTTTATTTTAGAATTACAATTTTATTCTACAATAGAACTTAATACACTTTTAAGCTTCTTAAAGTGCGAAGATAAATTCACTTAATAACTACGTAATTAACAGCTTTAGTAATTTATCGCTACTCTGAGTTTTAATATCAAATCGTTTTCTCTCTTTATTTATTACTTAAAAATAATGTATTTAAGAAACAAGTTATCAGTAGTGTCAACATTGAAATAAGATCATTACACCGTCGCTATTGCTGTGTCAGAGACAAATGTCAGACATCAATTGTGGTGAGCAAACCTTATATGTAAAATATATATATGTCCAGGTAAAGCCGACATAATTAAATCAATCCCTCTTTTTATTCTTCTGTATGAAACTACAGACGATTAAGAATTAACTCGGATTGATATTTGTCCGTTAAGGAAGGTAATATAAAAGTATTTTACCATCATGTCTATTTAAACATCTCTATTAAAAACTAAGACTTTCTTATAAAACTATTTTTACGGATTAAAACTCGCGTATAATTTGGTTACATTTTTTATTTTAACCCGACGTTTCGAATACTTTGCAGTAATTGTGTTCACGGGTAGACGAGATGTAAGTGTCTGTCAGAAAGTCAGTTAATTTTGACACACACTTACATCTTTAAAATCAAAAATGTAACCAAATTATACGCGAGTTTTAATCCGTAAAATTGTTTTATTTGAAAAGTGTACTCGTGAAAATCTAAGAAAATACTATAAAACTTTCTTAATTATATCTTGTTAATAATCGTACATTTAATTTTGTGATTATTAACTGGTAGGCCTTTGTTCTTGTTGTGTTAAAACCTCAAAGCTCTTTACAAAGGAGCTCTGTAATTTATTATAAGATATACAACGTTTTGTAAGTTTCTTTTTAAATGAAATTAGATTATTTCAAGAATTCATAATTTGTTTTTAAAATTAATTTTATTTTGTTAGGATGCTTATTTAAATATATGTTTTTGTGTCATGTGTTGAATTCTTTATATTTATTAGATTTTTATTTATATATTTTCAAAATTAATATTTCGATTACGATTATCGAAATATTTTAAAGGAAGAAATGTAATATAAGTTATTTAAAAATACAAATAAAAATATAAACTTATTACATATAATATATAAACGTCGGGTAGTTGTAAGTACAACTTCAATATTTTTGCTCTGCCAATATATTTAAGTTTTCAAGTATATTAAATTTCCAAAAGAAGTTTATATGCTTTATTATTGAATAATATTGTTTTCTACATTACCTGGCATCATAATAACATCTCATAACTTCATCTTTATTATTGAAATGGATTTACACAGTCAAGTTACAAAGAACATGGAGGACATTGTCAAAATGTTTGAGTCCCGAATGGATAATTTTGATAAAGCACTCTCTCAATCTATCTCTTCTAGTAAACAACAACCACAAAATAACACTTTTAACAACTTGTCTACACTGGCTAACGATTATACAGTTTTCAAAGATCTTGTCTGGAAAACTCTTTCCATGCTTCAACAACAGCTACAACTACTCTCTTCAGGTTTTGATCGGCATGAAGTACTTTCTCGTAGGAAGATTCTTCTATTTCATGGAATTACTGAAGCTGGTAATGAGCAGGCTGATATTTCAATCACTAATATCATACGTAAACTTAACTTGACTAATATTGACCTATCTCAATTTGATGTCTGTCATCGCTTGGGTGTAATGAAGGACAGACCCCGGCCAATATTAGTACGCTTCTCCACTTTAAAGTTAAGATCTGAAGTCTGGAATGCTAAGACTGCTTTAAAAGGCTCTGGTGTTACTATATCAGAGTTCTTAACCAAACCAAGACAAGAAGTTTTTAGTGAAGCAAGAAGACACTTTGGTATTAAAAATAGCTGGACCACAGACGGGACCATTGTTGTTGCTCTGCCTGATAAAAGCCGGAAAAAAGTTGTGACCATGAAAGATCTGCAAGTTCTAGTGGAAATGTTTCCATCATCACATAATACTCAAGAGCAGAGATCTACAAGACCACGGCGCATTCCTAAGACGGCAGCCAAGTAATTTTTAATTTGCTTATTTTTTTTTTCTTATCATAGTTTCTTATTAGTTATCTTTTTGATGTTATGACTTCCGGTATTCATATTTCTTCTTTTTTAATCTTTAAACTTGTTTATATAATGTTTTTGTATTGTTAGATTATTCTGTTTTAATCTTTTAAACCACTATTTTTTGTTATAATTTGTTTATTGAAATGTCAATTTGACAAGTACATAGACTAGAGTTTATTTCAAATCATGAATTGTCAAATCGTAAACGTTTATAAACCGGTCAAGTCGTTTTCATTTTTACAGATTTATTTGTGTTAATTCGTTTTTATTATTTTATTCCATTTATTAAGATACTTTCCCACTACGCCAGTGAGTGTAGATTATTAAAGTCTGTAAATTTTATTCATTTAATATATTTTTATTTAAATTTTATAATTTTATATTTTATATTTATATATATATATATTCATTAACACATTTTAATGTCTGATTCTACTTCAGATGTTCGTTTCTACTCTTCTTTTAATTCTTCTGACGACTTTATAAGTACTTCTAGCAATTCTTCGTCACTTAATTATTTTATGCCATTAGATACAAGGCTTAAATCTATTTTCCCTAACAAATCCAATAGCTTAAATATTGTCCATATAAACGCACAAAGTATTCCGGCCCATTTCTCAGATATATTGGCAACATTTAGTAACGTCCAAGTCGATTGCATTCTTGTTTCTGAATCATGGCTAAAACCATCCCTCCCTTCCCAGCTTTACTGTCTGCCTAATTTTACTTTGGTACGCAACGACCGCCTTGAAAAAAGAGGTGGTGGAGTGTGTATATATTTGAGAAACGACATAACTTTTAAGATTATCTGTCGTTCGCCTCCTACAAATTGCGGAAATTTGGAATATCTTCTAATTGAAATTATAATTCATCATAACAGATTACTTCTTGGTGTCTTATACAGTCCTTCTCCTACCGTTGACTATTTTAATAATTTCGATATCCTCCTCGACTCTTTTTCACCTTCTTACGACCATATCATTTTTATGGGAGATTTAAATACGTGTCTATTGAAGAATTCTTCTAGGTCTAAGCAACTAAAATTTTTACTCGATTCCTATAATGTGTCTATTCTCCCCCTTTCTGAAACTCATTTTGCACCTAATGCTGAACCATCTCTTCTTGATCTTATCTTGGTATTAAACTCCCCCAATGTGCTAGCACATGGACAGCTCACTGCTCCTTTCTCCTACCATGATCTTCTTTTTCTACGATATAATCTATCTCCTCCTAAACGCAAGAATAAGGTGATTCTGCGACGCAATTTTAAAGCAGTTAATTGGGACCGCTTAAGCTGTGATGCCCAATCAATTGATTGGTCTAATTTGTATTCATCTCAAGTAATAGACACCAAGGTTGACTTTTTTAATGCTGTCATTACTAAGTTGTATGACACTCACGCACCATACAGGAAAATTAAAGTCAAACATTATCCTGCACCCTGGCTTACTATTGACATTAAAAAAATGATGAACAAACGCAATAAAGCTAAGGCGAGATTTAAGAAGAACCCTTCAGATGAACATTTTACTACATATAAAAAGTTACGTAATCGCTGTAATAGAATGTGTAGAGACGCCAAACGCCGATACATTTACTCCTCTGTCAATAATTCAACAACTCCTCAATTGTGGAGGCTCTTTAAGTCACTAGGTGTGGGTAAGTCTCCTCCTCTCTCTAATAATTCAATTGATTTAAATTTACTCAATCAGTACTTTTCATCTACCCCATCTAACATTTCCGATTCATTGAAAACATCAGTTTTAAACAAATTAAATATGACCACTACACCTATCTGTGGCAGTTTCTCTTTTACAGAAATCATGGAGTGTGATGTTAAGGCTGCAATCTTTAATATAAGTTCTAAAGCTATGGGTAATGATCTTATCAGTCGTGACATGTTGATTCCTATCCTCGACATCTTATTGCCCGTTATAACACATATCCTCAACTTTTCTTTAACGGATAATACCTTCCCATCTTCCTGGAAATTTGCACATGTTATCCCACTACCTAAGACCAGTAATCCCAGTTCTGCTTCACAGTTTCGTCCAATATCTATCTTACCTTTCCTGTCTAAAGTCCTCGAAAAAGTCGTATATACACAATTAACTAGTTTCTTAAACCATCACAACCTCCTCAGTCCATATCAGTCAGGTTTCCGTTCTGCTCATAGCACATCAACAGCTTTGTTGAAAGTTACAGAAGACATCAGGTTTGCCATGGACAACCATAAGCTTACCATCCTTGTCCTCTTAGACTTCAGTAATGCTTTTAATTCAGTAGACTTCGACATACTTCTTGGTGTTCTCCGCAGTCTTAACATATCTCCGCCCGTGATTAACTGGTTTCATACTTACCTGTATGGTCGTCAGCAGATGACATGCTCTGATGGGTCATGCTCTGATTGGGCAGTTCTCTCTGCTGGCGTACCTCAGGGCGGCGTTTTATCTCCTTTGCTTTTTTCCATTTTTATAAATGATATCACTAAAATAATCTCCTCTCACTACCATCTCTATGCAGACGATTTACAACTATATAGGCATTCATCACTCACCGATATTGATGAAACTATAAAAGACATAAATAATGACCTTAACTTAATTAAAGAATGGTCTGAAACTTTTGGTCTTACTGTGAACCCCAAAAAATCTCAAGCAATTATAATCGGAAGCAAATACGTTCGCACTAAGATTCAAATAGAAAAATTATGTAATGTGGTATATGATGCTTCTATAATACCTTTTTCTGACGAAGTTAAGAACCTGGGACTGACGTTAGATAAATACTTATCTTGGACTGCACAAGTCAATGACAGGAGTCAACAATTACATCTGTCTGTTCACTCCCTAAAGCGTCTGCAGAATTTCCTTCCCTTGCAAACCAAAATCTTGCTAGCACAGTCCCTTTTATTACCCATTCTCGACTATGCTGACGTTTGCTATCTGGATGCCAGTGAGGAGCTGCTTAATAAATTAGATCGCCTTCAAAACTTGTGCATTCGTTTTATTTTCGGACTGCGCAAGTTTGACCATACTTCTGATTTTCGACGTCAACTGAAGTGGCTCCCTATTCGCCTTCGCCGGAATATGCACGTTTTAACCACGCTGTTTAATGTCCTCCACAATTTCGCTCCCATTTACTTGCACGAACGTTTCCATTTCTCCTTACCAAGTACCCGTCCTAAACGTTCGTGTGTTACTGCAAAAACCTTTAATGTGCCTAATTACAATTCCTTTTCTTTCTCCAAATCCTTCACTATATATTACCACAGCGCGGCTGTGGAACTCACTACCTAGCCATATTATAAACAGCCCATCTCTCTTCTCTTTCAAACGAAGATTAAAGCTATACTATCTCTCCCAATTATAAAAGTATATGTTATCATATTTACTTTATATGTAATTTATATCTATATGTATGTATATATTTATTTATTTATATTTGTATATATACGTATTTATATGTCTGTAGTACCTATTTCTGCCCTTTAAAATCATCTTTGTCACACTCATGGGTAGCTGGTAGAGATCTCTTATTAGAGATAAGCTTATCCAATGTTTTTCTTTTTGTCCCTTTCCTATTACAATTTATGTTTCACATGGTACATAAATAAATAAATAAATAAATAAATAAATAATTGCTTCTGAGTTGTTTATTATTTTCCAACATAATTGTATATTATACTAAATACTAAAAAATATATATAATTTTATTGCTTAACTTTTTCGTAATTGGTTTACAATGTTATATTAATCAATTGTGTTACAATTATATGAAAATTGTTGATTATTTTGAAAAATCGTGAAGAAAATATACGTTACTCAAACAAAATATGCAAGCAGTACATATTAACTCAGTAAAATATAAAGAGCTTTTTCCTTTAGATCATACTGAAATCTAATAAAATTCAAAAAATTACACAAGTTTTATAAAGTGAGTTTGTTTTTGACTTAAATTCCATTGTGTCATTAAATGCCTCCCTCATCTGTTTTACATTACAGACTCTTTATTATAAAGCTTTAATAACAAGGACTTTGATATCATTGTAAGTGAATATTAAAATCATAAGACTGTTGACATTGACTTTGTTTGTGATAAAACAGATGCTATCCACATAGTATTCGTTCTAAAAAGCCGATCCAAGCATTAAGGCAGAGAATTCGAAGAAATCCTGTGCCAAAGCCAAAGATTTGACAGCGGGTAACCATGTCCCTTATTTTATTTTATTTCGGAGTTTTAACCTTTTTTTCTTTGTTCGATGGAAAATCTGTTACGGATACACCGTTGGCCGACAGGGGGACAGCATTGGGGTTATGTGGGATTACCCGGTAGTAAAAAAACAAAGGATTGCCCTCATCACCCTAATCCGACGCCACGGGATGTCTTTCGCGAAATCGTGAAGGAGTTTTAGACTATAAGAGTCATTACTTAAATATTAATATGATAAGGGTAATTAAACAAAAACAACTTCTTAAGCAATACGTAAAGGAAGATCACAGAACAATTTTATTTACTTAAAATATTTTTTTTATTCATTAACGTTATAACAATCAGAAATAACGAATAAAGTGAGACATACAAGCTTCCAAAATTTGTGAACAAAGTTAAAAGTGGACGTTATATGATAGTAATGTTGGGATTTTAGCTATTAAGATGTAATTGAGCAATTTTTTTTTTGTAAAAAAAAGGGATGGAAAAATTGTCCCAAGTATATGGTATCTTGATTTCATTCTTTAGACCATTGTTGACACATGCTTAGCAAGACCATGTTTCATAACCAAAAATGATCTTTTCAGCAATATTCAGCTTCGGGTCATAAGCTTTGTTTCGGACTTCATCACAGACGAAGAAGTTTCCAATGGAGAGTGCTTGTCTCCATTTGTAATTAGCAACATTTAAAGGAATGTATTTAAGCCAATGGAGATTATTTTGAATGAGCTTGTTTAATATTATTATATAAATATTTAAACTTACATACATTATAATAGAAAAATATATTTTACAACTATGACAGTAGTATTACAAGACTAGGTATAAACAACTAAAACTATATATTTTCCAATCATAATTTCTGAAAGAAGTTGTAAAAGAAAAACTGTTACATATAGTAAAAAGCGTAACAACAGTTGTTTCTAGATGAGACATAAAACCACTATTAATATCTCATAAACGTGTGCCATTTACAACTTCATACTGACAGAGAAAGAAAAGATAAATAAAAATTATATGGATTGAACCGAATAGATCAATCACGTAAAAAAATAATTTCACATATTATCTCATTATCATTAGATACATATAATATATATTTAACAAAAAGTGTGCAGCAATCACAATAAACTGGAATTACACAAAGTAATTAGAAATACTAATTATAAAATAAAGAATTATTTGATTATTGTTTGTTCAGTATTTAAGTTAATATAAATTATAAAGTTAGTATAAATTATATTTTTGTGACCGAAATACAGCAAATTTATTTGATATATATAATCTCTAATAATTAATACACCAAAAATTATAAGCAAGTTAAATATTAAGTAGGTTTAGTAAATTAACAAGTCAAATAATCAAATGAATTCAATGCTACACTTTCATCTATCGCAGTTATATCTTGTATTTAAAAAAAAGTAATGTTGTTTGCAATAACAATAAAGTTAATAGTATATGTTTTACGAAACATAAACGTTCTATTTATAAAATATTCTATTGTAGTCAATAGAATTAAAATTATATATTTTTATTATCAACTGAGACGCAGATGAAAATATCTTCAACCAATTTCCGATCAGAGATGTTACTACCTCATGTATTTTCGTCATACCGCAGAAAACTCGATATTCTTAACCATGCTATGCACACACACACACACACACACGCAAATCAATCGGTTTTAAATTTATAAAATAAACTTTTCAATGTGAATTCCATTTACTGAATTCTAGATGACAGTTTCGTTTGATTAAAAAATTTACCAACTTTGTTAGAGGAAGTACCCAGTGGTAAAAAATCGATTTTTTTGATCGATTTTTTTTATAGGGGCGTTTTCAAAGAGAAAGTTTATTTTAATCCCATTGAGAGCTTAGCCGAGTCGTGTCAAAAAAAAATCTGAAGCTGCTGAGGAATCAACTTTCGAGGATATGTCTAATAACTAGATCTTTTTGAAGAATATATAGGGAGTGTATTGAGACTGATGGAACACTATTCGAAAATTTGGTTTAATAAAAAAAGGACATTTCAAGGATGATTTTTTTTTCAATTTTTTTAAAAATTAGATAAACTTTCGGTTCGTTCAAAAAAACACTCGGTTTCGACTTTACGTCGAGTTTTGGGCCATCCTGTATATAACTAAAATCGCGAACAAGAACTCAATTTTGCCTCGCTGCGCTCGCAAAAAATGTGTGCTAACCCTAATATTGAGTGAAGCGAGGTGCAAACAGCATCAAAAAATAAAGTTTTTCATTTACAAAACGTCGACGCATTCTATCCAAAACTTTTTTTTTTAGTTAAATTTTCGCGCGAAAAATTCTTGCCATTGAAGTCTATGGCATTTTAGGTTCTCGTGAATATTCCTCAACGACGTCGAATTTATATTTTTTTAAACCACCACCAGACTGATGTCTAACAGTGTGCAAAATTTGACAATTTTCAGATAAACCGTTTGATTGATGCTTGCACAAAGATGCAGAAAAGGCCCTCGTAGAAAGTATCGCTCAATAAGTCAGCTTAGTTCATAAAAAAAAATATTTTCACTTTTAATATTATTAAGAATACGTTAAATAATTCATAAATATTAAATAATTTTATAAATATTTTCATTTAGGACATTCTGAGAATAAACTAAGTACCTCATATATTTTATATTTTACCGCATATATAAATGACGCAATTTTATATTCTCCAAGTCTGTCTTTCAAATAGAAAAATGCATAATCGGCTGAGTATATTTGTCTCCGACTTTTTCAGATCTTTATAAATTAACTTTTCTACAAGCTTTGACTAAATAAAAAATAAAGTTTGCGTTTTATTAAGAAAATAATTAAAAAACAAATATAGATAATAAAGTATTAATTAAAATATTTTATATTAACAAGGCTATTTACATAACATCGTAACATAATAAATCGATAGTAGATTGTAATAATACAAGTAGTTCCATACTCAAAAAATAACGAAGATACATTTTCTGAAGCTTTTGATTTTGTATGTTAAAAATCAGAATTGTTAAGTATTCAAACGCTTGTGTATTTTTTAAGGTTTATTCAAGTTTATGGTAAAATTGTAAATTTATTTTATAAATGTTTTTTCTCTGTGCAAATGTTGTTGAGTTATCACATATTATATTATATCACACGATGCAAGCAAAAAATTTTATTTTTTTCTAGCAGCGATCTATTATAAAACAACGGTTTTTTGATGATTCAAATTTTTAAAATTTTCAAATCACTAAAGATACCTAAAATCAGTAAAAGCTATCATATGTGTTTTATATATTATCATAAAAATGTCATATTATAATACCCTCTATAATATATACACTTTTTTTTTATGAAATTCGCCGTTGCTCATTCAACGGAAAAGTTATTTTAAAATCATTAGAGTATTTTATTACAATATTTTTGAATACTTTAATTATACTTTTAATTTTATTATATAATAAATACTAACGTTGTCCCTAGTATATCTTAAAGATAGTTGGCAGAGAATGCTTACTTAGCATTAAGCTCGCTTTTGTAAAAGATATTAAAAATTTGTGCAATAAAGTATTAAAATAAAATAAATAAAATAAAAACTTAAACTTCACAAATACTATTTTAAGATTTTGAAGAAAATCATAAGTAAGTAAGTACTCAAAGTAAGCAAATAACTAGAAAAAAAGTAAATGTCTATAATTGATTTGAAAAAGTAAATGTAGATTTGTATGTTTTTATGATACATTATAACAATATTTATCTGAGGCTTACCCGTCTGATATAAATAAATATTAAATCTGAGATCATAAAAAACTGAATTAGATGAGCCAAAACTTATTTATTTAGGACAAAAACTAGAAAAAATGTTATTTTGTTTTTATAACGACGTTAGCAAGAAAATCTATTATTAAGAAAATATGTATTTCTAATCAAACATAACTCTCCTCTAGTATTCAATAAATTTCATTCATATTTAAAGGATGTGCGTGAGTGCGTGCGTGTGTGTGTGACGAGGTAGTAACATATCTAGTCGGAAATTGGTTTCAAACATTTTCATTTCTGTCTCGGTTGATATTAAAAATATATTATTAATAGATATTGTTTAATAATATATAAATCATTTACGAAAACGGAGTCTCTGACTTAATTAATTATTACTAACTTTATAATTATTTCAAATAACAACGTTGACATCTTTTTTTAAACAAATATAAAGTATAATTTATATTATGTATAAATATATATTTTGTTCACAAAAAAATAATTTGCTCCATACTGAAATATTAAACAAATAATAATCAAATATTTCGTAATAATTATAATAACTCTTATCAAATTATTTTGTGTTATTTCAGTTCTTTGTGATTGCTTACAAATATGATATACTCTTTTTGCTAAATACATAATATACGTGTCTATATAATGAGGATATATGAAATTAATTTTCTGCGTGAAGGATTGAATCGATTCATTACAGATATCTTTTATTTATAGTAAGATAAGATACACTTGGGCCGATTTTTAAAAAAATATATTAAACAATAATTCTTTGATAGTCAAAATGTTACAATTACTGAAGTAAAATTTACCCGACCTAAAATCTATTGCTTCAGCAACGAGTATTGAATTATTTCTTTCAATGCTTTGTTCGCTTTCTTCTGAATATATTTCATCCTATAACATATTTCGATATGTATAATCGAAAGGCGAATTTTAATATCGTATAAACCTACCAAATGAGTTATATATTAAGAATACTAGTATGAATATTTAAATAACACAAAAACACATATTTAACATAAAAAAATAAAATTTATTTAAACATAACTATGAATACTTTGAACACTGTAAAAGCACTTAGAATTACAATTACATTCAAAATTATAAACTACAGAGCTCCTTTGTAAAGAGCTTTGAGGTTTCAAACAACAAAAACAAAGGCCTACCAGATAATATTCACAAAATTATTATAAGACATGATTAAAAGACTTCGTATAACCTGCATTAACAGTAAGAAGTCAGAGAATCCGAATTAATTCTTAATTGTTGTTAAAATATAAAAACTGAATATAAATATAAATACTTGTAACTAATTAAAAATGATGGAAAAGTCGACGTAACATATATAAATTTTACATATTAGTTAGTTTGCTCACCACAATTGATGTCTGACATTTGTCTGTGACGAAGCAATAGCGACGGTGTAATGATGTATCTTATTTCAATGTTGGCACTACTGATAACTTGTTTCTTATACAAAATTCAGGTAATAAATAAAGAGAGAAAACGCCTTGATATTGAAGCTCAGAGTAGTGATAAATTACTAAAGCTGTTCATTACGTGGTTATGAAGTGAATTTATCTTCACACTTTAAGAAGCTTATAAGTGTATTAAATTCTATAATAGAATAAAAGGCTAATTATAAAATAGAGTGGAATATTTAAAGTAAGTATATTGAAAAAAACAAATAATTTTAAATAAAAATTTCTTTTAAGAGGTGTGTTTATTAATCCAAGCACTACTAATTTATTTAACCGTAATGTTACCAGGAACAAAATAAACACTACATTAGGGTTATTATAGTTTGATGCATTAAATGACCGTGTTACGTGCAAAAGGTAAAACCGAAAGAATTCTGTTCTGTGAATTACACAAATTTTCATTTAACATCACATGTCAAGGACTTTATAAACTAACAATTTGGGTGTTTTTGAAAGTTTTTATTTTCACGAGTACAAATTTGAAATAACACTTTTTTTTTCAACATAATTTTATTTTATATAATATTTAAGGATTAAAAAATATATTTTTTTTTAATTTTCATCAATGAAATTCAGAAACAGTTTAACCAATTCTACTAATTATGATTTGTTTATGATGTAATAGGAGTTACAAAGACTATACTGTGACAAAAGATCAAACAGCTTTTCAGTGACTTTACAAGTTAACATTTGTTAAGTGGATTAGAAACCTTAAAGTTCTCTGTTATAATGAAATATATTGTCTGATAAACCTTTCAAATTTAATCAATTCAACCCTCACAACCCTATAAATTGATTAAGTTATAAGTTAGTATATTCCAAAAGTCTGAGCTGCTTTTAAATACTGATTCTTAATTTTACTTCTAAATAAAAAAATATATATTTTTAGGAGTCTACAACATTCATAACGCCATCTATAACTGCCTATTCTATTACTTAACCTTTTAGGAAATAAAATAACAAACAATAACAATAAATAATTATATTATCTAAATTTCCATCTGTTTTAGTCCACGAGAACTATTTTTTCATTAAGCGATATTGAAGTCGCAAGCATTGAGATTCGTTAGAGCTTGAAATAATAAATCATCAAAAATCTATAAACCATAATGTCAATGGAAATAACGTCTTCAAGGTGACAATGAATGAGAAAGGCTTTACGCTCTATTTACTCTTTATTTGATTTGTTATATATCTTTTGTGTAGTTCTTGACAAAGTAAATATATAATAAAAATAATTATATGATTCCAAATAATTCACAAATATATATAACAAAGTATTACGTAATTTATGTAGTTTTATTTATAATAAAAAAATTTTAATCTAAATAATTAAATTACTTCTCATTGTTAAATACATAATAAGTAGGACATTTTGAGGTACGAGAAAGTTTTGCTCTTGACACAGTTGAACAAAAAGTTTCATTCGCCTAAATACTTTTAAAAAGGTAATTTTAAATTATATTTTTATTTAATTTATTTAAAACTATCTTAAATATTCCTTTTTTTACTTTACGTTTAAAACGTGTAAAATACAATTACTCCGCTGAAAATAGTCATAAAACCCACACAGAGATATAAAAACTCGGTTTTTTAACATTATAAATAAAACATGTAATTAATATTAACATTTGTTTTTTTTTACAAATGACTTTAGCAAAAAAAATTGTGAAATTAAAAATTAATGATTTTGCATGTAATAATAGTAGATTTGTATACTTTTTGTTCCAGTATTAAAATTTATTTTATTATGTTAAATTGAGATATATGAAAAAAATAAAATAAATACGAATAAAAGGAATAAAAATAACAACAATAGACACGGTATCAACAAGGACTCAACTATTTAACATCTTCGACACTGGTCCCATCGCAATATATTTTTAAAGAAACAATAAAATGACATAGATGATTTGTTTTACTAAGTATTCGCAAAACTTTAATGTTTCAATCTTTAATAAAACTCCTAAAACTTTAATAGATTGAGCCTTTGTAATAAACCATTACGCTATTTATATTTTTTACTTAAATTACAGGATAAATGAATTAAAATTTTAAAAAATGATTTCGTACAAATCCATTTATTCATAAATCGTATTGTATATTTTTTATTTCATTGAGTTTCTTTTTAATAATTTAAGATTTTTTTTATGATTCATTATGTAAAAATTTGGCAACAAAGTACTCGTAAAAATATAAAAGTGAATCATATGAGTTGAATTGAAAAAGACTAGTTTTAAATTCTCTATCAAACAATCCTCTGCTCATGTATTTCTTTTAGTATAGGTCAGTGGATTCAAAAAACCTCTTACACACGAACGTACAAAGTTGGCCTCTTTATTGTAGTCTTTTTCTGTGTATGTTCTTAGGGTTGTTAGAAACTGTGCTGTTCATGTTACGTCATCCAAAAAAACATTGTCTACAAGAGTTCACGTACAATATCTAGTTAGAAAAAAAAACAGTATCTTTAAAGAATTCTTGAAATCTCTTCTTTCTATTTTCTTTTTTTAAACTTAATTGCTGTAAATTATTTCTTTACTATTATAATAGTAATACTTATATATTTATAAAAGTAATAGTCAACCAAATATAAATTTTAAATAAAACAAATAGCAAAATAAACATATAAAAATTAATTCTATGTTTATTTATGTATTTATTTAAGGCTAACTAAATTTATATAGCAACACATAAAAAAAATATATTTAACTACTAATGTCTCTTTATAAATTTAACTTGCTAATATGCACATCATTAAAAATTATTACTAAAAATAATATTAATATTAACAAAATACCAAAAATTTTAAAAACATAAAGTTACAAATTAAAACTCATATATTGGAATATACATATTTTTTTAACGTACCAAGGCTGTCAGAAAAATGTCTAAATTGGGTTCATGAAAGAGTGAATTATATATTGTAAAACTTAACGCATTGTTAACGCATGTTTTACTAAAATATATATCTCTAATATCTCATCGCACTGTAAATAATAATTAATATGTCACTTATTTTAATTTTAAAAATATTAAATAGTAATAAAATATTTAATACATTACAGCTGGTTTCTGTACTGTACTTCATTTCAAACTGAAGTACTTTTAAAGTTTCAAAATGATTACTAAATGTAAACAAACTAAATAAGTTTTAGTTCGTTGTAATCAAGTAAAACTAGTTTGCTAAGACCAGCTAGTCACAATAGATAATACAAAAAATGAGAAAGCGCGCGCAAAATTTCCCCATGCAAAGTCTATGGGAAAAATTAATTTTTTGACTAATTACTGCAATTAGGCTAATGAGATTTGAGAGTTGTCACTATTTTTCAGCAGTGTAGCATAATGAGACCTTTGATTTGAGCCATCAACGATATTTTTCCCTTTAGTGGTTCTCGAGCTACAGTGTGCCAACGAAATCGCTTCCTGCATTAATATATAAGATTAAAAATTTAATACTTAATTAGAGACCCGCCCTTATTAAATCCTATTATGTATTATTAAATCAGAATCAATTTAAAGTTCTTATAATACATAAAAAACTATAATCGTAAATGAGTTCGAATGAAAATACAATAATATTTAATAAGAACTCCAACAACAACTTATAATTAATATACTTTATTATTATTATTATTTGTTAACCATCATCCTTGAATCTCCGAGAAATTACAATACTGAATTAATTGAATCAACAAGCTTAAAGAACTTTCCTTTGCCAAAGTTCCTCGCTTACAGATTCCTTAATATGTACCCAGTAGTTTGTCATTACCAAAGAACAATAGAACATATTAAAGTACTTAAAGTAAATATCAGCACAATATATAAAACTACTAAGAATATTACGGTAATTGTTATTACTATGTATTCTGTCATAGTTATAACAGCTCTATTAAAAACGGGGAGTAACTACAGTCACATAAATAAATATAGATATCTCTTAAATATATAGATACAAAAATATACTTATAATTAATACAGAACATAATGTTGATTTGATTGTTCTTTAGTCCTACTTTAATTCTAATACTTACTTATCTCAATATCAATATGCGTGGTCACGTCTGAATGGACTTAAACTTTAATACTTCATATGTATTCTATTATTATCGTATAAATACTTTTTAAGCCTTAAAAACTCAACGTAATAGACGCGTTAAACTTTATTGAATTTGGAAGAATGAAGTGAAAATACAGAGCAATTTAAATGCATTAAAATATTTATAAATTGTTTTACGTAATAGTCTTAATTTTTTCCAAGCAGTGCACTTATTAATAATATCATACGTATATAACACAGAGTACATATTATAAACATAGGAAGAATAACTACCACGTGAAAAGTAACCTAATAATACACTCACGTTCGTATTATTGTTAGTGACATATGTTAGTCTAATACATTATAATCATGAAAAAAATACAAGCAATACAGAAAAAAAAAATCAGCGTATAGAAGAAAAAAAGCGGATATAACTCGTTCAGAAAGATCAATGTTTCAAATTTTATTCTATATCTTACTTAATGAAACAAATTTATATTGACACATTTTAACATTGACATAACCTACCTGATAATATCAGACCGGTCATATTAGATACGATTATACATTGAAATTAAATCAAAAACTATGTGTACTTTGTAGTACGCAATATTTTCATTTGTTTATATTTCTGTTAAATACGCCTTTTCATACTTTTAACCATTCAAATGTAATTTACGTAATTAAATACCTTCTGTAAGATTCCTCTGAATGTACTTCCACAACTCTCTAGTGATCATCTAGTGCCCTTGCGACCCTTCATAACTCACGTGACCTTATACCATGAGGATGTCTATAGCAATTCACATTGCGATGTTTCTTCTATAAATAAACAATAGTTTTTATTGTTAGTGTAAAAATATTTATTAAAAATCAATTTAATGTTTAAAAACATCTATATTTATTATATGTTGTTATATTAAAAGTAAACTGCACTGGTTTATCGTCCTCCTTTGCAGCGATAACTTACTTGCAGAAGAAGGCCATTGCGACCCAGCACCTCTCGCTGCTGGGCATCGCGCTGATAACGCACAGCAGCGAGAGGTCCCTGCCAATCACGCCCACCAGCTTATTACGCTGGTGGTCCCAGGCGATGCACTCCGCCAAGGTGTGACCAGCCGAATCGACGGACACGTCACAGTGATGGCAGGGGAGGTCGCCCCTCTTTGTGCTATCTTGTACAGATACTCACCGAAACAGCCATGCCCGGTCAGCACCTGCACGAGACGGAAATTAATAAATACCTTAAGTAATGTGTAATATCTTGCATGTGAAGCGCATTTGAATAAATCAAAGTTTCTTGAGAACTTTCGTATTTTATTATATGAAATATGTAATATCTTTATTACGTTAAATATTATTTTTTTAACTTAAATTTTCACCATATTCCTAAAAATATATTCATATGGCATAGAACAGAATATTTTAGATCAATTATTTTGTAATTGAAATACGTGATTATTAATTATATATTTAAAGAAACGTTCAGTGGCACGAGCGTCTTACTAAGGTATTTTTGTAGATATGATTCCAATTTAGAAAGTTAAACATTAATAAATATGATAACGCTACGTCATGTCGCTAATATTCAAAGATATATTAACACATAGTCAGGTTCTTTCGAGTCAACATTAAGCTGAATCATTACAATATTAATAACATAACTATGAAACTTTCATATTTTCTGTATGTTTAATCTTTGGGAACGTAATAGTTTTAATTATTCACTTTCTCGCATATAATTAATGTTTAAGTAATTTATTAAGATCTTACTTTGGAAGTTGCACCACGCTAATAAATTAATGTTAAAGCTAAACTAAAACTAATACAAGTTTCTTAGTTAAGCTGTGTGTAGTGAGCGGTCGGAGCAGCTGAATAACAAGTGTCCTCCTTACTTTAATGTATTGTATTTTAGAAGCTTGGCTTTTCAACTAACGTACTATTTACCACAATAAGTAATCTTAGGAATTTTTAACTTTTATATTAGTCATCTATAATATAGTTAAATTTATTATAAACAGTACATGTGATATTAAAACTAATATAACTAGCATTTAAATCAAACATTACTATTTCAATTTATTATCTTATAATAACTTGCTTAAAAACACTAGTTTTGCTTGATATGGCTGTAATAGTACTCACTCATTATTGTTAGTGATAACGGAAGGATGTCATTAATACGCTCTTTCTTGTAGCATGTAATGGATGAACATCCGGCGTCGCTTAGTTTTATGATATATCTTTGTACATATCTATCGACATCATAAGGCCGTCATTAATTAATACGTCATTATCTACAGGAAATCTATGACTATAAATACTTTATTCTATTAATCTTTTGAATAAAAATAAACAAAGTAAATAAGTAATAATAATAATTTAATTCCTAATATTTTAAATGTAAATTTACAAAACCTATATGGGAAAAATAATAAAAACACTGCTTTTAAAAAACACTACTGTTAGCTTGTTTAAATAATATATTTTAATATTTAATAAATATTAAGTATGATAAAGGAAATTGTATTTGTTGTTATTAACAATCTGTTTTGACTTCCGGTAAATGTTATTCTAATAGTCAATTGAGGACTTGTTATTTGACATAACTTACTGGGGGTAGATATAAAAGGCGTCAGTCTTTGTTGTGCTGGCAATAAGATAGTTGAACAAGTCGTACTGTCTTTCACATTGTAATAGTTTGCAAGAGTGATAAGTGTTAAAAAACAAATTAATGAAGAAAGTGTTTTAATTTAGCAGTGTGAAGTTTTCACTACTTAGATCAACCTTATTTAAGTAAATAAGTATAAAAATTTTAGTTAACTGTTATATGTAATTTGCAATATAGTAATATATATGAATGCATATATGCATGTGTGTTTGTGTGTGTGTATACATATACGCCCATATAAACCCATGTGCACATATGGTGTATATATATTAATAAATATATATACACGCATTCAATGAGTTCTTTCTCTTTGTTTTTTCTGTTTTAGTTTGTAATTATTGGATTATATATATATATATATAAGTGACACTATGTTTGTGAGCTACAACTTGTCCAGATAAACCCAGAGAGGTTTTCGGGCGTTTATCTTGTATTTTTCTAAAATGTATACTTTTTAAATTTTTAAATAAATAAAAAAAAACAATGTTTTTTTTAATAATTCAATAAATATGAATGATTTATTTTATGCTATTCATTTATATTATTGCTAATATGAAAAATACATTTTATTTCACTCAATAATGTATACATAGACGTGGCATAACATTTATTGGCATGGCTCTTGGGTTAAGAAGTGTGCGACAATTCTGCGCAACGACGTAATAGTAGCATTCACAAGAGACTTCAGCGACGACTAATGGATAGATAAAGAGATGGCAGTTATTTGTGACAGTGGGTGCTAGTATAGTAACGTGAATGACATTTATAATGCAAATGGAAAATAGTTACCCTGGAATATAATAATTTTAGTACAAATTATTAGTAATATACGATTATTATTCTCCTCTTACGTTTGTATACGAAAATAATTGTTAAAAAAAATAAATTAAGTTTATTTAGTTAGAATAATTATACTTGTGTCCTGAAAATTGAACAGGATTATGCTCTCGTAAATTAAATTACATTTATATAGTAATTTAAATCGGAAACTGAGTTTTATCAGTCAGTTGAATATTATATGTGTACAAAATCTTAAGCAATAATCATATTACTCTCTTGGCGTAACATTATAAATACAATAAATGAAATTAATATCATAAACAGCAATATACTAAATAAATATATCAAATATGTTACTTATAGTTTTTAATGTTTATTTTAATTTTTTATAAATGATTAAAAAAATTATATTTTTTATGCTCAGAAGTATTAAAACTAGAATTAAAACTAGCAAATTGGTTTTTACAATTTAAGAATCAAAGCTAAGAGTTGTTGAAGGATAGAGCAAAATTTAATTTAAAATATCTGTAGAAATTATAATTTACGGTAGATACTTTATTTATAATACTTTTATTTATTTTTTATTTGAGTAAATAAAATAATTAAATTTCCAGCAACCATCACAATTCAATTTGTCTTAAATTATTTAAAGAAGCAAGAGGCAGGTAGGTTAATGTTCGTTTAAGATTACAAAGATTTCAACGAGATCACTTTATTATTACGAAATCAAACGGCTTTTTAAAATTAAAAACTTGAGAACTTATTTATTTTATAAATTATTCTAATTATTATATAAATTAAAGATCAAAACATATTTATCCTTTATAGTTAAAATGTGGAATAGGATAAATATATTTCAATAAATATGTATGATATAAAAACAAATTAAGCATACGTCAAACACAGAAACTAATTAGTTTTCTACAATCAGTACTCAGAATTCATTTTATGAAAGCCATAAGCTTCGTTCTCTGACAGGTTCACTTATTTTCAATTTCATATATTTTGAATAAAACACACTCATAATGATATGTGTTATTTAGGGTTTAATACGATTTTATACATGTTATTACAGGATTTTTTTTTACAATATTTTAAAATTTAAAAAAGAAATCTTGTTACAATATCATTTCATATTTATAATCTTTAATGTTATAAGTAAATATACTTGAGATAACAAATGACATGACTGTTATGAAAATCTAAAAATAATTATATTTAAAATTTCAAAGTACCTTCATTTTTCTTATTTCAAATTCAGTCTGAGAGCATAATTTATTCAAGAATTCTGAGATTAAGAGACCGATTTCACTTCAAAGGTTTTAGATTCATATTTCTCACATTTGCTTTTAAAGTTATGTTTTAAAAGATTTAGATTATTCATGATTATCTCTTCCACATTACCGAAGCTGAACTGCAACTTGAGAACTCAAATGAAGCGTGTTATCTTTTGTGCCATAGCTCTGCGTGTGTTCTACAGCCTCTCTCTTATCAGTGAGACAATAATTATTAATAGATTCGTAACTAAACTCAACGACTCAGACACCACAAAATTGTAGAACTATGATATGAGTTTGAAAATTTGAATGCCTTGAGATATAATTTACAGTAAGAGTAAGTTACTAAGCATAAAATATCATTTTGATACTTTCTTAAAATCAAAGAAAATCATTACAGAGTATAATTATTCCAGGTTTATTAAATAAATGGAGGCTTAATAAATTACTTCAAAAATATTTATATAAATTATTTCAAATTCTTGTCTGGTTTAAAACTTAAATAATCATAATAATAACAAAAAATGTACTTTATGAACACCAAAAGACAAAACGATCCAAATACAAAATAAAATATAAAACTCTACTTTGGTGATACAATAAGGTTTTGGCAAAGAACAAAATATTTAAAAGCAATTAATAAGTTCAAATACAAAAATAATTGAAGTTCTCAAATACTCTGCATAATTATAGAAATGTATCTTACATTCATAAAACATCTTACATAGCCAAACAAACTTATTGATATAAATTTAAATAAACGGTAAGATGTTTTTAATAAAACATCTCCATAACAGTCCTTTCTTTCATATATTCTATAATGTTTAATCTTAATATCAGAAGTTGCTTCAAGTTATGTGCGCAGCGAAGTACTTTTTTAAAAAAATATATTTTAATTAGTAATTATATTTATTCTACAAATGTTCACTTAAGCTATCTTAAACAGACTGATCTTAATATTAATTTAATGTCTTATTAAATTGGACCACCCAAAGGAGGTGCCACTATTGTCATGTTCTTAGGATTGCCTGGCGGCGGACAATGGTAGGTGCTAACTCAGGGGTTTGGTTTTAAAAAATAATAAATTACTTATCCATCAGTTTGTTTAACAAATAATTTGTAATCTAGTCCCGACCTACTGTACCGATTAGGAATTGCGTTAACATTTATCTTAGTAACAGGTAACTTATTAAGTTTCGTTTTAAGCTTGACAATCTATTTCGAAAATATAAATATTAATTTATATAATTTAGATTTTTTGTTTTACTTTTTAATAAATAATTGCAACAAACATTACGTTAAATATTAATTTTGTATATCAATTGTAAGATATTAGAATATATTTTTCAAAATTAAATAAATTAATTATTTTACTTAATATTCAATCAATGATATTAAACACGAAACGCCAAAATGCAAAAGATTGACTTGGAAATTACTATAAGTATCCCAAGCCTCGTGTAAATAACATTTAAAAAATTATAACATGAAAGTAACTTAATAAGTTTATAATTATTTTCTTTGTTACACTTTAGACCAACATTGTGAAATGAAATATGTAACGACATTTTAACATTTCGCTAAAAACATTTGTTTCTATCTAGGTCAAACGTTCATGCAAATATCCAAAGTATATTTTCAAGTAGATTTTTTTTAAATATACACTTGTTCGCGGACGCACGTGTGGACGGATTTCATGCAATTATGCATAAAAAAGCATCGTCTCTATTGCGGCGCAAGAGGGCCAGCAGCAACAGCATTCTGAAGACAATCATGGATCGCCCTCATTGTTCTATTCAGAAACACTGGATAGAAACAATGACGGGCCAAATAAAATAAATTGTAATTAAACACTTGTATAATGTAACTAACAATAACTAACTTAGTTTATAAGTAAACATTGTTACTAACATACTAACACTATATGGATGATCGTGTCTGTATTAAATATTTATTATTATTATTATTATTATTACGTTAACACATACTAAAATTTATAAGTTGAAGAATAACGTGTTAAAGTTAAAAACGTACATAATGCCTATCATACCATATATTACCTTATTAAACATCATACCATCGAAACATTAATTTTAATTGCCTTGTAGTTCAAGTCCAAATTAGTTTCTTGTCTTATCATGTTTATAGATTACTCATAACTATATGACTAGCATGTACTAGCGGTTCCTCCCGACGACAAACAATTGTATAGCCTCTAAAAAATAGAAGTTAAAAACATTTATAATATTAATAGAATAAAATAATTCAAATTCAAAATCAAATCAAATGTCGATAGTCTCATTCTTTATTCTTCACACAATTACTTTTAAATCTCACATCCTATATCAAACAAACAAGTCCTTATTATTTCCGAAAATCCATTAAACATTACAAAACAATAAGTTTCTTCCAATATGTATCCCTCGAGAGCAAAGAAAAGTCTTCCTTTCCATACAAAAGTTATTTTGTACATCCCAATGTAATATTATAAATAAGTCAATTTATTTTAAGGATACTAATAGGATACTTAATTTGTAATTTTTTTTATTTACATAGAACGACATAAAAATATTTTTCTGAGGACACAAAAAAAAATATGTTGTGAAAAAAATATATTTTAAGAAAATATTTACATTCATTTAAATTATGAATGGAAATTTACAGTATGTGAGTAAAGGTGTTAGAATTAAATATTAGATTATATAATTTTGTCTACACTACCTCAATAAGAGATTTATTATAATATGTGAATAATTTAATAATTGTATGACATTCTCACTGGTGCTAGATTCCAAAATATGGTCCTCCGGTGAGGATTTTTGAAATACTATATTTGCACCAGAGAATTTGTCATTGAGGCTTCCACGTACGTATAATACTCACACTTTCATTATTTTAAAATTATTTTTGGTTAAATAGATAAAGGAGCAAATATTAAAGTATTTTTTCTTATATAATACAGGACTAGAGTAATTGTCTTCTTTTCTAAAGTAGTTTTGTATACAAGTTGCTTTCTACTTATTCTATTTTCGTGAATATCTCGAATAGCATATGAGGAGCGACAGAAATGTATTTTCTAACATCAAAGGTTCTTTCAAATTACGATCATACGCAAATATTTACATTTGATTGAATAAAACACTGTAAGTCGAGGACAGCCTGTTCATTATTTTCAACATTTAAATTACAAATATGCATTTTTATAATCAATTAAATATGATTATGACTAGCTAGAGTGTATTTTTTTAAAGAAATCTTTTGATATAATATTTTTAACAATAAAGAAAACTATTGTTTAAGTTTTATCGTTGGAACTAAAGCTACATTTTCAAGTTTAACTTGGAATGAAACTTAACATTATTTAATATTGTGTTAAACTTCTTAATGTACCCCCTTTTTTAAATCAATAAACAGATTAATATTTTGATCGACAATAACAAAAATATTACTAATCATTTTGATATTTTTACCTAAACAGTCTCTCATAGAGAGCTTCGTTCAATAATAACAAAATATGAGTGTATACACTTTTTATTATTTAGCAAATCTATAAAATGCGACGCAAGAGCTAACACAGCTAGCGAGTATATCTTCGGCTTCAGCAATCACTCGGTCATCTCGGTTTTATTTAGAATGTTGCCTTTTTATACTCGCTGGATCTCCCGCCGTAGGAATAACAGCAAGCTATCTACGCAACAAATGCAGTACTGAATATTGAAGTATTTCCTTAGATTACAACTGTAATTATCATAATTTAAACATTTTTAACTTATAATTTTGGTTATAAGCAACAGAAACCAATAGAACAATAATCATAGAAATAATTAAATAATTCATTAATTATAGTCTGAAGTTCTTTACGCCGATATATATAGATATAAAAAATGGTGGAGTAATTTGATTACGTATTAATTATTTATTAAACTTACCAAAGTCAACAATCAGGGAAGTTATTTTCAAAAAACTTATAATGAAATGAAAAAAAAATCAAATGTTTTCTATTTTATTAATATTTCACTTTCTTAAAAATGATGAAATAATTGAATTCATGCGATTACTCACAAGGTAAATAATTACACAAATAATGAATTGCAACACTGGAAGAAAGACAAGATGGACGCCAAATATAAACATTGAGTCGCTCTATCATTAACAAAGCGAATAAAATTCTTGGGGTTTTAAAGGTAACATCAAAGATCGAATTGAAAATGAGTACAGATACCTCCCCCTCATGTACATACCATTAAAAAAATTATAAATAAATATTTCATAAAAGTATCTTTAAAAGTTCTTAAATATTTTCTTCGCTAGTCTTTAGACCAACATTTTGAAAGAAAATACGTAATGACATTTTGACATTTCACTAAAAATATTAATTTCTATCTAGGTCAAACTTTTATGCAAATATCCAAAGTATGTTTTGAAGTAAAAAAATGTTACGTACTTCACTAAAATAATACTCTTCTTCGCTATTACTAAGGAAAAATATTATAAAACGTTGTTAGACACCAATTTTCCTAAAATAAGAGACATCAGTAATAAAAGGTAATCTTCGGCTTCACCTTTTATTGGATCTAATTAAATAAATCTTTCATGTAATTTACTTAATTGCTTGACTCTGTTTAGTGCTATTAGAGGAGAAGGCCTCTTAGTAGTGTTTTTATTTTTATAAAACGAGTCATTTTTTTAAATCTTACTACTATTCTCTCTACACAGCTTTATCGATTGGTTTTATTTTTGTCTTATTTGTTTGGTCATTTTCATACTTCTCGGCTCTCTATAAACCTTACGAGTAGGCGGTGGTGTTGTAAATCCAGAATTATATTTATTTTGGTAAAAACATAAACAAAATATTTGGCTTTCAACGAGAGCAAACTATATAAAACATAAACATGTACTTGACGAGGGCTTCCGTAAGCTGTAAAAATAAACAGTGCTTTTAAGCCGAGAGAAAGCAAGTGTTACATTAACTGAACAGACCAGAAATAAAATTTCATATGTAATTTTAATCGTACTCTTTTTTAATCTTGTCTAATTTACGGGATCAATTTTCCATACCAAATAACAAATACTCAAATAAAAATATAAAAAATGTATTTTTGGAATATTTCAATACCAGCACGCAGAAACATCGAAATAGTTTTTTAACTTGATGAGCAGATTGCATTTAACATTAAAAAAATCTCATTAATATCTCGATCCGATATTGAAAATGTTACTTACAAAATAGTATTATTATATTCAGATAAGGACACTTCTTTATATTATTTAGTTATACATACGTATGTATACTAAATATACCCCTTTATAATCAACAGTGGACGGGGACTGAACTTCAATACAGATATGTGTAAAATGAAACTTTGGTAACTATATAGTATTGCAAAATGTTAATGTTTGGGAAACTTAACATTATTTGTAGTTTTTCCGTCATAACTTCTAGGAAAAACTTTGGCTCGTCATGAGTTTTTAGATTCAGTATAAAATTCCGCATCGATTTATGTATTAAAATATTTTTTTTGAAAATAAATTTTTTTTTAGTCCCCACATACTATAACTATATAAAACTAATACAATACAATACAATACGAATATTGATGATTTTTCTAGTAGGTATCGATTCATGCAGAGAAGCAAATTCTATTAATTCCTAAAATAAGATGCGATCTGTCATCTATTACATTTATTTAACAGCTTGTAATTATTGTTTGACAAAACCAAATATCTATGTAATTTTCTCTGAATGTTTTTATTCAAAATGACAATTAAAATACATGTAAGCATATCAAAGTTCATATATTAATTATTCCATTCATATATTCAGTGATTTTGAATCTTTTTTGTCGTCGTCGCTTTGTTGTTATGCAAATCAAGCAGCTCATATATTATTTTTATTCACATCGTGTAAAATGGTACATTTATTTAAATTTCAAATTTTCTCACCGGTTTATTTAGATGAAATTCTTTTTTTATTAAAGCTAGGGATATAATGTGATATATATATACGAAATGTAACGTTAACATATAGTAAAGTTAATTATTAAATTGAAAAATAAAAGTATAATATATACTAACTAACGTTCCATATATTATCTTATGTAATAACATACCATCGAACCATCAATATTGTTAGGAATCTCTCTAATAGTTTATCTGGATTATAATTTTAGCTCAATTTTTTTTTTAGTTTTGTTATGTTCATTGATTACTCATGAATTTATTATATGACTAGATTATACTAGCGGTTCCTCCCGAATACAAAAGATTGTATAGCATCTAAAAAATAGAAGTTAGAAAACATATATAATATGAATTGAATAATAGTACTTCAAATTCAAATTCAAATTCACATTCAAAATCAATTTAAATATGTTAATCCTTCAAACAATTACTTTTTTATTATTTCCGAAAATCCATTAAAGATTACAAAACAATAAGTTTCTTCCAATATGTATCCTCGAGAACAGAGAAAGGGTTTTCCATACAAAAGTTATTTCATACTCCCCAATATTTTATTACAAATAAGTCAATTTATTTTAAGGTTACACACAATTGAGGGTATCCTTAAAATAAAACATTATACAAATTTGTATAGTTTTCTATTTTACATACAATGATATAATAAATATCCTTCTGTCAACACAAAATAAATATATCATTGGAAAAAAAAATAAGAAAATATTTACATAAAATAACATTTTGTTAACACTCTCGCTGGTGCTGGGGCATTCCAAAATATGATTCATCGGTGTGAATTTTTTTAAATACCATATTTGTACCAGGGAATCTTGTTTGGGTTTCCACAAACATATAATCACAATTTCAATAATTTTTAATTAGATTTTGTAAAACAGGTATTGGTACAGGAGCAAATATTAAAAAGCATTTTTTCTGAAATAATACAGGACTAGAATATTTAGCTTCTATTCCATTTCTAAAGAAATGCGAGTTGCTTTCATCTTTGTTTTCGTGAATTTCTCGAGTAGCATAAGAGGGGCGACAGAAATGTATTTTTAACTAAAAAGCTTCTTTCAAATTATTGTTCACATATTACTAGTAGTCTTCTTAGTCCTGTGATCGCGGGGATGAGCAGGACCATATCATCAGCATAGCTCAGGTTGTGGACGTATCTGTCACCTAAACTACCTCAGCCTGCTCAGCTCCTCAGTCAAATCATTTATATAACGGTTAAAGAGGTCAGGGGAGATGAATCTACCTTGCCTAACGCCGCTTGATGGCTTATAGCTATCCGAAATAGCAGCCCCCTGACATTCTTAGACTGATATAAAGCGTGTATATAATATTTGTCTTTAATAATTATTAATTTATTTATCGTATTGTTTGTTACAGGTATTGCAGATACGTGCAGGTTTAATATATTGTACTTTGATATTGAGTATTTTTTTTTTACTAATAATATACGAAAATTATGAAATTCATAAAACATACAAGTCTCATGACTTTGTTCTACAATTCTATGATTCTGATGTTTCTACTACCGATGTAAGAACTTGATGTACTGTGTCTGAATTGTTCATCATTATAAAATCTTTTGTGGATGCCACCTCTCTAAATTATTTCTTCAATATGTAACGATTAATTGAAGTATTACTATATATATAGTGTTACTAACTCTTCTTTTTCGTCCATCTTTGTTTGTTTGATTGCTGATTATTTTCCATTTTCCATGATTTCTGTTTTAGAAATTCTGAACAAGTGTCATAAATTCTGAAAACTTCTTTTAAGTTACAAATAATGTAAAAAGATATAAATTTAAAACTTTACTCATGCCGCAAATATTTATTTAAAAATGTGTATTTTAAAATATCATAAATAATAATAAAACTTATTTCTACAAAGTACAATATTTGTCTTTGTTTAGTGTTTTGACGTATGAAGGTAGTGGTGTTTTTTGAACTAAGTTGTTTACTTGAAGCTCACTCACTCAGCGATGCTTAACTTGGTAATGCACTTCATACTATGATAGATGACATAATATAATATGAAGATATAATGGATGGATCTTTTAGTACGCATTCTGAAATTTCATTTCGAGTTGTTCTGCTCTAAAATTGTCCTTTTCACTCATTTTATATTTCATAACCAGGTTTTGTCTGGAGAACCAGTCAATATTTAAAAAAAAAACATCGGAATAATTTATTTATTAATATTCCTTTGGCCTATAATAGTCTTGTAAAAATATTTAATTAACCTAATTAAATAAACATATATATACTATGTTAATTAAGTCTATTACTAAAAATCGTACAATAATAAACAAACTTAAGTTACGAGTATCGTATACTATTTTAAAAATCTTGACATAAAGTTTAGGAAGAGGAGAAGCTATTCATATCATACTTTATATTAAAGCGACTAGAAAATAACAAAATGTAATAAAAGTAATAAGTTGTGCATTGTCGCAAGAAAAGACAACTTATATCAAATGTTTCCTAATCTAATAATGGATACTTTTAAAAGTTATTGAAACTTCACATCAATTCAATTATATACGGTAACGCTGCGACATCGTTGAGTAAAATATCACAATGCTTCCATATATCTATTTTAAAGGAATTCAATGGAAGAACTACTATTTTGAATGTTTCCGTATAAATTAATCATTTTCTGTAGCACAAGTTATATTAAATTTTGATCAGAACTTTCAACTGAATGGTATGGTATTTATAATGGTTGGGTGACAGCTATCATTATCATTGGTAGGCCAAATTTCATGAAAATCCGTCGCACGTTATGCGCACACAAACAGACAGACAGCCAAACAAAATGTTCAAAAAGTGGTGATTTGGTATCTATATCGATTACTTATTACACCCCATTAAAACTTTTAGAATATATTCAATGCTCAGGAACAAGTTATTTTTAATTTTATAATATTTATAGGATAAATATATCAAATTCTTAGCTCTATTGAAATTTTTATAAGTATTAGATGAGTGAAGTCCGTAAACTTTGTTCAGCTATTAGTTTAGTTCACGGTACGCCGTGAAGTAAAGTTCTGTAACATGTGGTTTAGTAGAGTGGAGTAGAAACTTAATATTGAAGCCAATAAATATCTTAGACATATGCGCCACTTGCAAAAGCTGTTTAACAGTCATTTAATTACTTCAAAATAATATTTTAAACGTATGAATGGAATATTATGAGACGTCCTCTACCTTTTACAAGTTGGTTTAATTTATATAGAAATGGAACAAAACTATAACTTTGTGCAATTGAAAAACAGTTGCGTAAGAACTATATGATAATAAAATTGTAAAACCTTTTAGTCTTTTATTTTAAAAATTCAGAATTTTACGTGTATTTTTTTCTTGATTTAAAAATTTTTTTTTTTTTAATTTCAGGTTCTATCGCAGTTTTTATTATATTATCACATATACTATTTTTTTCTTGCCTGCTTGTAATTAGTCTATATCATATTTTAATCTTCTATGTAGCGAGACATTATATGTTTTATACTATATAAAATATGTTTTATACTATATAAAATACAACCTGTAACCCACACTGTCCTGTGTTAGACAAGTAGGAAGTATCGGTCAATATGTGACACGCTTTGATGAAGTTAATATATAGGTGTACTTTATACACAGAAAAGCTATAAAAGTACTTTCAGTCCTTTGACAATACATCATAAGTGTTTAATAGACATATACAGTCAGAGAATATGACGTATTGAGACTACAATGTCTGAGGCAACTAACATATAATTAAAAAAGTTGTAGGATCATTACATGTTGTATTTAAAGTGTCGTAAACTACACTAATCATGATAGCTAAATACAGTAATAACGTTATAAATATATTTAAAGTATTAAAAACGTTATTTAGAAAAGAAATTGTAATGTCTTGAGTTGAATGGTTATGAGTATTCAATAAAACTTTCTTATTCTTGAAGGATATCAAAGTTTTCTAGGTAAATGTTTTAATTGGTATAGTTTCTAATTAAGAATTATTCAGTTTTTTCCTTTGAACTGTTGTTAGAGGTAACAGTAGTACCGGAACATCTAATTCAACGTTTTTAAAATGTCACGACTTATACTCATTTTAGTCTAAAATATGGGGTATTAAAATATTTGACGTTAATTTGAAGATTAGATACATTTTTATTTTCGACGATTCGATAGAGTTCCGGTGATTTACCTTTAAATCTGTAATATATTTAAAAAATAAATACATATCATATTAACAATAACGTCATATGTTACAAAAGTTTCAACACGACATTGTTTTTTTTATTATGAAAGAAATTTTTAGAGAGGACTTACTTTATCCGCTCAAACGTTTTAAATTAATTTTATATATTTTTTTAACCACCAAATTAGTTATATAAAACCAAATAGCAAAAAGCGTCATGATTTAATAATACATGGAATAACACTTCCAACCTCAGACGGATTTATATTTTATTTTGTCGTTATTAATAATTATTATTACTAAATTCTTTATATTAATTACAAGGGAGACCAATGTTTTTGTAATTCTATTAAATTATATAAAGGATCTGCTCGAGTAATATTACCAACATGTTTTATATAACCCAAGTTATATTCCTGTAACCATACTAATATCAAGAATACGAATTCTTAATAAGGACTTAAAAGCAGATAAGTAATTTTACATTCAATAAATCAAGAAAATAAACTTAAGATACGTCACTAATTTTGTATTTAATAAAATTGTTATGTATTCTATAATTATTACAAATTCAAATTCTACCATTCTTACAATCTTACAATTCTTACAATATACATTTTTTACAAACTCCCATCTAAATACCTTACCTTAAATTTAAGAGTCTGTAAATACACATGTTTATGTTACCACTATGTATGTTTATTAAAATTTATTAAAATTTAACAAAGACAGACGTAATTATCTTTTAATGAAAAGTGAAAAAGTAATTCTTAATAAAAGAAACAATCTTCAAAGACAAACAATGATTATTTGCACAAAAACTTCAATTATAGAAAGCTTTAATTTTACTCTTTTTCTTTTATTCTTTCCAAAGCATTTTTTAATTAAAATAACTGATATTTTGATGAAAAACTCTTAAACTTTTGGAAATCATCGTAAATATAAAATTCATAACTCTGCTTTTAAATTTTTTGTACTTACCTGGCATAGCGAACCCACATGAGACTTGGCCTATAAAATCAGAGCACAAAAATTTATTTTTTTATATAAACTTACTGATTAAGTTCTGTCTGTCTACAATATCTGTACTGTAATCACCTTGTTTTTCGAAATCTGAATATTTGTAATATTTTTACGTTTTAAGGTAATCTGAGTAATTCAAAACACTTTATTAAAAAAAATATGTATGTGTGTATATATATATATATATATATATATATATATATATATATATATATATATATACTATATATATATATACTCATATATTATATATATATATATAATAGATGAGTATGTATGTAAGCGTTTTTTTTGGGCTCCAGTTCCCTAAAATCTGATTATGGAATTGACTTCGTTTTGGTATCAATAGTTTCGCCTCCACTGTAATATATGTGCCATACCGAAACTACTTCAATTCTGGCTATTTCAATAATTTCTTATTCATTATACAAATATTGTAAACCAAATAAAAAAAAAATATCAAAAAAAGTTGTAGAGAAGTAAAATATCAGTAATAGCGATTTAATTTTGTAAAACAGCCTCCATTGTATATTGGGGGAACGGATGTAATTGAGCTGAGCGAAGCGAAGCTCTTTACTACCCAAATTTTCAACTCTTTGTTACCCGACTCCTCCTTCAATTTACGAGCTACACGCACGAAATTTTGCACACATGCGCATAATGAGCAAAACTCGGTCTGGATTAGAAATCAGTCGAAACGTAATTGTAGTTTTCGAGATAATTGATAAAATGTTTCCCATATAGTTAGCACATAGAACGTTTTTGTTCGCGCGCGCTGCGTTAGCCTCGCAACCCCGCAACCTCGCAACCCCGCTTGCTTGGACCTAGTATTTCATTCTCCAACACCGATACTTACAAACATCTTTAGCCTTAAAGTTATTTTTTCCGGAGACAAGTTATTTTCTTTTTCAGCATATGAACTGAAACATACTTTTTAAACGTTATTGCTTTTCTATATTTATATGCAACCAACAAACATCTCATTACTGTTTTTCAGTTTGCATCTGTCGAACTGAATGATTTAAAAGAACTTATATAAACGTATTACTAAGAAGCATATAATTCTTAACATATATTCGAATAAGCTCTAAGCAGGCCCTGTCCATAACATTATCAATCCTGTCGATGGTGTGTATAATTTAACCTGATAATATACCTAATTCACATGCACACCCATATGTGTTTCTATGTGATTAATAATACTGCATTTTCGATATATGGAGTGCGTACACCTGCAGAGAGATCCCATTTGAATTCAAAAATGTAAGAAATAATATAGTCCGTTTTCCACCGTCTTGATCTTATCTTAATATATATAGTATATATAAATAGTTCTTATAATGTTTGGATGCCTTGTGCAAACTATAAATTTCCTAATTCTGCATTTATTATATTTAATATTGTAACATACATATATTTGTTTTAAGTGTAGATATATATACTTATATATATACTAATATTAATTGTTGAGTATTTTGTTATTTATCTTCAAAAATAAAGAAAAAAGTAAACAAAGATACAGAAATTATATAACTATTATATAAAAACAAAATTAGATATAAATCTTTTAGTATAATAATATTTCGATTGTCTGCAGTTGACAAGTGACACGTTGCTTTGACATTACAGTGTCTTGATAGTTTATTTATTTAGAGTGTTATTACAAAACTATTTCTACAATATTATTATATAACAAGAGAAAGATATTTCAGCTCAAATACGGCTTCAAGTCAGGCTCTCTTATTTAATTCCCGAACCTCAGTTCTAAACCAGCCAGCCAAAACAATTTTATCTTACAAACAGAGTACATTTAAACAAGCTTGGTACTGCTCTTACTTATACAATTCACTACATACATATATCACAGAAGGTTAACTTGTAGTCCTTTCTTCGTCTTCATACTGAAACAATAAAAGGCTTTTTCTTTTTAACGCTTTATAAAAATCATAGGTATATTTTATTTATATAATAAAATGATTATTTCTGAGAAAACAACAACAAGACAAAACAAGAGCTTTTAAAGCCTACTCAGTATTCGAGCTGAATATCCTACATCATGGTTAAGTAACGAGCTCTGGTGATATGGGACTTGTGTTATTTTCCTACAAAAAGTCAGTGAAGCCATTAATAAGAACCTCGGCGAATATAAACATTGTGATACATTGTAATCGAGGCACACGTCGCTAATGCAAGTTTAAATAAATCAATATCGGAAATCTAAAAAGAGATTCTTTCCATATAATATGATAATTGCTATATACAATATTGCTAGGTTAGTAATAAATGAATAATTCACTTTTCATGACAAATATCTTTACTATTTTTTTTATTTTTAAGGTCGTTTTCTCCCAGTTTTGTTATTGGAAAGACACTTAATATCACCGACGCGACATACTAAAGAAGACGATATACTTGATTATAGAGAAGACAGATTTCAGTACTTGTCGTTTAGATGAATAGATCATAATACATACTATTGTATTATATATTTGTTATATATTTGTTATATATTTGTTATATATTTGTTATAATTACAATTACAATTTTTTACTCTTACAACAACAAATCTAATTTTCTTTTTGTATTTCATTTATTTTTTTTTTGTTATTTATTAACCTTAATATTTTCTTACTATGTTCATCCAGAACACATAGCTCCGTCCATTTCCGGATAGAGGTATTATAGCAGTAGAATGTACAGGAAGGATTGGAAATATTATTCTTGGCTTGCATAAACATCCTCATATTTTATAAATTCCTATCTTTCATTAATTATATTAAGAAAAAACTAGGAACGCCGCCAGACCCTCAATCTCGACTCGCTGCGATCGTGAAATCTCGGGTGCCGTTTACACGTTGAGCGAAGCTAGCCAAGCCGTAGGCTTCGTCTTGGTCTGGGATGTCGTAATTATAGACCTTACACTTGCGCTTTTTTTTTTTACATTGAAGTCTGTCTGAGTGATGTTTTTTGGACATTATTGCTCAAAGACAATAAATTTTTTTGAAATTTTTTTTACAGACCACCACACTTATCAGCATGGTATGTGTGCAAAATTTGAAACCGAACCGTTAAGCCGTTTTAATGCCAACTTTGTAAAAGCAATGCAAATTCTCTCCAGTAAAGCGCTCTGCTCGCTTCGCTCAATAATTGAAGTATGTTTTTTTACGAATACCAAGTGCGAATCACCATAAACCATAAATCATAACCATAACCATAACCTTCCTATCTATCCCATCTCATTAACTTCATATATTTTTTTTATTTTGTTAAATATATTCTTAATTTTGATTATATTAATTTGAATGTAAATATAGTAATGAATTATTTATATATTTATTTTTTCAAAGTTGTTTAAAATATTGATAAACATTAATTTCGATATCCACTGAATTAGTATGGCTCCGTTGCATGCGTCATGTTGTTCTAATATATTGGTTGATTTGCCAAAGAACACTCTGCCCTTAAGAGTAAATTTATCTGTAAAGAAATCGTGTTGTCAAATTTAATGAGTTGAAATTATTTACATTTAAATTATATGTATTGATATTCCATTATAATTAACTTATTCTTTTATAATTAAATTATACGCTATTTCATCGTTTTACGTCACAGCAATCATAAGGGCAAAATTGATATTTTTTTTTTGTATTTTTTTTATTCGCTTTTATTAGGATTAGATAGTTTGTGTTTTATTTTTCGTGTTTTCTTTTATATTTCTAAAATAATTATTTTGTTTGTAACCGTGCTGTGTTTGAATAAATAAATGTTTAGTATTAAATAAATCCAGTACCTTCCACAGCATCACCACTATCTTAAGTCCAGTGCCATTATACATTATAATTTTATTATATTACGGGTAAAATGAGTAAATGACTTCTGAATTGACGTTGCTTTTAATTGGTATGACGTAATATAAACAAACACACGTAATGTGATGCATAACAACAAATATCTTGTAATTTCTAGGGATTTTCCTAATAATACTTACTTCCCATATAAACATTGAGTGCTATTGTTATTGCATTCCTCGGATTTATTTCTAGATCATGTGTCGACCGCAGTAACGTCAGAAGCAGACAAATGCAAAAGACTCATAAGAATCAGCGGTATGAAATAAGTTGTCACTCATCAAAAATAAAAGATGTTTAAGTACTAGGGCCGCCAGTATACAAGCGAGGGAAGCTGAGCGAAACTCTCGTCAATGAGAGAAACAATAAAAAATATATCACGAAAACTTAGCTTGGTACGATTTAGCCAATGTCTACAATTTTCAAAATATATATATCAGTCATAGTAAGAACAGTTTCGATTAAAATTAAAGTTTATTTCAAAATCTATCTATAGACAGGTAGGCATATGATTATCAACTAATCCAAATTTGGTCAGTATAGCTGAATCGGTGTAGGAGGAGACAGTGGACAAAATGGGCTCCAATTAACCGTTAAAGAGCTTTGTTAATTGAGTAATCTTGTGTAGTGGACTGTATTAAATAATTGGCAGTATTTAAGAATAAGATTTATTGCGACTGCACTGCTTGAATGTGGAATTAGAATAGAAGGAGCATCGTGGCGAAGACTCGGAGCGCTGATGGCAACCCCGCGCCCATCACCCGCAATCACCAGCAAGCCAGTTTCGGTAAATACCGAACAGCTTCACTCAGCTTAAACATACTGTGAATGTATTGCTAATACCAAGTGAATCATTTTTACTCAGTAGGAATAATATTTAATAAATGTTACAAATATGATAGTATTTAAAGAACATTTTTATGATAAAAACACATAAGCTTTTGCATCACTGAACAGGAAAGTCGCATCTGTTACTCAATATGTCGACAATACTGTTTTTTACTTTGATATTTGCCACAGTGGTCGTACATATAGAGGGTTCAGTTATTAACATACAAGATATACTTGTCACCTGGAAAAATCATCAACATAGACATCAAAGAAGATCCCCATGATAAAGGAAATGTGGTGGCTGATCTGAGAATAAAGATGGATGATAAGAAGCACCAATTTATCAGGAGACCACCAATTTACCAATTTACCAAATATTTTATCAAGACCAAGATTTTACCAAGACTTTTAAATAAATTTATGACCAACAATACAGCTGGTAGTTTTCGTTATTTGGAAGACAGGGTTTCCATTACAGATGGAAAGTGCGCCTTTGGTCATAAAACAAGAGGTCGAGTTTGTGTCTAATTATTATTCACAATTCAGAAAGTTTTAATGTTATTATAAAATAACCCATTTTTAATTATGCTCAAACTATATTTGTTTTGATAATAGTTGCTCAAAAAATAATAATTAAAAAATATTAATTTGAATATAATATATAAAATATAATAGAATAAATATAATGAACATTTCTCTATCTCATTCTCAAAGTAAATTCTCTATTCGTCTCTATACACAATATAAAAAGGCAGGTCAAAATTTACACAAATTTTAAATTACAATCATCTTTGGCAACAATAATATTAGGGGTTAAGCCAAGTGGTGAAAGCATTCAATGTACAAATAATGATGTTAATTTTTTTTTCTTTTGTTGACACTCAAATATTTAAAATTATTCATAATATTCCTGTGCCAAATTATTATTCTAAATCTTAAAATATGTAATCATGTTATAATCACTATGACTCTACATTCTGCTATAATACATTAAAGAACAATAAAAAATGTTTTAACAAAATAAACATGTAATAGACCTTATTGATAAATTAATATATTATATATTAAATAATAATTACATTTGCAGACAACACAATCTAGACCCACCTTACCAAAGCTTATACTATCGGTACTAAATACTAATTAGTTTAGGGAAACTAAGGTTGTTATGTCAACAAAAATTTGATTACGATTGGAAAAAAATACCTCGTAGCCTTTGTGCTTTTTGAGAAAATATAAAAATAAAAATGAATATTATCAAACTTATTATTAAATTCGTCAATGTATAAAATATGCCATATCTGCAATAATCTTTAATGTAAGTAAGTAAGTAATAATGGAATGAATTAATATGCCCTTTTATATATAATTATGTTATTATTATATGATTATTACATTGGATTAGAATCTATAATAAATTAAGGATAAAGACTGGCAGGAAAGTTCGATTTTCGATTCGATTTATTCGAACTTAAATGCACACACACAGTCATGCTGTGTAGCACAAATAGGATTTCTTTCTGTAATTTTCATGATAAACTTTTCATATACACTCTGCAAAATTATCTGGACAGAAAAATGTTAAAGCGTACCTTTCATAATGTATGTATGTAATGTTTCATAATGTGTAGTAAATTTGAAAAACTTTATCATCTCATAATACTTATCTTTTGAAAGTCTGAAAATATTTTTTACTAAATCCTACTTCACTAATTGCAAAATTGCCAGAGAAAACCAAAAAAAAAGACAAGGCCCCGCTTATTAAATACCGCTTTTTGTAGTGCGCAGTAATGAATGTAATAATAAAAAGTAGGTCATATGCATGAGAAAACAAAAAAGGAAATAACACAGCAATGAGTGCGTTTGAATTGTGTAAAAGGTGACATCTTACGAACACTAAGATTCAATTATTATCTCATAAAAGTGAACAAAATAAACGTATGTAGTTCCAGTTCCATCTAACATGAATTGTGAAAGTTGTCTATATAAATAAAAACTTGTCTAATTATTTGCAACCAGAATAACTTAAAAAATCGAAATAGTTTGCATCCACATATAGATAGTTTTTAATTTTTCATATCATCCTGTGTAAGTGGCTTTCAAGAATATTTTAGTACTTGTGATACAAACACCATGTAGGTGAAAATCTATTAATAAATATATATATTTTTTATGTGCTATAAAATGGTCAAGGTGATGCAAATTATCATCTTTATTGTTTGAAATTTTTGAAAGAATCATCAACTTTTTATGACTAAAAGAAAACATTTTCTGCCTCTCCATTACTTTCAAGAGTATTTAGTATATTTTAATCTTATAATCGTCATTAAAAAACCAAGCACTATACCATTACTAGTACTATATGCGCATTAATACCGTTCCTTAATCATACTTGTGACTCTGAAGACAAAAATCCTCAGGGAAACATTTTTACACAATAGGAAAACTATTCGTTTAATGTTTCAATTATGAAACAAGTATAAATAGAATGATATTTGTAATAGGACGCATTTAAGTTAGCATTATTGAACTGGAAAGCCGCTCCTGATACTCAAAATGTCTAAAATACTGTTTTTTACTTTGACATTTACCACTGTGCTGATAAGTATAGAGAGTTCTATTATTGACATACAAGATATATCGCTGTCACCTGGAGAAGTCATCAACATCGAGATTAAAGAAGATCCAGAACATCAAGGAAGTACAGTAGCTGATGTAGAGATAAAGATGGAAGAAGAGAAGCCTATTATGTTACCAAAACTGTTAGATAAGGTTGTAAAGAGAGTTGGAACTATTCCCAATTTGGTTAACCGATTTTCAATAAGAAACGGTAAATGCCCCTCCGGACAAAAAAGAAAAGGACCAGTTTGTGTTTAAATGATCGTAATTGATTACTTTCATAAAGAAAATATGATATTGTGATATTTATTGCAGTAGACATTGTATTGTGATATTATTATTAAGTTTAAGATATACGAAACAAACATTATTTTGTAAATAAAGATAATTGGAAACACCTTTACTAAAATCTCTTTTAATGTGTCTTGTTTTGTTTCAAATTACAATTTGATCATGTCTATTAAAAAAATTACCTTTAAAGTCACAAAGTAGTACTTAAAAATATTGTAATATTATTTTAGAAGGAAAATATGGTATATAAATGCTATAAGTGTAAAACTTTTGCAAAACAATGTTTCATAAAATTTCTAAGCAATGCACGAATGTCCAATACACTTGAGGAAAAATAAACAGTGACATGACTTATTATAAATCATGAATGAAAATAATATAATAATAATAAAATAAATATTTTAGAGTACGGCCATATGTCCGTGACGAGAGCATTATAGTTACAGATATTAAAAAAAAAACATTCGTTACTCGCAAGCTCAAAAAAGAATTCTATAAACTCAAAAGCATATTGTATACACTATATAATTATATATACTACACAAATATATGTAGTTCTTGAGTATTGTATATTGGGGTAGTCGTTTGCGTATTATTATTTTATAAAATTAGCATATACATTTGATTAAACAGATGTTCCTTGAATTAGCATTGTTTATATCAATAATTATATAATCTTAATATAGGTCACACAGGATGAACAAACAAATAATAACAGAACGACGCCTCACAGAACGACGTGTCATCTCGCGTGAATAATGACGTACAGTATGAGGATTATTACCATGTGTCAAACGGGTGACATCATAGCGTGCTCTGATTACGTAATTTTTTTTTTAATTTACGCACCATGACATACAGGAAATAATTTTTATAATAAATTATGAATCATCATTGTACGATTATTAATTATTTGATACATGTGAAAAATATACAATATAAATACTCTAAATATAAAATTTTGTTGTATTTTTTTCTATAAAATAACAAATATCCTAAAATTAATGTGACTAACAAGTCATTAAAGATGTTATTTGTTTGTTTCAAACTTAAAAATAAATGTAAAAAAGTAATTAAATAAGAATTCAAAATAATAATACCTACACAAAATATTTCAGAAGTCATAAGTCATTAAGACATGGCGATTACTTAGAGCGTTACACCTGAAATCTCAAAAGAAATGAAAGAGCCGTTAAAAAGTTATTTTCAAGAAAGAAAGACTTTTTATTACATTCGTAATAAGACTTTTCGTTATACGAAGAATTTTTCACTTTATATATTTCTAACACAATGACAATTATAAGTTTTAACTTTTAGTATTTATTTATTTAAGTGGTTACATTTCTTAAAATGGTCTTAAAGAACCAAAAGTCTTTGATAGAAAGCTTAGAATATTCAGCTGAATTCAGCATAGGAATTGCAAAATGTGTTTTATATATTTATAGTATCGGTGAGAAGTATGATGTCTATTTTCAACGTCTCGACTTCGAACTCTCCGTTTCAGTTATCTTCACGACGTCTCGACTTCAACTTTTTTGATTCCACATATCTATATATATATATATATATATATATATATATATATATATATAAGTAAAAAAAATACAATAAATCACTATCTTTTCCATTTAACAAAACGCTCTCTGTAGATAGGTGCTTCTACTCCGAATATTTATATAAAGATTATTGAGATTATTAGCGGTTTTATATAACAGCTACAATAATAATGAATCAAAAGATGAGTGAGTGGATGCGTCGCCCACTTTAAGTTATTTCTCCATTACTTAAAGTGGGCATTGCCTTTCTCAATTACAAATTCATATATATTTTCCAATATCCAATATAAGAGCATGGGTAAAGTTACCAAATAAGTAGTACATAAAATAATATTTATGTACATAATTGAACTACTACAGTATAGTAAGATAAGCTTCGTGGGATTGTTCTGGCAAATTTGTTATTTTTACTGCGATATAGCCTTCTATCATTAGTTATCATTGAGTCAGACAAAAATATGTTATTACAATAATATATAATTCATAGAAAAAATGAATTTCGTATTCGTAATAAGAAAACTGGGTATATAAAAGCGTGTCGTGCACTTTACATTGTTTGGAGAAGTTCTCGACTCGACTTTCACATTTTTATCTAAAATATTATTCACCTGTATATTTTTCATGTTTCTTTATGTTAGGGAATATTTTATATGTTATAATATAAACAGCATTCTTTGAGAAGAAAATATGAAACTTTAATGTCGAGTGATAAATGATTCGTGTCTATAAAAGACTCCAGATATATATTTTAAAGTCATATCTCAGTTCCAGCAAAGAAATTGAATAAGAAACCAGATGTACAAAGTAAAGAATGGAGAAATAAATTTCTTAAAGAACCAAGTTACCGTTTATTCATTTGTACCAAGGAGTTGAATAATTTAACTAGATTGAGCGTTTAGGAAGCAATTAACTTTTATTTAAAATAGCACACATTACACAAGTTTACTTTTGAATTACATTTAAAATAAGCGGGAAAAGGAAAAAAATAAATTATGCACAAGGGAAGTAAAAGCTTAGCTGAGACGTTATTCCACAGAGTTTAGTTAAAGGTGATATTGACAATTTGAATTAGCAACACTATTTTTTGTAAAAATGGTCAACAAAAAAAGAAATAAATAATCTACCGCCTTTACTTAAATTATAAACGGACTAAGAATATGAATTTCCATATAAAAAGATTTAATTATTTTTAATGTATGAAACCTTTTTAAAAGTTCATTTTTTCATAAAAATAATAATATATTTTATTATAATAATTCAAACCTCATTTATAAATAAAGAGTATTTTAAAAACAAAAATCTCACTAACATAGAAGCTAAATATATATTATTTAAAAAAATATTTTTTCTTATTTATATACACAACGTTTCAATTAAACTGAGCCAGATGAGATTTATAGTTTGCTCTTGATATTGCTTCTTAAAATATCCATTCCTTTCCGCACGGCATCAAGGGCTGTCCCCGGGGCGCACATCACACCGTAGCCGCCGTGCCCATAGCAGTGCACCACTCTAACTCCATCTAGAACATCTGCCTCCATCCTCACGGGTACTCGATGTGGCCGCAATCCGACCTTATCGGACACTATTTCCGCCTTTTTCAAAGCCGGTAGCAGCTCACAACACCTCTCAAATATAGCTGCTGCATCGTGTTTACAAACTTTGGTATTATAGCTATCGTATTGTCGTACTCCACCCAAAGTAGCAACACCATCTAAACCGGGAATTATATACGTATCGTAATCACCATAAAACGCCATTTTCAGCCAGGGAGCCTTCGCTTTGATAACTTGTCCTCGTATGGGTACCAAGTCATGATCATTGCACAGTTTTTTTGCCCCCATCCCAGTGCAATTAAAAACTAAATCGTATTTTGCACGTAGGGATCCAAATGTATCGACATATTCTGAAATAATTTTACCGCCGTTTGCAAGAAACGATTTCTCTACCCAGGGTAAAAATCTACCAGAATCTATTTTAAGCGTTGAAAAATATGAACCGTATTTCCAACCCTCCCCGCATATATCTAATTCTTCCTTATCGACGGGTCTGTAAATGGGCACAATATCTTCTATGAGATGATTCCTAGTCACGTGATAATTCTCCTTAGAAAAAATGTAACATGGTACCGACATGAGCCCTGCTATGGGTGCATCAGCTGTTTTCAATATATCTTGCCAGTAATACCAAGAATCGTCTATCCATTTCTTAGTAACTTCTGATGTCAGTCCTCGGAAGCTAGTTCCAGGTCTAAAAATACCAGCAGCTGTGGTGCTTACGGTGTCTTCTGCAAAAGCATCAGCTATGACAGTAATATTGGCATTTCTCAATTCTTGCTGAAGTATTCTCACCGTCGTCATACCTACAGTGCCGGCTCCGAGCACAGCTATCTTTGGAGCACTGTTATCCATCTTAATCTGAAACATCGTATATGATATTGATTATACCTTAAATATATAAAACACATTGCAATTTATGTATAAAATAAAATAGAATAAAAATATACATTTCTTTAAATAAGTACGCCATATTTAGTATATTATTTGAAATAAGTGTTCGTTTGTCATACATAACAAATTTAACGGGTTTTTATGGTGTGATAAAATTTAAAAAGGTATTGGTTTATAATTTAAGAAAAAATATAAAATATTTTTCATCCCATCAAAGCTCTAATTTTCAAACCACTTATAATTTGAATGAAAATCAGGATGAGTTGAGACATCTCTGGCAACACCTAATCAACAAAAAACGTCTCAAATTGATTTTAATACAACATTAGAGAAAAGATTATAATAAATTACAAAAAAAGGATTGAGAAGCAAGCGTTTTTTATATTAACTAAATTATTAAAGCAATAAAAACTGCAGCTATCAGCACTGTCTTATAAATGTATAAAAATATATGTTCATCATGTCATATATAAATCATGATAAAGTCCTATGACATTTTATTATATACTAGTTCCTGAGCTAGACTTAAGTCAAGGTTAGGTTACAAAAATATTTATTTATTTGGTTAAAAAAAACAGAGAACGAATCACTTATTCAAATGAAGATGAAACTCCCCTTATCTCAAAAGCAGTTTCATTTTCTTATTATTGAAAACAAACAGATTAAGCTATAATTATTTCAATTGACTTGACTTTGCATTTTATGAAAGATGGATTTTCCGGTAAATCTAATATTAGAAAGGAGATCCTTTGCACAGATAGTATAAAATATAAAAAAAATTGTCACACAAAACAACATTTAAACAACATTAATTATCCTCGTACAATATGGTATAATAGAGACTTGTGAAAATAAAACAAACAAAATCTATATATAGATTAATCATCATTAGCTTTAAATTAAAACTAGTAATTGATGTACATACCGTTTTCAATATTGTATTTATAATTGAAGAAAAAAAACACAACACGTAACCACCAACCGGGACTACTGTCACAATTATAATTAGTCTCGATTAAACAAACGTTATCTAATAATAACAAACTACGCCACTTAATTATATATAGTATATCACCATAAATTGTTATCTGAAAAGAATATTCCACTTGCAAGAGAAATTGATTGAAATTATGTATTTTGTTTTATAAGTTCACAGAGCAACACTTAGAAAATTTAATGTGATATATAAAGATCGGTTAAACATGTAAGAGAAGTAGTTTTATGTTTAAGGTACTAACAAACTTTTTTATTTGAGAGCCCTAGCATGTCAATAAGTATGGAATGTGATATCGTTCAAATGCCCTACATAGCTTAAGGTAGCAAGGATCCAAATGTTTAAATTTTCAATGACTCTTCCGCATCGATCAGACCAAAATTGTCAAAACACCTATATTAAGAACACTTTAAGGTCATCGGTCAATTGAGGTTTATTCGCATAGACACGTGACTTCGAAAAAAAATCTATCAAGAAAAAGTATAGCAAGTCAATTCATATTACTTTGGTGGCCAAATCATTTACCTCTGCGAGAGATAAACTTGGAGTTAAATTGTTCATGCAGTAAATCAATCCTGGTGGCTACTGTGTTCTGTATAACGCTGCCTTGAGGTATCCACACGTTTTCTAGATATAAGGTTAAATTTTGTATTATAACAATTTGGCCGTTGACAGTGTCCTCCTACAAAAGTCGCTACAATTAGGAAACAAAAGGATTTGCCTATGGTCATGAACTTTAGGATCTCAGTTCAGTTGGATCTTGTACGGGTATAAGCCTATATCTCGATTTGAAATTCGACAAGTCGAAGGCTGCGAAAGACTGAGTTTTATGTTTATATTTATAGTTCTGACCAACAGCGGGGAATTGACGATGTTGCCGGAGAATCTTGCATACCTTTAAAGAATGCGTGTTGGCTGATTACTTAAAACGTAATATTGGCTGATTGATTAAATAAAACCGGCACCTCAAAAGAAACGTGTGCACTCTCTGCCACTCCTTTTTAAAAATAATATTATTTTATCATTTGACCGAAGTCTTAAATCATATTTCTTAAGTCATGTAACGTTATGGCATCGGTAACTGGAGGCGTCAATTTCTATTTTACAACAATTTTATATCTGCATCTGTGAAATTCCTACCCTAACAACACCCCTAATAACTAAAACGTTTAGGAATCAATACAACCGCAAAACTTTCTTACAAATCTTATTCTGTTGTTGACTTAAAATAATTATCTTTGGAAGGATTCGTACGTACCCGATTGTCTATTTTTTATTGTTGTGTTTTTATATATTCATTTATTAAAAATTATTGAAACATACATAGATTAAAATAATATCTTATAAACTCGACATGGATATAGAAGTAGAATAGAATAATATTCCGGGAATTGAAATTGAACACACTTCTGTTGACATATCATTTACAAATGTGCATTAATTGTAAATTGTAAATGTTATATTTAACAATTGACTTTTTTTATCACTCTATGAATACAATTTTTTTTAGCTCGCCTTTAACATTTCTGTAGGTTTTGATCTGATTGTTTTGCAGAGTTTTTCAAGAAAGTCTTTTAATCACTATTGAAATTTTTATTAATATAAGTATCTTTTCAACAACTTTTCCCGAAGTTAGTACAGCAAAATTGTATCATTGATCTATGGTTGAATTCCTCACAACAAAACGATAGCTTGTGACAAAAAAAAATTTTATATTTTTGTCTCGTATTTATTATATTTATTTATTTCCCTGTGTACTGGTCTGGATAAGTGTTATATGGAAACTAGTACAAGAGTTTTAGTATTTGGAGTTCTTTGTTCGTTGTTGCATATGTTCATGTATCAATGAGTTAAACTCTGCTGAAAGTTATATAGCCGCATAAAAACTTGTGACAAATGATCAAATATGTTATATATATTAATTTAACTAAATAAAAGAATTGGATCATTTTTTAACTTGTTAGTCCAAGATTTGTATTATATTTTTAGTCCCACTTTAATAGTTTGAGGAAAAAAGTATTTCGACGTATTAAAAACTACGCTCGTTTTGTTTAAGTTATGTACAAATATATTTCTTCGTCTTTTTATATTCTAAAAAGATAATATTTTTTTTATATTTATGTGATCTTTTATTTTTATGTTCAACCATATATATAAAAAAACAAGAAATCTTTAACATCTTATAATAAATTCAATAAGTATATTATAAAAAATAATCAATTATTTTAAACCTATATATATTATAAAATAATATTCAAACAGAATCTACGTAGAAAAAAAAGCATTTAAGAGGTTTGGGGAACAAGCATTTTGTAGATAATTTTATTAAATTTATAATCTTAAAAAAGTAAATGAAATTGTCACGAATTACATTTTAATGATTTTACAATTGAATCATGATTCTTTATTAATCTATAAATGAAGTCAGAAGAAAACATAAGTCCGGACCCATGACGTTATAGACATATGAGAAAAATAATAATACCCTATATTTCTATTTTGCATTGTTTGCTTCTTACCTAATCGAGATAATTTTGTTTTACAGAAACACGACCACAACGTAAAGACTACAATCAACTGTCATCAAACGAAAAGCTTGACAACAGACAATTAGAAAATATTCACATAGAAGAGGCTGACATAGATTCAGACGCCAGCAGCACTGATTTAGATGAGCGAGATACACGCGGCGTTTGCCCGCCTTGTGCGCATGATCGATATAACAACAACATTCGTCGACATACCCATGACGATTTTAGCGACGATACTGATTACGGTAAATGATAATACCAGTATTTTATATAATATGTATAAAGTTAAATTGCAACGATATTATATGATATCTTGAAATTAGTATTTGGTTTTTAAATCCATCCCTAAATATGACAACTGATATTTAAAAAAAACAGTGATGTGTCAGTGTCACTGTCATTATTGTAACTTGAGCATTCGTCATTCAAGCTGTTCTGTTGCGTGTTGTTATGACGAGTATTTCCAATAGTTCAGAAGTTAGTTCCTCGCTAAAATTTTAAACTCACAAGCAGAGTTACCAAACAATGGCAACGTTAAAGTCTGATTTAGATGAGTACTTACTACAAAATGAAAATCGTCGCAGCTACAAAATAAGTTTACCTTTTTCAACTCCCAATTTCTTCTCACGAAGTACTGATGAAACACCCACAAGTTCTAGTTCAACTAATACTTGGTTTGAAAATGTTCAAAAGGAATATTTTACACTGGTGAGTACCATTTTTCCACCGACTAAATAATTTATTTAGTTGAATGATATACTTCTCAATATAAAGTATCTTATAATCCTTGTTATTTCAGAGTCGAACTCAACGGTTTATGGGTTTCGGAATATGTTTATTTTTTGGTATACTTTGTTTTATAATATCCTTTTTATACATACCTGTGCTGCTTCTCCAAGCAAGGAAATTTGCCCTTTTGTTTTCATTAGGCAGCTTGTTCTTCATATTTAGGTAAGCATTGCATTTAGAACCCACCACTACATCTACATTGTTATCAAAGCCTTATCTTTATATCACTAGACCATTGACCAACAAAACATAAAATAATTTAGTAATATAACTTGTGATAAAGTAAATTATTTATAACTGAATTACAAAGACATTAATATAAATTATATATATAAACAAGTAATTTCTAGGTCACTAAACTCAAACCAGTGTTATTTTAAATTAGTAAAAGTATTCCTGTAGTAATTAGGAAGTAGATAATTTTCACACTTCAATGATTAATTGGTTTTATTTAAATACTTGACACACATTAACACACTTGTTAAACAAATATATGTGTATGATGTAAGTTTAATGTTATGGTTTTTCAGTTTCAGTTTTCTTTACGGTCCATGGTCACATATAAAATCCCTATTTACAAAAGAGAGAGCTGTCACAACACTATTATATGGATTTACGCTGATTGCAACATTGTACTGTGCATTACACTTGCAAAGCACACCATTAACTGTAATATGTGCTGTAGGACAAGTTCTTGCATTGATGTGGATGATGCTGGGATCAATACCGGGAGGATCTTCTGGAATGAGATTCTTTGGAAGCATGTTTAAGTCATCGGTCTCAAATACATTGCCAATATAACAGATAGTTAAACACATCGTTGAATGTGTTAAATGTATTTGTTTATACTCTTTTTACAGTGTGCTATGTGATAATAAATTAGATATTTTGTATTTAAATCTTTGTGAACCATAACTGTTATGAAATTGTATAGACCAGCTGTTGTAAATACACTATTGAGATTGTCCTAGAAAAAGGCCCTAATTGATTTTGTTAGACTGGGGAAATAGCTGGTATATTATAATTAATATAGTATGGTTTTCTGTTTTGGAAATGTTTGGATTTAATAAAAAAACTATAGCTTATGTCCTATATTCTAAAAAAACAATACCATTTTTGGTAATTTATTAAATGTAATATTACTTATGTCATAATTTAATGATTACTAGCCCCTCGCAACATTCAGGGTTTATTCTTTTTGCAATCTTTAGAAGAAGATTTGATAACATACAAAAAAATATATATATTAAAATGACTATAATGTTAAGGGACTATTATTTTTAAGAAATGATTACCACAAAATCCAACATTTTAAGACAAATTTTATTTGTATCATAAATTTATTAGAATAATTTTTCTTAATTTGGACTTCTTACATTTATTGGAAGACGTATTTGTAAGTCTCTGCACAATTTCTTAGAAATAGTGGACAAGAAATTCAAATACTTTTGTAATTAAACATTAAATCAATAATGGTATATTTTTTTTACATAAAACCCAAATCCCTCCTTAATGATGGTTTATAAACAAGTGCATGAGTGTAGGATAAAGAAAAAATAATTGAAGAATTAAACAAAACTAATTTTCAAATTGTATTTTTTGTAAATGCAGATAAAAACTGCATAAAAAATGTTAAGCTGAAGAAGTAAAGACTCATTGGTCTGCTAAAACTGCTTTTTACAACTGCATTTTAACTACAACTTATGAATTTACCGTTATATAAACAATAAACTATTGACTAAATTAGAATATAAGTGAACATTGATCATCTTGAAGTATGTACTTTTTGTACCAAGAGTGAAAGCCGAAAATGTACATACTTTTTCCCCTCCCCCTTTTATATAGTTTTTTTTATTTCACCTTTTGTTATGGGAACACATTTGAATTCTTTTAACCCTTTGAGTGCTGAATATAGCTCGTACGGACGGTGCGCGACTGATGCTGATGATCGGCGAACTGAATAGTGATAACTACTGTTGAGCGCGTATTGCGTCCAGTCTACATCGATGGCTTTTGCTGGACGCATATGTACGCCCATGGGACTCAAAGGGTTAATGAATATTCATTAACGACGGCACCTAATAGACTGCCTGCTCGTTTCTCATCTCCCTTCCATAAAATAAAAAGAAAAAAGGACTGGCTTTAAATTAAAGCTAAATTATACCAACATTTTATTGGTCATTCATAATTCATGTACACATACTTTAAAATTTTCATATTTTTCAGATGAAGCCCTGACATGCAACGTTTGCGACAGGTCGTTTTCAACACGGAGGGCCCTAAGTGACCATCAGCAGAAAAAACGTCATTTTGGGTAAAGCACATATGTATCAAAATTAAATAATTAACATTAGTGGTTTTCCTGCGATTTTAAATTAAAATTAATTTAAAACAAGACTAGACAGTGAATTTCTAGGGACGGTGTATTCAGCTAGTCAAACCAAATACACCTCTAAGCGCCACATAGCTCTAAAGTCTGTATATTATAAAGTTTTTTTGAGTGCATATTTTTGTCGGAGTCTATTTTAAGATTATACAATAGGGAACATATCAAATTTTCACGAGTATTCACATCTGATTTGAGCTATTATAAAAAAACTAAAGAATCTAAATTTTATTTTTTTTAATGTATATGGGTGGCCATATAAAATCCAAAGAAAAAAGACTATGTAGTATGTGTAGTAGGTATGATCTACGTTATTTAAAAATCGATTTATTTACCGTAGTTAATACTGATAAATCCTCTTAACCAGTTGCAGCGCGTGCGACAGCCTGTTTCCATCCCTGATGGCGCTGGAGCACCACAAAGAAGAGTTCGCACACTGGAGCGATTCGTCGTACTCACGCTCCGAATCCGACTCCGACGACTGCCACGAGGACAAGCATCGACTACTATAATACCACCTCATCATAGCCGGGGACAAGACGGCCGAGCTGGGCACTTTCGTCTAGTTGTGTGGAGTGAACTTGCCAATTCCGGACTTTTCAAACATTTTAACTAGTATGTTTTAAATAAATTTTAGTATCGAGTCTAGAATTATAAAAACGATTTAATTTTTATGTAACCGTTACAGTGTACACACCGAATCCGTAAAACTATGCTTGCACTAAATCTGTAAGTGGATTTGCAATTTAATATCTGAACTTTTTAATAGGAATATATAAGTACTACTATATAATTACGGAGCACTAATTAGTAATTCACATTTACTGATTATAAATGGAATTTGATTTGGATCGAACGCAGTGCGCAAACGAGATTTTTTCTCGGTATATCGGATACGGTGCCCAAGCTAAATTAAAATGTTAATAGCGTTGAAATTTAAGTTAAACCGATGCAGTAAGCCTCCTATATATTTTAAAATAATTATATTGTGTATATAGAAAAGATCATTTTGTACCTTTATGTGAGATTATTTTTGTAAAGTAAGAAGTATTGACATACCTGCATATCAATGTTAATTTTTAATGTTAAAAGATAAGGAAATACATTAATGTCCCAAAGATATATCATTATGTATATGTTACACATAATTATAATAGTCATTAAATGTAATTTTAAATGTATTGTAATAAAATAATAACATTCATTAATTCATTAGATAAAGTACTAGAGACTTTCCTGATATTTCTCGGTTTTAAACTGGGGGCAGAGAGCAAAATATTTAAACAATTAAATATTTTAATATTTTTATTAAGTAGTTATAGCTAATTATTAATTATCGCTGCACATTATACAATTTCTTGCATCAACTATGAATATTACAGTAAAAAATATATGGCGCTGTAATAATTAAACATCGTTTATAATAGAGGGATGTTTGGGAAGTTTCTGGATTTGCATTGAACTCGCTCTTCCAATATGGAAAAACTAAAAAAAGTATTTTTCATCAGTTCCAAAGTTTATTAGATATAATAGCTCTAAACAAATCAGAGTATGTTTTTTAATATGTAAAGAGAAATAAATAAAGGCAACATATTTCTACTTATAGAAAAACAAAACACAATGTTTTTTACAAATATAAAAGAAAAAAAAGTCAGTAATTTATCAAGTGTCAACTTTATTGTTTAGAAGTAAATGTACTTTGCCGTATTCCGTTCCTACGACTATGAACGTCCTACAAAATCCTCCAAAACTCGACATTACGCAAAAAATTAGTTGAATTGTTAAACAAAACAAATATCTGTAGAAACATATCAAAATACACTAATGGCATTTACAATTCGTACCTAAGATGGATTCACGCGATACATATTTTGTTATAATCATTACAATTGTTAAGAGCGGCGCCTCACCGCACGGAGCGCCCGCGTCCGGCCCGGCCCGGCTCGCGTCCGGTCTGGTCTGGTCCGGCCCGGCCCGGCTCACGTACAGTCCGGACCGGACCGGTCGCGCCGCCTCCATACAACATATTTATCGGCAGCGCGACTCACGAACTCCTCGGTGAGGCGTCGCTTTCGAGTAGAGTCAAGTGAATCCACAATTCTAGATCGTGAAAGCGGTTGTATATATTTTCGAAGTGATATCCCGGCAATGACGCATATCACAGTACTGTAACGACTGACGTAGGTATCTTATCTTCGTGTAAATATATTACTGTACCCGCCTACGGAAGTTTCCCTCTTCGAGGCGGTCGCGGAGAGCGCCGGCTCGAATTTCGCATAGTCTAAGTGATATCTCATAGAATAGGTACGACGACGATCGACGTCTCTTCAAGAATGAACCGGGCGTCGCGACGGACGACGACCGGGAGCTCCCCCTCCGAGAATTTAAGAATCCGAGTCACATGCATGTCCGCCCGGTCGCGCTCGCGGGGGCGGGGGCGACGCGCGCGTGTAAATTTGTCATATATCGAATAATCAGGAATACAAATCACGAATCTCTTACAAAAGCATAATACGAGTAAGTGTAGGCGCACTACGCCGTGCCGTTCAGCAGCGGCTCCACCTTGGGTTTGGCGGGCTCGCGCCGCGGCTTGGCGGCGCCCGCGCCCGCGCTGGCGCCTGCAGCCGCGCCCGCCGCCGCCGCCGTCACCGCCGTCGCGCCCGCAGCCGCAGCCGCAGACGCTGGCGCCGCGCTCGCACTGGCGCCGCCGCTCACGCCATTCTTCCACCCGCCTCCTGTTTTATGTACATTTGCATAATATTATGTGTTACTCTTCAACTCCTGACTTTTACTTATATTATCATGTCCTTTATTAATAAGGAGAACTAAAACTACAATGACATATTTTCTTAAATAGATAAGATTTTATTTTGTGACCGCAAAATAAAAAAGTGCGTGACAAACACTTATAACAATAAACCGTAAATGATATCGACAACGAGCACAATATTGTTAAAAGTTCCGAGAAACCGAGCGATCTTTAGCACCAGTCTATAACAAGTTTTTAAAAATTCAATATTTCTATTATCTGAAAATTTTACATCATGTGATAACTAAGGCTACATGCAATTATATCTAAATGTTAAAAACAGAAAGAAGAACATGCATATAAAAAAGTATAATTGACTATTTGACTATATATATATTAGTTTCTTAAAGAGAATAATTAAAATATGTAATTGATTATTATAGTATTGAATTTGAAGTCTACATATAGTCTTTTAATGATGTAAACGACAAATTCGGAATAAGGATAATATGTCTATCCCACCATTACAAATAAAGCATGCGTACATAAAAGCATCAATTTGTTTGTGTTACTTATGACAATACAGAACTCCTTTTAAATAGTGACATAATAACGAATAGTGTGTGTATATGTGTCTGTGTGTGTATGTGCGTGTGTGTGTACATGTCTATGTGCGTGTGTGTGTACATGTCTATGTGCGTGTGTGTGTACATGTCTATGTGCGTGTGTGTGTACATGTCTATGTGCGTGTGTGTGTACATGTCTATGTGCGTGTGTGTGCATGTCGTTGTGCGTGTGTGTGTACATGTCTATGTGCGTGTGTTGCGTATTAGAGTGTGTGTATAAGTGCGTGCGTGTGTGTAAGTAGTGGTAGGCGTGTGTGAGTTACCTTGCCTGCGCCGGCGCCGGCGCCGGGCGCGCGCATCCCCCGCCCCGCGCGCCTCCTCGGACGACGCGGACTCTGCACACGCCACACTCGTCACACCTCACGCCACACTCGCCAATCTCGACGCGCCCGCCCCGGCTCCCACTACTCATTCCACTACTACTACGATACCGCTACATCTATCATAGTTCGGATAGCTAATATCGCCCGGGCTCATTGAGCGGTGAGGAGTGTAACGTGAGATACTATACCAAAATCGATCCTGATATTATTCGAAATGCAAAACGGATATCTAGAACGCGTTCGATGGTACAGAATTATATTATGAACCCAGAAATCACATTTTCAAATAGCGTTGAAGTTATACCGTCACCCAAATTAGTTATCCAAACTACAAAAGTTGACAAAGAATGTAAGCCTAGAATCAGACCATACAGAAATTGAAAATACTTCACCGAAAGGCTATTGGAGTAGTAGGAAGAGAAACATCCCTTTCATCCTGTATGTGTTATGTACTAATTAAAATGTAATAAAGTTCGTGCAAAAAAAAAAAGTAAAATGCATAAATACTTAAAATAAAAGAGTAAAACTACACACTACATTTGAACTAGCACATTCAGCAATATTTTCAGATTTCGTATCATATTTAAGTTAAATATAGGCCCTATGTTTTTCAAATATTTTAACAGAGCTCTTAAAATCTCAAAATTATAGAATATCAAAAATAATAATAAATAAATATTCATAGAGAAACTTCGATGTATGATTTCAACAAATAATATATATTTTCTTAATAAAATTTAATGTACGTATAAGTGTTAAACCTTATATGATTCTGATCGTACTCACCCCGGTCGCTGGAGGCGTCGAGTGCGTCAGGCGCCGCTGCATCTTCGGGCGCACGCCGCCGCCCGCTCTAGAAGATGTAAACAAATATGGTTAGACACACTGGCCTGTAACCTTTGAGAGCCTAAAATGTATTATGCGCGCTCATAGGGCGACTATGATGGAAATAAAAATTGTCGTGTCGGTCGGACTTCTAGTGGTACTGACCGCATCCCTGTTGTCCCTGGCGTCTCTGTTGTCGCGTGGAGGGCGCGGATGCGCTCGCCCGTTCTCTAGCGGCACACGCCTCTCCTCGGCGCGACGTTCGCTCGACCTAGGGATTAAAATGTTATATAAATTACGACCGCCGAGAGCAAAAGCTCTTTTTTGGCCGAGGGTAGCTTATCTTATAAATGTACAACTTGTACATATATTCGCTTTCGAAGGTCAACCACTTCAGACTGATATTTGAACTCTAGAGACCATTCAACGTTCAGAAAAATAAATTTTCATTCATTTAGTTTCGATGCCAATATGAAATCGAATTCATGTCGTCCGTGCTCACCTGTTGGGTCGCTGCGGGCGCGCGCGCGCGCGGTGCGCGTCCCCGCGCTCGTCGCCCAGCTCGGGCGTGGTGCGGCGCGCGCCTGCGGACACATTATTAGTATTACTTTTTATAACTTTTGACATGATGGCCGAGGCGAACGAGTATGGATGTAGACGGTTACATATCCTAGCGACAGATATTTCAGACGCTAATATTTATATATTATCTAACATCAAATATTCCTTAATTTTTTCCTATAATTCGTTTAAAGAACTTTTATTATCAAATTGATTATATAAAACAAAGCAAATATGTATAGTCATTCATAGGATCAAAAAAACCATCTATAAAAACGAGTAACTTTCTATAAAAACTAATGGAGCAGTATGTTTCGATGTCTGACCGGGCGGGTAGCGCGTGTGCGGCAGTCTCGGGCGACGCGCCCGCGCCGCTGGCGCTCCTCTGGGCGGCGGATAGGAGCCGGCCGAGCCGCCCGTCACCATGCGCAGCTGCTGGTCGATCTCCAGCTTCTCGGCGCGCAGCTGCTCCACCTCCTGCGGACGAAAGACAATAGGCACATGCATAATCTGATATTTTTATCCGATCGTTTACTCGATTCTCGATCGTAAAATGTGTAGTTCATGAGAATGGAAACGCTTCGTAGTTATATTACGAAACAACCCTTAAAAAAAGGAAAAAACCTTCTGTATAATGTAATAAAATCTAGATACAGTAACAAAATAATAAGTCAGCGAGTACCTTGAGATGCGCGACGTGGTATTTGACCAGCACCTTGGCGTTTGCGATGTTCTCCCGCGTGCCCACAAATACGAAGGGCACCATACCCTCCTCACGCGGCGCCGACGGCTGCGGCTCATTGTCGCCCTCTACCTTCACCTGGATGAGGATATATTTTATGTTATACTCAACCTGTTATATTATCCTCGAAAATATCAACAAACTAAATAGGGTGTACAAATTTATAAATAAATAATAAAATAAAATAAAAATAAGATTATGAAATGCAAGGCCGCGAGCCACAGCCACACGCATGCAACAAGGAATGCACAATTATATAATTAATGAAAAAGGAAAAGGCCGAATGAGAAACATTAAGAGAGAAAAACGTCGAAAAGTAAAATTATCCGAGTATAGTGTCATTAGTACGTGGTCTGTCGATATATGTGTGGTGGTACTGACGCGCACGACGCCGCTCTTGTCCACGATCTCCTGGATGACCTTCCCGTTCTTGCCGATGACCTTCCCCACGAGCGCGCGCGGCACCTTGATGGACTCCTCCGCGTACTCCAGCAGCGAGCGCGCCGACCGCACCGCCTCCACCGACTGACACAAGGCCACATGACTGAGACTGAGTAATACAATTTGGAACTGTTCCACAATAATATAATTGCAATGTCTTTTATTTTTAAATGATAGTGGCGTATGCATTAATAGAACAGTTTCGGTGAAGGTACCTCCCCGCAGATTTTAAAAGTACAAGAGATCTCCTCCAGCTCTATGTTGGTGATACCGGCCACCTTTCTCGCTTGCTGTATGTTGGCCCCGTGCGTACCTATGGCCAACCCCATGAGTTCTTCGCGTACACTAAACTCATCCGTATACCTGAGAATAATAGCAAAAAAACTTTAATACCATCAATCAAATTCCTAGTCAAAAAACTGTGGATTTAATATAGATTTTAAATTTTTTTTGCTTGGCCTTCGAGGATCAAATTTCCGTTTATATTATGTAAATTTAGACCATACTAAAGCTGAGAGTTGTCATATATATTTTGGTAACATTATATGTATAGTAGCTATTATGAACACAACCACTACCAGCATATTCCTATCTATAATTAATAACACTCACCCTCCCTGATTGTGAATTTTAGTTGATTCAAGCTGCCTCGCTGCCTCTTCAGTCTTTTTAAGTAATAACAGCTTCTGTGTAAGATTTCTGAAAATAAATATTGTAACGTTAATATAATTATAAATATTGTTTGATTGTGCAGTAATGTTATAGAAAATATTCAATTTCAAAGTTATGACTACTTTTCCTATTATTAATGAGACATTTACATAAACTGGTGGTAATGAATTTAATTGCTTCATGTAGATTTGAATAACCGTAAGTATTTAAAATCAATTAAAAAGAAATAGTATAGTCACATATATCAAGTCACGGTACAGGGTTATAAAATAACGTAAAAAAAGAGAAGAAATAACAATAAAAATTAGAAATTGAGAATAATAACAAGAAAAATTTATGTAAGAAATAAAAACCGAGACCAAAAATAGTCAAACACACAAGTTTTGTTTGCACATAAATCTACAAAAATCTTGTAGGAAACTTTACTATCACCATATTTAATCTCATAGCAGGCGACCCTGAAAGCTTCCAAGTGTAATATACGCACTCGCACAGCCCAGTCGGCGAGTCAATATATATACTGCCACACGCGGGAGTGCTCGTGCGTGTGTGCGTGTAGTGCCCGTGTGTGAGTGGCTCACCTGAAGTGCATCTCCTGCAACATCTGCGCGCGCCGCTGCGAGGAGTCGCAGCGCGAGATGACGGCCAGCGCGCCGCGCTCAGGCACGAACCACACGAGAGCAGCACCGATCGCCTTCTGGAACTCTTTATGCGCGTTCTCCACCTTCGCGCTGTGGATGTCGTGAACGCTGCAATCGTACTGCGTGTAGTGGGGTGGGGTTCGAGCATGTATAGAGACGACTAGCCGATGCATGATTTTTACAAAAAATTAGCTATTTAAATAGTTTAAGATATTAAGGTACGTATAAAAACTGGCCTCATATTTTTTCTATATCATCATGCTTTACAATAATTAGACTTACTGTTGTATTAAAAAGCTTAAACCTTCATGTTTGTGCACTGATTAAATAACAATATGAAGATATTATCTATATATTTACCGTGAAATAAATTGTTTTTTACCTTTTTTAAAATATATATATATATATATATATTAGGAATATTAAAGTAATATAAAACTTCAAACAAATATGAATTTTCAAAACAAATTTACTCACTAGTCCTTGAGATCATCGGGTACTGTGATTTCGAACTTGTTGAACGTGGTCTTGTCAATGGGTGTCTTGGGTGTCTTTACTCGTAGTCGGTCCTTTGGTACGATTTCAGTGTAACAGTTGTCCCATTCCAGATACTCAATCACGAGGAATTCTCCGCGAATCATCTGAGAGATAAATAATATATGAGAGATAATACTACACTAACTCATACGCAATTCAAGTTTTTTAGTATTGGTTACAAATTATTAACTATTGAAAAAAATATAAGCTTTAAGAAATAACTAAAAATATAAACATTTGTTTTTTGAATTTTAAGTATACTATATTTTTAAACTGCAAATTAATATACGCACTTAAATAGACAAAACAAAATTAATTTATTGACCTCCAAAAAAAAAGTATAATTTAAATTTGATACAAGTAAAGATGTATTAAATTCATTGATACAGTGCGCAATTGCTTTATCAGATGAAAAGTACAAAGACTTGACAAACCGGATTAAGTTCAATTTAATACCGTCAAGCTCCTTTGTGTTTCACAGTGTTATGATCTGTTGCAAAGTCTAAATGAACATGCATTCTTACATATTTTTAAATATACCATAAATATACCCTGAAATGTCATCTATAACTAATTAATTCTGAGACAAAATAGTTATTAAGAATTGCGTATAACCTTCTATTATATATATTGATATAAAAAACTAATAACCATTTAAAACCAATTATTATCTTTAACTTTGACACCTAAGACTAGACAATTACATTTACACACTTCGTTTTTACCGACGTCGAAGGGATTTCTAGAAGCTATAGAGTCCCTTAAATAAGAATCCCGAATTTTGGATCCCTAAAAATAGTGAGAGAATAAAAAAAAAATAAAAACTAAAGAAAAAAATAGAACAGACTATAAATTAATGTCACTAGAAATTAATGACATTAGAAATTATATATATTTTTTTATTTTGAAAAATGATCTTTACTTTTGACTTTAATTTTAAAATTTGTGAAATATATAAAACCAACAGAAAATTTTCGGTAAAAATTATAAATTAAACAAGCCTAACAAACGCTAAAGAATACGCAACCCATGACAGAGTGTAACTTAGGACTGATAACACATTAAATATACGACGATTTATATCATTTATACAGTTAAGGGATACTTACATAGGAAACCGTTTAGGTGCCAGGTGGAAATGCATAAGCCTCTAGACTTAATATTACAAGACATATACATACATATATATTATAAAATAGTAGTTTTTTTATCCCATATTTTTCGTAGACTACACAGCACATTTTAGTGTATATTCACTGTATTGAACAAAACACACTTTTGTTAATATGCAAAAACTATTTTCATTTAATTGAAACTTAAAAGATTTTTTTTTTGCATAAATATTTTTATTGGCTAAACAGAAGTATTACAAAGAATTATACGCCACAGTATTCATCATAGGTTGTTTATGTAGAACAGTTCGAGGTGCGATATCTCTATCTCCTAATGTTGACTCATTACTATTTTTTTATCTTTTATATCTCAATTAAAATAGACATTATTTTCGAATTTACTTCGACTAAAACTGATTATTGCTATATCTGATTTTATAAATGCTATATAAAAAAATACAGAAAACTAATGAGTTATTTATCTAAAGATATTTAACATAAGTACGTTCTTTTCTTTATTATTAATACTTATCCAGTTAAAAATACTGAAGATACTTATTATATTCATTAACTGTTTATTTGAAAATGTTATTTGTAAATAATTCGCTTTGCGTTCTTTTAAACGAAACGATATAAATTTATTTATTTATTTGTTTATTTATTTATTTATCCACTTGTCTTTTCCACTTGAAATTCATATCAGTAATCACTTGTATACGTCAATTTGAAGATTCAGGAGAGCCTATTTTGATATCATACTTATCAAAGTAAGCCCTTCTGGACACTAACTGAAAAGTTAAGACTACGAGGGTTGCAAACGCGTCCTGGTCTGAGAAGAACCACATAAACTCAGCCGGATATTTTTTATTGTCTGTTTCACAAAAGTCAAAACATTGAATATTTTTTTCGAACAATTAAAACTAAATATACCACTATAAATCAAAACTATGTAAATAAAATGTTAAATATTTTCTAGCTAATAATACTTTAATAAGAATTCTAAACGAAAATTGTTCTTGGTGCAAGTGCCTGATACGAGTCCAAAGTGGATCGCTATTGATATTATTGACTAGTTTTTTACGTGATAATAAACTTATTAAGTAGTAAGTAACCTGTCATTGCAAATCACAAAGAAAATGGCAAGTGTCTTTGAATATGAGGTCATTGAGAACAAACTTATACTTTACAGATAATATTCATAAATCGTGCATTCTCGAGATACTGCTGACAAACGTCGGTCGACGGCTTACTATTTGTTGCACTGTATCTATAAATTATGCGTCATCACTTGCTCATCGAGAATGTTAAATAGAAAAGAATATTGCAAAATCATTTATAATACCATGAACACATAATATTTACTCAAGAAAATCAAAAACAGCTCAGTTTCACTAAAAATCTATTTTTTGTTACTAAAATATTTCAAAACTTTAATAACATCCATATTTGCATTACTTTTATCTTACTAGCGGACTAATGGTAGGGGTTAAGACTAATTTTTTTTCTTAAACCCTTTTTTCTTATTGCCTACACCCATTTAATAACTTTTTGTCAGAAATGCAACATAAAACCGTTTTTGTGGTGGTCTGTGACAATTAGAAATTGTCAACCAAATTTCACAAAATTTAAATAATAGACTGATTAATTAACCTTTTTTTTTTAACTTTTGAGTGCTGTAATTTAATGACTATATACGTTTTTTCAAGAAAGGTTTGTTTAAACTAACTACATATGTATTGATTTTCTGATATTTAATTTGCCGTTTTTGTTATATTGCAGTACAGCAGCGTTCTGGCCGAAACCTTTAAATTCCATAGCTTAAAAAAGTTGCAAGCAAAGAAATATGTAATAAATTATCCACATAATCAGTACTGCTTTATAATAATAAAATATTTAATTTAACTTATATATTTATTTGTAATTAACCATTAATTTAGTATATTAAGGATATAAAGTAAACAAATATTTTCTATCAGCAATAGCATCTTAGTGTTTTTCAATTATTATTTTTTTATATTTAAAAATTTAAATATAAAATTAACAAAAGCTTCAAGTTTGCACAAATTAGAAATTAAATCTGAATCAACTAAACTAAAATGAATAATTTTAAAAACATTTAATCTATCAGTTTTTTTTATATTTTAGTAATGGATATTTAATGATATTTAAATTTGAAGTCTTGCTTATCAGAAAACAAATATATTAACATACAGAGCACAACAATAAAGATTGACAGACACAAATTAAGTCTGACTTTGTACTCATTAAAATTTTGTTTGTTTATTATATTTGGGTTTATTGGCAGCCCAATTTATTGATATAAAATAATCACACAATTATTATATTATTACAAAGTATAAAAATACATCACATCATATTGCTCTGTAACACACTGCTATTTATCGGCATATTTTTTATGTTCTCCTTTACATCCCAAATTTATTATATATAAAGGTTATGAAGGCCATATAAAATGAATTAACAGGCTAGTTATATATATACTAAAAATTTATAAAAAAAAAACAACAGTCATTAAATAATCCATTAGGATTTGAGATAGTCAAAATTCGTAAGAGTAAAACAGACCGCGCTCCAATTTACAAGGTCGGCGTACATTCATCTTACACCAAAAGCACACAAAAAAAATAATCTATGTTATTTTGGGAATGAATTTACGATTTTAATTGATCTTTTTTACTAATATACATAAAAAATTTGTAAAGGATTCTGTACAAAAAGACACTATATACTAATATGAATTATTATGATAATGAGATTCGTCTGAATAGTCCTAAAATGTCGTTGAATTAAGTACTTTCAAGGATGGTTTTTTTTAGAAACTCATCATGTCAATATAAGTTATATTAAATCATGTTAATAGTATGTTGATAATCTTAATATTATTTCTAGTCCTCCCTAAATATAACTGCTAGGTCACTGACCTGTTAAAACCAATTAAAATTGAGTTGAAGGTCAGAAAGCTAAAAATATTTGTGAATACCATATATTATAGTTATTTTAAACTTCAAAGCAATGAACTAAATATTTATCTTAATACATACTCAAAATTAAAATTCCTATAATACAAAAAAAAAACAAAATGCAAGTTGCATACAATAAATTTATATACTACTTTTTATTTATTTAAATACTCTTTAGAAAGCAAATAAAAATCAAAGGTAAGTAAATACCATAGAGAACATAGAAATATGTAGTTCGATATTGACTATTTAAATTAATTCTTTGGAAAAATCTTCTATTATTTCCTAATTTCTTACCATTTTATATGATGCTTTATTTCATGAATGAACAATTTGAATGACTATTTTTTTTACTATATGCATGTATATCAAAGATGACAACACAAAAACAAACAAACAAACTGTAAGATTTACAATTCTAATACATTCCAAAACACAAGAACCATACTTTAATTTGAAAAACTTAAATTAAAATTTCATTATACAGATATACAACAGTACCAGAAAATAATAATTAAAATATCCAACATAAACAATGTTTTCAAATGTTCTTATTCTTACATACAGCAGTAATACATATATGTTGTAAATTTTAGTAAAACCAGACAAATGTGAATCTAAAGGATTGTAAAACAGGTTTGTTTTGTGACTGTTGATCTCTAAAAGATATGTGGAGTGCATGCATCACTTCAAGTATGTTATATGAATAAAATAGTGGGTAATTATTAAACCAAGAATAAATTAGAGTTGAAACCATTATGATATATATTTTAAACTAAATTTTGAAGTGAAACTATGTTTGATTTTAGAAAATAATAAATGTAATTCAATACCTTAACATTTGCTGTCCACCACCCACATGCTTCTTTTTCATTTGACCTCGCGAATACTTCAACCTCTTGGTTTTCCACAAATTCTGTGTGTTTGCCAGTATCCTTTGGTGGTAAGAAAACTTGAGAGAACAGAAACTTAGATTCCGGCTGCCAACTAAAAGCAAATAATAATAAGTAGCTATATAGAAATTATCACTTACATCATTTATTTGAAATATTAACTCACTCATTTTCAAAAGCTACTAGGACCTCGTTGTCGAGCACGTCGGTGACAATGGCCTAAAAATATAGAAGAATTATAGAACAGTGGCGATCAAATAACTTGGTAGTGCGAAATAGAAAAAAAAAATCCCCGATTCCAAGAGTGCAATATAGCCTTAAAGGTTTGTCATATAAAGTTGATAAAACATTTCACAGTAACGGCATGAAATATATTAACAGAAACGAATAAAACACATGGAAAATTCACGCCCTGTCAGTCGGACATGGCGTCCATTCCAGCCGCGATCAACTTCCCGGAAAAATATTTTAGTAAGTATGTAACAAAACTTAAAAACGATAGTTTGATATGATTTAATATATAATTCACCAATAAAATTTACACGCTTTACGTTAAACTCAGACGTACTTCACGATTTACAAACCTTATAATAAGCACCATTTTCACCGTACACCTCGACCGACAAATCCTCCATTTTGGTTTAAACGCGTATTTGGCGTTTTCAGAGCGAGAATGAAGCTCGAAGAGAAATTGCTAACCAATCACATACTAGTATTCAAGCATAGACGATATCGTTTTGCTAATCTAAATTACTGGCAACATAATAATATTTAATTAAAATAAAATATTTCTCTAGGAAAAACATAGTGAATGGGTTTTGATTTATTTGAATTAAGAATATTATTATATTTACGAACGTAACACAAAACAATGTTATTTTGTATGACCATGTTTTATTTTTGATTTTTCCTGCCTTAATTATTATTAGCTACTAATTATATATATTATAATGTTTATACTATGTATAATAAAATATATCTAATTTATCATCTTATAAGTAATATCCTATTTATATTATTTAAATGAATTATAAGTGAAATTTATATAAATGTTAAAATTTTTGGAGCAAAGAGTACTATGAATTGTAGGATTGTTGGGAATTTTGCGAAATATATTTTTTGTTTTAAATCAGAATCAAACTAAGCTTCATATTTTAACAATGAAGCAGTTTATTTGAATTATACTATAAGCTATTTAATTTTTTTTATCTTTCTAACTTTATAAAACTTTATTTGTTTTTTTATAAACAATGGCAATGATAATTTAAAATGACAAACCTGCAAGATACTAAAGTTTCTCTTTTGAAAAATTGTTTTTAAAGTTCGTAATGTAATGAAAAAGGATGGCTATATGTTATCCACCAAAACGTCTAAATGTATCCTCTGTTATATTAAATTTTAAAATATAATAGATGACAGTGAGGGATTGTATAACATCTTTGAAGTCGAAAAATGTTGAACTTTATTTATATAGACAAAATTAAATTTATAATTTTTAAAAACTCCAATCCTATGAAAGTGTGATTATAAACTTATCATATATTATGCAAAATAAAAAAAAATGTATTCATATTTATTTATTTCTTTATTTATTCACACGTCACATTCATGTTAGAATTTCATGTAAAGCTATGATAAAAATTTTGTATAGAAAATTGTTTTGAGTCAAACCAGGTACCATCTCACACAAAAACAAGAATATAAGTAATTTAGTATAACATTAAACATTTTAAAGTAGACCTCAACATCTAATTTTAACCAATATTAAACAACAAAAAAAGATGGATAAATAATTAAAATTTAAAACTTTTCAAATGACACTTGACAGTTAAGACTACAGTAACCATGAAGGAGAGTTTGAGGGCTGCCGGTATTAAAAACAAACATTTTTAAATTTGTGCAACGCAACATTGTACTTTGAATGTGTGTGTAAGTTCATAGAGTTGTTTATTCAAACAAAACTTCCTTTCAAAAGTATAGTCCACTGCATTCAGCGAACGTTTATTTTATAGATAGGTAGGTATGTCCTTGAGATAAATTTTTAAACATTGACAAATCTCGACATTTGACAACTGACGTTGAATAATAAAGCAATATATTAAATTACATAAAAAAGTAAAAATTAAAATTTTAAAATTTCATTAATTTTAATAGTAAGTATTGCGTTTAAAAAATATATATTTTTTTAAATAAACAATTTTACGATAAAAGTTTTTTACTGTATACGTAAACAATAATAAAAAAGGTAAATTTAAATTTATTGTTCTATAGTTGAATTGAATATAATTTCAAGATGAGCGAAGATAAAAGTGTTATTCTCGTAACTGGTGGTTCAGGACTAGTGGGTCAGGCGATAAAGATTGTGATAGAAGAAGAAAGAAAGTCGGGTACTGAAAATCACAGAAATGAAACTTGGTTTTTTTGTGGCTCAAGTGATGCCGATCTCAGGTTAGATTTGAATATACTTACTCAAATATTTGAATTATTATATTAAAATTATATTGAAAATTATTATTTATAGAGATAAAGTTCAAACAGAATCATTATTTGCAAAAATCAAGCCAACTCACGTAATTCATTTAGCGGCTATGGTGGGAGGGCTGTTCCATAACATGGCACATAATCTGGACTTTTTTGTGAGTAATTATATTTTCTTTATATATTATATTATTAAATAACATTAATAATTGTTTTATTTGAACAGTTGATTTAGTTTCAACTTTATTTTTTAATCAAGGTTGAATCAAATCTTATCAAAGTGTACATGAATATCCACTTATTCTTAATATCAATAATATTATGTTTCTTAATTTCAGCGTGAAAACATGGCAATTAATGATAATGTACTGAATGTGAGCTACAATAACAAAGTTAAGAAAGTAGTCTCTTGTCTGTCCACATGCATCTTTCCTGATAAAGTCACCTATCCTATTGATGAGACTGTTGTAAGTTTGTACTAACAATTAGAAAATTACATTATCTAACATAATTATCTATGAAAATAGATAATTTGCTATAATATAGTGATAAATTAATGTTGTAATAAAATTAAAATTTTTAATAAAAAAAAAATTAATTAGAAAAAGTAACAGTAGATAAATTACTTATATATTAAATTATATATATCTTTGTTAAACATATTTTTTTTAGATACATCATGGTCCACCCCATGCATCCAATTATGGATATAGTTATGCAAAAAGGATGGTTGACATTCTGAATAGGTAAATTTAAATTTATCACAAAATGCTTAGACATAAAATTGAATAAATCTTTTATTTATTTATGACTTTTCACTAATTACGCTCCTTTAATTCAATATTTATTATCAACTTAGAGGCTATCACTCACAGCATGGCTGTATGTTTACGTCAGTAATCCCCTGCAATGTTTTTGGACCTCATGACAACTTCTCTCTTGAGTCCAGCCATGTTATCCCTGCTTTAATACGGAGAATGGATGATGCAATGACTAATGGTGAGATTTACTTCCCTTGAGATAAAAAAGTTTAGCGGAATTAATGACATAGAATATATTTATTACATTTTTAGTTTAATAAATGTTACAAATAACTATTTATTACATATTTTTTAACCAGATCTCTCCCTACAGGTGATAAAACATTTACAGTTTTAGGAAGCGGAAAGCCATTAAGACAATTCATTTATTCTATAGACCTAGCAAAGTTGTTTGTTTGGGTACTGCGTAATTACAATAGTGTGGAACCTATTATTTTATCAGGTAGTATTATTGTACTTTTTTATAATAATTGGTTGAGGTGAAAGAGCTATAATAAAATACTTACACTATATATACATTTCAAACATTTTACCAGAGATAATCTTGATGGGGGAGAACCAAAGAGAACCTAAGTTAAATCCTTTCAGGTCCTTTTAAATGATAAGTCTTATTGAATGTAAATTATAATTGTCTAAGGCTGGAATATTTGTAGTATATTGAAGTGTAGTTGTAATATACATCTAAATCTACAAAACAAATTTTTTATTTTCTCTAGTGGATGAGGAAAGTGAAGTTACAATCAGTGCAGTGGCTGAGGCTATAAAGAAAGCACATAACTATCAAGGTGACATTGAATATGATTTAAGTAAAGCTGATGGACAATACAAGAAGACTGCATCAAATAAGAAACTGCGCTCTTTGTACAAAGATTTTAGTTTTACACCTTTTGATAAAGCAGTAAAGGATACTGTTATGTGGTTCAAGGAAAATAAAGATATAGCCAGAGTATAGGAAGAGATTGCCATTTTGTGACATTTTGCAAATTTTATTATTTTTAGACCAATTTCCACTTTATAGTGGTAACCAGAATACTACATACATGTTCAATTATGCCCCTTAAATTTATAAGATGAATAATTTATTGTTCTAATTAGAATTTATTTTTATGTATTATTATAAGAGCTATCAGATAAAGAATAATTATAAACTTTCAATCTTGTTAAATTTACTTCCATTTTAAACAAACTTCAAACATTGTTATTTATTTTGCATTTGTAAATATGTACAAATAAATATTTATTGTTTTGTATATTTATTTTGTTTTATAAATGAAATACCCTTATTATAGTAAGATAAGAGAAAATAATACCCAAATAATAATTTAGCATATATTTCACTTATCAAGCCTACATATAGGATTGGACTGGACCATTTGCAAGTCCACCTTAGGTCCAACGAGGTCCCTAATGTTATTTAAGCCATATTTGATCATAGTGGGTCTCTCCAGTGATAGACCCCAGGCTATGACATTAACGTCTTCTGGTAAACCCATAGGCAAAAGCATTTCCGGACGGAATACACCTGAATTGCCGATTTCTATCCATTTTTCTAAACCTGAAATTTTAAAATATATTATTAAATTATTCAAAAATATTTTTAGCTTTTACATAATTAAGGATTATATTTTGGATGACTACAACCTAAACTGACATTTACAGCCTAAACTGTTTTCATTATCTGCACAATATTATTTTATGCTTTCTATGCCCTATTTAAACAGGTACTGCCGTTCTTGTAAAATTATTTATATCTAGTAATCAGTATAGTCTATTAACTGTTTTGTCACATTTTCGCTAACCATGTCCGTCAACGGTTTGAAAATGACAAAACTGAGAATATGTTTTTCTGGGTATAAATATTTTTGTAAGATAGTTGATAAATATATAGATATATTTACCCTTATGATATGCAAAGATCTCCATACTGGGTTCAGTATAGGGGTTGTATGCAGGTTTAAATTGTAGTTTATCAAAACCAAGTCGCTTGAAGAAGGCATCCAGCACCGAGATGAGGTCGGCCAGACCTAGGTTTCGGTCCGCAATCACACCCTCCACCTGGTGAAACTCCGCCAGATGTGTCGCGTCAAGAGTCTCGTTGCGGAAAACCTGGTAGACACCAAGTTTCTTGACTTAAAAAAGATCTTACACTTACACATGCCTCACAAATATTACTTATCAACTATAAAATACATATTGGAGTCAAGTCACCTTATCAATGCTGAAGCATTTGAGCGGGGCGCAGTCACCGGCGCGTGCGTGCAGCGTGCGCGCACTTACCGCCGTAGTGTGCGTGCGAAGAAGGTTCTTCTGAGCTTCCTCCAGCTTCCACGAATATCGGTAACCCTAGGGGCAAGGAAGAGTTAATTAATTCATTAATACAGGGAATACTTTATTAAGAAGAATTGTAAGTTGACGAAAACATATAAAAGTTTAAAAATAAAATATTTTGTAAGGTTTATAACCTGTGACCCGTAGCCTCCTTCGCTATGAACCTTTTTGACCCTCTCCAAGTAGTCCACTGGAAACTGTGTTGATGTGGCAGGGGAAGAAATAAAGAATGTATCATGAGCATCCCTAGCCGGATGTTGCTGGGGCTGGAATAGAGCATCAAAGTTCCAGAAAGAACTCTCCACATAACGATTTGTGGGCATCTCTGTGAATCCCATCTCAAGGAAAATTTCACGGAATTCTGATCTTACTTTTAGCAGAGGGTGTAGATACCCACTTTCAGGAGGTTGACCTTAAAATAAAAAATCTGGTAAATATACTACTTACTCCTGATGCCCTATCACAAATTTATATAACACATTTTCTATGAAGGATTTTGGTCTGTATTTACCTAATTGAAATCTAGAACTTTGATTTCTGCTTTCATTTCGATTCTATATAGGTTTTGTATGTCTTCTAAACACATTTTATTTATAATTCAGTTATGTATTTGGTGCATTATATTACATGGAATTCAGAATTCTAAAGTTTTTACTTAACTTTACTATATTATATACTTTAACTATTTAAAAATTATTTAAATTTCTTTCATAGTGTATATAACCTAAAAGCTATTTGGATCTTTCAAATGGTCTTAAATTTATAAATATATTACCTAGTGCATCAAAGTTATATGGCTTGAATTGTAAATCTTCCCAAGCTCCGGTCATTAACATTTCACTTGTTATATCTGTTTCTAATTTTGTAACAGATGTAGCAAATTTCAGTCCCTTTGATAAAACAAAACTCTTGAATGTAATTTCTTGCAGGAGTTTCCGTTTTTTATAGTCACCTCTTATTTTGTCAGGTATATTATCTATACCCTTTTGAATTTCATTGAGATGGTCTTGCACTGTGTCGATTATACTTTCAACTTTTTTTTTAACCACTGGTTTTCCTTCAGATTTGTCTAATACTATCCAGCCGGCCGACATTGCTTTGCTAAATCCTACCTTAGCATTGGGTATATTCTGCAAGTTTATGAAATATGAAATATTAGATAATTATGCCATTTATGAAATATTAGATAATTATTAAACAGTCCGAAATAAAAGAACTAGTTGTTATTGATTTTATAGAAAGGATTAAAGAAAAAATATGAGCGTAAAAAAGGTTTGGAATATACATATAAAAAATAATAATATTTATAAAATTCACCTTCATTAATTCCGTCTGCGATATGCCATCTGGAGGAATACTTTGATACAAAGCGGCTTCGTGGCTGCCCTTTTCAGCAACTAATTTACCTTCTTCACTAAGTTCCCATTTTGTACTCTTTAAAGGTTCAGAAGTAACCATATCAAGTGCTTCAAGACTTTTGACTGCACCTACAATTTTCTGATGGTCTTCTTTAAATTCATTGGCTAATTTTAATGTATTAACTTTATCATTAAGTTCTAAATATCTTAAAATTCTTTCATTTAATTCCATTTTCGTTAATTCAATAACCACTATGTATTAAAGAATTTATAGGTTAGCAGATAATTTAAATTTAAAAACTGCACTAGAACTTAGCAATAAATGACATTGACACGTTCACCGTTGGCTTGTGACACTTATGACTTGTGAGTTATGACCACAGTAATCCTTATCGATCCCAGATATTTATGGAATGTTCTTATAATCATGAAATAAAACATTATCAATATGTGATAAATAAATGTATTATTTTATTATAAATAAACGTTAAATTGTTAAGAAAGTTTTTTTAACAAAATCCGAAAGGTAAGCCTATTGAAAACCATCACTTAGTTTATATTATTTTTTTTAATCAGTTAAAAGTATTGATCTAATTCAATTACTTTATCTAATATGTAACTTTTTAATTTATATGTATTATTTATTTCATTAATTTACTTGTGGTAAATTTTGTGGAAAGTGTACCAGAATCTTTATATTAGTTGTCTGGTACGGATCTTATCATTTTTTCTTGCTTATCTGAAACCGGCCGGCACGGCAAAAGCGTCCGTTGGCGGGTTTAGCAGTTTCAATTTAAGTTGCGCGTCGAATGTGTGATGTTTGTACGAGATCTTCACAGAACAGAATACAAGCCATTATATTAGAATAAAAATAAGTCAATGTAAGTAGTAAACGAATAAATAAAAATTAGTCTTGTTGTAGACATGGTTTGGATTAAATCACCTGTGCGCTAATAATTATATAATAATAATAGGTCAATTTAAATTGAGTGCCCTTCCAGCGATAATGTTGATTCCAATTGACATTGCATAATAAGTAAAATATCTTTTTTTTTGTAATTGTTGGAGATGTCGTCAAATTTATTTTGTTGGCAATTAAAACCATTTTTCAATTTTATATCGACATCTAATGACGTGAGTATTATTTTAGTGTTTTGATTTCCCATAGCGGTCAAACATTGTTTTTGCTAGCAACCTGTTTTGATTATAATCGAGTTTATTAATAATCTTTTAATAAAAGCTTATAGAGTTTTCTTCTATAGGAAGACGTCTTTACTTTAATTTTTATAACTTTTTTCTGCCCTAGTTAGTTGCGACTTATTTTTTTGTCATCATATTATATTCAAAAATATTGTTGCAGATGTCGCGCCTAGATATTATAATATTTGGCGCCACAGGGTTCACAGGGAAGCATGCAGTCCAAGAACTTAGTCAGATTGCAAAGAAGTATCCCGGATTAACTTGGGGAGTTGCGGGCCGTTCCCGGGCGAAACTTAGTAGTATGCTCCAGGAAATATCTAAAAAAACTGGTAAGTACATTGAGTAATATTTTTTAAATATGATCATTGGACGACATCGATTTCATCTTACAGTTTGAAATGTGTTTGTACTTATGCAGAAAAGACTTCTTATTTATTTTCTGAACGCGCCATAAATCGATCAACATGAGTCAAGACTATATTTAACAGTTTTTCATAGCACTTAAATATTGCAATAACTTTTCTTGAATATATATATATATTTCGATAAAGTTTTGTAATATTTATTTTATAACACTTGTTAATATTTCGTATTTGAAATAACAAGATTATCGTCATAATAATTTTACTCAATTAAAACAAATTTATTAGAAATAATAAGTACATAGTTATTTATCTTTGATATTTAATGGTTCAGGTAAAGTTCCGCTTAGAAATCGGCCATTACCTAATCATTTGAGGTAATAGTTTTAATTATATTTTAATGTACAGAAATACTGTATTAACTAGTATACGTTAATACGTTATATACGTACACTTGGAATTTGATATGGATTACGATTTTTTAATGAAATATGATATAGCAGTGATGTATGTCCTAAAATCATATTAAGAATCATTCTAAAACGTAAAGATTCCAGCAGGTAACACATTTTACTTTTCTTATAAAAAACTACTATTATTAGGTTGGGTTATTATTGAGTTAAACATGTAGATAAATATAATGGTTACTATGATATGTAACTATATGGATTTAGTCGCGTTTTTTTATTGGAATTGGCCCGAGTTCAGTGCCATGTTTGGAGCTCATAAATAGAGGCCCCTGTCGGGTTTGTAACAAGCCGGGAAAATTCCGATAAAATTTACGTAACTGCAATCGGATGGTTATATATTATGGAATTGGTATATATATATGGAATACAAAAGTCTTAATAAAAAAAGAGCTAATGGTTGTTCTAAGCTAAGTTTGTTTGCTGTTGTATTAGTCAATATAATGAATGTTTGTTTATGCACACGGTGTCCGACACACAGAATAAATATCAGTTAATATAGAAAACAAATGCATAATGTTTGAAGAATTTTAAAATAACCAGGTATTTTAATACTTATGAAATTATTTCGTAACATATCTAAAGGCATATACTTTACTCATAATTATATAAAATAATAGACAAATTTTAATTAATCAGTGTTGAATAACATCTTCTTCAGTTTTATAAACTCATAAATTACTATGACAATATTAGAGGAATGTAATTATTGTACTGTATATTTTTTATGATACTGTTATGTTTACGTAGTTTCCTGTATCTTTTAATTCTATTATACAAAGATATTATATTAGAGTCATCAGTTAATATGACCTTGGACGACTGTAGGTAGGCGGAAAACTTGATTATAGGACTGCCACAAGATTTTTTTATTTTTTTTTTGAGTATATTGGACTCAATCTGAGGTAATTTTATTCAAAATATTGTTGTACGAAAGAATTATATATATAATGTCATAACAATAATCATATAGATGTATTGTTTCCAAAAAGTACCTTCAAAAAACTTGAAGAAGAGCACGTTGAAGGTCATCTCAAATATCTGTATTTATGCATGTGTAAATATAGTATATAAACTATTTATTATATTATATTGTATTTTTATGGGTATTGTCTTTTCTTCTTGTATTTTTTTTAAACGCCTATCACCATTACAAAGGATAACTGGTAGAGAACGCCACTAGGCATTAAAACTTTAAGTTCGCTCTTTGTTAATATAACAATAAATGCGAACATGCGAACATCATATTGAAGATAAAAGATATCTTGGGCTTGAGGAGACGAGACACAAGGTTGTTTATTATATAAAACAAATACAGATTTCTAGAAACCAGCCTTTGCCTTTATTATATCATATAATATTCTTTTAATATGACAATGGTGAGTCAATAGAAAGAGTAGGTATTATTTTAATATAAATGGTATTTTTAGGACTTATCCTCGTATTACCTCGTATCGTTTTTCCTCGTATCATTTCGTTAGACATCGTGCATGGTAGAGAGTATATAATTAAGCCCTTGTTAGTCTTGTTTTTGCTCGGCGATTTAACAATCTTATATGTATAAAGATATGTATGTGTGTGTTGGAGCAACACATAGGCGGAGATCTAACAAACAGGAGATCAAAAACGTGTTTATCCTGTTCTGTTTTCTTTGTATATATAATAAGATAGTATTCGAGTTGTCTGTCTGTTCGTTAGTGACAGACGGTTGAACCAAAGGTGAGTGGGTTTGATTCCCAATCTAAATCTTGTGATTTGTAGACACTGTTTAAAGCCAGGGTGTACCTACATTGTGTCTAATCCTAGGATAGGAGGAAAGGAAAGAAGAAGGCACGAGGAGTTGTTTATAACACTACTACGAAATCTTGTCACGTTATTGGCCTCACTTAAGTAACTCTAAACCATATCTTAGTGTTATAATTTTTTTAAAACTCAATATAAAGACTACGGATGTTATTTCTTTTAATAATCTAGAATCTAGTTGGTTGGTTAAATTTGGGAGAAGTTGAATTCCGCTCTGGCTAATTTTCATAAATTAATATTGAAATTAATTCAGAGATCAAAAAGAGTAGCGAACTTATTTGCGATGAATGTTTTTTGTGATTATAAACGCGTAGATGTTAATCTAGATAATGTATTAATTATATATGTACATATATATAATGATGATGTATGTCTGTGATATGATTTTATGAAATTGTTTGCGGTTATTGGATTTTTCTAGAATAAAAATATAGTACACTAGTATTTTCTTAGATTTTTACGAGTACACATTTCAAATAAAACTATTTTTTACGGATTAAAACTCGTATATAATTTGGTTGCATTTTTATTTTAACCCGGCGTTTCGAATGCTGTGCAGCAACTTTGACTGGTTGATGAGATGTAAGTGTCTGATAGTACACTATATACATAATATCAAAAATGTATATTATTTATATGATTGATTCATCAAAAAATTATTTCGAATTGATACTTCTTATTACTTATCTATTTGGTAGATTTTGATTACATATAGTCTTATTTTTTATTATAAGTAAAAAAATGAGACTATTTTCACTCGATAAAATATTATATTTATTGACAATGGATCATAATAAAGATATGTTATCATCAATATGACGGTGTATATTCAAAGTTCAGCCGAATATCAATGAATAAAACGACTTATACCTTTTTGTATAATTACTATTTTAATTATTTAAGCGAAGATCTGTATGAGAGACTTTTTTGCATCCTTTGTGCAAGCATCAATCATAAGCGGTATATTATTATTAAATTTTAAAATTGCACACTGATAGACATCAGTCTGGTGGTGATTTAAAAAAATATATAAAATAATCGATGTCGTTGAGGACTAATCACGTAAAAACTAACATCTCATAGACGTCAATGAGAAACATTTTTTTCGTGAAAATTTAGCTTGAAAAAAAAATTGTTGAGTTGAGGTGAGGCAGAATGCGTCGACGTTCTGTAAATGCAACTTCGGTGCTGTTTGCACCTCGCTTCGCTCAATATGATAACACATACAGAGATTTTTTGAGCGCAGCGAGTCAAAATTGAGGTCAGGTTTGTGTTGAGTCATTTCTTTATTTCAAACATCTAATTGTATTTCTAATATGGAGGCAATTATGAAACGTGCAGTGTCTGTAGTCATCCCTAGATCAGACTAGTTAGTATCATTCTTTCAAGAAACACCTACTGATGTTGATATTAGCGCGTAATGAAAATAGTGCAATATTTATTAATTTACCCTTTATTGTTTTTAATAAAAGGCGAACTTAATTCCTAGTGGCATTCTCTACCAGTTAACCTTTGTGAAGGTGAAAAATTGTGGTAGGCGTTCATAAAAAAAATATAATACAATACGAAAAACTATACCAATAAAATTACAATATAATATATAATATAATAAATACTTAATAATAATAATTAATACAAAATACAATATAACATAATATAATACTTTATATACCATACTTACACATACATAAATACATATATTTAAGATGAATTTAAAAAGTGTTCTTTAACGAGTTTTTTGAAGCTACTTTTGGAAGGTGCTCTTCTATTGCGATATCGCAGAGGTGACCGTGTGTTTGGTTTAAGATATTTATTATTTATTACTATTGCAGTCTTTGCAATGTTATTTTTATAAGATAGCGTAAATATTGTAATACAAATTTGTTCTTTAATAGAGTAAATTACAAGACAATATAGGTAACCTTAAAAAAAATATATTATTTTTACATTATTATTTTTCTGCAATATTGCTTCTATTTCAAGACATCGTTTGTTTCATTTCCAAAAAACAGCCATTTTTGGGAAAAAAACTGAAAAGTGGTTTTCACGTGGTTCTATTGACATTTTTATTCGACATTTCCCTCTTTAAGGGTATTATCTTGAGAATCAATATCAATCTATATTCATTTTATATAACTAACAGTAACGCAACAAAATAGTACTCATAGTTATATATAGTTATATATATAGCATAGTTACTCATATTACCTAATAGAATTTTTACTTATCGTACAATATATATTACTATATGTTCAAAGGTACAAACAGTATTCTTGTCATTTCTTCGTATTGATTCAATTCAGAGGCGCATTATTAAGTCAATTTTGTTATCAACCGCGCTCGTGACCTGGCATGAACTTGCGATGCACCTTGCAATTGTGATCAAAGCAATTTAAGAATTCAAAATGGCTGATTATGTCATCATAACATCTTAGGGACATGTGCACTTTAAAAATAAATAATCGAAGAATCAGCGAACCCTTTTAAAATTTTTCTTTTGAACAAATTATTTTACAGTTTAAATTAATTAAAATTGGTTCTGCAGTTTTTTGTAATAAATATCAAATAGTAATCCATTCATAAATCCAGATATGCACCCATCCTATTTAAAAAAAACAAAAAGATACAAGAAAAACATTGAGCTAAAATATGTTAATGTAATTCCTAAAATTTTGGTCACATCGTAGACTACAGTAATACTTAAAACCAGGCAGCCTCTACTGAAATACTAACCTATTTAAAGTGAATAAAAAAATGTATTCAAAACTTTTCATCTATTTAGTAAATTTCGAATGGATAATAAAATATTTAAGTTGAATATAAATATAATTTGTATATTGTTTCCGGTGTTGAGTTTGACAGATGGAATGGCGGGAAAAAGGCATGGATAAAATATACACTGACATTTTGTGTTTATCCAATTTAAAATTTTATTCGTTTTGACTTTGATAATAAAAAAAAAATATCTTTTACCCATAGTGATTTAGAATGTTATAATATTCTGTACTTGTTACTTTAAACTGTGTACCGTAATAACTACTAAAAACATTACGTATCTTAAGATAGCATTTAATTTTATAGCACGACTGTTTAATAATATTTATCATTAAAAAATATTGACAGTTTCAAACCTATAGTTGATGAGGTGAAGGACAAGTATCTCACTGGATAAATTGATGTTTGTTATGTTGGTACACATTTCCTTAATATATTCTGTTGACATATTCAGCCATTTTGAATTTTTTATACGATATAAAACTGTACTTTTTTTTAATGAAATACTGTTTTGCTATGTAGAGTATACAGAACTTAAACATATATTTTTTTGTATTGTAAAATATATTTATTGATTTTGATAAATTTGTTATTATTACAGACTATTTTTCCGGTCACGTACAAAATTTTTATTATACAAAGATTATTTTGAATGAGCTTAATATATTTTTAATTTTACTAAAATAATGTATCTAATAATACATTATAGGAATAAATATTTTTCCTTGTATCAATATTTATGGCAAGTATAGGTATATAAAAGATTTGGGTAACGATTACAACATAAGGAAACTTAATTACAGTAGAAGGAATTTGATAGAATTTAAATAGCTTTTAATTTTTTTTTTTTTTAATATGAACCATGTCCTGAAAAAAAATAAATCTGCCAAATTGATAGAGCTATTCAACTTGAGCAAGTTAATTTTTAGAGTTTGTTTTTACGCACATTATTTATAACTAGCTGGTGTGGCCCGTCCGCGATGTCCGTGCGTCTCTCATGAAGATGAACGACTTTGCTGTTTGACGTTTTGCTCTAACATACATAGTTTTTGAATAACAGCTTTTCTAATCAAGATTTCGAAAAATTTAAAATTCCAAAATAGCCATTCCTCTTTTTAAGTTCAGAGCTTTCAATGACATAATGCACTTGTCTCTACGATGCTGCCTCGAGTAAGAGCACGCGACAGTTAGACAGACAGACAGACAGACACAGAGACATGGTAGGTAGATTATATGTAGAGATAGAATTTTTTTATTAAGTAACCAATAGGGAACACCAATGATATTATTGTTTGTTTTTAATGTGTTTATTAATTATTGTGTTGCAGCAGCTTGTTTTGTCGCTATAAACTTTATTAAGTTCATAATGGCAAGGTTTTCTGTTGAATTACAACGTGCTGTACTGAGCTATATGTATATTTATCATATTCAACTACAATGTATTAATAAATAAATCGTTTTATTATAAAATAAACTGTTATAATATATTATAAAATAAACTTTTTTTCTAATAAATTAAAAGTTAAGAATACGAAAGTTTCTGAGTTCTTTGGAATACGAGGCATCACTGTTACTGTCTTGACAACTGTTCATTATTTTATATAAACTAAGTATTTAAAGTTTTATTTACTTCATATATTAAATATAATGTTCTGAACAATGTGTAACATATATACTTATTTTTCCTTAAATATTGTTACAAGGATAAATCGATTCATAATACATTTTTGTAATACGTTTGATGATTTGTAAAAAAATATTTGAATCTTTCCACTTATTTGCTGGAACACTAAAAAAAACCTCTAAAAGAATTGTTATTAATCATAAATATATTTTATATTTAGACGAAGATCTATCATCAGTGAAGATCATCGTAGCTGATGTATCAGATGAGAAGTCTTTGCGTGAGATGTGCGAGCAGGCTCGAGTGCTGGTGAACTGTTGCGGGCCCTATCGCATGTACGGGGAGCCGGTCGTCAAAGCAGCCATCGATAGTCGGACGCACTATGTGGATGTCAGTGGAGAGCCGCACGTGAGTTTTGCGTAACGTAACATAAATCGTGTCCGGAACTACAATTGCACTACATCCGGAACAGATCTATTAGTTCCGTAATATGCAATCATCAAAGTGTAAAACACGCGTTTGGTTAATTTTTATACTTTATTTATTTATGAATGATTTAAGGATAATGATTATTAATACTTCTAGGAAGTTTAGTCTTCGAGTTGAGAATGCAAAGTTTTATGTAAAGACGAGATTCGAGTCCTCCCCTTGTGATACCGGGTGAGAAAGCTTTGACCCCTTGTATTCGTAGAGGTGTCGTAAGAAGGTCCAAAATGGGGCACAATTATAATGCCGTTTTCTGTCAGAAACGCGAATTGGACCATTCGAACGGTATCGCATCGTACTCACATGGTGCTTCAGTGCTACAGCCAACACGCCGGTCTTTGCATAGGAGTGAACCCCGAAATATAATAGTGGTTCTTTAAAAAGCATCTATCTCAGTGCTACCCTATCCACCCCTGCTTGCTCATTGAAACTCGGGTTTTCCGCCCGAAACAATTTTGTTTGGGTCGTCTTTCGAATTCAGTAAAGGGTCTAGAACCGCTTACTGACAAGGACAAACGAGACCTGTGTTCCTAGGAACTCCTGTCCGTGTGGAATTCTGATATGTGGTACCAACTTAAATGCTATCGACTTCGTGGCGACGGAAACTTGGTAGCTGTTTTTTTTAGGGAGACGTGGACTAACTTTTTTGTCAGCTACTAATCATTCCCAGGATTTAAATTTTTTACATCATTTTATATCTTACACCGAGGGTATCTGTGTTTGTAAGGTTCGATATTTGATTTCGTCACTTTGGCAATTTAGAAGAGACCTTTTAAAACTTTGGTTACACTCAAAGATTGAAGATCGAGTCAGAATTAATGCCTGTCTCTATAGAAGTATCGTGCAGACACCGATAGTTTCATGAATCGTTTCATATTCAAACGGCATTGGACGATACATTATCACAAGTCCTCTTATTTTGAAGGAACGTCGCATTTTTATGTGTTCTATCCGATGAATCATGGGCAAAATATTCGGTCTATTTCCTAACGCCAACCTTTATAATTGTAAAGCACCCCACGGTCTACCATACTATAATTATCACCTGGATGAGTAGTTTCTTCATCAGTGCGACAACAAGTTTCAAGGAACTTTCTACCAAGAAAGCGTATTTTCTTGATTGAAAAAATGCTAGTTTGATAAAAAAAATCAAATGTGTAAAAGTCTAAAAATATATAGGTTTTAAATTGATAAAAGCCAGACATGAGTCATTCAACATACGTCTAAATATATTCTGTAAGTACCAAAGTTTTGAAATCGTAAATGTCGAATCGCAAATCAACATAATTAAACTGGCAATGCTTCAGTGCTGTTACCGACAATAACCATATTGTGAATTGTACTCAGAATAGAAATAATATAAGTACCTAGTAGTAAAAGAGCTAGCGATCATATAGTTTGGATTTCGAGAACATATTAGCTAGTTGTTTTTTATATTGCCTCTTAAGATTTTTTCTTAAAAATATGTAATGAAATTATCAAAACCCTCGGATACCGTCCTCAACGCTTATTTCGAAAAGGTATCCTAAAAAAAATATTAATATCAATAAAATGAAGTGAAATAAATGAAATTATTGTCTTAGTCTGAGGTAACCTGCTTATCTTAAATGAAATTCTGTAATTCATTTAAACTTTAAATTCTATCCATAATTTATAAGACATATAGAGGCTAATATAAAAAAATCTTTTCCTAAAACTCCAATCTATGTAATTTGAATAAGGTTTTAATAATAATGCTTTGCCCTTTGTATTATTTTCACGGGTTTATAGAGTCTTATTTCTTTCTTACTGAAGATTTCTGAATGAACTACTTTAGGATTCATAATCTGATTCGAAGTTCGATTTCAGATTGTTTTTTCCTGGTTCCTCGCTCTTGGCTCAATGTTCCTGTTCCAAATAGTATAGTGATGCGACTCGAGCCATGTTTTACTCGAGTGACTCGAGTCAATTCGCCAAACACGTACTCGATATAAATAAAAATTACTCGAGTCACTATGCACTCGAGTTACCAAATCAACTCGGCACTTTGAGATGATTTTGTCGCTTAGGTATTCGATTGTACGTAACTATAAGTATATAAGTATATAATTTTGCAACTCGAGAGACATTTTTTACTCGAGTGGCTCGAAAACTCGAATATAGTTCAAGTGAGATAGTAAAATGGCTCGAGTGACTCGAGTCACAAAATCTTTTTCGAGTGACATCACTAATACAGTAAACCAGATTATATTACTATCTTCAATATAAAAAGAAATAAAAATATCAAGAACATTTACTTTCCAACAATAACATCGGACTTATCTCGTTACGGTTGCGGTGCGAGATTCAATATACATATTTTATCACAAATTTTATTATTAATATTAAAATAATCAATTCAAATACCTACTACTTAGTAGAGCATTCTCAAGTTTCATTTTATTTTCATATTTATTTATTTAATTTATTTTAATACTTAATTACACAAATTTACAAATTTTTGTACAAATTGCGAGCTTAATGCTATGTAAGCATTCTGTGCCAGCCAACCTTAAGATGTGTTTATATATATACCAAATAATATATATTATTCTAATTGAAGATATATACAAAAAGTATTTATTAATTACTTATTTCATAAATATATTCTAAGAAAATCAGAATTACGACGTAGGCGTACAACTGGTGTATGGCTCTAACATGAAAACGGTTGTTTCTCCGATTACAATATTTAATACCTACGTAATAAAAAGCCAGTTCTTGTGTGCGTTGTTTTGTTATTAGCACACACATAGGTGTTTAGATTAACACACACAAGTGTTAACGAATGAGTAATTTTCATGTAATGAGGCCTCAGGTCCGTATGTATATATTAATTCATTTGCATGACTTCAATTGTTACTTATTTTAATGTTATAGTTATAGACAATGGTTACATTTTAATAATTTGTAGTAATCTATGAAAAGTCTATGAAGATGCATGAATTTGTAACTCTTTTCTGAAACAGCTGAAAGGATTTTGATGTAACTTTACTACTGTAAAGTTACATTAAGCCATATACTTATGGCTTATACATCGGAATAACATAGGCTACTTACTATCTATAAAGATTTTATGTGATTTGGCCACAATCTTGATAAATATCAAGTAAGTCAGAACAGATTCTATCATTTGAGACAACTAAATTGGATTTTTATTGCGTAAACTATTGAAGAACAACACGAATAAAATACGTAGTTGCGGGCAGAAGCTAGTTCATCTTTATAGCAGTCATATATTCAGTGATATGTTAATTTATATTATAAAATAATTTATTTATAGTTTTGCTGTTAAATCAGCATTATACGTTTGAACGTTAACATATAGTTTTTTCTTTGATTTTCACGAGGATATTCACGAGTTATGAGATCTTTATCTCGTGAGAATTTGTTATTATAGTAAAAAAAATATGTTGTTTATTTCTAAAAGGTCAATGCATATATTTATATGAAATAGAAATGCGAGATAAGATTAATAAAAATATATCGTTTAATTTGTTTTTCCATATTATAAATGTATTATATTTTAGTAAATAAAATATAAATATTGTAATCCCGAACTGTATATTAAATGTTTTCTTTGTCTGCTGCATATATCCTAAAACAAGTATTTTTTGTAACATATCTGCTTATATTCGAACACTTTTGGAATTTTTTATTGTAGATATTAATTTGGTCTGATGACAGCTTATTTCTCGAAAATCATTAGAATACTGGTTTGTAAATTTAATAAAAAATGATGTCATGATTGTGACTTGTTTTGGATCCTCGTGAAGATGAAGACGAGAATAATATTATAATTTGATTGCTTAAGAATACTAGAAGATAAAAATGACAGAGATACAATCTGTTTAAAATATATAAAGATTATAAATAGAGTGATTCAATAATAAATATGATAATCAATTTAATAATACTCTTACTTGCACTTGAATGTGAAGGCGAATTAAATATGATTTTCGTATCGGATGTTTTAACTTTATACTCATATTAGTTGTTACTCGCGGTTCCACCGGCGAATTATTTATTTTTTACTATTAGGATAATTAAGAGTTGTTGCGACAAACTAGATAGTCTTATATCGCTTGTCATGAACCTGCGTACCGTAATCAGAAAGAATTTTTCAAATCCATTATGTACTTAGTTTCGAAGATAGGCGAATTTAAACAAATACGCTTTTCCGCTATATAACATAGATAAAACTATTGAAGTTATATACATGCCTTCTTTTCATTGTGTAATCCATAATCGTATTCAGTAATTGGAGGATGTCTGTTAGTTTTGTAAACATAACACAGTATGTTCATGTCATACTATTAGTTCGGTTCAATGTATTGCAGCTTCTAGAAAATTCCAAAACCCCGCCAATGATTTAGTTTTAGTCGGCGAATTGATTTTCCACGCTTTGCTATAATATATTTGTGGTTTTATATAATAAGGAATGTGAATGACTTACTAAAAAATAAATAAATAGTCGCTTAATTAGTTGTTAATATAGCACTCTTATCAATATATCTCTGATATAATTACCTATCTTGCTATTAATACTAATAATCGTCTGATAAAAATGATATTATATAGTGTTCAAGAAGAAAATGTCAAGACATCCTGATCTGACTAATGCACTCCTCTAAGAATGTTTGACATAAAAAAATATAGCCATCCAGTTATTTCTCGATCTGTAAGCGCCTAAGTAAAAACTGGTCGCAATCGTTCAGTTTATAGAATCATTTGTATAATTAATTATTCCTTAATCTATAAGCGCCTAAGCAAAAAATCGCAATTGTTCAGTTCATAGAGACAATGCAGCTGGTGTACGACGCAGCGGCACGAGACGCAGGCGTGTTCATCATCAGCGCGTGTGGATTCGACAGTGTACCCAATGACTTAGGGGTCATATACATGCAGCAGAACTTTGGAGGTATGTGCCCTGTTTGATGAAGTGGGGGGGGCTTTCTATCTAGCCGAGACTGTCAAAACATTTGAATATGTATTGTGGTATATTTTGTAACAGTAACATAAGATATTTATAAACTATTAACATCCTACATTCGTATTACATACATATTAAACATTACAAACGGGTACTTCTAATCTATACTCTCTAGCAAGTAACATAGAAAAGTGTCAGAAAAAAATATTAACTCTCTGCAGGCACCTTGAACTGGGTGGAGTCCTACTTGTCAAGTCCGCTTCAAGGCGGATACTACAGTAGCGGAATTGTCAACTACGGTACCTGGGAGTCACTAGTACACGGGTATGTACTATGGTGTATATGTTGGTTTTTATAAAGCTGCTTAATTAAATTAATTAAACATCCCTTGTTTCTTTATTTATGATGAACTAAAAGATTATTACTTAAACATATTGTGGTGACTATTAGTTATGTGCTGGCAGTTGTGCGCAACTTTTTATTAAACGCCTGTGAATTATTTAATGGCAAAATTACAATTTGTTTAAAATTACATATTGTGTATACTTGGGCAATAAGTATAGGTCAGGGATGGCGAATCAATGTGCGCATGTGACATTGGTTCAATTAACGAAATTATGTTAATCAATTAAATATACTTAAAATCGCTGAAATAGAAGAAGTAGAAGAACAATACAATATATTGAAAAAAGAAATAGATAATAGTAGTAAAAGAAAAAAAAGTTAAAATAAAAGCAAGGCCAAACTCTCACAAAATACAAACATTATTTGAAGAACTGAAAAGTAACCAAATATGTACAGAAGAATACAGAAGCGCTGATAGAAATGTTACGTTTAACTTTACGTTTAGCATTAGAACAGACATAAGAAAATTTGAACTAGAAATATTAAAAGTTGTTATAGAAAACTACACGTCACTCAGAACCGCACAACAAGGCTTTAGCAGTTCTAAGCATTGGATAAATTGCTTGCAAGACGAAAATGGCCTGAAACAAAATAGGCAGGATAAAATAACGACCATCTGCACAAAATTCTATAGAACACTATATTCAGATACTTCCAAGCTCGTTCAATAGACAAAAATAGTTCTACATGAAACTAAACTCTAGATATATTTTCAAATCAAAAATCAAAATCAAATCAAAAAAACTTTATTCAGACGTCACATACATTCACACAGAACTAAAATAACATATAACAATAAAACTAAATATAAAAAAAGGCAATTAAAAAAAAATTTAAAATTAAATGTGACATCCAAAACGGTCGACCACTCAGCTATTACTGAAGTGAAACACTCCAGCGCCGTCTCCATGTATTTTGTATACGGTCATTTCCTTGATAGTTGCTATAAATATAATATTTCCAATAAGTACTATAGTTTAATGTTTTTCAACTGCTTTCAGCTTGGCTGAATACAGCGAGCTGCCAGCTCTCAGGAAGAAGGTTTATCCTGAGCCTCTGCCACCACTCAAACCTAAGTTATTGTCGAGGTTTGTATGAGAATTTTTAAGGTTCACGTACTGTTTTCATTTATATACGATTATCCACTATTTGACAATAGCGAATTTCATTTTAACCATTTAAAGGTAAATTCATCAATATTACAATTTTTTTTATTTCTTTGAAAGGGCTAATCTTTGTCATTAATTTGAGAAATTATGCTCTTGACTTATAAATTACGACCGCTACTAGAAAATAATTAAAAATAAATAGTTGTACAATAAGCTCGTTACCGTGGTCGTATCGTCGTCGTGTCGTGAGTGTGTAGTGTGCCCGCAGAGGCGTCCTCCACCGGCGCGACGGCGGCTGGTGCGTGCCGTTCCCTGGCGCCGACGCGTCAGTGATCTACCGCACGCAGCGACACCTGCGGCCCGCGCGCCCCGCGCAGGCGAGGACCTACGTGCGCCTCGACTCGCTGCCCGCCGCAGTGCTGCTGCTGATGGGCGCGGTGCTGATGTACGCGCTCAGCAAGCTGGCCGTCACGCGCCGCCTGCTGCTCGCCTTCCCCGAGCTGTTCACTCTGGGGGCCGTGCGCAGGGGACCCTCCGAGGAGGCCATCGCCAACACCAAGTTCCAGTTCGACCTGCACGGAGAGGGCTGGGCCGCCGGGGAGGAGGGTGCGATGAACAAGAAGATGTCCGTTAGGGTGCGCGCCGTTAAAGACATTTCTGTTTTGTTTAAAATTTGGAATTATTCAATCGTAATATGAGGTCCGTTGCATCCAGGTGTCGGGCGTGAACCCCGGCTACGGCGCCACCGTGCACGCGCTACTGCACTCCGCGCTCAGCATACTGACACAGAGGGACCGCATGCCCCAACAGTAAGGGAATACATATACATACACACACATACACATATACACCTGTACACACACACACATATACACATGTACACACACACAAAAATACGCATACAAACAATAATACTAATACAATTGATAAATGTTCCAGGACCGGAGTGATAACCCCAGGGGTGGCGTTCCGGAACACGGATATCATACAGCGACTGATAAAACACAACCTTGTATTTGAAGTTATGGACGAGAAATAAGTTTGAAAACTATAGTATACTTTAGAGTATTGCGACCAATCGATTAATAATATAGTATTGTTAGTGTTAATGACTCGTACTATTCTGTGGTTTATGATGTTGTTAACAACATTTTATGTGTGGTGCTTCTATTTTCATATTTGTGTATCATATTTTATAAAGTTAATTACCAAAAATAAATATGTCATTAGAATTATTGTTTTATTTTTGTTTTTCTTTATTATTAATTATTTATTCATCGCTGCAGTAATTATCATACAGGACCCTTTTTCTACGCATGCCTTAACTTTTATTCTATATGTTCATATGTCGTCTAATGGTAACGATCTTTGACAAGTCACTTAGCCGTGATATTTCCATTCGTGCGTGCGTCTCCGCTAATATATTTATTTTATTTATTTATTGAGAAAAGAACAGCAATTTGACTATTATATGATAACTTTACAAAATATACAAACATTAAGCCAATAACTATTTTCTTCTTATTTATATAATATTTAATTAATGGATGGATGTAACGACCCGTTAAACAAAAACAGTCAATAAAGGATAAAAAAATGGCAAACTCAGTTGAGAGACTAAAAACAATTGATGTAAAACAATCAAATGAAAAACATATATGTAGCTAAATGGAATCTAAAAGTTACATTATGCTAAAAGCAAATTCGTATAAAATAATTAAATACTCAATGAGGAAATAAAACTATTTTTAACGGATTAAACTCGTGTATAAACTTGGTTACATTTTGATTTTAACCAGACGTTTCGAATGCTTTACAGTATTCGTGTTTACGGGTAGACGAGATGGAAGTGTCACTTCCATCGTACGTACGGTTAAAATTAAATTTAACTAATATTATACGCGAGTTAAGTCCGTAAAAAATAGTTTTATTTCAGATATGTACTCGTGAAAATCTAAGAAAATACGATATATGAGCGATATAATCATCAAGTAGATGATTATATCGCTCAAGAAAAAATAATTATATTAGAGGCCTAATGTCATCGCTAGATTCAGAATAAGATTCGAAATACTAAATTTAATTTTGTTTGTTAGTAAAAAAAGTTAATAAAACTTAGAAATTTATTATTTACTCCCTAGATTATGTAGTTTTACGTTGACGAAGGTTATTTAAGATGGAGAATGTCCGACATGACAAAAACGGTTAAATAGTAGGTTATACGAAATGATAGCACGATATTTATAACAAAATAAATATATTTGAAAGCAAAGTATACCACGGTGTAAATAATATATTTATTTACATCTATCTATCTTTTACAAAATAATTTAAGACTGTTACAGTTGATTTATTATTATTTTAATATTATCCTTTTTGTCTAAGATGAATTTGTAATATCTGAGAATAAAATAAATTGATTACAAAAAAAGTTCTTATTACACTTCGAGGAGATTTGTAGCCACTTTAAAGTATAAGTAATAGTAATATGTTGTAAGACGGGAGATTCAGTCATTTTACGCCTTAATCATTACGTCTTGTAAAGTATAAATGCAAAGGAATTGTATAAACTGTCTTTTATTCAGCTTAAAGAACAAATCAAAGACGAATTAATAGAAATAACTTTAAAGTCAAGCGAGTTAAAATAAACGGGTAGCCGGATAAACGCTTCCCGCACCTGGCTCCAATAAGCAATGGCCGCCTTCGCTCGATTCAGTTGAGTCGGGTCGGGAGCTACGTTTGCATACGACTGTGGAGCCGCGCCGCCACGCAAATTCACGTCGTTTACTTTGCCTCTACAAAGTAAACGACGAACGACGACGACGAATAACACCTTTTTTTTTTTTTTTCGTCTGGAAGCTTTTATTGCTACACGGTCCCCCTAGGGGAAGGAGGAGACCGGTTATGTGGGACTCCCGGCAGCATAGACGATGCTGCCATTTTTAAGGCTACTCTAGGAAACTCAGAATCAGGGAGTACCGGTCTGACTCCACTACTCAGGCCCAGACCCCTAAAAGGAGTCCGAACCCGAGGCCGCCGCCAACGGCTAACGCGAACCCGAAGGAAGTCCCCGTTGCCCAGGGAGCACCGGCGTGTGCCGCTTCCGATGCCACCGGACGTAGCCGACAACAACGATAACGGACAGGCACACGAGGAGGTTCCCGACGCGTAGCCCCTCAAGAATAATAACACCTTGCTCAAAAATCGGTCGTTAGATAGAAAGATATTGTCAGACAGTGATGTTAACACACGCTCCAACATCTGTTTGTAGATCAGTCGGTGTATCCGCCGACATCATTTGTAATACGGTTATCTGGAGGAATCGTTCTGAAGCATTTGCTAAATATTAACTAGAATTTTGTAAGGGTAAATAATTTTACAGCATCAAGTTGTTTATTTATTTATTTATTTTTATTTTGGAAACAAACGGTATTAATACATAAAATAGAAAACATTAAAACACTTCACCCAAAACAGTTTCCAATGTTACAATAAAACACATAATAAAATTAGGAAAAATGATGAACAGCGTTAACAATAATTAGAGAATAAATAATAATGAAAACAAACAATTGGTAGGTAACTATTGAATATACATAATCTGAATTGTTTACAGAATTAGTATAATATATGTATTAAAGAACGGTTATAATTTAGATTATGTACCTATTTAAATCATATTTAGAAATACATTTTTTTTAAACAACAAACAATATTTTGTAAAATATCCAGGTAAAGTATAACCCAAATAATTTCTGAATGAAATTCGATTCGGCCATTCATATAAATATATTTAAATATATTAAACCCGATCTCACAGTCTTACAAAATTATGAGTATCTAAAAGTAATGAAGAGATGACAGCCAAAGACTTATATAATTAAATCTTTACTAGGACATATTATCCACATTTAAAAAAAAACTCTAAAAGCGTGCTTAGTAACTAGTGCAGGAAAGATACTGTTTGAAACTTATGACTGAATGAGTCGTGTTACTGATAATATATATATTTTTTATATATTAAATATCCTCTCTTATAATAATAAATTGTTGAAATATTTTACATTTAAATTATTTTGCTAATTGCACTTATATTAAAAATAAAACTATTATTATATTTAACTGTTATTTATATGTTATTTATTTTATATTTATAATAGGTATAACTTGGCTGTAGATTCTGGTTATTAAATAAATAATTACTGTTGTTTTCTTTATATTTAATTTATGGACTAACTCGTTTTCTAAGTCAGTCTTGAGTGTGGAAAAAATAATAAATTCAAAATTTAGTTTTTTGAAAATTTCAAATAATCTTACTTTTATGAAACTTCAGAATTATGTAGTTATTTCACTTATGAGAGCAAATGAGGGCAATTTTGTAAAATGTTATTTAATTTAATACACTTACAAATACACTTACTGAAACATCCGAGCAATTTATATCAACTATATAAGTAACGTCATTTTATTGAGTCTTTATAATTTGTTTTTTTCTTTTAAAAGATTAAGTTAATATCAGTGTGTTAATTAAATTTGTTACGTTTAATTTAACAAAACATTGTGTTACGATAATTTGTTATGAGAGGTTGTGCAAATGAGTCTGTAGTCTTCCTAAGAGTTAGTTAAAACCTTTGCCTCGCTTGATTCACGTCAGTCGCTGCAGGGCGCAGAGAAAACTAACTTCTGAAAAAGTAAATATTTTACTCCTGTAAAGGTACAAATTTTGGAAATATAAGCTGTACAAATAAAATATTAATTTTGTGGTAAATGAATCTTTATTATTGTATGTCTATATAATATTATTTAATAAGATGTTATAAAAATAGTAATGCAGAAAAATCTATTTCGAAAATCACATTTAGTGATTTTAAAAAATAATACATAAATTAATTGCTTATAATTTTTATATATTATTATTTTTTCTCAAATTAATGTTACGTTGTGTATCTTTTCTCCTATTTTATAATGTTTCATTATAATATTGGAAACTGTTTTTTGTTAAGGATTATTTATTTTGTTTATTTATGTACCAGAAATTTTAAAGAAGGACTTTATAAAATAATAATTTTGTACATTTTTATTTTAATGTTTGCTATTTTATTTACCATTACAACACTGTTTGTTTCCAAAGCAAATAAATAAATTATTGTTAATCCTAACCTTTTCCAGATGTCTACAACTGATCGATTCGATTTGGTAATATTCGGGGCGACAGGTTTTACAGGCCGGCATGTAGTTAATGAGATGACTAGGATAGCTCCTGAGTATCCAGGTCTGACTTGGGCACTGGCTAGTAGGAGCCGCGAGAAAATGAATTCTCTCATACAAGATGTTGCCAAGAAAAATGGTAAGTTTAAAGTTTTTATCATATACATTACAAGAATTTAAATTTTAAAATTTTTGTCTAGATTAAATTTTAAATTTCATTGCTTTAAAAATTAAAACTCTTTGTTAAATGGTATTTTTAACCTTGGTCATCGTCAATTAATCACCAGTTAAGCCTTTTAAGGCAATTAACAGGAAAAACAAGATAAATAGCAGCCATTTACATTCAGCAACAACCTTGATTGTGAGAGTGTAATCAGTTAAAAAAAAAAAAAAAGATGTAGCACAAAATGTGCCACAGTCCTTATACGATGTACGAACAACCTTGGCAGGCGATTAAATGTAATTTTTAGATTACATGTTATAAATACCATTTCCATTAAAATAACATTTATTATAGATTATTTAATATAATTTTCTGGTTAATTATTGTATTTCAGGAATAGATCTGTCGTCAATTAAATTAATAGTTGCTGATGTAAATGATGATACCTCGTTACAAAATATGTGTGGACAAGCCAAAGTGTTATTGAACTGTTGCGGTCCTTTTGTAAAATATGGAGAACCAGTAGTTGCAGCTGCTATCGAGTGCAAGACTCAATATCTTGATGTCAGCGGAGAGACGCAGGTCAGAGAAGAGACTCATGAATCATGATAAAGCACTAAGTTCATACAAATTCTGTTAATCACCAAAAAATAATTTGAGGTTTAATTTCATCTATCACATTAAGTATTAACTCTATTTTTGAGTGGTAATTTTTTTACATAATCTGCGTATATACATATATATATGTATGTAGGTTTTATAGCTCTCTTATAACTCTTGTAAATATTCGACGAAAATTGTAATATTTTTTTTTCTATCTATATTTAAAATACGAAAGTGTTATGCGGATAATGTTGTAATAATAATTTCCAACGGTGTCTCATAAATAGTTTATTGTTGTTGTAGATATTAATTGTTTTATTAGATCTTACTTGTTTAACATATTAGCAACTAGACCATACTTTTGTATATTCTTTAAATTATGAGTTTTAAAAGGTTAAAGTAAGGTGACAGATGGATGTCTTTATTTAACGAACACAATAAAATAGCCAATTCATGTTGATCTAGTGCGATGGGCTACGGTTGCGTCTACTGAACTATTTATCACACAATGTATATTTTTATCGCAAAAAAGGTAGATTAGTGAGAAAATATTCAAATTCAAATTCAAAATATCTTTATTCAAATAGGCATTTACACGCACTTTTAAATCGTCAATTATTACATTATAAAAATGTCAGTAGTCAGTCCGTCCTTAAGCTACCACCAGCTCGGAATGCTGTTCTATTGAGAAGAGCTGACCAGAAACTCAACAGTTGCTCTTTTTAAAATATGTGAACAATGTTTGATGTACAGATTAGAATATCCTGCAAATGAGTCAACAACCAAAGCTCCACAACCTAACCTTTTACTTGATCGAAATACGATCAACTAAGAATTCTTGTATGCTATAACAAGCTTTATTTAACAGTTATATTAGTTATTTAATATTTTTAATCAAAAAATTATTTTATAATCCAATTTATAGACTGTACAATTATACAAAGAAAATTATATTAAACAAATTTTTCATAATAGTAATAATACCTCATATGTTTGTACTGGATATATCGTTTGTATGTTTGTATGTATCGTTTGTATGTACTTTAGATAAAACATAAGACGCTGTAACATTTTTGGATATAATCATTTATTTTAGGATGTCGTGTATAAGTACCTCGGTTTACGCGTAATTCAATTGTGTCCGTAGTTCATCGAGCTTCTCGAGCAGAAGTACGACTCGCTTGCTCGGTCTGCGGGTGTGAGCGTTGTGAACGCGTGCGGACTGAGCAGCGCGCCCGCAGACCTGGGAGTGCTGTACCTGCAGAACAACTTCAACGGTCTGCTATATAAATACTACCTAAATTTGTATAGATGTCAGTCAAAAAAGTAAAAAAGCAATGGACGTTAATGTAAATCTAGCTGAACGGTCCCGAATTCGTGTAGTCTATTTATACATCTCGACTTTAGAAAGCAATCGTGTCGTAACTCAAAAAATGCATGCAATATATTTGTTCTTCAAATCCCAAAAAAATATTGTATCGAATAATCCGGGTTAAAATTTTCTACAAAATAGATTTTTTCAGATACGCTGTTGCTTTTTTTTTGGAAATATTTCAAAATTTCTAGTTTTTTTGGTGTGAAGTTGCATTGTTCGAGATACCACAAGATTGCTTTCTGGCGGCGATATGTGTATAGTTTATTAGCTCAAATAGAAAAATGTTTACAAAATTGTTATGCTTACTCCAGGCACTTTAAATTCAGTGGAATCGTATCTGATAACGCACTTTCCTCCGAGGATGTTATACAAGAGCATCAAGAACGGCATCGTGCGGTACAGCAGCTGGGAGTCCGTCATTAACGGGTTAATAAACAATTACTTTTATAATTAAAATTGTATCTTTCGAAACATTTTATACTAACGAAGTATAACACTCCATTCGTAGTCTCTACTGACCTGTTTCAGGATGGCTCACATCACGCTTAAGAAAATACAGCAAAATATGTTGCCTCCAATGGAACCTGAACTCAAGGCAAGGTATGAAAAGAAGAACTATTTATTGAAAAAGAGTGTGTGTGAAAAAAGATGTTTTTTAATAATAATGTTGTTTTCGTTTTTTTTATACAAATTTAAATAATTGCACCAAATTTATAAAAATTTAATGAACAGTGATAATATAAACCTTAGACAAATCACCGAGACTTGAAAAATAAGTTCCTCTGACCGCCCGAAACAAAAAAAGCGTATCATGTCTCTTTAAGTTTGTACACTTAATTCGTATTATATGGCAATACTAAAAAAATCCTTCATCATACTTACTGAAATTATTTTATAAGCATTAAAGACAGGCAAAAATATTTGATAATTATTGTTAAAAACAAACTGTTGACTAATGTTAGGTAGGTTATAACAAATATTTATTCTAATAGGAATTAGATTCATACATTTTAGATTCCAACTTTCCCCCAAATATGTTTCAGACGTATTATACACAAAAACTTAAATAAATGGTGCGTCCCGTTCCCGGGCGCAGACGCGGCCTTGGTCGCTCGCACGCAGCGACACCTGGCGGTCACGACTGACCAGCGACCAGTGCAGTACAAACCGTACATCACTTTCCCCTCTATATTCACGGCAATAGGGACTATAATTGCCGGCGCGTTATTGTTTATATTTAGCAAAATGTCTTGTACAAGAAAATTGCTTTTAAACTATCCGAGGCTGTGTTCGTTCGGCGTAGTAACTTACGGGGACCCCAAGGAAGGAATATTGGAAGATTCGCGTTTCCAATACGAGATGATAGGCAATGGTTGGAGTGAAGGTACCGATTTGAAGGAGTCGCCTGATAAAACTGTAGTAGCAAAGATTACCGTGAGTAACATTATAGTTTAATTTAATATTTTATAAAAATATATTTATATAGTATAAGACAATTCATGATTACATATATTTTTTCAGTTGTCGGGGGTAGATCCGGCTTATGTAGGAACCGCCACTGTTCTCATATACTCTGCTATCACTTTCTTGAAAGAAAAAGACAAAATACCCTCCACGTAAGTACACAGTTTTAAATATCTATCTTACACTCTGCACACACTCACTGCAGAAGAAATACTTCTATACTATATATTTATAGTATATATCTATATTTTTTGTATTGTTTGCCGAAGGAAATCACTAACAGGAACTTAACTTAGGTACGGTTTCTTTCACTAATATTTTTCTTATTTCAGAGGCGGTGTTATGAGCCCCGGCGTAGCCTTCAAAGATACTAGCATAATTGATAATCTCAAAACTAAAAATATTACATTTGAAATTGTTAATTAAATACACTTTTATAATTAAGTATAAAAAGAGATATGTTCGCCTGTGTTGTAAATAGTTTGGTTAAATATGGGATTCTTTATTAATTATTTAAGTTAAAAAAAAATGGAAAATGGTTGGATCGGGTTTTAGTTGTAAAAATATTTGTTTAAAAATTCATAATGTTATGTACATTTTCTTTAATATTAAATATTTATAACAGCGCCCTCCTAATCCCATTATACATAACTAGTTCTCAAGAGAACTTACAGTGTATACAAGATGGCGCTAGTTACAATAAATTCAAATAATGTTAATTTACATGTCCTTTGTATAAAGCTTTACATTGATTTCTAAGAGATGGCATTAGCAAATTCAAATATGCGTTTTACTTGGTCATTTTATAATAACAACAAAAGATGGCGTGATGTAATATATTATATGTTATTACTTTTCGATTTTTTTAACCGTTTTATAGGCCTTTATTATTTAAGACTTTATTTCAATTATCTTTAACTATATCTTGGTAATAATAATTCACGAGTTTTTATAGATTATGTAAAATGTTGTATTATGTTAGATTTTGTGTTGTCAAACATTTTGAAAATAGTTTTTAGTAAGGTCCGACTGAAACATGTGTTTCAGTCGAAACCGAAACTGAAACCGAACTTGCAGCTTTGCTGTAATACAATGTGTGTGTGACCATATTTGAAGTATTTAATGGGTACAGAATTGTAGAGAATTTTAATACATTTTTACATACACATACAGACAGTTAAATAGTGTAAAAATAAATAAATGAATATAAAAATACGTAAAAAATATTTTTTTTATGTCATCAATATAAAAAAATTGTTAAAAATTTGTTACAGTAAAACTTATTTTTTGAAGTAGTTTCCAAAAAACTTACTAATTACATATCTATATAGAATCTTAATTGATTATTTTTTGGTAATTTTTTACATATTTCGTAATACTAAACCTTCCTAGTTGTTATTATAAGTGAAGGTATATAATGTAGGTATATAATCTAATGATTAATCATAAAATCGTTAGGAAAACCGACTTCAATTTTCAACCTAGGAGATTATTCCGAAGATATATCTTATTATATTTGTTGATTTGTTATTATAAATTAGTCAACAAACACACTTAATTCATGAAATTTGAGTTAGTGGTGACGCCAAAAGTGTAGGCCTGCTAAGATTAAACCAGATTAAATCTACTTTTTTGTCCAAAACTAGCCGAAATCGAAACCGTAATCGAACTATCGGTTGATCACTAGTTTTTAGCAATAATCACACTGAAATAGCTGTCGACAACTCAAAGTATTTTAAGGAAAACATTATATTATTATATGGTTAGCCTTCCCCTAAATGTAATTTTCAGTTTATATTGTTTTCAATTTCAATTATACCAAAGTTAATGAAGTAAGCAACAATTATTTAAAATAATGTATTAACTTTAAATACTAATTGAATTTAGAAAAAAAAATTACAGCTTATTAACAGCTTAAATATTCTGATTAATATTGAATCAATCACATCATAAAGCCAAATCATTTGGTCAGGATGCCTGAAATATTGTTTCAATAATTCAATAATTCACAAGCCGTCTTCACACTACACACAAGTAATAGATGAGATTGTATTAATAATAAAATTAAGTCTTATTATTCTTCTGTCTACCCGTAAGTGTGAAATGTCTTTTATAATGATCTTAAGGCTTATGAAAGACTAACAGTAAGTATTAGACAGAAGGAGCTCTGTATTTTTATTATTAATATAATCATATATGAAACAATGCTTATATATGTATACACCATCATCTCGTCTTACCGCGAACACGTTTGCTGCAAAGCATTTGCAACGTCGGGTTAAATTTAAAAATGTAATAATAAACGCGAGTTTTATCCGTAAAATAGTTTTATTGAAATGTGTACTCGTATAAATCTTAGAAAACATTATATATGTATATTTAAAAAATCCATAACTCCATTAATAGTAAAATTCAGGTAGTATTACTTTAAGATTAAATATTTTTAAAAACTTTTTTTTTTTACTCCTCATAAGATGTTTGATCGTGGCCTAGAACAGGAGCTTCACATATCTTCCAACGAAGCCATAATAATTGGCTAATGGTCAAATTACAAATGGATATCACCCTAAACTACTTCTCTGAAAGGTTTCGCGGAAATACCATGAATAACTTAGGAGGGTTGATGTCAGACGTACGTTCCTAAAACATTTTCCAATCTTTGCATTATGTTGAATTAACATCTAGTGCCATTTCAAGAAATTGGCATAAGGGCAAGTAGATTTTGATTTTCTGACTGAACACCTGATGTCACTGAATCTAGGACTATATGTTTAATGTATCTATTCGAATAATCTACAATAACTTTTTATACTCAGACACTGCCAAATAGATTGATTGCCAAAGTCCTCGTTTCAATATGTAGTTCTACAAACTAAGGAATTTTCCATGGTTAGCTAAAATGGCTAAAATAGCTAGCTAAACTATTTAATTTTGTTTTTAAACTAATTTGTTTGAGTTCTGTTTTTTGTTGGTTTGTTGTTGTTCTTAAAATGATAAATGGTCATTCGATAATATCCAAGCCAAGGTAAAAGTTAATTTTCTTTAGTTACTTACATATTAATATTAAGAAGAAAACATGTCAAATCATCGTTGGTTTCAATAAATTTTGTTGTTTTTCTCAGTTGTTAGGAGATTTACTCAGCTTCCTGTGCCTTGATTTCATTTCAGTGGCCGTAAATCTAAAACTGTTAAATATTTTGACTGTTTTACTGAAGATCTTTTAAAGTTACTGTACTTTAGTTAGTATACTGATTTTTGCAACTAAAATATATTAAAATTATCCAGTCGAAATCAGACTCATCTTACTCCTTAGTTTGTAGAAACCATATATATATATGGTTTCTAGAGGAATTAAAAAACGATACTGAAAATAGATATAATTATTTTATTGATCAATTCAAAGGGCACCTAATGATACAAAATGTACACACAATACCTACAAATTTTATATATACAATTAAATAATTTCGAAAACCTGTACAAGTCATATTATATTTTACGAGCGGCCATTCTAAACGCATACTACAGAAACGGCATAAATGTTATATTGCTTAGAATTGTTAAGGAAAATAACATTTATATTTTATCATTGAAATATATACTTGTATTGACAATAAAAAATGGAAAAAATATATTACTAAAATAATCTTATGCTATGTGTAGAGTCAGCAGCAAAACAATAATTACTTCATTTTATACTTTATGTAATAGCAAAATTTGGAAATAAAGAGTTATTGTAATATAGTTTTTTTTGCTGCTGTCCTTACAAAAATAAATAAGAAAATCAGCTTTGGTTTATAACGTAAAAAATATTCTTATTAGACGAAAGCATTATTGAAACCATTAACAATTAAAACAATTGTAAAAAAATATAATTTAAATGAGTTTTTCACTCAATGAATCTCACAACTCCCGTTAGACTAACTTATAATTAAGTTTCAATCTTAGAAAATAATCTATACCATATAATCTCAAACAGGAATTGAAACTGTGGTGATATTAACATTTTTAATTTTACACATTAACTCGTATTTTTATGAATATATAATAACTGCTTTTATTGTTAGAATAAGCTTTAAGACTTTATTTAAAATGTAATCTATTTGAGGAACGCTGGTCTATCTGGATAATGTCATTGCCTCACCAACAGCTCCGTCATGTCTTAACTAGATTCCCGGCTGTTCTCATTGGAGCCAATGGAATGTGAGGTGGAGGCGGTAACTTCTGGAGCTACGATCAGTCCTTCTTTGATTCTCTTCTTTTGCTTCATCCGTCTGTTCTGGAACCAGATCTTGACTTGTGTTTCGTTCAGCTGTAACGCGGATGCTATTTCTATTCTCCGTGCTCTGGTTAGGTACTTGTTGAAATGGAATTCTTTCTCTAGTTCTGTAAGTTGTTTGTTCGTGAAGTTAGTGCGGCCAGTGTTGTTTAGGTTGAGCAGTGGGTTGCTGAGCATCTGACTGCCGGTGGGGGTGCGCTGGTCTTGAGGGCTGCCCAGGACACCCTGGTTCACAAAGTCCGCCGGGGGTATCATCAGCTTCGGAACTGAAAGAAAAATATCTGTCAGTGTGTTGGGTTATTGATGTAATATGTAAACTTTATAGCTATATAATAAGTTTTTAGTGCTTTATTACTCCTATATTATTTTAATCTGATCTTTATTTTGTATTTATTTATTATTAAGTTTATTTATATTTATTACTCATATTTAATACATCTTTTTAATAATAATGTAATCTGATGCCATTAAGCCCAGAGTTTGAATGCGGTCTGGCGAGTTTTTTGCTTGAACAAATATTTGCGAGCTGAAGTTTGTTTGTTGAGCCTCATTGCTTATAATCTTTTTACGATTACAAAGAAATGTCCGTGGGAGCTCCGGCGTACAATCGTGACAGGTGTCAATTTTGAGAGACCCGGAGAAAAATGATAAAACCTTGAAGTTAATTTATGATTTTAGTATCCTTCTTGTCATTTTAAAAATCTAAAATTGTATGTAATAGAAAATCTAGTGTATTCATGAGTATTTTACTCTCTTGAGCCTTTTGTGACAATTTTACTCACAGTTTTTACTTTTGTAAAAGTTTTTAAATCTTAAAATTATTTAATAATATATTATATAAGGAACAACCGCAATTTGTTCGATATAGCCACTTCGTTATTCTTCCTTATGCGGAGTGAAAGAGATGCAACATCCAATATTGTCTCTAGCGACGCCCCGCTGCGCAGGAGTTCCTAACCTGCACTCGCTTCATGGTAAATGTGAAGTTTTGACGTTTATTATTATAGAAAAGTAAACATGGATTGAGTTCTACGTGTCAGTGCTGTCAACTTGTTGTGTATCCGCTGGTGTCTGCAGTGTCTGACACCGGACCAGGTTTACATCTCACGTTTTTATGCTGACTTTGTTATAAATGTAATAAATTATGACATAACGTGAAGATGCAAAAATATATTATATATACATATACTTTAATGAACGGACTGATTTCATTGACTAGGAGGGCACTACAAAACATTTGTTTGCTGTTTAACTGTAGAACCAAATAGGTATATTAAAGAACGATTTTATTAAAAAAAAAAATATATATATATATATATATATATATATATATGAATAAAATAAAATGAATTTTTATAGTTTAGTAAATTATAAATATAATTAAGCACCTTCGAAATATTTATTAGAGAATTATAGGTTATTGATTCATACCTATTCATAAATAAAACTAATGTTTTATTACAAATGAATGCACAGAAAAATCTACGGTAGATATGTTATATTGTTATTAAATACGCAGCTTTTGGGAGGAGCATACAAAAACCAGGTTATATATAACAATAAAATTATATATTGTTTAAATATTATCAAAATTTTATATATAAAGGTATATATGTACATAAACGTAAATTATCATATTCTCGGAACTTTAAGAGAATTTAGCGGTTTTTTTAGTTTTATCGCTTGCAATAAACCTTAACTGTTACTGAGCTTGCTTATTTATAGCATGTAATATCTTATAAAGAGTTCTCTAGAAGTGGGGTAGACTGGGTACAGGTGTAAGAGCAAGGTTGCAACAATTCAAATATTATCGAAATTACCACAAATTCTAACAACCCTTATATACATGAGGGTTGTTAGAAGAGGAGCAATGGAGACACAGAGCCCAATACGATTCCTAGTGTTGCTTCATATTTTGAAAGATAATTATACTTACACAAGTGTAAGTATTTTGGTCGAAAAACTTATTCCTGAACCGTTTTTGTTGCTACGTCTTTATGACTTATTACCGAAATTAGGAGTTGTGGATGGTTATAATATGATTTTGAAAATATTTTAATGATTTTGGTTTAAAGAAAATTTATAAGGAAGACTTCGAAAGCTGACAGTGTTGTCTTGTTGTACACGAAAACTTACAATGAAATCACATTAGGTATTTAAAACAAGGTGTTGAGAAGTACAGTCTTAATTAAAAGTATGTCTCTCTTTTGAGATATAAGCGAAAGGGAGACGCAGTAAATGAAGATGTCAATGATAGATAGAATGTATAATTCAAAAAAGGGATTTAAATTAAGATTAATATTATTTAAAAAACCAAGACAAAGGTATTTGAATTGTCTCTTTTAAAGACTTAGTCGAAAAGGGTAATGCAAAGAACTCTTTCTTTGCATTATTAGAGTAATATATCAATGGCATCATTATCAAATGAAGAACATTATTACCTATTCTGTTTAGAATCATATTCAGGAATTATTCAGATCAGGAAGGAGTATGCAATGTAAAGAGACTTACAGTATCTCTAAAGAGGAAATATCTGTTGGTGTATTTTAGTTTAGTTTAAATAATTATCTAGAAAGAATTTCTAAATGTGCTTAAACATTGATAATTTTAAGTCTATTTTTATGAATAAAACTAATTTAAAATGCTTGATTTTTGTATTATTTTAAGGTTACAACTTTCCTTTCTGTTTCTTAGAATTATTAAAAAGAAAATAATGCCTTTATAATATCAACATCCTATAGACATAATTATATCTATTGTCCTTTGTTTATATACATACCCTGAATTATTCTGAAACAACTGCATGTTATATATATGCAACATAATTATATTTATTATATTACATAGATATATGAAAAGCTGTTTCTTGAACATTAAATTCGAAAGTTTAGCCATACAACTTTAAACTATAGTAATTTTTAATGTCGATTTCATTACTCTTTATAAAATAAAATATATATTTAGTAAAAAAATAATTAGGATTACAAATAACAATATCATTAGTTTTTACATAAAGTTATTAATGGTTAAACGGATAATTTAAGTTTATATAAAACGCGTTCTCAAATTAAAAGCTTATTATAATACTAGTATGTAGAAGATAGAGAGATCTGGCAATAAAAAACGATAGTCCGTTTCGAAATATTAGGTTGAAACATGGTAACTTGCAAATCTTTTCTTAAATTACTTATTATTAATTGGATTTATTTTAATTGGTTAACATAATTTAATGTAATCTGAACATTATGTGCGTTACATAATGTTCAGATTACATTAACCAATTACAATAAATCCTGTCTCACAATTGTAACTATCTTGTCAATGGCAGCAGTTATTAATAGCTGTGTATTAGTTCCCTAATGAGAGATGTCCGTCCGTCCCTCGTCCACTTAATCCTTTGGCAACGTTTAATCAAACAATCTGTTACTCTGTAACTTTTGACTGGGATTTAGAAAAATAAGTTGTAATACTAAGTTGTAAAAGTTTTTTAAAATCTTTATTTTATCACTTATTTCTTAACTTGGTCTTTTTTCTTAATAACAAGCCGCTATAAATATACTGGACAATCTTCTAACTGAAATAAATTATTTCAGTAACATATTTTGAATTAAGTTGAAGTCTTACATGTTAGTTACATTTTGTACCAACAGTGATGTTCTTTAATTGTTGTATGAACATTAAAATATTTTCAGTCGCCTAAACTTATATCTATTTAAAACGCATACATAAAAAAAATCAAGATATATTAGAATATAATGTATAATAAACGAAATAGTGGAAATCTAAAAAACCTCCTCATGCTCTTTCTCAAGACTAGAAAAATAAATCAACCTATATAAGCTTTTTTTTTTAAACAAGCATACTTTTTACATATAAGTGAGCAACCACCCTATTATTGCATGTTAAGTTAACCTTTAACTGGGATATACTTTGTGACTTTTATTCAACCAAATTTTATAAAACGATTTTTTTGATTGTATATCACGTTGGCTTCCCATTAAATAAATAAATAAATAATTACTATTAAATTATGACTGACAAAAAAAACAAAGTTTTAAGAGGTCCATTCACAGACAGCGTGCGGCCCGCATGACTTAGTTTAAACAAATCTAATGTGTACAGAGAGACCTTAGCAACCCGTTAGCAGATCAAATACGCCGCCTGTTTGTTTGTCTGTCTGTTTGCGCAATGCCCACTCCAGTGGACTTACTATTTAAGAGAAGCGTGTCCACTTTCTGCCGAAATATATAATAATTATTATTTAATCTTTATGTTCCAGAAAAAAATAATAAAAAGTGGATACGTTACTACACATTTCAATAAAATTGTTTTATAGATATAACTCGCGTTTATTTTTCGTGATGATGGTCCATCATCTCGTCTTACCGCGAACACGTTTGCTGCAAAGCACTCGAAACGTCGGGTTTACATTAAAAATGTAAAAATAAACGCGAGTTGTATCCATAAAACAGTTTTATTCAAACAATCTCTACTAGTCAACTCGAAGAAAAGCAATGAATAGAGAAATTAATAATAGGGCGGTTGAACAAAAATACTAAAGTTTACAAATAATTTTTCATAACACATTAAACTATTTACTATTAATCTGTGAAAACATACATTTTGAATATATGCCTTGATAAGTAAAATATATCTAACATAAATAATCAACATAAACATAGTAAAAAACATACACTAGATGTACATTATATACTCAAAAAAAAATATTTATGGACTGATTTCTTAAAAGCCAACTTGCTTGGGGTATATTTAATGTTTTCCGTGAAATGTGAAGAAGTTTGCGCAGAAATCAGAAGTAGGTGGAACGAAAAGATTAAAATTGGAAGAGAAGCGAAAATGTAGGTGTCCTAAAGTGAGAAATAGAGAAAGGGAAAGAGTTGAGTGTTGAGGATATATTAATATATACCTTGATAGATAAAGTTTGGATATATTAGATCAACAGACATGACTTTATTAAATGAGAAAAGGATCAAGACTGTACTAGCAGAGCTTTTATGGTACACCAAGAGCCAACTCGATTCAGACAGATTATTATCTGCGGTCACGTCAGAGTTGACCACGACGATTATTAGAAAACCAATTCGGTTTCTTGGAAATAATATTAAGTTGTGATAAGAGAGTCACCGGAATGTCCTGATAAACTTAATTAAACACGTAAGAGAAGTTAATATGAACTAACACAGTCTATAGTCCGATCTCTATGGCATTTCTGATGTTTTCCACTTTAAATAGTGCAGCGCTGCTCATCTCCGAGTTTCCTTCAAGTCAGGTCAGGTCAGGTCAGGTTGAGGATGATCAGGGGGTACCGTACGGTGTCCTTCACGGCGGCTACACTCCTGGCGAGCGATCCGCCCTGGGAGCTACGGGCGGAGGTGCTCGCAGCCGTGTACTGGCACCGGGCAGAAGCCTTGGCCACGGGGGTAAGGCCCGAGGCGGCGCGAATCAGGGCTCTAGCTCACCGAGCCCTGATGCAACGGTGGAACAGGGACCTGGAGTCCCCTGCCGCTGGTATGATCACAGTGGGGGCGATCCGCCCTCACTTCGACCACTGGATCAATCGGCGGCACGGAACGCTTACGTTCCGTCTTGTGCAGGTGCTGACCGGGCATGGTTGCTTCGGTGAGTACCTGCACAGGATAGCACGAAGGGAGGCGACCCCCTCCTGCCATCACTGTGACGAGTCCGTCGACTCGGCTCGTCACACCTTGGCGGAGTGCGCCGCCTGGGACCACCAGCGCACTGAGCTGGTGGGTGTGATTGGCAGGGACCTCTCGCTGCCGCGCGTTATCAGCGCGATGGTCAGCAGCGAGAGGTGCTGGGTCGCAATGGCCTCCTTCTGCGAGCAAGTTATCGCCGCAAAGGAGGCCGCGGAGCGGGTCAGGGAGTCAGCCTCGTCCGCTGACCCGCTCCGTAGGGGGAGACTGGGTAGAAGGAGGCGGGAATACGCCCGTTGCTTCCTTCCTCAGTTGTAGGCCTGGTGAGGGGGGAAGGGTGACCCCTCTTACCTAACATATGCCTACGATGGGAGGGTGCTCTATGTTGCTCGGGGCACCCTCATTTGGGGGGTCTCGCCGGGGCGTCACGGTGTGTGCTAACGCGATCCCGTGACGTCCCATCACGGCGAAGAGGGCGACCGTTGGTTTTTTAGTAGGTAGCCTTAAAAATGGCAGCATCCTCTATGCTGCCGGGTAGTCCCACATAACCCCCCGGCCGTCACCCCCCTGGGCCGACGGGGTACCCGTAACGGGTTTTTCCAACGGAAAAAAAAAAAAAAAAAAGGTCAGGTCAGGTCAGAAGGAAACTCGGAGATGAGATTGTTAGAGTAAATAAAGAAATTTTGTTACCTTAGAATTTCCTTAGAATTTCCGACGAGCTGAATTCATAGGTTTATTTTTCTACTCAAAAATCAATCATGAATAAAAAAATTAGGATATGAATCATTATATAACTTAAATAAGAAAAAAAAAATTTAAAGTAGAGATAATATCAATCGTATAATTTTAAAACTGTGCTGAACACGTTCTGATGTTTTATATAGACGTGGACAACCACGTGATTATGTAAGAAGTTACATTTTCAATTTAAGGTAAATAATAGTTTTAATGAAACAGTAAAGTTTTAATGACAATCCAATATATAAAATCTTATATATATAATATGATAATGTTTTCTCTACAAATATAAAAGATACTAGAAATGTATTAATGAATATGATTAAAGATAAAATATACATTTCTACATACATATTTACATACTTTTTACTTTGTATTACAGAATTAAGTTTTCTAATTTTATATACGTAATTGATAATATTAATTTCTTATAATTTCGTTGTATAATGGAAACCAACGTCCTGTAGCGGCCGACGTGCGCATACGCAGCCGTCTATGACAATATTGACTGTGACGCAAAACCGAAAACACATTGCCGCCTCTCAGCTCTTTACTACTTATAGTTTTAGTACTAAAATCCGCTTTACTTATATATGTATATGTATATATATTAATAATTAGTAAATTATAATAAATAATGAAAAAAAGTGAAGCTTTAATTATACATTCATAATTAATTCAATGAATAATATTGTCTAAAATCTCTGGGTATGTGACAGAAAATAGCATTTAAATATTTTTTATTCATTTTAAAAAGCACATATTCTAATCCATTGACTGATTGATATATTAACTTATATTTTATAAAAAAATTAACAAAATACTATATTTTTTGCTGGTAAATTTTATAATAAGCAATATAATATATTATAATATCAGTTGCATAATATATATTTGCTTTTACTCAAATCCAAGTAAGTTGCACAGGTCTCCGTCAAAGGCACCGTGTGTTTGCATGTAACAGTAGAAGGGGAACATTGAACATAGCTAATCCATTACCTCTGCTAATATTTGATCTGTTGCGAGTGTGCTTCGATTTCAGATTATCTTATTATGTAATGCTTAGATTTAGGTCTATTACGGTATATTGCTTTAAAAAAAATCTTTTTTTGTGATCAAATATTAAAATATTACTAATTTGGATGTCTTCAGATTTCGATAAAACTATTTTACGGATACTCGCGTTTATAATTATTATTATCTTATTTACATCCGACGTTTCAAGATGTTGTCTGTAAGATACCAACATCTCTTCTTATCGCGAACATGTTTTAATGCAAAGCACTCGAAACGTCCGGTTTAAAATAAAGAAAAATTATAATAATAAATACGAGTTATATCCGTAAAATAGTTTTATTGAAATGTGTAGTACTCATGAACATTTTAGTAAACATTATGTGTCTTCATACTTTTCTTCACTGTATTTTTATATTATGTGTAATAAAGAATATTATCATTATTATACATACAAAAGAATCATCTCAATTTTAATTTAATAATAACGGTTTCTTGATAATTGTACTTTAAAATAAATATTTTAAGTTCTATTTTAGAGTCAGCAATGAAATAAGTAAAGTATTTTTAAAATTTTCGCGAATTGATTTAATTTTAAATTAGGTTAACGGGACTTATTCGCGTTATTAAATAAAAGGTTTATACAACCTGCTTCAAAGTTTCGATGAGGTTGCACTGATCGTGGTCAGCAGAATACTGAAGAAAGTACTGGTCAATATCTTCGTCTGCGGGTAATTTCTCGAACTACCAGCATCTGGTTTTCTTTCTCGACGAGTCTGTCTCTTTCACGACATACTACATTGACTGTATCTGATATCACCTTGTATCGACCAAGACTGGGATGCGACCTCAGCTGGAGAGCTTGCATCCGTCATAACGATTAAATTTTTTGTACTTTTTAGTTTCTATGGCTTTCCGTATAATTCTAGGGAAATATTGACTCTCAGTACCAAGAATCTTTGGGTTGTGAAGCTTTATTCAAAGGTTGGCCCTGACTCAAGTAGATGTTCAGCAACAGCAGACAGCCTCAAAAGTCTGCTTTTTAAACCTTTTATCTAATAACGCGAATAAATACCTTTAACCTAAATTAAAAAGGAAAGTATTTATTTGAATTACTTTAATATTATTAAAAGTTGACATTTGCATTTTCGCTGAAGATAGTACGTAGAATGGGAAGGATAGACTCCTCAGATAATATGTAACTTATTTTATAATTTAACATTTTAACTTTTTCAAGATAAATATCATTAATATCATTGAACGTGCTTAAATAAATATATGAAAGAAAAGTTCTCTCAAATTGATAAAAGATCTTAAGGTTATGAATTCATTTCTTTAAAAAGTAAATGGTCCGCACACACATACAATTCAGTTATGTGTGTTTGTGTGTGTTAATTGACATGTAATTTCTGAATTTACAACCCTCTTATTTATGAAGCAATGCGGGCCATCAATAATGTAGCGTCAAAATGAAATAATTCAAATAATTCAATTGTTTAACAAGACTGACCCTGTGCGTCAACGCCCTGAAAAAAATAACGTTCTAAATTCGGATGTCTGTTAGCAAGGGGAGCGGGAGCTCGCGATTGGTTGAATTGTACAACGGCAGATGCGTTACAATTTTTTAATGTCACCGCACGGCCATGTTTGCTTAAATTCCACACCGAAAAATGGGTGTACATAGAATAGCAGCTGACAACATGTCAATTTGCCATGGAGCTGACACGGGATGAATGACATAAAATTGAAAAGGTGTTTCACTTAGAACTTTTGCGGATTAACTATTTACATACGTCCTTTTTATTATATAACGTAATAAAAAAGTCACAAATGAAATAGTAAATACTGGGGTCATTTTTTAGGTTATGATTTTCAATACAAGATTAAAAAGATACAGGCATTAAATTAAGTCAATGTTATTGAATAAAACGTTACAAAATAACTAGGAACGCGAACCAGATCTCAATTTTGATTTGCTGTGCTCAACAAAATCTCGGTATTTGTTAGCATATTGCTTTTACATTTCATGAAAAAATTATCCCATTGAAGTCTATGGTATTTACTTTTCTGTGAATATTTCTCAACGACAACGAATATTGAAATAAATATTTAAAACCACAACCAGACTGATGTCTTTCAGTGTTCAAAATTTGGAATTTTTTGGATATACCGTTTTTGATTGATGCCTTGCACAAAGGACGCAAAAAAGTCTCTCTTAGAGAGCTTCGCTGTATAAAATAAAGGAAATACGCACTAAAAATGTATTTGAGCAACACTGGGCTCCAAATAAAGATAGATAACACACGAAATTGGAAAACAAAACAAACAGGCGTTTCAATATACGAAATCCTGTAATCCTACAAAATATCAGTGATGTTATATCAGCGCGTGTCACCCGCTGGCTACTGGTTAATTACAACACCATTTCATCTATAACATAACAAAGTGCAAAACCATTATATAGATGTTGTTGCTTATTATTGGATTATTAATAGTTTAAATAAATATTTTACTTAAGTGTTTACTACGAAAATAATATAAACGTAATATTATATTTTTCTTACATTAATATAAATCTGTCTGGTTGTATGATTGTATTGGAAATTTATTTTATTTTAGTAGATAAGAAGTTTCCTAATTTAATATATATATATAACATATTGTTATCCGTGCAGTCTGTGTGAGCGGAGTCCCGGAGATATATTAATAATTTCGTCCGTGCGTTACGACGCGACAGTTTGACGGATCACTGTATAGAAAAAATATTATATTTTATTTACTGGTTTCGCTTCTGGAGATTATCAGAAAATGTTGCTTAATATCAATGAAAAAGATGCTTTATATATTATATTTATTATTAAGTTAGTATCTTAGTTAAGGCAATTCCAATATATATATTTCAATCTGTATATGTCTAATAGAATGGAGTAACAGTGAAGACAGACACAGCACAGCAGTTCTACCGAAAAAAGGTTGTCAAGTGTCAGTTTTTTTTAAATAAATACTCATATACACTTACTTATACTCGTTTATAGAGTTATAGAGAGCTGGTTTTTCATCCCTTCATCACTTCTCTCAAGGGTGCCCATGTATTTACGGATCGTAACTATGAGAATATTTCAATAGACGACGGGCAACTAACAATGTAACGCGAAGTACAAATAGACATTCTCGAACGCGATAATTAAATTAAAATAAATTCTTCTCAAAATTAATTTGGAATATATTTTAAAAAGCATTGCGTTTATCTACGTATTTTAATATTCATGAAAAAATAAAAATATTCAAGGATTCTAAATATCGTATAACCAGGAAGGTAGATGATCCCTCTAATAATATTTGCTTCTCAAATTTGCACAAACCGTAATTTTAGACATCAACGCGTCGCTCTCACCGCACGATCAAATATACATTTTTTAGCAAAAGATTAATCATTTATTGAACATATACATATATACATATATACATGGTTATCAATCCTCGCTTATAAACGCATTCTGACTTAAAAAGGTTATAATAAATACATTCACATATATAAGAATTATAAAATTCTAAATTAATTTATTATTTTTAAGAATTATCAGAATATTTCAGAAAAATTATAAAACTAATCTGGGTCACGCTATAATCATATAAATAATATTATGATAAGTAATTAGATTGAGTAATAAATATAAAAACAAGGACTTAAGCAATTGAAAATATGTAAAATGTAAAATGAAACTGTTTTCAAATTATTTTATAGTCTATTATAGTATATTGTAAATAAAATTCAAATAAAAATAATAATACATAATATTTATTTAGAAAATGTATATATATAAAATATAGTCTTTTTAATACAAGATATAAAATATATATATGTGAACGACTTTATTACTTATAATATTATTAATTGAATATCAAAATTAACGTCCCTATACAAGGAGTAGATCAAGACATGCTGAATGCCAGCACACAGTATTAAAAACAAAATAAAGTGGTCAATCGTGGCGTGTATACAACTATATACCGTAGTCTACGGTGATAGGGGTGGTACTCGTGTACAGGCGAGGGTGGAGGGATGAAACCCCCGAGGTCTATCAATCGTCCCTGACGTCAGGGATGTATGGCGTAAAAACAAGAGCAGTTTTAGCAAGCGTATAATATATATTGTGTTTTTGATATTCTAAGAAAAATGTTTCACATATAATATTAATAATATTATTATGTAAGTTCTATAGTCAATAGTCAATTATTTATAAATATATATAAACAAACAAACCGAAAAAAAATAGTTTTGGATATAAGTAAAATTTTAAATTATTAAAAATTCATTGTAGCTGTAAAAAGATATTTTAAATTTCTTTTTAAATGAAGTAATTTACTGAGTTCGGGTCCAGTGCCTATGGTAGCTTTCATAAGTCGATAGTATTTCACCGTCAGTCGGTTGTGGTATCATAGATGGTAAATATATAATATAGTATTTTCTTAGATTTTTACGAGTACACATAGACACTTACATCTCGTCTACTCGTGAGCACGATAGCTGCAAAGAATTTGAAACGTCGGGTTAAAATTAAAATGTAACCAAATTATACGCGAGTTTTAATCCGTATAATATAGTTTTATTTCGAATATCTAATATGTCCACAAAATTATAAACATTATATATAAAGATACAATAAAACCCGGATATGAAGTAAATCTGAGATAGCTCTATCACAGGACGCATCTGTTATCAACTGATAAACAAAGTATCAGACAATAGCTCTGTGTTATCATTTTGTTTTCTTATTTAGTTACTGTTTGTAAACATTATTTGTACTTCAAGATTTGGCTTATTTCTTGTAGTTTAAAGTGTAGTTTAGAATTTTTTTAATATCACATACACAAACACACACACATATCTCTTAATTATTATATTAGTTTCATTAACACTAATTTACCTTTTTTTTAGTGAACATATTTTGCATTTTGCTTTAATTTTAAGCAGTAATCATATTTTGTATGTTATGTATACATATTGTAACTATAATATTTGTATACATTATAATTATGTATTATTTTACATTATAATATTATAATTATGTATAATATTTGTGTATTTTGAGAATTTGTAAAAATTGTTTTTTTTTTCTTTATTTTTCTTCTACATCGTAAAGTTGGTAAAAAATATTTTTGTACCAATAAGTCCGAGTTTTGTGCATTATATGGTATATTGTGCTTTATACTATAAATAAATTGAAATAATTTAGGAAGGATTATAATCGTGTCAATGTAAGATAGGGCCCGCTATCATAGCCAAGGACGGAGATAAAACCAACACGAAACATGAGGGAGTTTTAAAAATTACAAATCTCATTTGACTGATAGCAGCTGATAACACACTGCGATGTTAGACCAGTCAGTATTACAGTATACATTTTAATTATAGATTATTTTAGAACATTCATAGAAATATGTTTTTATTATTCAGTAAAGGGACTATAACATTATAAATGTATATATGACCTTTTAATAAAAAATAACACTGTTACTGCTTTACTAATAAAATATTTATATCCACTAACACTTATTCTCTATTTTGGTTTTCGTCAAAGGTTTGAAAGTGACAAAACAGAGAGTATACTATATTGAGTAAAAATATTTTCATTACTAATACTACTCCTCCTATTCCAATAATGGTAGCATGTCGAAAATTGTAACTGGCAGAGTTGTCGAGGACAGTGACTTATAGGTCCTGAAGTTTTATGGTGACATTTGTGATGGTAGTTTTTTATTAAATGATCAAAGTATAGAGTTAAAATGAGGAACGTTTTGAAATCGCGCGATTTTTTATTAGAATTAAGATTATAGTCACTATTTACTTTGTTAATTTTACAAGTATGCGAAACTCATTCAGCAACAATGCTTCTTTAGCTAACCCCGCCATATTGATATATATCGATATATTTAATACGAATATGGGTTATTCCAGTTGTAAATAACTGATAAAGTTGTAAATCTTGATTATATCCTTAATATCTTAAGACATGAATCGAATTAAAATACTAAAAATAAAATTAATCAAATAATACAGTTTAAACGGATTTAACTTTTGCTTTTTTTTTATTTTTTTTTGGTTTAGTTAAAATAACACTATTTGTATTTTTTGTAATGTTTTTTATAAATTATAATTAAATCCAGCAAAATTAAGTAAATAATACATACATACTTGGCATTTAAGTCTTTGTACATTAAGACAGTATTTCATTAAGACCAAAATAAGAACCTTATTCTGATATATGATGAAACTCTAGTACTATCATCAGTTCATTTCTAGAAAGTACTTCAACTGCAGCATTGGTAAGTTCGTTTCAAAATTTGGTTATATAGGGAGAGGAGCATAAACAGTGAAGCGCACCTTCACTGTTCATGCATATTTTAAAGGGGTCCCTTAAACCTACTTCTGGGTCATAAGAGCGAGATACTGGTTGCACTCCTCGCCCTGATACGCATGGGCCCGGTCCTAGCGTGATGAATCTAAGGAATGCTAGGAAGCTACGTCTCTCTTTGGCGTATCTTTTTTACTACATTTAATAGTAGAATAGGTAATTCTACCCTTTTGTCTGTCTGTGTGTGATTGTGCCAAAGCTAGTTCCAATATTGGGTCCTATATTGGTTCAAATATATATCATTGGACCAACGACTCTTGACTGAATAAAGTGGAATCTTTGGGCGGGTGGCCAAAGTCTTCTTATAATAATAATTACTCACTTTTTGTAACGAACAAAGACTCATGGTCACGTGATGGATGAGAACTTAGTGATGAATATTGAATCTTATTAGGAGATAAGCGAAGTGAAATCCTGATGTTTTATTTATATCTGATCGACAGTAATGTTCAGTACACGGTAGCAAGTGATGTACATAATTGTGTGTACAGTGCCACCATCAATCAACGCTATCATTTGTAATTTGGTGATAACGTTATCACTGCAGCGCTCCGTCACCGGTCCAACTTTAATAACTTTTTTTTTAACTTCAATGAATTCAAGAAAATACCAGGTGCATGTCTACGAGTTTTATAGTGATAGGATTTATTTGATTTAAATATATTTTCAGTAGAATGTTGGATTAAAGATACGTAATAGATATACAAAAAATACTTTATTGTACGCTGAATAAATAAACAGAGAAGAAAAAATATAAAAAGACTCATAATTAATATAGATATTTTGTGCATTTACGAAAGCATATATATAATAAGATATATATATCTTATTTATATCTTTTTTCTTATATATTCTCTTATACCTCTTTCTATCTTAAATTTCTCTTTCTTTAATTCATCTTAAATTAAATTTATGAAATATATAAGAATATAATATAAGAAGTTTAATGGTGTACTAGTAACCAAGCTATGAAATAATCTATAAAAATCTCAACACACCTCAGCGTCCAAACATTGTAATCAGTAATCAACATGCACTTTGTCGAGGGATTATCACGAGACGTTGCATTTAATTGATTTATTGGGTGTTGAGATACCTGCCCAGCATCCGGACTTACTCTTAATAAATTACTGAGTCGGAGATACTGACGCGCGTGATGGATGGAACATGCCGCCATGAACAGCTGCACTCAAAATGGCCGAACACTCATTGTCACGGTATCATTGTTATTTTTTAATAAACCTAATTGAAATGTATGGCTCAGACTGCATGTGGGTGTTGGATTCAGGATTTTTAAATAGTTATATTTATTGACTCAAACCAATGAAGGATACATAATATTTTGAATTCGTGTGTTCAGAGGAAACCTTTTTAATACTAAATCTGCTGATAATGTGATATTCACTTAACATGTGTAATTTTATACAATATATCGTTATATATCATAATATTATTTAACATATAAATCATTATGTACAGTGTCTAATAGGCTTATTATATATATATTATAAAGTCAAATATATGACATATAACTATTAAAACACACACACATACACAGACACACACACACACACACACACACACACACATAAAACCCTGTAATACATATTAAACCGTACATGCTCAGCTTCCGTACCTATAAATAGCGATAACGATAATAATGACAAATGCCTTTTTCTTTTTTTATTATTAAAGCAGCCACTGTTGGAAAATCAAATTTACTTATTTTTTACTTATGAATTTTACTTATATAATATTGTTGTATAGCTTAGTAATTTATAGTTGTATGATGTTGATATTTAAATATTCCTTATGTATTATTTGTTAATGTAATACATTTAATCAATATACTAATATAGATAATTAATTAATTGTAACTTTTCTAGAGGATGAAGACTATCTTCCACAATACCTAGGGTGGAGGGTAGTGAACTTAAATTGTACTTTGTTCATTTGGCGTGGTTCCAAATAAATAATGATTATTATTATTAAATAACAAAATTTTAGGTACTTTGGTTTTGAAGTTGATGTTTTTTTTAGAAATCTGAATAAAATCAATCGTATAACTGTTGATAAGGTTAAAATGTTAAAATGTTGACCCAGAAGCCATGATAGCGCAAAAGCCGGAGTCTCGATAGGCCGGTTGTAAATCTTTCAGATAAATATCCTAACAGTCAATATTAAATCATAACAGATAGTACTGATATCATTTCTATCTGAGCTAACCTTAATACCCGTCGTGTGTCACAACTGGGATTTGCGAATTGACTTATCTTTTTATATACAGAAATGCATTTATTTTAAAACTTCAGATAACTTGCTCTTATGTAGCGGTATTTTTAAGTTAAAAAAATATATTTATTACATAAGTTTAGAAAAACATAGTATTGTAATTTATTAGTATTTATCAGGACTATTATATGGTTATATTAAAAATGTTAATTTTTTTGCCGGAAAAAAAACAAAATATGTTAAAAAAACGTTAAAGAAAATTTTATCTCTTATACGAATTTACCAATGATTATCAAAAATGTAATGTATCATATCGAGCAACGTGATGGTCAATTGAGTAAGCAAGTTCTAAGTAAGTAAGTAAATGTAAGCTAGCGATAATGGTATCTGAATATACTTTTAATTAATTTCTTGTCAAAAATTTGTCTCCTTTTCGTTAAATCCTAACAAGATTTAAAATAAAGAACTGTTTAAATTTTCAATGAATATAAATGAAAAATTTATTACCATGGGCAGGAATCAAACCTGTGGTCTCTGGAAACTTTGTGTTGCTATGTCAATTGAACTATCGTCACCCTAGCCACCTTGGTAAATTTATCATTATATATATATATATATATTTATATATATTGTATCTTTATTTTTACATCAATTTACTGAAGTTTAAGATCACTTTCATATATACAAATTATTGTAAGCTTTTACTGAACACAAATGTTGTGACGACCTGGATATATTGAACCTTTGAACCTAAAAAAAAACTACTAAAATTGCTTATTTTTATTGTAATAATAAAAAAGAACACATATATAAACCATTTCATTAATGTATTTTGTGTACAATAAAGTGTTAAATAAATAAATAAATATTCTTCTCGTAAATGATTCTTTTGATAGACATTTATATTATTATATAAATAATAAAAAAAATCGTAATCCATTACCTGGTATTACAATGATAAGTTGAAGCTAAACCAGATGTATATATAAATTGATAAGATATACATTTTTAAGATACAATCAAAACCAGTAAGCAATGTTGATAATAATATTATATATTAATCCTTATGACGCAATTAATTATATATATTGAAAACAAAGAATAGAAAACATGTTATTTATATATTTCAGTGATAAAAAGCATGTAATTAATCACAGCATTATATCTATACATAAGGTACTGATGGTTATTATAAAAACACATATTTATACTAATAATATTTTTTATATTTAATTTTTTTTTTCACGCCTACCAATCTCTCTACCTACCTACTTCACTTGTACTCCGTAAGGTTGGCTGGTAGAGTAATTTTTTTTTGCCATCAACCAAATTTCATGAGGAAGGTTTTAGGCTATATATATTACTCTTTATAATGAATAAAATTCACAGGTGAAGCCGCGGTTTTAATAAGACTTATAAATATATACATTATATTCTCAAATAATCGTTTCAAATCTAACGGGACTTAGTTTACTGGTGTTATTTATCTCCAAGTTGATAAACATACTCATTTTCTAATAATTTAATTGATTAGAAGACTTAAATTTCATAATACATGTTTTATGTGTGTGTTTGTGGGTGTGTATGTGTGTGTAACTGTATCATAGTATAATCAATTCCAATCTGTTCAAGTCCGATTTATATTAAGATTTGTTTATAATTTATATCCAGTATATATTTATATCCAGTATAATATATTCTCTGTTTTGTCACTTCTACACCTTTGACGTACATCGTTAGTGAGAAAGTGACAAAACATAGTCAGTAGGTAAAAATATTTGTATAAGTAACGTAGATAGTACTTAAGTCGCATTTTATTACAAAATAATATAATTTTTTTAAAAGACTGCATATTAATGTTACGTAGTTTATTTTAATTTAAAGTCACTTAGTTTTTTTTGTGAACAAGTTGAAATCAGTGAGGCGTGTGCGACGCGGGCGCGGGCGGCATCTGGCGGCTTATACGAGGACAAGTAATCACTGTAACAGTATTATTAGATAAATAATTAATGAAAAGGTACAGAATACGAGTTCCGCATGATAACTATAAAACCATTAATAAATAATCAAAACATTATTGCATTAATTATTGTTTTGGGTTTTAGAGGATTTCAGTTTCAGAAGAGAGGTTGAAACTTGACTTCATTTAATTTACAGTATGTTATTGTACTGTAATGTAATTTTGACTGTATGAAATAATCGTTTATTTAAGATTTAAAAAAAAAATGGCAAAAATTTTTGACAATTTTAGTTTCAGATGGGAAACTGAATGTACTGTACGTTGTACAGTACAGTAGTAGTTGTACTGTATATGTACTATCATTTTGACAAAACAATAATAGTTTAGATTAATATTTAAGAAAAGATAAAAATAATTAATTAAAATAATATTCAAAAGTACGTATAAAAAGCTGTTTCTAATCAAATGGACGGGACCCAAAAACTAAATGATTTATTCAACATAATAATCCACGTCCCACGTATCTGTCCGTCGTTTCGTCTCTATCTCATAGACTCGAGACAATGGTTTATGGTGTTATCTATGGGAATGCGTTCTGAAAGCATGTAGGTTAAATATTCAAAGCATTAATGATAGAAAGCGTTGCTGATATGAATGTCTCCGTTAAATGTTAATGTTATAAATATCAATATTAGAATACTGACTACTAGTGCCGAGGGCTGGCTCTACGTGTATTATAGTTATAATTCTGGTACGAGATATATGATTATTATTGTATAGTAGGTTTGCCACTGTGCACGGCGGGTGAAGCTGAGCGAAGCATTGTTACTGAAGGAGAATTTTAAAGGTGATAGCAGACTAAACAGTTACTATAATCTTGAACCAAATAAGAACTCGCACGTTCGATTTCAAAACGTTCCATATGTTAACTCTATGGGACACATTTTTACCATTGAATAAAAACCTACCATTACAAATATCACCAAGAAACTTCAGGGCCTATAAGTCACTATACTCGACACCTCTGCCAGTTTTCGACATCCTAACATAATTCGTTTAGAAGGAGTAGCAATAGTAACCAAACACATTTTTGATCAGTAAGAGCTTCGCTTCGTTAAGCTCAACAGTGTTGAATTCACGCCGCCGTTCCTATATACTCACAACTCATGAATATCTCGAATGTATTCGAAACTAATCAGGCAAAGTCAGATAGTAATTACGTGAGTACAACCGGATTATATATAATATTACTTTATTATTACAGCCTTGCGTAGTAAATTTGATTTTGTGTCATACGCGCGATCTCAAGATACTTCACGCGAAATAATTGTCATTAAAATATTATGATAAGTCTCTTGTAGGTTGTGACATGTGCTGGGGTACCGCAGCGAGTGGGGTCACTACCAACCGAATATAGAGGGTGTTCGCGTGCTGATCTAGATATCGCGTCCACTCGACTGTAATCGGTTTACTTGCTACGCTTTAGTGTATGGTGTTAGTTACAAGCAATCGGTAAATATATAAATATATATATAGCGATTGAGCTTTCATAATGTTGTCAGTATATTTAATATCTAATAACACTTTGTTAAAATACACGTTAACAGTATTTGAATTGAAGAATTTATAAATATCTTTGAAAAATAACCAAATAAATTGTAATTGTTCTTGAACTATTTAGGTTCCAATATAGTTTAAGGAATTACCCATTTTTTGAAACCGATGAAACTCATTTAATGTCTACATAAGAATTTTAAGTTTGAGAATCCTTTAAAAAATAAAAAAAACACAATCACACATCACTTCACCATTGTCTTTTCCCGTCGCTCTCTTCTCTTTTAACCATCTCGTTCATATGTAAGACTCTTCTGATTACATACTTGCCCATATAACCTACTTCTCATCTTTTGTATACTCGATGCTACTTTCAAACAACGAACGAGACCTCAAGTTAAAAAAATATTTTGCGGATATAACTCGCGTTAATTATTACACTTTTTTAAATTTAAACCCGACGTTTCGAGTGCTTTGCAGCAAACGTGTTCGCGGTAAGACAGTAGATGTGTAGTACTCGTATAAATCTAAGAAAACATTACCACAATTTAAATTAAATGAAAAAACTGTCATAATAATAATACTCTTTATTGCACACCAAATAAAAAAATAAAAAAATACAAAACTATGGAAAAAATAATAATAATACCAATAACAATATGGTAGTACAAACAGGCGGCCTTATCGCTAACAAGCGATCAGTCATATTTCTCTATTAAAAATATTCTCATGAGGCGATACTTTTTTCAAATTAGACCATACACCATGCCACGGGTAAATGCAGGTGACTTGCAAGGGTTTATTAGCAACCACTTTACTAGCAGCTATTAATGAACGAGAGCAAAGCCCACGAGCTCTTAGTGCCATTATGTAAATACACTGTTACAGATTTATGAAGCCTATTTGTCACGCTCGTTCAGACTGTCCCAGTGATGGAGTTATAGGTCAAGCCACTAAAGGCCATGTTTTATAATTTAGGCATTTGGAATTTTTCGTAAATAAGAATTGGGTACTACACAGTTTGTAATTCTACAAAGGTATTAAGACTTCCCAGTTTGGAATCTGTAACTTTTGAAATAATTACCATATCCATAGGTTTTAATTGAATTATACAAAGCGTTAGCTGAAATGTTACCGTGATCAACTGGTACGACAAAAGAAATATAAAATAGGTTGCTACGAATGATACAGGGCACTCAGAACAACTACCGATATATTCCAACTTTAAACTATTTTAGCTGTTATGAATCCCTTAGTTATAGATTATATAATTAAAATTTTCGATATTCAATTTTGTAGTTTATATGGTAAGAGGAATGATACTACATTTCAATTTGATGATTTGATCATTAATTATTTATATCATTATCAGTATTGTAGTTATTATAATTTCATTTGTTATTTCATTTTCTTTGGAATATGGTTTTATATGACTGAAGAATAATGCTGTCGAAAAACTACTAAGTCCATGTTTTAATCTGAACTATTTCAAGAAATCAATAAATGAGGTAGTATCGTGATACTCTACGTATACTATGTTCGTACGTTTTCTTTCATTAGATAAAAAAATATTTTTGCTTTAAAAATATATAGAGTAAAGGAATGTACAGAATTGATATTAAATTATGAACTTTATCATTTTAGGCTTAAGATGAAAATTTGCTAATTTGATTATATCCATTATATTTCACCCGTCATGCGACAGACATGTTTCAACCAGAAAATGACAATGTGAGATATCCCTTCTTCAACAAATTTAAATTTGCACTTAATCAATCTTTGTGGTAGTCTTAATTCAAAGAATTAAGGTATATATTCGCTTGCAAGTAATTTGGTAATTTGCTTGTTATATTTGCCAAGTGTCCCTGGAGGTTTGAAGGTACGCATTGTGGCAGAATAGATAAGATCGAGTCCTTACGTGTGGTCTTTAAGGATATGAGTCATTTAGTTTACAATTTCCAGTGCTAAGATAGAATAAAAATTATGATTTTTGTGTTTATATTTTCGTCATCCATAATTACTATTATATATACATTATCAGACGATATTTACATAAATACGGTAGCCGCGTAATACTAGAGTTGATGCCGTCATTCCACAATGCTCAGTTTATGAATAAGGACTCCGAATGGATAGTTCGAAACTAGTTGGACAAATGCTGATGACATCTACGTGAGTACAGCCGGATAACTATATATAATAATCTGATATCTAACTCTTAATTATTAATACCCAAAGGCTCCTAAATTAAAAAAAAAATGTGATTTTTATAATTAAGAATATAATTTGTATTTTACGTAAAACAAAGTTTTATATATTTTTTTCTTTCCTCACCTTCAGTAGGAAGATAAAATTGATTTAAAATATGAAAGGTCCAAAAGCAAACCCGCAGCTCCGAGCCAGTAATACCGTGCATGATTTGCAAATATATTCATTGGATTGGTTATAATAAAATTACACCAATTTGTCCCGTCAGTGTAAGCCCGCGGTGGATATGCTTCTAGTATGCAGCGTCATCGTGACGTGCTCGTGTGTAAATATTTATATATCACTTTATATTATTAAAGAGCTTTTTTGTCACTTATATTAATATTTTTGCCAATATATCAGATTTTGAAAAGACACAAAAAAAGTTATGAATTAAGAAAAGCGCACAAATCTTTACTAGAAAAATTATAGCGATCTTGTAAGATATGTTATATAATATTTTTAATCGATATTTAGATACTGAAGTCTAGACATCAAATACACTCATATCAGCACTACACAAGTTAGAGTTATACACTTCCTTAATACAAAACATTTTAAAATATTGTAATAATTGTATAAAATGAAGTAAAATTATTTTTCAATACAGTTTCAGTGCTCCGTGTTTTTTTACTAAATTGTATTGGGTACCTACTTACACTTATCGAGTTTCATGTAACACGTTAAACTTGAGGTCAACGGAAGTGGATAAAGGTCATATAATAAGCTTTAACAAGACCTATTTTAAAAGTTTTTACTTGTTAAGTCGGAATGAAAATATTATGTTCATCACATTCATCAATGAAACAAGGTAATGAATGCGAACACCATTATATTAACTTTCTTTAAGAAAAAACGTAAGAAAATGTTGTATTATTATAATAATAATTATTTTTTTTATAAAATATATTCCATCATTCTGGTATGTCGTAGATATAACATATTGCATAACTTTAAAATTTTAGTAAATCGCAAATACGCGGTTTTCAATTTTTTTGGACTTAAAAATTGCTTGGTCAATATCGCCCGATAACTAATCAGGTCTTACGCTTAATTTACCAATCAAGCGTATTCATATAAATAAGAGGTAACCCTAAATAAAGAGAAAATGGAGCCGAACAAACGCGCTTAAATATATATACATAAACAAATTTACATACATACAGGCATATATTGTTTTTAAAAGGTTTCAAGACTACCCAGAAGGTATCCCAGGAGGTAGGTTTTTAGGTGCAAAACTTAAAGCTGTTGTTAAAGAATCGAAAATCTGGGTGATTATAAAAAAATTCTTACTTGGGAACTTTTTTTATTTGAAATTCATTAAAAACTGTAAAATGCAATTCGTTTTTACCCAGGCCTAGGTATTTCAAGAATGTTAACTACAAATGAAGTATGTAGATATTAAAACAAAGAAGTGATATTTATAAAGGTAAAAGTACACAGCTTTCCCCCAATTTAGTTGCGTGTAATTATAGAAACAAATACAGATATGCGGAGGATTAGTAGCAAGTAGGTTGCGTGTGTATAAATGACTTTATTTTAGGCTTTTTTTTTCATGGCGTAGATACACTTATCTACGCCATGAAGACTCTGTCAGCAAACTTGAATTACATTTCTAGCATTGGATTTTATTATTATTTTTATTTATTTTATTTTTTTAATTTCTGGAAATATCTGGAAATGGAGGAAATGCATGAGAGTAAAAATTTGAATTTGAAAATAATTATAATAAAACTATTTGTAAATATATTTCTATGAAATCCAATTATACATACGGTTTACTCTATTATGTTACTTAATTTTTTTGTGGTAATTAAACATTAAAAACCGATCTCAAGAAATATACATTTGCAAAAACTGTACGAAAATCCGATTAGTTTAAAATTATCTTTTACAAACAGACAAGACGTTGTTTTATTTGTATTATTTACTAGATATATCCATGAATATATAACTCAATAAACATCAAGTGATCGAATATGGAACTATCTGTTTAATAAGTATGATTACAACTCTAGCAGGTCAGTTTAGTGTCAGACAGCAGTGTCTAATAAGTCATTAGACTTTGTTTTAACTTTAGATTGTGTGTCGAGATCCCGGCTCATCTAGCGGGGAAGAAACACACCGCCGTAAATAACATTGTAAAATCAGATTGTAAACCTTAATTAACAGCTCATTACAATAATTTTAAAATACTGTTTATAATATTTACTTATTTTCTTTCTTATTACAGAAGATTACAATTACTTAAAAAGATGCTGAAAGCAGTAAGATTTAGTTTTTAAAAGCTTAAAATTATTTATATTATTATAGGTACATATTATTATTTTCTTTTTTATTTTGTTTATATTAGGTTCTTACATTAAAATAGAAAATGTATGTAGGTACAATTTCTATATCCGAATATTATTTTAAGCGCAATATTTAAATAGACAAAAAAAAAATTTGAAGGAAACATCGTTCAAAAGACCTTATATAATTTTATTATAGAACTTATAGATGTAGTGGCTCCCGCAGTCACAGTGTCTGTCAGTCAGAGATAGAGTCAGAGGTCACACTTCCAGCGTCTGACACATCCAGCCAAATAATTTGACTTGACTCAGTTTGACATAATGTAGTCGTGTAGATATCTTCTAGATATTAAAATAATTCTGACCGTTAACTAGTAAGCCGTCGGGGTTCAATTCAAATGAGATATGTTTTTTGTTATTTTATTAATTTAAAATAAATATTTAAATAATAATAATTTTGAGGAGGTTTATTATTATCGTTCTAAAATTTGATTTCGGACTGCCTTTACTAGCCTTTACTCGCTGTGCCAGCCGCAGACAAATATTTTTAAATTATTTTTAATATAATTACAAGCAGTAGCTATCCTAGATAGTTTTCCTCATGAATCTACATAATCAGAATAATGTTCAAATCTGTACCAGTATTTTCGAAGATACGATCGTTCAACTATACAATCCTTCAGCTTTATAATATATATAGGTAACTAGACTTAAAAAATTCAAAAGTATTGACTCTTAAATATAAAAAGGTTCAATTATATTTAGAATATTGTTATTTTTGAGAAATTGCATAATGTACGGAACTCTAAATGCTTATTTATTAGCACGTAACATAACTTCAAAGTGAGAGCGTTGTATGAAAAACGTAATGTCATAGGTTACGACACACATACGTAATAAAATAACAGAATGTTTTCTTATAGTATATATATATTTCTCTATTATTAAAATGACAGAGTTGTATTTCATGTTGATATGATTTTATAAAATATAAACATATTAAAAACAAATCAATAATATTTATTATAATACACAATGACATTAATTAATAATCTGTCTAACATAATATTTATACTCTATATTGCTGTCTTTCTTTATGATATATAACTTGAAATATTGCTTTAACAAACAAAATGATTTTGTTAGTACATAATAATAATAGGATATATAGGCATACTTCTTAATATATATTTTTTGGTTCTCGTATTATGTTATATATTGTAGTCATTTAATTATATTTAGTTTTTAATGACTTATGTACATATAGTTTTTATCAACTGTACAAAATCAAACAGAAATTATGTATTTTTTTTTTGTTGGGGAAAGGATTCTAAAACGTTACGATTGTCGATGACTTGACTAGAGAGACAATTAGTTAATAACAGAAAATAATATATATGTAATTTCAAATAAAACTATTTTTACGGATTAAAACTCGCGTATAATTTGGTTACATTTTTACTTACATCTTGTCTACCCGTGAACACGATTACTGCAAAGTATTCGAAACGTCGGGTTAAAAATCAAAAATGTAATCAAATTATACGCGAGTTTTAATCCGTAAAAATAGTTTTATTTGAAATGTGTACTCGTGAAAATCTAAGAAAATACTATATGTAATTTTTTTGCAATTGCAAGTTTGTAAATTACTTTATGAATTCAATTTACAAAGAGTTTTTTATTTTTTATTTTATATTACTTTAATGTTTAGAATAACAGGATATTTATGAAAACATAAAATTTTCTGACCTTTGACACTAGTTTGTTTATTGCATTTTTTTAATACAAAATTTTTATGTTTATTTTATTATATAAGGATTGTTCCTACTACTAATCCGCTAGTTATAATATTATATATAATTTCATTAACATTTTAAATCTAATCATAGTAATAATTACAAATAGAGATATAGTTTTTATGTATCTATATCATCTATTTTGTTACTGTATGTTAATATGTTAATACTATGACCGAGGACTTAACATTAAATATTTGTTTAAATCTCATGTTGCTATGTTGATGAGTTCAATCGTTGCTATTCTTAAAATGCAAACGATATGTTAAAGCTTTATATTTATATACAATTAAACTAGAATTTACAGCGACTAAATGTACTAGATATAATTTATAATTAATCTGTGGTTAAGTCTCAGATTTTAAACTAAGTTATAGCTTTAAGTTTAAGTTAGAAAGAGCTTATTACGTGAGTTAAGCTCTCTATGAGAGACTTATCTGCATCCTTTGTGCAAGTTTCAATCAAAACTAGTATATCCGAAAATCCTCAAATTTTGTACACTGATAGACAACAATCTGGTGGTGGTTTTGGAAAATTTTTCGATCGAAAATTTAGCAAGAAAAATAAAAATAAAATAAGAAATTGTTGAGAAAAGAATGCGTTGACGTTTTGAAAATTCAACTTTGGTGCTCTTTGCACGTCGCTTCGCTCAAAATGCTAACACATACAAAATTTTTGCGACTGCAGCGAGTCAAAATTGAAGTCTGGTTCGCGCTCCTAATAACTGTGGTATCACAATAGGCCTTCATAACACTTCCATTAGACGTACACAAGGGGTTACTGACATCGATTCAAAGTGAAAAAAAATATTAAAGAAATAAATAAATGATTCTACATCACTGTACGTGTCCTTATATTAATATATGACTTATTGCAAGAAATTCTGTAGTTTGTTAACCAAAATTACCAAGTGAGGTACCTGAGTACAGATAGATTGGTTTAAGGGTATTGTACGTCATTATTTATTCTTCAATTGTTCCAGTCCTATGGTAGTCCATGAATTTTCAGGCAATAGTTAAATGAGAGAGCATGCGAGTGGTTTAATGTATAATTTATTTATGTTAGAAGTTTACTTTGTTATTTATTTTTAATTACATAATAAATATACGTTAAAATGGAGACAAAACTATTATTAACCAAAGGCGTAGATTGAATGACAATTTGAGAAAACTTATTTTCAATATTTCCTACCATGTCTGATCAAACCCTCTTTATTAAACAAAGATTAAAAAAATATATATTTGATGTTTAAAATTCATTAAAATAGTAATAAAATTGATTAATAATATTTTTAAGTTTGTAATGTTTGTGAGCGCTGAAACATTTTAATAAATTATCATGAGATAATTAATAGATCAATTTTGGGTTTATTTGTTCTTTCACAAGAAAATGGTAATAAGTAAGTAATTAAAATAATAATTTCTTATATATATTTTCTATATATTACATACATAATTTAGTTTATTATAATTGTCATCTGTATGTTTTATGTCACGTGTGACATAATATTAGTTTACCGACCAATTATTATTCTACAATAATCAACTTGTTTTATAATTTATTCAAATACTTTACCTTGAATAGCATTACATATTTATTGTATAATTATATTTCTTTATCAAACTGGTTCACAGTAAGTTGATTATTAATTTAATATTTCTGAAGTAGGTATAAAAAAAGGCTTAACTGGCGTATCTGACTTACATATGTTACATAGTACGTACTATCTTTTGTCATATCAAACTTGAAAGTCAGACAAACACGCAGAAAAGGTTTGATAATTCAATATGTCACTGATATTCGCCCAGACTGATTTTAAATGATTTGAGTTTAAATTAAAATATATTTTTTTATCTATCTTTATCTTTTAAATTTTGCAAATTATATTTTATAAGATAATAATTACATTTTATTATGAAATTATAAATATTATAAAATAAGATTTATTAATTTGTTTAAACTTTATTGTGTGAATCTATCAATAGACAGACTATATGTTTTCTCTACCCATTCTAGCAGTCGACCGGTAGTGGTGATGGGATTGGTGGAGACCATCATATGTTAAATTTAATTTTGATAAACTAATAACTTTGCAAATTTTTTACGGCTGTTAACAAAACAAATATAAAATACGATTATATCACTGCTAGAGTCTATTATATTATTATCAGTACATATTTTTCTACCAATAAATTTAGATTTTGCTAATTTAAATTCTTTTTCTAAAAGATTTTAAATACAATTTTATGTCACTATATAAAAACACACACTAAATCCTAATACATCAATAATAAAATTGCTTTAATATTAAATAACACTTTAAGTATAAAAATAAAATTCTTTAAATATATTTGTGATAACTGATAGCAAGGATTGTTTATTGAAACCAAAACGAATTTAGATAAAATGGAAGTGTGATTTATGTTTTATTTTGATATGACGTAGACACGTCGATGTAAATTGGATTAATATTGAGATAAACTTGTCTCAACTCTGACAATTCTAAGATGATAGTTAAAAATCCCAAAAACACAGACAAAGTGTTATCAGAATCACATTCTTTCGAATTGATAAGTCATTCTGATTTAAAATGTCTCAACAATAATTCTATTTATTAAGTATTCATTAATATCCATGTGTGTATTTTTAGTTAATTAATTTTAGTGTAAAATTATATTAAATTTGAAACTTACCCGCAGGTTTAGGAACATTCCTCTTAACTTGCATCCACTTGTACGTGGGTACAGCTGAGTGGGAGGTATGGGGCGGATGGCTAACGTGATGCAGCTCGCCCTCCCTGGGGAACCCCTCTCTTAATCCTTCTCGGATTCCTCCGAACTCTTCCTTAGGCGTGTAAGGGTCGAACTCACTACACGGCAGTGGTGACCCCCCATGGTTATATTGTATGCTAGAGTCATCCACAAAATGCATGTTGTACTTTGTTTCTAAATAATGATTGTCTAGTTTGTGTTCGTGCATGTGCATTTCTTCCGGCCTTTGTAATTCTTCTCTGTGCTTGAAGGCCTCAGGATGAGGTGGCAGAGAATGTATAGGATAGTTTTGGTGAAGATCGCCGTAGTCTAGATTAGTATAACAGAGCCCGGTATCAGTACTTATGACGGGAGCTGCTTCATGTGTCGCTTGGCCTTGTAATATAGGTTCATAGTACGGTGTAGGCTCATAGTATCCTTCGTGGTAGCCCTCGTAAGGGGGCTGGTAGGCCACCCCTTGCTGGTAATATTCTGCGCTATAGCCGTTCTGCTGATTGTTGTACATCCCGACGTCCATAGTCATCATGTTTGTCTGCACTGTCTGTCAATATTAGATCACACACATCACTATGTCTTCGGCGTGAACGCGATGTTGTACCGGACTTCGGTCTAATATCTACAGCGGACTCGCGCCGCGCTATCGATCGTCCGCACGTCAGGTGAGCCGACGAGCACTGAGCGTTCACGTATAACGAAACAATTTTTCTTACACACCTAAAACTTTAATATTCCATCTCTATCTAATACTATCGGCCATATATGGGAGAAAGGGACGGAGCAATTACCGCCGAGATGCAACTCTGCGATAACTGGATAAGAAACGTGATTTTTAATGAAATTTTCTTGTTAAAGCATTCTTTAAACGACAGCGGACCGTGGTACGACTGAGCTTGTACCGCTCGCGAGCAGGTAGAGCAATGTTCTGAAACTCTATTTACGTAGGGCGGGGCATGATATCGAGGTGGAGCTGAGGGGTTCCGGTGACCAATGGGAATGTGGGATTAGACTCTACATTTAGTATTGGTCGCTGCGAGATAATAGTTGCGAATCTGGGAGGCTGGATGCAAGTTGTATATTTTTTATTTACCGTTTCATGTACGGTCCGGTGCGGCGTTTACGAGAAATGCTTCAATTTATCCTCGTGACGTAAATCGATTTCAAGGTGTGAACAGCTCGACTTTTCTCCTTTGTTGTCAGCTTGTAGGTAGCTTTTATATATCACACGTCAAACCGTACCGATTATTCGGTGCAAATCTGTTATAGGTATATTGAGTTGACATCTGTCTGTGTCACTACATCTATTTATTAAAAAGAGGTAGAAAAATATTTTACTTCAAAAATTAATTTACAATTTTCGAATACCTGAAGCTTTTTTTATATATTTTTAGATTAATAATGAAGTTTAAATGAAATATTATATTTTTAATGTCTAATATAGCAAAATACATTCTACCCATCTTTTATATTTTAAAGTAACTATAGTACATTTATATTTAATCGGTAGATTGAAAACAAATATATTTTTTTAAGTACTATATCTAGAAATCATTCAATAATATATTGTTTTAAGTATAATATGTAGGTACGTATATTATTCTAAATTAATGTTTTAAGTAGGTCCTTAAGTAAAAGAGTTTTTTTCAGATACCCACCTATACTAAATATATTGGAATGCCTATTATTCTCAATACAAAACAGAGAGACAATATTTGATTTATAACAAAACCAATAATATTTAGTATGAAATCAATAATTTTTTCAAAGAATTAAAGCTAGTTATTTTAATTACTGTTCATAATGTAGGTTGTTTGTAGGTAGAGGTAGAGTAGATAGAGGTCACCCAAATTAACTATTTAAAATTTAACTAATAGCTTTACATTTATGGACATCATGTCTACAAATTGTATATATAAAAATCAGGGAAAGAGTTTGTAGAATTCGTCCTCTGAGTAATTAATTTAGGGTGAAGCTGTATAATAGATTCTTTTGGTAACAATTTATTCTTTGAAAATTTAGAAGCCTTACCTATCCTTATATTATACAATTATGGCTGTAATTGTAATATAATGTAATTGTAAGAGAACTTATTGGTTGTAAATTTAAATTTAAATTTCTATTCTAAACTTATTTTAAAAATCTATATCAAAAACCTCAGTAGGTATGAAACCAGAAACAATAGTAAACTTGGACAAGTTATATAATTATTATTGGCTTATAGTGTTATCAAGTTTGAATTACTATTTTAAAATTAATTACAAGTATTAAAAGTTCTTCATTATAGTTTATTAATTATTACTCTTGTAAAGTATAGAGTCCAAAGCAATGAGAGCATCATAAAACAGATTTTACAGAGCTGTTTGATTAAAAAAATAGTAAATTATAAGGTTGGCTAACTCATAATCCACACTACCATCACTGTACCATCATTATCATATTAATTTTCCATATGAAGTAACTGCCATAGTGCTGTCAAAAGACAAAGTCATAGATATATCGTTTGATATACCTCCAACTAATCTCCGAGTTAAATATAATTGTCCTGGCGAGAACATCCTTCCCGGTGACAGCAATGAGATGATTCTGATCTCACAACCAGCTTTAGAATGGACATCACAGATAACATGTTTATGACCTCTAATCCATTATAATAGAGTTGAAATTTCTGCAATTATATGATTAAACAGTGATATTTTATAGTATTTATGTCCAAGGATTAAAGTCGAATTTGTTTTGGTAAAGTTTATAATGGAGGTTGTTTTAATGAGCTTGGACGTGTTAATGCTCCAGACGAGACAGATAACGCCATGGGATGTAGTGATGGAATGTTGTCGATAAAACGTAATATAGACATCGAAAAATATCGAATAGTAATAGCATATAAAGCATAGTTTACACTAACATTGATATAGTATCGGTCCATAGATGTTCCACAACTGAAGGCACGTCTCTTGAGACATTATTGATAGAGAAAGGAGCTCTACTTGTTACAAAGTTCCACTGCAACTGAAACTGTAAAAGGAATTGTAAAATGTATCTCGTATTGCTTTCCTCAATGTTCAGAACTGTTGAAGTAGAATAATTCAAGATACAAATATTTTAGGGGAGAGGGGGGGGTACTTTTTTAATTTAAATCATATTCTAAATCTTATATTGATGAGATTTTTTATATTAACGGCTAGTGTTAAAAAATAATACTAAGGAAAATAAACTATGTATATCTACGTTTTAATCGATAAACACCTATCGACCTCTCACTCCCCTATTCAATTAAGTTGTAGTATTGAAGTGCATCTCTTTTCTTCTCATACAATTTGCGTATATCAGTCCCACTCGCACAGCAACGGAAGCACTCGTTTTGAACCAATGATCACAGCGGTTCTTGCAGAAGGGTTTCAATTATTGTTTTTTTTTGTTAAAATTAAACAAATTACATTACTTTACTTACCGAAAGTAAGAAAGGGATGACAGATCGTTCTTTAACTGTGGGTACATTAAGTGTATACGTCATATTATATGTATTCTTGCTAACTTCAATTACGGGTGTATATATATGTATATAAATTAAAATAAGGATATGTCAAATATTTATATTAATTACCATTTATGAGTTTGTCTAAAAATATTAGTAATTCCATTAACATCTATGAAACCATAGCCAATTTCAACCTGGAAATTTTACTTTATATTCACAATTTATTCAAATTTGGGAATTTTATTATATTTTATGTAAATAAAATGAAAGTTCTCGAAGCTTAAAGCTAATTGGTTAAAGCTTAAATATAAGCAAAATAATACAATAATTGAAGAAAAGTGAATTTTCTATTCCAATGCCATTACTTTCCTCCCACTGGCACTTATCTAAGAAAAAAGGGCTTCTTATCGACAGACAACCGGACAGACGATGTCTTCATACACAAAACAATGCTATCATTTTACACGCTATTAAAAAATTATTATTCAAGCGAATTTCAATACTATCTCCAGATTGTAATAAGGTACAAAGTAGAATGAAAGAATAAATGATTTAGTTTGCACGCTATTAAAAATTTATTATTCAAGGGAATTTCAACACTATATCTATTGTGATAAGGAACAAATAGAATGAGCATAAATGATTTAGCTTGTTAATACTCAATTGAATTTGAAATATAATTCATTAATATAAGGTCGAAAATAAATTAACGTTTTTGAAATATTATAAATATTGAAATGATGTAACTTTCAACTATACCAATTAAAGAAAAATGTATTTTACATTTACGTAATAAAGTTGATAATAGCCTGTAAGTAAATTATTAGCCATTACTTTTAACAATAAAATAAATAGAAAAATGTATTTTATGGCCAGGTAATAAAGTTGATAATAGCATGTAAATGATTTAGCCATTATTGAATGAGCATATCACATTGTTGTGACGTGCTCTTTGATTAATAATGGACTATGTTCAGTTTTTTGAGTAACATTTTTAACCCGATTTTGTTCTTTTATCGCTTTTAAATTTTTTTATTTTTTTGAACACAAGTAGGTTACCTGTTCGTGGGATTAAATAATTGTATAATTTTATTTATTGTATTGTTTAATTCCAATAATAATTACTAGGAGCGCGAACCAGATCTCAATTTTGACTTGTTGCGCTCGCAAAATCTTGCTAGTGTTATCATATTGAGCGCAGCGCGGTGCAAATAGCACCGAAGTTGCATTTAAAAAACGTCGTCGCATTCTGTCGTGAAGTATTTTTCAAGATGAGACATATTATTACCTATTTTCAACCAACATCATACTATCATCGTGCAAAACTTGGAAATTTTCGGATATATCGTTTTTAATTGATGCTGGCACAAAGGATGCAGGAAAGGCTCTCATAGAGAGCTTCGCTCGCTTCTCTCAAGGAAGAAGTAAGACAGTGGTTTTAGCAGTACAGTTTGTTTGCGGGCTGGTTCTAATGAGATTACAATAAGTCACAACTCTACCTGCCTTACTTATAATAATATTAACACTCAGTATAAAAAAGGCCTTATTTTGTCACTTTTTCACTAACGATTTGTCAAAGTTGTGATAGTGACAAAACAGAAAATATGTCAATAAGGGGAAAGACTTTTGTGTCTATATACTTCTTAAAAGATTTAAAAATATAAAGATGTTAATAAACTTTTAAAAAATATATAAATAATACATTAAACAATGATTGATATTAGATACTAAATGTTACTCAGATAAGACACAAAATAACGTCCTCATAAAAAACTTTTATAACTTAATAAAGTTACTTTGTTTTGACATTTCAGTAATCAGCTAATGAGTAAAAAGTAACATGTCATCAATCTTATAAATTACTTTATAATATAATTGCAAACTTTACTTGTTTCTTTTTTTAATATTTTAATAGAAAATCACATTAATCTCTCCTTTTTGTAGAGCTTTATCCATTTAATATTACTTTTAAATTAAGTGGAGCAAAATAAGTAATAATTTACTTTTATGAAGATATCTTAAGTTTATTATGTATTTAAAGTGAGTACAGTCCACAAAAAAGTAACTTAATCTCTTTTTATTGTAGATCTTTATCCATTTGATTTAAAATTTCTATTTAATTAAGGGGAGCAAAGTTAGTAAGAATTTACTATTATGAAGATATCTTAAGTTTTTATTGAATATTTTATTGATATTTAACTTCTTTACAGCCAAGGAGCGCCGTCGCGCTGCTCTCGCTAGTAGTGTAAAAAGCCAGCGTCGCGATTGCGCTCCTTTACACAGTTCACTATGTTTTTGTAATTTTCTTGTCAATGAATATGTAGTATTCACGGAAATAGTAATTTTTATTATAGTAAATTATTCATAAAAAAATACTTTTTTACTGACATTTTTAGAATATATTGCTAAAATATATGCGGCACTAAAAGGATTAAAGTTACTACTAATAAGTAGTAGTTAAAGTGAGTATAGTCCACTATTCTCAAACGAGTTTCCCACGAGACGCAGTAACCCTCACAGTTATCTGCATCATGACGGATTGCCTCCCAGCGGACTCGCTGGAGAACTGCAGATCTCTGATAACTCGCAATGGCTCGGTAGTTGAATTAGTGGCATAGATAGTAGGTTCGATTTAATTAACGTTTTTTATATAATTAAGAATATACATAGTTTTAAGTAAAATTAAAGTATACATATAACGACTTTTCTCCCACGTACAACAAAGATGTGGATTAAACTTCCTTCACGGTGTTTCCAGATCGATACGACATGGGTACATTCAAAAAAAGCGTATACTCCTACCTCCAAGACCGGTAACGCTTTTGTGAGTCCTCGGATGTTGCAAGAGTTCGTGGGCGGCGGTGATCACATTTGACTAGTGACCCGCATACATAAAAAAATATATGTCCTCAATATCATAGAATTAATAATTTAAGTTGATCCAAAAGAATACAAAGGCACAAAATTAATAAAGGTATATCATATATAAGGATAAAATAATATTCACTAGTAATTGTTTAATCTTTCGATATTTAAGTTAATCATAACATAGTTTGTAGTTAGCATATAAATTTATATGTATAATTTGTTAAGTTGTTGCAACATATAATTCACGAGTTTAAACTCCTTAAACGCGCCAATCTTTTTCATTTGTGTTTTCCAAAGTTCTGTATAAATTTGAGTAATAGGTGTTATTGTAGAGTAAATGTGTTTATTAAAACTTAAATTAAAAAAAGGTATATCTATAATGTTTTCTAAGACTTACACGAGTACTTTGCAACAAACGTGTTCGCTGTAAGGCTAGATATTGGTGTCTTACAGACATAAACATTTCAAAATGTTATATCCGTAAACAGTTTTATTATATTTATATTTTTTTGGTCTATATTACAAAAGATTATAAATCTAAACGAACAGCTATTAGATGGGTAACTAGACCTCCAGCAAGACTTCTCACGGTCATATACCAAATTTTACGACATTGTAACGAGAGCACTGTGATAACAGATAACACTCACAAATATTTACTATTGATTCCTTCAAAACAATGACGCCGGTTTAGATAAAGTCACCGGGGGGGTGTAGTTTAGTACCAATGAAAAACTTTTGAAAACGTTTGATTATTAAACATTTATACTCGAAGAAATATTATTAAAAACAACTGTAAAAATAAAATAAAAAAATAAATAAAAAATCAAATAAAAACAAATAAAGCCCTATGTAGAAAATTTATATTAAGATACGAACCCAGTACCCGACGGCACGATGGTATTGTGCTATTTTGAAGATATCGATATTTTAAGTCTAATTTAATATTGCAAGTGTATTTAATGAATCAGACGTTATTTTAGATTTTAGCCTTGATTCTTTCAACCTTGAGCTGTCAAAATTGACATCTGTCAACGTGACAGACGCTGTCACACGTCTTGACGGCGCTCTGAGTGATTAATTAACTGAGTTAATTGATTTGACCTAATGATTTAACCAGTTTAATGAAGAATTGTAAAATAAAGAAGAATCTGTCGTCGGTTAAATCAATACGTAACGTATAAAGTAAATAGTACAATTGAAAATTAATTAATATTTTTCCTATATGAAATATAATCGAAAGGAGTTTGTCATAGTCACATATAAAGATTAAAAAAATTTTTTTTTTAAACTGTCTCTTACTTATTATACAATTTAAGTGCATATATTACAAATAAACAAATTAAATTTAATGAAATTGACTAAAAATTTAATTAAAAAATTTTAATATATATTTTTTTAAATCCCAATATCTACTATCTCGTCGAAGTTTTGCGTGATTATATGTAAGAGATAAATAATGTTTTTCAATTGAAAATAAAACTAAGAAGGTCGTTGGTAATCGAAGATTGTGTTATAGATGTTCTGATAAGATAGGGTCGTTGAAAAATCAAAATGTTTGATATAATTTGGATGTAGCTCTTATCACTCGAGTGGCTCCCGAGATTAGCTTTCATATCACTAACAATATTAAATTAAATTTATTTAAATTATTAATAGTATTAATCTACTACATAGAATATAGTTCTGTGGTTTTATATTTCTTATATTAAATTTTAAAATAAATTATTAAAAAATATAATAATTTTCTCTAGAAATCAGCCCGATAATAATATTTTGTAAAAATTTCTTATCAATGATAATACGATAAAAACTAGGTGTTTCTTATCACTACTATCAGGTCTCTTAGTCACGTCACAAAACATTTAATATATACTCACGTAGGTATAGATATCATCAATGACTTTAAAACTAAACTTCTATTTCACCTAATATATTATATGGATAGATTTGAAAAAAAATAATATAGAATTAAAAATGGCAGCACTTATGACTATTTAAAACATTTTTTAAGTATTACGAGTGTTATGTTGTGAAAATTCGACTAAAAAAAACTATACTTCCAAAACAATAACTGGCAAAAGATATTTATTTACTGGACGTAAGATGTGAAAGTATTTTTTTAATTTAGTTTATAACAGCAATTAAAACAATATGTGTGTATTTATTTTTATATCGGCATTTCCTCTTGAGGTTTTAATTAATATATAAAAAGCCAAATAATGTAAAATGTAAATGAAATATAAGTATATATAAGTATATATTTAAAAAAATCTTATTTTTTGTTAGCCTCATCCAAATATAGTGTATCGAAAATATAATATTTGTATAAGTAAAAGTAACTAAGTATTTTAATATAACTATTTCTTAAGTTATTATCCCTACTTATTATTTAGTGAAATTATTTAATTGTATAATGTTTCTAGATAATATAAGTATTATATTAGTGCCCCGACTGCTAGAGAAGGTCTACTTGTAATGTAACTGTACCTGTACCTGGAATGGGGGCTAAATATTATATTTATTTCTATAACTAGATATACTTTATTGATACGGTAGCTCAATTGCTACAGCGACGGGATAGTGTCCCAGAGGTTGAGGGTTCGCATCCTGCTCTAATTGATATTTTTTTTATGCCATATCTATTTAAAAATACATATTTTCTTAGCATAGTGTCGTATGTGGTTCTGGAGTAATGCAACAGATATTGATACTATATTTGCATTACAGAAGGAGGCTGTTCGAGCAATCTAAAACATACAGCCAAGAGAATCGTTAAGAAATAAATTCCATGATATTAAAAGTAGGTGTGGCTACACTATATTATAATCAATATTATAATATTAAAAAAAAATAAACAATTTACGACCACAAACATTAAATTTAAGAAAAGATCTAGTTTACTCAACAAGGTATTAAAATAAACTCGCTATGCCCTCCACTTGGCTCCACAAAATAAGTAATTCTTCCAGGGTTAATTGAAACTCTCCAGGAAAGCCTTATTTATCATTGAATATATTTAAACTATAAAGAGATTAAAAAAATTTATTAGGTTAATAGCGATCTGAAAATTAATTGAATTTTAACGAGTAATGCAATATAACTATGCAATTTTATGGGGTTGTTGTTACTTCTGTTCAAGCACCTGGTTTTGGGGGGCAGAATGCCCTCTTCCAACAGTTATGAGGTGGGGATTGATGGTTGACCCTTGTATTATGCTTGTATAGTGGTCGATTTATGAGTTATAAATATGATTTTACTTTTAGTCATTTATGAAGCCTTCATAGCAATTTAATTGCGATGGTTCTAAAAGTAACCATTCTAGAATACTAACTAACCTCACTAGTTGGTTCACAAATAATAAATTTAATATTGTTACCATTTCTGGAACTATAATCAAAATAAAAACATACCTTGCTGAGTTTGTTGTGGGGTTCGTCTAAGATATAAAGCGCCTTCGAAGCTCTGGTACTTTTAACGTTTAATTGGAAAGTATCTTCATAGAACAGCTTAATTCGGTAAGTAAATAGTAAATAAGGATGTTAGGTATCACACAATAGGGTACCCTAACACTTCCATTTGACATACACAAGTTATCACGGGACTGATTCAAAGTCTAAAATGTAAATAAATAATTAGAACTATGGCTTTTTCAATGTAAATGTATATCACATGCATTAATACTCCTATTACAGACAGCCTTCTGAGTTTGTGGAAAATCAGAATTTAATATTATTTAGATAAAGTGAACTATCAGATCAAGGTATAGTGCTTATGACAGAAGACAATTTTTATTACTTCCTGTACTCCTACTCTTGAAAGATTACGTTCTGTGATATAAATTAGTTAATAATTTGAAATAATTTGATAAATAAATCGGTAATCTTTTATAATAATATCTTTTATATATTTTTATTAGGCATAGCAGCCTAGGCGGCCTAGGACTAGGCTAGATGAACATAATTGTGCTTATACATTTCCATGTAATTAATAATAAGCTTTATTTACTTCTTTATTGTATGATTAAAAAACTCCATTATCTCAAAGCAAAAAAATAAATCACTATCAAAGTCACCCATAAAAATGGCAGTGTCACCGAAAAATAATATTTCAAAAAAAGTCCCAACCGACAGTCCTGTCAAAATCCAATATCAGACGTACGTGCAATGAATTTTCAACAGTGATTTAAAATAATAAAGTTCATAATAATTTAGCAAATATGTTGACGCCCCGTCAATTAATATGAAAAAAAAAATGATCTTGTCTCTCTAATTACGTAGTGATGGAGGCAGTTGACAAGCGCTGAGATAAACAAATAAGAATATGATATTATCCGGTCCGAAAATAAAAGATGTTTTAAAAAGCGTGCAATGTCAACGTTTTATCAAGATTGGAGCTTGAGCTTTGACTGTGCTTGTGTGTGTGTGTGTGAGTGTGTTTAGGCTTTGACTGTGTGTGCCTTAGCTTTGTTGTTTTGAATGAAGTAATCAATTATATAGTGCAAAATATCTTATGAACATTATTTCTAATATCCGATTTGACTGTGCTTGTGCTTTATCTGTGCGTGTGTGTGTGTGTTTTGACTGTGTATGTGTGTGATTTAACGGCGTGTGTGTGCATTGACTGCGTGTGCGTGAGCTTTTGTTGTTTTGAATTAACTAATCAATTATATAGTGCAAGATATCTTATTTTATCATCTGAATAGATCAGATACTCCGTATTTTATATATTTAATAAAAATAATGTTATTACTACTGTTTGTTTTAAGAAATTACAAACAATCTTTTAATAATCTTCTAGTGTGGTGAAAGATCTATTTCCTTTAGGATTATATAGTATACAACAAAATAAACCTAAAATGTTTAAATAAATATTGTAAATTAACATCAAGTATAATTAGCCGGGCTAGCGATTTTCGGCATTAATGTGACCGCCAACACGGTTGAGGCAGGTTAGTGTTAGGGTTCTTTAAATACTGGTCATTTATTAAAATTTTTAAATTTTTCTGTCAGTCCCATAAGAAGTTCTGGATGGCTTTGTGTGAATTTGTAGGAAAAATTAGTATAGACTATTTTTATCCCGAACCGTACAACTTTTTGTGAAAAAAAAATTACAAGTTTCATTTATTATTAACTTAGCATGAGTTAGCAATGAATAAAACTTGTCACTTTTTTTTGAATGGCCACTTCTTCCCTCTATTGATAGAGGGACGAAGCGGACATTATCTTTTGCTGCTACCTTCCAAGCGAACAATCCAAGCGAGTAATTATTTTCTATAAAACAATAATTTATTAAAAATTGGTTTACAACTATATGCATGCAAGTATATGCAAGTAAGCTCTTAGTAATTTACTTTGTAAATCCAGCGATTTTCATTTTCTAGCAGAATTGTTTAAGTATACCTAAATACTAGCTATTGGCCGCGGTTCCACCCGTTACTATTGACATAACTAAAAGTAACACTAGATAACCTATGGCTTTCCTCATGAACCTGCCCATCATAATCAAAAATATTTTTTCTCATTCAACCGGTAGCTTTGTAAATTAGTTCATCAAAACAAACAAGCTCTTGTTTTCTAATATCAGTATAGATTAGAAAATATAACATTTACATAATATATACATAACAATTAATAAATATAACACACTCAAGAAGGTATTTGGCAGAACATTTCACAAGAGAATTCATTGTCTCTTTAACTCATTATGAATAAGCTTTATCAAAAATCTTGTTATAGTATGAAATTTGAAACTTTATTTTGTAATTTGTACAGTCTCTCTCTTTTAGTCCAAAACTTAAAGTCTAACATATAAATTGTACGGAACCCAATGCTAAAGTAAGTGTGTTGTTTTGTCGGTGTTTTTATGATGTAATCGGAGCCGGGTCGCTCACAAATTCAATTTAGTGTATTGACGTTGTAAGCGAGGCGCAGACACAGACACGCGCCAGTATCAAATCACATTTATATAAAAAATAACCCTTTGAAGGTAAAAAGGAAATACATTTTTGAAGGGTTATATCTGTCGTCTATGCAACTAAAACTGGACGTATTATAAAGAGAGAAGAAGAGAATAAAATAAAACAAAGACATATAACTATAGTATTTAGAGCAATTAAATATTAAGATAAAATATTTCTAAGTTTATCTGAGTTACATTGCTCTTATTCATTGATTCTTATTACATTGTTCCAGTAGAAGTTATTTCAAATTATTTTTGAGGTGGGCTAAATAATCTAAATTATCTATTTAGGGATATTCTCATGTCAAATTATCGAGTGGGTTTATATTAATAAACAAAGTTTAGTATTCAGCTAAAAATAATTATAATATTGTAAATGTTATTAATGAAGTTAAATGTCGCTCATACAACACGGTCAACGGTTATCTAGAGAACGGTAGAAAAGGTTAGAACAGGTTCGGTGTTCATCCTATATTTTTGAAGTGTTGTACCCAAATACTTAGCATCACCTTAACAATACTTTTTACTAAAATATTACAAGCTATATGCCATTTCAGTGGAAAAAAATCTTTAACTACGCCTATTTTTCAAAATGGTGAAAGAAGACTTAAACAACTTAGAACATTACCCCAAATAGTATAAAATTTAAATTTAGCAAAATATTGCATTGTTTCTTTTTCAAGGATTTTTTTTTTTTATTATAAATAGGCCAGCGCTTGACCAGAGATCGCCTGATGGTAAGCAAATCTGTGGTCTAAGATGGAACGCGCTTGCCTAGAAGAAACCGATTCACTCTTAATTTAAAGAGACCCAGGTTGTAATTCTCTGGAAACAGAGATTCCGGAAGCAAATTATAAGCAATTTCTATAAATATACATTATTTCCAAATGATTTCAAAAAGGGTAACTTTGCTAAAAGATCTCGGTTTATATCTTGACAAGCAACTCATTTTGGATAACCATATAAAAAAAATACATTTAAATCTTATCAGATCTTGGGTTTTATTATTCGACCGATAGGTATCAAATATATCTCTTCTATTAAAAATATTCAAAACAAATTTCTGAAAAGGTTGTACATGAAGTTTGGTATTTCCTCGTTTAAATTTTTTACAGTACAAAGACAGAGAGAGAATAGAGAACAAAGATTTCTTTTTAAAATTCTTAATAAATTAATAGATTCGATTTATTTGTTAGTTAAAATATCATTTTCTTGTCCTCGTCTAAGCACACCTCGTTGCGATTCTATTGCAATGCCTTTTTGTAGAACGAACTATTATAGCAACTGTTTTATTATAAGAGTTTTTAACGTATATAAAAAAAAAAAACCATAAACTTGTTCTCTAATACCGTTAGTAAATTAATTTCTTTACACAAGAATAAATAATCAGTTATATTTCATGTAAACTGTTTATTTAATTCATTGCCATTGTATTATTTCATTTCTGGAATATTGTTATTCTTAGTAATATTTTGTATATTTTGTTTGTTTTTTATATATTTTTTTGGTTCTTATTATTGTGATTTTCTTAAATATTTAAAAATTGTATTTTTTATCAATTATGCTTGGATGGAAAAATTAATTTAAAATATGTTTAAGTACATATATATATTAACATACTACCCATACCTAATACCCATACATAATAAATGTATTAACTGTATTAAAATGGTTTGTCATATAAAAATAAAAATATATCTATATTTTTTTTCAATATTTTTAATATAGCTTAAAATGAAATGTCATTTTTATTTAGACAGAACATTCTTCATTGATAAACGGTGTGATAGCAACTTCTGCACCGGAATCTGTATTCCCCGAGGAGTTGAGATATTTGAAGGTAAAAATATAAGAATTTTGAATGCCTTAACTATAAATAAGGAATAATAGTCAGTATTGCTATAGACATTAAGTTGATTTATAATTTCTGCAACATTATTAAACATTGGCAGAATATTCTATATGCTTGCTAATTCAAAAAAGATTTTGTATATGAAATATAGAGTTTATAATTGATTAAACATTTACATGTATCAGTGGTAAGTCTATACGTCGGGTTGCATTGAATTAGCCACGCGCTGACGGTTGGTGGTCAGTGTTTGTGGCATTTTAAAGGCTTAACAATGTTAATATGATATTTCTGTTGTAAATATTGTTGAATAGACCTTAAGCACTTTTTTAAATTTTTTTAAAAGCATTATTATATATGTTAGTTTTATCTGGGCCACACATTACCTCTGGGCAGTCGTCCTCGTCGCTTTGACAACGGAAATACTCTTTACTACTTTCCTAGTGAAGTTGACTATCTAAATTTACTTCTGCAACTTTTGCTGGTACTACGTGTTAGCTTAATTCTGAGCCCTCTTTTGTTCGTAAATGTTTCATTTTATATTTGTTTCGTTTTATTTATTGAAATGCATTAGTTTTTTTAAATCTTATATAAATTTGCCACGCGACTGCTATATATTTAATTTTAATTATTGCCGAATACCAAAGAAATTATGTTCCCTTTTGTTATGTCCCCTATTGTTTTTTTTTTTTCGTTTTTTTTTTATAATGTTAACAAATACACATAAGTATCCTTGCTAGTGACTATACTGGTAAGAGGTAAAGAAATGTTTCATTGCTAGTTTGCTAAATGAATTTTGATGTCTTTTTCTAATGATAAAGTGCCATATATGTTCATTATAAGTATTTACTAAACGGCAAGAGTCATGATTTTTAAACAAATAAATGTAATGTACATAAATATATACTTTAAATCTGTGATTGGCGGTGTGACGTGTGACGTGTAACAATAACATTGATATATGGATTTAGATTCGTTATTAAGAGATTATAAGTATGTTCTTTATTAATAGATTTTATGATTATAAATACTACTTAATTAATAAATGTTATTTATATATAAAGATATATTGTAGGTTGCACTACAGTTATATGTTACTTTGTTCGCTGGACAGGTCGTGGCAGCTGCAATTTCCTGCCAGTCAGTTCTAATGCTAGTATCTCCGTGTTTAACTAAAACTGAAAATACTGGGGGAATTAATTTAATAAGGGTGGATTCTTTTTTACAAGTGGTATAAAGGTCAAAGTTTTAGAATTCTAAAGAAGTATAAAATTGTAAAAATTTTTATCTAACAATTAGATCGAATAAGTCTTAAAATTAGGCTGCGTGTAAGATATGCTTTGTATAATATGCCAATGAAATTTCGTATTAAGAGTTTTGCTGTAGTAATGTTAAAAACTTGAGATTACAAGAAGAAATTGACATTAAAAATGGTGTTTTGGATATAAAATTGGTTAACTCAAAAATACTGGAGAGCATAAATGTACTTTTTAATATTATTACGATTTTTTAATACATGTGATATTATTAAAGATAAATTATAAAAAAACAAAAATCCAAATATAAAGAAATTTCCGAATGTAAATTAGCATTTTCTTCTTTTTCTAAGATTTTCGCGATGTATTTAAAAAATCTGTTAAAATCAGATGTTCGGGTAAATTTGACATTACGTGTGTCTTTACTCTGAGAGGATTAAAATATTGTCAGCAGAGTTAACTTTAACATTGCATGAAGCATGCACTATTGTAAAAATTATATATTGTTAATTATTATATTATATTTTATATTTTATTTATTACATATTGTTTAATTCATAAAAATGACGTGTGGTCAATCCGGCAGAGACTGAAATATCCTGATATTACTTGACATTTGCGATAAAAAAAACTGTTCCAAATCCATGAATGATTTATGGTCCTGAAATTTTAAACTCCCTATATGTAACTTTGATTTTAAAATAAATATAACAGAGAGAAGCTCTATGTGAGCTGTTTTTATAGAAATTTAATTCATTTTTTTAATATTAAATATTATTTGTTTCCTGTTTGAGGACTTTAGTTATTTTTTGACAGGTTAGTGTTTTGACAGCTCGCCATGACGCCATGTTCATACAAGTATGTTATTATGATAAAATAACAAACAACTCGCCATTGTCCATTCATCTTCGAAGAAGCTGGATCCTCGGGGATTAAGTTATTACAATAGCTCGTATTGTTTGTCTGTTTATAGAATTAATGTACGAAAACTTTGACATTTCTCTTGTTATTTTGACACTGAATATTTGAAAAAATACACAATTTGTTAATTTTATTTAATATGAGGGAGAGAGATAGTTTATAGTCCTGCTTATTTTTTAAATATTAGGTATTTTAAATAAATATGAAATTATATCTAAATACTTATAATAATACTAATATTATTAATATTACTACTGTAAAATATAAGATTTAATTCGTATACTATTTAAATATTATAGGTACCATGTCTTAGTTAGTAATTAAAAACTATATATATAATGTATATAAAGATATGGATAAATATCAAAGATTATAGAATAGCTAATAAATTATGATATAGGTGACAGCGATGCGTATCGGATTACTTTAACGCTAACTGATAACAGACAGATTTGTATATTAATTGATAGTGATTTCAAAACTCACGGTTTTAGGTCACATGTCGAAATATCTTTTAAACGGTCACGTTTTGTTTTAAACAATTACTCATTTATTTGATAAGTTAAAATAATATTTTATAATATTTACACGAGTACTTCACATTTCAATAAAAACACCATTATCTATCTCGTCTTACCGCGAACACGTTTGCTGCAAAGCCTTCGAAATATTGAGTTTAATTTAAAAGAGGTAAAAATCAACGCGAGTTATATCCGTAAAATAGTTTTATTGAAAAGTTAAAATATTTGAAATAAAACATTTTTTTACGGATTTAACTCGCATATAATTTTGGTTACATTTTAATTTTAACCCGACTTTTCGAATGCTTTGCAGCTATATGTTCACGGATAGACGAGATGTAAGTGTCTGTCAGAAGTCAGTTAATTAGTCATCTGTAAGTAGTCATTAAAATATTTTCAATTGTAGTTTTGTATATTCAATACAATGTATAAGACAAATAGGTTAATCTAGAATAGATGACTGTACTTGCACCTTGCACAGGTGAAACTCGACCACATACTTACCATCAGGCGAATCATCTGCTATTAACCCCGTGCTAATATATGAGATCTTATTAATTTAGTAAATGCGAGACCACACTTATCGACTATCTACGCAGTAGAGTCCTAGACATTTGGCTAAATGTGTAATCCAAAAATTTTTTTTTGCCCTCAAAATAAAGTAAGGGCTGGAGGAGGTGTAATAGAGAATAAAAAATTGATATAAAAAAATATGAAGGTATTTTTTATATAAAATGTATTTATTATCTTTTGAACATTTATTTCTCAATATAAAACAATTTTAAAGTCTCTGTATTACGTACTTAGTTTTAAACTGAATACCCCTTTAATAAGAGGCAATAATACACATTTTTAATAAAATGTGTATTATAACCTAACCTAACCTAACCTAACCTAACATAGGCCTGTGATGGGAGGGTGCTCTACGTTGCTCGGGGCACCCTCATTTGGGGGGTCTCGCCGGGGCGTCACGGTGTGTGCTAACGCGATCCCGTGGCGTCCCACTAGTGCGAAGAGGGCAACCGTTGGTTTTTTAGTGGGTAGCCTTAAAAATGGCAGCATCCTCTATGCTGCCGGGTAGTCCCACATAACCCCCCGGCCGTCACCCCCCTGGGCCGACGGGGTACCCGTAACGGGTTTTTCCAACGGAAAAAAAAAAAAAAAAAAAGATGTTGCATCTTCAACCAATTATTACCAATCATTCTATTGCTTTCAAACAACCACTTCAAAGATACGAATGAACAAATTTTAGAACAGGAAATTCATAATAATAAATGTACTCGCGATTAAGAATATTCCACAATGCACTTTTTGGCAGGACAAATAATGAAGATTCTGTGAGATCGATATTGATTAAGTTTTCGTTATTATCGTTGGGTTTCTAGATAATTATGTGGATTAATTGTAAAATGAAGTCTGTAGATGGTACTGTGACTGCTTTCCATAACCTGAATCAATGCTAAAGCCTTTTTGGCTCAGTTTTTTGTTGTAAGGCTCCTAACAGTCTTGTTCGTGTGATCTTTAAAATAATTTCATATAATTGTATCTATTTTATTAAAGGATTGGATTGGATCAATTTTCATTCCTATTTCTTATGCCGAGGTTGATAATACACTTTAGTTTCTTAAGCGCAGAAAAATATGCAACATATTTTCAGATTTGCACATTGGTTACCATTTGACCTCAATTGCACTGTATACTATTGCCCTCTGATACATATATAGTATAAAAAATTCAAACTTCTAAAATATTTTATAAAAATATCCATGTCAGTATTAGATCCGTGTTTAACAAGATAAATATCGAATACAAAAGAAACCAAATCAAACAACAACATGTCCGTTGTATTGTATAAGTCTTAAGCCATCGTCCACAAACGGACAATCATTCCGTGATATTTAACAGTAGCTCACAAAAAATATATTAAGTTATAAATGAACGGGTTTAATCTGGTTTGCTTAAGTGGTTAATGCAACATTCTTAGTAAAACTATTTTACTGGGCGCCTTTATAAAAATCATCAGTAAGCTACTCAAGAAGAGTTTGCCTTCATAAAATTATCTCTTTAGCTGAAGAATTTTGTTCATGTTATAACTAGGCGCAAGATAGTGTTAATACTAATTTAAGTACATATATTTATATATATTGTTATATGTTGTTTCGTGTATGATATTAGAATATTTCGTATGTGGTGTAATTTTTAAGTTATCAACTACAGTAATATAAGAATTCACTCTAAGGTGTTTTTAAGTGAAACTTTATAAAATAAAATTGTATTGTTTTAATTTTATACATTAGACTATTTTTATGAATAATGTTTTGTGTACTGTAGTGGAACCAACTCATATTTTAAGACAACTATTTGTATTGAAGGGGGTTTGACACTAGAATATCGGGGTTTGTAAAAACTTTAAGCCCAATACTCCTCCATTGTTACTAAATTTACGCATTTCTTACCTTTCTCAGGGAATTTTAGTGTTAAGCAATTACTGACTCTATACACTATATCACTTTTGTTCTGTGAACTATATAAGATATTAAAAATGAATAAGGTTATTCAAAATTAATAATATCATCGAAGAAAATGAGCCAAAAGAAAACAAGTCAGATTCATCAAGGAACTGTTTGGAAACTCCAACCAGAAGCTCACTAATGATAAGCTCCTAGAAATGCATGAGTAAGAAAAAGATATTGAAAATTTTGATGGTTTTGATACAGTTAAAATCATAATATGGAATATTGGACGATTGGATACTTGACTAAGTTCAATTAAATAGACCCCTATTTAATTATAAAAATGTTGATTCTAAAGACATGAGCCTTTCCTCTATAAAACGATGAATTCTAAAAATGTTAGCATGTTATGAGAAATTTTTATTTATGATAAAAAATCTTTATAACTTGTCAAATTTTACTTCTACATCAAAATAAATCTGTTGGTGGTTTTGTATGATTCAACATTTTTACAAAACTTTTTTATCTAAAATTATTTGTATTAATATGGAAAATTATACTCTGACTTACAGACTAATCTTCAGTCCCATCTTCCACATAATTATTACTGTATAAAAAATATACTACCTATTGTTTATTGATCTAAGCAACTATGCCCAGAGAGTACTACGCAAAATATATAAGAAGCTGTAAGGAAACAATTTCTTATCAAGAGTGGAGTTCACAAAGAAGAACATCTCTCATAAAGTGGTATGAATAAAGGAACTGAATATAAAAAATTGGATTGTATATAAATGACAAAACCTTGACCCATCTGCACTACGTAGGCGATTAAATCTTATTTTCTGACATCTCGAAAACATCTAGCGATTGAAAGTTATAGAAACGGGATTGTCGTTCTTAACAAAAATAATATCAAGCTTTTTACAAATAAAGACTGTGAAAGTAAATAATTAACAAGTAGAATACCTAAACTATTATATACCTCTACACTATTATACAGGATAATTTATTTATATTGCAGAGTACATGCAAAAAGAAGTGGAAAGAGTAATCGTTAAATGAACGCTCATTGTGGTCACTTAGTGCATTTATGAAGATTTCAGAAATCTTAATAAAAGAAAAAAGGATAGGATATTATATGTGTATTTAGCTTTGTTAATAATACTTTGTTTATAATGCGCAATAGCAGTAAAGCAGTTAGAAAACAAAACAAAAACTTAAAAAACAAAAACGAGTGCAAAGAAGTACAAAAGGAGTTAAAAGAATAGACCGATTTAAATTAAAAAAAGAAAGGTAGAATAAATAGGACTAAAGTGAAGATAGACATATAATGCGAGAGAGAAAGAACAAATAAACAAGAATAATAATAGAACGCTTTCCATGAGACAGCAGAAGGCACAGAGAGAGATAGATAGAATAAAAAATGGGAGAAGAACATAAGGAAAAGCGCTGGTGTAACTTGGAGTCGCTCAATATATAGAATAAAAAATTTGGAACAATAAAGAAACCTTTAGAAGCCTTTATAACTTGAAGATAAGCAGCAAAGTAACGACTATTTGAAATACTACTCATTTTTAGTTTCAAACTTGTTCATAAGTTTACAGGACACGTTAATGTAAATAAACATTAAAAACCGCAATAAAGCTTTTACTATTATTGTAGTGATACGTAAACATTAACTTTGAAATACGATTTCGGATGAGTAATTCTTTCTGACAAGTCATCATTAAAACGGTTCGTCCTTCTTTTATTTTTAAACAGTTTTTCACCCCTATCAGTATTCTGTAAGCTATACAAGAAATAAAAACATCTGAAAAAAAAAATAACTGAACCCTATGTATGGTTTCGCCTTGGTTATCTTAAATTTTCAACAACAAAATCTACCCACAGGTTATGGTATATAGTTTGTTATATCATAACTTATAGAAGCTGTTTGCCAAAAAAGCCTCCCGAGTCTTATATGATAAGGCTTTTTTTAAAATAATCGTTTTTCCAAGAAGGCAATAAAGTACATCCTAAGAGCTTTTGTGAGATTTCTGATAAATTTGCTTACACACCTTCGAGGCCCAAGTAGGCCAGGGTCCATTTTATAGCGTTGATAGAAAAAGTGGGTTGAAGAGAAGAAAATTACCAAAAAGCATGGATATAGTGCGCTAATAGTACAGCAGAGATGAAAGTACCAAGTTTGCACTAAGACGACGTATGATTGAAAAGCGTGAAAGGATTTGAAGTTGATGTATTTAGAAGGTGTAAACGATTTTTTTATTTAAATTCAAATAAATGATATTTTTATATAAAAAATATAATATAAATAATATTTTACAAAGAATACAATAAATTTCAAGAATGATGGTGTATTCCTAACAAAAGTTAACAAAAATAAAAAAAAATGTGACGACATCTTATAATTATTTAATTATCACTAACAGTTACAAAAAGTATTAAATGATATTAATATTTACAGTTGTCTTACTTATTTTGTACATAATATAGATATAAAATATATAATAATTCCTGTTGATTATAACTATACTATTATATTCATCAGAAATATACACCAGGTACTAGTTAACACTGTTTGAAAATAAATTAAATTTATATAAATCTTAGTAAACTCAAATATTACTTTTTTTAAAACTTTTTTAGCATCATTGTTTGTTTGACTGATGTATTTATATCGATCACATTGTCCCATATATTAATTAAATCTCATAGAATTATCACTATCTATTAGAAGTACATTCAATCCAATCTTATTATCAAGCAAATATTTTGTTGAAATATTTTAAAATGCCTAATTTTTAAAGATATTATTTTAATTGAGATTCAAAAGCTTTAAGAGTGAATTCTATCATATAAAACAAAATATTTAGTCTATTTAGGACAAATAAGGTGTCTGTTGGTGTCACTGCTGGTTGGAGATGGACCGCTGCACGGTGGCTCTGAAGCCCTGGCGGTCGTCCGCCGTGTAGTGGACGGTGCGCTGCTTCCCGTCTGCATCCATGAAGGTGTAATAACCGTTCACAACGCCGTCTGAGCGTGTCTCGTGGGCAGCCTTACTGTCCCCTGTCTGCTTGTCCTGTATAACAAATTTAAATTATATATCTTTATATACGAGGTATGCAATTTTAATATAGATGTTTTATTGTCTATTATTCCATTTTCATAAGAGCAAAATGGCCTTTGGAGAATTTTTATTTTTTAATATTATTTCTTAGTATTATGTATGTATGGTGTATAAAAAAACGTAGTATTTGGACTGTCCTAAAACTTTACTATGGTTAAATCACATTAAAAAAAGTAAAATTCTTATCAGTTGAAAGTAATTAAAGTAAAAAGGAAGAATTTATTTTAATATAAACATATCTAAAACGAGATATGTTTTGTTTTTAAAAATGTAAAGTAATTTCCATAGTACAATACAATATTCTAACAATATTGTTAAACCTTTAAAAGTTATTTTTATATATTAAATTACGAGGTAATTATTTATTCAATGGCAAACGAAATTATGATTGCATATTTTTACCAATGAGCCAACCTCGATCCTACTTTCTTATTAATATGGTAAATACTATATTTAATAAGACAAGTTGCCAAAAATAAATTTAGCATGTCCATTAAGTATAGTTTATGAATTACAATCATGAGTCAAGGTCGGTGGGTCTTAAAATAAACCTCAATGTTTTAATAACATCTGAATTAAAATGAATAAAAAATTAATTCAGATTTGGAAATTAAAAAGAACGTATCTCAATTAATAATCCGTAAACACATGTAAGCGGACCTACATAATATTTGTAAACAATCTAAAATATATAAAGTAAAATATAAAGTAGAGGGATATTAAGTTACATATATATGCACTAATATATATGCACATGAAAAAGTAGGTTTATAGGTTTACATATCTGTAACTTTTATTCCTTGCAGTTTTGGCATGTGTTGTAGTTTAAGATGTTATAGAAAACTCCTATGTTGTAGTTTCAGCCCTAATATACTACAACATATGTCTTTTAAATGGATTTTCTTATAATTTACCACAATTTGTTGGTAAGGTAATTAATTTAAATTCTATTAAGAGCTATCTTTCCGTCTAGACCGTTAAGAATTAACGGGGGGCTTACTAGTTATAGGACAGACAGTAACTTTCGTAATTATAATTTTATTTGTGTGCATTCCAAGATTACGAATAAGTACAAAAAAAAAAATTAAAACTTCATAAGTAACAATAAACTTTATTCAAAACTACTAAAAGTCCAAAATAGACTACGAATATGTACGAGTTGCGTAATTGGACACACCTTTTGATACTTCCTACCTTGATCGTGAATGCGGTATTACAAGCATACTTTGGTTTTGACATTCACTACTGCTTACTTTAATTAAAGTTCATCTTCCATCCTTTTATACCAACCAATGTATGTTAAAGAATAGTTTACGACCTTGTAACAGCTATTGTTTTGAACTACATAAATATAATTTGGCAAAGTAATTGTCCGACATTGATCTACTTGAGGAATGTTGTAATTGGTTCGCGAAAACCGTGATACTGTTGGGGTCATCATGATAATAAACTTAGAGTTAGTAACTATGTACTCATCCCATTTATATATGTCTTCAAAGTCAGAAAAGACTTAATTGCAATATTTTAATTATTTCATTTTGCAATTTTTATTATAAATTTTTGTATAGACGTTAAATAAAACTTCTGTAATAATCAACACAGATATTTTGTTTAAAATTATACGAAGTATTTATAGACAAAATGAGATAGAAATGTCCTTCTTGCTTATGTGTGTGTATGGTTAGCAAAATTAGTACCTAAGTAAGAAAATTTTGACACGGATTTTTTTCAATAAATAAATAATGATTAACAATTTTTTTAATTGGGATACTTATTAATACTAAAAATAGTATACTTTTTTATGCTAATCTTACTATTACTATTTCCTAATGCAATTCAATAATAAAGTGAATTAATTATAAGAAGCATATGAGTTCGTTTCTATAAAATATATATACTTTTATTTTTAAATCATTTGAAGTTAAACAGAAGTGATGTGGCAGACCATATCGTATAGTTTAAATATGAAATATGTGTCTGTAAACTTCACTTACATACATAAGAAGAGCATTCCTTAAGTTTTTTATTTATACCTTCTTACTGACGAAAAACTGAACTAATAGAGTTTAAGTATCTAATCAATTTTATGTTTTAAAAAAACTTACAAATATACTAGTAACCAACTTTTTTGTAATTAACAATTCGCATCCATTCTCTATTATGTTATATATTTTTTCAATATAAATGACATTATAAAAATCGTAGATAAAGACAACACAAGCAAAGATAAAGATAAATTTGTCTTAGATCAAAGCACTTGATAGAAATTTCAAAGAAATTATGATAGTTACATGACAGACTCGGACAGTTTTGCTATTCTCATTATAAACAGAGGTTATATATAATTTTCTCACAGCCTAGGTAATACCAGGTTTAATATATTGCTTGGTTTTAATAATACTTTTTGTAGATAATAAATGTTTCAATAATCTCTTTAACTTTCTAAATAGTTTAATATCTTAAGCTCACTTCCGATAACGTTTTTAACCGACTTCAAAAAAGAGGAAGTTGTCGGTACGTATTTTTTTTTGTTGGTTGCTCAGAAGTTTTGAATGAATGAACCGATTTTGTGATTCCTTTTTTATTTGTCAATTTGTAAGCTAGTGTTTCCGGTATGGTCTCATTTTAATTTAGTGAAGATCTGATCATTAGTTTCGGAGACAGACAACGGATGAATCTGTTAAAAAAAGTACAGCAGATGTCTTACAATTGCGACTATAGCTTGTGTATTAATTGTTTATAACATAATATCACGCCTGTATATTACAAGGAATTACTAAAGAGGAAAGATAAAACAAAATAACCAAAAATTAAAACCACTTTCAAAAAAATAAAATAATTTGAGGATAGATCAATTTAGGACGTACGTGTCTATTGTCTAGATCTTTTAATTTTATTTATTTTTTTATATCTTTTCCACTTGAAATCCATATCAGTGATCACTTGTGTACGTCAATTTGAAGTGTCAGGGTGGGCCTATTTTGATATCATAATTATCGAAATAAGCCCTTTTGGACACTATCCAACATAAAGTTCCAAACTACGAGGGTTCCAAATGCGTGCTCTGAGACGAACAGAACAACTAGAGCCATCGCAATCAATTCGATATGAACGTCTAAAAGTTTTAATCAATGTCAAGACAACCAGTTTTAAGACAACTAGTCATCACAAGAAGAATCAATTAAAGAAATAGGCATCGAGTTCCTAAACAGTTTCTTTCCTCAAATTTTAAATAGTTTTTTCCCCTTTTATCTAATATACAATAAATTGAAATAATGTATATTATCATATTATATTACTGTAAATTATGTAAGTTTTATTGAAAGTTATATTATAAATTTATTTTATAACCTCGTAAATACTTAATAAGAAAGTAAAACTCTTTAAACATTGTTACTTACAAACACGTACACTATTTTGTTTTCTTTAAATATACGTAGGAATTATTTAAGTTTCACTTTGATACTTTCACTTGAGATGACGCGACCTCGTCAATGGCTTCAATGAATTGGTTCAAGGTGATATTTGTGGTGGTATGAATAGAGATGACTTAATAGCAAAATATTTTAACATTTATTATGTATCATTAGAAAATATCGTGTCCTAGTTGTCATTATGGAGATTAAGCGCATATTTATTGGAAAACTTATGTATCAGTGTCAAACACACAAACTCTCTTTCTCTTCCTAGATTAGATTGCAAAGACATAACACGTGCTAAATTTAAGATGCTGAAGAGATGAAAATCTGAACAACGCTTAACGTATCTCGGAGAGTATTCTTGGAGAGTACTAAGGGTGTTTGTCTGTATTTCTTGATATACCGTGTGTTAGCAATAAGTTAGAAAAATTACCGTTATATGTATAAAAATACATTATTACCGGCATATGAATTCTTTGTGCCACTTAATTTTATGAGCATACGTGTAACCAAACGTCGATTATAAAACTTAATTGCACGTAGATGCAATTATGAACTGTAACGTAAAATAAACGGAACGAAACGCGAACGAGTATGTTACAATACCAAGGAAGAATTGTATTATGATTGTATGATAGTGTTGTTTAAGCTTAGTGTCTGTTACAGGATAACGTGAGGAATTCGGTAGAAAGCTGTCGATCTGACGTTACGCTCTGACGCGTTCTTTGAATGGACTATTGTATTAGTGTTGAAAAATATCTTGGAAATATTTTATAAACAATTGCACGCAAATTTTTTAACTATATGATTTGATTTTTATTATAGATAAATTATCATCTTATGGTTTTTTTCGAGCTAAGATAACAAAAGGAAAGTTGTGAAGCATGCTCTTTTAAAATCAAACTCTGTATTAAGAAAAGTGATATAAGACGAGGGTTTTAGCAAGCCATAATACTGGCAAAAAGGTATATTGATTACTTATCGTTACACAAACAAACAATTAGAATATTGGCCTTGCTGGTCTTAACCAGCAGCCAGAAGATATATTAATATCATCGTGACATTTGCTGTCAAACTCGTGGCTAAAGGTTGAATCTAATTATTAGGGGTGTTTAAAATGTATCGTAAACCTCAGGTGATTTATTAATTGCATATTATTTAATGTCTGGGATTGCAACCCGGAACCTTTCACCTGCTTTATGGAGGTCAACAATTTTTCAGCACGAAATGATAGGCTTAATTCGATCATGTTGTTTTTAAAAATAATAAACAACATTCTTGTATTCTGCTTTATTTTTTCATATTCTTAGTTTTTAAAGTTTAATTACGTAAAATATGTTTATTGTATAATATTTTTCTTGTTTTTAGGTAGTCCTTTTTGTCATATACGGGAAGTGATATTATAAAGAAAATATTATTATCGTTTAAAAATTAAGCCTTATTATACAATTTTTAGTAGATATTTTTGGTTTCTGATAATTAATTGTACAGTTACGTGAAAACCTTTTTTATACCATCATTCTATACATATAAGTATAAAAAGAATAATTTGATTATTTGCTAACACCAAAACATTTAACTACTATTGTTACAATTTTGAGTCAGTCTAAGTGTATGTTAGTCACTCTTTAAAAACGCAATACTTACATAGATGGTACTTTAATCTTTAATGATATGACTGAAAACTGATCTAAGATACAAAATAATGACAAAAAGTAATCTTCACTTATATTTATTCAATTAATTCATCTCAGACCTCCAAGACTTTATATAAACTGCTATTTATTGTATACACAGCGATGGAAAGATTTATTGTTGTCTCGTTGATTCAAACAAAACAATTGACTATTATAGTTTTGTAAATATTTTTTTGATCGTGTATGATAATGCCGTCACGTTGTTTAGCATTCAAGAATAATAAATAAACATAGAGAAAAATAACAGTTATGACATCTATGCGCGTACAAATCCTACGAATGTCTTAGAAAATAACCGGTTAAAATTACCAAATATAACTACAAAATCTAATTTTCTATACCTCACTATGAGATCTGTCAGAAAAAAAATACTCACATGAACTCCGTAAGAGAAGCTGTATTGTGGGTTGGGGTTGAACTGTTTGAAGCTTCCCTTTACCTCTGGGTTCTTAGCGTAATGAGCTAGACTTAAGGGATTGGTTTTGAACGATTGCACCTTGCGGTATGAGAACCCATCGTTTAATTCATTAAGATAATTGTTTTGTATATTATTAAAGTTGTAGTTATTTAGGTCCAAAACGGGAGGATTATTATATTGTTGGTTTGGAATATTATACTGATTTGTTGGTCTCTCTGTAGTTTTATAGCCCGTGTACTCTTCAACAGTTTTTGGGTATTGTCTTATTGGAGTGCCTTTTTGTATGGGCATTTGGAAAGCGGCTATTGCTCTTTGTCGTTCATATTCTGTTAATTTAGTGTCGGGATCATCCAGATAGCTGATGAGAGCTTCTTCCAGGGTTTTGTATGTGTTGAATGCGGTTTCCCGTTTCTTTGCTCCCGGACCAGTGTCATCGTATTTGTTCTCGATCGCGAATCTGATCTGTGCTTCGGAAGCTGCAGAAGCTGGGCGAGAATATCTCTGTGCTATAACCTCTGTGCTGGCAAAAAGAGATACGATGAGTATCTGCAAGAAAAGATAATCAAATAGTTAATAATGTTGCATTTTTGCACATATTAAAAAAAATAAATAAATATATTGCATATTTTTCACATATTTGTGAGATATATGAATAAATAGTAAATTAAAAAAAAATGTTTGAAATAAATAAAGTTTCCTTACACGACATATATGTACAAAGTTATCTAATTAAACTATGAATCTTCATATTACGTAAGGAGAGAAAACCGATTTGATTATCATAAGCTTATTAACATGTATCGATGCTCTTGACTTACATCATTTCTGGTTTATTGAATACAATTAGTCTGTTTAAATAAGATCAACTATTTTTTTAACTTTTATATATATTATTATTTATCGTCACTTTTTATTTTGTGACGTTTATGACTATAATTACTTATAACAAAACAAAAATTAATCATTATTATTATATTAATTTTTTTTTTTTATTTATTTTATTTTTAGTTTTTTGTTTTTTATTTTATATTAAATATGTAATGATAGGGGCAGAGTTTGAATCTGGAAAATATTTGAATAAACCTTTTCAACTCGTAGTTTTAGTATTTGACGGATATCGTGTAGACACTTGGGTTACGATTACGATTACGTAAGTTTGTCTTGTTCATTTCTTTATGGGTGTTATTAAAGTGAAATGAAGTGAAGTGGACTTCTACTACGCTTATGTTATATTTAGAGTTTCTAATTGTTTATGCGCGGGGCGATTCATAATTATTACATTTGAATAGTATGTTTTAGTGACTTTTTATTTACATACCAATTTAAAAGGAATGTTTTGGTCTCTTATTAATGTATTTTGAAAAATTATGAATAAGACTATAATACCCTTAATATTACGATAATATTTTTAATTTCGTATAGTTCCACGAACTTGTCTTACAAAGTGGTACTGTAAGAGAGTTTCAATGCATCTTAATATAATAATTTTTCTCTACACGAAGGGCGCGAACCGGTCTATGAAATGAGTTCCAGTGTCTCGATGAGACATGAAGATAATGAGATTTGCATAAGATATTTGGTCCAAGTATCTTATAAATGTCATGTGGCCTTGTTGGTTAAGCAACGATGACTTGAGCATGCATATGATGAGGATCTTACAAATTTATTAACATTTTTAATACTATAATCTACGAAATTTACTTAAGAAAAGGGTTGCTTGACGCTTTATTTAAGGGTTATCTTTAAAGTAATAAAAAAAATAATTGGTGCTTTTTTTAGGTTATTGTGGTGAGGTTAGAATTAGTATAATAACTTAGAAGTTAATTCTAACAAAAATATTGGCTAAAAGTCTCTATATACTATACAGCTTACTATAGACTATACAATACTTAAGCCATACAAATGTCTAAAGGTTGTTTATAACTGTTACAGCTACCTTTAATAAACACTAACTTCCTTGCTAATAAAAAATATACTCATTCTCTGTTTTGTCACTTTCTTACTAACGACTTAAATCAAAGGTGTAAAAGTGACAAACAGAGAATATGTTATACAGGTATCAATATTTTTATTAGTAAGGGAGTAAACATCATTCACTACCGATATTTCTCTTGATTCAGTAAACAAGTTCATTATGTAAACAACTGGTAGTCATAACATTAACAGTAAAGTGATTTACTTTCTTTTCTGAAGGTGGATGATCAAGTTATGAATATAATACTAGATGTTGAGGTTTTGTGGTTACTGGTATCTATTGAATTTGTAGAAATAGTTACTCAGGTGGGTAATAAGTATGTCAAAAGTAATATCTATATTTATGAATAAAGAATTTAGTTTTTCCATTTGTAAAAATAATATTGAATTTAAATAACTATCTGTTTCCAGGTTAAGTATGAACTAACGTTTCAAACGTGTAACTATTTTTTTTATGTTCCATGAAGACAGTTTCTTGCTATAGATAACATGCTTTGTTTTTCTCTATACAGTTTTTTTTTTTCAAAATTAATTATTTGACGATACAAGCGAGTAGGTATTTCCGTCAACTAAATACATTTTCGAACGAAACTGGTAACTTAAAATATATATTTTTTAAATATTATGAAAAAACGCACATTTCATACAAGTTTCCGGTAACAATAGATATTTACAACTTTTGACGATGTTGTAAATATTGCAGAATTAGCTTATTGTTAGCGAAAAATTAAAAGAAGTAGAACGAATCGTGAATAAATACTTAATTTGTAATAATGTGACGGTACACACACAACAGCAATTAATTAATAATAATAATGTGTCGGTACACACACAAAAGCAATTAATTAATGATAATAATGTGTCGGTAACACACACATGAAGTAATTAATAGTTTCAGCTCTATTGATTCATGTCTTTGACACTTTATTAAAGTTTTTTGTTGATTCATTCCTTCCTTGATTATTAAACTGATTACCGGACGGGAAACCGGTATTTTAAAGAGTTCATTGGTAGAAGCAAAATAATATAACAATATATATATTTTTTATAATTATTTTTAGTAAATAATCAATTATCAATAAAAATATTCTAAACAATCGATCTAATCTAATTGTCTTAAATAATTAAATTATATTCAAAATAAAAGAAAGTTTTTTTTTGTTTAATATAAATAAAAAACTTACTACTGATAACACCATTTTGGAGAAAAAACCACTACCACATAAAAATACACTAACTAATTTAAATTCGGACACAACTAAACTGCTCCACCGTGTATTCGTGAGTGGTCGATGGCGAGCCTGCTGTCTACTGTCTACTGCCTACTGCCTGGTGCCTACTACCTACTGCCCGGTGCTCTACAAGCAGTCACCAATTTACCTCCGCATCATGTATTCTTTTTTTTATATTCTATGTTTTATTGTAATAAAGTTAAAAACTAAAGTCCCAAAATATCAATTAATATTGGCTTTTTTTATCTGAATCTATGTGTTTGTTTTATGGCTTTCAAAATCTGAAATATAGAACAACTTTTGATAATTATTATAGACGAATTTCAAAGTTTTAGTGCTATTAATTAATATATTTACAATGAAACTGTGAACAATAAACTATGTGAACATTTGTATGTTGTCATTGCGGTAATTTGACGCAGATGATAGAGCAATTTCATCTCGATCAAGACATTTACAAAGGATTTATATATGTATGTAATTTTATATATGATTTATTGGCATTGTTTAAGATTTATTTAAAATTATGGAATTATTATAGAATTATTTAAGTTGTATGGGTTCTTAGTTGTATGAAGCACTTATCATAAGTTCTGAAGAGTTCTTTAGGATTTACTGCAACGACGAGACTGGAACAAATTCATAATATTTAAATCGCTGAAGTAATTCTCCTTTGACGGCTGATTTATTTGAATTATTTAGCCATTTATTTAAATAAAATTCTGCATTGTTATAAACATTTTGGAAATTTAAGAAAATAATGATTTTGGTTTGCAAAGTAACTTAATATATTTTGTGTACTATTATAAAAATTTAAATTAATTTTTTACTGATTGGTTATATTGAAAAATATTATATTCGAAACCAATTTTTGTAATGTACTTTCAAAACAAAAGCAGAAAAAGTTATCTGAAAACAAGTTTATAAACAGGAAAATATTTTGAAAACATGTAAGTAATGACGTTAATATTAAAAATTTAATATTTTAAAAAGATTTTAAAGTGTATTATTTTTTGTAATATAAAGCAACAAATAATTTAAATCAAATATTCACAAAACGATTTTTATTTATTTGGTTTATTTTTTATGTACCATTAAATAACAACAGAAACATGTAAAAGTAAAACTTTTGCTTATAAATTAACTATTGTTATCATTACTGTTATTGTTATATATAATAGATATATGTTTATATCTATTTACATAATTTTTGTATAATTTTAATGTAAATAATATGTGCAATGCTAATACTTTTCCTTCGCCCCGTTTTAAATAAAATATGAAGGTGTAACAGAAAATATATTTTTAAATTAAGATTTTATATAGATTTGAAGAGTTTATATAAATTTGCCTTTGACAAATCTTTGTCAAAGTAATCTCTAGATATTTTTTACTGTAGAAAAATTTGTAATAGTCAGACGAACACGCTGACAAGAGCTAGTCTATATTAATTAAATAGCACGATACTTATAAACTTATATCATATATAATAATGAAACTGAACAAAACACGGACCTTTGATAAATCAATCATCAAATTGTTTTATAATTTAAGGTTACTCAAATAGATTTCAAATCCGGTTCAAATCACGTGTGAACAGTTCATTTTTGCGTCCAAATATAATTGACTATATTTAGTTTTATTAATAATTGGTTATTAAAGCTGTCAAATATTTTAAGATTTAAAATATTCCGTAGTGATAGAATGTTCGTACGTCCTTCAAATCACTCCATTTTGCATAATATATCTATATCAGGAACTAACTCAAAATCAGGTAATGAATCAGGAAGTTATGACTTAATATTAATGAATGGTTTCTGAAAACTCGTCCACTAATAATATTTGATATTTTAATTAACATCTGTCAAATTCCAGATGGCAGCTGTCATGTTCGAACAACTTCGGCGAATCAGGAAGTCACAAAATAGTATTTTTACAGCGAGTGCGATATTTTGAGCCACGAGTGAAGCGAAGGATTCTAGAATAGAATTCCGAGCATACTTTTCATCCCCTTTCTATCAAAAATATGTACTTGATTATACAAGAACAGAGACGTTATTCGCGCGCTTTAGTTTTCTTTTAATTAGCGCCGCTCCCCGCGCTACGCTGCCAACATATACAGCCAGTAGTAAATCATACTAGGTCCACGCAAGCGGGGTTAGCCTCGCGACGCAGCGCGTGCGAAACAAAAACGTTCTATATGTTAACTATATGGGACACATTTTATCAATTATCTCAAAAACTACAATTACGATTTGGCTGATTTTCAATCCAGAACGAGTTTTGCTCATTATGTGCATGTGTGCAAAATTTCGTGCGTGTAGCTCCTAAATTGAAAGAGGAGTAGGATAACAAAGAGTTGGAAATTTTGACTTCGCTTAGCTCAGCTCAACAATTTGCGTTCGATTTCTAGGAATATTTGTTCCAAATTAAAAATACTTTTCTCGACCGCTAAAAAGTTTCTATCGGAAAACTGGTGTGTTGTTCCCGCTTACTAGAGGAACTAAACGACACTTTTCGAATAGAAAGGCTGAAAAAACTAATATATACATCGTAGTTACGCATATGTGTAATGAATATTACTAAATTTCGGTAATTATTAAGTCACGAGCAATTTTAGCGGCCATGGAGAGACGTGACTCCTATTATCTTTACGCAGTGTGGGCGTGGAGGTCATATATTTCTTAAGATATTTTCTTTTGTCTTTGTCCACGCATTGATAAAACAAAAATCAACAAATTAAAAGAATCAAAAATAAGACTTCTGAATATCAGTAGACATTATCAATATATTGATCTGCACAAGATTGCTCAATTGGCAATTGTAGCTTCAATATTGTTTATTATTTGTATTGTATAGTCTCGCATACAACATACATTGATTATATGTTTATATGTATAAAGATCTTTTTGTTTGTGGGAGTATTTGTCTATGTTTATGTATATAGATTATGAATGTATATATTAATATTTAGGAGTAAATATATACATTTTTTTTTTATTTTTTGGAACTCCGCATTCACACGTTTTTTTACAGCTCGTTTTGGGTTGGCTGGTAGAGAACGCTTGAGCAATAAGCCCACCCCTTCTATTGTTATTGCGTAATAAAGACCTTAAATAAATAAATACATTCTGATCTCAACAGTAACAACGCATAAAATTAAAAATTATCAATGAACAAATACGTTAAAATCACCTATGTCTTCATTAAAAGCAATGTCGGAAAATACTTCACCCCTCGAGATATAGGGGGAGGTATGCTGGTGCGGGGTCCGATCCATCAGCCGCTGTCACATGCCATTAGTGCAGGCCTAAACGGAACTGGAAGTGTGGGACCACATATGTATGTACATGGCTTTACTTGCGCATAAATAATCTATATTTAGATTGGATTGGAAAAGCTTAGTATTTTCGAAACCAATTCATTATAATTTATGAGTACGATTATATGAAACATACAAACAATTCAACATAACATTACTGATGACGAAATTGTTTAAATATATATTTATATGGGAAAGATATACTTTTGTAATGTTGGTGTGGATGAAAAAATCAATCATATCTATCATATAAGTTATTTTAAAAATATATTTTTTTTCAAAAAAAGACTGTTTTGTATTTCTTACGTTATTTGATGGATTATTTTAAAATTATAGAATTCTGATTATCTTCAACACATAATACTGGAATGCGAACAATATTCTAATATATTATAAAATAATCTACTATAACCTAAATAGTTAAAAATGCGACCTAGATTAAACTGCATGATTAATAATTAATTTCTACCTACTTCTATAACACGCCCAACATTTATTAAATTTCAATACTTAATAACAGCTTCTTGGAATGTAGGACTGGGTGAAGGGAACCGATATATACATTACCATCGACTTCATCTCAACAAGATTCAACATTACTAGAAGCGTTAACCAGACCTCAATTTTGACTCGCTGCGCTTGCAAAATCTCGGCATGTGTTAGCACATTGAGCGAAGCGAGGTTCAAACATCACCGAAGTTTTATTTACAAAACGTCGACGCATTTTGTCCTCAATTATTTGTCAAGATTAGACACAATTTACATTTTTTTTAATTTCATTTAACCATCACCAGACTGATGTCTATCAGTGTGCAAAATTTTTAAATTTTCAGATATACCGTTTTTGATTTATGCTTGCACAAAGGACGCAGAAAGGTCTCTAATAGAGAGGTCGCTCCCAAAATAACCAATGATCCAAATAAGCTCTTGTCCTCGCTTTTAGTACACAAATACGAAAAACTGTATATAAATTATATTGTAAGCAATTCAAAGATATCTTTACCTTGTAATTAAGTTAAGTAAGCTTTTAATATATCTATATTTATAAAGATTGACCTTCACGGTATTATAATTGTAATAAATAAAGGGTGGCAATTACTGTGATTATAAGATTAAATAAATTGAAACATGCATTAGTGTGACAGTACAAAAATACAAACCAAAGGATTATGAAGTTTTTGTTACCTAAAACAAAATTAAATGACACAATATCACAATACACCAGATCAATCTTTTTTTATTATATTTGAGGTAAAATCACACACAGTTACAACTCGTCTACGCGTGGACACGATTGCTGCAAAGCATTCGAAATGCCGGGTTATAATTAAAATGTAACCAAAATTATACGCGAGTTAAATCCTTTCAAATAGTTTTATTTCTAATCTTTTAAATTTTTTTTTTCTTACGCATGCATATGTTTTAAATTTCTAAATGTTTGACTCATTATTGTATGAGACAGTCTTAATGTTCAAATTGTACGTGCAATTATTCAGGTCTTGACTTTTAAGCTATTACATTGTTTCGCAGATCACAGTCGAGGTATTGTTTAAAATAATAATTAGGTAATAATATATAATTTAATGTATTTGCACCATTTTGATTTTTGACCTATGACTTAGTTTGGATTATTATTAGAGATGGATTAACTATGACTTTGACCGTCAATCTTACAAGCTGACTAGTCGGTTGCTAAATGGCCGTCTAATCGACCGACTAGTCGACCAAGCTGACGTTGTACTTTATTTGTTTATTTCGGCCAATGTGATTTATTTAATTAATTTAGTTAAATCTTTATGTTCAATTAGTATTTAGTTGTCAAAGAGATACTTTTACTTATTTAAATAACATTAATAAAAATATATTGTACAAATATGATAGAAGGATGTTTGACTGATCATTATTCAATCGCCCCGAAAGTAGCTAGGTAGGTACCGTTCGGGTTTTGTAAAAATAAGAAGCAAATAAAAAAATTATATCTGGATTACTAATATTTCTTTACTTTGTACAAATTTTCTAAGAAGTGATTATAAAGCTAAATTAGATGACTTTGAAGTAGAGAGGTTACATCAAATGCTTTATATTAAAACAATCAATAAATATAGTCAAAATATTAGATTTTTTTATTTTTAAGTTTTAGACCAGATTTTACTAAAAGTTAGTAAATAGTAGTAAAAAGTAAGTAGTAAAGAGGCAAAATCTTTACATTTAATAATATTTAAAAGCTATATGTTCAGTAAGTAACATAAAACCTATACCTAATAGTTAAAATGTTTGTTCGAACCCAGCAAAATATTTAAAGGTATTATCCTAATAATTTTAAATACTTTTTAATCGAACGAAAAAACAAACTATTATATTAATTAATTTTTTTTTTGTTTTGGTCTGTTATGGCAACGAAAATTAAAGCACTTGTAGTCAATAACTGAAAAAGTAAAATTTGGGAAAAAGTTTGATTCACTTGACTTAATATCAACATACCTATAAATAATTTTTATACTTTTTTGTAAAATTTTTTAACTAGATATATAAATGATTGTAATAAATGGCTGACTGTGAAAAAATATTTTTATAGATAAAAGTATTTTCAATAACAACTTTCATTTAAATTTATATTTACTGACATAAAATAATTATGAATAATTCGTGGAGTCTTCATTACACGCTAATAAAGCGTGGGTTGAGGGTATTAGCATCCCCAATTGAGTTTAAAGTCAGCTTAAACAGTGGGGGGTAATTTAATAGAGTATTAGAATGTTAACGCATTTCATAGTCGACCGATGCAGGGGCGATTATGGTGACAGATTATTACTTATTTTGATGGGATAATGTTTCACAAACCTATAATGAATAAACTTATAATTGTTAATAACAAAAATATCTGAAGAAACAAATATAGAAGGATGTTAGAATTGTCAGCTTCCATTTCTATAGATTCAAATACCTTTCTTTAAGTAATATTACAAAATATCTCAATTTCTACGCTACCGTGTATTGAAAGTAACGAAAATGTCAAGCTTGGTTATAAATAAAAATATATAATTTCTGTTCGCAGTAATTCGCTCGGTAATCCATCACCGTGGAAGGACACGGATAGACAGATTTTGAGAAAAACGAAATAACGCACGTGCTTTCTACGCTTATAATCAAAATGGAAGAGGGAATTTGTTAAATAAATACGTTTTTGTGAATTTATCTGATGAGGGTAGAAAGGGGATACATTGTGTACAGAGAAAGAGGCTTTGCCGTAAAATTATTATAATATAAAATATTATTACCGGGTTGTGAACGTTTGTATCTTAAGCTATAACATTATCTCATTGACTTTGCACTAACATAGTTTGTACAATAGTAGTATGGTTTTGAAAAAAAAAAGACAATTATTATATATAGTTTTTAACGCATTATAGTCCTTAGCATATTGTATAGCATATTATAGCGAACATATTGATTTCTGCTATAGAAAAAATATTAATATTTAGTACGATATTAAATTAAAATAAATAGTAGGAAAATGTTACTCTGAAATCCAACAAGACATCCCAATTAAAGCTTGATTTTTCAAATATCCTTACCTCGAAAAGAAGATCGTGTCTATATTCTGTCGTCTCTGAATCGGTCATTCGTGTACTCCGGTACATTTATCAAAATCACATATCACAGACAGCACTATTAGCGGCCTGGACGAAGGATCTACAAACCATAATTTGTTTAATTGACCTAACACTGGCTCCTCCCTTAATGGTTTCCTTCCCAAAATTTTCCACTCCCAATATTAGAGCAGTATTAAATGTGTCTTAAACGCTAACTTTTTAAAACCTCTCTCGAAATATATATTATAAGACTAAATAATATTAATTTATAGTTTATTTATAAGTTTATAATTTATGTTTAATCAAATAATTTATTAATTTCTATTATCTGTCTTCTCTGTGTTGTTTCTTGTTTTAGGTGAAAAATTTGGCTGAGTTTTCAACAATTAGTCCTCATCTTATTTTTATTTATTTCAATAACACTATACCGTAAAAAGCTATGCACATGACATTGGCGGAACACGTATTATTAATATGTTTATCGCCATTTAAGAAGAAGAAGAAGAAAATAATTATAGTCGTATAAAATTATCATTTATAGATTTTTTTTTTGATACATACTTGTAGATGCTATTTAAAATGGCGTATAAGATGTCCACTCACTGCGATTAATACACCAAAGCCAAGCACTTGAATAGCAATGTTTTTAACGAAATCCAAATCTCGCTCCTCGTAACACTCCTCGCTAGGACACAATAGCCGCGATCTATCATTCTGTCAGCAAGCGTCCCCCGGCGCGGACGTCTCCCGCACAATGTATTTACTTCAAATCCCCATTGTATTACACCATTGTTGGCTGACGATTTTTTGGTTTTTGTTATATTTATTTGTTATATCCCAGTGGTGGTAGGGTAGGTTTCGAAGAGTTTGGTATTATTTATAAACGATTTTCTATTTATTTTGGACACTCGAACGGAAGTGGTTTTATTTCAGTATTACTTCTTATTTTCTTAATATTTAATAAAATATTCAAAAATTTATTGTTTCTGAATACGGGTGAATATTTCTATGGCTCGACCAATTTTTCACAATGGTCGTTATCACTGTCATATGTATATCTTTAGCTAGATTATAGAGCCAGATGTTCAATTTCCTACACTTCCATTTTCGGATTCCTTTCATCGCTCCAAATTTCTCAGCAGCTGGTAGTGAATTTTTGAACTTCAGGTGTTTATCTATAATATGGAGCTTAACCTGTTTTTGCACAATGATATCAAATTTACACATGAAAAATAATATTTGAAATAGACTGATTAAATTACATTCTGTAATGTCTAAAGACCAGCCTTTAATCGGTTTTATTCATATACTTATTTCTTTTCCACTTTGAATCAATACCAGTGATCACTTATGTACGTCAAGTAAAAATGTTAGAAGAGCTTATTTTCATACCATATTTATCCAAATAAGCCCTTTTTCAGAGACACCACTTTAAGTTAAGGCTACGAAGCTTCACAACAGTGTGAAGAATCACACAAAAAACTCAGCCGTGTATTTTTATTGCGATCACTGTTTCACAAACGTCAACTTATTCAATAAATAATTTGTAAGCAACTAAAACCATCAATTCGATATGAACGCCTAATGTTTTTAGTAAAATAAATATTTAAAATGCGGTGGTTGAAACTTTGAAAAGCATTCGTTCCGGAAAATGATTAAACTTCTTTTTATTTATTTGTAATTTTATTTATTATGTTAAACATTTTATCCATATTTATTATTTCTATATTGTAAGGTTAAATATTCGTTTATAGTAATTTAGAAATTTTAATGTATTATGTCTTAATAGGTAAAACAAACAGTCATTTACTAAATTTTTTTTACCCCCGACGTAAGAACGAGTTCTGTTATTAATAGATATTATTAATTTCATCAAGGTTGTATAAGTTCTTAAGAACAATAATAAATATAGCAAGGATCTTATATTACTTTTCAATACAGTATATATTACTGTATTGAAATACTCTCTAATACCAGTTGTTGTTATAAGTATTTAGATATCTTTCGTATATAACTCTTCAATAACATTTCATAAATTTAATATTTTCAGCTGTATGTACGACATATACATAAAGTTATAGCTTAGCCTTCATTATTGGAATTATTGGAACAATTCATGCAGTTTTTAATTTCAAGTAATTATTGCTACATTAATTAATATGCGTTAATATGTATTATGATGTATTATTCTATATTCATTAAAATAAAACATTATGTTTAGTTAAACAATAATCTAAAACTACATAATTTTTCATATAAAATTTATAAAGTATGTATATAAACACACCGATATACATTTTTAAAACTTGTTTAGAGCACAAAGTAAAATTTAAATATATATAAATATATAGAAGTATGGTTTCATTAGTATTTTATTAAAATGTATATTAGATTTTAATATTGATAAAGAAAATAAAAAAAACGTTTATTTTCCATTTATGTGTTGTAAGGATTTAAGATAACATCATGTATAAAATAAATAACTAGATTAGTTTGTTTATTATGTCTCTAGAAAGATAAGAAAAATATTTTCTGCCTGGATTTTCATTACTACTTACCTAATGTCAGTCTTGGTTCCGCAGGATTTTTATCAATGAAAGTTTTGCGAGGAACAACTGTATGGTCAGGGATTTCTAATTATTGAACTCACGTCACTGCCTTGCAACAACATATTTCTTTCATAGTGAGGACTTCAAATTTAACGAAATAAACTTTACTTAACGGACCTGTAAAATGTGGTATGAACTCTCTTTAGCGGTGTTTCCAGATCGCTACAATATGGACACCTTGAAGAATATTAACTACTTCTCCTCCAAGTACTTTAATTTATAAATAAAAAAATCGCATGTCAGTCTAACATAACAAATATTGCGATTAATTTATTGTGGTGTTTGTATATAAACAATACAATAAAGTGAACTATACAGATTATTTACTACAAAAAGAATGGAAGTATAATTATCTCTAGAAATATGAGAATTCTTTTAAAGCATTGACATCAGTCAATGCTAAATAAATAATCTTTCTTTGTTATAATAACTGTGTCTGCTGTTTTTAGCTGAAAAATTGGGTTTTTTCGTGTTAATTTAAATATATATTTCAATCCTGGACTATGCAATTTTTTAGTTACATGTACATTATTGTAGATGCGAGGTCAGAACAAAAAACACTAAAAATATAAATAACTAAGGATTTATTTATAATATTTATCATAATTATAAAATTCAACATTGGCTATGAGAATCGAAGCGATATATCGTTTATATAAATATATATAATAATAAATATTTACAATCTCTTCTGATGGTGTCTATCTAACTTATCCTCGTCACTGACTCGCGGATTCACTGATTCTGAAAAAAAAAAGTTAAATATGACTAAGCGAAATTATTGTGATCAGAAATATTGAAAGGCAGGATGGAACTGAGCGAGTCCTATCACCTGTTGGCCAGCACGGCCCTGACGGCGGCGGCCAGGTCGTGTCGTGTGGGCAGCGCGCGCGCCTCCAGCCCGCGCGCGTACGGCATGGGCACGTCGGCGCCACACACGCGCCACGCCGGCGCGTCCAGCTCGAAGAACGACGGGGACTCCATCACGCGCGCACAGATCTCCGCGCCTATGCCTGGTGGGGGCAAAGACGTGTAGCGTAATGAATAAATGTTTTAAAAAAGCTTGCAAATTAATTTGTACATGAATTTATGGTACGAGCTGCCTTAAAATTATACTATTAAAAAAAATTTTTAGATTTGTTATTTTAAGTCCCTTTTAGCTCACGTCCGTCGATTTTACTCATGTTTTGTCTCGTTGCATGGGAACATTCAATTTTACTATATATAAATATTGTGCATATATTTTTTATTTATTTTTTTATGTCATAAGGAGCAAACGAGTAGGCGAGACACCTGATGGAAAGTGGTCATCGCCACCCATATACGGACAACGCACAGACTTGTCTTTTTAGGTTGAATTGCACTAAGTTAGCTTGACCCCAGGTCGCAGCTTGCTCAAGCAAAGATTCGACTTCAGACACAAGTCTGTTCCGGCACTCTGCACGTGACACCGAAAATGCGTTAGTCGGTGTTCAATGCATCACTAGTACTGTCTTCTGCAATAACCTGGAAGTAGAGTTCTATTCCTTTTTAAAGGAAACTGTGTTATGGCCCTTAGAGGCAACCGCATCAGCCCAGGCTTGATAACGACTTCCTACTTACGACTTTTACAGGACCGACCAAACCAAGACTGCCTCCTACATCCAATGGGTGCCACAGTTAGAAACAATAATGCCATACTCCGAAGCACAACATTGACAACAGAGCCGGCAGCCGCATCAGGGTCATCCACCTTAAAGCAAACTCGACCCCATGGGTAGGATACGAATAGAAATTCCGTCTCAATTTGCTGACCCATAGTGTCACACGCGACGGTGCCTGCACAACACGGCCTAGAAGAGCGTGTGATCGGCACTTCACTCCGGATTAGGCAGTGGTCAAATGAGCCGATAGGTGCATTAACGTGTACCTAATAGCCTTCCGGATGCGAGGTCAGCAGAAGACCCAAATATGAAGGCGTATGATCCCTCACATCTGGTATCCTTGTGGGCGAAGACACCAACTGAGTAAGCTCATAAGCAAAAACCCCAAATCAAAAACGGATCTCCCTACATGGTCAATTTTTCACGACCCAAGTCAAAAAGTTATAACCGACAAAAATTGCATTATATATTTAAAGCGTCTATATACTTTATCTGTATTTAATAAGAACATCCAAGTTGAAACTGTTCGTGTAACAACAATAATACAGATGAAGAAAACTTCATAGTTTTCTATAATAAATCCTTATAATAAAACCATTTTTATCATACCTTTTCCGCAATATCATCAAATAATGAAAAAAAAAACTGGTATATAGACTACTACTATGACACATTAAGGTTTATAGTTATTGGCTGGACTCTGAAAAGTAAACACTATACGAATAAAATTATTTTTACGGATTAATACACGCATATCGAATCGTCGGGTTAAAATTAAAATGTAACCAAATTATACGCGAGTTTTAAGTCCGTAAAAAATAGTTTTATTTCAAATGTGGACTCGTGAAAATCTAATAAAATACTACTATACGAATTTCTGACAATAAGGTGCTTCAGATATACAATTTACGGGGGTCCAGGTTGTCCACGTCTGTAGGCGTAGGTAAGCGTATTCTAACACAGAATCCTGAGCGCAGCGAGGGTTTCAAAATATATCGCCCGAGGGAAAAATAATGTGCTCTCAAGTCATACACTCTACTTTTCATCTCCTTTCTATAAGAAAATATGTAACTACTGATTACAAGAACAGAGACGTCATTGGCGCGCTTTTGTTTTAAATTCAACATATACAACCAGTATTTCATACAATTTGCCTTCGATTTCTATGAATGTCGATACCTATATGTATGTTTTAAATTCAAATCATTTTTCTGCCCGCTAGAAAGTTCCTATCGGAAAAGTGCTATTTTGCTCCTGCTTATAGAGGAACAGAGCTACACTTTTCGAATATAAGGGATGAAAAAGTCACTTAGAACACTGAAATCAACAATCACCACTGAAAGTTAGATGCCTATATTATACTCCCTTTAAAAATTGGCCAAAAACTCTCACAATATTTATTTACCAGGTTACACTAAGTCTATTTCTCTATCTATGAAGCAAATAATCAGACGATCCAGCTGTTGATAATAACCACAGCTTATTATTATTTGGATTTATGATTCATCGAAATCGAGCAGGTGTTGGAAAGTACGTCTTGGCCTAAATGAATAATAGCTCACCAGACTGTGGCCAGCCGTGCTCCATGGTCACCAGGTGATGTGTCTTGGCGATGGACCTCGCGATGGTGTCGAAGTCCAGAGGCCGGATTGAGCGTAGGTTTATTATCTCGCATTCTATACCTGTTCGAAGTTGAATTTTTATTGGAAAATGGACCAAGATCTATATAATAAAAAAATATAATAATAAATTCCTTCAATCAAAATGATTTGATAAGATACTTTGCACAATAAGTAATCTTGTAGTTGCTATTAACGAGAATTCTTGAAAATTGCGCAAAAGAAATGTCAGCCCCTCTTTTAATGTTTATTAACAAAATTTGATCATTTTTTAATTTTTACCATTTTCATGGTAATAATATAAGGACTTCTTTATTAAATTTAGGAACATCTTGACAGTTTAGGAACCAACAGTTTGTATATAACTGGCTACCTGGCCATGACAGTCCTAAACTGTCAATAAAAACCAATAGTTTGTATATAATTGGCCACCTGTTCCGGTATTGTGTTTTAATTATTAGTATGTACCTTGGCCCGCAAGTTCGTTGGCAGCTTGTAGAGCCGACTCGGTCGCGCGACCGGCCGTCACTACTGTTATGTGATCTCCGGCCCTTTCGATTTTGGCTTTTCCTGAAATAAATAATTATTAAGGTTTTTGTTGTAATATATGGTAGAAATATCTCAATAAAAAATTTTGGTGACATGATCAGTCTGCAGCATTTGACAAAACTCACCAATTGGCAGTACAAAGTCGGGAGTCATCGCCTCGTCGGACATGGGGAACGGGACGCCATACAACATTTCGTCCTCTAGGAACACCACCGGGTCGGGGTCCCGGATTGCCGCTTTCAGGAGACCTGAAAGTAATAAAAAAGGTTGAACTAAATATATGATCGAATTATAAAAATGCAAAGAGTAAGAAGGTCGGAAAAAACACAGTTTGAAAGTTTTGGTCGTGGTGTAAATGAGGAGTTGTTTAACAACCATTTAAAATATGTAGAGATAGATTCCAAGTCGGAAGTAGGACTTGAGTACGTTGGTAATGGCCGTACCGGTGAGTATTGTGGCTGAAGAGTCATAGACTTACCCTTGGCGTCCTCCGAGGAGTAGGGCATGAGCACCTTGAGTCCGGGGCAGTGGCTGTACCAGGCGCCGAAGCACTGCGAGTGCTGCGCCGCCACGCCGGCCGCCGCGCCGTTGGGTCCGCGGAACACGATGGGCACGGACAGCGCGCCCGCTGACATGTAGTACGTCTTCGCCGCAGAGTTTATCACCTGGAATTCATATTTGTATGTGTTGAACTAGACATTTTTAAATAAACATTATATCTCTTTCGCTTTATTCATGGATGACTTAAATTTTAAAAGGAATAGTTACTTTTTTTCAAAAGGCTAATTAGTTAATTCTATAACTGAAATTAGTAAACCTCAGTCGTGCAACACACTGAATGCTAGTCAGTTAAATAACTTTTTATATGATTAAGCATTGTCTGTTTGACTTTTATAATAACTTAAATTAATCAAATATGTCTAATTTTAATTGACTAACACTGATTATATGTAATAAAATCTCTGAATATCTATATTTGAGATGCCGTCCAGTCTTCATATTATAAAAAAATAAATAAAAACCGTGGAAGATCAAGCATAGCAAACAATTAAGGAATTTATGTATGATATTGGAGGTTTTCCAAACAAGAAATATCTACTATGATAAGAACAATACTTTTGCAACTAGTAACATATGGAAAAATAAAAAAAAAAATTAATATTTTTCATTTATGCTATTACATGGAGGTAATAAAAATATGATTTTCTCAGTGTTACTAAATCACTGAATTATAATTATTTAGACGCATTGACCTCCAATTATTATTAGGAGAAGACCAGCTCAACATGATTAAAAAAAGTTTTAAAATCAATTTTGTTTTAAGATATCATAAAATAAAAAAGATATTTAATCTAGTTCAGAGTTAAAGTTGTGATTTTGAAGCATTGTCAATTGACAATAGTTTTCACCACTAACCAATTACTCACATGATCAATGGCCTGCATAGAAAAGTTAAATGTCATGAATTCACAGATTGGTCGAAGGCCTGCAAAGGCTGCACCCACAGCTAAACCTGCAAAACCAATCTCTGTGATGGGGGTATCGACCACTCGCTTGTCTCCATATTTCTTCCAAAGTCCTCTGAAACATTTAAGTATTTCTTATCCTATGTTTTTTATAAGTTGACTAATAAAGTATTTTTAAGTTCTACCATAATAGAGGACAAAATTACATTAAGTGTGAGAATAAATTTATTAAATTAATACTGTTCTCTCAAGAAGTCATATTGATGATGGTTAAATATAATATGTCTGTTAAATAAACAGTCTCACAAATATGATAAGATAATGAAAGCTACTTTATTTTTTGTTTCAATGTCTCTGATAGTAATTATGCAAGTTAAGAAAAATTACTGGAATTAAATTTTTTAAATGTTTTTGGTTATATAACATGTAATATGTAGAATGTTCATTACACTTGTAACATGAATAACTACAATGAAAAACTATTTGTATGTTACAAGCAAAGAAATATTTTAACAGGAAAAAATAAATGTGATGGAATTTTATCACACCTGGACACTTTGTATGCACCATCGTATTGGGCCACTTCTTCACCTAAAATGAACACTGTCTCGTCTCTCTCCATTTCCTCATCAATTGCCTGCTTTAAGGCATCCCGAACTGCTATTGAATTCGAAGATAAAGCTTTCGATGTTGAGATGGATCGCCGGGACAGATGCGGCAGGAGTCCATGTAGAAGTGAAGATACTTTTAACGACATATTTATTAAAAGTCGTAAAATTACACTTAAGAACTATTTTGAACACCCGAACAGGCTAATTTAAAGCCTTTATAACGGAAATATCTCCTAAATTATGCAGAATATAGTGTTTCAATAATAAATTCGGTAGCGCGAAGGATGAATGGAGGTCGGACCGTAACTGTCACGTTGACAGTATCATTTAGATTATTCCATAAACATAGAAATCTATGGACACTAAATTTTATGTTTCTAATATACTTAGACGTAAATTAGTATCATATAGCATCAAATTTTTCTAATTACATAGTTTAAACAAACGAAAATCTAGATAATAAGGAAGGTATATATTTTTAACAAAACATCAAAATGTTGCAGTAATGCTAGGGCATTCACTTCACTTCACTTCAGCTTAAGACTTCTCAAAAGTTTTTTTTTGCATTTAAAATATCATTCAATTCTACTACATATAGAATTAAAATTAAAAAATAAATAAGTTAAGCCACTACTTTAGATTACAAACGGAATTAAATTATAATTTAAATTACAATTGTTCGGAAGAGGTCCATGTGATTGTCAATTGTCAAATGTTAACATGACATTAATTATTACATAATATTAAACTATACAGTTGACGTTTGCTTAAGATGTTTCTTATTTTGCATATTCTTGTTTTAACCCGCTTAGAAATTTTATCTCATTGATTTTGGTAAAATTAAAATATAAAAAGAAAAGAAAAGTAAAACCAGAAAATATATTTTTAGGGTGGGAAATATGAAAATTTATTATAATATACATGGGTAAAAGTATTATAAAAATAAATGTTTTGAGTTATAAACCAATAAATCCGCACAATTCCTTCTTTTAAAATAACATAAGCCTACCTGACAAATTTATTGATTTATTACAATAGATACGTAAATCTCTAACACGTCTAAACGTATGCAAAGTGAAATAAGTTGGTCATCGCAAGTCCTTGACCTACATTTTTGGGATCGCATCGCTAAAATATTTCAAATTTTATTAGCTGCTCGCAAAATTAAACCGTTTCCTCATCCGACCCGTCCCGATGTTTATTTTTTAGTTTATGTTATCCTGAGGGACGATGTACAGATACAGAAGAACAAAGCTATTTGGCGTTTGATGAATTTGTGTAAAGGAACCATCCAATGTTTTTTTTTTACTTTTTGGAGGCCACATCTTTTTTTCAAAGGTAACTTTGTCATGCATTAAAATTTAAAAGGACTTATTTTAATTTGATGTAATTTTTTTTTTTACAAATGAAGAAACACGTTTTCTGATACCTATAAATAAAATAAAATGTTTCGTTATGCACATACTTGATAACGATTGAGTGGTTGTCAATATTCTTTAATATTTGTAATAAGTCTCTGTTATATGTACCGTATGTACTTGTACACAATTTTCAGAATATATAACACCATATTTTTCTTATATTGTTCTATATTATCACGGGATCACAATTAACTATATATGATTGTTTTGTGTCCGGTTTGCTTGACTAAACTACTGCGCCGATTTTAGCTGTACCTTTGCACAAAGATAGATCAAATACCGACGGGTGTTTGTGGATGTTCTTGAATGATACCCAACACCACTCCCACGATTACCCAGGTAATTTATTTAACAACTAAAGCGCGACACCACTACACTTCTGGTGATCTGTCCGTTTATTTATGTCTATGTGAATAAAACGTATAACAAAGGTATATTTTACAAAGCAAAGCAAAGCTGAGCGTTTTATAATAAAATTTGATATGTACAGTGTGGAGCCTGGAATAGAACATAGAGTAATTTCTGACAAAAAACCAAACGGGCAAAGCCGCGGGCAGAATGTAGTTCACTTATATAAATAAAAATAAATTGCCGGATGTACGAAAGATCATTACTAGATAACGACTAGACAAATTTGGTTGTTTTTTTTGTTGTGTTTTTATTTGTGAGGATAAGGTTTATAGGTAAGAATAAATTAGTACAACATATCGGATACTAGAAGTTTGGATGGTAGACTGACCATTTTCAAAAGGAAGTCATCTATATATGTATTATTTGAGTGTAGATCATATTTCAGAATTATCCAATTTCCTGTAGATAACATTGCATAGGACTTTGTTGGGTTGAATTGCACGTGATACATTAAATAAGGTGAATAAATTATACTTATATGTTTGTATATAATATATCACCAATGCCAGAAATCAACACTTGGCTTCAAATTAAATGTTAAAACAATACTCTTTATTATATATAATTATCCGACTGTATTCACGTAATTACTATCGGAATTTGCCCGCTTAGTTTCGAACCCATTCGGGGTCCTTACTGAGGAAGTCTGAGCAGGGTGGAATATCTGAGTGAACTTGGTTCGAATATAGTCGGGCAAATTCGGATAATAATTACGTAGCTACAGCCGGATACTTATATATAATAGTAATGATAGATCATAAAAGTTTACATAAAAAATAATCCTAATAAAAAAATATCTAGTAATTGCTAGTATATTTCAAAAGGATTAAAACGAGCCATTAAAAGGAGCGAGGAAACCTACACATATCCAATTGTAGGATAATATAGTATCGGAAATTGGATTGCCATGTGAGGGAGTATCGAGGAATGAGTGATGGGACATCGTATAGGGTCACCAGAGTTTAAACACTGAGAAGAAATAAAAACTTAAATGTATATTTCTTACAAATGTTTTGATTTATTTTACTTACATAAACCTTTAACTATATTTACTTTTTAATTTCAATACATCTTTTTAATATCAATATTTTTTATAGAATAATATTAACAATAAAAATAAACAACAAATTTTATAAGATAATTCTCTGCTTTCACTCATCTTACAATAGAGCGTAGTACACATATAATATAATTTAAATATAAAAAGTAGTTTTTTAAAAAAATACGGTAATTCTATTTGAGCCTTAAAGGTATATGTGTGCGCGTTCAATGATCCCACTACGATAAATATATTTAAATGGAGGTAAAATATAAGGTAATATATCAAAAACTATAAATATTATTCTCTCAATTGTAAAATAATTAGAGAGAGAAAGAATTTATGAAGTTCTTTTTTGCTATTTGCTGTCCTACTAATCTTTTTTTATTATTTAATTTGGGGGATAAGATATCTGGACAAGTTCATTTTATTTATTAACTTTAACATATTTGACCAGCATTGTTTGAACCCGGATTTCTGTTTAAGGCTGTTTTAATATACTTAGCCTTAAAAAGATGTGTAGTTTTTTATATTTTTAAGAGTAACGTTGATTTGTGGTATGAAAAATTAAAAACCATTTTAGTTTAGAGAATTCATACAAATTAATTTTTATAAAATATCAGAATTAGAAAAATAAGACTAGAAAGCTGTTATTTTTTTAGGGCTTAACACAGTACAAAAGTGAAAGAATGGAGATTTCAGTTAAGTCAACTAGATACCTACTTGAGTTGGTTGCAAAACTGTGATAGATAGTAATATTTTCGTAACCCAAATATCAATCTGATGCAAATGTTTTGGATTCTCTCAAGTTTATTTAGTCGTTCATCAGATATATGAAGATAACTTGTGTCGGCGTGGTTTTTGAAAGTTTAATTTGGGTGAGAATTGGAAGTAATTGAGCGCAGACTTCTTAAAGACCTTATTATAGCAAAAAGTACATTCTAACGACTACCGACGGTATTGGTTGAGGTGGAAATAATATTTTTCTTAACTTCACATTCTGTGAAGTGAGTAAATTTTAAACGGTGGAGAATTTGGAGTTGGATTAGCAGAAATAGAATTTCAAGTGTTCAGTTTATTAATAAATTGAAAAGAATTTCAGCAAATCAAGAATTTGTTGAGTTGTTCTGCGTTAAATTTAGCTATTCAACTATTATGGGAGGGTTTTCAACTTCCAATGTATGAAGAAATTTCCGGACAATCGCTGTGTCACAGTTTTCAACTTCCTTATGAACATGGCGCTGCTATAAATCTCTACATACTCTAATACAGCGATTCCTATTTCGTTATTCTTATTTCAGTTAACCGGTCTTCTTTTAGTGAAGTGGAAAGATGTTTAATTTTACAGATTTTAAAGATGGATGTCGTATTAATGAGTCAGGATAGAATTAAAAATATCAACTTTATTATCGATTGTGAAAGCATCAATTACAAGTGACCCTTCAGTTGCAATAACCTGTTTTTAGAAGAAGAAAGTTGCAAATCGAAAGATATTAGTATTCATGTACCCAAAATTAAAACTGAAGAACTTGCTTTTGGGCACCCAATTTATAAGAAAAATGCTTTAAGTCTTAATAAAAGAGAGCAGAACATTAACCATGCTGATAGATCTGTAACAATCAAACGACGCAAGCATGTCAGACTAATGAGCCGGAATACTTTGAACATTTATGTGAATGAGATTAAAATCTTTCACATTATCCTAGAATACAGATTTAAGCATTATATTAACTTGACGATGAGTTGGACTGTGGTAGTTTAAACCACTAAAGCTTTCAGATACTAACAAGTAATCATCTCGTCGTATCATACTATTATTAAAATATGATATCAAAAAAATGTTCGTTAATGCAATTAAAAGCATAAAAAATACGTAAAAGTGTGTAAATAAATATGAAATAACTATAAAAAAATATAATATAATAAAATTGTTAAGTTTATAGGAACGCTGTTTTTTTTGGTGTTTCGCTATTTGTTTATTTATGTTTTTATAATGTTACAGTAATCATTTATTTCAATATTTCTTTTAGTGTTATATTTATCTTTATTGTCTACATTTTTTGTTGGGTTTTTTAAAAAGACACTAAACTTTATATCTCAGAGTTTTTTTAATCTATTATGAATCCAAAATGTAATAATACAATAAAAACATCTATGATCTATCTAATGATATTTATTTCAGATGTTTTTTAATTAATAAGTAAATTCGAAATTAATATTTTCTAGTCCTGACGTAAAAGCGAGGTGTGTTTTTCTGTGAAGACTATTTATAAATGTATCTGTGTGCGTATATCATGTTCACAGTTCTCAACAAAGAAACTGATTTGAATACAGTTTTTTTTTAAGAGAATGCAAAAGCAATCATCGCAACAATATTAAAATGTCATTAGATTTAGTGATAGGATTTACTACAATAGCGAAGGTAAAATCGAAATTTGGTTAAATATTTTGAAATTTAAATTTAAATATTTTATAAACAGATTTTGACAAGATAACTTCGTGGTATGTAGCGGAATGTCATTGAGTAAACGTGGGATAGTCGATTATAACATGTCTGCAAGGAATACCTATTCTTTAAAGCATCAAATACAAATATTGTAAAAGGAAATCCTAGAAAAAGAGTTTTTGTGTAAATTAGTTAATGTCAGTAGCAAAAGCGAGAGGGTATGTTAGAATTGACATATCTTAACGCTCGAGCCTCTCTGCCTATTCTTCGGTTTCATGAGTCAACATTTTATAAAGTGTCAAAAAATTATGTGTTACGTGATAAATTCCCATTTTTATAATATATAATCATCCGGCTTTACTCACGTAATTACTATCGGATTATCGGATAGTTTTGAATCCATTCGGTCTTTATTCATGAGCTCGTAACATTTTTATCTAGAGCCTAGTAAGGTATACAACCATGTTATCTTCAAAAGTCAATAACCATAAAGAGATAATAAGTACGAGGAAACGAGGAGACAATTGTATCGTTATATCCCGGCCGGTGTAGTATTTAATAACAACGCCCACACACTGAAACATAACATGACACCTCTACGTGGTTACCGAGAATTTTTAGATTCAAGAATTTCACAAACATCTACTTGTTACTTATTTTGAACTCTGTGATTGTAAAATCTATATTTGGCAGAATTTCACGAGTTCACTGCCTTGTAATTCGCCAAAGCAAAACAATTAACCCACTCAACTAAACAGACAGATTTGGAATTCAGTTTAAGAGACACTTATCAAAGTTAAAGCACCAGACGGTGTACATACTCATGCAAACATAAGCTGCAAGGAGTTTCCTCAGCACCTTAATCATCTGTCTACAGAAACGATTAGGTTTAATCTAAATTGTTACTTTGACGTTTATTTTTAATCGATGGCAAGATATATATGAATATATGGAACGTTTATTTCATAGTAAACAATTATTTCAATATAATATTTTTAAATACATATGATTAGTTTTTATATGATGATTCATCAGTATTTTATCTGCTGTTCTTTCGAAACAATGTTAACGAAGTTGGTTAGATATCTAGTCTTTTAAAGATATTAATGTAATAAATCGTTGCCAAATCACTTTATATATTGTTTATATCTTTAATGTTTTGAAGTTTTGTATATTTTTTCTTCTACAAAGTACCAAATGCGTTTGATGTTTTCCAAAGATTTCTTATTAGCAATATAAGAACGTAATAATTATAAAAATTTAATTCAAAATTCTAATTTTTATATTATTAAAAGTAGAAGTGTAAGTATTATCTATTTATAATTAAAAACTTCATATTTTATTAAATGTCCTTAACATACATAAAATAAATTAGTTTTTCTATATATTATTGTACAAATTGTGGTAAAATTAAAGAAACAATTAAAATATTTTTTTTAATTTTCAACTATGTGTTTTCTTAATCATTGTCATCATAAAAATTCTCATAGTCGTCAACTTATTGGGTACATAAATTAAAATTCCTACATTACACCCCCCATTGACGTGTAGCGAGCAACGCTCTAACTTTACGAGCAGTCGAGACGGACCACTTAAAATAATAAACAGGATTTTGTTTTATCCAATATTGCAATATTTACTATCGAGGTCCGCCTACAATGTGTCAAATGACCGTGTTATGTGATACGGTACCAAAACACTAAACATAAAATTATAATATCGCTTTGTCACATTCACTCCAATTTAGTTTAACATTTTTTATTATTGTGTTCTTGTTGGTACCACTACTACTACCGATTGCAGTTGAAGCAGGCAGAGGAAATACGTCACTACAAGAAATATTTTATATGGACCGCTAAATCTATCATACTGTTCACCGTTACGATAGCTCAGTTCGAAGAACGACAGACACGAAATTATAGACGTAGCCAGTTCGATTCCTCTAAAATTAAGAATATTTTTATTAAAGTTCTATAAAGTTAGTTAAAATTAAACAAAAAGTACACAATAATATAATTTTATTCTAGTAGCTGCGGCCCGCCGCTTTGCGTCCTTTACCTGTCAATAGAACTTTGTTATACGTTAAGAGTCTAATTATTAGTAAGAATATAAGTTAGGAATTACTTAATATACCTCTAAACGTATTATTACAATAAATCCGATTTCAAAAACCGGGTTAATTACAATACTTTTTTTGAAGCTGAACGAATTTTCAAAGCCTATCAGAGACAACCCTGGTTCAAAATCTATCAGAGACAACCCTGAAAATATAAACTCTTTAATATTTTCTTTATTTATTTGTGTAGATTTTAACGAATGCTGGGTAACAGCTGATATTAAGAAATTGTAGAAAACACAATAAAAAATATGGCTGTTTATACTGGCTTTAATAACTGCCAGTTCTGATTTTAGTATTGACTCCTTGTTATATGACACAGACCAAATATAATTATTAATTTGTGATGTCATTCTGAGCAGAATTTGAAGATATTTTTTTAGTTGCTCTTCAAAAGTAAAGTAAGTATCGGGTTTATAAATTATTAATGTAGGGAAATGTGAAAAGTTTTTAATCCAAGTAAGCCTTAGATTTGTTAAGGTTAAGTTGATAAAAAAAACTTATAGAGTACGGAAATGTAAACCTGATTCCTACGAGGTATCCTTTCTTAGTTCTATTTATAAAGAAAAATGTGACTGCAAAAAGGTCATATATATAAATTTAATTTTAGGTCATAAACTTCCTAAATCATATTGAGATTTAAAATGATATTATATTATAAAAAGTGATATATAAATGTCATAATTATTCTAAAGAGACTTTAAATATAAATTATTATTGGTATAATTTTACAAGGCCAATGAAATCGCTGTAAAGTTCCGGAGCATGCAAAGTCGTTGACACTTGAGTATGGTTGTAAATATAAATATATGTTTCTATGGTATTTATATTTTACTATTCTGTCCATTTTTATTTTAGAATTATGTACTTGTAGTACTGGACTGTTTCCTTGATAGTAAGTGCGTGCCAAACCCATGAATGTTAAACACAAGCACAACACCAATAATAAAATATAAGAATTATGTTTTCAAATCAAAAGAGTAGACAATAGAGTTTTAGGTTGGTCACTTTCAAATACTGCAATATACTGTAGTAAGAATATTTTGTAAAAAACCTCATCTGTTTTGCTAATTTCTTAATATTTTATTTGTTCTTTTAAAATTGATGTACTTCTTATTTAAAATGTTATTTTAGTTATCATTTTAATGACAATGAACTCGCTTATGGAATATATTTGTGAATTTAATGTGTACCCATAAATAAGATTTAATTGTCTGTCTGTGATTTCTAAATAATTACGTTCAATTAAGCTTACAAATTAAAAAGCAATAGAGAAAATTTGTATGTTTCTTGTAGTGATATAATATTTTAAGTAATATAACCCTTAATTAAAGGAATAAAAAGAACACTTAAATATATAAATTAAAATATTTATCGTGAAACCGAGTTTCTTTATTATATATTATATATATTAAACCACTTCCTACCTGTTTGTACTAAATATAGAGAATAATTAATTGTTTCTCATTTTATAATTAAAATTTCATAGCTTTCTTCAATTATTTCTTAGGCTGGTAAACCATAAAATGAGAGTGAGAGTGCGATGACCCGACGATTAGATTTAAGTATTTTGATCCATAGGCTTTAGCATAAGGTTTATTTTTAAGAACGTCTCTTTTCGTAGTTGTTATAACTACTAGTGTTCAATATAATCCATTAGTAACAGGTATTAAGAACTCTATTTGTTTTATATTTGTGTATTTCCCGGTAAAAAACAACCAGCAAGCAATAGATAGTTCTACATTGCATTGATTATATTTTGTTTTTTTGATAGAATTGAAACTTAATACCCCGCTGAGAAAAACAGCTAAATTTTTTCAAAACTTCTCGGTCTTAACATTTTCGAAGGCGTTGGTTTGTTTTGAAACAGCCAGACTGGTGACTGGCGCTTTGGTTGTTTCTGGAAATTATAAAAAATCCAAGAGCTATTTCTACCTCTTGTGGAAAACAAAGGTAGTTGGGAAGAATATCAAGAACACTTTCGGATCAAATCTGCAGATAATTCTAGATCTCCTCAAATGTAATTCACCGGTTTTTTTTTTGTACAAGGAATAAAAGAACGACAACTTCTTTCATCTCTCAAATTTTAGCTTTTTTTTTTTTTTTTTTAATTAAATAACCTACCTACCCTATAAATTGAACTTAACTTATGTAACTTACATTTAGGATAAAGATATACCGCACTTACATATAGAGGGTAGGTAAGTAATTTAAATTTAGAACAAAAGAAATTACTTTTTCATCCCTTCTATTCGAAAAATGTCGCTTTGTTCCTCTTAAAGCGGGTGCAAAATAGCACTTTTCCGGTAGGAACTTTTAGCGGGCGGAAAAGTGATTTGAATCGTGTTCTCGTCCACCCGTGAACACGATTGCTGCAAAGCATTCGAAACCGCGTTGGGAAAAAATTAAAGTATAACCAAATTATAGTTTTAATCCGTAAAAATAGTTTTATCTCAAAGTGATTAGAATTTGGAACGTATATGTAGGACTAAAACATTTATAGAAATAAAAAGCAAATTGTATGAATGATTGGCTGTATGTTTTGGCTGCATGGCGCTAACTAAAAAAAAAGGCAAGTCAATGACGTCTCTGTTTTTGTAATCAGTAGGTATATATTTTCTTATAGAAAGGAAATGAAAAGTAGAGTGCAAGCAAATTATTTCTCCCTCGGGTGATGTATTTTGAATCCCTCGCTGCGATCAGGATTCTGGGAACTATGTCTCGCTCGTGCTTCAAAATATAAATTTAAATATACTAATAGCGCCCTCGCCGTAAAAATACTATTTTGCTCCCTTGTGATACAATCTATCATCTTCTGTTTTTCAAAATAAATAACAAAAAATTGTATCTATCTTTAAAAATAAAGATAGATACTTCTATATATATATAAGTATAAAACTTTCTGACTGACCTACGCAAAGTAATCTTTAAAGGTAAAGCGTAGTAGATAATATTCCATAGTCTGGAAATAAGACCTACGACAACAGTGGAAAATTTATAAACAACAATTGTTTCCCAACTTCATTGTATCTCGGTGTATAAATAACCTGCTGTAAGTTGCTCAAAGGTTCTCATTTTACGGCGTTGTTATGAAAATTATCGCCTTGGAATAGTCTCAAGACTAAGGGGCATTTTGTAGCAAAATATACCGTACCCTACTTGTTGTAATTTCGAAATATCATTTTTATAAAAAATAATGTATTTTATAAAACACTATGTACCTATCTTGAGGTCTACAGATTTTTGTTTAATCTCATATTCTTATCGATTTTAGAAGATATTTCAATATTATATCTTTTGATTATCTAAGATCTGTTTATGATTATTGTCATGTTATTGTCATGTTTAGCAATTTTGGCATGATATGGTGTATAGCTATTTTGAAACTTAAAACATGGTCATCGACTTTTGAAGCTGACTGTATCTTTTAGTTTCATAGTTGATGTTTTCATATTATAAGCAAAAATTTATTAAGTTAATGAATTAATTACAATTATTATTTAATTTTCGATAACTTTTAACTAAAGATGTCGATTCAAATGTCATGTAGTTTTTAAAAAATAAAATATTTTTAGTTCACTTTGCAGTATTCGTGTTCACGGGTAGACGAGATGTGTCTGTCAGAAAGTCAGTTAATTAATCATCTACCTCCAACGGTTCCTTAGTTTGCGATACTTTTAGTTCATTTTATAAATGATGTCTTTGAAATGTACTGTTTTCGTATTTTTACCTCTTCGCTGATATTTCGAACATTTCGAGTAATGTGGTCTTATTTATATTTCTCTCTATGTTCATTTCTGATATAAACTGTAATATTTTCCGTATATTTATAATGCTTTCTGCATTTATTGGAGTTATTTTAATCTTAATTTCTAACCAATATTATACAAGAGTATGTAAGTTTGTTTGCTGTTTATTCATTCACGTGGATTATAATGAAATTTGCAATTTATTACATAAGTTGTGAGGGATAAATACACAGGAAAAGAAAATAGGGATCTTTTGTTTAACTGTAGTCTAGAGAAAAAGTAAAACTTTTAACGACACAATTTTTATCAGTCCTTTCGAGCAAATACATCGATACAAGATAGTGAACAATAAACATTAAAATGAGTTACACTATACAAATAATTGAGATAATTTTCAGATGGTTTGCAGAATATTTTTTTTCATGATAGTCTATTCTTTGAGGTAATATTAAGAACATTATTATAACAAATATAAATAAGCTTAAAATTGTTTTAGATATTCGTATGTTACTAGACGCAATAAAAAATGAATGAATAATATTTAGTTAGCACAAAATAGTTACAATCCACCCAATTATATAGTCACTTGTCACGTAAGAGGCAGTCAAAGTCACTGATAACATCTAGTTTTTATTCAATACGATATATAAGGTTACTACAACTATACTTTAACATTTTAAACATTCTTATATATAAAAAAACATAATGGTATCTTGGTCATTGATTTATAAAAGGATAAGTTATTTTGTATAACGTCTTCCAAAATTCTACTAGAATTATGTTAGAGTAAAATAAAGTTCACAATAATTTTGTCAACTCTGATAATTTAGTTTCTATAAAATTCATTTCTGCTTTTTTTTAATGAAAAAATTCGAGTGAAAAATAAATATAATTCTATAACAGGAGTCTAAATTACACAGTGTATCGCCAATTTGTTTCTTATTTCGATTGGTACAAACAGAACTTAAAGCTTTTTATTCGTTACTTTTACTATTCTTATATTAGTTTCCATAGAATATAAATTTGCGGTTTTCAGGTCATAGTTACGTCTATAGATTTTAGTAAATAAGATTACCGAGATGTCTAACTATATTATAATATATTGAAGTGATTATATTGAAGACTATTGTCTTTTCTTCTAAACATTTTTTTGTAACAAATTATAGGAATAAGTAAAATACGAACATTAAAAATTAACCAAAGCTTAAATTATAATGTATGGTATTATAATTATTATAAAAGAAAGTTTAATTTTTTGTAATTTGTAAATAAAAATATCATAATATTTATAAAATTAACGAAATATTATCAAAAGCTCATATTATAGACTAAATCATTAAATACTTTTGGAAAAAGTAGTTGCTATGTACTAAATACAAAAATAATAAACAATATTTGTCGAAATACTTGAATAATTATCATTGTTTGTTTGCTAAAAATAATCTTAATGAAACTCATCTGAAAAGGATATATACAAAAATTCTTATATCATTAAAACTTTTAAATTCCAACATTATAACAACAAATGAATGCAGTTTGCAAGGATTTTGAGCACATTAGTTGTAAATAAAGTTTGGTATAAATTAGAATTTCAATTCACTCAGATGTCTCAAGACACAACATAGTATATGTGACATTGGCGACCTATCATACACCATAAAGTGGTTTATTGCATCCTTGATTTTGGGACTATCGAAAAGAACTTAAACTACTCGCATACGGGATTCCAGCCCTTACAGGTTTATTCAGAAGGGTCAATGTTAAATGCAGCGGTGAGCCCATAAGATCTCCCTGCCCTTGATCAGGTTCCGTTAATATATTAGCTCATTGATTAGCTGCGATGTTTTGATTCTTACGCATTTCGTTCAAGGTACATCATACCTCGTACTTATTATAATATAATGAGATAAGAGATGTTAATATATAGGGCAGAAAATTTAAAACAACCTGTCTAATAATTTCTTTGAGAATAAGTAATAGACGATAAGAAAAATATAAGAATCGAAAACGATTTTCAAATCATTTTATAAGATGGTATTGTATATTATATATTATTTATTATTATTAAAATTAAATAAATTAATAATAATAAGAATAATACTAATTTAGTAATTAATTATTGTACTATATGCAGTGCTATTATTTTCATTTTAAGGGATGTGTTAAAAACTTAAAAATGACATTTTTATTGATATAAAAATTTTTATTTCACGATTTATTCGTGAATTTTACGAAGCCATAAACTATTCGAATACTTAATAAAAATCCATTAGTTGTGGCTGTGATTAAAATGCATAAAATGCTAACCTTCTCCCGGATGCGATCGGCTCGACCTTCCCAATTACTAAAAATCTCAAAATTTACAAAATCAAGGCAGTTTAAACTTTATGACGTACTAGATAAAGAAATAGCAACTGCAAATTGTTCACTTTTCATAGGCACCAAAAATGCACATGCGTGGGATCTACCGGCCTACGCCGTAGAAGCTCTACGATCAGACGGCGCGCGACCGCCGAACAAGACAGGCGTAGACCCGCAACGGTCCCATGCTATCAAACTTCGGAACTTTTAATACTTTTCTAACAAATTTATTTTATCCTGTATTATTTTATTCGTGTGTGAACTATAATGACTTGAGTGGCAATGGCGCCTTTACGTGTGTTGAGTGACTTCACAGATGACTTTCAGAACTTTTCAACACAGCATCCGGAGAAGCATCATTTAAGGCATCGGAATCATTCGCGAGATCATGCTCGAAATCATTTCATAGACGTGATATCTAATTCTATAATGGAGGTTATTAATACCAAATTGGTACCGGAGAACAGCGTGCTGCCTGATATGGAGTCACTGTCCACCCACATGGATGGCGACAGGCATTCGTTGCGTTTGAATATAACGATGAATCGATCAGACCTGGGTTTCGATAATGAATTTATGTATCGCCACAATGGAGCCATGACTGCGGTGTACTGCGTGGCGTACTTGCTGGTCTTCATCGTGGGGCTTGTAGGCAACTGCTTTGTCATCGCCGTGGTATATCGCTCGCCTCGTATGAGGACAGTAACCAACTTCTTCATCGTCAACCTTGCAGTTGCAGATATCCTCGTCATCGTATTCTGCCTGCCAGCTACTTTGATGTCCAACATTTTTGTCCGTGAGTACCTTTAAACGTATAATTTGTTTTCTATCAGAGTATTTTGGAGTCTATTAATAAGGCTGTCATGAATTATAAACTGAATATGAATGAGATTGGGGTAAGTTTAGATGTGAATACAATTACTGATGGTTTTGAATTTAAAACGTCGATTTAATTAAGGAATCCGTTTGTTTGATTATGAATAATTTAAAATAAATTATTCATAATCAAACGAACAAATAAATTATATGTATCTTTTAAACTACTTCGCTTTAAAATGTAAATATTATTAATTGAGAATTTTTTCTAATAAACAATCATAAATATTTTTTTTACGGGAATAAACACTCTGGGAATAACGTTGTAGTCAGCCTGTCACCATGTCCGGTGCAAGCTGCAAAACATCATGCAATTAAAAAATATGTACACCTATTTCCTAGAGCGTTAATTCCCGTAATTAAAATAATTATATAATATTAAATTAGTTTGTTGAATATAATAAAAATAGTTAAGCGAAGCTTCCTATGAGAGACTTTTTGCATCCTTTGTGCAAGCATCAATGGAAAACGGTTTATCAGAATTTTTTTTAATTTTTCACACTGATGGACATCAGGTTTGGACTGTGGTTTTAAAAAAAAATTCAAAAAAAACTTAATAATGTGTTTCATCTTTAAAATTAGTTAGAATTCGTCGAAGTTTTGTAAATGCAACTTCGGTGCTGTTTGCACCTCGCTTCGCTCAATATGCTAACACATACCGAGATTTTGCAAGCGCAGTGAGTCAAAACTGAGGTCTGGTCCGCGCTCCTAGTATAAAAATTTACTTTAAGGCTTTTTTTAGAAACTTTATTAAGAGCATTGTTGGTAAAAAAATAGGGCCGTTATAAAAACAAGCAAACCTCCACCGAGGGAGAGCAAATCGATTATCAGCAGATATCAATAAACCTGGCAGATACAAAGACTTACCAACTCGTATATGCAGATTCGTTATTTATTTTCAATCCCTTACTAGTTTTAGTAATGTATTTTAACCTTGAAGGTTGCATTTTGTATGGTAATGATCAAATATAACAATTTCAAATGTAATTCTTAAGAAAATTTCGCAAAAACTGTTATCCAGATCCTATTTCTTTAAAACTTTGAATTCTTAAATTGAGCATTAATTTTTCAAGGACAAAAGATTTCCTGGAAAACAGTAAAAATTGGAAAACATTTCTCGGGGACGAGTAAAGTATTCAAAGAATTAATTTATTGTTTCATTCTATTCGCTTTATTTACAAAAAAACAATTGTTAAACATTTAACAAACGCAAGCATGTTAAGATGAGTTGTACATTATCATATACATATTTATGAGCAGCTATGAAACTGTTTCTCAGTGTTTAGTGCTAATAGAAAGTGAAATACTTGGAGCTTATCTTTCGTATTAACGTCCAGATTCTATTTACGATATTGTGATATGTATATATCCAAGGGAAGGGGTATCTTTGTGTGGCTGATGTTCAAATATAAAAGTATACTGAATTTTCTGTTTTTATTATTATATTATTCGTATCATATGAATTATTGTCAGATTTTTTCTTTCGTTAACTTTAATTTATTTAACTAGGAAAAAAATATGAACATATAAATCTTACTATTATCCTATGAACACTAGTCATAAGTACTAATATTTTCATTATACATTTGCTTAACTATCTATAATAACGATATTTTTTTAATAAAACTGTACAATAAATTGAACAACTCAATACAATTGTATATAACTAATTGAACTCGCAGCGGAAATAGTACTTGGATTGTTTTAAACACTAATGAACCACTGCTTTTTTATTATTAATTTATAAAAAATATGTCAACAAAATAATTACTACACAGAGGACAGAGATGCAACATCATATTGTTATCGCATTTCACATTCTATTAGCACTAAAAACTGAGAAACAGTTTCATAGCTCTTCATAAGTATGTATATGTGCATCTTAAAATATAACCTTTTTCTGTATGTAAACTTTCGTGATCCATTATTACTATTAAATATAATTATCCAGCCGTACTCATGTTATTAGTATAGGCATTTGTCCGACTAGTGTCGAACCCATTCGGGTTCTTTATTTATGAACTCTGAGCATGGCGGAACCGCGACGTTAAGTTCACAAAACTGGTCGGGCCAATACCAATAATAAAAACATGAGTACAGCCGGATAATTATCTTGCCTTATTTTCTCACATTATTAATAATTGTAATTTTTTTTTGTAACCAAAGCTTATAGAATTAAACAGTAACTAATTTCCTAGTAATTTTAATAGTGTATTCGTCCTGTACAAATGTTTATATGCCATAATAAAAAAAACAGACAAGCATATGTATTATGCGTAATATATATATATATATATATATATATATATATATATATATATATATATTGTGCGTTATAAAAGTGTCATCTATCAAAGTAAATAATACTAAGAAAACAACTAGAATAAAAAATCCAATCTTGTCAAGGTTAGAACGTTGCGTTTCTCAATTAGACACACTGGCTTGACAAGTGATTCATAGACACCAATTAGTAGAGAGGGCTCTAAGCTTTTTATATTCACTAGCAAAGCGTGTAATTTGTGTAGTTGCCAGCACGTAAGGTATTGGCACATTATGTGGCAACCTTACGATACGAAAAGACAATTTTATCTTCATGGTTTAGGTATTTACATACCAGGGAAATATAACACACAATTCCTTTGATTTTCCTATACACAGGAATATTACTTGCAAGATGCCTTGGGAATAGCTTAAGGGAAGCATGGTTGCACAAAGCCGGTTTAATATTAAAGCCTTACTCGATATCAGCGGGATTTGTTTTACCTTCAAGGGTATAAATACGTGTAAACTTGATTTGATCTAAATTGTATTATATGTTACATATAACTTAAAGCTTATTTTCATAACAGAGCAGATTGTTCCAAAATCTACATCTTCAACTTCTTCATTGAAGCGAGTAATCGTTAGAATAATTTAATTACCTGAAAGACTCAATTCCCTGAACACTTCAAATAGTTTAACAGCTATGTTACAGAGTTAGCGATTGTTGACAAATGGTTTTCGATAGTTTGGTAAACTTCGCGTTTTCAAGTTGTAAATTGAAATAGTATGGAGCTGAAACTAAATAGGAAACGAATTTGTTTTGAAGACAAGATTACAAATAATGAGTTAAGTATCTAATAAGCGGTAATGGGTCCGAGCCTCCGATATTTTTTAAAGTCTATTCCACCACTATTTTCCCTTTATTTATAAAAACAACTAATTGCAGATACAGCATATACTATAGTTTTAAAAATTTAAAAATAAACTTGAAAACATCTTTACTTACGGTTTTTTTTAATAAAAAGATTTTTTTTCTTATTTTTATCACATTTTGCTGACATTAATATACATCGATTTGTACTAAAACCATCCCAATGGCGAATTTTATCTTTTAGAAATCGCGAATTTAAAAAAACAATTTAAAAGTTGCCAAATTTTGCTGCAAAACTAATTAGTTCTAAGCTATATCAACATGCGTCTATTGCTACTACAAAGTGAATTGCATAATCAGGTCTCGAGAAAATTGAGCCTAAAAAAACGCTTACACACACATATTTTTATTAAAAAGTGTCAAAAATTGTTCAGGACATCTCAAGACGTAGATACTATAGACATTACACAATCAATTTTGAAAATATGGGTCATTACAATAATTTCCTTAATCAGGAAGTAAATAAAAGTCATAAAAAAATAATCTTTTCTCCAGTACAAGAAGTAAAAATTCAGGTTATCTCACTAGACATTTCATTCCAGCTCTCTTTCCATAAAAAATGTCACGTAGCGTCGTGCCGTTTTTCACTCCGCTCTATTAGAGAGTGGCGAGACAAAAAGTAGAAGGGAGAGTTCTAGATTAAAGTTGAAATGATATCGGGATACGTGAGAGTCTTAAGCGTTTAAACTCTGTCATAAAGGTATTAAGTATAAAAAATATACTCAGCTTGGTTAAAAACTTGCTAACTACATTATACTAAGTACTTTTCCTTTGTTCAATTATTCTGTAATAAAATAATATTAGTCTGCGTAGTCTATGCCACCAGGTTTTAAAATGGTCTACGTGAAGACTATCAGGTTAGCAAGTTCCACACATATCTTATTTGTTTAAGGAAATTTCTACAATGGATTTTCACAACTTTGAAATTGAGTATGAAGAATAAATTTTAATTTTAATTTTTTTATTTTTATTTTAGATTATATAATCGAAATCAGTTCCAATAAATCCAACATTGTTTTGACTGTGGCTGATGGCAATATTATTATGTGTGTTTGCCAGTCTAATTTTACTATCATAGATTTTTTTTATGTCTATGTAATAATTCAAGCATCTGAAGTAAATTTAAATAAAATCATCTTCAAATATAAAACAAATACTTCCACAACACAATTTTAGGGTGTCATCGTGAAAACTAATTTCAATGAGCCACCAGATGTCACAGGATGTTAAGTGGCCACAAATACCATTACTTCTCATAGATTCTAGGCAGTACATTGTCCTGATCATAGAGTAAGTGGGTGCTTTATCGTCGTGGAAAAGTCTTCGGAGTCTTGTTCAGTCACTTGTTGTATGAAGCACCGATACTTCTTGCAAAAAACTGGTATATCACGCTGTATTGCTGTTTCTCGATTATAAAATGAAATTTTCCAACTCTTCTGAATTGTTTCACTTTCATAACTTAAATGTGGCTGGAAGATTTTGTTTGAATTTATCAATCTTATCATGGCACTATTCCACGCCTGTTGATATCTTCCCGTTGGGAATATCATAAAAACTTCCCAATCCAATTCGTAGAATGTGCAGGATATCTTCGTATATGTTTCGACGGTGTTATTGCCCATGAAGCACAAAAGGAATCTCTTTCAAACAGTAGGTAATTATTTGTATTTATTGTGACCAAAATTTCAAAATTCGTTTTTCCCAATTATTTTGGGGTCAATGCAATAAGTATAATTTGGCAATTTAAAAATCGTAATTACTTCACGCAATTTTAGTAAAAGATAGCTGGAATGTCGTTAACATGCTTTGATGGTATTCATTTGCATTTCTGGCCCTTAGCCGGCTCTGATGGTACCATCGGGAAGACTTAGTTAAGTTTAAAAATAGAGTATTCATTTGAAGGGGATACTGTTTTTTTTTTTAATTTACAATATTAATTCACAAATCTAACAAAATCATTAGCGAGAACGTATTTGTCGAAATGAAGCTTGTTATCAGCAAAGGACAGACTCGTAAACTACATAAGCTTTTGAGTTTGTGCAAATGTTTCTTTAGATTCTTTTATTAAATTTTCTTGCTGACATTATGATATTAAAAGTTCTTTAAAAATATATACTTTTAAGAACATAAAGATTTTTGATAGTGATACCACCTATTTGGGATTGTTTGGTTTCCTTTTGTTAAGCGAAATTAAATTACAGTCAAGAGGAGATAAGAATTTTAATCTGGATCTGCTGTCGTATAACATTTAATAAAGTTTTGTTATTATTGTACTAAAAATATTAGATAGTTGGACATAGATAGTTTTTGAGAAAGATGTGTATGGTATGCTGTGCACGATTTTATTATCACGTTAATCAAAAAATCATACCTTTTTAATATTTCAATTGTACGTTTAGATGTTTTGATGTCGGTCCGCAATCAATCGATAATAACTGAGCCCTATGAAATTTTGTACATAGTTAAACCATAATCTGAACAAGGACTTCCCCTATTTTGTTCTTGAAAGAAAAATACGGGTTCTAAGAGACAAAAACACATCCACAATTTGTCTAAAAAAAAGGTGTTGCTGACTTTGTGTTTGACTTTTACTTAGTTAAATTATATACCAGAAGAAATTCCTATCCCCTAACGTGGGAACAAAGTCGCGGCTAAAAGCTAGTAGCTAATTAAACCGTTGATGTGTATTTATTTTTGTGTTCCCATTTTGAATCTCAGAACATTATTCAAAAGACGTCTGAGCATCGTTAAAATTATTTTATGAGTCATAACGACTCACCATCTTCGTAGTAATAGAACATTAAATATTTGAAAAAACTAGCTTTTGTTTGCAACTCGTCTGTTCATCAGCATCAAATTGTGTGTATATAGAAAGGTACCAACTATAGCAACAGTTGAGTTTTAATATAATAGATTTAATTTAATTTACATTGTTATTAGTTTTTTTGTTTGAATTAAAAATAAAATTAATCTGGTAATAATAAAAAAAATTAAAACAAATTAAGATAATTTAGTTTATTTTCAATTATTACTTAGGTCTAATATGATTTAACAATGGCGTTGATCGCTACGCAAAACCTCATAAATATTTCAAATTTATATAAAAAGTACAGTCGGCAGAAATACTAAGTAACAATTTTAAATTAAAAATAAATGTTATTATTATTCAGCTTACCTAAAATATATTTTGTTTTTTTTTTTATAAAAATATTTTTGTTTTTTTATGTAACTATATGACTCAGGATATATATATTAACAAGAGAAGCTGTAAAGTGCGTTTGTGTATATGTTATTTCGTATCTGGAGATGGTATTTATCTAGATATATATATAATAATTCAAATTATACCGCTTATTAGTTTCTCTGACACATATTTTATTATATATATTACCAGTACACCTACTGGTGATATATACCTACAATTATGATTTAAATGAACGCCTACGTTGTACAAATTTATTGTATATAATATACTACCTAACACACTCGTGTACGAAATGCTATTTTGAATAAGATATATTTTTATTTGAATGTGATAAAAGACGTAGGCTGCTGTCGTTATAATTATAATGGATTTATCTGTTGGTGGTACATTCACCCGATGTACACGTTCGCTTACTTTAATTGCCAGGTAATTAACAAACTTGATAATACTTTAAAACACTTGGGTCATCAAACTGTGGATTAGGTTATACTTTAATGCTTTTGTGTTAAGGTTGAAAGTGTTTTGAAATATGTCGAAAGATCTAATTGAGTATAAACTCAATTAGATCTTTCTTATATAAATAAGTACCCCTTAACTTACAGCGCGATGTTCTGTCAAGTGTGTTGTACGTGTTTGATTATTTTTAGCTTATGTATCACCGAAATAAATATCGATTTTTAATATTTTTGTTCAAATCTATGGGAAATAAGTACTTATTAGGTAAGCGTGCCACACCTTAGACTACATGCTTAACATAAGGCAGGCTATGAAAGCCTTACCTTCTCTGGTTAAAAAAAAAATATTCAAAGCAGCTGCAGCAGCAGTTTATGAAGATAATATGTTTGGGATTCTGATTCTCTCTATACCTTATAATAAATTTATCAAGTAAGAAGGATTTCGAGGATACAATTTTGTTGGAATTTTTTACATTATTTTATTACAACTTTATATAACAATTACAACGATTTATAACTTTTACGGAATACACTGAAGGAAGAAGGGCATAAGTATAAGTGTGTTATCATTTTAACAAGATAAACTATCTCAAGAATGCTAACGATAATTAAGAACACAAAAAGTTATTTCTTAACAATTGTACTTTTTCCTTATGATGTAATCATCATCAAATGTTCTTTGTATGTGTTTAAGAATATATCATACAATTTGAATGACTAGAGTCTTGGTGAAGGAACTTATCGGATGATGAGTGCCATTTGAAGCCTGAGATTAGAAGGCTCTTTTTAAAGGAGATAATAATATTTAAGATTCTTTCGAGTTTATCAAATCTCATGAAAATTAGACACTATTCTTTATATTTGTACCGTTACATTATTTTAATAAAACTGCACTTAGAGTAGTACTAGACATGTTTTTCTTTCAATTGATCTATCTTGGGTTCGATTTCCGAAAAAAAAAAGAAGAAAATATAAAAATAATATAGTTCGTAATCTTTAATTTGCTACCACAGCAATAGAAGAATTGATTCCAATCTCAAATAATGAGACATTTTCAGGCAAATACTATTCAGTAACTCTCTCATATTTATGTTAATATATTTATTTATTTACTAACATCAATGAAAATGAATATTTCCTTCATAAAATACATATATTAAATGAGAGCAAAAACCTTACAAAAATGGTTTAATATCTAATATTAAATAATTTATATTTTCGGCCGACATCAAATGTACCGTTCAATGATTTATAAAAAATCAAAGTATCGCGAACAAAGGTGTTCGGAATCTTGAATTTTTATATAAATCTCTTTAAAGCTTTGTTATATTCAACAATACTGTACAGAAGAACTATAAAATTTACAATATTACGTATGTTTTTAGTCATATAACCAAAAGAAATTATTTTTATGAAGTTTTTCAGTTATTAAAATTTTGATCTATGAAGTTATTGTAAATACCCCGACTTTCGTCGATCCGATATTTACTCTGAGTAACTCTAGACATTTTTTAAAAATGGTACAATTTTTACATGTTACGTTTGTACATACAGACATGTATGCGTTTTGATTTTCTTTTTTCGCGACCTGATTATGCTTTTGACTTCGTTTTGGTACCAATCGACGCGTAACTTGGAAGTGATTAATTTTCAATTTAAATCAACGGTAATTTTTAGTTTATGTTTAACTGAATACCGCATGTTCGTGATTTCTAAAAAACATTAAAAAAAATGAACAAGTTTAAATTGAAATAATATTTATTACATATATAGTATCTTATGACAATATAAAAAAATATTAAAATTTAATCGTTTTTAAATTTTAATACGGTATAAAACACATGTAAAATTTTATAATTTTAAAAATACATTTACAAAATCTTATCACCTCTAAATGAAAATCGCTGAACACTCCAAACAACATTTTGGCGTTTGTAAGTTCAATACTACGTTATTGCATTGTCATCGGACTGAGTCTGAGAAGTTTCAAACAAATCCGATATCCGATTAAGTGGCACGCTATGGTAGTGATTCTTAAATAATATGCTTATTTTTAATAATAAAATAATAATATTATGTAACCATGATATAACATTCAAATGCCTCAAATAAAAAAAAATATAAATTTTTGCAATAAAAAAAGAAATTGCCACCAAAAAAATTAATAATTATTTAGTAATAAAATAACTATAATAAAATAAATATTAAAAAAAAAACTGCGATTATTTTATTTCCCTTTACATAATTAACATATATTTTAAATAATAAGTAAATGTAAAAAGATTACAGTAATGTCACCTCAAATATATTTAGATTTTCATTTTAGATCCAAAAACAAAAATTTGTGGCCAAGAAATAGAAAAATGGTAGGTAACATTGAAGTCATATGTCCAATTTAGTACATTGACTTTAATTGAAAAAAAACAGGGAAAAAATATATTATATACATTAGCTTCGCGATTTCTCATATGCGATAATCTTTTGATGTATATTTTCGACTGTTTTGACAAAGTTCATTCACACGACGCGAACCTGATATGAGTATAGCGAAAAAACACATACTGTATCTTAATGGCTCTGAACTCAATGCTATATAAAATTTCAGTTTTGAAAACTTTAGGATAAACATTGAGAGATATTGTATTTCAAGAAATTTTAAGATTTCTATTCGTATAAAATTATAGGAAATAATTATTTTTCATTTTTCTGGTTTCACTTGAAAGCAGGACAAAATTATGAATATTTCTATAAGGAGCGACATTTTAGACAATCTCATTTCAGTTCATGATCGCTGAACAAATAAAAAAACATTTATCAGAAAAATTATAAAACCCAACTATCATTTCTAACCAAAAAAAATTCAGTAAAATTTAGTTTAGATTTTCGAAAAAGTTTAACTAACTTGCGTTCTTTGTTTGTCTTTATGTTTAAGCGCTGACGTAACAATAATCTTATCAGAAAATATATGTTTCATCCCTAATAAATGATTCATAATATATGATTGCTTTAATTTTAATTTGATTATTTTTAAAGAGCTGTTATAAGTTAAGTTGTTAAGTAAATATAATTTTTAAAATTATTTATCCGAAGATTATTTTAAATACAATCTTAAAAAATATAATTTAAATAATTAATTAATATGCTTTAGGGACGAGTAAAGATACTTACGAGCCTAATGTCGGGACAACACGATTTGGCCAAAACCAGTAAAGCCGTCGGTCAGACTATTCGCAGCCTGGAATTACGTTTGAGTTCTTCTTTACGGTAATTTTTATTAAGCCTTTTGAAATTGAATCTTGAAATGCTGATTCCATTGTTGTGGGAGACTTTGTTGTTTAAATTGAGAGGATTTTAGATCATTGACAGAGCGCTGAATGAAATTATTTATTGCATTCTGTGAACATTTTACAAAACAAGCAATGCTAGTAGTAATGGTCCATATACTATCGTGAGACCCTTCGCCTCATATATCTCTCGAGTCAAATACACCGTCATATTATTTAAATTTTATACTAAATTTTCACATATATCTTCAGACGATCGTCTGCACGTTAGGAAAGACCCGGAAGCTATAGATAAGGGATATCTTGCAGACTTTCAGGATAATCCAACCTGACGGAACATAAAATTTTTCTATATTTTATTTTTGAAAACAATTTTTTTTTGTCAAAAGATAAGAAGATAACATTGATGTTTGCAAGTATACAGTATACGGACATTATATATTGAAATACGGATGCCGAATGTCCAAATAAAGGTAACTCATTCAATTACGAACTCTAACAAAAAATTCTCTAATTTGCGACACAGTTGCTGAGTGCACTTGATTATGTTCTGACTACTGCGCTCGTGTCACGTGTGAATGTGCCTGGTTATATTGTAGTCATATAAAAGTGAAATACATATACACAATTAATGGTATATATATATTTATATATATATAACATTAATTGTGTATATATACATATATATATATATATTTATATATTAAAATAGATGTATATATTTTTTTTTTCAAAACCGAACCGAAATAAATAGAAGTTATTTACAAAATAAAAGTAAAATGATAAAGAAGGTTTGCTATCTGTTTCTTTATATTGTTGTAATGTATAACGGTTATTTAGAAGTATAATAACTACCTGACTCCAATAAAAGTCTTTTTAAGAAAAAACACTTTTTATTAAATAGAAGAAATAAACCAGTTTTTTTTTATAAATTAAATGATTTTTTCAATATCATATCGATGATTGTACACAGCGAGAGTGTGATTATGTTTAAAAACTATAAGAGGTTTTAGTTCATAACCTTCAGTTTTTTTTAGTATTTTTTATTAAAAAAGATATTATGTAACATACAGTTGAAATGTTTTAACTGCTAGCTAATGGGTTTCAAACTATTAATAAAAATGTAAAAAAATTAATTATTCTTCTGTCTGTAACAGTATCTGTGATCACTTTCATTCTTTATATATTATCTATTAGTAATTGTATTTGTGAAGTAAGCAAGTAAGTAGGCCATTCTATTAATAATAAAAACAATCTGAAGGTAGTTGGCACATCCTAAATAACGTGTCTCACGAGACTCTATCTCTTATTTTACTCACGAGTAACACAGCTTTTGATCTAGTTATGTGTCCGTAGAGCATAAGATAAGGGTGTCCATATTTATGAAATTCTTCAAGCTTTTTGGCGACAGTATTGCTGTGATGTGAGGTGTTGAATCTGTGTGAAAAAATCTAAATATAGGTCATGCACTCTACTAATTTTATTCTACTAACAAATCTTTTGTGTAGAGAAATTTTTTGCTAGTGAATAGTTTTGGAATTACATTGTTTCAATTCTTATCTTAGACACAGTCTAAAACGTAACTATTTAACTAACTCAATATTTCGTTTAAATCGAAATTAATGAATATACATATTTTAGATTGTTTTGGATAATTGTAATAGTTCAAATAAATGTGCCATGAAACGATGTTGCGAAACGATATATTTTCTAGAACACAATAATAGCTTCTTTTATTATTTATTACATTACATCAAGGAAATGATAAATGACCCACTACAAGCGCGTTTACCTCAGTTATTTTAGGTTACCTTGTTGTTTTTAGGACATTCTTCATTGCTGTTTGATGTATCATTTATTTAATAGACAATAATAATTAATAATATAAATAATGATATTTATTAATGAGTTAAATGCCTTTGACATTTACATATTGATAACTGGGGTTAGCATATTTTTTTTACTTAATTACTTATTTAAATTACTTCTATTTTGATTACAAGATAAATAGCAAGTTTGGTGAAATTATTTAACAACAACAGAATGAGAAAAGGTTACTAGTTCCTAGGATTTTTTTATTTCTGTATGAGTTTTCTATACAAAAACTATCAGTTCCAATCGCAATAATGTAGCAAAACGATGGTGACTCGCCATTTTCATACTGAAATAACAATCTATCTCGGTCACCTACTTGTAAAATCTTTCTTTACCTTCGTGTGCTAAATACAAATGTCATTTTTTAAATGTCAGATTGAACTTACAAAAATATTGAATTACTTCAAAACTGTTACGTAATGTATGTAACGTAAAGTAACTATGTATGTATGTAATTTAAGATAACTAATTCAAAATATTTTGTAACTTTGTATGGACTATTTATTTTACTTCCTTTTCTTTCCTTATATGCATTACTTATTTCTTATTTTAATATTATGTCACATATAGTACTATTGCATGGTGTCATAATATTTGTTTATTAAGAACTAAAAAACAAATAAGATAAAATTTAAGATTTTAAAATGTTAATCATCTATTTTAAGTAATGTCGCAGTAAACACATATAATATAATAGCTGACGAGATAAATACATAATCAAAATCATTTTATTACTAATTTAATATTATATATACTATTTATTAATATATTATAGTTATGTAGTAGATAACTACATAATAAATAAATTTGAATGAGTATGAGTGTAATAGTATTAAATAATATTGTTTTATTATTTCATTGGAATAAATATTCAAATCTGTATATTCTCATTTTTTAAAAGTTGTATATTGTATAACAATATTTATAGTATTTAGCAGTTGTGTCTGCACTGATTTCACAGGAAATATAATCTGCTTGATTAATTCTGGTTTTGAGAGAAACTGAATTAATTTAATTCTTTGTGAGTTGTTTACTTTTAATTTTTGTATTCGTATAAACTGCGAATGTACGGTTTGTTATTTAAATTGCAAGGCGACGCGAATAAAAGTGACATAAAGTATTTGAAGAATAATGTTTATAAATATACTTATTAAATTGTTGCGATTTTTAATTAAAATGTTATTAAAACTAATATCCTACACAAATAACAATCATGTGGTTTAACTTAAAACCGTTTCATTTTAAATTAAAATATTTAGTTATCTCGTAAAAACAACAAGAATAAACGATGTGTTGTTAAAAAGCTACACAAAAGCAAAAAAAAGCAATCAATAACAAGAATCTGATCTACGATCGACTGAACACCGGGCAGTTTCAATCTTATCCTATATTGTATTGAAAATAAGCTTCACTGAATTTTCTTTGAAGAGCACACATTGAAACTTTTTAACATAAAATTATTACATATATCTTGTAAGTTTAATAAATGCTTGATACCTGCAATAAGTATTAGATTTATCAGGTTTTGGTAACAAGAACTCCTGTTTTTAGGCTTTCGTAATTTTTACACATATTAGAAATATATCGGGATTTAATTGAATATATTTAGGGTACGATACTTTTTATTTACTCATGATGTTTCAATCGAATTGCACCGATCATGGTCACGACTCGGCTCGTACCTTTAAAATTATTCACGCAAATAAGTCCCGATATATTTCTAATATATAAGAATTCCAACTAAGATCAATGAAGTAAATATTTAAAAATTGTTTAATGTACGTTTTTATTATTAAGTATCATTTTAGTAACTAAATTACAGTCGGTAGTAACAGAGTTAGCGGTGACAAGTGCCGCTAACTTTTAACTTTTAATTGAATTTATCTATTGTATACTCCCTCCTGTTTTCAAGTTAAAAGCTTTTCTTCAGTTAGTCATTGAATGTAAAGAGCTACTTGATTAGTTTAATGTGTGTGAGTGTACTTGTGAGTGCTTGTGGTAGGAGGGTTTGTCTGCGGTAATTAATTAATTTATGGAAAGAAATAAAAATATATATTTTACATAAAATATTAAATTATTAATTAAATTATTTTTTCACAGATTCAATGTTATATTTTTTTTGTACTTGTACAAAAAATATTTTAGTATATATATATATATATATATATATATATAAGTATATGTATATATATGTATATACCTAAGTTTAAGTAAAAACAAATATTCTTATTTAAATATATCTTAGTACTCAAATTATGTATGTATAAATGTAAGTATATATCAAAATGTTTATAAAGTTATTTCTATACTATCTGATAATATAATCTCAATAGTTTTCGCTTCACGAGACATAGTTTTCGCGCTATTTTATGGCGGTGTAACTTGGATCGTACTGATATACTAACGTATATCAGTCTAATATTTGGTATTCATATCATAACTGATATGAATACCAAATATTAGACTCATTATAGGTACTAAGCCTAGCCCATGTACGAAAAAGCAGAGATCTAAATCTGTTTTGAACTCTGTTTTTTCGTCAAATCGTTCTAGAACATAGTTCTAATAACTATTCTCAAGAACATGAAACTCCTAAAACACATGGTTGATATATTTTTAGTGTGTATTATAATTGTATGTGTTTTACCTTATTAAAAGTTAATACACAATCTGTAAATATTTTTGTACTTACAGATTGTGTCTTTATTTTTAATTCATTTTTTTTAATGTAATTCTCGTTAAAATCTTGTGTAGATAATATAATATTCACAATATTCATAGCACTCGCTATCCATCTCTCTGATTAAATTAAATTCTAAACTAAAAGTTGTGTAATAAAACCGTACGAACTGGATTAATTCACATTCCCAATGCCAAGTTTTTCTTATTTCACAATTCTTTTGTTGCTATCTAGCTTCAAGATCGCAATTTGTCTCCAAAAGCAAGATGTTTACAGCCAGAACAATTGTTTATTTCTTCATTTTTCATTCAATATTTAGTTTTTTTTGTATATTTTAAAAACCAATTTCGGTATTGTTGTTTCAGTTTCTTAATCTTAAATGTATTTTAAAAATCTTTTGCTTTTTAAATTTACATATTATTAGATAGTTAAAATAGATAATAATAATATAATCAGAAGTATTTTAGACATAAAAGAATAAAAATGATCTTTTGTCTTAACAGCAGAAGTCTTAAACAATAATTAATATCATTGTTAGATCTGTAGTATAAAGTTCAGCTATTACTAATCTATTTTAATCGTAGTTTATATTAGAAAAATATGTAAGATTATAAATCTCAATCGAGGTCCGGTTGGTCGTTCAGTCCTGACTGCTGAGTCAAAGGTCTAGGGTTGAACTCGCATATGGCACAATTGTTAATGGTGTATGTCTGGTTATGTCTGGATGTTTTTTGTTTCCGTTTGTTTTGTCTGTGAAAACTTTTTTGCTATTCAGAACTCTCGTTTAAAAATAAAATAATTTTATTAATATTAATGTAAAAACAAAATAACGCAATTTTTTCAATGCAGTATTTAGGAAATTGAAGTTTGACTCAAAAAAACTTGAATGCACTTCTTGATTACTTACAATCAACAGAAGATCTAGATTAATAATTTATATGAACTGTAAAAATACAATACTAGCGATTTTTTAATCAATGTATAATATATTTGCTGAGGGTGCATTGTCATTATTTAATGTTGCAGCAGACATTGCACAGCGTTTCCGAAAATGGGATTTGTTCGTCTGGCACTTTCATCATTTTTGTGTGAAAGTTGAAGAAAGATACTAGATAGTCTATCACGCTCTCAAACACAGACATAGACAGTTTAAAATGAAATGGGTAATAAAATAGGTCTTAAATGTGTTATTTGAGTAATTAAATTTATGATTTCCTTTAATAGTGATTTAAATGCAGTTTGTTGTTAAATAATGAACATTTAACTGTTCCTCCCATCGCTGAGTGAATGCATTCATTAGAATCAAAGAGCTTAAATAAAAGTGCTGGCAATTAAGTCATTAAATTACGTTTTATGCAAGTTTCTGAAAGGAATTTTAAAAAATCTATTCAGACGCACGTTTCAACAGAACCAGCTTCCGAGATAATGTCTGATTTGAATGGTGGAATGATACTCACGCATTTTAATGCTTGTTTACTTCATCTCACTAGAATAATAGTATATTTAAAATATAAAATACCTTTCTAACCACACGCTATCTTTTAAGTCATAAGATGGTGGTCAGAACAGTTGAAAATAGTAATGTTAGTACAATAATTTTAAAGGCCAAATAAGTAAGTTTTATGTGGTTTAGTAAAACAACAAAATGTATTTGGTGAAAGGTCTGGCTGATAGAGCTTGTTGCATATATCTAGAGGAGATGCATTTGAAACAAAGTGAATTCCAACTATAGCCTTTAACGTCCTGTCTAATCCCTGCCTAACTCTCTATAACTTCACGAGTGACTCGAGCCTGTTTTAGGTTAAGTTTTTTCACCCTTTATACCTGCTTTTGACTCACTAAGGGTGTTTTTACAGTGGAATGGTTCTAACAAATATGCTCAAGGTTAAGTTCAGGGTCAAGCCTCACTCCGAGCGATTTCTTTTGAATGAAAATGTAGAGATTTTGTGTTTAATAAGTCTTGATAGTTGAAGAACGAGGGCGCTCGGAGAAAAACTGTTAAGTTTTATACATTTAATATTTAAATATATATAGAATAAAAAAGTTAAAATAAATAATTCCCACTGAAGCCTTATAGACCTCACTTCTGTCTTAATACAGACAGTTATTTATAGAAGGCTTTATTCATCGAGTGGTAAACGATACGATGGTTCAATGTTAGAGCGACGGGAGGGTTTTTCAGAAGTCGCATGTTTGAATCTTGTTGGTATCGATAAAATATTTAATATATATTTTAGAAGAGACATAGATAGTTTATAGTTGTTAGTATAATATACGTAAGATAATGTTTTATTCATCAATAGTTTTCTTATGATAAATAACATTCTTTCTGGTCAGCTTTTCCCATCTTTATCTTCTCCTCATATCTGCCCTTTCTTTTATTTCTGTATGAATCTCAACCTCTTATTTGGCTTACCAAAGAATTTTTTATTTTTTTTCTCAGCAATTACCCTTAATTTAGGTACTGTATACTATAAAATGTGATTACACAATTTAAGATAAATACCTAAATAACAACTAACTGTGGGATAGCTCAGATATAAATGTCTCAGTAAAATAAATATATGTAGTTATATAAGGCTAGATCATTAGTAGAAAAAAATAAAAATAAAACGTAATAAATTTAAAACATAAAATTGTAAACTTTGCCAAAGTACTCGAAGCTCTCACTAAGAACTTTATTCACTCTTTGAAATATGACAATTACTGGAGCTCGTGTTTCTATTCTGATTGGCTATTGATGTCATAATTGAATAGATGATACTGTCTCCTACCATCCTGTCGAGATTTTCTTTATTGAATACTTATTATTATTTTTATTTCTTTGTTAAAGGTCATAAGTCCGTCTATGTTATTAGATTTAGAATTGTACATCAAAATTCGAAAATTTTTACAATATTTTATAGTACATCAAGTTTTATTTGAAAATTATTATAGTAACTGAATATTGCATAAGTTGGTCACAAACGTTGGCGAGTTGGTGTGTTGGCCCAACTGCACAGGTCGGGTGAATGTCCTCGTGACCCGGTTCCTTATCGATCGCTGCACTTGCAAATCCGATCGATCTCAAAAGATACATTTCTTATGAAGTGTTGTTTGCTTGTCGGCATGGAGACTACTGATTTATTATTATTAGGTCAGATTTTATGAAGGCTGCTGCTGTTAATTTTTGTTATACTTGAATATATATTGATTTGTTTTATGTACAAACTTCTAGAAGAAGATACTGAAAATATTATTGAGTATACTAATTATATTAAACGATCTAGAATATACTTACATACTGACACAAGACTGATCAAAAAAGGCAAAAAATCATCAAATTTCATGTTTTGCATACCAAAAATAAGAATTAGTTGATGAAGCTATGAAAAATTTGAACTATAAAAGCAACTGAAGTATCTCTCTACTTACTTCATATTTCATAGGTCATAATTTTAGGTTTTTAATTGTTTTTTTTTATAAATATATTACTTAAAAACAAGGTTTTTGTGTTAGTGATTGATTAGTTTATAATTATTTTTCATAGTGTACTTATTATATTCTACAAATCTAGTTGTACATTACATTTTGGGTTGGCAACATCAATTAGTTCAAAATTCAGTTCTAAGATTTTTTTCTCATTAACATACCAAAAGAAGTGAAATAAAATAAAAGAAGTTAAATAGAAGCTTGTAAAAAATAGATATTGTTTCTATGTTTAAAGATTCATTTACTTTTGACATATAAAAAAGTAACAATAACGAATAACTAAACTAACGAAGAACAACAACTGGAGAATGTAACAAAATTTTTTAAAATCTCGCTAAAGCAAAACTAACCATTTGTTTTTCAGACAAAAAAATGGCGGACCTCGTTCTATTCTAATCTACCTGCACCCGCTTTTATAACATTCTATACAATTGAGATGTAGGTTTCATATTAACGTGAGTTAGTTTTATGTATATATCGAATATATACTATATGTGTATGGGTTTATTTTATTACCACACGTGAAAAACTTTACTTATTCAGCTAAATTATTCTAAATAAAAAAAACTTTAAGTAAGGTTGATTCCAGATCAGCTTTGATGGTTCTGATGGTTCATAAAAATCCACAACTTAGATTGGATAAAGGTTCCTAAGCCCGGGGAACTTTACTAAATCCAACACATAGCTTTCTCTTTGTTTCGTTAATGAATAATGTACACTAGTATTACTACTGATCCCCGTGAATGATCTAGATATGACCTTGACTCTGTAAACATACGTGTAGAAGTTGTGTTAATCTATGATAACATTTATATAAAGTTTCCATACAATAAATAGTTTTTTAGAAATAAATTCCTTAGAAATAAATTGTTGCAATACAACTTGTATTGCAGCAATCAACCAAAAACAACAACAAACATTGCTGCGGTTCTGGAGTTCAGGTCCTCGAAAATTCGTCTTATTAGATATTGTTAACTTAAAAACCACTTCAGTTAATTTAATGCAAAAAAATATTAGAGACTTTGTAGGTAATATATAAATATATATATATATATATATATATATATATAGTTCCCTAACCGTTACAATAACTAATAAACTACTTTTACTTTAATGAAAGTTTGTATGAAATATTATATTTCATACAAACTATATTTTTCATACAAACTTTCATTCTATATATTTTATACAAACTGTCGCATTAGCTCCGGTCAGTAGTTGCACGGGTCCTGCTCTAGAGTGGCATGTTAATCTTCACAAGGGCCATATATACCACTTGGATAAGATTATTAATGAAGGTAAGTTTTATAGTAAAAATAATAATTGCAGTTTAAATACTTATTAACATTTAAACAAAAATATTTAAAAATAGTCGCAATATTTCATCTGTCTAGCGCAAAAGGTATTAAAATGTAGTTTATTTTGACATTCGTGTATGAGAAATCTGAAAGAAAAACATCCTTTAGCCATTAAGTTGTAAAATGGCTCTAAAACGTTAAAGAGCCATAACTTTTATCCACATCCGACAAAGTAGGTCAGACGGGAGAATGTCTGCGATGGCCTAGAGATACCACCAAGACATTATATTGCACTTGTTTTGGTAAACGGAAACGAAACTATGGTGAAGCCATGAAGACCATGAACTGACTATCCTGAGACATGTAAAAGGTGACGTTGACATTATGTTGAATTTGAATTTCAATTGCTGTACATATATGGAGGATAATACGTTTTTGAGTAGAGAAGTGAAGATTTTATATATATGTCATATTACTATCATTCTAAAAACGTTATTATTGAAATATACAAAATATTCACAACAACATGTTAATAATAAAACTAAACAATAAAGAGAATAATGAATAAAAATAAATAAAATTTGCAACTTGATTGAATTAACAATATTGTTATAAACGATGTATAACTTTAGTTAACTATTTAACGATAGAAACAAGATATATATAGATTCAGATTTAAGTTTTACCATCATAGTTGATAATATAATGTACAGTTTATTCTTATGATGGAAAATATACGTTGAAATATATTCTTAGAAACATTTAAATATCTATTAAAGTGTAATTAATTTATATTGGAAGACGCAAAACTCAGTGGTCTGTGAATTATTGATTACACTCTCCACACTTAATCAATATTTTTATATTAATTATTTGAAGAGACTGCTAGCAATTCAATAATGAAATATTGCAATTTTCATATTTTAACATATTGGATAGGTTTTCCAGAAATGTATGCAGATGATTTGAACCTTTTCATAAGACATTGTTGCATCCAAATGTTACTAAAGCGTGAACAAAAGACCAATAACTATTCTTTTAGACTTACATGAAACTTCTTTATTTTATTCAAGTATGAAACATTCAGATTGAGAAAAATTTGATTCCTATTGTATTGCGCTTAACGTCGGTATTCAAGCTTTCAAGTTTTCAAATCCGAAGTTCAAAGTTTTATAGTCACGTATTCAATTTGGAACGTCGTCATAGTGTGGCACTATTCGCATTTTAAACTTGAGTGTTGAAAAATATTATAAATTTATTTTTACTCTGCTTTAATCTATTCATTACTTAAAAAATATCAATAACTAAGTAAATCACGAAAAGTTTTTTACGGTTTGTATGTTTGTGGAAACTATGATTTTAAAATATATAAAAACCAGATATGAACTTCGGTTGAAAATATTTTACTATACGGAACGAGTTAAAAGTTAACGAGCACCGCTGAATTTTCAATATACCATTATTTTCTGAATAACAGTTTTACTTGGACGCTTTACTTGGACACTAGTACTTGCTGGAGACACCATCTGCCGACTAACAATTATTTTAATCTTTAATAATAGGTCTCGATATAGCGAGATGAGATTTGTGTCCTTGATATATTTTTTTAAAATCATTATTAATTTATATTATAAAGACATATGTAAATGTTATTGGAATTTGATCGAATAATTTCATACCCCTTATTCAAGAGCTCGGCCTAACTTGTCAGGCAAATTCCGATAAAATTAAGATGAGTACAGCTGGATAATTGTAAATAATAGTCATATATTACGAAGATCTTGATAAAAATATACAATTTAGGACCGCAAATATGGGATTTATAAATAGTTTCTTTCTACAGGATCCTGATATATCTGTGTCAATATTTTATATATTTACAATCAATTGATCAAATTGTACGAAAGTAACCGAAATTAATGACGATGTCAAAATATGTTATTTTATGTCATTCCATAAAAAAATTAAAGTTAAAAAAGTGTCATTTTTATTAATTCTATATGCAGTATTATTTAGTCATTGTATTACCTGCATCTGAAAATATATATGAAATGATAACAAAAGAGAACAAAAGAACTCGACATACTTTTTAGAACGTCATTTTCAATCCAGAGATTGAAATAATCTCGAAGTTATAAAAAAGTCATAAATTATAAACACAAATGTTATTTAAATTCTAAAGCCAACAACCTTTCCTGTTTTATTAAATTATTTTCAGACGCTGTAAAAACTTATAGTGTAATTGACTTTGAAATGTATGAAATTATTTTATAGAAGTGATAATATAACGAAATTTTTATGATTTTTAGAATTTATAGATCATTCTTTGTATGCAGATTGATATTTGCATAATATTCAAAGCATTTTTAAAATAATAATCAAATAAAAATTTTAATATTTTCTTATATTATCACTATATTTAAATTAAAGTTAGGGTAAAAATTAATTCAATAAACGTGAGTTAAATTCAGTAAAAATTATACAATTAATAAATCTGTTGTCTGTTCGTCAGCTATTAAAGCAAATAAAAATCAAAGATAAGCATCATATAGTATTTTTATTTTAACCCGACGTTTCGAATGCTTTGCAGCAATCGTGTTCACGGGTAGACGAGATGTAAGTGTCTGTCAGTAATTCACTTAAAATAAAAATAAAATGTAACCAAATTATACGCGAGTTTTTAAACCGTAAAAATAGTTTTATAAGCATCATATTTTAGGAGTTGTAATCGTGGATAGGGAAGAAATGTCAAATATATTATTAGCAATATCTTGGATAAAATGAGTTAGGGACTTTTCTATTAACATTCATTCATATATTCATATATTTACGTGAAATTGCTTTGTATGTAGTGGAGCAGCTGTCGCTTACTTACTGAAGGTGGATCAAAAGATTTGTCCTCGATTCGAGAGTAAGAACACAATACATGATAAAATCTAGTGACCCTCTAGAGATAGTAGGCATAGACCCAATTTATAAGTCACTCGTGTCCTCCAAAACTTTCTATAACACTACTTTTTCTTTAACTAAGTTGCATTATTTTATAAAATTATTCGCTTACATCAAAATCCCAATCAGACTATAATATAATAAGACTTTATAGTGCGAAGTTATTTTTTTTTTGTAAAGATTTGATATTTTTTATAAATATTAGCAATGAAGAAGATTGGTTTTTGTATTTCAATTTATAAAGCTAATACAAGTTTAAAGATTTTTATTTCTTTAATACAAAAAATACTAAAAGTTGGTATTTTATAATAATAGTAACAGTTTAACAGGTGTGATATGTAATAACATTTTCGTAGAATTTTTTATTTTTTTATTGTGACAAAATTGTGTGTGATTTAATTTTCTAGACATATTTTCCAAGAATCCTAAAAGCGACAGATATTTTATTACGACCTTTTTTTCATGTAAGAGAATTTAATTATTTCTTCTTTAGTCATATATATGTTTTTAAAAGCATAGTTACAAGTTCATTTGTTTTATTAAAAAATAAAAATATTTAAATACTAATAATTTATATTACAGTATATCTGATATTACAAATGAGTTATTTAAAAGCCACTCCCTATTCATACAATATTAAAGTAAAATCAAAGTAATGTACCTAATAATTACATTTTCAAATAAATCTAATAGATAGTAAAAGATTAAGCGACGATCATAAACTTCGCAATCTGAATCTTGACGTTAAAGAGCTTTATAAATAAAATGATATCCAGAAATACTTTAATAAGATCTGAAATCAGGTTAGTAATATCTTTTATTACCTATATACTTGTAATGACCGGCTTAATGTTAGAGTCTCGGGTGCTCTTTGTTGCTAAAGAATCTAAAGACACCTTTGGTTTAACTTTTTCTCATAATACTTTGAAAAACCTATCTTATCATTTCATTGTCGAAGTTCTCTATGAGAGAATTTTCTGCATTCTTTGTGCGAGCATCAATCAAAAACTGTATATCCGAGAATTTCTAAATTTCATCTGTTTCTTATCACAGTCTATTAAAAAATAAAATAATATTCTAATTAAAGTTAATATAATGAAAGCGGATTGTATTACCATCATGAACTCGTATCGAATTCCTGCAATATCCCGGATTCCGACAGTTCAATCTTCATGATTCTCAACATATCTGGATCTGCACGGATTTTGCCTTTCACATGCCATTCCTTAATTAATCGTATGCTGAAGGCCAACATACGTTATGTGGCTATTAAAACTATTATATGGTGAGTAGATTATCAGTCTTTATTGAGATTCGGTTTAAAAATGTGTAAAAAGTCCAATTGATATTATAATAATTAGATATTATTATAATTGTGGTAATAATGAATAAAGTCAAATAAATAGGTAAATAGAAATATAAAATTACCACATTTTTAATCTATAATATTTATGATTATTTTTTATCTGATTTGAAAATATTTTGTTTAATATCTAAATTATTCATATCATTGTGTAAATACTGAAAATAAAATCAATAAGAATTAAAATTGTAATTCCGATTCTATTTTCATTGTTTAGTTAATTGTTTTGATCAATAAATAAAACTCAATTTGAATTGTATCCTGTTAGTGAAGCCTGTTCACGAGTTAAATAAATAATAAGGTTTGTTTTTATGAAAATAATTAAATATTGTATAAAATAAATCATTTGAAGTTACGTAAATCGAATGTTTCTATTTATTATACAGTAATTATATTATTTGTAATTGTGTCAGATGTTACATTCATAATATTCATCGTATTGAATTATATTAAATTCAGATTTCTTTAAAGTTAGGCAATACTGTATTAATAATAGTAAAAGAAAAAATAGAGTCGAAGCAAAAAACTTTGGGTTCACTAATATTTTTTATTATTTTTTATTAAGATATAATTATTTCATATTAACAATATGAAGCAAATAATTACAAGCCATTACACTGCGTCTTGTTACATCAAATAGATATGGATCTCTGTAAGAAACGAGAAATATCTTCAATTCAGATACATACTCATGACCTCGGTTAAGTAACAATTTGCGAATGGGTTCACCACATCAAGGTTACGCAATTTATGGCCCTTGGACCTTTTATTGAAAGCTCAAGGATAGCGCTATTGCCATCGGGTGCATATTAGCTAAAGTCCTTGGCTGGATAAAGAGGCTTCCTATATGGTTATTTTAGATAAATTTCTAATTTATATGTTTTATAAAATCAGTATTTTTTTTCTACTATTAATTTATTTATAAGAGTAAATAAACAATAAATGTTATTACTAAAATATTACTAATAGCATTATAGATGATACATTCATATGATTTATTTCATACCAAAATTTGGGACGATATTCAACACATTTTTTAAAAGTTTAAATTGATAATATTATATATGTAATAAGCCTGTAAATTATTGTATTTTCGAGGTAGATCTGTCAAACTGTGTTCTTATAAATCTTTAGATTATTGTCTTACGGTTAAAATATTTATTTTTATAAATAAGCTCAATTTTATCGTCTGTTGCAAAAAGGTTGAAGCTTTAAGAAAATGAAGGCAATAATTTACGACTTATAAGTCCTGTAGAGGAATGTTTTTGTAAGCCAGTCAGAACATTCAAATCTGAACCTACTTCTCTTTTATATACGGTTGATTTTTTCCATGAACACTAATAGTATACTTCTGAATTGATATTTGATTCTGTCTAGTGCACTTTGTTTATGATGGTTTCCGAAAAATTCGGATTTATTTTGAAATATTGTATCATATTTATTGTTTTATCTGACTACAAGTTCTATTTTTAATTTGTATAAGTTCGTTAAATAAATCAAATATACTGTTCCAGTTTGATAATTTTTTTTTAAAATATGATATTATAATGTTATTCCAATATAAGTTTTTCGTGTATGTGATCAACAGATTCATCATCATAAACATTTGAATCTGCTTTCATATTTCATACAAAGTCATTCAACGTGACTTCGCTGACTTCACCCAATTCAACAAATGAAACTTCAATTACAGACGGGCGTGTCACCATCAGTACTTGCAGTTTTATAGTTGACGTCTGCTAACTTATATGTATTTAAAGTTCGTGGAGCGAATGATTTTATTGTTCGTGATCCGTTACAAATACATCTTTTTGATTTAACTCTAGATGGCTTTAATAACGTTTGTGCTGATCATATTTTTTGTTGTAATAAAACATTTGCTCATAATCATATTTCTTGGGGTTTCTATTATTTTAAAAGCGATAAAAGATAAAGAAGATAGAAAAGCGCAGTGCAAGTATAGCAAAATATTTAAAAGTATTAAATGATGCTATGGAAAACATAAAAAAATAATTACCACCTATGACTACATTTCCACTTTCCATCAGGTGGAATGTAGTCAACCATTAACTTAGGCTGTGTAAAAACAAATTTTTCAAAATTTGTTGCCATATTGTTATATCAACTATTTGTATACCTAAGTACTAAAAACGTTAAAAAGGCTTAAAATAGGATCGCCCTGTAGCTTCCTGTAAAACTTTAAGAGCCGAATAAGTAAAAATATAAAAGTGGAAACCGTCTTAAACCACTTATCCGATAGGGTATCGAACCAACATATTCCCGAGGAGGCGGGCCGGCGGACGGCTCTTAAACCTTTCACCAAATCTCCTATAATCTGCTAGACATATTGCGTCGACCCTAAATAATTGGAATAACGGAAGGTGGATGATGACTGCGTACTAAAACAGTTTTATCTTTGTGTCTTAATAATACCTTGATCAATAATCTAAACTAGTTATATATCTAGAAAAGAAAAGGAGAAATTAATTGAGAAAACAATGTGGCTTTTAAAATTGTGTCTAAATTCTAAAGACACACAGTCTTTAGAATTGATGAAATGAAGCTTTCTATGAGAGACTCTTCTGCATCCTTTGTGCAAGCCTTAATCAAAAACGGTAAATCCGAAACTTTCCAAATTTTGCACACTAATAGACATCAGTCTGGTGGTTTTAAAAATTATTTTTTTTTATATTCCTTGTCGTTGAGGAATAATCGCGGAAAATATCCCATAAACTTCAATGGGAAACATTTCTCGCGCGAAAATTTAGCTTTGTTTCATGCGCGTATCGATTTTTTTTATTCGCTTTTAGAATTTATTATTTTTTATTTTTTCTTAGATTTTATTTTTTTTTTTTATCATGAAGAATAGCTGAGGCCAGAATGCGTCCACGTTTTGTAAATGCAACTTCGGTGCTGTTTGCACCTCGCTTCGCTCAATATGATAACACATACCGAGATTTTGCAAGCGCAGCGAGTCAAAATTGAGGCCTGGTGTGCGCTACTAGTATATTTTTTTTCGTATATTTATTTCCTAAAATTAATATGTAGAGGTTAAGAGTTTGTGGAGGAGTTCCATTTCTTTAAAGATTTGTAATATACAGATACGCTCAAGATGTCGTTTTAAGGTAATAGGTAATATATTATAATTGACTCTTAATTAACATTAATGTAAGACATTCCAAAGAGCAAAGCCTGAATATCCCTGATAGCGACTGCAGATCCAAATGACGCTTATCTAAACATTAAGAAGTTGAACTAGTACTACCGAATTTCTAATATACCTTCTAGAACAAAGGACCAAATATACTGAAAGCAAACTTGAAATTGGTGACATTAAAGACTTAAATTCACATAGAATTGAAGCTAAAACTATCCTAACTTTTCAAATAATGTTCTAGATGTGATACTCGTATTATGTATGTTTGTCTGTTTCAACAGAGTACGTTAGAACACGTTGCAATAGAGCAAATATTAGATGAACGTAAATTCGGAACTGCGACAAATGAACGAAATGTGCAGGCAGCTTCAAAATTCGATGACGATATTTAACGTTTCAAAATAGCTTGGTAATGTGTCAACAGTTTTAAAACTGAGATGCAAAGAAAGAGCTTTTCTTATTCCTAACTTTCTTTGACATAATTATAGATATTGTGTCAATTATAATTTGAGCTTTAATTATGTTCTTTCAATATTGGCGTTTGTCATGTTTAGCAGTTTTGGTATTATATGATATATCGCTATTGTGAAACTTTAAATATGGTCATGAATTTTGAAGCTGACTATACATGTAAGGCTTTAAATTCTAAAATAGTTTTTAAACTAAGCAATTGAAGCCTGAATATAATATAATTATTTCATTTTTAAGCTATATTATAATACAGATGCTTGAGAAAATATAGCTAAAACTTATTTATTTGATGTTATCAATCACGTTTATACAATAACTTCGGATTATTTCCGTAATAACTCATCATTCGACATAAACGCCTCTGATAAGAGAAATGATTTGATTTAAGACTGATAACAGCTTCCATTTATTAAATCTCAGTGAATGGTTTATTTTAGTTTTAGTTATGTTTCTTTGAGTCTTTAACACTGTATATAGTAGGTTATATAACATTTTTAGATGCAATTTTATTTAGCTTTTTCATTATTATATTTTAAATTTTCAGTATCATTCGGTCATTTTACGCATAAAGTACTTGTATTTGGTCTGTATTATTATATTATATGTATATTGTATCTGTATATAAAATATTCACTAGACACAATCTATATTTAAAGGCAATCTCTGACACAGTTAAATGGCGACATTGCGAGGAATCGTATTTTAATTCCTTCGAACGTCGTGCAGTTTGACAGACGAGGTTACGTTTCCGAAGTCTGGTTGCATATTGAACTTCCTGTCTGTGGGAACATCTGCTATGCTTAGTATTATTATTTAGTATTTCGTAAAATTGAAATACATAGCGTTTTCCAATATTATCTATGAATAATTTATTTTATATCCTAATTTAAGAAGAACCGAATGCTTGAAAAATATTTTATAATATAATTTATAGATACATATGTATATATTATATATGTGGTATCAAAATAACATAACTTTTAAAATAGATCACCAAGCAAATTTCCTCAAGGCAATCGTCTGTCTGTCTCACACCAGTTCTAATAAACAATATTTTTAGAATTATTGATATTTTGTTCCATACTTACGAAACTCTAGCTACATAATAAATTACCAAGTTTCATGATCACTAACTACAGTTCTATATAAAATAAATATAATAATAAATAGTATAATTTCTAATAAAATACCCTAAAAGCATGGAACTATGATTCGAATAAAGTTTAAAGTGAAAAATATCATTAAATAATTAAATTGTAGAATCATTAATGACCTGATATATTTCGGAGTATCACTTTTTAAAATTAAGTATTTTTAGTAATTATTTCAAACATATATTATTTAAATATGTATGTGATTTGTTTGTTCATCTTAATTATTTTGATAACTCTACTAGTCGTCGCAGACTAACAGATAATATTTCTAGAATATGAAAACATAGATCTTGTCTCAAAATCGTAAAACTAACAGATCTGAATATTTTTATCTTGTTTTTGATTTGTTTGTTTTCAGTCAATTCAGTTTTTTTTAATGTTTTTAATGTGTAATATGAATAGGGATTTATAATACTAAAGTTAAAGAGATTACATACAAATATTTGAATAGAAATAGCTTTAAAAATGCATTCTGTCTTAGGCTTAAAAAAGATATTATAAAGTAAGGCAATGAGGAACTTAATCCAATATATATACAAAAACCATACTCTACCAATATCAACAAACAAACAAATTGTTATAAAATATATTATGATTAAATAAAACACTTATTGACATATGATTATTTAAATACACTTAATATTATAAAAAGAGTAAACTAATTGAAACACTAATTGCCTCAAAAACATTTGTACCCAGTATGACCCAGTATGACCAGTATTCTCTGTTTTATCATTGTCTCACTAATGATTTACGTCGAAGGTGTAAAAGTGACAAAACAGAGAACACGTTATACTAGCTTAAATATTTTTGTCAGCAAGGGGTTAGTCTTTAATCTTTATAAAGTTATATTTTCTTCGCAGCATCCTTAAAATATCTTATATATAAGAAATGCGTAATACTTTTCGAATATATGTCAGATTTGGCACAAAAACTTCGTAAACAATTTAGCACTACTTTTGTAACGGTGTCAGTATGTAGGCTGTTCACTGATCAGTCTTCGTTGTATTTGGTTGATGGTGATGTTAACCTACTTCATAAACTTAATAAAGTTCTCAGAAAGATTTTTTATGTATCCATAACCTATATAATGATAATTATTATGCAATATACGAAGATTTGTATTCACCTGACATGAAACACAGGCTTTTTTTTTTAATTTTTAATCAAATATATTGTATATTGTTACGCTTCTACTTCTACTAAAAAACAATTAAAAGAGATTATGAAAAAATACTCTGTATTGATTTTTGTTTATTTTTGGTCTTGATTACTATTAATATTTTTTTTTTAGAAAAAATTAAGTATATCATAAATCTTAATATTCAAAAGATTACTAATTATTCTTAGTTTTTAATATTATTTAATTATTTGATGTTAACTATACTAATATCAACTCTCGTCTGGTCTTCGAAACTAAGACTATTTTACTTAAATAATGAATGTATATAATATCTACTACATTAATGTCATTAAAAAGGTCAGTATTAAATCTTTATTGTCTATAATAATATATAAAATTGTTATTTAAGAAAACCTTTAAAAAATGTTCTCAGACTTTTTTGCCAGTCCAATCTCCTAAAAAATAACACTTTTACAAAAGCTTACAAGAATAAATTATTTAAAGAGATACAGTATAAACATAGTATAAAACAATTCGTCTTGTACTGGCACCGCCGCGCCCTACTTACGGACTGACCCAGTTCCCGCCACCTGGACCACCTAGGACTAGAGAACTGTATATGCAGTTTATAATTAAACTATTCTATACACAATGCGTATAATAATAACTAAACTAATTATGTTTGTTAGGTTTTTTATTTTTATTATAACTTTAAGAAAAACTAGAAATAACATTGGTTTTGAGGTAAATTGATATTATTGAAATATATATTTATATATATATATATATATAAATTGTCTGAAAATGTCAAATAATTGTCGTATATACATGATATTTTGTTTACTCATGACAAACAGATAAAAAGACTTCCAGCTATTCCTTATACAATTTACAAAGGATTTCATTTAAAATATAATTGTAATATACGAAAAAAGTAATATACTTCGCGAGGAAACAACATGCGGATTATACGTGAATTAAACCCAAATAATCTTAAAAATGCAGGACGGGAATGTCTTGCATCTTTGAATACCCCACGTTTAGGCGCGGAGGTTTTCTTATTAAAGTGCGCCCTAAAAAGCCGAGGGACCAAGGTTGAATCCCGGCCTGAGGCCTGGGCCTGCGCAATAACATGGATTTTGCAAAGGGTTTGATGTAAATAATAGAAGAAGTTAAACTCTAAGTCCTGTGTAATTATTATCCTGATAAGAACAGTCAACTAAGCTGGGAGTTATTTATTACAAAGAGAGAGTTATTTATTAGTAGAGATTGCTGTAATGTATCCTGATAGTGAGCAGATTTTTTGTAGGCAATTAAAACTAATTTATATTTAATTTAATTATATATAATGAAATGATTTAATATATATTGACCGACCACTGAAAAAAACCAACTAACTATAGAGCCACTAGAGCAACAAACAAACCAGTAAACAATCGTAAGTTAGGTTTCTATTAGTGTTATATAATATTGTTCTAGTTTCATTTGGCTTTGAGTTTCGAAGCTTGTTTGAGTTAGAGAATATAATGAATAAATATAACATCTTTATTGTTTTTCAGTATTATATTATATATTATGAAATGATTACAATTTAAATGGGTTTAGGCATTTATTGAATTATGTATATAAATATTGTTTATAAGTAATAGTTAATTTTAAATGCGATAGAGATAGAATGAAAAATATAGAATTTATGTTTATAGAAAAGTATGTTGAGATATAACTATAAATTTCTTTTACTTCTTTTTAATCTTATTGTAAATAAAATTAATTTTTTTAATATTTGATAGTTTTAAACTATATAACAAATAATTTTATTAAGCCCTTCATTTTATATAAAATATATCTCGTCATTATATATTATTATTATTATATATTTTAGTAAAAAACAATCAACTCACAGAAAACCGGCTACTCACGGAATCCTATTTCGTTATTAAATCTCATTTCCATATACCTTATCACAATAGCGAACAGGTCAAGGACTGATAATATGGGTTATGAAGAATCCAAAACAGAGCTCATTAATGTTAAAATCAGTTTCTTATTTACGTCTAAATCGATAGCATAAGCCAATGCAACTCTTCCTTTTCACCAAACAAGGCAAAAGCAACTCTAACACAATTAACTAAAATTCACATTTAATTGAAGATACCTCTGTCATTTCCGACTTTTGTATTGTAATGCGTTTTCAGCCAGGACAAGGTCGAGTATAAAGGAGATAGGGATACAGCATTAAGTTGAAGTGGGACAGAGTGAGCGATAGCGGAATGCAAGGCTGAAGGTTCACAGGTACAGTGACCTGACCTAGTTTGAGGTGCAGAGTATGGTGTAAATATTGATTTAGCACAACCTGTTGCTTAGGTGAGGTCTCTTGGATCTTTATGGACTGTCGCAGGGTTGTTCTGACTGTTGGTCTTATAACATTTTGTGAAAATATTATTATATTTTAGTAGTGCTGGAAGTAATAAGGATCTATAAATATAACTTTTTTTTAATTGTAATAAAAAATAAAAAAATTATTATTGATACGTACGAGAATAGTATCCCAAAATCAGAAGGTTCTAGTAATGATTATTTGTTACTATATTATTTAAAAATTGAAAAAAAATGTAGAAAACATCAAACAATATATTTTTTTGTATTAAAGTTTCATGGTCCATGATTATATATCTGACTGTACCACGTAAATACTATCCGAATTGGTCGAACTAGTTTCGAAACCATTATACCCTTTTTCATGAGCTCTGAGCATGCCGGTACCGAGGCGTGATTGATGTGATCAATAGTAGTTACATGACTACAGACAGATAATTATATATAATATTAATTATATTGTTTGTTGAATATACTCTAAGTTTTTGTAGACTTGTTGATCAAAAGTAGTGTCTAAGTTCGCTTGCCTTACCATGACAATCCTCCCTAAAGTAATTTATTTCCAATCTCATTTATTTGGTATATATTCGGATATCTGTTAGCTAAATAAAAGAAATATAAGTAATATAGTATTTTTTTCTAGCCTGGGTACTGGGATGGCTGATGTGTAAGACTGTGCCCTACGTGCAAGGACTCTCTGTGGCAGCGTCTGTCTACAGCCTGGTCGCTGTTTCTCTGGATAGGTAAGTTAAATCATTAACTATCATTATCAATCATTACCACTATAAATAAAATCAATCATTATAATTATAAATAAAATATGCAAATTATTAACATACAGTTCCGGGTTCTATTGTCTTTATATGATATGCCACACAGTAGGATTTTTTCTAGCGTTTTAAGAAGGTTCTTAGTTATTGGAAATAAACACTCGACTATACGGTGTGGTAACGTAGGTGTAATTCTTTAGACGAAATTTGTCTCTACTTGTTTTGAGGAAATTCGTTTGAACAATGTTTTATTCATTGAAAATTTTTACATATATTTCGTTCAAAAAACTATTGTGGTAATAGTTTTTTATTGTGGTAATATATAAAGTAAAAATGCTATCTAAACCTACATATATTTAGGTTGTAAAAATTTTGCTACAATTTTAGTTGAAGATTACCTTTTCCCGCATACAATTTAAACTTGACCTATATAACGGGACTCGTATGTTAATTTTTGGCAAGACCGACTGCTCATTAAGAACGGTTAATTGGAGAGGTACTGGGCACTGGGGTATAATAACGTTAATATATTTATAAATACCTAATTTAGGGACAACTATTACTAAAATTGTTTTATAATATGCAGTCGTTCAGTGGTTTTTAACATTTTAGCTTTGATAACGCATTATAACGAATAAGCTACTATATTGATTACTTTGATTACAATAAAATGTATGTAAATATATATATATATATATATATATGTATATATATATGAAGAAGTCACATATATACATTATATATTTAATATGTAATAAAAAAGATATATTACAACAATAATTATCGTTGTAACTAAATATGCAATAAAAATACGTTTAGTTTTTGCGATCTTCACTGTTTCCGCAGATACCTTCCCACAGATATTTCCATAACTCACCTGGAAGCGTCAAGGCTGTCTTATTTCCTTGACCCGGGCTATGGGCACCATTATAATAAAAACCTCATAATGCGATCGGAACTTTTCGAAGGTCCTTTTAGGAAATTTGTCAGATCGTTTATGAGAAAGAATTACGTCTTCGTCATATAGTTTTAAAAGCACTGAAATTTCTTCATTTCAGTGCTCTTAAAACTATATTGGGTTGGTTACATTGTTAATATATATTTTGACAGTTTTCAAACTAAAAAAAAATTGCTAATTATATTTAAGTTAACGTCGTCTTATGGAATTTTAAATTAGAAAACCGGTGTAACATATATCAGGTTGATAAATTCAAGGCATGGACATTTATTTTATTTCAATCAGCGGATGTTTTAAATTTCTTGTAAACCCTTTCTAGTACTGTATAATATCATTAAAATAAAATATCTTTGATATAAAATAACAACAATGATAACTATTATTTGCGTCTCCATATTAGTGACTACAGAAATACATGTACAATTATGGTTTAGGCTTGGTTAAAGTGATAGAAAGCCTATATAAATTAAGAAATCTAAGAATTCTATGTCTACTTTACTCTATTCTCTATAATCCTTCCACCCCTGTTTACTTAAAAAGCAATTTCAAGTTTTTAGCGAATGTACATGACAGACACTCCGTTCTTCTAGCAATTTACTGCTTCATACTCCTCTTCATCGCACTTGTTTCGTGTCCAACTCATTTGCTATAGCTGCTGTCAGACTATGGAACGAGTTACCAGAATATTTAAGAATATCCACAACTTGTCAATTATTAATAAAAATAATAAAATATTATTCTTTGATTAGTAAAAATAAATAGTTTATTGAACTTTTTATAATCAACAAAGTAGTTGTAAAAAGTATCCTTGGAGAGATCACTGACATGACCTACATCCGGGTAACTTTTCATTTCCATCCTCAAACACTCAGAAGCTCCTTTCGAGTGTAACATCTTTTTAGGGAATTCAATTTTGCTTTTCCATGATTTCTTAATTCAACAACTTTATACAAATTCTTACAGGTTTTTTTACTTTATCTGTTGAATGATGGATTTATTCAGATATGTTACCAAGAGATATATAATAATGTTATTGATATTATTGCTCTTATTAAATAATATAACATATTTAATGTTTCATATTTTATATCATTATATTCATCACACTTAATATGTTTTACTTTTTTTTTTACTTATTGCGAACGTTTGACCAGAAGCAACTAGGGAATATTATTTATTATTGAATATAATTTTTTCATAAAACATTTTTCAATTTTCAAAGCTTTCCATGCCCTCAGATAGCCAGTTAAAGAACTATGTGGGTTTTACCTTCGCAGCTAAAACATATGTTGTTAAATAATCCTTATAATTTATTACAATTTATGAACAGTTACACATAAAGATGGTTTAGCATCAATCAATTAATATCTGTATGTATATACATTACAGTACAGTTCTTTACAGTGTATACATAGTATAAAATATGTTTCAAAATTAATATCTAAAGCAAAAACTTTGTATAGTTTGAATTTGAAAATATTATCTATGAGTGAAATAAAAATATATAGTGATATACAATAAAATGACTTTCGACACGTTTTTTTGCATTTGTAGCTTTATACGGTCAGCACATAAAGAAATAAACTACTACATTTTTTTTTATTGTAATTTTTAGGGTCAACATCAATTAAACAATATTTTAAAAGTGAATAATATTTATATTCAACGTAACATTTAATTGTAATCTTTTACAATTCCAGATATTTCGCACTTACTCTCATTCTCACTTTCATCCGATGAATCAATTGTTTTCAGTATATTTTTTTTTGATCCGTGTCTTAATTTTTTTTTCTTAGTATATAGACAAAAATATTTCCATTCCTCTACAGTTATACTATTCAATCTTTCTTTAGCTAATGTCATTAGAGAACTCATGTTCATTGTTAATTAAAAACGTTATAATAATAACACTGTATAAGAAATATTACAATCCATAATAATAAATATTGTTATTTATTTAACATTTACTCACTCTTCACTCACTCTCAATATATTTTCTTCTTCAAACCCTTTTTCCAGACTGTAAAATGAAAATAAAACAATTTTTTACAGAGTAAAACTCGCGTATAATTTGGTTTTATTTTTATTTTATTTTAACCCGACGTTTCGAATGCTTTGCAGCAATCTTGTTCACGCATTCGAAGCATTCGAAACGTCAGGGTAATATTTTTATAAAAATGTAATCAAATTATAAGCGAGTTTCAATCCGTAAAAAATAGCTTTATTTGAAATGTGTACTCGGGACAATCTAAGAAAATACTCTGTAAAATGAAATTTAAATTTCAAGTTTAGAATCTCTGTAAATATACAAATACTACTGTAAATTCAAAAACGTCTGGAAAGTTATCTACCTTTACTATAGCGATTCATTGTTTTTTTTGGTATTAATGCAAAATATTTAGTACTTTAATATCAGAAATCACTTAAAAAGCCGCAAAAAGGAGATTGCTGATTCAATGATATAAAGACAAAGAAATATGAGTATGAAATGGTTTTACTGCTGTACTTTTGTCCAATTATAAACATACAAACTTTAAATTATGGTTTATCTACATAGTATAATTATATGTTATAAAAATTAGTTTCACAAATATTTCAATAGTAGGTACTGGGAAAAAATTTAGGTAAATATAAAACATCTGATTATTTTATTTTGATCTATAAAGTAGACCTCTATAAATTAGTAACAAATCTTTTGGTAATACCGAGATAGAGAGATGCGGGCTCTTTATTAATCGGTGTTTCTTTTTGTCTGTATATATTTTATCTATGTATAACTGAGCAAAGCGAAGCTTTTATTGTTCAACAGTGTTTTGAGTCACTAATGCTACTCTTCCTAAACGAATAATGGTAGGATGCCGAAAATTAGCAGAGTAGTCGAGAACATAAACTTATAGGTCCTGAATTTTTTTTTGGTGGTATTTGTGATTGTAGTTTTTTATTAAATGGTCAAAGTGTGTCCCACAGAGTTAACATGTGTAATGTTTTGAAACTTGTAAAAACGCTGCTGACACGTTTTTTGTAAGTTTCAAAGAAACACAATTAACTTTGTTACCTTTAATGATTCAAACATTTTCATAAATATTTTTCTATTTTCTGTTGATCTTTAGAATTCCCATTCAGCACCAATGCTTTGCTAAGCTCCACCTACCGTGCACAGTGACAGACCTATTATCTAATAAATTATATGTTTTAAATGATATTATATGTTATTTACCTAATCCTTTAAAAATACGATCTATAAAAAGTATTATAATTTTAATGATTTCTTGGAATTTCTGAAATCTTTCAAGAACTTAATGATATTAAGTTGAAACGATGAAGTTTTAATTGAGTTGTCAAGTGTTACTTAAGAGTTTAAAACAACTGAATCAGGATTATTCTCGAAAATGTAAGATCTAATGCATTTGAAAAACTTATCTGTCTGCATTTTGTTTGTATAAAAATTTAAAACGCCTGTCCATGTTAAATAGCAAATGTATATTATGTGGATATATATATGTATTCTTTATCTTTATGATTTTAATGAAAGCATTAATTTAAAAATTAAATTTTTCTGAACCATTTTAAATATATCGCACCTTCAGGATGAAAATGCCACAATTCAAAAAAATCGTAAATTGAGTTATACACATAAATAGACCTAAAATGAAATTGTTGACGTAACAATAGTTCAAACATAGCCATATTCGGGTGAGAACAGGACGAAAGTGTTATATCCGTCTCTTTCTTATATGCCATTTAGACGGGTTGCATCGGGAGGGAAACGACGTAGTTAGCGTTGTTTTCGCATCGATAAGTGCAAGACGTCGCCAAGACAGCCGAGTAGTGACCGAAAGCTTATTACGTCATTTTCATTCCGAAAAAATAGATAACATCTCTTTCAAATTTTAATAAGGAAACGACCTAATTAACTTTGTGGTTGTTTTCGTCAGATTTATTGAATAATATTAATGACTTATTCAGATTTGGCGCATTTTAGTAATTAAGGCACAGGTACTAAATTTGACCTATTATAAATTAAGCCTTTTTTTATTTCTCAAATTATTATTTTTTAGTCTCATCGATTATTAGGCCATATTTTTATTATTTTTTTAGATAAAAAGTCAACGTATTAGTTACTGTGTCATTACACAACTACAGTGAGCCGGCAATTTTGACGAAAGGTCATAAATTAATTACATTTTAGTTTAAAATGAAAAGAAGAAGGGACATTATAATAGATAATGCATTAAGAAACAATAAAAAAAAAGAAAGCAATGGAACCCGAGGTATTTCGTATGAATATAATTTACTTAATTACCAAATATCTTGAAAGCGAATGAAATTTTTATTTTAATTAATTAGAATATAATCGTCTGTTATTGTGTAAGTTGTTATTAAAATCCGTCCCCGAAGTGTGAGAATGAGTCTTAAAGAGTCGACAATATTTTGAACATTATTTTTCAATCTGGCAAAATATTTGCCAACAACAATACTATAGTTTGTTTTATAATTTCAGGATTCTGCAATGAACAATAATATTATGTTAGACAACTTTTATTTAAATTCCTCATCGATTATTGCAAACTCCCCACAATGTGCAAAGGCTGACAACAGCACCATTTTCAACCAGACAATTTCTCAACCGCGACATGATACTTCGGACAATGAGTCGATTTTTAATTAAAACATACTCACCAACAGACCTGTTCAGAGTAAAAGAATATCTTCTTCATCTTATTCAACTTTATCGCGCTCTAGTACTAGCTCTTCAACGTCAAATTCATTCAATACGAGCAACACACAAAATAAGCAATCTACTCTAATTACCACTTACATTGTGGATGGTGCAGGTACCAGCGAATTAGCTACAAGAAGGGGAAGAACTATTTCCCAATTAAGTTATTGCATATCACCTGTTAACGGTCTGGAAAGTGACGTTGATCTAAGTGACAATGATCCCACCTTTCCAGACCCTAACGAACTTTGTTGTCAGAGAACTTTGTCCCCATCTTCGACCTATTCAATACCTGATACACTCGATAATGAGATACATCTGCCTGGTCCTCGTAGGACACGGTAGCGTAATCCCTCGTCTTGGAAACAAAACGAGGGATCACTAAGGGAACAGAGGAAAATGTTACAAGTTTTTGTCAAAATCTAAAAAAGAAGTCCCTGCCCGTTGTTTAAAAAGCGGATGTTCTCCATGTCGATTGAAATGCCCTGACCGAATTAATGAGTACTAAAGATCAATGATTTTTGAATCATATTGGAACCTTCCAAGCATAGAATTTAAAAGATTAGTTTCACTAGTTTCATTAGTTCTTGCATGATGGAAATTAAAACCAAATATAAATACACAAATGATGAAAAGCCCAGGGCACCAAAAAATGCGTTTTTCTTCACTATCAACAATCAGAAAATTCGAGTTTGTAAAACATTTTTTATAAATACCTTAGTTATAACCGAAAGACAGGTAATAACTACAAAAGCAAAAATTAATGGAAACGGATTTATAACTGAAGATCGAAGGGGAAAGCACACTAATAGAAAAAAAATTGACAAGACTATTATAACAGATATTGAAAACCACATTAATTTAATTCCTATGATAGAATCACATTACTTAAGGGCCTCCACATCTAGGGAGTTCATTGAAGGAGGCAAGACTATATAAGATCTTTGGAGAGATTTCTCAGAAACAAGAGATTCAAATAAACCTAAAGTTGATTACTGGCTGTACAATCAAATTTTTAATAACAATTTTAACTAAGGATTTTTTCAGCCCGAAAAAGATTGTTGTGATCTATGTTTGGAATAACAAATGGCATCCGTTGATTATAACGCTCAATTAAAAGAAAATATAATAGTCATTTAAATGAGAAACACCTTTGTCGCCTTGACGGCCGAGGAAACATTAATGAGGTAAATATATGCACCTGGTATGAGCTGGCTAAAAAAATTTATAAGAAAACAAAAAAAGAACAGGAAATTGAAAAAAACAAGATAAAGAGAGCACTAAAGAGAATACATGTGCTTACGAGGATGTATTTAATTATTTCTGGGACGAAAGACAAGGGAAAAGGGGGCCAATGAAATAGGATCGTGCATATTTAAATATTTAAAAAGTATCAGTAAAAAATATCCAGATCAAAAATTTAATGTAATTATTCGGATAATTGCTCCGTAAAAATTTGATACCCGGTTTTTATATTGATTATTATACGTCGCTATTGAATGATTAAATTTAGTAATTGTAAAACAGAGCAAAAATTATTTTTTATTGTTTTCAGTGATAATTGCAGATTTTTAAATATAATATACACACTACAACAAATTTCTAAAAAAGTTCCTAGTGCATCTCGTTTAGTTATAGGCGTTGAAAATTTAATTATAAGTTTTTAAGACTTGTCTTTTAGTGATTTTTATCCAATACCAAAATATTTTATTATATTATTGCATGATATTTTTTTTTTTTTTTTTTTTTTGTGACATTTTTGCATTTGAGATTTCTTTTATCTATATTCACTAGATGTAAGAGTTTTTAATGAACAAAGATCTCATAATTGTATTGATGTTGATTGTATGTAACTCGGTCTAAGATATTTTATACTTATAATTATTTTGGATTCTGTTTTCAAAACATTGCTATTAATAAACACTAAAAAAAAAATATTTTCCTAATGACGCATTTTCAACTTTGGTATCATTATAATATTTATAAGAAAAAAATAGACCCATACCTGAAAACGTAATAAAATTCATAATGTTTTAAAAACGAAAATGATGTAACGCTAAAACTTTCATTTTTAAAGCATTTATTTCGGACTAAAAAAGACGCAACTCCTAATCCGTTATATTTAAATCAATTTTATCAGTCTGAAAATGACTGTTAAAATAAAATACCCTTTTTCCTATATTATTCTTTTTAATTATAAGGCTAATTTATAGCATTATAATAGCCGAATAACTTATTTACAATTTGCAGCACTAACATGGGCTCTAACGTCAATATTTAAGCAATAATAAACGAAAGATTACGCAAGAGTCAACATTTTAAAACTTGTTTTGCTTTTTCCCGAAAAGTTGCTTTTTCGAGTTGCGTCGTTTTCATCCTAAGGGTGCGATATTTTTTAGTTGATCTCTTCTTCCAATCAGAAAACAGATTGTAATCAAATGATATAATAAAGCGATGATTGTCTAACTACTTCAAGTTTGATTATCTGTACTATTTGTTTCCCGCAACCCAAACCGCTTTAACTCTAAAAAGTTATACTCGTTCAAAACATTAGTTTATATACTCCTCGAAACCAGGAAATAAAAATCATTATCAGTTTATTTTATTATATTGTATGTGTGTGATTTTCTATACATGCTTTATTAATAAATGAAATAAATAATGTTTTGACATACAATTGTGATGCTTCTAGAAATTAGAGCGTATAACCAAAATAAAACAAAATCTAAAACCAAGTGTTAAAGATATTATTTTATATTTATAGTTATAGCATATTATACGAGTGATTTATTATATTGTCATGAATTAAAAGTGTTGTTGCAATCAGATATCTGCATTTCACCTCTGCCCAAAATTCCGATGAAATTATAAATAAGGTTGTGGAGAATTTATATAAGGAAGGTGGTTAAATAGAAGTCAAGTTGGTACGGGTGGTGTTACCACGTAGGTCCCCACCTAGTCAGTGGTATTTTCGTTCAGAAACCAGATGCTTCTATCTAGAGTAGATCTTCTTCTGTATCCTTATCCTTTGAAACCTGCAATCTTCCAACCATAAATTGTTGGTACCTAAACTAAGTTTTAAGTATTCTGAAGAGGACTCAGGTGATTTCTGTTCTTTGGAAATCGGATGCGAAAAAGGTTAACAAAACTTATTCTAATTAATATATATGTTTAAAACGTCTATGTTCTACTCGCTCGTTTGATATGTACTAGCTACGTTCTCTAAAAAAAATTTCAATAAAAGTGAAAATAAAATTACATACTTCAACGGTGCACAATAACATATTTTAGATATTATTATAGATATTGACCAAGCCCCTCTGAGCTAAGTTCTGCCCGTGTAGAGGATTTATAAACAACACCCGCCAGTAATAGGTCCTATTTAGTTTTGAATTTAAAATAAAAAAAATATTTAGGTATTGTGAATAAAAGTCAAATTTCGTAAATTAGTTATCTGTAGAATTATAATTAATTATTATAATAGACATAGCGCCTAATATCGGAGTCTAGTATACTAACATAATTGGTTCAACAGAAAAATATATTGAGTCAATGTGACCCCAATTTGTAAAATGGTTCAGAAGTAACGCAGACAAATAAAGATTACAAATGTAATAAAAATAAGGTAAAATAAATATACCTACCAATTGTATACAATCCATTACTTTCGAGAGGTTCTCTTTGTCATTTTTGTATTAAAGCTTTCGTGATCCATGATTACTATTATATTTAATTATCCGCAGAGCTCATTAATAAGGACTCAAATGAGCTCGAAACTAGTTGTGCAAATTTCGATAGTATTTACGTGAGTAAAGACGGATAAATATAATTAATAGTTTTCTTTTTAAATATAGAAATAAAGACAACGTTAAAAAAAGTTTTTTTTAAATATTGATGCAACACAAGTTTTTGTAGCTTTGGTAAAGACACGTTTATTATTCACATATAATATTTCTAACAATATTTACTATTAGATAGATGTTTTGATCTGTAACTAGGTAGATTGAAAATATATTATTGCCTTTGACCACCCTGAGCTATTATCCTTGGATATAGGTTTTACTATAGACATTCATATATGGGGGTTAACGAGCAATTTATTTGGGAATACCTTTAAAGATTTTATCCTATATTACTAGGAGCGAAACCAGACCTCAATTTTGACTCGCTGCACTCACAAAATCCTCAACTATTTTTTATTTCATTTTTTTGGAATTTTGAAAAAATATATATTTTTAAAACCACCACCAAACTAATGCCAATCAGTGTGTAAAATTTGGTCATTTTTGGATATACCGTTTTTGATTCATGCTTGCACAAAGGATGCAAAAAAGTCTCTCATAGAGAGCTTCGTTCAATTAAAGGTTTGTGGTCTTAAAAAGAACATTTATATTATGAAAAAATGCCTTAATTCTTTTCGTCATTTCGTCACTATAATTTGAGTCTTCATCTGTCGGTAAACTGAGTTAGAGTTAAAAAACGAATAGTATTTTTTTAATATCTTTTAAAATTTTCATTAAATTTAAAATGAAATTGTTCAATATGTTAAATAAATGGAATATCTAACATACCTAATAATAATAGTTTATTTATATAAAATTAGAGTCATGTCATGTCATTGACCTGAGCTCAGCTGTGCCCGGAATATGAAATGGGGCAAAATGCACGCAGATAAATCTCTGCTAATGTGACTTTTGATATATTGCGAGGAATATTTAAATATGCTTACACATCTTTCATATGTCCTTAGAAAATAATTTCTTGAGTTAAGTTTTGCAAATTATTTTAGATATCACTTTCGCTAAAACGCCATACATTTTTAGAGTATTTTTTAACTTTTATTTTAGTTTTTTTTAAAGGAAATAATAAAAATAATTTAAAAAATATCGACATTTATTGTCATTAACAAAAAGTAAACACACTTAATGATGGACTGATATCAGAGGAGCGTGTTTCACAATTGGGATAATTGGGGCGTGATGAATCACAGGTGCGTGATGGAGTACAGGGGCAGGATGAATCAGTTTGGCATGGTGAACTATTGGGGCATGGTGGACTATTGGCGCATGGTGGACTATTGGGGCATGGTGCGCGATTGGGACCACAGGGGCGATGTGGTGAACGACAGGGTGGGCTACCGGAACTATGGGCGAAATGATGCCGCCCTGCGCTAGTGCAACGATGGCGATGAGAATCGTCTGGGAAAATATATAACAAAAAATCAACATCAAGAAAAAAAAAATGTTAAATAATTGTATAAACGTAAATTTAACATATTAACAGTTTTATCTTATAATAAATATATAAATAATTTTTATTTTAAAATAAAAGTTAGTAATAAAAATTAAATTTTGAATACTTACCAGTTTTAGCATCTTGTGTGATTATTCTTGTAATGATCGTACGAAGGAAATCAAGAGTGTGTATAGATTGTCTAGATGTTGGTCCTTTTATAGGTCTTACGCTTTAGTTTCTAGGCTAAATATGTACTTGCTATAAATACTTACTCTATTGAATAATGTGCAAATGGAGTATAAAACTCGTAGGGTGATGTTTTTTTAGTATTATTGAATTAATTTTTAAGGTTTTCTTACTTAAGTTTGTTACTTTCAATTAAAGTAGGCTTCGAAACTGAAGAAAAGCAATTTTCTAAGTTAAATATTAGTTGTAATCATTACGGGATAGCTCTGTGGTACCTGGGGATTGCTTGGATTTTTTTTGCCGATAATTTACAGACAATAAAAATATCTATTCTAAATATAGAACTTGTTAATTTTTAAGATTTGGAATCTAAAAGTTCTGTGATTTTGGCAATTTTTTTTAATTTTTTGTTAAAATTTGAATTGTAATTAATTCTTAATTTTGTAGTATTTCAATACAAAATATATTAATAGAGGCTTTAAAAATGTTTGTTGTGGATTCTGTCCGAGATCTTCTTTAATAAGGATACGTTTTTGATAAAGGTTTGATTTGATTAATTTTTCGTCATGAATTTACAAAAAACATTGAAAATGTTTATTTAAAAATTACCATTACCGAAAATAAAACATATACAAATTTATATATAAAAAAATTATAATATAGTTATAATTTAATATATTTATTTAACAATTTTTATTGAATTTGTCTAAAGCTTTAAAGCTTTAGAAAATTTTTATATAAATTCTATAGAAAAATATGAAAATTTGTGAAATTAAATATTGTTTTTAAAATTTGTAGGATCTTAAAAAAATATTTAACTTTATACATTTTATTAAAGTAATGTTTGTTAAATATACAAAGTAAATTTCGATAAAATAAAGACGTTGACTTAGAAAGAAGATTCTAAACGAAAACACCTTGACATTGGATATTTTAGTGTTGTTTTATCAACTAAGCCTGAAGGTTAAAAGTATGTGTGTAGTTTCATAATAAAGTTTATTCATACGTAAAAAATATTTACCATGATGCTATAACAAGAAAACCAGATAAGGTGACAAATTTTGATAACGGTCTTGTACGGAATCTTAAAGCTTAAGATATATATTTTTAAAGTTTTTATAAATCAGAGCCATATTAATTTTTAGATTTAACTATATTTGGAACTATAGATTTAATGTAATTCGGTAGCATATTTCAATGCATAAATATGCTAATAGCAGACAAATATTGAAACTAGGAGTAGGAGAGAACTTCCTTCATTTCTTTGCTTTTTGTACGATGGTTCCATCCACTATAGACCATAAAATTAATTAATAATTAATTGTTTGTTTATCTTACTATAAATATGTATTGAATGAACATACTGTAGTAACAAAGTCACGAGGTGAAGCCGCGAGATCGAACAATCCGATTGAAATCAATTAATAAATCCTAATGTGCATTTACCATTGTCACCGAGGTTAATACGTTCTTTAGTAATAATATAAAAATGTTTCTATTTCAAAGCTGTGTATATATATACTATTTTCGTGTCCTTCGGAGCCTTTATATCAAATTTTGGTCAGCCATTTAGTTTCTAATCCATCCTAACTGGGTCAAATCTCTTGGAACACTATAGAAGTTCTGTAAAATATAATTAAAAACCGAAAATCTAAAACATAACTTAGTATACACAACTTAGAATATGTTATAGATCAACCCTCAACATCATCATTTTTAAAGTATAGACATAATGCTTGCAATGTTTCGAATAGTAAAATTTATCACCTCTTACAGTTTGTATAATATCTCTAATCATATATTATCTTCACGACGAAATAGTTACTTAACCACGGGCTGACATTTAAAAATAATAATTTTTAAAAAATACCATGTTTAATTTGTTAACACCAAACTTCAACTACGAAATATCATTAAAAAAATTACGATCTAAATATAATTAAAAGACTTGTAAAATAACTAAGTAATAAAACCTTTTTAATACAATCATACACGAGCTTGCACTCTGGAGGCTGAGAGTTATTGAACTAATCTGTACTCGACAAATCAAAAGTTGTATGTAATTCTCGTATAGTTGATGATATTTTTAACGAATATACAATTAAAATATAAATATTTATTATTTTATAAGACGTGCAAATAGGAAGTACGGTTTAATAATTGAATAAAGACTAATAACTTGACATTACAACCTTTTTGGTTCAAAGATATTTCATTAGACTTTGTCGCTTCCTGTACTTGTTCTTTTCTTTCCTTTATATTTATATAATTGTATATAAATATTTTATACACTTTAAATAATAAATAATATATAATAAATAACTAGCCAAAATAAATATATCCTTAATTATTTATTATGTGTTTGTATCATAGTACAAATAACGAACTATTTTCTAATTCAATTAATTATTTTGACTTTTAATAATTGTTTTTATTGACTTATATCATAATATATATTTAGATATACATATATGTATAGCTCATATATTATTTTCTTCTCGTGTTTCGTAAATCGACGCTATCTTTGTTTAAGGACTTGTTTGCATTTAGGCATGAAGAATATTATGTTACTTGAAAGTCACTAGAATAATACAATATGTTTAAAATCAAAGGGCTTAAACACTTTTAACATTTTAAATACTTATTTAAATTTTATGGTTATTACTATTAATTTATGTTTTATAAGTTTTCCGTAAATGTTAAATTTTTTTTAGTCAACCCACTTAAAAAATAAAATATATATTTAAATAAAAATGACATATATGGACAAAAGCACTATGTTACCTTATAAGGTAAACTAAGAGTGCATCTAAGGTCAACATGGAATTCATATTAAGTGACGTTTTAGGTATATGTCGCAGCAAGAATTCATAGTAATTATTCCAGATTATTAACTTACTTATCCTTCAATTCATTTAATAGCCGGCTAACTGTGCCATTGCCTGATTAATTACTAAATTAAGTTCATGTACGCTTGATGAGGTATCTTAAATCGTATCAGAGTATATTAAATCTCTGACAGACAATGACAGACAATTTATCCGAAGTTTACGTTAAGAACAGGAAATTCCAAAGCCAATAATTCAAAATGTTATCCCTAATTGAATTTAAAAGGGATTCATTTAATGTACACTTCGCTAATTGTTTGAGGCCAACGAACTGTCTAACGTGAGTGCATATCGCTTGTTAAAGATCTTAACGTCCTGTTTACAGTTGGATTTAACTTATTTAGTCTCAGCAGCCGTTAGATTTTACGAGTTTTGGAATTAGTGATGTTGTTTGTGTGTTATATTGCATTTGTATTTGTTGGGAGATTATATATTGATACGTCAAATTGATACAGGTGTTCGGTAGCTGACTAAGAGTTCAATAACTTTTAACAAAAGATATCTTGTTCTGTGTTTGGTTTAAACTTTTTTATAAAGCTTTTCATCAAATATTGAAAACGCATTTATTTTTAAGTGGTCATTGGGATCACATAACCAAAGACAGATTGAATTTAAGGTTTTAAATATAAAAAGTACTATATAAAACATACACGTTAAAAAATACTACTAAGTAGAACAATAAGACAAAGTCGTATAAATCTAACGTGTAAAACTCTGAGTATATATTTTATTACTTATAAGCTCTACTATGTCATATAATTATATTATATTTATGTTAAATTACTAGAGCGGTGAATGAACTGAGGAGTTCAGAGTTTGCACACTTCAACTTTACTCTACATTTGATATTGGTTGATTCACAAAACACAAAGTAAAGTAATTCCAGGGACATATACCATTAAATTGATTATTCAGTTAGTTGAATTATTATTTGATAGAATTAGTCATAGCTATTCTGAGCCTTGTTATAATTATTATAATTATCATAATGCTTTTTTTTAACAACCTTTATGTAGCTCTTTTTATAATAAAGTTACATTTTTCTCAAGACTTTGGTTTTAGGTATATTTTAGGTATAATTATTATTTTAAATATGTATAATTAAAAGGTTTTTTAAACATTAAATATAAAACATTTAATTTAATATAAATAACTTTATTTGCCAAACAAATGGTAATGTGATTTCACTTTATATTTTACAATCGGTGCATGCACGCCATGCACAACGGGTATGCTGTGATGCACTATTGGCGCTGTGTGAACAATTGGAGCATGGACTATTGGTGCATGATGGACTATTGGTACAGTGTGCAGGGGTGCGATCACGGCATGGTGATGGATGTAGTGGAGTCCAGGGACTGGCGATGATGACACCACGACAATTGCGAGTAGAAGCTGGAAAGAAATAGATAATTGATTTTTTTTGTTTTGTTTCCTGTTACAAACATACAATTTTATATATAGTATATTTATAAATTAAGACGCTACCCCATTTTAACCTCTCAAGATGTCCAAAAAATATTTCTTACATAAATCTTAAAATAAAAATTAATAATAAAGCTTAGATATATTTACTAAAATAATATTAAAACCTGCAGCCGAGTGTAACAATAAGTATCTTTTTTTCTTATTTTACATAATAATAATATTGTAACTTACTATGAACAGATATCGTTGCATCTTGAACGACAGCTTCGAAATAAGTCGGTGTGAAACTGGTTACTTATATAAATCTTATTTATAAGCCAGAGAGTTGTGAAGCAATAGACACGTAAAGAAACATAAGCCATAGTATTTTAGGAAATCATAAAAAGACTATTATTTTGATTTAAATCTGATAATAAACCAAGTTTTTGTACTCAAATTTAAAACATATTTCAGTAGAGTATACGAGTCTCATAGGAAGGTATTATTAAGTAGGCCAATCCATAGAAAAGCTATAAGTTGTTATAAAAATAAGTAATCTTAAAATTGCTAAGCCTTTTTATTTTGCTGGAATTGTTACAAGGATTCATTTTAGCATGTTTTTATTATATTCTATATAATATATATTATATTCTTTTTCAAACAAAGTTGATGTCAAAGAAAAATTCCTCCAAATCTTGTGCGGTATTAAACAATATATACTAGGTATGTGGTCGCATGGCAGAGTCATGGTGATATGTGACACACTGGCTAAAGTCAATGTCAGCGTAAAGGTTGAAGTAATGCGGTCATGAGCAATTTATTTAATTGCTATTATATATATTTATATCACTAGTATGACTTAGTATGCCTTTTTATATAAATCTTAATATATATAAAAAATATAACATAAATTTAAAGAAAAAAAGTGATCGTAACAAAGTATATCTTTTTTCGATGGTTAAAGAATTTCTGTCATTGAAGAGTGTAATGATTACAGAAACTGAGTTAGTTAATAATTATCTTAGTTAATAATGAATCGAATTAACCTTCATAATGATTAGCTATTTATAATAAGCGTGCCAAAGGCAAGGTTAGTCGTCTAACGGGTTCTAGGGCACGTCGTATAAAGTAAAATATTTGACCTACACATCTACTAGTTTTTTTAAAACTTCTTGAAATTCATCTTATGTGTGGAAGAAGACATAAATATAAATAACTAGCTGCTGTCTGCGGCTTCACCCGATATCAAAAAGTAGGTGTCACCGCCCCCTCATCTTTGCTTATCGCCGTGCAGATTCATAGTATATCAATAGTGCTCCATTGTTCGCAATTATACCGCTCCTTCATCTTCGCTCACCGTCGCGCAGATTCATAGTAGGCGCTCAATGTGCTCCACTGTTCAATATAAAAGTGGTAACTTAAAAATCATTTCTCTATATTATTTATTCTCAAAAGACAGACTTAATTAATGACTATAATTATAAATATATATTAACATAAGAATTTTATAAATGCTATAAAATGTGTATTTTATAAAAGTATCTAATAAAAAAACTATTTAGAATAAAACATTTCTACTTAACATTATTTTCCTATAACTTCTAATGTTCAAAATTAGGCAGAGCACGCTAAGATAGTTCTCAGAGGGCAAGATCTTGTCCAAATTATTAAATACTTATCGCTTTTAAGGCTAAATTACATCTTTATAAATTGTAGTGTTTGTATTTTTCTAATGAGATTAATAGAAAGACTACAATTTATAAAGATTTTTAAGATTTATATATTTATATTACTGTAAAGTTTCATCAAAACCCGTTCAGTAGATTTAGCTTGAAAGAGTAATAAAAATACAAACATCTTGAAAAATTTTCCCTTTATTTATATTTAATGGTTGCCAAACATACATATGGGGCTCCTGATGGAAGATGACCATGATGGAAGATGGCCACACACGGTCTCTTGCATAATTAGGGGATCATTTATAATTTTAGTAGAACTAGTAGAATTAAGTGATAATTATTGTTCCAAGATATTATTGTTTAACCAGGCAATTTAGTAAAGAACACTCTTAGCTTTGGATGTAACGATAACTAATTTGATTCCTATAAACCATATTCATATTGTGAATGCTTATATGTTCGTATTAGTTTGTGTGTTTTGTGAATACTGGCCAATGACACAAGGGAAAACCTTATTATGTGTTATTGAGTTCAGAGCGTTTATATGAATAGAAACTTTTGCTCTACACCTAAATGTTACCCCAAATCTGGGAGCTTTCACTCAAGTAGGAAAATAGGTCGGATATTTTGTAACCGCAAGGGAATCACTAATAAGCGTTAGATTACCTAATAACCTAAATACACAGTAGGATTAGATTTCTAGGGCACCTGAGTAAATTTCAGTAAACATGTTTAGTTTTGTTTAAAATTCTAAACATGAATACATTTTTAATGACATAATTTTTTATATTTAAAAGATCGTGTTCTGTTTTCCTCTAAAATTATATTTTGCAATCTTTACGTATTTCGATTATAAAAGTCATATAATTCGTGTAGTGTATATAGTTTCATTCTGCATATTTTTTCTTTTTCTTGTTCACGCTTTCATTATTTTATAGGTTGTACTTGCCAGCTATTCTTGCTGTCTATCTTTTTCTATTATGTTTCTTTTTATATAACTTTATACAGGGCAATTACTTGTGACAGTTTTAATTTATTTTCATGCTTGATCATTATTATAATTTTATATAAAATTTAGACTTACACTACTGTCTACATCTATATATTACAATATCTGTTCTACATTTATTTCGTCATTTATGATCATAGGTTTAAGAGTCTTTCGACCTTATTTCTTTTATTTAGTACTTTAACTATTTTTATATAGTACTATAGGAACTCATCTGGAGTGATGCTAGCAATAATTTTATTGGATTCTATACATTTTTTTTTTAAATCTTTTTTTCGATGTAAGCTAATATGGGGGCATTCCACTAATAGGTGTGGGCACTAATAGATGGGGTTATTTTTCAATTTAGTTTGAGCTGCTGGAATATAGAAATTCACAAGATTTCTGGACTATATTATATTCATAATAAAAAGTGATAACCCATTAAACATATGTTGTATTTTAATTGAAATGAAATCATAAACCGTTCATTTAAATCCAAGTATTGATAATATAAATTATATCAATAATTCAATATTATTAATTAGGATTGAATATTTATTTAAATTGCTTATTTTTAAAACATTTATACGCATTGATAGTGAATCATTATATTATAAATAAAAATGTATTTAATTAAAGATACATGAAGAAAGTCATATATTAAAACAGAGTAAAAGTATCTGTTTAATTACTAGATGTGTTCTCGGGTAATATGTTAAAAAGCAAGGGGACTGTGGTGGACTATTGGATCGTCGTACCTAAGTATAATAGATGAACCATGATATTTGGTGAACTTGGTAGATGGTAACAGTGGAACTGGAGCACACCGACCAGCAGACAGTAGAAATATTGCAATCTGAAAAAACAGTAAATAATTTCGATGTTTTTGTCACAAAATTATAATTTAATTCGAGAAATAGTGCTTCAACGATTTAATATTCATTTAATAACAACCTATCATACAACAACTTGATACTTTATTAAGTGTTTTTTAATCTTTCACTTAACGTCTCTTAGTAGGTCAAGTCGCAAACATCATTGAGATCTGGTCAAGTATGAATGGTCTTAAGATAAATGTTTTATTTATGAGGTAGTAGACCAAGTAAGTTGTACCTACCTTTTATGATAATTAGAAAGGTAATTTTTAATATAATTAACTAAAGCTTAAGCTTTTTATTGATATATATAACTGATATAATGTAATATTACCAATTAATCGATACATTTTGATAACAAGTCTATTGTACTAAATAGTGAAGTCAACTAAAGCTTAATTTTTTTTTATTTATACAAACTTTGCTATCTGCTTTATATTATAAGTTACTCTTGTGGTAATATAATATAACGCTGTATATATTTTCAAATGCTTTTAAAATATATACACCATTATATTATATTACTCTTTTTTTACATTTTAAGTGATTTTATTGTATGTAATATATTATATATTTTTTCTATAAAATGCACTATAAAAGTAGGGTCACTTACATCTCGTCTACCCATGAACACGATTGCTGCAAAGCATTCGAAATGTCGGGTTAAAATTAAAATGTAACCAAAGTATACGCGAGTTTTAAACCCTTTTTTTTTCCGTTGGAAAAACCCGTTTCGGGTACCCCGTCGGCCCATGGGGGTGACGGCCGGGGGGTAAAGTGGGACTACTCGGCAGCATAGAGGATGCTGCCATTTCAGGGCTACCCACAAAAAAACCAACGGTTGCCCACTGCGCCGTAATGGGACGTCACGGGATAGCGTTAGCACACACCGTGACGTCCCGGCGAAACCCCCCGAATGAGGGTGCCCCGAGCAACGTAGAGCACCCTCTCATCGTAGGCCTATGTTAGGTAAGAGGGCTCACCCTCCTCCCTCACCAGGCCTACAACTGGGGAAGGAAGCGACGGGCGTATTCCCACCTCCTTCAGTCAGCGGACGAGGCTGATTCCCTGTCCCGCTCCGCGGCCTCCTTTGCGGCGATGACTTGCTCGCAGATGGAGGCCATTGCGACCTAGCACCTCTCGCTGCTGACAATCGCACTGATAACGCGCGGCAGCGAAAGGTCCCTGCCAATCACACCCACCAGTTCAGTGCGCTGGTGGTCCCATGCGGCGCACTCCGCTAAGTTGTGACGAGCCGAGTCGACGGACTCGTCACAGTGATGGCAGGAGGGGGTCGCCTCCCTTCGTGTTATCCTGTGCAGGTACTCACCGAAGCAACCAAGTGCGGGCTCACCGCCCCCACTGTGATCATACCGGCGGCAGGGAACTCCAAGTCCCTGTTCCACCGTCGCATCAGGGCTCGGTTAGCTAGAGCCCTGATTCGCGCCTCCTCGGGCGTTACCCCCGTGGCCAAGGCTTTTGCCCGCTGCCAGTACACGGCTGCGAGCACCTCCGCCTGTAGCTCCCAGGGCGGATCGCTCGCCAGGAGTGTAGCCGCCGTGAAGGACACCGTACGGTACCCCCTGATCATCCTCACCGTTAGGACCCTTTGTGTTCTTCGCAACAGGGTCCTTGATTCAGCGGTGGGGGACCTCAACCATATGGGAGTACCGTATAGGGCCATGCTTCTCACGATGCCGGCATATAGGCACCGGCATGGAGACCTCAAAACCCAACAACCCTATACGGTCCGCAACGAGCGTTGCACCGACGGTAGCAAGACGAGCCGCTTCCGCTAAGCTCCCTCCCCGTGCTGTGACGAGGGTGTCATCAGCGTAACAGAACACCCTCATCCGGGGAAGGAGAAGACAGCGGAGCAGCTAGTCATTGCCCATGTTCCACAGGACCGGTCCCAAAACGGATCCCTGTGGAACCCCTCGGCACACGGCACGTCGGTACATTCGCTGGTCGCCGCGCTCCCACAGGACCTCTCTATCCTGCAGGTAGGCCTCCAAAAGTTTCCGGAGATAGGGAGGCACTCCATGGAACCGGAGCGCCTCGACCAATGTCTCGAACGGAAGAATTTTGAAGGCTTTAGCGACGTCAAGCGAAGCTGCCAAAACGACGTCCCCCTCGCGAACTTCCTCTGGGGTCACATCTCTCAAAGCTCTCAGGGCGTCTATCGTAGAACGACCCGCCATGAAGCCGAACTGAGCCTCTGAGAGATCCGGACCCACCTTCTCGAGGAGACGGATGAGACGGTCAGAGAGGATTCTCTCGAAGAGTTTGCCCGCCTCATCCAGCAGCACGATCGGCCTGTATGCGGAAGCAGAGACGGCAGAACGACCCTCATTGGTTTTACAAAGTTGGCATTAAAACGGCTTAACGGTTCGGTTTCAAATTTTGCACACATACCATGCTGCATATCAGCATGTGGTGGTTTGTAAAAAAAAGTTTCAAAAAAATTTATTGTCGTTGAGGAATAATGTCCAAAAAACATCACTCCCATAGACTTCAATGTAAAAAATTTTTTTTTAGATTTTCATTTTCTCACTAATAGTGATGATTTATTTTGAAAAGATATTTTTCAACTAATACTAACGTAGATATCAAACGTACATAACCTAATAATTGCTATTATTAATTAAATTACTTGCATTTAAAATTGTATGTTAGAATATTTAAGACCTTAGACTAAATTACAATATTTCCAGCAACCATTTTCCTCATTTCCTTTAGTAATTCTCGAAATACTTATGTACGCTTTTATGGATAAACCTCCATAGAACCAACAACTTGAGTTATTTTAATTAAAGTAATTATTTTCACAATACCACGGGTATTTTTTTAATTTATAAATGTTATATTTGATAAGTATTGCAAGTAATGAAGACGGAGTTTTCTAATATAAATCGACTTAAAGATATAATAATTTATTTTATTATTTTATCATTTTTAAATTTTATTTTGTAGATAAATAATCTAAATTGCTTTTCGTGGTTAATGTCAATCTATGCAACTGTATTTAAGTTTATATTTAGTATTTTCATAACATAAAAAAAATAAATATTCACTCTTTATTCCATATATTAAGTTAAGTACAAGTTTCTGTATATTTATGTGAATTTGCAGAAATCAACTAAATCAATAACGTTTTTTTTAATATGAAGATATTTTGCAGTCTTCTTTTTTTTCGGGATGTTAATCATTAATATTTTTTCTATACAAATTTATTTAACATTAATTATGTATGTGTTTTGTATAATAATATAATTAATATTTCCCTCAATATAGAACATGTTTTGTCAGTAGCTTTAATTAAGTAAATAAAATAAAACAATTGAAGGTCGGAGGTACAAATTTTATTCTAAGATTATACAATGTTTAGTGGATGGCAACAATGGGGATAGCTTTGATTGGTGAATGGCTGACAACTGAGCTGCTGTGAGAAACTGCTGAGGGAGCGGTTTTGACAACAACTGGGGCGGCGTGAATAGCATGGACAATCGGGGCAGAGTGTACAGCATGGACGCTGTGGACAACAGGTGCAGCGTGGACAGCGTGGACAGCGTGGACAATAGGGGCAGCGTGGACAATAGGGGCAGAGTGAACAACTGGGGCAACCACTGCGGCTTTCACAATTGGGACGGCAGCGACTACGGGGTTATGGATGGCGTGTACCACGGGCGATCCATGGTTCACCACTTGACTGCTCTTAGTGATGGTGGTCTTTGAGCCAACAATAGGAACGGAGTGAACAACTGGAGCGTGGACAGCAGCCACTACTGGAGCCGCATGACTTAATAGCAGGCCAGGGGCGGCGGCAGCGCATGCCAAGACAGCGGCGAATACAATCTGAAAGTTATATTACAATATATAAGGGATGTGACATACTTCCACCTCAATGGCTTTTTCTGTTTTAATCTACTTATTCTCTCGTGTAATCAGTTAATGGAAATCATTCATGTTTGAAATTAAAAGAGTTTTCGCTGGAAAAAGTAAGCAAGCAAAATATTATAACATAATAATAATCTAGGATAGAATACTACTTTAATGTAAAATGAAGATTAAATGTAGGTATTCTACTTTGAACATATTTTAATGGTCTAATAAGGCAAAATGAAAATAGTTTGTCTGAAAATTACTGCATAGAGTTCAAGCAATTCGAGATTAATTTTAAATTCAAACTAATTACAGATTAACTGTATATAAAAAAAAAAATGTTTAACATTATATAAAAAATTAACGATTTTAAGTGAAAATATAATTGGATCAAGTAATTTGTTTTCATATGTAGAGATGACACTGAGAAGAAAGCAGTTTTTTAATTTTTATAATTTCCGTACTTTATTATTTTGAATGCTTTGAAATCATCTCAGTGTCACAAATAGAGTTGTTACACTGAACTTATTGATCGCTAAGGCAATAAATTGTATTTGATTGTGCTGTGAATATAAAACTTAGAACAAAACAAAAAGTGAAGTCTAATACTGTATCGTGCATTGAAAACTTCATGCAGTTTTTATAGACTTTAGCTTCACCCGATGTATCCCAGCGTCAAATATCGTATCGTATTGTATTTGAGTTTAAAGATTTTTAAATTTACACTGTTCGTCCCTTAAAAAAAATTGCGATTTTTCATTCATTTATAACAAATAATTTTAATCTTTTCAGTTATGTTGCGTTTTAAAAATCTCGAGTAGGAGTAAAAATAATCAAACTTACGAATCTCTGCATGTTTATGATGTTTTTTTTTTGGTTTCTTGGTTGATGTTGTCAAGTCAAACTTGCCGAATTATCTAACAATCATACCGCGGCTGTCTGTATTTATACCAGTTGCCGAAACTTCACAATGGGGGCTTGTACTCACTTGTACTTGAATATATGGAGGTGGGAACCGAGAGCTTATTTGAAGGTGGCATTTTCATATATATATTTTTATGGACAAATATTATTCGTGCTATGTTTTTTTAGTGTACAATGTCCTTCATTAAATCACAGTCTATTTTTTTTATATAATAAATATATAATATTTAAGAAATAAGACATTTAAGAATAACAATAGAATCCAATATTTTTCTTTATTTCAGTGACCTTTATAATCTAATGAAACATTATTTATAGTCAATATTTTTTCTTAATTTCACGCAGATGGTTGTAAATGATATTCTTGCCACATCCAAGATGCTGTTTCTTTAGTATCTCAATGTAGTTTTTAAAGTAATACAAGCCGGGATTTATGAAGACATAAACAAGTCCAAGTTCACTCTGTCAAGTTGAAGTTACACAACGCTTTGTACAGTTAAATTAATTAGAAATATTATTGAAGGCTTCAATCATACAATGTTTTAATTATTCTACTTCCTAGAACTCGTAATTAACGATACTTTTTCCAATTAATATTTTTCCTCATTTCATTACCGTAAGTATATTATTAAAAATATGAACCTTATTACGTAAATTAGTTGCGAATTTCAACGAGGCCATCAATCATGTAATGTTTAAATAGTGTTCTAGAAGTTTAATTTCATTAAAGGTGTCAGTAGACACAAGTAAAAAGAAGTTATGTGTAGTAATAAATATAAAGTTTAATAATTCTTTTAAATTATTATAACCTTATCATTACAAAAAAATTGATCAAATTGATACAGCAACAAGAGGACTTACTACTTTTCGTCATGATTGCATATTCGCATGCGACCATCGCGTTAGCGATCAGAGATAATAGTTCGTGGTGTAATATTATTTACATTATACTAAAGTTTATTATATATTATTATTAAAACAATTGTCTAATGTTTTTTTTTACTATTTTTAACATATAGTATATTATTATATGTACTGTCTCTGTAAAACCCGGCTATCTGTTTGTATTTATGTGTGTGTGTCTGTGTGCGTGTGATCAGTATTTCAATAAATATAATTATACAGAATAAAAGACATATTTGTCAATATAAGGACAGCTACATTGCATATTAATCTAAATAAATAATCAGTTAAGATTCATATCATATAATTTCATTAAAAACCTCGTCCAGGCGTCAGTGCAGCGGATAAGAACCGGTAGATAAGATAGTTATCAATCACTTTTAAGATCCTTTCATTTTCGCCATGACTCAATTTTGCACAAGAAAATTGAGTTCAATAATAAATGTGTGATTTTAACACGTATATTGAAATAAAAAATGTATTTTTTTCACTTATAATTAAGAGAGATAGATCCTCGGATAGAAACTAACTATAATGATTAAATATTTAATAAACTAATAAAATAAAATATTTTGTCAGACATTACGTCCTAAAATAATTTCTAGGAACTTACAGAAGTCATTAATTTTATTAAGTATGTTAGTAATATTAATATATACAGAATAAATGACAAATACAAATTATCTCAAACCAACCAACCGCCTAATATTTGTTTATAAAAATGATGAATGATTCTACAACGCAATTGCCGTGAATATAATTATATATAATTATTTTTATTGGTACAGCGCTCGTTTACACGAGTCGATAAATGCTTATTATAGTTGTTATAATAAATTTATTAACAAATAATTTATTAATTTATTAATATAAACATTTTCTAATGTTATTTATATAAAATAAACATGTTTTTTTATGTATAAATAACATTGTCTACTGATTTGTGAATCGAGAGTCAAAAGTTATCGTCTCATGTGAACGAGGTGTAGACTGTGTAACTCAATTTGCAAGCCTTGAATGAGGATCTAGTAATTATTTAATTTGCGTAACATAATCGACAATAATCATTCTATTATATTATGAAATTAATGTTTATTTTAATAAAGCATCTATCAGATATTATTTTTTAATTAAGAAAACTTTTCGTAATAATCTAAAATTATGTTCAAAATTGTTAATTATTTGAGAATGTAAAACTATTATCAGTTTAAAAATCTATTTTTGACGGCATCGTACAACATCTCTCGTAAATCGTTGAGACAAACGAATCTCGGAACTTCGAACAATACATTTCAAATATCGCTTGTAAAGCACTCGAATCTTTTGAACTTTGTAAGTACCATGTTTCTGAAAAGCTTTCTTACAATTTTGTTCAGATGTCATTTTTAAATCAAACTTTTGAATAAAATATAAAATATGTGTATAGTTCTTTTTATTTTTTATTTAATAATAATTTTAGCGTAAATTGTAAATAAAAAATATTGTTGCTTTTTAACTTTTAATAAATCATTAAACAATAAACTATCAAAAACAAAACAATATAATTATCAAAATTATTAATGGAAAGAATAGAACGAGTTAACAACTGGAACAGTCTCGTGTACCGTAGAGCTGTGATGAGATATAGCTGAATCTGGAGTCTTGTATGAGACGATTGGTCCAGAGTGGACCAACACTGGTGAATGAGCCACATGTGCGTGAACCAGGGGAGCGTGGATCAGTGTAGAGCTGCCATGTTCCACAACGTGGTTGCTGTTTGTCACGGTAGTCTTCGCTAACGGGACGTGGTACTCCACATCATGCATGAGTAACGGTGCCTGAAGTACATGCGTGCTTCCATGATCTACCATTTGTGAGCTGTGGGTTAAAGTAGATTTTGCGAGAGGGATCACTGGGTGCAATACATGAGTGCTGCCATGATCTACAGCTTGACTGCTTGATGTGAAGGTAGATTTAGATAGCGGTACATATGCGTTATATTCCAGCGGAGCTGCAGCTGCAATAGCCAAGATGGCACTGATGATCATCTGAAAAACAAATAGATATCTTAAGCTCATATAATCTAACATACATCAATCAAATAACAGTTTAATATTTTAGAATAGCATTAAATGATATTATTTTAATAAAACTATATACCATTCAAGGCTCTAATTAATTTGAAAATATTGACTTAATAACCATAACTAACTCTTTCAATGTGAAACTTATTATTCGAAAATTTATTTCTTGTGTAAATATTTTATTTTAATATAAAATAATAACTTATAACATAAATTTCTATGTATTTGCAAAACTTACAATATTTTGCATTTTGGAGACACACCTTGTTACCGACTGATGAGCAACGGTGCCTGTAACCCTTTATATGCGGTTTAAAATTATTGACTGCCCCAGTTAAACCGGTGCTTTTGATAAAAAAATCACCTTCGTAATTTTGATTTCGTCATTTGACAGGATCATTGAGCCTTGATATTGATAGATAATCGGTTTCGCCCGCGGATATGTCTCGAGGGCGGCCAAGTTGTATATATCTTGTTATTGATTAAGTAACCCCGCTTCGAGTATCTGAAGGGTCCACTTTCTTATTGGATACAGATCGAAACTTCATCTATTTGTCTCCTCTTGGAATTAAAACTTCAATAGCCGGGTTGATAACTTTCGACGAGTGCAGAAGACGAGCTGAGTCTGTACTTAGAGGATAATAAAACTACTATTGGCATTTTTATATCTTGTAAAATATTTTACAAGCATATTGTAAGAAATCATAGAAAAATATTTTTTCTTACTAACACCATTGACGGAACCTCACTCACGGAATTCACCTTTACGGAAGTTTGTTGTTGATTAGAATAAAATTGATTAAAAAAATTTATATATATTGAATTTACTCTTATTATTTACAAAATTTTAAATATATAAATTAAATTTAATAATAATATTTTTAGACAAAATATTTTATTAAGGATATCATTTATGTGAATGCTAGTAATAATAATTTATTCTTATAAACTAGTTAGTCATTTAAATATTAATATCTTATATTAAATTTAATAAAAATCATTCATGTACTTAAATTAAATTAAATAAATTGAATAATTATTTAAAGCATTTAGAATATCTCAAGTATTTTAAAGTATCATTTTTAATAATTTTTTCTTCATGTGTACATAACAGCTATTTAAAAATGTACAGTCACGAGTAAGGGAAAATAATAATAAAATATTTATTAAAAAAATATTTTTACTCAAAATCCATTTTTGATTAAACAAGGTTTTCTCGTGTTAAAATAATGTTAAAAAATTTAAACGACTTTAAAAATATATTTGGATCTGACATAAAAGGCTACTTGATATTTTTTTATTTTACTTCAGCTTCTGTAAACAGGTGATTTAACGCAATTTAAGTAAAACGTCCGCCAAACGACTTGTAATTTGACAAAAATTCCGTTATATAAGTTAATGTTGTTCTCGATCGATGACGCAACTATTTTATAAATATTTTTTTAAAATAACGATTAAAGAGTTCTTTTATTGAAGTAGTCTCAATATTATTTATTTACCAATTTATTGAACTGAGCGAATCGAAGTTCTTACTGGCCAAAAGTGTTTCGTTACTAATGCTACTCCTCCTAGACGAATAATGGTAGGATGTCGAAAACTGGCAGAGTTGTCGAGGACAGTCACTTATAGGTCCTGAAGTTTTTTGGTGACATTTGTGGTTGTAGTTTTTTATTAAATGGTTAAAGTGTGTCCCATACAGTAACCATGTGTTACGTTTTAAAACGCATGTATATGACTGGAATCGATTAGATTGAAAAAAATTTGCTTATGTGTGATACAAAAATCGGACTGTTTCTGTAAATTATATTTTATAATTCAATCATAAACATGGTTTTATTTTATGTTAATCTCTTTTAGAATTCTCATTCAGTAAACAATGCTCAGCTTCACCTAGTAAAACAAATATTATGAATATTATAGACGTAAATAACATTTAATTGCAATAATGTCATGACATTTCACTTAACTCATGATAATATCAAAGATCGTAACTCATTGAATATAATTTCATTACGCGGCCCCTGATGCCACATTAATCATTTATTGACCTCTGATATTTTTAAGAAGGTCCAAAATTTCGTACTTACATGGTGTCTTAAATGCGTTATAGCTTTCTGAATCATCAATTAAGCTTATCTTATACATTTTGTACTTTAGTTTTATTTTTTTTTTGTTTCTCAACGAATTACCACTAAAATATGATGATAATAACTTCATAACTGATTAATTACTTTTTGGATGTAGTAGTGTAGTATAATATAGTATATATATATATAGTAGTATTAGTAGTATAATATAGCTTACAGATTTAATGCCCGTTACAAAATATATTTTGTCTTTGAATACGAAACATACATTTCCTACAAAGGCCAGAAGGCCTCTCATTTGTATGATGAATATATATTTCCGGGCCTCGTTACTGAAGGAAGCCACTGTGATAGACCTAGATATTATTTTAGAAGAGATTCTACAACATATGTCTACTTTGGGTAGTAGTTTAAATTGCGCATCCTTTAAATAATACATTTAGTAAGATATATAACATAGGAAAAAAAAATTAGGAAGATTTTTTTATTTGTACTCTTTATGAGTATATAAAATATTCATCAGTTATATTTGTGCCTTAAAAGTAAATATAATAAAGTTTCCTCATTGTATATTTGGAAATAAAAACTATAACACTAAAAAATTGTGCAAAAATTCCTTTTAAGTGTGAGAAATAATCACCATATATGTAATTGCATGTTTAATGTTTGATCGACTTGATATGAGTTACTTACAACTTTCTTTGTAAGGCGTGTCCTTCTTGCGATTAGCAAACTGATTGCATCTCGTAATAAAAGCTACTGAAGCAGCCAGAATACCAAGAAAATTATACATTTTTTTATAAATTGTAAATCCTTATATCTGGTAATAAGGATTATTGTACTGTATAAATAACTTTGCGGTATTTTCACATATAATTATGTCATTTTGATGTCAATGCCAACGTCAAGTCGTAATGACAGCTAATTTTAAGGCGCCAAAACTTAATATGAGTCCGTAAAAGTATGAATTAAGTGTAATAAAATTATATTAAAAACGAGTCGATATTTATTTCATCGATACCATCTGGTAAGTATCGATAGCGATACGTGGAGGTGTTATTCGTCTATAAAACTCGACGCCAAAAATTTTATGTATCTGATTATATCGATATTATGTTTGTTTTATTTGAGTTGTAACCTTTCTTTTTGAAAGAAGAGATAAATTTATTTATATTGGATTTTTATAATAAATATTTATTGTTTTTCAAGAAGGACAATGTTAACGTCATTTTCTAATTCATTAAACAGCGTTTGATTAATTATTCTTCAGATTCCAAATATTAAAATAAAATGAGTATTATATACAAAATAAAAAAAATACAAAAAGTTGTGAAATATTAACTACCTGCTATGCTCGTTATTTCGAATGAAATGCCTGTAATTACATGTAGTACCTGTTTCTCTGTTTTAACAAGATACTTAGCATTCTTAATCCATCTTCGGCGATAAGGGCGTACAGGCAAAATGCAGATATAATATGTAAAATGTTAATAAGATTTTGTTAATTAGTGGGATTTTTTGAATATTTTTTTATTTCATATAGCCACATCAGCAGCCAATTAGCTGAAGCCGTTTAGAAATTCAAAAAAATGTATTAGAGCAAAGTCATTTTGTGAGTGCGCTAGCTGAGTGTCTAGCCTACTTTTCTAACCTCTCCTTGTGTCCTACTTTTCTTCGTCCTTTCTTGTTTTTCAAGAGGACAAGGCTTTGCTACTTGACAAAATAGTTAAATTATACATTTATTCCCAATGTTACCTAAACGATCAAACCTATTTTATGATTTTAAAATATTCTATCATTCTGGGGTTAAAATATTCAATTACATAAGTTAAGGAGTAAGTATGAAAGTTATCTCAAACAAACACAAATTAATATGGCTAATAAAGTACTGAACCCAACCCGTAATTGGCGCTTGACTCTTCACATTTTGAAGTAATTTATTCGAGTCGGTGAGTTATTGCTGCGTTTAACCCGAATCTTTCATGAGGTCGTCCCAAACTGTAGAAAGTTTGAGTAATTTAATAAGTTTAATAATATTGCAATGTTTCAAGGATATCGTTTTATGATGTTTTAAAAAGAGGTTCCAGAAGCAAAAAATCGATTACTCCTTGAAAGCTCCTATGATTCTGTATATAAAACTAAAACAGGGTCAGTAAACCCTAAAACAATAGGTTCTAATAAAATGCAGTTCAACAGCCGACCGTCTAAAAATAGGGACATCATTTGTCAAACTGTCACTCTCAAATGCTATTTTCGTACCTTTTTTAGGAAGTAATCTGATATAATGAAAAAAGATTTTTGAAAGGTCAGAGTCAAACTTTTTTAAATTTCAAATAGGCACTTATAAGATATTAGACGCTGGTTGCATGGTTCAAAAAGGTTGATCTCAGAAAAGTACGTCAAGACACTTAAATACTAATCTGTAATGGATACAGATGTTTTTTTTACTTATGAAATTACTAATCAAATAAATCGTAAATATGACCGAATAACTGACCAGGCCACTACTACCCGTATGATGCTTTCAAAGTGACAAGGGATTAAAAGAAACCTAAAGTATGTAATGTAATAGTAAGTATATAAATTGTTAAAATATATAAACAAGTTATTATGATATATTTAGAAAGTCCCAATTATCATGCATTTATCTGTACAGCCATTGAATTATACGGGTAGTATTTCAACTTCCTTCTCAAAAATATAACATCATAATAAGAGACAGTCAATTACAAGATTTCGACAATTGACATGCGCCGGTATTGGCCTAGTTACAAACCTTAAACAAAAAATATTGATTGAATAACGACAGTTGAATGAATATATTAATTATGTCATGTGAAGGCTATATCAAAGTTCTGTTGATATTAGATTTTTATTTAAGATATGACAGTAAATATAACTGTTTGTAGCGCGAACTAAGTCTAGGATAGGTTTGGTATATTTTGTATGTTGTAAAACCTGTTGGGTGTAATAAGCCTATAGGCAATTGGAACAATTTTGTCATCAAATAGCTAACTAATTGATAATAAGTAAATAAAATGTAAAACTTTTAACTGTAATGTTCAATTACATTGAATGTCAGTCTGTATTAATACTACTGCTAAGACCAAGGTTTAACTGAACCATTCAATCTTGTGATTTTAAACAAATCCAAATATGGTAATCAATTGAATGTTAATAATTTTAGATTTTATTTTTATAAAATAAATTCGATTGACTTATTGATAAGTGAATTTACAAATAATTATACTATAAAATATAATATGTCGTCAACATTTATTAAAACGAAATGAAATTGTATTTCCATACAAATATCTTTTATATAACACATTATTTTACTTTAAAAAATAATATATTTATTTTTAAAAGTCATTCCCATGTATTTATCATAAAGTAAAACACTATTACAAACTGTAAAAATATTTCTGCCTTTGCGGTTATACAATATTTGATAATATTTAAAAATATTTAGAAATATTATCAGACTGTTGAAAATGTTACGAATGGTTTTCGTAACAAGTTAAAAACAAAACTTGATGAGGCAAGATTCAAACCACCGACAGGTCAATTTGCTCCCCCAATATCAGCTTCCTTGTTTTTTCCTTAGCCCATTACACCCAGACTGTATAAATCGTTAGCGCTCAAGAGAATTTACTTCTTCCAAGCAATATCGCTTTTAAGTCGATTTCAGGAAATTTACTAGCTTAATCTTCCTTGCAACTGCAGTAAAAAAGGAAGTGAGATTTATATTGTAATTAAACACGTACATCGAGGGACAGTTAATAAGGTCTCTTTTTATTAATTTGATAGAAATAGAGATAGATGTTATGAAAAACAATACACACAAATGATGTCCGAATTAATGAATCATCTTCAAGTCTATATTACGCACCCTCACACTTGTATGTTGACTTGATTTTCAATAAATTTAAAAAGGACGTTCATGTTATATAAATCATTAAAATTCTTACGAGTTAATATACAACAATATTTCAGAATCCTTTGAAACTGGATATATTAGTAACCTGATACAGAAGTATTCACATTTGTAATTGTAATAGTTTACGAAGCTATAACTCTATTTATAATATATAATATTGTTTCAGATTCCTCGCCATCTGGTGGCCGCTCAAATGCCAAATCACCAAACGTCGTGCTCGAATGATGATCGTTTTCATCTGGATCTTCGCCATCCTCGTCACAACTCCCTGGGTTTTCTTCTTTGATCTCGTAGTTGTGTTTGATGACAATCCTCATGTACGTCTTTGTCTGGATGTCTGGCCCAACCCCATCAGCGAAGTTCTTTATTTTGTTATTGCAAATCTTATATTCTGTTATATTTTACCCATGGTGCTTATTACTATGTGCTATATTCTTATTTGGATTAAAGTTTGGAGAAGATCTATCCCTACTGACACTCAGGACGCACAAATGGAACGCATGCAACAGAAATCTAAAGTTAAAGTTGTCAAAATGCTGGTTGCCGTTGTCATACTCTTTGTTCTTTCCTGGTTTCCACTTTACCTAATATTTGCAAGAATTAAACTAGGTGGACCAGTTCAAAAGTGGGAAGAAGAAATGTTTCCCATAGTAACACCCTTAGCCCAATGGCTAGGAGCGTCCAACTCTTGCATCAATCCGATTCTATATGCATTCTTTAATAAAAAATATAGAAAGGGTTTTGTCGCTATTATCAAGAGCAGAAAATGCTGTGGCCGACTCCGTTACTACGAAACCATTGCTTTGCAATCATCAAGTACATCTACAAGGAAATCTTGGCACTACAATCATGCATCTATGACACGCAGGTCACCGCCTGTTGATAAGAACGCTGTGTCTTTTATCTTCAATCACACTGGAGTTTAAGACGTAGTGCTATTGAAACTGGATCTAATTTTCAACGGCCAACAGGGCTTGCGTCCGCTGGCTTGAAGACAGCCGAGGCGCGTTTCAGCATATCGACGATTAAGAAGACTTTAAGCTTGAATTTTGATTTAACAGTTTGGTGTTGTCTTGTGCATAATCGAAAATGTGACTATCCAATAATATAGACGATAAGTGGTAATAATCCGTGTTATTTAATATATTCATAGTGAATATAAATAATACTTTTATACGTAACTGGATTTTAGACAGAAAAAAATAACTAATGGAGTGAACACGCACATGAAGCACTATATAAAAAAATCATCTGCTTTCATTTAATTGTTTTAAAGAGTTACTCATATTATTCCTTTAAATATAGTTATTGTAATCCATAATTATTATTTTAAAATATCAAGAGTACCTGTAAACAAGTAATAATAATATTTAGCATATTTTTTATAATCAAGAATTAAATTTCTGTCGCTTAAGGATTTGTAATTTAAGCTTTAGTTTTTTATAAAATATAAAAATAAACTTAAAAATATTTTTCAGTACAAATATAAGAATCATAGACGAATTTCATTTAAAATTTTTAGATATTTCCTGATTATTGTACAAGATTATAATAATATTATATTATAAAGGAATATTTTATGAAACAATAATTTTAAATGTTCCTCGTGAAACTAATGAATATTATATTTTTATTAAATTTAATATATATTTGCTTATCCGCTGTCGAGATCAAATTAATATATCACTAGTAGTAATAACCCGGGTCATATTTCACTTACATCTAGTGTAAGAGTAATGTATTTTCTGTTTATAAAATATATTTATAAAATCATTATAAAAAACATTGTGTATATTTTGTTAAGCTCAAGCACAAATAATAAATTTATTATAGAAAAATAATTTAAAGTATTCTCATAAATGTAATATAACCTTATATTTTAAGTAATAATAATTTTAGAATAGAATATTTAAAAATACAAAAAATAATGAATACAATTCATTGTTTTTCGTTTTTTATTTATTCAGTTATTGGCGCCTGATACAGGTTGATTGCCGCTTCGAGTGCACAAATGTTGGTAAAAAGTCATAGGTTAAGAAATTAAATTAAAATAAAAAATAATAAATTATTATCTAATATCTATTTACAAGTTTTCATGTTTGAAATATAACCGACTGTTGGATAGAAATTCGTTGACTACGTAATAATAAAATTAGAAAATAACCGCACTTGAAATAAAAACAAAAATAGAAAAAAAAAACTTAAAAAGAATTGTATTTTTCTACTAGGAAAGTTGTTTTGAATATAGACGGGATTTTTAGAGTAATTATTCTGCACTTTTAAATAAAAAATTAGCGTTATCTGTGTCTGTTTCTCAACACTATAAGATTTTTTTTTATTTTAATAAATGCAAATAGATATTTTAAGTGTTTTGGTTTAGGTAATGTTTAGAGGGTAGTTATTAATGAGCTTGTTTTTGCAGTACATTTCATGTTATCAGACATAGCCGAGGCTTGCAAGACTGATGTTTGAAATTCATTTAATCCTTGTAAAGGAAAAAAATAGGTGATAAAAATAATGAATTCTGCTATTTTTGTATTTGTACAGCTTAACGTTATCTTCACTCTATTGTTTTGTTATCTACAAGTCTCTTCGAACGCAATGGAAAGATTCACAGAAGGAAAAAATGTTTCTAGTTTTATACGTTACAAAAAATTCACAATTTATATTGAAAAATAAATCATCTATATTTGTACATGAACTCGATAACTTCTTTGTAAATATTATGTAAAATATATAAAATGTTTGATGTTTTATTTTGTTGTAGTCGCAATGTGTATATAGCTTGTATAATTTGCTGTGTTTGGTGTTAGCTTGTAAGAAAAAATAATAACATTTAAATATTCTTACAAAACAAAAAAAAATTGTAAATGGTATTGATACCTTATTTTATTTGTACAAAATAATAGTTAATAATTCAGTTTATTATTTTTAGTGTAATTTCTTCGATTAAAGTATAAGAAACAAAAAAATGTCCTCAAATGTGATTGTTTACGAAACTTATAACAGCAGAATCGAATATTTTTTGTTTTACAAGTTTATTATAAAAATCTACAAACATAAAATATTATTCTGTAATTTTAAGGTATTAGAAAAAATATGTATAAAAATATGTAAAATGTGTAAAATATAACTGTAGAATCAATGTTTAAAGCAATGTTAGTTGATTATTAGGAATTTTTAAAAGTTTAGTATGCTTTTTAGAACAAAACTAACACAATTATTGTTACTAAAAAATATGACAAAATATAAAAAAAATAACATATTTTTTTCATAATTGTGTTAGATTTTAAATTTAATTAATATTTACTGACTCAGAAATGATAAGCAATCAAACATATTAAAGTTTAAAACTTCTATAACATATCAAACAAAACCTACATTAGACAGACAACTCAAATCCTCATTTTAATACTTCTTTCAGCTTGGATTTACACTGCCATTTTGTTATGGAATATTAATTCATCATATTTATAGAATTTTTAATGAATATTACTTTTTTTTTACTATATAATTTTCTTTATAATTACAAATAAAATGTCCAAAAATATGAAAAGTAAGAGTTAAGCATGTTACTCTACGCTAATAGAAATCAACGATTTTTTTAAATAATTAGGATATTAGTATTTTTGACATTTATTAATAATTCTCACAAAAAAAAGGTAATATGATATTAGAAATATATAATTTTTAATGATTTTGATAATGAAATTATCTTTTATAATAAAACGGTTATTAATAATCAACATTTTGGTGTGGAAAAAAATGTAATCTCTTATAATATAAAAGTAATTTTTACGGTTCTTTTTTTTTCATTTTAAAATTTTAGTTTGGCATGTGTTATTGTTTCAAACAACGTAGTTGTTTTGTATGTTAAAAACGTTTGTTTCATAATAATTAATAAAGAAGGTTAACTTATTCTGCTAGTCTTATAGAGGTTCACATTCATAAACAAATGACATTAGGCTGGAGTTTAGACAGTACAATGGTCAAATTACATACATGTAGTGAAATTTGCAGCTTTTAAAATCAAATCTTCGGGAAAAATTACAATTTCCAACGATTTTTAAAACAGATATTACATAATCAAAATATGAATATTGTCTTTTCTAACCCAAAATATAAAATAATAAAGTATTAAGTACTCTAATTTCATTTAATACAATATTGTCTTTTTATTTTTTTAAAATGAAAAGTGCTCATAGAAATTTAATATATTTATAAAGATATATTTCAACTGCAGTATATTCCGAAGAAGAACATATAATTTCTTGTGATTATGTAATTAAAGACCTATCATATAATATCGTCTCTGAGTGAAGCACCTCATCAAATAAAACCTTACTGTTATTTGACAAGTAGATACTAAGTAAACAATATGTTATGAATATCTCATAATATCTCTATCTATAATCAATATGGCAATCAGTTGTGGCTGCCATTTTGGCAATCTTGAGTCTAGTGCTTCTGTCAATATTTATCTATATTATTTGTTTATTGGATGTTTGTTTGTAACTACATATATATTAATCACCGTGTGAAATAGACCTAATCCAAGTTAGAGTTCATTGTCTGTGCCCGCTTTAAATCTCACTGCAATTATCAAATATATTTAAATAAATAAAGGGAATGTCTTAAATATATCGTAGTTTTATTTTGCTCTCGACGATGATGTTATGTTATTTACGAAACTAATATATTGTAGTATTTTCTTAGATGTTCACGAGTACACATTTGAAATAAAACATTACATTTTTATTTTAATATATTTTATATAAGTTAGATAACTTATTGCTGTGGTTTTTTTTATCGAAACAATATAAATACTGTAAAATATAATCTTATGTCAGGAATTATCTACTATATTATATTTTTACACACTACTATTGTTATAACTTAGATTCATAATCAAAATTCAAAGATTATATAGACTACGTTATAAATCGTATTTAAATTAATTTTAACCACAAAATATTATAAAAATGAAGATAATAAAAAGTATATATTTCGTTATTAGCTAAAGAACAAGAAACAGAACATCAAATAAATTTCAATTATTTCATAATTCTTGGTCATTTCATGCCGCTAATGCTCACCAATTTGGCAAACAAGAACAATTTAAAAACGTTTACATCAGAGGTGTCTGCTATATTCATTTTAGCAAAATATTTCTCCTTAAATCCTACAACCTCGTACTACTGACCCGGAAGTCCATGGCCGCTGCACTCCCAGACTTATTTGAGAGTGCACTTAACGTTTTTTTAGCTAGTTAGATTATAAATGTCTCAACAGAAGGGCTTATTTCAATGAGTATGGTGCCCTTTTTTCACTTCCAGATGACGGATATAAGTGATCACTGGTATTGATTCAAAGTGGAAAAGAAATAAATAAATAAAATAAATAGATAAGTAAATACATATTTTGTAAGCTTCTCACGAAGGCAGACAAATGAATAATTTTGATAAGATTTAACTTCGCATTATTTATTTATTTCTTAATCAGTTACAACAAACACAATAAAAAGAATAAACGGAATATTAAATGAAATGTTTGACACTTTAAACCGCTGACAAACTATTGTCATGAGATTGTATCAATGACTTGAAAGTCATGTTGCAAGTTAGCTGCTAAGTGCTGTTTAAACCATACTATAGCCGGCTCGTTTGATGCCTGACGAAACATGCTCTTAAAAGTGAACGTGTTTTATTAGTTTAAACTTTATTTTCTGCATAATATATGAATATCAAGTGCTGATTAATTCATGTAGATATAATGATAAATTGGAGTTAATTGAAGCGTATGTCTGTTGAAATATTTAAAAGTAAATATAGTTTATTTTCCAAATTAGTTATAACACTATTTTAAGAAAATTTTCTAAATATAATATAGTATCAAAATTATAGATAAATGCTTTTATATGAAGGTTATTTGAAAAGAAAACTTAATAGAAAATCGCGCATAAAAAATGATAAGTAAATAATATATAACATTGCAGTTCAAACCAGCGTTTCAAAGTTATTCAAAATGTTAGAATAATCTAATTAAAAACTAGAACCGTATAAAAAAATAGTTCTACTTTCATACTGGAATATATTTAATTTGTATAAATATGTAATATAAGGTTTTCTAAGATTTTTACGAGCACCACACATTTGAATAAAACTATTCATATGTAATATAAGGTCCAAATAACATTAGAGTGCATGTTAGTCCCGGTACAATCGGCCGTGGCCTGCCAGTGACCCAATATTACTAGTTCAAGGTGCACCCTGTTGCATTTCAGAATTTCATTTACTTTTAAAATCATTTCATATTTAGAATTATAATGAGATTTATATTTAACATTATAAAAGTAGACATTTTTTTTCTAATTTATGTAACTTAAAATGTCCAACATGAGTTATTTACCGTAAAAACTATATGTTATACTTGCAATTGAAATTTCTTAATAAAGATTTTTATTATACCTAAAAAAGTAATACTCTTATAATACTTTCTTAATCTGGTATTAATCTTTGAAAGTTCATAAATAAGTTAATAATAATCCCACTCAAAGTCTCCTAAAGCCACGAAAGCAGGTGTCCCGAGGAGCCCATCCGCGACCTACTTCCAACCAGTTCAAGGCCGCTGCACCACAATCGATACCCATTTCAATTCATCTATTAAACTCTCTTCTGGGGCATCGTATATTATTTTGATATTAAGACTTATTTTTAAAATATAAATTTACTTTAATATAAAATGTACATAATATCGTAGATTAAAAAGAAATATTTTTCTAACAACTCAAAAAAAAAATTAAAATAAAGAGTAAAAGAATAAGTCAGTAACATACATATAATATAGAAATATAGCCTATATACTGTTTTGTGGAGGTATTTTGAAACAATACTGGTCAGTACTAAAAGTTATATATAAAAAGTACACCGTATACACCGTACAGGTGCCTGCAGATGCAAATATTCAGTCTTGACCTATATCGGGTATCATCGCACAGCGTCGGTGTCGGATATTAAAACTGAAAATTCAATATTTATGTAATATATTCTGATTTGTTTTACGAACTATTAAATATGTCGGTCCATGATTGGTTTAAAATTTATAAAGTTATAAATTGATCTTGAGTTAAATATTTAATAAAACAATGTACATAACATCTATTGTATTAGTATATTTTCTATTCGCGTTCAATTTGTTTAACTTAAATTATTTAATATTTCTTCCTAATCATTTAAATAATTTTAAAACAATTAAGAGTTTAAAAAGAAGAGTTAACCTAAATTTAAAATAATACACAAAAATGTAAAAGTTATTTGAAGTATAAATAGACAGGTTTCAATTAATCTCAAATCACACGCGCTGGTACACGGCTGCGAGATTATCGTCAGCGGGTAAATTCTAGTACTGCACTACACTTTATTTTGAAATGGGAGAAACTGAAAATTATGTGCATAACCAACTGGATCTGGTGATTTGTTTATTTCTCCAGATAATATTATTATTCTCAGTTAACAAATTTTAGTAATATATTTGTATTTTTCGTATATAACTAGAGTAAATGATTAAAAAAGTAATTGTAGAAAAGTATTAATATGTATTATATACAAGACACAAAATAGATTGGAACAATAAGGTTCTTGCTAATACCTCGGTTTATTCAATTGGAAATCTAATAGGAAATTGCAGTAAACAAATAGTGTTCAGGACGCAGAGCCTTGGCCTAGATGTAGCCTAGGCCTTGCTAATGCTCTTTGGGGAGTTAGAACGTTGTACCGCATTTTGGAACTTTGTTCATGTTTGAGAATACATTGTTGTTTCGCACTATTATTATATGATAATTGTGTTTTTTGATGTTTTTAGGATTGATATAGGATTGATAAAGATCAAATAACCTAATAATAACTGTTCAAAGATGGTTAAGGAAGTATCACACGCTTATTTTTAACTTCATATATTTTGATATTAATACGATACATTGACTTACTATAAAAAAAATATGTTTCTCTTTACTAAAATTGCCTTTGATTAATTTTGGAGCGAATCTGCTGGTTAGATCCTCTCGTAAAAGGATTTTACGCTCATATCTTTTCAATTTGAACCTCAACGGATTTGGATTAATTTTGATAATAGCCTTTATATATTAAGCCCCATGTTTTATGCAAATTAAAACTTTTTCAAACGTCTCCCGAGAGGAAGTTGAACGTAACGACAGCGTCTACTACTATCATAAAATGTGCTCACGAAGATTTACTTTGTTTGAAATTATAACAATATAAGAGAATTATTTAAAATATCTGAACAGACATTAAAGAAATGATGATTTTATTATATTAAGAAAAGTAATCTCGCAAAAACTATTTTTTCTTCTTATGCGTATCATTTTGGTTCTTTTGATTGTGTCTACACATTTAGTGAAATAGTGACAAGGCATAATTACGACATTGAATATTTTATTTAAGAAACGATTGGTTCAGTACACGGAACAGAACTAATGATGTTCATTATAAAGTTATTATATGAGAATAGACCCACATCATGCACAATCTGACAAACGGTTTTCTATGAATTATAGGTATATATAAAATATTTTGTCTTCAGAATATACTAAATTTATATCTAAAACATATACTAGTTATGGAAAAAATAACTGGATGACTTTTGATTTAATTTGGATTTGCCGCTGCAGCTCTTTATTTAAAAAAAAAAGTAAAATTTTGACTTTGAAATTCTTTAATTTATAGGAAAACTCAAACACTGATTTAGACTATAATAAAATTAAAAGTTGAATTTAAATTTAAGTCTATTTATTATAAACGCGTCCTCACTTCAATTAAAGATATCAGATTAGAAACAAAAAATATTAAAATATAATACACACTTTAAAATTAATAATATATATACAACGTGAACTTTCAAAGCTTTTGTTTATACATTAGAACAAAAGCTTTGAATTGCATTCAAACTTTTAGTTATAACAAAGTTATAAGCTCTATACAAATATACTGTCTATACTATTTCTATAAACAATAAACGACAATGTTGTAAATACTTCAGTGCTATTCCAACTAGTAGTTACAAAGTTCCACAACATCAGAGAGTTCCCCTAATTAATCTTACTTACATCAGCGGCAGTCAGTGTTTCTTATTGTCGACCTTCACATAGTTCCTCATTAAATCTTACTTTTGTGAACAAAATTAACAAAGATATGAATATTACCATAGTTATGATGTCAGAATACGATAAACTATATGTAATAATATGATAATAAAATAATTTTATTAAAGGGGAATTAGTTTTTGTATTTAATCTCTCGTGATCCATGATTACTGTCATTCATGTAAATACTATTGAAATGTTCCGGACTAGTTTTGAATAAATGCGGGGCCCTTATTCATGAGCTTGGGGTAAATAGTTCAAGCCAGGCTTTCCACCTTGGTCCTAGGTAGTTTAATTAAATTAAAATATTATAACCAATGAGATTTTGTAAGCTAATAAGATTAAAATATTATAGCAATGAGTTAAAGGATATCTACTACTCTCTTTTCTCTCTCCTCTCTATCGCGCATTCTGTTAAGGGTAATCAATCTTGTGATAATATAAAAATAAAAAATTAGACTATTAAAAGATTTTTATTATCTTTTAGTATATTCTCGTTCATGTCGTAAGTTTTGTTACAAAGTATAACTTTTAATCCATTAAGTTTAGCCAATGTCATTGTAATTTGGTTCAAGGATAAGAAAAACAGCAAACGTGAGGTTTTGGGCCTACATTATCATCGCATTTCCATAACTAATGTTCTATACGATGTAGTAGTCAATTGTAAATATAGAAATAATGAAAATAAATTACAAAACAAATGTTTATGAACATAAAAAATATATAATTTGATTTAATATAAATACATCTAACAATTAATTTAATGAAACCTCTTTGGTGGTAAAATAATGTCTGGTAGATGTTTTTCTTCACATATACACTATACAGAGACCATGACACGTGGTGACAAATAGATGTTACGTTATCCTCAGTCATCTCAATGGAGTGACCCACTGCTTTCAATTCCGTGTAAGTTTCTGTTGTATTCAGACATGTGGAGTATCTGGACAATTTATTCGGTCTCATTCTTGACCATCTAAATATTGTTAATATTAATATTAATAAAAACTAAATATTTATATAAATACATAAATAGGTTCAAAATTTCTCTGTAATGTGTTAGAGTAATTAAATGAATATTTATGCTCAACTAACATCTTGTAAATATATATTTTTTATAAGTTTATGGTTTTCAAAGGTATTAAATAGTTTTATTTAGAAAAGCTGTAGATAACGAGTATAATTTTTTGTAATCCTTCAGTACGTTTGTACAGTGTTACGTAAAACTAATGAATCGACTAAAATCCACTGAACAAGTTCCCATTGTTTGAAAGCTTAAAAGCGCAGGTGTTACTGCTAGTATATGTAACGTATATGACGTTGTATCTAAATCTGACTAAGTTTTAGGGAAAAAAGGATTTTTATTGTGGGCTAAATAATTTTTTAATAAATATTGCACAGTAAAGCTATTACATAAAAACGATGAGCTTTATTAACATCCAATCACTATTATTAGTCTTTGAACTATCAATAAAATAAATATTTTTTCACTTTATCATTCTTTTATATATAAATAAATTCATACTTAATAAAAACACTCGAATAATTATGTATTTTAACTTGAGGTAGCAAATTTCGTAATAATATAATATGTTCATTTTACAATATTTATGGTAGGCCTACTCAATGGGTTTTCTCGACACCAATTAAATAAGCTAAAGACCACAGAAAAATCAAACTTTTTATTAGAATTGAATATTTTATTGTATTATTACTCAAAAATGATATAATTTTAACCAAAGCTTCAGAGTAATAATATTTTGACAGAGACAATAATATCTACTAACTAGTAGTAGTATTAATAACAGAAAATTATATTATTCCTGATTGAATATGATAGACGAGTTTTTTATATAATATCATTATATTTGTGAATCTTCTCCAAGGAATTGATTTGGTTACAGATTGGTTGTTAAAAAGAAACACAATATTTGTAATAGATTTGAGGTCAATATGTCAATATATTTAATATTAATTATTTGTCCTCCGGCGGATCGAAAGACAAACTTAAATCTTGATTGAAATAAAAGAACTAATTCAATAGAGATGTTTTATTTAATGTAAACCGTCTTTAATACTACTGTTTCTAAAATCTTTATATTTATATAAAAAGCTATTAAGTACATAACCAAAATATATTTGAAATATATTACTTCGATTTAATAATATGGATATTAAACAAACAGACAAATCAATAAATAACTATACTATTGTGTCTAACTGATTATTTTATATAATCTAAGTTCTTGTGCCTTATAAGTACTGCTGGATTAAAACTACAATATATTATAAAATAAAAATAATATAAAATCTGAAGATGATTAATATCTTATATCAAGAGCAGATTTAAAACGTACAGGATAATATGCGATCATAATAGAATTTTCATCATTAATCTTATCTTTTGACATAACATTATAAAGCGGTGTAAAGCGTTAACGCTCCACCGAGTCGCTGTTATATGAAACCTTGAGATAACTTCGCGCCTATGATTTTGATTTTCCCGCAAGAAGATTACAGGAATCAAGGAAATGTATAACAATTTCTTTTAAATATATTCAATGAATTTGAAATTTTGGAATTGTTTGGGTTTAGTAATATTATCAAATTTATTGATATACACTTCTTACTGATCAAAAGTGTGTTTCGTTACTAATGCTACTAAGTATTTTCTTAGATTTTCACGAGTACACATTTGGAATAAAACTATTTTTTCAGATTAAAACTCGCGTATAATTTGATCACATTTTAATTTAAACCCGGCGATTCGAATACTTTGCAGCAATCGTGTTCACGGGTAGACGAGATTCAAGTGTCCCTTACACACAAGTGTCCTTAGTGTCCATTTATTTCTAATGTTACTCCTCTTAGACGAATAATGGTAGGATGTTGAAAATTTATAAGTTCTGAAGTTTATTAGGTGACTTTTTTAGTAGTAGTTTTTTTATTAAATACTCAAACTGTGTCCAAAGATATTAAGTTAAGACGATGTGGAAAGTTCTGAAATCGCACGCACCTTTTTTTTTTAGGCTTAATATTATGGTCTCTATTACCCTGCTAATTTAACAAGTATGCGAACATCATTCAGCAACAATGATGTGCTTAGCTCCACCTGCCGTGCACAGTGACGGACCTAGCAATGTTTCTGTAAGAGATTTGAATTGCAGGTGGAAGAGTCAAAGCTGGTATTGCTGTCTCGTTCGTAAGTGAAAGAAAGCCCAACACCCAACCTTTCCCAGATTTCTTCATATTTCTCCAATTCTAGAGGGTATCATTTACATTTTTTCGCAAATGTTCAAAGTCGTGGCATAACTTACTATCAAATGCAGTGTCCTCATTTTCTACATTGTCTTATAAAAGAAGAAAAAGAAGAATTAAGTGTGTTTTACACAATATTAAGCTATTACAGGTTTTAATCTCAAATACGGTTAAGCGTTCTTATTCCTTAAGAGGTCCTTTTTCCTCATTTTTATGAGTCAAATTAAATCATAAAAACCTCTTAATGTTATAATTCTCTACATATATAAAAAAATAATTTTTAATCATATTTTCAAAAAGTTTGTTAAATCGAAATTTATTTTACTTAGTTTGTGAGTTAATTTAAAAGACTTAAATCATATGAAGATAAAAATCTCGTAAACTTTCCAACGAATCTATGTTTTAATGGAAAAATACTTTACTTTAATATGATACCTGGAAGTTAAATGATTTTAAAGTTTATTATTTTGAAAGATATTATTTTTAAATGTAATGCTAGGAAAATTTTAACTAAGTAATTTATAGATAACATACAATTTTAAATAGACGCTGCAAATACTGTACCACTGTTTATAAATAGACTACCACTATCTAAAAGATTATTTTTTATAATTCGAGTTGTGTAATCAAAGCCAAGAGCAAATTATATACGCATGTATACTTTCAGTAAGTAAAGGTTTTCAGAACATTTCCACGATATCATGATATGCGGGTGAGATAGGATTTTATAAGAGGCGTCAAATAATAACTTGTTTTTTTTTGGGTTTCTCATGTCATTGAAATTTTTCTTTCCAAAATTTTAATTAATTAAATTGCAAATGGTTTTCTTATAAACGTCTATTATTTGAAAAAAAAAAAAGTTTTCGACTAAATAATGATATAATAATATTGAGATATATTTACATTAATCACTAGTAATTAAACAAATTATTTATGATTCCGAAACCACAACTTCTTAAGTGGAGTCGCACGAAACGATAGTAGTGTTGGTTAGCGTTAATTAAGACCATTCATAACTTTTATAGAAGAATTATCTTAATTAAAGGGTCAACGGCCGCAACGCGAAAAACTCAACTTGAAGCGAAATAATTATTAATTAAATGATAATTTGTATCGCAACTTTTCTTCTTCGTATTTCTTATAATACATTTTTCATCTTTGCTAATCTCTTAATTGAAGTTCGGAATTGGAATGCGTCACAAAGAACAGGGTTTCTTTCGCTAAAACAACTGACTATATTATTTATATTATATATAATATGAAATAATAAATTAATATCTATTTACGTTTTTATTTAATAAACCATAATTTTCAAAACCAACTATATGTAGTATATAATTAAATTGAGTTGAATACTCGTCAGTCATCTGATAAAGTATCATACTGATTGTCAATAAAAAAATTAAGATAAGTGAGAACAAGTTCGTGATTAAAATATCGATATATAGATATATCCTGCAAACTTGCAGTGTTGTGCTGTGGTGGGTACCAACCTTTTCGGAAGCCGTAGTTTAGAAATGTGTTGGAACATATGGTATATATAAACTAAAACGTCACATTTAATATTGTGGATAAGAAGTTCAATAACCGATCTTAAGTTAATATATTTAGAGAAATCAGTAAATAACATTCTGATACAATCAAATGGAATCTATTGTTACCTGATAATATGTGTAAATTATAAAAAAAAAAAAAAGTTAATATTCCTGTTATATTTTATCATTTCATTATTGAGTTGGTAAGTTATTATCTTACATAAAACAAAATAATTTATTGTACGTAAAATAACTCAAAGTTAATTAAATGAATATATAAAATATTCATATCTATAAACTCGTAAACACTTTAATATTATGTTGGTAATATATGATTTCCTATGCAAGGTTAACAGCCCCGGTGATATCGAAAGATCCCAATGAGATGCGGAGCAACGAAACATTAAATGAAATATATTTTCTTATTTTACATTTATGATATGAAACTATTTATTACGATACTCAATTTAGTAATACGTGTTTTAATTTTACTGTGACACATGTATGTCATTTTACTTATTTTGACTTTTGCTTCTATCTTTATTCTTTATTAAAAATCCAGTCATTGCGAAGACATCTTTAAAGTCAAAGACTTTGGTAATATGCATTTTTGTAACTATATATATTTTTTTCATTTATTTTTTTATATAGTAAACAAATACACGTAATATCTTGGCAAACTCGAGAGTTTGTAGGCAAGAAGCGCTAATTACATTCTTAACCTAGTCTTACATTCTAATACTGAACTACTAAACTAACATTTATAATTTCAAATACTTTACAATTAACATTTAAAACAAAACATAGTAACTCTTACATCTTATTGTAACAATTATTGAATATTATAAAATACTACAAAAAATAAAATAAAAATAATAGAAAACACACGTAAACATTTAATAACAACCCTTATAGTAACTCTTATTGAATAATATAATATACAGAAAAAATAGAAACAAAATAAAAAAAGAAAACAAATTAGAGACTTAATAACTATTACAACTCTTAAAAAAATAAAATAAAATAAAAAAAAACTATTCCATGCCCTTAAAATAATCTCATAGTTAATAAACATGTATTTTTCTTTTTGTGGTTTTTTGTTTTGGAAATCTTTGTCTTCTCGCAATAATTTTACAAGAAATTTAAAATATTGTGCCTGAAAATAAGAGTTCTAAGGCTGTCTAGTTCTTTCACTGGTATTTTATTAATGATGTACATCGTTTTCTTTTAAGTAAAATTCAATACACATTTTTAACATGTCATGATGATGTTTAAATCTGTTGTGATAACCGCTGGTGCATTGAATTTAACGCCAAAGTCTGAAACCATTGAATTCAGAATAGTAAAATAAAACATATTTAAGGAATATCTCTTTAATTTAGACATATTATACTTCTAAAATTAATACTATTATAAAATAATGCTAATGAGAACAAATTTGTTTGGTACATTTGTTCTAATGAATCAATTCAAGCATATTTGTGAAAAAATGAAAATCTAGAAAATATAATCTTATACAACCATCGCGTGCTTTAGAGCAAAAATTTAAATTTTGTCTTTAAAATTATTGTTACCGGAAATTCAGATGACAAGCCCTCAAGGAATGTGATTTAAGGCTTTAATAGAAACAAGTCAATGACCGGACCATCGAGTTACGTACGGTACGTTGATTTTTAGTCGCATTATCATAAAATGAACATGTTGATATAGGACTTGACTTAAACGAGAAATGTTAAATAAAATTTGTTTGTTATAATTCCCAAGACTACATCAACTTTGGTATGCGAGCTTAAACTATGTTATTTATTAGACTAATGATATTATCAAGTCTCAGGTTATTGTGGTTTCACTTTGGAACTCTTGTAGTGAGACAGTTCACAGTTTAGATGAAGTTTAATAATCGGAAATTCCTTTTCATAACTAATTTACTTGGAAAGGAATTTTGGTCGAGAAACTCGCATCTATTGAGAAAATATTTTCACTGATAATAAAATAAAATAATCTTAATATTATTTATAAATACTTTAATTCGACTCATCCACAACTTAAGTTTCGAAAAACGTGGAAATAAATGTTTGTGAAACTAAGGGCACTTGTTATCCATTGGATCCATACTCTGGATTTCACACCGATATAAAAAAACTCCTATTTTACTCTCTACAAAAATGAAGCACCAATCTAATTACCTTTGTATCAAATTTTAGCAATATCGTGAAATCTTTAAAATAAAAAGTTAAAGACAGACATTTTTTTGTATTTTATAACATTATTTTATACAAAAGCAACGACCCATGTGAAATGAAATCATTACAACCTATCAATGCGAGAGCCACGTACTTTGACATTTATAATATAAAATTCGTTTACCTCCAGGATCCGTCAATATTGACAATAAATAATAATTTATACCAAGTAACTCACGGAGTGAATGAAACATAGGGCGTTCCTGCCTAGAGTGGGTTGGAGACCCCGTGACGTTGAACTACGTAACGTGGTAACAATCTGAATATGTGTTGGTAGTTAAAGTAATAATCGAGACTTGTAATAATTTGTCATTTTTATGCTTATATGTATTGAAGATACTAAGCCAATATAAATGTATATTAAATTGTATATAGACAAGCTCGCCAGTAAAGAGGTTTTCTATAGTTATTTTTACAATAAAATATTATGTGTCAAAAACACGGCTATGTAGATAATAAACTTGGCCCTCTGTCTTTGCATTGCTTTCATAGAAAAGATTTTCCATATCTGTTTTTTTTTTGCTAGACAGGAATAGATTGTATAACCTATAATATAAGGTATTATAAAATTAGACATGGTTTTGTTTCAATGTTTTATATATTTTTTTTATGTGGCATCTTAAATTATTGTTATTTTATAACATATTCTTATTTGATACGAAAAGAAAAATAAATGTCATAATCATTGTTTTCCTCAATCTCCTTGTTTTATAAAGTTTCATACCAAGTTCGATGAACTCGTGACAAATATTACAACATTAAATTGAAAACGGGACTCTTGTTTTCTTTATCTTATTTTCACACAATCAATGAATTGGGAAAACAATAGTCACAGACGCCATTATGAGGACGAACTTTGCAATAATCGAGATAATTTTATTGTAGCAAGTTGAAAGTTTCTAATCATGGATCAGCTGAATTGTGTTAACTGTTAATTGAGTGACGCAGTCAATTTAAATCGAGATCTTATTGGGAAATAAGTTCAAATTATGTTCTAGGCCAGTTAAAATGTATAAAAAATTCTATGGCCTGAGAAAAAATATTGAAATTATGATTCTTTACAACTGCTACGTCTGGTTGCTTGTATATAAAATATTTTAGATCCATTATATTTGTAGTATAGAGATTATTTCGTTCTAATATATTTTATTTTGATATGCGTTGGGGGATTAGCTTGTGTTTTTCAATGTCCAGGATACTTTTTACAATAAATATTTTTCTCCGGTAGTTCTTTTCTCCAGCAGATAGCCATCTATAATAAGGGTATTAATAAAATATTGGCGACCTGAAACTATCTACAGCAAATATATGATATGACGTGACAGGAAACTGAATAGACAAAAATAATCTGGTATTAGTTTTTTTCCAAAAGCACCATAAAATGATCGTAAACCCAAAAAACTGTAATAAATTAACAACGGGGCGGGCGCATTACTGTCCATTAATTTTTAGCGACCCTAAACAGCTCTTTACGACTACACTCTGATAGCACTTTACCACACTCATCAATATTATTCCAACCATAACATTAATTAATTTGAAAACTATCAAGCCAAAATATCCAATTAATCTTGTTGTTAATATCGGTTTTGGCGGTAAAGAAGGCTTTTATCTTTGAAGCTGTAATGTAGGACTTGCTTTTCAACTATAGAATGGTTTGTATCTATCTATCGCTATTCTATTACAATTTGAAACTAACTCGGTACTTATCAATTTTAAAGCATTTTTTTTTAATTAACCTTCAGTATATATATATATATATATATATATATATATATATATATATATATTTAATTTCTTTTATCATAACTTCATATACAATGGATGGTTAAAGGAAAAAAGGCCGAAATAAATATTTTGGAGTGTATGCAAGATATGTACGTATGTATGGTACAGAACTCATATAGTGGGTAATGGGAAGAAAAAATGCCATGTTTGACAGATTTTAAAACAGAAAGGTCAACATGTGTTCACATTTTGAATATAAACAGTTTATCTATATTTTGTGTGCCAAAATACGAAAGTAACATTTAAATCCTAAATAATACATTCCTGCAAGAATTCAATGTCGATAACATTGATAAACATCTTGTAGAATAAATTAAACAAAACGTCGCAAAACAAATTTGATTATACTATTTATTGTCGTTTTTGAAGAGTACATTGACTCGTCTACTCATCCACGACATTGACTAATTATTTACGATATTAGTCTTAAAAGTGTGGGTTTATTAACACTACACATACGTCGATATATTTAATAATAATATATTAATTATTTTTTTAATGTATCGATTTTTAAAAGCAATGGTACCCATTTATTATGGTAGTATAACAAAAACACACGCACCTTCTTCCCATTACTAATTATTTATGTAACCCAATGAATCAGTTTCCTACAAACCCCTTTTGCTGTTTGATTTTGCTATCACTAAAACTATTATTTGACATTGCCTAGTAGAAATGTCTATAAATATGTGGGTTAAATGCTGCTTAACAATGAAATTAATAACAGGTCCGCTTTTATTGTTCACATTAGGAATGTGTTCAATAATGTAAGAATCACTGAAACAATCTATTTTTTTTATTTACTCTGAATAACGGATAGTAGTATGGGTCTTGTTCAATCAAGATTCAATTTTAAATCAATTCTTATACCATGTAACTTTAATCAGTTATCTGATTTCCTTATCGTTTTAAAGTAAAATTTTAACTAAAAAGGTTAAAATAAACATTATAATTAATTATGAGTAATTTTGACTTTATTATAGTGCTGTGTCCAATTATAGAACAACTGAGTCATTTTTCATATATATTGTGAATATTACAATTGTTATTAATCACCAATAATGGTATATTAAAGTCACATTTTTAAGAATTCTCTCGATTTCATCTTATCCTAACTATTGCAGATTAGAAAAAATATATATAATTTATATTATTTATTGTATTTAATTATTAAAATCCTTTCCATCATTTGATTATTAGAATTGTGTGAACAAAGTCTAATAAACCAGAATAGAAATGAAAATATTACTTAATGGTGTTTATATTCAAAAGCAGTTTCTGTTTATTTTTAAAAAAAGTCTAAAAAAATCCAATAAAATAACCTTAAAACGATGTGAAAAATATAAAAGAGGCTGTTAAAATATTACTAATTATTTATTTTTTTACAATTTACATTTAATATTTAAATTAACTACAAGAAATAAAAACTAAAAACTTACAGGTGGTAAATATTTAAAAGTTCTCGAAGACGCTTCCAAATGGCACACTTCAAAATTATACTCCTTTGGATAAAAAAAATATTCAGAAGTAGAATTCTTTCATAGATCATACTTTAGAATTAAGTTCACATTTGTATAGACAAAGACCTATAACCTAAAGGTTTTCGTTTTCCTATGATATTTACAAACAATATTTAATATTTTCTTCAATATATCACATTCTATTTACATTTCTTTTATTCTAAATAATAAAGTATTTTTATATCAGAGGGAATTTATATAAATTCCAATTTATAGTCAATAAGCAACACAAATTTATTAGAAATACAAAAAACTTTTAACTTTATGACTTTAAGTAATTATTTTAAGTAATTAATAATAGATCGTTGGTCCAAAATAAGGTTATTAGCGTTTACTTCACTGCTATAATGGTCTTGCGAACATTATCCGTTCACTTCCCTGTCTTCTAATCATGTCCGCTGTTGCTGGTGAAGCTACAAACATTGCAGGACCCAGCTCCATAAAACTACCTTTTTTGTTCTTCCCACTCAGTCGTCTGTCTAATCTTGTGTCAAAAACATCGTCGACTTCACTGTGATCATAATCTACCATCGGTTCATTTATTACTTCTTTTTTCCGATAATTCTTCTTATTATTTAAAAAGTAAGGTGGAGAGCTAATATTTGGAGAAGATATTTGCCTGGATATACCTCCAGATCCAATTCTTTCAAAGGCTGGGAAATGTCGTTGAAGATTTTCTGAGAATGATTGCCGACGTTGATTGTATTTTCGTGCATCAAATACATGATTATTAAAGGATGCTCGTCGAAGAAATCGATTGTCTGTCTCATTCCGGAATGTTTTAGGGTCATGGTTATGATTTGATTTTAAAGAATCTTCGTAGCTGCACCTGAAACATATTTTGCACTGGGTATTAAATATATACTTTCAAGTAGCATTTTTTATTTGTTTAGCTTTTTTCAATTTTTCAAATATTAGGTATGAAATATTCCCACTGTTCTTTGGAAAATCACTCACCCGCTGCTCTCCTCGGACGCGTGAGCGGACTGCCCGCATGGACAGCGCACCTCCGCGATTCCGGAGTCCTGGCCGCTGGAATTCACTGACGTTATCGATGTGTCTTGACCTTTCCTATGTTGTGTAATGTAGTCTTGTGAATTCTTTGTCATGTTCATCGTTTGTGTTAAGATATGATTCTTTTTTAAAGGAGTAGTGATAGTTTGTTAGTGTTTTTAGTATTAAGCAACTAAGTAGACCTACGTTGGTTTTTTAGTTCTAAAATTAGTAAACTATACTTTACTCTGTTGCATATAATAAAAAAACAACATTATTGGTATGTCATATAACATTATCTTGTATTTTAAACGTATAATCTTACCTCTTTTGCAATGGTCGTTGATTAAATTTGATACACATTCTTTCATGCTTTTCTTTTCCATTGACATCTACAAACTGACTTTTGATGCATTTTTGGTGTGCTTTACCAAACTCTTCAATGGTATTGCCATGGTGACAAGTTTTCTTTAACGTGCTTTGGTTAATGACATCTATATAAGAGTCAGCTTCACTATAAGACTGATTGAGTTCCTGGCACTGATTATTTCCAGATGGAAATAGACCTCCATATTTAGTAAGGTGCTCAGTGGAGAAAGCGGTAAGACGTTGTTGGGAAAATGGTTTGTGGCGATTTCTGTTAGGGCAAAGATAGAAAAGATTTGAGTACAAAGAAGTATCAGGTTAAAATTACTTGAAGTTTACATATGTTACAATGAATTGCAAGAGTTAGAGAAAGAAAAAGGGGAAACAAATTAAAAGATTCTAATAAAGTTTTCGGATGGAATCCAATAAAATGATTTATAGTTTTCGAATTATTGTTTATTTAAAAGTTTGTAACAGAGTTGAGATATTTTAGGGTTCTACACTAGTTATTGCACTTTCTTTTTAGTGCTAGTAGTAGCAAGATAGAAAATGATACTAGGAGAAATAATGATGTGCATGCTTTCTTTTGTGGTGGTGATGATGTCTGAAATTTTTAAAGAAAAATATCGCTTACCTTTTCTAGAATTCTATTAGTGTTTGCCTAATGAGGCTAAATTGTAAAATAATAAGTATAATGAATGTTGTTTTTAAAATAAATGATATTGTTATATTTATATGACTTTATCGCAATTTATTACAATTTTTATCTATTTACCTTCGAGTTTTTCTGACGCATAGTATACAAATTGCGGTTGTGAAAGCTCCAATGAAAACAAGACATCCCAAGGCGACCACACTTATCTCCATTGTGCTTAACATTTGACCACTTCTTGCCTGCACCATTGTTGTATCTCCAACTTCTAAAACTTTAAAGCCAGCTAGATCTCGACGAAGAGATGCCTCTCTTTTCATTAATGACCTATAAATAATATTAATAATTATTAAAAGATATATATTTATTTTTTAAAATACATAACATTAATATATAAAGTTTGCTATACACAAAGCAATAGATCTTAAACAGTTTTACTGATTTATTTTCATAGATTTAGATTTATTTGCTTACTTATGTAGTAACTCCATATCAATTATTGCATTAGAGATTGGATCAACAGCATAGATGTACATGTTGGTTCTGAAAACAAAACAATATGATTTATAATAATACAAATTGAAATCAATACATCGTCAGCAGTTAACTTCCTCTCATTGCGGGCGCGGGTACGAAAAATTTGAGAATCATAATGTATTTTCAAACAATTTTGATAGAACACTGCATTCGATATATTAAGTGTTTGTTTTGAAAAAGCATTTGAAATGACCAGGCCCAATACATTTTCTATGATTATAATTCTTACTGAGCATCATGTCAACAAATATCCGCTTTCTTTATTTTTCTTATTTCTGAATTGGTATTTAACTTTATATATCGACATATAGTAAACCTATATATGCTCGGTCACAAACGGCTTCTGACAAAACATTTTTATCCGATGCTACCTAATATCTCAATTCATAGGATTATACTTACGCATAGCTATCCATGGACACTTTAGCATTTGTCTCAAGTCGCCTAACACGGATATCGAAACCAGTCATATTCGATAGATGCCTAGTTATATTATCCATTTCTTTTTCTACCTCCATAGGTTTAGCCCCAATTACCATCACCATCTGTTTATTTTGATCTAGTATATATACCTGAAACGAGTTGGAAACTATAATGTACTTACTTTTTGTAAAAGATATCAATGTTTTAGTAAAACATTTAGTTAATCTTATTAAATTATTACTTATATTAAATATGTTAAATAAAAATTGTCCATTATAAAGTAAAACTTATTTTAATACTTACAAAGACATTGACAATAGCTGACCGTCCATCATCGGCACCTTTACGATCAGTCGCCTTAACATCAAAGCCGATAACGCGGCCGGCATCTCTCAGAAAACTACCTGCCACCCGCACGCGCCCGCTCACTGCATCTACGCTGAACCGCGCACTCTCAGAGTTAATAACTTGGTAGCGAATATCAGCATTATTGCCGGAGTCTGCGTCGATTGCCTGTAATATATTTAAATAATAAGTTAAAAGTTTTAAGAAATATTAAAATTGCATTTATTATTTGGCATACATTTAAAACAAAAGTTGTATAAAGTGTAAATTCTCTTACTTACCTTTAATTGGATGACTTCATATCCAAAAGGTGCAGTTGTTGCTATAGCTGTAACCATAGGTCTTCCGCCGTTGACAAATTTTGGAGCATTATCATTTACGTCCTTTATTCTGACGACCACTTTTACATCGTATTTTGACATTCCTTCAAGAATATCATCGGAAACTGGATAAATCATGTGGGGTAGCTCTCGACTAATTTTTTGTCTTTCAGCTCTTACTATAATTTCATAAATATCTTTAACTTCTCTGTCTGGACTTCGAATCAAATATAAAGTACCGTTACGAGGATCAATTACAAACGTTTTCTTTATATCTGTATCATTTTCATTGAAAATGTAATATTTCATTTTAAAAGTTTCATAATACTCAGTAAGGTTTAAAGTTACAAGCTCAACTGGAGTATGAACATTTTCCTCAATTTCTAATTCATAATAACGTGAAATAAATACAGGTTTATCAGAAACTTCAATTTCATCTGGAATATCGTTGACATTTAAAATAACTATGGCAGTAGAACTCAAACTTGGAGATCCTAAGTCTGATGCAACTACAGTAATATTATGAACTTTTTGATTTTCATAATCTAGCCTTGTTGTCGTAGTTAAAATTCCTTCTTTAGAATCAATGCTAAAGATATTGAGTTGATTTTTTTTCTGAGGCAAACTATATAAAATTAAACCGTTTCCATTACCAACAAAATCCGAATCATTAGCAAATACTCTTGTTACAGTAGTACCAATTGGTGCATTCTCTTCTAAACTTGCTTTATAAACTGGTATCATCATAACTGATTCAAAATTGTGATTAGAAAGTTCATCTGCCTCAGGATGCTTCCATTCCAGTAATTCATCATATGCAAAAAACTTGGGAGCATTATCATTCACATCTAGTACTTGTATTTCAACACTTACTGACGACGATAATTTTTTTAAATGTCCATTATCTTGAGCGACCACAGTTAGGGTATACTTATCTTCTTTTTCTCTGTCGAGAACACCATTTACGCTAAAAACTCCATTTAAAGGAGAAATTTCAAAGGGTAAATCTTTGCTTGCAGGTTGAATAAAATATGTTAAATTTGAATTTTGTCCAAAATCTGCATCGGTTGCATCAACTTTGCCTAAAACTTTTCTACTATATTGAGCCTCTTCCACATTGAAATGATACCAAGATTTTTTAAACATTGGGTAATGATCATTTACATCCTTAATAAATACTCGTATAGTAATTTGGTCGCTTAATTCGCCTCCATCTAATACTGTAATATTTAATTGAAACTCTGACTCTGGTGGTAAAGCTCTTGCGACGACAATGTGACCATATCTTTCATTAATAACAAAATACCTTCTTACTTGTATAGAATTTGCAGGTAAAGCATAAGGAGGCATAAATAATTCTGAAAGAAATTCATGTCTTAATTGTCCATTGATACCACTGTCCATGTCTATAGCATTTAATTTCAAGATTGTTGTGCCCACTGCAATATTTTCAGGTATCAGAAACAAAGGGGAGTGTGCTGTTATTGCAAATTTATTTTTTGGTTTAGTTTCAACATTTGAAATAGTATTTGTAATGTTATTAATTTCCTCTACAAAGATTTTTATTGTGTTATTTTCATCGACTTCTAATAAATCAATAGATTCACCCAATGGAATAATTATTTGATTGTACTTTGGCGAATTATCATTTTCATCCAATATTGAAATTGTTAACTTTGCTTCAGACTTTAGGCTACCTTTATCTCTTGCCACAATTTTTAATATATAAATACTTTTTTCTTCTCGATCTAATTTATTTCCAATAAAAGAAACGATACCGGTTTCTTCGTTTACATTAAAATTATCGTGCCCATCACCAAATAGGGTATACATAAACACAGAGTTTTGGTCTAAATCAGCGTCTCTTGCTCGTATTCTGTTAGTCATTTTTACTTCAGTTCCTGTTTTAGAATTTTCTGTTATAAATCCTTCATAAGTAGTAAAATCAAATATTGGAGGATTATCGTTTTCATCATCTACATGTATTGTGATTTGATATAGTCCAGCCCCAGAAATAACACCTTTATTAAATTCAGCGATAACTGTCATTCTGTATACATCTCGTTTTTCTCTGTCTAATGGTTTTTGGGCGTATATAGTTCCATCAGGTCCTAGAGAAGTAAAAAAGTTTAATTTTTTTTTAATATATTATTAAGATTTTAGTAATATATTATATTACCTATAGCTATATCATCAGCAATATCTTGCTGATTAGCAATTATAAACTTTATATTCCCACTATTATTTGAAAAAGTATTTGAATGAACAGGAAAAATTTGGCCTATTGTGGCACCGGCTACATTTTCTTTCACATGAAACACAAAAGGAGAGTGTGTTCCTCTGAAAACGAAAATATTTGTTACTGAGAATACTAGAATCTACTAATGAGTTTTATGTTTAAAATAATTACTTTAAAAAGACACCTCTCTCGTCATTTACATCGACAACGTGTACAGTAGCGTTAGTCGTAAGTGTTATATTATTTTTTTCCTGTAATGCAACAGCTTCAAAATCATAAAGAGGTCTGATAAATTTTGAAAGTTCATCTATAACCGTTATCACTCCTGAGCGCTCTTCCACTGCGAAAGGTACTGCAACAAAGTAAAAAATGTTATTATATTATTCTATTTAAAAAAATGATATTAGAATAAAACAAAATAAAATAATCAAATATTTTAAATTGTATCAAATAATAATACCAACCTCCTTCTTCATATGCATGTAGCAAATCATATGTAAGATCATTCTTTTCCATGGCATCATTAACTTTGATCTGTCCAACACTTGTACCAATACCAACGTTAGAACCAACCCAGAATTCGTAGGGAGCTCCAATAAAATCAGGTTTGTCCTCTTTTAGTTCTAGAATTATACAATTATTTTATATTATGTTCTTTTATTTTTAGGGAGCGGTTGCTTGACTTGACTTGAAATTAAGACTCTTAGTTTTACTTATAAACTAAAAAAAAAAAAATTTTTTTATTTTTTTGTAAGTTGTTAATATTTTTTTTACCTTTCGTTGATCCAATGACATCAATAGTTACCACGGCCAAAGAATATCTTCTTTCACTAGGATTTGCAGGTTGATCAGATGCCTCAATAAAAAGAGCATGTCGTCCTTGTAACAAATAAGATTCAATTAAACTAATAACTCCTGTTTGAGCGTCAACTTGAAACGGAGATGTTATAGTCAGATTGCTGGTTCTTTGTAAGTCATATAGCACGACGCCGTTTCGACCTAAATCCGGGTCAACGGCCTTCACTGTGCCTATCTCAGTTCCAATCGTTGCATCAGCTTTAATAGAGAACTCGTACAGATTACTTGGTAAAAATACGGGATTATTGTCATTGGCATCTAATAATGTAACTTCTACAGTGACAAATGACATTAACTGTCGTAACTCTTCATGAAATTCAATGTTTTCGCTACTAGTTACTATTTTATCTGGAAAAACATATGTTGTTTTATTTCTGAGAGACGGTCGTGGTGTTGTAGTAGTTCGGCGCCATTTTGATAACCTTTGATTGTCCAAAAAGTTTCCTACTATGCTTGGATTTTTCTCTTTTGCATATACTCTCATTCTTATTGAAGAATGTTGTTCACGATCCAATTCAGTCTATAATAAAAAACACAATTTTGTGTAGTATTATGAAACCGTTGTATGTTAAATTTTTAAGAGAAGTAGTCACTAAATTCTCTTCATTTTTTCAACTACTGAATAAATATAAAAAAAAACTTACTTGGTTCCTAACAGTAAGCCAACCAGTTCGTGGATCTATTGAGAATGCACCCATTGGGTCTTTTAATTGATAAGTAAACTCCCCGTTATCTCCTTGATCTTTATCAGTTGCCATTACTTGTAATACACTAAATCCTAAAAAAAAAAATATGTATTTTATATAATTCCTTTAAAAAAATAGTTTTACAATTAATTAAAAATACTATATGTCGATTCATCATTTAAAATACTATATGTGATTACCATTGGGTAAATTTTCAACAATGCTAATGTTATAGAAATCAACTTCAAAGTCAGGCAGATTGTCATTTAAATCCTGGATCTCCACTTCGACTCGCGCTTGGGCCGTCTTTAATGGGTTATCGACTTGAGCCGCTTGGATTTGAAGAATAAATGTGTGTCCTATAACAAAAGGCGACGTAAAGACTTTGTAAAAAAATCAAACATTTAATAAAATTTTTGTCGTACAATAAATAACATTTAAAATCAATTTATGAAAAAAAGGTTACCAGGCAATGAAGTTTCAGCATCTATGTCTACTTCCTTCTCGAGAAACAAACTGCCATTTAAAGGACTCAATAGAAATAAGCGGCGTTCATTCCCCGACACCAGCTCGTAGCGAATCGGAGCAGCAACTCCTGCGTCCTGGTCAAAAGCACGGATTGGCTGTTCGAATATTAACTCCTTGTGGATTCTTTTACCCTATAAATGTAGCACTGATAATAAACAATTAAAGAAAACTTAAATTATTAACAGTTGAAAAAAATTTGGTATAAATAAAAAGCTTACAAGTATTGGATAAAATTCTGGTATTTTGGTTTTGTAGACATCCATAGTAAATTTTGGAGGAAGATCGTCACTGTCTTGCACTATTACGTGCACCGTTGTATTTGTACTGCGTGGAGGTGAACCACGATCCTGAAATTTAATTGATTGTCCTTGTATTATATTTTAGAATACAATTTACATTTGATTTCTGACCGATTTACTATCTTTACTTACAGAGGCAGTTATAACTAAAAGGAAGTCTTTATCTCCGTTATCAAAGTCTAACGGTTTGTTGAGAATAAGAGCTGGCTTGTGAGAGTTCTCTAGAACAAATCTTCCTTCTTCATCACCAGCCGCGATGCTGTAAGTAACATCTGAGTTGGGAGTATTAGGTTTGTCCCGATCAAAAGCACGGATACCCTTGAATATTGTAAGACCTGGAAGAATAATGAAAATATAAAAAAAATATGTAAATAAAACAAATATTATAGTATTTTGTAATTTAGTAATTTATTACAATGTGAATAGAATAAATGTTGATGAATATTAAAATCTTGGTATTACATCCAATTGTATATTTGTAAGTTTTACCTGTAGGAGTAAGTTCATCCACTGTGACTCGATATGGTGTCTCCAAAAACCTTGGCGGGTTATCATTTATGTCTTCGATATATACCGTTACAGATAAGAATGCTGAGATCTGGAATGGAATGACAATTAAATTATACCAATGTAGAATAGAGCTAATGCTCTAATGATACAATAACATTTTAGAGAAGTCCAATCCGAAGAAAAAGGAAATATCCAATAAAGAGGCATGGATTAAAGTTTAACAATATGCAGTTCATTGCTACATGATTGAAAAAGTTTCTAACTCTTAAATAAGAAATCAGAATAGAAACTCTCGTTGAGTTTTAAACTATCAATAGAAAAGTTTTCTTGGCAAAAAAGAAATAATCAGTTTTTCATTAGTGAACGTTTTTATACAATATTTAAATATGAAATAATATCTAAGTTTTATTTAGTATTAGTATATTTTTTACAAAAAAATGTTTTTCTTATAATTTGATAATGATAAATTAGGGTAAAAATCATTTTTTCCCCTAATTTATCCGTTTATAACTTTATAATACGATTCTAGTATAGTTTTGTTATGAATTGGTAATTCTTTTTGTATACTATATATTTTGGAATCAAAAATATATTTTAGATATCAAAACGTATTCAGAAAAACTCTTCACAAGTTTTAACTTAATAATATGTAAATAAAAACTAAATCTAACTAAATTCTTTATAAACGCCCAAAAGATATCCCAGATGCGAAAATCTTTTAAAGATACTCCGTTGATTTATTACCCATGTTGTCAGATATTCTAAAGATTTTTTTATCTACAACAGATCGTTATCTTTAGAAATACTCTTATATTACAGTATTAGTTAGAACATATGAATGAAATATAAAAAAAATCCATTTCTCTCGTGTGGCTTTTGAAAAGTTAAAATAAACAGAAAACTTACTCCATTGAACATTAAACATCACTCCAGACAAACTATACATATATGTATATATATATAGATATACAGAAACACAAACTAATCAATATACCATATATTCAGAAACACAAACTATTCAATATACCATATATTAACGAAACTACTTAGGTTTTCGTAACTTTAAAATATATTAAGAAAATAAATCAGCTGTGTTCTGTTTTACTTTTTATCTTTAATTTCAAGGCCTATTATACTAAATAGTAAAATATGAGGTCACCTAACAGAGAAAAAAGATCAATGTTATAAACATCCTGGACTAAAAATAACTTAACAAATGATGTAGCACAAAACTGCTTCTTCTGTTTTAGTATCGTTTTATTATACCGAAATTAATTTCAGGGACACATTGTTTCCGCGGGTATTGCTTGTTTCACGAGAACAATTATGCAAATGTTGAAGTATTTATGTAAACATACGACGTCTGATGACAATGATCAATTTATACTGGATGGGAAATGAAATTTTCTCGAATAAATATTTAGGTCGTTGTATTTATTTCTTTTCGAAATTAAAATCAAGCAAAAAGATACATATTTTTTGTTTAAAATAAATAATGTTTACATTTGATTTAATTCTAATCACCTTTTTACGGTTACGGAGAACTATTTATTTTAATAATAATTTATGATTATTACTTTTTCTCGTTAAAGCTGTTAAGTCACTGAGAAGTGTCGAAATATATTGTTTGAACAATAATCATAGAATATATATGTTCTAGGTAAGATGTAATTTCCAGATATTTAGTTTCTTGTCTCGCGTCGCAGGTTAGTGAACTTCATCTTAAAGGCATCTTTTCACTTTTTACGACGCAAGTTGTAAACGTAAACATAAAATCGTTTCAGCCTTATTTGGTTTATAAGCTATACTTAAATTTATTATTTCCTGATGGTATTTTTGGCTAATAAAATATTTTCTTTTGTGCATAACATTAATATATGTATGTTTTTGATTGTGAATATACAATTTTTCTTGGATTTGTCAGTGATGCGAGTTACTTTTTAGATTTTTCAATACTTTTATTTACACGTAATGTTTAGACTATTAAAAATAAAACTTAATCAATATATCAATCTGATTGTTTTGCATGTTACATATATATTGCTGTATTTCATAGGGAACTTTGCAAAAATCTTAAAAAATTACAGATTAATCTCCTACTTTTTATTAACTGTATAGACATTATAAATTATTATTTTAAAATCTCTATTTATAATATTGTGTATATATTATTCTTGTTTTTAGTTCAAAGTTTATTCATCCATTACCAGTTCATTGTATGTTTATTATACTAATTCTATGACGATAACATTTTGGCACGTTTGATCTATTTACTTATTGAATATACAAAGGTCAAGTCTCATTTGATGACAGAAGAATGCAAAGGATCGCAGAGAATTATGCGTATTCATTTATTCTAGAACAGCCATAAACCTTACATAAACACAATCTCGAGAAGTCAGCAAACTATTTAAGACGATTTTATCTCCACGTAGGCAAGAAGTATTGAATATATAATGAAAATATCTATAGCAGATTAATAAAATTGTGATATTATTGTTATAAAATTGCTATTGGTTTAGTCATACCAAGTCATCTCCGGTGTCGAAGTCACATCCAAGTCGGAATTTGACAACATTTTGCGGCGTGTCGCTATCCACGAGCGAGTCCACACTCTGAGCCAGCAATATGGAGATATGCGTCTTGTTCACATCTTGGTATTTGAAGAGATGAGCATCTTCTTCACGGTCTACTGCTTGAAGGACAAGATTTTTTCTGCAAATTTGATTTACTTTTAATATTATAATTTAATAAACAATTACACATGCTATAATAATTAGGAAGTAGGAAGCTTTGAGAATTTGAATTATATTTAGAGTGCATAAGATTTTTAAATATTAATTAAATTTTAACAACCGAAAAACTTCATGGTTATTTTATTTTTCCGCCATCTGTTGTCTATTTAATGAAACTAATGCTAAGGCTCTAAATTTTTGCTGAGCAACTTACTGTTTGTAGTATATCCATTTGAATGACTATGTACTTGTGAGTTTCTACATTTTATACTAGATGGCGCTTAATCACAAAAACGAAGAAACTAAACAATAAGTAAAGGGTAATTAAAAAATTTAACATTTTATATATAATCTCGAATAGTATTATGTTATGTTAACAGAATTAGAAAATAGAGTATTTATATTAATACCAACTTAGTAAAATGAAAGATCTGAGTTATGAGAGTTTAAGTTTATAAAAAAAAAATATTTTAAAAATTATGAAACTTCTTTTATAAATAAATTTAGGTAAACTGGGGCGCATTTTTATAAAAAAATAAAATAATTCTTATGATGCTAGGATTTTCGTGATACGATTTGAAGAGTTAAATTTTTATTTGGCTATAGTTTTACAATCTCAGAAATCATGTTTTTACTCATTTTAATCATTTTATTAGAAAGAACAAGATCGTTTACTTCTTAGTAGGTGTTCTTGCCTGTCACAGCCACCCACTTTCGTGTCCCAACGGTGTTCAATAATTGCAATCAATAACAGTTACACGACAGTAACAAGTAAATTGTACGAGAAATATATTATTAAAGTCAGTTGGTTACATTATACATTAAGATATTAGAATAAAACTCACCAAATTAATAGTTTCGAGAAGAGAAAGCATATTAGGCACAGTTTGGATAGGTATTTATTATCTATAAATTTAATTATATAATATAAATTTTTTTACTCAGCAGATGTTCAAACACAAAATCAAAGTTTATTTGTTCAAATAGGTTTTACAATTACAATATATATTACGCTTATAAAGCTAAATTAACAATAAAATTCAGTAACACAATATAAAATTAATGTCAGTAATTTCAGTTTGTTATGTTTAAAATGTTTATAATGCAAATCGGTAATTATTTCTGAAATAATTCATATGTCTCCTTAAAATACTGCACATAATATAAAAATGTCAAATCGTTACACTCTGATACGAAGATGTCATCACACGCTATTAGCGGGTTAAAAAATGGATTTACCTCACATCGACTGTTATTTAATATATTGAAACTAAAAATTCGAAAACACTGGACAGGATCTTAGATAAAGAACTCTAATAGCTGTCACCTCTGTTCCGTTAAAAACGATTATATACAAAAAGCTACATTCATTTTAACTATCATAGTATGACATGGAAGCTCAAGAAGTAGAACGAAAGAAAGGAGTCCCCGAGGTTGTCGGTTCGAATCCCGTCTGTGTCGATGATTTTTACATTTGAATAGGGCACTCAGAAAGTTTTCAGAAATTAAACGTAAGTATATAGGCTATACTTTAAACCTTTTTCGAAAACACCAGCGTCTATAAAATTTCATGTATTTGATTCAGTTATCCATTTTCTAGTCTACAACATGTACTTCCTCAATTGCCTTTTTGAACACATTAAGCACAAAGCACACCTTCTAGCGTTTTAAAATAAATTGAACTCAATTCCCTAAAAGACAAAAACCGATCAATTGATCAATTATAAATAGTTCTCTAAAGTTTCCCTAAAAGACAACTATTTATTTAAATATATATTTAGTTGAATTGGGATAATATTAGTAATCTACGGAAATAACTTCTAAAGTGAAAATCGTCACGTTACGTTATCGTCAAGTTACTATTTAATTATTTTCTTACAATGCACTATATGTGACACGTCAGAATCCAGTTGCAATAAATTTTAATTACAAACAAACAATCAGATAATTTTATTATTACGCATTACATGCATGTGTTCGCGCACTGGTTATCACAGTAAGTTGAGCAACGAACAAGTTTATACATTCATTTATACAATCATTAGTTAATAAAAACACTAATCTATGAATATGTGCAAAGGATGCAACTAGAATTCGTCGTAGAATGGTAGGATGGATATACACTACTACATCTATCCACACACAATGCTAAATGTTTAATACATTTATACAATCATTAGCTAAAAAAAAACAGTAACCTATGAATATATTTCAGTAAAAGATACAGCCAGAAATCGTCGTAGAATGCCAGGATGTATGTATTGTACTACATCCATCCACGCACAATGCTTGATGTTTAATGCATTTGCAATCATTAATTAATAAAAATACTAACCTATAAATATATTTCAGCCAAGAATACAACCAGGATTCGTCATAGAATGGCAGGATGGATGTACTCTATTACATTCATCCTGCTTCGTAGTAGAATCGTAGGATAGACATGTAGAGTACTTCCACGTCCCTCATACAATGCTAACAGACTGTATAGTAAATATCTAAAGCCTAGTTTCAAGCTGCAATGATTTAATGAAATAAGCCCGTTTTAAATTTAATTTGCGTTACAAAATGAGTTATTTCGTGACACAGGAATTACATATCTAAGTTATCTCGTTATGTGGACTCGATCTAAGCATGTTTCACCGTGACATCAATTAAAGTTTCATCATGAGAAATTTGTTACATGTTTTTTCAGTTATTATGACAATGGACCACTTATCATATTAAACATAAGAATTATTTTCTTTTAATAAATTATTTTTTTAAAGTAAGTTTGATACGGTAAATTAGATATTTATGAATTTATGTACATTTTCCATTGTGTAACGCATTTTTATTATAATATAGTTGGACAATTAAAAGTAAAACAGGCAATTACATTTTTAATTTAAAGAAAAATAATCTAATATAACCCTATTAGTATAAACATTTATGAGAAAACGTGAGTAATAACATATCTAGTAACGAGACCTCTTCCGTTAGTTGTCCAAGAGGTTAAAGGTTAAAATTTATTCTTAAAACTTAAAACCATAAAGATATACTAGTTGTTATCGCGACTTCTTCTGCGGACGAACGATTTTTATTATTAATGAAATTACAATTAGCTAGACAGTCTTTAGCCTTCCTTAAGAACTTGTCTGTTATGACCAGAAAGAATTTTTCAAATCCATCCGGTAGTAATAAAGATTACCGCGTTTAAATAAACAAACTTTTACGCTTTATAATAATAGGAGCGCGAACCAGACCGCAATTTAGACTCGGTGCGCTCGCAATATCTCGGTATGTGTTAGCATATTGAGCAAAGCGAGGTGCAAACAGCATCGAAGTTGCATTTACAAAACGTCAACGCAGTCTGTCCTCAAATATTTTTCAATATTAAAAAAAAAAATCTCCAAAAAAGAATAATACTAAAAGCTGTTTACAAAAGTCGGCACCCGCATGTCATTGTAAAGCTAAATTTTTTTTCCTGTTGTCTATGGGGTTCTAGTTTTTCCGTGATAATTCCTCAATAACTTCGAATGTTTAAAAAAGTTTTGTTTAATGCTACGACCTGACTGATGTCTGTCAGTGTGCAAAATTTGTAAATTTTTGGATATATCATTTTCGATTGATGCTTGCACAAAGGATGCAGAAAAGGCTCTCATAGAGAGCTTCGCTCAACTTTAATGGCTGTAATTCATAATAATATATCATAATACAACAAAAAGAATAAAGTCCGAATTGGTTCCAAGCAATAACCTTGTATATATAAGCTTTGTGTCATTTACCTCGGATGCACTTCCACTCTCAGTACTTCTGCTCCTATTTCTAGGTTCTCTGGTATTCTTACGAACTTGAGGTAGTCGCCCACCGGATAGAAGTTGCAACCTGCGGAATAATATAATTGTAGCCATGAAGCGCAAAATTCAATAATCACGCTGATAACTCTGATAAAATATCAGCAAAAAAGAGTAAAGAAGCATCCATTATTATTGGATTTTAAGGTAAGAATAAATAATTTGCTATTCAGTTAAATTAACTTTAAAATAATCAGATATGTTATAAATGACATTCATAAAATTATCTTTAAAATCGATAAATATAATAATAAATAAACATAGTATTTTCTTAGCTTTCACGAGTAAACATTGGAAATAAAACTATTTTTTACGGATAATTTTGGTTACATTTTAATTTTACTCCGACGTTTCCAATGCTTTGCAGCAATCGTGTTCACGGCTAGACGAAATGTAAGTTTCTGTTAGTAAGCCAGTTAATTAGCCATCTACCTCCAATGGTTCCCTAGTTTACGGGTATAGATAAATAAACAGACTAATTATTTCCGGACAAACCATCTGACCTATATTCAGTTGAGAAATCTAATTTGTTTATAATATCAATCAATACAATAGTTGTATAAAAACAAAATGGATTGCGGCAGTGCATGGGAACACATTGAAAGTGGTCCATGGTATGTCTTGTGAAACCGTGATCAACTAGAAAGTTAGATTTTTGATAGAATCGTAAGTCATTTTATTTAATTACTTGTTATTGGATTTAATGATAGTTTGCATATAATTTGAATATTTTATTTCATTCTTATAGTGAAGTACTACTGCAATTATTTTTTATTTTTATTTGAGCTTCAGTGTTTATTGTTTACTCTCACTTTTGCTCTATCCTATTAAAACTATTATTATTTTATTACGTTATCAAAAAATGTTAGGTATAAATTTAAGAAATTGTTATTGTATGTTGATCTCTAGAGGACTTTATTCTTTCAAGGATGATGACATCGTTTTGAAAGAGCTTTAGAACTATTATTAAATAACTAATAATATATATTTAAAACAATGTCGTCTGAATGTCTAAATTACTACGAATTAAGTTATTACCTATATCTTAGTATTATTTACTAAGAAATAATATTTTTCTGTATAAAAATGTTTTGTGTACATTCCAAAATATTGATATGTGCCAAATATTTGATATGTCCCTATGTTGTAAATGGAATATCAGCTTTAAATAAATTTCATCCGTATTACACGTAACTATTAACGCTACTATTGCCTGATCATTCGTGAAAGAGTGACCAAAATATACCAATGATAATAGTTATCAACATAACTGTAACAAATTTAATAAAGTTCTTCTTGTTTTTGTAACAGTATTGTAAAAAACTATTTCATTTGTAAATTATATTTGTGGAGTCGCTTGACTGGGTTTTTTTTCTGTTTGTGAATACTGATCAAGCGTGAAACATTATTACCGTAGGACGGGTTTGAAGTATTAGGGTTCCGTAACCACAAAAAAATTATAAAATTATTTAGTAACATTTAATATTTTTTTATATTATTAGTTTATATAAATAAAAAAAAAAAATTTTCAAAAAGTGAAGGCTGTGTAAATAATGTTTATATATTTATATTTTTCAGTGAAGCTTGACATTTGATTGTTTTGCAAGATTTTCAGAACAGCCATAAGCTATAGATGGCAACAATCATTTCGTAATAAAAAGCCCTCCATGGGAAAATCCACCATAGCTGATGTCTCAAGAGTCTAATCCGTCACGGTTATCAGTAATCTGAACTCAATAAGGAAATTTAGGCTTCAATAACTTTCTAGAAATGATTTATATTCAGATCATTAATTATTATTATATAAATTATGATGAATTACGTAACTAATATATATTTATATTAGTTAAAGGTAACTACAAACTTCAATACTCAGAAAAATAAAATATAACATTGTTTAATACTTGTGTAATTAATAGAGACTGTTATATATTTATTTACTAATAATTATAACGAAGAATTTGTGAACACAAACGACTGAGGAATCCGGTCCAGGTGGTAAAGAATGGCAGCTTGAAATAATGGTTAAATTGCAAACAGCATGGAATGTTGAATTAATTTGAATCAAGTTATCGTGATTTTCTTTGCTATTGTTTGCAAATAGACCAACGTATCGTACATGATATAGATACATACATTAAAATATAGATATATACCTAATGCATATTTGTCACAGCAGACATAATATTCTCATATTTTAGTAACAACAGACTAACTAACTAGCTAGTAACTAGACCATCAGGAAAATAATCTTCATATAAAATGATTCATATGGATTTCTTTAAGAATTGCGAAGTGAAACGGAGTGATATACTAGGTAAAGTACAAAAAAATTTTGACTTTGTATTTCAACTTCTATATCAGCTGCACTCATTAGGTTTAAGCATTGCTTCAACATTCACAGCTATTTTATTATATGTATTTTCTTTTAAATAAAGGAGTCAGAAAGAGTTCTGATAACAATTCTAGAGGATAGCAATCTCGTAATAACTAGTCATTAGAAGATATATGATTGTTTTGACTCAACCAATAGTGAATAAGTGATAATATTTATAATTTTATGATATTGACCTCAACGCAAATTTCCTTCACGCAATCAGATCCTCAAACAATGACCGCAGATACTAAACTGAGATCTCCATCGTCTATGAATTGATGAAACTTTTCCCACACATTTATATCTTTATATACATTAATGATCAAATTACACATATCTTTCATCTGGCTATTGTTGATATAGATTTTTATGTTTTATTGTAAGCTGACCTTAGTAATGATAAAATGATCCATGTTAAAACACGTAATGAAGAAGCAGGTGTCAGACGACTTTCTAAAATAGTTATTACCTAACTTTAATTTGGTAAGTAATTTTTATCTTTTCAACTGAAACTATTACGTCGCAATAAGTAATAAAGCTTTTATCACTTTAGATAACTAAGGTTGATTTTAGTAAGTGAAGTATGGATTTTTATTTAGGTTTTATTTTTTTAAGCCCAAAAACCTTTTTATCATAATATACCAATGTTATAATTTATAAGATTAAAATGTTTTTTAAAATTTGTGTGTCGATGGTGACGAGTATATGTAAAAAATGAAGGTATATTATGAATAAACATGAATAAAGGTATATTTGATATAAAAACAATACCTAAACTTCATAAAATAATTTCTACCATAAATTTCTTTGCATCATATAACTAAATTACTTTCTTAAGTTCTGAATAAACCTGTTACTGGCTTCCAGATATGGAGAAATTGTTAAGAACTGCTCCGACTAGGAAGAAATTATCGAGAAATAGGAAGTTGATGGATCAGATGTCAATAACCTTATGAAATATATGTAAATTTTTAAACATAATTATGATTATGAAGTCATTATTAGAAACCTTGTATTTTAATGAAAAATAATATTAAATTTATAACTTTTAACTAACTGGATTTTATTTTCAATACAGATTCTTCTTCTTCATCTTATCTTAATCAGTAAATGACAAGATAGTATTTTTTAGTAATTAAACTCTTATCAGTGGTATCAGAAGATAGGTGTCGAGGTGTCGATAGAAGTTATCCAGATGTCCATGATAAGAAAGTGGGAAAGTGGAAAGCGAAGGCAGCCATCGGAACCACTGGACAAGGTCGGATTTCATTTACATTTTTATGCTGATTATTTAACATTCTTATTTAAAAAGTTAACCGGTGGTAAAGTTCATTGACCTTTTCATAATGTTAACTTAAATAATAATATAATAAAAATGTTCTTGGTTAACTCGTCACTGTAAATTATTATTTTTTACCTATTAGTACCTATATCTAACGTTTCCGAAAAAAATTACAATATTATGAATATACATATTTATTAGAATTTCATAAATAGGATTGGTCACAAGAAGAAACGTATTTAACTTTAAGAACTGTTTCATTCAAACATAAGTTGTTTTATATAGTCTTTGATATCTTTTTATTAAATTATTACTTTTATTAAAGTTAAACATTAAATGGGATTATTTGGTTAATATGTACTTCAAGTTATCGTTTAAGTTTATGTTAATTCAGACATATTTTATAATTAACTTCATAAGAATTACAAACGACATTAAACAGGTTGAATTAATTTCATTTTCATCCAATTACGTAATATATTACATACATATTAGTAAAAGTACAGGTCTATCAGTTAAGGAAAAAAATGAAAGTGGTCACTCAAGTTCGCGATGAGTTAGTGATATTTTATACCTTTATTTAATTTTACATCAACAATAAATTAATATATACAATATTATATATTAATTTATTGTTTTTAAACTTTCGCGATTTTTTAACATATTTGAAATATTTCGGGACTTAATCGTGTAAATAATGTATAGGTATGATATTATTTACAAGAAGTTACGATCGAAATGAACCGATCGTGGTCAGATCGACTGTAAGTTGATCTAGATTGATAGTAAGATATCGTACCTTTAAATTTTTCCGCAATTAGGCTCCGATATATTTCTTATATATAAATTTACAACAAAAATTCATATATCACCAGCGATATACTTTTTAAACCTAGATTTTTTATAGTTCGAAAGCTTGAATAAATTATCTATAAATGCAAATTTCTAAACTGGAATTGGTTTTTATATAGACAGTTTTAAATAAAGCTTCTTTGTTAATTAAAATATCAAACTAATCAAATTAATTTATTCGCACTACTGAATATATGGAATAAGTAATTGTGTTGGAAATATTTGTAGACTTAAAACTAAATTATATGAATAACATCGTATCCTGTATTAAAAAACTGAACTTTACTTAAAAAAGACTACTAACGCTGATAGATATTATTTATCAATATGTTTTTGTTTTTAGTATTGTGATCGAAAATAATTAATTTTTTAAGTATTTATTTTTACATTCTTATAAATTTGACTTTTTGTCGAACTTCTTAAGAACTTATATGATATTTTTTTACGTTACTTTTTTTTTTATTTAAAGCTTTAAGATTGATAATAACTTCACAATCTGAACATCTGTACGTTACACAATCACAGAACATTTACAAAAATGCTTTTGTTTGCCTGAGCTCATTTCCGGCACCGAATCGGAATTAGAATAATTACTATTGCGTAATTAATGTTAACATGAGGTAATAAGACGTCTTGTGATTATGTCTAAAAAGTAATAGTTTAGTAAAACTCTGACATATAGGTACTCTTATGTGGTAGTTATTCATTGAAATAAATAATAATAATCTTTATTGTATAAACAAATCAGACATAAATGGAAAAAAAAATGTTATACAAAAAAACACAATGGAAGAAATTTGGCGGCTTAATAATATTTTTAATTTTCTCATACATTTGTATTTTAGTTAAAATAAATTTGTATTATCATTGTTGATAGTAACAATAACATAATATCTATCTATAGAACGCAATATTCCTATTAACTAAAAAACAGAATGCGGAATCCGCAAGTTTCCGACGCACAATGCGGCCTGAGCTTGTGTTTTTGCAGTCAACGACCGAGCGACGATGATGTTCCATGATTCATGTGACGGGTGCAACCCATCATAGAAGAAATGTGTTATGTCTACTTGTTCACTTTAGTTCTATATCTAAATATACAAATAACAAAATATATTTAGAGCATTCCATTGCACAAGTCTGAGCCTAGATTTTGTATAAAATGTATGCATTGATTTAACCAACGGAAACCAACTGCCAGGCGTAAATATATGCAACTTGCAATGGTGCTTGTCAAGAAAGTAATCCATATGTAGTATTAACGAGAAAGCATTACAGAAATCACATAACTGGCTGTAAGTACGGGCTCCGAGTTGCAAATACCATGTCGTGCTAATGGTAAGTTTGTGTGATATGAGCCAGTGAGAAATAGCAATGATTTTGCGAAATTGTTTCGGCTAAGGGTATATTTATATAAATTAAAATAAAAACAATCTTTCTCATTTATTTTTTTAAACATAATACATATATATCTTTCGACATAACTTGATTAAGTATTCACATCTATATTAACATCGACGCTAACGGGTAGCTAGTACTGTTACGCGTGAAGAACTCCCGCATTGCAAAGCTCATAGCAACATTATCACACCACTTATTTCCTAAGCACAATACAAATAAAATAAAGCAAAGAAATCACAATGAATATGAGAAAAATACTTAATACGATATGTTCAAAGTAAGACGCCTCCCACGACCGAGATCAAATCGCAATCGAAATAATCTAAACCCAATTACCTTGTCATAGAATTCAATTTTCCATTAAAATAAATACATCATATTATATATAGCGATTTAAAAAAATACTCAAGATCAACCTTATTTAATATATCTTAAGGTTCTAAATCGTTTAATAAATTTAAATTAGCTGAATAAATCGTGCACCGCGTCTCTGCAGCTAATTAATTCGGTTTAGAGAAATCTATGGGAGCGCGGGGTTTTCTCAACGTAATGAAATATCTTAATTAATAATAACTTTATTTGTGAGGAGCAAATATCAAAAACAGTTTATAGATGATATTATATATTAATATAATATGAATAATAATTAATTAGGACGAGTACAAACACGATAGTTTCTATATTTTATATATGTAAAAAATAATATAATTTTTATAATGAGTCTTGTATAGAATTGCCACATTAACCTTAACTCTTGTTATGTTTAATATATCGTATAATATCACTAATTAGCCGACAAATTGACACGTCCCTGTCATTACATGATACCATCAGCGCGCTCTACATCACGGAGATCTGTGTCAGATCTATATGTAGTATACATACCCCTCTATATTAGAGTATACAGTTGTATATTATGCTAGAAGTATCAAAACATTTTAATAAGAAAATTTATATAAACAATTGTGTAATTATTTATAACTTGTATAATATTCATTTATGTATTTTTGTTTCTTGTAAGTTTGGCTGGTAAATAATGTTTTAGTAGAATTAAACCTGCCTTTTGTGTAGTATTTTTTGTATATTGTGCAATAAAAAATTAAATAAATAATATATAAATGAGTGGATCTTCACATTTTAATTCTTAAAAATATATTACTTAATCTCCATGATAAGTCAGGATAAACCTACATAGCTTAAGAATATTTTTATTAAAAATGTAACGAAGCAATCCAATTATATTTATCACACAACAAAGCCTACATGATCTTGAGACAAAGCGCGCACTCCTCTTATAGGTTCCGGTGGAGAAAGTCGCCTGTGAACTTCCGACCGATACCTGAACGATATTTGTGACATTTTTTGAGTTAATCTCTATTTATTTAGAGTTAAATAAATCAATAAAAAAATCAATTTTTATATTACAGAAAAACTTTGTTGTTGTTGCATTCATGTTATACAAAACAGCTTTAAGCTTGTAGAAGTTAAGATCTTTACAAGCATTCTTATGATTAATGGAAGACATATTAATTCAGATTCAATATAGGAGATAAGTACGTGATAAATTTAAATCTTCTAGCGAGGAAATAATCAATTTAAAGTGACGATTTAATTTTTTTTTTATCTTAACTTTTGAATATACTTACGTGTATTATATTCGTACTCTATATATAGAATATAAGAAAATATTCGATGATTTTAATAATTTTGAAATAAATATAGTTTTTCACAGCTTAATACAGTATATATAACTAATAATTTAATAATATAAATAACACAAATATCATTGTTTGCCAATAGTAATAAAAATAAACAAAAATTTTCGTATTTTTTTGTTTGACTTCGATGAAATCATATTAGATCAATAAATACTTTATTAATATTATATTACACTTACATATCGTAGTATCCAACAGCGCAGCAAGGATGAAAAGATATAACACTCTCGCGCACATGGTCACAGTACAGTAGACTTCAACGAGCTCGCACAAACACAGACATTTTACTAGCAGCACTAAAATGTTGAAATAATTTCATGATTCACTTTGATCTGAAAATAAAACAAAAAGAATTACTAAGAAAAAAAGCACAGCTTTAATAAATGCATTTGTTATATTATGATTCTTATAAATGGCGCTCGCTTCACTAGTTAAAATCTTGACTTCATCAGATTTTGTTAGTAAAAATGAAATATAATATTAATTTAAAATTATTCTGACTGATAAATCTTTTACACACTTCATGTCACCTAGAGTAATGCTCACGCGCACGCCATAGATACAGCTAGCTTCATTTGATTCGCTCCATTTATATGAATATAATGCTCAGAAGATATTGTAATATAGACGTTATTTGAGTTCTAATGTTTGTGTTCGGTATATGTAAGTTTTTTTAATACGAGTAATTAATTTGTGTTATTCGACTATGATAGAATTAATTTAAAATTACATTAAATATTAAAATATCTAGCTGTATCATTTAAATATATACATATAAGAAAGACTAATTAAATTACAATTGTAAAACCTGTGACATAGTTTTAGGTGAAATAAAATATATAATATTATATAATATGATACTACAAATATAATTAAGCACCTCAATGAACAGACTCTGATAAATATAACGGGATTCGAACCCGTTACCCGCTCCCTCGGGCGACTGCAATCATCCTTTGTTAAACTAGTTAAACTGCTGTTTCATAACAGTATGTAATCTGTTAGATTAGAAGAAAGTAAGTATATCTTAGACTCAGTAATTTAGGTTTATACTTATTATCGAGACGATAAGTTACTATCTGTGAAGTCATATGAGTGTGTGTGTCTGTCTGACTGTGAAGTGATAGTTCCTATCTGTGAAGTTGTAAACAATATTTAACTTGAGTTAAATATTTTTTTTATTTAGTTCTTATTAATTTTGGTAAGTCAAGCCCTTTTATTCAGTGTAAAAAAAACTATTGAAATATGTTGATAGATACTGGGATTCTTATAAAAGCTCAAAAATCTGACAAAAATGATCAAAGGCCTAATGCCTTTTCGCCTCAATGAGTTTTGTATGAAGCGTAACGCCGTTAATTACTATAGCACTTAGCGGAACGATCTGCAAGTCAACTAATATTATTACCTACAAACTGTTCGTTATTGCTGCATGTTATTCAGATCTTTAAAAAAAAAATACCAAAGTATTATATTATACAGTATACCAGAGTATTATAATATATAGTAATTGAGTCAAAATATGTACATTGAAATTAAAAAAAAAATTAAATGAGGCCATGTTTTAAATTTTTATTCTGTTTGTGTTTCTGCACTAAACGAATAAATACGAGATGAACTTTGATGTTGATGAAAATGTTAGTGCCTATGATATATATGGTTTATTGAAACTTCTTATAAAGCTTGTGATTTTAAATACGATATAAAAATATGCAAAAGCTTTAAGAAAACAAATTCATCGTCAAAAGTAATATTACTGAAATCGACCCAAGTAATTTCAGTTTAAATCTTACCGCTGTCATCTAAACATAAGGCAATCTATCTCACCCCATCTAGTGAGGTATATAAAAACTAAGATTGAATTAAAATTCTCTAAAGACTTATATAATTTCAGCAATATCTTAAAACAGTTCAAATATAAACTAACTTTTTTCAATTGAATCCGGTGTCGTAGAATCGAATTAAGTCTTTATAGTTTTATTATTACACATAGGTATAACTTTGTTGTAAATGCCGTCTAGCTTATATATTACATATAGTTATTTTTAATTTGTTTTCTTTTTAGTTACTATAAGCTTCTAATATTGCATTTATTATGGTCAAACTTGTTATAGTCAAAAATTTGAAAATAAACAATATGTGATATAATGTGCATAATTTATAATATATGTTATATAAAAATTTACTTTAAAATATAAAATAAATTCTAATCTCTTATATTTTTACAATTATCTTAATACTACTATTAATATATATTCATATCTTTCTCTAGCAGTCCAGTTTTCTAAAGTTTCACTTCTGTGATTTGCACACACAACTTTTTTTATTTCACATAAATAAACCTATTTCACTAAATGGCAAAATATTACTAAATCTATGTATTAATGAATATTAATATTTTTTAACATAATCTTATTAATGACAAAAATATAATCCTAATACATTTATTCATCATGTATTGAATGTTTTTAAAATCATAATTTTTTTTTATGATTTTAACATAATTAAAACGCTCTTAAATTTTAATAATTTACTATAATCATTGTACAGAATAAATGTAACTTTTTATAGAATGTATTTGTAATGTATATTCTGTTACCCTCATTTTTCATATGACATATATTCTCAAAACAAGTTTTAATAAATATAAAATTAAATATTCATTTAATTACTACTTAAATTATGATTATCTGTTTTTTTAATATAGTATTTTTTTTGCAGACGAGAAGATAGAATATTGAATACTGAATATATTATAAAAAATAATAATAATCTATGCTGACACTATATTTTTATTAAATATAACTAAATATACTATTTCGTATTTCAAAGTATCACAATAACTGTGAATTATTAATAATAAATCAATTAAGTGAAGAAAGTAAGCGGTTTAATGATTTTAATATTATTGTAGAAAATAACAACCGTTATTGAACAATATTCCTTTTAGTTTTTGTGATTAATTAAATATTTAAAATATAAAATTTACAAAATGCTTTCATCATAAAAAAGTAGGCAAAAAACAGTTTTTATTTTTTTATATGATATAAATTTAATTATTACAATATAAAAGATGATATAAACTTTGATTTTTACGTTATTTATTTATTTATTAATATACTATTTATCAATAGATCCTAAAACTAACACTTAATATATGGGATATTTTAACTCTTTAAAGAGATCTCTTCCACCAAACCATGACTATAAAATAAAAAAATACATAATATATACAAGGAATTAAACGGTATGCCACATTGTCACAAAAAATGCGAAGGAAATAATAAAATATGTATATTATATTATTTATTATATAAATAACAATCTTATTTGCAACTGACTTTTGAAGCAAAAGCTATACTTGTATATAAAATAAAACTTACCATTATTATTTATTTAAATCCAGATAAATCACAGACACGCTCCACTTCATTTGACATCAAGTTTCTTATGAGAAAGCGTCAAATTTTATGAAAATATGCTTTATTCGTTGCTGCGTGTGCGCAAGCCGCGGACTCCGAAGCGACTGAGAGCGGGAAACGACTGGCATAGGATTTACTATATTATTATCATTAATCTATGAATTAAATTTGTAAATATTTTGACGAAATAAATTTCAGTAATTAACGGATTGATATAAACTACCTTTTTATTACAAACATACAATATATTCTCTTATTCTGTATTAATCTAAAAAAACCTAAATATACAATATAACATTTCAATGATACAATATGATGAAACAATATATTTACTGTACTTCGACATATGAACCCATAGTCTGCGGACGATAGTTTCTTGCACAGAAGTGCGAGTAAAAGTTTTACATTTATATCATAAATTATTTTGAGCTTAGTACTGGAAGCTTATAATTATTGTAATAGGTATATAAAAGTGAAATATGTTTTTAAAATCCAACAATGTATTAGATAATTTTAAAATAATCTTTCTGAACGTGTTCACGTGAAAGTTCACGATTATATGTACGCTCTGTTTCGCCTCACGACGTCATTTATGAGTCATATACTCCAAACATATTTCGTACTATTATAAAATGATGCAAACGGAGAAATGTCATTTATTTATTTTTATATCATTTTATATATGTGCTGGAAAATAATAAAAATAATACTTTGTTTGGTAAGCTTTGGTGATGGTACATAACATATGACTTTCTTTAAAAGACATATATGTTACTTTTCTTTATTAAACATTTTTTAATATAACCAAAATTGAATCTAAAAGAAGATTCATTTATAAATTTAGAACAATAATTTGCTCATATCCAAACTTCTTATAGTTACGTAAAGCAACATCAACTTTCAAAAAAGAACTCGTTGACAAATTTGAATATATAATAATAATAAAGGTCACATTTCAACCTTTATATATAAGTGGTTTTAAATGTATATTGTATGTGTCAAAATTCAAAGTCTTTTAAGTATAAACTTAAACAGTACTACTATCACTCTCTTGAGTATCAACAAATATTTATGTAGTATTTCCTTATATGTCTTATTTTTGTAATTCTTAGTGTGTGTACATACACATTTGTATGGAACATATATTTATATACTTATATTATGTGTATAGTTATGTCATATAATTTACTGTTTTATAAATGTTAACATTATCATTTAATCTAAGTTTTCAGTGTACCACCTAATTGCTTTGAACAACTTTCTCAAACTTAAGGGTAGTTAGAAGAAATCTCTCTGTAGGGATAAGCTATCCTATGTACATATTTTATAATTAAAATGTCTATGTAAAAGTAAGGTACAGAGATAGATACATAGATGGATGGATGGATGGATGGACGGATGAACGGATGGACGGACGGACGGATGGATGGACGGACGGACGAATGGATAGACGGATGGATGTATGGATGAAAATGTAAAGGTGCAAAAAAAAGAAAACGAGTACAAGTACATAAAATATTTAGATACATTAATAATCAAACATTTTAAAATATTAAGAAAGTTAATGCAATTAGTAAATCCTTATATTAATTATGCGGCCGTAGCTAAGGAAAGCTATCTCAAATATAGTTATAAATACGTAACAACTATGATATCATAATACTAATGTAATGATTCAATATTTTTTGTTTAATTATTTATGGTACTCAGTCACGAGCCACTTGTCTATCAAAAAGATATATGCCTAGTGCATTAGGTAATAGGTAATACGCTTAAGATTGTACATAATCGTTTTAAAAAATAACAAAAAAAAACAATATTTAAATGTATGAAATAATGTTGTCAATTCCTTATTATCAAATTTGTATCTCCAGGGAAAATAATTTCTTTTTATCTTTTAATCTTATCCAATTACAACTTTATAAATTATAAGTAATATAGATCAGAAATAAATAAACAATATATCAAATTAAATAATATAAAAAATGATTCAATCAAATTCATAATGGTTGCATAAGATTCTTGAATTCGTTAACTTTTTTAATATTTTCGCTCGGTAGCACAGGTTCTTTGCAATTATAAATAGATTGTTCGCGTAATTAATTGAGTGAATCCAAAGTGAGTGAACGTCATCATTGAAACTTATTTAAGGTAAGGTAAGTACGTAAGTAAGTATAAATATTTATATTGCAATTTGTAATAAAGGTACTGTTTTTCTCGTCATGACAATCCTATAATTTTATTCTACAATTACTATGATTTTAATTGAAGAATTAAAATATAAAACTTTTTTAGCCCTCAGTTGATATATATGACTTCAATTAAACAATGAAACACATAATATTTTTAATATTTCCCTATCAAATGCATACATTAATACAACTCATCTTTTTTGCATCGTTGGAAACTCGGAACAAATATTAACATATACACTATCACATATTTTACATTTACAATAGAAGAGTAAATTAATACAATAATTTTTACAGGTGTGTCTGCGTAGATGATTTTGTGCAACCGAAGATGATATAAACTATATTAAATATAAACTACTATAATAATAATTATAAGTTTGTTGATTATAATATTAAAAAAAAAATTGTTTTACCAGCCTTCTTCCGTTTTCACGTTTTCACGTTTTTATATTATTTTTTTTTGTTCAAGTATCAAACCGCATATATAAAATTCTGTTTCGTTTAAGGGAAACTTGTAGATATATCTTAAAGAGATAATTTAAACCTTTTTACACTATTTTACTTTTGATTCTGTGGTAAGTTAATAATATATAAATAAATATATAGATGAATGGATTTATGAATGAATGAATGAATGAATGAATGAGTGAATGAGTGAATTAATGAATTAATGAATTAGTGAATGATTGAATGAATAAATGAACGAATGAATGTATGAACGACCGAACGAATGAACAACAGAACGAACGAACGAACGAATGAATGATTGATAGAATTAATGAATGAATAAATAAATAAAACATGTTATTACATTGAACTCTTTTTGATTCTCATTTTAATTTCACACTTTAATTCTTTTTATTTTTATCATGTTTCTGTTTTTTCATACGACTGCAATACTAATGTATACTCAACAGAAACTTAATATCTATTACATTATTATTGGACCAAAAATATAAGTTATCAGTTATCTTTAACTGATTGCTTCTTAGAAATGAAAAGAAATATAATACAATGCCATTTTTAAGAAGTGTGTGAATGACTTTTATGATATTATCTCTTTGCGATATTTCCCAGTTCCGTCAGTTCCGGTTTTGACGTTCTTACTTTCGTAAGAGAGGTCAAAGGTTAGGTCAGTGTGATGTAATTATTGTGACCATTTTAATATTTAATAATTTAACTTAAGTGTAAACTAATACACCATGGTCTACAGATTTTAATTTATACAAAACTACTTCACATCAAGTTAAGCTTTAAAGTTTTAGATGCTCCAATTATTTATAGATCAGCGCTCAAATGATTTAGAATAGTGTTCATTTGCCCGTATCATTCTAATATGTATAGACCAGATATATATTATGAATAACGAATCATATGTTATCAGCTTTTGTGCTATAGATTAAGTAGATGTATAGATTGCTATACCTTTACAAAGTTGCATATCGCAAGGAATATATTTTTACTTTCAATATTTCTTATTTTTTAAATTACTTTACCGTAAATTTATATAAACAACTTAATTTTTAACAAATGATAAAATACTAGGAGCGCGAACCAGACCCCTATTTTGACTCGTTGCGATCGCAAAATCTCGGTATGTGTTAGCATATTGAGCGAAGCGAGGTGCAAACAACACCGAAGTTGCATTTACAAAACATCGACGCATTCTGCCCTCATCTATTTTACATGATAAAAAAAAAATTAAAAAATCTAAAAAAGGAAAAATTCTGAAAGCTGTTAAACAAATTCGGCACGTGTATGTCATTATAAAGCTAAATTTTCGAGCGAAAAATGTTTGCATTGAAGTCAATGGGATTTTAATTTTTCCGTGATTATTCCTCAACGATATTGAATGTTTCAATTTACTTTTAAAAGCCACCAGACCTACGTCCATCAGTATGCAAAATGCGGAAATTTTTGGATATACCGTTTTTGATATCAATATCAAAAAATATCCGAAAATTTGAAATCACAAAGAATGCAGAAAAGTCTCTCATAGAGAGCTTCGCTCAATTATCATAATGATGTCACAATACTTTAAGTTTTTTAATGGTATCTTTACCGTGTTTTTATAACGCAAACACCAGTTCAAGGCCGGTTGAAATTAACAAATCATTTTTATATCAGGATGCATTTAGATCTCGATAATGTTTGAGAATCATTGAAACGATTCGTTACATAACAAATTACAAAACTCGATACGACTTAAATATCTTCATAAATAGTTCATTAGGGTTCAGTAGAATTTAAAAATATTAAACTACTAAAATGTAATATCTTTTTTATTAAACGTAAAGCAGTTTAAGTATAATAGTAATATTTATATTGTTTATTGTTTGAGCTATCTAATTTGAATTACAAATCAGCAAGATTTATAATGTTAATTAAATATATACGGAATCCAATTCTCTAACTCAGAACTAATTTTGTCGATAGTTTTGCAATATCTAAGCATATGTAATCATTGCAAGAATTGGACTTAATATTTAATTTGTTTTTTAATCGTTATTAACACATATTACAAATTTAACACTCTAGGACAGGGATGGCGAACCTTTATTGATGTCCGTGCCACAAAGTAAAAAAAAAATGTAATAGGTGATATACCACAATAAAATTTCATTCGAAATGTTAGCGTACAGAAATTATACTTTTAAAAAAACAAATAAAAACTATTGTTCTTTAAATATTTTTTATCAACCAATGTTTTACAATTATTTTGTTTTTGTGTGTGCCATAAAAACTTTCAAACGTGCCACTTGTGACACGCGTGCCATTGATTCGCCAACCCTGCTCTAGCAGCATTTGTTTCTATTAAAATACTTTTTAACATGTTATTTCTTTCCTCACATATTATAAATATAGTTTAAGATCGGAATTTTAAAGCTACAAAATATCTCAGTTGACCTTAACAATCTCAAAGATGATAATATATAATTCAGTACTTTCCAACTGTACCTTCGACAATCCGGACTATAATATCATTTATCAGTGAGAAGAAAGGTGGGGTAGAACATCACTTGGCTTCTTGCGATGCTGACATCTCCCGTTATCTGATATTATTGTATCAATCTATGCCTTATAATTTACCTTCAAGTATAACATAGGTTCTAGGACGTTAGGTCAATTATAATAGTCTATACATATAAGACAACACTGCTGTACTTACGTTTTTGTATCGAAATATCATCGGTTATTTTCGGGTATACTCGGGGTTCTTAATCTTGACCTCGGTACTATGATGATACCTAAGTATTAAAATTAAAATACATATCGCATAGGAAATATAATAAGTTGTCAGGTTTAAACAATGTAAATTTTAAGGTTAAAATAAATTAAATTATTAATGCTCATATTTATTTTATTATTTAATTTCCAATTTTATTATATAGCTTAACTAAAAGGATTATATTCCAAATATGCTGTCATATTTTTATGAATATAAAATTGTTTTGAAGTATTAAGATATTTAAGCGGCTAATAATTCCTCTCGATAAATATTATTTCATTCAACAATCATTAAATTAAAAATAGATATAAGAAGTACATTTGCGAAGCAATAGGAAGAGCTGATGGGTGCGTAAAACGCAATGCTTGTTTCGCAATTGTTGATTTTGTATTGATGTAACCGCCTACATCTGAACTACTGCTGGTATTTATTGGAGCTGTTATTACAACAATATATTATACATGTTTTTGAAACTTACACTTGAACATTCTTCATATGGCTCGTTCAGGCTACAATCAAATTTACTAACAATAGAATTGAATTTTATGTTTGGTTTTGGTAATAAAACTTTGCAAGGTAAGAAAATTAATTTAATTTTTTTCATAAATTTTGAGTTATTTTTTTTAATAGCATCATTATTCGACTGTACTGTCGGAATTTGCCTGCCTAATTTCCAACCTATTCGGTGTCCCTATTGATGGGTACTAAACATGGCAGAAACGCGGCGTGAACTTCGCCGCGTGAGTGCAGCCAGAATTATATTTCATAGTAATCATAGATCAAGAAAATTTATTTTCAACATTATTATTTAATAAATTTTATTCTATTTAAATTCTTTCACAAAACATATACCAATAAATTTGAAACAAATTAAAAAATTTATCCAATTTTTTAGGATAAAAATTAAAGTTGGCTTGGCTTTCCATTATGTTAGCTTATATATTTTTCGGTTTTATGAAATATAACACTTTTATTCTTATAAAATATAACAGCTCTTAACATTTCAACAATAACTAAAGAATCTATCGTTTGTCGTAACACAAAGGCCCAGGTCTCTTGAAATCGGACCATCATATGACATTTCCTGCAGCTGCATGCGATTTGCTTGTGACATCTTGTTTACCGCTGTGTGGACATCATTTATGATACAAATAAGATAATAATGTAAGCTTAAATAACATTACAATCCTAAGTTGGAGAGTGTCCAGAAGGGCTTATTTTGATGAGCATGGTGTTAATATGGGCCTTCCTGACTCTTTCAAATTGACGAACACAAGTGATCGCTGATGTGCATTCAAAGTGGAGTGGATATCAATAAATAAAAAATAAACACTTTTAGTTTGAGAGCCGAAGGTCACACAAACCTGTTCTATTCCACTATAGTAAATATTTAGCTATTTTTAAGTTTTTTTAAATATGCAACTGGTCCATACCGTTAGCACTAACGTTAGTCCATAAAATAGACGATTTTATATTAGGATATATTTCATGGTAAATTCAAGAAAAATATTTTATTATTAGTTAATAAATTCATAATGAAAACGATATGAATAATTAATAAAATCTTAAATAATAATATTTTTGGACATGTTTCGTTAATTGCATTAAAATTAAAATTTATTAAAATATTAGATGAAACGACAGTCACAAAATAAATATTTTTTTTGTTTCTTTGAAATCAATAAAAAATACAAAGAACGAAATTAATAAAAGATAAAGATAAGATATGTATAACGGCCTAATAGTCCTTATTATTATTATTATAAGGACTATTAGATAAAATGATTTTGTTAATTTTTATTGTTTTGTATTAGTAATTAGAAGACTAAAGATGCAACCCCTCTTTGTAGTAAAATATAATTCAAATAAGGTGGTTTTAATACACTTAAATATATTATTCTAATACAACTTTTACACCTAGTTTTCTTTTATATACTTATATGTTTTATATATTTTGTGTATTTATGTCATATTTATTATATAGCATCTTATATATGGTATGTATTAGAATTGTTTTTATTATTTATTTATGTATATTATCTATATTTGAGTAGGTGTATATAATTTATTATTATATGTATGTATGGATTACACGTAACTTGTGTCTTTTATGTGTACATATGTTTTATTTTCATAGTTGAATTTTATGCTGTTTTTTTTTATTTTATAATTTTTTTTTATTACTTTAAGCGCTCCAATGTTTTATTTTTTTACTGCCTTCTCAGGTTGACTGGTAGAGAATGCTTTTTAGCGTTAAGTCCGCCTATTGTACCTGTTTTGGGCAATAAATAATAAATAAATAAATAAATAAAATATTCTATATCGCGGGCAAAGCCTCGCTGTAGAGGATCCCAAGACAGTCACTACACGCTGCAATATAATATATGCGAATAAATGTAATTGAAATCACAATATTCTTTCAATACTTTAAATGTACATCACATAACTCTTTTGATGAGATTAATGATAGGTCTCGTAATACTGATTTTTATAATAAAAAAAGTAGATATGTACTCTCATGAGTATGTAATTTTTAATTTTTCTAAAATTAATCTTATTAAATTTAAATGCTTATTGGACAAAATTAATTCACTTTTAATATAATTATTATTTTCATTCAAATAAAAATATATTTAAACCAAGTTATCTTATATATTTTGAGTTCATTTTTAAGTTCTGAGTTAGTATATAGATTTGTTAAATTAAATATTTATATTAGTACATAATGAGTAGAAAATTAAGATGATAGCATTTTCTAAAGTAAAATGTTTTTTATTTACAAGTAATTTCGAAGAGCCAATGGCTTGTGCCTCCCTTCAACGTAATTACTTTCTGATGGACGTTTCTAATGGCCTTTATATAGATAGTTCATTCATAACTTAAAGTTATATATTCCGTGAAATATATTTCTAATATATAAAAGATACACTATATATAGTAGACTTACAAATAAAAACAAAATATATAGAATCAACAACTTATCAATTACATTTATATAAAAAAAAAATAATAATAAAAGTAAATTTTTAGTTTTACCTTCCATTGAAGTAATAACCACTTTCAGATTTTTCTATAATTATATATCAAGTCACTTTTTGTGTTTTTCTATGAAAATTAAAGAATGATTCAAAATTAAAAACATCCCAGATGACTATTTATTATAATTTCACAAAATTCCGCTTAGCATCTGCGTGTTGCGAATATAGACACATTAGTTTTCTGTTTATCAATATAATATTATATATACAAAGGAACTTCTTTAACTTTAACTAAATCAACTTGTATTTTTTTTTATTCGATTACAGGCAATAGAAAACCGCTTTCAGATGTCGTTATACTTATTTATTTAAAAAAAGCAGTTATCAGTTTAATTATCAGAAACCTTTTTCATAACGCATGCGGAACATCTCCGTCACGGGACATTACAACAATTCTACAGTTGATAACACAGACATTGCGTCACTAGGAACAGAGTTGAGGCAATTTGTCAAGCTTTCCATCTTAATGCTGTGATATTCAATACAAAACAACTTTTCAGATACCTTACTACTATATCTTAGAGCAATATTACAGTAATCTTATTATTCATTTTCATACCCAAATATACAAAACCATTTTATTTAAAATACTCATAGAATATGAATTTTTTTAGTATCTTTGCCTAATAATATATTTAATATCACAAAAACACGAACCTTGAAAATAGACAAATATTTTTTTTTATTATTTTCATAGGTATATCAAAATATCGTACCTCCAAAATAAGTTAATGGTAATTCTAATCTGTAACGCTATCACGCATTATCAGCATGTCCCGGAAGGGCCGGCTTTGAATCCAGTATTTCTTAACAACTCTAAGCGTACTAAGCGTAACTTCCCGTCGTCAGGATGGAGGCGAGATTTAAAACGAGATAGTTCTACGCAAGTGAAGGTGCCTATTACAGACTAATGACTTGCTTACACCTTGTGTGATTAACAGAAAATAAAAACATATATTGTTTAATTTTTATAGAGTAAGTGGTTACATTTGGTCCTAGGTGAACAAGAAAGAGATTATTAGTACAGAATAATCAGGATTTCAAGAGGAATAAAAGTGACATAGGAGAATCAATAAGAAATAATAAAACTCTATCATCTTCTAACTTAAATTGATCTTTAATAGGTACTTATCACGAAGCAGTCCTAAGGTTAATTTATCACACCTAAAGCTTAACAGAGCTCAAAAATATTGTATAATATAACAAATATAAAATTAATTAATTAGTTATTAGGAATCTTTTTTATGACATGCGTTTTATTATTCAATGTTGGACATTTTCAGTTGGAATCTCAGACAAAAGTTGAATAGATTTAGTTTTATCACCATTAGTTTAATTAACTAAAGTATGTTTAATTATTTATTTTGTTTAGGTTTTAATTGGATTGACTTGTGGATTAATTTCATTTATTAATATTTTAACTAATTCATCTTAATTGAGTTTTTTGTACATAAAAAGTAGCACTCGCAAAAAGTATTTTGTTTTTAAATATTTCTTTTATAAATACTTTCACTTAACATGTGTTTTTGTGCTTTGTTTTACTAAAGTCAATTTCTTCAAAATGTTTGTTTTAGAAAAAAATATCGGAAAATAGATTTGTAGTCATTATATTTTTAACACCAACGATTATATGGCATTATACTCAAATTTACTTTATACTTTTGACAATTATACTTCTTATCATAACAGCATAAGGTTCAAAATCATTTTAAACTAACAAAAGAATGCACTAATATCAGTAATTTGGCGTCATATTGATACAAAAAGAGTGTAAAATGGTCCGGTTATTACGTGACCAGGTCGTTCATTTTTACATTTACTTTCACTCGGAGTGGTTTGAGGATATACCCCTTATGACTGTATGCTAGTACTTAGTAGTTACAAAGAAAAGGTATAAAACGGTAAAAAGGAAAAGTATAGCACTACAATGTATTAAAATGTTCTTTGCAAACTCGTTTTCTATTTAAATGAATATAGAAATCTTTAATCTATAAATTAATCGAGAACTGTCTCGATGTCAAGCTGTAATTTTATGTCAATTTCAGTGATGTAAATAAGTCGTTAAAGGCTGCGGTGGTGAAATCAAATTGGACTCTAAGACTCTTTTAATCAAAAACAAATGGCAATAAAATTATAAAAGTATTTCTATAATCATTTTTGTTACGATTTAATAAATTTATTCGCTTGAATTGGCTATAATTCAAAATAACATAAATTTAAATATTAATGAAACACTTATTATATAATAATCTTTACTTAAATTTGGCAGATTCCATATGCCTTGGCATAGGCTCCCTAATGCTAGGGGGCCTAATGCTTTAAAAGCTCTTACTGAAGTACGTCACTAGTCCGTACGTAACGTAAGGCTCATTTCCGCTTATCTATTACCGTTTAGTAATACATAGTATTCTTATTTATTATTTGCATTAAACTATAGATTGCAAATTACTGTTAATAAATAGTTAGTACTTATTTATAGCTTATAATAAAATTACTATTTGTTGTAGGAGTAAGTATAATTTAACTGTACAGACTATTTTGACAATATTTTGATAAATAAAAAAAATTTAAATTATTGAAACTCTTTAAAGAATGAAGTTTTACTCAGTTTTTCAATGTATATTATACAATATTTATAAAAAAATGTTTTTTATTATCACAGCAATTTACATTTAAATATTAGAAATTATTGACTTAATTAAAAGTGTGTGTTAGAAATAACTCAATAACTAGAAAAATTAAAAACATTTCTCTTTTATATAGGTTTTCGTCGCGTCAGATTTTTATATTGTTGCCGAGAAATTGTAATTCGCGTCATCTAGCGGAACAAGTGGTAACTACGTTATCAGTTACCTAGATTGGAAATAATAATAATTTTTTTTAATTTTTAATCGTATTTGCGAGCGGCAGCCCGGTTTTGGGAACCAAACGTTTGTGGGCGGAACCCCCAGTTAATAATAATAAAACGTTGTTGTCATCTACAATTCACTCTCATTTTCTTATCAAAGAAAAGTAAAACCAAACAAGCAACCGTAAAAAAATATTACTAAAATGATTAATGGTTTTACTATTATTTGTTATATGTGCCATCTTGTATGTCTTATGTGAATATGAAAGCTTGGCTTAACATAATGTTCTTCATATTCGTCTCTAGTTTAAAAGAATCATCACAGATGGCGCTTTCTTAAGTTTAGTTTAGGATTCTTAAAAATATTCTTAAATTCCTTAAGGAAATCTTTCAATCAATCAAATCATTTTGAGTGTTTCATTTGGTTTATGGTTGAAGTTTTTTCTATCGTTCTATTTTTAATAAATCCATAGATGTTGGAGGAAGCATGTTTTAAGCTATAACGAAATTTAAATTTTTAAGAAAACTCAATTTCGGCTTATGTAGGTACTTCTATACTTCGTACCTAGGTTAAAGTAATATGACAATGATCACAAATATTTACATTTTATAGTAAGTGTCATCATTCCATTTGATAAGTAAGTCTCCTTGATTCATGAAAACCTGCCACGCAAAGAAAATTTTGAGGGAATGTGAAGATGGGGATTCTGAGTTTAAGATTAAAAAGAATTAACATAATCAGCATAAGTATAAAAGTAGCAAAATACTGACTGTATTTAAACTTACGAAATAAGTAAATACTTTTATTCTCAATAGACATATTTTAAATATTTCGAAATAACAAAAAAAAAAATGGTGGAGTCCCTAAACAAGTCTCAAAAAATTCTATCATATACATGTACTATAAATAAAAATATTGACCGAATTCAGGCAGAGGTCAATTCAATTTGCAAATCGTAGTAACAGGCACTTGATAATTGGGTAAATCATGTAATAGCACGGGCTAGCAATTGTGGACATTTTTAGAACACATGCGGGAAGTGCATTTAAATTTTTCCAAATAAAATTCAAATTCTGATATTACAAACGAGTGTTCCATTATGTCCAATATTCGTCGCCATTATACAGTTGGTTGATTTGATATCTATTTATCTAAACTAAAAACTATTGAAAGTTATTTTATTTACGTTCTAGTTTATATTAAGTTTATTTTTCCAGTATTTAGAAATCCAAATCGGATGTGTAACAGTAAGTGTAAGTGGTCATTGTAGTTGAAAGCAATCCCATGTACTGAGGATTGAGAGAAACGCTATTAAGGCCGTGCGTACAAACTAAATGTTAGTTAAAAATAGTTTTTTTAAAGCTTTTTATCATATTAAAAATACATTACATTTTTTACATATTTAATTTATTTTAATTCTATGTTTTGGAAATAGAATGGAAATTTAACTCTTCTTTACTTTCTTTTTATTATTCAAAATATAAACAATAGTAGAGTACAGAAATTCGTTATTACTCAAAAGTGAAATAGTTTTAATTATTTATATCAACATCACAACGCTGTTTTAAACATTTTTCATTATATAAACCGCTTTACAAGTAATTGCTTTGTTCACTGACCCATGACTTCTTTAAGGCTACTCATTACAGTTTAATACTTGGTGATGTCTGGAGTGATCCTTTACAATGATATCTGGTCTGCTGCTAACTGTAAGTAGACTAAGAGAAGATTAATATTTATTTTTCATTACTTCAAATCTGCACTCTAAAAACAAGGGATTTTAAGCACCCCACACCCTATTATTAATCAAAATATATATATTTTTTTTTTCGGTTATCCCGTTTCAAATTGTAAAATTAAAATTTTAATCGTCAAATTATCAACATATTTTATGTTTTTAGTTTTAATTCTTCATTTATTCTATGTTATTATAATTCTATGTTATTATAATAATCTAAGTATAGTATCAAAGAAACACCTACAAAATTATTATCTTTAGATGGCTTTGTGAGGGAGGAGTTTTTAATAAATAAAGCAGAAAAATAAATTTGTTATTTAGAAATAAGACAAGCAATTAAAAAAATTTAAATCGCTTTTGGTCGTCACATAATGTATCTGTTATCTGTTTTAGGTAATTTGTTTTATTGTTAAAACCAAATCAGATGAAAACGTTTATGCCGATAATGGTTGGAGACCCACGTCAAACGAAAAAGTCAACGAATTACGAAGAAATTTCATTAAAACGTCTGAAAACGTACATTTTCCAGCCCAGCGAAACTTTCCCAAATCTCCGGACAATTTATTAGAAAGAGGATACGCTATAATAATATCACCGAAACCAAACAAGGAACGAATCGATGATAACACTACGAATGGTTACAACGCAATGAAAAATATAAAATTACTAGATTCTTCTGAAGGTATGTATGATGTGAGAGTTTATATTTGATGTTTTTAATTATTTCTAAGATATGTTAATTTTGCTTTCCTCGACCAGTATTTTGAAAGAAAATGCATTATATATCTGAATAAGTAAGTTTATATTAATATACTCTATTGATTTAATTTATAGATAACGAAGATTTGCCTAAGCCCGTAATATTCTCAAATATTGGTCCTAAATCAAGAAAAGCAAAGAAAATAATGGATGGGTTGTTAATAAAAACAATAAATAATGATCTTCTACAAAAAGAAACTCTTGACAAAGAACAAAATAAAGGTGATGTTTATGACGAAGTTACAAACGAAAATAGTGCAAAAACTCCAAGACCCAGTCATATTTACGAAGTAAAAGAAAACACCGAAACGGATTTACTAGCTTCAGATCAATATCATAAAGAATATTTCTATGAACCTCTGAAATCAAAAACCTTTAAGAGCAATAATTTAACCACCAACCTATTTAGTATCCTTTCAAATTACAATATTAGAACAAGCGATAAATTACCAAATTATGCTTTGTCGCTTAGACAGAACAGTCGAAATTCGGATAACCATGATTTTGTATATATACAGGTTCCTATAAAAATACCTCTAAGGTACAATAACGGTAACCATTATCCTCTTGACCCCTTGCTTGCTGTCTTTCTGTCGAACTATGGTCATTACTTACCAGGACTATATGGATTTCCTAGAGGTTTTAATAACCTCTATGGTAATCTGGCGTCTAATAATATTCACAACAACAAACCCTTTGGGGGTTATAAGATTTATTCAGATACAGACAGCTCCCATTAAATATGTATATATTTTTTCAAAATAAGAAAAACACTGAAGGTTTTAATATTTTGTACTTCAAAAACAATATATTTTGATATTTGTGGGGAAGGACTTTATTTAGGCCATAAATATAGCTCTCATGTCCCTCCATGAAAAGTTGCTATTGCATTATAGTTTGGTGTAGAAATAAAAGTTTTTAAACCTTTTGTTGGCGAATTTGCGGGTTTGAGTTAACCCGTTTCGAGTTGTTTACGCTCTTTTTATGTAAAGGAAGAATGGTTTAATTTGACCCAAAGGAAAATTTAGTTTTCCAGTATATGAATCTTTACTTTTTTAAACTTATATAATAAATATATATATTTTTTTACTTTTTTTTATTTCTTTTATAGAGTTGAATATATGTATTTAACTAAAATACTTTTACTTCTAATACCGTGAACTAAATAAACATCAATAAATTTAAAACTAATTAGAAAATATATTTATTTTATTAATTGCGATATAACATAACATTATTAACGATTTTTTTTTTATCAATAACTAGTTTATTCGACACTTATTGTATTATTTATGGTATTGTTCGAAATTATTATTGCAATCAAAAGAATTCATATATATTTAAGTTTTAATTAAAAATATAGATTTAATTAAACTGTGTATCGATAAACAAGAAAAGTAATAAAGCACAGATAAATTGTGGCGAATAGTGCGGGGTCTAAGTTAAAGAAATAAGCAATTTCTTTTATATTGTCAAACAAAGATTTTGTTTAGCCAATAAAAGCGCCTCGAACAGGGCCGTCAAAATTATTTTATATGTTAACATGCTTTTCATATTATTTTTTACAGCATTTTTTTGATAAATTCTCAACAAGCTAGTGACTTGAATCTACATCGTCCAAACGAAGAGCTTATTGGTGCGGTCGGTGTGTAAACTTAAGATTTTCTTTTATTTCTGAGCAGTTTCACAGTTTAATGAGTTCGACAAATTACCTCTGAAACTTTTATATCGCTCTAGATTTTACTTACCTACGAGTTTCTTAAGTAGTTTTTATAGGAAGATCGGAGTATTTTTATAAAATATAACCAACTGATAATAGGGACTTCAACTGTTTCTCGCTATTACGAGTAATAAACAATCATCACTTATTATTCTAAGATTATACATTTTATTATAAGGAATTCATAAGAATTTTAAGAAATGAATTTCATGTACACTTTATGTAAACAGCTCGTGACAATGTAACTAAAACCTGCAATGTTGCTTGTGTGGTTTTGTCAAAATTTACTTGGTACTATCGAGCTGGGTCAAACAATGACACTTAACGTTCTGGTACGTACATGCTTCATATATATGTTGTAGATACTTTAAAACATAAAGCTTCACAAACTTTAAATTATTACATTTATATGATATTTAAATTATTACAAATTATATTTAAATAACAAAACTTTTTTATTTAAAAATAGTAAAAAAGAAACAATACTCTTGCAATGCAGTCAAACGTGAATTAAACAGCCAAGAATATCGGGCATTATTCGGAGACAGTAAGTGGGTAAGCGAACGTAAAAAGCACAAAAGTCCAGACACGGCAAACTGCATTTTCCGGTCTGCTGCTGCCGCGTCACAGCGCACGCTGCGTCCACTGTTACCGTCTTTTCTACCAAATGTAAATTTTCTTTTAGTTATATGACTTGTTCTTGTATTGTTCTATTTCATATACTTTTATATTCTTTTTACCTTTCTCCTTTACGAATCTACAAATTTATTGTACTATTTATTATTTTATGTACATTATAAACAAATAAGGGTCGAGTCAGTCATAATCATAACAATTCAATTTAATATAAAAATTATTAAAATTTAAGGTCATTAACAATTCTTCTCATAAATATTTATGAATATTTAAGAATGGGGAAAAAAGAAAAACCGCATTTCTTTTATCGTCGGGTCTTATTATTTAGTGACGGAAGTTTTCAGTCGTCTGCGGAGAAATCGCTCATAAAATTCAAATTCGACGTTAATTCTTCCTTATTTCTATTCAACAGTTTTTTTTAAATTTTATCAAAAGTAATCTTATCAAATTTTTGTTCTCTCTTTACAAACATCAAATGTATTTTTTTTCATGTTTACGGAATGCTAATGCCAAACTCAATAAAGCAAATATATACATACTATATGCAATATTATGCAATATTTTTTGACATTTTTGGTATTTGCATACTAAAACTTTCCCGTTTATTAATTTTAAATATTACTTAAAAATAAAATAAATACATAATTTAATAAATAAAATAAAATAAAAACATAATTTTTTGACATAGATTTGAAAGATTAGCTGAAAAAAGAAAGCGTATATAAATATTTAATTATTTAAAATACCTGCGAATACTTGTGTCCGAAATTAAAAACTTAATAATTCTTTTTTGTTGTTGATTGTAAATAGTAGATTGTATCACAAGAGAGCAAAAAAGCATTTTTACGGCGAGGGCGCTATTTAGAAGCACGAGAGAAGCGAAGGATTCCTGAATAGAATGGAATAGTAGCGAGGGGTTGTAACGTAGAATCCTGAGCGCAGCGAGAGATTCAAAGTACGTCGCCCGAGGGAAAAATAATTTGATCTCGAATCAAACACTCCACTTTTCATCCCCTTTCTATGGGAAAATATGTACCTACTAATTACAAGAACAGAGATGTCATTCTTGCGCTTTTGTTTTTTTTTTTTGTTAGCGAGGCTACCAGTACCGTGTAACTAATACATACAGCCAGTAATTCATGCAATTTGTGTTCGATTTCTATGAATATCGATACTTATATGTATGTTTCAAATTTAAATCACTTTTCCGCCCGTTAAAAAGTTCCTATCGGAAAAAGTGCTATTTTGCTCCCACTTATATAGAAACACAATGACACTTTTAGAATAGAAGGGATGAAAAAATGATTTCAATTTATTAGGGCAAATATCTCATTAATTAAAGGTAATTTAACACGATCACTGAGAAGAATACATAGCTAATTGTTAGAGAGGCATGTGATCTTACGTACAAAATTAACTAAGTGGAGATAATGTGATCTGCACAGTAATGCTTTTATCAACGTCTGCTCGATCGGCTAATTAATGAATTAATTGCTAGAGCGACGAAATTATCTGGTAAATGTACGCTCGGCAACATGTAAATTTCAAAGATTTTAGTATCTATTGTGACGGAATAAGGGCCAGTGATTTTATTGGGATGGGTGTATTTTCTACTAAATGACATCAATTTACTGGAGCTCTCTGGATTATGGGCTACGAGAGTTCAAATAATATTGGAAAATGTATGTTAGAGTAACTTATAACAGTTAAGTTACATTAAATTAAATATATGCTACAGCTCCCTATAAACTTAAATCCATTTTCTGTATGTAAAAATATTAATATTAATATATTTAAAAATTTAAAATTCTTACATTATATTGTAAGAGTATGATATATATTTTAATATTAATGAATCAAAATGAATTATATTAGCAAGGAATAGATACACGGTAGTCCATTAGGTGGCTGTAAATTCATATCAACCTGCGCGCGTTTCCTAGTAATAAAAGCACTATTTTCATAAAGTTATGATTTGCAGTGTGTTGTATTAACTACAAAACTAGACTCTATTCCCTTGCAGTTCAGAAATATTGACAGTAGTTGCGTAGCGTAGAAACGCAGAATTGTAGCTTCCTATGTGGTTAGTTAAAATGTTTCACCAGAATTCCACTTACTCTAAAGCTTGTTGTTAAACAAGTGTCTAATGAAATCTTAGTCCCTTGTCCCAGGTAACTAATAAATTATAGACTTCACACCTTAAACCATTTAATCGTTACATTTACGTAGTTACAAGTATGATTGAACTTAGCAATACATTGCTTTTTTACATATAATATGTTTTGTAGGGGTGACTTGATAACATACAATGAAAAGTGCTCTCGACATTGGTGCTGTTGAACTTCGAATATTGAGTGAGTCTTAGTATTTTAGGGTAGACCCACTATAAAGCTGAGGAATTTTAATTTACCCTCGTTAGGACATGTTTGGGTTCCATCGTTTTATAAAACGGAATAATAGAAGCAGTAATGGAGGAATCGGATGGACGTAAGAATGTTATTAGTGTTTTATTTAGAAGCAAATGCAAAGTTCTAAATTCCACGAGTTTTTGGAATACTTCGAGTTTTATTGAGAATTCTTTAGGTGTCTGAAAATAAATTAGAGTCAGTTTTAAATAGTTTACAATTAAACGTATATTTATAGAAAATTACTTATAATATTATTTTAACATATATTTTATTGCATTCTTGTATTGTTGTTGTAATTTTTTAATATAATACAGTTGGAGATAACTACACTGTAAATTGACTTTAATTAGATCTGTAGCTAATAATGAATAAAACGCTCAAAGCCTGAGGTTCCCAGAGGCTGAATGGTGCTATTCTCGTTGAAAATAAAATCCAATCAAATTTCAATTTCCCAAGATTCGATTAAAAGTTAAAACCGCGTGGTTAGGGGTAAATGAGTAACAAACACTCAGAGCAGGGATCAAACGGGTAACGCGATAAAAAAAAAGGAGAATCTGGCTAATCAGTATTAGCCGGTCTGTTGAGCTAGGATAGGACATCGTTTACGACAATGTATTATATACCTTTTAGTGTTCGAAATTAGATAAGAAGTCGTTTGCATCTGCTTGTTGTCAGGTAACCCAACAGAATTTGCATTTTGATCTTTATTATTTTCCTTGTAAGATAGCTTTTTGTAAACCTCTTATCGAACGTAGTTTTATCTTTTTAGCAGACACCTTTTTGTGATGTAAAATGTTCGTCGGTTTTCCGTCAAGTTCGCCGTTTGGATATTGGAATTTCCTGTTGGATCGTATTTCATTGTGACGAAATATTATTGTATCGTTGGTGAACAGAAATACATATACAATGAAATACGATCAATGTTTATTATTAAAAATGTAGGTATTTATATCAGATTTATGTTATGGTGTTAGTTCCAACCAGCACTTAACATGATAGTATTACATATTTAATTATTATGAATTATATAGTATGCGTGACTTGTATTAAATTTCAATTCATTTTGGTGGGCATGTTGTGACCTACATCTCACAACGTCAATCCAACGCGTCGGACGGCAGAGAGGAAATTCGTTTCATTTCCGCCAGAAACTACCGTCGCGACACACGATCTGCTTGTTTAGTGTATAGCCAATGTGTTATATATAGATAGTTTTATGTAAGAAGCCTGACTATTCTGAATTATCGTTCCATTTACCAATTTCTTTTTCAATTGAAAATTTCATGAATTAAAAAAGTTGTCTGTTTTTAAAGAATATGTATTTGATAAATCTAATGATACTTTAGACAGGTGCGTAGGATAAAAGATAAAAACTATTTTTCTTGCTTCACGGTAAACAAAACAGTATATTTGACACGAAGTTAAGATTTATTAGCAGGGGAGATGAACATTCTCCTTAACACCAGGGTTAAATTAGAGAATTAGCATTTTTATCGTAATGTTAGGATTTCGTGAACCAAATTTTTGCCTCTGTTAAATTAGTTTTATTAAAAGTATTTTCCTTAATTTATTAATAGTTTTAAATGCATAATTAACATGGCTTAATTAAACTTGGTATCAGAAACTAAAGTAAAAAAAAAATATGTGAAATATTCTTACAATAATTTTTATTATACCAGCTGTAAGCGTTAAAATCGATTAGAGGAGAAGATAAGAGGCTCGTAGTGGATACCACCTTTACCAACTCAAAACTCAAAATTAAACACAGAACTCCAAATTCTGGAAAAGAGGCAAGATAGATAGTTTTTCAGTCTTTTCTCGGATGCATTTCGGTGACTATGTAACACAGCTACACGACCTGTTTTCCCCAAATCCTCTCTTTTACCGAACAACCAAAAGCTCAGTACAAAAACATAGATTCACGATGAAAGTGCCACATTCCCGTACAAAGTCTTTCGCTTCTACTTGCATTTTATAGGACGGTGAAAATTTGGTACTCTCTACTAGAGGTCTTCAAATTCAGAGTGAATATTTTTGTACTAGGTAAGCGTGCAATATCGCAGACTACAGACGCACGTACAGACAGACTGTAGTCAAAGAAAAATGCAACGCTATTTAAAATAAAAAATAAAAAAGACCATGCAAACATTTATATATTTGAATATAATTATTTTATGTCCGGATCTAACCTACGACCAGTCGCCTTAAACCCAAGTATTACTATAATCCTTTATGCTACATATAATAATTTCTATATTTTACATTACTTGTTCTTAATAATAATACTTATATTTTTTTATTTAGAAATAAAACCATTGTATCAAATGGGTAAGACTCCATCCGAGCCCCTAAAGACATTATGTTAAACAAGTATAACTATTAATTGTTCACAGAACGATTGTTATGCCATTTATTTGCAATATATATGCTAATATCTGATGGCTTCAAAAGACAATAAATAAGGGATCTTTAACGTAAAAAACGATTAGGATGGTAAGGATCCAAATTGGTATCATTAAGCAATCTTAAGTTACACAGGTTAAACATATTACCTATATAATGCCCAAAGTATTCATAAACTATTCCAAATAAGATTTTAAACGTACAACAATATAAAATGGAAGAGGAGTAACGAGTAGAAAAATTTAAATATAATATCATGAAGGCCAGTGTTTTTCCCCAATGTTAAACATCCGTGACAATATAACACGTCTATCAAACTTCGGAAGGGTACTCAAACACCAATCGACACAACTAGAAGGGCAGTTAACGTTGGACAGCCGACTTCCTTTCCCGAGGGACCGCGACACTATTCCACTCACAGTGACTCTCTACCTTCTATCCAGACCACACGGTGACAAATAGACAATAAACAAATAAATAATTACTAAATAAATTTTAAACATTTAAAATGTTGTAAAATTTACATTCGTAATAAATAGTTTTGTTTGTATTTGATGTTTTTGTATTTTTTTATATATACCTTATTACTGGATGGATTGGATATTGAAATGGTTTAGGACAAGAAAGTTCAAAAATGAGTCAACCAAGTGATAGACGATCTTGTATGAACTGTGCAGTGCAGTGGTGTTTTTGTGCTTTTGCTTTGGTAATTTGTGGATATAGTTTAGTAAAACAACAACGCTTAGAACAGCGACTCCAAGTCCTTGAAGACAGGCATACCGAATTGGAGAATGTGATCAACTTTCAAAAGCCAAACGAGGAGTTTTTGAAACGCGAAACTAGAGATGTAACCGATTGCGCTTGTCCCTCAGGTAGGTGTAGAATAATTGTCTTCTTCCATTTATTTTTGTAAATAATATGTATCACATTCATATGTGAAATGGATGGCAACATATCTGATAAAATAAAATTTTACGAATGTTGCATTAAATATTCGTTACCAATTCAACTAGCGGATAATGGTCCATTTCACTTTAAAATTACATCGCGACAAATGAACGCATTCAAATTCATCGCTTTTTGGAGTATAATGTTGAATGCTCCCTCAGTAGACTCAATGCGGCAATTAATGAAATTAATTTTGGGTTTGCTCCCAAACACAATCGTTGTCCGCAATGCCGCCGCAGCCGGTCACATCAATGAAGCCCGACACATTGTATCGTAACTGCAACCACTTTACAATATCCGGCGATAAACTCAATTGGGACACCATCAAACTATCTTACATACTAAAAAGGACCTTCATACTTTTAAAATAAGAGCTAGATTATAGTTGTCCGCGGAAGTCTGGTTCAGATCGATGCTATAAGCCAATGCGACGAGACAAAATTTAATGCTCTATTGTAGCAGCAAGTAGACCTAATGGTTTCAATGAGGAGTATTGAAATCATTCTCAAAGAGAGTGCCCAAGCTTACGAATCATTCTTCATTGAATTTACAACAGGCTACAGGGCCGTGTGAAGAGACGGATGTTGACCTCTGGCGGATATTAAAAATGGCTCCTAAATTGGTTCACAGATTTGTTATCGGCGGCATATTGCGTGTTTCCGCCGAACTTCCAATTGGTGCCCAATAAGACGTCATCAAACGGTCTTTCTGATGTTAATAGATTTTCTTTAGAGGTATTCAAATCGAGATTGATGAAAATTTTATATAACAAAAGAAGAAGGGCGAAGTAGAGTTTTCTTTTTTAAATTGCCAGCCGTCAACTTCGCTAATTACCTCTCATTGTTAGGGCGCAATATAAAGGCTTAATTGTTTGAAGTTCATCGGAAAGTTACTTTGAATCCGGCCTTATCTAAGACGCCGTGGAGGCGAAGAAGCCTATTTTCCTGTTTAAGTTAATTGAGGATTTAGTTACAGGACGCGAGCAAGACTTTTGTTTATAGGTGTTGATTTCAAAACACTCAACATCATTTAAAACTTAAATTTAACCGAAATATTAAAATATATAAATATTAAAAAGAACTAGGTCCGTAAAAAAATATCTATATTAATAAAGTGGACAGATTCTAACTTTTTTATGGTAAATGTTAACGTCTCAAATAAGACAAGTTGCAAATGTATCGGATACTACGATTAGGACACGGAAAGAAAGAAAGAAGATTCGTGTATCTGGGTCTCTCACTCTTTTCATATAAAGTAGCTAAAGATATGGTATTTACGTAAATTTTTTGTTAAAGGGTACCCACGATCGTATTTAAAAAAACTTACGATAGCTAAGCTCTATTAACGCTAATAAACTGTGGGAGGTATTTTGACGAATATATTTTGCCCTATGTGTACGAGTTTGATGCTCAATCGCACCAGATGCCTCTATAATAATATTATTTTTTGTTTCACTAATTTTATTATTAACTTTGAGATTTAAATAACAATTTGGTGATACCTCTATGAACTAAAAAATATAAACAATATTTTTATGATGCGTTGAGTTTGTGTAATTCATGTACCTAGTTGTTTTGAACCAAATTCTAAGAGTATGACGTACTTTATGACACCGTGGGGTGATATCCACTGTAATTGTTTCAGTGGAGTAAGAATGCTTCTTACTGTTATTGTTTAACTTTCCCACAAAATTATTACTTCCTTGTTTCTTCTCCGTATTCTGAGTGTGGTGCAAGATTTCTCCTGGGATACCAGCGCGTTTAAAATAAAAATATAGTGGTACGAATTATAAACTTCTAATAATTTGTTAATACAAACATAAGTACAAACTTTTTATGTCAGTTACTAAACTATGTTTCATATATATTTATATTGCCTTAGGGATGATATGTGTTATAATGTTCGTAGTAAGACTCAAAGAAGACTATATTTTTATCATGTATGTATGTTCAAAACAAAAACAATAATAAGCTGGCAGAATTCCAAGTTCCATATATACTGATAGATTTATAATGCAGGTCACAGTTGACAAACGAGCGATCAAGATGGTTCTTATAAATCCGTCTGTCAACGGAGAAATAATGAGACGTCGGGGAGATTAGTCGACGTCATCTTTCAGTTTTTATTTTGATGACCTCATCTTTTCTCCAGTACCTGAAATTATTCAAACGGTTTTCCTTAAAATTATGTTTTCAAGGGCTCGTTCTACAATTAAAAGCCAGTTTATTATCTTTCGTAGATTTATTATTTGCTTATTTAGAATAACGAAAAATCATTTCCAATAAATAGTTTTTCATTAATAATTTTTCAAGTGTATCAACATTCAAAAATATTATTGTTTCTCGTTAATCACATAGTAATCTAATATTAACAAATGATAACTTTTTATTCTGATAAGAAAAAATTTTTACTCGAAGTGAGTAAAGTTTCCTAAAAACTGTCCCTTTTACTAAGAAGGGGACTTAAACGACCGGCCCATTTACATAAATCAGAGGGTGCTAAGATATAAATCTCAAATATAAACAAGTTCAGATGAAGCAAAAGTAATGAAAAGCTAAGATTTGCATCAGTGTTTATAGTTCACATTGTAATAAAAGCAAATTACTCTAGACATTTAAAATATATCTTTAATAATAATATAATTATACATCAATAATAACAGGATTGAACACTATTTTTGTTTCTTTTAAGATAGATTATAATAAACATTAACTTTTGCAAAAATTGTTGAAGCGGTAAGACGAGTTGTAGCCAAATGTAGCGTTGACATCTCTACTCAGCTGCATATGGTGTTGTTTTTATAATTATTATTTATGTGTGCAATATCTTTAAAAGAAAACAATCAGGCTATCACGATGGTAAATTAGTAAATTATCCACAAGATATCACCATTTATCTTAAATAAGAAACAATAAAATATAATATTACGAGAAAGACTATAAGTAATAGACGGACGGTACGTAGTATATAGTACAGTTAAATAAATAAATGGACTCCGCTTATACAGAGAGCTTGCGAGGAATTCTTTGAAGCGGTCTGGATTTGTACTGGAAGTTTTGGACGCAAAGCGATTTATTATACCGAGTTTGCTTTATAAAATCAATTTATTTGAAAACTAGATTTTTGTAATATTCACAAAAGTTTTTAAAACTTTCTTTTATTTTAACTTATTTACGATTTTGTTCTTGTAAAAATAAAATAAGGCTCATTTTTGACAAAACATTTATTATTTTACCATAAAAATAATACCAAAATAAAATTAATTCAACTTTCTTAAAATCTTTTTATTCGTACTCAAAATAAAAAAATGTAGAATTCTGTTTTTATGGGCTTATGTTAAACAAGAGGGAAAAACATTCAAGTACAACATAATATTATTTTAGATGACAGAATAACATATGTGCCCGAATAAGGTATAATTCGTTTGTAAAATTGCTAAGAAACAGAAAATCGATTAAAAATAAGATCATTAATATTTTAAACAAGGAATATTACATATAAATACGTAGTATTTTTTTGGCACCAATAAAATCGTATTCCTACATTTCCCTCGAACATAACTCTGAATAATATTGTGACAAGTGTCGAAGGCAGTCACATTACAGGCAAAGAAAACTATCACGTCACACTATTTATATAAAATAAACCTTATTATAAGAATCATAAAGAAGCCCTGAAACGCAAATAATAGTTTGCACACTTAAGGCATTCCAATATTTTAACGCAATGTGCAATACTCTAAAAATAATGGAATGTATTAGGTAAAATTTACTTTCTATGTATTTATTAGAGTTCATTTTCCAGTGCCAAATAAAAGTATAACAAAAGAGAAACTGAGGAATTTGAAAACATGTAGACTGTTTAGGAAATTGGTACTTACAGAACTTTAATAGAAAAGTCTTTTTTATTGTTGCGTGTTCATGAAATATCGTTGATAGCAATCGTAATAACACAAAAGGCTTTTTGGCATCGGTTCGGAGTTTTAGAAAAAAATAAAAACTTTGAAATAAGCGAACTTAAAGTTAAATCAATTAATTGGTCACCAACAGAACAGAACAGAAGTCTTAAGTATTTCAATTTAGATAATACAATAGCGGGGTTTAGATTGTTGACCAAACAAATACTTGTCTTGTTTCCTGGCTTCAGTCGCAAAAAGACATTATAAAGATCATTATAATAAATAAAAAGCTCAAATGAACCATTTTGTCTTTTGTCTTCGCTAAAATAACAACTCACCATTTTATCAAAGTGTTATCAAATTTCTTTCTTTCTTTTTTATTTTTTATCAACCATTTTAAACTCCTTTGTCTGCATGTGAGAAAACAATTGAATTCGATGGTAAGCTCCGCAGAGGAAGAGCTTAGTTTTGTGTTAACCTACCTTTCCAAATCAAATTAAACCGTTTAACTTGGTTGTTATGGTTTATTTTGTATCTAGTTGATATCGAAAAGGTTTAAAATCTAAAAATTCCGCGATTTTCTCGTCGTTGCCAGGAAAGCACAGTCTTCTTATCAAACGATTAATTTGATTCTATTCAATTGCAAAATCATTAGATTCTAACTTTGAGCATAATTCGCAGAATTTATGAGTGCACATTTATTTTAAGATATTTCATTCTTAACTTAAAAAGTATTCATGCTAGACTTATAGTCTTTACGTATTTTGTCTCAGACTTATATAAAATAATTAAAACGCAAAGTACGGAAAAGAACGAGTCAGTACCTTATATTTAAGAGATTCCTTTTATAATGAAGTTCACGTTTATAAATATAATTTGACACAAGTTTGATATGAGCGCCACGTTACCTCGTGATCGATCGTCGAGGCGCACGTCATTCAATTATCTTTGACTTGACGAGAGCTCGAGTGCTTTGATATATTTGAAATATTTTTATATTACGTTTTGTCAGATATAAGCGAAGTCTACACATTATAACTTTACTTAATTAAATTTAACAGAATTTCTTTTGAAATTAATAGGAATGCGTTTCCAGAAGAAACACAGACAAATATACTAACTAATTTAACAGAAAATGTTTTTAATTTTCTGTTTAATTATTTACAAGAAGAAATAAAAATACTTATAATTCAAGTTTAATTTAATTAGTGAGTCAGTTTAGTGTAGTTTTTTTAGTTTAATTTTAGTCTTTTTATACATGAAATTCGATAAGAAAACATTTAAATCGATCACTGTCAAAATATACAATATTTTTTATTTACGATGTTTATATATAAGAAATTGTAAATATTTCCTCAATAAATCCATCGGATCCACAAAAGGTCCATTTACGGGGACCATCCTAAGCGCAGCAGCCCATGAAACTATGGAAGCCCATAGTAAATAGTTTCCCGCCTCATTGCTTTATCGTGGTTTATTTGTCTGGTCTGCGAGTTAAGGGCTTAAGATAAATTATTCTTTTTATTCCACCTCTTTTATTTATAAATACACAGGTAAAGAACTCATGTATTTTTATCAAAGTGTTGTGTTAACACTTTTTACACACTAACATCACACATTCAATGCAATGAAAACTATTTTTGATATTTGGTACATACTTAGAGATTAGCATCTCTATGTATTTATAAACTATGACCTTTTTAATTTATACAACTTACATTAAAATGGTTATTATAAAATTATTTTTTTTTAAGGGAAAACAATGATATTTAGAAAGGCAAAAAGAAACCTTAAATAGTTATCGACTTATTAAAAAAGGGTTGACTTGTCACGTCTGCCATAAATCGCACCGAAGCCGTCCAATAACATGTGTTTTTTATAGAGGGGGTCACATGGGGTTACAGTGTGGATATATTGTCCAATAAAACTTCCCATAAAGGCGCTGCGATGGACGTTAAACCGTCGGAAAAATCTGTAACGGGTTTTTCTGACACGTGCGAAATAGTGGAGTGTTTCTTTAATATTACAAGATGTTACATAGAATTAGTTGTTTAGTTTTCATTGTAAACACAAGCATAAGTTATGTATGTACTGTGTTATTCTTTGGTTATAAATGCATGTCTACATATCTAGGTCGTTCTGGATTATCTAAAAGAATTCAAAACCCACCCTTTGTAGTCTGTGTGTAAATGATTAAATCTGATTAAAATAAATAAATTTACAAATACATGTATAAAAATTCTACAAAAAATTTGGAATTAGGTCATACATTTCAATCTGGTAAATCAAAATGTTATCTTTAAAAAAAAGGTTATAGTGTTTCGTGTGTGTGATCCTTGCCTACCTTAATCCTATTCACCATTTTTCTTTAAGAGGAGTAACGCGTTTACAATTTTCCACATTTGTGATTGTTTACAAGCGATCTATGAATTTTTCTATTAAATAATTACATTAATGTAATTTACTTCTATGCTATTTTGAATTTTAAATTGCTTATAAAATAATACCATATCAGTTAATAAAATTAAAAAAAAATAAAACATGATAAAACAATAAAAAAGCCTTTATTTGTTCTTAACTAAATTAAGTCGAATTTAAATTTATGGTTTAAAAGTTATATCAGAGAACCCCAGAGTGGGTAAAGGCCTCCTGAATGAAGCCCAAACTTCTTTATTTTGGGCTTTTTGGCACCAATTTGAGCTTACTATTTTCGTAATATCCTCCCATCGTGCAGGCGAACCATATCAGTTACAACCAATAAAATAAAAGTATAGAATATGAAGTTTTCTTTCGTTTCGTTTAATTTAGAACTCCATTGTAATGAACTTTATTAACATATATAAATAACTAAATTAAATCAGATCAACTTTGGTAAGTTATCAATAACCAATCTTGCTTAGATTTTTTCTTTATTAGTAGGCAAAGAGCCAAGTTCATAAACGTCTTCTAAAACTTGGCACTTGCGAAACACAATCGCTTGATTTTCACCAACTAGTTAAAAACTTAAAACAAGAACAACGAACTCTTTAAGATTTTTAAACTCCTTATATTATATGGTTAAAATTTTTAAAGTTTTAAGCTAAATATACGTACCTTGATAATGATTTTTTTATATTCTAAAGGGCTGCAACAACTATTATCTAGAATTTATTTATAATATTTGGTTAGTACTCGATATTATAAAATGATAAACTATAATCTTAATAACTAAGTTAATAACAATAAGTCGTAATTATACGTCCGTTCCATCGTAGAAAATTGCAGCTTTTGTAGCGCTGGATATATATAAGATTATATCATTAGTTATATATAGATACATACAGATACAGTGAAATATTAAGATCTTGGTATTTTTTGTATCAGACTTCATACATGTAATATGTAACAATAAACAATAGCAATCGTAAATAACAAAAAAAGGAAGAAATTAGAAACGAAAACTAACATCTTTTTTTATCTATTGTAAATTATCCTATTGTGTGGACAATTTCGAAGTTGGCATTCTAGGAAAAAGCTCACACTTAATTACAAAATCAAAATTTATTTAATAATATTTTAAAAATATGTATGCAAAAGCAATTTTGCGGCTTGTAGGGTAAGCAACCCTATTGTAGACGGTATCTTCCCCACTTTTATCACCCATTTCCGTCATATCGGATATTATTTTACAGCGCGTGTTGCACCCCATTTTTCAACTAAATAGCAACTCGCGAGATTGGATGGAGCCGCTATTTTTCAAGTGTGAATTTTGCATACGTTTTAGTTTCAAGTAGATTTCATTTTGTTTATGCTTTCAACGGTTTCAGCGCTTACACCCTACTTTTATTAGAACATGCCACGTATATGGAAAGCAGTCAAGGTTGCTCTTTCGATACTGTCTTTTTTTTCTTTATTTGTCATTCATATGCAATGGTGGTAGATAAAATGGTTTTAAGATATTATAAGATCGCATTAAGCAGGAAAGAAACATTTTTTTATTATTTAGATTTTCTTACAGCATCCACACATCTCATGTGGCAAATGAGGCCACCCAAGCAAGGTCGTGGGTTCAGAGCGACACGGTTTGGGCGTATCGCTGTCACTCGCGACATGACGGCTGCTAAATTGGCTACAGCCACAGTAACACTCCAATAAGAAAAGAAATAACTACAAACACATATCCTTATTTTCATAAATACATTCTTTCTATCTAAAGTAATACCGTATTAAGAAAAAAAACAGAATGAGAAAAAAATAAGTTATATAATTGTCGACTTGGTTAATTCTTACTATATAAGAATAATTTGTGTTTTTAATAAAATCACGGTAGGTAAATAACGAAGAAAACGACAATATGATATGACGTTTTATTTGATCACTTTAATCCGATATGTAAGGAAAATTTTCTTCGAAAGCAATGCTTATGGCAAAGCTCCAGGCTATGAAATACTCTAAATACATCTAAACTATTATTTATAATCAAATAAATACCTATTTGATTTGCTTTTATAATATTTCACATAATAACAAAATAAAGTTTAATTTAACACCAAAAATCGTATAAGCATTACGTGCTAAGCTCGTTATTGTACCAGAGACAAATCACCGCTACAGATGTCGCGGCCCGCTGTTGTGCACTCGCATTATGTTTCATTGGTTAAGCTATGGTCATCATATATTCAATAAATATTACCTTTGTCTATATACTAATTGAATTTGATTCTTAATAATGACATTTAAACAATAGACAGAAGACTTCAACTTTTTTATTCGTTGTATGATATCAGTAAGAGAAAATAACGTTTGATTTATGTTCAAATATTAAATTATCTAATTATTTTATGTTAACGACAGAGTACCTAAACTAATAATTGTAACAAGAGTTATTTTAACGCAGAAAAAACTTCCCCCAGACATATGAAAGTTGGCGCTAACTCGACGATGCGACGTCAGGTGCACTTTATGGCCACGACAGTGTCTTTTTTCAAACCTTATGAATATTGCAACTTGTATCCTTAACTATGAAAAGCTCTGACAAACTTTCACGTTTATAAAATACAATCGCTACGGTACTTGTATTTCTTAAATACAGTTTCATAATAACGACCGCACTCCTGGCTGCTACAGCTTGAATAAGGCATTAAGAGAATAAATCATCTGGAATTGTTGGTTCTTAGTAACAATGATGTTACACTTTGCATTTATTTGAATGTTAAATTTAGTGGAATGGAGCACAATCATTACCATTGTTTATTTTAAATATTTTAATCCCTTTATAATATTATTATAGAATATTGTAAAAGTAGGTAACTATACATATTTATATATAATAAATAACAGAATGTGGTGGATATTTCAGGAATAGTTAGCATCTACACAAGTAAATATTAAATAATAATCATTTTTGTAGGCTGATTTATTTCCTCAGAAAAAAAAGGCGAATATCTTTAGCTGAACACTATATTTTAACAATGTTTTCACTTCTTATATTCATGTCTGAAATAGTATAATAAGAATATTATTATACTAATATGTGACATTATATATAAATTAAAAAAATATATATCTTATTTAATCCTAGAGTAAGGATTAAATCTTACTGCCGTAATACAATCTGTCTGTCCTTTTGGGAAAACACGGGATTTTAAAGATATTGTCACTATATAGTTTGTCCTCAGCCCTAACAAATGTTATAGAGGTATATCCCAGATTTATGTATTCTCATAAGGTTTTAGTGATAATAAATTTCTACAAGCAACGACCAAAAAATATATATACCAGAATCAAAAATAGCTTACAAATTGTTAACTTATGATTGTGTTAATAATAAGTAGTTTCAATATCACAGTTCTTATTAGATATAATTATCCGGCTGTACTCACGTTATTATTATCAGAATTTTCCCAATAGTTTCGAACCCATTCGAGGGTCCTTCATAAGCTCTGAGCATGGTGGAACTGCGGCGTGAACTTATATATATTTAATAGTAAACAAGGATCACGAAAGTTTACATGCAAAAATCATATTACCTTATACATTTAATACTAGGAGCGCGAATTAGAATTCAATGTTGACTCGCTGAGCTCCCATAATCTCGGTTTGTGTTAGCATATTAAGCGAGGTGCAAACAGCACCGAAGTTGCATTTACAAAACATCAACGCATTTTGTCCTCGATTCGATTCGAAAAATTCGAAAAAAAAAATGTCAAAATTTAAAAGCTGTTAAATAATGAAATCATTATAAGCTAGATTTTTAACGAAATCATTATAAGCTTAATTTTCGCGTGAAAATTTTTTCCTATTGCAATCTATGGGGTTTTTATTTTTTCCGTGATTATTCCTCAACAACATTGAATATTTGTAATTTTTTTAAAACCACCACCGGATTGATACCTATCAGTGTGCAAAATTTGGACTATTCAGATTTCTGCAAAACACGTTCATTCATTCGTTCAATTTTATTCAACTTCGTTTCATTTTGATTAATTCGCAAACTCTTGATTAATATTACACGGGCTTCCTCAAGGTTTAATTTAGTAGAACTTTACTGATATCGAATTATATAGTTATAATAAACCATATTAAATATAAATTAATTTTAAAATATTAATTTTTTAATATTTAGTTGTGTATAATGGAGATAAAAATACACACAATATTCTACATAACCTATAACTGTGTTATGCTTGTTTTATTTTTATATACATATTAAACATGAATAAAGTATTATATACAAGCAAGAACAGCCCGGACAGAGCCAGTATACAGCCGCAGGGTGATTCGTTTCCACAAATTTGTATATTTAACAAAACTTCTAGGATAGATTCTATTAAAGTAACGTTTAAGTAATTTTTATCATAATTATTTCAAAAGCATACAGTTATATAAACTTTGGTATTTTTCAATATCGGGACATTCGTTTATTTTTATATTATTAAGCGGAAGTGTTATGATTTACTAGTGTCAATAAAACACAATCACAGCCTTCGCACCGTGAGAACAAAGACACATAAATATCACATTTTAAACGAACACCTTCATTACTTTAAGTAGAAATGTATAGTCTTTGTAATTAAAGACCTTAAACTTACTCTTAATGTATGTATATATGTATGTTTGGGGATATAAGTATGGTTAGGTGTTTAATAAGAAATTGTTAATGTATGTTTTAGTAAAAACGACTACTAGCTTTATTTGTTTTATTTTTTTTTTCACGTCATAACTCATGCAATAATGTGCCCCGCAATAGCATTGTTTCTTTCTACCATGGGTCCCGAACTGGTAGAGATAAGTTCGGTCCTGTCAACATTCTGTATAAACGTGATGTTTACTTATGTATTTTTTTTTAAATAAATAAAGTTTAAGTTAATTCTCTATATTCTTCAACAATATTAGTAGTATATTTTAAATACTAATAATATGTTAACATACAATAGAGGTTAAAAGAAATAACTACTGAGTCATTGAATAATTTGAACTGCACTCATTACTCGCAGGAGAAGTTCTTCAAAAAATTACTTTTAAATTCCATTCAGACATCTTAGTCGTAGACTAATCAAACGGGCAGATAAATTTCAAAACCATTTTATTTTTTCGTGACTTATAAATAATTATATCATATTATTTCGGGAGCATGGACACACCGAACACACTAATTTTACATGTCCGTATTATGGACATTATATCTTCTTATTTATTACTTATTTAATTTTTATTTCTCTTAGTTGCACGATAGGTAATAACATATGCTCGGATGTACGGATTACAGTTAACTTAATAATATACAGTTACAGTATCTTATTATGTTAGTTACCTGTAAGCCACATACCTGTTAGGACAACATTTGTAATCATCTATGTTCAAGAATTAACGAGCTACGAGATTGACTGTATGTTTGTGTCCGTTAATTGAGTGACGTGACACGTGTATACATGTTTACTGAATAGCAAGTTTACACAATGCCAAGCATCAACTGCTTATTATACAATGATTCAAACGTTACCTGATACGTTTAATATTATTATAGTATGTTTTTTGTTTATATATATATATATATATATATATATATATATATATCTTGTACTATGAATATATTGCAATATAAAATAAACATTATTATTTTATTTACGGGAATTAACGCGCGAAATAGGTATTACATACCTCTCAATTGCTTAACGTTATGACCAGGTTGCACCGGCCGTGGTCACAGGCTGACATCCTGTGACCTGGAGTCAGCCTGTGACCAAGGTAGGTGTAACCTGGTCACAACGTCATCCAATTGAGAGAAAAATAATAATAAATTATTCAACGCGAAAGTTTAAAGTTAATAAAGTAAACAGCCTATGAAATTAATTATATTAGATCGTGTGTATAACAAGTTGGGTTTAGAAGAGCTCTCAACCCAGTTTAATATGAAGAGCTATGTAGTGTGGTCTTTTTAATGTCTAAACTTTGTGAATGAAGGTAAGTTTTTCTTGTGTACCTGTTCATGTAGCGTGTGTGCTTTAATGGTTAAAGTTTCTGCTTTATTTTGGTAACTTTAAGACTTTATTTTTGTTTTTTTGACTTTTTGTCTTTTTCTTCTAAGTATATTTTATGTAAAGTCTTTAATGTTTTTATGTAGAATTAAAAAACATATTACCATTTGGTATATATATAATACAAAGTATTACTGAGAGATTGCTATTAGTTTTAATCAGGGAACAATTATTTATTTTATATAATGTATTTGTCAAATCAATTAATGAAGCAATGATTTGCTAAAACCGCGTTGCAATTAAATTAAATTAAATTTAAATGTTTATATTGACGTTAAATTAAAAAGCCGTATTCATGTTATTTGTGTATCCACTCGACCTAGTAATTCCTACAATTTTTAACTTATCCAGTCACTTTTAGGTTTAACTAATTAATCGACTTTTGTATATAGTTTAATTTATAAATTAAACTATATACAAAAGTCGATTAATTATTTAAATTCTTTTGTATATTGTTTATGTAAGTAATTTTTATTTCTTAAATTTTCATTGTCACCGATGAACGAACATTTTATGTCAGCACTTGGATCCTCTTAGCCCATAAGAGTTTCACTTAACTTAGCGCCGGGTAGAATAACTTTTCCGCTACATTACCTTAAATAGCGTTCTTTGACGAGAGCATCTTAACCCTAGCCCACTTTACCCGCTACTAAAATCCGGAAAAATCCGCCTCTGTCCGGTGCTGACCTCTCGGAACTAGTTATTTCCTGATTTAGATTACAAGTCTTCTATCCTTTCCTTTCTTCAAAATGAACCGTTGTTAGAGCGGGACAGAGATTTGTTATTTGATGATAGATTTTGATATGTTGCGGCTCCGCATCAACACTTGAGCCTGATTAAATGACGGTCCGAGTCGTTAAGGCCCCGCGGAAATTTGTTTTGGCCAGCCTTTTCCCGATCTTGAAGCAAATAGTTGATAACGTCAAAGGTAGTATATCGTGTAGGTTGCCCTATAGGGCTCCGTTTTATTCTTTTATTTATGGACAGAAAAGAAAATTCTATTTAGTCTTATATCGAGTTCTTTTTTTTATTTAATACAGATTTATATAAGATACAACCTGTGTTTTGGAATTGAAAATACATTTATGTTTCAATTACTAATATTAAAGAATCGGCTGGATGGTTATTATGTAAACTTCAATAAAATTTTATATTTTTATCCACTTAAAGTATACAATATCAATAATCGTTTATTTCCTAGTTTAGTTTATATTCTGATATTAACATTTTAAAAGTAAACTTAAATTTCAAAGACCCACGTAGACGTTAAAATTTTATTATATAGATAATCTTTACTCAGCATTTATCAGGCTCAAGTTTTATTGAGCCAATAAACATAAATGAGTTTAATCGCCTCGACGTAACCGAGAAAATCGCCTTTTATTGTTCGGATAACCGACACATTAACTTAGCTTTTAAGGAGTCCTGTAGATGTTTTGTATGGGACCTATGTTCTTGGCTTTAATGATCTGAGAAAACAAATAGGGTTGATCGCCTCGAGATACTTTTAGTATTTAATGGGTTACAAGGCGATTCACAGGGGCAGTATCCGACTACTGGACAAGATCAGAAAATACATTCGAGAAGATACTTTTAAACGTGTAAGAATTCAAACCGTATTCTAATAGAATACACAAGTAAATATTGAATAGTAGTACATCATAAAGTAATGGCAGAAGAACCACTGAGCCGCGATTTAAATAAAACGAATTTAACACCAATTATGTTTGTTTGTCGTAAATTACAGTGTCCCTGTTGATTTATAAATATCTCGCCTGTTAAGCCTTTTGTGGTGTAAATATTTTCATATTTGATATAAATGTCCATATTTCACGTACTTATTACTCGTTAATTCGAATATATGTTATTGTATTAAAAAGAGTTAATATTAATTATTTATTTAAAAGAATATACGATCGTTGATCATGTTGTACCTGTATATGTGTGGGGTAAGTGAATATATGTGTAGAAAAGAAATCACACTTCAATAGCGGTACTATTATAATAAAACTATTACATATATATAGTAATACATTTGTAATTGTACTTACTTCGATATATTGTTTAATACATTCTGAATCAGAGAGCATGTCAGTCTAAAAACCAGTTCGGTGTTGCGAATAAAAACGTAATACCATCCATTGACGTCCGTCGTTTACCTCTGACGCTACAATTGCGCTAGAATTTTTGCATATGCATGAAAACGTGTGGCTCCATACAAACAATTGTTTGGATATGTATGGTATTCAAAATGCTGAATATCGGCACTATAAGTGAGATAAAAATGGTTGCTTCATTTGTACAATACATCGTTCAATAAAGCTTTTATATTATTTTATGCCTTGCCTTTATTGCATAGTTATTAGATTACTTTTGTAAAGATAATAAATTGATAGAACAAAATCATTATTATCAATCTGCCCTCACATGAATTATTTGGGGTCGATCCAATATACATTCCTTCAATTCCTTTCAAGGTCTTCTGTCATCAACCTAGTGGAGGTTTGCCTCTTTTTCGTATAACTTTTTACGCACTCCAGTCATTTCTTCTTCGTTCTCTTGTATGATCTAATCATACACATTCATAATTAAGGCTCTTTCTTTTCTCTTTTCATCTTTCCGCAGTGTGTAACCATAGAACAAACGATTACTTCGCATCGCATCTTTTCTATCATCGTTGTACATGAAAACATTTTAATCGATATGTTGTATCAGAATTGTTATAATGCAACAATATTAGAGCGGCTTATATGATTTATCATCACTATTTGCTTTAGGTGACAACTTGAAACAATCATATTGGTTTTGACAATGGAATTACAGCGCTAAGCCGCTGAGTTTTTCATACACTAAACGTTTATTTAATTTGAATTCGATTGGGGATGTAGGATTGCGTTATAACAGCTTGTATTTGAATTTATAGGCAATTGGAAATTGGAAATTTAATGAATATGATTTGTAGTTAAATTGTGGTCGCTAAATCGTTTTAAACATCACCTTCATTATGTATGACCGCATATAATTAAGTATTTCAATATATCAGTAAAAAGTTATTGTTAGTTTACATAAAAGTAGAGGTATTTAGTTTCCTTATTTTTCCATGTGCTTTTAAGTAAATTGTATCAATCTCGTATTTTATTTAAAAAGATTTAAAAAATACCATCTCTTGTACTAAGGCAAGCTAATCAACAAAATTAATTGTCCAAAAAAACCCACGAACCTTGCAAATCGCACTCATGGTACGGAATATATGAGAAGCCACCATCCCATGGGACAGAGATAATTCGATCTCTCAAATTGGGCGTTCACTTACATGGCGATTTATGGCGTGGAAGGGACGCCATTTGCCTTCCAAATTATTTGCCCCATTGCATATTAGCTAATTAATTAAATCGTAAAATATATAGTCTAAAACAAACTTAACCAAGCAGGTTTAAAGTATCATTGGACATATCTCAATATATATAGAAGAATCTCTTTTTAAACGATATATTTTGTTATATAATATTCGTTATATTGTAGTTGAAATATTTTGCTTAAGGTTCCTAAGGTAAATGATTTCAATGTCGTTTGACCGACATGTATAAACTTTTTTTTAATTGAATCCTGAAGAAAGTCCTAGGTCTCATTGGAAAAGATCTTTGTCGCTCCGTAAACATAAAATACAATAAATGAATTGTAAAATTGTGTTTTGATGGGGTATGGGCAAATATATTTCTATGGGCTTACAAATTTCTTTCTAAATTTTTTTCAGTATAATAAACATTCCATTCGCCTAGCTTTGTTTCTGATATTTCTCTTCATTATGTTTCCTCAATCTTGCCATTCTGTGCATAAAAGAGACCTTACTTTTTCATCATATACGCTAAATTTATTTCATAGAATATAGGCCGATAAATGATAACAAGATGTTTTCTTGAATCTTTACACTATACACAGTTGTACACAAACCATTACATAATACACAGTTGTCATTGAATCGTATTGTAGATAATTCTGTACGTCTATAAACTTTTTTATATATCACTTGTCAAAATATACTTTCCAATTTTTTACGCAATTTGGAAGCAATAGTAAACTTATAATGGGGTCATCGTATCATCGTAAGCTTACTACCTTATAAATTTTAAATAATAATTATATTTTATTAAAGACACACATTTTCCAAATCTTTTTAAACGTCACAAGGCTACGTCTGCCCTTATTATAAGTATTTATAATTAAAATCTACTCAAGATTAATAATTATTTTAATGGAAGGGTTGTGTATATACAAAATGGTGCGGAACCTTGTCTATGTAAAATATATCGCTTACCCATAATTAAATTTAATATAATTAATAGTATTTCCAATATTCTATAATAAATGTACACGACAAATCTTTGTGATATTAACAATGTTGCCACTAGGGATAGGGGGAGTAGGGGTTGTCGAGGGTTGGGGGTAGGTTGTAATATTTTCGTTATGAACCCCTTGCAATCAGAATTCGCCAGGGACGATACTAAACGAAATAGGTAAAAAAATTCATATCCGTTGTAAGATTTTCCGAAGGTTTTAGCAATTTTATATAAAGTAATTCGAAATTATTTCTTTTTGAGAATAAGATAATTTTTTATATAATTTTTAGTTTTAATTTTCCTTGAATATTAAATAAAAATATTTAAGTTGCCATATTTTATTTATACTTAAAAAGATCACAGCACTCTCAGAATAAATGATTGATTGTGGTGGGTTTTTGGATAATATTTGAAATGGAACTTAATATTTCAAAGTATCTTACATCAGATAAGCTAAATTTATATATTCGTTGCGATAAGTTTAATGAGATTTTGGGTTCCGTTTAATTCTAATCTAAACGATGGCCTGAGGGGTCCATTTTCACGGACAATAAGTCTGGTACGGGGCGGTTTATGGTGTTGTTCGGTGCCCCACAAAATTAACATGTTTTTGTGAAATTTTATGTAAGAGCAATTCATTCTATGGTATATATATTATTGGTTTTCGCAGATTTTTCCATTGTTTAGATGAGGGGATATTACATACGCTTTTATTATTATCATTTTTTATATTAATTTACTATTATTGTAGATTTTTTTCTGCAGATTATGATCTCGTATGGACTACCTTAACTATATTAGTTCTACCCTCTGATAGATGATAGACTAAAAGAGTTATTAAATGTGCATTTCGTATAGTGTGCGAAAGAACTGGAAGCCCAATTCCTTCCCCTTCCTTTCCTGTTCTCCTTTCCCGCCTGTTTCGCAACATTAGATACGCCAAAAAAGTTTTCTTTCATTATTACAATAGTTTTCAAATTTTAAGATTTTTGAGCTTTAAAAAAAGAACAATGAACTAGAAATATCTCAAAAAAAAACTCAAAGGAATAAGAATAAGTTAAATAATTTAATATCGTAAAATATTTGAAAAAAGGCGGGTAAAGAGTAAGATAAATTTTATCGATTTATTTTTTTTCGATTTTTAATTGGTTCTTATAAAAATACAACAGGGGCTGAAATTATTTATATTTTTATAACTTATGAATTGTAATCTATCATTTTTCAATAACACAAAACATAAAAATCCCTAATATAGATTATGCTTACAAATTGCAGGAAACGTAAAAATTTACTAATTTAATATTTATTAATTAAACCTTCATTTTGTATTTATACTTTTATATTATTACAGAAGCAACTCTCCCATCTCCAATTTTAATTAATATTATTTTAAGCAAAATGGCTCAAAAACCTTATGCTGCTGCGAGTTTACGAGATCCATAAATAGGTCTAGAGGTAATTAAGGTGGTAAATTCGCTTATCTGTTTTTACGTCGCCATATTTCATACGGGATGTGAAGCCGCAGGTACTCGTAGTCCAATCTGTTAAGACTTAAAGAGGTATAGATACTCTTATGGTATGAAATATCAAGTTTTTTAAGTATTTACTTTATTATTACAATTACAAAATAAATTAATTTATTATAACAATTACAAAAAATATTTACAATTTGAAATAAAAAAATAAATTTATGATAATTATAGTAATCGAAAGTTCGATTTCAAAGTTAAACCATTTACTATTTAGAGACGTATTGTGTATAGCATAGAAAGCTAACTTTAAAATCTGAAGAATATGTAGTATTAATAAAATAACGAATGAAGAATTCTTCAAAACATACAGGACTCGAATTGGCAATCGAACTACCTTGCTACTCGCCTTGGGGTATTTATGATCTAGCATTAGCTTATCATGGTTAAACATATTGAAAGACAATTTTAAATAATGATTTTGATACAACTTAGATATTTTATTATGACCTTGCTTTTAACATACCTTTTATATAAAGTTTTTCTGTCTTCTACAATTATTAATAGCCATTCAAATATATGTGGCTGTACACATAAATGTATGTAACTCAATATTCTCAATAAATTTACAATAACAATATTGAAATTGCGTCTTGTAGCAATATTATTTAAATGTCAATTGTTATTACTTGTATCTGTCTCTGGGTTGTAAAATAGAATTGTTTTCATTTGTATCGATATAAAGGTAATAGTAGTCTGGTGAGGTTTAAATATAATAACTTTTTATAGCTTAATTTTAAAAACAGAAAAATATTTTTATTCATTACTTGCTCTACTTTCTGATAGTGAAAGTTGTTCTTAATTTGTGTAGATACCATTATTTTATTTCAAACCCTATTATTAAAGTGAAATGTCCATATTTATTCAGTATAATTATTTAGATAAAATTATGTAGGAGCGTAGGAAGCTGCAGACTCAAGTAGTATGTTAATAAAGCTTTGAAGGTTGATTTATTTGAAGGATTATTTAAGAGAACGGACGTGTCAAAACACTGTGGGAACTAAATGGTTCTTATGAATTGTAATTTCAATGTTTCAACAAACATTTAAACGTTTAGTTGAAATGTTCAGATATTTTGTTATTAAAGTAACAGAAACAATTTGTCTAAAGTCTTGCATTTTCTTACATATAATCGAATATAACTCGGAGCTTTGACAGTCTTGAAGCAGTCTTTTCCTCTGGAATACGACAAGAATGTGTATCCCATTTTATAATGTTGATTGTTCATTTAGCTGCAACTATTTCTGAGTTTCCAGAACTAGGATTCAAGATCTTACACTACATGTTGGTTAAATTAGATTTGTTCTAAAATCAAATAATTATTTTACATATATAGCACATTCGTACACAAAGATTCGTATCTTTTATAATTTTTTGACAATTGTAGAAACGGTTAAGAGCTTAACCTGTCATGCTGTTTCACTATGGGTTACAATAGAAGTATATAATCTAAAATATTCCTATTCACCCAAGAAACTTAAGTTAAAACTTACAATACAAAGATTTAATCATGGGCAGGAATCACACTCGAAAACAAGTCTGAGTATGCTTAGATCAGACTGTGATTCCTAATATATTTACTAATTATATTGCATCTTATAGACAATTATATAAGGGAAAATTATTATTTATTTGAAATTCATAGTTTAAAGTAAAGCTCTTCATGACTTTTAGTTCAGTTTGAAGTAAGATCATCACGTGCTCGGAGGATGTATCGCGCGATGAATAAAGCATGAAGCAATTACTTCGACACCTCCCTAGACATTTGTCTAATACGTTTGAACTTACGCACCAGAATATCACTCGTAATTAAGTTTACAAACACTCTAAATCTTTTGTTTTAGTATCTTAGAGACGAAAAGTGTTATAATATGTGGTTTGACTAAGCTTCCGTTTATTAATATTCATATAAGGTTTAGTTAGTAGTAAGGGTAAAAGTGAGTTAAAGATATAGAATTATATAATTTAACTGTTTGAAGTAATGTTAAAGGTAGGAGGAACCGCGCCGTGAAGATAGTATTGTTTTAAACAAAACAGATAAAAGTAACAAGAGATCAAGTGGTCAACTGTGACCGACACATCGTTAGTTCTTTTCATTCATCCATTCATTCCAGCAATTCCCGACACAGTCTAGAGTTCATACAAGCATTTATCATCGATAGAATCCTATTCTATTGGGTTCGTAGATCATTTATCAGTCTCGCTTTTGTTTAAGGGATGATAGTATATATTGTTTGCTTTTGCAAGCAACTTCATTATGGAAGGATTCGATTAGACTAGAATATTTATCAGTTTTTAGAAGAATATCAATGTGTTTACAGATATATATATATATATTATAGTCAAAAGTGTTTGGGATTATTTTGATAATGAATAGCAATAAAACACCATATACATTACATATAATTAAGTTGTCACACTATTTGCTATATTATTCTGAATTCTGAACTTTGCGCGTCTCACTGTATGCACGACTTGGTACAATCAGTCTAAAATATCTAGCTTTCTGTACAGAAACTTCATCTAAAACAAAACTCTCAGCTTCCTAGAACACGGATATGAACATACAATTTTACAGCCATAGAGTAGGAACGTTCTGAAGTTCAGACTTCGAAACAATACAACTCGAAGTTTGTTGTGAGTCGTTAACTAGAGTTTTACCTGTCTTTGTGCGGTTATCTTTTCATACATAACGTCCTTAATGTATGTACGTTTTGCTCGTGAATATGTAGAAATTTTAAGTTTATATTTTACTTATAATTTCGGAGATTGCTCATCTTATATTAATGATCTGTATAAGCTACATAGGTATATAATTTATTTATCGTATTATTGTAAAACAAAGGAAAGTTACATGAAAGATTTCCGCTAAAATAATTAAAATGATATAGAAATATAATTAGAGTCATCAAAAAGCAATCTTCAGCGCGCACGGAGAGTGCAAATGAATTTGAATATAAATAACGTCACTTGATACGTGCTCGTGTTGCGTGTGGAAACACACTGATAACAAGTATATTTCATTTAATAATATTTTTTATATTTTTTATAAGATTACTAAAATGATTACTATTGATTTAAACGTTTTGACCTGATTTCTCAAAAAACGTGTCTGGTATAAGATATATGGCAGATGATTATCATCCGATCCTTTAATTTATTTCATATTCAATGAATATGTAAACACATTTATTTATTTCTGAAATAATACAAATAATACGTTGAGTGTGTTTCAACCTTATGGATATTGAAAATCAGTTAGACCGGCTCCATACATGCTCCCTCCAATCTCACACTCGCATAGTAAACCTTTCTGAGTATTGTTATTTAAATCAATGTATATTAAAATATCCTCGCGAATCACATTTTCTGATAAACTCAATATATTTAAATTAAATATTCTCTCTGGTTCATCGATATATATATATATTGTTATTCTTACTTATCATGAACAGTTGTAAAACAAATTATTTTATTCTATTGCTATTTAACATACTTCTAATATATATTATAATTTCTATATAATAAGTCAATAATATGCTGGAGAGCGGGTAGTTGTACGCATATATTCACAAAATGGTGCGATGCTTAAGTATTGAATTAAGAATGCAAAATTTTTAAATTAGTTTTTATAAATTTTTCAGCATTCTCGAACAAGTTTTTATTCCCACTGGAGCGGTGCCATATCTCTTAGGAATTAGCGCTCAGCACCTGCAAGAGATAAACGTCTTTAATTGCCTTTGTCGCCCCCCCCCCCCAGATACTCCCTTCTCCACCTTATTTATCCTCTTATTACAGAAACAACTTTTTAAACATTTCTGCTGTAGACTTTTTTTTTTATCTCAACATTTTAAAAATTGTTTATACTTTACAATTTATACATAATATTGTTCTTATTTATCTTTCTCTTTCTGTATATTTTAGCATATCGCGAAACAAAACTATCGTTTGGTTTGTCCAATTTTCCAACAAAATCCCCTAGCATAAAACCGACAAAAAAGGTTAAAAAGTACAATTCTAATGCGGATTAGCCTTTATTTGGCAAGTTCAGTTGCGCAACTATTTAGTTTTATCTAAATGCCCTAATATTCTAGCAATTGCATCGTTTGTTCACATCACTAGCGCCATCTGTGGATAATGTTGCTTCAAATGCGCTTTGCATATCTAAGATTATTTTGTTTGGTTGAAATGGAAAAGTATTTATGCATTATTTTAACTTATAAATAGGTTCAAAGTTTCAGATCTTCCAGAATTTGGATGCTTTTATAATATCTGCAATTTAATTTTATTATTAACCCAATTACAAGTATTGCATTATATTGAATATTTGAACAAATGGCTATTCTGCGCCATTAGCATATGAAATTATTATACATATTAGTATTGTCAATTATTCAAATCACCATATCCTATCGTTAATATAGATAAGTATAATTATTGAGTAGCACAAATATGTTAATCAACTCTTACAGTATATACTGGTGTCTGTTTAACATTAGATACGGTCAGAATAAAATTGCGGAAAGTCATGTAGCAAACAGTATTGAAAATAGTAAAAAAGAACAGTTTGCGTCCGACCGTTCGAATATCTATCTAATAATGAAATCTGTTTGTACGCATTTCAATTATTTATATACAATACCAAAAATTATATAATTATTTAGAAAAACAGACAATATAAAAATAATAAAACTAAATAAAATAAAATAAACGATCTACTTATTCGTTGAATCAATTTTATACAATATCAACGTCTATGCTACATATAGTTGAAATACAGATATTGTTCTCTCACTAGTCATTGAGAAATAAACAGAGATAAAACACATTGAATTAAGGTTAAGTTACAATAAAGTTACCAAGGGACACAACACCAAAGTTACTTGTATGTTTGGTGCTGGCAAATCGTTCTTAGTGTGTACAAAATAAGCACTAATACATTGTTTAAATAATTTTGTTGCTCTGTTTGTCTCTAGTGTTTAAGCTTTCTTGCTAATTATTAGGTAGAAACTGGGATTATCAAAGATGGTAAAAAACAATGAGCTAGCAAATTTGAAGTTTGTAATAAACATTAAAAATGACTCTGAAAAGAAGTTAAATCTAATTTAGAACTAAACATGTTATTAAAATTAAAATTATCAAATTTTAAAAAGTTAAATATCAATTCTAAAATGTAAGTAATGTGTAAACATTGTCTACTGCACCAAAATAATCAAAAACAATTATAATTTTGTATAATCTGTATACAAAATTTTTAACAAATATTATACAAACGTTTTGTAGTCCGATTTCATATAAAAAATAACCGATAGAAATATATATTACACACCAACATTTGCGATAAAAGAGAAAAAAAAAAACAGAAATAATGATAGTACCAGATCTGTATAATATTCTATGTCAGAAGTAGTGCAATCTTTGTCGTTATCCTCGCTAACGAAGCGTCCGTAATTAAAGCTCTTTATCGCAGGTGCTGGTTGATACACGCTGCAACAATACCTGATTACTGTGATCACGGCTTTAATTAAGGTTTTGTTTGTTTTTAGGACAAAAGGAAGTATTCTTCATTTAGATATTTATATATTAAACATTTGAAATAAATTAACGTATAACATAATAATAATAAACCATCAGTTTGATGAAATCGATGATAAAATATTTTTTTTTCGTAATTAAATATAAATAAATATATAAATATACGTAATTAAATATACGTTTATACTAAAATTTATCTACCTACATATAAGGAGTTAAATTTAATTTCTTGTTTTACTATCGGTTATTGCAACCTCCGGTTAATATTAAATAGATTTTTTTAATTGTATGTATTCGTATGAAATGTCAGACTCTTGTTGCTCGTTTTCGAATAGTAGCTCCATGGAAAAGAAATGGCTTGACACTTCATGGACGCTTTTTTAATTAACTTTTAAATTTAATAGCTATATAATGCTTTCTGTTATCAACAGACATCCAAGAAAATCTCAATATGCTTCTACACATTTCAAAAGTATCTATATTCTCTTCTTTTTTCTAACAAGGTCCACGCTTTCATTGTATCCAAGTATTTAGGTAAGATTATTGTGATGAAAAGTGGTTCTCGAAGATTTGTTTGTGTGGTGTTACTTTCATATCTTTCTAATATTTTTGTTTAGCAGTATAATATTTTTTTGATTTATACAATATGCCGTTTAATTTCGCTAACACATCCGTATTTTTTGGATATCAACCCATTCAAGTAGATATATTGTTAGACTATTTCACAGCTAGCTACTTACTACCATTGTATACAGCGACTTACTCCAGTAAGCGACCGCTTAAACAAGGCCGTTAGACTATGTTAGGTGGCAACCCGGACAAGTTATTCGCCCTCAAGATGACCTTCCAAAAATGGCAGAAGCTAGTTGGATGTTTCGACTTATTTATATAAGTAAACAATAATACTGCTACATACTGTTCCCATTTGATAGAAATCTTTTAGAACACAAAAATATTGGGTGTATTCATTTTTAGAAAAATATTCCAGTCATGTCATTTTATTGGATCAAAACCGTTTACATCTCTACGAAAAAGATAAATGGCCTTATTGAGCTCTCAGGATTTTTCATACTACTAATAATTGCTCCTTGGTACTACCTCATACAAAACAAGCTTGTTCTGTTGCGAATTCTTTTGACAAGTAATATTTAAGATGCTAATAAGAATATGTTATTATATTATATCTCCTGAGGTATTAGTGCAATTGATCGTTGGTTTTTTCATACGATGGAGTCACGTTTATGTCACTAGACGAAATTTTGCAAATATGCAACAAATAATATGGGACATCTGGACACCATACTATTTCAAATGTTTTCATTTGATGGAAGAAATTGCTGATGGTTTTACCGTTTCTTAAAATTCAAGTTGAAAAAAAAAACATTGTCTTTGGATATTTTTATTTTGGCAATGGATTTTATAATCAAATTAATTTTATGATGAAACTCTCTTATCTTATGTTTATTATCATTAATTTGTACTTTTTCTGATGCCTTAAAAGATATTTTATTCAATGGCCTCACATCAATTCCTAAACTTTTTATGTAGCTTCTTTTATCCAAGTATTAGTTAATTTAACTCATCTCGCTCGTTTCCACAACTTACAAATCCAAAGGCTCTCTATTAGTATCTGTAAATTTACTTTTTACTTTCTTTGTTGTTTAAATATTTGAAATGCTTTTAGTTTTTATAAGACCCACAATCCACTCATAGTAGTAAATATGTATTTCTAAAAGAAGTTTTTAGACCCGATCTAATCATAATACTTATAATTGTGTGTTATGTTCACCAATCACAAAATTTTTATTCTCTTGACATTATATTTGTCTGAAATACCTCTAAAGCTATAAGTTTTTTTTTTAAATATGATTTGAAATACTGAAAGAATTTTTAATTATGATATTATTTATAATTTTATCTATTTAATTGAAATACAAGTTAAAATATATGACTAATATTTTTGTTTAAATTATTAATGTAATAAATATTTGTTGGAAGCTTTGACAAATCTTATTAATACTTATTGAAATTAATACATTATATATTATGTTTAACATTATTTATATAAAGAGTTTTTTTAAAAATTCATTGAAGCGAATGCATTATTATACATTTTAACCTTCCGCAACCTATATCTTTCACAGGTCATTACTTGCATTTAGAGTATCTCGTAACCCTTAGGAAATATTAACATAAAATTATACCATTCTATCTTGACAGGTGTGCTTTTCTCACAAGAACAAATATATAAATGATTTTTAAATAATCATTTGACTTTTTCAAAATAATATTTTCGGTAATTATTTAAAAGCCTTATAAAGATAAAAAATATCTAAATACGTCTTCCTTAATTTCATTACGTGTTTTTCATAATTAAAGCATCCATAGAATTAGCACAAAATTATTTATTCCACTTGTACAAATTTCAAGCAACGTCTTATTCTATAATTTTCAATACTTCAAAAGAAATTATAAGGCTTTTGTTTTATATTTTACAACACGGCACGAGGCCAAGACTCCTTCCTAATTCCCGAGCAGCCGGCGGCCTATGAGCCTCATCATTATTGAGTCTAATATAATTATATACAAAAGCGTATTCACTTAACGTACCCTACTTTTATTTAAAGTTAATGAGCAAAGGCGTTAAGTAAATATTTACATCATTTCGTCGCCTAAGTTTGTAACTCAATTTGTACATCGTATAATGTGTAAAAAATGTTTATCCATATTGACGCGCGTTATAGTAAACACGTGTTTATCTAGGGTATCGGTATTTTCGGCCCATTGAATATGTTATTTTGCAATTTATATCCAGCGCTTGCAGGGTTACAAGTCGACTATTTTATTCCAAATATCTGCTTCATAACCTAATAATATTATGATAAGCAGGGCATTGGTTTTTTTGTATGAAAATATATAACCCTTGTTCTTGCTGCTTTTAGAACATCTATTTTGTTATTTCTACGTTATCGAGCTTATTGTTTATGTTAAATAATATTGTCATTTGTCAAAAAATATTCTTTTTCTTATGCGAAATATTGTGTTTATTAAATTGTATATAATGTGTATTAAATTTCTTATTTATAACCGCTGATGGAGATGGAGATGTATTTATATTTACAAGTTTATTAAAATCTATTACCAATATTTTATTACTCTTAACAAAATCCCAAAGAAATAAGAGTAAATTGAATATTCCTAATATTGTGGAACTTTTTTCATATTTAGCGATTCACCCTTGCCCTGACATCGGACCTCAGTGACATTTATCAGAACCTTTTCTTGGTTATTTCGTTAGTTTCGATTCGATTTTCATTTTATGCAAAATACAATCCAATTTCTGAGGGGGACCTTCAATCGGGATAATGCCATAGAAGAATGATCTAAATTGAATTCGTCGGAACTTCGTCCCCCACTAAGCCGACGCCATCTTAGAAAAACGCATGAAGAGCCGTTTTTCAATTTCCTTATAAGACCTTAAGTTATTATAAGCTACCATTTTCTAATAAAATATCGCCAGGTATAATATTTTATACTTTTTATTATAGAGAATCCAAGAACCTTACTGAAATTGTGGAAACGAAACATAACAAGTCTTTATTACATTCTGGTATATTAATCAAAAAGTCTTTTAAAATGGCATGACAAAACACGTTATTTTAAATGGCTCATTATAATTATTACATGTTAACATCAAGAAACTAGGGCATAATATTCATAAGATCCGTGTCATTGCAAATATCATGAAATTATGAGATGTAATATGATATTTTGAAGAATCATTAATTCATAATCCATTAAAGCATTCGAAATCTTGGAATGATCTTCGTAATACTCTTAGTGCCAATTTGGACAACATGAGCTCTGACGTTAATCTCAAATAAGGAATACTTATTGTTTTTTAATAGCTTTTTCTACATTATATACTTAATCAGCTTAACAATATCTTACAAGAGTCTTTCTGAGTCAGATTATGATTACAGGGCATGTTTCATGTAACAAAAACTAAGTATTTATCCTCATATAATTAAATAGTTTGTAAATAGTTAAAACTGCTTTAAATTAGATATTTTATTTCTCCCAAGAGTTTAGAATAAATCATGTACATTATCCCTAGGAGATGTAAACTAATCTTGATAGATTTAGAAGGAGAGTGAGATCACTGACCGGACGACGGACGCATTAGGGAAATCCGATACACCTATTCGTCTTCATTTATTTACATTTGGGCAACTGGGACATTGGTCTTAACTTCTTTATGAATTAAAAATTGACAAACATTTAAGGGTGTGTTATGTATAAGTTACCCATTTAAAACTTCGTTATCTATTGCACTAGATTGTATTTTATATTTTCTCAAGTTATTAACGTAGTTTTTGTAGTTTTATTTTTTCTATTGCTTTTATTTTTAATAAGTAGTTATTTTTATTTCATTTTAAGCAATACGGCTATATATACGGCTATAATATGTATACACATAATCATTTTTTATTTTCTTATCAAAATAAAAAGCTCAACATTATGACCTTATTATGTTTTTAATGTATAAATAAAAATAACTTTCTACCCTTTTTAACTGTTCCCCATGTTTAGGACAATTTATCGTTTATATATTTCATCTCGACTCACTGAGCACAGATGAAAAGATAAAAAACATTATTTCAGTGGACGGGTAGAGACAGACACAACGACGTACGACATGATCAATTTCATTAGTATTTAATGTCGTGTGACCAAACAGTATAGTACAAAGTACAAAGTATAAAGAGCATTGAGTTTGATGAGTTTTATAAATAATACAAACAAAATATAATAATAATTTAATTTGGTATATTTCAAGTCATATTGGGCTTGTTTTTGAAATATTTTCTTGCAGGTTGTGATAAGTGAAATGTCCAACATCCTTCTTTTTCAGTCAGTAATCTTATGAAATAATATAAAAAATAGGTAAAGATTCAAATCCAGTAATTATTTCAGTAATCATTAATTCAGAATGAGTCTCCTAGGGTTTCCTTTGAATTGGCGAAAAAATAAAAAATATTAGGCTAAGAAATAAATAAGTATATCTATATCTTTAAGTAGCTGTGACTAATTAATAATGATTGAATTAATCTTTATGAAACTCCACTATATTTTATGACATGTCTATGAAACTTATTGTGTTTTATGTAAGTAAGTGTTTTAATTAAAATTAAAGAAAACTTAAAACTTCTAATATTCTATTAACACATTTCGAATATATAGACATAGAATAAAACGAGTTCTCTAGAATTATCAAAACTTCCACATATGTCATTTTACGTTAAGTATAAACAACTTAAATAAAGTGTACAAAACTGAAAGATTTAAAGCATGATGTCCTTAATATAACAAAAGAAAATAAACATTCGTCGTAATTTAGTTTGGTACAGACAACATAAAAATACGACATTATTTTTAAACAACTCCAGTTAAGTAATTGGTAGATTCAGTACTTTTTACTTCATACAAAACGTTTCTCAAATTCAAACGATCTAAACAATTCTCTAAATTCACACTTAATTTATTTCTTTATTTGGCTTTGTATCTTTAGCTCCGTTATTTTTTTTTTTATTAAAATATATTCAGTGTTGTCATCTGTACTTTATAATAACCGTCTCTTTGAGCGCAGCCGAGCTAAGTCAATATTATCTGTAATAATTTCCCGCTACCCGTGACCATAGATAATATTTAGCAGCTGTCAAAATACGTAGCGTCGCTTTAACACATTACCTCTAATCGCAAATGAATTATTTTATAAGACTACTTGGTACATAAGAAGCTTAACAAACAAACTTGTACTGGAAACTAAATATAAATATAATACTTTTGATGTAATAATGAAAACTAATAGGAATTTGGTTTCACCATAGCACAAAAATAACTATATACGTTATGACTATGATTCTCAAAGAAAAAACAATGTTCGATAAAGTTAAAAAACCGTTTGTTTTATTATAGTTAAATGATACTAGTAACATTTAAAAATAGTAACGAACTTTGAATCTGTAAGTAGTAAAGTTATTGGTTTTTTCTCCGTTTTAAATAAAATACATTTTACTCCGGAAAATTTTCACATTCACACCGATTTCTTTCTTAAATATTTACAATTAATGGAATTACTGGATAAAATTAAATTAAATTTGGAGCAGTGTTGGCTTATTATATAAGTATATATTTTGTACTTTGTACTCCTGAAAAATGGTTTCACGAAAAATGGTTTCATGAAAAATAAAAAAGAAATAGTTTGCTGTAATTGTAATAAGACTAAAATATATATTCTATGTATACCACAGGGTATCTACTAAATATAAAATCCGCCATTAACAAACCGACGAGCTACCAGTATCAGTCACTAAATCATCGCTTGAATGGGCCACAATAGCGTCTTGTGCGATTGTACTCCCATCATAGTGATTTACGCGAGGTTACAGGGCTGTGCAAGAGTTTCTTTATAAATAGTAGTGTTGCCATTTCATATCTTTAAATTATATAATGAATTGCGAATGATTTTCTTTATCAGTCACAGCTCAAAGAATTGTGTGAAGTTTAATAGCTAATAAGTGGTGAAAGATTACAATTATTTATTATTATGCCTTCAATAAACTTAATCCTAACAATAATTGAAAGTGCGAATTTTACGATGACTTTTCATTTGACAATATAATACGGTGATAGCAACCCTTACTTACTCACTTAAAATCTTGTCCACACATGTGCAGATCTAGCTTTTGATAATAATAATGATACATTATATTGTTAAGAGTATTATTTGCATCTTCCAGTCTATTATTCAGTTCTCGTTTCTTAACTTGCAACTAAACACAAAATTTAGTATAAAGTCACCAAAAGAAGCAAAACGAAAGAGGTAAAGTAATAGGTGAAACAAAACAATGTCTCAATGATATTTTCCCGGATTAAAAATCAATATTTCAATACCATCCATACTGTTGAAAAAAAGGTCGCACTTGATAATACGTTTTATGAATTAGCACACATATATACAAAATCTACTATTTCTATAGATCGTCATATCAGCATCGTAGGCACGATATCAAGTGTGATCAGTATCCATGGCTGAGCGATGTTGCCGTACTGTGCACCGTCGGGCATCCGCGACTTGCCGCTTCGTTCAGTACACCCGCCATCTTGGCCACGCATCCATTCGAATAACCAGTACGTCGCCAGTTTTGACATCGAACCAAACGTTTTAGGTTTTTATTATACTTATTTATAATGAATACAGATACATTTGATACTGAAAAATTCATAAAAGAAATAGAAATCAGACCTGCGTTATGGGACGTTACGATGGCAACATATTTTAATCGAGAAATTAAAAATCAATGTTGGGAAGAACTTATTGACATTTTCGGCGGTACAGACCTAGCAGCTGCTGAGCGAAGAGATATCGGTGAGTAATTTTGACGTTTCTTTGTTTATTTACAACTGTGTGACTTTGAAGTTTTTATTTTTATAAAATTAAACTTAATTCTTCTTTTCTTTTTTTTTAGTAAGTGAAATATATTTAAAAATTATGTTAGAACTATTTGTAAAGTTTTGGATTGAAATTAGTGAATAGATATTTAAATAATAATAATAATAAAACAATATAAAGTAAAAGGAAAATATTCACAGGTCTACTTATCCAAAAAAAATGGAAAAGCATTCGCGGCTGTTTCACACGAGAACTCCGAAGGCAAGAAAATTTGATATCCGGAAATAATCCTGGTCCCAGGAAGTCTGAGTACACGTACTTTCAACAAGTACAGTTCTTACTTAAACTAGTAAAATCGCGTGAGACCTCTGATGAAACTCACGACTATATATATTATGATGTACCTGAGTTTAATATAAAAAAAGAGGATTCTGATACCGATGACCCCTTAAGACAAGACATTTACAGGCCGAAGAGAGTGAAATATTTACACAGCATGCAAGATGATGAAGACAGAATGTTTCTTTTGTCAATGTTGAGCGCATTACAAAGTGTACCTCGAGATAAAAAAATATCTACGAAAATCAAACTGATGTCAGTTTTGGACGATGCTACGAAAGGTTTAGACGATTATAGATGAATGGACATTTGCACTATCACACCAATACAGCTGTAACCGGTATTACCTACTTCTAAGAATACTAATTCAGGAAGTGGTTGATATCACAAGTTTATTCACTCTCTTGAATATCTGCTCTGTATTCATTTAGAATACCATACTTTTAGGTGCCTTTTATTTTCTAGAAAAAAAAAAACATCAAGTGTTTTTATTATATTATATTTAAATTTTAATTACGGTTACTTTATGTAAAATCTTTTAAAAAACTATTTTACATTATACAAATATATTTGCATAGTTCTTCACTTCTGTGTGTGATTTTTTTCGACAATTTTAATTTCTATGTTTTTTAAAATAATTTAATGTCTGAATATTTATTAGTAAATAGTTATTAGTTATATTTGTTTTAATGTTAAATATATTCAAAAATTCTAAACAAAAAATGTATATTAATTTTAATTACTACAATTCCGTATGATATAAAACAATATAAAATCATAAAAATAATTTATTTGTAAAAGCGACTACGACAGTATCTTACAGCTCCTGTTGATGTTATAGAATTTTAGTTCATAGCAAAAATATTTATATGTTAAGTATTTCTTAATCTATGGCGTTAACTTGGTTGGTATTTTACAAATTTTATTAATTAGCTTTTATTTTAAATGAAGTTTTCCATTAATAATTTGGTTTCTTAATTACTTCGTATATATAAAATTACTTTGTCTATAACTTTGCTCCCAACAATTTTTTTATTTTTTTTTTAAATTCAACACATACAAAAAAAAATATTGTAAAAAGGTGTTTAAGTCGTTATATATTATTAAGTGACCGCATAATAGAAGCTGGAGGGAGTCGACGAAACATCGATTTGGAAAAACGTATGATTGTACAGAATAAGCGTATAGTTTTTATATCTTTATATTTATTAATAGAATTAATATTTTGATAAAGTGTTTTTGACCTTTAAATAATATATTAAAAAAAAAAAAGATTATTCAAAATTGCGTATACTTTAAAAGTTTTACAATTATTAGATTCATAAAGGTAATTCGTATAACTATCTCAATATATAAAAACACGTTCAAGACTAGGTACCATTAAAGAAAACCAATTACCACCCAATTCTATAACAATTCCTTATTACAGAAAGCTAAATATGAATCGCACGTTGTGAACGAAACGCCAAGAGGCGTTCCCATACAGATTTATGACGTTCTGCGTCTCGAGGGACGAGTTGTCCTTTCCTCCACTTCCACATTAATGTTCATCGTTGGTTATTCAAGTAATCACACATACGATACAATTTATGGTTTCAGTCAACGGAAAATATTTCGTTTATATTTACAAAAGTACTTTCACTCAATGGAAAGGTATACTACGTTTTGGCTAAGAAATATATTGATAATATTTAAGAATTAGAATTCTTGAATCCGATTGATCCAAAAAAATATTTAGAATTAATTTTTTTTGTATTTTGTTAAAATTTTTGTACAGTGTTATTGTAGTTGTCTTTCTTTGGAAGTTATTGTTATTATTATTGTAGTTGTCTTTCTTTCTTTGTTCACGTGAAACTCATGAGGAACTGATTATGAGACTGATTATCAGCTAAATTGAATAAAAATACTAGAAACAGACTATTAAATTAGGAATATTAATGAGCAATGAAGTTCTCCTCCTCTGATATCACATAAATAGCACCCTTGTATCCTTTATTATTTACAGCTTAAACCTCTAATTGTTGGGTTCCTGTTTATCCGGACAATATGTGCTAACCGTGTTTTGGGGACGATAAATAATAAATAACTAAAATAGACAATTTACTGTCGTATTTTTTATCTTATAATATTAAAATAGATAGATAGATAGATAGACTAAGACATGTTAAAAGGAAACATCAGATACATTTAATGTTTAAGTTAAAACATTTATAGAACAACACAACTTTAAGTGCAGGCATAACTCGGTACATATCGTAACTTATCGAGTATTTACTCTAGTGAGTGGCGATTCTTACTCAGATCAATACGGGCCGAAGACAGTTTATTTGAAGCTTGTGTGCGTCTTAAATATTTACTTACCGCGAGAATCAGCCATGTTGCTTTTCTTAACAGCGATCTGTTCCAATGAGTTTTTTTATTTATATAAATTTTAACGTAGCCTTTAAATAAATATATAACAAAAAAATTATGAATATTTACCATACTATATTCATAGTTGCGATATTATCTTCATAGCAGCAAACAGCAATACGGTAGCTCAATTGATAGAGAATTTGAATATTTTTTTTCACTAAAACCTTTGTGCATTTGTTAAATCCGAAAAGCTTAAAGGTGAAATAGATATATGCGAGTTAGATATGTTACAATAGTTAAATGTTATCATAGTATATATAATAAATAAATATTCTGTTTTGTTTTAAAGCGAAATAATATTGTTGTAAACTTTAAAAAGATATATGTTTTAAAAAACAGTTTAAATTAAAAATGCCAATCGTACTTGAACAAAAGCAGCCGGTGACATGCGCAAACGCATTTTACGCTACGTGGGCGGCGGACCCTGTCCCACTGATGTATGATGATAATCGCTCTTAAATGGAATACTGAACATAAATAAGAAGCAGTATCAATATATCCAAAAAAATATAATAATAAGAAATCTTTTATTACCTACTAAATATTTAGTAAATTTGGTAGGACAGAAAATGTAAAAAGTGCAAATAACTACGAATAACCCAATACAAGTTTGAAGTTCGATAATTCAAGCTCCACCTGAACTTCGCGTAACTTTTTATAATACTTGTACAATTTAATAATGAAAAGTGTCACGGCTCCATGACGGTTATGACCAAATTATCCCAAGTTTTTCGTATTTCCGACCACGTCCTGAATATTTTATATTCCCCCGTTGTTTACTCGATTTTGCCGGTACTTTTGTTGCAAAACGCTCATTTCCTGGTGCGATTTGGAAATTTCAGAACTTTGTACACAATATGAAATTAGTTTTCATTATTTGGTAAACTAAAACTAATTTACCAATTTCGATGCTCAACTTGTCTTATATAAACAGTTTAATTATTTTAATTTTACCAATCGTGGGCAAATCTTATAAAAAAACTCGCAACGTTCTCCAGTAGTTTTGTTCAGATCGTTAAAAATACAGTACAAAAATGCCATTACCGAAGACAACGAAACGAATTTACATACGAACACTTAATAAATCTTCAGTTCACCTTTTCGATTGCCCACGCTTTTGCAGTGCACTCAATTATGCTCCATATTCGATTGTTGTTTTAAACAAGCTACAGTTTATAATCCTTTGACATGTTAGGAAAGTAAACTCTCAGAAGTGTTTCTTAAAACCAATTTAATTCATCACACATGAAACTGTTATATTATTTCAAAATCACTCTTACTCGTTTGTAATAGGGCCGTTATTATCAATTTGTTTCAGATGCTACAATATGTCGCAAGTTAGTTTGTGTGTATGAGTGAAATAGTCAGTGTTGCGAGTGGAGTGCAGTGTAAATTTGCGGTGGTCGTTGTGTGGCGCTCGTTTATGGCGCTCTATATAGCCTTTGTGATTCATTCCAATGCTTGTCATTGCGTTAGCCGGCTGTCTGTTTGTTCTTTTTATATGGTGCAAGGCTAATGTGTTCCTGTTTATTTTCGAACACATTTCACGTTTTTATAGCTCTTTCACTCATATATCGTGAATATCTATAGACCGAATAAAATTTTTTAAATTTATTAAAAAATACAATAAATATTTACTGTAATAGGACCTCAAATGTTTATCGGCCTTGCGTACTTAGGTAGTTAAATTCCTCAACATAGTGGTGAGTTCCTATCACAAACAGTTCCTATCTCAAACTCCACCTAAATCTATAGGCAGAGTCATTTTCATAAATCACTATCAGATCACGAAATTTATTATCGTTGTATCAATAAACAGGCTATACGATGCTCTCTAAAACAATAAACTTATGTTAGAGCCAAATACTAATCGTTATAAATGTTAAACAATATTTAGTTCGTAACCATTGCGTATGGTTTAATAAATAAGAACCAGCGAATGATATTAATCTAAACTATTTAATTTTGTATCAATTGTAAATACTATAGGAATTTGTCAGACTAGTTTCGAATCCTTGGAGTCCTTATTCATGAGCTCTGGAGATGGCAATAACGCGACATGACGCTCTAGCTCAGGCAGCTCTCTGGACACGTAACAATGGTGTGGGAGACGTTTTAGTATGTGACAGATTCGAATAAAAATTAAAAAAATAAACATTTTTAATTATTAATTATTAACAAAAAATCTGGTTCTTACAGAATAAAAAATAAAATCTTCCTTCTTGTAACATATTTATAGAATATAGTATCATAAAATGCAATGGTTTTTGCAATTTCTATTAGACTCGCCTGTTATAGATCCTATCACATTAACAGTAATACGGTTGTTAACAGTTAGTATCGTAATTTTATGCAGCAACAGAATAAATTGACACATTAGCCCCCGTAACAGCACTAAGCCACAAAATGGGAGTCAACGTGTGCGTTTAGTGGAAATAGTCGGATAATATAGTGTTAATATTGTAGTAAGCATTAGCTTTTATAAATAATTAGGAAATACTTTAATTAATTTAATTCACCTAAAAATATTATTTTATAAGGAAATATAAAATAAAACAAAAATATTTTTAAAAAACCAAAATAACCTTTAACAGTACTCAAATCACTTAAATACCGAAAATTCTAAGGAATCACGTTTGAACTATACTCACTATAACAATTACAGTGTGGGAGCCAAACCGTCAGTTCTCAGACTGTTTGTGTTCCGATAAATTATAAACACATCCCTTACTAATTGTAAAAGAACATGAATTTAGTTTTTTACGATATAATTTTTTTATTTATTATACATTCTTTTTAATCATAATTTTATATTTGTTTTTTGCTAGGCAAGTCCATTTAAATAACAAAAAAAAAAGAAAACTTAGTTTGTATTTATTATGAAATCCTACTGTATTATATCTTTAAGCTTAGTTAAAACGCTGACACCTATTTCACGTTAATAATTTCTCATTAAAATATAAAAATTAAAACTTAGATGTCGACCAAAAAAGCAACAACAACAAAAAGTCAACATTTTTAAATTAAAAGTAAGACAATTTACTCTAATATGATTGGACTGCAACAGTTATAAGAATTTTGACATATACAATGAAACTTTTAGAATGTCCTACTATAGTGGGTTGCGTTAAACTATTATTATTTGTAGTTCATATGAGAAACCATTTATGTTATCTTTTTTTTCCCTTACACCTTAAATAATTTTTTTCGTTGAGCATGGCGATAAACAATTAGTATATGTACGATAATTGTAAATTATTAATTTATACAAAAGTTGGTAATTGTAGAACAAGTTCTTTCTATAGGATTCATTTATAAATATTTTTTATATTAATTCATGCACGAACAAGTTAACTAAGTTAATCTATATTATATTAATATAGTTACTGTTATTTAATTAAAGAGGTAAATCAGCGTTTTAAAGGCATTTCCAAATTCGAAGCGTAAATCTTGTAAACTTGTAGTAGGGGTCCACCACGCCATATCGTCATGAAACTTGATAACCCTTCATTACCGTTATTACATTCTTAAGTAGGGGTGCGTGCGGCCTTCGCTATTGGAAACTGTCAGCCCTAATTGACAACTGCCCTTTACAGAATAGCAATGATGTACTGTTTAATCAGGTGACGTGTATTGCTTTGTGTATGGTACTAGTTTATTTTCATACAAGAAAAAAATTAAATACAAAAAAATACAAACATTAAAATACAGCTTTTTGTACATATAAATATCATTTATTAAAAAAATGTAAATTATATTATGTTAAAATGCATAAAAATCACAACGATATCTGAAATTCACTAAGTATTTGCATTGAATATGCCCTTAGGAGTTTAAAGTAACTTATAATAATATGAGATTAGTTTTATAGCGAGATGTCTGGAGACACTGATAGGACTCATTAACTTTGTATTAATTTCTTACAATTCTTTGTACAAAGGTCACTAACCTCGGGGGTAATGCAGACATTAGCGTAAAAGCTATACAGCACAATACAGTGTTATGGCAACATGACTGCAGTATGCCATAATCTTTGTGATCCCCCGAGCATTCGGAGCTTCCGTTCCTATCTTGATGCTAGTGCAGACTTGAGATAAGACTGTCGCGATGTAGAAGTACTTTTACATTCATAGAGATTTATGAATGTATAAATATTTTTCAACTGTGTGATTTAATATTTTTCAACTGTTATATTTAATATTATTTACAAGTAAGAATTTTCTTTTTGACTTTATAATTTTGTACTACTTATAATGTTACAGATAAGTGATACCTTTTTCTGAAGTTTGTCTTAAGTGTACAGTGTAGTATCCTCCTCTACATTTTAGATTTTCATAATTTACTACCTCCGGCTTCGTATATGAAGTTTTCCGCAGTCTCTCGAGATGTTTAAAATCAGCAACTTTATAGAAAACTATAAAAAATAAACTTAAGTCTTGGGGGACGAGTGCAAATGCAAAATAATGCAATAAAAATAATAATAAGACAATCTTTAAAGTAAAAGTGAAAGAACAAAACCGACCTTTTAACGTTTAAAACGAAATATGAATAATATCTTATCTGATTTTAAATGTTAAGGAAATTAATATTATAAGAAATATACAAACTTTAAGCGCTCCTGAATCAATAATTTTCTATTGGCAAATAAACCTTTCAACACTGTATTTGCAAGTGATTTGTAACACCATTGTCTTATGCTATCCAATAATTTGCTGCGTTACTCTGTGTAGGCTGTAATGTCAGCATAAAGGTTAGTTGTAAATGCGAAATTATAATCACGAATATACAGCTAGAGATGTAATTTATGCAAGTAATAATATATTTTGTAAATACAGATGTTGAACTGGTAATTATATTCGCAATATTTGGGAGATGTTTTAGAAAGTTCGTAGGCCAGAGTCGCAAAACGGACATTTATAACATTAAAGTCTTTAGAATTTTAAAAAATCGTCAAAATACATCAAGCTAAGCTATGAAGAAGAATCCAATTCTTTCATTTCATTTGCTCTTACCATTGTAAGAGTTAAAATTTCATTAAATCAAAGAATTTTTTTTTTATTTTTGACTTCTTTTTAGATTGTGTCATAAAAAATATTGAAATAATATTTATGGCTCCCTTCGTTAATATTTCTGGGTTCCAAGTTTTAAAAGTTACTATGTAAAAAAGTTATTATGTTCAAAGTAAGTCATAAATACAAGTGGAAGGATGCAGATTTTAAATTGATAAGATGTAAGTGTTAGGTACTAACTATAATTAATTGATATACGATGTATGAATACTTCCTTAACTATTTCACAACACAGACTCTCCCTCTTAAAAGTTACTTGTTTTAATTGTGTAAAAACCTGGGTAAAAGGTAGTTGTTAATAAAACAGAATCAGACACGCAATTACCTCCTAATGGATAGAATCCATTACAAGAAGACTTCTTCCGGCTACAGCCCAATGTTCCGGAGACTGCGTGATTTGTCTTAATAGTGCTCGGATTATTTACCTTTGGCTTATGTTCAAGAAACTGTGAATTTATATATTGCACTCATGAATTTATATTATTGCATTTCTATTCTATTTTCAATATAATAAAAAAAGCTGTTCAAAATCTTTTGATAACATCTGTAATACAAGTAATAACGAGGGGTAATCTAGGAGTGAAGAGATTATATAATAAAAAATCTACAAACCTCAATCGTATTGAAAAACAACTTTTAGCAACTTTCACATCCCTTTCACCTTTGTTATTTGTTTTCTGAAAAAAATTGTGTGATAAGAATATATAGAGTCGACCAGTAACTCATTTTCAGATAATACTATACTAGAAGTATAAAAAATATCCTATGTTCGATGTATTCAATACTGAACAGTTGTCAAGGATCCCATCACGAGTGATTCCTTACATTGCTACACCTCGAGCGCTTTTATTTCAAACAAATGGTCCTAACGGGTGTAGTGGTCGGAAATCGAACAAGTGTCAGTGTCTATCCGCCCGCAGGATTACTTCTGCCACGAATTGTGAAACTAATTAATGGAACACCAAATATATTTATTTCTATTTTCATATAAAATTGTTAACGTTTTTATATTTCAGTAAATGACCAAATTTATTGTTTTATTCATATTTATTATAATAAAGATTAATATAATAAAAAAATATGTTTATTTTTTAATAAAATATAAGGTACTTATATATTTTATATTATGTAGGTATTGAGGTAAAATATGTAGCAAGTCAACTCGTTTCTCATTCAATTAAAGCGTCAATTCTTGGCATCGTTTGATTTACTTCCAATTCGAACACAGGAAATTGTAGAGATGTATCGGTACTGGATATTTTAAATTTTATTACTAATATATTTTTAACCAGATTTTCACGTTACAGAAATGAACTTCATAGGTTGACTATTGAATTCAAATCTTTTAAAATAATAGGAATTTAATTGAACTATTAGTATATATGTAATGTTGGTATTTTTAAATATTAAAACGGTTTATTTGTAATCATGACAAATAATATGTATAAATTTTGTAATAATTTCTTATTAGAAGTTAGTTAGACATATCCAGCATTCGTCGTCTGTAGCTACGTGCGCTTGTTCCGGGCCGCAGTTCCGGGATGAATTGAATAAAGCATAAATTGTGGCCTACAATGCAACTTGCGATATTTTTGCAGTTATTTATAAAAAATGGTTGAATTGTAACGCATTACAATTTATAATTAATTAAAAACATTGTTTGGTCAAGCAATCAAACATTTGTAGTCCATTACAATAAATAATTCAAATAATTAATAATTAAATATTAAAAAAGCATGCCGAACTAAAAACAAATAAATTAAATACGCAATCCGATTTAAATAATTTAAAATTCAACTACGATGTTAGACACTTATAGGTTAAATTCATGTTATTTTATATATTTTAGTTAAAATATAAACAGAGACTAATGTTAAATGATTCAAAATGGAACACTTAATCTTTTTAAAAATAACATTAGTGTGTTTTAGGTAAAAAATGTAAAAAGTCACCGCGCAGTCAGAGATTGAGCGTTCTTTTTAAATATTCAATCTGTCTTGTTAGTAGTAAGATAAAAATAATCGCTTACTATAACATAAATGATGCTTTAATATTATTATTGCAACATACATTTGAAATGAAAAGTATAGATAATTATTAAGCTCTTTTTCTAATTATTTTATTTCTTTTTTACCCTATTTTTTTATATAACAGATAAGATATACTTTGGAATTATATTTTTAACAAATGAGTAAAGAATTTCTAGACTTTATAGTATAATAAATTAATGGATTTTTTATACTACCTTTTTTTGTATAAGAACTTAATAATCTCTCACTTCTCCGCATTTTACCCTCTACTTAAATTATAATATACATGTATATGGACCAATATTTTTATTAAAATTCCTAAACAAAGAATCTCATCCTTCTAAATTACTTGATATATTTTGATCAGTACCATGGGGAGCTCGAATTTGCTAATATTTATCTACATGCTTTAATTAACTTTAAATTTATTTCATACTATTAGATTATTTGAATAATATGCTAATTTGTATGAAACTACAGAGAGTTTCACACAAAATGATGTGAAAGTTAAAATATGTAATTTAACGAATATGAAGTGCTTTCATGAATATATAATTTTAAACCAACAATGACTTTAAAAATTTTTATTGATGAATTTTGAGCAAATTAAAAATGATAATTTAATTATATATATATCTTAATGTAGTGAATAAACATTCGTATTGTTGCAAGTATCTACGGTCCTATCGTCTGCTGACTCAGCAAATGTTTGCGATAGCATTACCCAGTCGTCTCGATTGCTTTAGAGTCGCAAGCGACTTTTTGTTAAACGACGCTATAATTCCATCTTTGTTCCCTTTTTATACTACATTCGTATTTTGAATCTTTGCATATTCGATTTAATATTTTACAAAAAGCCAATTGATATCTTAATATATTTTACAGTGTGTACTATATAAATATATATATATATATATATATATATATATAATAAGCAACAATGTGTTTATACAATTTGTTATATTCATAACAGAAGTAAAACATCTAAACAATGTAACGAAGACGAAACACCGTCAGATTCGAAGCTATGATCTGGTCAGCACAACACCGGCCCTCTCATAACCGAACCATCATGTACCTACTGTCTTCTACGCCATTTTGTTTTTAACACAAAGCGAATGAAACAAAAATTCATACGTTGGGTTCCATAAAAAGTTTTGTTTTCAGTATTATATGTAGATTTTATATTTAAATATGTCAATGAATTATATTATCATTTTTATACGAAGTAGAATGAGATAATTTATGTGAACCATAACTTTGTATTAATATAAAATTATAATTTAACATATAAGATTAACAGGAAGTTATTCGAATGAAAGAGAATTTTTGAAGCAGGGTTGGGTCTGATTTATTTTGAATATAATTATTGTGAATAGTGAAATCAAATATATTGAGAAATTAGAAAGTTTTTTTTGTTACATATTTTAATTTTTAAAATACTGAAGAATAAAATTAAGTATTAACTTTTATAAATTTAGTATTAAGATAGTATAACTACAATAGTTTATAATAACATTTTTGCAAGTCAAATATTTTCCAAGAATATAAGGTTATGAAAAAATAGGGCTAAAAAAATGTAATTAGTGTAGAATTAAAATATGAAAGTAAGTTAAATGGCACTTACAAGACAGAACAAGCATCTATCATAAAATCTCTTGTTTCCTCCCGAGAGAGTGAGTCGTTCTAAAAACTGAGATAAGAATTATTTATGAGCGAGGAAGCCGCGTAAAAGTAATAAAAATGAAATCTTTGGAGTTGCTTTACGCACTACTGGTTCTGTATGTTCTTTTATGTCTGAATTTGAGATAACCTTTTCTAAAATATTAAAAGTACTCAGGAGTTTCATAAAGAATATTAATTATACACATTGTCAAAAAATAGAACGTTTTATAAATTGTTTTTTCTTTGACATTCTATATAATGTCCGAAAGAATTTTAGATTACAGTTATTTATATGTAAAGCTATTAACATTTATTATATAAAATACATTAATAGTATGTGAATGAGTGCAGCTGCTTATAGTTTCGCCTGAGGGACCCTAATTAATTCGCTTCCACCACCACGGCTCCCGCGGGCTCGCCGATGCTATCTCCAGTAGCGATGTGTATTACAATTTGTAAGTGATGTCTTACGACTTGCTTATAATAAATATTAATTATTTTCTAGATAAAGTGTTATATTTATATCGTATGTATTTCTAAAAGAACTTGACAAAAATGTATAATAAGGTTATAAATACTTAGATATGTATCTTTTTTTAATTTTCTGTTGGAAAATCTTATACATACATAATTTCATTTTTTCTTATCAGTACGTCTTCTAAATTTATTTAGTGAATATTATTAGTGACAACCCTAAAGCATGGGATATATGTGGAAGTGACAGTTTATTTCGTTAGCCACTTAACAACTGATTGAGGGCCGCCGTGAAATTTACAGGAAGCAATCTTGTTAACTCCCATTACTGTTACATTATATCTATTTTCATAAATAGATATGACAGGCTTAAAAATGTATCCAAGCGTTGTTATATTTTATAGTTATGGCTTTTTGTGTATTAAAACTTCGTAATATATTAATATTTTATATAAGTACCTTTTTTTTTTTTTTGCGTTGGAAAAACCCGTTACGGGTACCCCGTCGGCCCAGGGGGATGACGGCCGGGGGGTTATGTGGGTTTCCCTTCAAAACGTATAAATCTTTCGCCTTTTATATAAGTACCTGGCTGCACTCATGTAGTATCGGAATTTGCCCGACTAGTTTCGAACCCATTCGGGGCTCTTACATACATGAGCTTAGAGTGTCGTCTTTGGTAGTTCTGTCAGGTCTTCATCATTCGCCTTGGTAAGGTATACGATCTCAGTCCAAATCTTCGAAAGGGTTCGAAACTAATTTAGTAAATTAAGATTGTATTTATGTGATTACAGCCGAATTTTTATATAGATATTACTTACTTTGCCACATTTTTTTTGATATTGGTTTCTAATATTTAAGTTTAGCAGTGAAAGCCTACATATGAAACATAAAGAGGACATCGGTCTTTTTACGTCGCATACACACTTGATTGACAAGTTCATAAAAAATACAGCGCAATTAAAACAACAAAAACATCACTAGATTTCTCGGTCTCGAACGAGAGGCAGCATTTGCATAAATTTGCGTTAAGTAAATGGGGTCCCCTGACAAGTTTAATCTTGTCTTTACAATTTATTGCCTCCAACTGCAACCTCTAGCTTTGCAGTGGCTGAATAAACATTTTGGTCTTAGTTCAAGCTTTTAAGTCGTAAGGATATACCCAAACGAATAGCTATGTTCAGCTATTTCCATAATAATTGACGCAGTATATCTACTCATTACAGTTCTACGACTGTCGAACTAGAACTATCTAAATATGACCAATTACTATGATTGCATATGTTATATGTATATGTAACTTTTATAGACATAACTAATCTAGTAACAAGTTTTGGTTATTCGGATTTTTATACAACTCTACATTACGGCAGTATATTTAACCGCATATTATATTAACTATTCATCTCCCACCATCCTAGAAGTACCTACTGCGAAACGCAGCTACTATGGTTTTTATTGAGACTACCGGTTGCCCAAATAGCTTCCATTCCTCTCTTTTTTTTCATTCCTTAAGGGTAGCGACGCAATTTGGAAATTTCTATATTTACATAATTATTTCAATGAAAGGCGATGCTTACCGTCATCACCGTCGGTTTCTTTGCAATACGAATCCATGAAGAAAATAACACTACTTTCTTCATGGATTTGTAATTAATAAAATATATATTTTAGTATATTTAGGCATGTAAATAAAATTTCTAAACCTTGATAAATTATTATATAAAAATATTAAGAAAAGTTTCCTAAAACCTTAATATGTAACTTTGAATCACCTCGTTAATTTTATATGTTCGTGCGTGAATCTTTATTTCTTTATATATTTGAATAACGCCTCGAGGAGAGTTAATAAAGCTGAGTTTGGATCGATTTACGTTTGCCAACTTCACGTTCCTAACTAACTACATAACTTCGTAAAATTATTGGGCAGATAAAAAGTTTTCTCTCTAATCATGCTACTTGTATAGTAGAATGTTTCTACCTCAATTTGAATTTATGAACAGATCAAATTGAATAATGCATGCTAGGAGGAATTTTATTTGAAAAACTGAAAACTGTATCTCAATTTCAAGTTTTATTTACTAACCTACCACACGGTAGTTAACAATGTTTGGGGTTGTGTATTGGGTGCATGCGGCTATAACATTACTATATTTTTTTTGTCATCATTAATGTTTATACGTACCTAAAAACTATATCAATTTATTTTTTATATACTATAGAATAAAAGAATTATCGACCCTTGTAGATGCATTTTTTAATTTTTTATTATTTTAAATATTATATAAACTTAATACGGCTACCATGTTTATGTATAGACAATTTTAAATATAATATATAAAATCACTATTTCTTTAAATATTTTAATTCCTGTCATGACTTGGTTTAAAATTAAATATAATATCACATTGTCTCTGGATTGTTCTTTTGGTGGTATAGTTGTTATTCATTACACACTCGATTTTCTAGAAAAAAATAAACCATTTCAACATAAATTTCAAAAATTAATATAAAAGTATTTTCGATACAAAATCCAGTATTTCATTGCTATTTTGATAATTCTTCAAGTTTTAGATTTAATACATGAAAGTTCCTATGTTGAAGCGGTTTAATGAACAGTTTTATCTCGAGTTGCTGCTTGTTTGTGATGAATTTATAGTCTTACGAGATTAAAGCTGAATCATGTTGCAGCGAAATGTCGCTTTTACTTAAGAATTGTTTAAAGAAAATTTATATTCTCTGGATAATAATTTTATCGAACCCTTTCGAATAATAATACTGTCTTGATAAATATGTTGTATAAATATATTAAATTTTAAACTTCTTTATTACATCGTCATTTAAGCACTAACATCTTTCACTTCCAAGTCTTCATCAGATTTGCGTTTTATCTTTTTTTCTATAATAATGTCCTATACATCACTCTAACTATTACACACTTCTCCGTGTACCACTCGATCTGTTTCATTAATCACATCATTGTAGAAACAGTACACATCTAGCTTATAATATACTACTTTCAACTCTGCAACCGATATAATAAAGTTCATTTTATAAACATGTCGGTAATCGTGGGAGATCAAAATGTAGTATTTAGTAGGATCTATTTGATTGATTGGCGTCGTGCGGGTCAGAGATCACTGGATACGGCCTAATTCATTCTTACGCATTATTTTGATCGATTGCGGTCTTATCTAGATTGTTATTTAGATCTTTAATGTATTAATATAGTTTGTATAATACTTACGTATGTTATATATAAATATATTCTTGTTAAATTTATCCCTGTTTTCTATGCTTATATACTAAAGTATTGTTTTTGTATGTCTGTATCAGTATTTTTTAATTAAATTTAAGTTTTCAACAACTGCCAAAAGTTCAGTTCTTTCCGATCGCAGACAATTCTTTTCTAATGAATCCTTACTTTAGGAATTGAATTCAGTAAGTGTGTTAATACAATTTTGAGAACTTCGAGATGTTGGGAGTTCGCGTGTTCAACCATTATAGCTTCTATTACAAAAGTGGTAGAGGCTTTTACCGTATATAAAATAAAACAGTTCTTAAGCGTCTAATTTGCAAATGGAGTCGTGTCGTAGGCCTTGCAATTTGGCTTAAGCGAAACTCTTAGCATGTCGTTCACTGAAGTAATTGAATTTATTTGAAAAGTGTTCTTGAAATATATGTATTAATAAAACGTTTTGATATAGAAAATGTTATAATAGAGAGTAATTCATAGGAAGATCTTTTTTTTTCACAACATTCTTTGAGCTGAAGAACATTATTATATTATAAATATTTTCTATACATAGGTTAATATTCACAAAAAAACAAACTCACTACTGAAATAACTATAAAATAAAATCTGCTGTAGGGAAGTTCGATGGAACTTTGAAATATATAAAACTTAAAAATAAAACACGATCTTTATTAGTGTTGTTTTTTTTGAACCAATTGGCTAAGTTAAAACTAGATTTCTCTAAACACTAAACTACACACACGAACATAAAAGTCACAACTCGAATAAGGTGAAAGATAATAAGAGTAAATCTCATGTTTCTACAAAACTTAAATGAGAGAGGAAACAGGATAAAGACAGCACTCTCTTGAACACTTGAAATCTCATTCGAAAGAAGCAATTCTTATTTTTATTTTATTACTTTTTATTTTATTTTCTAACTAATATTTTAAACTACAAAAATTTTCTAATAACTGATAAAAGGCAATAACAACCTAAATATAATTAATAATAATATATAAATTATATATTAATTGTAATGTAAGTGACTTCAAATAGAAATCATAAAAACTTATACAAACCTTAAAACCCATAAAAAGATATAAATATAATACTTAATAATAAGTAAGCCTTATTTTAAAGATGAATTTATTATAAACCACTAAATAAATGTTTGTAATTTTGTTATTGGCAATACAAAGGGTGTGCAATTAACACATGTCAGAAGTAAAACTTCAGAAAAACAAGCCTACTAAAGTAAGAGATGAATGTAGATTGTTAGGAGTATTAATGAAATTTTTGTATTTAATTTTTTTCTGAATGCAGACCAAGTTTGAAATTTATTTTATATTTTTAAAGTAAAATATTACATTACATTTATTACAAATAATATATTATATTAATTGTATTATAGTTTCACGTTTTTATTTAAAACAAATGGGTGTCACTAGAGGCGTATGGTAACTAAAATGGATACAAACATAAAAACAACTATAGGTAAGTACATCACTACAAGACTTCTAGATGGTAGATAGCGTAAAAAATAATGCTATACATTAACGTGTATAAAGTTAAAAGACGTTATTTAATTATTTGTTACTGCAGACACTTACATCTCGTCTACTCTTGAACACGATTGCTGCAAATCATTCGAAACGTCCGGTTAAAATAAAAATAAACATGTGACCAAATCATAAGCGAGTTTTAATCCGTAAAAAATAGTTTTATTTGAAATGTGTACTAGTGAAAATCTAAGAAAGTAGACTTACATATATTTATTATATCTTTAATTGATTATATTTATATTTATGGACAATATTATATTATACTTTTATCTGTTAGTGTTGTTATAAGTTAGATGTTATATTTTAATAATAATTTACCCACCTTCTATTCTACTTTCACTGTTAAGGGAAGAGATCTCTTAATGGCGATATTATGTTAGCCAATGTACAAAATTATTGTTTTATAAAGTGTATATTGTAAAATTTGTAGTACATAAATAAATAAATAAATAAATAGAACACGCTGTTAAGATTTTTCCCAAAATTGTTTGTGAAATTTTTCCGAAATTTCGGCTGTAAAATTTTTAATTAAAACTTAGTTCAGCAATTCGTCACTCAAGAGGTTTACTATGGTAGCCTTATATTTAGATCACAGTGTTAAGATGAAAACTTAAAATTATGTATGTTGTCTATGATTATAGGTATTGAATTTTCGTTCTTACCGAAAACACTTTGTGCTTGAATTTATTAAGAGTACTCAATCTCAATGAGTTTGTTTCTCTATCGTTCGCAATTAGCGTTTCATCGAGTTTCTAATTAAACCTATTCTAAAGAATTGTTCTTTAAAAAAAACTAAACCCAATCACATTCCGGTCACATATCACATCACATTCCGTGTAAATATATTTCCATTGTACTACTATTAACTACCATTTCCACATTATTATGTATTTGAAAAACTTACTCCAACTTGTATCTATAAATATAACGCAATAACAATAATATTAGCTATAAAAATATTTAAAAAAAAAATATTACTTTTTTCATTATTTAATTAAAGAGAATATAATTCGTTTGTAAAATTTGTTTGGATTCATGGTAAAATATGACATAAACATCGACTTTGTATCACTTATTAATTTATTATATCTTATTGTTTGCATATTACTTATTTCCAAAATTAATAATAATAGAGTTTAATATAAGTTCTCTATTTGATGTAAATCTGATTGTAAACAACAATCGAAATCTTTTAGGTACTTACGCTTACTAAAAGTAGACTAAAAGTGGTCTCATACGCCTGCCGGCAGCCGTAATATAAAGTTATGTAATTTTATAATTCTCATAATAAATAAAGCTCAATAAAACATTAAATAACTATGGTTTGTGTAATTTATAGATCCATTTTGTCATGTAATATTTTGTTTTTTGTTTCATTTTCACTTACGTTATTGAGCTAAGTGACTTTTATTATAATGATTTGTCTAGAAAGGGATTGCTTTAATGTATTTTATATTGTTTAACTTAATTTTAAACATTAATGTATTATTAAGTGTATAATAAAAACTAACATCTAAAATTCTAATACATAAATTGTGACCGATTATTTAAGATAACATTTACACTACTAGTATTAAGACTTGCAAAACAGTGCAATCAGAAGACTATTTATTGTTTGCGATACAAAAGGATGACTTAGAATCAAAAGATCTAGAAACAAATCATCGCTGGTGTGCGGGTAGTGTCCCGAGGGTCCGGTGATCGACCTCTTATCGCATGATAATAATGGCGTTTGTGTTCTATACGTTTGGAAAATTATAAAGATGTTTAACTTCTTGATTTTTTAAATGCGACGGTAATCCTTACAAAATAATTTTAGTTTTGGAATATAGAATGTATTAGATTTATTTTAGGGTTTATTCAATAAAAGTATATATTCTTAATAAAAATATAGAAACTATTTGGTAATATGAGTTCACAAACACGTCCCCAGCAACAGCTTGTTAGTTGTTACAATATTTCAGAGTTATATCATTAGGATGTTTGTTTTAGTTTATATTGGACAGCATAAATCATAGAAGATATTTAACGGCAAGCAATAAGATAAACATATAAATAGTAATAATATTACTTTTATACAATAACTTATCTTTTATAACATTATTGGTTATCTGTAAACATATAGACTGACAAAAATATTGATTGACATCAAATATAGTACAATGGTAACATTATAAAATAATAGTAGATTGTATTACACGGGAGGAAAGTAGTATTTTTACGGCGAGGGCGCTATTTTAAACCAAGAGCGAAGCAGAGGATTCTAGAATAGAATCCCGAGCGCAACGAGGTACTCTACCGTAGATTTTTGACCGCAGCGAGGGGTCAAAGCACATCGCTCCAGGGAAAAATAATTTCTTCACGAGTGATATACTCTACTTTTCATCCCCTTTCTATGAGACAATATACACTTACTGATTAAAAGAACAGAACGTCTTTCTTGCAGTTTTGTTGTTTTTTAGTTAGTACAGGTCCCGACGCCGTGCAGCCAACACATACAGCCAGTAATTCATACTAGGTCCACGCAAGCGGGTTTAGCCTCGCGACGCAGCGCGAGCGAAACAAAAACGTTCTATATGTTAACTATATAGGACACATTTTACCAATTATCTCGTAAACTACAATTACAATTCGGCTTATTTTCAATCCAGAATGACTTTTGCTCATTATGCGCATTTGTGCAAAATTTCGTGCGTATAGTTCGTAAATTGAAGGAGGAGTAGGGTAACAAAGAGTTGATTGAACAATGAGATTGAACAATGACAATAACAAAAAAAAAATACAAATAACGAATCATGGAATTATAGAGTTTTTGAAATCTCCAACTTGGTTCTGATTCTACCCTAATATACACTGACGGAAAATAAACACAAAATTTCAAAAACATAATTACTTAGATTGTCTGTAATAATAATATATATAATTTCAATTAGAAACTGTCTATTATAGAAGATTAGATCAGATACCAATAGTACCACAATATTAAGTTGTCATCATCGGTTATAACTCCTGATAAGTAAGATCAACAAAGGCCAGTCTGAGCGAAGGCATTATCTATAATACGATACATCATAATTTATAATTTATTAAAAGTATGGAGTATCAAACGTATTCGCAGTCGTAATATAATTTCTAATATATTGAAAGCGATACGGATGTTCGTGTAATTAGTTCTAATCATTGTAACTGGTATAATTGACATCGAGCGATACTAAATTACGTCCGTTGGATTAGATCAGTACTTGCGAATCCTAGCTAATTGCGTATTGGCTAAGATTCTACTAGGGACAATGATAATGACCGGTAACTAATAATTACACTTAAACACTGATAATTGTAGACATTAGGACTTAATTACGCTAAGAAGCTTGAAAAACAACTAAAAAATAGTGAAGAGAGATCATTATAGGTTACAGAAAAATAAAAGAAATGATTTTTGTATTGCAAATAATTAAATGAATATAAAACTTCCATTCAATTTATCTCTGATCAGTCCGCTGGGAATTAAATCGCAATTACAAAAACGGACACGAGCTAGGAAATGGGAAAACAAAAAAATGAAATTACAAACAATAGGATGACGAAAACTTTGCGGAATGTTCGTTCATTTTCAGTAAATCAAGCGATTCCCGCAAGCTATCTGCGTTAGACTCCAGGGATTTGTAGGGGTGTCAGTCCTCGGACAACTAATATACTTACCGATTATGATGAACTGGCATTGGTATATTAATTCACCCATTTATTTGTTTGCAAAAAAATAATATCAATTATTAATTATAGACTAGTACATAATTTTAAATAATAATTTTAAATGAATAAATTCTTTTCGTCATAACATTTCATATTCATGTGAGTTTTACAAATATGTATTAAAATTTAAAAAGACATGGTTTCGTAAAAGGCAGCAGTTTGAAAATAATTCCCAGAAACCACTTAATGACCGTCTCCAAAACGAAGGAAAGGCCGTAAAAACTCAATCCCGGAATCCCGGAAGTGGCATCCCTAACCACATTAAATCCCCTCGTATCCCGTGTCCCGGGACACGACGATAATAAAAACCCCACACGCCTACTCTCATGATTAATGGTACATCTGACACCGCCTTTGCTTTATACACTGGCTTTTGCACATGACTGTCCATGCAAATCTTCAACCACTTTTTGTACATTTGATGAAAGCCTCTTGCTTCCACAGCAGAATATATTTAATCATATAGCTCGTAATAGTTCAATTCATTAAAACTGTTACGGCATATAAATATGTAATTTAACCTTTTTTTAGTTTTGTAAAAGACAACAATGTATAAGTCTAGAAAGATAGTAAGGAATAAATCCAAATAGTATATTTTAAACTTCAGAAATGTTGAAAATTCTTGAAATTTAAGCACATAAATGACCGTCTCAGCAAAGCGTCGCATTCAAAGCCAGAAGATGGATACATCGCATTAGGAGCGCGGCCAAAGCGAAAGTTATTTGGACCATTCATTGCATTCACGTTCAGCTTATCTCATCTTATATAATATCTCAATCTTACATGAAGAAAAAGAAACGGACAAGTACGAGTGACTTTTTCACCAACCAAATATTCTCTAAAAATTTTGTAAATGGATTAATGTGCTATGAAACCTCGATGATTTAAAATTTCATAATGCTAAGTCATTGGGTAAATGAAGTCTGCTATAAGTTTTGATTTATTTTATATTAATGCGAAGTTGGCATAAATAGATACACTATTTATATTACGTTTTAAACATATTTTATATTAAGTGGAATGCAAAATATTATATAGTAAAAAGTTTAGAAGTTACATTCCATCAGAATGCCGCGAATATAGAAACCGTGAATTTGGTACGGTATTTTGTAAAGAATTTAAAGAATTAAAGGAGATACTTTTCGAGTAAAAAAAAAAAATTGAAATCAATTTAATGGCATATCATCAAAATAATTATTGGTCATTAATTTTTATCGACAGATTTAGTCAAATAGGTATAATTATTACTGATTTTGCCGTCTTTAAATTCTAATCGATATTCAGCTGTAACAAAAAGAATTTTCTCTTAAATAAAAAAATTTCGTTCTGTAGATGAATCAATTCTCATGAAAAAAACACACAGCTCCTAGTTGATTTACGTTCAATATTCCTTCTGATGTTCAAGCTGAACCTGAATGTCACTATTGAATCTCTTCAGAGCCATTTCGTCCTATTCCATTCGTAACTTGGCCAATGTTTTTAAGTTCAGCGTTTCTTCCTTATTTCTGACAATCTGACACGGATATAGTTTTTCTAAAATGATTTAAACGTATACATAGGGCTTCAGTTTTTTTAATGATTCTTTTATGTTAACATTTTGCTATTTTATAATTTTGCCAGCAATATTTTGCAATATAATATTTGTATCAGGATCATACTCCATGGCGTCCCATATGCTTTTGAAAATTCAGCTAATATAATATAGCTTAAAGGATTAGTCTTTGACGTCAATCAGTGAGACAAAGTCTATGAGACTTCTTACAAAAACCCTAACTACTATTTCTAACATTGCAGTATAGAATAACATACAAAAATGCATCACATGTTTAATTGTCTTCAAACATGTACAGTATAAAATAAAAATTTTATCTATAAGAGCATAATTGGAACCTGCGATCTCTAGGAAACTTAGATTTATTATTTCTGAAAAATTCGCAAATATTAGGCACCGAAACTTTTTACTCGTAGCGAAAATGCTCTCAAATTTTGATACTAAAAACGCGAATACGGAAACCGCCAGTAAGAGGCATTTACTGTAGGTAATATTTTTTTTTATTTAACAAAGAATTAATTATAATTTACGTTATATAATAGGTAAAATTAATCGTAGAAATAAAACAAGATGATGTGATAAATTATAGTAGTAAGTGTTCACGAGTTTAGAATAATTCATATTCATAATAAGGAATTTTCTTTAATACTAGCTGTGTTTTCTAACAACTTTATATACCACGCCTCTCCTAATAATAACAAGTCGTCTATTATCTCTGTCTATTATTATCTATTGTCATCTTTAATAATAAGTCATCTATCTTTATTTACAATTCAAACTTTATTTTAAATCCGTGCCTGATAAAGTCACTTAAACTTAAACATTTCATAATATTTCAAGTTCGAAATTTCGACTCGTATAATAAACAATCACATTTCCAAATGGTATCAAAAGATAAAAAGATAGAAATATGGATAGTTAGATAAACTAAAAATAATTAAAAAAAAACTAAACTGTTATTAATAAAAACGTATGGCGCACTTACATTAATGCACTACTTTAATGCAAATATTATTAACATATACAGATTATGCCTTATATAAATAAAAAAAATAGAAAAAAATTATTGACCTTGATCTTTTTTTACAAAAGCATTATATACTTCCGCAATTCACGAAAATAATAAGCAACATAAAATTGATTGCAACATTGGAATCAAAAGCTCTACAAATATTTTTACAGAAACAAACAAAACGAATCCCAACGAATACAACCATAAGTCGCCCATTGAATTTATCAATGGCGTGTGAAGGGCGCTTTGAAGACACCGATACTTTTATATTTTGAAAGACTTTCTTGCTACGCCTCGAAAACCCGTAAATAAGCTTTATAATCTTATGAATAGGGAAAACGGAATTGGTGAGAATTCTGACACTAGCTGCTTTAGAAATAATATATTTCATATTAATATTCAAATATATTTCATATATACTTGCCTATTCACCGCTATGAATTTGGTTTAATTAATACACTCTACATCAAGGAATATTTAATATAAGGTACACTATAGCTTCATTTTACAAGTTATATGTATATCACAGATTTGTGAAACATGCGAGTAAGTACAAATGCAGTAAATTATACTTTATTATGATATACTTAGTGTAAAATGTAATTTTACAGTACACGAAACTTATACCAAAACGTACAGTTAATATATAATCTGGTAAAGGGAATTCGTACAAAAGATGAAGACGTATGAAAGAGGCAGTCGCTAAAATCTCATATAACATAATCCATTGTACCGCCTGGGGTTCAAAAGGTTCGCATTTTTATCGTCTTTCTTTCGAAAGGTCCTCACAGGAAATGATTTGTGAATGGTGAATATTTTCCTCATTTCGGATCGGAGAATCATTCCGATGGTCACGTAATAAATAATTTCAAATTATAGCTGTAAACATTTTGAGAAGTTTTTCCGTGTTTTCGTCACGAATACGCAATTGAAAAAGAAAAAAAATCTTGTATACTTTCAAAATAAAATTATGATAATTCAAGCGTTCAGGAATGTTACAGAACTTTTATCTATAAGCCCACAAACGGCAATCAGTCATGTGAAAAATATCATTTGACATTAAGTTATAAAGTAGCTATATTAACCATATATACACACATTTTATAGTGCAATGAAGAATTTGGAATTATTTATTACATTCTATTTAATTTTTAAATATTTAACTTTGGAAATAAACGAAATTGCTTTAATAAAAGCTTTAAAATATTATAAGTCTAGAATTTCTTGAAAAACTATAATTAAATATGTTTTAAATCAACTGCTTTCAGGAATCCTGTAAATGAAAGCTAGTATAATGAGCTTAATTTTAAAGATTTTCTCTCAAAGAACGGTTGGCGTTGCGCAATCGTTAATTGATTTAATGATTTAACTTGAACAAGTTCTTTAAGTGTACAAAATATCTTTTTAACAATGAAATGTTCAGTTCTCAGCTGTTCCATTATTGTACTCATTTTGTTATAAGGACATATCCTCATGAAATAAGGACGAAAAAGTCGCATATTAAAATACTTAGTTGTTGTGAAAAAAAAACAGAAGAGTGTTTCATTCAGGACATTGTATTTACCCAGAGTTCATTTCTTTATATTTTAAAAGTAACAATATACTGGTATGCCTATATCGGAAGCTGGAAACCTAATTCGTCGTGAAATGTCCACAGTCTGCTCGCTGCCAAATTCCTTACAATCCTAACGAAACTGCGTACCACATCTCATGCGCACAAATTACGTACAATTACTGCTTAACTACGCTAAACCACAACATGTTGATCTCCCCCTCCTCTTGAGTTCTATATAAATTTAAACGAGAACTGAGTATCTAACAACAGTTTGGAAGCTCTAAGTAACTTGGTCACTTTCAGACCCCATCTCCTAGTTTATTGTGACTTTAGACAGTGACATAGTGTTAAGCAAATTAAAGTGAACTTTACTCAATATAGCTAAGGTTGCAATTTGTACAAGAGGGTTAATACTAGGGTTAGATGGAAAGCAATACAAATTGATCCCATCAGCATTGTCGGATCCTGGGATCCGGTGTTTAAGGAACGATCCCGGGCGATAGTGTCAGAAATTACATTACTTACAAAAGCACCGGGATAATATAACCTACAGTAGTTAAGGATATTGTGTACCAGATTCATATATCTTCAGTTTACAAAATATAGTTCAATACTGTTAAATTATGCACTTATATTGTAAAATTAGTTTTACAAATAATACTCAAACAATTAAGATACCAATCGATTTAGAAATAAACAGTATTCTTCAAACACAATTTCATTTTCAGATTTCTAATATAGTAGAGTTACAAATCAAAAGCTATTGTAATACCGGCAGTAAAACAGCTATCTGCGGTGTGTAACATAAATACAGCGAGCCGGCGGGCATAGCGGTGTAACACACGGCCGCGGCTCCCTGCGTGCCAACTACTCCCAAATTTCTATGACGTATATGTATAGCAAGGATGGAAATCTATGAAGGAAATATAACTTACATAAATACTTTTGGTCTGCACTAATCAGAACAAAAGAAGTTATCAATCTTCTTAAACATTTCATTTTAATTTTCTTAGCATCGGTTTTACAGAATATTATTAAGCTTCGAGGTTACTCTGTCTTCAAACTTTTAACTATAACTGCATAATATAACTGCAGTAGTAAATAATGTTTTATTTATTTCACAATCTAAATGAATTATACCCATATGGTTTTGACGAAAACAACGTACGAAATCTGTTGCTGTCGGTTTATTTTGTATTCATATAAGATGTATTGTAATATAAGATATAATCCCTCCTATGAATTATCTGTTCAACCCTGGACTGGCGAGCTCGGCATGGCTAGACTGTGCTAAGCTTCGGCTTGATTTGGCACACTCTCAGATTGCTCAATTGTACCTCCGAATATCGTGCTTTTACATTTCGCAGAACATTTAAACATTTTCTACCTTTATTCAGAAGCTTTTTCTTTTATTAGCTGAGTGAGTCCATGCTAGCGTGTAGTTTAAATATAAAATATGGATTTTTTTATTTCAGAGAATATTTTATTGGGGTGATATAATAATTATATTTCCAAAAAAATGTGATTTCTTTGAACTTTTTTATCTAGCTATGATAATTGGTCCGAGTAGATGAAATGGTAGATAATTAAAAGACAGTTTTTAAAATTACATACAAACAATTTCCTTTGGCAAATTATTACTAGTCATACGTAAAAAGTCGTCCTCATTTCAGTCCATTAAAAGTTGGATCAGAAGTTACTTTAATTTGGCGCTCTCTCAGATTACACAAATGTGCAGCCAACTTACTTCATTTACTTTGCACCACTGTATGTTAAAAAGACAAATTTAAATTGAATGTTACAATATTTTAGAGCTGAATACAATACAATTACTACAAACTATTAAAAAACCTTAGGAATTTCGTTCTAATATATATATTTCAGTTTGCATAAATATGTAACCTTAAAATTTAAAAATATAATGTAAGCTACCATTATGGAACTAAAATTTAGTATCCATATATGTCCCTTTATAACACAGTTGATGGACCAACAGCCTATTTACTTTATAGTTAACCAATTTATAAGCAACAACATCGACACGACAAATAGTCGTTCGCTAACGAGACACTTATCACTGAACTGTCAATTGTAAATAAATTTATGATCTTGTAGATAATACCCGCATCTAAACTTAACTATGCTATAGACTCACTTAACAAAAATATATGGTTTCCCTCACGTCCATTACTGCATTAACATCTTAAAACGTATTTGTAACCCTCATAACCGCATCCATGAAACTGATTCCTAGAATAGTGTCATATTTTTTATTAATATTTAAAAGTCAAGCAATCGATTGTTGTCGCTTGATTGCGAGATGTCATCTGACAACGCGCAGAGAATTGATAGCGAATGGAATACAATAGAATTAAGTTGTGTTAAATCAAAACCCAGGCATTGGCTGTTCGTGGAATAAATAACGAATGGCATCTGATAGAGATGTACGGCTCTCAGCCCCCATTGTATGAGGTCGAGGAAGTGCGCGTATGACAAATATTATAATCGTCTGATAATAAAGAAAGGAAGATGATTTAAATTTATGCTTTGAAATTGTATAAATAACTTCTCACCTATCTTATTTCCTTTGTACTTAAGCTATATTTTGTTTAAAAGTTCAGATTGGGAGTTTGAATTGAAATATATATTTTATTTATTGTAACAACAGTACTTATTCTCAAAATATAAATAAATTGTTATTCATGATAATTTTATATACTTTTATTAATGTTTTGGATGATATTTTTATCACTATATAACCTTCAAGCACCCACAACAGTGGTATTTTCAGAATAAATACCGGTCCGTGCGCTATCGTTTTCGCCCATCTTTGATTGATCGCCTTTGGATGCTGTGCGGTCTTCTTAAATAAATCTAAGACTGATTGCACTCAATGATTATATAATGTTTTAACCGCTAGTAGAAGAGTCTTCCAATTTAGATTACTAAGTTAATAACTTAAGTACCGCACTTGCAACTTAATAAATGATTAATATTCTTAGATATTTGTAACCGGCGAGATATTGATATTTAGTTCGTGAACTAATATTTACATTATTTACTGGATCTCCTTTCAAGTAAAAACATATCGACGTAATTTATTCTAAGACAAACGTCTCAATTTCCGAGGGTGCATTGTATACTTTGGATGTTTGATGAAGGGTTCCAGGGTAAACTTCATCAAGTTTTGTATTATAAATGTTTGGATTGTCTACAATTGTCAAGATATTACCGTCTTCAAAATGCAGGATACATTTAGACAGAGATGGGGAGTGAATTCTTTCGCATTCGACTCAATACAAATATTTCCTGTAAATGGTTGACTATATTTTTATATGCTTTCAAAATTTAAGACGTTTTAGTATAATTATTCGTAACGTTTATTATTCGGCCTTAAAAAATCCTGAATCCCATAAATTGTTTAATTATATCATCGCTAAGAGACGAGATGTTCCCTACGTCGTCCCTGCGTCCTACTGAAATGCAATAGCTCATACAAATATTTACTTAACCATAGACACGTGCCTTTTCACACGGGTCCCGTTATCATGTCTAACATTATATATTTCAAAATCTGCTTTATTTCAAATATAATATTATTTTATATATACGATTTTTTTGACATTAAAATATAGAAAACATAGGCATATCCTCGATTAACATTTTATTATAAATTTTCTAAAGTAATTATTTTATCCATTAAACATATGATTAAATAAAATAATAAAACAGTCTTCCAAATTATTATTTCAATAATATAATGAGCGTGTTTCTGACCGCATCTTGTATGAATACGTCTGTAATCCTCTCGTAGATTGAGATACTCGCTTGTTTTAACAGCAGATGCTATTAAGATGTTCTCAACATAACTTCGCCCTCACATTTGTCAATGTGTTGATGGCTTTAATTTACTATGGGATGTGGGACCTTTGCCTTTAGAATTTATAGCACTTATATATAGCTATAAAGCATTAACATAGACAACTCTATTGTTAAGTTTAGGTATTAGTACCGGTCATGTAGGCTAATGTGGGTAGGAAACCACCACGAAAATGAGGAAATGAGAAAAGTTTTTTTATATCGTATATATTTATTAAATATTACCTAAAAAGAATACAAGGCATATTGTCAACCATTATTGATGTCTCGTGTATTACTAATACATTACAATTGAAATTTTACCAAACAGCAGCGATGTTTCATCGGTTTATATTATTTTGTTATAGTAAATTGCACTTCATCCGTTAAATAATAGAAAGTCGATGAATAGGAAAACCTGATAAAAAGAATTCCTCAAGAGATCAAACAGGGAAAAATAAATGGACAAAAGCGCCCCAACTAGAAAAATGGTTTGCCAAATCGGATCTCCCATTCGAGCCGCATGATGTTTGTTATTCTCGCACATTTATCTGTCATTGTCACCATTTTTCATACTAGCTTGTTGATAGAGTTTCAGAGGAAACCTATTTTGGTCGTTCAGATTTGAAATTAGACTTTATTTAAGATAAAACTAAGAGTTAGTTTAAACTAAAGCTTGAAAGTATAGGTACATTATCAGAATGTCACAGGGCTTTGCATACTACTAATATAAGAATGGTGTTGGTTCCAACCAACACATTGTAGGTTCGTTTGATGTATTTTATATATTTATAGGATGTATTTTACTTATTTATCACTTCGTTTTTAATGTAATTTTCGGCTTGAAAAGATTTCATCGCATTTTAAATTAAAGAATTCACTGAAAAACAAATTATAAAGCTAACCAATAATAATAATTGACTTATCATAAATATTTAAAGAAACAACTTTAAGATTAGATTGAACGAACTAATATTAAACAAATTTTCGTAGTACAAAAATATAAAAATCTATTTTATATATGTAAAGAGAGCACTAATTAAAACGCACATTAAAAAACCTTTTAAATGTCTAAATTAGAAATGAAAAGCATTTCCATTAAAGCAATGAATTTTTAAATCAGACTAAACAGATCAAAGGAATTGAAGTAATGGATCCAATTTATGAAGGCAAATGCAATATAATGTACAGAACGTAATCATTTGGCACATTAAAAAATCAATACTTTCTTATTATTAAATTACACGAGGTAGGTTAAAATGAATTTACATTCAAATGATCCTAAAAAAATCAAAACAGTTTGTATAAAACCAAACATAATCATGTATTGGGGGAGTTGTATCTCTGCACAGGTCAGTGCTCGCGCACAATGTGTCCTGATAGCGTTGGTCCCTACGTTTGAATTTGCTTTAATTATCTAAATATGAATATATTTTTTTGTACATAAGCTTTCGTGATCTATGATTACTATAAAATTATCCGGCTGTACTCACGTTATTACTATAGGAATTTCTTCGACTAGTTTCGAATCCAGCTGAGGTCCTTATTCATGTGGTCTGAGCATATTAGAATGATCGTGAACGTAAACGTGAATTTCACGCCGCGATTTCGTCGATAGTTATAACGTGAGTATAGCCGGATACTTATATATAATGTGAATAATAATGTCATTGGTGTACAAATTATATGATGCATCAAATTAAGTTACTTTGAATTTAATAATCAATTTAAGATAAAATTATACGAAAACATATATACATAATTTGTTATTCAGAAGAAAACAAAACATTTAATAATATTATAAAACTATTTCACAATATCGTTTCACGATGCGATCTCATAAAATCTCATAAATGATTGCAGTATTCTTCGCCCACGTTTATTTTGTAACTGTATTTTGTCGACACAGTTTATGATATCGTTTATAAAATTTAATATACCAACAAATACAATACAATCGCATTTTTAAATTTACTAAAGTAGTTCTACTTATCAATTGTAAAAGTTAAACCAATATAAAATTAAAATTAAACCTATTGTTTACGGATTTAACTCGCGTATAATTTTAATACATTTATTTTTAACCGCACATTTGCAGCAAATATATTCACGTGTAGACGAGATGTAAGTATAAAATTATAAAATTATTAAAATAAACTTGGAAGAAACAGTATCTTTGAAATGTAATATTCGAAGACATTTTCATAACACTATAATTATTTGTCTCTGCTGTTAAAATCAGTTAGTAAGATTGTTAACCAAACGGCTATAGCGCATTGTTGACTTGTTATGAACGACTATAGCAGTTATAACGATGTCGCAATGGCTATTGCCTTCCCTGATATTACTGTTTGTGTCAACTATTATAATGAATTATAATATAGTAATTGATTTTGGTATGGCTTTCGATTTGCGGAAGGCTCGAAATATTGTTCATATGACAGATATTGCAAAGTGCTTTCTCTTTGAATTGTTGTTAGGCGTTTACTGCAAGCTTTATTCGAAACGGATTCCTAAATATAGAATATTTGTATTGTATTATATATTAATACTGACATAAATAATTGGGGTAAGAGTTTCTGATAGAGGTGAGGCCATTCATACTTAGTGAACCGTCTCTGATGAACTCTGATAGGGTTACAAAGTTCTTTCATTACCCGTTTAAATGAAAATAATGAGGCTGTAAGCAACAATGGTATACATTTATAAACACATTGTATTTTATATGAATGTTTTACGGAAGTTAATTTTACGTTGAAATTGAAATATTATTATTTTTGGGTGTTCCGCAATAACATCTACTAGTAAGTAGTAAATAAGATTTGGCTACTAACAAGTATATTACAACAATTTACTTCAACATTAGTTAAAACTAAAATAATTAGTTATTATAATAACGAGTCAAATATTAACATGTTATCGTTTAAGATGTTAATAATATTCAAAGTGTTTTTAGTTCTGCTGTTTTTACAAAAACAGTTTATATATTTACAGATTATAATAAAAAGTAACATATACTATATAATATAATTAATAATGTAAAACTATAAAACGGTTAGAGCCCCAAATTCAGATGTTTCATAATTAAATTAACTAACTTAATAATTATTAATTAACAATCAATTACAAGCTTCATTGTTCATATTTTTAATGGTCTATAAACATCTATAGGAAATATATATATATATTGAAAAATTGTTTGACATTCCGAAAACAAACGGTACATTTTTGCAGAGGTATCAGACTTGAGTTCTATTCTTGTCGATAAATTTAATTTGTGTTAAAATAAATTAAAACTTTGTGGATAATTCTTCTAATTTTTTTTTAAAATGTATATAAAAGCTGTTTATAATACGTCAATAAATGGATGCATATTAAAACCTTTATTAGCACCTGAACGGAATAAACTCTACCGCTCATGAAATGAATCTTAATCCTCTAGTAGTATCTGTATAAGGCATTTTATAGCACCGAATGAAGCAATTTAGAAACAAAGACTAAGCCGCCTTAACTAAAACAGAATCTCACGAACTTGACATTATCGAGGTGTTGGAGCTTGTTAAAATGTAATAAAAGTAACTATTAATAACAAAATGTACCGTAATTAAGGAAAAAAATGTTTATTTCTTTACTGTCTAATCTTTTCTGATTAATTATATGGTTCTAGTTGTTTTTTTTTTTGTTTCGTTATACACATTTTTATATATAAGGGCGTGGTTACACCATAAAAAAACATTATAATGTATTTATGCTGTTGTAATTTTACTACGTTCCTATCAATTGAATAGGAGTTTCACGTATTATAAGTATTGTGTTATGCCCCAGTGTGAAGGTCAATTGTAAATACACCCTTCATTTGTTACAAATCTCTGTCATTAAAAACTATTTATTTATTGAAATATTTTTTAAATAAGAACTCTTACACAATACCTCTCTACCTATCTCTTCTTCCTCTGCCTCTTTCCCTGTTTCCCTCTTCCTTCCACTTTATCATACTCTTCGGCAGGTTTGAATTTATTATTATGACAAATAATCTATATAGATTTACTCATTAATGAAGATCGTAAGTTGATACTTACATAATTCATGCATAAAATGACATACTTTTATAGGTATATATACTTATGCATATTGAAGTTAAAAACCCATGGGAATATAAACATATGGACTCTTATTAAAAGTTTGGCTCTACATAAAATCACCTTTAATTATAATATTCCACGTTTATAAACTCAAAGGGCCACTATTACAATTCATCAAAGCACAAGTGTTGTAGTTCGGGCCAAGTTACCCAAACTTCACACCCGGCTCCATGTGGGCAGCTGTTTACATCTAGTTGTGTATGATTTATAATAATAATATTATTATATGCGATTACCATCATAATATTAGGTATTATTGTTTGTTCCTTATGTATCTAATAAATACTAATAAGGTAATACAGATTCTTACTGTAAGGTTTTATATTTATTTAATTTTATTTAATGGTATATAAAATAAAAGACTAATTTATTTCACTGCTCTTATTGACATTTTATAAATCTAAAGTAGCTTAAGTTATGTATAGATATATACATTAATTAAAAAAATAGTACTTAATTCTTTAATAATACTTAATTCTTTAATTAATTTAGTTTAATTTACATTTTTTTCTTTCATATATTTTGTAGTCGTGTATTACATTAATAAGAGATGTTAGTTTAGAATTGTATGAATTAACTAATTTTAATAATTGAAGTTTCTGCAACAATTTATGTTATTTACATTTAATACTATTGAGAAACTTGATCTATTAAAATTTGAAGGGTTTGATAAGATAAGTGATTAGCACTTAGGACACATGTATCTGACAGACAATTTAAGGTTCGACTATTTGTCTCCGGGGACAAATTCAATTAGGACTTTAGTTTCTCTAATTGGTGTCATTTTAGTAATAAATTGATAAATGCCACTTGCACGTACATATCGCAGTCTGAAAAGATTTTATTCATTTGCAAAATACTATCAAAGAGATAATATTTACAAGATATATATTTTTTTCAATTTATTGAATTTGAATTCAATTTTTAAAATGTGAAGTTTAATCGGAAATAAATGAAATATTATTTTCTTCAACGTGCCTGTTTTGAGGTTATGGTGAGGATAATCGTGTTTTCTCGATATTTACGACCCAATATCGGTTTAACCACCAGTCAAGTGGGGATTTATAAAACGCGCAGTGGCTCAATTTGCGCCCCCAAAACTTTCAGTGTAAACAACGTCACGGAGCGATAGCGTAACGTCACCGATACGATATTATGTTGTTATATGCTCCCTTTTGTTTAATCTCAATATTTTTGTGTTCCTTTTAGTTCCTATATACAGAACTAGTGCTTCTTAATGTAGGTTTTTGTTATTGAAAGCTAAAATGAAAAGGAGTACAACGAGTTTTTTTGGAATTGTTATTAAATAATATATATTATTTAACATAAACAATATAAGAACCGTCGACGACTTTTGTTCTACAGTCGTCAGCGACTTCCACCCAGGATGGTATGCAAATTACGAAAACAATCATATATTATTTCACCATTAAACGAATTAAAATTAATTTATTTAATAAACCAATATTATTAAACAAGAAAAATAAAATAAAATATAAGTATGTGTAAACGGTAGCAGTACTAGTTAATATTTATGACTTCCTAGTAGCAATGACATTTATATTAAGCTTTCAAATGCCCATAGTTCTTATAAATAAAAGTAATACATTTACAAACAATGTAAACAGTATTATGGTCTTTCAGGTACTAGAAAATTAAATTATATTCCGTGACAGGCTAATACCAGCGTTGAAGAACACCGGAGAGGTTTTGTATTGAAGTTGCTTAAGTGATATCTAGATTTCGTAGAATTACAAAATTATACTATGCTGCTTATGTTTGTATAATTATTGTTATATTTGCAAAATTACAGAAGTATTATAATTAAAATATTTTTAAACTATTATAACGGGTTTAGCACTATCATAACTCATTTTAATGAATGTCAATATTTCGACCCAGTTGCGTTAATTGTAGTCACGACTTGACTGCTGAAGTGCACGGTGTGAAGTTGATGCTGTAAGGGGTAGAATCGATATACCCTCCTTCTTGATCTTTTGGACAACTTTTTGCTAAAGTACGGCAAAACATACTCACAATGTCACTAGTTTTAATTGTTTTCTGATAATGTTTTTGTTTATACAACTCAATCGCAGGATTCCACATACTTGCTAATTTAATATTTAATATGTATTCAATATTTTTAAAGCTTTTCATACAATTTTATGATTACATTTTCAAAAATCGCATAAAACTAATTATGGATGCTATCTGTTCGTTGTTGCTCACACAAAAATGGTATAGACTTTAACTTATACATTTGATAGATATTCCATACTTCCTAACAAAGTCATATAAATATTTTTACCGCTGCATCTACTCACATAAAATATTTGAATCAAAATACATCCCAGGAAATAGCACTTGAAGCGAGTTCCGAATCCTGAGTTCAGAATTTATATTGCCACTATAATACGTTTTATCTCCAAATAAAAACTTCTAGTGTGGGGTTTATTTGACTGCATTGACGTTAGTTTTTTGTATATTTTTTCCTGATTAGATTGGATTATTTAACAGCACGCACATTTTTAATAGAGGTTTCATCTCGTAAGTTTCACCACGGATATAATAAATATAATTACAATATGCTATTGCTGTTATATTTAAATTGTATTGAAAAAAAACAAACGTTTTCGATTATTGATAAGAGCCAAATGATTTATGGTCACTGCTTTAATATTCTAAGCCAATTAATGACCGTAGCCTTAGTGTACAGTAAATTTAGAAGCGGCCATTTAGATATTGATAACAAATATTTTTGGGCGCCATCTTCAGAGTAATGACTTCTATATTGGTATATCCAGTTATTTAGTTATGAGTTTTGTTTATACAAGGTTTACCTCTGACTATGTTCGCTTTTATAGAAAATGTAGAATCATTTGTGTGTATTCAATGGATAATATTTTTTTTATTGATTTTATATATTTTAAAACAATTTATTTGTTGATTAAATAAATCACCTTAATTATTATTAAGTACTTTACGAATTATGAAATTACAATTACATTTTTAAATAATGAAAAAAAATAGCAGCTTATTTTAAAATTTTAATATACGGTAAACAATATATGTACATATCGTACAAAAGAAATTATAGGTAATATTTTATTGTGTACAGACATACAATATTATGGGTGTGTATAATTAATGTATAATCCTAATGGTGTTAGTTTTTTGTATCGAGCGCGGCGTCACATAGAACTTAATGACTCTATTAAAGAGATTAATAGCTTGTATCATTAAAACATTTTCTCCCAAATTCAATTAATTCAGATACACATCTCTGAGCCGGGTTATGTTTAATTTGTTTAAGAAACTTGATATTTTAATTAAATATATTAATGTTTAACAAAATTTATTGTTATATTATTTTTGGAAATAAAATAGTTATTTTAGTTTAAATTCAAGTTATATTATTATCCGTGTGTTGACCTACAGATAATAGAAAAAGTTATTATTTATAAGTACATATTTACAAAACATAAAACCTCAATTTCTAAGGAATATTTTAATTGTACACAGTGTAGAGATTTAATAAATTGTCTGAAAAATATTTTCTTCGTTTTAATTCAGTATGATACATATTACAGAGTATTGTCTAAACAATTACTATCTCGCAGCATCCCTTTTTCCGTGCGATTTGTCTTGCAATTTTCTGCTTCTGTGTTCATCTTTGATCGTATATTATACCATATATCATACTTGTGTGATAAGGTTATTATAGATTTCTATTAAATAAAGCAGTAATTTACTACTTGTTAATTATTATGTTTAATAGGAAAGGATATAAAAAAACATATAAAAGGTATTCGTTTAATGTATATTTATCTCTATAAATATTGACTCGATTGTGTATTACCGTGCGTAATATATTTATGGAAAAATAAGGCGTGCGAGGTTGATTGTAACATTTATATTTTCGCTACCATTTATTTTTCATTTTGCAATTGGTTTTCATTAAATGATAAGATAGTAATTTAGTGTTTTATATCAAATATTTTGTATTTGAGACAGTCCTGTACAATCTGAATAACTATTAACAATATGAAGATTCTGAAATTTATTGAAGATAATCCAAAAGCTCACTTAATACGATCGAGCGTTGTCAACGATTCTACAGTACCCCGTTGTAGTCAGTACTCGCCTACTCCGTAGTCAGTAGCGTGCCGCTTGTCGTTAACGGAGGACGTATGGTCCTCTGGCGTCTGACTATCGGAACGAAACACGATCGCTTGTCGAAAAATATTTTTTCATAGCTATATTAAAGTAAAATAAAGTCTTTTGTGTTGGCTCTATTACAAAAAGTAGGTTTTTAGCAACTTTTGAATTTTTTTCGGTGGAAATCATGACATAGAATCGGGTTCCATGAAACAGTCGCAATGATATTTAAAATGGGGGGAAAGCCTCCGAGCAAAACTCCTCCAGAGAAGGAAAAAGAAAAAGAGACTAAGAAAAAATGGGAGAAATGCGAGCGATGTCCGGCCGATCCGTGGACTTATTGTGTCGTGTTATGGTGTGCGTGTGCGATGAGCCTGATATCTAGTGGGTATAGCCTGTACAAGCAACAGGGTCTACAAGACCGGCTGTCGTTGCTCGAAGAACAACATTTAGCTTTACGTAGTGCGGTGTTAGAACCGCAGCAGCCGCTGGTGGAGCGGTTGAGGAGGGAGGTTCTATCGCCAGCACACAGCTCCTGGAGATCAAGAAGGAGCATAAGAGACTACGGGGGTTGCGGGTGTCCACCAGGTAAGCAATAACAATTTTAGCATCGCCGTGGGATGATATTTATATGCTTACATATTTATAATCATGAAAACAATATAATAGTATTGGTTCCCGACGGAAAAAAACAGGATTGATCAATTGAAATTTCTTCCTTTATGTGTTTACAAAAGAAGTTATTTTCAAAAACGATTCCCTTATTATAATATTATTGTAAAATTTATTGTATTCTTTGGGAGGGATTCTCCAATAAAATAATATAAAATAATTTTTCCTGAACTTTGTTTTATTATTATAAGTCTTTTATAGAACAATAAAATAATTGATAGAATGTTTTGACACAAATATTTGTAATAATAAACATGAACTTACGATTAATAGTAAAAAATACTTATAAATTAAGAAGAACCTATCGAGTCACTTCTTTTCTAAGTATATTATAAGCTTGACAAACTCATAATCGTTATTTGTCACCTGAGAAATATTTTATTAATTACATTAGATTATATTTCAATTACATAAATATTTAATGACTGCTTATTACGTTAAACTTAACCCCAAAATACAAATATTAGCTTTAGCCGATACGAGTCGGAACAAATTGAATTGACAAGCAAACATACGGATATTTACCTCATCTCAATAACACTGTAAATAACTATTAAAACCGATCAACTTCATCAATATTTGCTCTGAGGTGAAAGTCTTCATTCATACCTGATGCTGAGAGTCAGTATTAAGAAACGAGTTTTCATAAAATATTTGTCAATATTTCTTAAGTGTGTATCGTATGCATAATATATAGGATGCTAAAGTAACCTAAATTAGATGTATTAAAAAAATATTTGTTTTAAAATAAATAACATGTTTTTTAAAGACTAAGTACAATTCCTTATAAAGCTCTTAAGTTTAATACGACGAAAATAATAATCAAATAAAACAAACAGATATGAACAATTATGAAAAAATCAATTCAATATGCAACACAGTTATTGTTTCGATTTGATTGTGAATTCTGTATCATTGTAGATCATTATTTATTGTATTAATGATAGGATTGCCATGAACACAATGATTCCAATAAATTATTCTATTCATACGCAACGAGTCATTATTTTGATAAATACGTACCATGATTGAATGACAATAACACTTGCCTATCTCGTTTTCCAATTTCAAACGTACCTACATTTATTACAAATGCATATAATTTAAAAATGTTGTAGATATAAAACTGTTATCTAAAATATCTTTACTTGTTTCGTGAACCGGTTAATGTCATTAGTAAATTCAAAAGGCCCGAAAAAGCTATTAATTTTTTTTCTGCAATACCAAGTTAATCCGGGCTCAAAAGCTGTCACCTAACCCCATAGTTATCAGAGCTACCCGGAGGCGTCGATGGGAAAAGGATAAAACGACGCAGAAGCGTTGAGGGAGACACTTTTATTTGAAGATATGATAAGTCGTTAATAGTGATTTTTTATTGCAGCTTATTTTAATACCGTGTTTATTGAGCACTTCCTTGCAGCTTAAGACAGGGTAGAACACAGATTCATAACAAACCTTTTATTATTTGTTTGTAATATTATAATTTATCAAGTTGTAAGTTCAATAATTTGATACACAATATTACAACTGTATATATCTATGAAGAAGATAATTTGGATGTCCGTCAATATAAATAATATCACACATACCAGAAATAAAATATAAATGGAGGGAATTTAAACACATGAATACAATTGTGTCCAGTTGCCGATACTGTTTACTTTTCGGGGCATTTAAATGAAGGTGACGTAATAAACGAATCGAATTTATTAATTTGGACATTCGTGGGAAATTAAAAAACAAACTAGGGGTTGTCCGGACGTGATAAAAATGACGCGTGTGTGTGACGCCTGGGGTGGAGGACACACGCTAAGATTACATATTATGTGATAAAATAGTAAATAACTAGTTCCTGTTAGATGATAAGGTGGTAGGTAATGTTATGGTTTTGCTACGATTCCGATCCAAGGTATTTTTAACGACTAACACTGTGCTTCATTTTACTTTTAAGGAAGCTATTTTTTTATGAAAGATGCATGCCTAATGTTGGTGGAAGAAAATAATCTTCTATCGTTTTTTTTTTTGTATATGGGAATTAATTGAGGAAAAATGTTGTCTAAAAACGCACTAAGAGTAAGTTTTTTTTCCCACATTATTGTGATAGATATAACTTTCTACAGATTTTATCACTAAGTCTTAGTATAAACCTTCTCTCTTAAAATTATAACGTTTTTTAAATTCAAAATCCTAACTACGTTCTCTAGAATTGAGTAGAATATATCGAAACTAATACAATTATTGGACTTGTTAATGGTGTGGCCATACTGCCTTTGATGTAAAGCTTTTTTTATCATCCGAGATGTGCTCCCTAACTCTTGTAATGACGCCTCTCTTTATCCGAATCACCCTAAAATCACACTCGAAATAATATGTATCTTTATGACTTATTTATTTATTTATATCTTTTCAGTTTTTAATATCAATATCAGTAATCATTTTGTATAATATGTAAAATGACAGTCACGAATATCTTTTTTGTTGCCATATTTATCCCAACAAGCCCTTCTGTAAAGACACTCTCGAACTTAAAATTAAAAGGCTTCCAAACAAACCTATTTAGACACAACTAACAAAGCCAGACACTTCTTTATAGTGTACACTATTTCACAATAGTTAATAGGTAGAGAATAATTTGCTAACTACTAGAACCATCGTAAGCAATTCAGTATTTTAGTCAACTAATATAGAATAAAACATTCGGTCAGTCCCTCAAGTTATTTAAATCTCTTTAAAAAAAAACAAAATAAAAAAATACATACCTTTCAAAATAATATGATTATAGAGATTTAATCATAAATACTAATACGGTAGTAAATAGGTTATCTAACAACAAGTACACTTGTGGCTATCGGAGTGTTATCAAGGGTTATACGTCATAATAATCCCCTTGAAACTCTATTTCACTTGTAATTTTTTAAATTAATATTCAGTCTCCTACTCGCCCCCTTATACGATTATATTTCTGTCAGACCATGGAGTGGACAGACGGACATAAAGCTTTGATTTGTTGGAACAATTAGATTTCATTTAAATTGGATGAGCTGTAGGTATCTGTATATCTGTATTCTCTATGTTTCATTTTAAATTCTGATTGGTCCTGGTGAAATTCGTGCACTAATCAGGATTTTCCTAACTCTGAAGAATAGTTAGGTATAAAATAAATAAAATATTGGGTTTTAAATACTGATCCTTTTTTTAATGTATTAAATGTAATACGTTGTTGACTAGTTTTAAAAGCTTCAAACGAATTTTAAAGTATTTTTTCCGGTCATTTAATTTTAAAATGGTTTATTTTGGTATATTTTGGTATTGTACAGTTAAAATGCGTGTCATGTCTATCAAGTGCAATTATTATGCGAGGCTGCTAGCTCCTAGCTTTGCCTAGTTTAAATTTGGCGAGCCGCCAGTGCGTCTCCTCAGACTTTTAAGACCACTCTTGGGATTATAAATAATTAAGAAAACTTACCGATAAAAATACAATAATGCTTGTTCATTGAATAAACAGTAAAATTAAATTAAATAGTTAAAACTATGCTAATTATTTTTCCTTTCAATCATTGCTTTTAAGAACAAATTACATTTAAAATATTAGATACGACAATGAAACAACAAAGCATATTTTTTAAACATAACAAATAATCAAATTTTTAAACTATGTATATAACATTATGGCAACTTACAGTTCTAAATCATTGCAATAAACTGGCGCCTTTGAGTTCTTAATATTTCATTTAACAATATGCTTTACATTTGAGCATTATTGGACCCAATGAACAATGTGCTAGAAATAGGGTGAAATAAATTACGTACAAAGGATTACCCGTCAAAACTAAGTAGGTAGCAGGGCTCAACCGTTTCAGGATCCCTACATTATTCGTACAGTAATTATTGAAGCGTGCTCTATTCATCCGCAAACCTACGGAAGTGATTTCATAGAAAGCGCTGAATGTCTCTTATATAATATATTTATTAGCAATTTTTTTTTTTTAATATTGTAAACAATCAGTTATATATACCCCAATTTACTAAGATCAAAATATAATGACATCTCTATCAAATAAGTATAGATATCGATAAATATTTAGTTATGTCATAATTTTTATATCCTTAACCAATTATTATATTGTATTACTTCATTAAATAGGTATTTTAATTGAAATTTACCTGTATATTGAAATCCAATAAATATTTTTTTAAGACTTTATGAAGGTTTTTTACTAAGCGAAAGATATGTATGTTTTAAAATAATTAATTAAATCTATGAATCTACTAAATTTTCCTCGCTGCTATCTCATTGTAGAAAAGGACAAGAATACCGAGAGACAGTCATCAAAAAGTCAAAGGCATTTTGTTTATTGTCGAAAACATTACGTTACGTTACAGTTACCTCGGCAGCCAATAAGATGATGGCCGGGAGGTTATGTGGGACTACGCTGTCGTATAGAAAACGCTGCCATTTCTAAGACTACGCACTAAAAAAACCAACGGTTTACCTCATCGCCTAAGTTGGAGACCACAGATCGCTTTAGCATTCACTATGCTCCGAGTAACTTAGGGCACCCTCATGACGTAGGGCTATATTAGATCAGAGGGATCAACCTTCCCTCCCACTAAAAGGAGTCGAAGGCCTAGCTCGAGATAGCCCGACCTAATATGATTTGTTTCACGCTTGTATCGAATAAGTTTTCTATTATAACCGATATCATAACATAACATATTTTTAATAGGCATAGTATTTGTAACATTTTATATTAGACAACTATCAAAATATATTTTAATATATTTTGATAGTTGTAATAAATAAATAAATAAATAAATAAATAAATAAATATGGATATATTTTTTTATATAAATTACGTAAAGAAAAAAACATATTTGGTAGATAGTTTAAATGAAAATTACAAGTCTTCTTAATTTTTTCAATCAAGAAATGATAATGAAATGAAATTTCTAGAAACAACTTCTAGTTTATAGAAGCTTATGAAGGACGTGGTTAAACAGATCGATCGGCTTTACCGCAAAGTATTACTAAAGTAGGGCACATTATAATATTTAGGCAGCCCCTAAGCAAGTATTTGCGAAGTAAAATTGCGTTTGCAGACGCTTATTTCAACTTCTAATAAGGGTCAAAACTACTTTTGTAAATACCCGGATGTTGAATCAGTACTCTGTGATCTGAATCCTTTGTGAAATTAAAAAAAAATCCCGTAATAAAAACTTTATAATAAAAATTTTGCGTAAATAATAAGATAATCATAAAATAAATTTCGAGAATAAGTAGTCATAATTTCAGTACCAAAATATATTAATAAATTAAATTTAATTCTCTTTTAATATCCGACTCGATATTAAATACTTTTTATCTTTCAATAACTTCTCAAAGTTGCAGTAACTTCACTGCAACTTTGTCGTCGACGGATCTCCGTTTAAATCCACATTCAATTGAGATCAAATACTTTGTTGGTTTATAATTCCAAGTCAATTAAAAATGAATCATCGTTTACGTAAATTATATCGTGTTTCAAGAAAATATTTCATTATATATAGCTTTTATAAAATATGTGACGGTTAATATATTATAAGAAGGCTTTTTATTGTGCGAAGTTCTCTAGGAGAGCTTTTTAGCTAAAGAGAGATTTTTTTTATTCTTTGTGCAAGCATCCATAAAAAACGGTAAATCAAAAAAAAACAAATTGTTGCACAATAATAGACATCAGTCTGGTGGTAGTTTTAAAATAAAAAATTTTCAAAACTTTTTAAAAAACAAATAGTAATAATGTTTCATCTTGAAAAATAGTTGAAGACAGAATGCGTCGACGTTTTTTAAATGCAACTTCGGTGCTGTTTGCACCTCGCTTCGCACAATATGCGTAACACGTACAGAGCGAGTCAAAATTGAGATTTGGTTCGCGCTCCTAGTATTTATATATAACTAAATGAATGAGATTACAATTAATCGCCTAAAGTGACTCGTGTGTGAAGTGAAAGCTTTTAAAGGTGGCGGGACCTCTAATTGAATGTTTGTTGAAGAGCCTCCGAGCGATAGGTACTATATGCAAATTTGGACAGGGATAAAAGGTTTTTAGATCAGGTAAAAGAAAGGGTATGCTTACACAAGAAAAAAATTAACAAAAAATATCAAAGTTGCTGTAAAACCAACATGATTTCAGAATATTAGAGATTAATATAAAGGTATTTCAGAATATTAGAGATCAAGATAACTTTCAAAGGTTTTGAGCGAAAAAATTTTTTGGAATTTTTAGATTATTTAAACTAGGTCCATGCAAGCGAGGTTAGCCTCGCAACGCAGTCGAGCGCATCAATGTCTAGAGTTAAATATTGATATTTATTTATAGATAAAAATTATGATTTGTGTAATTATTTATGAATAAAAATTATGATTGCATAAGTTTCGTAAGGAAGCATAAGTCAACGCGCGCGAAACAAAAACGTTCTATATGTTAAACCTTACATAAGCTTCGCTTCGCTCAGCACAATAATTAGGTCCACGCAAGCGGGGTTACCCTCGCGACGCATCGTGCGCGAAACAAAAACGTTCTTATATGTTTACTATATGGGACACATTTTATCAATTATCTCAAAAACTATAATTAAGATTCGGCTGATTTTCAATCCAGAATGAGTTTTGCTCATTATGCGCATGTGTGCAAAATTTCGTGAGTGTAGCTCGTAAATTGAAGTAGGAGTCGGGTAACAAAGAGTTGAAAATTTGATTGGTAAAGAGCTTCGCTTCGATCAACTCAATAATTTTGTATAATTATTTACACATGTAAATATGAAAGAATTCTTTAGTAAATTTTTATAAACCTATACATAACAAGGGGATCAAAACAATGGTAACTTTAAAAGACATGAGACCCTTAAATAGTTAATTTCTGTACAATTTGCTATTTAAATAGAAGGAAGATCGAAAAGAATTAAGCGGTAGACCAGTAAATCCAGCGACTAAATTAAAGCCATGGGAGTGAATGTAGACGATATGTTCCGTGAACGCTTAGTCTAATGTCGTATTTTAAAACACTTTGTAGAATGGTTTTGCTAGATTGGAAATAAAGAACTTAACTTGATATTGTAGTAATCTCTTTGTATATAATCTTGTACTAAATGGTTGTTATTTTATAATTCTCCAGCTATTTTTGTAACGTAGACAGACACGTCTCATAGGACTGCTACCATTTACTATAAAATATGCGAAGTACGGTGTCGTCTGACACGTGTTTGCTGAGGAAATGGTAAGATGTTTGCAACATCACTTCCAGCTCGCGAGTTGATTCTACTGAGTAAATACACTTTCGAGTGTTTGTGTAAATGTGTATATGATACTATCTGTTGGATTATATTTTTAAAATAATGATTAATATTTTAATGTACTTTTGTGTTATAAAATTTTTTATTTTATTACAGTTATATATGTAGATAATATATTTATATTTAAACCGTGAAAAATTATTTCATTTCATCAATTTCATGTCACAGATCTATTTGTTTTTAATATTTGTTAATACTTCTTTTTTTTATTATACTTATATTCTTACTTCTTTACGTACATTTGTGCGACGTCTCGATAAAAATTTTGAATTTGAATTAGAGGTAATATTACTAAAGTTTACATGAAGTAGTTTGGTAAAAGCATTAATTATTTTCATTGAAACTTTACTAAAAAATTATCCTACTAAATTTCTTTACTTTGTAAACGTAATTTCATCATCACGACTTAACAGGTTAGTAATCAAACTGATGCATTTACAAAGAATATCTAATGAACAGCAAACAGTCATGGATAAGTCAACCCACCCACGTCCAAGTTACATCTACCTGATTGAAACTGAACCTTTGGGCTTAACCAATCTTTATTTCCTCGATGGTTTTAGTTCTGAAGTTAAATATTACGCTACTATTTCTAGAACTACTGCGTGGGCAATTATTTAAAGGTACACCTTATTGAGAGTGATTGATTAGAAAACTTTTAATTGGTTTAAAAGTATGTCAATTTAATTCAATTAATACTGAGTTTTTATATTCTTGTCATTTAATTTAATTGAGTTTTCTATATTGAGAATTTGTTATTAAGATAAATGATCAATCAAATAAGTTAATTAAAGTCACATGAGGCAAAAGTAAACAATCTTTATCAAATGTAAATACCTGCAGGCACTCGTTATACGGAACATTGCCAATTATAAAGCTCATCTAGATAAGAAAATGTAATTATGCTGGTAGGATTGAAATAATCGCGATGGGCGGACCTTAAAGTTGACGATTAAGTCATTACCCTGTTGTTGATATTGGGACTTTCTTATTTTGAAAGCTAGTAAATAAAATACGTTGGTTATATTTCACAGAAATATATAAATATTTGTATATATAACATATATTTAATGAAGTTATCTGATGGGAAGCACTCGTTTGGTAGGCAATTATGACAGTACCCAGAAAATCGTATTCAACAATTGATAAACTAGTTATTACTTCTTATTTTCGCCATATTTGAAGACACGCCTACTTTACTTAATAACGCGCAAACAATAATTATGTATTAAAAAGCTTGTCCTGAATACTTTTTCTATCAAAGCATAATTGTGAAAATTGAGTTACATACCTACAAATAAGTATATATAATGATAGAAAAAAGAGAAAGATATAATTTATAATGATAGGAGAAAGAGAGAGACGCTAAATGAATACTTTCACGGAATCTTGTTTACTTTTCACTATTAGAGATAAGGTTTGAAAATATTTTTACTTACATTAAGTATCTGAATCAATTCGTCAAGTTGTTAAAGTGAATCTTTTATGTAAATTTTTATTAACAGAAAAAATATATAATTTTATAAAAAAAAATATTTTACGATACGATCGTATCAAGCACTTGAAAATACAATAATATTTTGGTTAATTAAAACAACCGAATCGAGAGCAGCCACAGTGTTATGTAATTACCGCACGCAGCACTTACGGCGTGTTCCCATGTTTGTGGCGTCACGTGGCGGCGCTCGTTACCCTTTGAGGGTTTATTTTTATTGCACCCTTTATGGAAGTCACGATTTATGTCATACCGAGGTAATTGAAATGCTTTTGTCTCTACTTTTTACATTTTTTAACTTTTTACGAGTGTTTGAAGAACTCTGTTTTATTGCTTGCTTTTAAATGCTTCAGAGGATAATTTTAAAATCTGGTTTTGTTTTATGGATTGCCTTAATGAGAAGAGACACTAAAAATTGTCCTTGGTTTTTTGTACTCGTATTTTAATATAATCATATAATAATAATATTTGAAAGCTTTTTGAATACTCTGTTCTAATTTAATTTAAATGCAAATTAAAGGGTAGTCATAATAATATGGTTATAACTATACACAGCAACAATCAAATGAAATATTTGAATCAAATGAAAGAGGCTTGTGTGTAAATTGCACACATATCGTCATTCACACACTGGCATCCCCAATAAAGGCAATGACCTCGGGGAGCCCTTTTTAAAATGCTTAGGGCGCGGTCAACCCTTTGTGTGTTTTGATTTGTAATTTGCCTGAAACGTCGACTTATATTAGATCGAAATATTTAAAGTTTTTGTTATTTGCGATAGAGCTGGTTGGGTATCTATTATTATGAAAATGCTAATGAACGGACAACAGATAACGGACCCTTGGTAAAGGAAAACGTATGCAGAAAATAACTGCACCATTAGAGTTTTTAGTTTTGTTAGTTCTACATTTTCTTAGAAAAATGAATTAATATAAGAATTTTAAGCCGTAAAGTAAAAATTTTCATAAAACTGAATTCACGTAGTTTACATAACTTATTAAAGCTGGAAGGTCGATAATTCTTTGAACAAAACTAGAGTCATACATTATGTACGTGAGAAACACCTTTTGCAGTCTATTTGTAGGATTTTCTTTTAAGCATTTTATATAGTTTACCTGACATACTTTAATGAACCTTATTAAAAAATATAAATAACAAAACTATAAATGACGCTACAAATGCGGGGTTTGATGGTTGGTATACAAATGATATCTTTTGTAAGGTTCATACAATGGAGGCACGGAGCCAATCGGTTACGCCCTACAAATTAAATGACAATAGTAGACACAGTTGTAAGGAAAACATTATAACTTGTTTATAAATAAAATCTGCTCTTAACAACATTAATACAATAATACCAGTGCAGTTTAAAAATAGGTCTAACAAAGAAGCTGGGGGAAAAGATTAATCATAAGGTTAATTTATTATTATTTAGTATTTTCTTAGATTTTCACGAGTACACATTTGAAACAAAACAATTGTTTTACGGATTAAAGTCGCGTATAATTTGGTTACATTATAATTTTAACCCGACGTTTTGAATGCTTTGCAGCAATCGTGTTCACGGGTAGACGTAATGTAAGTGTGTTATTATTATTTTCTTGTTATGATTTTAAATAATAAGTAATAACTGAAAAACATTAGAGCAGCGATAGCTTAGAATGTTCGCTCTCGCAATTTTATTGTATAACGAGAACTACGTAACCCTAACATAAGGCTCTATAAGAAAAGGTAATTACAATCTCGAAACTAACTACATCTGTTGCTTAACAGAAGTCGATCTTTAATCTAAAAACAGCAAAGATAGCTTCCAAAACGATATTACTTAACGAACATTAAATTGCATTGAATATTTGGAACGAAGCGTTAATGGAAACATAACAATTAGCGACGCTGTTACAGAGCAATAACATAAACACACCCTTAGGTCTTATCACAAGGGCATAGAGATCAGTTTAAGAACTATTACAGCCAGATGCGGAACGAAATTGGATTTGTCACACGTAAGTGATGGAACACGCGACAATAATAAACACAGCGTAGACCACTGTTACTGTCGTTTTCATGAGTACTAAATATGCAAATGCTATTCGAAATTATCTTAAATGACTTAAGTTGTGGGTAACAACAGATGGACAGAAAATAATACTTGTATTTTGAAATACTTACTATACTTTATATGTCATACTTTGAGTTATAATAATGCGTATATTGTATAGGAGCTTTTCTTTTTCATCATATCAGTTGTAGCATCACCCAGAGAGGTCTTTCGAAGTTGCCCATATTCCTTTATATTAAAACTCAAACAATAGGACGGTCTACACGAGTGATGTTATAGCAGCGCACAATAGGGAGTCCGCAGTGTGTCCGCGTCACATAAATATTGTCACATACTGAACCACGACATTAAGTCGGATTCACTTATTCTTGGGGTTTTTGTGAGAATATTCGAGAATGTTTTTATTTTTAGTCCTTTGTCTGTAGATTTACCATGCGGATAGAATTGATATTCTTTAATAAAGAAAACATGAAAATACGCGCAGATGTGCAATATTACTTTTTCGAACAATAGTTTTTGCTACCGATTGTATTTGTACGAAGCTAGTTATTCAGTAAATATAATGTTTTCTTTTATATATATAAAGAAGTTCTGTATATAGGTATATATAATGAATTCTGGTTGAATAAATAGTCAATTACTTTGTAATAAATATGTTAATTGCGCTCTCAGACTTACAATCAAATTTGAATCATTTTTCATCCCCTTCTGATAGTGTTAAAATCACATTTAAACATCCAAATGAAGGGGACAAATGAACTGGATATAAAGCTATGTATACATTGAAGCATAAATAAACTATAGAGCAATGTTATAAGAATTAAAAAAAACTTACTTTTTTATATTTATATAAATATATATATATATATTATAGAGATTTTATTTTATATAAATCAATTTTTACTATATTTTGAATTTGAGTCCTTTTAATAAAGATAATATTAAATACATTTACAACAGTGTACCCCAGTCCTAGTAACACAATAATAGGCGTTTCAATTTTGTAGCGACAGATGTGAACCCAATACCCGGTTTTTTACTTCGTTCATTCATTCTTTATTAACTGTCTGTTTGTCCGGTCTTTGTTGAAAATGTAGCAACTTATATAATTAAAATAGCAATTTAATGTTTTCCTATTCATTTAAACTATCGTGTTTTATCGTTACTCAATAGCTGACTATTATGTAATAGTATATAATAGTATGTTTTCAGTCGCCAAGCAAATTACAGCAGGATTTAATTATTTCTCATTGTATTTACCAATTGAGAAAGCGACATAAAAATCAAGCATTTAAATTGGATTGCGTTATTATAAGCAGGCAGACCTATTATTAGAATGTGGTTACTTTACCTAAACACATTTTAAGTACTTAATTGTGACATGAATATTACATTTGACACCCCTAGAGTCCCCTATAGTAGTATACCTATTATTAAGCAATTTCAATAAAATTTTGGGGCGGATTAGTCATAAGCTATCAAACTACCAACAATATATTAAAGTAAATAGCTCTTTAGTTTCTAGTAGTGTTTAGTAACTTTAATGGTGCTTGTAAGATGATAGTATTATTTTATGTATGAAATGAGCGTACAAACTTCAAACTGTGATTGTAGTTTACTTGGACATTTATTTCTGAGTACAAAGTCATAAGCTATACCTTCGATACACTAGAAAAGCTTTGTGGGAATTAAATAATTTTATATTAATATATATATATTCCATAATAATTTGGGTAATTATCATATAAAATATAATGAAGGTATTTTTTGTATAAAACAATTAAATTTATCATTATCAAACAAATACTTTACAATTATAATAAGACCAAGCAAACACTTGTATGTTAGGATAACAAAAATATTTTGTGGCATGTTACGTACAAACAACGAGGTTTACAAAACAAACATGTGTTCAAAGAAAATATAATAATAACTAACTGCCTATATTTGAATCCTTTATTATATTAATCAAATTTTTGATCTTATACCTAAAATATATTCAAATGTACGAATATATAAATAAAAAGTGTAATCTCAGAATTTATGATGACAATTATATTCACATTTTACAGTTTTATATATATAGAGTGAAAGATATAGTTTAAGAGAAATAGTTTTAGTCTTGTTACGGCTAAAGGGAATTTTTAAATATAAAATTTGACTAAATTTATTTAGATTGACTTTCAAGGTAATGTGATATGTTTAATAATCTAATAAAATAAAAATAACATTTCCCCTATTTTGTTTTTTTTACATTCAAAAATGAATAACATGTAATAAAAAAATGTTATTATATAATTTTAATTGTGACAGGAGTAATAATTATAAATTCTTGTATCCTGTTTGACGTGTAATGTATATTTATGAATAAATGACTATTGACTATTGAGTACAGACAATAGTCTATAGACACAATAGTGTTAATGCGATCATTTTAAAATTATCAATATGTTACATGATTTTTTTTTTAAACTACCACCAGATTTATTACACATAATTTTGTATACTATATTTATAGCTTCACTTAAACCAATAAAGCTTTATATATTTCTCAAGTGTCTGTTATTTAAAATGTAAAGTGTAAAGGTAAAAATAATTTGAAGAGATCGTAAAATTTCAATATCCGTCACTCCGAGTGTAATCTCGAGTGATTCTGTTGCTTCATTACGATGTTAGCTTATCTTTATAATTTCTTTTCATCTATTTACCAACGTTATTATAATGTATTGATATGTAACAAATAGATGTAGATGTACAATTTTTTTTTAAATCAAATAGGACAAATATAACTCAAAATTTTAAAATATTTACAAAACAACAAACAATATAAAAATATCTTTAAATTTATAATTTCTTAAGTTATTAATATCGTGTATTTAAGAAATTAGAGACCTACAATTAAGTTTAATTTTTCATTTTGTTTATTTAAAAATTTCTAAGATTAAAGTTTTTTATAGTTAATTCCAAATAATCTGCTATAATATTTAAAATTTATAAAAATATTTCATATAATAGTCATATTTTCTTTTTGCTTTAAACGAAAGCGAGGGTTACATTTCAAACAACTTTTTATCCATTGAAGACAATACTTTGCAGTCTTTTGTTTATTTCTTTTGTAGTTATTCAGTATTGAGATCGAGTTACAAAAACGGTAAAACAACAATATAAATACAAAATGATGCAATGATGATAAATACAAGCTGATATTTTTTACCTACAATCTTTGTTTTATATCTGTTCCATTATAACATAAATTGCGAGAGGAACTCGGGAGCTATGGGCTTAATTTTATTTATACAATATCATATCACAAAAATTCTATCTCAAAAAAAATATTAAACTATTTTGGGCAACTGCATAATATCAACATTTTAATTTAACACACCATGTGTTCAAATTAAATATTTCTAAGCAACCAATGTGAATAAAATAAATAGAGTTAAAAGTTAACCCCAGTGACAGGTGAGGGCATAATAATGAGTCTTATCAGCAACCGATATTAACCACCTCAACCGGAAATTTTACTGCGCACAACACTACCGGTCTCCTTATAATTACTGGTTCCGTTATTTGGATATAAATTAAAGTTGCTTTGGAGAATTTATATGCCCAGTTAAATTAAAATATCACATAATATTTCATAGATAATAAAGTTATTTGCATTAACAAGTCATTTTCAAATCTGAACCATTTAAAAAGGAAATTGATTGTTTGATGTTCCCCAAATATTGCAAGAAGCCGCCATCTTGATAATCCAAATCCAATCATCTACGTCGATGACGGTTCGACTGTTCCCTTATATTTTTTCCCAAAAAATGTCTGCAATATTTTTGTGAATTTAGAATAAAACCATGGATTTGAATGAGCAGTAATCGTCGGGCCGCGCGTGGCATCTGCCGGGTCACGGGCCGGAACTTTCCTCGCTTCGATAAATTCAGATGTTTTACAGTTTTACCTTGGGCTCTGTTTTGCGTCGTCGTTCTCAATTGTTATTATTATAAGAGGCTTTTCACTTTTCTCTAAGAGGGTAACGAAACAATTTATCATTTTATAAATTTATACATTTATATCTGTTTCGACTTTAATCATTAAAATTTTGTACCGTATTTCTAATATATATAAGATTTTGATAAGTGATTAAATTTTTTAAAAGTTAATTTATGAATAAAAAACGATGTTTTGTACCACATGAGCTCAAACGCTCATCAATGAGATCTCTGGCACAATGGGTTGCCAGATCTCCTTGGCAGTGTAAGGGTCAAGGATTCGATTTCCATTATATTTTTCAAATTTACACAAAAAAAAAGTCAATAAACAGGCAATATTTAAATACATAAAATGTTACAAGCTATATAAATTTTAAATGTGTTTATGACATCCATATTTCTAAAGCAATACGGCCTGGGTCTATCGGAATGCAAATGACTCCGGCAGTTTCCACTTAGCCAATTTGCAAGCGCTACTGTCGCCTGTACACAAATTGCTTAGCCAGCTCTGCTAATTGAGCTCGCAGCAATACTTCTACATCTTTAGTGTATGTTGCAACTGCTATACGTGTAGCGTTTTGTATTTGTGTGTCGGTGCTTTTGATATGTATACAAATATACAAACGGTTTTTTAAGCGCATTGTGTATGCTTTTATAAGTCACTATAATTCTCTAACTCTAACTCATAATATTGACTGACAATCTTTAAATAAGATATTACCGCGTACAATTCTTTACATATATATAATAACATTGTAAGTAGTAATAACAATAATATGATATTTTTGTATTCAAAGCAGGTCTAGTAGACGGTAAATACGATACAATGGGAATTAAAAAAAAGAATAATAATTTGTCCATTGCCAAATACTACGAGTTTACTTGCTCCAGTGAACGGTAATACACTTAACACCTAGTCGAGTATACTATTTCATGCACCAAGTATTCAATTAGTAAATTAACAAGGATTAGAGCCTCGCTTTGTCATACTCTTACAGTTGTTAATTATTGAAACTTGTTTTCTTTGTTTTTTTTTTTTGTACATAAAACATTTTCATAAAAGTGTATATAAATTTGGTTTTCAAGTACTTACGATTCAATGTTTTTTGGTAATTATTTTACCGTATTTTGTTTGTATGTTTTGGATATAAAAGATTCAATATTTAGACTTTAGTTACTAAATGAGTGCCGAGACAAACTGACATTATATAATCATGATAAATTTGTCAAACACTAAATCTACGACAATGAGATACAATAATTAGTTAACAAAAATTTATTGAACGGGCTTTAATATAAATTCATGATTTGAATTATTTCAACAAAAACCAACCTACGTAACATGTGCTAGTACGAATTTCTTGCTTATAATTTCAGCATCAACAGTCAAAGTTGTCTCTCCGCCTACATGTCATATCTGCTAATAATTTACAAGTGGGCAGGCGATAAATAGCGGAGCAGTAATGCGAACTTAATGCTATATTTGAAGACAGATGTCACTCGCTCATTGAAATTAATGCGTTTATATATTAGAGAGATATTAAATTATGTACGAACAGATAAAACGATGTTAATAGTTGTATTAACTTGATTCATGACACAAGAAATCTGATAGTTTTGAAATTATACAGCTTTCATTATTAAGAAAAAACTAAATTAAGAAAAACAGTCGAAGAACGTTATTAAGTAAAGTTATTTTATTGCATTTTTATGTTCGTCTTATTCAACGAAGAATCTGTTCTTATGTTTTGTTAGTGTTCTTATTCCGCGAATTTTTATCTTGTTCAGCGAATAATCTACTAGTTTTATTAACTCCGTCTAATATAAAACAAGTATCCATATATTATATTTTAAATATAAACGTTATAGCAAATTGAAAATTCTTTTATTATACATAAATATCCATGTTTATTAAAAGTGAAACAGCTTCCTGCGTAAATGTTGTATTCGTATAAGATATTCTCTAGACAAGTTGGAACCGAATCTTAAATTTAATAAAACAACTTCCATGTAACATAATTTAAGCGGGTCCGGAATTCAACATTCAATTAATGAATCAAACTATCCGCTACACCATAATTAAGGAGAAGATAATTAAGTTTTATTCATGAGGTGTAAGTCTGTGAGCGTCTTCGCCTCCGAGCTCACTATTAACATTTTGATTATCCCTTTTTATTAGAAAACACTAAAGACTAAGGAATTATCAGGAATGCTGTGGGTGTTCTAGTAATTAAGTAATGTTGGGTTTATCAACATGAGTATATCTTTATATTAAAACTCTAAATTGTTTATTCAAATTGAATAATATATGTGAAGTGTGTCATGTTATAAGTTCAACCTTAATACTTGAAAAATAAATTTTATAGTATCATCAATATATCTTTCAGGTCAGTTAAACCTATCAAATTTTATAATTTTGTAGTTTTGAAAATATTAAAACTTAAACAATATTATACAATGACAATTAACGTTCTTGAGTTTTGGCCAATTTTCACCACAATTAAGTTGCTTGCAGTCAACAAAGCGGTCAGTGCTCAGTTCTCAGGAGGGTGATGCACTCAGAATAAAATAAACTTAGTTGTGGTCCACCGGTCTTGCAATCTTCTCTCAACAAACTTACTGCTTTGAAAAATTCACCACGTCTTGCCAACTTTGCCAAGTTTGTTTAAACTAGCGACACAAGTTATATGAAATTTTTACAAGTTTTTAGGTACTAGCTTTTATGCTTACTTATGTTACAATTTTTTATTCATTACTTAGTTATTTTTATATTATTTTATTATATATAAAATACTGTTTCTAAAAACACATCATCGAAAACAAAGACTGAATTGACTTTGACTTTGAAACAAGGTATAATCACGTATATTATTATCCAAATCCGTTACCAATTTAAAATTAGAAACAACTCATTCTTTTTGTCGCAGAACACCCAGAATTACAAAATTTGCAATAAAGACGCCAAAGAATTCCATTCTCTTGTGATTTATAATACGATTCAATGTTTTTGTGAACCAGTTCTGATTCGCGCCAAGTCCGATGTTCGGTCGTTTTTATTCGCAGATCGCATAATTAATTACCTCACGGTTATTTAATATCAATTCTTTGAATCTCATAATAACGATCGAAAAAAATCTCATTTATTAAAGATTTATATGAATTATTTCATTTGAAATATCTACATTTTATATTGAATTAATATGATTTTAGATAAGGATTAGTTTATAAATTTTAATTTTATTAACGTTTCATTCAAATACAGGAGATTCCAGATTTTTTTTTTACTAGGAACCCCTATCAGAATATTTACTAACACGAATTGAAAATCCAATATTGAAAATAGACGCTTAATAAATCTAAAGTATGCACATATAAGGCTCAGATACAAATAATTAAGAAATTTGTTACAGTAACATCTGTGTGGTATTACCACACAAAAACTGAACACAAAAACTAAAAGGTCTAGCTTGAATGTAAACAAAACAAACAAAGTCTTCATCAGACTAACAAATCACTTAGTTTTTATATTAGTAGAACACAGTTTTGCTTTTTATTCTGATACCGATCATGATATCAATTCTATGGAAATTGTATTTGATATAACGTCTATCTCAGTTTACATTGTCTAGTAAAGATAACACTACATTGTACCTGTACATATTTAATGTAATAACTCTATAACGGCTCTGTAAAAAAAGTATGGGATAGTAATCTTTCGTTTTATGTTAATTTAGATGTTAATAACCTTGTGTTTTTTATGACATTACAACAAATGATATGATATTTAGATGTCTATTTTTAAACATTAATAAAAATAATTGGTTATTCATTTAAATTATTTTGTCATGATGGCCTTATGCAATATTATGTATATTACATACAAGTGATGTTTGAAATTTAAATAGTATAATGTTTTTTATTAGACATATAATATCGATAATACAGGTAATGTTACACTATCATCTTCATTTCATCTATACATGTAAAGATGGCTATAAAATAGTATTTTATATTCAATGAGTCATAAAATCTTATTTGATTGTCATTTCATTATAATAAATTATATAAAAATGATTACATTAAGTAACCTTTAACAAAAAAATAACATTTCTGTAATATTATTTTGCTTTCAATTTATTTAAATTGGTATTGAACGCACTATTTTTGAACGCAGAAAGTCTCACGTAAAAGCTAATAGTTATTAAAAGTCTTTATATGAACTGTCGGAACTGTCGGTTATAAATCACGTTCAATAGAAAGAATACTCTGTAGGAAGTTGTTTTTTACACATTCGCAGCACCCCGCGGCTTTTATGTATATTTTGAGACAGGGCAAGATTGTATAGATCGATAATAAAATCATGTTTATAGGTTATAATTGTTTGAAAAGTAATTTTATTTGCTATTAAATTTTTTGTCATGTAATATAGTAAGTTTTATATCAGAACAATTCGCAATATCAAAAACATTTAACAAAATCGAAAAACGGTTGGCTGACTTACTTCTAAATAACTAAATTGATAGAATATAATATTGTAGAGCTCTTTCAACAGATCATCTCTACTTCACGATGATATAACGACACAACCAGGCTTTTCTGGCCTCCACGCCGGTGGTCGTGCGGCGGGGGGCCGGGACCTTACTCTTCGTATTGTATCATCATGTGAGATATATCACTATACTTATGACGTGGCATATAGGTCTTAAGAATTTGAGTAAACTATTTGTAAAAGTAAAAGAGGTCTAAGAGACTTTTATAAATTCCAAAAAGAACTATATGATTAGGAGCATTTAATTGAAGAATTTACGAGTCACATAACTCGCAATCAAAGGTTGAATTATTTTAATTATATACAGACCGTCACAAGTAAAACGAGCACAGCAATGTCTCTATTAACTTCGTCATTAATAAAGAATTCGAAACTTCCTCATCTCGAGTCTTTTATGACAACCAGTAAACTTCATACGATTCTACTACTTATTCTATTACTAATTAAGGCTATTATTGTGTGAATACAATAGTAATGGAAGCACGGAGTTTTTGCTCGTTATACTGAACTAGGTCTCTGGAGTCACAGTTCAGAGTATGTCAAGTGCAATTAGTGACCGTTCTGTGATGCCATTATCGAAAATAAGATAAATGCTTCCATTATAAAATAGTGTAGTTTACAAATTGTTAAGAGTATTTTATATCATATGTGGGTAGTTTATAATAGCAGTCCACATTCCTTTAAGAAATAAATGCTCTTTCACGGTACCACTTCATTTTATTTTGGCCTATTCAGTTTTTATTCTACTATCAGCGGTCTATTTAAATTTTTATCTGAGGTACGATCAATGTTGATCTTTAAAAATACTGGATATGCCGGAGATGTGGAGTTTCTATTGAGATCTTTTAGTTGATAGAATTTGAGTTAATAAGTATTACTTAACTAAACAATGTTGAATTTTACATTGTAACAACATATTTTCTAAGTATTACTATTTTTATTTTTGTGCAATCTTCATTACAGAGGGTCACAAATAGCGACAATTAGTTAATTGCTGCCTTCGCGTGCCTCCACTTCGTTAGTGCGCTGTCCCTTATTTGTTTTATCTTGTATATGTTTGCTGTTGGGCCAAATTCGATTCTGTACCTTGTCATCATTATTTGATCGTTGTTTTACGGAGTGTTTGTCTTGGGATTCGTTGGATGTTCCGTAATTGCTGTATCAACTGATTGTTGATTCAGAAACTGTAAATACTGTTGAGTCAACAAAACTTGTATTTGGTCCGAATAATTTATTGTTATTGGATCTAATGTTTAGTATGATAATAAATCAAGCAGAACATTGAATAGTTTATCAGAAAATTTTATGCTAACGCAGTACATAGTTTATGTAAACTAATTAAACACATTTTTTTATTATTTTAATTAATTAATTTAGGGTTACCAGAAATTATGATTGAGATTACTTATAACTGCATAAATGTTGAGAATAAATCTGATTTTATGACGTCTTGCTTCTGAGAATTATAAACATAAATATTCTTCGTATTTGACACACTATAAAGAGCGAAATAATGAGAATCCTTGAGATAAATGTTGACTCTTGAAGATCTTATATTCGCGTGTTTTGGTGACAGTTATTGCGTTAAGGTGGAACCAGCTGTCAGACACTCACACCGACAGACTTACGAACTAAAATAGATCATGTACTTATTTTTGGTATATCCCATCAACGTTTGTGAATATTAGGAAAAGACATGCATTATATTTGTCGTGTTATATATTTAATATAAACTGGTAGTTATTTGGTTCTTATCTGTGACATTGCTGTTTTTATGAAATATATATATTATCTGTTATTGTTTTTTTTATCGATAAATTTGTCGTAGCAAATATTAGGTGTTTGTGATCAGAAATTAAACAAAATATAATAGGGGTAAGATATTTTTCTAACTGCAAATGTATTAAAGATTAAATAAATTCTTTAAAAAATAAATACTAATGGCCAATACTGTCAAGATTTTCTTTGGTTTTAAAGGTTTGGCTCACGAGTTTTTTTTTTTATTAATTTAACAAATTATTGACCATTATAGAACATCTACATTTAACGAAATTTTTGTGTAGTAGCTATTATACACTTAGACTTTATTTTGCTCTTGAGCCATGATATGATATTGATATTGCAAAGAAACATAAAATTAATTACTTAATATATAGAATATTATAATCAATTTTAATTTAATTTACGCATTTTATTTTTGCAAGAATTTATAATATGACTCTGTAATAATTTAACACCATCAGATAAAATTGAAATGTTGTATAAAATTTATTCGAAAACATGGCGATCAATCTTCGCGAAGCTTGATTTCTATTAGTCGTTGATAGGCCCTGTGGTACTATCACCATCATTATAATTAGTCACGGCTTACACCATCGATAATAATCTAATGATAATGTAGGCTTCACTTCCGCATTTCATGGTTTAACTGAATTAGAAATTGCGTTTATCCTTCATTTATTGCAAAATCTAACCATCTGATATGCTGTTTTTGGTTAATCATAGTTTGTTTGCTGTTTTTGGTTAATCATGTTTGTTTTGATCAACGAAGAGACGGTTAACGAAGATCACGGAAAGTTTTCAACTAGTGTTATTGCCAATCTCGTGGAGTGTCGGTGATGACGGCGATGCGGGTGTGTCGGCGAGCGGATCCAGTGAATAATGCAACAGTTGAAACGCGTCAATCCTTATCAAGGCGACACTGACGGACGAAGTATAATGTTTCTCTTTGTTATATATAAACCGCGTTGCTGGGGACTTGTTTGTTATTTTACCGATTTTTATATATATAAAGTTAGTTTACGTAAATAGATTATTATTGCTTATTATCAGAACACAGTTCAAAAAATTAAGTTATTCATTTAATTCTGGTTTAAAAAAAGAAATAACTATATTCTTTTTATAAACGGGTTTATTTCGTTTTTATGCTATAATTTAAACTATTACAAAAAAGGGCGGGAGATATCGTGTTAAACGAACGAGCAAAAAAAAAGATTATAGGGGCCAGTAATTGTAAAGAAATTCAAACAAAAGTGTCTTAGAATATTTATCTTGCTTAGGATTCATCTTGGAACGGAACTTTAAGTTGTTCAAAGACCTTTCTAAAGTTCTTACGATAAGTGTTTTATCATACGAGTAAACTGTTTCTATTCCTTGTTACTTATAACTTTATTCCTCTTTCAGGTAAGCCATCAAACAACATTTGGTGACTTTCGTAAGTGTATTTTATGGGTATTGAACACAACAGCTATAGTATTTTTTTTACTATAACACGACAACTCACTTATCTTCACTATAATATTCGTTGATTTTATTAAAAAATAACTCAACAACATTTAAACTCGAGGTCCAGATTAAATAGATGTGTTACATCTGACATCTGACGATATGTTCGATCTGTCTCTCAGACAATAAGAAATTCTTGTTAAAAAGAGCGTTATCAGACAAGGCGTTGTTCTTTCATTTACATCATGAATTATTCAAGACAAATTTGTAGCTACATTTTAAGTCTTATATATTTTATGTTTCCTATTGGGATGTCTTATATTGTATTCTTAAACTCCAAGAGAAAAACTTATATTTCTAAAAATTACTTCATTCTCTGACAGTCAATTAATTTTTTCCAACAATCAATGAATTTGTAAGAAGAATACTAAATCCCAAACTTATAGTGACTATTGTTCGGATGCTGATATATCTTAGGTTTTACGTGAATTCGCTTAACAACCTCGGACAAAGCAGCATTAAACCAACAGAAGGTTGTAAAATGTTTACTTCTCCTTTTAATGTTTCTGACCACAGTATGTCAAGTATGATGTTTAATGTAATTTAAATCTTATGTATTCCACATTAGGTTTTAATTTAAATAACTATGTTATAAGAAAATAAGGGAAGGAAGTATATTTACCCAATTCTGAATGCCTTTTTCTAATAGCATGGTTTACAAATGTTACCATATTTATTTGTCAAGCTCTCAAGTAAAACTATTGTTTTGAAGAAAAAACTTGTCATGAACAGGATAAGCACACTTTTCAAGTAGATGATAAAGCTAAGTTCTTTCGTTTTTGAAGAGGCTTCAAAAAACGTTTTATATAGTGCTAGGAACTAGGATGTCTTTTGTTCTGAGGATTCTTCCGCGTCCTGACTTTGTGAATGCGAAGATAAAAAACTGAATAGCTTGCTTATTATTTATAGCAGTCTTGTTCAGAAAATAAAAATATTCGTGTTTTCGGAGTCTTTATAATTTAGTTTATTAGAGTTAGATCAAAAGATAGTTCATTAATTTTTAGCTGTAATGATACAAAATAAGATAAAAAAATATATATTTTAAAAATTTCTAAAATAATATGTTTTTTTTAAAGAAAGTAGGTTATTATCTTCAGCGGTTATATCATAAAAGGATGTGCCTAAAAGGATGGTCCGAGTAATTACGGTTTGGTATAAATTGAGCGATTGTCTTCACCCACGTTTGGCCGTGGGCGTGGGGTAATGGGTTCTCTTTAATAGGTCTTGTCTATTTGCCGGGCCCAGTTATTAGTTGATGTGTGAGGCGTCGATTAGCTTGACTTGTACGTGGGTGTACGGAATGTTTTCTTTTTCTGATGCTTGATTGGATCATGAATGGTGGACAAGATGACAATGATAATGTTATGATATACAGAAATATTATTATATCCGAATTTCATGTTATTTAGATGATACAAATATTTTAAATGATTGATATACTAATAATAATTGGTTCACATAGTATTTTCTTAGATTTTCACGAGTAGACACTTGAAAAAAAACTTTTTTACGAATTTAACTCGCGTATAATTTTGGTTACATTTAAATTTTAACCCGACATTTCGATGCTTTGCAGCAATCGTGATCAAAAATCAAAATCAGTTAACTAATTAACTGACTTACTAACAAACACTTACATCTCATCTAACCGTGATAACTACATTTAGTAAGAAATTAGTTAGTGGTATTATAAGAAAAAATGACTGTTTTATTTTATACAGCCATTATTTTGAGAAAAAAAAAAAATTTAATAAATAACCTGATTTTTCAAACAACTGGTCTAAGTTTAGGATTTAATGATCGGTTTCTTTTATAGTTTAAAAGTTTACTAAGACTTTTCATTGCTGATAGATCGTTTGAATTTGAATCATTTAATATAATTACTTTATATACTCAACGATCAAGATTGAATACTATATCGTGTGAAGATTGCAAACAGCAAATGAGGCTTCATTCATGTGCTACATAGGTAATATAGGTCATGTCCTAAAAATACTTAAAGAATTAATTAAACTCTTCAAATTGAACCTTTACATAAAGGAAATACAGTAGATGATAAGGTTGTTCTTTTTTAAACTTCTAAAGTAAAAAATAAAAATTCCATATGTAAATTATAAAATATATCTGCCAGTCAAGTCCTACGTGCCCTCGTAGTAACAGTTCTTGTATAACTTTCATGCGAGTTAAAAATATTAGTTCGGAGCTGTCATGAATATTCATTAGGTATTGTTTGACCTGCTTTTTGAGTTTTTGATATCGTTATCTAACTTTGGAAACTCCAAGTGAGCATAAAGAATATTGATTAATATACCGTTGCCAAGTTAATGTAAGTTTTAAAAATTACTTACTAAAGTCGTTTTAATTTATTATATAACTTAGTATAGTATTTTACACTAGCTATTGCCCGCGTCTTCGTCTTTATCTTCCCTACTTCGTTTACTCCCTCACCATAAACCTCATAATTAATAGTAATAATATATTTATGAAGCGGTAGCAACAACTTATAATTTTAAATTACTGTTTTTTTGTTTTTGAAAAACCATTTTGGTAAAAATATTATTCATTTAGTTAAAACCATTAACAACACACGCCATACTATATAAATTTTACAGATATCTTTAATATTTGTTACTTATTGAATATATATAAATATTATACAAATATAAAAAATAATCCCTAGCACTCAATTATTACATAATTTTGTAAAACTTATAAAATTTTCAAAATATAGATGTAGATTACCCCAAAACTTAAAAAACACAAATTATAACCATATATAATATATCATTTTAGTTAATATCCAACAACAAATTGTTCCCAACGTCTCAATACAATTCATCTGTTCTGCTGAGAGCTCTCACTCCGTGTATTTTTACAAGTAATAAAGTTTTATTGCACTGCATAGAAGGTCGCTGTTGATAGGAAAGCTTTTATTGTATTCGTAGGGCCGAAACACACTCAACATTTCAGATGCCCTGGATTATCAAAGAAATTAACCAAAAATATAGCCTTCATTATTATAAAAATAAAAATATTTGATCTTAAGTATAACTTACTATTTCATAGTATAGTATTTTTAAGTATTTTAGTATAATTGAAACTCAAAAACTTTTAAAATGTACCAGCCAAAAGTCCAAACATTGTAAATTAGTTAATTTGAACCAAACGCCGTCACAAATGCCGCACCGCAGCGCGGACCTCGTTTAATCAGCTTTGTTTATGAGCAAGCTTTACTTCGCAGCTCTTACTGCTTAATTTTCTATATATGTTTTTGTATTTGTTGCAAGTATTTGGTTTTCGTTTATTTCTACTGAAATTGCTTTGTATCGATCTTTAATAAATTGTGATATAATACTTATTTAATTTTCGCGATACAATGATTATTTCAATTCATTAAATTTTAATAACTAAACCGGGGGGTTAATAATAGCACATATACCAGAATAACCTACAACAATCCCTTTCTTTCTACATACTTACTTTCTACAAAGCACATTTCTACTGGCAAACTTCTGTAACAATAAAACAAAAAGTCTGTTTATTCACCCCTGGTGTCCCGTGCGGGAGGGCGCATCCCCTGCACGATCGATGTGTGAACCTTAGGAGGAAGTGTGGCTTATGACGTCATTAGCTCCATTTGATGCTCCGTATCTAGAGCTATGTTAATGACCAGACAAACCACGTGACCTCAATAGAAGGCCACATTTTTAGCTTTAAATACATCCAGTATGCTGATTTATATACTTACAAAATTTTCCTACTTTTAATTACTGAAATTTAGTTAAATACACTATTTTAATGATACTATTAAATTAAATTATTATCGTTAGTATAATCAGTTTATTTGAATAATTAATTTATTAAATATCAAACATAAAAGTAATAAAGTAAGTAATAATATAACCACATCTTCGTTAAAACCGACAATTACGTTAACCACGGATGAATTACATGAAGTATACTGGATCTAGTGGCATATTTACATTGTAATCTTTTTCGTTCAAAACAAAAAGTCTATATTCGCTTGCAAGAATTATTTGTAGAAACAATAAAATTGGGGTTTGTTTGGAGCGGGACGTAAAAGCGAAGTTTATGTCTCGATAAATGTCAGTAGTCGTGATTGGAAATACCAGCAGTAGACGGTTTCAGCGCGTATCAGTTTTCTAATGCAGTTAACGTCAAAACTGCATTGAGTTTATTTTGTGCACTTGCTTGCGTGTAGCTTGGAGTGCTATTATCATAATTTTGCTTTACATTTGTAGTTTTACCATTTATTCAGCTTTTTGGTATTATTGTTTGGAGCATCGATACTTCTACACGAGATCTTTAAATTTAATTTAGTCTGGCTGATTTAATCTGACGTTTTCAATGACTGACTCACCGCATAAGTTTTAATGGAATGATTTAGTTTTAATCATTTGTTCCTCCATTAATAGCACAAAGCAGTCCGTAATTCCTGCAATCACATGTGCAGTCAGAGGCACCTGTCAACTCTTCCGGAACGAAACGTAAATAGCGGAAGAGGACGATTTTACAATGTCCCGTTTGTGATGGACTTAGTTGTAATAATTGTAATTGTACCTACTTCATATTTTTTTATATATATTTTTTTTAACGTATTGTTTCATTTTAGGGATAATTACGTAATTATCCCGTATAATTATTACGTACGTACGTACTTACGTAAATAATTACGTAGGTATTCTCTGAAAGTGCATTTTTTTATTTGCATTTTAAAAGTGAAAAGTGGGTAATGTGGAAAGTGAAATATGAATAATGAAGTATAATTTTGAATGTAAGATGAATATAATATTCAATAACGAAAATTCAAAAACCTAAAATAATAATAACCATTATAATACAATCAATTTTATTTCTAGTCACGTATTTTTATTATGGCACACACACATAAGTGTGGCATTAGAATATATAAGAGGCATTACAGTGCTAAATTGCTTAAAAATGTGTCGATTATGCGGTTGTCAGTTAACAAAATCAGCAAATCTGAGCACGAAGTCTCCACCACATATGATTGTTCATTACACATGAAACAGTATCGGAAAACGATTTGACTCCAGACGAAATCCTTGCAACAAAAGGGCCGAAGAGCGAATAAAACAAAGAAAAGTTTTTATAACTCTCTCAATTGCCGCTATCCTTGCTGAACACTCACCGAACTGAATGGATACATATTAAACATTTATTTGGTAAGGTCAACAAATAAATAAAACAAATAGTTGCTATTATAATTGTATTAAGGGCGGCATTAGAAGTAGAAGAGATGAGCTCAAATTTGTCTATAATTTATTGCACTAAATATATTTTAAACTGTGTATGAATGCATTACCAACTTTATAATTTAAATTATTAAAAACAGTTTAAAATAATAATATACTTATTGCATGGTTCAATTGTATTACACATGAGCAGACATTAATTAATAATACATATATTAAAATTTTTTAAGTGTAGCTCGGTAACTTTAATAAGTAATACCGAAGTAGGAACCTTGCGCAGAGTCTAGTTGGTTACGAGTTGTGAAGCTAAAGTTGGTTGTGAAATGTTAGCCACACTTGTCGCTAGCCCCCGGGACGTGTCCGGACTTCGCTGGTGAATCGAGTTTGATACACTATTTAGTTCTATTTCATGGTACCGTATGTTATATTAAATTTTCCGCGATTTGAGCAATTCTCAGTAGAATTGATGTTTCAAAACAATTATTTACAGCACTTTAAAGCAATGAATATGCTATAAAATATACCTAAAAGCATTCATGACAAAATTTACTATTTACATAGGTTATTGCAAGAATATATTATATTAAATAAGATTTTGATTTATGTTTTCTGTTATAAATATACAATAGATAATCAATTTGCTGATCAGAGAAAATTATACATTAGTAAGTACTATTTTAAAATACATCTATTAATACCAATATTTTGGTTCCATAACCTTTTATTCCTGTTTCTGATGCTATAGTGTCGTGTAGACAATATTATTCTCATGAAAGATTCAACAGTGTCACCCAAGTTATGGAGCCTCAAAGCGAACACACAAAAACTTGTGCATTGACGCTTATAATTTTACGACGACGCCAGATCTCGGAAACTTAGTCTGATGAATTTTACATGATCTTCAACTTGCATGAGATTTAAAACCGTTATAAAATGACGCACCATGAAGTTGTGATTTTATATATTTACATTTAACTGTGGATTAACCGGCGTTTAGAAACTTCAGAGCATATTAAATAATTGAAAGTTGCGTTTTTTTTTTGTGTTAAGGCAATGTGTACTAATTCGCGAGAAAACAAGGTAACAAATAGCCGTCGGGCGCCGACGATGGCTTCTAATTTACCGGCTTAGCCGCGACGTGTTAACGCGTTTTGTAATTCAGTTTAAGCTCCTCACTTTGTTCTTTTTACTCTTGTCTCCTATTTAGTCGTTTTACTTTAATTATCTTTTTAATTCTTGTTTATAGTATTTTAGTAGGTTGAAAAATAACTCTTTCAATGTGTTTAGTAGTATTTTAAATTCAAAGGCAAATAGACTGCGACTAAATTACAGTTACTTCGAACTCTATTTCAATTAAATAAATTATGAAATGGTTATTGGTCTTTTAATATAAAATAAAATATAATGTTGAATTATGAATTGAAAAATGTTTGAAGAAACTAATTTTATATAAATTTAATCTTACTAAGTATTTGTTCTGATATAAAGTGTTAATATTAGTTTTAAATTTAAAAGGTATTTTAAAGATTTATTTACAAGCAATTATATTTACAAGCTGTATCTAACTAATAATATTTGTCAGTAAATTTATATAAAAGAAACAATAAAACTTTTTAGAAAAATCATATATTTTTTGATGTAAAAGAAAGTTAACTACTTCTTTAAGAAAAAAAATATATAATATTTTACACATATTCAAAACAATAGCAACTTCACCATTAGGTATGTATAAATACAGTGACTTACAAATTATATTAAGTTCGTTAAAGTTAAAATACACTAAGAATTCTAATCACAAAACTTAATTTTTGCTGTTTTGGTTGTTTTTACAATTTATTTACACTTTAATATTATTATAAAAAAGACAATAAACAGCAGATTTTATCACCAACAACTAGATATTATTAATATGAAAGCCAATAATAGCAATCTCTTTTTAAAACAGTTTTAGTGAATAACAAAATGTGTACTTATTAACTATATTATTATTAAAGTCATTTGACGATACGAATGTTAAACAACATGTTCATGGTTTGCCTTTTTTAGTATCAGAAATGATTATTTTTTATATTAAGCGAGCCGTACTACTAAAACTGAAACATACATACTGACATATTGGGAGAGACTGGTCAATGTTGGCTATATAGGGAGCAGGTCGCTGTGGGAAGTGAGACGGAATATAATGTTTTTTTTCTTATCAGAAACCGGCTTTTCATTTAATCTTACCTAATTCTTGTTAAAATGTTTCAATAGAAGTCTCCTGGAATTATTTTTTAAGTTGAAGGTATTTATTATATTACAGACAAGCAAAAACAACTGTTCGACGTTATTTAAAGTTTGAGTTTTATCAATCAGCCCTATTCAATAATTAATAGTTGACAATATTAAAAAATCTTAAATTAAAAAACTTGGTATTAATGATACACGTAGTTTTATTTGAAGGCAGTGGAGAAATTATTTTTTCAACCAAAAATTTCAGTTAAGTAACTATGAGGGTAAAGCTATAATAAAAAAGAGCTTTACTGAAATAATAATTATTATATAATATTAAAGTTACACTTTAACTTTTACTTTACAAATGTATGTGTAACATTCTATTTAATTTCCACTTTATTTCTATTGTATATTTGTTTACTCAAATTCTGGGTGTGTAAGCTTTTAATCTTTTTTTTCATGCGCTTTGTGTTCAACATCCGCATTCCCTTTATAATCGCAGACCTCTTTAGAAGATTCGAAAGCATATTTATTAACTAAGCGATAACATCTACTGCATTCGGTGTGACGCTTGCACCCAAACATTCACACAAGAGCCCCATCAATGACGCCCCACTTACTTTTTGAGAAAAATCTCAAATTATATACGTCAACGTATTCAATGGGGCATTTAAAAGCATTCCTTTTTCGCCCCACGTGTTAGTCTCGCCTATATTTAGTAGCACAATAACAGATGTAAGAACTTCTCGCACATTTGCACAAAAGATAATGGTAAGATAACCAATTTTCTTGTTGAGATTTCTACACTAGCTTTTTCGAATTTTCATTATTTCCGCAACATTGTTATTGAACATGACATTTTAATATATTTTTTTTATTTATACAGTTTATTGCCAGTTTACATATAGATAAAAGAAACAAAATTATTAAATTGTATGCTTCAGATTAAAGATGGTTTAGTTTAAGAGGTCAAGACCTTCAAGAATACCCTACAAACATGACAAAGTATCACCCAACTCCTGAATCTAAACATATAGTAAAAATAAAACAAATATAAAAACATACCGAGGCAAGAGTTTCAGGAGAAACTTAAACTTAAATTTAATTTCAAAAGCACAGTTTCACACTTTGCCGGTCGCGACAACGAAATCTGTCAGCGAGCGACAGCGGGTGTCGCGGTGTCGCGTCGGGATGTCAATCTGTCGAGCTAATTTACGAGAAAGTGTCAGACACGCGTATATTTTTGGATGCAATACATGTTCAATTGCCCCCATCAGTTACAGATCTGGTGCTGTTTTTACTTTCGTTTACGAGCAAGAAACAAAAGCAAAGATTTAACATCAGCTTTTTGTGCAGTCTTTATCTAATTTTAATATTAACTTTATCCATTGACATAGCAAATACACTATTTTCAAAATTACTTTGTATTCAACCACATGTTTTTATATTTTGGTTCAGCAATAAAACATGATAAAGAGATGCGTCATATTTTAGGTATTTATTGCTGAATATCTTTGGGATTTCAGGAGACACCTGCGCCGCTACATTGCTTTGTAACAAAGCGTTCTGCTTAAAATGCAAAGCTGTAAGAAAATGTTTGTATTTATTTCCATAAGACCAGGGGTCTTTAGACTACGAACTCAGTGACGTTAGATATTTTCTCTAAATACTACACCAGCACTCTGCTTATATCCTAGATGAGTTTAGTAATAATATCCAATTATGTGTTAATTTCTGAAGAAAGAAAGAATTTATTCTAAATTTGTATTTAGACAAAAAAAAAAATAAAACAATAAAACGACCAAAACAAAAACACATAAATAGGAAAAATATAATTTTTTCAATCCTACAAATCTACTGAAAAGTAATCGAAGACAGCCGTTACAACTTTCAGCAAATAAATTTGTTCGAATCCTTTGCCATCTTAAGGTAAGGAATATTACGTTACTAAAGGAACTTCCCATTTTTTATATTTCATGTTCATCGTTTCTATGACTCCGGATCAAATAACAGTCTATCAAGTGTCATATTTTAGGAACAGCAAATTGCCCTCACCCTATCGAAGTTATATTTGCGAAGTAAACGGATCCCAAGGGATTGTTTGTCGAGATTAGACTGAGAACACTGGGTCGTTATTTTAAATCACGCCACTCAATTTCCACTTCGCCTGTAAAAGATATTTCTGTAATATTTTTTATGACAAGATTTATGGTCATTTAACTGACAATAACGGTCAAGATAATCGTTTAATCGTATCGCCCTTACTCAGTTTTTATATCGAAAATATTTTATGTCGGTATAAAAGTATTGTCAGTCTGGTAGAAAAACGATATTAAACTTTTATTAAATCCAATGACTTTAAGTGTTTTTTTAAAAATATTCTTTACAATATATCAACACGGTTGATGAAAATCAACCCTTGCGTAGTACTATTTGTGATATACAAATGTGCGTTTGATCGTCGATCGCTTTCAATCACGGCGCGCGCGGCGTCAACTCGTTAACTTTTATCGAAATCTCGACATCTGCGTGGATCGTAACATCCTCTGTCAAATTCTCATACAAAATAAACTAAAATCTTATGAAAGAATTTACTCTCATTAACATATATTATTACTGTTTATTCTTAACCATCAGCAAATCATTTAGTTTGAACAACTGATCCTATAAAGAAAGAATAAAGAATTTGAAAAAGTTTTAAAAATAGAATCCATTTGCCTTATAAATTCTTTATTAAACAGTTGCACAAATGTCAATATGAAAAAAGGAACTCTCATTGTTTCTTAGGAATTTGTATTCATGTTTATCCTTTAACTCGGCTAGAAGTAAAAGAACATACCTACTATTATTATATTGAATCCCTGTTTATTTAAGAAATACAATAAGAAAACCGACACTTGACACCTGTGTTTTTTGTTTTCTCTACATTTAATTTGTAACTTTAACTCCATGGAGTAAGACACAATTTCACTTGTATATTGATATAAGTTTCGATTTCAATAAGGGATTAACAAGAAAAGCTTTGCTCGATATTTGTCACGACGAGTATTAGCTGAGAATTGTACTTGCATATTTGTTGTGACGTGTTTAAAGAAGCCTTTTGAATAAGTGCTTATTGTGTCTTTTATCACACATTGATTTTAAATATATGTATGTTATAAATTACAGACAGACTTTGAGCAGGTATTTCTTTTAGAATTATTTAACAATAAAAAATCTATAAAAGGATTACCTTAAGAAACTAACTATGTCGAAGGAAAACAACATTAAAAAAAATATTGATTAAAATAATCAGTCTTATTTTTTTATCTATAAAACTAGAAGCACGACCTTACTTTTGACTGCCTGCGTTCGCAAAATCTCTGTATGTGTTAGCATATTGAGCGAAGCAAAGTGCAAATAGTTGCATTTACAAAACGTCAACGCATTCTGTTCTCACCGATTTTTCAAGATGAGACACATTATTACATTATTAAAATTTTCGTTTCTTTTTTTAATTTTGAAAAGGTTATTTTAAAATCACCACCAGACTGATTTCTATCTGTGTGTAAGATTTGGAAATTGCAATGAAATGCATAAAAGTCTCTAATAGAGAGCTTCGCTCAAAGTCTATATAGGTAGTCTCTAACTTCATAGAAGTGACTCAAGGTTAAGTCCAATATTTCACCTTAAAAAATCTTCAAAGAGTGCCAACATTTTAACTTTCTGTAGCGTTGCCGTCTTAGTAAAAACTTAAAAATTGTTAAATTAAATTCGAAAGATCAATACCCGTTAATTTCAAACTTCAAAGTATGAACTTTGAAGTTTGAAATAAATCTTATTAGTATTTTTTTTGTTTTCTTTTTTTCTCTTCTGTTTTCAAGGGGTTTTTTCAATAATCCTCTTAGTAGTTAAGTACTTTTAACCTGTTTTACAGTTATGGCTAATGCTATTTCAATAATTAAGTCTTATTTTAAATATTTTATTTATTATCAATAATCGTTTTTATACAAAATTATTTAAAAAGCGAAGCAGAAACTTGGCGAAACTCAATCGTGACATTTTGAAGGCATGCAGTGGAAAAATGTGAAGCCCAACATTTAATTTCCGGGAGGGTGTCAAGTATTTTGTGGTTAATGCATCCTGCAGTCGACCAGCGGAAGAGCGATAACAGTTGTCATAAGTTTTGCTCTTCACAGATGACTAGGTTCAGTGATGATAAAAAGATGCCAATATATTATTTGTGCTATATTGTATTCTAACAATAAATTGATCTGTAAAAATTGATAAATATCAATACAAAACTTACTTAACCATTAATAAATTTATAATGAATATACGAGTTCATTGAAGACAGTTACTGCTCGCTGATAGCTTCTTTCAACCCGACCCTACCTACATCAGAGCTCAAATTCAACATAATTCCATTACACACTTTGATCTACTCGGAACGTCTGTTAGCTCGAAACAACGATTCATTTAGCAACAGCCAAGGGATGATATTTTAACGCTCCCAAGACATATTAATCCTCGTTAAGCCAAATAAATTATTCACCTAGCTTTAGTGCCCTTTTCAGGTCAGGACTCTTTTGGGAATACGTGGCTGCAAGATTTGAAACTTTCTTCAAATATTTAGTCGCGAGGTTTACATGTTTGATTGCAAAGTTTAAAACATATTTCAAACTTACACTAATGGTCTCATAAATTGTTAAGTGATCAGTTAATTTAGAAGTCTTTATATGGCCTACTCGTAAGATTAATTAAATAATTTTCAAAATTTTAAAATAAATAAATGCCTATTGTTTTGTGTAGGGCAAAGCGATTTCAGGAATAAAGTTTCAAATATTAATAGAACTACCTATAAGACTTCTCCTTAAAATGTTTCTTGTAACATTAATCAATTATAAATTCTAAACTTGTTTCGATAATTAATTAAGATAAACATAAAGTTGAGATCACGTTTGATCGAGTTACCTAAATAAATCCAGCTGATATTGAGCCTATTGGAAAATTAAAGTTAAATGAGTCATCAAACGTGAAGTGGATAAAGTGGCCGATTTTGCAATGAACTGAAATTATTAATAAAAATCATGACATATAGTTGGCCGCCACAGACCGGTCCCTTGGCCAATTCATTGTCTACCAGGACTTTTTGTTTTATTTTGGTCACAATTTAAATTTCATAATGTATCATATGTCCAAAAAGGATTTTTGTAGTTTTTATGCTGAATAACATAATAACCTCCAATTCCAATTTTTATAATCTTGCCATCGTCAAAAATTTGCTACGATAGATTATTGTTTGATAAGACTTTGATTATTTATTACTTATTTGCTTTAGAATAATATCAAAAAAAGGATAGTCAGTTGATGGTTTTACGCTAACAAAGAACCATCGTTATTTTGCTTTCGCTTTGAATACATTTGTTAACAAAACAGTCTAATGTTTCTATTATCCACAAATTCAATAGAGTTACATAACAAGCAAGTTAGCGTCTAGTTAGAAGTACTAACTGGTCCAGTAATAATACTAATGGTAGAAGCGTTGTTCCTAACGCGATTACCTCTGAGATGAATGCCGGCATGCTGTTGTTCTTATCGAGTTATAACATCTTTGTCTGTATCAATTAGTTGGTATAGCTAGGTAAAAAGGAGAACTTATTATTTTTACAAAATTTAAACATTCTTGTAATGACGTAATACATAAATTATTATACTGATATACAATAAAATTAATTGTATATGTTAACCTACGCGCATGAGGCTAAGAGCTTAATACAAATAAACTAACCCATTATAAATGCAATTAAACACAATTTGTGAATAGGGGTATAGAAGGTGGAGAGGTAGAGTAAACATATTGTAAATAATTTGGGTAGAGTTAAGTATCACTATGGTGATAATTCTTGCGAAAACGGTGCCAAGTTAATAACATTAACCTAAGGACAGGTTATGCTTTACGATGTACATATTATACAATATATATATTCTATTTTTAAATATTGATTCCTGATATTTGAGTTTTGAGATTTTATTACATGTCAGATTCTGAAAAAAAAAATACTACTGATACTTCTGTTAAGTCGCTTCCAAGAAATAATACAAAATATAAAACTTTTTTATTACGTAAATAAAAAGTACAGCACATAACAAAAATATAATAGCAGTATATTCTCCTGAAAATGTAATATTACGTACCAATTTACTGTAGCCAAGTTGTCCAACTTGTATCGTATATGAAAGAAATTCTTTTATGGCTATATCCGAAGGAAACGTAATAGGAAAGTGTAACAATACAGCGCTGTGTAATTCAAAAGTTGGTCCATTCTGTTCGTTTATTATATACCTCATTTTCTTTATGAGAGTTATGCGTGTAGTTCTAATTTGAAACAAGCTCTTCAAATACTCAATCTTCTATTATCTTTGTAAATGATTTTCATATATCAAAATGATATATTACTTTCTTTTGTATTTACTTTGATTGGTAATATTTATGAATATAAAGGTTATGTTATAATTTTTTCATAGTGTTAATGTTCTATTTTGGTAAATATAAGAATTTGTGGTATCAATAGCATATGAAATAGTAACAATTTTTTTTTTTCAAATGGGATCAACCATCATACATTATGATTTTTTTAAACAATATGATATTTTTACTGACTAATATAATAAAACGAATTAAATTTTCCTAATTCTCTTTTCCTGTATAAAATTAAATATTTTTTGTGAGAGTCTCATGAAATTAAAACTTGGTACAAAATTTTAATCCATCACATTTTCCCTTTTTGAGTAAAGTTGAAGGGTCGCTTAGTAATTTGTTATAGGAAAGTAACAATGCTTCTTTTGATCAGGAGGTGACCAGATCGGTGTCCGACGGTTCGACAAATTTAATTATGATCTTAGAACCTTAACATAAAATCCAATACCCATACTTGTAGTGTGAGTAGAATTATTTATCTGACATTATTCTAGTAGTATTTAATATAGATCTCTCTAACTGACCTAAACTATAAATTAAGAATTCATTATGTGATCAATAAATATATTAGTTTTGTTTAAAAATCATTCATTAAATATTATGAAGAACAATAATTAACCACTTAATAATGCGCATAAGTCTGAAAAAAAAACTTATCCGATGTCTTAATTTGACGGTTTGGCGAATTGTCAATCTTGCACTCTTCAATATCTTTTCAAAACTCTGCTTACATTCGATAAAAAGAGCCCCATTAGTAAAGAATTTTTATAAATAGATTTTAAAATTTGAAAATATTACTTTAAACCGTAGTAGATAAGAAATATAAATGTAAAAGATGTAGACAAAGCAGTTGTTCAAATAAATATTAAGGGACTGAAAATCTATAAACATATTTTTTGATGAGAACTCAAAATATTGTTCTGCTTCATGACTCGACGTATAAACAAAATTATTAATAGTTACGGCTACATATCCTTCTTGTAAACAATAACGTAGGGTACGTCGTCATTATCAGCAATTATTTAAAAAAAATAAATAATTTAAACTACTGAGTGAACAAACTTTGAAAATATCTTTTATACTTGAACATTGTAATTATAATTTTAATGTAAATAACTTTATTAAGACCTCAAGTTGTTACCAAGACCTGTACTCCCACAGTTCAATAAATCTAAATAAGATAAAATACTCCATAAGTATTTCTCTATAAATAATATAATATTAAACACAAAATTATAGACCTCAAGCAATAATTTGCAATTCTGAACTAAGTTTATGCATTACTTGTTAAACTTACAATATTATAATTGTATCCCATTTTAATATCAATTTAAATCACAATATTTATAAACAGTTCCGTATTATAAATCCTAATCGGATTACTGATAGGTGTGTGTTGTAATATTTAATCCACCCGCCGGCAGTGGGCCCGGCGCTGACTAAGACGCAGGGCTTAGCAACTGAACAGTGCTTAGAAGTTAGAATCCGTATTTAAGATGCTAAATAGGGTTAAACGAATATATTATGCAGAAGTTTGTTGTATATTGCGTTAGATTTCCGACAAACAGTCTAGGGTTAAGTGCGGATTTAGTTTAGCGCGGTACGAGGTTAACATTAAATTGTTTGTTTTAAATGTTTTTCATTATAAAAACATGTATTTTGGTTATTTTTTAATAGAGTAACATACAAAGTAATACTGTGTTTTTTTTAAACATAATAAATAACTAGAAAATCAAAAAAAATACGATATATTTTTATATTTAATTAAAGACAATGAAGTTAATTAACTAAATTAAAATTTTCGGTTTAATAAAAACTCTTCTCAAATGCTATATTTTTTCAGACCCTAAAACAAAACAAGAATTTCTTAATGTTTCTAATTATAACCCAGAGGGCCTTGTTTCACGAACTCTTTAAAATAATTAAATTTATAAAGTCTCTCAAAACCTGAAGACGAGTTTTCTTTTTGAGATAAATGTTCCTTATTAGAGATGACTGTTGTAGTGAGAGAGATTATAAATAAAAAGATATTTTTAATACCCCCTTTTAAGAGAATCTAAAATTAATAAAACAAAAAACTTACCCTGATAGTAAACCTATAAGGTTTTACGAGGTACGTTTTGTCATTTCTATAAATATTTTATCATGTTACGAGGTTTGACCTTTGATATCTTTATGGAATCGTAAAATATTATTTCATATAAATCTTATCAAATAAAAATAGTAATATCTTATTAAAAATTAATTAAAACTACATATTGTTAGTTAATCTAAGAAATGTATAATAGAAATGTGTTAAAATGTATTGTTACTCAAAATGGACGCCGAACTCAAAAGTCTTGAATGTAAAAGCAGTAAGACCTGAACGAGTAGTGGATGGAGCGAGTTGGATAAATGAAGTTATTAATTGACGATTCAGCCTCCCACATATTAAGATATAATTCGCTTGCGACCACTCTCTTGAATGGTTTAAGATATGAGGTAAAAGCGTAGAATTATTATAAGTTATTTTTTATAAGAAATTATTTAAATGGGATTTCATTTAACGAAAAGTTATTTATTCACTTTATATTAGACCAAGTCTTTTTAACTTAACTTAATAGTGTTGTAAAGTATTTTATCTTGAGCTAGTCTTTTCGTTGGTGTCGATAATTATCATTACTATCGGCCGCACAGCTGCTCACAGCTCTTCCTCCTTGACAGTCAAATGAGGTACGTACAAGTATGTAACAACTACAACTGGATAACAGTAAAACAACATATTACTTGCAGTAGTTTCATAACATATTCAAGATGCAATATTGATAATATTGCAAAATATTCATTAAATTGAAAATTACTAAAAAATAAAAAAAATATATAGTTAAATGGTTTAATTAGGACTAAGATCTATCTTCATACTTATTTGAAACTATGTATTGTTATTCCAATCTTCGCTTCTGGAGACTCCTTCGTAAATAATATCGTATCAAGATTTTGTGTTATAACATAAATCATTGGCTCTGGAGTAAGTCGTAACTCGATGACGGCTTAATTATACGCTTTTTCAAGATAACGCAGAGATCTATAGTGTGCTACTACATGATAAAAGAATGTGCAAAAAATATGTGCCTTGATTAATGTTTTAATGTTCCAGGCGTACAATAAATTCTTATATATATTTGTAATCTAAATATTATGTTGGTTTCCAAACTCGATTTATTTTATGCAAAATTTGGAACAATGAGTTTGGATACAATACTCGTGAACATAAACTCTAGTAACTCCACTAACTAGTAGTCGCTACGGCCATTGTGTCTAATGTCGTATTGTTTTACGGAGTGACCGTTCATTAAACAACTTTGTTTTAAAGTTTATCAGTATTCATGTTGAAATATATGTTTATTTAATTATGCAATATTATCCATTTGTATGTTAAGTTTGTATTGAACGCCGAAAATAATTACATTCAACCAAGAGACCTTTTAAATGAAGTAAAATAAATGTATTAACATAAAGCTTACAATAAAGTTATTCGCTTTGGTTATTACTATAATTGTAATACTCACGGGTTATTAAATCCGAGCAAAACATTGAACCGAGCTAACTGAATCCAATTTAACTTGATATCGTTTATATTCGCTGACAAGCTCTCCATCAAACTACGAAACATCACCGCAGGCTGAAACTTTGATGGCTAAAAAACCTTCTGCTATGAATATTAAGCAATTCTCCAAATGAAATCTAAGAGCCTTCAGCACTGTTCGGGCGAGATCAATCAAGCGTAGGCCGATCTATTTTAGGCGTAACGAAACTTGTTAAAAGCTTTATTTTTTAATAAAACTATTTTTAATAAAAATATTTAAAAATATATTCGCTCCCTTTATATTCTAGAACATTTTTATTTGAAAAAGCGGTTTACGAATATTTAACAGTAATCGTGCTCGAGGGTAGTATATTTTCAGGTTAAAATATTAAATTAAATGATACGCAAGGGTGAATTTTGTTTAAAATTCTTTTATTTAAATCTTGACTAGTTGTATAATCTTATTACAATACTTTTATTACGATTTCATAATTTTCCGTTTTATTTTTAATCTTCACCTAATACAAAATTAAAAAACAACAAAAATCGTAATATCCAAAGTGTGCAAGTGAATTAATTACCAAAGGCAAAATATATTATATCGAAATGTTTACTAAGCAACCCAATTACTTCGCATAATATGTGTTTATGTTTGTTCGTTTGTCAGTCCATAATGTAGCGGAGGCCACTTCCCCGATTGTTTGCAGACGTGTGCTCTCAAGTTACGACGAAGGGCAAGTTTGTTTTGAACATGGCTCCAAATTTATACTGTATTCTAGCAAAAACAAAAAAGAATGTTATGTTTTAAACAAAAAATAGTTTTATATGAAACTAACAATAAGAACAGGATTTGATTGGCCCTCTTTGTTACTCGGTATACTCTAACAAGTGGACTGAATTGTGTATTTTCTATGCAGTTTAAAATATATAGAATTATGATTTTATGTATTTTGATTGCTTAAAACAATAATTGCCTTCGTCTAAGTCAATTTGTTCGACGCGTATGTTTAGTCGTACTCTATTTCGATACAGAGCGATAACAATAATACCATTAGTTGGTATGATCATGGCAATTACCACGTTATTGGTTATTAGTGTTGGCTTACACGATACACGACACTCAGACCATCAGATATTGCAATTTGAGTTTCACCTACCCTCATATCAAGACAAAATATAAAGACTCATAAGGACTCTTTATTCCGGTCAGTCACTAAATTTGATAATTTTTGTTACAAAATTGCAATTTGCATTTAATTCCAAATGACCATCTTGTTTGATGCTCTTTGCAATTTAATTTTATTATCATTATTTTTACAAAAAAGTGAGTGGGGACTTCTGACATTAATCGCAGTATCTGACATCCCTCCTTGATATTACATACATTAAAGCATAATGATTGTTTCAGCAAATCTTAAGAGAATACGTTTCAAGGTATGCAAATTATAGGAGGTACGTAGATATACCAAAAATATATAAAAAACATGTTAATGCCTTTCTAATTTACACAGTTAATAATTAATAAGTCGATAATTGACTAAAATGTTATCAAGAAAACCTTTTCCCAATAATCATGAATCCAATTAAACTATATCTAGCTAATAAAAGCCTTTAAATTCGAGCACATCATTAATTTTCCTGTCCATGAATTAATTACCTACTCGTCGTGTAACTGTTTCTTGGTGATTTATCCTTCATTGTATCCATGTTGAGGACACCATAAGATGGATAACACGTTTATCTAATTGTGAAGACTATGTTTCTTGTTACACGTGCTACATGTGGGCTTAGATTAAAGAACCGATTAATATATGTTTTACATTAAAATATTGATCTGTTCTAATTTTATTTACTTTATTAATACGAATATTATTAATTTTCTGATTAAGAAAGTTATTGTAATCATCGTGATTTTTTAAATCTTTTTTTTTTTTGACATGTCCTGAGTAATTCTAGTTACTTTCTTTAAAAACAATTATCTTAGTGTGCGTTTATGTATGTGTATGAATGTTTTTTGGCTCCATTTTATCGCTATCTGTTTATGCAATTGATTTCGTTTTGATACCAATCGATGGGATTTTACTTACCTACTACTAAGTTAGAGCTGATTAGTTTTCCAGTAAAATCATCCAAGTATTTTTTTAGTATTTGACAAAAAACTTAAACGTTCAGGGTGGTTGAAATATCAATCGACGTTTGTCAGTCAGTCAGTAAAAAGCGGTCTTAATTTAAAAAAAATATAAAATACTTAGTTTTTGTTTGTAAGAAAATGAAAAAATAAATAATATAAAATAATAGTAGTAAACATTTTTCTTAACCAGTAAGTTAATGAGATGGGGCTCACATAACGATGTATCTCTTAAATATTATTCTAGCCCTTTCAACTAGACGATTCATTCTCTTTGTTTAAAAAGGGTTTAGATCTCTAAACAACGATTTCACAGGTTGAGCCAGCAATTACTAGAGATAGGCTATCTCTTTACTCGCCACTATTTCTCACAGATAAGCCCGGCTTAATTAGACGCCAGAGCTTTGGTGTGAAGATGCCTTATTACTTGTAGAAGCATCTGTTATAATCTTAATTGCTATTTATTGTGAAAATAGTTTTTGTTTTCTCATATAAGTTTAAGCTATAGGATTTATTGGTAACGATCTCATCATTAACACTTCATACCTAATAAAAACTAATAAAACCAATGAAAACGTCTAATTAAATTTTAATTGTTCATGTATAATATAATTAAATATGCGATTAATGTCTGATATCCCGAGGCCTCAGATTTAAATCAAACGTGTTAATATGCACGTGTTTATATAAACTTAGTACTAAAATAATTCATATTATCAAATGAAATTTATATTGAAATGACCAAGAGGTAAGTAATACGAATAACTATTATATAATTATCCAGGTGTAGTCACTTAATAACTATCGGAAATTGCACAACTTGTTTCGAATCCATTCGGGATCATTACTCATAAACATGGCAGAATCACAACGTGAACTGTGCGATGAACTTGGGCAAATTTCGATTTTAATTACTTGATAATTATATATACAAGTAATCATGATAATAAGATTAACATTTAACCTATCAATGTTAGATACTGTAGAACTGAGAACACTGTTAGATAATTATTACATTCTGGTTCAATAACAGATAGTCTTTAATTGGTTTGCGGTTTGTTATCTTTGATTTATAGACAGTACAATATACATTGTATTTAATTAGTTTTAATTATTTTATTGCTACTATCGATAGATCTAGTAATAAATTGAAATAAACAATGTGTTAGGGATATTATCCGCAAGTTATACCGAGAATATGATAGTTTATTAAGAAAGTTTGTATCTTAAAATGGATTTAATATCTTCACTATTTCAACAATCCTAAAATAATGCATCGAGTGTTAGTTTGTTGGTGTGTTTGCTTGCTTACTCTTTATTTTACCTAAATAATAATAATAAATTACTTAGCTAAAGATAAATAGAGATGCAGTTTATGTTTATATATGTACAGTATATAATATGTATCACAAATGGCTGTACATCTGTTAATGTTACAAGTTTGATGTCACGCAGAGCATGTGATAAATTGCAGTATAATCGCTAAAGTTTTCACAAGTGTTTAGAGTTTAAGGGGTCTACTTGTTACAATACGCATTAAGTATCTTTTGAACTATAAACATAATTATAATAAAATTATATTTTTGATTTTTACTATCATTTTTATTTGTCAATAAAATATATTTTTTAATTTATAATTAAATATCAAGAATGCTTGCTTACTTAGCATCAAGCTCGTCCTTTTTGTATTAATACAAAAATTTGTAAATTTGTCCAAAATTTGTAAAAATAAAAAAAAATAAAGTAAAAACTTATCTCAATATTCAATATCTTGATATAGCATCTGAGAATCACTCATTCATACAACCGAGCGAAAGTGACGTCAGGCGCTTGCAGTGCTACTTGCTAGTTCTGGCGAGACGAAGCTGCTCGCTCGGAATTAATCTATTTCACATGCGTCTTCCGATGTGGTTGCAGCGGTGACTGTGGCATCAACTAGAATGACATATATCATATAGAACATACATTATCTTTAATTTCCTTTTATTTTTTATTTTAGATTTAAATTTAATACATTTGTGTTGGATTTAAGGTTTTTGTTTTTATTCCATAATGTATAACGATATTTGATCAATGCTTTTGTCATCTATGTATATACATTTACTTATTAGTTTATTGAAATATTCTAAAAATTGCTAAATTTATCTCGTGAGCTTCGGATAGTATTACATATTGGTTTAGTCACGAAAATATATTAACAAACTTTTTTCAGAAATAATTTACATATGTATAAAGTTTACATATGTATAAGGTTTAGCTTTTGAAATTATTGTTTTTGCAACAACTATAATAACATAGTAAAATAATACATTTATTTAGTTAGTTTCGGTAATTAAACAAATATAACTTTAAAATGAATTTAATGTATTTAAAATGATGCAACAAATTCACTATGGAATAGAATCAAAAGATTCCAGTAGATTTCTAATTATACAAGACATTTATATACGTAAAATAAATAGCAAATAACCAAGAAATCATCAGGTAAGCAAGACATCTCTTATAAGTAGAAAACACTAAAAATATATATTTTAAACGTGTAGGTCATAACTGAGCAACTACCTCTTTTAAATAACTAATTTCTGTAAATTTCCACTCGTTTCTATGAATTTATAAAGTAAAAGGCAATGAAATACTCATTTAACCTATAATAATGTTCTTCATCATTAAGACAAAACGATTTAAATTAAATTCGCGTCGCATTCACAGGCTTCTGCATTGTGGTCACGTCTGCGATTAATACCGCGCCATTCGTTCCCTAATCATTGTACTCGTCATTGAGAGGCGCTGCACGGTGTACGCTTATCTGATCTTTTATAGCAAGGAATTTTGGTAATTAGCGTTAAACAACTTATCTCTTGTATCTCTACACATATATACTTACATTTAAATAATATAATATAACCCGGTCCGATTGTGGAATCAACTACTTGATAATATTCGTAAAGCACCATCAAAGAAATTCTTTTATGAGGCAGGTGAAACAATACTACAATTTTTTTTATTTATTTGTTTAGCTTTGTATATATAATGGGAGTATTTGTGTACGTTTGTTTGTATGTTGATGATGCACGTATATATTACCGATATCTAGTTACATTTATAAGTATATATTGTAGTGTATTTTTTTTTGTTGTTCACCTCTTTTTTTATTTTTGCACGCCGCCTTCACACGTATTTTTTTGCAAATTTTGAGTGGGTTAGCAGAAAATGCTTTAGCGTTAAGCCCATTCGTACTGTTGTCATGCAATAGAGAATTTATATATATTGAAAAATATATATTTTTTCTTTTCTTATATTTAAATAAAATGTAATAATGTTAAAAAAATGTGAGTATAAGAATTTGGATCACGGGTCACGTAGCACAATTAATAGCTTCGTGTCCCTTATTCCTAATCACTCCCATTTAGGGACAATTGGGAAGAATTTATCGGTCTGAATATTTTAACTGTAATTATGAATTCTTATGTATTTAGTTATACATTCCATTCTTTATGCCAGTTTTACTCTTTTAAAAGAAAATATTATATGAACTTTAACAAAGTATGTAACGCAAAGTTTTCTAACCTACCAATGTTTTCTTTAGTTCTCCCATGCTATAAAAGTGATCGACGACCCTAAACAACCCTAATTCCCAAACTTCTCGAAACCGAAAACTTCTCAAATCGTTTCACTTGTAAGTATATATTTTTGACAGCTAAATAGATTAATAGTAAATAGACCTGAATTAACTCTTTTGATTCTGTCAGTTATTTATACAAATAAGTTCTTATAGATTTTATTTGAATGTAAATCGTAAATTTATTCAATGTTTATTTAATTTAGACTAAGTAAAATCTTAGTTTTATTAGGACACTCTTCTTTTTAATAAAAACTTTAAATGGATTCAGATAACAGGAATGTAATTTCATTTGCGAAAAAAAAAATTGAATGTATTAACTAAAATTTTCTTTCCATTAAATAACTTGTCTTTAAAAATGGGGGTTGCTAATGTGAGTGAGGGAGATAAAAGCATAATCTTTCTCATTAATATATACTCCACTGCTACTGTGTTTTTACGATATTGTGTATTAAAAAATTCAAACAAACTTCTACCTCGTGTCTAACGATTTAATCTTAATTATTAAATATATAACTGTCCTTTTGGAGTTCAAAGTATTAAATTCATTTTCTATTAGTAGGGGATCCAGTGAAAGCATTCCTCTGAAAAGAAGCATCAGTTAGCGGATTATTGGACTATTCATAACTTATATTAATGGTATAGAATATTTTTGAACACTGCGTAAGGGAGAAATATAACAAAATTACTTTTTAACATTATAAAATTTACAGATTTAAAACTATAGAAGTTATTTTTAAGAGAAATTATCTTACATTAACATTAATTCATTGTAAAAGTTTTTTTAATAATGATATAAATGTCTCGGAGTATCGGTCTTTCCACACTAGTCTATTGTTAAGTCCATCCGACTATAATTTATTTCACATAACTTGCCAGCACCGAGATAATCAACTAATCCATAACTTCTTTCACTGATATCTGATTGAATAAGATGTTCGAAGCGAATGCGTTCTATTTGCACCTGGAGCTTATCGTTGATCTTCGTTGGAGCTGCTGCGATCTTATCAAGGTTTGTATCGTTGATTGACTCAAGTTCTAAATTGTGTAGTGATTTGAATTTAGCATATTATCGATAACATGCTATTCAGCTCGAGTCATAGAGAAAGACAAATAAATCTTTTTTCTAAGTGACCATCTTTTTTCTTCAGTGTGGGAAAAATATTACTATTTGTAATTTGCTAAAAGCCTTGAAAACAATCTACATCGATATTTCAAGTTGACCTCTAGGTCACGTCTAAAGCCGCTACGTCGTGCCTAAATTTCTTATCTTTCAACGTCAGTTCGATTCAGTAAGGTTTAATAATTTATTAACATTAATATTTGTATTTTATTATATTCATATTTGTTTGTTTGTTTGTATATATTCAAAAATATTCATTCTCAGATGCATAATAAATTTTGCTTTATTCGATGGACCCATTTCATGGACAAAAAAACTATTCATAATGTAATTTCCAATATCATATTCCAAAACCCCATTTCGCATCGTCATCGCATTAATATTGTAAACGTGCCATAAAACGGGAGATAAAAACGGGATTCGAATCTGCGGTGAGCCGCTGACAAATGGCTGCCGATCAAGTTTACAAGTTTCCGAACTGCGAAAATAATTTCGAATCGAAACTATCGCGATAAATCGCGTCGCGTCGCGTCTCCTCGCACCGCAACCACCGTTTATATCACATGGCTTTAAAGTAATATATTAACTGAACAGGACCAAATCAATTTTTAATTTAAACCATGGTTACGTTAAGTGCACTTTTCCTACATGTTTCTTAGAATATTAATAATTTACATACAAGATACTTACGTAAACTCAAAGTTTGCTATCTCTTGATTTATTTCCTTCTATTAGGTTATAGTTTAGCTCGTATTATACGAAGGCGAATAGTTATTTTACGATATTACATGGAAACTTTCGTTCATGACAAGAACATAACTTATAGGATAAAATATATTACATGGTATAACAAAAAGAATGAAAACATGATTTATTTTAAGATGTTTCATTTATTTTTTTGTCTCAAAAAAAAACTTTTCACCAAACAAATTAGGCGTATTTAAAAAAAAAAAAACACGAAAAGGAACTAATGGTTTAATAACATATTCATGAATAATCGGAATTAATGAATGTGTCATTAAATCATATACAGTTCCCATATTTTAATATAAACAAGTTCAGCTTCTGTATTAATAAATTACTGGATATCTCGTATCACGTACAGCGTCTTATATTTCATATTCACTCGTAATTTATACTTCCCCTACAGAAATCCGCGATTTCTAATATTGATGTTAATCTGATCACGTGATATGGGAACCAATATTATATTTTATAGGTTTGAAGTTTTGACTCAGTAAAGTACATCTTTTATAAAATTGGATTGAATAGTACTTTCATGTTGTACGATAAGAAGAAAGCCTTCAAAGTTTTTTATAATACGTCTATGATACAAATTGGTTTTAGCTCAATTTTGTGATGACCAACTTTGAGCCTCTTTTAAACAATTGAACTGTGATAAAAAGAAAATATTGGAAAAAATCACAAACAATATAATTTTCATTATCAAAGCCTCCAGCCTCTTGAAGTTTATAAACTTTTATAAGGCTTGTTTTTCATTATTTTCTCAAGTAAGTATAATTCTGAAATACTACAATACATTTTCATAGATATACGTATTAATTATTCTATAAAAGTATGAGCAAAAATATAAGTTTCTGAGGGTAGACGTGTATGTGTATATATGTGTGTGTCTTTGTAGGTATGCGTGTATTTATATTGTCGCGACATAATTATGCAATTGACTTCGTTTTGTTACATTACTTTATTAACTTAGTGCTGATTAGTTTCCTTAGTACTGAGTAGTCCAGCATAAGCTGTTTCTGTGTTAAAACTATTTAGGTAATAATCGTTGCATGTTAATTTCAGCAAAAAGATATTACAATTGGAGAAGATTACAATTGGAAAAAATATGTCATGTTTATTTAATTTTTTTAAAGTAAAAAATAAATCAAATTTATTATTAAATTATATATATTTTTTATTCTTTGTCTTCAGTAAGCTGATTTTTTATGATTTTAGTGAAAGTAATAGATTTTGTTTTTAAAAAATACAATAATATACCATTTTTCTTAACCAGAAAGTTAATATGGTGAAGCTCGTATCTATTACCGTTTGTTTATTCTTAAAATCAAAACATCGACAGCCATAAACTTTAATAAATATTAATTTAATAAAACAGTACACATTTAATAAAAGACAGATGAAATTGCGAATAAGCTGAATGCAAATATTATTTAATTGTAACGAATTGTTCTGTGAAGAGACTCGCTTCTTTATCTCCATCTCGTATTGTGCGTCAGAAACTTCACATTTAAATCCCTAGCTTGAACTACAATGGGTGTCACGTGAGTCACTTAACACTAAAACAAAATTATGAGAAATTTTCCCATTTATTTAATATTTAATATTATATTTACTATTTCTCTCATGTATTATTTAATATTATTATATTGTTTGCTTTAAGTCACTTAACGCTTAAAGCGAAATTATGAGAAATATTTTTCCATTTATTTAATATTTAATATTATATCTGCTACTTCTCTCATGTATCATTTAATATTATTATGTTGTTTGCTTTGTCTATGAAATCGTTATTATGTGCATCCGTGGAACTTCACATTACCAAAGTTAGTACGAACAGTGACAATTAAAACTTTGACTCAGTTATTGTTTAAATAATATTAATAACTGAAAACAAAGACAAACTTAGTTTCTTTCCTGTTTTCCACAGACTAATTATAAGTTTTAAAATGTTTTCCTCTATAGTGTGTAATTATATTTTTTCGTTATATTTTCTTTTTTGCTCTAACTAGCGATTAATTTTTTTTTATTTTTATACATATTATAAAACTTTAAAATCCTTTGACAAATTCTAATATTTTTTAATTTTAGTCATGTCCTAACAATAAAATAGATCTATGTTATTAATGAATTAGCTTTTGAATATTTATTACTTTTAATCGACTAAGTAATGTTACTTTTTTACATAAAAATCCCTTTTCTCATATTATAACATTTAATATTGAAATTAAATGCCAGTGTTTAATTATAAAACGTTTCGTTAGTAATACGTGGTAATTAATTAAATTTAAATCTAATAAATATTTTAAAATAGCACAGGAGAATTGTACATATTTCGTGGCAGCCCTTGACTTACCAAATATAACGACGGGAAGAGAGGTCTTTTGTCCAGGCCGGCTTATTATGAAGTGGCGCTCAGCAATTAAGCGCAGAGCTCGGAGACGCTCCAGCCGCGAGCAATTTATTTAGGTTACGTTTTGAATTACGCATTATATTTAAGAAAATTAAACTCATTACAAACCTTTGTTACTAGATATTTACAATTACTTTAAATTATCATTTTGGTGAACATTTATCATAGTTATTATTATTTAGTTATTCAAACAATAATTTATTAAACTGAATTTAAAATATTGAAAGGATGTCATAAACTTAGTGTGATTTTAATCAATGCCTGAAATTAAATCAAAGTATCCTTGTTTCTTTGTTATTGTATTCTTATACGGGACAGGACGGATCTCTACATAATTACAATATTTATGTAAATATCTTACACAGAACATTGCGTAGAAATATTCACCTTACCGGCAGCTTGTCATGAATGCTGTAAAACCTACCTCCTATTGGAGGAAACTAATATAAGTAATAGGTTTTATTTTCAAATTGATGATTTTCTTCACACATTTCTTACTGACACAGAAAAATATTTTTTTTCTTCATATCTAGTTTTGTGTGTACAGATTAATTGATAATTAGATATATTATTTTTTTCAAACTCAATTTTAAAGGTTTAAAGAAAATTAGATACATTACGATTAAATTGTTTACAAATATGTATTTCTGGTTTAAACAAATTTACTGACTCTTTCTAATAATAATATTATTATAAAATTCTTTATATATTCCGTTAAATCTGATTATATTCTACATAAATTACAGAATGTTTTCATATTGTTAACTCTAATTAAAATAAATTAATATTATAATTCTACATTCATAATTCAATGAGTCAAAAAATAATCAACCAATAAATAAAAACCGTTTCATAAAAAGTTTACGAAACTGAACACTGAGTGTCACATTTAAGTCCACTCGTTCTAAAATATACAGTCATAAAGTTGGGTGCTTATTTGGTATTTAATTAGCTGTCATCCTTTTCTGCCCATCTTATTAGTATGAAATATGTTCCCCATCTCGTTATATTTAACGGAAGATGTAACTTTATTACAATTTTAAATATACATGAATGTACAAGTTCCGTTAATTTTGTTATTTGATTCACTTCTTGCTCTACAATTTTAATTTCATTAATATTTAATGATTTTATTGCAATTTTAAGCAATTTTTAAATGACTATGTTTCGAGGTCAATGATATTAGGTATTTATTAGTAAATAAACTATTTTTTACGGATTAAAACTCAAGTATAATTTGGTTACATTTTTATTTTAACCCGACGTTTCGAATGCTGTAAATCATAAAAATGTAACCAAATTATACGTGAGTTTTAATCCGTAAAATATATTTTTATTTGAAATGTGTACTCGTGAAAATCTAAGAAAATACTACTTACTAGTAATTCTAAAAATAATTTTGTTTAAGTAATAATGTTGTGTAAGATCTAGAAAAAAATATTTAAATTTGCCTTCAAGTTCTCTTCAGCATCATTATTCATCAAACGAAAATAAAATAAAAATACATCAGCATGGCTTCCAATAATAGAAAGAGTTCTGAATACCAAGGAATAAATAATTATCTGCCATCTAAAGTTATATTTTGTTATTGACACCGTCGTTCAAGTCCTTTTTACACATATTCATTACATTTCGACCATCTGACTTTGATTTTATTACTTTATTTCATACATACACATACATTCATACATATACACACATACATATACGTTATAATGAATATCTAGGAACGGTAAAGTAAGTGTAAGTGATATGAATTAGATATCATGATATATAACAAGTGGATTGTAATTTAACATGAAATAATTGATATTATTAAAGATCACGTAATATTTACAACATTTTTTTCTGTGTGTTAATTACGAGGTTTTACTCTCTGATTATCTCATTTGATAATGAAAGCCCCTGCGTTGTTGGCTGGTTGATCTGTGATCTTTGTGTCAACCCCACGCCGACAACTAATTACAGATATGGCGTTCTTTTTCTGATCACAAAGTTCTAATTGAATTACTTTGGACCTAGACGACTACTTTACAATACTAATACAATCACTAATGAGTGATGTTAGTGTGTAAACAATATATTGTATATTGTTTACTTCATTTGATGAAAATTGTTCATTTCAATTCAGTTCAATTCTTTAAAATATGTCTTTCATCTGTGCTATAGTGCACGATATATTTCGCTAATGTCACGTAAGATTGGAAAAGAGAACGATTATAATGGTACTATTTCATGTGTTTTAATTTGATAACAAAATAAAGAATTGTCACATTGATTGTAAACAGACAATTTTCATATATAGACATAGACTAGTGTCTGTTTCTCTGATAAACAAATTCCGCATATCCATATCCTAATTATTTACTGAATTTCATATTCAATTTATTGCCTAACATATACATATATATGATCAATCATCTAATTAAAACTAATAACAATAATGCAGCTACGTTCGGTTGGTAGCGTTTTCACCGAAGCGTGTCTTAATTTAATACAAAATATATTCTAGCCAAAGTATGAATATGAATAAAAATAAGTAACTTAACCCCAGGACAGGGCGCCTCTTTATGGCAGCCATGGCTATGGAATACATTTCAACGGTCATTAAATTTTACGGCATTAACTTTTCAGAGAGCATAAAATAATTTCGCGTGCAGTCGACGACTGCAGTCTGCTGTTTACAGCTTTTAGATTAATTTGCTTCACCTCACATGTGACTATGGCGAATACATTGATTTTATGGTTATAATATTAAATGGTGGGGTGGTTGCTATCCTCGATGTTAATTTGGTAGTGTCTCATTCACCGTTGCTTATATTGTTTCTATTATTTTAATGACTATATATATACATACACACAAAACACACTCAAATACATGTATATATTCATTCATAATTCAGACGGCGGTACTACACTTTATTTTTATAACGGCAATAAATCTGCAAAACAAAAACTTTAAGATGTCAATGTGTAACTATTACCATTTACTATCAAGTGTACTTTTGCTCCTTAACAATAAATAATAAATACACACTTAAATATTTTGTAAATATAATAAATAAATAGTAATTATGTCCATGTTTAAAGAATATAGAATATTCTTCAAATATAATTTATTACGTTCAGAAATTTGAACGAAAAAATGAACTTAAAAATCAAGATGATAAATAAGATTTTTTAAGCTTAAATTGCTTTAATAAATGCAATCCTTATACCTTTCAAAGAATAATACATTTCTTAGCATCGTTCATTTAGCGGCTAGAGCTTTGTATGTAATTGCGTTATAAATTAGAGTTGTAACTTCATCAAACAAAAGATAACCTTATACGGATATAATAAAGTATAATTTTCAGTAACCAATAACGTATATTTCAAGTCAGTCTCACCGGTGCGGGTAGTTTTTGTGAAGCGCAATTAGAAGCGTCAGGAAAAATTTGAAAGGATTTAATGTTTCTGTCTCACCGATTTTACCATGTTTTAAGCGAGTCTCATTTTCAAGTTTTTATTGATTTTAGATATAAAGTATAGAATATGTAATGTTTTCTAAGATTTACACGAGTACTACACATTTCAATAAAACTATTTTTCGGATATAACTCGCGTTGATTATTACATTTTTAAATTTAACCCGACATTTCGAATGCTTTGCAGCAAAAGTATTCGCGGTAATACGAGATGATAGTGTCTGTGACAGACAACATAAAATAGTTTTATTGAAATGTATAGAATATGTGTTAGTTTGTTCTAAGTATTATTGAATAATATATTCTATAAAGAATATTACAACACATATACATATTAATGTACGACTTATTATTATCCTATGGTTTTCTTACGATATTATTTTGTTTCAGGTATGAAAGCGGGTTATACGTTACACCAAAGGAAGGTGTGTACGAATCGATTGGTAATACCACAAAAAAATTTAAGACGTTACATTATTTTCTATATGAAAGGGTAATCCCTCATTCTGTATCATTAACAAACCGTGGAGGATGCTGATATTAAAGCCATCGATTACGGGTCCCTTAAGGTGAACTGTCTTCTCATGTGATATACATTTTTATGAGTTTTGGAAGTTTCAATTTATATAAATTGTGGTCTCTTTGGCGCATGTGCACATAATTCACAAAAATTTCCAATGTATAATAAATATGTTTTAAGTTGTTATTAAAATTTGGTAAATACTAAAACAAAAAAAAATATTTGGAATCAAAAATATTTTTTGTTGCGTTGTCATGAAACTTAACACATTCTTCTATTTCAAAATAACATAGTCTTTTACCATGAGGTAAGTGCGACTATCTATGTATTACAGCCAATACTCGAGGGCGACAGTGTATCTGTCTATACCTACATGTAGTGATTTGTAATCTGCAGGCTACACCGGTAATTGGCTGCTTGGTCTAATCCGCACCAATTTGTAAAAGTGAGATCGTTGCCAACTTCCAACTGATTAGTCGCAAATTGTAACTTGTCGCTAAATTCTTCATATTTTTTGGTCATGTAGTGAAAACTTATTGTGCATGTTAGACAAATGAGGTAATATTTCAAAATAAACCATAATATAAAATTTTTGGATTTTATGAGACATAATAATTGATTATATTTGAAAAAATATAACAAATCGCATTGCAAAAATTAAAAGCAAAACCCGTGTCTCACTTTATTGTAAAAACTTAGTTCCTTTTGGTACTCGACACTCTCCTATTTTTATTTTTTTATTTCCATGTTTTATCCTTTTCATCTCTAAGAATTAGTTGCATATTTGAACATATTTCATGGAAATGATGAACTAAAAATATAAGGCTAGTATTAAACCCTTTTCAATTGCTCATGTCATGTGCGACTTAATGATAAGCGGAACTTAATAAAGCTTAATTATCAAAGTTCAAGATCTGAGGTCACGGGCTAATGAAGCCTCAGTGCATAGATAAACACTTTTGTTTGCAGGTCTTTAACGCTGGTCCTAATGACCTCTAACGGTTGGGTCCTTTATATGCAAAAGTAAAATTCATAAGATTTAATCATTATTTACAATGTACTTGTTTTGTTTACTTGTATTATAAATACAGCTTCAAACTTTTTAAAGACTCATTTTCCGATGTGTAACCAATATGCATATCTTAGTATACTAATAAGTGGTTTCTGATATGAACTCTTCTTCTATCAGATTATAAGGCTTGATATATCTCATAGTACTAATATTATTATGGAGTTAGTAAGTACAGGTGTCTAAGAGAACAAACAGCTTGCTTTACTAAAGTTTAACCGCCTACGGAGCAACTTATGATATTATACTAGATTAAGCACAATGTAGTATAGTTTAAAGTTAATTATTATGTAACCTCATTACCCAGGAGAGTAGTTGATGATTATCTGATGTTATAATATATAATAATAATAAATAAAAAACAGACAGATCGACAGAAATTACATTAGTGAAAATTCCCTTTAATAACTTTTTGAATAAATTATAAAATAAATAACAAGTTGTTTATCTTCTATTTATTTATGCAACATCTTGAAAGTTATATTTAATATAAAGAGTGTGTTGTAGTTTAGAGTTTAAATAAAATTTTAAGGAAAGCAGTAAAAAAAAAAATATATTTGACCATGTTGCTTGTTGTTTTTTTTTAGAATAATTTATAAAAAGTCATTACGTATATCTTTGAGTTTGTAATATTTTATCTAGCATCTTTGCTAGTGGTTTGGTCTTTAGGGGTAGCAGGTTCTATGTAGGTAGTAAGTTGCGTCAAAATCCTTCGTTAAGTCGCAGTTGAGTGTATGTAGTTCCTGTTAATGTTTATATTGTGTTGAGTTCACTATTATCTTGGGATTTTGCTGTACTGCCAGAGAAGAAACATTGTTTATGCTTTGTATAATGTAAAAAGAAATTTATTGCATATAACTAAATTTAAAGCGAGGTCTGCAAAAGTAATTTTAAAAAGTCTAAATTTAAACGATCTTGTGATCTCAGAATACTAAATCTTAAAAACTACAACGTAAAGACAATTCCAAGAAGTCCCGACAGACTAATAAAAGCAAACGACAATTGAAACGTCACAAACGATTAAAAAAATCCTCCCCCAAGTAAGATGTGACACATATTAATTAAGCCTTTACGAAGAACAAAAGCACCATTTGTCAGTGTCCCTTTCACGTATTAAAAAACAAAGTTTAGAAAGTGAACGAAGTCAACGAGCGTAGAGAAGTAAAAAGTAAAAATCGACATCAGAAGAACAGTACTCCGTTTTTTAGTCGGCGGAGTTCTATCTTCATTTATCAAAACTGATCAAGCCGGACCAATTAATAACGAGAGATTTAAAGATCCGATTCAACTTCCGTCCTATTTTTCTTTTAAGTAGTGATGTAATAAAACATTTTAGCTATATGAGATGTTTAAAAGACCAACTAAATAAAACAATTTGTGTTTAGTTATCATTAAGAAATAAGTTACAAAATCATATTTGATTTATTTTTTATTTTAATTTCGTTTAGAGTAAATTCGTGTGATATTAGAGAAACATAAAAATAACAAGATAAAGATTGCCTTACAAGACATTACACAAAATCTACTTTTCCAATATATATTGTTTTAATTAAACAATGTTTAAATAAGTTTAATATTGCAATTTATAGCAGCGTCTAAAGATGTATCATGAATACGCCCTTGTATTATTCATGATAAATCTTAAAACGTTTCAATAAATTGCTTTTCCAATTGTTCTTATAAAAACTTTATAAATATGTCAAGTTCATAGCCAGCGTCCCGAGATGATCGCGTTAGCTCCGTTCACGAAAAATGTTCGCGATCTAATTACTGCTTTGAAACTTCGAGACTTGCCGATGAGTTCCTACTTTATAAATTGTTGCTCCGACCCATGTCCCTTTTAGGAGTTTGTTTAAATATTAAGTGATGGCGGTATAATTTTTAATATCTTTGTCTTCATATTTATTTCGGGATAAATGTTGTAAATAATATGACATGGCGTTAAGAATAATATGACATGGCGTTAAGAATTGTAAATAGTTCAATAAACTTATTTCTTGTTAGTTTATAATTAAATATGTTATAAAAGCCGCTCAAGGTTTGTTGCGGTATCTATTTAATAATCCAGTCACTTGTCACATGCCTTGCTATGGAAAAATGTCAGTAGGTTTTTAGACGATTAAATATTTATTATTTTCTTAAGTTATAAAAGTATATCGCTTTAGCTTATATACATATATTGTTTTTCATATCAACATACAACATATATAACTATCTTTTGGAGTGATGAAAAACTCTTGGCTCATAGAGTCGTTTCACTACTACTAGAAACCACATCTTTCTTCATCTACACTAATCTTAAAGCTTAAGTGTTTGTTTATTTATAAGTGCTAATCTGTGAAACAAGAATCGGAATAGGAAAAATACTTTCTAAAGAAAATCTTTTATAATTACGTGACAACCCTTGCAATCATTTTGAGTAGATGGGGAGGCTAAAAATGATATCAAAATGCGTTACCATGCGAATAAGGCATCAGTTCGGTCAGGTGGCCTACCATGAGCTTATAAAATTAGTGTAATAGTATTTTAAGAGACGGTGGTAAGTCTCTAGGTGTTGTAAACGCCTTGTACTCGTCGAGAACAACTAGAGTATTGATAAAATGATGGATTCTTTTTTAGTTTCCCATTACCCACCAATCAAAGAAACTTTCAGTCTCTTTGCAACTTCAAAGTTTTTATAAATACCGATAAATCTGGCGATGTAGAGCGCTAGTTTTCATATATTAAATAATTATATTCTTTTATTTTTATAAAAAAGATCTAATTATTGTAAATTTAAAGTAAAATAAAGACATCAGTTTATTCAAAGCAAACCAATTATTATTATACAAATAAAAATGGTAAACTTTAATAAAATAAGATATTTAATATAATTTTCTTGATTTCAATGATTTTAAAATGAAATCATTAAACAACCAAACCACAAATCCCGGTGGTACTTAATCCCGCGATAATCATAGAATTTATCCAAAGCGCAATCGAGTGTAAATTTAGAGGCTATCAGTTGGAATGATGGAGAGGGCTTATCTCCAAACAGGATATTATCAATTGCCTAGTTACGTCAAGTCAAATAAATAGCCTCTATTGTCATATGTGTAGAGTCTACAATCGTCACTAATATGTTGCCCACCGTACAGCAGTTATTCGTATTTGTCTGACTCGTAATCCATTTGATGCGGTTCTCAGTGCGAATATTCTGGGATTAAGGTTGCTGCTGATGAAACACACGAATTCCTTTTTATAGAACTGGAACAAACTTAAATTTATATCAATTATTATTTAGAGAATAGATTACACATGACTAAAATAAAATAGTATCTAATGAGAGTTGAATGTTCAATGAAAAATTATTATTAAAATTTATATATCACAAACACGGCTGTGGCATCCCTGGTTCGTATTATGTCTAAACTCTTGACGTTCAAATGAGTCTAACGCGCTAAATTAAGTATTCACACTGAACTAACGCTTAATTTGTTGTAATAAAGTACTTAATCCCATAAATAACAATGCATGGTTTACTTCTTTTATATGTTTTAATAATAGTATAGTTAATCAATATTCTAACAATAAAAAATAAGAAATTAAACAAATAATAAGTTATACTTATCTAACTTATCGAAAAGTAATATAAAAATATCTTATCTTTTATCTTTAGTTATGTTTTGGGATCACCGTAAATCTCAAACGTAATTATTTATTTCAATAAATGATTTAACACTATTTTATGATTGACAATATCATTCCAAGCAATACACCAATAAAATTTTTATAATATTTGATAGCAGATAAAATCGCTGGTAACAGCAAGGTTTAATAAACTGTCTGCCCTGACTCTAACTTTGATAAGTGTAATAGGACAGTTGCGCTTTTTTGTAATATAGTTTATGTGGTAATTTTTCTTTCAAATAAGATGTTCAATCCGTTCTGTTCTGTCACGATCGCCATTTCAACATAACAAAAATTCTATTCCTAAAAAAAACTTTGTTTTTTAATAAGAAAACTGACAAAGCGTTTTTGTTATTAAACAGATGCAAGCTCTTTATAATGAGGGCAATTAGAAATATGTTTTTAATAATTTGATTAAAAAAAACAATAATACTTTCATTCCGTGCTACAATATTGATGAAGTGAATACAATTTCATTTTCGTCACAATTAATTACGATATGAAACATAATATACTCGTCCTCGTTCCTTTGGTAATGTCTTATATAATATCTTTACATCTTCCTTTTAACCTAGATATGTAATAAAGGTAATTCCAGGAAGTTTGAGTTTAAAGTAAACTGTAGATAGTCGTAGGAGTAGATTCTATCTCCAGTCAGCTCTGATTACCTCAACGCGATATCATGTACCGCCTTCTTGATGGTCGAGATACTTCTTATATTGACTTGAATGTAATTAACAGATTATATTGTATAATGTGTTAACCAGAATTTGTCTTTTACTTTTTTATTTATTTTTTATTTTGTACATTTATTTATTTAATATGTATAATTATTTTGTTATTTTCACACCGTTTTTCGTTAGAGTAAAGTTAGTGCAGTCTTATAAAGTTTCGTAATTTTAGAAATTCTTAAACGAGTTCTTTATTTTATAAAACTAAATAAACAAACATGACAAGTAAACATATGATGTAGTGCGTAAGCTCTTATTACTATAATGACACAGTACAACTTACCGCCACTGGCGCTGATGTTTCAATTATTTACTTACATTTATTGCTGTTAGGATAATTGCTAGACTGTGTTCGGTTAAGTTACACTTTACACATAGTAATTACGAAAAGGTAAACCAATTAAGGAAGGATTTATTGCTACTTTTGTAGAGTTAATACAGAACAAAAGCTAAAGGAAACCCTAAAGCACAAAACCACATGAAGCCATACAGCCGCTTACGTATTAACGATCGAAATTAAAAAAGCCTTTGAAAAGGTTTTACAATTTATAATTATAATTACTTTAATTATATACTATAACAATACAAAAAATATATTATCTAAATCGTAACTTAAGACTAGAAAATATATTTTAATTTTTATCCTATATTGTTTATCCCGAGACTAGTGTCTCATGTCTCAATTTGACCATTTGACTGACTGTGACTCACTGCCAATTTAAAGCATTACAAGCATTTTTGCCAATTTAAGCATTACAAGTTCTCAAATACAATCAATCAATACCAGTAATCACTTGTGTACGTCAAATGGAAGTATAAGAAGAGCCTATTTATCAAAATAAGCATCTCAATTGAAATTTAAAGCTTCGAGTGTTGTAAGACGCCCTAGTATGAAGAACCACATCCGGCAATTTTTTTATTGTGATTACTCTTTCACAAACATCAAATTTGCACACAACTAGAACAACCGCAATCAATCCGACATGAAATCAATTGGGACTTGGTTTGGTTTTTAGTTAAATTAATATTGCAAACTCTGCAAGACAACAAGTCACCAAAAATTGTATATGTTATATAAAGAAATAAAGAGAAATGTATTTATACAATTTATAATAAGCTAGATATTTTAACATTTAACTTCATAAAATTGTATATAACATATATTTAAAATAAACTATAACCATTCAATATCACAGACTTAGAAACTTCTCCAGTAATAACATCTGAATGTAAATCCAGCGATAGCATCTGAACGTCAACAATAACAGAGAGAGATCAGATAATATTAGATGCATTCGCGTGAACATCGCTGGTTCACGGCGCGTGTGTTAGCGTGAAGCGACGCGTTGCGGTTACACCGAGCCGTGCGTCAGAACTGTGAAGCCGGACTCGCTTCAGATGATTATGATATTCTATTTACTTTGAGTACAAGTGAAATAATATATTATTTCACTTATACTCAAATTATAATTATAATTACATTTACCACAATTATGCACTTTTTAATATGTGAACGATTAATAATTACACATAGTTATAAAAAAAACTTTTATGAAAAAAAAGAACTTATTAAAAAAACTTTTATTTGAGAAGCAATCAATTTTGATGATTTTTGTATTTTTTTTATTCGGTAGACAGTTTAAATGTAAAAAAAAAATTATATTTTCTATTTTATATCAACCGGGCCGGTACAAAAAAAACTTTATATATGTAAAACTATTTCATTAACAATCCTAAACACAAATTTTAAATTTTAATTTGGCTTCCCTTCATTACGCAATATATGTATAAGTGAAGTAAATAAGTGAATTCCGCTCAAACTCGCGCCCCACACCACAAATAGTTCGCACAGCTTCCTCGCTTTTATATGAGTCTGTACGAGTATCGCATGTCTTAATAAGCCCGACCTTAATAGTGCAGCTTAGATTTGCAAAGCTTATTTAATATCTGCTTGTCCGTATAAACGTTGTAATTAAACAGCGATGAGCTACATAGAAAACGAGACCTTTTGTTCATCCATAACTTTATAATTAGATGTGAGAATATCCATAACTATATAATGTATTCCTTATATGAGTTATAACCGCTTATTGCTTCTAATTAAGAGAGAACGTTACAGCTATGTTTATTGCATTAAGATTTAATATCTTCTAACAATCTCTGCAGAAGTTTTAATTAAGTATTTATCTTCAGAAAGTAGTAATAATTTTTATATAATCATCATAATTACATTTTAAAATAGAGAAGAAATTAGTAGGTTTTTAGTCGAAAATAGATTTCTCTCTGAATTCATCAGTAGTCAATTAAGATGATTACCAGCCGCAGCCTCCCTGCAGACAATCACATCAACGCCTCGGAGTTCGATGCCACCGTGTTGTGAATCCTAATATACCCTGCACATATTCGAATGATAGTTTCAGTTCATTTATATTTGATATAATTGTATATAAAGTAACTATTATTAAATTATAACTTATATAATAGTATCAGTAATATGACGTTATTTAGAAAAAGCAATACCTGTGCTGTTTGTTAGAAGTTCAATCGAGAAAATATTCATCAATTTTTAAAATTTCATTCGTATTCGTCTTATATATTTGCATTGGAAACTTTCTTAAAACTAGTTTTCTTACGATCATAAACTTTTATAAGGCAATACCTTTTAAGAGACTAATTAGTACTATATAGTCTATGTTCAAATAATGTACACAATTGAATTTAAATTCCATTTGCCACTTCTAATATATCTACTGCCCTGGCGAGACGAGGCGAGGTATCAGTGTCTCAATTAACCTCATCGTGCGCGTTAAACGCATTACCTATCACCTGTACGTTGCATTTATAAACATATTTATTACTACAATTCTACTGTCTGTACATATTTCAGCAAACTTAAAAATTACCATTATTATATCAACAGAAAATATTATTATAAAAATGACTACTTACGAAAATAGCTACTTACAATAAGAGTCAAAGTAACGATTTCAAAGAGAGTATTATTACTTATGTAATTATAATGTAACATACATAAACGTCACTTGGACATAATAACACTACATTGCAATTGATTTGTCATGTTAAACATTGCCCTCGCCGTCAACAACGCTTTACTGAATCGCGACTGTACACACGGAATTCTAAATATCCAGTAATTGGGTGGTAATTATTTGAATATTACCGGTGTGCTTATTAATTGAACTAAGTTGGTGGAGTCGGGAATATATTCTTATGGAGTACCTAATTGGGTATAAAATAAAATAACTAGATGTAATTTTTTTGATACGTGCCTACAGCAAACTGATAGAGGTGATTTTTTAACAAAAAACAAATTTACTAATATGCTGTTTTAAATATAACTAATCTGATTTTGAAATTTTCCAGCACAACAAAATGAATTACATTCTTTTAATTGTTCTGAAGTGATGATCTTTCAGACATGAGCCAATTGTTTTATAGACGGAAGAGATATTTCGCATTATTAAGATAATAATCTATTTTGTTGAAAACATGCATGAATGCAGCTAATACTGACTGTAACTGACTACCAATAAAACAAGCAGTAGATAATGGGTAATAAAACTTGTTTATACATACACACAAACACCTAATAGATAATTTTAAAATTATCTAGGTTTAATCAGGACAAAACTGAAAAAGTAAAGATATTTAAAAAACTCTTATTTCGAAAATCGGGGTGATTATAAAAAAAATATTAAAAAAGAAGTTGAAAAAACATAAAAAATAAAGACGTTCAATTCTTATCACTTGGTTATTTATATTATAAATACAGACAACATATATCATCTATAATGTATCGGAAGATGAAGGTAGTCATAGATACGATGAAACAGACAGACATGAAATCGCAACGCAACACAACGCTCACTAAAAGGTAATTAGCGCGCGTTTCGTTATTCGCAGTCACGAGCCTCTCGTTGGCGTTAGTCATCTTTGACAATATGAGCTTCAGAATATACTGTTAATAACTGTTTTGTGTTAAAATATTAATAATGGAAATACTGAACATCTGATATATAAGACACCGTTTAAAAAGTAAATTAATATTTATTGAAATTCAGTTTTTATAAAACATTTTTTCATTGTCAAAGCTACCACCAGCTCGGAAAGATTTTGCCTCAAACCTGAGAAAAGCTGGCGAAAGAAATTCAGCGGGCTTGTCTTTTAAATATTTTTTATAGCTGTCCTTAAAGCTTAAATTATAATTGTATTAGTATTTGAAGTGGCCTGGCAGCGATCGCTTATACAGGATTATATACAGGATACATCATCATCAGTCGGAAATACTAAAGTATCCGCAAGCACATAAATGTTTCTTATCTCCTTTTTTAAATTTGTTAAAAGGTAAAACTTGAACAGTTTCTGGGAGCTTGTTGAATAAGTGTATACATTGCCCCTCAAAAGAGTTACTCACTTTGTTATGTCAAGTAACAGGTAAAGTAAGTTTGTATTTAAAAAAAACATTTTAAAAACCCATTGACTTTTGTTAGATATTATTACATAATTTCAAGAAATATTGTATTATCTGCTTTTATACTGCATTCTTATTTCAATAATCCTGTTTGTTGACAACAAATGACACATATAAGCTATACAATTACTATTAATCGCCCATTGATTTCGATTACAGATGCATAAATTCCCACAACAATCGAATGATTCAAATATGACCAATTTAATTTCAGGCGTGGAATAAATGTGCTTATTTACAATGAATTTATGAATGGTTGGGGAATGCGAGGTGATTCATAGAATTATTAGTATTATCCACGAGTAGTATTCGGGAACAACGTTTTCATGTATAATTATGATTCACATTAATACATTTTTTGTAATATTATCATCGTAATATTTAAGTTCCTTTATATATTTCTATCTTTAAGGTATATTCACAAATATTGTTGTAATATTTACCTATTATATATTGATAAATATACGAAATAGAGATAAAAGGGTGTCACGCTAGTATTAGGCATTCACCGTAACGGCGGCATCGCCCGAAATCAGTAAAATAGTTGCGTTTGCTGGGCTTGTTTAAAATTCAAGGATCAGACGCGCACAATCCTGAAAGGAACGTTTCTTTTTATAGGGGTCACTTGGGTAAATAACGCGTCTTCGTTGAACTCGTATGCGGAACACGTACGCAGCCGCCGAGCCGCCGCCTCTACATTTTGAATATTTTTCTGCCTCTACCGATATATTGAGATTTGATCACATTTTGTGCTGCTGTTTTAAATGCTCTAGATCTTATTTAGCTTTGGTAAAAATAAGTATTATATAAATATGTTTTTTAGTTCCTACATTTTAGAGTACCTACCTCGTTAATAAAGTCAATTAAACACCAGTCAACAATCAGTAATCAGTGATAATGTATTCATTTAGTTTAAAAATTTGTAAAATTAAACAGTAATCCTGAGTAAATATACATTTACAATAATTGCAATGTTAAAGTTACACAATATTTTAGGGAAAAAACCATAATTATTTAAATAAAGAATAAAATTACATATTACTTGTAGGTAGGTATATAATTAATTTAAGACTTAACAATCCCTTGAACAAAAACTGTAACAAATAAAAAGAACGGATATCAAATAAATTAAAAAGCAATTACGCAATTGAGATTTTTGCTTTCTTATACCGTAATTACGGGAAGTCAGAACAGATGGTCTTCATACAAATTACATTACGAGAAATATCAAAAATGCATTACCGGATGTCAGAGAATACCAAAGAAACGAATATGAAACACAATTTGTGAAGCCGTGATGAGCTCATCTCGCACCATTCGGATGCAGCACGCGACTCGCGTCCTGCTAATATTTTAGAACCCCTCACCCTTAAAATGCGAGGGATGGCGATTGCATTCGATCGAATATTTAAATATTTGTATGCTAGACAGTTTGGTATTGTTTTAATGTGTTTGACTACCGAAATCCATTTCAGGTTATAATTTATTTAGTATACCAGTTTGTATATGTAATAAATAGATTCTGTCTCTGTGGCTAGAAGTAGTAATTGCATTTTTAAAATATTTAAGTCTTAAGCATTATTAGTTCTCAGGTTGCATTTTTAATGCAATCGCATGCTTACAAATGAAAGTGCAGAATCCCATCGCTAAGTTAGAAGCACAGTGCGCTGGTATCGACTCAACTGTTTACACAAACCAATCGAGAACTGCAGAGAACTGATTTCCAAATTCATGAGCTGAAATGTGCAATCGTAGATATTGCTTGAACTCTGAACATCTATTAGGTCTGCACTAATAATAAATGTTATCGATGCTACGGGGAGGAACACTGCACATACACTCCAATGATAAATAGAAATTTATTTTCTTTTCTTGGTGCTTTTAATAAAATATAAATTTATTAAAACGGTGTCATCGATTTTCTTAAGAACGCACCTCCACAGATTCCACATTAAAATTAAGTATAGGTTTTAAACATTATTAACGAATATAGATTTTATTCTTACAATGTATATTACGCTAAAAATTTGTATTAATTATAAATGCAATTTAAGCTCTGTACAGTGTTTTATATTAGTATACAAAAAGTTAGTTTTTAAAGGAGTTGAAGCTCGGAGTAGAGTTTCTTTTGTTACGGATAGGTTGGATCCGCACTTGAGCTTTGTTTCAAGTTTATTGATTACAAGAAAATTATATAAAACTAATATCATAATGTTTTATAAATGTATATATATATATATATATATATATATATATATATATATATATATTATATTTTTGTTCAAAATGGTTTAAAATTACATATGATTACATCTTAAAGTTTTTATTAACTTTGAAAATTGTAAGAAATGATTCTGTCAAAGAACTATTTCCTCTTCTTTTAACATCAGATTACATTTTCTTTAAAAAAATAGAATAATGTAACATTAAATTATAAGTAATATAAATTCTTTCAATTAATCATTAATCATACAATGTCTAACTTTATAACGTAATCAAATATAATCTAAAAACATTTTGTACAAAGATTGTTTATAAAAATTGAATCCAACGCAATAAGAAGAGTACCTTGAAATGCCTCACATCGATCTTATAAGTGATTCGTTCCGCTTTATCGGCGGGTTTGTTACAACTCAAACCGTCACTCGACGGAGCGAATAATGTATCGCCTTCTAATCGGTTACATGTCACAATAGAATTCCTATATTCCATCTGATTTCTGCTACATACAATATAAATACATTTAATTTTTGTACTAGTGAGGTGTCATTTGAGTGTGGAACGTCCAATGCTGTGTTCTGATATTTTTCAAGTCGCTTTACATTAGTGAATAATATCCGATTTATGAATATTTTCAAATATACACCTAGTCTTATGTAAGTGTAAACATTAACGCCATTCAAAGTAAGTAATCCAAATTTTATTTATATTTTGTATATCGAAGAGCATAAAATTTTGTAAGAATATAATGTTATTTTCTGTTCTAATAAATGAAATAAGTGATAAAACGAAGCAAATTGAAAGTGAGCTGTGCTTGTTGCAATAATGGAACATGACACTACATGATAAACATCTCGCTTGTAATTTATGTGATCTGCAGACACCAGCTGCACCAACCACGCTTTATTGTTTCATAAACTATTTGCCTATACTGTGTAATTATTATAATATATATTTTAAGTTCTTTAATTACCCTGAAGGAGTAAATTATGAAATATTTGTTAGTATTTTGTGTATTAAATACAATCTATATAGATTTACTACTTCTTTGAACATAGATTATGAATTGAATTGCAGCTCACTGTGCCTCGATTGTCAATTATGATTCTATATCTTTCTTTTCATCAAATATTGTTTTAGCATAGTTTATTAATATTTTATTTGATTTTGTAATTTTTATTTTGACAGAAATACTTACGTCCATAAATACTTACTTGTGACCAACCTCGGGGTCTTTTCCAACACCATTCGAGATTGTTAATGATATCATCTTTAAATACCTATTTCATAAAGACTGCATTATACTTCGTACATAAAGCAGTAAATAAAATAAATAAGACTTTATTTATTCTTTTCGATTTTTAGACAATATAATCTATTAAAGTAATTCCTCGTATCGCTAACGTGTACTTAAGATTAGAAATACACTAAATTACAGAGACAGATGTTCAGTCTTAGTCTATCATAATGAAGAATAACGCGAACATACTTCGCTCCAAATAGCGGGGATTACAGACGACAATGGACATCCATCATTGCTTGTTTTGTTTGTACGATATATTACACATCGAGCTAACCGGCTGAAAAATTGCTGAAATAAATAACATTCGGTACTGAAGAAATGATAACATGTTAAATTAAATTCCGTTCATCGACATTATTCCAGCTGAAACTTTTTCATTGGGTCAAAACATGAAAGACTAAAACGTTATTATCCAGGCCTAACACTAACGAATGCTTTGATAAAGTTATGACAATTCTGTAACTGTTAGTCAGTTTAAATAAAAATATAAAAAATATTAAATTATCTTCATTTATTTCATTCATTCAAAGGGAAGATTGCTTTCTTTAATGGATATCAAATATTAAGTGACAAATTATTATGTAACTGTAATACTCAGTTGTCAATATAATAAAAATTTCACTAAATTTTTTGTAGGTATATTTTACTACAACCCGACCCAAAACCATACATATTACAGTAAATTTGGCACAGCAACAACTCTCGAAAACATCTCTAAAAAAAGTAGTAACCCCTTAATCCGAAGAGTGCGTTGTGCGTTGCTTAGATAAGAGAGTTAAGCCGCTGATATATTGCTGAGCGACCGAGAATTGCCCGTCAGTAGCGGTTTATAGTACGGCTTAATTGGCAAAAAATATAGTAAAAACAAAAATCTCTTGAACATCACTTAACATAAAATAACGAACGGAGTTAATTAAACAAACGATATTTACATTATTAAATAAATATATCCACTATAAATTTATGCGAAACTTTTAATTAAACATAATACAATTCACAACTCCTTGTATATCTCGAGTTTAACATGAATTATTATTTTTGCCTCTTATTAGGTGTAAACATAAATCTTGTTGTAAACTCGCGAGAACGCGCGGGCGCAGACCGGCTCGGCTGAAATAAGACTATCCACTACGCCTCATCGTTTGGAACACCGCCAATGTTCATAAATGCCCCAAAACCTATTAATATTTTTATTGTTTCTTCTTTTTATAATAAGAAAATAATATATCTTATTTATCCGTGAAAAAGTATACCTGCTACTATATATATATATATTTAAAAAGATAAGTAAGATATATTTTTGATAGTTTATAAATTCATTTGAATTTTTATTTATTTTTTATCCATTTTGAGTCAATTACAGTGATCACTTTGTTTACGTCAAATAAAATTAGTCAAACACTAAAAAAATATAAGTAAGCAAATAATTACATAAATAAAGTCTTTATAGGTTGTATGTTGTAAAAATGAAGTATTAGTTAAATAAGTATTTTAAATCATTTTAATACGTAATATCCATGTCAAATTTAATTAGAATGTTATAACTATTTACTAGAGCAAATTTAATTTTTAAAGTAATTTTTTATCAAATCTCCTTGTAACAAATATATATTTAAAAACGTTTCAATTTAAAAATAACAATACTTCTAAATGAACAACCCAATAACTTATCAACGAAAAGAGTATAAACATTTTTCTGGTCCAGAAAACAGACGCAATGCGACTCTGCAATGCGTGCTGAGAATTTACCATTAGCTTGTACTAACTGACTACACTAACTTCAAATAGATGGCATTAATTAGCACACTACGCGGTCTTTAAATACCTGTGTATTGTACTTGACAAATTACTATCTAATAGTTTTATTTTTTATTAAAGAAATAAATAAAAAGTATTACGATATATATATATTATTTTAAATGATAAATACAATTATTTCTCTTTATTTTGTTGTCTTGTGTTAGATACAATAGGAAATTATTTAAAATTTAGGAGTTTTTATTTAAATCTAGTTGTTGCCCGTGACTGCTGTGTATGGAAAGATTAAAAATTCGTAACATTATCTACTCTTTGAACCCAAAAACAAAGCACCGGTATTTTTGCCATATTTTCAAAAGACACTTTTAGTACTTTTTTATATTTATAAAACAATTTTATCATACTAATTGTTTGGTTCATAATGTGATTTTTACGATAAACATACCCAATCGATGCCGTAGGTCTAGAGGTTAATGCATTCAAACAAACTGATCAGCTGTATTTTATTCATAAAAATATTTCAATAATCAAATGGTAAACAAATAATGGATTTCGCATCGTGACATATATTAAAGATGTGTAGTTATTAAAATACAATAAAAAAAAAAGTAATACAAAAAATATATATACTTTTTGTCGTCGTTGCAGTTTTCGATTATAATTCATTATGAACTATAATTCACATTATTATTTTTTAATAAAACATGCAGAAATTCTTTCAAAATGTAAAAGAAGCAACAAATTTACAAAACTATTACTTGTACCTATTGTTATTTGCTATTTACGTTAGACTTTCACTTCTACTGAACAAGGGGGGGGTTAAATGGAAGTGGGGGAGGAGGAGGTCTAATGATGGGTCACGGCAGATCGAGGTAATAAATACAGATTAGTTGCACACTGTGTGGTCCTGATTCAAACAGTATTCATAGTTATTAAAATAAATTATAGATTGATGAAGAAGGATACACTCGTTGGTTTTAGAAATTCTTTATTAATGCAATTTTTCTAACATCTAATCCTATCTTATCTTATCTTATTTTTGTTATGCCTATGGCTAAATCATCAATAAAAACCTTATTTTAGTAACTTATACTACATACAGTTCTTTCATTCGTTTAGATTCGCATCATTATACAATCGTTACCAGAGTCTTGGACATGGAATTTTTTTATAAGAACTATTTCAATATTCATTAAAATGTTTTATAAAACAGACATTCGCGATAAAAATGTCATTTGAAAATAAAATACCTAAGCTAACATGTTTAAAGACAGTTTCCAAACCATAATTTTGCAAACCATAACTATAACTGATACGGCGCCAAAAGTTTATTATAAAATAAACTAACATTTAATAATATACTGTCATACAGTGCTGAGATATTAAATATTGATATTGTGTCAGCTCGCGCAGGTTCGAAGGAAAATGATAGAGATTAGCTTTACAGTCACCACAATGGTTAGAGATATAATCTAAATGCAAAACAACTGTCAGGACTTTGTTATTTGATTTAATAAAGCATTTTGAAGGTCACAATAGGTTAAAAGCTGTATGCGTGCTATCAAATTCCATGGTCTTTTTGTTGAATAAGCAAATAAAATAATTTAATCTCATTTATTTTGAATGTATTGTAGATTTATGTTATATGTAACAAAGAGTTAAGAAGAAGGAGACAGGGTTAAGAAAGTTAAGACTCTTTTGAAGTTCAATTGCAATAAAAATATATTTAGAAAATTTAAAATGCCAAGGTTGTGTGAACCTTGAGAGTTGTAAAGAATGTAAAGAATGTAATAAAGAGCTCGGTTAAATGTATCGTATTATCTACAAGAATGGGTTATAAAAAAGATATATTGTAAAATTCAAGTAAAACGGTATTAAAGAAACGTTAGCTAAAGGCTAAGCGGTCAATCTTAGTATATTCATTTGAATAAAATTATATTCAAACGTCAAAGAACCAAATCCACCCTTAATATTATGTAAAGTAATAGCCCGCGACGCGCTACTATTTACATTCTACTGCGCTCTCATAACATGAAACCAAAACGCGAACAGAGTGGATATGGCATACAAATATAATAATGTTAAATATATTGGTTCTCGCAAATTTTTAACGAAAAAGAAGTTATTAATTTTCAATCAAAAGGCATATTTATTTTAAATTATATTTACATAATATATATTTATCATATATATTTTTATTATTAACAATTTAAAAGACACAATATAAAGAATATATAATATTTTCCTTAATCTATTGATTTTCATGTTATTTTGTTATTTTAATGTAATTTCTTTCAGAAAGTAAGAAATTTCAGAAACAACCAAAGGCATTTATCAAAAATTTCCGCTTATAAAACCTTTATAAGCTTGTCGTGAATTGTATATTATTACATTTATATTCCCCCTAAATGTGAAATTTAAGACACAAGTCATGTTTTCACAATTTAGCATAAAGCCTCACGTTTTCACGACATAAGCTGTCGTTATCTGTCCGCCGCGGGCCTCCATTTTTCTGGCTCAGAGTACGCGGGAAATATTGTCCGTCGCTTAGCGCATCGCACCCTCCATTCATTTGCATATATTTACATTATAATCCGTGTTGTTTGGAGTATTTGAGTCGGATATTATTTAGACAACACCAGGGCGACCCGGGCGGTAATGCACTGCCGGGGGTCAAATAGTTTTATTGACTTTCGCAAAACCGCTCGCTCACTTGTAATTAATGCCTGAACTGTTTCTCTTGTTTTTGTTTTTCTGACTTCGACTAAATGGACTATTAAAGTTTGCTATTAATGATATTGCCTTTTTATAGATAAACAAAACTTGTCTCGTCATCTCATTTATACATTTTATAACAGTTTTTACATCCACAGCAAATAAATCAAAACCAGTCGTTTGTTTAAACTTAATCACTTTTTGAAGTAATAATTTACCATATATTTATAGAGAAAATAAAATATAAATTTATATAAAATACTTTGTATAAATATAAGTAATATATTCTTATCAACTAGATTTTTATCTAATTATAAACCTAGACCAGACTCAGACCAGTCTGCAAACGTCACATGTGACACAGACACAATGTAAAGTAGATCCGCAATCAAAGGCTGTCAGTCCGTCTGTCCGTTGAAAATGTACGAGATTAGGTGCAGAGCAATTTGTCGATGTCGACCGGCGACCTTGTCACTGTACTAAATCCAAACCCTAAATCAAATAAAATCATTGATTATTTTTAAGCTACTTTGAGAGTATTTTTTTATATGGAAAAAAAAAGATCTGGACAAATTTATTTGATTTTTTTGTATTTGATGAATTTCTTGGAATTTCGATAACACATCCATATTCTTGCTGGATGCCTTAAAATGTTATAAATAATAACAAAACTTATCGTAATTCCCGAAATCGATAGGACCGGAAATTACACAATAATATTAATTAAAATGTATCTCATTAAGGTCACCTTTAATTAAGATGCAATGCGATGTAAAAGTGGACTGATAAGTGTTGAGTGTCGAACGCAATCAAACGCTGACAGTCGGATCGCTCGCTCGCGGGATTAGGAAGCATCCAATTTGTCAGCGGCGTCACACGACCGCTGAGTCACGTTCTAGCGTTTTATTATTATACTCATAATTGAGTCGTGATTGCTACTGAGATTTTTTTCAGAGGTTTAGTGGAATATGTACTTTTGCAATTTTATATAGTTGAAAGATCGTAAAGCCTAATAGAGACATAATGTTGTTAAGATTTTAAATTGGTGTTTTTATTTTATTACGAACAAACAGAAAACCTATATATTCTGCTCTGTTGGTAATAAGCAAACAAGGTTAAAATATCACTTAAGTATTTAAAATCCAATGTATGTATGGTTCTAATATTAATTTATATATCCAGGTCATGTCAGGTGTTTAAACCTGCCTATGATATATTGTAATCTACCTAACACATTATAAGCACTAAATGCAGGTAAACTATGGTCTAGGAGGATGAGGAGTACTTCAGAGGAAGGGAAGGGGGGGAGCTTCGAATGTCAAATATGTTAAGCACGAGAGACACGTAATCAGGCGGCTTGTGGTTTCCAGATATACGTATAAGCCGCTACTAATGACTCTCTATATAGTTGTAGGAAAATATAGATCTATTTGTATTTGGATCTTCAGTAAACGTTGGAAGTCTTTGTTTATATCACGTTTAAATGAACACGAAATAGCCAAATATACAATTACAAATTTTAAAGTTTGAATTAGTTTATCTATAGAATATCTATATAATAATCCGAATAAATATATAATTACTTCAGTATTATATTTCAATAATATAAGTTCTCAGACGTAGCAAGGTAGATTTATGTGATGGGAGACGTTAATGAAATTGTCAGTGAACAAAATTTTGAGAATCATTACCAACTTTAGCGCCGTATTTGCGGAGGGAATTAATCTCTGAGACTTAGGTAAGTGCGTTTGCGTTAAGCAAATTATATCGTAAATTCAACTGACAGCGATGAAACCTTCAGGAGGGAAGAGGACTGACGATTAAATAAGACGCTAGGAACGTTTATGTTATAGCTAATTCAGATATATGTCGAGTCTGTGTATTATATGAATAAATATTAAGTTTTGTATTCTAAATTACAGATTTACGTTTCTGTTACATTAAATTCTGTATATTAATGGGAGGTTAGCTTAAAAGGGCTTATAAAATTGTAGTCATTCGTCGTTCGGATAATTGAAGATCCGGATAAAGAATTGGATAATCGTAGCATAATACATATTGTAAGGTGAAAAACACAGCTTAAGTATTGAAAAACCAATATTTGTTGAAAATTTATTAATAGACATATTTTCTTAAATTACTTTGATACCGCAACTTTAAACATGACTTACATACATACATACTGTAATATAATAAATAATATAAATACTATACTGTATGTAGGTAGATATTAATCATAACGTAAAACTGTACCGTTTAACCGGGTTTCTATTGTAATAGTTTTTTCCTACCAACTAGATAATTTTACATTTATTATTATGTAATATGCAGAATCATTAGTTTTTTTTTTATTTTGGTTATATAGAAGGGATAAGCTTGTCATATATAATATAACTGTCGTATCTTATATATCTATACTAATTTTAAAAAGGAGAAAAGTTTGTTTGTTTAAACAGTAAAAAAATCGATTTTTTTTTCTTATTTTGGACATCATAATGGTTTATGGGGAAGGTTATAGGCTATCTAGCATTACTGCTTACATTGTTTCGACCCTTAGTTATGCTAATAGTAAATAAAGTCTTCTAGCTTATGGTGCATTCAAAAATACAGCTAGTATTATTATATTATACTTTTATATGTAGTGGTTTTCCTGAAGTCCACCTCATAAACTGCCTCAGATAAATACACTCAACTGATATTATATCTTACCTCTCTCTTTCAATAACCTCCCTGGCGTAGCGCTAGGATTAAGGGAAGTAAGTTATTGAAGCACGCTACGTCGACAGGATTTCATTACACCTAAATCAAGTCAGCCGTAGTAGCAAATTAAATGAAGAAGATGGTATGTTAATTACTTAATGGAGTAGCGAATATGATTTGTGTATGACGTATGGATGTATGTCATATTGACTTATACCCCAGTTAGCTATATTTGTTTACTCATCTTTGATGTGAACTGATACAGTTGACAACAATATCCAATTACATTTATCCTAGTATGATTACTCTAATTTTCACAGCTTTTGGTGAATTCTGGTATGTTAGTAATTTCAGTAGGTTTGTGTTTTATTATTCACAATGTATGAAGGCCATAATTAATTTTTAATTTTCTAACGTGTGTGCATAAATTTTAATTCCCAAACTAACCAACAAAAAGCATTTAAATTTGTCAATACTTTTTCAAAACACGATTTCAAACAAAACATTTTAATCCTTAAATGTATTAATGTTTAATATTACAACTATTATTGCAATCAATTGATATTATTACTAATGCACTCTAGACACATAAAATTAAAGAATTCATATATATTCTTATTTACTGCCCTAATAGTAGAAGGAAAAAAAATATAGATGAAGAAGAATAAAGAAGTACCTATATTTTTTTAACTCACAATATATTCAGGGAACAAGTACAAGTTAATTTAACTATCACTGCAAAATTTTCAACAAAATTTTATTTTAAGCCTTTATCAGGCCAAGCGGATGAGAACTCTCTTTGTAAAAACCCTTTTGACAGTGAAGCTCTCGAGTATCAACGATATAAAGTGTCTGCATGTAGGGCGCTCTCGTAGGGAAAGGCCCACTGAAATCCGATACAACTACCAATATATTTCACTAGCCTTCACTCACTTCACTACCCACGGATGAATGATTTTATTTATTATTAATATAAGCAGTTGCGTAATTCCATTAGCCTATGAATCCCATAGCCTTCCTTATGAAAATTCATAAGGAAGGCTATGGACTAATGAAATTACGCAAACAGATTATCAAAATCAGAAAGAATTTATCAAATCCATCTAGTAGTTTCAAAGATTAGCGTATTCAACCAAACAAAATAAATATTTTGATAACTATAGTATCAAAATGGACCCTTCAGACACTTCTATTTGACTTACACACGTGATCACTGGTATTGATTTAAAATGGAAAAAATATATAATATTCATATATCAAATTAATCCACTAGTTCCAGTCCATCCAGTCGGAGAGTAGCACGTTCAACCAAACAAACTCTTCAGCTTTATAATACAGATGGTAAATTTCAATAACATATCGAAGGTAAAGGTAAAAAGGATAATCATAATTCATATTTAAACATCATAATTGAAACTCTATTTATGTCAATACTCTTACCATTTAAGTAATGACAGCAACATGAGCACGACACGAGCCCACAATACAACTTCATAAGCAATCGCTAGACGTACTGCTGAGATCATGATTCAGAAAAGGCAAAGCAGGATATTGTTTCAAATAATTCAACATTAAAATAAGAACAAACGGTGACTTATCTATGCGATAAGCATTATTTATTTGTTGATTATTATCATGCTCGGGTCAGCACACGTTTTACTCATGTGTTATCTTGCGAGGTAGAGTATTATATTTATTATAAAACCGATAAATGAGTATTTATCACACATTAAAACGTGTAGTAATTCACAGCATCTTCTAGTAAAAATACGTGTAAAAATATAACTTTATTTTTAAAGTACATGTTTTGCTGCACAAATTTGTTTTTTGTACAGCAAACTTGAAGTTTTAAATCTAAAATAAGCTAAGTGAAGTCATACGCACTCTGTTTAGTCTAGAGTATTATTATTTTCTTAGCTAGAAATAGGTCTGTAGTGTTAACTGTCAGAGCTCTTGGCTAAGTGCAAGATTAAGTTACTAAGACGTAAGAATAATTAGAAATATCTCTCAAAAATTATCTACCATTACTTAACCTTTAATTTTAATTAATAATTGAAAATATATTTTAATAGATGTTACAAAATATTTTCTTCATCGAAATGTTGACATTATATTAGAAATACAAAACAAACCATAAATTACAGAATCAATACATCGAATGTGGATAAGAGATATCTAAGTATGCTAATCGTGACTTCCTCTAGACATGATATACTAAAGCATGTGATACGTCCTCTCAGGAACGAGATTAAATAATCACGACTTAGGTACAGTCATGTAGAAATACCTGTACTTTACTTAACACTAAATTAGTGCGAGAAAAAATAAAGGTTACATTTCATTAATAATGTTTTAATTATCTTTTAAAATATGACGGAAACATATGATATACATTCTGTACTAATATTTAAAAGCTGAAGAATTAATTTGTTTGTTTGGTTGAACGCCCTAATCTTTCAAACTACTGGGCTTTACTACTGGTATTTAAAAAATTCTTTCTGATCATATTATTCAGGTTCATGAGGAAAGACATATATCTAGCACGATATACTCTTAGTTATCCTAGTATCAAAGTTAATTCGCGGGTCGAATAGCGAGCCACAGCTTGTATTAAAAACGCTTGACAAACAATGGCTGTCGATGAAGTATCTGTAATATTAAATTTGTAAAGAACATCGTGCATCAACAGAAATAAATCATTTAGTGATACATCCCGACCGAAAGAAAAATTAAACTACAATTGCTACAACCTTCTCATAATTTAAACATACTATAAGGCTTGTTTCAGTTCTCATGTGTATAGCGCAGTGTCTACTCTAACCTGAGATCACCGTTAGAGCCGGTACACTTAGTCTAAATTACTCTCGCTTTATATTTAATTTGGCGGCTGCGGTGGGCGGATCGGACCACACTTGACGAATTAATGCAAGCCGGTAATATTGTAGGGTGTAATTTATTTGAGCTACGCTCGTAATACATCATAGTTGAGCGTAAACATGGAGACCAGTAATAACTAGTTTCCTTCACATTATTCATGTCTGACTTTTGCAAAATGACTATTGAAAATCGGTTGCTGATTGAATTAAACTTTTTAATTATAATACTCTGGTGGTCTCAAATGTAATAGTATTGTCGAAAATGTAGCCTAATTCCCACCTTTTGTTGAAAATATAACTATTTCTAATGTTTATAAAACATTAGCAATAGTTATTTTAGCATTTACACAATAAAAAGACAACATAACGCACATGTACGTTATAAAACCCATTGTTTGTTCCTTTGGTTCTCTACCCATATTTGCGTCGTTCAATAAATTCTTTTAAACATTAAGATATTTCTTTCATTTCATTGGTATGTACTGGCTCCAAATCGAATCTTAACCGTTTTATAAATGGTAACCTGTTCATATTAAATGCTTTAAATCGTTTGCGAGATATCAAATACGCTTTAACATTCCTTTATTATTATAGCGGTAGGCGAGTGTGTGGGCTTTATCTGTAAGGGGGCGATCACACACGCATACAAATTGACGTATTAAAGACACGCAGCGTCGATTATAATCTTAATAGCTTTCTCAAATGAAGCTATATTGAAAACTTATCTCTTGAAATTAATGTTTTGATTGTTTTCAAAACGTTCATCTTCCAGCAAGCGTCCACGTGTCACTTTATTTCTTATGTATATTACAACAATAATTGATGCATAAACTATATAATTCGTTTCTAAACTTTACCTTATGTCAAACCCTATCGTTTATCGTTCATTCTTTTCGTCTAGCGTAATGTTCCTTATCTCGGCCCTCTACGTGTTTGTTAATAGCTTGATGAGCTTATAATTAAGGCAACTAATCAATAAATATTGAAAAAAAATTGTAATTGATTTCACATTTCATGTTTAACCGTCGTTGAACACGCGACTATGAATAACACACATACCCACAATAGATTACATAATATTTAATAGATTATATAAACTGTTTATTAAGAAAACGAAAGACCGAGAGCTTAATATAATGGTAGAAGATCGAGTAAGGGTTCAGATTAACGAACAAAAGGAGCAAGTTACTAGTAGTTGTGTATTGAAACTAATTTAATTTGGAGTAAGTGATATCAAGCGATCAGAACGGTTCGGTCAGCTAATTGAAAAACTTTTTGTCGCATCGGTGACGCGCCGCGGACGGCTGGGGCGTCGCGAAGCGGTTTCACGTTATTGAATTACGTTTAGGGGATTGTTTTAAAAGCTTTTTATTATGGACGAGGGTGAGGTATTGACATGTGATATGTCAGGATCGGAATTATAAGTGTCAGCGTTTATTTTTATTGATGATAATATCAATTTCTGTTTAAATGTTTCGAATATATAAATTGATAAATTTGTTACAGTATATCATAATATGGTCCATTGCATTTGTTTTTAATATGTTGCAGGTTGTAAGAGTAGCTTTTTTTTCTCTGTATATTAAAATATAAATTTTTTTGCCTAAAAAAATAACACATTTCATTTGTGCGTTTAAAGTAGTGAAAGGTCATCTATATTTTAATTTTTTAGGCAGTTTTGTGCGAAAATAAATTTCGTTACATGAACAATTATATGTCCTGTTTCAACCATTAAACAATGTAATCGTGACATAAAAGTCAGCTTTACAAATGTAATTTATATTCGCCACAACATAACTGTATAAGTGAAACAACATATCAACATATAATCACTTCGATTACTATGCCTTTACTAGAGTTTTGTTGTATTATTTTAATAAAAGTTAAACCTTTTACATTAGGTGCTGTTGTACCTAGGCTTGCTTAGTATTGTTTTAGCGAAGATAAAGAACTACTGTTGCATATTCATAACAGTTGATTGTATTAGTATAAATGATATTTACTATTTTGCCGTTTAAAATTTACTATAACTTTTAGTTTCTCATCCTATTTAGTTCTTTTACTCATAAAAGTAATATTACTCATAGAATCAATACTTTATTAGAAATGTAACATTTTCATTACAAGTTATAGGTATAGTGAAGTTAGTTTGAGAAGTTGTTCTTCCGCGACGTTGACTGTGGGATGATAATGAAATCAATTGTGAGGGTACGCACGTATTTAATCTATTGTAAGACTCCGCATCGCCAGATTTAAACCGGGAGAGAGATTTGGTAATAAGAATCGACTATATGTTTTGAAACAAAATCTGAATCACAAACCTTAGAATTGAGATAGATACAATTCAATTCAACATGTTGAATTAGTATCTATGTACTTTAGAATATGTGAACACATAGAAGTAAATTACTTTTTTTTATATTTTTTGATTTTTTTATCTTTTAATCCATGAATCCTAGTGTTCCTGTGACGTCAGCTGTCACGATCGAGACGCTTCATGCAATACTGATAATCACCACTTACTGTTCCCTGGGTTTAATTAAGTACTTTCGTTTGTTTCAGGTGGAAAATTATTAATTTCTTTTAATTAAAATTTTGCAAAATCCATTAAGGATTTTAATTCAAAACCTAATAAAACGAATATTATCTGAGAATTAAATTTTATATTTTATGAATAATTGCTTATGAAATTAAAATGAACATCGCTTCTCCAGCTAGAAGTATTCTTGTTTTTTATGCGAAATAATGTTACATTTGACTAAAGCCTGCCTATTAAGCAAGACTATAGTCTAAGATGTGGCCCGCTTACCTAGAAGGTACCTAATAACTATAGAATTGAAAACCCCTAGTGTTATGATTTTTTATTTATTAATGTTTACTTTGCCATAAAAGGGAACTGATTTGACTTTGTTAAGAATCAATTATATTCCTTTTTAATTCTAATGCTGAAGTCGGTTACTTACTTGGACTCACTGGGAGTTGAGTGGCCAATCCGACCGGTCATGAGTTAAAATAATTAAATTATTAGTCTGAGCTATTGAAATCAGAATAATATATAGCATGTACGTCTTTTATAGAAGTTGTAATCAAAAGTGAATAAAGGGTGGAATAAATTGAAGGAGTTTTGTTACACTAGGCTGTAAACAATTATAATGTAATATATTTATTGAGCTGATCGAAGGGAAACTCTTACTGGTCAAAAGCGTGTTTCTTTACTAATGCTACTACTCCACCCAGACGAATAATGGTAGGATATCGAAAATTGGAAGAGTTGTCTAGAACAGTGACTGTGATACTGGAGTTTTTTGGTGACATTTGTGATTGTAGTTTTTATTAAATGGTCAAAATTGTCCCATAGAGTTAACGTGTGTCATAAGAGATACAACTGACTGTGTTATATTTAATAATACAATCATTTTCATAAAGATGGTTTTATTTTCTGTTGTTGATCACCTTTAGATGTCTCATTCAGCAACAATGCTTCGCTCAGCTTCAGCCCCGTGAACAGTAGCAGATCTACTATTATATATACATTTATTTTAAATATAATTCGATGATTATTCCTCTGACACTCCCAACTAGTTACCAAGTAGATAAGGTGTCAATGATCTGAATAACTAAAATCTAATTACATAGGTTTAGTTTTCCAGTCAATGCCATCGCCTGACATGACGGCTGCTTGAACTAAAAATTACCATCTTGATAATTGACTACATTGAATGATTTAGAAATATAGTATGTTCTTTTTTAAAGAATTAAAAACTTATAATTACTATTTTTAAGCTTATATGAGCTATAATCTGATATAAATGTCAGAAATATTGACTTAATTTTATCAATACAGATCAATTAAAAAATAATATACATTTTATAGAAAAGATTTTACGTTGTTACGTAAGATACACAATGTTCCTTTTTCTTACTATTTTTCTTCTCTAATGAGTAAATTGTTGTCCGCCAAGAATTTAATATATCTACGGAGAGAAGTAGGGGCTGGCTAACAAACATGTGTGTTTAACTATTTAGAAAGTTATTAATTATTTTTAAACAGTCTTTGTTTAAGTTTTTACATAAAATTTCAGTACTAAATTCATATAAAACAAAATTAATCACCATAATTTCTAGTATTAGTTCCATCTAACTAACGGGATGCTGTAGAGAATACCAAAGTTGGTGTGGACTAAAACGATAACTTGAACATTGGTTTCTAGTGATACCGTCCTATACTGGAACTCTATACTGGAACTCTACTCTCATGGTGTTGTCTACCAATGAAATTCGCCATTGTAAACAATTTAACTATAACAAGACAAAGAAATTATTTAGCGAAGTTCTCTGTGAGAGACTTTTCTGCATTCTTGGTGAAAGCATCAATCAAAAACGGTATATCAGAAAATTTCCAAATTTTGCACACTGATAGCCAACAGTCTGGTGTTGGTTTTAAAACTTTAAAAAAAATTTCAAAAACCAAAAATTTTACAAATGCAAAAATGTGTCTCATCTTGAAAAATAGTTGAAAACATAATGTGTCGACGTTTTGTAAATGCAACTTTGGTGCTGTTTGCACCTCGTTTTGCTCAATATTATGACTCATACCGATATTTTGTGAGCGTAGCGAGTCAAAATTGAGGTCTGGTTCGCGCTCCTAGTTTTTTTTAGTGTTATAACTACGAATATATTTTATTATGTAAGTTATAATTTAGGTCTGGCTACAGCATAAATATAATTTAATAAGTTGGCTCCAAGTAGCTGGAGATGAACGTTTCAGTTGCTCTCATCTAAAGCATTTGTCTCCATAAAACTGCAGCCTCGAGTTACTCAAAACGACATTACAGTGCACGCTCTGCTTGTCTTTTTAAACAAGATCACACTAATTTCGCCTCTATCCTACTATAATAGAGAATAAAACTGCTTAGTCGTATTGTGATTTTTGAAGTGAATAACACTTAAGTCGCGCCGTTATAAGAGCCGCAATAATAACTCTCAAGACTTGTTAAACTACAAAATACGTCAAATAAATGATAATATAATGTTTTGTAATGATTATATTTATATATTATATTTCAGTATTTCGATAAAAAAATCAAAATCAAATTTCAATAGTTTAAGCAAATTCGAGAACTTACTTTTATAAAAACAAAAATTAATAATATAATAATAGTAAAAGAATAACTCAATACTTAAAGTATTAAAAATTGAAATTTGACGATTTAATAAATTTTGTTACATTTTCAAACAAGATCTCCAATAAGAAACTTAAGAGCTTAATAAAATTGATGAACTTAGAATTCATTTAAGAACTTAGTTCTAAATGTAATTAAGCGATTCGAATTCTATCGAGAAAGTTACGGACCAGACAGATTGGCGCATTTTCTTGACGAAATTAAAATAGAAAGAACTGAAAGATATAATTTTAACTTTAATCAGATATAGGAACATCAAAGTAAATACAACGAAAGCAACAAGGAAGTCCACATTCGGATGTCGTACTAATAAATATCCAGGCCATTTATTACCGCCGGTTCCAGATTTGAGCGATATTTTACGATCTAGAGATAGAATGAGAGCACCTGTATTTATTAAAATACATATTTATGGTTCAGTATTAAAAACTGGATTATTTATAAATTTTAATCATTTACTTTCAAAAACATAAGTTAGTTACTATTTTTTGTTAATACTTTTTTCATTATACTTAGTGTATTATTAAAAAATGTCTTATACATAAAACAGATCATAATAATAGTTGTTTAACTTCAGTTCATTATCTACAAGATGAAAATGACTCAATATTGTCAAACATTTCTCTTCTGTCGTCTTAAATCCGCAACAGTAAGCAATGGCCACGTTGTTTAATATCAGGATTATTGCGCCATATCTCAGTTTTATTGCCGCCTCTGCTCGCTGCCGATGACTTTAGCTTTTTCTACAAACATTCTGAACGACCAGAACAAAAGGATAAGTCATCGCGAAGGTTATAATGGTTCTCATGCGGCAACTTTAACATGACTCGACTCATATTTTTTAACCTAGTATTTGCGTTTTGCTAAACAATATATTGATATTTAAGCCTAATAATATATATATATGAAACAAATTACTGAAGACATATATTTTAAAATAACAAATCATCACTATTAATATATATCTGGTAAAACCATTTATATTTTGAATGTTTATAAAATACTTTTATTTTCTAATAAATCAGTTGTACACAAACAACTGACATATTTAATATTTTAATAAAAGAAATAACTAATGCAATTAAATTAATACTAACCTCAAACAAATTTCAAAGTCTGATATCTTACTTCTCATTCAGCCCTATTATAATTACTTCCATATAAATTATGCCGCTTACATGATACTCTAAACAATTTTACTTTTAAGTATTCATCTAAAACATTTTATATTCATATTGTTAAGAGTTCCTTATATTTTCCGTTAAATTAAAACTCTACATTTAGAGACATATTTCTTGTTTATGACATTTTCATGGAACACTCTATTGACTATAATATATGTATGTATATCTGGTAAAACCATTTATATTTTGAGTTTATAAAATGCTCATACAAAAAAAAAACTCTTCTGCTGCTTCTAAAAATAGGGTATTTGTATTAGCAGAATTTTTGCTGCAATCCAAATAGTCGGGATACGCGGCCGGCTGGAGTGAAGCCAAGTTAGCCACGGCGAAGAATAAACGGCTCCATAGCACCAGCTCTCCATAATACTCTCAAAATATTCTCTTATACTAAAATCAAATAAGGCTCAATTTAGTTTGCAGAGACTATAGGATAAGTGCTTAAGCTATTAATCGTTAGTGTTACAAAATTGTATCTTGTTAATTCCGTCAAAAAGTTTAATTCTCATTGGCAGGGATTTGAAATATAAAAAACCGACTTCTATCAATTTGGATCACAGTAACAGTTTAAACGATAATAGTATTCATCCTTTTAATTTTAGTGTTTATAGTAGACGTAATATTTATTTAATTTGCTTAAAAAAAACCTTTACAGAACTAAAAAGATATTTAAATAAAGGCAATTAAACAAAGTCGTCACAAAGATATTTATGCAAGCGGTCTGAGACAGCATAGATCAGTCAGCACAAAGACGTAATTACGCTGCTTATTATCCGCAGACAGAAGCATATTATTTTACAGGCACTTTGCTAAATTGCTTCATTATTATACTCATACAGACCTAATGTTGTTCCCGTTTCGTATTTCTTTTTCGTATTTTCAGAATAATGTTAATCTATTTGTGATTATATAAATGTTAGAAATATTATTTTATTACTCCTTGATTTTCTTGTGTTATTGTTATGTATCCTAATCTCTTGGCACAATATGACGAAGGACAGGCGTGGTTATATGTATTATTATTAACATATGGTTCTATCACAAAAAACAATGTATACATAGCAATTTATTTTTGTGATATGATGCACAAGTCAATATAGTTTTTTTAAGTTAAAAAAGCACACTTATGCGAAGAGGAGAAAATAGAGGAGAAGTGAGATAAGAGCCTACTCTTATCTCACTTCTCCTTGAGCCACTATGGAAATTAATTTTAAAAATTTGTTCCGCTTACATGTTATAATTATTTTGAATATAATTATACTTAACGCTTTTTGGTTTACAAATCGTATTTTATAACGATAATATGTGAATATGATTTGGTGAAAATACAGTTTTCAATTATGCTTCATGCTTTAGAGCAGATCTGTCTATAAGTGCTTCATTTATGTATTACACTATATATATTTGCTGCACAGACCTCAATATACTCCATAATCGTCAATTACGTAAACAAATCCTTCTATACAGGATATTATCAGACTCATGTAAGTGGTCGTGACGTTTCGTCAAAGCGCCGCAGACCCTGTCCGAGCCCAAACCATAAATCTTCCAGACCGTGATTACCCACCGATAATTTCTTACCAACATTACTCGTAAATTATTCTGACGTTTAGTACCAAGCCTCATCTCTGTCTTTTTAAATATTTCTACATATTTTTTGCACTAATTAATGAAGTTATTTTAATAACACGTAAGTGTTACTTATTTTATCTCAGCCCAGAAGGTTTGAATTTAAAAAGCCAATAAAAGTTATCACTTTTTTGCTAATAAATCAGTTGACAAATAACCGTCATATCCTATATAAAAAGAAAATAACTACCTCTTACCTCACTTTTTATTCAGCCACAACAGAAATAATTTCTTATGAATTATGCCGCTTATATGATACTTAAAATAATTTTACTTCGAAATATTCATCAATTTATATATCTTATTATAAAGTGTATCTAATATTCTCCGTTAAATTTCAAACTCTACATTTTGCTAGAGACATATTCTTTGTCCATGACATTTTCTCGAAATACTCTCGTGACTTGAAGACGAAGCACCGCAGCCCCTTCACTTAATATTCCGTCTGCTTGTTTGTGATTCTCCATAAACTCCGTAAATAAGGGTAGCCGTGAAACATTATCCGAAAAGGGCGTGCATCCCGTTTTGTCTCAACAGTTTAAGAAAATGCAAATGAATGCTAATCACTACAAGAGCTGGCGACATCTCGCTGCTAGATGCTGATAACTTGGAATATTTATAACTTTACGCAACAACTCGCAACTCAACTATACAGAAATTAATATGCGATTGTCTTAAAGGAGATATTATTTAATATAATACCGTTCTTCTATATATATTCCTTCTAAATATATTTTATTTTGCGCACGTATTATTCAGACTTTATAATACTGGTTCAAATTAAAAATATCTTTATATTCCTATATGCGTACATGAAAAGTACCATTAGATGTTTCCATATGTATGCCTAGTAACGCTCGTCATTACTAAAGAACGCTTAGAGGGGTGAGGCCGTGATAAATGTCACGTTCCACTCAAGACTCGTTGACAAAATTGCACATAATCGCGGCCTTCCGAATCCGTCGTACACTCATGGATATTAAAATCGCTCCCTGGTGCAATTTTAAGCTTTATGCTAATACCGCAATATTAGGCGCTTCATCTTTCTGTCTGTATATTCCGATTGAATTTTGCGTTGAAAACAATCTGTTTGGACAAATTGAGAAGTTCGAGGGCGTAGTGATTTGCATAAAATAATACTCGAGCGAGCGGAGGCTACACGGCGTCAGCGCACTGCTAGCGAGCGCTTGTAACAATATTTAGTTTGAAAGCATATTTTGTACAAGATGCGGGTAGTTTCATTTTGTAGAATAACACAGTCTATTATTAATTAGAATACTTATTATGCATATTCATACCGCAATGGTATATTAAATATAATTTAGTATTATTTGAATAATTTCGTATCTAGATAATATGTATAAATATTATAGAAATACTTGTTCTAACTGAAAGTTTACTAAGCTTGGCAATGGTCATAATAGCAATACTCAGTGAGACAGAAGTTTCAAATAAATATTATATATGTATATATAGATAATAATTGAAATTAAACCTATCGTAATGGGACTTCGTTTTAGGAGATTTTATACTCAATTTAATATAAAAAATGTTTCCTTTAGTAGTCGAATTACTCATAGCTCTTTATCTTCGTATCGGAGATCACTATACTTAACAGTCGCAACAATCAACATAATGAAAAGATTTCCTATCCATGTATATGTAAAAAGATATGTACTTGAATCAAATAAAACGCTTATTAACGTTATTTTCATCCAAACTCTGTTTTTATTGCTCTTTATTTGCTTATGCTTATTTTAACCTAATGATTTTTTCAGCGTAACTACTTTATTTTGAAACATTAAATTACTATTTTTATTATATTGTATTTGTATAAAAAAGAAAAAGAAAAATAAAGTCTTTGAAATTGCTCGTATATGATTCATTCGGTATCTTTAAAATTTAACTGAATGTATCGTATTAAAAAGAAATATAAATTTCTACTTCTATTTTTCTTAATAAAGTAAAATTATCTTGCAGCTATAAAATAAAAAGAAGATGGCAACAATAAGAAATTCAATGAAAAGCAATAACCTCAGGTAAGAGTTCGTGCACACTTTTTGATATTACCCTGAGGTATTATGCTTTGTGTACTAATGTTTGAACTCAACATTAAACCTTAGTAACTCATATTATAACTTATTCTTACACAAATGTTTTTAAAAAAGATATAAGATGCTGAAGATTGTATTTTAACGGCAGATAGAAATAAAACTTATTGACTTTATAGTAACACTAACGTGAGGGTAACAATTCTTGTATAATTAACTTTGGTTTATGGAAAACAAATGGTATGAATTATCGTTACAATTGAAATAATATTCTAAAAGTATGGCGATAAAACTGCGCCCGTCGCTTTCAAGTATATAATTAAAATAAGCTCTGTCAGCTAGACATACATTTTAAATTTTTGACAGGCCTTACTATGATGATACCTTTACTTCATATTAAAATAAATTGTTAATGTTTTTTTTTTATAAGTTTTTAGTTTGTTTTATTTTGAAGTGGTGCGTACTTTGCACCCCCATAACATATTTTTCTTTTAAGATTTTATACAATTTATATAACCTTCCCTGTTTTGCATGTTAGTTTCCTTACATTCAAAGGATTTTCGTAAAATAATTCGTAATTTTATGGTATATTTCTAACAAAGATAATACTCTGTAGAAACGATACCCAAAAATCAATCAGATTCAATTTGGCGCGTAATGAAACGGAGGTAAGGAATAAAATTTGGTCGTTTGTGAATTGGAGCGCACTTTATTTATTTCATTTACAGCGTCGCATCAAACTACCTTCGAAGAGACTACGAGGAACCATCTGCGAAGAACTCATCGACTTCCATTGACTCGACTCTCATCGGCTCTTTGTTAAGTTCATTCAAATGAAAAACTTAAACCATGTTTGATAAATACTTAATTTTTTTACCAATAATATATCTATTACAATATAATTTATATGATTTACCTATTACGGTTTTTAGGTACTAGACACGGAACAAGTATTTCATCTTAAACTATGTTATAATAAAATGTAACAATTCAATTCCTATTTCTCTACGCTATATGCGCATATGCTAAAATTACTAATAAAATGTTATTTCAAATAGATATTTCATTGGATAAGTAATAAATAAAGACAATTATTAAAATGAACATGCTTTTACGTCAGATTCTTTGAAATTTCCTAAAGTAACATGTTCTAAGAGTGCGGTTTTTATTTATTAAATGCCCGCGGCGGTGCATTTTTTATTTTCTCTCAGTCGCTTGAGTGAAAAGTTTGCTCCATCGCAGCTTGTACTGGACTTCATATTATACTGCATAAATTATTATATTTTGTACATTTTTTGTATTTTAAGGAGCAGACTATTTTTTATTAAAAACATTCTTAATTACAGCTGATATTTTAATGATTTCCATAATAAATAGTGCAAATATTTATAGAGATAATTTCTAAATTCGGCCTTTTTTAACCTTTTAATTTAGTTTATTTTTAATTCATTAAAATTGAAAATATATTTATATATTAATATGATGAATATGAAACATAATTGTAATATCGTTAAGATTCCAAATTTCAATGCACATGTGTCTAGGAGCGGAGCGGGACGGGTTGGTTCGAGGTCTGACGGGATAGCCCGTAGTTGCGAGAATTAATTCAATTCACTGTTTGCCTTCCGGAGTAGTTTGCAACTTGTGTTTTGAAATGTTTATTAACGATCCATGTTCCTGTAAATACTATACTTATACTTATAAATTTTAATAATATTTAGTTAAAAGTATTTAAATATGTTACTGACAATAAAATATTTTTTTAGTTAATAATTATCAAGCGATGTCTTCTAAATACTTATCAATTATTTATAGTCTTATCTATGATATTAATGAATAAGTGAATAATAAGTTGAAATCGACTGTTCAAAGTTGAAATAAAATGAATGGAAAGATATTTCCATTGTAAGAAGACTCGCCGCCCCGATCAATTTTCCAGTTTATGTTACAAAATATCTTGTTAGTGAAGGGAGCTTTCATTGTGTGACGGGTCATTTAGTTTTGGTTATATTACCATTAATAGAATTGCCAAGCTTCTATTGTTCTCGTTTTACTAAAAGTTAGAAACAAAGCTGCTTTGCCTAACGACTACTAATGAAGAAGTTGCAAAAACGCAGCGAATATTAACGAACTTAATTGTTAGTATTCCTCATTATAAATGCGACCTTGTTTTCTTTTAAGCAGTATTAAAATAAATCGTTTTGAAATACTTTTTTTGAAATATACATTTCTATGAAATTTGTAGAATACATACGTTTACGTAAACATATACGTCTTATATGTATAAAAATACATAGAGATAATTTAATTCATTTTTAAAATAAAAAACCATGGTAAACCGGTGACAACATAATATTAATTACTTCTAAGAAATATATTTAAAAACACAACAAGAATAATCTTAAAACACAGTGACGAAAAAGTTGTATTGATGTGCACCGTACGTCATCGTCTAGTTTCAACTACCAGCTTCCGGTTCGTTGCCGTGTCTGTTGTGTCGTTTGCGTGTTAGAAAACATATTACCAGAAAATCTTAATCCTAATGTTAATAAATAAAACATTAACATTGTATTATTTGGTGGGTTTGAATAACATGACATATCATTTAATAATCGAATACATAATTCACGTTATATAATTTATATTTTTTTTATGCTGTAAGACCTTCCTTCTTGGAATATTTCGTAATTCTACTTCTCATAAAATACTCTTTTCCATTTAAATATATAAGTAAGTTCTTTGATGGCAAGGATTCTTTGTTTAAATAGGAAGTTTGAGGAAATTAAGATATTCATGCTTATTTTATTTTGTTACAAACATTTGTGAGCTAAAGAGTATTGAAGATTTAAATTATAACTATTGTAAAACAATGCAAAGCTATCATAGTAGTAAGATTTATTTTAGCTATTCACTTATATTTATATATATAATGTGTGTAGTTCCTATTCCTAAATGTTATTGCATTATTTCACGCTGTGAGATTTTCCGCATAACCGAAAGAACGCGATCAAGTTTAACATACTTTTTGGCGAGGGTGCGTCTTGTTGAGTTTTATATATGAGAAGTACCCGTAATTGGGTTTTTCGAGATAAACGGCTTATGAAATGTTATTTTCTTTTATACAGTGACAATAAATTACACTTTTTATATTCAATAACAATTTGGGTATCGTATATTAAAGTATGTTTTGCGTTTATAATTGATATTTTCACACTATATATATAATTTATTGGAAATAAACATTTTAAAAGGCGGAACTTTTTTGATCGTTATAAAAAACGTGTCTATCTCATTTATACATATGCTTCACTTTCTATATATGATTTTTACAATATAGCAAGCATGGAAGCCCCGCTAACACATTCCGAGCGGGCATGATTACACGTAATATATAAAATTGCAAAAAGCGTTTACCCCCCGTCGACCGATCCCTCGCGCGCCTGATTGCAAGTAAATACCATCTCCCTTCCCTGATCCCCCCTCCCCCCAGGACGCCGTACAGCCCCTCCGTTCCCCTCTCACTGCCAGCAGATAATTCCGTTTAGCCACCACTTTCCCGCGTTTTTGCGTTTTTCCCGCACCACAAAGGAACGGCACATAAGTGGAACTTGCTCCACTCAACTGCTTTTGTCTCTAAAAAGCAATTAGGAATTTCGTCTCGATATGTACCATCTTTGAAAAAGAAAATTCGGTTTGTTACGTGATTGTAACCGTTTTTATCTTATTTATATTTTTTTAAATGTACAGTCGTGTTAAAAAAATATATCAATCGAGATGCTTAGAGTTAATTAACTAAATCAAAGTACAAATTTAACCTGAGGATACAAAGGAAGGCTTAGTTAGTTATAAGTTTAAGCCCCAAATTAATACACTCTCATCGCTAACAGTACCGATTACTTAAGTTAATGTTTATTTGGGACATTGTTTCGGAAACTGTCTGAAATAATAATCCCCGCAATCGGAATAATATTCCTTTATTATGCCTTCGGAACAAAGAACCCTACCAGTGACGAAGTTTGCAGTAAATCTCCTAAATTAAGTTGGAATCCACCCCGTCATATCATCCGCGAATGCAAATGTATGCAGAAAACCAGTAAACACCTTCAAGTGCCTCGTTTAACTCGACATACCGTGCATGGGATTTGGAACCCTTTTTTGAGTTAGAATAAAGTCTAAAAATTGGAGTTTATCTCTCCCTTGTCAAGATTCGATTCCCAGCGGTTCCAATGCTGCAACATTCAAAATCAGAATTTATATTTTTGCAAAAGCTGTCTTGTGTCTCAACATTTGTGAATTTTAAAAAGTCACAACTTTACCTAGAATAATGTTCAAGTAAGGTATCTTTGTAATTAGTGGATTGAATAAAATAGATATTTTAAGATACGAATAGATAATTAAACTTTGATGTTACATCTTCCATCATTTGGTTTTACACCAAAGCATTTCGTTTTGATCTTTTATTTAGAATTACAAGTTATATTTGTAAAATTAACTACATATTTATAATCCTCATTTATACATACCACGGAGAATTAAAAATAAAATACCGGTTAGATTTTTTTATTGAAGAAGTTTAAAGTATTTCTTAAACCTTTTAAATGTCATTACACATACAAGAATGACAATCAATTTATATGACGCAACGAATAATTATTATAGGTTTGCATTTCGCCTGCGAAAAAAGTCAAAACAACTCAGAACACATAAACAAACGTACCGACACACTTTACGTAATTCTTTATTATATACTATTGATATACTATATTTGTGCAAAACACAACAATTGAATTAAAAGCTGGAATAAATATAAAGAATAAGAATTTATTCTTTAAAAATATGCAATGATAACAAATGGATCAACTAGAGCCAGCGGAAAACCTCATCGACTTATACTAAATCCGTCTCGAAGTAAATCCTTATAAACAAGCCTCGAGTCGATAATATTGTAATGGATTTAGAAAATCCACTAAAGCATTGCAAGCAAGCACTAAACGAGTCTAAAGGTCCTTAGATATTAAGGATATATTTTTAAACCTCAATATTGTATAATAAAGTATGGTTGTCAAATGTTTACGCATGCCGTGACAAGCATCTGCGTGTGTGCGTGTGAGAGCGTGTGCGTGCGTGTGCGTGCGTGCCCACTGCTTCTTAACGAGCCATGACGGCAGCATCTCACTTATCTAAACTGTGTTCTTATACAAAGTCTTACTTGTCTTGACGAGGGTTTAATTTCCCAAACTCCATAAATGAAACTAAGAGCGTGACACATTGCTTAGTGACACGTGATGAAAATAAAGATAAGAAAACAATCACGAAACATAGTTGGTTTAAAAATAATAATTAAGGATAAGTGTACAAAATTTAGCAACAAATAGTAAAAATATGAACATTTATTTACATATAAGTAAAAAAAAATAAAATTCAAAAAATAAATAATAATGTCTTCTTTTATTTTTTCATATTAAAAAATTAATATAAAATAGTCAAGGAGGGCAAACGAGAAAAATACAAAGTAAATCAATAAATTACAAAAATTAATAAGATATTTTCATTATAATTTTATTTCAAATGTGTAAAACTCAACTTCAAAACTTATTACAAATCAAAAATAGAAATATATATTTGGTAATTATTGAATTTTTTATATTTAATTTTGTTAGAGGTCGTTAAAATCATGATTTTACAAAGCATTCTATAATAGATAAGTAAGAATGACAGTAATGTATACAAAATAAGACTTATACAGCTTTATAGAAGCGACCGATGAATCAAAGGAATTGCTTTTATTTGTTGTTGCTTATAAATAAAAAAATGCAACATTTTATTTTGTTAGCCGTAATAAAAGTTAGGATAAGATTTGTCGCAACACTTTTCTACAAACAATTTCTTGGTTTATCCTTATCACCTTTCAGATTACAAGCAACAAACATTTTTGTTGAATCCTCTTAAAATTTTAAAAAGTGAAAAGTGAACTTGTGCACTGTCTCGCAATAATCTCACAAAATAATTTTTTTTAAACATATTAATTTTAACTATAACTTAAAAAATAATTAACCGACTTCAAAAAAGAGAGTTTTTCTGTTCAACCTCATATCTATATTTCTATGTTTTTCCGCGCTTAATTATTTATGTTTGTTTATCTCTAATATTATCTTATTATTTAAATCTATTAAATTTCTTATTGAATTCTATTAAAGTGTTTTTTTGCTAATATAATTTTAATATTTGTACTTCCAGAATCTTTTTACAAAAACAATTAAGTGACACTTACAACATAAGAATAGCATGACATGAATTGCTATATTAAGCTCGTATGTTAAACTGGAGGTCACCCTTCTTTTGCATGCGGGGATGTGTAGGAGGCAGACGCTTACCGCATCTTATTTATAAAAACCTATTCACCAACAAATAATATCACACAGTTAAAAAACACTATGGTTAATTCATTTACACATTTAAATTTCATACGACTATATATTTATTGTTAAAGCTATTATTTTAATATAGAAATGTCGTGACTAACGCAATCACTCGGTTTTCCCAAATTTTCAACTAAACGTATTAAGAAATAACATCGACCCTAGAACATTATGATAAACAATGCAATTGTGATAACATTTTACTAACAAGTATAATTTCATGCTGAGCGACAATTAAACGAAACGATATATTTCTTTACATCTTTATTCACCTTTACTGTGATATAAATTTGGTTAAATAGAAGTAGCAACGCCAAATTAAATTAAATATTTTGAAAAATTTTAGCTTTTGTAATATTAATGTATGTTTTTACATGAATGACATTTAAATACGTGAAAAAAAATCTAAGAGTAGTGTAGTGACAATATGAAATGAAAATAGTCAAAACACATTATGGAGTAATGAATCAAAATAGATCACGGTTTAATATAATATCGTATAATTATATTCATTCAACAATGCAGAAACATTAAAATGAATATATGATACTAAGGTGAAAAAGTGATATACAACAACAAGAAAAACGTTTACTAGGACATAACATTAATAAATGTTATTGACCTTTTGCCAAAAGAACGAGGACTGAATTGTAAATGCCAATTGTTAATGGCCACTATATTTTAGTTATTAAAAGTGCAACGACGAAAAAAATAGTGCATATATTGTTATAATGTTAGGTTAAGGTTCGGAAACTTTCTGGATAAGAGTTGTTAATTACTTTTGCTTAAAGCAGACACATGAGTTTCTTAAGACAGCGCGTTGTTCTTCCAACTACCCTCGCACTTATGTACATTCTGTACGTGTTGTTCAGTCGACAGCCCACTTAACACAATCGCACGTGCTGCTACACTACTTTTAGCCTCATACATAAAGATTTATATTGTAATACTATAGTATTACAATTAAAAGATATATATTTAGCCCGCCATTTGGTATCTTCTTACAATCTTACTTAAAGGCTTACCTGAAATCAATGAGGTTACCCGAATAGCTGAACAACGGCGGAATTGGTCCGAAACCAGCTGAGCAAATGTCGATAGTGTTTACGTGAGTACAGACGAATAATTATATATAATAAGTGAATATGCTTTGCTTTACTTATTCCTTTATTATTTAGAAAGTCTTTGTTAATGAGTGTATAAATAGCAATGATGGGACCCCCCTCGATGCACGTTCAATTTCATTTGATAAGGCTATCAGAGTATCGAACTTCAAAGAACTATAGAGGTGAACGGGGCAATATAGAATGGACAAAATGGCCGTTTATCGAAAACCTTCGCCCACGTGAGCGCATCGCTACAACACACTAATGAATCAGATTTACGATTATAATCTTGATATTTTTCAATATCTTTTTTTTTTTGTTAGTATCTTGCACAACTGACAAATTTTGTAGGTAACTCTTTAAACTTTTTATTTTATTATTCATCGATAAATTATAAAATCTATATATATGAAAGAGAAAAACACTCACTCACTCATCACAAAATCTCGAAAACTACTGAGCCAATAGAAATGAAATTTAGCAGGATGGTACATTGTAACTAGGAACCGCCAAATAATAATTTTTAGAAATTCCATTCATAAATATTTGAGATAAAAGTTTGAGAAGTTTTAGAGACAAGTTTGTATTAGACTTCGTCATTTTTTATGTTCGACACATGAAATTTAAGGTTTAAATTTGTGGTTAGTAAAACTTAAAAATGCAGTAATGTGATTTTGAAAATTGCATATCTATGAGGGTCAAAAGAGGGTTGCAAATTTATATGAAATGTGTGGTTTTATTTTTGTGTTAGGAAGCCGACAATAGATGGCGCTAGCAATTATTTTAACTGTCTGTAGTGAATTGTCATTTGCACTTAATCACCCTATGCAGTAATTGTGATTTCAAAATTTAAAAAGAGTTCGCGTTGTGTACTTTTTTTTACATACCACGGGGGCGAACTCGCGGCCAAAAGCTAGTATAGTATGTATCTATGTATATTTAAAAAAAGAGCGGTAATAATAAAGTAAGTAATATAACACGCGTTATAGTTATTAACGTATAAATGCTTATCATTCCAGCGTGTTTCATTTCTGGACATTCCAAACTCGCTTCCCATAAGACGATCCTTATCGTTCATATTCTCATTATATTTTAATATGTACCGATTCATATATTATCTTGATGGTCTCTGATTCTTTGAAACATCCTAATGCTTACGTATTTAATATTTATAACGCTTTTGTTACAGGTACTAACTTGAATACTTCTTATTTGTCACATGTCATGTGTCATAGAAGCCGAGTAAAGGTAGAGTAAAAGTGCTTTTATTCTTTTAATAAGATCCTCAAACCGTCAAAAAACAGGATGAATTCTTCAAGAAACAAGAATTGATAGCAAGCTTCATGTTACAAGGTTATATTCATGAGTTATATTAATGGTATTAATATTAAACCTCTTACCGTATTTCGCGTGTGGTATTTATAACTAGTAAGAAAAATTATTTACGTACACTAAATATGATAATTACTAAACTATCGTTGAAAGCGTACTCATAACACTGTATTATCGAATTTCTGTTCAATGTTGTAAATTTTTCAAAGTTCAATTTCTGAATAAACCGTCACACTCGTAGCAATTAAAACCAAAACAATTTTCAAATAAAAATACCTACTATCGATTAATTTAATAAAAGTATTTATGATACCTATAATCGAGAAGCAATAATCTTGAAAAGGCTTTCTCAATCAGAGAGCTGTCAACCGGAGCATAAAGCATGGCACATCAAGGCTGCTGCGAGAACGGAACAACATTGATATGGCGAATGGAAATAATAAATCAGTTTGCGAATAACATCGATACAGAGCCGACAACTTCTTATTTCACCGCAGCACTCCATTATTTATTTCATCGATTACGTACGTCGACATATCTCATTTTACTGAGGCTGGAAGTGGAGCAGCGGTATTAGTTCTACGTTTTTATATCTCTCTCGAGACTCCTACGCGAGTTGAGAAATTACAATCTTTAGATATTATAAATTATTACATTGTAGCGTGTGTTCGAATAGGCTGAAATATTTATGAGAGCTGTAATATCCGAATGATCTTATATCAATATTTTTCTTTATAATACACGTAGTTTTTTAAAACCCTTGTACCAGTTCGTTCATTTATAGTTGATATAAACGATTACAACTTTATATACTAGGAAAGTGTGAGGTTGTTACTGCAACATTATCTCTAACAGACCGCACTTGCTTCCTCTTCTCTATTCTTTACTTCAAAAATTATCTCGCTACACACAGCTTACAACTTCGCAAAGTTATTTATTCCAATTCACCTCCACCTATAGATTTTAAGACTTGTAATAGTCGTAAATATTTAGACTGATGTAATCCAAACTATTGCTTATCGGCATTTACAACGCGTTTCTTTGTTTTCCTACATTAAAGTGTAATGAGGAGAATTTAAATAATTATTTTTTGACGTAAAAATATAATAAAGCCCCGCAAACAATATTTTTTTGTCCGTTTATCTGTTTACATATTGAACGATAAAATAAAGCCGTTGCGTTTGGTTTTTGTACGAATGCGCTAATCTCTGGCACTACCAGTGCGGTTTAAACAAATATTTTTTTCCCATGTGATAGCCCATTTATTGGAATTATTCAAATATTATATATATATATATATATATATATATATATATCCTTATAAACATTATTATAAATTGCCTTTCAAAAATATAGCGAGGGTCACACCAATAAAGGGGACTACAAAATATGGGTGATTGGGAGTATGTAGTTACTTTCTCAATACTTTTAAACTATGTTCCATTATCATCAAATCAGCGAAATATTATCATGAACTATATTTTGGATGTGATTTCATATGCATCCAAATGCCCCATTTATTAGTCATTTATAAACACATTTATTACAATCCCTTATAAATTAAAAATAAATGGTAAATATAGATATATCTCAGAAGAGTTAAATGTTTTCAATAATGTAAAGGTGTCCCATTTACATAACAGGTTTTTTATTTATATATTAACAGTTTAGCCCAGATACTATTACATTATGTTAAAGATACATATAGAATACTAAATGCGACTAAAATTTTGACCAGGAAACTTAAATATGAAAGAATCATACTATTTTCTCCTCTTCCAATCTTTGTTATTCTTTGAACATAGACTTGTTATAAAGAAAAAAGGTTAAGTAAGTTAAGTACGTTACGTTTCATTGAGGTGAGCGAAGAAAAGCTCTTTACCGGTCAAATCGATCAAACTTGGTCCGCTGTCTTCTACACTGATCAAGCTATAGAAACCAAATTTGGACCATTTGATTATCATAAGCCTACCTTTCTATAGATAGACATTGAAAAAAATCTTATTGTAGATTGAGAATAATTTGCAATTAACTTAATTTTAATTGAAGCATTCTATTACACTGATATGTATATATATTTTTTTACAAACATTGTGCCGTGCCAAGTCGTGCCAAGCTAAAGTTTTCTTTATATATTTCTTGATTCTGTCAGCTTCCCCCGTTTGCGTGCTAGTGGAACTAGTATTGATGTTCTTAAATATAATAGCTAAAGTATAAAGCCAAAATGTAAGATCTTCAACGTTATAATAAGATCGAACTCGACAAAATATAGATATCAATACAGGCATTCTCATATAACTTTATCGAATACAGCCTTCGATGAATACCCTAGTCTCATTTATCAAACCCCACAATGCATGTCAAATAAATTTTACACAAGTAAATTATTTATTCTGTTCCATTACGATACGCGCTAACTCGTCGGGTCGAAGCCGTGACGTCGTCGAATCGTAATGACAGTTTATTGTCAAATTACTGTCAGGCAAATGTATTTTAATGGATACAATCCTTCATCTAGTACTGAATATTTTAATATTTATATGACAGGTACATCGTTTATAAATTGACAGTACATGTCATAGATATGTTTAGAAAAATAGAATGTAAATTAATTAATGTACTATGTTTTATTATTATTAATATATTTAATGTTACTGGAATGTATCATTAAAAATTTTTTTTACCTTTTTTTTCATAAAACTCAGCTACAATAAAATAAGGGAAACTTTAGGGGTCTTAAATACTGCAAAATCATATTATGAAAATATGATTTAAATCGGTAAAGTTATTCAAAAGTGAAAACATTTCTAAAAAAATTTACAAATGATTGTATACAAAATATATTACAGACATTTATACCAAAACATATTTTATGTACCTTTTTTATTTTTAATAAATTATAAGCTTAATTCATTAAAAAATTTTGAATGTCAATTAAAATTTAATTTAGTTTCGATTTTGAATGTTAATCAAAATAAATGAAAAATAAATATAAATCATTCTCTTCTTATCTTTTTAATATGATCTCACAAAATATGAGACATTTTACATGTTGAATTTATGGTTATTGCATGTAACGACTTCCCTAATATTTGCCGATACGCCATTAAACGGTCGACAGTGCTGCCGCGGATGCCAGTTACCACCATTAACCTAATCGTTGACGTATTACCGGATGCCGCTGATTTAACGTCATAATCGCCGCTTCCGACGCAAGGCTCTTTGTCATTCCACCCCCAGCCACGTGCGAGATCTTACCGATACCTCAGATTGCAAAAATCAATTTATGTAGCTATAGTTAATACGATTTGTTTTTGTAGTGTCATCATATCTACATAAAGACAGTTGGATGTTGTCTTTATGTAGATATGATAATGAAATACAGACATATGAGAAATATTAAATTCAAATTACCAGTTTACTTTTTCAAGAATTGTACTGTTTTTTTTTATTTTATTACTTACGTGTTTAAATGATCTACTTCATTACAAAATATATATCTGTATTCTGTAAAACACTATAACGTAGCGTTTTAATATAACAACAAGTTATAATAACTGGATTAATAATTTAGCTCGTTTTCAAAACAAAAAAGTTTAAAAGTTTTATTGATTGCTTACTACCTCATATACTATCATCTTACAGGAGTGTTAGAAACTTTTTAAACATCGATGTCTGGTACCGAAGATAATGTCACGACACTTGAGAGCGCGCGGCGAGTAATTAGACGCAGATGCGAGCCGCTCGCCAGATTTATTAGCTTGACTGGAAATCGAGAATTAACTAACTAAATATTTTAGTTTTGATATTACAAGATGTACGGTAATGTTCAAGAATTTAATGAATAATATGTTTAAACTGAAACTAGTTTTACGTTTTATATGAATAATTGCGGAAATGGTTGACAAATGGGATTTGAAAGTGAATTATGGGTTTTTAAATATTTATAGAGTTTATGTATAAAATTCATTGCAACTGGAGAGCCATGTGTATTTTATATCTTTGTTTTTCCAGCGTTAATTTCTATTATATTATGTTCCTACATAAAGTTTCATAGTTTTTATAACAGTTGTAATATGATTTCAATTATCAACATACAAAGTGAGTATTCACAAGATGATATTCTTATCAGTAGGTGGTATTAAAACATATTGATAACACATCACTAATACATGCTCGTCTCGTACAAATGTAATCTCAAGAGAAGATCAAAGATAAAGTCGAGAATGAATTACGACGGCTGTTCTTAAGGGTGGTCCTGATTTGAATTATCAAAAACAAATAATTTTTATGAGATTGAAATGATAAGATAAGATACTCTTATAATTTTTATCGTTTTATTTATAATTCCAAAACGTGCTTTTCCTTATTTTACTTTACGAATCAAACGATGTAATATAAACCGCAAAAAACAAAACTGGACAAATATTACAAAAACAAAACAAAACCATGCTTTCGCAGAATATTTTAAGTTTGTAAAGGAATATTGTTTTAGTACTCCAGAGGCAGTTAGCGCGAGTGCAGTAAGAGCAAAGCGTTTCTCATTACGAAGTTAGCGAGCGCCCGCGCATGCGATCAAAACTTTACGAATACTTTTATTTCCATAATTAACTTTATGCTCCTCGTTTACATAACGAACTGCGAATACTCGGTCCACGAACAAAGCACATTCTACGCCAGATAGTATGGTCTTTTAAATTAAGATACGTACATTCGACTTGCATCTAACTAGTTAACAGTTTGTTTAATCTTTTTAAAGTTTTCATTCGGATGTAACCATTGCGTTGAACGAATAAATGAATAACATTTTCTATTTTGTTAAGCAGGATAGAAATTATGCAGTTTAGAATAAATTTAGAGTAAAACGTAAAATATATGAAACTAATAAAGTTTTAAATTTAGAGTTGAATCTAAATTTATTAAGATCTTAGATTAAGGCTATACTGGAGTATTATAGATATATCTCATAATTGTTACGCTAACAGCATATCTAAACAGTATCAGTGTACTGTAGACGAGTAAGTAATGTGCTGCAGCCGTATTGAATGCAGTGCGGTCAGCTCCGCACAATACACTCCATTACATGACCCAACCGCGCTTTATACGGCTCAATTGACTCATTTGTTGATTATTTCTTCAATGAATATTATCGTGGAAAAGCAACTTAAATTAAACGATTTTTAAATTCTCCCGAGTACTAAAACATTTAAATAAACCTATTTTATGGGTTTTTCTACAGCCACCTATACTTCGTCTTTCTGGGAACGCAATTATTGCAAAGTATTAATACTTTTATCTTAGGCTACATAGGTTTTATTTATGCTCATAGAATTTTGTAATATTTTTTTTTTATATTATTTATTTTATTTATATATAAAATACTCTCAGAAATATAATAACAAATATTACTGCTAATTGTACAATGTGTCTTTCTTGTTTAAGAAATGACAAAATAAACAATAACATTTGGGATACAGTTAAATATAGATTTTTTATATATACAGAAATAAAATGCATTTCTCATAGAATATAAATTTCTTAATAATATGGTTTTATAATTAAAAAAAATACGTTCATAGTACTTTTTCATCAACCGTATTAGTTTCCTTCAGAGCTCTGAGATTGTAAGGCGCCCGCTTTCTATGTTTTATTTCAACTTAAGCTGCATTCTGTCGCAATAAATAAGCACTTAGTAACGATAAAATATTATTAAGCTATTGTTACAGCTCCCGAAACGTGCAACACGAATTTATTTTTACAAATGGCTTTGATACGATTTTTTACTTGCTTGTGTGTTTGAAGGATGTGATAAATAATATTACTTTTCAAGACGACAGAATCAATACTGAATTATACACATTGCTTATAGCATTTATTATTAATTTTTTTTTATAACAACTTCAACATTAGAAAAAAAAATGTTCTTTGCTAGACTATTACTATACAGTAATGTAGTAGTAGTATAGTTTTTAGTAGGATAGCTAGTGTTGTCATCAATTCCCTTAAGAGAAAATTGCAAGTAGTTATTACGTGTTAATATATCAAATCATTGTCACCAAACGATTTAAGTGAATGAAGGTTGTTTTTTAAATTATAGATGATACCGTCTGATAGAAGTGCCAAAGCTCGATCTCCCTTGCATTTGAAAGCAATGCCTAACTAAGCTATAGATGTCACAGAGTACTCGCATTCAAATTAGATACCACAGCATACCACGACAATGGAAATGTATTCAGACTATTCAAGCGATATTCAGATCACAATACTAATGGTAAGAGAGGTGTCGTATAAATATATCTACACCAAAAGATATAATACATAAATGAGACTTAAAAAATATAGTTTAAACATTTAAAAATATAATCTAATGAAGTTTCATAAATTTTTATACAGCTCTGTACGAGTATTTTAGGCAATAAATATCTTGACTACATATAATAGTATGATAGGGAAAGCTCTCCTTTTGTCTCCTGTCTGCAGTTGATTCCAATATTGGTTCCAACATTGGTTCATATATACATCATTGGACTGGATATCTACGACTTTTGACTTAATTGGGGCGAATCTTTAGACGGGCGGCCAATAATAATAATAACAATAACTCACTTTTTTAAATCACTCAAGCTACTGAAACCAACGCGGGCGTAACTGCGGGCGGCATCTATTAAGTATAATAAATAAATCCAAACATGCCTAAATATATTTTACCACATCCAATTGAACACATAATCAAACCGTGATCGAGAGTGCGTACATCAAGTGCAGATCTTTCATTTGTGTTATATCGAACGATCTCCCATTGTGATGATAATGACGCCACGACACGGACACGACACGACGCCGGTACAGACATAAAACGGACTAATAAAATTTGATCTCAAAATATGTCAAGTGAAAAGGACTCGTTTGCGTTTATATCATGCGATCTTGCACTGTCACGACGGGTGACGTACACCAGATAACTCGTCTATTACACGTACAAATAACAATTTATATCATGTAGTTTTAATACTATTTTGAATACATATTTAATAAAGTTGACTGGTTATTCAATAAAAAGTAAATTAAAATTATTTATTCTAAATTAGTAAAGATAAAAAATTAGTAAAGATAAATTAATTATCCACAAAAGATTTCTAAAACAAAAGTGTTTATTATCTTTAGAAAAAAAAGTATTCTTACATTTGCAGATTCAAATAACAATTTATATCATGTAGTTTTATTAATATCTTGAATACATATTTAATAAAGTTGACTGGTTATTCACTCAAAAGTATATTGGAGTTATTTATTCGAGTAATTATCCATATAAAGGACAGTTTTCTAAAACGAAAGTATTTATTATTGTTAGAAAAGAAGTTATTCTTACGAATTTAAGTCGGATTTCCTACCGCGCTATTTACGTTTTAAAATAACTTTTTACATCATCTAGTTTTATTGCTATTTTGAATACATATTTAAAAAAGTTGACTAGTTCAATGAAAAGTATATTGAAATTATTTATTCGAGTAAAGATAAAGTAATTATTAAAAAAAGATATTAATTCTAAAGAAGTTATCGTAAAAAAAATGTTACGAGGTTGAGGCGGATTTCCCACCGCGTGAATTTGTCAGGATTCACGTTAGACGACACTATGTTATGTGCGAAGTCATGACGCATTGTCGTCTAATGCGAGGGGCGGTCACCACCCACCACCGTCACCACTGTCATATATTTCACCTGATAAATCGTTAACTCTTTTTTTATAAGGAACTTATTTGATATAGAAATATCGATTAAAACCTCGTATAAGTTTAAATGAGAATCTAAAGTAGTAGGTATGATTTAAGAAACATTTTTTTTATCTCTAATGAGACATCCAATCCAATATCTTTTTAATTTTTATAGATTGTATGAAGATATAAAAATTAACTGACCTAAAATGATTTGCTTTTAAATAAAAACCTTTTATTTCTATTTTTTTTTAATTTATAATATTTAAATCTACATGTTTATTTTTTTTTTAAATTTCAAATGTATTTAGCTAGATAGTTAAATAGTCGGTAGATGTCACAGTTGGAGGTATTCTAACTTGCTCGGCTCCACACGGCCTGGTGGCGGCTTGTGTAATGGAGTGCAGGTGAGGTGCACTCTGTTCGCACTTAATCATTTAGCGATCGTGCATCATACATGACGTGTGATGTCAGAGACCAGCAATTTGGTATTATGCACGGATTTTGTGCAAGATTAGTAGTCTTTATTACTAATCCTTAAATATTTCGTTGTATATACATATATATTGAAATGAAATCTAATTAATAGATATTAATTTCTGTTACATAAAATTATTCCAAAATATTTCGAATGTTGTATCCATAAACAACTTATCATCGATTTTTGATTTATGTATTATTTGATTTATAGCGTACATCGGACCTCCGATCAGATTCTAGTTTTAATGATATTGAAATGTATTCAACTATACTTAACATTCACTCCTGAATGAATTTGAATATCACGCGACACAGCGGTGTAATTGATTTTATGAATGGGAAGTAATTGAATGAAGCTAGCCTGTGACTTGTGAGATTAACTTGATTAACAACTTTTACACTTTAATTCAATTAGTGTCAACATCGTAATGTAATCCGGTAAATAATTTTATGATTTATATTATTAATATTTAAGTGATATCAATTCTTAATGATTCTTATTTTTATTTATGAAGACTCATCCCACCTATGTGAATTTAAAAACAAATCGTTAACCCAAATATATAAACTTCTCTTGGAGAATCTTTACATAACTTTACATATTACATAATAAATTTACCACACTGTTGTTACTTTTTTATACTAATCTTTACTTAATACTTTTGTAGTTATCAATAAAATTAGTATTTGTGATAATTTCTTATATATAACATAATATAATAGAAATACAGTAAGAGACTGTTAACAGGCAAGCTCCATTAGAGAGTCAGCTTGCACCGTCTCATTATGTGGATAGAGTCTAGACGAACAGGCCTAACTTGTGTGAGTGTCTCCTCGCTTAGTTAGTTTTTAATCAACCAAGGTACGGTTCGTTCTGAGGCCTGAGGCATCGAGACGACCTTAGACATTTGATGGGAGGAGCAAATGTTTGGTGCACTGTATAGTTTATTCACAAAACAAATTGTTGTATAATCTATGTATTCATTTGTGACTTTTTTCCTTGACAATTATTATAAATAGCAACTTGAATTAACTTGTTTAAAATATAAATAAATGTAAAATTACAAATTCATTAATCATCGCAGCAGTTTTCTCATTGTATATTTATTAAATATGTAAATAAGCCTAGCAGGGTTAAACATTTGGGAACTCGGATATTAAATTCAAGTTAGTAACCCATAATGTCTAAAATTAAATTATTATTTTTACACAAAACGGAATTAATATAATCATATTTATTAAACATCATCAGAGTCGTTATTATGAATGACATTCTCGAGTACAAAATGATAGTCCTAATTGAATTACTTGCAGCAGCAGACCTCCGCGTGGGTCATGTGTCGACACAACGGAAATATTAGGTACTTTACTGTCCCATGCCTCTATCAAATTATGTTTTTATAAACAGAAAATACACATATATATATACACATATATGTTGTTTCCTAGTAAAAAATATATTTACAAATACTTGATCAGTAACAATGACTCTCTTAATAAATAATGCATACACCAGTGTTAACGACTGACAGTTAAAGGACTCAGTTCAGATTTTAAATAACTAAATCTAGATTTGAAGCTGAGTTGTCACACGATTGTCTTAGTTAACTGTTAGTATCGGACGTGATGAACAAACAAACAAGCATTGTCCAACCCAAAGACACCATTAGCTTTGTCTATACTCGTAGGTTCCACAAAGTGACGGCTTGAGAAACTGATAATATTAATGGTCACGTTTAGACTACGCTCTATACTTATATCCTCGATGGCATATCTAATGTATTTACATACCAGACACTTCTAGTTACACTACTTTATATAGACTAAAGGATTATTTTGTTATTTATGAAATGGATGGATGGAAAAATTGAGCGTATTTCAGAACTATGCAGATATTTAGCTTAGCATACCATGTTATATTATTATATGGTTTCTGATTTTATAAGGTAATAACAATCCATTCCTATAGCAAGGGCCACAGTCTTTATTTGTGAACTGAGTCTTTAGTTTTGAACCTTCAGTAGAGATTGTTGTATCAGCAGCGTCGTGCTACGTCGTGGTGATCGCGCGATATTACTAATGAGGCGCTCCCTGACTGCGCTCACAGCTTCATTAAACTAGTGTTTCCTAGTTCCCGTAGTTTAGCCTTCGAGACTAATTTCCCTCTTCCTTTTGCGGCTAACTTGTAAAATGCCTTATCAACATAAAATTGGGTTTTCTTCATTTATAGGTTTGGTGATAACTTCTGGATATATTTGACTTGTAAAATAACAGTATGTTATATTAAAATATTTTGTAAAATAATGTTGCAAAACAGATTGTAGACGAAATATATTTCTCATATTATATAAAACCTGCATTATTTATGGAATAAGAGTAAGTCGAGCAGCTCTATATTACAAGGAAGTTCAATTACTCTTCGCCGCGGGGCGCGCTCCCAGTGACTTGCATTCGTCAACAGTGCGGCTAACATGCGGGACAGCTCATGATAAAAAAAACTTTTGTTGTAACCCACTTGCTGTGCGGCCGAGACATTTCTATGTGGTCAACCCTAATGTAACATGTTGGATATATAAGAAAAGTATGGTTTCTCTAACCAAAATGTTATATAGATCTCAAATAATCTTAATAATGGAGACAATAGTATTTAACGTAATATATCTAATAACATATATTTTTATTAAATAATTATTAATATAAGTATATATTTCATTATTTATTTAGTTATACTTTTCATTAATTTTTATTTATTTTATAAATATTGTAAAAATATATTCTGTACATTTTATATAACGTATATATATTCGATATTCATCTATGTTGGGAAAATGTCAGGTATGTTTATGGTAATCTCAAAATAATTTAAATATTTCCAGGATTATCCGGTACATAATTCAGGAAGAAAAATTGCGAAGTCCAAGTGAAGACGACGCGAATTAAGCCGAACCCCCGAGGGTCGCACCCCGACGTCGCTTCACCAAATCTAATTTATCATATCATAAATCATATGTCCACTTGAGATATCACAATTTGATTATATTTTACTCGAGCAACTTTAAAAAAGTAGCTCAAAGCTGAAGTAATGATTCTGGACTAGGCTCATAATATTATGAGTTATTAAGATCATATAGTATTCTCAGAAAACTACTCAACTTTTCCTTGCAGTATTTCAATATTTAACTAGAACTTGAAAGTCAGAATTACGTTAATATAATTGCAAGTTATCCAAATATTGTAATTATTTAATACATGTATTGTTTTCTGCTTAATGTGTAATTACTAATGCTACTCCTTCTAGACGAATAGCTGTAGGATGTCGAAAATTAACAGAGTTGTCGAGCACAGTGACTCCATAGGTCCGGAAGTTGTTTGGTGATTTTTATGATTGTAGAAAACTGAAAAATAAAAAATTATTAAATGGTCAAAGTGTGTCCCAAAGAATTAACATGTGGAACGTTTTAAAATTTCACTCGCGAATTCTTATTAGGCTTCAGATTATAGCCGCTATTAACTTTGCTAATTTTAGAAGTATGCGAAACTCATTCAGACACAATGCTTCGCATAACTCCATTCATCGTGCATAGTAATTTGGTATCCAATCCAAAATTAATCTTTTTATAAAAATGTTGACCATAAGAATTAATCATGCATGTACATTTAATGAGGTACTTAATAAAATAAATAATTACTATGGAAGCTCTTGAAGTTATGTCAAACACTTAAGTTACTTAAGTTATCTATAAATATTTCACCTTCGTTATCGTGACAGAGAAAGCAAGTAAAAGCGTAATACATGAGAAACAATCTCCTTTTAAGTGAGCAATAAATAAACATTGCGTCTTATCACCTCGTGACACCAACTTAATGTTCTCGCCATTCATAATAACTTATAAGAATCTTTATACTATTTAACGCAGTAACAGCAAAGCAACAAAGATTTACAGCAATTATAAATATAAACTTTCTAAAATGCAGATGAAAACATTATATTATGTGCTATAAATATTTCATCCACAACAAACTCATAAAGGAATTTGAAAGGGTTATAATATTTTACGAGAACAGTAAACTGCGGGTGAGGAGCGGTTGCGCTGGACGCACGTTCATTATCCTTTATTAACTCTTCCATAGTTGAAGTTTTATGAAGTCGGTCGCGTCAAACATCGCGGGACTTTACTGCACTCTTTTATTTTACCGGCTTCAATACGTTTGAGTCATTACTTGTTAAGATATTAAGTTGTATTAGGTACAATTTTATCCTTGTGAATATTTACAATGGTTACTTTAAATTTAATAACTTTAACTGTGAAGCGTCATACAATTCAATTATGTACTTAGTCTTGTTGATGGATGAAAAAGATAACCGAACTGACTCAGGACGCTTGTAAGTACACAGCTGCTTGCTTGGACTTAAAAGCTTTTTATATAAACGTATATGTTTATAAATTGTTGAATTTAATATAATATAAACAACAATAACATCAATTTAAAAACTGTGTTATAAATGATCTTCGATAAGTTGCATAATTAAGTAGACTCAATAAAATCCAATTATTTTTAATCTTATTTGGAAGAAGTTTTTCCATACTAGCTGTCAAATGTCTTTGTTACTTTACGATTACAATTCACAGGTTTTACCCTGACTTGTAACTCATATATGTACATATTTAATAAAGTAATAGCACAGAATCACACAGGGCGGTAATTACAGAGTTTACGCGCGTGTTGTCCGATATTAACTTAGCTATTCATCGTCTCACTGCCATCGAAACATTATTGTAATGTCTGTGATTCTATCTAGAACTTCAATTAAATTGAAATTATCTTTATTATGAAACTGTTATTATAGGTACTATATTTATCAGTTTTGAGCACTATGTTAAAGAAATGCTCTTAAGGATAGTCTTAACAAACGCAATAAAGTATGTCAGTTGAGTGTTGGAACCCTACAAAGAATGTAGTCTCACTCGCATATCTTAGTCTTTTGAGAAAACAAAGCTGAAATAAAAACAAGCGCTCGAGCTAAGCGCAATTCTCAACACTCGACTCGACACTAGACACTCATCACGCGGACGCGACACTCCGGGACACTCACCAGACACTCGTCACACTCAAATTAAGTTACATCAGAGAGTTCTTACTCTGTTGCTATAAGACTACTTTAAGTGTTGCCCTATTTAAAAGTATTTTATTGTGATGAAATATCTAAATTCTATATCTTAGTTCAAATTCTTATAAATGGTGTCATTAACTTCCTCTTAATTATCAATACTAAAGCACTCTTCATCTCCTTATGAATACTTTAATAAGATATAAAGTCTCTTACGTTGATTAAAACTTTATCGACTTACACTCGTAGACTAAATGTGCCACAGTTTTGCTCCTTTGTTTAATTGAGAGGTATGCACTCCAGCGATGTGTTTGCAGTTGTAGATATAATATACTACTTTGTGTGTAGCTCATAAATACTATTCAAGTGTAAACTCGAGTCACATTATCATGCAAAGTTGCTTCCCCGTCTCGCCTGCCTCAAACTGGTGCTTCAAATCCCTCTAAAAGTTTTATGATCTCGCGACTAGATTAAATCCTCCCAAAAGTCACTGCTTCTCATAAAGACCGAATAATTTTATAATGTTCATTAAGAATAGAAGTTAATATTAAGTATTTTTATTCATCTATTATTCCTTAAAATTTTTATTTAATCAGTTCATATTTCTAATTTCAAAGTAATTGTAACACTCTAGTCTTTCAGGTTTTTAAATATTATGCAAAGAAAGTCATTTTATAATTTCAGCAAAACAGAATTATGGTATTTTATATTCTAAATACAGCCCAAAAATATAATTTAGATTTCATGAAGATTTATTAAAAAACCGTTGCCATAAACAATGTTCTCTATTTTCGGAAAAAAAAAAAATATATAGAAAGACAGACAAACATTTCGAAAAATTTTTTGTCTATCTGTTTTGACCACGGGCCAATAATTTTGTCAATAAACCTAGTATTTAAATAAAATTATTATATTTTTTTATAGTATTAGTTGAAACACTAAAAAAACGTCTGATAGTAAGTAGATCTGTCGTCTATAGACATATACACGTCTGGAAAGTTGTAAATGATTTGCCACCATTCGAAAGTAGAGAAAATTTCTAAGCGCAAAGAAATTAAGTACGGTTATCCGGCTCTCTAGATAAGAAAACCCCTAAGAATAGCTACAATAACTGCTTTATACGATCTCTTATGAATGTGCCACTACCCTATAGAGTCCAATCTTTTAGTCAAACTACTACAAGTAATATACCACCTACAAAACGCTAGACTAATTTCATATGATATGCAACCAATTTCACATCACTTAAATTTAATGACACTAAATAATGATTTTATTAAATAATATCGAAAAAGACCACCTGCTACACTATTAAAAGTCCCATCTTATGATATTACTGTATCAAATTATACAGAACCTCAAGTAATACGCACCTTGGCAGCGAAGCGAAAGGGCGGCGCTTCATAATTACACCAAACAACGGATAATAATCCACAGTTTAAGAATATACCTTTTATTCTACAAAAGTATTAAAACATTTTGGCAGTTTATCCTTATTAAGTAACACATTATAGCTAATGGATTTTGAATAGAAAACAAAAAATACGCATTTAATATATTTGGTCCATGTTTCGTTGTTTTAATAACGTATTCATATAATGTGTTTCCTAAATTTTGCTTTGGATTATACATTTTAAGATTTTAATAATTTTCGGAAAAAAAAAATTTTTGGAATTTTACCACCAGATAAAATAATTAAATTACATTATTAAGATATTCAAAAACATATATATATATATATATATATATATATATATATATATATATATATCTTAATAATATATAAATATGAAGAAAGGAAATACTATTTAAAGTGGTGGCTTACACGAGGTACATCATCAAATACATATATGATGTTCTCATTTTAGATTAGAGTTTTGTCTATACAACGAATGAATTATTGAGAAATGGAACAGGAGTCGCAGCGAACAACACTTAGCAACTGGAACAACAAAACTTGGACCATTATTATGCTTTATTTCTCACTTCTGTCTCTTCCCAAGTTATGCCAAATTCAGAAACAGCCATAGCGTTGAATTACGGCAGTTCGGGATATTAGAAGATTAGTTGAAATAATATTATTTAAGGCGATGCGATTTCGTCAAAGTTTGTCTAATTTTATTATATATGTAATATGATACAAATTCAAGGAAACTCATCACATTAGTACGAAACTTCTAGAAATTGTCGCTATAAGTAGCTTTACAACGTAACGCATATATCCAGCCTCCGAACTAATGCAATGCTCTTAGGTGATATCTACAAGATACTGCCGCCTACGCATTATGCAAATAGTCGCGACAGAAGTGCTTCATTTTCATAGCAAATGCTAGTAATCTCGGGATTTCGACAATCACAATATTTTCATTACGCCCTTTAGGGGACCCTCCGAAAAAAATAAGATTGCTTTTTGAAGTATAGCGCTTAAGTGGGGATAACTTAATTTGCGCATTGAACGAGTCTGGATGCCCCTCGACACCTCGATGTTCTAACTGGATTATCAACACTGGGAGTGCGGTAATGACCTGATAATGCGCTGATTTGTTTGGCCCTCGCACCTGACGTTAGATAACTTAAAGTTTATACGCTCTTTTTTGCAATAATGTCAAACGATTTTTGTTTATAAATGTCAAAACTATTTTTTTTTTAATTTAAATATGAATCACACTTAAAAAAAACTCATATAAATTATAGAACAAAAGCTTAAAAAGTTTTACAGAAACTAACCTCTTTACTAACTCCTTCTAGAGTTATTACAGAAAATAAAACTCAACAAAAACAAGACAAAAGCAGCGTCTGAAAAGCCATCAAGTCTGAATGATACCAAAGAGTGGGCAAACAATACGTTGAATGGTACTAAATCGAAATTGCGAGACCTCTTAGCAGTACTAAGAAAACCGTCACAAAAAAGTCTATCTACATTTGAAGGTGGGTAGCAAAAAGAAAAGCTTTCCCTAACCAGTTGTCAGGAACGATACTACATCGTTGTAGCTTCTATTATTATTTTAAAAAAACACGTGTAAATGGAGTGGTCCTACTATTAAGTATTAATATCCTTAAATACAAAGTTAATGAATTTCAAACACATAACATAGCTCTAATGAAATTGAAGTATTGATTTGCCAAAAAGAATAGTGCTACGCAACGTGCTGAAACCAACACAAAAATAAAAAGATTTGTTACTTAGGAGAGTATAAACATTTAAATACTTGGACCATATTGTGAGAGAATACTCAATTGCCACATGTGATACAGAATGTGAACGTAGGGCTCTTGCTGTGAGGAGTGAAATACTGATCCACAGTTTCTATCGTTGTAGTTAGAGAGTCCACGGGAAAACTATGGATTAAACATACACATAACACCCACAATATGTTACGTGTATAATAAAATACTTTCAGAATGCTATTAGGATTATCACGCCATTGTAGCGCATTAAATATTTTTGAACAAATTTATACAAAGGATTTCTGTGATGTAATAAGAACCGAAACTCCTTCACTACTAAACAGAATTCGAACTAGTTCTAGCAGAATCCTGATAATGTTTGAACACAAATTCGATCTGCTCTTTATGACACATCATTTAAAGATAAGAACGTAGTTGATTTATTCTGACGAGCAAATTAAATTATTCATGTACTTTAATAGTTAATAATAAAAAATAAGCTATATAGCTTATAAGAATCAAAAAAGTTACTTACAAATGGATCAATGATATCTTCTATAAATGTTTATTATTTATAAAAATGTTAGTTATATAAATTTTTATAAATTATCAGTCACCAACAAATTTTATAATATAAAATACTAAATTCGTAAACACATTCATGACAGCTCAGTTAGTGCAGAGAGATTATTTATGATTATCGATTCGTGGCCTACCAAATAGTGCTTCGTAAATTGGATAATAAAATAGCTGCATCAGTAAAAAAATGTATAGGCTGACATGGACGAAAAATTTGTAAGAAAATACTAATTTACCCCCTCCATTAATATCCCAAACCGTTTTATTAGAACCGTTCAATATCCGAGGCTATCAGCTCTGCTAATGAGTGCAATAAACGAATCAGTAAATCAACAATTTGAAAAATGTGTCACGAGGTGCGAACCGAACGCCAATTAACGACCCACTAATTCAACTCATGATGAATTGTAGACGAGGGGGAAAGATGTAACGAGTCATTTGTCCACGACCAGCACGTTATTCATCTCTTTATTACCTATGAGGTAAGCATAACTCGCAATGAAATCTTACTTCTCATAAAAGAAGTTTATTATTACTGACTTGACAATTTTTACTAATTTTTCATTTTTACTGATATTCTCAATAAAAAAATGAGAATATCTAGTCTTAAAATTAGTTTAAATTCAAATTTTTGCGAAATGTGAGAACATCGTATAAACATAGGTCTTATTATAATAAAAATTGCTTCACTTTTGCCATTTATGACGTGCAACATTAAATAATATGACATCACAATATCTTCACCTTTTAAAGATAAATGGTGTCTTGTGGTGATATAAAGTACTTTATTAAATTTTATAACAATTCTCCCCCAAAAATATAATTTTAGTTTTATAGAATTGGTTTAACACAATGATTATAATGAAACTATAACTCAATCGTCCACTGTTATATTAAGAATATTGTCTGAAAGTATTTCCGAGTTCACGTAATCTTCAAACGTCACAGTTAATCTGCATTCAAGTAGGCTGCACAGTCCGCATGGAGGCACGAGAGGAATGCTCGATATTTAATTAAAGGATCTCTTACGCCGGCCGCGGCAGCGCAATTAAATGTTATTGGGGCAATCGAGGCCCCGAATCGAATAAATGCCCCAAACTCAGACCTCCCTCGCTCTATCCTCGAAACAAATGCCTAACTTCGCGTTTGTTCTACAGTCTATCTCAATTCTTTACGTGATCAGAAATGTAAAATAGTTAAGATAAACTTTACCGCAACGCTGTTAATTTAAACTGAAGTTACACTGTTGATAAATAAATAGTTTTTATTTTAAACTTTATAAATAAAATAAATAAAAAATATATTTAGTAGTAGTATTTATGTTTGATTTTGTTTTATAAATTTAAATAGTTGTATATTATAAATATAACCTCATAATATTTTTTATTTTCAGTTAGTTTTAAATATATTAAGGGGTTGGTTATAATAAAACAATTTATTTTCCATCTAAAAGACGACATTTCATTTCAATTTATGTTATTTGAAGGGCAACGCTGCTGTAAGGGTCGCTACACACTCCGCGTGTTTTGATTGAGCGATGCAAACAGTGCTCAATATGGTCAGGGAGTGTTATTTATTTGAAATTAATTTAGAAGCGCGCTCGTCCCCTGAGTAAACTTACACTATTTACGTACAATTTTATTTTTATAAAACCATTGTAAATATATTCTATATTGATATGAGATAAAATAGAAAAATTTTGTCTAATTATGTGCCTTAAAATTTCCCACAATTTATTTATTTAAAATATTCTATTATTTTATTAAAGAGTAAGTAACTTTTAACCATTTTCCTGAAAAGTCCAGTATATTATAAATTTGATCGAATTCAGAAAGTTAATTGAGGAAATAGTACAAAATCTAAATCTAATAGTAAAAATGATATTATATATGTAATTTGAAAATAAAATATATAATGTTTATAAATATATTACTATTTCTCCGAGTTTTTTCAATGTTCTGCTATAAATGATATAGAGGGTGTGAGCACGCTTAGCATTTTAGATGATAAAACTGTTTGCAGACGTAATTGAATGTGAAATGAATTCATTGAGGGCGGGGATCAAAGCGACGCCGCAGGCTGTGCTTTGTATCGTCCTTTAATTCTTCCAAAGATGCACAGCCGCTGAACCCTCCTAACATTTATGAAGATATAACGTTTTATTTATAAAGGATGAAAAAATGGAACAAAATATTAATTGATATATTTAATTTAATTTACCATTGTGTAGTGATCCAAAAAAAAATGTTGTGGAAACATTTTTTTTCCGTCTGCGTGTCTACGCCTGTTTGAATATAGTATGCACACTCAGTTCAGATCATCCAGATGATCCGCTCTTGATCCGTCGCATTTTTGCAGTGTCGTCTACGAGCGTCTTTACATAGTTATGTTTACAAAACAGATAGTATTTCAAAAAGTGCTATATGATGATAATATAATTACTTCAATATTTATCAATAATTTCTAATCATATTTGACTGTTTTGGATATTTATCAAGGATAAGCGAAAAAAATGATTTCTGAACCTATAGTGTCTATGTATAATTAAACAGATATATTTTCTTTTCTGATTTGAAATTTTACTCCTAGAGAGTGTAATTAAGCGTAGCTTTCTGAGAGACTTTCTGCATCCTTTGTGCAAGGTTCAATCAAAAACGGTACATCCGAAAATTTCCAAATTTTGCATACTGATAGACATCAGTCTAGTGGTGGTTTAAAAAAAAACATAAAAAAACAAAAAATGTAATGCGGTTCATCTTGAAAAAAATATCTTATATATTTGGTTTTCTTATGATACACAGGATTTTTAATTAGCTTGATCGCACTCTGGTTATCAACATACAAAGGAACAGATTTAATATTTTCACCTAAATCTAATAATAATTGCTTTAACTACAATATCTCTTTTGCAGCTTCACAAGTAGGTACAAATACTGCTTCAGTTGTGGAGAGAGCAGTAGTCTTTTGTTTCTGGCTACATTATGTTATTGGTCCCCCATTCATATTAAAAATGTAACCCGTAGTGGAATTACGCGTATCTATATCGCCTGCAAAATCTGAATCTGAATAGCCAGTAAGATCACTACTTTTATTTATTAGATATCTAATTACACGTTTAATGGCATTTACATGTTGTGGACTTGGATTGTTTACATATCTGCTCAAAACATTTACAGAAAAAAAAATGTCAGACCTTGAAACACAGCTTAAAAATAACAAGGAGCCTAAAGCTTCTCTATATGGAAAATAAACAATATCTTCATAAATTTTCTTTGAAAAAAACAATATTTACATCTGCAGGGGTACTGGCAGGATTTGTATTACTCATTCAAAACTTCTCTTTTATTTGTTCTATGTAATCCCTTTGACGAATACAGATACAATTATTTACTCTATTTCCATTCCCACAAAATATTTCAATTTTCGTTATTTTAAATTCATGTTCATATATTTTATAATTATTTTAATCATTGAGGAACTGGAAGAGACTATCAATGCAACATAATTTATTAAGAATACTTTTACCCCATTTAAAATACCTACATAAACACAATTATCAGCCTGAGATTGCACATCCATACTTTACCAAAAATTCAGTGAATCTTCTATTCCAGCAACGAGATGCCTTTTTCAGACCATACAGTGATTTATTAAGTTTTAAGACACAATCATTTTTAAATGTCCAAGTACGCATTCAAAAAAGCAGTTTTTACATCAAATTGTTGAATTTCTACTTTATATTTAGCAGAAAGAACAATTCTTATAGTCATATCTCGTTGAAGAGAATATTTCTTGATGATCAATATTTTTAACTTGATTAAAGCCTTGTGCACATAAACGAGCCTTTTAACAAGCCTTTTTTTACCTTATCATTTTCTTTCTTTTTTATTGCAAAAACCCATTTTGTAGTAAGCGTACACAGTCTCTCAACTGGAGTCCAACTATAACTTTCTTCAGGCGCAAGCAGTTCCTCATCAATAGCTTTCAATCATTTCTTTGTGGACTCTTCATTGCTTCAGAGTATGTCTACCACTACCACTACTACAACAACTCAACATGCTATTTTAATTCTCTAGTGATGATATTTCTACAAGAGGATCTTCTACATTGTTTTCTTGCATTTCATTTTTTTGTTCTAATGTCGTCTAGTGTAATATTTTTCCTTATCTCTAGAACATTATATTCTTCAAAAATAAAATTTTTTGATATTTTAATCTTTTTGGTTTCTGGACTGAATCCTGTAATTGTTGTTATCATACCCAACATACAACGTAACAATTTCACACTCTTCTTATCAAGTTTTGTTCTTAGTTGATCAGGAATATCGACATATTCAATACCTCCAAACACCTTCACATGGCCTACATGAGGTTTGATGCCGTTCCATAGTACATATGATGTTTTCTTAGGAGCCTAGCTGGAGGAAGTTCAGTTTAAATAAATATACTTCACAATTCACAGTCTCTCCCCATAAATCCAGCAACACATCTTTTGAATACAACACTGAACATGCACCCTCCACAATGGTACGGTTCTCTCTTTCAGCATACCCTTTTTGTTCAGGTGTATAAAGTGCAGTACACTCATGAACTATACCTCCTTTGCTTAAATTGTCTTTGAAGGTTTTTTTTACATAGTCTCTTCCATTATCAGTAAGCAATATTCTGATACTATGCATATATTTATTTTGGATAATAGCATTGTATTTCTTGAATATATCAAGCATATCACTTTTATGCATTACAAAATATGCATTCCTGTAATTTGTTGCAGTATTCTTGAACAATACAAAGTATCTTGTAAATTGACACAGACAGCACTATATATAAGGTCAGCTGGCCGTATTTCTCCTATTACAGATTTATCATAAAATCTAAAACTGCACTGCTTTCCATTTGCACATGCTTCACAGACAAAATCAGTTTTATCACTGTCATTAAGTTTCAAGCCTTCTACATTATCAGCACTCGTGTTCTTGATTTGTTTTAGGTTAACATATCCCAGTCTTTCATGCCATATTTTTATGTTATTTTGATCACTTTCAACTAAGTTACAGGTATCTAAGACCACAGCTTTTATTTTTAACTTGTATAAATTATTTTCAGTTATTATCGCATACATCACCAAGTTATTACCTTTGTAAATTAATGCACTAGAGTCTTTCTTGATAATGGTATAAGATTTGCGCATAATCACACCCTCTTGATTTCGTCGCAAATTCGAAACATACAATAAATCACATAGTTCCCCAATGGACAGCTCTCCCACAGTCCATTTATGTATCTCTTTATTAATTAATACCTTGCCGATACCAACCACTTCCACTGATTGCTTGTTTCCTAATGCCAATGACTTCTGATTGCATTCAAATAATTCCACAAAGAACTCCTTTCTGAAGGTCATATGAGCAAAGGCACAACTATCTAAAACCCACGTATTCTGTTCAGCTTCATGTAAACTTGTTTCTACATAGAATGCTAACATATTTGCACCATCTTGTTGAGGTTTCCTGTTCTTGGATTTCTTTGGATAACGACATTCTCGAGACAAACATTCCCGTTTTCCACAATTATAACATTCAAATCTATTTTTAGTATTTTTATTCTGATTTGAACTACAGGAATTTATATTCAGCTCACTTTGTTTTGGGCTATTCTTCCAATCTTTGTTAGCCACAAAGAGAGCGTTTCCTGCTCTTCTTTACATTGTAAACTAGCTGCTTCATTTAGCAAACGTCCAGTTAGATTGACAAGAGCCAGTTGCTTTGGATCCAATGACATCCATGCTTGACGGAGTGATATGTACTTTTGTGGCAGTGTGCCAAGTGTTTTTGATATCACAGCAATTTCACTAACACTGTCGACGCTTTTTTTCAACAGCTTGGCTAACGATTCAACTTTGGACATACGTTTAGCTACACTGTCAGTTGTAGACATTTACCATTTTACATAACTCACTCTTCTGTTTATATATTAATTCAAGTTTCGTCATTATTTCCTTAGCTGTTTCACTATTTTCTACTAAAGTCATTTGCTTGAGGTCCATTAAAGATGTTATAATGAACATCACCATTCAACACTATTTTCAGCCGGTTTAGGCACCGACATTTCAATCCCTTTTGCTTTCAGGGCACATTTTATCAGCAATTTCCATTGTCTGAAGTTATTTCCATCAAATTTATCCACGTTTATAAAACACTTGGAATCCATTATGAATTTATTTCTTCAAAAAAAACGATTGTAACATTTTCTTTGCTATTTTCATCTAGGTATCAATAGCAGAACTTCCTGGGATTATAACTAGTACGTTTATGGATTACTTCTCAATTAAAAGATAGTATTTATCTCAAATATAACTTTTTATTATTAGTATGATATAAACAGCAAAAACAACGCAGTTACAACGAAATTCATACAAAGTGTTGCCACCTAGTTAAATTTTCAGGAACAATCAAAAACTACATATTGTATTACTCAGCTGTTCTCAATTAGTTATATTAAAAATAATCAAGTCGATTAATGTTATAATAATAGCGCGAATATTGCAGCCGATAATATGACATGTAAACCAATAAACATTAAAAGTAAACACTGTTTCTAGCAATATTTAAAGAAACATATAATAATATAATATGAAACACCGATACAAGGTTAATATTGTTTTATATATTGTAAGATATAAGACGGTGACTTAACGATTTAATATATAAAATTTTCACACCCGGTAAATACATATACACCGTATAATTATTTTAAGATTGTTTATATGTGATCTGTGAGCATGTAATAATATCTTTACGAATATTAGTTTATGCTGCAAGCGTTTAGGTTAATAATTAATAGTTGGAAATAGTAATAACTACAAGCATCACTGAAATATAATAGTACCTGTATACAAACTTTAGTAGTTAAGAACGACTAAGAATGACGCTAGAATGAAAGGAATGATGGTATATATACATATATAATAAATATTATTGAATGATGAATTTTATGAAGTTAAATGTTATAGTGTATAATGACCTGCGATTTAATGTATTTGAATGAAGAAAGGAACGAATGTATCTCATTTTAAATATTATCTACCTACGTATTTTAGAAAACTAAATATTAATATGATACTAACGAAACTGTAATGAAATGATATATATATATATATATATATAATATATTTCAATATGATCAGGTAATTGAAAAGATAAAATTTAAGATAGACTAAAAATATTGTAACAACAAATTTGTAAGAAATCGCAGCTCAAATTCGAATTTTAAATAAGACGCACAATGACGCTATCAAGCACCTCCCGGGTTTCGGCACCAAAAAGATGTAACGAAACAACAAGCCGAGATGGCCCGTCAGCGTCACTCTGGGTCAAAACTAAATTTAATAGAATTTCCGCCGTTGGAAAACGATAGGTTCTAGATTAATTATACGCGTTGGCCTGAACAACAACAAGTACTTACAGTTAAGGCTCGTGGCTATTCAGACCAGGCGCCCGAAGATCTTCAATGTCTTATTTCTTCGTTCAAAGGCTAGGTGGCACGTGGCGGTACCGACAGTTCTCATATAGCAGGACATCACTTCCGTACACTTACACTATATACACTACAGTTTTAAGTATTTTGCAGCAGACGATTGAATTGCCCGCGCGGCGTCGCGATCACCATTTTCGAATGAATTTCCCGCCAATCACCCAGTGCTGTATGCTCCTTTCGAGCCATGCTATTGGTCAGACGGCCAATGTTACGCGCGATAAACAAATTACGAATTCGTTTAGAAATTTAATAAATATAATTAGCGAATAGCGAACATATATTATGACGTAACACTACGTAGGTATGAACCAAATTTTTGAAAATATCATTAACAAGGGTTAAGGGTACGTTTTCAATGTCTGTAATAAAGTAAGGACTTTATTAAAGACATTGAAAACGTACATATCCGAAGAGTGTTTTGATTTTCAGTATTATTACAATGATATAAAAAATAATTATTTCATAAATTAAAAAAATATTCAGAACTTAAAAAAGGTTTGTATTTGTAATAGACATCTCCAAATCTCAATAAATCTTATGAGTATAATTATATGATTAAACGAAATTACCTTATGTAAAATTCTATCTTTGTCATACGAAGCTCTTTCTTCACGACATTTACTAGTAGTAACTTTGGAATTGTATCAACGCCGTCATCAACTATTTCAAAGCTGAAAAATAAAAAAATTGCAACAATCACTTATTATAGTAAAACATATTTTATGTGATGTGATATTGATGTGATGATCCGGAACGAGATGAGATGATCAATAAATCCCTTTAAGTGGAAGTCTTAAGGGAATAGCAAATTTGGAATGATAATTTAATAGACTGCGATTTGCAGTCGCGTGCATTCGGTTGATATGTGACATGTCGTGTGTGGTTTGCATAAGTTATTTGGACAGTCGTCGATGAAGCCCCGTGAAGAGTGCGCTGTCCACTGTCTAGACGCACAGTTTACGAGCCGCTTATTATACGGCAAACGATGAGTATCACAAAACACGCATCACATTAACTAAATATATCAAAGCTAAAGATATATAGTAAATCCTTTTGATAACAAATGAATTGTTTTAGAATACTGAACCTGGTTTCCTTACATTATTCTAATCATAATTACTATAAATTAGGGTAAAGCAATTCATAAGGCAATCTAAATAGAATATTGACTCGTGACAGAAGTCCTTTTTGTATTAACTATGGCGTTAACTTATTAATTTGGGATTGTTTCAGATTGAGGGTAACTGAATCTTTTTGTATTATGTTTGTTTCAATTTTATTACATCATAATATAAATTACCTCATTTAATACTCATAATTTTATTTAAGCTAATTTAATTTAGTGATTTTTTCATTGGTTTGAAATTTCCATTACAAAAAATAATAAAAGAAAGTTTTTAAAATAAAAATGCAATTATAAAGTGCGTCATCTCCACTCATCTCATTTTAGATAAGCTCAGCGGTTCGTGATAATATGCGCCAGACGGAATTTTAAGTACAAAGAAGTAGAAGGACTTTAGGTGTTAGGTAGTGAAGTGTGTGGACAATTCGGTTATTTGTTCACGGCAGAGAGTGCTCGTGTCTGAAGTCTCTTGGTGTGACGTCACTCCGCATCACACCATCGAGAGCCCTCGTCACTTGACCTGTCTTCATATTTTATTAAAACTAGCTGTGTATTGCGACTCCTCTTAGATATTGATAGGTTTCTGTTATATGTATCACCAATTATGGAAAAGAATTTTTAAATAGTTTTGAGCAATATTCTTAAATATAATTTATGAAATCTGTCTAGCCTGTTACAGTTTATAAGATTCTTTAAAGAGTATTCGTAGGTTTTCAATTTCAATCATTTTGATGTAAGAATTAATAAATATTACACTTTCATACATTCATTTATTCAAGTCTAATAAAGACTGAATGTTTTTCGGTTTTAAAAATAACATGCCTAGAATGAAAATTTGGTCGAGTTCATATTAGCATATCCACATACTTTTGTAAAGAAAATATAATATTTATTTCTCTTATACAAACGTTTTATATAGTTGTTTGTTTTATTAGGATATATATTATACCGTGTATAAGCAATGTTGATTAATGAAAAAGTAAAGTTTATTATAATTCTAAGAATAAAATACAATATGTTTTTGTAATGGTTATTTTTATAATAATTACTTATTAAGTACTATGTTGAGTTGTATGTATGAGTTAATGTTGATAATATCTTCCAGGTCCTCCAGGTCCTCCCGGCAAGCGCGGCAAGAAGGGGAAGAAGGGTGACTCTGGCGACCCCGGACCTCCGGTATGATTACTATTTTATTGTTTGTTTTATGTTCTAATAAAAGTATATAGGTTTTGTTTTTTTTTTTTTTTTTTCAATATATTATGTCGCTATGGTACACTTTTCTTTATATGTTGCATTTGTTTTGCAGGGGTTGATGGGGGCGCCAGGGAAAAATGGATTCCCGGTATACAGCTTTTTATTTATTGTATTTTCTGTAAATAGCGCTTTTTCTACTTTTAACGCTAATATTATATATTTATATTTTCATACTTTATATATTGTGTTACAGTCAAAGTTTGATATGTAGACTCTTCGCGAAATGACTGTTCTATAATAAGTTTGACCAATTCTTTTCGATAAATACTGATATCAAAACAGTTTCAGAGAGATTTGTGTGAAAGATATAAGATATATTTTAAATGAAATTTGATTGTGTTTGGCCCTAATTGTAAGATATTAATTTTAAACTGTTAAACTCAGTCCCTTCTAAGACTAGATACATTTCTTTAATATAGGTGGAAACGCAATCAAAGTATTGAAAATTACGGAAATTTATTATAAAAGCTAATCGATAATAATCGGTTACGTCTTTGACTGAGATTGGAATATCCAACCTTAAAAGCGCGCAAGCTTCGATGTTTGACTATAACATGTATATATTTATAAATATTTTTACACCCACTATTTTTAACTAACTAACAAATAAGTACGTAGTTATAATACCCATACCTGGTATGCACGTATAAACTCCATATGACCTGTTTCTACTTATTAAGGTTCTAATATATTAATATAAATGTTTTATAGTTAAGAAATTTTATATCTGGCTTAAATATCAATACAAATGTTAGGGCACCTTAACGATACCGTTTGAATTTTCAGGGTAGCAAGGGCGATAAAGGCGAACGAGGTTTTATGGTAAGCGCCGCGTCAGCGGACCCCGTAGAGTGTAGTGTCGCTCGAACCCTTGCGCCTCACTAACACTTACATAGACCATTTACAATTTGCCTAACCGCCCTGCGTCCTGATGGTAGTTGTATTAGCACCTAACCCGCGTACAGAATTGTTTTATTAAACATATCCAAAATATATTATTTTACTTTAAAGTTTTGTTAAGTATATCAACAATACCGATAAATATCTTGTAGATAGCTGAAAATTACGAGTAGAACTGATATTTCTTAACAAATATTAGCTAAGGCTGGAAACTGGCCAGGACTTTCAGACGTGTGCATGTATAATCTACGTATTGATATGTGGTTTTAGCTAACATCACCTAACATTATATTATAACGTATTTTTGCTGATCCTTTTTCTTATTCTTTCTTACTTTTAACTAATAATTACTATTTATTGATTTTTTATATCAAAAATATATAAAAATTAATAAAGATTTTTTACGCTTTCAGGGTCCAATCGGACTTGACGGACCTAAAGGAGATCCGGTGAGTAAATACTCATTCCTATATAATAATAAAGCCTACATCCTTATATTTTTAAGATATTTTTACAAAAGTTTTTCTAGTAATACCAGACCTTTGCTGTCTTGCAAATGAAATAAATACTAGAAAGTATGGCAGTATATTGCTTATCATAAACATTATACATATACATACTTTCTATCCGTACTTACAATAAATAGTAATAGAGCCGATGATGCATTCCAGGGACGACCTGGAGACAAAGGACAGAAAGGAGAGCATGGCAGTCCAGGCTTCGATGTTTTCTCTGCAGTTAAGGTAGTAATTATTATTAATATTACTTTCTCTTACAGATACACCTATGCTTTTAAAATGTTATAAACGATTAACAAACACATTGCGTAACGAATTTGTGGATTACACAATACCATGTTGTCATTGTCATTAATATGACCCCTGCATCCGAAAAAAAAAGTTACAAACAATATTGTATTAATACAGTAGTAACGTACAAGGTTATATATGGATACATATACCATATTGCGACGATTGCAGGGCGTCAAAAGATCTGTGGACAACTATAAGATGAGCCCCTACACCACCGCTGAGATCATAGCCGTTAAGGTACCGCGTGTCGCATGCTCTAGCGACCATGGGCTTCCTTTTACGCTCACTTATTTTCAAGCGGGCAGCCGAGAATTCTCGGCTTTTTTTAAACATTATTTTGCGCTTAAGTTTTCCAATTTTTGTATTTATATTTGATGTTCGTATTGACGTAGTTTAGTTATCATCTAAATGTAAAAAATCATTTTGAACGACGACTCTTCAACATTGGCTATTTAAAAAAGGACTTAATGTTCTAATAATCATTCTACTAGTAATAGTTTCTTCGGTAATGTTGAAGTGTTGTCTGTGTGCTCGCATGTATTGACGCAGCGGTGTGCGTAGGGCCTGCAGGCGGCCGGACACAACATCTCGGCGCAATCCATCATACAGCTGAAGGTTAGTTGCAGACGCTTCTATCATCATCACTATACTAGAATCGATATATCATTAAAATAATATTATCAACCAAAACATTTCAACTTTCAGCTATGCTAAACGTTAAAAAGTTCGATAAATATATTTTTCCATTAATTTCTTTAAAAATTTCATATTTTACATAGTTTAGTTGTTCAGACACATTAATATTATTTTTTGTAATAAAATTAGCTATGAAACTTGCATGTTTGCTTTAGTAAAAGTGTTTTCGCATACCTACTACATTTATTATTATTTTATTAACGGGAATTAACGCGAAATAGGTATTACATCCCTCTCAATTGCCTTCGTTTCGACCATTTTGCACCGGGCTTGGTCACAGGCTGACACAATGGAATTTAATTAATTCCCGTTAAAAAAATACCTACTAAGTTTTTTCTATATGCATGAAATTTAATATTTAATTTTTTTATATTTTAATAAATTTTCTAAATAACAATCTACTATTGTAAACCTTAACTCTTTTCTTTTCTTAAAAGATAACTAATATGTTTCACCTTTTCCTTTTTGCTTTGAGTTTAATAGAACTATAAACAACTTGTACTACTATTTTAATTACTTACATTACTACATCATAATTAAAGTCAAATAGAAAAAAACAAAAGAAAAGCTATTTTAACGAATGTTTAGGGTGAGCCTGGAGAGCCAGGACCACCGGGGCCACCGGGGCCAACTGGAGCGGAAGGAATCGCGGGCGCAGAAGGACGAGTTGGCCCCATGGGGACTTCTGGGCCTCCGGGAGCAGTAGGACCTCCCGGCCCAGCGGGTCCAATTGGGCCAATAGGTCCACCCGGTTCGGGAGGACATAAGGTGAGTCAAAAATGAAATGTTCAGTCTTTTAAATATTTTTTACAATTCAACTTCAAGTTCTTACAGGATTATTATTATTATATATAATAATGCGGCTATATTCACGTAAATACTATCGGAATATGCCCGACTCGTTTCGAACCCATTCGGAGTTCCTAGTCATGAGTTCATGGCAAATGACTGACTGACTGACTGAAGATTGGATTACGAAAGATATCAAAAGCTTACGGGGTCTTTTTTTTTCATTTCAGCCTTAAAACAGAAATAGCACTTAAATAAATTATTTTAAAAATTATTTATAATGTAGGGGGACAAAGGTGACAAGGGAGAACGTGGTTTCACTACAACGCTGAAGGGTGACGCCTTCCCCACCGGCATCATCGAGGGACCACCCGGCCCACCAGGACCGCCTGGTAACCAACTATCTAGCATGTAGTTTTCGCCTTACTGATAGCCGTAGACGGCAATCGTAACCTACACGCTGCTTACCGACACTTTAATGGGGAATGTTTGACAGTATATTTTCGTTTTTATAGAAGCTTTTTTTTTGGTGTTGTAAAGTAGTATTATATCAACTAGATCATAAATATCCAATAACAAATTCACCAGTCCCACAAAACAAATTTTATCAATCCAAATTTAAAAGGAGACCAATCATAACAAAAAGGTTAAGAACTCATTTAGAGCAGAAGTAGGGAAAACGTTAGCAGAGAAAGAGTATGAGAGATGCGCGTGTGTTGAAGGCACGGAAGGAGCGCGCGGAGAACGCGGGACGGCGGGCGCGCCCGGGCCGCCCGGCGAGCGCGGCGCTAGGGGCAAGCGGGGCAAACGGGTAACACGGCTCCTACACTATATACACTCTATTACTGCCTGGTGCCTATATTCTTCTTCAGTCTCTTGTTGGAGTCGCGCCGTGTCTCATAGATTAATAATAATAATAAAAAGTACAAATTTATATAGATGTTATTTAAGAGAAACTTTAAGTTCGAGCGCTGCGTTATTCCTCAAAATCCTACCTGATGCTACTATTGTTTTACAATATTAGTAGATACTCTCTAAATTATTAGAAATTGCACGCTCTTATTCTCTAAAACACTATTGAAGGTTTGACTTCATCTTAAAATTTTAGAATGTTCATGAAAAACATAGTGAAGATATGAATTCTGTCAACCTTGTCAACAATCATTTCTGTCCAATCAATCATATTAGTTGTAGCACATTAGCATGACGCACGGTTGCATGTTACTCCTGCATGAGGAACGAGCCTTCCACGCTAACATTGTTGTTGACGCGTAGATGTGTTGTGGTACAAGTGACGACTAACGATAGCTTCACGGAGAGTGGCTTATAACCGGACACGGGCGCTCGACAATTGCTATCAACGCATCGGGTTTTTATAAAATTTGCTCTACACTTCGATGATAAGGTAAGATCTTATTTCACTACTTAGATTTTAGAATAAATTTGATTATTTATTATTTGCCTATTACAGCTTCAAGTAATTCTTTAAATGTAGTAATAGTTAATCGTGTAAATAATTAAATAAAATAAATAAAATCACGTAATTCAGTAATCTTGATATGTTTAATTAGTACTATTTTAGTCCTACTACTACTACTACTACTACTACTACGTCTACTACTACTACTACTACTACTACTACAACTACTACTACTACTACTACTACTACTAGTACTTAGGCAGTGCACTGATTTTTAAGATTTTTAAAAGTTAAAATATTTTACTGTTCATTTTATTGTTGCATAGATATGTAAATTAAATTATAAGCATATTTATGAAGAAAGTTTGCTGAAGTAAAAATTATTTGCAGCCATACTATCAAAAAGTATTACCTTTTCACTGCTTTTGACTAAAAAGTATTGTTCAGTAATATGTATAATCCATTTCTGTAGGCACAGCAGGCAAGGAGGGCGGCACGGGTCCACGCGGTCCCCCCGGCACGGACGGGAGACCCGGCGATGCCGGCGTGCCGGGACCACCTGGGAAACCGGTAATTTATTTATAAATTTCAATATTCTTTATATTTATGTAATTTCCTTAATAATAGTTCATTTAATTTTTAAGTAACTATTCTATAGGTATATATTGCTTATATGTTAAAACAAACTATTATTTTTATGGCATAATATTCAGATATAACGATTATTACAGGTAATGGTATTGATTTTTTTCAAAATTTCAAAGTATATCTAGGAATACAAAAACTTTTACCATAATACAATAAACCATAAGATCTATGAAATTGTAGTTTAATATAATTTTTTATAAAATGTTTTACATATATCACAGGGTGAATTGGGTCCTAAAGGCGAAAAGGGTGAATACGGTGAGATGGGCTTCCCGGGTATGCTCGGGGCGCCAGGGCTGCCCGGACCTCCTGGTTACCCCGGGCTAAAAGGCGAGAAGGGAGACAAGGGAGACTCGGTAGGTTTGCCTTTTATTTGCTTTTATAAACATTTATAATTTAGTATCACTCTAGTTGGACTTTAAAATACATTGCAGTAACTTAATGTTACCTTTTCAGTTACAAAAACAGACTGAAAAAAAAATTTAAATGAAAAATAAGTATTGCTTGTTCTTCTATTTTATTTGTTTTTAAGCATATCTTATTTTATATTTGCCTTATTGGCTCGTAGCTGATATTAGGTTTAAATATTATAATATAATGATATTTATCAAAATACATAGAATATTTTAATTCGTCTATACATTTACCTCTGATTATCTTCTTTCGTAGATAGAAGGAAAGTAAAGTAAAGCTCTTTACCAAGAGAATATTCTCTTGATGTTACTGTATAGAGCTTTAAAAAAAATTAAAGCTAATGGCTTCCAGGATACAAATAAAAAAGTATTGAGAAATATAAAAGTTTTTAATCAATACAATTAACTATCACGTCACGTTTATTAATATATCGCTTGTGTGTATCGGATGCGGCGCTGGCTTCGGCGGTGGTTATCAGCAGAAATACCGGAAGCTGAGACGCAGGCAGGTAACTATCCATTCCGACACAACACACCAACACACACGCACATACATACACATACACTTACAGCTTTTAATTCTGCTGACGCTTCAATGTCTTTTCTCTCATTAAATGCTATCACTTGCCAAATTATGAGTGTTAAATATTGTGCTTTCTTTATTTTTTTTCTTATACATATATCCTTTTAATTTCGTTTTTGTTGTCACTTGGCAAAAACATACGCATTTTGTTTTTATACGGTTAATCTTTATGCCCACTGTTGAACTTGCAGGGAGACGGCACCGGATACGAGCTATATGGACATGAACTCGTAAGTACTTCTTTGAATATGTTCTTTTTATATTCATTGACATTCATTTGCATAAAATAATATTTTAATGTAAAACTTTTAAAATAACTGGTGAATTAAGGCCGTATTAGATTTATAATTAATATTAAAAAATGACTTAGCTTTGATAAGGCTAATCAAAAAATTGTATATAATGGTTTCTTTTCTAGGTGATTAGGAGGAAACAGAGCGTGATAACAAAAAAAAACAAAAATATATATATATATATATATATATATATATATATATATATATATATATTCATCTTATAATCGGAGTTAAGATGTCATCAATGTTAAATCTTACTTACCAAATATCTTTAAGTACATTGTCATATACAAATCTTTCCACGCATACAGATGATGGGTCCGCCGGGTTCGCCGGGCCCAGCGGGGCCGCCCGGCGTGGCGGGGCCGCCAGGTATCAAGGGTGACAAGGGAGAACCTGGCACGCGTGGCAAGACCGTACGTACACTCCCACACACTGCCCACATCAACACGAGAATACTACACTGTATTGTACATATGTTTATTACCAAGTATCCGTACTGTATGTTATATTACTTCGTGTCCACTGAATAAATATTTTTTATGTACCTATCTACAAAAGTACAATTGATTTTAAATAAATTTTTTGATTTTATTTTTAATTAAGTATTTTATTTATGCATGTAAATGTACTATTTTAAAATATTAAAGAACACATACATTAAATAAAGTTAAATATTATAGACTTATACAATTCTAGGGTGAACGAGGTGAAAAAGGAGACCCGGGCCCTATGGGACTGCCGGTAGGTATTTTTATATGTTATTATTGAGCAATCGTGCTATATACTATAATAATACGTTGTAATGTGTGTTTATTTCGTGTATTTTAGGGGCCAGTAGGGCTGCCGGGAGAGCCGGGAGAACCGGGCCGGCCGGGCGACGGCGGGCCAAGAGTGAGTCGCATCACTAGCTGACATGGAGACTTTGTAACCGACACGTACTTTAGTCTCTCTTACGTACTTTTATTTTTGGGGATACAAATTAATTTAAAATCTGGTACGTGGAGTTGGTTACCAAGTTTACTCACTCCTCACAAAACTTATACACACATCTAACAGGCTAATAAATTGTAGTGAATGGTAGACTGGAAATAAACTAGTACAGCATGTTTTACATCGCTCTAACGTACACTGCGATCATGAATAAGTAACCAAATATTAATATTTAGCGTCAAATGATTAAATAATAATAATGATCCAAATATTTGTGATCGCATCGTGGGAGCGCGTTGTTAATGGGCCTTGTGTGTGGTACTAACACGGGTTGGTGTGGGCGCAGGAGAACCGCTGGCCGCCGGACTTCGCCTTCACGTAGTGAGTGAGACACGCATTCAACGGGTGCGATACGCACACACGTGTGCGACACGCACACACACGTTGGGACACTCACACTCGCGCGCAACGTTCACCGCTCTCCGCAGAGACCTGTAAATTGTAATATTTGTACGTAATTAGACAAACATCTAATTTAAGACGTTACCAAATTTAGAAGTAAGTGTTGAAATATGTATAAAATGATATTTTCGTTACTTTAAGATGAATAATGTAAGTATGTGACTTTGTAATTTTAATTTTTGTGCCGGATCTCTGGATATTGTAAATTAAAATTTCCAAGGCTTTGTCGTGGCGTTCTTAACAACGAAATCTGGTTCTAAATGTACCTATCTTATTTATATCTATTTATCTTAAAACTGTAAAAAGTTTCATCTATATACTGGTAAAGGCTAAAAAATATTGTCAGAATTTATAACTATTTGTAAGTAGTAATCTCATCAAGCAAAAACTGCAAAATTTTTCCAATGCCTATTAAACGGACTAATCTCTCAACTCAGTTCAGCTTGTACTAAATAACTATTGTACTTTAAGTTTTAGTTATTTTTTATTCATCGCTAATTTCGCTATATTTGTTTTATTTTTGAACATACTATTTAATTTTTTAAAGCTGAACGATTACATAAGCTTTCATTAGATAATAATAATAATTTACTCATATCTCTATTTTAATATAACTATTGTAATAGATTGTAAATAGAATGAATGTTCAGAGTGACTATTTTCAAATCATATATTTGTATATTTGGAAAAATCTCACATGAAGAGACCGAATGCACCGCGTGATATGTAACGAGTGTAACGAGCCGGAAGTCGTTACGTTATTAGATTCATAAGTATCAGCGTATCATATCTCTTGCTTTTTACTATTGATGTTTCATGTTCAGTAATATTGTCTTAAGAATTTTTTAAAGTAAGTCTTAAAATATTTATGAATATTATCATTACTTCTAAATCGTGAATAACCTATGTATCTAAGAAATTTGTCGCTGGCGCTCGCATTTTGTATTCTCCCATACTATTAAGTATTTTTGAAAACTGAATGCGAGTAGTGCCGGCGCGACGCGTCGAGCGACAGCGCTGAGGCATTCTTCTTACACATACTGTATTTAATAAATCTCTATCAGTGCTTTTCCTCCCGAGATTTCCATAAAATCCTCTGGCAAGGTGCCGTCGCTCGCGCGCTCGCCCCAGTGTCCCGAGTGCTCCGTCCGCACTGTTCACCTACTCTAGTGTTGATTCGTGAATATTAGCTATTATCCTTATCTATGTATCGTCCCCACTTTCTATCGTATTTTTGTATTTTTGTCTTAAATGTCGTCTTTAAAGTTTGACCTAATGTACAAAATTATAACGAATAAGCTAAGTTTGGAGCGTCGATGTATCAGGGTCGAATCGTCCCCGACGCGCGTCTCATCCTTTATAATAATTCTTCCCATTGTATCGTTGTATGTAAAACTAAGTGTACGTATTGTAATACAGTTAATTAAGGTTTTAGTTTTTTATATAAAGTCGAAGTTGTCATTTGTACCATACTCACAAGACCATAAAAATATTGTTGTTCACAAATTATTTTCAGAAAAATAAATATTTGCATGCCTTGCATATTCTTGTTTTTCTTTCTCCCTATTCTTTGAGCGTATCGCTTCCGATACTCTTACAAGGGAAATTGTAATCATATATTGCACGACTGTTCTCATCTATATCTCCGCGGTCATGACTGCAAACATATCTACTTTCTCTCTCTATCTTGTGCGGAGTCTTCGTTATATATCTTTGTTGCATGGAAGACATCACATAAAATTAAGGCAAGTACAGTTTTTTGCGATAATTTATAGCATTTGTATCAAATTATTAAATAAGTGTAGCATGATGGGCGAACTTAAAGATATTGGCGAATATCTTTATATTCACCCATCATGCTTCATTTTGTGACCTAGCTGATATATGCGTTGTTTCGCAGGGGCCGCCGGGTCTCGACGGCATGAAGGTGAGAGACACTTTTTTACCCAGATAATACACATCTATGCAACCCCAATATTGTCCCAAGTCTGGCATCGTAGAAGCAATGACCCAACAAAATAAATATGGCATTTTTCAACCATATTCTAAACTGGCAATTTAATAGACTATGTAATAATAAAATTCATTTCTCTTTAAAAAAAAACAATAAATATAGAATTCTAAATTTATTAAAGGCACGTAACGATACAGTGGCTTATTTTGTGGAAGTCCCAACTGTTAATTAGGTGTCAATAAACTTTGCATTTATATCTATTTAGAATATCTTATAATAGGCTTGTAATGTCTTTATTGGCTATATGTGGAAGAAAATTGGTCTAATCTTATTTGATCATCGGAGATTATGAGTTTTAACTTCGCTTAGACAATAAGTCTGGAAAAATTTTATAAGTGCAGTACTTAATTTAAGGATTTGCTATGGTTCTCATTGACCAGATACCACAAACTTAACATCTTAAATGTAAATAGATTTCCAACAACAACTTTTCCATTTATCTCCAAAGCCTCAAAAACAAGAATCTCTTCTTATATCGAAAAGATACTACCATACAGACTTGACCCCTACTAAAGCCCTTCAAAGGTGGATTTTACAAAATGCCTTTTTATAATTCTAGTGAAAATGAATACCATATCTTTTTATAAGCGATTTATAAACGACAAAATATAATGACAAGTGTGTCTAACGTAGGGTGCGCAGGGCGAGCCCGGCAGCAAGGGAGAACGTGGGGATCCTGGACTGCCCGTATGTTTTTATATTAAGATATTAAATTCTTTGATATTTCTGAATGGACCTAAACCCCTCGACGATTTCTTAATGAGTAATTAATAAAATGTTGCAAAATTTCAGGGTACTGATGGAATTCCAGGTCAAGAGGTAAGTCACACGAGAGCTAGAAAATAGACTTTGGAGTTGTATGGTATTAACGTTTGGTTTAACACGCTAGGGTCCGAAGGGTGACAAAGGCTATAAAGGAGAACCTGTAAGTCATATTAGTTATTAACCACTGCAATTCATTTTTCACACCTCATATAACACTAATTTTCTTACCATATACACATCTTCTAGCATGCCTTATAACTAACAACAGATACAACCACACAAATGCAAACTCAATATTTCCGTTTATTCTAGTATTTGAACACCGATGAGGTCAAATACAAGCATATATCAGAAAAATAACGAATGAAACAAATGTACTTCAGGGTCCCGGGGGCAAGCGAGGTCGCAAAGGTGACAAGGGTGACCGGGGCGAGCAAGGCGTGCCCGGTCTCGATGCGCCTTGCCCTCTTGGGCCGGACGGCCTGCCTCTGCCCGGCTGCGGCTGGAGGCCCTCCAAGGTACCAACCGTGCTAACAGTCATCGTTTACTATTGTGGTCAAGCTATGCATGTAGAATAAAGAGGCTTTATAACATATTAACGAAGACCGGCGGCATCGCTCATGTGGACCTTCATACCTCTCAGATTACTTAAACTTATAAAATTATTTTAAAAGTTTATTTTCCACATCATGATCAATGTGAAGATATTGTCATTTATGAAAGTCCACATAGTCAAGACGGTTGAATGGAATGAGGCCAGAAGTTAGCTTGGGAGTAGCGGAAGTAGTTGTCGGTGTGGCAGGAGGCGGCGCGGGAGGAGCGGCCGGGAGTGGGAGGAACACGGTCTGAGGAGGACCCGGAGATAGAGGAGGAGCTCGAGCCCGAAGAGGAGACTGGGGAATACGACACGCGCGACGACCTCGAGCCACCACGGGACTATGACGACTACACCGACAACGCGCGCCTCGAGCCGCACAGAGACTGACTTTGTAATAAATCACTATTAACATTCAGATATTTGCTTACGATACTAACAGGGTTTTTTTGGTTGTTTATTTTTAAATGGTTAAATTACTAATATAAATGATACCTACATTCATTACTCACACTACATATATATTAATAGCATTACCTGGGTAATTATATATCTGTTCTGCAGAAGAGTTACCCGCACCAAACATTAGTTCAGAACTAACTGATACTGGGAAGAGAAACAAAGTATATAGTTTATTTTATCATAGTACTTAGAACAATACAGTACACCTACTAATTATATAACAAACTAGTACCAGTGACTTCTTCCGTAAATGTCTGAAAATTTTGAAGCTTGTTTTTTTTTAACATAACCGACCATGTGCACCAGGAGGCTCTGCTCGCGTGGCTGCGACGGCGGCTGGAACTCGACACGGAGGACAACGACCTCACCCCCTGACGCCTGGAAGAAGAGAGCTGTATATAATAATTAAGCTTATGTCAAAATATTCCAATATCCATAAATAGGATTTTACTGACTCAGTAATATGTTCGACGTTACTAATATATTTATACGCATATTGTATTCTGTGTATATATTATTGAGAATCTTAACAGGAAAACGAGCTATGGTTAGCGACCTTGTCCGTAGTCCCTCCCCGCCCGCTTCTCGTGGTGTTTTACCGCAAATATTAACGATATTTTGTCATGAAATAAATCTCCTCTTATTTTATTCCCTTTTAGGTAAAGAATAATTAATAAATCATTGATTATTATAACTTATAGGTATCTTTAGGTATCACCTTAAGTTCGGTAATGAAAATTACCCAAGAAGATACAAATTAAATATTATTAAATACTTAGAACTTTAATATGACTAATCAGTAATACTGCACCAGTATATGGTCAAAATTCTACGAAAAATTAATATCATTCCCCTTATAAGTTTAAACGTCATGGTTTATGGTTTTCGTAAAATATATCTTCCTTTGGCTATTCTTTTATAAAGGATAATTATATCTTTTTAAATTAAATTAAATTAAAATTTTTTGTATTTTTATTGAAATAAAACGCGTAGGTCCGTAAGATGTAGATATTACTTTTAGTTTACGGTTTACCCGGCATGCTTCAGTGTTCATGGATTCCACATACTACATGGATATTTACAAATTCAATGACCGTGACCGATGGCACCACTTACCATCAGATAGACCTATACCCATCCTACAATCTACCCATCTACCCATCCGTCTACTCATTTGACATCGAATCCCATAAAAATATTGGTGAAGTTACTACCAAACTAGATACATACCTATTTGTATTGTACGTATTTTGTTAATATGTTTAAACACTACAGCGTCTAAGCACAGCTCAAGTCAACGGGCCATGAAACCAGCTTAATTTTTAAGTAGTCAAATTGTAAATAAATATATCGAAAAACCCAATGTTTTGTAATTACTATTTAGTATTAAAATTAGGTTAATATATATTCAAATATAATGATGTAAGAATAATTTAGTTATTTGTACATAAATGATATCTTAACATAATAGAAGTAGACTAAACTTTATACTTTTTTTCGTTATTGGTTAATACTCATTTTAAAAAAAATCAGAAGTAAACATTTTTTAATTTCTTTTTTAATATATATTAAGTTATAGAAAATAGTATTATAATTGATTTTAAGTCTAGAAATGTGTATACAGAATAATATTTAAAGTTCCGAGTGTGTTTCGACAACTGCTTAGTATAAATACCTACTTATTCATTGTTAATCTCATTTTATACTAAAGGGAGCATTCACAGTTCATAAATCTCAAAAATAAGAGGTATTTTATAAGCACTTTATTTACTATTTTAAGGTGTTTGTAAATAATATTTTTTTATGTAAGATTGTTAAGTAAATAAATTTAAAGACTTACATTTCCAAAAGGTTTTTTATTAAACACTAACTAGCAGTATTACTTATGTAATAACTGATTACGTATTATAGATTATAAATTCGATTTCTTAAACTGTATATTCTTATAAAAATGTCTCATGAAAGATCATATTTATGACAGTCCATGATTAAGAAGTCACAGTAAAAGATAAGTGCATATTTGATAAATTTACTTTCTAAAAAAGTTTTTCGTTTCCTATCGAGGAAACGAAATTTATTCGCTATTTATTATTTATTTTGGTAAAATAGCTCGTTTCCTATAAAAATTTTTTAGCAACTGAACTAATAGAATTTGAACGCAAATTGTATCAAAAACTAGCAGATACGTGTTGGCTGCACGGCGCGAGCACTCGGGCAAATTAAAAAAAAAAAAGCGCGCGAAATACGTCTCTGTTCTTTTGAACGGTAGTTATATGTTATCATTTGTTTTCTCAGAATCTGTAATAATGGAAATAAATTTAGTTTGACTATTCTATCTGACACAGTTGAATTGTACAACAGCTATCCTAAATGTCAAATATAAGCAGATTACATCATAGATAAGAATACGCAACAATTTTTTTTAATTTGTTAAATTTTGTTTTAAAATTATATAAAAATTTTCTAAACGCAAATCTTATTTAATGAATTTAATAAAAGATTGTAGTGTTTAAGGAACTTACACTCCTGATAAATGGATTTAATAACTATAAAAAATACTAAAAAAAATTCTTAACTAGCAAACTAAATCAAAACCGGTTAAGGTAATGATTAGGAACTACGATGCCTTTGATATACAGAAATTTATAATACACATTATACATCAGACAGACTGTTTCCTTCGTGTGATAAAAATTATACTTAACAAAACTGTGCAATAAATTTTTTTATAATAATTCTATCTATATAATCCTAATTTCTATATAAATGTTTATCATTAAACAAACATAGACAAAACTTTTTGAAAATGTAAAGAAAAGTACTATACACATAAAAGTTTTTTTTACATAGAGTAGACTGGATACGGTTGAAATAGTGCGAATATCTGGTAACCTTACAGCAAAATTAAGAAAAATTTGAGCTAAACTATTTTACCTGTACAATATACTTGGTACAAAATATCACAAAAAACAGAATAAATTGAAACTGGTCCTTTTTTTATCTTATATTTAGTATAAGTTATGATTATTGTAATTAATATTAGAAATTTAATAACATGTTTTGTAATATGATATAAAGGATATACCAACTATAACTATTCAACTTGTAGTCGTATTATGTAAGGGATAGTTAAAAATAATTACGATATGTCTTCAATTATTCTATGTCGAGATGAATAATTAAAAAAAAACTAATATCTAACAATCGTTAAAAATATCTTTGACTATTATTTAGTCTTTTCAATTTTTTGTTTCTACTTTCGATAATTTCCGAATTTTTATGACAATTACTAGCTTATGTCAATAATCATATATGTTATTTCAATTAGTTTCGTTAATATAGATATTACTGCAATCAAATGATATAAACGTATAACTAGATTTACGTATTACGGAGCAGTATTATTTATTTTATTTATTTATTTATTTATTTATTTATTTATTTATTTATTTATTTATGTACCAAGAACACTATAATAGAAATTAATAAACAGAAAATAAAACAAAATGTACAAAGGATCAACTTATCTCTTTAAGAGATCTCTGCCAGTTGCCCTTGACTTTAATTTTTGTGTTTTCGGGACATTCGCAGCGGCGCTAGTAGAGTAATCACATAAACGCGTATTTCCTTTTATTTTGCACTGAGTTTTTCTATTGTCATTATTCTCTTGTTAAAGAGAAGTTTATTATTTCCTTGCTCACGCATGATGCAGGTAACTGACGGTAAAATAATATAATTTTACAGTCATAGCTACATAGCGATGCGTCATGCTATATACATCGAAAAGGCCTTTATATTTGACAGCATCTAATATTAATAATATTGTAAAATCACGCACAAGCAGAATAAAGTCTATTTAGAATTTTTAGGTTCTGATTTCCTTAGTATTTAATAAAATAATTAAAAAGATAGAAATTAAGTTCTGTTCACAAGGCAAGTTTATTTTACCTATAAAGGCTCTTCAGATCATTCTACCACCTTCATAGTAATCGAGCAAACTAAGAAGTTATTTTTTCTTTAGCAAAGTTAAAAATGTAATCATAATTAAATAAAACTGTCAGAACAATTTATTTCTTACATAGCAGCTTGCTGTGTTAAAGTTTAAACAGTTGTAGCACTTCAAAACTGTTAAAAGTTGACAAATGACAATTGACATCCGCTTCTTTTTATCTATCAAAATATTATACTTATTATTTTCCTTAGAATTGAGAACTAAACAATGATTGTTTTTGAACATGTTTTTCCTCATTACTCAATAGTTGATAATTTACTGTTGGCGTCGCATATATTAGTTTCAATTGAGTGTGTCGTTTACTAAAAATATTTGTCACAGAAATACTTTTTATTTAACAGTTCTTTTAGTTATGTAGTGAAAAATAATACAAAATCGTTTAGTAAAATATGAAATAGAATGTGGTTGTGATAATGAGATTCAGTTGGATATGGGTGTTGGTTTTCTTGCCTTTGGTGCTGGCGGCGACGGAGGGCCCACGCTGTCCGCCTGCTGCAGTACCAGCCGATTGCACGGAAGACCGAAAGGCACTTGACGAATACTTCTTTAATGTTAAAGGTATTCTAAATGTTTCTAGACTGAACTCTTGTAAACCTGTTATTTAAAAGAGTCAAGTTGATGAGGTTGAGTAACTTATAAAATAAATTTATATTTTAGTAAATTTAATAAAATATGAAATATGTACTTAGTACATTTTTGTATTTAGACACAAAACAATTTTATCAGTTCAAACTCAGTTAAGTAAAAATAACCCTTCTTAAAGCTATTGCCACCTCATCACTCATATTTTGTTGATAAAATGACTTTAAGAAACCTGTAACTGCTGCTATCTAAAACAAGATGATATGTAAGGTTTAAGAAATATTGTAAGTTTAAGTAATTAAATTTCAAGAATAATAATATATATAGATATTATATATATAAATCAATACATGGTATTTTTTTTATTATAAGTTGGAAGTTGAAGGCTGTCCTGACCTCTTATGTTGAGATGTTAATAGCTGTCCTTTGTTTTTATGTTTATTGAAAAACTGTGTTAACCGGAGGTAGTAGGAGTCATGGTTACCTACTTATTGTTAATACATTCCATGATTCTTTAGCCATTAAATAATATGCTACTTTAACACCATAAATATAGTTACTCCAAATTTGTCTACAACCTCTGAAAGTAGTAATTAATATGCATCGCTGTTCATACTTTGTTTTAAAGTAAAGTAAGACTTGGTTTGTTTGTTATAAACAAAGTCAGAACATACTTTACCAATTTTGTTAGTTCTTGCAGTTAAAAAGTTATTTTATCCACAATTGATATTAATATTTACATGAAAAAATATTTTTGTATGAAATCTTGATATTTGTGAATAATATTTTATAAGCGCCACCTGGCCTTAGTAATCCAGTAATAGAATGTTATAATAATTACTAGTTACAGAATAATTATAGTTATTCAAAAGAAAACATTTTCCATATAGAATTTTAATTGTAAGAATTGGTCAATACAGGGAAGAAAATGACTATCAGCTATGGCCTCAGACATCTTCATATTATCTGTCGGAGCGATGTGCAGTTGGATAGCAAAGCACTGCCTGGTTTTGCAATCATGACCGTGGTTCCCATAGTGAAACTAAGCGCATGTGAGGCACCGGCGGGTGGGTTCGCAGAAGCGTTGCTCGCGCTCAACGTGACCGTTCGTGCTGCCTTACTGCTGGAGGATGTGCCCGCCGCACCTTCACTAGCCGCACATCATCTGCGAGGCCTCGACTTACGCGCCTTCGAGGTGTCCGCGGCCGCCGCACCTGCCCCACTTTTGCGGCCAGAACCTTCTTTCTTGGAGCCACTGAAAATGTTGTTGGACCTTACTCTCAGCCGAGTGGCTCTATCTCCGGAGTCCTCGCTACTTTTGCCGACCAGTCTGCGCGCGCTCTCCTTTTACGACGTGGGTCTAACGGCTCTGCCGGCTCCGGTGTTCGCTCGTCTGCCCGCACTCGTGAGCTTGGCGTTGCGCGATTCCGTGCTCGAGGAGCTGGACCTGAGCTCGGCGCCCGCCCTCGGCGTCGTCGAAGTAAACGCGCCACTGAATGGCATCGCGTTGGGTCCGAACATCGAGAACGCTACACTGCAAAATGTGCGAAGTTTCGAGCTGCGCGGGAACTGCTCGGGGCTGCGGCGGCTGCGCGCGGAGGGCGGCGGCGCGGCGCTGCCGGGCGCCTGGCTGGCGACGTGCCGCGTCACGGAGCTGCGTCTGGCGCGCTTGCGGACAGGCGCGCTTGGCGCGGACGAGCTTCGGGGAGCAAAGGACCTGCTGCTGTTAGAGGCGCGAGGATGCGGGCTGCGTTCTCTGCCGCCGGCTTGGATCGATGACTCGACTCGTCTGAAGAAGTTAGATCTCTCTAACAATAATCTAGAAAGTATTCCAAGGTCAGTTCTTTTTTCTTTCGTCCAAAATATGTATATATAAAAAAACTAACGATTTTTATTTATTTTAGTGAGGTAATCGCCGCAAGCCCCGCTCTTTCGGAAGTAGTTCTATCCGAAAACCGCCTGAAGGCTAGTGCGGTGGGAGCGTTGATTGCGGCTTCGCTGAGTCTCCTCGTGCTCGACGATAACCCGTTGGGAGATCTTTGCGGCGCCGACGCCGAGACCACTTACATCGCTAACGGTAACTATTATACAGTTAAAAGAATGGCGTCCGTCCTAGGTGTTGGTTTAATGCGTTTTTGTTCGCAGCCGTGTCTGCTCTGTGGGAGGCGCGTGCACTGACCGCACTGTGTCTCCGTCGCACGGGCGTCACACGCGTCTGCCGGGATTGGCGCCAGTTGCCGAGACTGGCGCGCGTCGACCTGCGGGACAACAACATTACCAGCCTCGAGGTTTGCTCTTTTTTTTTTAACCAAAATGTGGAACGGTTCCGATCTTCATATTTAATATTCACGTTCCTTCCCCCTTTCAGTACGACGATCTGCAGTGGCCACGAACGGAGCCCACGCTCGTGGATCTGCGGGGCAACCCCATACGACGCGTCACATACACGAAGGAGCAGTACGAACGTGCCCGGGCACTCCCCCCCGACCCGTCCGGTCTCCCCCCCGCGCCCGCCACGCTGCGCGTCGACAGTCGACTGGTCTGTGACTGCGGCGAGTACTGGTTTGCGCTAACGATGCGCGCCCGGCCGCGACACGGGCAGGCCTCGCTGCAGGCCGTGTGCGAGGACGGACGGGCGCTCCAGAGGGTGCCCCTCGGACGGCTGCTGTGCGATGTACCGCAGGTATCTTCATCATAATCTTCTTCACGGATCGATCTGCTTTATTTAAACATGGACCGGTTGTTCACTTTAGCGACTTTTTTCTCGACGTAGAAGTTGTGTCCGGAGCGGTGTCGATGCGCCGTGAACGGGGAGCACTCGCGCATCTCGTGTCCGGATGCGGGATTGATCTCCCTGCCCGCGGCCCCGCTCCTGCCGCCGCCCGCCGAGCTCCTGCTGCCTCGCAACAACATCACCGACGTCGATATCGCTAGCCTCGGGCCCGGTCTCGAGCTACTGGATCTAACGGATAATCGGATCGCGCACATCGATGCCGCGACCGTGGACGAACTATTCGTGGATGGGAGAAAAGTGCTACTGGACGGCAACCCGCTATCCTGCGGCTGTCGCGACGCGGCGCTCCAGCGCGCCCTGGAGGCGCGGGGTGCGGGCGGCGCCTCCGGGGAGCGCTGCCGGGCCGCGGCGGAGGCGGAGTGCGCGACGGCGCTGTGGGCGCTGCCCGCGGCGGCCCTGCTGCTGGTGGCCGCCGCGGCGCTGGGCGCGTGCCTCGTGCGTCCCTCCACCAGGCGTCGCATCAAAGTCTTCCTGTTCGAGCGCGGAGTGTGCGCTCGCTGGGCCCTGGGCTCGGCGGCGGACCCGGCGGCCGAGGCCGCGCGCGACTACGACGCGTTCGTGTCGTTCTCTCATCACGACGCGGCGTACGCGGCGCAGCTGGCGGCGCGGCTGGAGCGCGGGCCGGGCGCGCGCCGCCTGTGCCTGCACGAGCGCGACTGGACGCCGGGCGAGTGGATCCCGGCGCAGATCGCGTCGTCGGTGCAGCGCAGCCGCCGCACGGTGGCGCTGGTGTCGCAGAACTTCCTGGCCAGCTCGTGGGCGCGCGCGGAGCTGCGCGAGGCGTACGGCGCGGCGCTGCGCGAGGGCCGCGCGCGCCTGCTGGCCGTGCTGCTGCCCGGCCTCGAGCCGCCGCACGCCGCCGCCGCGCCCGAGCTGGCCGCCTACCTCGCCGCGGTCACCTACCTGCGCTGGGACGACCCGCACTTCTGGGACAAGCTGTGTCTCGCCATCCCGCCCCGCCCGCCCGACACCAGCGCCCCCGCCCCCGCACCGGACATTTCCGCACCACGCCCGCCACCGCCGCCACCCTGAGCGCCCGAAACAGATTGAAACGGAGCTCGTGTGACGTGATACACAAAAAAAATTGTGCCATTTTAAACAAGTTATTTCTGGTTGTATACACTATAGCTAATTATAGGCTTAGGAAATTGCGAAATTCGTCAGAAATTATGGCCTTCGGTGCTTCTCTGACGATTATACTCACTGAAACTATTCTTTTTTAAGCGACACAAATATGCATTTCTAATTTAACTCGTTATCGAGCCATGCTCCTCGCTTATGATTTTTTTTTTTTAGAGATCTGTATTTTTAATTTTTTTAACAGATGATTTATTATAAAATAATTTTAGTCTCGTGCGTCATATTTCTTTATTGAGTCAATCATTTAAAGCGGGTCCGATTCATATAAGTTAAAAGTAGGTTGAGGTTTTATTTTTAGACTAATATTATAGCAGATCTTTACAAGTACGTTTCTTTTTAACTGCTCATTTAGATGCTTTGATAAGTTATGAGACTTTTTGAAAGGTTTAATTTATACATTCCAATAAAATAAAGTAAGTGACTCCAAAAAATTTACGATTTCTGCTAAAACTTTCAATGATCAATATGTTGTGAAGTTCTTACTCAAACTGAACATACTTCTAATAATTAGTAGCTGTGAATTATATAAACAATAATATACATAAAAACAACTCGTTAATTCTTATATTTTTAATGAATTAACTCAAATCTGTTAGCGTCTGACGCAATGTATGGTGACCTAAGTAATGACTTATTGATAAATTGAAAGTATTTGATTATTGTTCCGAATATCCATATGTATAGGTAGGAGGGAGGGACGGTTTTACTCATACATATACTTATCGTTTTAAAAAATGCGTTATGGATACCTCGTCGACTAAGAGGGTGATGGCCGAGAAAATTTGTGTCTACCCGGCAGCATAGAAGACGCTACTATTTTCCAACAAACCAACTATTCTCCTCATAGCATGAGTGGGACACCTGGATAACTTTATAGTGCTATAAATCGCAATAGTGACGAGACATATTTAGCTACCCTACATATATTTATATGCATAAAGTAGCCTCCTGGCTATATATATATATATATATATATATATATGTAGGGCAGGAGCCCTAACTTTGGCTATGTATTTTCAAAAATCTAAAAAGTATATATTCTTGTATATATATATATCTATATCTATATCTATGTATAGTAATTTTTTTAAGCAAAAGCTCAAATTGACATTTTCCATACATAATTTTAAAAATAAAGATTACATACATTCCATTCTTCAATAGGTTCGTTTCAACTCTGTATTTCTTTACATATGTCTATTAATTTTTTTATTTTATATTAAAAAAAAAAAAATATTTTATAATAATACATATGAAATTTTAAAATCACTGATAATGTGAATAAATGGAACTGAGACAATAATATGTTTGTGAATATTGAATCAAATGTTAGATAAGTTCGTAAAAGAATATTAAATACTCGAATGTTTTGTAATATAAGGATAAGTATTAATAAAAATTCTATTTTTGTACGTTTATAAAAAGAACTTCAAAAATAAATGTGATAAATAGAAAAATATGTCTTCCTATTTTATAAAGTTCTACGTTCTTAAAGTTCCATATCTACTAAAAGATGGGAGATTGCTTAGACGAAGTGCAACGTTACTTATTGAAAAAGGTATCATTAATTTAATACAGATTTAAAACAACGTACACCTCAGCCGTCCGCACTAGTAATTGCCATAAGATTCATTCTTCAGGTTCGGCCTTGGCCGGTGACCACCTACCAGATCACCAGACTACCTACCCGCGCATCCAAGTGACCTAGACGCGTCTGGCGCGTTGTCTAGTAACGCCGTTATAGGGAGTCCGAATGAGATGTCAATTTACTACGCAATTTATTAAATACGCCTTGGAAAATAATTTTAAACAACGTGCGGGCGCAGTAAACGAAATGAATAAAAAAAAGTAAGCAATTCCTGAGGCTAGAAGTTAAAAAAAAAGTGGTAATTATAGAAAGGACGGCTAACTTCTTTTAGAAAAGATCAATTTCATCACCAAAAACGTTTTACAGTAAAACGAAACATTGTTAAGAGCTGTGATGTTACATAAAGACTATTTCTTCAACTACAATCTGTGGGCCAGTTGAGAGCATCTTAAAGCAATGGATTTATGTAATTTTCCATAGATAATTTGCATAATTAATTCACATTATCCATTAATAACTCCCATAGTTTTATATATATTATGATGACATTTTTTTTTCTGAAAGCGAGCAAAACCTTCATTTCGAATGCATCAACTTAATTCAAGCCATGATTGCTTCCCTTATGGTTAAAATAAAAAAAAAAACTATTTAAAAGCTGAAAAAATATTAAGTTATTACAATTTTGTTATCAATTTAGTTCTGTATTATATCAATAACTCCAGTAAGATTATAAAATTATTTCTGAAAGAATAAAGTTTTCATATTTTGTAAATGAATAATTCTTGCATGAGACTATCAGCATATGGGTCCTGTTTTTTATTCTTTTGTTATAGATAATAATAATACCACGACAAAAAACCGGATAGCTTAAATAGGGATAACTTTAATAGTGGGAAAAATTTATAAAAACTTATTTGTAAAAAAAAAATCGTGAAAATTGTAATACATAATTGGTATAGTGACATCTAGCCGCCAACATAAGAACTATGACGCCAAACTTGATGATAGTTGTTTACAAGTAAAAATAGTCCAGCTACGTGCACATAGAGAGCGCTTATACAGTTATTCACAAAGAGGCTTGTTATTCAAAAACGAAGTCGCTAGTAGTCCTTACCGTAATTAAGAAATAAATTAAAAATCAATAAAATAGAAGAATTTAGAACATTATTGGAAATTAAAAACAAACAAATTAGGACAGGACAGACACCATCATCTCGTCTTACCGCGAACACGTTTTGCTGCAAAGCATCCGAAACCGCGGGTTAAACATAAAAATGTAATAATAAACGCGACTTATATCCGAAAAATAGTTTTATTGAATGAAACAAATTAGATTGATAAAAACCAACAAGAAGCACATACGCATAAGCACATTGTAGCAGAACTTTTAGAAAAAAATAGAAACAAGCGTAATTGTAAAAAATAAAGAAATCACAGAACACTTAGTTTTCTTTTACAGAATAAAAGTATTTTTAAAATTATTTATACTGGATCGCAATATTAAAGTTTAATATTTATACCGCGTTTGAATCTGCCTATTAGCAATAATTTAGAAAAAGATGACATTTAGATGTCTGCAGGGAAATAAACAGATAGCATTATAAAAAGTACAGCTATTAAAAACGTCTTCATAGTTTTGTCTACATAGGTATTATTGTAGTCACTAGATAACATTAAACACAAACCAATACATAATTCTTGGTACATTTTGGTGTCATAGAAGTTCAAACTATGTCTATAAAAAAGTTACGCTTCAAAAGGTCAACTATTTTCTCAATAACCTACAGTATCCCGACACCTCAAAAATATTTCTAGTACTTGCCAACTTCAATGGTTTTATAATATCTTTAGATTCAATTATCTGAAACTAATAAAATATTTTTTTAAAATTATTTTAGTACTTATCACTCAGTAAAAGTGATAGCACGATAAAAAATTAAACATACTGGAACTAATAAGGCAACATGGTTCTTGTCGTTGAAGACATCTTTTAGGTCCATATCAGACGGAAAAAGTATAAAAATTATATGTTTCTTCGAAAAGGCGATAGCGGAACGATATGGCCGGCAACATTTACAGTCGATGGTACGGGGCCCACATTATCAGTGTGTTAAAACAACGTGATCGACACTGTTACACTTCGCTTCCATACTTTACATAACCACAATCTTACCTCTTAAGACACGTTCTTGCCAAACAAATTAAATACGCGTCTCCAGAAGACGACTCTATCCCCTAGCCGCCATTACAAATCAGGCAGCGCCACAGAGCGTTTATCCTACTACAAAGTAAGCAATTGACGAACTTAATTTAAAATAATATGCTATATGTTGATCGTCTAAAAATCATGGGAATGAAAATCAACAACTGTGTATCTGAACAACTGTGTATTCAATCGTATAAAGAAAAATATTCAAACTTTTTTCTTAGCGTTTATGAACGAACTTAAATAAAAATATGGTCGTTATATAAAACGATTATATAATTATTTCAAAGAAATATATAAAGAAATAAATACACAAAAAAGACATTAAAAAGTTCTAATAACAACGAGAGTGGCATTTATTATAGAAAAGTTTTTAAATGTGTTCTCGACACCCATTCTTTAATAAATTAGAATTACGGTTAGCAGTTCACGAAATGAGAACTCTGCATATATATTACATAATAGTATAAATTAAACCGAAAAAAATGAAGTCGCTTTAAATCCCTAGAATTACTCTCTTCTAACTCTAGACAACTCGTTACAATTTGATTATAAAGTATTCTATTCCTCGTCAGAATTAATTGTAAGTCATTGAATGCGAAATTAGTGTACTAAAAATTAATTACATTATTAGGTCTGGGCTGGATATTTCCATATTAATTTGATGGAGGTTCGGGCTGACTTAATGCAATTGAACGTAACAGAAGTAGGATTTCGTTTATCGGCGGAAAGAGAACGGGAGGTACTGGCCACTGATGACGTCCGCCGCCGAAGACCAGGGCATCGACGAACGGCCTTTGCCCGCCGCCATCGCTCTGATTGGGCCTGCGGGCAGTGGACTCGGAGGAGTTCGCCATCATCACACGCAGACCCGTGAGGAGGCGCTGTACTGTGTGAACCAGTGTGGCACCCCAGCCCAAGTCGCATGTCGCATGAAAGCCCATGTCGCATGAAGCGTTCCCGCACCCTCCGGTGTTGTACGCGGCAGAGACATTTCACCGCAGCGTTTTAGTGGGTGCGAGCCCTACATAGCCACGTCAGCGTCCCCGCGGTGGTGTGGGATGCGTACAGGCATTTCTCTGCGAAAAAACAAAAAAAAAAAAGGATTTCGTTTATACCTCTTCTTGTCTTTAGATGTTCTAATGTATACTTTACCTATATCCAACTTTAAATCTAAGCATTTATTTCACATCAGTCAGCTCAATATGTCAACCTCTTCACAGATTTTCTCGTATACGTAATCTCATTTGACAAAAAGCAAAACTTTTTGTCATATAATTTTTTATGCAATCCGTTTGTCGTCTTCAGTCAAAACGATAACCAACGATAACCTGTACAAAATTAATTGAAGACCTTTTCAAATCCTAATCGCTTTATAATAATTATTTGAAACTGCAAGAAAAATCATACTCTTTAATAGAAACTTAGGTAAGTATTATAAAAGAGAGAAATCGTTTTCTTGTTTCTAATGTATGTAAATTGGAAAAGATGGAATACCGTCAACAATACTTATTTTATCAATACTTTTTAAAAGAATACTATTACTGTAATATTCTTTGAAACCTGACAACTGTTACTACTTATAATATTGCATTTCAATAAATTGATTATAAATTCATCCAGAGTTAAATCAGAAAAAAGATTATATAATTTACTAGATATAACAGTATAATTCATAATTTAATGTTATATTATTTTATTAATAATAAAAAGTAAATTTTACCAAAGTAAAAAATATTTAAACTATAAGAGATGCAAATAAAATTGTAAAACATTAAAATAATTACTTAAATGATTACCGCAAAATAAACGTTCGATCGTATTTTTTAATTGATTGCATTAAATTAATGAGTGAGTAATTTACAATTATTCAACATATCCATCTCATGTATTGTAGGTGTATAAATTAAACCCGTAATTTTTTATATAAATATATTATCTTTTTCTTTTATTTCTTTTATAATTTTACTTTCTCTATTGAAATTTTTAATTAATTCAAATTGTTTTATATATAATATGGTCAGTATAGTACTTTAGTTTGATATAACTTTAATATTTTTCAGGATGTAAAACATGTGTTACCATTATTAATATTATATTAAAATTTGTATACTATAATGTATTCTTATCTTAATATTAACTCTTTTTACTTACCACGGGGACCAAGCACCGAGAATGGTTTTATAAAAGACGTTTTAATGACACTTCTCACACCGGCACGCGAAGATAAGCTTCAACTTTGAAATTAATATTTTCTTCCAACTCCATCTTAGCACTCTAGGGATTTAATAAAAGCAAAGTACAAAATATTTAATTTAATATTCAGACTTCAGAACACCTTTTATATGTATTGAGTTTTAAAAATATTAAAATATTTAAGTAAAACTTACAAATTTAGAAGTTATGCAAAAACCTAGAATTTTTAGATTGTTATTAAATGTATATTATTAATAATATTAGAACTTGATTAAAATAAATAAAATTGTAATACAGTTCTACATTTTGGCATTTTGTTTGTTTCTAATAGTTTTAGTGTTTTTCCGTACCTTCGAGGTGCGAGTCAAAATAAGCGAAGCGAAGCGCATCATTCTGATAGCATTGAGGTTTATGAAGTCGGAGCACTCGTTTTGCTTCGGAACGTTTCATGAAGGGATGTAGGAATTAATTTTTCACCATAATGTATACTTTCATACACAGAGGTGCCAATTGAATTGAGGGGCCAATTGAAGGTTTTTGTTACATATAACAATTTCGCCAATTAGCCTCTTAACATGCCTCTCAATCGAAACAGAGCTGCAGTGTGCCATTTTGCTTCACCAGTCAATGTGTGACCGCAGTACTCTGCTCAACCGGGTCGGTGCTTTGTATAATGTTAGACACTGTCCCGGTGTGAAGTACTCTCGGGTCTTTGCAAGAACGCCAAGCTGTTATGGTTTAGGGTTTGTTCTTTACTTTAAGGTAACTTAATAAATAATTAACTTTATTGGAAAAATATTAAATTATTTTATAGCTATTTTTTGTGATAATATTCTACTCAAAGGAAAAAAATATATCTCCAATAAAAAAGCGGTAATGGTTGGGAGCCCGATAACGTTAACTTCTTTGTTAAGAAAAATGTAATATTATTATCAATATCATTATTTTTTTTTTTTAAATGAAACCCTTTCCATAATTACTTACACTAAAGGTATTAATAACTCATTATGTAGCGTGTTTCATAACTTAAAATTTAACAATAAAATTGATGTACATATTTTATGACAACATCAAAATGCCCAGCCCAATCGCGTATTTAGTTTAACATTAATCGCGAAGACGCGGTATGCACTTTTAAAGAAAACATACATTTCTTTGTCGGTTTTCCTGAAAAACTAATTATTAGGTATGTAAATAAGCATCGATTCGTATCGAAACAAAGTCAATTGCACAACCAGATCGCGAGAAAATGGACCCGAAAATCACATTTCTGAAATATTAACAGAAAAGAATAAAAAAGAAACAATTGCAAAGGAGCTTAAAATGGCTACTAGTAATTTGGAAAAATTATTTCAGTATATTTTATTATTTTATGCGCTGTAAAACTCCACAATACAAGAATACCTGTTATTCAAGGAACATCTGTAGTAAGTTATTTAATCTTATATAAAAATAGCTCTACCTTTTCTGGGGTTTTGTAACATTCTTAAAAGTTTCTTTAAAGTTTAAAATTAGTTTTGTATTTAGAATATGAAAAATACTTCTGTAGTTATATTTGCTAATGTTTTGTGATGGTAGGTATAACACATAAGGAAACTGCATGTCGATATCAGGCTTGCTAAATATTAAATAACATATCTTAATATCCATTATTAATCTAATATCTATAATAAATAATAACCTCGGAAATAATATTTAAGTCTGTATGACTCAAAACATTTTTTCAGATGTTTCATTCTGTTTTTTAATAAAATATATTCATAATTCTGACTTTCGTTTTTATTAATATAATAAAAGCGAAAAGCACTCACTCACTCATTAAGAAATCTTGAACCTAATGAGGCAATATCAATGAAATTTGTTAGGTACAAATTATTATTTTTTTTAAATTTAGTACATTGTAACTAGAAGACGTAGGCCAAAAAAGGATTAACAGAAATTCCATTCGTAAAGCGGTGAAACAGGGTTTGCAAATTTGTATAAAACTTCGTTATTTTGATGGCGGATACGTAAAGTGTAGTAGTAGTAGTACTAGCAGTAGTAGTAATAATAGCAGTAGTACCAATAGTAGTCTTAGTTGTAGTAAACAAACGTTATATAATATATAAGCTTTATTTAGTATATAAGCGTGGTGTAGTATTTTTAAGAGTTATTTGGTATGTAAGCCTTATATAGTACATAAGGGTTTTGTAGTAAATAAGTTTTACGTAGTATATAAACCGAATGTACCATACAAGCCTTAGATGATATATAAGCGTACTATAGCATACGTAAGAAAGCGTTATGTAGTATATAAGCCTTAGTAGTATATAAGCGTTATGTAGTATGTAAGTGTTAAGTAGTATATAAGCTTTATGTAGTATATAAGTCTTATGTAGTATACAAGCGTTATGTAGTATATAAGCGTTATGTAGTATATAAGCTTGATGTAGTATAAAAGCCTTATGTAGTATATAAGCGTTATGTAGTATATAAGCTTTATGTAGTATATAAGCCTTATGTAGTATATAAGCGTTATGTATTATATAAGCCTTATGTAGTATATAAGCGTTATCTAGTATATAAGCGTTATGTAGTATATAAGCGTTATGTAGTATTTAAGTGTTATGTAGTATACACATTAATCAGTATATAAGCCTTATGTAGTATACAAGCTTTTTACAGTATATAAGTCTTATGTAGAATATAAGCCTTATATAGTATATAAGCGTTATGTAAGTGTTACGAAAAACATTCACTCACTCATCACGAAATCTCGAAAACTATTCTAATGAAAATGAAAAAATGAAATTTGGCAGGAAGGCACATTGTAACCGGTACAGAAGACGTAGACTAAGAAAGGATTTTTAGAAATTCCGTTCTAAAAGGAATGAAATAGGAGTGGCTAGTTTGTATGAAATTTCGTAATTTTTAATGTTGGACACATAACGTTTTAGATATAAATTTGTGGTTAGTAAAAAATTAAAATGCATTGCAATGGGAATATATGAAATGTCTTTTTTTTGTGTTGGGCAAACCGCCAATTGATGGTTCTAGCAATCATTTTAACTTTCGGTGTAGTACTGAGTAGTAATTGACATGAAATTAGAAAAATAAAAAAGTTCAGTTGTGTATTAACACACAATTGAGCTTTTTATTCACACTTTTCGCTTGCGAAGTCGCACTCCTTACTAATAAAATACGTTGCTTAGTAAAGCATAATTTATAATTGATCAATTTGTTTATAGTGGATCTGATATAAATTTGTATACAAGAACAATCCATTTCATCTATTGGGCGTAAAATAAAAATAATGTTTTGTTCATAATTTTTTGTTGCCGCGTGACGTCATATGACCTATAAGTTCTGTTACTAATAAATAATTCATCATGCTGACAAATAGAATAAAGTCTTCAGATTTAATAAGTATATTACATGGTATATATAATGAATGAGACTATATTTATTATATTATACCAGTTCCTTCAATTACATTTTTGATTGTACATGACGGGCTTGTATATAAAATACCTTTCTATGCTCATTTCTTACGGTTGCGTTTTGGTGCACCAATAGCTGTCCCAGGGTATTGTCTTTTACCTCCATCACTGCTTTAGTCGGTTTATACCTCTACTTTGATGGTGTATATTTAAATCAAATCTCAATATATATAAAATCTCTGTTTTACTTCTGATGTTAAGGAAATATAAAACACTTACAACAGAGTACAAGAAAACAGTTGTCTCAGCTAAAATTCAGACTCAAAACCCAAGCCAACGTTCTGGAGATATTTACCAGTAACAGTTTATTGCTTTGTATTTTGGTCATCGTTCGTGGACTTAACATGTGTAGAGATTATATTTTTATCAATATTTTTGAAATATGAACTCGCTACATTCAAATAATAATGTTATATAGAGAGAATAATTAAAAATGTGGATATAAAAATTATCAAAGTATTTTTTTTTTCAGAAGTATTTTGTAAGTGAAATAAGTTTTAAGTCGGGTTCAAGGAAATAATCTATGTTCAAGGAGTTTAAATATCGACAGTTCTGGCAGTAACGTGCCTAGAATATTAAGTTCCTAAAGAAGAAGTCATGATCAAAATTATTGTTGATAAGATACTGAATATATATAATGTTTTGTTCCTTATTTAATAATATCTTATATTATGTTATTATAAAAATAAACGATTATGTCTTAATCACTTTTCAATATCCTATAATGTTTTTTTTAAAGAAATATTATAAAACCTATCAATAGTATACTATTGATAGGTTTTATAATAAACATTTTTATTTCATGTAACTGTGTAACGACTCTCTAGATTCCATGTCTGTTATATCCAATACATTTGTACAACTTCTATAGCAAATAACATCTGTATTTATATCGAATAACCAGCGAAAACACTTTATAATAGCGAAGGTTTGCGAAGTTTGTTTCAACTTGATATCTAGTTGATCGTTTAGTGAAAGTAATATTCAATTATCTGTGTTAACTAGTAAATGTACTTTGATTCCGCAACCGGAACATTAAATTCACTAAATCACACGGACTATAAAACAAATATTCTCCATTAGTTTGGTTAAATTTTTTGATCTGAGCATAGCGAAGCTCTTTACTACTCAAATTTTCAACTCTTGCTCAATTATTAAAAATTTAAATGAAACTCATGTGTTTTAAATTATCTATGTGTACAAGAGTTTAAGCTAAATATTGATGAATGTAAACATATATCAGGAATTAATAACCTATACACTGTTTATGTTAAATGCGAATTTTGTGCGGATGGATGGTTGGATGTTTAAATTAAGTAAATGAATAAATTGTTATTCATAAAATTTTGCAATAACATAACTTATACATCATAAACAAGATATAGGATACAGTTTAAATTCGCGAAAATACAACTATTACTTTCGAGGAAGTCGGAAAGAGCTATGTCGTCTGCGATCTCTTTAATCATCCGCTGCAAAACTATGAGAATAACGTAAATATGTTTCCCTTAATTATTGTACAAAAATGTCAATGGCATATAAATCAATCCTTATCTAAACATATACATTTTATATAACTATATCTTTTTATTGGCAAAACAATGAACGCTAAATACAATAAAATCGGATATTTTATTTCCAATTTCGATTCTACATTACAATATGAAATTGATATTTTAAAAAAATCTAGCCATCCTTTTATACTAGGTATTTAAAGAAGACATTTTAAAATAATAATAATAAGAGAGTGCTTCTACTAAAATAGTGCGGTCTGGTTTGAACATTGCTGTCGGGCGTATATTACAGGAACTAAAGCTTCAGGATCATTATTCATTTTAAAGATATATGCAGACAAGATAGTCAGAGAGTAAAAGAACCAGTAAATATGTAAAAAAAATAAATATGACGTTTATATGATGAAAAATTTTCAAAATTTTTGTAGTTGTATCTGCACAAATTCTTTGGATAAAGTAATACATTTTTGGCTTAGTCAAAATAAAGGATACTCTTGACTGCGGGAATTTTTATTTATTTTTATGAGGAAAAAAAGTGGTTTGATCCGTAGTTACAGTACCATAAAACTTCTCAATGGATATTGATCAATTTTTTTAAGGGTCAATATATATAAAAAATCACGGAAAAAGTAAAAAATTGTTCTAAACTTTCAAGAAAATTAAAAACGTGAAGATGCGATATTAGGTTATGAAAAAGCCTACTATTTTAGTCACAGTAAAAACCAGATGAAGTCGATTATGACAACCAATATATAGAGTGAAATTGACTCCGAAGCTAATGATAATATGAGACTTTTGTATACTTGACTAATAACCTATAGCAAACTAACATGTATATATATGTGTGTATTATAAAAAAGGTACTGTCATTAGTTCTGAATAGCAAAAATAAGATTACAACAGCTTTATTCGCTCCATTATAGATTAGTGTAGATTTAGTCATTTCATCTGGAACGGCTATGTAAAAACCAATAATCGGCAAATTGACTGTGCCGCTTTACTTACTTGTGCTCCCTTGCCTTTTACAATTTCGTGTTCTATTTAGAGTTCCTCGTAAGCCTCTTACACCATTCTTTCCTTCATTTAGAAGAACCATCCTAGGAGCTAATTCTCCCTGTACTTAATCTTGTCTTTTGTAAGATTATTATCTCTCGTAGTAATGTAGTTGCCCTACATGTATTCCAAGTACATTATAAAAGTTCTTTTATATTCTATTTTGGGAGAAGTTATTTGAGTTGTTTTTTTTTTTGCTATTTTTGTGTTTAATTCAATTGTTTTTTTAGATTACTTTTCATTAATATTCTATATATGTTATCAATTTCTATTTATTCCTTGTTATTTTCTATTCGTTGGTCAACTTAAATAAATTATAAAATAAACAATAAAAAGAAACTCTAAAATAGAAAAAGCTTTAATTAGCTAATTTTGTAACAAATTAGAAGTTTCGTAAGTAGATAAAAGACAACGCGATTTTTTTCATTTAACACCATCTAATAAAATTATTAAAAATTCATTCGGAGATATTCTGTTGTGTTTTTAAAAATGTCACTTTGCTCTAATAGAAATGTTATTTACAACCGTACTAATTGTACTTGTACTAATTGAATTATATGGTTTAACTTCAATAAAACCATATGTCAAAATGAATAGATAATAAACATATCAAAAAGGCACCAACTCGCGAGTCTTTCAAACGCCAGGTCAAGGTTTTTTTATCTACTTTAATAAAGTATATATTTGTGTTACCTTGTTTGTATGTAGTGTATATATGTTATTTTATATTATTTTATTTTCTTTTGTAAAGCTACATCAGATTTATATAAAGTATTATTATTATTATAGTTATTTATTATTTTATATATTGTTTATGTTTATAATTCTTTAGTAGATATTTTTCTTTTATTTTATTTTTATTACTATATTTTTGATTTTTATTATTATTATTATTTTTTTTTTAATTGCACGCCTTCCGACAATCTCTTCTGTACGTTGTAAGGTTGGCTGGTAGAGAATGTTTTTGTAGCATTAAGCCCGACTTTTGTGCATTATTTTGTATTATGTGCAATAAAGAATTAAATAAATAAATAAATATGTCAAAATAGACAGATAATATATATTTTTTTATTTTTGTTTTTATCTATGGTTCCTTTCAAATCCTTAAAACAACTTATTCAATATCAATATACAAACTATTGTTTATTATGGGTTATCATAAAATAGGTAACATAAGTTTATATTTCAAAACTTTAAGGAATTGTAATGAAACTCGCGTGGTTCAGATTAAATAATTGCTTATTGAAATGAATAAAATTATAAATATAAATAATATAAATACCAGACTTTGAAACAATATAATAACAGTCCATTAATATCCTTTTTTATTCTAGATATTTGATCGTCATTTTTTTACCTCTATATATACTTTTTTTCAGTCTGGTTTTCTTTTGGTGAATGTACAATTTTACTTTCAAATAACCGAGAATAGTTTACTGGGTATGAATATGCCATCTGGTATTACTAGATTTTAATAGTATCTATAACTAACTAAATATTATATAATATTGTCAATTAGAAATTATCTTGGAGATGTTCAAAGGCAATTGACTGGTTTCATTATCACTTGATGAATTTAATTCCGGACAAAATCTTTTGTCTTTTCTATTATTTTTATTAACTTCTTTGTGTTTTCAAAAATCTTCTTTTTACTATTTGTCATACAAATGAAAAGTACCTTAAATATAACTTATCAAATATCTTCATAATGTTAATTAGAATACAACGAGGAAAAACAATCCCCTTGGAATTTTTAAAATGATTTCAAATAAAATTTAGGTTAACTTTATTAGACGTACGAGGCTTAAAGCTAAATTTAAATTGTTTAATCTACCACGTGTGACTTTTGACCTGTTAGTGATTTTATAGAATAACATCGTTAAAAATCTAAATATTTTTAAAGATTTCATCTCTTGCAGTAACCAAGTGTCTAAGATAAATAAATAATATTTGCTAAAATATGATCTTTGTCTGTTGCATTATTTTCTTTCTATTTCAGTTAAAAACTTAATCATTGGTTTTAAATATTCTTGACTATGCCGGTGCTTCTTACTGGGAAATGCTTTCAAAACCTTTGTATACATAAACTTTGAACTTGATTTTACTTAAACATTTTTAATTTTCTTAGTTTTGATGCAAGCTTAAGTGGATATTAAACCTTTTTTGCAAGTATGCTCACTTTCTTAACCTTCTTTACTATATTTTGTGCAATTCATTACTCAGTATTTTGTTTAAAGGAAAGTTGAATTCTTCTCATTAAAACTTTTTCTTAAAATGTCTTCTCGCTCACTTCATTAAATACAAATATATTGACAATGTTAATTCGTTTTTGAGAATTTTTGCTACTATAACAAGACTACCCTAATTTTACTCTAGTTTATTAAATATTGTTCTTCTGTCACTTATTTATATACCTAGGTATATGCATTTATAATACATGAAGTGCCTTACTTATTAATATTAAAATAGCCACAAATATATTCATGTCATGCTCTATAATTGTATGTAAAACCTACTTGTACAGCCCTTCCGTTTTCACGTTGACAAGCGATAAGCTCACTTATGTTTGTACGTCAGGTTAAAATATTAAAATCCTTGTCCTTCTTTACAATTGTAAAAATAAAATAAATATTATTTGTATTGTATTACTATTAATTTAAAATAAATACGTTAATACGTTTCTTTTTCTTTTAAAATGTATAAACTATAGTCGGATAAGCTAACTAATTATAGTATTCCATGATTATGTTTTCTATATGGACTATAATGGTCATCGTAATGAGGTATATGATGGTCGTGATGGTCATGATGATAATGTTTCTTCTGATCCTTGAGGTAGCTGACAAACCAGGTGAGAAAGTAGCCTGCTTTGTGGATGACCACCCAAAATATGAAAGCGTATACTAGCTTGAAAATAAAAATCTTCTTGACGATCAGATCCGCAAAATAGACTGAAAAAAGATGGAAGAGAGAATAAGCATTAGGCTCAATTAAAAAAAAACTATTTTTTTTAACATTTTTACTGATACTAGATAAAAAAAAAAGTGTACATATACTTCTACTTACTAAATAAGGCGATTTTTTTCTTCTTTCCTCTCGCCTCAACGACATTGGTTTCTAAAGCACTTGCCACCACAAAACATAACAAAAATAGTACCAGAAAATCCTTTAAAAACATTTTAAAATTCATTCACTTAAGTTTAAAAATTGTTTAGTTGTTTAGTTCAGAGAAGCACGGACAATGTCTCTTGTCTAATTTCGCTCCTCTTCTTATTCCTCACAGATGCTAAATGTTGTGATAACAAGGAAACTTTCGTTTTAGACAACACTATGATTCTAATTAACGTTACATTGAACTTGGCAATGTTACATAGTGCTAAACGATATAAACTGCGAGAATATTTTAAATTTCGTTTAATAGGTTTCACTCACGTCTTCTACGTAGATAGAAAATTCTTCTAGGTAGAAAATAAAATGTATTAATAAAAAAATCAAAAATAAACAACAATGATTATAATCAACAATCATCGATAGGTTCGAATCACTACGAAAAAAAGGGGTGTGTGAAATTTAAACACGGTAGGAGTGAAACTCCTGAAAGCTGGAGAAAAAGATGAATACAGAAAAATAGGTTTATAATTTTTTTTTTGATACGATATTATTTTACATTTATTACGGAAAATATATATTATATAATAAATTCGTGAAATAATTGTAACTAAAATAGCACAAAAAATAAAAATACAAACCAAGCCACTGCAAAAAGACGCTAGATGGCGTTAAAAATAAAAGTGTAGGTATATTTTTGTAAACAATAAAGATTTATTCGTCACTCAATTGTTTTTGAACAAAGTAAACTTTTGTTACGATCAAGGTGTTAATATGTTTCTAACAATATATAGATTGTTTATGATTTTAAGGTTAACCTTAGTTCAACAATTCATCACTAGATGGGGTTGACCAAAGCAGGCTTATATTTAGATAACGAATGTAATTTAAAAACTGAAATTTATAGATTTTATGGGATTTTTTTTAATAACCTAATTCGCTCTTTAACTTCGTGAACTACTCGTTACTTATCGAGCATCTGGGAGATAACGAACAAATGAACTAACCGAGCCAACGATCTGCCTTTTATAGATTAAAAAAAGGTATATTGTTCGCTTGTTACTGAAACTGCACTTGCTTCGACGAAATTAAGAAATTCACACATTTATCAAAAAATGCTCACATTTAAGTTTGATTAAAATACCCTTTCATATATTTTTATAATATATCAACAATAACTCATTAAAAAACATTTAAAAAAGCAAAAATAATCAACATTGTTATATCTTATCAGAATTATTCAGGTATTATTCTACTATCATATTACAGTGTTCGTTCTACATGTCACAAACATACTTTTATTACAAACAGTTTCATTCTTACTTTTATACTACTCTTTTGAGAACAATAACACGGCAGCTACAAGCCGGTAAAACTAGATTGGAATTTTAAAAAATAATTTTACTATTATTGTTCTTGTGTTTGTAATGTATTCCGTTTATATATTAACTTTTGATATAATAAATAAAAAGTCATCTAGGCATTTAAAAATAATCATCACTAGTTCATCATCACATCAAGAACTGTAAAGGAACTTGTAAATCATAAACAAGAATTTAAAACTAAAACTCCATAAAAAAGGTAATATAATTTAAACATTTTATGAATACAAATCTTCCATCACCAGGCCTCGTGACACATTTCTACTAATTGATAATTAATAACGTTACTCATATTAAAATATCTTCAAACTGATACCTACATTTATAGGTTTTAAAGATATAAAAAAAATGAGTATTTCACTGACATTAAATCTGGCTACCAAATTATTTTAGCTTTGTTATATAGGATTTTTAAATTAAATAATACTTCAACTTATATAAAGGGTATAGAGAATATAATTCCACAATCAGTATGTAGTGACAGATCTAATTAAAGATGCATAATGCATACTACATAGTGTAAGAACTTTTCATACGAGGAAGCGAGCCGACTTTGGTTCAGTTGGATTGGCTCAAACTTAACTTATTCATTCACGACCTGACGAACTAAAAAGCCGCAAATCAAGGATCTAGTTATCGTAGTTCACCTGTGGGAACGCTCTTTTCAACAAGTTCGTTTGCGAACTTCACAAACATTTTAAATCTGTCAGATTTAGCTTCACGAGAAGGTGGCCTGCTTAAAAACTTAGAAGTAAGAACTTTAAGTTAAAAAAATAAGACTAAAAAATAAAGTAAAATGTTTCGATACGAACTTCAAAAAAAAGTTAAATGAATTTAATTATCTTATTCAATAATTTAAAAATTATCAGATTATTATTGTTTCGTATCATAAATTTAAGAAACAAAATAGGACTCACGTTATTTAACAAAAATTAAAGCATTTATTTAAATCAATTTTCAGAACTCTTACTAATATTGTCAACATCATTGCTAACATACATTTTTTTTATCTAGTTATTTTTTTAGTTAATAAAAAAAATGGTCAAATATATAGTTCATTTTCTGTATGTAAACTTTCATGATCCATGATTACTATTATATATAATTGTCCGGCTGTACTTACGTTATTACTATCGGAATTTCAATAAGGACCTCGAAAGGGTTCGAAATAAATGGGGTAAAAATTTTATGGGGTTTTGTGTTTAACATCACTAGTGTTTAAAAAAAAAAAGAGTTTCATCGATGCCACATTGTAACTACATCAGAATTGAACTAAAAATATTATTTAATATGTAAATCATAAAATTATCTTCTTTGACCATTATTATAATAAATATGTAATCGTCAATAAGAAACAATTGTAAAATCCTTCGTAAAATTATATAATATTTTATATCACCGTTACAAAGTTACATTGTAAAGTTTTTATGAAGTGTCAAATTTGGGCTATTTTATACGAATATTGTCAAAAAACTTTTTACCGAGATTAAGGTTATTGTTAATAAAATTGTTATATTGTTATTTGTTAGTAAAATAATCCACGTCCCACTAAGTTACCACATATGAATTTAATACAATGCATATAAAATCCCGTTCTAGTCAGCAATTTTAATTATTCTGTAGATAAATATCTTATTTTCTAATACAGTAAACTTTACATTTATCTCAAATTATTAAATCACAATAAATAAAACATATGCTATTAATTCAAATAATTAATATTTCTTTCAGATTATAATCAAAGTATATTTATAATTAAAGCTAGACTTACAATGATTTATAATATGGCTTATTTTGAAAAATATTAAACCTTTTTCACAGGTCATTTAATATACAGAACACTGAGAATGCGGGCTTATGACAAATCTATATAAATTTCGAAAATGTACGTTTCCGGGTTGTTGGGTATTATATGAGATTTGGTTTTAATACTGCCAGACCAGATTTATGCTTCACTTAGTATTAAATAGATACCAGAAATTTGTAAAATGAGACGTTATTAAATTAAAAACAACGGATGCGGGCGCAATCACATTAACTTTCTGGTAAAATAATGTGTTACCATTATTGTATGTATTGTAATTACCATTATTGTTATTATTAATTTAATTATAGATCCATTCTGTCATTACTTGCACTAAGATCATTTAGACATCTTATTGCATATATAGCATATATTATAATTTTATAAAATTAACAATATATTTTTTGGACTATTTTTTTTTATAAAACAAAATAATACGACATTTTATTTTTAACTTTTTGCTATTATTAACATGCATCGGTTTGTATTAAGTTTTAAAAAAAATCTTAAAAATCGCTGAAAAAATACACAGTTCTAAATTACGTGAATACGCATGTTTGTACCAATTAGTTTATCGTAATCATATTTAAAGAAGTCGTGAATACGCGGTTTTTATTAAAAAAAAACAAACTAAAAATAAATGGGGCTTTTCCCCGGAAAACTAATCAGTTTTAAGTTACGTATACGCATTGACTGGTACCAAAACGAAATCAATTGCATAATCAGTGATAAAAGGAGACGAAAAAAAGACTTGCCTCCACAAAACAAATTCATAAATGTTTTCAAAAATTGTATAGATTTACTCAGGACACCTCAAAACGTAAAGTTCGTACGATAAGTGATCAGGAATTTAAAAATATCAAAACAGACCATTTTTAAATGTTGACAATTTTTTTTTTTAGTTTGCTACTGTCTAATGCAGTTGATGTATTTATCAAGGTGAGAGAGTGAGATTACTAACAGCTAATATAACTCTAATTTGAGTTTATTTATTAAAAAGACTAATTTAAGGTTAACAATGTTAATATAATTTGTGCCTTATACAAAATATCTCATGATTTAAAAAAATAATTTATATATTTTTTTTAAACAGATTTATATTAAGCAACAACTAAGACCTTGAATAAGCTATGCTGTCTAAAGTCATGAAGAGATAAAGCTAATAAAATTGCACGGCTAGATTTGTGATAGCATATTTTATTCACTCTGTGCAACCGACAGGCATTCAGTGAAAATTTGCCATTTAATATGCCCTCAGTGGTTCTTGCAGTGAAACGAAGTTTCATAAATTTGTAGATTGGGCAGGTGTCCAACATTGTCTGTGTTCTGAACTGGCACTATGAGATATGCATGTTGTACGTATCTTGAATCACCTGCAATCAGAATCACTATCAAACCACTATCAGAATCTTTTTTAATGCTTAGTTTATTTAGTTTAATGAGTTAATTTAATAGTTAATAACTAGCAAATTCAAGTATGTCGTTGTCTTTGTGGTGAATCAGTTGTTCTTATATAAAAAAAAAAGATTCTTAGATTTTTATTATATATGATGTATAGAGAAACGATTAGGGAAATATTAGCAAGATTTTTTACGAACCTTTCCTGGAGTCTGAGTGGTTTTATGCCATTTTGGGGAAAGCAAATATATATTTTTATTATATCAGGATGGCGTAAAGCTTCTTTTCATGTACTGCGAGAAATAGATGGCTGAGACACGAAAAAAATAAATTTCTTGTAGGTGTCGCTCGCTAAGTACAGATTTTCTAAAATAAATATTATGAAATACCTTTAATCGTATTTACACTGAATTTAGATTGTTTTAAAACCTCTCAATATATCTGAAGATTTGATTTATTACGTTAACTTTAATGGGTAATAATTTTCGACAATCTCATTTGCACGGTAAAAATCGTGATTTGGCATAATTAACACTTTGACATCGATTTTCTGATTGATATATGATTCTTTAAATAAATAAGAAAGAATAAAATGACGAGCCATAATAATAAATATTTTTACTAAATGTGTATTTCACTTCACTTAATGTTACAATTTGACTGCTTTGAGTCGACTGAAATTATGACGAGGTAATTCTTGTTTTGAAGAGACGCAAACCGACGTTTGATTTGGAGTAAATCCCCTTACGGAATACCGAATACATACATTAACGTCACAATTTATCACACACAACTGTTCATTTCATCTAAGCGCTAAAAACCGCTGTGTGAAAATCGCACTCGTTTATATTCGTGTAGACGAATACTAATTTGATATTTTACCTCAGACTATTTTACCAGATTATAAAATATGATTACATACTAACTAGTCTAAAAATCAGTCATCGCTGATTTTTCTTATTTTGTATTTCAGATCTATGTCCCTGTTTATGGAAAATTCATTATTTAAAAATATAAGACATATTTTTAAATAACACTTTTTTTTATATAATTAAATACACTTGTATGGGAGGAAATTCCTCTTAACATATGTAAATTATGAACATCTCTACGTAAAGGATGTATATTTAGGAAAACCTGTAAATCATTACACTGGCTCAAAACGACAGATCATACTTTAATAGACTTTGCAAATTTAAAGAAAGATATCAAAACATTTTTGGGTATCGTGATTATCAATAATAAAAATCGATGAGTTTAAACAAAATTAAGGATAGTCCCCCTCGTCGAGCGTCCATCTCTGTTCAGGGGGTAAATGGGTTTTCCAACGGAAAATATATATATATATATATATATAGATATAAAATCATAATACACTTCACACTTAACTTTGTTATTTTCACGGAAAAACACCTAAATTGGTATTGATTACAAATACAATAAAACTTCTTAGATTTATATAGATTTATGTTTGTGATTCCAGTTAGAGAAAGACAAGGAGCGAGTGAAACACAAATTCTTAACATGCAAGTATTTAAAATGTTACCCTTAAATATTGGACACTTGAAATATTGCGCTACAGCAAAATAATCTAGTAAAGCTTGCCGTAACTTCCGATTGTAGTCTTAATACCGGATATTGGTACTAACACCGATTGGCTTGAGTCGCGCCACATCCTCCTCCTCGGTAGAACTATCTATCGCTTTGCGATAGCGAAGTTTATCCATAGTCATTGCGTAGTTTCCTTGTTTTTTCGAATATCCATCCATTTTTCTGGATGTTCTAATTTAATGAACTGTCACAATTCCTCCTATTCTAAGCTTTGCAACAAATTTAAGCAATTAGAAATAAAAATGAGCTATTGGAAATCGTAGCTACTGTGAGATTAGGGAAGACAGGAAGTCATGAACAACAATATCTAAGTAGATACTATAGTAACTAGATACTAATGTAACACTATTAGAGTTTGCCCGAGTAGTTTTGAACCCATTCGGAGTCCTTATTAATGCGCTTAGAGCATGGTGGAATCGCGGCATAGAGTGAAGTAACTTCACAAATCAAGGTCAAGTAAGTTGAGGCTTAAAACTGATAGTATTTACTTGAATTTAGCCGGATAATTATGTATAACAAGTTTATTATTGTGTTCATTATTGAATTTAGATAAACTTACATAATATTCGAGAAATGTAATTTCCTTACCAATAAAGACTTAGCTCTATAGAACTTAATAAAAAGTGAGGCAAGCATTCAATAGCCTTTAAGCTGGTTGAACGTTTAAGTTGCGGTTTTTTTATTAAAAAAATTATTGCAAATAAGAGTCCAACTAAATATTGAAGTTTATTTGAAATTGTAAAATTTATGAGGAATTTTCTACGAAGTTCACTATGATGTAGTGGCATTTGAGTTATATTTATATATTTATATATTAGAAAAGTTTGTCTACATTTTTTTTAAATTTATTTAGATATTACAATAAAATGAAACGTATTAAAGCAAGTAGTGTACAAAGGTTTAACTTATACTATTAAGACTTTTCTTATTAAAATCTTATTAAAATGGGGCCTGGTATGATAACAACTGAAAAAAAAAAGAAACAAAAATGGGAAACTGAAGAAGTTCGGTAAAATATATTTTCTAATATTATAAACCATAAACATCTTAATTATACAAATGCACAAATTCAGTCATTAATTACTATACACATATAAATAAATTTCTTCACCAAAAAGCTTACTAAAATAGTAACTTTTAGTAAACTACAAATATCAATCATTATTATATTAAACGGATTCCAATATACTTTCGTATTATTATAGGTTAGTGTTATTTTTAGTATAAAAATAATACTTTTCTTTACATTTTTTTACAGGAAAAAGTAAAAACTGAACTGTATAATTACAATAAAAGTAAAAGTAAATAAGTACTCATGAACATGATCTCATAGTACTGGCCAGTATAAACAGTGATTGAATGTATAATTAAAATATAGTATGGCGTTAGTTTACTATGTAAGTCAACATATAAAATTTTATCAAACACGATAAATGTTCTGATGTTCACGATGAAACATAAATATAAAATCTAATATCTATGTCTTTTCTATGTTCACACACTGCTGACTTTGATGTTCACCTATTCTTGCTATCCGAGATGTGTTAGCTGATGAACTGATACTTCCAATATATTATAACGACATCAAAATTAATTAACTATTGTGTTTAAATCCAAACATAACATCACATGTTATTAAAAGTTACATTGATTTTATTGTTATTTTTGATTAATTTTGGTACATTCAAGCTGAAATAAAAGAATACATATATTTCAATAACATACATATAGTTAAAAAAAATGTATTGCACCATAAACAAAGAAATAATTAAATAAAATTATAATATTATTGATGATAATAAAAAATAAACACAAAGTTGGTTTTATGAAAATATGGGAAATGGACAATAATATTTATAAAACTTCTAAGCACAACTGCTACAATGTAAGAGAGCTAGTTAATAATGTTGGGTGCTGGTTTTTTGTTGTCTTGTTAGATCTAGTTTTTGTAACAACCTTTAACTATATACTTTCTAACTATAAATGTTAAAAAATATTTTTATTTCTTAACAGAAAATATATAAGTTCGTCAAATAAATAGAATTCGGACTTTTAAATGTTAAAATAAAAGAATGGATTCTTAAAAGCTTACCATTCTTAGTATAATTATTATTACAAGTTTCTTAAGTATTTATTCTGTGATGTACTTAACATAAATTCAACTTGAAAACTAAAATTATATGTAATACGTCGAAGAAAATTCCTGCAATACAAAATGGTTCGCCATATCTTTATGTCGATTATCTAGAATGTAGAGAAATATATTTTGTTACTGTAGTCTTGTAAGACTTACTTATATTTTTATTTATTTTTATACACTCTTATATAATTTTCAAAAGGTTCGCTCAAAGAAATTTATGCTCTAACAATTATGTTTTAACGAAGCACAAAATCGTCTACGTGTCAATTTTATCTCAAGAATATTAGACCGAGCAAAAGAATTTGCCAACAACTTTTTAAAATATGCAAGAGTACGCTTAGGCCTTAATTTCCGCCACTCGTCAAATGAGATTTTACTGAAATCTTCTTAATTTTCTTATTTCGCGGACGCATCAACTTAGTTGCGAAAATAAATAATTTTTCTTAAAAGCTCTTGCTACGTAGTTTTGAGTTTTTAACTTTTGATCTTATTTCGGAGGAAACTTAATAGTAAATAATATAAGTAATATATAAACGAGTGCCTAAATGTCATTTAGAAAATAGGAGAAAATTCTTCGTCATTAATTTACTTTCGTTGGTTGCCTGGTTATTTAACTTAAAATACTTTCAATCCTCTTAACCATTGAAATTCAAATGACTTTCTTTCATAATCCAGCGAAATTTCTCAAAAGCATAAAAATATGAATACATAAATCACCAAGTATGGAACGAACTGAAACACAAAGAGGTTTGAAATAAGTGTATTCGTCACACGCGGGAGAAGTCGATTTGTTTAACGACTAAAAACAATACAACTTTCTTGACTTCTAAGAATACAATAAATTACAAGCATATTAAAAATATGTGGTATTTATTTACAGGACCCAGCTGTACATTTTAGTATCGTGGTTAACTCAAATAGAAGAAGTTAAGAAAAATTTTAATATTTAGCAAAATTCCAATAAATAAAATCAGAATTTTTTTTTTAGTATTTTATTACATTGTTACATTAAAAAAAATTGTTTGTAAACAAGAAAAGTAATTTTATTAAAATATAAATATATATTTGCTTATAATAAAAATGATTAAATCATTGTTGATACTTTCTTTACTTATTGTGTGCTGTTACTCTTTGGAGACCAGCGATTTAACACTTCTTGATGCAAGGGCAAAAAAGAAAAAGAGTACCGCAAAATTAATTGGTGAGTATTATATATAATAAGTTACAATTAAAATGCAAGATTTTTATTTATTTTCATTATATGCATAAAACAAAGTATGTTTTTTATAAACCGTGTAGACATTATAAGCTAGATATCAATTCACGGAAAACCTTACCAGTGAGCTTTTCATACGAGAAAGCTCTTTTTAAAACGGTTTTGTGAAGCTCCAATTTCAATAGGATTAGATGATGGCTTTAAAACATCTCTGGTAATATTCAAACTGCATTGTCATTACGTTGTAAATATGTATATTAATAGTTCTTCAAAATGGTCTTCAAATGCGAGGGTGTACTTAGTTATGAAAATTATAGGAATAAAAATACATATTAAAGTGTTCAATTTTATCATTCTTTAAATCATCACGGAAGAATATGTAGGTAATCATTTCGTTCGTTTTTTTCTCTAATTTCTCTATTTTTCGTAGTATTGTTGGAACATTTATCGGGTCTTCTGTTCTTACATGCATTCTGAATAAACAATTACTATATTATTTCATATTTTATATTAATGTTCCGCAAATTGTATAATTTACAAAATACGTAATTTACCGCAAAATTAAGTTAAATATTAATGTTATTTACTTTCGCAGGATGAAATAAAAAAGGAACAAGTATTATTTAAATTTAATATGGCTTTATTAACTTACTTTAGAAACAGAGACTAACATGTAGTATTTCATCCCCAGAGAAACATTAATTTTATTTCAAATAAGAAATTTTTTGCGCAAACAGTAATTTATATTTTTATTCTGGAGGTATAAAGTTCCTAAGAAAACTCTTTTATTTATTATATTTCTAGAGAAAAAGCAAAGTTATATTTTCTTTGTAATTAGTGTTTAATCTTTTTCATTTATATTTTTAATTATTCTACATTTTGTCTTTTAGGTTTAAATAGTGTTCATGATTCGATATTCGTAATAGTTTAAAATAAACAAAGCTGTTTTTTTATAAATATGCTTTTTACAGAAGACAATAATCATTCGACTTTTATAAACAAGTCAGTACTCAAAATAGACAAAAGGTGTTCAAAAGTAATAACATTCATTTAAGCCTCAAAAGCTATTAGGCGGTGAAAAAGGACCTTTTCGTTTTGAAAAAGTATGCAATATATATATATATATATTTTTTTTTTTCAGCTATGGTCCTGCTACTATTGTTTTCAAAGGTGGCCATATTCAAAGCAATATCCGTATTTCTAACAATGACGATATTTCAAAAGATGTTCTCATTGGGCGGAGTATTGTTTAAACAGTTTATGAAGATGAAATCTGATAAACCAGCTGTGATGTATGGCAGTCCTCCAACTCAGAACTACGATACGGTGGGATACAGCTATAGCTCCCCAGAACATGAACCATTTAAAGATGGTTACCCTGGAAGCGGTGCAGCCAGTTCTTATGATTGGCTGTTAAATAAACATAATATGAAATGATTGTAATCGTTTTATTTACCAACATTATTATCAGTCAACATTTTTATTTTTATGGCTCATATATTTTGAAAATGACTTACTTTATCGCAGCAAATTATTTAGTTTTATTTTTATAGAACAATTGTAGTATGCTATGCATATTTAAAAATAATTTTATTTAGAAAAGTTAGTTCTATTAATAGAAGCAAAAGTAAATACTATCTAATATATAATGTTTTCTAAGATTTACACGAGTGCTACACATTTCAATAAAAGTGTTTTACGGATATAACTCGCATTTATTTTTACATTTTTTGTTTAAACCCGATTGCGATGTTTCGAATGCTTGCAGCAAACGTGTTCGCGGTACAAGTTGATGGTGTCTGGCACGGTGTTTAAATAAAAAAAATAAAAATAAACGCGAGTTATATCTGTAAAATAGTTTTATTGAAATGTCTAATACATGTTAATCAATAAGAAATTTGTTTATTATATTAAGAAACTAATTTTTGATTCTACATTGTTCAATAGCAATGTAATTAAAATTTAAATCGTACGACCACAATTAAATAGGATTAATTTCAAAATAATCAATTTTAGGGCTTTCAGCAAATTATTATGTGTAGTTATCGAGGAGTTGGTAACCCCAACTTGACAACAAAGTTATAAATTATACGCGGCTTTTGACTGAGAGTACAACGACTAGCGACATTAGGGCTTATATTGTCTGCTTTGTTTGTGTCATCCCGCAATTTGTAAGAGTTTTATTTTCCAAGAGTAAATTACATTATGAAGCTCTGCTTAATTCAGCAATTTTATAGTGCATAAAAATATGTTATTAGTTATCATATTACTCAGTCTAGGCGATGCAGTTTAGTCTTTGGAGCTAAGTTGATGTTATTGCTTTTATAAAATGAGTTCTATACAATCAGGTGTGCGGGGAAAGTAGTATGCCCTTTTTATATTAGTTTAAAATTAAAATAATACTATACATAATAATCTCTCTAGAAGGAAATATACGTGTTATAAAATAGTAAAATATAAACGATAAGTTCTTCACCCCTTACTACTCAAAATATAATTCATTTGTAACCATAAAAAATCTTTACAAATTCCTATATTTTTAGTTTGATGGTAATAATTAACTAGTAACTTAGTAAAGAAAATTTACCAAAAATTCATTTTGTACTTTTTTGAACAGAATCTACAGATTTTATTTCATATACATTTTATATGTATACATTGAATAACTATATGAAAAATTGAATCTAACTATTTTTTAGGTTTTTGAGAAATAGGTAATAGAGGTATGGTTAATACTAGTGGAGAAAGAGGTAAAGTAATAATTTTGGCTTTTGAGGCAAATTTTGATAGTTTGTGAGTGATTTCAGCAGTAAAATTATATTTAATAACATTTCGATTATAAAGGAAATCAATATGTATTGTAATGTCTATATCGTAATTATTTTGAAAAAATATAATCTATATGTTAATTAGCCGTAGTTATAATGCAAATGTCTGAATCTATTTAGCATTGGATTGGGACGACGTTTTCAATATTGCGGCTCGTCGGCTTCGACCACAATCTTGTTATGTCCACTTACGATGATAAATTGCTGGGCCCTGTTTTTATGAACCCTGACAAATTTACATGAACCTCTCTGAGTGATAGATGGTGGGCTTCAGTGTACTTTGACAATCCAAATCAGTCATTTATAGTGTTGATTCATCATTTATCCTGAACTTCAGAAAATTATTCTTAATTTATATTATTTTATTTTTGCTTAAATTTATTCATTTTCTACACTTCATATTTAAAAAAAAATCATTTTGAAGCTATTATACCAGAAAAACAAAAATATAAACATACCAATTTAAACTACATCACTGTAAAATCCCCTATTTTTACGTCTTTAGATAGAATTCATTTACATATATTTCAGTTAAGTATTTGCTTTAAATGTCATTTTGGACGTACCATGAACATTATTAAAATACTTGTTTGAAATATTTACTAAACGAGCACGATCGAGCTAAGCGTCTCTGACTTCCGGTTGCACAAATGATTCTCCATCGATTCTTGTAAAATCTTGAGCGCATATAAAATTGTGAAGTCTATACCATACAATGTTTAACTATATTTGTTAGATTTTATATTAAAAAAAAGAAGTAAAGTGACTATAGAAATTCGATATGTATTTTCCAATAACGGTTTCTGTTGAACCAAGCTCAACAGAATTATGCACTGATAACTATAGGTTACTTAATATTCAGAGAAGTTGTTGTTTTCTCACTAACTATACCTCATTAGCTTGAAAAGTTGCGGTTGCTCTGCTGCTGCTTCAGCTGCTACTATCTTTTTGATAATGGAGGAAAATTTTTCACTTTTGACTATTTCGTCGTATTATAGAAAAATACACAAAGCAATAATGATTATGGCAAATGAAATAAAAAAGGGTTCTGAAGTGAGTTTTAAAATATATATATATATATAAGAAACCGCCATGTATTTAAAATTGGATATAAAAATTGGATATCAAAATTGAATGTAAAATGATACCAATAATCATCGGAAAAATATTAAAGATAACATTAAGAAACACTAAAAAGAAAAATTGTGGCTCCGTGTATTGCTTATCAAATACAAAATAATAACACTTTGAAATGATAATGATTGATTATTGAGGGTTCTACTATTACGGATTAGTATTTAAATTACAGTGAGGCTCTCATATACAGGTTAACGTCCAAGTTGAAGTTAACGGCATTAGCGACGATTAGGAAAATTAGACAGCTAACTGATATGGAAATAGCTACGAGTGGTTACTTTTGATACTTCTATAGTATTCTAGCATTTTGCTCTGAGGACTATTGGTAGATTTTTAAAATATATAATAAAAAAAAGAGGAAGTATAAAAAAATATATTTAAGTTTTAACTGTATATAGAAATGTAATTGCACGTTTGAGTTGATGTACTAAACTATCAAAACTAGAAACAAGTAGCCGGTAGATGAAATATTTCGAAAAAGTCATTAATATTCTAAGAGTGAGTTCTCTTAGCATATTAATAACTTTTCAATCATTTTTTATATTGAAAAAAATGATTTCTGAACCTTTTTGGTGCTCCAACAATATTTCAGTATCTTTATCGAAGCGCGGTCGGCTCGTGTACATGTTATAACATCCTTACTTTTACAATTTCTTCGTAACATCAACGGCCTGAAAACTTTTTGTACAAAAATAAATATTTAAAATTATGGTTATGATAATAACACATTACCCGTTCGTTTGTAGCTTATTAACATATAAATATGGATAAAAATCTGAAATAACATTATTATTATTTAATGCTCGTCTTGATAATTCTTTTTTATCTTTAAATTCTAATTAAGAATAAAACTCCTAGAACGGTTGTCTATTGAACATAAAGTAAGTTTACTAAAGTTTAATTTTTGAAGCACCCTTGTAACTGAAGTACTCTTGAGCTAATAGTTTTCTCCGGTAACCTTAATTATAGCACAGTTAAGGAGTTTATGTACGCTTTTAATTTATCTAAGTAATAAGATGTTTTTCCAGACATAAAATATTGTTAGTTAATTTTAGGAATAATAATGAGATTGTTTTTAACACAGCCTTTTAAATATACAAGATATAAACCGAAATAACATTGTATAATAAACATATATACTAATCGCTTGCAATATCTAGATTACAATAAATTTCATAATATTATTACATACATTTGTAATAAATAGCACATAGTATTTTTGTAATAATTCTTATTTTTATAAATGAGTCTATTCACGAACACTGGATAGAACGTACTAGAGCTAGATTGAACCTTTTCTCTTTCCGGTTTTTTACGACCTATAGTTACGGGTGTATTAAGCATTCTTTCTTTTGAATAATGTTTAATTAATCCTATGGATATTCTACTACCAATATATTAGAATTACAACTATTAATATAATTATCTGTAAACAAAAAAGGGCAACTGTACGATTATAAAAGAATGTCGTAGGCGTAAGAGTAGTTATTTTTTTTTTTTATTATTAAAAGTAATTAAGGTATAGAAATCAAAAATACCGGTTTTTTCCCTAGTCTTCACTGTTAATTTTTAAAGGGTGGTAAGATCAATAGCTTCATTTTTTACAATTAAGATGACTACCGACTTATTTTATATCTAACACAATACTAGACGTGTGTAGTTAAATACTATCACAACTACACTGCTAACTTGTCTAGCGATCTTGAATACATCTAAAAACAATCAAATATAAAAAAGTGAAAATTGTTTCAAAAATTCTACTTATGTAATATCCAAAAATTTTCACTTCAAATTCATTTCTTACATTACTTGTGTAATACTTTCACTATTATTATAAGTATTTATCATTAATTATCACTTCACCTCGCCAGAGTCACTTAGAACACTTATAGCTGTATGTATTTTCTACAGCATTACAAATTAGTTACAGCCATAGCGTGCATACACTTGAAATCTGAAATACGAAAACTTAAAATAAAAATAATATTTTGTTATTATACAGAGCATTAAAACTCTTAAAGTCCGCTATTTTTATAAAGAATTTTAACAAAATGAAGCCTTTTTTATTCACGGTATTTGTATTTGTGCTAGTTTCACATTGCAATGGTTTTGATAACAAAGAAAACGCCGTAGAAGCGAGGGGCAAAGGAAAATACGCATTACTGAGTAAGTATTGTTAACAATAAGTTTTTTTATAATGAGTTATTTTTAAGATAATGAAGAAGTAAATACTAATGTTATTAATATTATTAAAATATAAACGTCTTTATTACCTTAATACTGAAGTAAATGAAATGAACAGCAGGCGTGAACATGCCTGGATGTAAATTTTTAACGTTAAGTGGAGTTCGAAAGCGAAACACGTTCCGTTTTACGAGGAAGCGATCGTATCACCAAATCGAATCCTGTTATGCATGTGGACTCATAACAGTAAATATAAACATTTATGTCTATTTTATTAATAACATATAAACGATCCTGTCTTTCAAAAACATTAGAAATAAAGTTTCAGTAATCAAAAAAAAAATTTTTTTTTAGTTTTAAACGAGTAAATTTAAATCAATATTATTATATGTTTTAATTCAATTCCGTTCAATTCGAATACAAAAAATATGCATTACCGGAAAAAAGGTTTTAGGTTTGAATATACTGTCTTAATAATGCAGAAAATATAAAAAAAAAATGTTATTTAAGCTAACATTAAGTATATTTGTATAAAAAGTGACGTCGATGATTTTCCGATAATCTAACTGGTCGACATATTTACATGACGTCAGGAACCATAGTTGAAAATTTTGTTGGAATTATTCCTGTGAAATACTTTTTCTTTTAATGCAAATTTCAAATTAAAATTGCTTCGCGAAAATTCCACCAGAGATGAGATACAAAAGAAATACGTCAAAAATTGGATTATAAAAAATTAAAATACAAGGACGCATAGCGACTGACGTTCCTGTGCGATACAAGTATTACGTCCAAGTTATTATTTGTTTGTTAAAAATTACGTTCTTGAACGAACTTGGGTTTTAGAAATTTAATCTATAAGCTTGCATTAAGTTTTGTGAAACTATTCCTTTTTAATGTCTTTTATAAATAATAAAATAGTAACGAGGGTATATCTGTCAAATATATATTTTAAATATTATTACTGTACACTATCCAAAACAACATATTATATCTACGTCTGATAATTGACATATGTGTCATAGGATGTTTTCCACGCATATATATAGTTAGTTTTTTCTCCTGAAAATTTTCAAATTTTCACCGAAAAACAACGAAGATGCAGATGAAAATTAGTGTGGTGTTTCATTATTTAAGCCAACATCATGTATGTTTTTCACTACAGAATTTTCTCTTTTCTACAATGTAATGCACAATAATTGGTTTGAGCTATAATTACAACAAAATAAAAATGTATGGATTGGTATAAATTTGAAATGATGATAGATTGTTTATGATTTAAGTGTGAGTCACTCGGACACATACGAAGTCACTACAAACTTCTAGAAGTATAAATGACAAAAACAATGAGAATTATGAGATACTTAAGTTTATTTAACTAAGACATAAAATTATCTGAAAATTATTTTGTTTTCTTGCCAAATTATACTTTTAAAGAAAACAGATACAATGTTAAATTGTGATATGAGCCGTTTTATTGGCAGATTAATGTTTTTTTTATTTTATATTTAGTGGTTAAACCAGAATAATACCTAAGTCTTTACTTTTAAAAAGTCGATGTCATTTAAAATAAAATCTCATGTTTACTTCGCTTTAATCCATCACTTATAAATTTGTGGCAAAATATAAATTCTAATTAAAAATCAAGACTAGTTTTGTATATTTTAAAATTGTTATAATTTATAGGTTCAGATTTAAAGTGTTGATTAAAAGTAAGTGTAATTTAAAGTGTTCACATGCGCTACAATTAAGTAATCAACAATAATATTTGTTGCAGCGCACCTCGCGATAATTGCCGCTGCTAAAGTCGGTCTATACAAAATACTCCTCGGCATAGCTTTAGTCGTAACTGCGGTAAAAGCTATGGTTGTCATGGCATGGCTCCTGGCAATTTCCAAATACGTCCCAGATGTATGGTTGCGTTACAATAATGGACCACCGAATTACTCAAGCGCTCCTCAGACGCCTTCTAATATATTCGTAGACATTATGTTGAATGGTTTCAAGTATGATTGAAAATGGTAGGTGAAATTAATATAAATATTATTTTAAAGACTTTTATTATTATTATAAAATTGATTCAATTGTAGGTATTGTTTGATTAATTGTATCTAAAAAAGATGATTGTATTTTTATCTGAGAAATATATTTATAGGTTTTAAATTTACTTTACTACTAGAGTATAAAAAGTTATTTTCTCCGATTTTGGTTATTACCTTCTTGATGAAGAAAGTTATTTTCGAAATCGGATGTTTTGTAATATCACGACGTTTTAAGGTGACCTGCGTATTTTTAGTTTAAAAAAAAACAAGTATGTAGATGTGTGTGTGTGTGTGTGTGTGTATGTGTGTGTCAGTGCGTATATATGTATATGTGTACACATACACAAAAAAACGTAAGCGTTTTTTAAGTTCCATTTTCTCGTGATCTAATTACGCAATTGGCTTCGATTGATGCAATCGATACGTATTCGAGTAACATAGAGCTAAATAGTTTTCCAGATAAATCTAGCAAGTAGTTTTAATTAAAAAATTAAATTAAAAATCGTGTACCTGTAATTTATAAAATATTGGTGGTTGTGGTACCAATCGCAGCGTATTACTGTAAGTAAAACCTCGGAATTTTTTGTGTTTATAGGAAAATATAAAAAATATATCCAATAAAATATCTAAAAACAAAAAAAATTATGATCAACATTTATGACATCTTTGTTAAGTTGGAAACAAATTTGATGGGGCTCACAACCTTACCGCTTGTTTCCTTATTAAATCAAATCAACTCAGATACATTTATGAATATATTATGTAACGTTTAAAGTTTCTGGTATAATTAATTAAACGAGTTCATTTTCTCTTGTATTAATATTTTGCTACTTATGCAGACAGCTTACTTTAACTCTTTAATAAATACATGTAATTCTCATCTTAAATATAAGAAAAGGTTTTTCTAACTGTTACGTTTATATATTTTACTTAAAAATAAATAATAAGTAAATGATACACGACATAATATATAAATTTTCTTTTTGTCTTTAGTTCACTTCTTCTACGTGGTTGCTACAAAATTATTCGTACTAAAAATTATTTATGGCATTATATTCTACGCAATCGCCGTAAAAGCCTGGCATTTTGTTTTGTGGCTGATACATTATTTGAAGAAAAATCAGTCGCATGATCACAACGTCGAGATTGACCATGAACCGGCATATTTCCATGGGCATTATGATAAGTCAGGTCATAATCATGAGCATTATGGTTACGATTATGGCACAGCTCAGCTCAGCTTCCAAGGACCATACGGTTTTAAGTCGGGATACGGAGGGGTCTACTCGCATAAGAAACAGATTTATGATGCTGATGGGTCCTATTCGGTAGAATATTGAAATAGAAATATTAATTATAACAGAAATATAAGGATTACAAATAAAACTATTTTATTAGGGATTAAAACTCTAACCCGACGTTTCGAAAGCTTTGCAGCAATCGTGTTAACTGGTAGATGAGATGTATGTGTCTGTTCAGTAATTCAGTTAATTAGTCATCTACCTCTAACTATTAAAATAAAAATAAAAATATTATAAATGTAAAAAAAGAATAGGTTAAAATAAAATTGTAACCAAATTACAAGCGAGTTTTAATCCGTAAAAAATAGTTTTATTTGAAATCTATACTCGTGAAAATCTAATAAAATATTATAAAGATTACTTGTATTTTGTATTATTTATATATAGATTAATATTTATAACGTCTATTTCTAAAAGCAAATTATAAGGATTTTTTTTTGTGTAATGAGTGCGAAGTTGCTTAGTTTTATGTGAATTTAAATATGATGTAGGTGTAATAATATTTATTTAAGGATTAAAGGCCACGCACGCATATCCTGAAATTGTAAAATATCATGGGCGGTGTGATCACTTTCCATCATGTGATCCGTATGGTCGTTTTGCCCACCTTTTTAAATAATAGTAAAAGTGTAATGTATTTTAATATATCTATAAGGTTTTATTATACTCAAATGTGTATTTTATAAATAAGGTTTTTTTTAATAAATCATATCTATTTATAAGGGAATGTTGTTTATTTAATAACATAATACTAAAAGATTAATTGTATAAAAGTATTATTCTTCGGGAATAATAAATAATTTTTCTTAAAGAAAATAAGTGTAGAAAAATATATTGTAATCTTATTTAACATATGCACAGCAAAATATGTGTAATTTTGTCTATCTTTATAATGTAAAATACCTCGTCTAATAGTTTGTATGATTTCACATGGCAAGTTTTGTAATAAAATTATTGAATTTACAGATAAACAAATTAATGTTATTAGTATTTATATATTGTATAAATTAATCAATAACACAGTTATGAAAATAAGGGTTTACTTTATTTTCACTTATTATACTTCAAAATATCATAAAACTAAAAGCCAACTTTAATAAATATAAATAAAAAAAACAAAGACGTAATCAAAACTTTTTAAAATCTATAATAAATCAGAGAAAAGTATATACAAAATTCCATAACAGAAGAAAAGGGAAAAAATTAAGATAAAAGTATCATCATTATATAAATTACAATATAACAACTACAAAAAGAAAAATTATAAAGTGTGAAGCAGCAAGCTATTTGAAACTTCCAACGTGGTCAATAGTCATCCTGGACCAAACACCATCGGAAAAGTACAACGTAGTCAAAGGTTTTCAACATTGTTTTCCCCATTATCCAGGTATGAGATCTTGGGAGGCGTTTTAAGAATGTGTCGAAACGCTTATTTTTTTAAAATGGCCAAAATTAATTAAGGGATTGTTTTGGATTTTGTCGAAATTAATTGTTACAGAGTTTTTAATCAGGAAGCTGCTTTCTTCGAATACATATTTAACTCCCTTTGAGGTACTAAGTTACACTCAAAATTAGAGGTCAAGGTTTTCTCTAAATGGCATGACCTCTTAAGAAAACTTTGCAACCAGGGGTAAATTAATCTCTTGTGGCAGCAGTATGTAAATTTTTATAAAAAAGGTCATTATCAAAGCTCATTTTATGCCTACGATATTTGATTGTAATTTTACATATAAGTAAAGGTGAAGGTATTTTAATATAAATATAATATAAATTGAAATTGAAATAACAGAAAGCAATTTTCATTATTAATTTTCCACTTTTCTGATATTTATATTTTTTAAGTACAATTTATAAATGGCGTCCAATTATTCTGTATATATATTCTATTTTACATTCTCGCTGAGTATATATATTCTATTTTACAATCTCGAATAAAATTTTAGGAAAACCATTTTGTAATGAAAATCTTATTAACAATTTGTATTAAAACACCCTAGATCTGTAGACCCTGTGGGAATGACGAATGACCTGCCTATTACGGGGCGATTTGCTGCTTGTGCATCTTAGTTTATCCACATTCAGTTCCAAGCAAACTCTATTAGTTGACAGCGCTTCTGAACATGGAACATAATATCCTTTTCCTTTCCCAAACACATTATAAACGCAGGCGTTTTGTTTACTCGAAAAGGAGCACACGGACTGGCAAGAGAAGAAGAGGAGGTGCGGTTTATCTGTCTCGAGGGTATAATGATGAGTTTTCAGATTTGCGAGCAAGCCACAGATAATAATTGGGTGTACTTTTAGAGGGAGAATATAAAACCGATCTTCTCTATTAAAATTAAGATGTTTTTTAATTTCAATAGCCTCGGTAATCATTCTAGGAATATATTTGTCCTTATGAGCGACTATCTTTGGTTTATCAAATTGAAGAAAGTGGTTGGGCTTGTCTGTCGTATGTTCACAGACTGCCAACTTAGACCAATCTGAGATGTGTTCCTTGATCCTAGTACCGATGTTCCTCTATGTTTGACCAATAAATGTTTATCATTTATTGACTTACCACAAACACAATCATGTTTGTATACACCGGAACATTGCAAAAAGATGGTTGGTATCTATTGAAAACAAAAGTATTGAATTCCACGTCTGTGAACATAATGCCAGACCCATAAATAAAGTTAGTGCGTTTTGTGTGCATCCTGAACTCAATGCCCGTAAACTCAGGAACCGTTGGAAGTAAGTGAAAAATAAACTGACTGATTGACAGGAACCAACATCCCGCGAACACGTTTGCTGCAAAGCACTCGAAACGTCGGGTATCATTAAAAAAAAAATTTTAGATTTGTCCAAACAAGTTATACTTAATAACGTTAATGGAAATGCTAAGTGGACATAAATATTACAAGCGATTCTCCAGAGGCGATCTGTCTGCGCAAGTTGACCGTCAATGTAGATTGCGTTGCTTCCCTTGGGCGCCATACAAATCAATTTAATTAAAGACCCTTGAATTTATTATGTATGAACTGAGACTGCGAGCTTTGTCGCTTTGGGCATTAATTGGGTATAGTTAATTAGGAAAAACACTTAAACTTGTCTCTTCAATTAGGATTAAATCGATTTGACGACCAAAATCGATTTAATCCTAATCTATGCGTATACAGAAAAAAACAGAGCGTTACATGTTCTGAACTAGAGTTCAAAAGAATTAATAGCAAACGGTTCAGGCTAACACTTTTATAAAAGAATGAACACGTTGCATTCAAACTGTAACCCCCTATTATATTTTTTGAATATGAATTTTCTGAAACTGATGCTTAATTCCTTAATAGACCAACGGTTTCGGTTGTCTGCTGTTATATTATTCAGTGAACTATTCATGTTATATGAGTACACCATCAATTATTATTAAGGGTATGATCTGCTACGTACTGATGCTGTTATAGATGCACAGAATTTGTGTTTATTTGATAGAATTTAGCCGATTGTAACCGATAGTTGACGATATCTTTATTTTATAATTTTTTGTACACAAGCAATACTTATATATACTTACTTATATATATATGTAAATATGTAACTATTACGTCATATTTTGGTTTAAAGTCTTATTAAGTAGTTTATTTATTTATGTAGCAATTAATAGTAAAATTGTGATATTAAAAGAATAATATTTATATAATTATTAATTAAAAACGAATATAATATATCTTTATTTTTAAAATATTTTGTTCTTGTTATTTAAGTCAGAGGTTCATATGTCATATTTAATTCTCATTACTTACAATTCACTTTGAGTATATTGTGACTTTTTATTAAAAAAGTTTTGCACTGAACCTAGTAATATGGCCTAGATTTTTACAATGCCCCTTCATGTCAGTTTAGAAAGCACTCTTATTTCTATGAAATAAAACAAATAGGAATAGCTTTTAAACTGACGGTTGGATATTTTTATATTTGATATTGCGTTTGTGCCACTAAAGAAATATCATTTACACGGTAGTTCAGTTATATAAAACTATAAACTGTCTATGTTTTACCAAAAACAAATCTTTATTTATAATCCGTACAATAAAATGTAATAAAAATGAACTTCGTTGTCATGCCATAATTTTTTATGGCAAGCTATAATTTTTTTTTTCATATTATTTAACTGAGATTTCTTATGGTACTTACATTATTGTTTTTTTAAACTTATCATCCGAGATTATATTTGCCTTTCCATTTTTTATTTCACTTTAACAGATGCTATATTGTTACAATGTAAATATTTGAACGTTTATGATACGTATTTTGACAAGCAAGATGGTATTATAGTTTTTTTTCCATTATATTATCTTTATTATATCCCACTATACTCTTAATATTTAATAAGTCTTTTTATTGATTTGCAGGTAATTAAAATTTTAACACTCGCTTATTAGTTTTAATTGACTATTCCTATTATTATTGACTATTTTTATATATTTTTCATATTAGTCACCGATCTTTAATAGTTTGAACTCTTTTTATATTTATATCTATTGAGCAGTACTTTAAAATGGCCTACAAAAGTTTGAAAGATTTTGCTGATCTAACAGTGACTAAAATCTACTACTAAGATAACTGGATATACAAGTAGAGTCGATTTATTACTGATAAGACAGTAGACGTAAAACTTTTAGCTTTGGCGATTTTAAATACTTAGGTTAAATTTCCTCCACATTTACTTTATGATTCTGTATCGCGTTTTGAGAAGAAATACTGATAACTTATTGTAGTGCGCGACAAATGAGGTGCTTAATTCAAAAGAATTGTTTAAAAGTAATGATGCTGTTGAAAAAAAAATTAATGAATATATATTTTGTGTCAAACTAATTTCAGTAGAATTTTAGGAACTTAAACTAAATTCAATTAAATTTATAGAAAATTCATCTCACGAAAGATGACTAAATTATCTTCCTTCCTTTTAAGAAAAAGTCAATTAGGACATCTTTTTCCTGTGCAAAAACCCCAAAAGCTATCGATTCTATACAATTCAACCACCTAGGTGATTGAATACAAAATATTACATACAGTGGCAATTGAAGATGAAATATTATAATCATATTACTTATTGATAAATTCATTGAATAAGTAATTCTTTGGTGTTCCCTAAAAATATTCTAAACTATAGAGCTTCCTCTCGATACTAGGATTAACAGATGATGTTTCAACAGTTTCTTGATTACATTGCAATGCCTACTGCAGTATCTAACGATGAACTTATATATTCTACTTGAAAAATACTAATAAAGTAGTATCTTCTAGATATTAAACTATTTTTACATATTTAAAAAATCGTGATAAGAATGAAAATATATGATTTATTAAATTAAAAAATAAAATATTTTGTGAATATTCTGAATAATTGTCTAATCCAATTTCTCACAAAAACCTATACTAAAAACACAAAATAAAACACGGGAAGTATAAATATTGTGACAAGCAAAGAATAAGATATAATTAATTTTATGGTAGAATTCCCAAAACTGCTTTAACTTAAGTCAAAGTAATGAGGTTATTAATAAAAAACTTTCTTGATACAATGTTTAGATAAGCGTTGCCTTAGCAAAAGTTATACCCTCTTATCTATTTTCATTTAAGTTATTATATATAATCACGTAAATACTATCGGAATTTGTCCAACCGAATCCATTCGGGGTCCATATTCATGAGCTCTGAGCGTGGCGTAATTGCGGTGTCAACTGTGTGCGGTGGTGCGAAAGTGGGGGAGGTTGTAAGTGGGGAGGTTGTAATGTCATCGTAGAAATGCTCTGTGATCATTATATATAATAGTAGCTATGGTTCACGAAAGTTTAAATACGAAAATTCATTTAAGTTATGACATAGTATCTATATATTTGTATAAAATCGTCAGTGTTTTTATGTTTGAATGTAATACATATTCTTTGCACGATATAAATTATATATCATTAGTATTATATCGTCTACGTATTATAAAGTCTAAACGTTATTTATGATTTTATCTTTTAAAAATAATATCTATATATTTGTATAAAATCGTCAGTGTTTTTATGTTTGAATGTAATACATATTCTTTGCACGATATGAATTATATATCATTAGTATTATATCGTCTACGTATTATAAAGTCTAAACGTTATTTATGATTTTATCTTTTAAAAATAATAAAGTTTTTTTTTTAAAAACGGTATAAATTAAACAGTAAATTTTTATGAAGCCTGGTGTATTCTTCAATCAAAATGTTATATTACAGTAACAATTACAGTTGAAATAAACCAAAAGTTATAGATTTATTGCATCTTTATTCAAAAAACAAATAACTTTAATAAATCGGCATAACACACCACTGTCACAGAACATGTCGATACTCACTTTAAAGCTCGTTTCAGTCTTTTCTCATTTTGTTACGTTATTATTCACTCCTCATTTTCTATTAACGCGTAATCTAAACCGTTGCCATCTATTCCTTTCGTGACTTCGTTATCTTTTATCGTTTTTGTTGTCGTTTTCAATTCCTTCTTTCTTATTTTTCCGATGTGCGTTGTAGCTTCCATGTTAATTTGCTCTAATGGTTTCTCTGATGCGTGAATCGCTGGAGCGGCTGTTTGTTTTTCATCTTCAACTTTTTCAGTTTGAATTGGTGGGTTTTCTACTGGCGATACTTTTATAGGAACTTCTCTCTCTGGAGGTGGTGGTGCCAGCTCATGTTTTGGCGCTGTGATTGACAACACTCCTTTATAATTGATGACAGCAATCACTTCTTCTTGTTTAGTGCCAGGAGGTAAAACAAACCGCTGTACAAAATGATTAGCCATAATTTTCTTATCATCTTCTTGCTCTTTATGCTTTCCTTCGACAATAATATACCGATTCTTGACTTTAATTTTTAGTTCCTCAGGCTTAAACTTCCTGACACTAAGATTAATTTGATATTTTTCGGAGTCCGATATTATTTGAGGATCCTCCAAACTTTCTTCTATATCTAATGCGGCAGCTGCTCTGATGAGCTGACTCCAGGGCCATAAATAATGGTAAGCAAGGGAATGCGTGAGATGGCGGTCAAACATGGCGAAAGGGTCCACATGTTGCGTTTTGTGTGCCCTCTCCTCACAGGTTCCAAAACTAAATAGCAACGGCACTAAGAGAGCAAATTTGTACATATTGAGTATTCAATGTGAAAAATTCAATTGGACGTCTCGCGCGAATGCAGCGTTTATATAGCTTCAGCGAATATTCTGGAACGTGTGTCGGTTTGTTCCAATGAGTTTAAATGCAGCAACCGGCAGGTGTCATCAACAGTTTGTGAAAGTGAAAACATCTAGTTGACTTGAGACTTCTGACTCATGCTAAGTGGGGGAAAGTTCATTCACTTTGTTAATATTATATTTCGATATGTTTAGTCTCATAATTGTTATAATGAAAATAAAAAGTAGGAAAACAAAAATTACAATTTAAGTAAACATTGCGAACTCCCTTGTAGTTATTAAAATAAAATAAAGTTTTTATTTATTACTTTAAATTATATATTTTTACATAGTTATTGATACATTGTTTCTTTTAGTAATGTCGCTTTTAATGTTATTGTAGAAAATATGTACTTAAATTAACATAAAATATATAAAATAAAAGTAGACGACTGTGATAAATTAATTTATTATTACCACAGTTTGTTGATCCATGGACAAAGTGCTTAACACACACATACGTGTGTATGTGTGTGTTAAGCACACATACACACTCATAATCATATTTGTACGCGTGTACCGTTAGCAAAAGCATTTACTTGTAGGTCATCTTTGATTGCTTCAGAGTTCTGTTGTAAAATATAATACTTTTAGATAAGTAATTTTAGTATTTAATTTAAACATTAGAACAAAATTTGGGCTTGTCCTTACACAAAATTAGATATTACGCCCTTTCAATCCAACATATCAATCAAATTAATATAGTAATACATTTGACAGTACGAACAATGAATTCTAGTTTATGTTTACTAAATGTTCATATATCTTCTCCAGCTGTTGTACCGTTATACTCTATGTTGTACGTTATACTCTATGTTGTACTCTATGTATATAGATATATTCACAATACGAAAAATTGTACAGAACCTATGTTTTAACCGATAATAATAACTATATTATCGATTTTTTGTTTATTTTTGTAACGACCGTGAAAAGATAATAAAAGCACATATTGTTTAGTACTTAATTTCTATATCAAGAGAGTAATAGTCGGTACCATTATTCTCTTGATAGAAAAATAAATAGATAAACATTAGTTTAAAACTTAATCATCTCAATTGTAATTAATGTAATGTTACTATAATTAATGGTTAGGGATTAATAAAAAACAATATACAATACATACGTAGTAATTAGAGATGGACTGTCTCTAACTTGTGCCGACTAGTCGGTTTCTGAGTGGCCGACTATTCAGCCAAGCCGATCATTTTTTATTTTTTTATTTTTTGTGTTAATGTAAAAGTTTGTTAATTCTTTTCCTTCAAATAGTACCTAATTGTAAAAAAATACTTTTACTTAGTTAAATGATAACAAAATTCAAAAATGTATTAAAAAAATTATACATTCAAAAATATAGATGTATTAATAGGTATGTAATCTTGCAGGTTTTGTCAAATAAAGTATGCAAATATAAAATAATAATCTTGATTAATACATACATCACTATTTTACTGAATACAAATTGTCTAGAAACAGATTATAAACCTAATTCTAATGCTGACTATTCGGCGTTTTTTGCAGGCTAATCGGTTACTAATCGCCGACTACAAAACAGGCTGGCTAGTGAGCTTTACCGACTAGTGGTCCTTTAAATCTAAATTTTGTCTCAAAAAATAATAAGATGAATATAATCAAAACAGAAGTGATAATATTACTAATTACATTCAGGGTACCTTTACAAACCTTTCTTTAAAATTTTATAAGTATGCTACTTAATTATTTTTCTTTAAAATCTATCAAGACAGCAAAATGAAATTTTGTAATGTATCGTATATTTATCTTTTTTAATATAATAAAACTAATAACTCTATTTAAAAATTTGAAACAAATCAGCTAAAATTTGATGAATTACTAAAATCTATTTTATCACGAAGAGATTACGTATATAAAATATAAATTCTAATTAAAGCATTTTAAGTACGCATTTAAATTGTAAGTAATATTGTTATTGTTGGTGTCCCAATATTGTTATTCTTGAGATAAATTATTTACTTTGTTTGAACGAATAAACTCATTACTATCATTAATCCATTTTATTGTAAGAAAATTGTAGAGTATTCATTTAATAAATTAATATAATTATTTTCAGAGTATTCATAGAATTTATTAAATGTATATAACGAGAATAATATATTTTGAAATACTTTCATATACAACTGTGGGTTTTTGAACTAAGATTAATTGTTTTAAGGTCCGAATATATTCTGCCTTACAATATTTAATATACCAACAATTTTATAAAGGTAGTCCAGAAAATAAAAATAATTATAAAATATATATTAATTTTTCATTTGGTACATTTTTTTACTATCCTTACTCGACACTGATATAACCTGTTTTGACATAAATGTAATTGAAGTACAATCGCCAAACTAATATCAATCATAATCCTATAGCTTTAAAATTGAAATTTCTTTTAAGTTCGTTTTCTAAGCGGTCTTGTATATTCTAGTAGGTATAGTTTCAAAACCGGTAAAGATAGGAGACGTTAAAGAAAAAGATGACTTAAAGTTAGAGCCGCATAGTTGGCTTTAGATTGAATATGTTGATCCAGAAAATTCCAGAGTAGGTAGGAATGTTCAACGAAATGTAAACAAACATAAGCTACAGGTGGGAGTCACACCGGGACAGAGTGAGGATGTCGGCCAGAAAGACCGCATTTGTGGTGTCGTCATATTCGAATTTCTTTCGTATCTATAATAATGAATTATTGACATTAAACCGAAATTTTTAGCAAACGAAAATCATGATATAAATGAACTAATTATATGCCTTAACACATTAATTAAATAAGTGGACTATTACATTTCAACCATGTCACTTTCAAATTGATATGAAGAAAAAAAAAATATGTTATAAAATAATCAATTACTTTCAAATTTCTATTATATTGATACTTTTTCTTTTCTTTCTTTTAAAATAAAATGTGGAAACTTGTGTTACTTCTACAATTTATAGGTACAAATAAATTTACAGATTTTTTTTTTGACATAAGATCTCGAATCTAAATTGCTTTTTGTCTGCCACAAGGAGTTTGTGTCACACTTATTTATTCATTGTCTATATAACAATAGTTTATTTAAATAAAGTCTCACCTTTATCTCTTACTCTCTAATGTCATATACCGTCACATTGACAATGAAATTTGGGTTAGTTTGAAAGGACGTTGTTATCAGAATAACCTTCTAAGTCCTACCTGATAGGTTTTAGAATATTTCCGTTTAAGTGTCTAAGAGTCGTTTAGATTATTAAACGGATTTAAAACTGAGTTTGTTCTAAGTTGTTTTAAAATGATTTTACGTGACTATAATTTTGATTGGAGAATATTATTAGCTATTTATATTAGCGGAAATTTTATAATTACCTCTTACCCCTGTTTTGTACAGATCTGATTCAACCCTTAAATATTTATTTTTCATTAGTAATTGAACACAAAGTTGATATATCTCTGTTCATTCAATTACATAATAAACAAATTAATTCATTTATTTTCTAAATCCGGTCGCAAAAGGAGAGCATTATATTATATTGAATATTTGCTGATTTTTAAACAAATTATTTCTCGATGATTTCATTTCCCACATAACAATTTTTTTTCACATATTCCATCCCAGTGTTCAATAAAATGCGTTTCTATAAATAATTATTTTAAAATTATTTAAGAGCACGTATAAATTAAATTTAACTTGTCTCTTATTCAAAGTAGCATAAAATTTTACATTTGTAAATAATTTTCAACCCGCAAACCTCAATCAAACAAAATTTAATATTTTATTATACGCTATTAATCAAATATAATATATGAAAATGAAATAGTAAAGAGTGTCTTTGTATATGCCAGGAAAATTTTATGCTATGTAATACATTTTTAATATGTTATATTTTAATAAATTGCAATATTTATAAGAAACTAATGTTATGCTCTAGATGAACTGAAGCTTACATGCGCACACAATAACTAAAACAAAAAGATGATATACGATTGTTCTTTGCGATTGCTATTCAGAGCACACACGATATATATTTTGTCGTTTGGTGAGTTTTCTCATATATTCCTTTACTTTACAACTTCGGGAGATGCCATGTGTTACGATCGTTATCTAAAATAGTTTCTAGTATATTCCATAACATCGCATTCAGCAACAGCTTTAAACTTTTAATATCTTTAGTAAGATAAATAAGTTTCAAGGTTGTTGGTTCAATACTGAATTACAGATTTTTTTTAATGAACAAAATGTTTTATGGCATGAAACAGATGAACTTTGAGGCATTTGTCAGCTTACGCAAACAAAGTTTTGGAGTACTCTCAACAACTATCTTCAACTTTGACACTTTCTGTATCTACATTTATGAAATTGTTATTGTTGTTGTTGAAATTGTTTCTTTATGTGGATCTAAACATTCTATGACACATGTCATTTAAAATAACTTGTCAAAGTAATATATCATAGATTTATAAAATCAAAACTTAATATTTATATTTAAGGAAAGGTATATGACAGTATCTGACTATATGCTTTATAGAAACAAATGAATTTTAGCTACGTTTTTTAATTATGACGATTATATCTATTTCCTTAATCAGTAATAGATGGTTCTATAATAGTAAAAGAGAGCATTTCAATGGGGCATATAAGTCCATCAAAGAACATATTTATATTTTTTTAATTTGAGCAAATTCAAAGTCAGTAATCAAAATGCAATTAGTAGTACGACTAGCTATTGCCAATATTTGACCCACTTTAGAGTGTAATCTTTAGAGATATTTTTTCTAGGGTAAGGATCTTCAAAACATCGGGTACAAATGATGAAGCTCAACAAATTACGAACAAAGAATTAATGAGAGATAAAACACCAGGTAGCCTTCCACCAATTCTCACAATATAATCCTGTGGAGGTCGTCCCAATCCAATTTTAGCTCAAACACTGCGTAATGGTCGTAACTCCCCTCACTAACAACGCTAAAGATCTGTTCCAATGATAGACTATACATTTTTGATATGACGTTTTTTGACATCAAAGTAAAGAATATGAATATTAAACTGATAATAAGACGTAGATGTTAACAATAACCTAAACATCTACCTCTGGCTTACGATCAATAAAAACAGTAATTATTTACTTACTTATTAAAAAAACTCACTCATATTTGCAATAACTAAAATAACTTGTAACATTTGACACTATATTATAGGAGTAGTTTATTTTACTAACGCAAAGTTAGTTACCTTGTATCCAGTGTAACCTCGGTTCTATATTTCGTACCCCGTGTTGTTTGTTACGATGATGATTGCAAGGGGCCGCATAATGCCGTCGGAAGACTACAATGATCGCGGGGAACGTAAAACAGGACGTAAAAATGTAACATTGCTCTTGACATCTCCATCCAGACTCTTTGATGGTTTTAAACAATTGCGATGCTCTGGTTATAATGATTGTGACAGGGAATTGTCTGGAGTAATTTTAAGTCACTTTTAATTTTGTGGAGTTTAACAGCTCATTATGTTTCTGTCAAGCCGCATTGTAACTCATGGGTCAAACGCGAAATTTCGTATTTATTCACGAGATTTTTAGGAATTTTGAAACAGGTTGTTTGATTTCACTTCATTGTAAATTGCTGATTACTTATCCACATTATGATGAAACCTTTTTAGATAAAAAATAAATATTTTGGTTTTCTTTGTTTGTACAATTGCGGCTGGAGCTTTACAAAATGCAAATTTATTTTTTATGTGAAGCTATCGTCCAACCTTACAAATATATATAATTTAATGTAAAAGGTTCAAAAGATATAATATATACATATACATAAACATATATGTTATTTTATATATAAATATAAAATAAAATAAAATATCACATTTAAAAAATGACTCTAAGTTTCTTCAAAATCGGTCCAGAAATTGTCCGGTATTCCGCGCTCTCTCAATTTAATTCCTCATCTAGATATCTAGCTTGACATGATTTGGCAAAGATTGTGTCAGTAGGTATGAATAATCGATAACTCTTAGTATACCTTCTATTAAAACTGTTCGAAGACCAAAAATCCTAATAAATCAGTAAAATAAGAGCAGAATAAATAATTAATCATACCACTACCACTAAATCTCAAGTCAAAAGACAAAGGGTAAGAGCACTCTGATATGTCCCAGACAGTTCAATTTATATGGCAATTACTAGATAGCCATAGCAATTCAGTTGATCTCATAAATTGCTATAAAATATTACAAGGCGTTTTTTATTAAAAGTTATATGATTTACTAAAACGGTAAGAGCTGCATTTATTCATTAATAATTTATATAAAATTTTAATTTAAGCATAAATTTTACCTTTTCAGGTAGAAATTATATAACTCAAATGTTTAAACCCTGACACAACTTTGAAAACTTTGTTATAATAGGTCAATGCAGTGTTTAAATAGTTTAGTAAATGTTTAGTTTAAAATATAAATATAAGTTATAATATACTGGTTTACGTTTATGTTCAGTATTTTACACTTTGTTTTAGTGTGGGTCAAATTATTACATTGAGTTTTGAACCAGCTCATTTAGATTTTAGACTTTTTTATAGTCTTTTGTATCTCGTGACAATAAACAATACTTTTAATACCGTCATTACAAATACAATATGGCGGGATCCAAAAAAATGGCTATTTATTACTTTCATACTAGCCTCTTGTAGTAGAAAGTTATTCTCTATGATAATATTATTTTACAAAGCTACGGTTTTTGTAATATCCTTCCGCTTGGAGTAATATTTCATATTTATCTAAAATGGAAACAGATAATAATTTTAGTTTCTTATCTCCATCATAATTTTTGGCTGATGGTAATTTGGTAAATTTATTCTCGACCTTAGAAGATAGATAAATAATTTTTTAAAAGAAATACTTTGATGCAAAATGGTTAAAATGTCTTAGATTTTAAAGTCTTCTTTTAATTTTTATTCTTTTACTACAATTATTATGTAAAAATGTATATGAGACATATTATATTATTATTATATGTTACGTAAATATATATATTTTGTTGACATTTAAAAAAAATAAAAACAAATTTATTAAAAATATATATCTTTTATCATTTATGGCTACTTTTTGCTACACTCAATGAACTATTAGTTAGTCCCTTTTCAATGTCTAAATTTATTTTATTCCCTGCTATTGCATTACATACCCTAACGATATAAAAGTATCATATACGAAAACAGCTCTCAAAGATTGTGGGCTCTCCAATGTATAGATCTGGTGGATTATTAATTTCCTGATTAATTAAGTTATTATAATCACCCTGATTCTCTAAATCAAAACCTTATTATGAAATTGACTTCTTATTGGAACTAATCACGCAAATTTTTTAGTTCTTTCGTTTAATAAAAAAATTATACTTAACTTACGAACTTAAACTAACAAATCTTGGCCAAAATAATATGTTTTGAAGATATATTAAAAGTTTGGGAGTTATTTTGAAAATCACTAAATCATCCCATCTCAAATTAGTATTAATAAGTAGCACATGTTTCCTAATAGGGTTTTAGAGTATTATTTCGTAATCTTTTTTTGCTCGGTTAATTCAATGTCCTATTCAAATAAGCAAATTGTATTGACCGAGTCCATAAGTCACACTACCCAAGTACGATACCCATCTTAAGTACTTGGTTTAACATCCCTTGTCTGTATACATTGAATCCAGAATCTTGCTACACTTCATAAAGTTATCAACGACAAAAAAAACACTAGTGGATTAAGCAATGTCTGACATAAAATTGGTGGCATTCTCTTGAAATGACTATCTCAAATAACATATCAGAATTTAGAATCTTTAGAGCTTATAAAGTCCTGTGTAAATGTTTTGACTCTTACGAAGTAATTCTTTTAATAAATGTAATGCGTATTGAAGAATATATTTTTTATAATTCATATGTATATTTTCTCTGGGTAAACGTTGTATAAATTTTACATTGTAGTTTTGCCTTATTGTAAATAAATAACGACAACCAATTAAAATAAAATATATTTTCCATTCTTATTATTTTTAATGGCACAGTACAATTTACTAAATTGTTAAAATTTCGCAAAACACTCAAGAGACTAACGTCACTCTAATTGGTGACTAAAAAGTAAGTTTGGACCGTTCTGGTAGAATGTCCAAATGAAGGACGAGTTTTATGTTTATTATAAAATGATTTTTAACATATCACATTCACCTTCTTCTAGAAGGAGTATCTTTTTATTGTTATATTTTTTGGTTTTGCCTTCCTCACAATGAATTTTGAAAATTATCGTTTAAAAAGAATTAAATAAAAAAAAAATGAAAAATCCAAATTGTTTGTTGTAAAGAGTTCCTGTAAGTGTAACGGTAAGATTGTTGTTTTGTGCTATATATAGGTCGCTTAGAAATATAAATAATTAAACCATAGTTTCAATAAAGCTAATTTACGATTATAACTCGCGTTTGTTTTTACGTTTTTTTTACATTTTTTAAAAATTTAAAACCGATGTTTGGAGTGCTTTGCAGCAAATGTGTTCGCGGTAAGACGAGATGAAGATAAACCATAGTTCATTGCTAGTGCTACAATATCTAAATGTGCTCACTACCGATGCCTGTCCTGATAATAGTCAGCTTATTCTCAGGTTCCAAAATCTCGTTCGGTTTCGTGTTAGGAACTAAAACAAATAACAATTTCTCAGTTTGTTTACCCTCAAAATGTTTATAAATTGTCAGGGTTGAAATTGTTATGGTACGTTACATTTTGTGAAGTTTGCCAGCTGTAGCTTCGAAACAAACCAGGAATTTGTTATAGGAATTAGTATAAAAATTGTAACTTTAGACTTTGTCAATCTCTTAATAAAATGCTTTTTTAATAGAGTTTTTCTAAACTTAAAATATTCATTGTAATATAATTAGGTGTAAATCTTATTATTTTATTTTATTTTAAAAGTATGTGTGTGTGTGTGTATGTGTATTTCTCGCTCTCGGTTACAACTGTCGGTTTTTGAATTTGTATATGTTTGATACTTTATAACTTTTACTTTGTCTGTTTTATAGCATTTATTTTAATATCACTTGTTATAATTATTAGTAGTGTTTTCGTTTTTAATATTTTTTATTGTTAATTTTCATTAATTTATATATTATTATAACACTTTATAATATATGGTTTATAACTAGCAAGTCCATTCTTTGATGTTTTATGTCATTTCTCTTATATAGATAATACGTGACGTTGTGACATTTCTCATTAACTTTAATGTCAGAGTCAAAGTGAAAGTCATTTTTTTTATTTCACAAAGGCATAGATTGTACTTATGAAACGTCATATTCTAGTTGCACGATTAGATACATACTTAAAATGTTAGAACAAATTTTAATTTAAGTCATGTGTGATACTAAGAAAAAAGATTTATAACTACCCACGGCAGTATTAGTCTTAGGCTGCTTTCATATTTACAAGGCCTTAACAATTCTGACTTTAAACATTTTAAATAACAGTAATTATGTTTTGCCTAAATTAAAAACGCTGAGACTACCTGCGACGGAGTTACGATGAAGAAAAATGTCCCGAATTATCAATTAATTTATTATTGCCCGATTAGCGCCATTTGCTAGTATACAAGTAAAATTTTGCAAATAAACGTTTATTGGATAGCGATTCAAATCAGAATCTTTTCTTAAGCCTTCCTTTTCTTCTGCTAGTTTTTCCGTAATTGGTATCGTCTAATCCAAAACGTTAGAATATAAACAATATAAACAAATGTGGAAAAACGGTCAATGGCAAGTAGTCAGGAATTTATGCGATAAAATTGCTAGCAGTATTTTTCTCAAATAGCTTTTTTTGAGATTATTCTTAATCATACAAATGATATATCTAATTATATGGACCTTTCTCAGGAACTCTTAATAAACTAGATCGTTTGCAAAATACGTGAATCACTATTATCTTCAAGCTGCTTTAATTCGTTCATGTCCAATATTGTGCTCAGTTGGGGAGGTTACTTCTTGATACTTACTTCTTGACATTTACTTCTTGACACTATTCTCTTTCAAACTCGCTTTGCAACGGCACCACATGTTCGTGCACTAACCCTTTCATTGTTAGATCTAAATTATTTTGCAAGAACTTCCCATTTAAAAAAAATCTAAATCATTATTCTTGTTCTAAAATAGATTGTAACAATATTATTTATATTTGTAACATAAACTTTTAATTTTCGAATATGTAGTATATCTTCAAATGATATATATTTATTGTACCTTATATACAAATATATTATCAATTATTTACATGATTTTGAATTATAATATCAATATTGTATATATTAAAGTTGTTGTGAAATAAAGTACACTATTCCGTTACTTTTCAAATTGTATCTCTTTATCAAAGGTGGTCTGTTAAAGATTACTTGAAAGTATAAAACCGCCTTTGCACGAAATTTGTCATTGTTTATGTCACTTAGTTTAATTTGATTTTGTAACCTCTTTTGTGCAAAAAATATATAAATACAATCTAATTGAGTTTATTAAGTAATTTTAAGAAGTTTCAACATTTTCCTACCGTACAACATAGGTTTCCCAAGTATTTGTTATTTAATACATCCGATGTAAATAGTTTAATTGAACTATAAAATTTAAAGCTCCACAAGTATTATGTTCTTCTAGAGTACAGGAATATGCTAGATCTGATTTTATTTATTCATTTCATCATTCATGAGAGTCCATTTAGGAGCCGCTTTTAAGATATAGTGAGGCTTTTGTTTTGTTTTTTAGACGAACTTTAAAAAATCCTGTAAATAGTTTGGCGATTTTTATACACTTTTATGTTTTAGTTCCATGTATGGTTTCTAATACTTAATCGTAATGACGCGAGTATTGATCTTTATCCAATAGTACCCTACAATAAGTATTTTGACTTTTCTACTGACCTTCCAGAGATTTTGCAAGACTTTTCGATGGCTTTACTCCAACGTACTAAATTACTTTGATCTGGGATGTGCATCTAACTTTGACATAAGTGTTTTATTAAATTTGTAAACTATACAGAAAAGCCTCGTTTACAAATGACGCTAGGTAATTTTCATATATCCAATCTTTTTTGATATTACTTACTGGCTGATTACCCACCTTCTTTAGATCATTTAAAATGCTCTCGACTGTTAAATCTAGCGATGAAGTGCGATCTTTATAATGTATATTTTTCCTAGGAGTTTGAATAGGGCTCCTTCCGTAATTGTAGCAACACTTTGACCGCCTATCAACAGTTCCGAAATGTAAGAGATATATTTGGTGCTCCGTCTACCCAGACACAAATAGTGGCATTTACCGGGTTTTGTCCGGCAATGCAAAAGAAATTCTCTTCTTCAATTAAAAGTACCTGTACCTGATATTGTTTTGGATTACGTGTCGGTATCGTGAGATCGTCTGCTTCTTTATTATTATTGTTCATTTATAAACTCTCCGGATATTCGACGTACTGTTTTCTGTAATTGTGGCAGGTGTTATTCAGGGGAAACTTAAGGAAACGGTATATAACGATCATTAAACATTTACAAATTATTTAAAATTAGCTGTATCCCGAATTTCAATAAGGAACTATTTTTAAGCATCCGGTCACTAAGTTGAATGCTACAATTACTCATTTACATAAATGAATAATTACCACTAAAATATGTTCAAAGATAATACAAATAATTTAGTCTGCAAACAAATTATTACAATGAGAAGGAATGATGCCCTGCACGTTACTTATAATCTATTTAGCGCCCAAAGAGACCTATTTCACGCATCTCGCTGATCAGATCCGATAAGCTTCAAGATCATGATTACATGAGTTTAAGTTTTATATGGCAATTTAATCATTAACAAATAAAATTTATCTGAAGTAATCATACTGAATTTAGTAATGTTTTTGGAAATTTTAGTTAAAGTTAAGATTTTTGAATATTTTTTTAATGAAATTAATTTCAAATACACATTATTGTTTTTTATATTAGTATACATCCAATTCATAGTTAATTTTTCGAAGAATCTTCGCCAGTATCCCTTTGTGGAATATGTACTCTCTCGAAAAGTGCACCCAATTTTTCTCTGTCAAGACAATACCCAGTCGCACTCTTTTCGTCGTTAGACTTGTTACCAACAATGATGCTGCCGAGTTTGTTGTCACGACATACAGTTTGTAATTCATTATCACAAAATTTATTACCGTTCCTTGCTTGATTACCCCTATCTTTAGCTGTTTCATTTGGACATGTAATTTGAGCACTATTGTTATAAATACCTTCACTTCGAATACCACAGACTGCTTGTATTATAGATTCCATCGCTATTTGATCCTGAATTCTTCTTTGTACAGCGGTTGCTTGGACGTTAGCTACTATTTCTTTATATTTATCTTCGAGTTTATGTACGGCACTAATTAATTCCTGTTGATGCTCTTGCGTATACTCATTTACAACTTGGGCTCGTTGCTTAAGTAGTTGTAACTGCATTGAGCATTCTGCTGCATGTTTTTCCTGTTGCATATTAGATAATTTTACTTCATATGCCTTAACTGATCTGATTTTAGATTTTTCCATTTTAGATAAACGTTTAGACAATTCTTCAGTCTTTATTTTGACGTGATTTGAACTAAGTTCATCCTGAGGATTTTCCAACATTTTTTTCAGTATTGCAATTTGGTTGTGCTTAAGATCTTCAATGCAGTTATTTAACTTAGCAATTTCAATATCTTTAGACGTTATTATCTTGTCTTTTTCGGAGATTACAGTGTCCTTACCTTTTTCAATTTTCTGAAGTTCTTTTAATTGTTCATTTCTAATATCATTAGCAGTTTCTTCGTAATGTTGCGCGAGTTCTTCTATTTTTTTTTCGTAACTTGATTTTGTTTCTTCCCGAACAATATTTTTAATTTTAATTATATCTAGTTTATGTTTGGCTTCTAAACTTTCTCTTTCATGGTTATGTATCTCATTTAAATTACTAAGTTTGTCTTGTAAATTATTTATTGTTTCTATGAGAGAATTTTTAGATTCCTGGGCTTCATGTAACTTATTTCTTAAAGACTTTAACGTAGTGGAACTTTCAAAGCTTTGCAAGTATACGCTTGTTGCATTATCTATTTTGAGAATATCATCACGTGAATCATCATATGCATTACGTTTTTTGTATTCCTCTCTCAAAGTTTGCAATTCATGATGAAGCATTAAGTTTTGCTTTTTTATTTCTCGAAGCTTGATTATGAGATTTTTGGCCCTATATTGGTTAATGCTGTCATTAGGATTATATTCTGGTAAAATTTCAGGACAGTTATAGCATAATATGCTTTGTTTTTTTAGAGGGTATTCCTTTATATTTTGTTTTGAAATTACAGATTTGTTACTCTCAGTTAAAAAGGCATTTTTACTACGATCAGTTTCAAAATCGCTACCTAGTGATAAATTTTCCGTGGCTGATAGTACGGTTTTTTCATTATTGTAAAGAAATTTTATATTAGTATTTTCTAAATCTAGAACAAGGCACTCCACTTCCGTAGACTCGTCACTATTTATCTCCTCTGGAAAAGGGGACAGGGGGATATCTTCGGATGACGGAATATTAATAAATGGTTCCTCCAGAATACCTTTCGCTAGCTGATAACAAAGAGCAAACACATACCTATTACGTAAAACCTTTTCGTTTTCATTACACTTAGAAAGTCTTTTAATCCAAGCATTACATATTTCAATAATATCTTGATCAAGTAATTGACCTAAATATGGTCGCATAATTTCTAAATGGCGTTTATATTCAGTGTCAAGACTTTGACTTTCATTTAAATCCATTATTATAAATTTTTCCTAAAAGATCCAACAAATAATAAATTTCAGAAAATTGAAAAGTCATTATAAAATGACAACTGAAACATTATTTATTAATGTTCTTTATTTGATACAAAAAAGGCTTCACCACTCACCCTTTAAACTATAGTAGCTGTATTATAATAAATTTAAGTCCTAAATGATTATATATATGATTAAGATATGTTTTTAATGGGAACTGAGTCTTACTTTTATATTCGGTTTTCATAAGGAGCTTACTCTGGACACAGACCTAGGCCTAGCTTACAGACTGTTATCCGATAAAAAAAACGCAAAACGGATTATGGTCTAGAGAGGGTAATTTCAATGGTAACTATAGAAGTTTCAACATTTTTGAATTTAAATATACATGGTAAGATTACTTTCGTCTGCTTTTCAAAAGATTATAATTTAAACATTTTTCTATAGGAATAAAACGAAACATTAAAAAATTATGAAATAGTTTTTTAGCTTTATTTAGGTATACTCTTTAGAACTATGTAAATAGTCTGACGTTACGTAATCGTAATGCACTTTGCATATCTAAAGTTTTTTTTTTATTCCTATCAAAAAATAAAGTATAAAAAATACATTACATGGCTTCTTTGAGGTGACATGTTTGTGTGATTCGTGCAACAACCATTATCACATCTGCACTTATTTTGTTTCAAACGTTCAGATATACTTTCATATATAAAAACTCCATACTTTTTTTGAAATTAATATTTAGAAGTTTCACTCAATTTTTAAAGCATCTCAATAATGAATACTATTGAGATGTTTCGATAATTTATTTTCGAAGTCTAGAACGTTTAAAATAATTACATATAACACATATGAAATATAAAGGGCTAATATTTATTTTACCAACATTTTTATGAAGTGGGTAATCTAATATTTTTGTAATCCATAGTTTTTGTTTATATACTACAACGGGGCCTTAATCGTCTTGGGTCAACGGGGCCTTAATCATCCTGAGTGAATCGTTTATTATTCCAACGTCCTGAATACTTCAGTGTAAAAACAAGTGCTATAAATACAATCTGAAGATTTGGGGTTTCTTAAATCAAAAAAAGGACTACGAAGCAATGTCAGCATCGCAGTCTTCATTGGAATATAAATATATATATATATAAATATATATATGTAAATTCAACTAAAATTATTATGTTTTGTTTTTATTTCATAAAATTATAATAAAAAATATATTTAGATAAAAAAAAGAAAATACCAAAAAAGAAATAATAATATCATAACATGCTAATCTAATATTATTTATTCAACTCATAATGACTACAATTTTCTTTAGAAACAGATTTGTCGAGAATAAAAGATTAGCCACTAAAGGTTTTGTATCCAGTCGTCAAGTCAGTAAGCTATAAAGATAAAATTACTTTAAACCGACATCCAGCTGCTATAAAAGCAGTCTCGTTCGCGTCTTTACAACTTTATCATATAAATGAAATTCAACCTTATGTACATGAATTAAACTCTAAATTAGAGTAATTTTACAAAATATAATTTACTGCAGATAATGATAATGTTATACATTCAAAAAGATGCTGAAATTCAATTTAAATTTTGAAGTCTATACATTGAATCGTCGATGTTTTTTCGAAAGGCTTATAACATCTCATTATTTATTTATTTCTGATACACATAACATAAGTGAGTTCAGTTTTCTAATTTGTTTGTAGTGATATGATGTCGGCATTTAAACACTTTCCCATAGACGTCAGTCATAATTTAATTTGAAAACCTCTGTTCCTACATCTTCAAAGCTAAAAACGCACTCATAAAGCTTTATATTTACATAAGATTTATGAACTTTTGAATCATCTTAGAGCAATCTTCTTCCAAAAGCGCTTTTACTTTGCTATTAATTGCCTTGAAACTATTACTTAAAATTACTTAGTAACAAGCTCAAAAGCCCATAAGACTTTAACTATTTATAATATTATTTATGTTACTTGTGTGTTGCATATATATATATATACATTTTTAAAGATTTTTTGTTGATTTACAACATTTTTTTATTTTGATTTTGTTGATTTACAAAGTTGTTGATTTACTTATTTTGTCAAAGATGGTAATTACCTAAGTAGGCATTGAAACTTGACATTAGCCACATGTTATTGATTCTAGCTATTGATCTTTGTCCTTTTTAGTTTTATCTAAATTTAAAAACACTCTGATAGAAATATGATAGAGAAAAACCTCACGCCCCTTTAATCTGTTGGTACAGTAACAATTGTACTCTGTTTTTAGAGATCTAATTAAGGATAATAGGTGTAACATAACAAGTAATGTACGTAGTTTATCCTATACAGTAGAATAGTAGAGGTGATAAGAGCATTGTGTCCACTTTACCCAAAGTTGACATTCATTAAAATGTATATCTAACGTTCAAATAACAGTAATACCCTTATTTAATGACTATAACAATGTATAAATGATGTAATATCTGTAACATTAATAGCAATACATTTTGAAACAATATTTTATAAACAATGTAATATATATAATATATATAAAAAATGTAATGTGTGAAGAAGAGTTGAAAATAACTTCGTTTGTAGCACTTTTATAAAATCCAAACATATTGTGTTACGTCGCCAGCTGGTGAACGTCCTACTGTAACAAAACAGAAAACGATTTACAAGTTTGAAGGTGATCGAATTTAATAATATTACATGAATAAATCACAATATATAATAAATATCTTTCTTAGTAAAGAATAATAAAAATTAAATAATAAAATGATCATAGTCTTACACAACTTGCAATAAATACTATAAAATATATTCTTATTGTATATTTTTCTTGATAATTATTCTTATAATAGAATCACGATTATTAAAATGAACATTATCAAGAAAATAAGAAATGCTTTGATAAATATTAATTCTTTAATGTTTATTTTCACATCTTTGTCGTTGTCTTTTTGTTGTAAATTATAATTGTGATTTTCTGCTTTCAGTTTCCAACTAAAGCCTAAAATAACATTAGGAAGAAACCAAACAAACTATATGACAGACATAGGGGTATTGATTGCTACAGGAATTTGTATCTTATGCACTTGTCATAAGAGTTGTGTCTGTGCTTATATGCATGGTATGACCTTTTAAGTTGACTAATCAATGTAGACTACCGAGCCTTCCTACAATGTAACACGTATTTGAACTTCCTTGTTTGTTTCTTTTGTTTGATATTGGTTTACTTCTTTTCGGATTATTTATTTTAGTATTTATGGCTGTTTTATTAAAAATACTGTATAAAAATGTGTAATTTCAGAGACACGAACGTTTCTATGATAAATTGTAACTTTATAATATAAAAGTAAAACTTCAATTCCTTTGGACGGTTATATAAAGGTTATTTTATTTTATTCTATTATATTACATATTTTTTGCATTTTTTTTTCCAAATGCTGTTTATTCGGGCTTATGAAATATTTTTCATATATCATATTAATATATATTATATTTAAAATGTATTTTAAATTTTGTAAAACATTAAAAGCGGAGACCATCCTATTCTGTCTCAGAATCTGCTATTACAAGTATTTTCACTTATACGCATTCGTCTGAGCCTTTAAGCATATAGAATAGATTTAAACAATTCTGTAGTATTGTCTTTTGAATGTCTTACATAACACTATCTTGATCCGAGTCAATTACCTGCATTTTGTAAGCTGTCAAAATATGTGGTTAAAATATTTACGTCTTTGAGAATTTGGCATAATGTGAAGGAATATTTAGAGTAGAACCTGACTTTTATTACACTGCTGCACTATAGATACTAGGTATCTTAGCAGGCATAGTTTATATAATATAGATTTCCGTCGTCCCGTGAGTAAAGGAGATGGATAGTATCTCTTTCTCTCTCTAAGACAATTTAATTTATACTTACTATGTGACGGTGGTAACGCATCCCTTTTTTTTTTTTTTTTTTTTTTTTTCCGTTGGAAAAACCCGTTACGGGTACCCCGTCGGCCCAGGGGGGTGACGGCCGGGGGGTTATGTGGGACTACCCGGCAGCATAGAGGATGCTGCCATTTTTAAGGCTACCCACTAAAAAACCAACGGTTGCCCTCTTTGCCGTAATGGGACGTCACGGGATCGCGTTAGCACACACCGTGACGCCCCGGCGAGACCCCCCGAATGAGGGTGCCCCGAGCAACGTAGAGCACCCTCCCATCGCAGGCCTATGTTAGGTGAGAGGGGTCACCCTCCCCCCTCACCAGGCCTACAACTGGGGAAGGAAGCGGCGGGCGTATTCCCGCCTCCTTCTACCCAGTCTTCCCCGACGGAGCGGGTCAGTGGACGAGGCTGACTCCCTGACCCGCTCCGCGGCCTCCTTTGCGGCTATGACTTGCTCACAGAAGGAGGCCATTGCGACCCAGCACCTCTCACTGCTGACCATCGCGCTGATAACGCGCGGCAGCGAGAGGTCCCTGCCAATCACGCCCACCAGCTCAGTGCGCTGGTGGTCCCAGGCGGCGCATTCCGCCAAGGTGTGACGAGCCGAGTCGACGGACTCGTCACAGTGATGGCAGGAGGGGGTCGCCTCCCTTCGTGCTATCCTGTGCAGGTACCCACCGAAGCAACCATGCCCGGTCAGCACCTGCACAAGACGGAACGTAAGCGTTCCGTGCCGCCGATTGATCCAGTGGTTGAAGTGAGGGCGGACCGCCTCCACTGTGATCAGACCGGCGGCAGGGGACTCTAAGTCCCTGTTCCACCGTCGCATCAGGGCTCGGTGAGCTAGAGCCCTGATTCGCGCCACCTCGGGCCTTACCCCCGTGGCCAAGGCTTCTGCCCGGTGCCAGTACACGGCTGCGAGCACCTCCGCCTGTAGCTCCCAGGGCGGATCGCTCGCCAGGAGTGTAGCCGCCGTGAAGGACACCGTACGGTACCCCCTGATCATCCTCACCGCTAGGACCCTTTGCGTTCTTCGCAACAGGGTCCTTGAGTGAGCGGTGAGGGACTCCGACCATATGGGAGCACCGTATAGGGCCATGCTCCTCACGATGCCGGCATATAGGCGCCGGCATGGAGCCTGCGGCCCACCGACGTTAGGCAGAAGCCTTCCCAAGGCAGCTGCGGTGGAAACCAACTTCGGGGCGAGAAGGGAGAAGTGCGCCCCGAAGTTCCACCTTCCGTCCAGGGTGAGGCCCAGATACTTCATCTGGGCCTTCACCACCACCTCCGAACCCTGGACGGAGATGGACGCCCGACGAGGGGGACCTCGCCGAGGGCCGTGGAACAGGATGGCCTCCGTTTTAGTGACGGAGACCTCCAAACCCAGCAGCCCTATGCGGTCCGCAACGAGCGTTGCACCGACGGTAGCAAGACGGGCCGCTTCCGCAAAGCTCCCTCCCCGTGCTGTGACGAGGGTGTCATCAGCGTAACAAAACACCCTCATCCGGGGAAGGAGAGGACAGCGGAGCAGCCAGTCATAGCCCAGGTTCCACAGGACCGGTCCCAAAACGGACCCCTGTGGAACCCCTCGGCTCACGGCACGTCGGTACATCCGCCGGTCGCCGCGCTCCCACAGGACCTCTCTGTCCTGCAGGTAGGCCCCCAACAGTCTCCGGAGACAGGGAGGCACTCCATGGAACCGGAGCGCCTCGACCAATGTCTCGAACGGAAGACTGTTGAAGGCGTTAGCGACGTCCAGCGAAACCGCCAAGACGACGTCCCCCTCGCGAACAGCCTCCTGGGTCACATCTCTCAGAGCTCTCAGGGCATCTATCGTAGAACGACCCGCCCTGAAGCCGAACTGAGCTTCTGAGAGATCCGGACCCACCTCCTCGAGGTGGCAGGTGAGACGGGCAGAGAGGATTCTCTCGAAGAGTTTACCCGTCTCATCCAGCAACACGATCGGCCTGTATGCGGAAGTAGAGTCGGCAGAACGACCCCCCTTCCGCAACAGGCACAACCTGCCCTCTTTCCAGGCTTTCGGGAACTGTCCAGTGCGCAAGCAGAGGTTGAACAGTTCCCGAAGCCTGCCACCCAAGTATTCCAGGGCGATGAACAGCACTCGCCCCGGAATACCGTCTGGCCCCGGCGCAGTGCTGCAGGCTCGTAGGCGACTCGACGCGACCTCCAGCTCGGCCTCCGTGATGTCTGGGACAGAGCCAACCCCCCCACCGTGAAAAGGGGGAGCCATCACGGGAGGCGTGTGGCCGGTGGGGTCTGGGAAAAGTTCCCCCACCAGCCTTTCGAGGAAATCCGGCTCCAGGGACTCCATGACCGGGGCGCACGCGGCGCGGAGTTTGTTCCGCGCCACGCGATACGTTCGCCCCCATGGGTCCCTGTCAAGACCCGCCAGGATTTCCTCCCGAGCCAGGTCCTTCGCCTTTCGAATCGCCAATCGCAGAGCTGTTCTCGCATCACGGTAACAGCTCCGCAGCTGGGCCTCCAGATCCGGGTCAAAGCCGTGACGTCGGCGACACCAGACGAAGGCCCTACGAGCCCTGCAGCAGGCCACCCGAAGTTCGGCTAATTCGGGCGACCACCAGTAGACACCTCTACGCCGCCGAGGCCTAGACACCACCCTCGGCATGGCCGCATCGCAAACCCGAGACAGGGCTTCGCGCATGCGGCCCGCCATCGCCTCCACGTCGGTTTCCTCGCTGGGAAGATCGGGAAAGGCCCAGCCCTGTACGATGGCTGCCTCCGCAGCCATTTCCCGATCCAGCCGTTGGATTGCCCAGCGAGGAAATCGACTTCCTCCCCGCGGTGGCCTGGCCAGATCCGGTCGGACGGTGGAGATCTCAAATCGGATGTATTGGTGATCCGATAGAGTCTCCACCTCCTTCTCGACTCTCCAGTCGTGGACCAAACGTGCGACAGCTGGGGTGGCGAACGAGACGTCCACCACGGAGCTCCCTTGCGGCCGCACGCAGGTCGGTTCGGTCCCCCTATTGAGGAGGGACAGACCGGAGAGGAGAGACCAGATCTGAACGGCCCTGCCCCTAGCGTCCGTGTGGCGGTTCCCCCAGGCCACGGATTTAGCGTTCAGGTCGCCGAGGACGATTGTTTTCCCCGACGCCTGTCTGCTGATCGCCTCCCTGACGGAGTCCAGGAAGATCTCGAACTCCGCCAGGCTGCGATTGGGAGAGAAGTACGTGCCGACAATCACGTACTCCCCCCACCGCGCCACTACTAAACCCGGGCCAGTCTCCAGTGTGGAGAGAGGGGGACCGGGACTAGATCCCACAACCACCGCCACGGAGCCGTTTATGTCCCCCGACCAATTGGGAATTGGGGGGACATAGTAGGGCTCACAGGCCACCGCGATATCTACCTCCCACTCCGCCATGGCCTGCAGGAAAAGGTCCTGAGCCCCAGCGGAGTGGTTGAGGTTCGCCTGAAGAAAGCCATGTCGCAGACTGTTCATTGCGACATGGCCTCAACAGGCGCCTGGGGGCGCACGTCTTTTGGAGCCAACGGGGAGGAGCGGGCTACTTTCCGTCCTTTGGACGGAGCCTTACATGCCCGACTCCCCAGCTCGTGTCCCGCTGGCAGGCCTCGCTCTGCGCAGACCGCGCACCGCAGCACTCCGGTGCAGCTGGCACGATCGTGACCCGCCAAGCCGCACCGGAAGCAGATTTTGCTGCGGTCGACGTTGGAGGGGCAGACCGCATGCGTGTGTCCAAGCTCCATGCACCCGAAGCACCGCAGCGGTCGCACCTCCAGGAGCTCCACTTTCGCCGGACTCCAACCGACGAGCAGCCGCTCCGCCCCCAGCAGTATCCTCGCCGCATCTACTGTGCACCGGGCAAAGGTGGCGCCCATGGTCACGGCGCCCCAGCGAATCTCCCCGACGTGGAGAGACTCCCTGGAGCACCCGGTGATGCGGCAGATCGCGACTGCCACCTTCTCTGAGGTTGCAGAGTCGTCCAAACCCTTGATTCTGAGGCCAACCCTCTGCTGGGCTCGGGCGACGTCTGCAACCCCATCCAAGGCGGAGCGGAGGCTCGCCTCCAACGCCCCCGCCTTGTCGGCCGACGCCTTCGGCAGCTCCAGGAGCCTCGCTCCGGTGGCCGAACGCCGAATTACGAGCCCGCCCTCGAGCCCGATCTCGCCGAGATTAACTCTTTCGGCGGCGCGCTCGAGGACGTGCGCGTAAGTTATACCTTTGGTCGCCGCCTCGTCCTGGAGCTTAATAATAACCGCAGGTGACCGAGGCGGCGGCAGTTTAGGCTTCGGCCGGGAACGGCTCTTGCGCCTTTTCGCCCTGGGCCCCCGCCTTCTGCGGCCTCTGCCTTTCTTAGGCGGCTGCGGAGGCTCAGGGGCTGCTGCTTGGCGGGCTGTTGATTTGCCCACAGGATCCGGGGTCGGCGGGTGGGGGGCATTCTTTTCGCGCCTGCCCCGCCGCACGACCGTGGTCCAGGCCTCCTCAGTAACGGCAGCCTTCTGTGGAGGAGCCTGAGGAGGAGGCCGAGACACCACAGGCCTCGTCCCTGAACGCACGCTTTTTGCGGGCTTTTTTGCCGCTGCCGCAGTTGCCGCCGCCTCTCTACGGCGATCTGCCGCTAAGGGCGGCCGAAGGCTCTTCTCGGGGAGGAGGCGATCTTCGATGCCTGCAAGGCGGGCGTTTAACATAACGCCCACCGAGGTAATCAGGGATCGCCTCAACTCCTCCAGGGTCTCTGAGTTGAGGGAGGGCACCTCAGGAGCTGCGGCTTTGGCCGCAGATGCCCTCATCTCAGAAAACTCCTTCCTGTGAGCCTTCAGCTCGCTCTTAAGGGCCTCCACCTCCCTGTGGAGACGCGCATTGTCCGCACGGATGCGGCGCGTTTCCTCAGGCTCGCTGCGGCTGGCCAAGGCCTGCACGACTTCGAGCATGCCGCTCGAAGCCTCCCTCAGGGCCTTGACCATGGTCCCCTTCAGGTTTAGGCACTTCCGGCTGACCTCGATGATCGAGGCAGCATGCCGCCCAGCGACGGCCCTTAGCTCCTCCGCTCCCAAGCATGCAGAAGAGTATGCCGGTTGCGAACCCAAGGAAAGGTATTCCTCGGATTCCGGCACACTCTCAACCGCAGCAGGCTGTTTGCGGAAGGCCCGAGCGCTTAGACTGCGCTCGAATTCGGCCTCCTCCGCCTCCATGTTGAGGGCCCGTAACTCGGCCCTCGCTCGAGTGAGCATACCCCCTCTGAGGCCAGTAGTGGCGCGTCCACGACGAGCGGCACTGCATTTTGATGTAGCACCACGCTCTGAGTCGCTACCGGACGCGTCACTAGGAGTCAAAGCGACCTCAGAGAGAGGTCTCTTCCGTCGACTACTGCCCTCGCGGTCAGACAGCTTTTCTCTACCGCGAGAGCCCGACTTGGTCCCCTTTGATAGGGACGCCATATCGAAAGGCATCTTAAATCCCTTGCGCTTGCCAGGGTCATTAGCGGAAGAGCCGACCAACGGGGTCGACTCCTCCGCGTCCAAATCAACAATATCCATTCCGACAGCAGAATCGGGGTCAATTGTACGTATGCTAGGGTCGTGTTCACGGAGGCCGGCGGATTGCCGACCTACGGAGCATTTTGTGCCCCCCCCAGAGTACGTGGGGCAGCCGACGTCCGAAGACGTCGGGAGGGATTGCCCAGCTTGGCTGGCACCCTCCTGGGTAGACGTTTTCAAAATGCTTGCTTTCATGTCGTTAGGGCTCATTTACGGGTGAGCTCCCCCGCCTTCTCAGCGCTTGCCAATTAACCCTACGCCGCAGCACGCTAGACTACGGTTTCGGGGTAGTTTTTTATAGAGGTGTCCTTCCTCGCAGCACATCACGTGTGTTGTGCCCCCGGTCCCGGCCGTAGTGCAATGGCCGGGTTACGGTATAATTTTGGGCCTTGCGGCTTTTCGACTGATTGCACCGGTTTTTCCGATGGGCGATGGTGTCGTCACATACCTACGCCTGGAGTGGCTGCTCTTAGTCTGGCCCCTCACCCTAAACCTCCCGGTATGAGTGACTCTGCCGGTATAGCTTCAGGGATCATTGGGACACGCAAGCCCCCCCACCACGACAAGGTGGCAGCCTCGGGGGGGGTGGTAACGCATCCCTAATTTTTGCATAATATTGACTATATAAAAGCTACTTCAATGATCTTTTACAATTATTATTAGTTTTTCCTACCTATTCACTACCCCTTTCCAGTCACAAATTCCAGTGATGTGATTACAGCTAGGCTTTATTTATAATATAATATAAAACATGTATTAATTATGACTTTAGTGAGGAAGATTGATTCATACAACTTGAAAACATATAATCGGTGAGATATATTTTGAAATCTTCTAAACCCGAGTCACATAAAAAAGTGCTATATTTTATTGGCCAGTAACTTAAATAAAATTATACATATTAGTATCATTTTATAATTCAATTATGTTTGTTATTTTTCAATATCAAATCTTATTTTTAAAATATTCAAATCTAAAAATATTTTACAATAAATGTTTTACAAAGCAAATATTAAATATGAATGTTTTCACAGTAGATAACTGAATATTGTGAAATAGATTAAGGTTTTGTTTTGATAGGTTTTTGTAAAATTGTACTATATAAATTACAAAAGTTGATTAACTTCGTACCTTTTTATCATGTAAAATCTATCTTTATAAGGTAGTATATATGATTATATATTATTTTTGATTTACTAAAATGTAATATTATATATAGTATAACGCTAATCAGTCATATAGACTGATTAACCAACTTAAAGACTATTGCTGATCATCATCTGAAACGTAGGGTTCAAATTAATTATAAGTTTTAAATATAAATAAAAAAATAAACCAGTTACATGTTACTGCTTGTGAAAACCTAAGAAATTACTACTTCTAACATGCTGTTAGGAAAGATCTTCAAATTTCATAATTAACTAAAATCCAGATTGATAAAGGTCTCACCAGATTCGAATCTAGAAAAAGCTTCAAACATTCAAAAATATTTATCTGTACTAAAAGTAACTACAGTTTTCTATATATTATTATGAAATAATAAAACTTAATATCCGTATAAAGGAAATCTATGTCTCTGGATAGTTACGTTCTGCTCAAATAAACTTACATTAAGTATCCAGTTGTTTACTTGCCAATAACACGCCAACTTAATTCGATCCTTCGCAAAAGGTTTTATTGCTGTACCGTATTGGTAGTTGGAAAACAATAAATTCTTGCTAAACTTTTAGTTTTAATACAATTTAATAGTTATATATGTAATAATACTGTTTTATCAATATTTTGATTGTAATTTATATTTCAGTTTTCAAATTTAGGTGATACCCAAAAAACTGTAAGTATGGTGGAGAGTATATTAATATCGATCCATCGGAGTGAGGTCAAAAGTTATATAAATAACTATAATAGTTCAATAAATAACTTGTTCTTAACTCAATTTACTGAATACATTTGTTCTTTTCTTTTATTTGAGTTATTCAATTTAGCCTCACCGACGTCCGTCACAGATTCGAAATGAAATTGTAAACGTGTATGTCTTTTCAAATTGAAATAAGCGTATCATTCATATAAAACAACTTAAAGCTGTTTATATGGGTACAAACATACAATTATAATATTAATGTTCCTGTTATTTTAAATTTAATTAAATTGCATAATATATAATATTTAAATTGAATTTGTTTCCTATCTTTTTAATTATAAACTTTTTACTATTGCCATTAAGAGCTCGTCAATGGTTAATTTAAGCACAACCTGATCATAATTATTTCTCCAATTGCCATTTCAATATAGTTTAATAGTAATTATAAAAAAAACGTCGCAAACAAATGCAAAAAATATGATAAATACGAGAATTACATTTTATGTTTACGATACAATTTATAATGGTAATAATATTATATTTTTAGTATGATTTAAAATAAATATGAATTAGAATTTGATAAAAATTTTTGTTTTAAAAAAATAAGACAAAATATACTGTATTCTCGTATTATCATATTTTAGTTGTAAGTTGTATTGGAATATTATATATTATTGAATGTTGTAGGTAAAGAAGTCCTCAACGGATGTAATTATGTTTTATCACAAAAAATAATTGCTTTTCAAATGTCAATTATCTTTTAAAGTGATATTGGAAAAATATCTTACCTGTAATACAAAACCCAGTAACGCAAGAATATTAATGATTATTAATTACATTTTTTTTTGTAAGCTTTAGAGGTAAAACAGTATGACGGAACAAAACCAAGCAAGAGTAAGGTTTAAAACGGTAAAGATATAAAACTGAATATTATGAGAGACACATGTTAGTGACACATAAGTTTTAAAGCTTTCTTGAACAATAAATAACTGGATTTATGTAGTATCTACTATCAAATACGTAATAATTTGGATGGAAGGCGAAAAATTATATTAGTATATAAAATTTCTTGTTTTAGTAAATTGAAGTTTCTTATGGAAATTTGGGCATATAAAGATAATCTATGTTAAAATAGTTATAAGAACTGTTAACAAATTTTAATCTGACTTTCATTATTATAGTGCATTATTCTTTTGGCGTACTAGAAAGAAAAGATAAAAAGAACGTAATAAACAGCAAAAAAAGGACAGAATCAAATTTTACCTGAAATTCAATATACATAGTATTTTTTTTTTTAAATATTTAAACTAGAAATTCTTAAATACACTCCTGGACACATTTCTAATAATTACACATTTACAATAATTGTTAGTATGAGTAAAAAGCTGTTATGCAGGTTTGTTGCTAGAATGGTTTTATTTAGCGTTTCCTTTTTTACTTTCAAATTAATAATTTTAAAAAACAAAAAAAAATTCTTTTATTGCATTTTATTCGAAAAATAAAAACCGAGGAAAAAGAAAAATAATTTATCGCGTAAATTTTGATTTTATTCATTTTGATTGTTGATTTTATACAAAAGAGTATTTGTTTTCAAGTTGGAGAGAGTGTTGAGTAAAAAAAATCAATACTGCACCTGAAAAAGCCGGTTAATCTTTTGCAATTCTGTTGTCCGGCCTTAGCTAAAGAAACTTAAGTATACAACTAAATTTAAGCCTTTCCACTGTGAGAAGAGTGATTTTTTGAGACTGACAATTGAGTTTTAGATATCGTTATTTTACTATAGTTCAAATTTAAAACTGGCGTTGTGACTCATGGAGTATCTGTGAGCATTCGAATGTTCCGAAGAAGACTCTCGAAAAGAACGCGATTGGATTTGGCTCCTCACAAACGAGTTCAAAATTGCAGTTTATGGTTATGATGGAAAGAGTAAGATCAATATTCTATAAACAAAAAGAAAGGGTTTTGCTCAGTGTTCAATACAACACTGAGCTACTCTCCAAAGCTACCTTTCTTCAATGAAGATTTGCGTGACAGGGATATAACCGTCATGTGCTGGCCGTTAAGAAGCCCAGACATGAACCCTATCTAGCACGAGTTAAAGAGACGTTTTCGGACTCGCCATACAACATAAATCGGACATAAATCAATATTATTTTCGCAACAAATATTAGTTTTATAAAAAAAAAAGCAGTAATAGTCCCGTCCTCCGGCTAACTTTGTTAAGACACGTATTTTATTACAACTTTGTAACCATTTTTAAGTATTCTAAATTCAGGAAAAATATATATATAATGACGATGGTGGTAAATACATTAAAAATAATTACTTAATATTATAATTATTTTAGATAGGGATTATTAAATCATAAAACGCAAAATGGGTCGATGGTTATTAGGATTGTTATATCATTTATAAGCATATTTTACGTTTGGCTGGAATTTGTTAGTACTTGTCATATATAATTTATATTATTCCTTCAACGATGTATGTGAATATTATATCTGGTATTTGAATAAAATCCTTGATATAGTTATAAAAATAAGGATGAACGCTAGTTAGTTTTTATACTATGTATTATGAATATTGTTTGGTTCTAGCATAGTCCAGTTACGTGTTTCGAAAAGTACAATTGAATTTACATTTCCTTTAAGTGTTCAATATTAGTTGGGGAGGGAGCTGATTATACATTTGAATACTTTTGTAGAAGTTGTTGTTGATTTTTTGGCTTTTCTCTGCGTCCCTTTATAATTTACTTGAACCTGTCATACATTTTTTTAAGCCTTTATAGTGTTCTCGTATACGTTAGAAACTATTAGTGTTTTATTAACACATAAAAAAAGACAATAATATTTAAAAAGATATTATTATTTACAACAGTGAGAAATAAAAATCTCGGACAAGCTTATAATATAAAGCAAAAAGTTGAGCTCGTCTTAATTGTATAATAACTGTGAAAGAATTGGTAAAAAAAAAGTAAAAAAAGGAGGAATTAAAAAGAAAACTATTTTCTGAGCACAAAAAGAAAATAAAATTCGAACTTGAAATATAAGTACAAAACTGTACATGGATTGCACAACCTACAGTAAAGAATGTTTAAAATGTGTATGTTCTGGAGAAGTCTCGTTAGAATTAGCTTGAGTTATTTATGAAAATATGAACCTAACATAAAGATTTTGGGGTATCACAACTATATTTACATTCCCCTCTTTTAAAATTAAATAACACCCGTCACCGTGATCAAGAATAGATTCATACCTAGGGATTTAAGCAGCAATACCTTCGTGAACACCTTCCGATTCAGATAGAAGTTCAGATAGAAGAAAATCTTTAGAGCTCTCTGATCGTGCCAAAAATCTTCCTACTAATTTCATCTATCTATGGAGTTCAATATAAACATTGTTTTCCAGCAGAATGGTACTTGAATACAATTAATACAAATTTCCGGAAGACAAGTCCAGTTTATTTTGGATATATATGGATATAAATTTGACTACCTATTATAATAACTTTGGTTATTTTAGGACCAATGTTAGGGTTTAGAAACTACTCCGCTCTTGAATAGTTGAAGTTTGGATATTTAGAGTGTTTATAGTTTGTGGAAGTTCATGTAGTTTTGAATTTAAATACATTGTCAAATGGTTAGCATATCAGTGTAAAAGTGGTAAAAAGATAAATAGTTTTGCAGACAGAATCAATGAAAATCAATAACAGAAGAGAAAACATCTTATTTACCGTGTTGGACATCATCCTCCAACAGAGTGAGAGCTATTAATCGGATTGTCCTGAAGTCAACTAACTCAGGAGATATATTACAAGAACGTAATCAACGTAGGGATCTATTTTTATGGCCTGCAGACTATTCTTGGACATAAGTGAATGAAAAGTACCTGTGATATTTCCTACTCTAATGGAGAATAGTATTCTCTGTTTAAATTCTTATAGTATTAGCCGAAATTATAAGTGAATTTAATATTATTTATAAAATGTAAGGTATGTCAAAAGTTTGCAAGTTTCAGTCCATGTTATCCTAAAAAGGCAGGAACATAAAACTGATAATATAAAATATAACATTATATAAAAAAAGTTATGAACAGAGTACAAATTCTTAAGATAAAGCGGGATGCCAGGAAATAAGCCCCATACGTTATTACATATGGGGCTTATATCCTTATAATATTTAATTATATTTTTAATTATAATAACAAAATAATTATATAACATATCGAGAAAAAAGTAATAATCTACTAACACAATAGTAAATAAATATCGTTGGTTTCTCAGTAGCCTTGAAATGCAGCGAATGAATCATTACGTGACTTTATGCTTGAATAATGTTGGTGAATTTTTATAGTCTTTAAACGACTGTAATCGCTAACGAGAATGTTATCGTTTCCATATTGAGGCGCAAGGCGGTTTGATTTATTTATTTGAAAGTAAATTATTATACAAAAATACTACATAATATATTTTCTACATGTTTCTCTATTATATATAATTTCATTGCATAAATACATCGTAAAAGTAATCGCTGCAAGCATTTACAGTTTAAGTTTTTATTAAGTCTCTCTTTCTATGATAATTAATAATAAGATAAAATAAAGATATTTTCAGTATTCTTATCAGAATTATTAAAAAACCATGAATGAGCTGTTAAAAATAAGTATCAATTGACGTGACGTCATTGCTCACGATACAGTGACTAACCACAGACAATATTACGGTCATTAAACAAGAACGGTAGTAGATATTATAGATTTAATCGTAGATTTTTTCTAGAAATGTTTTACGTAAGTTAAATAAAGAAAAGTTATGATGAAAATAAAAAGATTTATTTTGAAAATATTATTATTATTTCCAAGAATGAAACTTATAATATGGCTCTACTCTTATTTTGTGTATTGGATGCTATTATTGTCATTTTACTGTCTATTTAAAAAAATATATTTATTATTATTAAATTTATGGACTTCTTTGCAAATGTTATACTTATATTAACAAGTAATAATTAAATAATAATTACCCCAAAAATTATATAATGTTTTACTAATTTTGGTCTTTTTCTTTTCATGAAGTCCACAAGAGATGTGCAGTCCGTAAAGTGTGCATTGGAAGCTTACATTCAGGATAGGGTACAATTATTTATCATAATTTTAAAACATATACAACTAAGATTTCGAAAAAGCTGTGTTGTTATAAGTGTATTTTCTTTATTACATATCATTTAATAGAATAAAATTATAGTTTTCTATTTTTATAATACATAATAATAAAAAGTATAAAATACATTTATTTAATTTTACTGATACTTGTGATAAAAAAATGGATTAGTTTTAGTCTTAACAAGATTGTGTGTTCCCATATGTTTATTACATAATCTCCTCGGGTCAAACACCGCCCACTAAGATTGACCCAAATCCGTGAAGTACTTGTTGACAAATTTAATATTTATCGATATGGTTAAGATTATCCTCTCATGTTACTTGTTAGGACCTTAGAGATAATATCCGAATACGGTTAAGCTAAACATGAGATTTTGTAAGGAGAATATTTGGAACAATTTGTAGAAAAAACTGCTTGTTACATATTATTTTGTATACTTTTTTTTTTATATAATATATTGGAAATTTTAAAGTAGTTGTGTGATGTAACACAATATATCTAATTGCAATTAATGCAAGTCATCGATGGGGAAAACCAATGCTGTGTAGGTGATAATAACATATAGAATCAAGAATCTTTTATGTTTTATAATAAATCGTGTAAGCACGATTTATTTAATTGTTACGATACCTAAAGATTATTTATATTCAATAAATTGATTATATAATACTTTGTTTATTTCCACTACATTCTAGACGTCATTCTCTACATATACATTTTACAGTTATATATTAGAAAAAGACACAGTTTATTGTTAAGTCTTCATAGAAAAATATCCTCAAGTTCTTACAATACTTATGTTAGCGAACCCTTATAAAATTTTTCATATACGTATGTCCCCAAAGGTTGACTAAAAAAAAATTGTTTTCTTCATATATAAATCAAATATAAATGATTTTCGATTCAAAGTTACTTGAACTCATATGGTTATATATCTCATAAAACATATTTGTAATACCGTAATATCCGATTAATTATAAAAAGTCTAACTTATAATATGGGTTCAAATTACATTTAAGAAAAAAAGTAAAATGATTGCAAGCGCAGTCGAAGGATACAGATTTTTTTTAAAAAAAGAGCAACGAAGTTATTTTTTTTAAAGTAATTCGTGAATTTAAAGGGAAAGAAGTGTGAACCCCAAATAGAAATAGTTTTTATTTTAATTTTTATTGTGAAAACTGTTCATATTCTATATGAACTAAATATTATATTTTTTTTAATCCTTTATTTAAAAAAAAAATACTGAACAGATTTTGATGATAATTTGTAGTTCTTCCTTAAACCATGACTTGGGATGGATTTTTTAAATTCCAAAATAACAAAAACATGAAATAAATATCATGCTTTCTCGATTTAAAAATTTCATTTCCTTCTTAAAACTACAGATGCTGTGATAGTAATTTGCAACCGCAAGAAACTTCTGTCAAATGCCAACATTTATACGTTGTCTATACTAATATATTGTTTGTTTGTAGGGAATATGCTGCTAATACAGAACCGAATACTACTAAACCGAATTAAGAAATTCTACTCCCATAGAAACATTATATTATTTCATTTAAACATAGAAGATAGAATATTTTCAAATTCGTTAGGGATTCCTATGAAAATTTGGAAATACATTATCCAATGTGTGAACAAAATACCAATAAAACTCCTTATATTATGTACCCATCGAAACAATAGACAACAATTTGACAATAGAGCAACGTACTACAATTAAAATTAAATTAAATTAAATTAAAAATTAAATTAAAAATTAAAAACCTCAACATGTAGATAAAAGTACGCTATACGGTATGTTTATTAGACTTATGTCAGAATAACTACTGTTTTATTCATTATGTTTTAATATGCACTAGTAAGACCAAGGTATTATACCTAGGTATTATCCTTATTCAAGACTAGATAAGGTCCTGTAAATAACTTTCTGAATTATACCGTCACTGGCACAGCAGCTGGTCAAATAGCTCATAAACCGAGGATATCGATGGTTCCGACTGATCTGCAAATCCAATTTTAACGGCTTCAATATTCGGAAAAAATATTTTCCGCGTTCACTTTATACAATACCATAGGCCAAACATTCCAATTTATTGTGATAAACCAGGGAAGCTCGGATCTAATAAATTTAATGTCTAAAAAATATTCAAACGTAATATTTTATTGTGTGAATGATTCATGGAAACGAAACAATATATCGAAGTTTCAAAAGAAAGAAAACAAAACAAAACGGAAAACGGTAATGACTACAATAATAGCTAAACATTAGTGAGTAACCCGAATCTGTTACTCATATTATTCATATTAATGAGGAAAAAAATAACTAGCAAAGCTGAGACAATAACATAAGTTGTCATAGTGCATGAGTCCATTTTGAATTCAATAACAAGAGAAATAGAGATGTAACTCACATATATATTTTGATTTAAGTTTAATTTGATTCATATGTATATTAAGAAGCATATTTGATAAAACCAATAAAACATGTTAACCAATTCATAATGCAATTCATTCCACGAATACTTAAAATCAAGTTCAATATCGACGACTTACACAACCGCGGAGGGTCAAGAACCCTGGTTTATTTTTAAACGTTGACGTAATTTTGTCATCTTTGTTCTTTTAATTAAAAAATGAAACGATATTTTTTGCTTAAAGTATCACTTAAATTGTATTTTTCTAATAAAATTCAGAAAGTTATTAAATAAAGATATTTTACAAATTAGTCACAAAATAATAAACTATATAAGTCAATTAAACATTTAAAGTATTATTAACTATTTTTAACAATTATTTTGATTAAACATTGTAAAGGATTAAAATCACATATACCTACGGACAAATATGTGATCACCTACGGACTTACTGTTGTAACTATTTTAATATATCACAAATAAATGTTTAAAGAAAGCCATAAGCCGTTCAGTTTTCGATGAACTCAAGTTTACATTATAATAACAACTTAAATTCATCGCATAATTATCCGCCTCTTAAATAAAATTAAAAACCCAATTAAATAAATGTAGATTTAAAATATTTATTCGAGTTCGAGGTATTGATTATAATTTAATAATAATTTTTATCAATGAACATAAAATATTTTCGGACAGTTGTTAACAGCAATAAATATATTTATGAAAATTGTTTATATTTCAAAATTAAACTCGTATGTCATAAGTCATTTAGATTTTAGTATCAAGAATTTTGTTAATATGGTAACCGTTCTTATGTTAAATGTTATTTTGGTAACTACTGAAAAAATTATTTGAGAATAAATCAAATAGCCCTTCTTTTCTTTTCTTCCTCCCGCTCGTTGTTCAAAAATAAGGAGAGAATCTAGCTCAGAATATGATGTATAAACCACTTCTAGTGTCTTTATCACATCAAAGAAATAATTGACTTTTGCAGTTAGTTTTCTGGTTAAAAATAGAGAGTTATGAAGCAGAGAAATATTAAAAAAATATATTATTGGATGAGTTACGAAGCTTTTAAGATATTACATAATGTAACAAAGTGAGTTGGTAATGTTTTGGGAATGGTTTAAAAATTTCTAATACGAAATACTTGTAGTAAATTGCTAATAAGAAGATTAAATCGAGAAATATTAAACATCAATTCCCGTCCATGTAAGTTGATAACTGATATGGGATCTTCTTATTCAGACATACGATTAAACACATGCCCACAAAATGCTTCTGAGATTACAGCTATTTGTCAGCAGCCTAAGGTCCCTGAGGCACTAACTTTATGGTTGTAATTACAGAATTGGGATCACGAACTCTGCATGTTATTATAAACTTTGTAATGGCCAAAATTATTGTAATTTGATTTAGTGCATTAAAGATACCAGGTGCTTTTAATTCTGAAGAACTTTCCTCTTTTCCTTATATTATGTGCGGTTTATAATATTTTTAAGAATAAGGAAAATATGTTTATTTGAGAATTATATTGGTGTTATTTTTTCAAAATTTAAAAAAAAATGTGTTTTCATTTATTTGTAATATAGGTTTTAGTTGATATTTCATAAGATATTGTTTTTAAAATGTGTTATTATATCCGTGCATACCTGTAATGAAATTATCATTTTTATTACAATTTTTATGTGTTTTGCTAAGAGAAACAAATTCGTTTAAGTAACAATTATCACTTTGTAAAGTCTCTATTTGCATTTTCTATTATCTATGATTAAGGTCTATTTTAAATAAAATACAACCAAAACACATGAAGTCTTATATAACTATATTTATAATTGATACATGTAATGTAATAATTTCAAAATATATTTTTTTGTTTTACAGTAAAATTAAGAAATCCTTTATTATTTTTGTCTTATTTGAAACAGACAAACTCGGTAAAATTATTAGGCCATTAAGATACAAATATTATTTTCATCCGAGTAAAAAAAAATATCTTTCTACACGACTTTTCCATTTACCGGACAAATAAGACGCAATGAGCCTAATAACGAGGTTTTCCTGTTACTATCATTTCTTCTTTCATAAAATCTGTACATTTCCATCAATATGATGAGACTTAAAATAATTATTTGTGAATGTATTTATACTACCATATTATTTTTTCTGTTTTGTTTCAAATATATTTTTAACAAATATTTGAAAGAAAATAGAAATGATAGTGGATCTAACCTAAATCAAAATTGAAACCGTAAAAATGACATAATGACGTGCTGTTCTCATTGTGAAACAAACTGCAATTGTAATAAATTGCAGATTCATGTAATGTCATTCATTTCACATATTTAACGTAAAATATAAAAGTTAAATAGGTTAGTAGAGGACTCGCTCTACCATATGTAATCATAGTTTTTATGTTGCAGATCTTAGAATAAAGAATATGTGAAAAATTAACAAAATAAGAGAGTGAGGTGCAAATTACATGTATATATATAGGTATTTTGTATAAGTAAGCACAAAATAATCAATGTTAATAAAAAAATGTATACTGGCTTATGTTTCAAAACAAATACCTATCAATCAATGCTATCAACTAGGTATAGGTATATGCTTTTGTGAATCATTGGACAGAGTTTCTAGAACCTTCGTGAATCACTGTATTCAATTACATTAAGACGTGTGAAGATAATCTGTTATTTAATAAGACAACTTGCGAAGTATATTATGTTACAACTTTGTAATATTTTGTCTTAACAAATTATATATTTTATAACTTGTCTTATATTTAAGGAGTAGAGGCTATTTTATAAATCGTGTTTGTGTCTACTTTTAACAATATCATCATATCTTGTAACAATATCTTAACAAGCTAAACTAGTCACGTAATTTAGATAACTTGGGATCCACGATGTTCACGTGTAGACAAGAAAAATGAGCAAATTTTGCATTGTTGAAGACTCTAGAAGTCAGCTTTTCAAGGTCGAACGGCATTAATCAAGGAGTATAATATACGCGAAGAGGAACCTACCTACATGTATCTTATCATATAACGTCTTGTTTTTAGAACTAATGTTTTATTTTGAGGATAAATATGGTTTAGTAATTTATTAGATATTGTTGTCATATGCATTACTATATAACTTCGTTTAAAAAATATTATGGCATATGTTATTATTAAGGAGTTTAAATTTAGGCCTCAGAAATTTTATATCACATTTGTTTTAACAGGCATTTACGGATCAAATATTATATTAGTTCACGAAAATAATTTCGTGACACTTCTGTAAAGTTTTAGATCTACAAATGGCGTCATAGCGGTCGGCGATGCGCTTGCCCCGCTTCCCCCCACTTCTTGTATATAGCCTCCTACGCCAGCGCTGTCGGTAGTTTTTATGATATAACGGAAAGACACGCACGTCTGTCCAAGAATTATGTTTTCGCCGCGATTTCTAACGCTTTGTGCACTGGTGGGTGCAGTCGCCGCATTCCCACCTAGCGATAACCCTATCTTCCCTAGACCTATTACGACGATAACGGAAACCGACTTTGAAGAGCCAGCGCCATGGTTTAGGTTCCCAGTTTTCGGGAACATTTTTGCACCCTTAACAAGATTGTTCTCCAGCTTCGCTGATATAGGACCTAGGATTGAGGCTGATGATGAGAATTTCCGAGTCATCGTTAATGTTAAGGAATATAAAAAGGAAGATTTGAAAGTCAAAGTAAAAGGTGGGTTCATTTTAATCGAGGGGACTCATGAAGCTAAACGCGATGATCACGATTTGTTTGCCAGCCAATTCTTCCACACATACACTCTTCCATACAACGCTAGTGCCGAAAATGTTAAAGCAGTGCTTTCCAGCGACCACTTCTTGGTAGTAAGTGTTCCCTTAAACGGCGGCGATGGAAACAGAGACAAGGATGTCGATATTAATGTGCCAATTATTGAAAGTGGAGAACCTTTGGAAAAAATGGAAAAACCCGAAAATAAAGATACTGATACAGTAAACAGAGCTGGTGAAGAAACTAAAACAACTACTGACTTACCAACTACCATTGCTGATAACGAAGATGATAGAAAAGAACCCACAACTCCTGCAGCACTTGATGCATCAACAACCGAAGATAACACGATACCCCTAGATGAGATAAACGAAGTCAGCGACGCAAATGAAATCAAACCCTAAGTGATAATTTAGCCTTAAGCATATATTTATAAAACAGTATTGTAATAAATATTTTAATACTAATTGGGTGTTTTGCTTTATGCTTGTTGGTATGTGTAGCGTACATGTTTAATAGTCGGAGCATTGCATGAATATAGATTACGTCTCACGTTAGTTGATCCGCTGCAAACAATGGTGAATTGTTTTTTGTTTTTTAACTGCGTCATTCGTTACACCTATTTTAATCAAATAGTTTGTTGGTAGAATAATAACTAATCTGCTTACGGAGCACATTTCAATCGAGTATCTTTATACCTTCGCTATAATTATGTGAATGCTAATCACAATTAACTAGGGGATTACAAATGGAAAATCCTCTTCGTCTTTATCTTCGAGGAACCTACATATAAACAAAATAACACATTATTTAATGAGACCTTGGAGCGTAGTTATGAGGTTTAATTTGGTCTTCTAATTAGTATTACAAAAAGATAATCGAATATTCCTACGATATACAATTATAAAAAAAAATTAACTTTATATTTTCATTTATTATTTCATATCCATTGATAGTACTTATTAAAATGTACCCAATATAAAAAACGTTATACATAAAAATAAAGTCTTTAATATTGAAGATTTAAACATTATAGCGTTAATTTCAGCGTTATGTAAAATAAATTTGTATAAATATTTTATAATCAGGGTTTATATCAAATCCATCAAAATATTTACAATTGAATATTTTGTTCTGGTCTGTCTAAAAGAACTTATAGGAAGATCGAATCTCAGTAGAAATGATTTTTATCAAAGAGTTTTTTCTTTTCATGTGAAAGGAACAAAAATAATTATTCATGATCATATTATGTACATCTATATTTTTCCATTCATTGTCATAATATACAAAAGAAAGTCAGCACTTACATTAATATTATTAATACTACAGTTATGTTGATACGTATTGATAAATTGACACAGAACTCAAGAAATGTTTGTTTTATCTGTTTGTCTGTTTTTTAATATCCGTGTCACAAAAAAAAAAAACTGCCTCATGTGGAACAGTGTTTTATTTGTTGTTTTATTTTTTTTTAATAAAAACTCTTGAAACCACAACAGTGAAAGAGCTGACTAGAGTTATTTATGCTACATGGGTTCTTTCGGATACAATTTTACCACTAAAAAATATTAAAAATAAAAATAGTTTCAAACGAATACGAAATATATTTCATAAAGTTTAAAAAGAAATAAATTCAACTAATTACTCGGTTGTTAACAGCATAAGCAGAAACTTTAAATAACGCTATTTAAACATGCAACTGAGGTTTTCCTAACAAGCAACGGTTCCGCTCTAAGTGTTGGTAAATATTTAAACACACTGGGAATTATATTTTCACGACATTATTGTTTGGTTTTAAGAATACTAGAGTTAACTGACTCACGAGCTGCACATCGATCATTAAGATTCATCGGACAATGATATTATTATGACTACTGGTACTAATTTTATTTATATGTTGTCAAAGGATCCTATTTATTTATGAAGTAGGATTATACTATGCTATAGTTATAGGATATTTATTTATTTATTTATTATACCATATATATATACCAGTATATCTTATAACCATATCAATTTCCAACAAACTCCGTCCAACAGTTTTTTAGTGACACGAAAAGAAACAAACAGATAACTCTTGATAACTCTTGAATTCTGTGTCTTTTTTATTAGCATTAGTTTTTTATTGAATGTCCCGATTTTTTTTCGTAATAAATGTATATATTATGTACATCAAGAAACTGTTACTCTATATATTTATATAAAGTTAATATTTTTTGTTACGCTGTCATAATATTTCAGGGGCAGACAAAATCTCTGGCTTCAGCTAGTATAGTACTTAAGTGTTTAGTTTCTTTACTTATACAGTACGTGTAGATGTAGCATAATTTATTTTTTTCCAAGACAAGGACGCTGTTATGTAACAAACTGGTTGGTTACTTGAACTATAAACTATAATCAAATAGAGCAGACATCAGAATGAGTAGATCAATAAAAATAAGAGCATGAATCTTAATAACTTGCTCTGTAAATGGCGAGGTAACAAATGTTCCGGGTTAAAATGTTGAAATTTTAGGACACTTGATATTTATCCTTGAGCTGTATATATCATGCTACAAAAATACATTTTCTGCTTATATAATATAAGATTTAGATTAAAAATGATGTTACTTTATTGTATGGTTTCTAGGTAATGTTAAACTTTACAAATATGGCTTTATTAAAAATTTTTTGCAGTGTAACTAACCTGTGGTAACAAAGGCTTTCCTGTGCTAGGTGACACAGTTTCACGCACGACAGCATGATATTTCTATGAAAGTTATGAGTGTGCGTGCGTGTGTATGAGTAAATCAAACGAAAACACAAAATGGGAATGCAACATTACGTTTCAGTATATTTTTACTTATTTATACCTTGAATACGTAATGGATAAATCAAGTAAATAAAAAAAAGAAACAATAAGTTAATAAAATCTAATATATTGAATAACAATGACTAGCACTGCACTGCAACTAAACTAAAATATATATAATTTTTAACTTTTAAATATTCATATACAAAGGAATTATGCATCTGAGAAATTTCATTTCATGTCTCAGTTGCTATTATGAAAAAAATGATCTATACTACGACGTTCCTGGTTGTTCAACGCTGGCGGTAGCTGGTTGTCGGGATTTTTCATAATATAGATTTTGTATATGTAGTTTTCTTCACCGTATTTTTATTTCTTACTACTTATAGATCCACAGATTTAAAAGATGTAAGAATTGATCATATATTATAAAATTTTTATCAGGTCGGAATAGAACCCAATATATATAAATTAAAAGGCTGTTCTCAAGCATTCTGTCGAAATTGAATTTATTACTACAATAGAACACTAACCCACTTTGGATTAAGTGCGGTCGTAAGACACATATTAAACGCATCCCATCATCAAAACATCACTTCTATATAAAAATTTAATTACAGCTATGAATAACGATACCCTCTTTGGTTCTTTATCGGCTTTATTATCTAACACAATACAATAATTTATTATCATTTAAACAATGGATATAAAAACAATAAATATTTGCCTTAAAAACGACGGAGAACTGTTGGTGTAAAAAAAATATTTGTTTTTATAAGCATTTATTGAATGTTAATTTTGTTTGGTTCTTATTTAATTAAAACAATATTATCAAGTACTTACGAAATATCAATTAAATGCATTGTTTTTATTATGCTTTAATATGTTTGGTGTAGTTTTATGCAATTAAAATAACAAAAGTGTATAGATACGGCAGACTGTTAATGTCACAATTGCGACATTTTATAACGGTGTACAGTTGAGATAAGTCCCGCAGAAAAGACAAAACCTACACCGTTTAGCTCAACAAATATTAAAATATAAAAATATTTTCAGGATTATTTTTTTACTTAATATTAATAAAAGATGGTTTTATATAAAAATAATATATGTTAGAAAAAATATAAATATAATAATTGTTAAATACAAAATTTATTGACGTGAATAAAATTATCGGCTACAATTTTTAGTGATTCATAAATCATTCTTTATCATGACAAGGAGTAGCAACTGACGCGAAATGTATAGAACTTGTCAAATTCAAGCGCATTTGGAGCTTTATATAAAATAATATGAACTCTTTCTTGTGCATCCATAAATAATTACATAATTACACGTAAACGAATATATATGTAAACGTATATACCATCAATATAAACATTTGCCAAATTTCAAAAAATTTTCACGGGATGATTTATAAAGGGAGATTCACTCACTTTAATCTTAGTAATATTATAAATGTCAAAATTAATTTATCGGAATAATACAGCTATTTATAACAATTTCCTATAATTTGGATAAAATATAACGATCAATATCAAGTAAGTCGGAAAATATTCTGCCTCTGAGAGATATCTCGGAGTGCGCTGCCTAAACTATTACAGTAACACGGAGATAATGTACCGTTCGATTGTTTGTTTTACATAGTTTCAAATAAAACTCCACGATATCATATATCTAAATTTTAATAAGTAGTTTAGTATTTATTGTACATAAACTTTGTTATTTGTTCGAATACTTTCGAAATTACAACAATAAGATTGAACTGATCTGACCGCCATTAAAGCCACCATGATATACGAAACAAATCATGTAACCGAGTATATACATAGAAACTCTAAAACTGTAAATATATAGATATATTACATGTGTACTTTATTTTATCCCTTACTGTTGACAAGAGAAACCGTTATACTAGGTGTCACTATCCAATAAATTTAATATTGACGAGTAGCCTCGGAAACGACACATGGTACCTCTTATCAACTCACCATGTGTGCAAAGGCGCGAGCGCAAGCTAGTCTATTTATAAGTGAAAAGATTCACTAAGTTGATAAAAACAATTGTTAGTTTTTTAGGAGATAAAATGGCAGTGACTTCTTTGCTCCGCATAGTACCACATATTATGAGAGAATATGTGGTACTCCGGCTAACGTATCCATACCGGATATATATGCAACAGAAAAAAACAAAAATGTCAGAAGTTTTTAAATGAGATCGAGCTTCCTTAAATTTATTTAAATTAAAGAATTAATAATAATAAAAATATAATACTAACAGTGTAAACAATTTGATGTGTACAAGGATAAACCTATATCCGGAGGGTGATAGTGTTATGTGATAATTATGGAATAATATTATATAGATAAATGTTATTTATTAATTATTTCTATAATCGTTACTACTCCATCCTACTACATTATTTGAAATTTACTTTAGACTATATTATAAATATAAATGAAACGTTGTCGTATCGTTTATATTCATTATAATTTCTACAATTTTATTATAAATGTAATGTAATTAAAAGTCATCATAAATGTCATTAATAAATGTAAAAGTCAGTATAAATGTAATTAAAAGTCAATTCTTTATTTATGAAAATATTTGAAATTTCATTTGTTGAAGTATTTCTCTTGGAATATTATATCTATTTAATGAGTTATTCTGTACAGTACGTTTTTTTCAATTATACTGATTAATGAAATTGCTTGGAAATGCTTCAATTCTTACGAGTTTTATGATTTAATAAACATTTAATATTTGCAGGGGATTTATTGATTTTAATTATATTTATGACATTGTATATTCCTTTTTATATTTTAAGCCTTTTTAGTCCAAACATTTTTCAATAAATGAAGTTTAAATTGACTATTTGTTTTTCATAAATGAAAATACAGCTTATGAGTTTTTGGTAATAAGATTTTTGTCAGTTTTACATAATAATCCAAATACAGTGTTTGTTTTCGATACAATTGTTTCGATTAATCTCCAATTCGTTACCCGAGACCTCAACGATGGTTTGACACAATGGAGTGAAAGCGGATGTGGAGAGAAAACATTGCCGTTCTGTTGTCTGGACACAGAGTAATACATTACTATTATCCGATGGTCACTTCACAAATATACTTAAATTTATTCACAAGTAATTGATTTTTTTAAAATAATTCTGAAGACAGTAAAGCAGTTGTAACTTACTATATTGAAATAAAATTTGTTAGGTATATTAATTTTTATATTCCTAATGAGCTCTGCATAATAAATATCCTAGTTATTAATTTCAGTTTATTTGCTACAAAAAGTCAAATTTCAGCTGAATTCAGATGAAATGCAGATCAGCTCTAGTTTGCATTTATATTTTTTTAAATTCAGTATTTTAACGCAAAGGATTTAGGTTGGACTGAATTAATTAAGAACCTCACTTTTGTTTTAATAATTACATTCATTTAAATTTCGTTCTGCAAATCTCACAAAAATACAGGTTGAAGTCACTTCATTGTGTCAAAATATTTGATTTGATATTCGGTAAAGTGTAGAATCTTGATAAGATTTTGTTTATACGATTTAGTGTCTTGAATAAAAACGTGTTTCATTTTATCTCGTACGGAGTCCGCATTTTTGCCATTAGAGACTGGTATATTTTTAGTCTTGAGTTTCATTATATGCTTAGAAAACATACCGAAACTGTCTTTAGCAAAGAAAAAAATAATGTTCATATTTATGTACTGCTAATGTTAAATTTAAATTTGAAACATAGGATTAAAGTTTAATCCATGTCTTCATGAGTTTTGAAACCCATAATAACTATACATAGAACACTAAAAAAATATCGCCTACCGTAATGTCAAGGGATTTAACAATCAACCGCTATGCTCGGACAAACTGTCATACCCGATTTTAATTCCTTAGAGAAACGTTGAACAAAAATAAAAACAAATTTCATCTGATTGCCGCCGTCCGACTTTAAGTGAAATAAAAGGTGACCCTAATTTGTGATTGTGATTTTTATGCTTTTGTTGTAATTTTGTTCTTTTTCTCGTGAAAATAAATTAAGTTCTTGGAGTGATCATTATATTTTGAAGGTTTTGGATTGGGATGAAGCGAGTCTCGGTCAATTACATCCCAAGAACACATAAGTTTAGCACTTTTACCACATTTATCACTACGACGTCGTCATTCGTATCACCACACTTCGAAAGCACTTTTCGAAATACCTAAAAAAGGAATGGAGAACTAGGCGTCTACTTTTCGAGCGAAGGTCAATTTAATTAGATTTCTTGTTTGACCTTCTTTCCATATAACAAAAAAATAAAACTTTATAACAAAAATCCTAGTAGTTTATTGTGGGCGAATTAAAAAACAAAAAAAAATACAATAATAAATATATATAATAATGGTATATATATATATATATATATATATATATATATATATATATATATACCATTATTATATGTGTATCTAAATGTCGTCTACCACTTTATTGCTTTATCCCTATCAACATTATACATTAAATGTAAATTATATGTTAAATATTTAATTTACATGGTAGAAGAAATATTTTTAATGTAATATCTGTAGGAAATAGTTTTCATAGCAAAGTCTTTTCTATGCTGCAATGCAATTCATATAATGTGCTTTCGCCACCCCAATTTAAATTACAACCAAATCAGTGGCTTCAATCGAGGCTTCGAAGAAATAAATGAAGATTAAAAAATAATAATAAAAAAAATTGTTTTTGATTACAAAAACATTAGTATTGTCATGTAGGTAACGTTTGTGATTCATATTTAATACGAGAAACGTACTGTAGATATTTTTTTAATTTTTGATGATTTTAATGAAACGTTATAAAAATTAGAATTAAAAAAATTTCATGTGGACATCGATATTTAATGAAACACGCGAGACATTGATATCATGTGATCGCGTCACGTTGTGATTTGAGTTATGAGAGTTTTTATGAAATTCTTTACCATAATATTCCGATAAGTATGAAATATTGATTATTATATAGTTTTTAATTATTTTATATTTTTATAACCTACCTTCTTTATTAACATTAGATAAAAATTTGTTTCAGATCGCTTTATAGCGCTAAGATCGCTTCAAATAGAAAATATTTTAATTTTTGAAATATATCTTAATATTTAAAACAATATATTTTTCCATAAGAATGAGGTGGGCTGTTAATATTAACTTTATGAATTATTTAAAATAGCACAGTTGCTTTTGAACTTTTACCGATTTCACAATTATAGTGAGAATATTATTTTATCGCTTGTTGATTGTAATGGTGCTTTTTAATTTAATTATATACATGCAAAAGAATTGTTAAGATTATTATTTAATACCAGTGGCCAAATTGACGGAATTCGTCAGAAATTTTTAATTTAAATGAAAGCCATAAACAAAAAGTATCCCTTTATTTATATCGCAAATATAAATTTATTATTTCTATTTTAACAGAGAAAACATTCTCTGTCTACGACATTTTACAATTTCTTAAATTTACCATGTGAACGTAAAAGACGAAGTTTTTGAAAGTCCAATTCATTTAAAGTTTTCAATAGATATTATTTATAATTATTTTATCATTTTACTATATAATTCAATAAAAACTGCTTTAGTTTGGTAATTCGCTGAATTATGTAATCTCCTTTAATCATAGTCCTTGGTAACTACAATGCGAATCCCACCGATTTTTATTTCTCAAGTACATCCGTTTAAACAGTGAGAAGTGTTTTTAACATCGCAGTGGTCTATCCATATTGTTTGAATCGTTTAGAAACTAATATTTTGGATTTGGATAACAGGACAACGGATTATACTCTGTGATGCATCTACTACTGACTACACATCTCCAGAACTATCAGTTACCTATCGAAGCCTTCCTGGTACTGACTGTATTGATTCTAAAATTCCATTATAATTAACTTTACGTTTCTTGAACGTTCATAAGTCAAGAGGGGGAAAAGCATTGTCCAATCTTTCTTGATCATGTGTTTCTGAGGTGACTCCTTTAAACTTATTAATAAGTGAACCGCCAGATCGTTCTTCCATTTTAATATAAAAAAATAGTCTTGGAAATTCTTTATATATATCCTCCACGGAGGAGGTTAGGGAAAGAGGTATTTGAAAATCCTAATCAGTAGAAAAACTAAAATTCAGACTGTTACCATTTTAGTAGTCTTCGGACATTTTGGTATTTCGGAATTTCGTTTTTGTACCCTAAAGCTTAGCGAAATAAACTACTCCGATTTATTAATACTAAATCATAGTCGAAATAATTGAAGTTTTGCTCTCAAAACTTATTATTTTGAAGTTTAATCAAGAATTTATATAAATGTAAACAAATGTATTTTATCAAAATAATAATGTAAAAAGTTTGCTGTTTTCTTTGTTTTTGCTCACAACTTATCACGACGGTTTTATTTAAACCTTAAAACTATAGTGTTAAGGATAACAATCCAAGTAAATTTAAGTTTGTGTTTAATAATTTTAGATTCAACATTTATTACAGGGTACTATTGGTTTTTAAATTCCTTAGAGTCCTTTTTTATGTTTATTATACAAATGATTTCGAAGTATACCAACAAAATAAAATTATTATTATAATATTGTTACTAATTAAGTTTAAGGTTAAAAAAATAATATCTTGAAATGTATTCAGATATACAGAAGCTTATGACGAACCATTTCGGAATGGTTATTTATATTTTGATAAGAGTTTAGCATTTTATTTAATTGATATTTTTACAGTTTACCATATTTAACAAAATACGGTTAATTTATAGGTTCCACTTTAGACGACCATTATAACAGATAATAAAAACAAGTTTCCAACTCATTACGAGTAACAAACTAAATCAATTAGGAGGGAGATTAACATGTCAACAAACGAGATTAATGTGGTACTCGAGCAAGGAACTTTCTCGAATTAGCCCTTTTGCAATCCATTTTGAAGTCTATTGCCATAACATTATGATTGAAAACAAGTTGGTTTATAGACATCAAATATAAATGTTATAAAGTAAATAACTAAAATATTAAATGGTTCTCGACTAAATTAGTTCAGTGTTACAAAATTGCATATCGTGTTTTTGGCATTACTTTGCCACATCAAAGGCTCTTAGTAAATTAGCATGCCAGAGTCTTCTCTGGGTTGGAAGGTAAAAACATTGAGTTTTGTGCTTAATATTATAATATTAAGCTGTTTTTCAAATAGGTATGTGAAAATCAGTCGATTAGTAATCGATGTGAATTATAATGGACCTACAATTACTGGTAGAGTAAAGAGGGACAAATTATAATTTTGACTGCAACCTAATAAGTGTAAGAAAATCGGACGATTTTTAAAGAACCCATGATATACTTAGTTAAATCTACAAGTTTATATTTTAGTCTACATGCGGATCATTGACCTCAGTATACCTATTTACCTACCTACTTTTTTCGGATAAAATATTACTCTTGCATGATTATAATGGTAAGATAAATATTTATTTCTTTAAAAAAATAACATTTCTATTGGGTACTTCTGTAATATTTTTTTCATTACTAGCAAAATATATATTTTTTATTTTTGTATCATAGACATAACACTTATCATATAGTCCTGATATATTTTAGTTTAGAAGGATACGTGCCTTCTGCAACTAATTAATCTGAACGTTAGTAGTAATGTTCCGTATTTTATGATGTCTATAATATAAAAACGTTTTTCATTGCAGTAATTAATTAGTTTATGTGAAAGTATCAAAATATTTCCATTTCTTTCTAGACATAATTGATTAGTTATAAATATATATATATTTATTTGATTCCAGTTATTTGTTTAAATATTAAATAGCATTCTCTAACAGTCAACCTTGGGGATGTGCAGAGATTTTAAAAGAGGTGCAATAAAGAGTGAAAATTTAGAAAAACTTGTAGATAGTAATATAAATATGTACATATAAGTAATAAATAATAATTATTTTTGATGGCATTTTATGGAATAACTAACATAGTCTATAAGAAATCGTTACTAACAAATATATGGATATATGGAAAATCTGAAATAAAGTTTGTTATTATTATTATTATTATTATTATTATTATTATTATTATTATTATTATTATTATTATTATTATTATTATTATTATTATTATTATTATTATTATTATTCTTATAGAAAAATGTGTTGTTACATTTATAATGAAATCTAAACATGTTGACAGTGGTGTATTTGTAATTCAGAAATTAATAGTTTGTAATTTGATAGCAATAATCAAAATGATTAATTTTTGTATTGAAAAACTATACGTTTCTTATAAAAGTGAGAAAAACAGAAACTTATTTAATAGTAGCTCTTGACTTCATTTCATTTAGGACTTCATTTATTTGACTTTTTCACCCGTTCAGTCTCATGTCGTATACCATTAAAGTTATGAAAATACACATTGAAGTTAAAAGCAACTTAAAATATAAGTTTTTATTTTATTTCTTGTCATGAATGATTATTAATTAAAAAGCATCGTGTATGTTGACTGAGTTTCTAATCAATAATCATACTTGAAAAATCGATAAATTGAATCAAAAACCCACCAGTATCGCTTCCATCATACGCGAATAAACAAACAGAATGAAGAGCAAAAATTCTACAACTTTTTGTTTTTTAGTTCTGCTTTTTGAACTGAATAAGTAAACACCTTTTTTTTACTATTTTTATAAATGTATTTATTGGTTATTTTATTTTTTGTATTATATAAAATGAATTGATATGTATAATGCTTTTAAGAGTCTAATAGTAATCTAATACAAGTCCGATTTAAATAACTAATTTAATTTTGATAGTTATATAATTATAAAAATATTTATTTATTGTAGCCTTAAGAATCAGTTATGATATTGTTCATCAAAATAACAATAAAGTGTTATGAAATAATAACTGCAAAATGCCAAGATATAATATATAAATGATTTTTATTTGGAGATAAACTTTCTTTTAAAAACAACATATTTTAATTTAAAAACTTCGTGAGACAACTCTCAAAGATATTATAGAACTAATAGATAAGACGTGTTGAAGAAATTAATGTCTGTGGAAGTCATACGTTTACTAAATATATTTTATACTTAAGGACTAAGAATTCTTATTTATCGTTATATACCATTCTATAGCACATTACATTTATAACAATATCGGCGCCGATTGTTCACCAAATGTGTTCATTTGTCATTCACAGTTTATAGCCACTAAACTACGAAAACTATTTACACGTTAAATTATTATTCTGTTTACGTATCGTGTTAGGGAATTTCCACAGCTTCAGTAACGTATTTGGGTATAATTTACAGATTGTGATATTATATATGGCAATACCAATTAGTTATTAGTTATTGAATACATTACCCTCTTTAGTTTTGTCTGGTGACATGAAATAAAATTTAATTTGAATTATAGCCTACACTTATTATATTTGTAAACCAACTTCTTTTTATATTTGTAAAAATAATTTGAACCCGGTAAAGTTATTTCAATCAACAAACCAAACTCGACATAATGACAGATAACTTTACTTTAACAATAACATTGAGCTTCATACAAAAACAACATCGGCTACAACCAAAATATTTATATATATATTACCAATTAAACAATAAAATTTTCAGTTTTAAGCAATAGAAAAAACAATTAAAATGAAACTAAGAGATTTAAGATAGCAGTATTAATTCTTGAACACAATTAGGTACGATGAAGGCGAGCGGAGGAAAAGATCAGTCCAATTTCCTGATACAAATAGTCCAACTCTCTAAGTGATTTTTCTTGTAGTCTAAAACATTTTCCCGTATTTATTTTCTTTTCTTATTTAACTATTCTGTCTTTTTGACTGTTGTCAATACAATTGTTATTTTTCTTCTTATTATAAATTATATCTTTTAAGGTGATTTTATTATTCTTTGTAATTTATTAACATATGTTTATTTTATAAGATGTATGTATATTAATTTATTTTATATATTCTAGAATTGTATATAACGCCACGTCTGTCTTTCCGTTTACGTTTAATTTTTATCAAAAAAAGGTTGTCTGGAAGAGATCGATACTTAGCGATTAGACCGCCTTATTGTATACCTCGAATGTCTCCATACTTCTTTTGACTGTATTTCTAAATATGTGTATGTATTTTTAGCTATAACAAATACCGGACACCTAGAATAAGATATAATTAGCGGTCATAAACCTTAAAATAATATCATTAATAGTTTAATATTAATATATTACTTCCATTATTTTGTTTTAAATTGTGTTATTTCACATGCTTCTTATATACTTTGTTTGAACTAGAAACATCAAAACAATTAAAAAAATTATATGTAAATAAAATAAAATTAGATGAAGCGTTATAAACTGAAACATATTGCTCTGTTTTGATGAATTTAGCCTGAAATATTTCTGGATTGAATTAGATTTGACTTGATATCCAAAGTATATATTTCTATTATTAAACATATTGTAATACAATATTTGTTCCATAATCTATTTTCATCATTTTTAAAAGTTGTTTTGTATGATATTTTAATGTATGATATTTAAAATTTTGGAATGAAAATTATAGTTGTAGCCAACATTGAAAGTTTGAACGTGAAGATCAGTTCAATTCTATTTATAAGCTATAATTATTGTTATATCTAGCGAAACTCCGGTACACATTAATTAGAAGGTTTTATGTACGACTACGACTGTATATATTAACGGATATTTTGATTAAATTATTTATCACCAGCAAAACTCATAACAATTTCAACGCAAGCCGATAAATATATTGTATGAAAAATCGGTATGACGAACAATATCATAATAATAATATTGTAATCACCTCGATTTTCGTGTTCGTTTTTTTTTAAATATTTATACGTTTCGAGGTGTCCTACGTAAGTATAGACATAATATACAAAATTAGGTGTGTGTCATGTATGTCAAAATTTTTTATTCCATTTTTTTGCGATCTGATGCAATTGTATCAAAATGCAAAAGAAAAAAAAAATAGTTTCTGTACCAGTAAACGCGTATTTACGTAACTTGGGCTTATTAGTTTTCGTGAAAACAACTAAGCGGAAAGATCTTAAAACGTATAAATTTTTATACAGCTTAAGTGCTGACAATATCTAGTGCCTAATGAAATTTTCAGTGTTAGAATTCTTAAATAAAATATAACTTGAGCATTACACCTTTATTTGTTTTTATTAAAATATTAAGAGCTTTGTTTCGTTTTATTCGAAGTGTTAGAATATGGCAATATGATTAGTTTTTATTAAAAAAATTTATCATGTTTAATGTACCTTAACCTAGAAGGACAGATGTAACATTTTTGTTGATACGGTTGAAACATTTAATATTCTTATTTTTATATGCAAAGGGTAGACTACAAGACTTCGGATAACTTATCAACGTTTCGACAAGAATATCAAGTTATAAGCGGAATTTTAACCGTTACAATTATTAAACATACACATTGAGGAAAACTTAAAATAATATTTTAAAGTGTTACTATGAGCTTTGTTTGTTGAAGGCTAAAATCTAATTTTTATTAATGTTTTTTAGACACAAAATAGCAAGTTGTACACAAATAATACAAAAAACATATGTATATTAATTAAAAATAATATTAGTTATAAATATCATAAAAGACTTGAATTTTATTAAAAATATATTTGTGAAGTTCATCTGTGACCATACCGTGTGTGACTAGTTGTAAAAAGTTATGAAAGGTTTAATAAAACATGTTAATTTGTTATATTTGGTATTATTCGCATGTTTGGCCTAAAACACTATTTCAACCGACCTTGAAACAGGGACTATTTAGGCAAATTATTATTTTTTTAATTTGAATTTATCCATAAAATTTATTCAATACTGTTTATTACAGTACATATAGATCTCAAATAATATTGTCTTTTAGTAAAAAGACATACGGCCTTTAAAATATTTTCCTCACGGCTCTCTTTACTACTCTTTACTATGTAGGATAAATAAAATTTTTTTAAGAATTAAGAAAATATGCTAACAAGTTGATATAAGTTGTAATTATATTTAGATTAACAATATTGACTAGTAACGACTAGAAGAGACAAAGCTTGATTGAGAATTTTAACTAAGGATTAAGTTTTTTGTTAAAAATTACAACTCAGTAGTTTTTATATTGTTTCAAAATAAGCCTTTAAAGTATAAAAAGATTACAAAGATTTCACCCCTAATTGGTTTTATTTACATTTTTAATATAAAAGTAAATCAAGTTATATTTAGAAAATAAAAGGGTATAAAATAAAAGGTTTTTATTAAACTTACTTTTCCTGCTTGAAATAAGTAAAATTTTTTAAATAAATAGTGAAAAGCGCGCATATAAAGGTTTCCATTTATTCATCTCAAAGACTGAGTATAAACACTGTTTATTAGGTCTCATTTAAATACAAAAATAACATATGAATAAGTTCTATTATTTTTACTCTCCACCATATTCTACTGCATTATGTCAACGTCAAGGTTTATAATTCGACTCATTTAAAAAATTTTATAAGCGATGTACTTGACAGTTTTTGTGCTCACGTGATATTGGAACATGGAGAATAAAGCAGCAATACGAAGCATTCCACAAAGGCAGTTTTTTTGCAGGCATCGTACGACGGTAATTGTTGGACTGACTTTGATGTTTTCTATTTGTATGTTTCTTTCTAGTGAGTTTCTTGATTGGTCAGATTCCAGAATAAATTTCATTTTATTTTTCTTATTCAGATCTTGTTAGTTAGTTAGTTGAACTAAAGCCTCATTTCGAGAGTGTATTTAACTTTTTCTTACTAGTTTTCACAGAACGCCGAATTTGCTTAATGCACTGGAATCTAGAAAATGACAATTTCAAATAGATAATTAATTTCAAAGGACATTTCATAATCTGATAATAAGTCAAACGAGTAATGTAGATATAACAATTTTATCATAAAAAACTGCAATGTTGATTGTATAGCTTTTTATACTTTGGAGACGGAAACAGGTAGTTTAAAATAAATTTTGAAAGTTCTTTGTTGAAAGGACAATAGACGTAAATTTAATAATTTTGTTATTCATGTTAAACAAAATATATCTTATTTAAATCATCTACAATTTTAAGATCTCTGAAACGTACCTAAGAAAACCAAAATATATAAAGTAAATTCTATACATATTATAAAAATCACCAAAAAGCTATTTATTAACATTAAAGTCATATTCATAAATATTACAGAATAAATATATTATTTACTATTAAGTAGTAGAAAGTATTTTAAAATTATTTGTTTATTTATTTATTTGTCTACACATGTATTAGTACTGGATAAATTTCGATGTTATATGGATCTTTTTTATTGCGGAAAATACTTTCACGAGAATATATAACAAACACATTTGATGTGTTGCTCAAGAGAAAGTTTAAAGAGACATAATAGTATCGAAGACAACTTGAGCGCACATATCTTCAGAATAATTGCAGGAATACCATCAGAAACACTTATTTTATCAATACCTTAATTATCCTTTTTTTTGGATACGAACTATAATACTCTATTCCCATTAAAAGCAAAAACTGTCGTTCGTTATCAAATCTGGCCAGACATTGGATTCACTCAAAGAGAAGCAAATAAGCTGCTAAGAGAAAGGATAAAGAAAGAGCGCTTGTCATACTAATCTGCTAACCTGTATCTTTTCCTAATACCTTTTGGATAACGATTTCACCAGACAATGATAGCCTTAGTATAAATACTATATTTAGAACGATGAATAAAAAAATCTTAAAGTTAAACTTAAAATATTTTCTAGAGTGCCCGACCGCAGGCAAGGTTTGTAATCATCGCTAAATACTAAATTGTTGAGTAACTTTTTAAACAACATTATTATAGAGCTGACAAGGACAGTATTATTTAGCCAATTAGCCTTGAGGTACATTACGAGCACCACTACTATGTATTTACATACTATGTAAATACATAGAAGCAGTTTATTTACATAGTAGTAGCGGTACTTTTAATCTACGGGATCGTATGTAATATACACACAAATGTAATAACGTAGGTTAGGAAGTATTACAAGAAAGAGTTGGTTATATTTTGATTCATTTTAGAGTTTCAAATTGAGAAATGTTTTAAGTTTCTTATAAGATTATTTAATAATGTTTCCCCTTTGATGGTTGATCAAGGAATGATGAGAATAAATAATTATGATTAAAATGTGAATATGACATTCGTTCAAAACAACTAATATTTATGCTCATACTTATTCACTCATAATCATTCCTCAACCAATACTATAATACCTTTATGTGTCCTTATATTTATATTGTCTAACACATGTTCAATCACCATAATCTAATTGGCTTCGCGTCATTCAAAATATGAAATGCGATGCACGAAGAAAAACAGATTATCCAGTAAAAAAAAATGTAAAAATATGTTCATTTTATTTATTGTAGACCACTCGTAATTCATACCTTATCCCAGGTATTTGAGGTCAGCGCAATATGTCATATTGTACATTGCAAGAGATTTGGCAAAAGCTTTTATGACCGGCCGCCGGCCTGACTCAAATCCTCCTTTTGGAAGCATATTGATGAGATTTCGGGTAACTTTTTGACAAGTAGTTATAATCAGTATGCACAACATGCAGATTGCGAGAGCGAGAGAGTACAGTTCAAGAGTTATAGAACGGAAAATTGTACTGAACTGAATGTATCTCCCATTATTGTTAGCATCCCAATTTTCAATATTGATTTTTAATAATCTTTCCTTTCCATGTGTCCTGGGAAACTCTAGACACTTTTTTATAAATGTATATGTGTGTGTGTGTGTGTGTGTGTGCGCGTGTGTATGTGCGTGTTTGCATGTATATGTGTATATGTGTTAAAAATAGAAGCTTTTTCTCGCTCCATTTTATCCAGACCTGGTTATGCTAATTGACTTTTTTTGTTGTCAATACCAATCGATGCGTATCACGTAATTTAGAGCTCAATAACTTTTCAGAAAAATCGACTAAGCGATTTTTAGTTTAAAAAAAAGGAAAAACCGCGTATTCGCCAAAAATAAAAACCAATCGCGCGATTGCTTGCTTGTAGTACCAATTGATGCTTGTTTACGTCAGGAAAAAGTGACCGCAATTTAATAAAAAAATATCTGGTAGTTTTTGTTTTTGTAAAAAAAATTATAAAATAATTTGTATCATATTTGTTGTAATATTTTTTAATTTGTGATACATGCTATATCTGGCATACTGATATAGTTGCAGTTATTAAGTTTTTGTAATAGGAACGTTCTTGAGATCTTATTTCAGGACAATAGCAGAGCCTAAGGGGTGTCAATGTTTGGAGAGTGGATGTAAATATGAGGTTTTTAACTTATTTTTGTCTCATAAACGTATTTTTATTAATAGTAATAAGGTATAACTGTATATGTACGATGTATATGTATATGTATGTCTGCCAATACTACGTCGCCCTAATACATCGCACTAGATATTATAACCCTAACATAATAAACCCTCTAAGGGCTATGGGAACAGGGGTCTATTATTTCTATTATTTATAAAATTTTGTTATGATTCATCATCTAAAGAAAATTACAAAGCTTACTCAATTAACACGATGAGACATATTCTTTTATTGCTTTTACTTAAAGGCGAGAGTTTTTTATTGGCGCGTGCTTAGCGTTATGAAATAGAATGTTTCATAACTATTAGTATCTATCCTGCTTATATTCAATACATGGAGAAATGGTTGTCGTATGTGGAAAATAAATACCTATGCGACTAGAATGTCTCAAAACCGATCAAATATATTATTTCTTATTTATAAAAGTTTGTTTTTTTTTTAAATTAAATTACATTTACTTTTGAAAGCGATTTCGGCTGCTTCTTTACTCCCTGTTTCACATGAAATAAGTATCAACATTTAATATTTATACCGATCTTAACATTATATTGTTATTTTTGAAACAGGACTATTAAAATAATAATATTGTACATATTTTATCTCTGTCTTAATATACTACTACTATTACTACTAAAAATATGTCTGTTCATTATTATCTACGCAAAATCTTTCAGTTTTGTACGGATTAACTGAAAGTTATACTCCTTTAAGATTTACCACAGGCATATAATGTCTTACGAAACTAAATAACGATTACCGTCTCGTATATAACTTTATCTAATAGTTTAGTAATAATACGAACTGAAGTCATCTATCTGAATATACAATAGTCATATTTTAGTTTTAATAAGGCAATACTGAATTGAATAATATTCTATCACAATATATTCTATCTAGTACTGCCGTGGTAAATAAAATCATATTAATCAATTTAAATTTACAAAAGATGTATTATTGCCTTAATTAGATAATACAAATGATATTCAAAACATTACGTTTTCAGGTATATACTGAATGATCATTGTCGAGTCAAATTGAAGTCGATAATTACATTGTACAATTATTTGGTACTCGGTTTTCTCATTACTGAAAGCTATTGCAAATAAATTGAGCGGAATGTATGGGCTAATAACTAATGAAGGTTTTACACATTTGGGAAATATGTTGTATACAAAAATGCATTATACAATTGAAACCATAAATTTTAGACAGTTCTAAAAATGTAGAACAGGAATCTAAATATTCCTTTTCGTAAATACACAATAATTAATGCATTACAACAAACATGTCAGCAGTAATACCACCTACCTTGGATTAATTATTTTATGACTACCCTCATTACTGATAATGCGGTCGGCTGTACTGTCATGGCTAGCTGCCTTAAGCGTATATAAGGACTAAATTCAATGTGCTTCGGGCATTGTTAAATACACCGTCTAGTACAACGGAATTCTGGAGGAATTTATGTGTGAAAATAAAACTAGGAGTAGAAGCTAAAGTGAAATATAAGTGAAGATGCTGTGACCAAAAATTAAGAGGAGCAATTTGGAAAATAAGTGTTTCTGTTTCTGTAAAATTCATTAAAGTGATTCTTAAATTGGTTAATGAGTGTTTAAATTAATATGAATGGTGATCAAAGAGAAGATAAAGACCACAGCCCAACAATGGAGCTGTTAAACATTATACAAACTGACGTCTGTGGCAACACGATATCACTGGCTAGTCGTACCATTAGTCAACAGATTATGCGATTATTTACAAAATAACAGCCAAGGGAAATCAGAAAAATAAACTATGAAATAGTTGAATTTTTATACAAAGTTTAACCATGTAAAGCTTAATTAAACTCCGCTAATATTTCTCTAAGAGACTTACATAATCGTATGATCGTATCATATTCATATCTTTGCTATTTACCTAATCTTTTTAATGTGCTTGTAGATGCAGTATGCAAACAATACACATGTTACCGTAATTCCAACAATCAAAAATAACCGGATGGGGTAAGGACAAAAAAAAAAAATGTCCTTAATTTTAGGACTAAAACCATTTTTAGTTTTTACCAATCTGATTTCTCTAATTTCCACAGCTTCTCCACAACATCATTATCTTAGTCCTGGTAACAATGCTTTTAGCTCAGTGGATTTTCAAATGTTGCTTATTATATAACATAATAATACAGATAAGCATAACCAGGATAAAGACGCAGAAAAAATAATTAGCCATTAAATGAATAAATATTATCACAAAAAGTTTTATAGTTGTAAAAGTAAACCGAAGAAGATGTGGAAATGAATAGATAATTTAGTTTGTAATAAAATAAAAATGATTTCAGCTCATTCAAATTTAATAATTAACAATATGGAAATTACAGGCGATTATGATATACGTCAAACTTTTAATAATTATTTTGCATCAAATGTCGGACGACATTAGGTAAAGACATTTCTCAAAATAAATAATATTGACAACTTAAATGTACATTTTAAAAATAACCATTTAACTTATTTAAAACTATGTACCCAATCTGAACTACTAAACATAATTAACTGCTTTGACAATATAAAATATTAACTAAATGTTCAAATAATAGTTTAGAGAAAGTATATTTCTTGACCTACTTAAAATTTCGAAAGTTACTTCAGTGTATAAAAGAGGTAATAAAAATGATGCAAATAATTATTGGTACTTCTATTTTTATACTAAATTTATAAACGTGTCCTATTCAGTCGATTATTAAAATATCTTATCGATACTAACTTTTTATACGTGCAACATTATGGTTTTCGTCTAAGATCAAGCACATTAATACTACTATCGATATAGTAACCAAATTAACATCGATAGAGAGACAAATTGCCTTGGAAGTATTTATTGGGATGAAAAAAGGATTTGATATTGTCAGACATTTCATACTTTTAAAAACTTAAAAAGCATTAGTAGTTTAGCCTATAAAATATTCGAGTTATATATACTTATTGATAGATATCTAGTAGTTAAAGTTGAAGATTATAAAAGCAAGCCAGTTAAGGAAGTGTGTGGGGCGCCGCGGAGTTCTATTGTAGATCCATTACTTTTTCAGATTGCAGATGATATCTGTCTTTAATAATATGATTGCTCTTTGGAAGTAATAGCGGACAAAGCTCAAAGCGATTTGGATATTTTATAAGAATGATGTTAATCAAATCTATTAATTGTAAATAAAAGAAAAAACTTCGTACATGATTTTTACGACCAATAAAACAAATTTTAGAGAACAGCTATTTAACAAGGAAACACTAAAAAGTCAATGTACGAGAGATATGTATGTTGGTCTTATATAAGATAATAGATTCACTTGGAATCCTCACATTAACAATATAAGATCTCTCTTAATTGGATTAGTTAGAAGAATACGGAATATACTTGGATATAGGGAATATATTCCATATTCGACCGAAGATTAATATATAATGCTTTTGTCAAACCACATCTACATTACCTTATTCTAATATTAAATTAGAAATGTGGCCAAGAGTAATCTTAAAGATTTTTGCATAACACAAAATAAGTGGTTAAGAATTCAGAAAAAATATATAAAATAAACAAAATATTTAAAATAAACAAAATATTTAAAATAGAGAAGTTATATGTTTATCACACGTGTATTCTTATTAAAAAACTAATTATGTACACTTCCCAATCTCAGCTAACATTTCAAAACAAAATATTTCAAAATCACACCAGAAATAATTTAATTTTGCCAAAACCAAGAACCAATTACGGGAAATTTCAAGTCAATAATTTACCTATCAATAGAAAAAAAAACAAAATTATTAACTCCTTTTAAAAAAATATTAAAAGAATATAAGTATATCCTAATAGTAAATTTTATATACGAAATATTGAAATAAAATATAAAACTATTAATCTAAATTATTTTTTTTCTTTTAAGTGAACTACACTTATATTCTTTTAGAGAAATAAATTTCTGTAAACCAGGGGGCTTGACATCTAGCACCCGTGATAGATTGGTTAAGATCACACCTTTAAGATCGAGATTCGTTTAAACGAGCCTATCTCAGATTGAACTGATTTAACTTTTGATGTATCCCATATTGGTGTTATCAATTCAGAATTTGGATCAATAGGGTTAGCACGTAATGCTGGGAATGTCTTGCGGCTTCTTCCAGAACAAATACTTGCAAAGTCCACACATTATCTTTACGGTTTTTGAAAATAATTCTATACAGTTTCTATTTTGAAATAAATTATTTTCAGTTGGAGTACGTAAATTTTTCAAAATGAATTCATCTCTGAATTTAATAGGAGCTCCGCCTTTTATGTTGCGGAAGTTAAAAATAATAAAGAAAATGTATATATATGTAAAGTTGTCAATTATAAACGCAAAAACTATTTTCTCAGCTTTTGTTCGGCGTGAAATCAATTTATTTTAAATTCTAATCTTTTCAAATTTATTTTTATTTTTATTCATTAAAATCAAGAACAATAAGAAGAAATCTCTTGAAAATGTAAAGCTATCCCATGCATTAATTTATTATTATTAATATTATTTATTCTTTCAATACTTCTGTCTTGTGAATACAGCGGATGTGTGTTCTTAAATTGGATTTTCTTAAGAAGATCTAAAACATAAATAAGTAGGTACAGATTATTTTATTTATTCATTTATTACATAACATACAATTTATCATAATATGTAAAAGTCAAGAAGGAAGGTTTAAATATTTAATTATCCTGGATATCTCACTAGGGTACCCGTGCTGAGACATCTAGTCAACTCTGACCGTGCTACTATTGCACTTGCGTTATTCTTTTACTACTAAACCTGCGTTTTTCTTATTGCAAGAAGTATATATAATAATAATAATAATAATAGAAATATATAGATAATTATATAATAATAATTAAATAATTAAATGTGAGACAAACAATTACATATCAATTACATAACAAATAATAATAATAAATCTAAAAGTAAAAAATCTAAAAGTAAAATAATAATAGCAGTGTTAAAATAATTTGAAAATATTTTCTGTGCCATCATAATCTAAAGATGATGCCATTTCTCTACTTTTTTTTTTAAATTATGTTGATTGCAATCTTGGAAATTCAAAATTTGATTAACATTATTTAAAAAGTACGGACCAAGAAATGGTAGGTATCTTTGAGCGTATCGTTTTTTTTGTTTTAGGAACAATATAGATAAGTAAGTTACATTTGGAATGAGAATTAATTATTTTTGTTTTGAATTGGTGTAGAAATAGTCTCAATATAAACAATTTTCTAACATACGCTGAGCTCTTACAACCTTAAGTAAAACTTTTTTGGTAGCATAATTGTTTATTGTAAGAATTTAATTAAATGCTGTATAAATAATTAAATAAAGATATTTAATATGAAACAACACTACCTTAAATTATCCTAGTTATTTTAAAATTCATGTGGATTACACAAAATTGATAATGGAGAATATAAATAAACCTATGGTTAAATGAATAAGAAATTTAAAGTGCTAAATACACCTTAATCAGTTGGCGAAGGGTTATATTAACACGAGCTAATTAAAAGAGAAAAGAAATAAAAAATAAGCAGATGTTAAGGAAAGTGGACGGATATCTGACGAATCTGCACCTAACGAGAATAAAACATAATGAGGACGTGAATATAATATAGCTATGAATTTTGTAATAAGTTTGAGTTTGCGTGCTGGCGATAGGATTTATATAATGTTTGAAACTTTAAAAACCACCTTCAAATAAATCCCCGAAATGTAAAGCATAGAAAGGTACAAGATGTCAAGTTAAAAACGCTCAGAAAGTTCGGGCGCTCACTCTAAATGTAAAGTGATACAAAAAAAATAAGACACGTAACATTTAATAATTTAAGCAATTTCACAACTTTGAGTTTCCGTGTCGGCGACAGGATGACAGGAACTTTTAACACCGTTTTCAAAAAATAAGTGAAATGTTTCGCGCTTATGAACAATGCGTTTGGGAACAATTTTCTGACAAGGATTACCTTGTAAGTATTACCTCTCACATTACACTCGGTATTTGAAATCTATTTTTTTCTCAAATATCGAATCATTTATCCATTTGTATATTTCTACAATTAAGATTGTAGAAATATACAAATGGATAAATGATTCGATATTCATGTGTTTTTTTTTGGCAAAAGTGTGTAGGGGACACATTTTTGCCAAAAAAATATAACCTTTGGATATAATGTCTTATTATTACTTATGCTGTACACTGAGAACATGGAATTATTAAAGTGAACTACATTAATAAATAAAAAAATAAATAACATATGCTTATTACTTTTATACTATCGACACATACACATTTCTAAATACTTAAATATGTAATGTTCATACCGTACATATATAACATACTAGTAGACCCGTCCACGCGTTGCTGCGGCTAAGGCTGATGTTATATTATGTTGTAGTAAACTATGCAATACAATTATTATTTATGAATAAAGATGGAAATGTTATAGCCAGTATAAATCCATGGCATTGGATTTGAAATAAATGTTACAATTTGATAACGATTGATAAACCTATAGGTGATATACAGCACAAATCAATACACAATAGTGAATATAGAATTTATTGTTTTCATTCATGTTTGTAACAAATGAATAAATTATAAAGTTGTTAATTGATAACATGCTACACTAAAATTTTTAATTAAGGTAACAATAAACTTAACTCTTTTTTTTATAATATATTTTTTTATTAAAATGGATTTTTTGAAATTTAAATATTTTCAATTTTAATTTAATTCATTACTAATCCGAGCACAATATTCTTGTTTAACTTGTGTCTAACTAACACAAATAGATGCGATGGTTTTCCCATAAGTGAGCAGCAACATATACTGATATATTAAGATTTAAGGACAAAATAAATTGTTACTTTGTTGGACTTCCAATACTCTATCACTTTTTATTGCAATACCCAACATCGCACCTTTTTATCCATAAAATTTGCAATAATTTTGCAATAATTTAAATTGTGTTATAATAATAAAAATAATTTTTTTCGTAATTAATAGAATAAAATCAATAAATGTATGTAAAGCTGTAAATATATAAATAACTATCATAATATTAGGAGTAGGTATGCTTAGCAATTGGTCTATTTTTCATATAAAGATATTGATAGCAGTGTTAATATTTGTTCGATTAGAATCGTTCTCAAAGAATAGAATCTTTAGGATTCTATGCCTAAGCCTGTATCATTACTTATAGTAGCTTTTGTTGACCAATAAATTCTAATTTATATTTGTTTTGGTTAAAAACAAATTGTTTGAGACCAAATTAACGTAGTGAAGGTAATTTGGTCTCAAACATTGGTATTTAAATACAGTGTTTTTTATTATTTCCTTTAACGATAAATGAAAATAAAACAGTTTTTTTCCAAATTATAATTTTTTACTAATTATTTACTAATTACTTTTTCAAGTTATAATATGCGGTAATACATCGGTAAAAAATTTGTACCTGAGTAGTGATCTAATCCAAGATCCTTTTCCAAATAATTCACTTCCTATTCATGACTATATCACTTTCTATAAATTATATATTCTCAGTATACAATCATTGGCTCAGCTGGTCGACTAGCTCATATACCGAGGATACCGATAATTTTCCAAATCAAACAATTGCATTTAAATGCCTTCAATATCTGGTATAAATATATTTTGTGTTACCTATTAACAATACCCAACCTTCGAATTTATAAGGGATGACTCAAGAAAAAAATGTTTTATGCATGGTTTTATACATGTTGGCTTATCGCAGAGAACCTGAAAATCAATTAATTTGCTGCCACAAAATATATCAACATCAAATATCGTTTTCATTAAAACTCTGACCCAATAAATATAATTGCTCATGTTTTGTGTGAAATCAATTAAAAAAATATTAATAAATAAAAAACATTCAGACTGTGTCTTAAAAGTTTACAATTTTTAAAACTTTCGTTAAATAACTGTGCAAAGCCGGGGTGGCCCGTTAGTATTTTTATAATTCTACATAGTAGGCACATATTTTATTCGGTTCGGGTTATTGACCGTTAATTTCTTCGAATCTCCCAGGAGTAAAGTTATTATGATTAGGTCTATGCGTCGTACTTTAAGAATTTTAGGTCTGACCGGTGTTTATCAATATGACTATCGTTGATGCACGAAGTTCTCGTGGCAAAGTCAGTTTGTGTCTAAAAATTAAATAAAAATACGTAAAAACAGATTAATAGTTTATTGAACTAACAAATACCCAATAAATCAAATAGGGCAGTAGTTAGGGTAAGGCACATTAGTGCCTCGTCCTACCAGCGGTTCAGTAGTGACAAAAGATCAACTTAATTGAGATTAATGAAAAAGCCACTACTAGTGATACTGTAGGGCTAATGGAAAGTTACTATACACCATAGAGGAGTTCTGATGGTAAGATTCTGAAAATTGTTAAGTAAATTAATCAAAACTATCTTATTTTCAACCTAAAAAAAAATATTTATATATAAAAACTAATTTGATAAAATTCGTATGTCTTTCAACCAAAAAAATATTCATAAATTTTAAAACACTGCCAGCAGAATCTAACTTTTCTTAACTGCAATATATGCCTATTTGAAATAAACAAAAATACTTTGACTTTACTGAACTAAAAATAATGTTTTTTTTTTATTTCTAGTAATTAGACTTAGAATTTATCCTCTGAGTCTAGCATTTTCTTCGACTACATTTTAACTTTTATATATTAAATAGTGAAACCACTGCGTTGTGGTGAAATATATTGTTTATAATCATTACTACAATAGCAAATGAGGTTTCCGATTCAATTAACGTTTATAATATATTCATATTGTCATTAATAAAACCAAGTCACGAGATAAACAAGGTCGTGAATTAAATGAGGTTTTTTAATTAAAATTCAACTCAACCATATACGTTAATATTAATTGTTTTTAAGTACTTTATATATTAGAAGCCAGTTATTCAACTGAAATGAAAAGCTGAAAGTACTAATGAAAAAAATTAAAGGTGCGTATAAAAATTGGTTTTAATAGGTATTATTTTTTGCAAAAACTCTAAACAATCGTAAATCTGAACATTACATTTTATTAACCTTTATTTAAATAATATTTTAAACAGACGTTATAGAAACAGATAACGTAGGAGCTAAAGAAAAAAATAAGCAATAACGTAAACGTTGCACTGTCCTAATAACAATTTTTCTTTTTTTCTTTGGGGCTGCGGAAAATTTTGTTTGTTAAATAATGAATAATATCAATCGTTAGGCGTAGCTCATTGACTGCAGTTTAAAAAATAATACTCTTAGAAGAGTGAGCGAAAATATTCTACGAAACAAGGAGAAACATTTTTATAGTTTAAAATACAATAGTTAATCATACAATGTTATTAAAAGGATTATCTGAAAATAAAAATAGATATGATTTAAAAATATACATACATAAAACACATATAACAAGATCAGGGTCCCAAAGATCATGCGTCGATAAATACCTACGCTATCGATGGCATCGGATTGGATTGAGATTTGTCTAGACATCTACTTAAAATTGATATTTTTTCTTTTCTTTAGTACAAGTCGTGCTTAATAAAAATAGACAGTAGTCACATCACATTAATTTTTTTTTATTTTAGAGGTTAAAATTGAAACAGTTATAATTTTATATTTAACTGTTATTCCTATTACCGCCGTAAGTACATTAGTGACATTATTAACTTAAAAATATTTTCTTATGTTGTCATTTTTACTCTAATAAGTTATGTAACCTGTTACACAAATAATACATACTTTAAAAAGTACAAAAACATTCCCTTGTGCGCTAGCGAGAGCTATTAGCCTACAGCTAAGCATATATTGTATAACACCAGTCTGACACAATTCGTCACTTCGCTTATCGTTACGTTAGAGGGAACGCTGAGTAGATTACTCTAACAAATGCATAAAACGTATAAGATTAAGAGCTTCGGATTTACAAGAATATTACTCCACACAAAGAGTTCTAAGATATTTGCAGTTTGAATAACATGATTAAACATAGTGTTTTGCTGTATCAGTAACTTTCTTTAGAATAAATAGTTTTTTGTGTAGCGAAAAAGATCGTATAATAATATTACTACTGAGTGTTAAATATTGCTTAAAAACTAAAAAGAACATTAAAAAAACTTCTAGAATACTATTTATATATAATAGTGTTGTATGATGCTTTTTTGATTGAAAAAAAAATGGACTCTTATTAGCTTCTTAATATAGTACTTGTAAGTAGTAAGTAATCATATAGATTTTCGAAATTGGGTTTTTTTTTATAGTTTTACGTTTGGATGAGTTCCTCGATGAATAAATACATTTTTTAAAAAATACGTCACTCATTTTTTAAAAATGTTTGTCCGTGCTCAAAAAAATACTCAAAAACATACAAGCGTATGTTTTTGAGTATTTTTTCAAAGGTCCATTTTTTTCGTGATTTGCAATTTGTTTCGTTTTAGATATTTGGGTTTCTTAAATTTAAATAAATACTGAATACTATGTATACGCTATTACTACAATACTATTTTCGCGATTAGAGAAGTTGTGGTACCAATACATGAGGATGCGTATAGCTATCGTATTTGTCAATAGAATATATGGCATATTCGATTGGAAAATAACACGACTGCCGTGAGAGACACGTTTACAATTTCTTGGAATTTTACGTGTAGACTTGTACCCTTTATGTAGAAACCTCTCAATAGAGAAGCCACAGCGAACGCTTCCTTCCTAGCTTTTAGTGGGATCACGCATCTGGAAGAAAAAAGAACTGTAATTCAAACTTTCCTGAAGGAAGGCATAAATTCAATGTTTTAAACTCAGCTTTATGTTTTAAATGATACCGTAATTATCGCTTAATGATTCTCTTTCAATATCCATTTTATGGTAATAATAAATATAAAGTAATGTAAATATACTTAAAAACTATTTTTTTTTATTATTCTGAAACAATTTTAAATGCCAGAAATTAGATTCGTATTTGTAGAACACTTTTAATAATATAAATTGTATGGTAAGTTTTTCAGGAGTTAATTAGAAAACGAGCACCCGAAAGATCAAAAAACGCGAGTAATTTTTTTAAACAAATATACAAATGATTAATACGAAAAACCGATATGAGCAGGATTCTACTGAGCCCTCTGGGAAATCGCCCCGTTCAATCTACAATTTAACCGTATCGCTACTTTGATGATTTTATTATCTTATGACCGTTTATATTGGAACGAAGGCGACGTGTATTAGGTTTCCTGCGAAAAGCTTTACCAGTGGTTCAAACTTTGCAGTATAGAATAACGTTAAAAGGATAACTGAAAATAATGTTTGAACATTGTGTATAGTGTAGAGTTTTTTCCATAATTTCTCTCAGTTACTAAATATCTATTTTTCTTTCTAATAAACGATGATATACACAACTATTCATTACGAACTATACACAACATTTAATTCTACTAATAATTTAGAATTTCATTAGACTACAATGGCAGGAATATAATTTATTATAAAAGAAATAGATTCGTCTTTAAAAGGGGTTTATTTTGCACCATTTCTAGAATATTTATCACTAAATTATTATATACTTTTAAAATATTTATATTGATAAAAATAATGTTACTGTACTACTAAGTACATATATATGTACAATATGTAAATAGATTATTTTAATAATATTATTTGATATCTTGTCCTTAAATACTATTTACTTGTACCTTGCATTTGTATTACGTTGTCGCAATATTTTAAGTTTAATTCGTAGATTGGTACGAAAACATAATTACATTTTCTATAATACGTTTACACTATTGTCGTGTACTATGTCATGTAGTGGTTTCAAGAATATTGCCATGAATAGGTAAACAACATTTTCTTGATTTAGGTATATGCGTAGATAATATTATTTAAAATTTTGTAGTCCATCTAATCACACGTTTTAACAACAACTCTTTAGTTTATATTATATTTCAAAAAAATAATTTCATTTCCTTTGAAAGGGTTTTATTATTTTAATCGAAAAGTAACAAATATTTTATTTATAAAAGTTTATTATAGAATTATTTAAGACTTATTACTAGTTTTAAAATATTTTTAATGATACTAATCGAAAATTAACGCTGAAATTACATATTTTTGTTTAACGGAAATGCGGAACACCAAATCAATATCTTACTTTAAATTTTTGTAATAAGAATGATGTGAGAAAGGAAGCCCGAGCGTCATGTGATTAAGACTATCCTATTATCCGACGAAATCCCTGAATCATCAGACAAGGGTCAGCCCTGTTTGGTGCAAGTAAAAAGACATAGACAAAAGTGCGATATACCTGATTTCTAGTAACAATTGTTGAAACTATCCTTTTATCTAATTCATTATTTATTTTAGTAATTAAAGCTTTTTTAATTAGTGTTATATAAAAGTGTTTATTTTCAATTAAAACATTAAAAAAGAAGCAAGGCTAAATCAATTTAAAACTCTTACCGAAGATAAATGTATGAGGTATTATAGAATTACGTGAGTAATTGAAGAGGTATTTATTAAAAGCATAAAATACGTAATAACAAATTTTTATTCATTTATTACCTTCAACTTTTTTAACTAAATTACTTTTTAATAGCGATAAAGTTAATTTTTAGGATATAGTTACAGATTACCATTACTTACTAATCTAATATTATGAGACTGAAAAGTTACTGAACCAGACGAATTTTTAGGATATATTTTTTGCAATTGATAGCTTAATTCTCGGATAACTTTATAGGACATATGTATAACATTACGACGGCAAGGGTCGCAATATTAGAAATCGCTTTATCGAAAAATATAGCAAAGTATGAGATCTGCGTTCAACTAAATTATGATAATGTTTCTTTCAAGGGTTGATCAGTGGTTCAACTGAATGTTTTCCGAGCATGTAAAGCCTTTTTGCAATTCACAGCAGATTTTAATTAAAATCACTGTTTACAAAAAGGGAAAAAATATTGAGTTATGTAAAGATAATGATTAAATATGGCATTAAGAACTAGGGCTGCTATCGTTTATACAAGTATTTCTTCCTCCTAGTGATTTTTGCGGCCCATGCAATTTCAATATGATAAAATCACGCCAAATAATGACATTAAAATTTCAGACTTGATAGTTATTAAGAATGAAATATTAAAATATATTTATAATTACCATTTCCGCGTGTATAACCGCGCCATCGCATATTGTTCCTATAATGTTCCTATATAAAACATTAAAAACTTATCTGTAATCAATTTCTTCGATTACACAATAAATGATTAATAAAGAGATTAAGAAAATAAAAATATAAGAGACATATTAAAATAGATTTTTGTTAAGGACATGCCTTATATAAGGACGTGAGCAAAACTTATCGATACTTTATAGGCATCGAGACGCGGAAGACCAGACGAAGAGTAGTAGTGGTTCGCTCGACCACCTGAATGATTTTGCTCACGTTCCTATTAGCACCTTTTCAATTGTCGGTTAAATCTGTATGTGTACTCAATACAACTTTATATACAGTCCATAATTTTATTTTTACTGGCGTCAGGGTAGTCAGATTTCCCTAGCACTGGCCCAAATGTATTGCCCTGCGATTATTTCAGCTGGTTCACTAATTCGTCGACAAAGAAAACGAAAGACTACACTATAGAGGTTACGTTAAAATGACCGCCGCACCGTGCACATTGTTCCTGCACCGGCTGCTATTTGATTCGTCGGAGTAAACATTACTGAGTAATAAATATTCTTTAAAAAAATTATTTCCTGACTTGAGTAAAATCAAATTAAATTAGAATCTACACTCGTAAATCATCATCATAGCTTTTCATAATAATAAAAACTAAATCAATCAAATAATTTCTCATACTACTTATCGGTACTTATACAATTTTTATAATTAACACGCTAACTTATAAATTTTTCTTTTAAAAATCGATAACTCGGAAATAAAAGTGTGTAACATTGTTACGCTAAAATATTAAGCACCTGATCCCTTTTAAAAGCAAATATGTTATCCTTATAAATGCATTTAGTTTATTATTTTTTGTTGCTCTTCATAAAATATTTTATTTAAAATTTGATTTTCAACTTGAGTAATACTATTTTGAGCTTGAACTAAATAAAACTTTTGTTTTTTTGTATTTGCTTTATTAAAAAATTCCGTTATCGTAGCAAAGTAATAAAAAATAAAATACCGAGTAACAAACAAAAAGAACAATTGACTAATAACAAGAGACTTAAAGGGAGGCTTAGCTTTAGCCTTATGTTAATTCGTTTACTGGAAGCACTGATAATACTGAAAATATATTTAGATTATCAATCTACTGAATATCAATTCAGTTGCATTAAGATAAAATTGATAAATTATACAGTGATTTCCATGGTTTTCAGAATGAGCTGCAGGAGTTAACGGATACATCTGAGGATGAGGCTAAGGAAAGCGATGCTCTCGATGTCTTAATATTACTCTTTCGTGTCTCCAGTCATGCCTTGATCCAGAATCATAACAAGCTATCTTTTACTTCAGATGACACTTTTGCTCCATTCTGTTTCGATGCACATTCACATAAACGTAAGGTTGTTGTACTTTATAAGACTTGCCATAATTTAATTGGGAATATCAACACTGGCTTAGCTTTAGTCCCTTTTATTGTTTAATACATTACATTAACTTCGGGATTCTCTTCTGGGTTAAGGCGCTTTGGGTTTCAGGTTTAGATTTTGCAATTATACGTCAGCGTGGTAAATTTTAGGCGAATAATAAAACAAACGTTTTTTAAAAATCACCATATCAACTGTATTTTCACAAAAGAAAAGGAATCTGGAGTATATTTACGCTTTGATAGATACTCTAAATAAAATGCGAAATCCGATTCCGTAAAAAAATTAAGTTGGATTAGTGCGTTTTCAGGTCAACTTAAACCATTTGTAAGTCTTTGTGTTTCCGAAACACGGGAGGTTTTTCCAATCATTAATGGCGTTATGTTCCTTCCAAGGATAACTCCAATGCTTTTATTGCTTCACAATTATTCGTTGTAGAAGTACGGACAGGGACCCATTTCTTTCAACGAAATCAATCACATTGGCCAGTTCAAAATAATTATTTTCACACACTACATTTATTTTATTTGTAAAATGCAAAAGAAATCTTTAATGCTTCCAATTTTCCGTTAAAGAAATACTGAGCAGAAATCTTCAGAAATCAGAAAACAATTTATAGTCTACACAGTTTCTTATATATGTAATAGCGCAATTGAAGTTCATAACTTATATACAGAACTATAATATTCAAGGCTTTGTAAAATAAATATCATGTACGTTAAATCAAGACACCCTAAGAGTTACAATAGACTTTTGCAGAATTGATTGGCGCCTCTCCAAACCGTGATACCGGTCTCGACCCAGAAACGCTTATTATATTTTGTAAGTACTATAATGTAATAATATGAGACTCAATGTATAACACCAAGCTATTTTAAATGTTGTTATATTTGCATTTGACTTTTAAAATCAAATGTAAAAATGTATTTTATTTGAAAATATTACAAAATACGAGCAACATAAATACTAAAAAAAATATTTCTATAACTTCCCCTTCAACCAAATGTATTTGGGGTCGGTGAAATATGTTCTCTTTAAATTATTCCGCCACATCATCCTAACTTTCCTTTTTGAAATATCCTCTCGGCAAGGAGCAAGGAGTTTGTATATGTTCCAAATATTGATTTATTGTAACAAAATATTTATATGCGTCTAGAGCAAATGTGGTATGGTTAGTTATTCTAGTCTTCTGCTATTTTGCTCTTTCCAATTAAACTTTTTAACTAAATTGATTATATCTCAAGAATCAATATAATTCAAATAATAATAATAAATAAGTCAAAGGACTATCCGTAGATTTTCTTGACGATTATGAATATAATATTAGTTACTACCTAAAATCAATTTTTTGTTGTAGGTATACAAAAAATAAATCTCTTAGGTGTTCTTATTGTTGTTACAAACCACATCTATTCTTGTGCTTCATCTTGTGCTTTACCTTCTTTGGACAACAGTAAAATAAGTATAAGAGAATAAGAATAAGGAAGAAATTAACAACCCGAAAATAAGCATCGTTTGATGTAAATATCTAAGAGATTTTCGTATTAACTATATCCCAATAAAATTGTTTAGGCCCTTCGAGATAATTAAAGAAAAAAAAAACATATATTATGTTGACCCGTGCAATTATCTTTCGAGAACAAATTTCTTAAGAATTATATTTATATACGCATTTCATAACAATAATATAAAACATATTTAAATTAAGTTATTTAAAAATATACAACTATATTTACATAAAATAAAATATATTTTATATTGAACATGTATGATTTTACAAAGGTAATTAAAGGGTTAGCAATTCAATTTTGTTTCAAAATTGTTAAATTGGTACATTAGAAGACTTCTAGCATATTTCATATGAAGATTAGCAAAAGTAATTTCATTTGCCCATATATAATTACATCGGCACGTTTAGTTCTTGATTTTCACTTGTTATAAAATTCTTATTAAAATTCGAATTATGAAATAAAATTTTTTAATTTAAAATTAAAAACTAAAATACAGTTTTGTTATTTTATTTTAAAACCTGAGGCAATTTTCCAAACCACATTCTTAGATTGACTTTTATGCAAAAGTTTCGTAGTCGGGAGCCCTTGTATTTCTTAATTCGTTAAATATTATAACAGAAAATATAGAAAGTTCCTATGACCTTGTTATTTTTTAGCATATCAAAAGTCAAATACCATTAGGTATACGAAAAGAAAGTTTGATTAAAAAAAACTCCATGTTTCTATAACTTTATTTTCAGGAAATGGGTACTGTTTTCATACGACATTAATAAATAATATATTATTAGAAATAAATAACATACAATAAAAATTTTTCCAACTTTGATTAAATTGGAAAAGTAATTATAGTATCAATTGTATGCTGAATAGATTACTCCAGCAGATCAAATAGATTATTCGCGTCCTCTCCGAGCCTGTACGACTGGACTGTGGATGAGTTATTTACAGATTAAATAGTTGACAACTGTCCACTTGTTCATCATGTTGTCATTATATTAATACTGATAGTTGCTTCAAAAAGTTTTATTGCTATTTTTTTATTTTTGAATTTGATGTTTGTAATGAAATATGTTTACTGACTTTAACTTATTTATTGCGAGAGTAAATAAATAATTATAACAGACAAAAAGTAAAAAAAAATATTAATTACACACAACAAACAAAATCAATAGTGAATTTTTAATCTTTAATTATCTTCGCCATAAAAAGATTTATATTATTATCTTAACTCCTGAACTAACGTATTTGTATGTAACATGTACGACTATTTCAGGAGTCAGTTCCATCTCAAATCAATGTTTAATGAAATACTGACAGTTATATTTAATCACAAGATGCGCTTGGCATTTTCTGTGATTTATCAAAGGCATTCGACTGCGTACAGCATGAAACTCTAATTAGTAAATTAAAGTATTATGGAATTAGAAAAGAGGCCCTTGATTTGATTAGTTCATACCTTAATGAAAGAATTCAGAAAGTGGACGTAAATGTAAAGTGCTCCCCTGGTTCATTAGTCAAAATGGGCATACCACAAGGCTCTATATTAGGGCCTTTCTTGTTCCTTATTTACATAAATGACTTGCCTTACTTTGTGAGGGACAAACATGGGATAGTATTGTTTGCTGATGATACCTCTCTTATTTTTAAAATTAACAAACAGCAATCAGTAATTAACGACGTAAACAATGCTCTCTCAGATGTTGTACAATGGTTTAATGCTAATAATCGGTTGCTCAATAAGACAAAGACTAAATATATTAAATTTACTTTACCTAATGTCAAAAAAGTCGAAACCAATGTACAATTAAATAATGAGGAATTAGACTTAGTTAATTCTACGTTTTTTTTTTGCATTACCTTAGATTCGAAATTGCAATGGGGTTCTCACATACGTGATTTGTCGACCAGACTTAGTTCGGCAGCATACGCGGTCCAAAGAATACGCCAGTTGACCAACGTTAAAACGGCTAGATTAGTTTATTTTAGTTATTTTCACAGTATCATGTCATACGGCATCCTATTATGGGGTAATGCATCAGATATTTATACTATATTTGTACTATAGAAGAGGGCTGTTCGAGCAATCTACAACATAGGCCCAAGAGAATCGTTAAGGAATAAATTTAAGGAAATTAAAATTAAAGTCATAATTTTAATATAATATATTTATGAAAATTTAATTTATGTACATAAAAATATTAATAAATTCAGTAAAAATTGTGATTTACATAAAATTAACACTAGAAATAAAAATAAACTTGCTATGCCTACCACTAGGTTCCATAAAATAGGTAATTCTTTCATGATTTATTGTATACGTTTCTGTAATAAACTCCCTAATGAAGCCTCATATTTGTCTTGAAATAAATTTAAATTATACGTTAAAAGGAATTTGATAAAAAAATACTATTATTGTGTAAAGGATTACATTAACGACGGTATGGCCTGGAAATGAATTGTATCTTTGGCGATTGACTGGGACCTATGTAATCTCTTTGCCTTCGTTTGTTTCTCTTGTTGATCAACTGGCAGCATTACACCGCTCCCTTAGAAGTCATTACTTGCGGTAGCGTTGGGGGTCGGGTTACCCCCTTCCCTCAAATATGGCGAAGAGCTGGCTGACTATTTACTCGTGAACGGTGCTGCTTACGGTGACTACGGCTCAGTTTCATGATTATAGTTTAATTTTATTTGCATAATTGGTTTTTATAATTTAACCTCCACAAGGAATTGATTGTGATGGTTCTAGTTGTTCGTAAATTTTTACTATATATGGACTTTTGTGAAACAGTGATCACAATAAAAAAAAATGGCTGAGTTTGTTATGTGGTGCTTCTCAGACCAGGGCTGGCTTGGAACTCTCGTTGCTTTAGTTATAAGTTGGACAGTGACTACAGAAGGGCTTATTTCGATATGTAAGGCTTCAAAATAGGCCCTCCTGGCACTTCTGTTTGACGTACATAAGTGATCATTGGTATTGATTTAAAGTGGGAAATATAAATAAATAAATAAAATAAAAATAAAAATATATTTTCTTACATAAAATAAAAAGGATAAAAAGTCTTCAAGCATCCGCATCAGGAACTGACGATAGAAATATATTTATATTCTTGATTGCACGCCATACATATAAATAAAACAAGTAAAAATTTATACCAACAAAAAGAAAAATACAACAACAAAGAACAAATACAGAAAACACAACAATAGCGAAAACTTTTATATGTTTGCACAAATATCTTCTTACTAGCAACATGTGTCAAGTTATTAAATTAAGAAGTGTGTTTGTGATAAGGAGGTCTGGCAATCATTAATATGTTGACAATTCTGCACATGTTACTTTATTGAAAACCTTTTGCAGATGTAGTATAGTAGTCAAACTTCTTAGTGAAGGTAGAATAATATAATTACTGTTATTCAAAGTGTTTAAGGTCAGAATTAAAGACAAAATGTGTAAAACGTTGGTTATACTGCTTCTTTTGTCGGTACCACCTTTGACTTAAAATCTAATTTGTTGATTTACATACTTGTATGACTGGGATTTCAATAGTCAATCCTAAGATTAATGTTATCAATAAGTTAAAAGAGTGTCAATTAAATTTTTTGCCAGTTCTTCTCCAGGGACCTACTTTTTGATATCGTTTAATAAGAGTATGACGTTTTATAAATGCAATCTATATCTACGTAAAAATAAAAGAAAAGAGTTTATTTTGAATTTGAAAGAAAGGTATTAAATTTTATTAGTTATATATAAAATACGATTGCTCCAAATGAGATTGTAATGTACTATAGACCCAAGGCACATATATAAACTTAGTTTGGGTATTTAATAATAATAAACTGGTAGAAAGCCCATTATATATTTTCGATACTCCTGTTTTTGCTTGTTAATAACTTCTGCAAGTATAAAAATATCTGTATTGAGATTTTTATATTTTGCTTTACTATGGTATCACAAACATAATGAGGAATTACAGTAAATATATTCAACCTATAATTTACTTTAATACTTATTAGTCAATAGTGCAACAGTGTTTACATCCAAATCACTATAAAAGTCATAACAATCATTTATTTTAAAATCGTTAATTTACATGTATATATAGACATATATCTCTATTATAAACTATTTAACAAATTGACAAGTGACAAATGACAAATTGATTTTGCAAATTAACATATGCTTTCTTTTTTATAAAAGACACATTACAATTCTCCTATACACAAATTATTATAATACTTGTACACAATATAAATGAAATCGAAATAGCTTCATTTAGAACTTATACTTAAAACTGAATATCGGAAATTGGTTAACATTTTTATCATTTTATGTAGACGTTAAAACACGTCACAAGATATTGTTACTTGCTTCGAGAACTTTACTTTCACGAAACGATATATTTTCTTAGTTATTAAAGAATTAATTCGCAACAATAAACGCGAACTGCTAATTTGCTTTTCAAGACTCCACGCTCTATAATTGGCGTTTTGGGAGTTAATAACAGTAACAATTGAACATAAAAAACACTTGGCAGTAATACAACTCAATTTTATTCTAAGTAAATCTGGTTTAAACTGCTTTCAATATAATAATTTTAATCAAGAATTCTATTATGATAACATATTATGACAGATCTTATTCATATAAATGGTCAACTCGGTAAACTCTGTTGAGTTATGAACCTCTCTGCGCACGTGAATGAACTTTTAATATTAAAATAGACTTTCGTTTTAAACCTCTACTAAAGGCAAGGTTATTTAGAATTAAAATGTAATGAATTTTTATGCACCGCTACTAAATTCCATTTGCTAATATGGTGTGAATATGCATCTCGCCTTTGCCTTGTACTATATGTTTATATATTTTTCTTTATTGAAACACTAAAAACCAGTTCACAAAATTTTTACGACGCGTAAACTGTATCTCTTCAATGGCACCTTAACATATTTTAGTTCATTTGAATTAGAGTAATTTCAAGTTTGAGTAACTTTTAACTGAGTTTGTTTTGGTAAATAGATTATTTAATCGACGCCTATTAACGTAGCTTAGAGTTGATTAATATTTCGACGATAACAACAAAGTTGTTTTTTTTTTTTTAAACTGAAAACCTATTCGACATTTTTTAAATCTATTTGCGCGATTGGGGTGGCTGTTTTACTGACTGTTGCGAATTCGTAAGGCAGTTCGATTTCAAAAACAATAATTTGATAAGAGTACCTGTTTAGGAATTCAGTGCCAGTTTTTCTAATTGATTTAGTCAACTAAGTTCTTTAAAATTGAACTGATTTTGATAATCCTTTCTCGAACTGTTGAGATAATAAATATAAATAGTAACAAATATTTATTTATTTCTTTTTTAACTTTAATTTAATTTAATATAAAAAGTACAGTCTTATTGGGAACTTGCTCTTTATCAAAAAGTAAAACTAAATTCTAATATAATAATTTTAGTGACGTTTTTCCCGTTAAATTTTTCATATTTATATGTTGCACTTATGGTGCCTCAAACAGAGTAGATGCTATAACTTAGAAGTACCAGTTATGCAGTAGTTAGGCCGACATACAATAATGCCTCTCGAAGTTCGCTGTTTTTTGCTGAAGGCTTGGCTATTATTATTAATGTTGTCGTTCCTGGGATGCTACGGTCCCGAGTGACACATTTTATACGAACTGTGATCAGGTCTTCCTGGACGTTCTCTAAATTTTATTTTTTGAACATGACATACGACACTGTATTATTCGACTATTGTATTGCGTTTTTTTATTTGTCAGTATTATAAAAACAAATAAAAATAGCCTGGATTAAATCTTATCAATATAAAGACTATTTATCATTACTTTATTTTGCTACATTATAATATCAAGCAGTTTCCGATGGAAGCGATTTATAAAATATAGGTTGACATAGAGGTTGGAAGCAGATGCTAGCTTGCTATTTCGTTTAATTATTTTTTTTAACATAACTTTTGCAAGACAGTGCTTATTCTATAATTTAAGTAAGTTTAAGAAGCTTCCTTCACTTAGTATTAACTTTCAACTTTAATTTTATCTCTTAAAATTTTTCGAATATTTCTGATGATTCTGATTTTAATTAGATATAATATGGATGCAGCGTAGATATTTTGCAAAGCTCGGAGTAGCAACTGTTCCGAGAAATATTATAATTCAATCTATATCTCATTGGAATATAAAATGTAACAAGTAACACGAAATCGTGTTTTTTGTAGAATATGTTTTATGACAATAACCGTTTTTTATAATATAACTCAGGTGGTATCATAAGACTTGATTATAAATTTGATCCTAACTGCCTTTTGATTTGATCCTTTGATCAATAAACATATTTCGTAATTAAACTTTTTGTTGATATTTATTATTATGATAGTAATAGCCCAAAATTGGCAGTACACATGTCTTCTATTTGTAATAGGCGTATCGTAACGTAAAATCATAGTAATAAATCAACTTTTACGAGGGTAAGTTTTTTATAGTCCGTTACCCAAATCAGAGAGGAAACCGTATATTTATTTGCTTTTTGACAATTTGTCGTAGTCTTTAATTTTCTTCAAATAAATTCTTCCGTTTCTTCAGATTATCTTATTCAAATTCAATATTTTTATTCACGTGACACATTTTCTTAAAATAATAATAACCACTTAAAATTAAATAATACTTATAAGGGAAAAAAAACAAAAAAAAAAACAAAAAAAAAACAGGTTAGACAAAAGAAGAAGATAAAACATAACAAATCTAAAATAAAAATATAGGTGCTCAACTACGCCACTTAGTAAATAGCGTCGGATAAAATTGTGGAACATTATACTATTGACGTTACAACAATAATACAAATATTTTTAAGTGCCTTGCAATGTGGAAGATGTTATTATAATAAAATATCGAACGCACTCAATTTGAAGTTGCTTGAAACAAATGTTGTGTATGTTTTATCTTATAGTGTTAGTATATTTTATTACTTACTTTACGTTACTCGTAAATATTAAATTTATTCAGAATACAAATTGAGTATTATTTGGTAATATGTTTGTAGAAGACTTGTCAGAAAGCTTTGATCTTTAATTTTATAACACTTGTGAAAATGTTATCAAAATGTAAGCTTGGAAATTCCCCAAAATTTGCTATTACATGGAAAATTATGTGAGGATTTCCGTCAAGTAATTATTGAAGTATAAGTAGTGAAAAAAGCTTGGTTTATAAAAACGTGTTACGGACTTAAGGTTATAGCAGTAAAGGTTTCGTTTAAGAGATTTGTCATCTTTGTTCGATCATCTTTGTTCGATGTTTTCTAACAATTCTAAAAACTAAAACATTGATATTTTACAACTGTCTCATTATTATCACTTACCAATTAAACAGTTTTTTTTTTGCCTTTAACAACTAAAAACCCTCAAGAAAATTCAAGAGATCACAATAAATTTAAATAAATTATGTCTAAAGTAAATATATTCAAATTCTAGTAAAATAGATAAGTGAAAGATCATTAACTTTTCTAAATTTATATTATAATTTGTTATCTTTTGTTATTTCATTTTTTTTAAACTTCGTTTTTAATGTTGAATAAGTATTCAACACTAATACACACACAATACGTATTTAATTGACATTAAAGATAAACTTAAAAAGAATAAGTATTCTTTTAAAGTTTATCTTTAATGTCAATTAAGAATCAAAGTCTTAGAACTTATAAAATGTATTGTATTGTTATTATTTTATTGAAATAGGTTCATCAATAAGACTCATGCAATGAAAGCAATGGTAAATGTATAGATAACCCAACGCAGGAAGCAATTAGAAGTTATATCTAACTCTTAATAGATTAAACCCTTTATTCGAGAGCGGCTCATCGTTGTAGGGCATCGGTACAAATTCAATGTAATTAAAGCAGGTTGGCTTTGTGGAAAGCAATGGAGTGTGAGGCTTGTGTCTTGTTATCTCGCCTGTAATGGTCGGCAAAGGCCGCAGGTGTACAAACTCGTATATTATGGGATTGTATACAGGTCATTTCGGGTTTATTAAGTTTATTACGTTTAGAATTATTTATAATTTTGCTACACTTTATAATCAGATTTCAATGTATGGAAACCTTTTGAATACGTAAAGTGTCTTTAACAGTAACTGTAATAATGTATATAGATTATAAGATATATAAATTAAAAACACGAGATAAAAAGGAGACATGTAATTGTACAAAAATTAATGTATAATCAGCTTTCATTAGGTTGGTATGACTGCATCATTTTGGAATCTTTTAATCTTGTATGAAGATTCAAGTGTGACATGTAGTACATATTAAGTAATTTTACTAGTTTTATAATTTCTAGTTAACTTAACAATAAAACTTAACAATAAAATTAAGCCCTTGGGAATTTAAACCACAATTACATTCTACAATACTTTACAAAATTCTTTTAGAATAAACAAATAACTTAGACACTTAAAAATTAATTATATTATGACTAACTTACTGACAGACACCAACATCTCGTCTGACCGCGAACACGCTTTGCTGCAAAGCATTCGAACCGTCGGGTTATCATTAAAATGTAATAATAAACGCTAGTTATATCAGTAAAATAGTTTTATTTAAACTAGATTATATTATAATAGATTTCTGATAAGAATTACAATATAATACAAAATCAGTTTAAACCCTCAATCCTCTGTAATAGATGCAAAGATATAGATAGGGGTTGTTCTTTAAATATTACATCACTCGCCGACAATATAAGGCTTAATTGCTTTTCAGTTCAATGAATCGCGTTGGATTGTAGTCTCCGTCTTTAATTTTTTTCCATTTCGTCTAACGATCGGGGAATTTACATGTAATTATTGTAACCTACGAACCATATGGCGTTAAACTCTAACAATTATGAGATTAGGAATTTAAAATATATGATTTTCTTCCCTTTTAAACTTTAAAAATATATATTAAATTTAATCAGTCTTTCGTATATATTTTTGGAGTTATATTAAAAAAAAAAAGTAATAAAACTATTTGGTAAAATAAACAACACCAATGGAACTCTGGGGTACACTCAGGCAGCTTTATAGCAATAATGCTTTATTGAAATTGTTATAACGTCTTGGAAAATAAATATTATAAGACGTGGCTTGAGCTGTAAAAAAAAGATATTTGGTTTTCATATAGGTTTTTTCTTGAAACATGTAATCGAGAATACGTGATATTATGCTTTGTTCTTTGCAAATACATCAAACGGCGGTTTGGGTGGTGAGCATATTTTCTGCCCAACCCCAGAGTAGACGAAAATAAAATGGTAAGAATGTTGCTTCAAGTAAATAAATTAATTATTAATAGCTAAGGGATAAAGAGTAATCAATCCAATATTTCGAATAAATGCCGTTTATTTGATAGATTTAGATAATAGAAAGTAAACGTAACAATTTTCAATAAGATATAAAATGTGTAAATTTCTATCATATAGGTTTTCCGCGCAAACTTGAATACAGACAAATTTAAAAATAGATATAAAGACAAAGCTTGTAAATAGTATTGTTTCGTTTCAAGACATAACGATTAGTTTTATTTGTAATACATTTATTAAGTCAATACATAATTAAGTGATACATTATGACCACTGACTGATAATTTTGGTTCTAGTTTTACTATGAAGTTGTTTATTTTTATAAACTGTTGTATTTTTTAATATAAATGTATTTACTGCTTTTAAAAATTAATGATTAAAAAAATTAATAATTTTTTAATATAAATATCTATAAACACTTATGTGTGCTTTATATATAATTATATAAACCACACATAAGTATGTGGCTTGGTATACGATTGGTGATTTGAGATAAGCAAGTCGTAACTTACTTATCTTACCACACCAAACGTGTGAAGCTAACGAACTTAAAAAGTTACACGTGCGGCCACCTGTTTCTTGTTTGCACTTCAGTTTATAGGTGAGATACTTTGTACCATAATATTTTTTATCCTCTATCTCTTAAAGACTATTTTAATATGACAAATATTACATTTTTGTAGCGTTTATAAACAATTAAATTATCGCAACAACTGACAAGATTCATACTTAGCGTTTTCATTTTTTTGTGATTTAATTATTCCAAATTACGAAATTCAAAATTTTTCTGAATAGATATATCTATAGTGTATTTCAAAACCTGTAACATAAATATAACACGAATAACACTAAAGTAATGGTACAGGTTAATGGCTCATGATATTTTATGACACTAAAATAATACCAACATTTACTGAGAAGCTCAAAGAAAAGTTATATTTTTAATGGATGTTCACGTTTCGGTGGGTTAATCTCACGGAACAAATTAAGAGTTCCTTCTTGACTGTTGGTACGTGGATATTACGGATATTACTCAATATTATGTAGTAGTATTTTTTACATATATGAGATATTTTGTACATATATTACAATGAAAAGTTGGCAACATACATTTTATAAATGGCCATAACAAATTTGAAATTTTTTTAATACCATGTTTATTTACTTCTTTTAATATTAACACAACTGGTTGTTAAATGTTACTGAAACAGACCTTGACATTGTAAAGATGTTTCATCTAAAGATGTTTCATTGCTATTATTGATTTGGAAAAAGGCATTTTTAAATCCTGTACAACTTTGACGGTTTTCATCCTACTTTCGGCTAAGCTTAAAAATAATTATAAAAGATTTCTTTTAAATACTTTTTTTACGTGGTGTGTGTGGTGTGAACCTTATAAAAGCATATAAACATTTATTTCTCGGCCATAAAAATAACTATTCACATCGCAAATGTGGAGTTCTTATAGCTGTTATTTGTATTCGGTGTAGGTACCCCTTCATTTAGATTTTTCTTGTTTATGGTATGATGTTTCTTATATATGTTTACAAAAATCTTTTCCTTGGAGGTTGGAACTTAAAAATGTACAACTTGAACACCAACATCCTTACTAAGTCTTGCGGTCCCGGTCCCCGGTCCCCGGTTCCCGGTCTCTGATGAAAAAGGGACAGCTGTTACTGCTAGCATATAATTTATAAAAAGGATTTGTCAAATATCATTAATCTAATTCAAAATTATAATTAAAAATACTTTATTTAGAAATCACAAAAAAATTAATACTGAAATGAATTAAGCCAAAAACACAATACTAAAGTATTAACAAAGTTTTCAAAACATAGAAATGAAAAAATCTAAAACGGAAATCCAATCAGCTTTTGCTGAAGTACACCACACCAGCGCTGGTTTTCAGTGGCTGCCGTGTTGTGACGTAACAAGTAATGATGCCCTCTCACTGTTATTAAATACCTGTAACGAGATACTTAAGTTTATCTAAGCAAAATACATATATATATTATAAAAAATAAATAAAGTATAGGAATAACTATGCAACAAAATCAATATGTAACCACAAAATACGTTTTTAATCTGATGTGGCGAGAAGTATTAACATGACGTGGCTTGCCCCGTGAGTCACGACTTGTCATAACTTGTCACGGCTTGTCAGGACTCCCTGTTACGATAACTGTTAACTGGTAGCCGTGGCTAAAACGATTTTGCTCACGGTTGTCGCGCATAATCACTACCACTTTCAATTATAATGTATAACACCATATTTATGTAATAGGTATAAAGAAATAATAATAAAGGTATTTAATTTAATATAATAATAATAATAAAAATCCTATATCACCATGAACAATAAATAATAATATTTTATAAATTTGAAAAGGAATGTGAAGATAAATTGACTTTGTTATTCTTTGTAAAATATCGTGATATTGTAATACTTGCATATTGGATATTTGTTAGTATTATACGTTTTTATTAAAATATTTTATAAATGCATTACTTATTTGAAATTGTAATATTTTAATATACGATTAATGTATGTGCATAACTTTTAGATCCCGATTCCTACTTACTATAGATACTTCTACCATCATAAAAAGTGAACCAATAGAAAAATAATAATGATAGTAAGTAAACAACTATTGATAAATTTTAATTTCTAGATTTAGACGTAGCTGAACCATACTTAAAATAACATATATTGTTTTTACATGAAATTTATTTATTTAAATTTTAAAGATTAACTAACTTCTTAAAGTTTATTGTAAGGAAATAGACAAAATACTATTTTCAACTCTTGTATTGTGAATAGGGTTATTGTCACTCAACCATTTTAGTTTACTATAATATAAATAAATGGGAATGTTGAATTTAATAATAACGAATAGTAAATAAGCTATATGTAATTCTCATCCATAATCTATTTTATTGAGAAAAAAAAGTAAAATATATTATCGGTGGTATATTGCATGCGTTGTGAATACGTTGAACGAGGATTTTACTACTCGCTAGTCATCGGGGACCTAAAGCGGTGTCGGCGTAATTTAATTTGACAATACGATGGCTTGACCAGCATCATATGCGTATTTTCACTTTTAAATATTTTTGAATGCTGTATAGTAGTTTTAGCCGGTAAAAACAGTTCTGGACGAAGTTAATTACTTGATTTTGAAATCGAAGTTTCATATATTACTCAATCCAAATTTCATGTTACCATATGGCGTTTAATTTGCAAAAGAATAATATTTGTATTCGGAAATTGCATGAACATTTTTTGAATTTGCATTTTAGTACCAAAAATTGAATATATATATAATTTTTTTGGGTTCAATATTTAGTAATTTGGCCCTCTAATCTATTTAAGTCGTATTTTACTAACTGCTAAGGAAATATCTGTACGTTTTGTAAAGTAAAGTTGTAAGTTGTCAGGAAAAATGTAATATTTATAATTTTTATGGAATCGACTGTGTCCTCACAGAAAGTCAGATAATGACAGAGGTCCCAAGAGTCACTGTCACTCACCTAGTTATCTTTTTACTGTTGAATGTTACCTTTGGACCGTATCAATTTTCGATCTCAAATGAGTTTTGATTTTTTAGTTAACATTCAAACCTTTTAATAGAATACGAACCATAACTGTAAAAATGACGCTTCGCGAATAGTAAGAGTATGTGTCGATGTATTTGAATGCACGAGAAAAATTTAGTAAAATAAGAATTGTGTCCATAACCTAGTATTGGGTTCTAAGTACATTATCTATTACAATTTTCATTGTTGTTGTCGTACTTCCTAAAACCAAAAAAACCTAACCACATATATTCTAAACTTTTTTAAAACTCACCTACAGACATGATAGGATCAATTAATAAGTTCAACATAATTTATGAATTGATTCAATTCGATTCTTTCTAAAGATTTAAAGAGGGATTGAAATTATTGAACGTAGATTGCTTATAGTTTTGATTTTTTTTCATGATACTATAAAATAAAGGTCAATAATCAGGTTTCCACGATTAAGTGATCAAGAAATTATAAAAGATTAAGAAATCATAAGTGAAAGGGGTAGTCTCTCAGTAGCATGAGCAGAAAAGGGTATAATAACCACTAACCGATTTATAGAGTTTTTTAAAGAAGTTTCGTCTAAAGAGTAAAACAAAAGCCTCACCCTATCTTAGAAGTGGCTTCTGATTTGACTCTTATGATGGATACATATCGTCCAAAGAACAATAAAAAATCCATAAGGATATTGCTACTTTGTTATCCAGACTGGCCATATTCCTGGACTACAGATAGTTAAAGTGCGACAAACTGGTAGAGCTTTCTGTTCCTTGGGAAATAAACATCTCCAACGAACACACATTTTAAATAAACAAGCATTACGAACTATCTAACGTACTGACCAGGAACAGGTTTATAGATAATTTTCGGCCATAAAAAACTATTCACATCGCAATAAAATCCACAGTCCTATAATTAAATTGTTTATTTATTAAATTTTTTTAAATATATATTTAATCAGATTATCTATATTCATGTTTATATAGTATCTTATGTATGGTATGTATTAGAATTGTTTTTATTATTTAATTATGTTTATTATCTATATTTGTGTAGGTATATTTTATTTATTATAAATATATATGTACGATTTACAGGTAACTTGTGTCTTTTATGTGAACATTTATTTTATTTTGTAAAAGTTGAATGTTTTTTTTTTTACTGCATTCTCAGGTTGACTGGTAGAGAATGCTTTATAGCGTTAAGTCCGCCGATTGTACCTTTTAGAGCAATAAAGAATTAATAAATCAAATAATTTACACGCAGAAGAAGTGGAAGCTAGAGACATATCAGCCTATTCTGTGTAATCAAATTAATGCTTTTTTAATATCACATAAAATTATTCACGACAAACAGTTTGGATTTCAGAAATATAAAAGTACTACTCAATTATTGCGTGCGTTTACGGATGAAATTAATAGTTCACTCAACAATAAACATCATGTTTTAGCTTTATTCATTGATTTCAGCAGGGCTTTTGATATGTTAAATCACATTGTACTTTATGATAAATTAGAAAAAAATGGCATACAAGGTCCTCTTTTAAAATTATTAAAGAACTGTCACAATAACAGATACACAACAGTAAAAATAGCAAACACGTTCAGTGACATGGTCTATACATCTAAAGATACAGCCCAAGGGTCCATAACAGGGCTCACGGAATATTTGTTGTATGTAAACGATATGTGTAATTTAATAACTACAGGTTCGATGTATCAATTTGCCGATGATACGTGTATATTAGTCGCCCATAAAATTCTAGAAGCCGCCCAAACTAACATGCAAAATAATTTTACTCTTCTATGTAAGTGGGCACATGATGTAGGCCTAGTCATAAATTTTCAGAAAACTAAAATAATTCATGTTCATTCTTCACAAAACAAACCATCTGCTGCGCTTATTATCATGGCCCATACACATAAGTGTTTTCATGAAAATATAAATAATTTTAATCATTGTTTTTCTCCTCAAATAGACTTAGTGAACCAACATATGTATATAGTTGATAACAAATTTAACTGGAAACCCCACATATTGCATATATGTTCTAAGTTGCGGTCCATTCTTTGTCAACTTTTTATACTCAAATCTAAATTCCCATACAGTACAATGAGACTTATATACATGGCTTTAGAATATTCTGTTATCAACTATGGCCTAAGCAGCTATGGTAGAACTTATCAAACATATTTAATGGAAATTTATAAAATTCAGATAAAAATGTTATAATTGTTAGTCCCCAAAAATATTAAAACAAAATGTAATAATTATGATAGTCTTATATTTAAATACTACAATATTATGAATGTTTATGACAGAGTCAGTTATCAAATTTTAAGCGAAGTTAATGAAACTTCATTTGTAATAAAAAATCAAAGGCCAAGTAATTTAAGAAAAATTGAAAGTACTGCTATGTTTTGTATTCCTAAAAGTAACAATTTTTATGGAAAACGATTATTAAAATCCTTAATTCCTAATATTTTAAATGACTTGCCTGTAAATTTACAAAACCTATATGGAAAAATAATAAAAACACTGTTTTTAAAAAACACTACTTAGTTCAACCTTATTTAAGTAAATAAGTATAAACATTTTAATTAACTGTTATATGTAATTTGAATTATAGTAATATATATGAATGTATGTGCATGTATGTTTGTGTGTGTGTATACATATACGCCCATATAAACCCATGTGCACATGTGTGTGTATGTATTGAAAGCGTGTATATATATTTATAATTCACGCATTCAATCTGTTCTTTCTATTTATTTTTTCTGTTTTAGTTTGTTATTATTGGATTATATATATTTATAAATAAGTGGCACTATGTTTGTGAGCGACAACTTGTCCAGATAAACCCAGAGAGGTTTTCGGGCATTTATCCTGTATTTTTTCTAAAATGTATATTTTTAAAATTTTTTTTAAATAAATGAAAAAAAAATAAAATTTAAAGATCTTGGATTCTCTAGAACTATCATGAGTTAATTTCTAGAAAGTACTACAAAGGCGGCATTGGCAGATTCATTTCAAAATTTGGTTAGATAATAAAAGGAACCGTAAACAGTGAAGGTGAGCTTGTTTGCGCATTTTAAAAGAGTTCCTTAAACCTATATTTCTACAACGAGTATCATCTCATATTTAAGATTATGTAAATTCTCTGTTCCAAACAAAATACATACGTCTTGAACAAAAAAAAAATACATAAATAGAATCATAATATATTACAATAAAATTTCTGGAAAATGGACTATATAATGTTTTGCCTGATAATTTGATACCAAAACTTTAGTAATTTTATAAGAGATGCTAACTTTAATATTATCGCATTTCATAATATATTATAATTTTATTTACGGGAACTAAAGATTCAGCCTTTGAGGCTTACACAATGATTAGTGATCATGGTTACGGTCTCTTTCGTTATCAGCGATTGAATAGGAGCGTTGCACAGATCTTGCCAAAATATGTAGTATGAATCCATAAACACTGCCGATGGAAGTTTATTCTTCGGTGTTCGTGGTAGAAAGTTCCCTGAGAATGTACTGGAAAAGTGCTACGTATCCACAAGAAAGGAAAAGTATTTCCGGGGTCGGCGTATCGTGTGGTAATGGAAATTGCCGATGGGACAGATATGTTTTCGGAAGACTCCGTTCCTACTTAACGTGACGTGACGTTAACGACAGTGGATCTTCACAGAGTATTGAGTTTTTCGATCGGTCATTTCCATGGCGATTTTTTTTTATAAAGAATAGCAGTACTTTATACATATAATTGAAGCTGTCAAGGGAGTCGGTCGCTGTCGGGAGGAAATCCTGGCAGGTCTCGACAGGGACCCATGGGGGCGAACGTATCGCGTGGCGCGGAACAAACTCCGCGCCGCGTGCGCCCCGGTCATGGAGTCCCTGGAGCCGGATTTCCTCGAAAGGCTGGTGGGGGAACTTTTCCCGGACCCCACCGGCCACACGCCTCCCGTGATGGCTCCCCCTTTTCACGGTGGGGGGGTTGGCTCTGTCCCAGACATCACGGAGGCCGAGCTGGAGGTCGCGTCGCGTCGCCTACGAGCCTGCAGCACTGCGCCGGGGCCAGACGGTATTCCGGGGCGAGTGCTGTTCATCGCCCTGGAATACTTGGGTGGCAGGCTTCGGGAACTGTTCAACCTCTGCTTGCGCACTGGACAGTTCCCGAAAGCCTGGAAAGAGGGCAGGTTGTGCCTGTTGCGGAAGGGGGGTCGTTCTGCCGACTCTACTTCCGCATACAGGCCGATCGTGTTGCTGGATGAGACGGGTAAACTCTTCGAGAGAATCCTCTCTGCCCGTCTCACCTGCCACCTCGAGGAGGTGGGTCCGGATCTCTCAGAAGCTCAGTTCGGCTTCAGGGCGGGTCGTTCTACGATAGATGCCCTGAGAGCTCTGAGAGATGTGACCCAGGAGGCTGTTCGCGAGGGGGACGTCGTCTTGGCGGTTTCGCTGGACGTCGCTAACGCCTTCAACAGTCTTCCGTTCGAGACATTGGTCGAGGCGCTCCGGTTCCATGGAGTGCCTCCCTGTCTCCTGAGACTGTTGGGGGCCTACCTGCAGGACAGAGAGGTCCTGTGGGAGCGCGGCGACCGGCGGATGTACCGACGTGCCGTGAGCCGAGGGGTTCCACAGGGGTCCGTTTTGGGACCGATCCTGTGGAACCTGGGCTATGACTGGCTGCTCCGCTGTCCTCTCCTTCCCCGGATGAGGGTGTTTTGTTACGCCGATGACACCCTCGTCACAGCACGGGGAGGGAGCTTTGCGGAAGCGGCCCGTCTTGCTACCGTCGGTGCAACGCTTGTTGCGGACCGCATAGGGCTGCTGGGTTTGGAGGTCTCCGTCACTAAAACGGAGGCCATCCTGTTCCACGGCCCTCGGCGAGGTCCCCCTCGTCGGGCGTCCATCTCCGTCCAGGGTTCGGAGGTGGTGGTGAAGGCCCAGATGAAGTATCTGGGCCTCACCCTGGACGGAAGGTGGAACTTCGGGGCGCACTTCTCCCTTCTCGCCCCGAAGTTGGTTTCCACCGCAGCTGCCTTGGGAAGGCTTCTGCCTAACGTCGGTGGGCCGCAGGCTCCATGCCGGCGCCTATATGCTGGCATCGTGAGGAGCATGGCCCTATACGGTGCCCCCATATGGTCGGAGTCCCTCACCGCTCACTCAAGGACCCTGTTGCGAAGAACGCAAAGGGTCCTAGCGGTGAGGATGATCAGGGGGTACCGTACGGTGTCCTTCACGGCGGCTACACTCCTGGCGAGCGATCCGCCCTGGGAGCTACAGGCGGAGGTGCTCGCAGCCGTGTACTGGCACCGGGCAGAAGCCTTGGCCACGGGGGTAAGGCCCGAGGTGGCGCGAATCAGGGCTCTAGCTCACCGAGCCCTGATGCGACGGTGGAACAGGGACTTAGAGTCCCCTGCCGCCGGTATGATCACAGTGGGGGCGGTCCGCCCTCACTTCGACCACTGGATCAATCGGCGGCACGGAACGCTTACGTTCCGTCTTGTGCAGGTGCTGACCGGGCATGGTTGCTTCGGTGGGTACCTGCACAGGATAGCACGAAGGGAGGCGACCCCCTCTTGCCATCACTGTGACGAGTCCGTCGACTCGGCTCGTCACACCTTGGCGGAGTGCGCTGCCTGGGACCACCAGCGCACTGAGCTGGTGGGCGTGATTGGCAGGGACCTCTCGCTGCCGCGCGTTATCAGCGCGATGGTCAGCAGTGAGAGGTGCTGGGTCGCAATGGCCTCCTTCTGCGAGCAAGTCATAGCCGCAAAGGAGGCCGCGGAGCGGGTCAGGGAGTCAGCCTCGTCCACTGACCCGCTCCGTCGGGGAAGACTGGGTAGAAGGAGGCGGGAATACGCCCGCCGCTTCCTTCCCCAGTTGTAGGCCTGGTGAGAGGGGAGGGTGACCCCTCTTACCTAACATAGGCCTGCGATGGGAGGGTGCTCTACGTTGCTCGGGGCACCCTCATTCGGGGGGTCTCGCCGGGGCGTCACGGTGTGTGCTAACGCGATCCCGTGACGTCCCATTACGGCAAAGAGGGCAACCGTTGGTTTTTTAGTGGGTAGCCTTAAAAATGGCAGCATCCTCTATGCTGCCGGGTAGTCCCACATAACCCCCCGGCCGTCACCCCCCTGGGCCGACGGGGTACCCGTAACGGGTTTTTCCAACGGAAAAAAAAAAAAAAAAAAAAAAAAAAGGGAGTCGGTCGCTGTAAATAAAGATATTATAATTATTAGGAAGATAAAATTAATATAAAGTACAATAAAGCAATGAAGGCAAACGAGTATTGTGACAGGTACAAATATGTATCTCTTAAACTTTTCGCTCATAGAATCTTTCCGACATCTTGTAACATAATGCACCTATCTTTCTATGGGCGTAAGGTGAGAAGGGCACCGCCAAAAGTTAAATTAATTAAAATGAAGAAACGTGGAGTCAAGAAGGAGGCAAATAAATAAATAAAGGGATAAAGTACTTAAGAGTTTACTTTATTAAGTTGAAATGTTGATAATAATTAAACAAATAAATTTAAAAATAAAGGTTAAAGGACTAAAAAAGAAACACATAATTCAAAAACTAAAAACTTAGAGAAAGGACAATATACAAGAATATATATAGAAACAAATTTAGTAAATAATGTACAATAACTTATCACAAGAAAAATTAAAGAAAAAGGAATAATGTTCAGGAATTATTATAAAAACAATAATGAAATAGAATAAACTTAAAAGGTAAAAGAAACATAATAGTAATATTACGGACTCCTTATTGATTATTTGTTGGTTAAAAAACTATACGTAGTTGTTTCTTACCACTTTATTAAAGATCGGCATGAAGTAGCTATTAGAACCGGTAAATCCATATAACTTTCTTCCGTCCGTCCGTATCATCCTATTCCTTAAGGATAAGAAAAAATTTGCCCTGTAAAAAGAAAAAAAAAATCTTTATAAAAAAACCCTTGAAACAAGTTTTAGTTGAAGAAAAAATATGTATAACTCGAATTATGTAACACATACACAATAATATGATAATTAGTTTTTTTTTTCAGCTTGTCAATAATACTTTTAATAATATGTTGTTTATTTCTCCGGTAGATAAATTTTGGGGATAGAAAATAAATAAATATATTGTCCAATAAGCTTAATACGGTCGGACACACTTGACTAATCGGTGGAGCAGTAATTTCTTATCCTATAGTGTCCCCAATTTACTCCAAGGGTTTCACTGACAAATATTCCTTTTTATTGCTTTAAGTCTGTATTAATTTGTGGAAGTACGACTGTACGTTGATTTATATAATTATCATATATTTATACGAGGTACTTGCAAAAAACTGTTTCACATTTTTCATAATAGTAAATATAAAATAACTGTCAATTGTTTATCTTATTGTTTTTAAAAGTCAATACCTATGGAAATACTGTAAATAAATGTGTTCCATATGAACGTAGGTATTAAAATAATTTACTAAACTTAGTAGTAAACATAATACAAATTCGAGGAACGATAGATTAGTAGAGTTAGAAAAGTAACTTTTCTAAGTAAAGAACATTTGTGTGCTAACTGTTTTTCCATTATTTCAAAATATTTTAACGATGATACACTACATTAAAAGTGTAAATTAAAAGTTCGAAAAACAAGCCCGCTGACACATAGGTTTGTGGTATATAACTTTTGAGTAGGTCTGCAAATGAAAAAATATATAATTTTATCCAAAATAGATAATTGCTATTCGCTTCGTATAAGAATGTACTTTTTAAAAATAACCGTCAGTATGATTAAAATAGTAACATTATATTAACATGTTTTTTAAACAGTTTCATTTTGAATTTAATAACACTTTAGTTAATGTCTTAAATATTATAGGTTATCCAAAATCTATGTAAAGTACACGGAACATTCATAAACTATAAGTTTTGAAGCTGTTTAAGACTTGATATTTGATAGCAGCGTTGTTCTCGAACATAGTTTAAGTGATTGTTGTGTATGGCTCCGGCTTGGAAAGTATAAAGAGAGCGCATAAATTTTATTATTTTCATTAGCTCAATTTAAAGCTGAACAAAATTTGGTATTGAATAGAATTTATATAATAAAAGCATAAAAATAGCACTAAAATATTTTTCAATTCAACAACTGTTTAATTTTCTATAGGTTTGATCAACTTTTTTTATATTTTGACAGAGTGACCTTGGAAAAAATTGTACCTATTAATTATTAATTAATTTTATTAATGTTTTTCGTACCTTTATATTATTTGCAACTAAAACACTATGTACTGGCATTGATGATATTATAATATTATGGTTATATTTCTTTGTAAAAATCTTTTTTCTACGTCATTCCTTAATTCTTTTCGTTATGCCATGACATGCAACTGAGAGATAAATCACATTTTGTATTAATTATTCATGATTTTATAAACCTAATAATATATTACGATCCTTTGTGGTTTTTGTTCTTGTAAATCTTAAGCTCTTAATCTCCCACGCTTTATGCATTTGTCAGAGTAATTCACACAGCGCTTCTTCACTTAGCGCTGGAGCGAAGATAAGCCAAGTGAGGGATTCTATGACTGGTGTTAATAAGTCTCTATTAGTATGATTGCCCGTCGTTTGTGTGTTATCATAAGACAGTTCAGGTACATGATTTATGAAAATATATTTATAAATAGAAATATATAAATAATCATCTTTTTAATTCATTAATATTACTCAATTATTTTTTAACTTGGCTTATAAGAAAAATTTTTCTTTGAAAATCTTCAGTCAGTAATATTGTAATAAACTAGACTTGATAGTTAGAAAGCATATATGCTTTCCAATCATCCATCAACTTTGATAATTTTCATTATAATGAAAATTATCAAAATTGATGGATTTCCATTGTTATATTCATACTAGGACATGATTTTCTAATGTTATTGCTTTTATAGTATTGTATGAAATTATTTGTGTTTTTTTTTTATCTGAAATATGTTTAAGAATGTAAATATAAAAAATATTGAATCTGATATGATTTAATGGATTTGTGTAGTTTTTCTATTTATTATAGTCGTAGTCGTACTAATATCTCCAGAAACTTATTATCTTTATAGATATTATATTTCTTTTGGACGGGTGTTTGTCATTGACATTTGTTGATTTATTTGGTGTGTCGGATTGGACCTAGCTCATAATAAATTTGGACTGGTTAGAAGTTTTAACGCCTAATGATTCACAAAGTTATTTTGGAACCATTGCTTCTTTGCCAATAGAATGATTAATTAAATAACTAAATGATTCTACTAATTTATTTAATATTTCTAAATTTATATAAATATGTGTGATATTTTGATAGGTGGTTCTAAAACATTGTTATAATAATTTAAAAAAAATACTAAATTTTTACGACAATTTAGTTTTCAGTACAACTGTTTAAAATATTATATAAAAATTGTTGCCCGTATTATATGAAAAAAGTTTTAACGAATGTTCTACTTTCTGTGAAGTACCCGAGAATACTCGACCGATCTTGTATTTACAAGACGTTTGGATATTCTGATAACACTTATAAACTTTATTATTAAAACCATTTTTCATTGCGTATCATATATATTTTGTGTATATACTGATTTTTATTCAAAGAAATAATCGACTATTTAATTTTGCTTAATTATTCAAAATTTAAATAAATTAATTTTTCAACAATAACAACGATATCTGTCAATATGTCAATTAATTTGTCATATGCCGTGCCATATCTAACTAAAATATAAATATGTAAGGCCACGTCTTTGTTCAGAATCTGCAGGTTCGAATTTATGTTAGACTTTATTATGTCATACATATTTATAATATAAAATACATTTAATACAAATTATAATAAATAAAGTTGATATTAATGACACATTTTTTCAAAGAAATATAATATAAGATTCACAAAGTTTCTTTGAAAAATATTGCCGTCGACAAATTTTGTATTTTAGTGAAATTCTTTTTAACTTTATTTAGAATAACTTGTATCGAATATATTTTATACTTTTAATATTTATGAATATTAAAATAATTCTAATTATCAATGTTGTATATAATATAAATTTAGATATAAATTATAAATATATAAATATACATTAATTTAAAATAAAATTCATGTATATAAATATGTAAAACACACTAACACTACTTATAAATTCAAATTAACATTTAATTATAATTAATACTTTAATTATAAATTTATTTGAACATTATAAATTGTTATTATAATTTTAATTACTATAAAATAATACCGACATTAATGATATGATACCTATGTGAAAAAGAGTCAATGTTCTAATATGGCATATTTTGAGTTAAGAAAGAGTAAAAAGCAAGGTTCAACAATAAATAAGGACCTAGAAAGTTCTCATACCTTATATGGGTGTAGGAAAATTTTATAAGAAAACAATGAAAATAAAATATTTTAATTAATTTTGAATTATTAACGTTGTGAATCGAAAAGTAAAGACTAACTGCAGCGTGACAAAGACAAATGTAGAACTCATCATAGATTAATAAACAAGAAGCGAGTCAATAGGTACAATTTGTAGAATTCTTTAGCTTTAAAAACGTGAGTCGTCATTGTCGTGAGTAGGAAGCGCCTTTATATCAATAATATTATGATCCCATTATAAGTACAGCTTTTAACGTTGTGTAAGTGAGATGAAAGTACAGTAATAGCGTGTTTTTATTTTTTTTTTTTTGTAAATTTATATTGGAATATTTATTGTAAATAGATGAAACATTTTTTTTTATGTTTATTTATCATAGATATCTTGTCAGTTTATATCAAATGATTTTTTTGTTTTGGCTTCTTATTTAGCACTTTTTAAGACTTCAAGCCATTACAAAACAGTATTTTAAAATGCTTTTTATAATCGAATGTATCCGACACTTTTAATATTTGATAAATATAATATTTTTTTAATATTTCGTATATCATATCATCAGTAAAATATACCTATTAACATATTCAATGTACTTTCTGTAGCAATATACGTACTCTATAATTGACTAGTCTACTATAAGCGCATACATCAACATACTAGAGAAAGATCTTCCTGTATTATATATTCTTTATTATCCATCGCAGTTTAAGTTCAAAATTGCAAACGTTTATATGTAAGTACATTTGTAAGAAAAACGTACATAACGTAGCATATATTTTATTTATATTATCATTATCCGGAACAATAATATTGACAGGTTTATTAGAATAATTTTCATCACATCGCACATTATTTAAGTATAATTTGAAATTGATTTTTTTTTTTAATTTAGTCAAAGAGTATAATAAAAGGTAATTAATTACGGACTGTAATATTTTTAGTTTTAACTTTGTTATTGCTCTTATAAAGTCAAATTTAATTATTTTTTTTGGTAGGTGTAGCTATATGAGGACGCTATTCAATGTTTTTATTAAAAAAGTAATCTTTTATATAGTGAACAAATATTAATTCTAATTTCTAAAAGTATTGTGCAGTGATTTTGTGTCATTACACAAGTATTAAAACGCGTTAAAAGCGATTTATACACGCGCCATCGGAAAAAGACGGCCACAACAGCGGTTTTGACTTGCCAGTGTAAAACACCAATAGCGACAAATTTTTATTGTATTGAAAATCATTTTGATGCAAGTATTATTTTGAAGTAATTATAAATGACATAATGTTAATCTTTGTTAGTTATTTAGAATAGACTATGAAACTTTGTGTTTTCAACTATAATATACATATTTAAAGGTTATGTTTAACGTTATATTATTATTTCAGATACCAAATGACATGGAAAATTTTAAAGATAATCACATAAAGGATTCAGTGACGGTTAGGACCAGATTGTCTACCTACATAATTCGACTAGCACCGTAATAGAAAACGTACATCTGTTTATGAGTAGTTCTCGACATCTTGTTTAGAGGGGCGTTACTTCACGCGCCATTGGTGGTCGCGGGGTAGCAAGGATAAAATATTAGATTTTTGATAATGAATTTAAATAATGAAAGTGAGTTTTTTTAATAATTTGTATTGTTTTCGTTTAGTTTCTACACTATTAATATCAGTTATGGTAGGAACTATAGAAGAACAGTCACACTTTTGTTAACTTGAATATAGTTAAATGGCAAGAATATGGAAATGGTCTTAATAATTTTAACTGCTGAAGTAATGAGTTTGCAGATAAATGTGTTACGTTTAATAACTATCTGACCCCGCGTGACCAAAGCTAGAAAAATAACCGAATTATGACTGATACTTATAGAAATAAATGTGAAATATATTTATTCGTTATAATCAGAATTAATATTTTGTATTTATAGTCAGTGTAATTCTAATATTCTAGATACTTGAAAAACTTTAAAATCTTATTGTCTGACTAGGTTTTGACGACAGTTATATATCTCTGAGTTATATTGATCCACAACATTATGAATTTGAAATAGTTACATTATACCTCAAGGTAACAGAATAATTCAATATACTGAAAATAAATCAACTTCCATGGAATTGGGATAATACGAAGAGATACGTTTTAATATTGATTAATTTGTGAGCTGAAGTTTAATGGAAGCAGAGTTGTTCTGTTTGTTTGTTTTGGTTATTCTTGTGTATTTTGGTGATTTAGAAGTAATTTATTTTTAATCAATATTTCTCTTCTATTTTATCATATTTATATTTAAATTAATGCTACTTTTGTTAACTTAGTAATAAAGTCCAAAGAGCTCTGAGAATGGGTTTAAATGTATGAGTCTGCATCTATTCTTTACATAGACAGGCCTTTGGTATTATTTTAAGGATCAGCAGATGAAGCAGAAAATAATATTAAAATACCATAAGAGAAAGATATCTTAATTTTTGAGGAACTTTAGGCAATATTTTAGGCAAGATTAGGACCAATAAGTGAGGCAATTATTGGTCTTCGATAACTTCGATAAATTGTTATTTATGATTCATAACCTTTCAGGTATAATAAATAAACTTAGATTTAATAAATTTCAATAACTGTAGCTAAAAGTTATAACTTGAAATAAATAATTATACTTATAATTATATTTATAGTATATTTTAGATGCAAAACATTACAGTCAATAACTTTAACTCAAAATTAACACTTTTGAGTAACCCATCAGCTCTTTCCTTGTTTTTACATCTTATTAATACTTTATATAGTCATCCGTATTCGATACGTATTTTTAAATTTCCTTCCGTCGTTCGTAACTTAATATATTTAATAAAATAGTATTTCAGTACAAATTAGGTGTACTTGTATATTTATGTTAAATACGTTTTTACCTTCAACAGCTTATAAACAACTTCTTTGTTTATCACTATAAATTTTTTATCAAAATTTTTCATATTTTTTTTCCAGTCTGAATTAATTTGATTTTAAGGGTTTTTTTAGCTGCTTGATCATAAAATGTCATTTTAGAAGTAATTTGACTTTTGACATTTATGTACCTTCTACGCGCAATCCATATTATTGTTAACAAAATGTAATTACTCCATCTTCCTCTTTAATAGATCGGCTCAGTTATTAAATGAGAAATATGCATTTTAGTCACGTACATTGAAAACAAATTTACTTTTCGTAAGGCCTTATTTTATACATACTTTTTTTTTTTTTTTTTTTTTTTTATGGAAAAGGAGGGCAAACGAGCATGCGGGTCACTGATAAAATGTGATCACCGCCGCCCATGAACTCTTGCAACATCCGAAGACTCACAAGAGCGTTGCCGGCCTTGGAGATAGGAATGAACGCCTTTTTTGAAGGTACCCATGTCGTATCGATCTGGAAACACCGCCGAAGGAAGCTCATTCCACATCTTTGTGACACGTGGAAGAAAGGTACTTGCAAACCGCACAGTAGAAGAACGCCATGCATCCAGGTGGTAAGGATGGTAATGAAGGCGGTGACGTGCTGTGCGGTGATGAAATTCGGCGGCAGGCATCAGATTAAATAGCTCTTCGGAACACTCCCCGTTGTAAATGCGATAGAAGACGCACAAAGAAGCCACGTCTCTACGCAGTGCCAAAGAGTCTAGCCGTTCACAGAGCACCGGGTCCCCGACAATCCGTACGGCTCTCCGTTGTACGCGGTCAAAAGGTAGAAGCTGATATTGGGGTGATCCGGACCAGAGATGAGAACAGTACTCCATATGTGGCCGGACCTGCGCCTTATAGAGCGCAAGTCTTTGGCCAGCATTGAAATACTGCCTCGCTCTATTGATCACACCCAATTTCATCGAGGCCAACTTGGCCTTGCTCTCCAAATGACCACGAAACCGACAGTCGCTCGAAATGTCGAGTCCCAGTATTCTGATACTTGGCGAGGCGGTGAGGGGTGTGCTCTCGAAGAGTGGTGATACGACAAATGGGGTTTTCTTGGTGGTAAACGCGCAAACCTGTGTCTTTTGGGGATTAAACTGGACGAGGTTCAGTTCACCCCATACGCTTGCAACATTGTACCGCCTACGACTGTCTCTATAATTGAAATATTTAATGTCAGTCACTAATTGAGCAACACATAAAAAATATATAAATAATATGGTTTTAATTAAAAGTTATTTTATTTTTTGTTACACAAATGCAATGCTAAATTAATAATGGAATTTGTGAAAATCTTTAAACTTGTCTGAAATGCGAATATTGTTTATTTTTATTTAAAAAGAAATGAGAAGGAAATACACTTTTATACATTAGAATAAAGTGAGATACAGATTACAACGATACTACGTTTTTACTTTAGGTAATATGTAACAATGTTTGTTTTGAGAAATTTTCAACTTGACGATCATTATAATTAAAAACACAATTTTTTCCTCTGGAAATTTGTCTCCGTTGATCTGCTAACTAAACATTATCGTATGCTGTTATTTCGTATTTTCAATTAATATTTAATCATGCAACATAATTCGAATAATTATTTTAAATATTATGTTATATTAATATTCCTATCTATTTAATTATCAAAACATGCGTATGATATGATTATAAATATAGTAATAAAAATATTTTGTTTAAATAAATTAAAATTATGTAACAATTTACAAGAAATGAAATTGTCTTTTTCATAAAGTTAAACAAATCACTTGATTAAAATTTCCTGATTGTATACCAGTTTGACTATAACAATGTTTTATTTTATTTTATTAAATAGTCTTAAATCTAGTAAGAATCAGTAGATTCAAGACTTTTACCATGCAAGATTATTACTTAGCTCATGTCTCAGCTACGACGTAGCAGATTTCTACGAATTTAAAATCTTTAATTCTTGTAGTATTACAATTTAGCTTCAATAAATACGACTCCTCCAAGAGCGAGATCCTTAAAGCTTTTCTTCTCCAAGCTTTAAATAAGGTTTTTGATATAGTGTCTTATTAACAATAATGTTAAAGTTCGGAAGCTGAGCATGGCCTTTTCATTAAAATGTCTGTCTTAGTACTAGCAATAAATTATTTTTAACCGTTTGTATGTTAATCATTAAATATTTTTAGGAAATACAATAAAAGTTATAAATATATTAAAACATTTTTAATTATTACATTCTAATAATATAATTATTATAGTGGAATAAAAAATAATAAGGAATGTGGCTTTTATGTATTTTACATATATAATTAATATTTGATTAATTAGAGCTGTAAAATAGATATTATATTATATAAGAGGTAATTCTCTTATGTAGAATCAAGATAAAACAAAGCACTATCCATAATAACTAGCTAGCTGTGGTTCAACACGTTATACTCAACATTACTATTATCAGCCAAAAATAATATTTTAATAATAAAGATGAAGCGAGAGGCGTGTTCCACTGCGGTGACATTTTATTTGAGTTATTGGTTTAAAGTTAAATGGTTTTCCAATTATACCCGATATAAAAAAAAATTGGATTCGCAAGATCCCGGAAAACTTCTTCAGGGGAACGTCAGTAGAGGTTCAGCGCGCGTCGCGAACGCACGTAGTCTCGCAATGCGAACACTAATTCTAATATACGTCGCGTCGTTAGTGCACTGTGATTTTAAGAGTGATGTGAAACATTTAAGGCACGCTCGAACTTTGATAAGGCATGGCAGGTCTAGGGTGCATTTGTCAAGAACGCATACAAGAGCAAGGGATCTGGTGGCGCAAGTTATTGAAGCTGAAACCAGCAGTGAGCTAGGTAAAGTTACTTAATTGTAAAGTTTTTTTTTTCTTATAATAATAATATATCTTTTATTATTTTACTAATTTATATATAAGTGTATAAGAAGAAATTTATAATTTATATCAACACACCTATATTATAAAATACTTATATATGGATTATATACATACAGTTAAAGTGACAATCTTTGTAAGTAGAAATATAGTACATATTTTATTTTTATTACTAATTATTGTACTTGGATTTTGTTAATATTTTACAATTATAGCACTTGTTAAAACACACATTTCTAAAAACATGTTCGTTCAGTATCGATTCCATTATATTAATTAATAGTTGTTGTAAGGTTAAAATAAAAATTAACAAACTGGGTTCAAAATTCAATTTGGTTTATGAAAACGAAACAGTGGAATAAAGGATGTTGAATTAGAATATTAAAATGCTCAACAATATGACAAACAAAAACGTTTTGTATTTAAATACCTGAATAAAATGATTTTAGAATAAAACACAAAGCTACAGGCAGTTCTAATTTTACTACATAGCACAATCTTAAATATTTAAAATCGGTCGGCTGTTACAAAGTTAAATTTAGTTTACTTAACCCTTTATCTGAATTTAATGAAATAATATTTAATTTTAATCAATTTAGAATACGATAACACGCCAAAATGAGTTATTAGTTTGAGACATTTAATATAAATGGATTTTGATTAACGTTTCAATGTTCGAAAAACATATTACTTTGTCGGTGAAATGATCCTCAATATCGTAATTTAAAAAAAAATATGTTTTTGTTAAAGGATATAATAAATTGTTTAATTTTACTACTAACTAATTTAAATTTTCTAATATTGTATGTATTTTTGTAGCCTATTCTTTTTACCTATTATTTATTAAAGATAGGAAAATAAACAGCAATTATATTACACATATAAATGTACAAGTATTAGTAATACATATTTTGCCACCAATACCAAGGTTTCATAATTTTTTTAGAGATCCTTTGGACATTCCTGTGATGTTGGATATTCTTTATTAAATACTCACTCCTCATTTATATAAAAGAAATTAATGTTAATTTTAAACTTAAATTTAATCGTATATCGATAAGTTAATTCTTATGTTTTTTAAATTAATTTTAAAATTCATTATTCTTAACAAAATAAGTATAACAACGAAGATACAATTTCTATCCTGTTTACTTTTGTGATATAAACTAAACAATAATCATCATCAAACGAGATCAAATAATTCAAGATTTGAGTTACTTTTATCAGCGTCCGGTTAAAACACTAAAATTTACTATTTGCTCAAACATTCAAATTAAGTTTTAAATTTATGATAAATAATAAGTAATAAAATTAAAAAATTGACTAATAAAAACATGATTTTTTTGTTAGAAAATTTAGTTTATTAGAAAATATGGCATTTGCAATGGCACTAAGGTCTTGAATAAGGCGTAAATTCTTCTTCCTTTTCTGACTTGTTATTAATTAAAGCTGAAAAGTTTTCTTTGTTATTTTATCCTGATATAATTCTCCAACAATGGTATTTCCTTCATAAAGATACAGATTTCATTACTGTAATCTTATTGATGTTATGGAACAAAGACTTCACCGAATCAACGTGTCTTAATTAAAACACTATTATATCTCAAAGAACATTATAAATGTTATGAGATTTAAATAAAAAATGTTTAAACAGGTTTTTGTTATAAATTCAATATAATCAATATTGTAGAACCAAGATAGATTATACTAACATAATTAGAATCGAGGTATATTTGCTTTTTACACTTTCGGGTGGAGGATGATTTTTTTTGTATCTTACTATTTCAGTTATCAGCTGTCATATTATTAACGATATAAAGAGATAATCACATAAGAAAGAAATATAATCAAAATAATATATCAATTTTTAAAATAATAAGAACTTATAACTTATATTGATAACTATCCAATTTTAATCTAACAACGACGACGTTTGTTAATTTACCATCTATCTGGAACAGCTTAGTTCTCAGCACAGAGTACAAGATGAAAAAAAAAAAAATATTTGTTTTTAACTTTCGTGATCAATGAATACTATTATATATATAATAGTATTCATAGATCACGAATATATATATATACCTATAATTATCTGGATCTACTCAAGTCAATACTATCGGAATTTTGCCCGACTAGTTTCGATCCCGTTCGTGGTCCTTATTCATGAGCTTGGAGCGTGATCGAATGGTGGTGTGCATTTCGTCCCTTGCACGAAACCTCCGAAGACAACACTACATTCTTCCACCCTTTCGCACTATCGTATCGTGGTAAAAGGGAGCTGCTACGAGCAAGTTCAATAATTTCACTACACTTGCTCTTACTTGCTTGAGCGAAATATGAAACATCACAATCTCAGTTTTTCATCACGTAGGCCAATTGTTTGATGATATCAACATATTTTCTTACTTTTTTATTCATTATCCTTTTCAAGATAATTGATGTTTCCAAGACGTTTTCATTAACACTTTTTCCATATAGTAAGTGCTTGCTGTCGCTGAGCCGTATGTGTCCTGCGATGATTCTGGCGAGGCATTGGCAGCTTATTGTTGCAAGAGACTCGTCAGATGACTCTGGAGTCTAGACAAACTTTAGTTCTAGTGTCTAGATCTCTTTAAAACAAAGATTTTCAACAGTAACTTACTATTTGCACATATCAGTAAATGTGGCTGATAAATAAGGTCCTCGAACGGGTGCGTGACATATTTCGGGCAAAATCCAAACAATATTTTTATATTGTTACCATATATACAACACAATATTATTCTTTGTTAAATTTAAGCATTTGTATATTATTTAACGACTTAAATCTTTGGCATGGAAATTTGCGTCTTCGAAGAATTAATAATATGCTAACAATGTGTTTAGCTCGTAGCTGGATATTAATTAATAGGACGGTATAACTTTATCAAAGATTTTAGGTAACACATTTCACTTAGTTTTCGCATAAGACAGATAGCATTTAAATTAGTTTAAAAATTACATAATAATTAGAAAATAAAAATCTTAACTTCCATTATAAAAGACGTTTCTATTTTTTTGGTACTGATTTTCTTTTGCAAATACGGACTGTACTATGTAATACATAATTAGCCTTCTTGACATTTTTAATCTCAGGATCTATTATAATCTAATTAATAAACACGAAAATAAAAAACACTGAAGTGCTCCAAAAACAACCAACAAAGTTGTTAATCTATTTTACTTATACATTGTAAAAAGTTAAAGTTTGATAGGAATTGAATGAAAAGTCGAGGAACATGTAAGAAAAAAATATTTAAAAAAAAGTTATATTAAATTATATCATAATATACCGACGTCCAATTTGACGTCGGAATTGCAACCAAGATATATACTAATTTCTAGTTATAACAAAGACACAGCTCGTTATCTGACCTCAACCGTATGTTTACTGTACATTGTCTAGTTTGGGGTATTCTGGTTTAATTAGAGACATCATGTTTATTACATTAAAGTTTCTATGTGTTACATTGATAAAAGAAGTTTATTCAATCACAGAAGTTTTTTATAACTTACATCAAACGATATTGAAAATAGGTTGTTATTTAAATAACTGTACTTTTTTAAATAGGTTTATGGTTTTTATTAGAAACTTAAGAACCACTGGACATATTTTTATCATTTTTAGCCTGAAGCCTTAACATACACGTTAATAATCAATAAAAATAAATTTATATAAAAGCTGCTACACGCGTTTTTTTTACTCAACCGTAAATAAATATTTATTACAAATATATAGTCTAATCTGTTTAAAATTGATGTATAAATATTGTTGCTCCTGCAACAGCGTATTGCGACAGTTACAGCTGCAATATATATTGAGCATGTTATGCTTTACAGGTTTATTTAGCATCGTTCTATTTTGTTAATAAATATAACGTATAAAGTAAATTTACCTCCAAGATATAAATTTTGGATTCAACTATTTTTAAAGTATTTATAAAATATGAAACTTCTATTTGTAACTGAACCTTAGAAAACCTTATTTTACTTTTAGAATAAAACCTTTTTTTTCAACTGAAGTAATTATATTTTTTTGCAGAGACTACTAATAAGTAATGAAAAATTGAGTTACAGTTTTTATTCTTTTATTTCAAATCGTTCAAGCAGAGTATGCCGTATACAATTTGTACCGATGTCAATTACATTTATTGTGATTAATTGATAAATATATATGATAAAAAAGCAATAATAGCAATAGATCACATTTATATTTTTTAAATATACGATGATATTCTTTCCAAGTATTGAAAGAATGTCAATACTTTGAAAGAATATCATCGAATATTAGTATGTAGTAACATAGTTTAACTGTAACCTCAATAATTTCCGTAAGCCATCAAGTGATTGATCAGTTATTTGATTGCAAATTAAGTAATATGAACTGATGTTATACAATGTATATAATATATATATGATTTAGTCGTAACATTCTCATTAGCTTATCTCGCCCAACCTTATTATAGACAAATATCTTGAACACTTCTTCAGAAATCGCTACAATAATACGCTATTCATAATTTGTTCGTTTCTAAAATTGAAGTGACATTTTAAGAAAAATATCATTAGGTCAATGTACTAACCACTCAGAAGTTTTAATTTCAACTAGCGTTATTCATCCACTGCGGTTTATTTTGCTTTCTGAAAACAAAAGCAGGCAAATCTTCCATCTGAGAAAGAATTCGTATTTGCCTTAAGATGAAAGTTATGAAAAAAACTTTTATAGTCAGTGCTTTTATAGACCATACAGCTTTGAAAATATTTGTTATAAATATATTAAAATTTGGTATATATATATACCACATTTATGTTTATTTATCTGAAATTAATAAATAAATAAAATTAATAAAAAAATAATTAATTAATATCACAAAATAGTCTATTGTTATATATGTCCAGTGCTCGCTCACTGTATAGAGATTTAACTTATTTGAAATCACTAATTCATCCAGTAATTGTACACGAGTGACTTTATATAAAAAGAGGAACGTCATCAGTTACTGATTGCAAAATCAGTAACTGATGACGTCCCTCTTTTATTATTATTTCAAACACTATATACTTTATATAAGTTCATTTTTAGAATTATTCTTTATAATAAAATACATACTAATAAGTTTTTTACAAAAGTCTTATTACGAACATTTAAAAAAAATACAATAATTTTTGGTAACCTAAAAGTCATCTTACCTTCTAATAACTAAAATTGTTTTTTTCTGCAATGCTTTTCTTGTAACGTTACATTGAAAAAAAAAGATTTGTTTAGTGTAAGTAATTTTAGGTAGCGATTGGTTATTATCTAAGGTTACCAATTCGGATAGAAGAACTAATTTCAATTCTTTAAAATGTGAAATAGCCTTAAAAACTATTTATAAACTTGTTTGGCCTTGTTAGTCAATGTAATATTATAGAAATTTAAAAAAAAAAATAATACGCTCGAATCTGCTTTCCTTGGCATAGGATGGTATCTCACAGATTTCCTGGTGCCACTTACCAATTGGTTTTACAAATCTTTGTAATCCTATAATGATTACACTAATATGATTTTACTAATTGCTGCCCTATGCGACAGCTGCGACTGCTACGGCTGCTGCATGACTGCGACTTTGTCTGCTATCTCACTGGTCACTGCTGGACCATCTAAACTCATAAAATTTACCTCGTTATAATACAAGAGTATTATATTATCAGGGTAATTGAAATCGATGTTTGTAAAATATTCTACATACATATTTAATAATTGAAATATTATATATGTAAAAGTAAGGTACATAAATAAATAAATAATAAATCACATTAATGTATGTATTTAAGTAAAGCTTTAATTTTTACTATGATGAAATGTCATATCCTTTATATATTTTTTTAATTTATGATATATACGAGTAATTAGAATAACTACTTACAAATAAAATAGCAAACATAATAACAAGAATTAAGGCAATAACTTTTTGTTCTCTTTATAAGTATTTTACCATTATATTATAAAAGTATAATGGTCAACCGTAAAAGTTCCAAATCACCGTAATTTCTTCGTGAATGCAAGTCCGATACTGTTAAAGCAAAAGGAACAATAAGTATTCCTCGTTAAGGTAACTTCTCCTTGCTCCCAAGTCTCTAATGTCTTTATGGACTCTTACTGTCGACAGTATGGTTCTTAGTACACTAATGATCGTATTATCAACTATTTTTGTTTACAGATATACATTTTTTTGTGTTCAAGGGTCTCGTAAATTTTTGGGTACGGATAAAACTAAACAAAATTGATTAATGACTTTATATTTATAACTTAAGAAGAGCTTACTTCATCTAAATTTTTTAGAACTTTGTATTGTGATCATTTATTTAAGAAATATAATTATTAATTTCTTTAAACTCATCATTACTATTGATTATAATATATACATCAATCTTATAATAATATTGACTGAGTCCATAATCAGGCATACACTTATATATTGTAAACATCTTAATATGTTTGCATTTTCATATATTTTAAGTACTTTATTTTTTACCAAATTACATAATCTGGTAGAGAATGCCTAAGGCATTAAGTCCGCCATTTTACTTTGTGCATAAATAAATAAAGAAATAATAAATAATAATCGTAATCAATGTGAAAGATAAGAAGAGACTGAATCATACAATACTAAGTATATTTCGGTCATAACAATATTTATTAAAAAAAGTACAAATATCGCAGTTATATGGAAAACACGTTTTAAAATATTTACTCATTTGGTCTTAATTGCAGTATTTTATATTTCCAAATTACTGTTTTTGCGATGCCAGATTTTTTATTTCATAATTCATTTAGGTTCTCTGATCAGTAGAATTTTTATATAAAAATTTATATAATATATATATTTTAGTGTATCTCCTTTTCCCTACGTGGCTCTATCTATCTGTAAAATTTTTAAAAACGACATTACAGAATATCGCTTTTAATGCTATTACGTAATAAAAATTGAAAAATTATAAACTTTTTTTACGGATTTTAGAAAACTAACAGAGTATTAAAATATGTTTTTAAAATAAAACAAAAGAAGCATCTCGGCTTTGTCAGACACCATTTATTCAGACATTAAAGAATTTAAAAAATACATTAAAAGGCAAAGGAAATATTTAGAAAAGTATTTTCTTTGAAATAGAGACGGATTCAGTTTAAATCGCTCCTAACAAATTATTAAAAATAAATACAATAAAAAATATTTGGCAAACAATTTATAATTTCAAACACGTAAATTTGGATATATATTTTTTTCTATTCATACGGATAAAATTTTATAATGTGTGAGTCTTTACTCTTATCTTATCACAGTAACTAAAATATCACATACATATATATTCTATCACATCTTACATAATAATATTCATATAGTCATAATCTTAGCAATAATTCTCCATCAAATTCGCCAATAAAGATTTTGTACCTTCCTAGGTACAATTCAATTATAATGTACTCGTAGATAATAAAACGTCTATTTATATGTATCTGAAATAAAATATAATGATATATTTGATGTTTAAGCTTTTAGTTTTTCTTCTGTTTTCAGTCCTGAATTTAAATAAGAAACTTTATTGCGAACTCTAAATAATTTGAACATTATTATATTTTTTACAAATATATATGCTTAAATTCATCAAAGTTAAACCTTAGAAAAAAAGTAATATTATGTTCCAGATATAAGAGATATATTTTTTGTTCATGCCACGGCAGACGTTTTATGCTTTATTATTTCTAGAACGTCACGGTTGTCGATATGTAATAGAAAAATATTGAGAATAAATGCGAACTGAATAATTACAGGACCTACGTGTTATTGCTTTGCGGTACACTTATTGCTTACGTATTGATATATATCTGCAAATAAACTATTTTACAGAAGTATAGCCTTTAAAGCTGATTGTGCTTTTCAGTGCACGAACAAACATTTATAATGAAATAATAAAGCTCCATTTTGTAAGTGGTTCCTCGAGAATTAAATCTACTTACAACCGTAGAAATAACCTGCCAATACAAATACATACATTTCTCCTTGATTACATTTCGAGTACATTTTTCTCTTGATTTTTCATCATTGGTATATCACAGATTAATTTCATGGAAAACTATTATATAAATTGTATTTAAAAGATTATCTTTTGCATCTATGTTGCTCCCGCTTATAAAATGTGATAATTCAATAAACACTAAAGTGTGTTTTTTTAATAATTTTTTTTTCTCTTCCACTTTGAATCTATATCACTGATCACTTGTGTATGTCATTTGAATAAAACCAGGAGTGCCTATTTTCGATAACTTATCGAAAAAAGTCAGTCTGTGAAGAAATCCTTAATTTGAGGATAGATATGAGCAAAACACAAATGCCTCTGGTCCTCGTCTAAATTGATCTGCCAACTAAACGTTATAATATGCTGCTTTTGCTGTTTAAGCAAGCATTAAGATTAAAGAAAATACTATGTTTAGCAACGTGAAATCAAATCTTATACATTTTGTTGTTCAAGAGGTCAAAATAGCTTTGCAGGAAGATTACAACAAAGATTAAGAATCGTAATTAAACAAATCTTAAAATTAAGCATATTTAAATATATCTTTATTTTTTTACCATAAGCACTTAGAATTGTCACAATGGACTCAAAAGTATTCTAAGTTGGGTCAATAAAAGAATGGTAATCCGTGCCGTAATGATAATCCCTTTTTTTTTTGTTTATTTTAAAGCAATAAACATTTTCCATCTGTTTAGAAAAGCAGTCTCTAAATAATCTATAAATCTAATATATATATATGCAGGAAGCGATTTCGTTGGCACACTGTAGCTCGAGAACCACTAAATTGTTCTTATAGTTGAAACATATTATTGAATATTAAATGAAACTATATAAAACTACTAGATAATTTTCCAGAGTGAAAGATCATAATTCTATACTTTTTTGTTTCAAAATTTGAAACTTTAAGTATTACAATACGAATACAATTTAGGGAAATGGGGATATTTATGTGAATGTATATAAATAATGGCGTAGTTACGCTGTCTTGTTAGAGACTATAGCTTCTTGGAGATAAAACCACATACAACATAAGATTCAACTTAAGCTTTAGATATAAGCTATGACACATGATATTACAATCAAACCATTCCAATAACAATAATAATATTTACACTGACTTGTTTCGTATTTTCAATTAATATTAAATCATTCAATATAATAATTATGTCTATATTCTGTTATAATTAATTATCCTATATATTTATATATTTAAACATACATTTGGTGTGATTATAAAAAGGCTAAAAATATTAAGTTAAAATTAATTGAAATAATGTAAGAATTTACAGGAACAGAAACTTGACTTTTCGATATAATTAAAAAAATCTGTAGATAGATTGACTTTCACAATATTTTATTTACCAAATAGTCTAGAATCTTACTTATATTATTTTACGACACCATCATCTCGTCTTACGGCGAACACGTTTGTTGCAAAGCATCCGAAACGTCGGGTTAAATATAAAAATGTAATAATAAAGGCTTGTTATATCCGAAAAATAGTTTTATTGAAATAGAATCTTACTGACTCAATTACTCTCTTAGCTCATCTCTCAGCTACACCGTAGCAGATTTCTACGAACTTAAAATCTTTAGTCCTGGTAGTCTTACGATTTAGCTTCAAGAGCTAGCTCCTCCGAGCTCTGCTTCCCTGAGATGTAAATAAATTTCTAAGCATATTAGTGTCTTATTATAATTAACGGTAAAGTTCATAAACTAAGCTAGACCTTTCTTTTAACAAATTTGTGGTTTAGTTCACACAAACAACTGATCATTAATCATTTTTAGGAAATATAATGAAATTTATATAAATTATAAAACATATAAAATATTACTATAATTAAAAAGAAATGGTGCTTTTATCTAATATACAGATCTAAAATAACCTATTATTATGAATCCAGATAAAACATAGCATTATCTACAATACGCTGTGGTTAAACACGTTATACCCAACATTAGTATTATCAGCCAAAGATTATCTTTCATAACGAAGGATATGCGATAGGTATGTTCCAAAGCGGTGTTCCATTTCATTTAAATCACATTATTTAAGTTATGAAAAGAAATGGATTCGGAAGATTCGGAAAAACTTCTTCAGGGGCCCTCAGTAGAGAAGCGGCGGTCATCTCGAAAGCACGTTATCTCGCAATGCGAATACTAGGTCTAATATACGTCGCGTCGTTAGTGCACTGTGGTTTTAAAAGTGATGTGGGAAATTTAAGGCACGCTCGGTCTTTGATAAGGCATGGCAGGTCTAGGGTGCATTTGTCAAGAATGCATACAAGAGCAAGGGATCTGGTGGCACAAGTTATTGAAGCTGAAACCAGCAGCGCGCTAGGTAAAGTTACTTAATTGTAAAGTTTTTTTGCAACACATTAGTCTTTTGTTCTTTTAAACTATCATGAACGAAACAAACAAAAATGAAAGTGTAAGATATTTATAACTACTGACAAACAAATATTATAAAAAGTAAGTGGAATATATAATCATAGTTTCAATATAGAACATTAATTATATTTAAATTGACAATCTCAATCAGAAGTAGATACTTTAACTTGAAATACTGAATTAATTCTAATTTTACTATAGAGCACATTCTTAAATATTTAAAAACGATCGGCTGTTACAAAGTTAAATTTAGTTTACTGAACCCTTTATCTCAATTTAACGAAAGAATATTTAATTTTAATTATTTTAGAGTACGAGACCAGTCAAAAATAAATTATTAGTTTGAGACACTTAATTTTTTTTAGTAGTAATTTACATTATCACATTGTATATCATATTCAATATAAATTATTTTTGAACAATGTCTTTATACATACATTTTTGTATATATTTTTGTAGCAAATTCTATTTTACCTATTTTATCCAAATGTACAAGTATTAGGATTTTTATATCCATATTTTGCCTCATTGTTTTCACAACTACATAGTCGTATAAAGAACAAAACTCAGGTTTGATATTGGACAATCTTTATTAAACATTCACTTTTTACTTATATAATAGAAATTAAATATAAATTTAAAATTACTTTTAATTTTATATGGAAACGTTAATTTTAAAGTCATTACTTTAACAAATTATTCACTAGATTTCACTATTTGATCAAATATTCAAATTAACTTTTAAGATTATGATAAATAATGAGTGATAAAATTAAATAATTGACCAATAAAAACAGATTTTTTTTTTAGAAATTAGTTTTTAGAAATTAGTTTGTTAGTAATTTGCTAATATTTAATTTTAAATTAATACGCATTGGATTTGCAATGGCAGTAATGTCTTCAATAAGTCTTATATTTTTCTTCATTATCTCACGTATTATTAATAAAAGCTCTAAAGTTTTTATTGCTATTATCCGGATATAATACTACAACAATAGCATTTCCATTATAAGGATACAGATCTCATTACTGTAATCTTATTGATTTTATCGAACAAAGGCTTCACGGAATCAACGGTCATAATTAAACCACTATTACATATATCTCAATAAATATCATAAACATGAAATCTCATAGATAAAAAAAAATCGGTAAAGTGTTTAATAAAGACAGATGAAATGATGAAGAATTTGTTTGTTAAAAAACCGAATTAAGAAATGCAAGAAAAAATTTTAAAATATTTTTTTGTATTGCATGTTTGCTTTTCAGACTTTAGGGTGAAAAATGATTTATGATTTATGATGAAAAATGATGAATGATTAGAAATCAGACTAAATTGGACCCTAATTATAAGGGACTACAAAATATTTTTTTTTGGTGATCGTTATTTGTAAATCGGTATTTGGGATTAGAAAGTAAAAGTACACAATCACCTGCGAACCCAGTATCGTATGTTTAACGTATTATCAATGACGCGATAAGAAAATGGAATGTAAGATACCAGGAGAACTCTAACCGCTTCCATTACCAAATTATTCTTGCCATGCTCTGTCACCCCGTACAATGTAGTTAAAAAATTTGAGATCACAGGACTTACCACTAAACTGATGTCGGGGCACGGTGCTTTCTCCGAATACTTGAACAGGTTCAAGTGTAAGGATAACCCATCGTGTTTCTGCGACACAGGTGCAACTGAATCTGTTATGCACCTCATAACGGAATGCACGGCACACATCGCAGACAGACTTTAATGTGAAAATAAAATGAATTCAAATATTAAGACAGAAAATTTGTATAAAATAATAGAAGATTAAAAATTAAGAAATCTTTTCTTGGGATACGAACACAAAATAATAAAGCTAGCAAATAAGACAAATAAGTAACTAAATATATTATGTGAATTCAATATTATAATTATATTGTAAAATTAGCATAGCTTGGATAGAAATGTAAATAAAGTTGGGAAATATATAGCAGTAAACCCTATATTAGTATAAGATTAAAATGTAGGAATAAAATAAAAACAAAGTAGTGTAAGATCGGTAAATATAGTAAGGTGAGTAGTATCGGAAGTAGATAAAGTAATAGGTTAGATATAAGAAAATGAAAACAAACGAAAAATAATAATAAATAAATAATAAATTTAAAGAAACTTCATCCCATCGTATCCCAAAACCCAAAATACCACAGTGAGAGAGACTGGAATAAAATTACGAGAAGGTTTAATGCGAGAACTGGAATAATAAATAGGCCAGAATACAAGTTGTACCATAGCAAGTCAGAATAAAGAGTATGAAAATCTTTGCGGAACGGCAAAGAAACTAGGTTTAAAAAAAAACATCTTCGAAAGATTCCTCTAAGTAATGGTTGAGTAAAATTTACCAGATATATATATAGGGTCAGCCAGTCATTTGAACACCATCCACCATCCATGGCTATGTATGTATGGTGATATGTGGATCTGGAAGTCGTGGACTTTGGAGTGAATGTTCGTATCACATGAGCTGATAATGATATGACTAGCAATAGTGAATTGTCACTAGCTGTTGCTCTATCTGTACCATGGGTAGCATATATAGAAAATTTATATATTTGAAGTTTAAAAATTTTATTTGAGGAAAGAATAATTCTAGTGTATTGTAAGTAATTACTATTTTTGAGTGTAGTAATTAAAAAATTATATTATCAAGACAGCCGACTGTATATTAAAATTTTTTACTATTTTTGTCATATACATGAGAATGTGTTACCCGACACGTCCTTATGTATATGTTCATAGGTCTTAAATTTTAATAATTTCTTAAGTAATGTTATACTTGAGTAAGTTCTATAATTTTACTGTTCTTGTTCCTATTTGCATGAACGAAGTAGAAAATCATCAATCTCATTCTACTATATGTACGCATGCATATTGTAAAGGATGAACTTGTTTAGTGGTCTTAAGAAATTTTCTTACCTTGCTTTTGGTATTGGTTCGTTCTTGAAAATACAGATACTAGCATGTGTTATCTAAATGGCAGTATCTATTACATTCTCACATTTAGTGGCACACAAGTAAATATAAATTGTTCGCCAGCCATGGTAAATCAAAGTTTAAAAGCAATCGGATGAAAAGGTGACGAACACTTAAGATACAAACTATATATTTTAAAATAAAAGTAATATTAAAGTATATTAGGTATTGTTGCACAATAAATAATGGGACGTCGGAACTGCAACCAAGATATATATTAATTTTTAGATGTTAACAAAGACACAGCTCGTTATCTGACCTCAACCGTATGCTAACTGTACATTGTCTAGTTTGGGGTATTCTGGTTTAATTAGAGACATCATATCTATTTATACATTAAAGTTTCTATGCCTGACTTTTATATAAGAAGTTTATTCTATCACAGAAGTTTTTTACAACTTACATCCAACGATATTAAAAATAGGTTGTTCTTTAAGTACTGTAAATGTTTTTCCCAATATTTTTACAGCCATTATTAAAAACTTGAAAAGCACTGAACACATTTTTTATTATTTTTGGCTTGAAGACTAATATTTATTTATAATTAAGTTATCAATACATATAATAACACCCGCGTGTTTGTTTGCTCCCCGTCCAAACAACTTTATTACAGATATAATTTATGTATAAATTTTGTTGTTACTGCAACAGCAAACTGCGATAGCTAAAGCTTCAATATTTATTTCACATATATTACTTTATTGGGTTATTTCACATTATATTCTAACTCCATCAATAAATAAAATGTATAAAGTAAATTTTATCTCCGTGAGATTTATGGATCTTTAGGATTCAATTATTTTAAAAGACTCTATGAAATATGAAACCTGTATCTATAACTGAACCCTAGAAAATTTATTTTATCTTTAAAATAAAAATATTTTTTTAATTGAGGTAACAATTTTTTCGTAAAGACTACTAATAAGTAATGATTATTTGTGTTATAAATTTTATTCCTTCATTTTAAATCATTGAATGATTGACGGAGCATGCGGTATAAATTTTACCGACATCAATAACATTTATTGAAATTAATTTAGAAAAATAAATAATAATGAAAAAACCAATGGTAGCTACCAACCACATTTATATCTACAGAATATTTGGTGATATGTCATCAACACATCTTAACTGTAATCTTAACATTTACAGAAGTCCGTCAAGTGATTGATCAGTTATTTGAATGCAAATTAAATTGCATTGATGTATTATCACTATCATACCATTATCACATCATTACCATTAACTTATTCCGAAAAATCTTATGTTTTAAGATGTTTTAAGATGTATCTATCTTAAAACCGTTTCAGAAATCAACAATTACGCTTTTCTTAATTAGTTAATTCTGTCAACTAAAGTTACACTTTAAGAGGCCATATTTCTAACAACTCAGAAATTGTAATTTCAACAAGCCTTATTCATCCACTGCGGTTGATTATGCTTATTGAAAATAAAAGCAAGCAAATCTAACTCTTAAGAAGAATTCGCACTTGCCTTAAGATTAAAAATATGAAAAAAAATACAATCCGTACTACTGTTATATGTTGTATTTTCAGAACTTACAGATTTCAACATATTTGTAGTAAATTTAATTTTGTAACATATATATAACTTTTAACATATCAGCGGTTTTTGTGCGTGAAATTGCACACTTAGATTATTTCATAACATTAAAACAGCGAAGCCATATTAGAGAAATTATGTCTACAAAAAAATACGGTTATTTTATGTATTGAAAATATATTTTGAATATATTATATTCAAAATATTTCAATTTTCAAAAACGGATCATTTAAACTTACAAAAATTTATATATTAATTTAGATTATTATATAATGATATTATAATACATTATTATACTAATAATTTTTTTTTTATTTTTATAAAACATTAAAAAAGCTACTTTTACGATTTTGTAATTTTTTAGACCAAGTAGCTATAATATTATGTCTTTTTTCCAATTCAATAATTGCCTTCGATCCCTTTAATTAACGAAATAATAAAGTGCGAATAAAATCGCATACTTTGTGAAGTATGCGTAAGCTTTGCAAGAAAAAGCACAATATCAATTTTATACAGTAAAATTCTAATCGTCAATTCTAAATACTATTTTTAATTCCAAAGTAGTTAGTAAAAACATGACTAAATTGATTGTATGTACTTAAATAGTTTGTTTTTTAAAACATGTCATATTATCAGGGTAGTTGTAATTCATTGCATGTATGTATATACATACATACATTGAATTACAATTACATACATACATACACATACATGCATATGTATAACTTAAATTCTCATTAACATTAAAATTTTATATTTTCTCAATGGCAAAAGATGTTTATCCTTTATTATATCTTGACGGTTACAGATGTCTATAACCAATAAAAGACATAAAGAATGAATGCAAACTGATAAATAACAGGACCTTCAAGTTTTTACTTTGTGCCCACACTAACTGGCTACGTATTGATATTTCATGCAAATAATGTATTTCAGTAGAAATACAGTTTAACGATGGCTTGTTACTATTGAATGCACGGACAAGCATTTATAACGAAACAATAAAGCTCCATATTGTAAGTGGTTAGTCTACATTTAAGTATACTCACAAACGTGGAAATAATTTGCCAATACAAATACACATATTACCAATTGATTACATTGAGAATTGGTATTTAACAGATTAAATTCACAGTGAACTACTGTGTTAATCAGATCACAGTATTTTATTTTTACTAAAAAGATTATATTCTTCACCAATGTTGCACCTGAATATATAGTGTGATAGATCGACAAACACTGAAGTTTGTGTTACTTTCTTTTTTTTGTCGAAGACTCTCTCTAACTTAATATTATTATTTGGACACTCTCCCGCTTATGATTTCTTACACAAGCCATGTAGAAATATAATAATATATCACGTCATAACTTTAACTATTGTTTGAGTGCTTTGCAGCAAACGTCTTCGCGGTAGGACGAGATGATGGTGTCTGTCAGTGAGTCAATTTTTTTTTCACCTACCTCCAACGGTTCCTGAGTCCTTATAGACACCTTTTTCAAAATGTTGCCTATTCTGTCAGTAATCCTCTTCACATATGGTAGAACTGCTGGTTGCCGTTCAACTGTAGGAGGCTTTGTATGGTTCCTGCATTAATAAACTAATTGAATATGTCTCTTTTTAATATTTTTCTTCTATTTCCCCTTTTGCACACGTTCGGATCTTTGCACTTTTTTTGCATTACATTCACCTCTCCTCGTTGCATGCCCATACCAAGTTAATCTATTTCTTCTCTAATTTTCTGTAACCGCAGAACCTTTTAGGTTTCCTCTTAGAAAGTTCAGTAATTTTAAACCTTTCTGAATGTATCCGGTTTCTTATATCAATATACATATATATCATAAGTGAAACTATCTAGCAATAGTCGTAGCCAACTGGTAGGAACACAGGATCTATAGCACTCTAGATACATTTCAGAGATTCAACAAAGTTACCAAGAAATTTCCCATTTTAGTCCGGCTGGTCAACATGCCGTATTGAAGAAAATCTCCATTACACAACTTTCAATCTTATTTTTATTTAAATTTTAAGTGCTTCTACAAGAACTAAATAAGCTGTTAATAAATCACATGTTCAGTCAATTTCACACTAGCAGAACCTCTTTTAATTATCAAAGTTTTGTATAAATAAAGCTTTTTATAGGATTACACGAAAGCTTACCCAATATGTTACAATCAAATGAATCTAACAGGATTAAGCTAAACTGAAAGAAACGTTTTTCTGATTTGGTATTTTTGATATTCACGCAACAGTTGACATAGCTGTTTCCATGTGTTTATTCAATATTATTTCATTTAAATTGAACAGCTATTTACCGTTTGAAATTAACTAAATCAACCTATGTAAATATACCATCAGGCTAACTAAAAAACTTTAGAACTATTTGCCTTTATCATTACATAATAATATAAAATGAACATTGTGCTATTTTCCTTAACTTTGGTGAATCGCCCGTATGTTTTCACCATAGAAAATTCCTAATGTTATTACTCTTTATGAATTTCATCCAATATCTATATTGCAACATCTATAGCAATTGTTTAATTTCAAGTAATTGTTCATCTGCATAAGGCACTTACTTTCAGGATCACCAGCATGTAGTCCGCACGTACAAAACTTAGTAGTATAATTTGATTTCTGGTATTATTTTGACTTTCAGCAATTTGAAATTTTATGTTTATTTATAAATTTTATCACTGATAAGATATTAAGAAAAAAGAGCTATCATCTACATGGCTACTGTACTACAAATTTATGCCGATATACCATATCTGATTGAATTAAATTCGTTTCTATTAGCGTTAAAATGAACCTGAATCTGATCGCCGAATAGTATATCATTTTTTGTAATTTATGTAGACTCACATTAATGTTAGGATATAATTATGAAGAGTTAACATAGGTTGAACCTCTGTCATGTCATCAATAAAAATATCTGAATAAAACACTCAATTGGAATATGAAATGACTGTTATTGAAAAAAATCTCTGTTAAAAGAATCTTCTTGTTGCTTTCTCGTTATGGACACAAAGACTTCTCCCCACTTGGACGAAATTTTGTAGTGCTATCTCTAACTTTCATCGTATTAGACTATGATGATGTATCCTACTCTAATATCTCTGACACCGATCTAAATAAATTGGATCGCCTTGTCAACAGCTGCATTCACTTCATCTCTAATTTTCGTAAATTTCAGAATACCTCTTTAACTTTATATGCCTAGATTTTATTCCTGTGATTTAATTGTAACATCATTTAACTATTTTTTTAACTTTAAATAACTCACTGGAGCATGGTACGACTGTGCCTTTATTACTACAATCAGAGTCCAGGGGATGGTCTAAGGTTGGTTTGAGGAGTATGTTCGAATCTCTGTATTCCAAATGCTAACGCACACTACACTGGACTACACACTAAACCAGCAACGGTTACCCTCTTCGATTTAGTAGTGCGTCCCGGGGTCGCTTGCCGGGGTCGCTTGCCCCTCTCTCCTCTCACTTTGGATCTATAGACTAGGTCAGGAAGCGGCAGGCACACTCCTGCATTCTTTTACTTAGTTCCCTACGACGAAACGGTTCAGAAAGACATTGGTTAACCTGAAAATTTTAAGTTTACTAATTTTTAAAATATGCGCTTACAAAATTTACGAGTAAATTAAACTTTTTCAAAGCATTTCAATAAAATTAAGTATTTCCAAAGCACTTTAAAAAATTATATTTTTATATTTTTTAGTTAAAGTTATAATTTAATCTCAGAATATAATTATTAAATGGCAAGACAAGGGTATATTTTTATGATGCGTTTTGTTTTTTTGTATCAAAATTAGCTTCAGTTGTTATATATTTATTTATATTTTATATAATCTGTTTGACGCTTTTATAGAGAGAAGGTTGTGAAAGCATAAATTTTCTTTAACATTCCTAGAACCATATAAAATTTTTATCTTATTTTTACTTACATTGAAAATATTTTCAAAGATCTTATATGTACCATATTAATATTCTTTATATAAGATCTTTGTAACAGCTAGTATTAAATCAAGCTGTTACTTAGGGTTAGGACAAACGATTTTATTTATTATTTACATAATAAGAAACAGTAACGTGATGCTAGATAGTCTTCCTCAGGAACTTATCAACCAAAGGCAGAAATAATTTTTGAATTCCGTCTAATTTAGAAAATTCGCGAATTTAACTAATCAAACAAACAAAAACACTCTTCAGCTTAATGATTTTAGTATATTTATAATAATTTTGGTCATTGTGAATAATTAATAACATTTAATAACAAATTAGTTAGGAGCAAAGAAAAACCATAACAGTGTACAGTTAAATCACTTTCGAGGCGTTTTTGTATAATATATTCTATATATAATAAACTATTTCGTTTATATATATTTTTTGTAATTTTTGTAGTTATGTACATCAATTCAAAATTATTTATGAAGTTAATAATATTAATATTAAACATAACATTTAATTCTAATCTTCTTCAAATCTAGACATTTCGTACTTACTCTCATCATCACTTTCATCCGATAAATCATACAACTACAAATACTACTACAAAAGCAAAAACGTCTCGAAAATTATTTAGTAGTTCCTATGTAAGGAGGTAAAAATGATATATTCGCGTAATATGTATAAATTTTAATGGTATATAATCATAATTTCTTTTTAAACTTCTCTCTCTAAGACATTATCTTTTAATGAATGTTCTATAAAACGAACCCACAAGAGTAGAAAAGCATTGCATGATCTTCAGAAGTAAAATATGAGGTCATGGTAGGAGGATATTCAATTTATTTTTAAAACTGATCTTTTATGAAATTATTTATTAAATTTTTTCCCACGATTCAATAGTCTTTAAGAGATTAAGGAAAAATTTTATTAAAATAAATTAAAATGTCCTGCAATTTTATGAATTCGTTTCACGCCGCAATATTGCTCTGTAATATGTAAAACTCATATAATATAATACTCCAAGCTGATGAGTACAGCCATATACAATACATATAGAAAAATCTTCAATTACAATACAATTTTAAAGAATTTAACCCAAAGAAATATTTAAGTATCTTAAATATTGATAATGCTTACTGACTGGCTGGCGAACTGATTGTTGCCTCTAACTAAGCGATGATATGTTTTTATTTGTTTTAGTTGATCATGGGTCTAAATATTTTATATAATTTTTCTAAATCTCCACTCACAATATAGAATACCAATACGGAATAACGATATCTTAATAAAGCATAGTGGAATACTTGGATAATATGTATAAATACAAAAAACAAACACAATCTACGGTTTTCCATTAAACCACTAAAATGATTGAATAACTTTGTAACAAGTTAATTAAGCTAATTCATAAAGAAATTTGTTAAAACCTTTTAACTGTTAAGTTCATAATATTATATGTTTTTAAAAGTTTCTTTAAATTATTGTTCAACGTAAAATACTGTATCGAGTATCTAGTGGTATGAGCAGTAACGATCACATAAAAAGACGTATCGTCACCACCATCAAAATTTTATGTTATAATATATCCATAAAACCATATATATTCAGTATTATTGTACTTATAGCCTAAACCTACCATAATTTATGTTACTTACTTCTTTGATTTCAATAATTTCGTTTTTCATTTTTAAATCAGTTTGATGTTTTCCAAATATCTTTAGGGAAAACTAACGACATTCATTATTTTGTCTAATTAAAATACAGAGATATTCCTTACACCACAATTCCATGTGCCAGTTATGCATATTCATAATACGTAAGTAGTGTTGGCAGTGTTGCTCTTTTTAGCCAATTGTGCATGCATGATATAGATAACTTAGTTCCAAAACCAACAAACCAACATTGTCAATTAAATAAAAATAGTTTAATTAAATAATTTCCAAAGATTACACTATAAAAATAATTGAAAATGAATATCGAAACGAAAAGCGATATATAAACTTTTTTTACGTACCCTTACTCCACACACGTTACGCCTCTAACTCGTTCTCATCACGTATACCCTTAACATACAATAAAAAATACTCCCACATTGATCCTTTCCAATTATCTAAACATGTTTTCAAACAACAAATTATCAAATCTCAATCCTGTCACCCATAATATTTAATATAGAACTCAAACACACAACACACACACCCAGCCACATATACACACATACACACACACAACCATGCGCTTGCTTGTGCGTGCATGCACAGTATATTACAATACATTTTGATACACAAATGTTTTCAATTTGTTTGTTTTAAATCAATAGTTTTTTAGTCTCTCAACTTAGTTTGATTTTTTATTTATCCATTGTTGACTGTTTATTGTTTAACGGGTCCATAAACATCCATCAGTGTATAGTTACTATTATAAAAATCAGAAGAAAACCGTTATTGGCTTTATGTTTGTTGTTGTAAACTTATCATATGATTGTTAATTTGCTGTTGTTTTCTCAATAAATTAATAAAAAAAAAAAAAAAAAAAAGATACTTATACAGTATTGTATGGTTATTCGGATCTAAAAATTTTTTTTTTTTGTTTACTCCGTGATACTCTTTCAATACATTAGTCTAGTTCAACTTTAGTGTAGTTTTAATATTATATGGATTTTACTTATATTAGGTCTCAGTTTTTTGTAAAAACAATCTATCTTAAATTTGAAAAATATTTTTTTAACAAGCTTTCGCATGATAATCTAAAAAATAAGAAGTAAGATTTGAAAACTTTTTTATTCCCAACTTTTATCAGTGACGTCCCTCATAAATGTTTGTTAATGTTGTATATTTGGAATTTTCACTAACGACTTTCAAAAAGTGTGTTGAAGATTTTGTTTATTTTGAATTATATAACAATCTTAAATTTTAAATAAAGAATACAAATTAAGTTTCTGTAAGTATTCGCTTATATATTATATATATTAACTAATTTCATGAAATTAATTTGAAAATTTCTTGGAACATAAAGTACCTACACTTATTACATACTTACCTATAATAATATTACAATATAAATTACATTAGTGAAATATAATATGGGTGTCTTCAAGAGAAGAGTGAATAGGTTACTGAGTTAATGCGCCTTACCATCTATGACTACATTTCCACTTTCCATCAGGTGGAATGTAGTCAAGCATTAACTTAGACAGTGTAAAAAAAAATAGTAATCTATAAAAATAATCAACAGAAAAGAATTAAAAACTGCACTTGACACACACTCACATATACTTTACGGACTTTACACACAGGGTTAGTATATCGATACGGAATTTTGTAGAGTTTAAACATCCGACTCATTGACTTTTTTGACATTGCAAAAAGCTATATTAGTTACTTTTTACAATTTTCAGTAAAAGAGTAACTGCCTTGTTAAGTTTCCGCCTATATACAAGCTGCAATTGAATGAAGGGCAGTTAGATTTTGAAATTGTTTTTTGGAAACAATCATTTACCAAATTATTTATTTATTAAATTTATGTAAAAAAAAATGTATAGGAAAAAAAACGTGAAACTTATTCAAAACTATAAAATATAACAATTTTCACAAGATATAAACATATACTGAATGTATACTAATGTTATTCTCAAGCATCGTATACTTAAAACACCTTGTTAAATTAATGATATAGTCTGCAAAAATATGTCGTATTTAGTAAACCCTTTTTTTGTCATGCACAATTTAAGGGTTAAAAATAAAGAATTTTAAAGATTTCCCAATATTATTAGGATTAGCTTTCATACAAAGTTAAGGTAAATTGATATGTGATACTTCCACAGGACAGTTTTGGTAATTAAAATCACTGCTTTAGTTATTTTAATACAATGAATATAATATTCGTTTCTAATAATTATAAAATAAAATAAAATGGACCCAGTGTCGATTGAACTTGCGTATCACGAACTACGACAAATAACCCAACACCTACCGCAAATTCAGTGTTAATATTTGATGCGTATCACTTGTAGGTTGGGTGTTGGAGGTCTCTTAGGCTAATATAAATGTTAACTCCCATTTAGAACTATATCCAGATAGTGCTGGCCCCATTTAGGTTCCTTTTCAAGATGCGGTTTGTAGCACTAATCTTGAGAAAGGAGACAGTAAATTAAAAGAGTGCCTTTCCATCAACCTTTCATCAAATTAGATCGGCTGGCTCACAGCCGATATGTTATGACAGAAATATCTACAATTGATTTAGTGCTCTTTAAATTAGATAACATGACGTCTTCATGAGAGTTACTGGATATTTTCATTTAGAAGGTCTTGTCACACTGGACAAAATTAAGATGATTAACTTAGGTCCTGGCTATATGCCAAAAAAACAATATTCAATGTTAATAAAATTCAAGTATGTCAACATTCTTCTTCTTATATTTATTTAGTTTCACTTATATAATTGTTTCATCTTACGGTAATGTAATTAAAATACTCAATACCTGTGTTATGAGTTCAGCTTGTTCATGTCCATGTAAAAATTGATTATTATTACATTTCCGTGTTATTAAAATACACGTTATTCATTGTATGTCAGATATAGGAAAAGTATATATATATAGATATAGTTGTATTTAAAGGTAAAAACAGGTCAAATAAGATTTTGGTGTTTTTTGAAATATTTTATCGTGAACCGAAGAAATTACACACTAATTTTAAATATATGTGTGTGGGTGTATGTCTGTGCGTGTATAAACTCCATGTACCGTCACACGATTTAACGACAAACTTCGAAGGCGTCGAAATCATTTAGCTTTGTTCAGTTTAGCTCGTATTTTATACACTTAATGATACACTCTATTATAGCATTACACCTACTCTCAATAACAACAACAACTTAGCAATAAAATGTATCTATTAAATTGCCAAAATTAGTGAAAATTGCACTGCTGCATGCGTTCTTTTGTTATCTAAACTTGACTATCAGCATCGGATTAAAAGCCTCACTTCAGAAGGAAATTATTGATTTAGTAATAAAGATTGATTTAGTAGTAGTTATGTGCAGACAGATAAAATATACACGTTATATTTTAATTAAAAAATCGAAATAATAATCAGTTGTAAAAGAATTTAAGCAAATAAAATGATGACTTCTCATTGTATTGATAAATTTTTTCCGATATTTTGACACCTTTTTAAAAAACTATGCTTCATCGTCATTTGACAGCCAACAACCAAACCAAACCACAACTGATATCAAATAATGTCAACCTTGTACTCTGCTGACAATTCGGGAAGCTTCTACAGAACTATGAGCGTAAATAAACTCGATCATTCTGTTTGTTAAAACATTGCTCAATAGTAAAATTTTTCTTGTTACTAAATAAAATTTTGCTTCCCTTTCCCAGATCTTTTTCTGACACCAATATTACACATTACATGTTGTCAGTTTTGTTAATTTTATTGAAGCAGAAATTTTGGTCTTTTTTTTAAATATCAAGCATATTAAAGGCTCCTTTAATTGTTTTTATTTTGTCATTTCAAGAAATATAAAATAAAATATTCTAAATAATACAAATAAAATAAATAAAACAGACAATGCTATCACAAAATCATATCAAGTACAAATTATTATTTACATTTTTTATTCTTTTCTAAAGAAAACATGTTTTTTTTTATTTTTTACGATGATTATTCTTTAACCAATATTTAAAATAATAGTAGTTTGATTACGTAGAACATATAGATTGTAAAACGTAGAAATAATACTATGTTAAGCATAATAATAAAGCTAAAAGCCCTTACTAGATTAGTGGTATCGTAAATCTTCGACTTCATTTATATACGTATATCAAATTCTAGTGAAATTATTAAATTTAGAAATGTTTAATTGCATGAAGAATTTTTTAATAATTATTTCATTTAAAACATTTTTATAAAATAAATTTGTGAATATTGTTACCAACCTTTAAATTAATTTACAACATAATTATTCCTAACACGAACTAGCGTTAAGTTATATATTGCTAAAGGATGGATTTGTTTTGTTAATTATAATAATATTTTCATTCAATTTGAGCCAATTTGAATAATATGAAAACAATATATGTGCAATAATATTAAAAAATGTCTATGTGTTTCACAAATAATATAATTAATTTTTTTCTACAAAATGATTGGAGTGCTAGTTATTATTTTAATAACTTATTTTTTGTCTCTTACATACAATTTTATTTACGCAAATCACAATTCATTTAGTTGTTGCTATGTTCGCAATTCTCTTAGATCGTTAAAAGCGTACCTATATCACAATCTAACAAAGGGCAAGTAATCAACTGACATCAGTTTTTTGATAAATATAGGTTGAATATTCTTATTTTTTAAGTATTACTTTTCATTAATAATAATGGAAATAATTTCGAAATGAGTTGGAAATATAAGCTTGAAATTATACATTAATTTCGTTTTTAAAACATATTTTTTAGCTATAGGTAAGCTACCTAAAATAATGTCAAGTAAATTTCTGAAACTGTTTAAAACATTTGACTAACATATTTCAATATCAAACTATTTTCCGAGGAAAGGTTTGAAATTGGTCAGAAATATCTAACAGTGTTTTCCGTAAGATTGCAAATTTGTTTTTAGAGTGGAAACACATTTCTTCGTAATCCAATAGATTGCGTTACGTCGTAATTATGCCGCTAACCGCAACCTTTCGTAACCGCAATCACTCGGTTTTCCAGTCCTTGAACGAGAAGTATCGGTTGTCTAATAGCAAAACATGAAGAATATCTTATTGTTTGAGAAGTTATATGGAATTTTCTTATTGAATTAGTATTGATAAGAAAAAATTGATTAATTGTTGTTAGAAGAATCTGGAAGCACGATTTTATTTCCTCTTCAGAACTCTAGAGTTCGGATCCTTGTGACTAACGCTTTAGCCCAGGCCTGGTACGCCTGCCGTTTGCCGGCTGCTGCAGCTCTGACGGAGGCATCAAACCAAGGCCGCGATCTGCCACCAAGTAGTACCACAGAGCTTGGTACGAATAGTTCTATGCCCTGTAGTATCACATCAGCTGCAGCCGCCGCGCAGTCACTGGGATCATTGGAAGGGAAGCAAATCGGCCCCCATGGGTAGGTTGCAAAGAAAGACCGCATTCCATCCCAATCCGCTGACTTGTAGTGCCAAACGCGTCGGGTCGCGGGTGTTGTGCGAGCCGTACCTTGAAGAGGCACTACACTCCATACCAGGCAATGATCGGAGGACCCAAGAGGGGCCTCAATAATAACCTGGTACTTTCCTGGATGTGTAGTCAGCAGAAGATCCAACAAAGAAGGCATGTGGCTGTCCACATCTGGTAGAGGAGTGCGCGTCTGAACCAACTGGGAACCATTTGACAGAGCAAAGTTAAACACAGATCTCCCCGCGTAGTCGGTGGAACGAGACTCTAGCCACTCGGCATTATGCGCGTTGAAGTCCCCGAGGACTATGACTTCAGCTAAGGGAGTCTATGAAAGCAGGTCGTCAATCTTCGCCTGAACATGGCCCAGGAGTTGCTCCGTTTCTGCATTACCACTATCGGACCTGTAGGGGCACGCGTAAACTCTGACATGATCATCCATGTCCACGCGCAGCCAGAGGAGAGACAGATTCCGACCTTCAAAAATCTCGAGGCGACGGTAGCAGATATCCTCCCTTACGAACACAGATACCCCGGCGTGGGGTATAAAATGAGGTTCTAATTTATACCCGGGGTATGAAAGGTACGCTGTGTCGCTGGGTTGAGATATCTGCATCTCCGTTAAAAACAACAAGGCCGGCTACGCCGTCTCAAGACGGTAGGGGACGGCGTTTAGGTTAAAGTGAATTTCTCGGATGTTGAAAAAATCCACATTTAAAGACGAGCGCTGGTCTGGTGGTGTGGTCGGATGATTCTCTGTTGTGGGCCGGTTTGTTTGCGCAGGCGAACGTGCTAGATGGTCTGGGTGTCTCTCGTGATGTTGGAACCGCCGCTCTAGGCGCAGCTGCCGTTGTTTTAGATTTCTTGGCGCCACCTCTTTTCCTTCTTCTCCTTCCGATGCAGAAAGGATTCGCTGGCGCTATGAGTGTTGCTGTGTGGCGTTTTGCAGGTACCACGTTAGTGGTCCGTTCGTGTAAACCAGGTTTTGCCACCTGCGACGCTTTACTGGTTTTTGTACCTTTTTGCCTGAGTTCCCGTTTGTAGTGCGGGCACTGAGCGTAGTTTGCAGGGAAAGGTCCCCCGCAGTTCGAACAGGTCGCTGGGCTGTCTTTCGGGTGGGGGCAGTCTCTGGTAGGGTGTTCCCCTCCGCACCTCACACAGGCCATGCGCCTATGGCACCCGAGACTCGAGTGTCGCGGCCAAATAGGCGTTCCAGTTTGGTAGTGAGTCTCCTATTAGGGGAGAATGTTTGGGTACCTTGGGTATTTTCGGTAACTCCTGTGGTTTTGTTGTGAGAGATGTTGGGACCGTCACGTTAGTTGTGTCGCTGCGGCTTGGGGGTTTCGGCACTTCGGCGAAGGGTGTTTTGGCTGAGGTAGTTGCACTATCACATTCACTTTCGCATTAGGCATGTGTGCTCTCCCTGTCTGAGGCTGTGGTTGTTGCACCTGATGTCGTTTTCTCTCTCGGCGGATCCCGGAGGCGGAGGCGAGGGTCCCGGTGGGCTCCCGGCGCATGTTTGGTTTGCACCCGGAGCCTCTTCGGTGTCTCCTCCGGGGGTGTGTCCTCGCTCGTGGGCCTTGGGCGTCTGGTTGGGGTAGGTTGTATTGATTTTGTGGCTGTATTGCTTGCGCTGTCTAGTACTCTCTACCAGTCGTTGAGAAATGTGGCCATGTGTCTCAGCATTGGTAGAAAGAGGACACCACGCACCCTCAACTCGGCGGTGACGATTGCGTCTGAGTGAAGCTGTGAGCGTGGCGATAGTGCCTCTGCTATACGTGGGAGCGCAGAGGGGGATCGCTATAGACGGAGTGTTTCGTCTATGTTTTTGCTTCTAGGTTGACGTGGTGGTGTTGATGCTGTCTCTGTAGTGCGCGCAGGAGTGAATAGAATGCGCGCCGCTTTTTGTGGACCGGGAAACAGAGTTCTAAACAGAATTAACATTTATACCTTTAAGATTTTTTTTTTCACATCAGATTTTATAATACTTTAACTGTCCGTATCTCTAACAGCAAACACTCGCCAGGATCTGTTACCATCCTTAATAGTGATAGGGTTTATTTAGTCTTGGATTAAATATTAAATCAAACATATTGTATTCTTGTAATTTATGTCAGTTTATATATTACAATTATTTGAGACCCATTTAAAATTATCTACATTGGATTTAATGCAGAGTTTTAACCGGAGAGGTCAGTTATCAATAGAAAAACACACAGTCTTCCTGGGAAAATTCTTTACTGTACAAATCTTAAAAGAATACATAAAAATAGTGGCTGTTTTAAGGACTTCAAATTATCTGCATCATATAGGTACTTCCTGAAATTTATCCTAAATCATTATCCTGGCGATTGAAATAGGTACTAGACGTCTGATAGTTTTTATCTCTTATGAAATCTGAAACGTTTGTTTTCAGTTACACTTGGGTAGATTTAGCTTAGTTACTCAGTACTGATTTTTGCTGAATGCGTTATACAGAATTATTATTGGTCCAATGTATTTGCACCTTGTCTAACGGTGAAACCAATTATGCGACATGCATCCTTTGCAATTTTATCAATTTGCTTATGAAAATTAAGTTTACTGTCTAGGTGTACTTCAAGATCCTTCATCCCTCATTTCAATTACCCTTTATTTTTAAATTAGAAAAAGTATAATCAAAATAGTTTGATCTTTTCTACTAAAAAATGTTGTCATAAAATACTTATTTAAATTAAGATTTATTTCATTTGATAATCAATAATTTAATTTATTTTATGACACTATATAAGCCGGCTTAATAACGAATATTGTAATCTTTCTTATAAACCTGAAACTGTGTGCCAGGGTAAAGTAAATTTATTTCCATAAGACTCCCAGCATTCTTAATTTAAAAAAAATTATGTAATTATAATTACCTTAAAAGTATATTATACAAACAATATAAAAAACATTCACTGCCGTCTAGGCTAAAGCCAGATGGAACCCTAACCCACGCAACCTAAGACCTTTGGGGCCAAGTTGTCTACTGCAACGTCTTTATAAACTTTCTTTCAAAATAAAAATACAGTCCGAAATCCTAAAATCTTGCTAACGAGCAATCCCGTGCTCAAATAAATATGTACTATAGAGCCATGTAAATGCATAGCATTAAATATAATAATCAAAAAAGGAATTAAACAGATATACTCTCAAACGGTATATAAATAGAATCAAAAAAAGCAATTCGAAGAAATGTTCTTCTTTAAAATACCGTTTCCAGAAACTCTTTAAATCACTTTTTATTGAATATACAAACTAGTGCAGTTAAGTTATCCGATAACGACCTCAGCAGAATTGATATTTTACGACTATTCAATGAAACTTGATTTCATTTTCTTGTTCTTTTTCATTCGTGATGTTAGTTAGTTGTTGTAAATGAAATAGAATAGCTAAAGCGGGTTTAATTGAGCTTTTAAACGTACAGTTTAAATTGTACAGTTGAGTTGACAAGAAGAGGCAAAGTTTTTATTTCATTGTTAAAAAAAACTAGTCACTTGAAAACTGGTTTTTTTGTGACAGATTTTCATGATGGAAAATGATGTTTAATCTCAAGTATAGATTCATGTCAATAGTTTTGGTAGTCAATACCTAATGGAACTTTGTGTTTTGTTTGGGTCATTTCTATTTGTTTGAGTAATACTAGTATACTGATATCAATTATTTGATTATCATATCTAAAAGAATATAATAGAGCTTTAACACTTTTTCTTGATAAGAATAAAGACTGAAAAACATATTGAAAGGCTTACTAACTAAATTTATATAACAACACACAACAAAAAACCTTTAACTATGTATTAATGTATTTCTTTTAGATATTCAGTAAAAGCACCGTTTCAATTACACGTATGTGCGTATTTAATTTATCTGTATCTAAATTCAGCTATAAATATTGATTTTTAAAAGTTTTTCTATTTCAATTGACATCTGAAGTTCACTTCAGAAGTATACATGGTTAATTAAGGTAAGCTTCGTCGTCAGCCACTAGGTGATACCAGTTCTTCCTGCAATTATTACTTAATTTTTTATTTATACAATGTTTTTAAAAATAAAAAATTAAGCTCTCCTTATTATTATCTCACCATCTTAATAAGTAATTATTTAGGCTATTGACGTAAGATCTTTATTGTAACTTAAACGATGAATAGCGTCAAGTTGTCAGCTAAAATAAATATAACTTTGAAAATTATCGACATAGAGTTTATTGAGAAGTTTTAAATTGACAGCTCGGAGAGACAGAATGACGACAAACACACAGTTAACGCTGAAAAGACAGACGTTAGCTGGAAAAACTGCCGAGGGCGATGGTGCGGTAACCCAATATAAAAATCTAAATAAGAAAAATACCACTGGCTGAATTCGAGAGGGGGGTAAAAGTTTATTCACCGATATACAAAATTGAAATACCCTTCGTGCGGGAAAATATATAAAAGACGAGCCTGGCACCTTAAATATCTTAAATCACACAATAGTGCTTAAAGGCGGCAGCCAATGTGATATCTTCAGTTTTCACTGCGGATAGAGTTTATCCTCATATATCCCAAGGTAAGCCAATAAATGCAAAATTATCAGGAGTCCATTATCAGACGGATGCGTCTTAGTATTCCAAATGCTACTCATGATTTTGTAAATCTTTTAGGACTTTAAATATTAAAAGTACCTCGAACTTATGGGTAAAATCTTTTAAGATGATTAGCTCGATTGTGAAAACCAAATATTACCACAAAATCTGGCAATGTCTAAGAACCCCCCCCTCCCTCCCTCCATTTATTTACAAAGCAATTACATTCATTAAGCAACAGATTTTACATTCATTAAGCAAAATATTTGAAAAAGTCTTGCTGCGTCATTTAATCGACCATTTTAATAATAATAATTTACTTCACAACAAAAACTTCGGTTTCACCAGAGGTGGCTAAACTACTGACACCGGTGTCTTTCTGATAAGACATAAATTTGAAGCCTGGTAAAAATCAAAATCTCAGGATATTGTTGGAGTATCTTGTGATATAACTTAGGCCATCGATTGTGTACATCATGAAATATTGGTTAGAAAATTGTACCACTACACCATTAATAATAACTCTAACTTCTGATTTCTTGTCTAATATAACTTAGATAGTTTGGGTGAATGGAAAGGGACCGTCTGGGACTCAGATCGATATCGGGGTCTATCCCAAATAAATAAAATAATTGTTTATCTCATTTAGTTTGATATCTATATAATAGTAATATATGACGATGTAAACAATGCACTATAATTCATTGGTTTAACGTCAACAAGCTATTACCTAATAATAAAAGGACAAAACTGCAGTTGTAAATGAAATATCATTTACAACTTCAAATGTCAAACAGGTTCAAATTAATTCCATTCAATTCAATTCTGTCAAATTAGGATGTGTAGGAAGTGGTTGATTCCACAGTTTGTGTACCACCACCACCGTAGATGCTAAATTGCAATGGAGCCCTTATATAGCTTGATTAGCTAGTAAACTTAGTTCTACCGCATTTGCTGTTAAAAAAATAAAAAAAATCACAGACGTAACTTCTGCCAAGTTAGTTCATTATCGTTACTTTCATAGCATAAAATCATATGGTATACCATACTGCCGCCATAAATATATTTTTATTTTACAGAACAGAGCAATCCGTGCAATTTACAGCTTGGACCCTAAAGATTCTTTACGAGATAAGCAAATCAATGTACATTTGATCACGGTCGCTGGTTAGTGTATTTTTGAAAATCTGAAATATTCTTTTAAGAATTCTGATAATTGAAAAAAAAATATAGCGACATATAATCGCTATGTTTTTTATTACCAGAACTAAATACAAGCTAACATTATCTATTACTCGAATTAAAAAAGTCAGTAACTCTTTTATAGGGCAATGTATTCATTTATTCAACAAGCTCCCAGAAAATTTTAACCTCAAATTTTACCTTTTAATAAATTTACAATAGTAATTAAGGAAGGTTTGTGTTCTTGCAAATAATACAGTGTTTCCGAATAATTACATACATAATGATTGACCCTGTTTCTGAAACGATCGCTTCCGAGCCTCTTCAAGTTATAATATAAATGTACCTAATTTCTGTAGACAGCTCTTCTCAGATTTCAATATCTTTCCGAGCTAGTGCTAGCTTTAACAATGAAAAAACATTTTTTAAAAAACTTACTTTTACTTAATTTTTTATTATGATTTTGATACCTTTTTCTTCAATAGTGACCAACGAGGATATTATAAAAGCACATATGTATGAAGTGCCAAAAAGTTTTATACTTTTTTTACAACGACGCAATTCACGGTCAAGAATAGGTACTTAAGTTCAAAATAACAGAAAACTTACATTCTCGGCATTTCTGGATGCCTGGAACATAAAAACTTAATATCTGTTTGCGTCATTATTCAAAGTTAAAATTTTCTATAACATCTAAGTATAGTCATTCTAAGCCTCTGAGTTATAACATAGGTTTATTTCAAGGTTCATATATTTCTCCAATCATATTTAATATAGTGATTAAATTTTAATATATATAAATTAATAAGTCATGAGAAAAAATGCGATTTTCGGCATAAATTTAACAATAAATACACGGAATCTATACCAGCATTTGTAAACAATCTCGCTATACTGACACGTGATCTATAACAATGTTAGGTACTTTTAAATAAAGTAGAGGATGTCTGTATATGGAACGACGGACTGAGGACACACCTCAGTGTCTACGTCGGGGAGGACGAAGCGTAAAGCGTAAAAATATACCTTTTAAGATGAGAGACTTTTGATAAGTAGTCAAAATGTTGCCACAATTACCGCAGTAGACCCGTTGAAATTCCTAGGTTAAAAATTAGATTACAAAGGTCACACTCCATCGTTAGATGTACTAGTCCATATTTTTAAATGATCTGAAGAAGATAGATAATCAGTCAATTTGTAATATCAAAAATGGTTGGGTATACGACAACTACCTAACGTAACGTCTAAGCTGGTCTTTTCTAGTTTATGACCTCATAAAACCCTAAAAAATTAGATGCAAGCGTTATAAAGACATTGAAGTTGTGGCTTGGGTTAGGGCGTTTAGCGGATTCTTCAACTTTATCTAGAGACCGAAACGATTTTGGGTTGAAATTGAAAAAATCAACGGAGCTTTGTTAAAATCTAAGAGTTACAAAAAGACAAATCATTGGAAAATTTCTCTCAAATTCATAAGGCTCAAATTCATTAGTTTACTCTCTGGATATTATAGATACAAATAATTTTACTAGAAAGTTTTTGTTTCGGTTATAAACTGTGTGGTGCGTGTTATATATAAAATATAATAAGTATCTTTTAAAACTAAATTGTGTAACCATATTTATAAGAAAATATTTATCATTTGATTTACCGATAGCTGATATTGGCCTCTTTTTAAAGATATAAGGCTATTAAAAAAACATTTAAATTTGCTTCTTTCAGGAGTGTTCCGTGAACAAGTAAAAATTCTTTTTTTTACACAAACTTAACCATTTAGCAATGACTACAACTCGAAATAGAATTATTGCAGAACTCATTCCAAATCAATTTCCTAGGAATTTAAGAACATAATTCCACTTGTGAACGGTGTTCATAATTCCTTGTGCATTTGCTAAATCCTAGCTTGATTACGGAACGGAAGCGAGCCGACCTCCTGTCATCGAAGAAAGCGATTAGGTCTGACTTTGATGCACCTACATCTGCATCTTTTTGTGCGATCAGTTTTAAATATATATTCTTTAATTTTTATATAACTTGAATAACTTATTTATACTTACGACTATTAAGTTTCGATTATTATGTTACAATAAGGTTTTTAAAATAGTAAATTGCAGTAAATAAAACTTAATGTTGATTATAATATAAAATTAACGCTATTATTATAAACAAAATATTATATATTATTAGATCCTCTTAAGAAAATGAAACTCAAGTTTGGAATTTGCATTGAAAATAGTTGCTCATATTTCATAAAACTTAACTTTCCTTTTTAATAAAACTATTTTACGGAACTCGCGTTTATTTTTACATTTTTTAATTTAACTCGACGTTTCAAATGTTTTGAAGCAACGTGTTCGCGGTAAGACGAGATGATGGTGTCTGTCAGTCAGTCAGTTTATTGGTTCTTAAAAATGTGTAGTACTCGTGTAAATCTTATAAAACATTAACTTTCCATCTTTTTTCATAAACTGGTATCGTAAAACTGCGTTGTGATATTTTAGGAGCTCCATGTATTCTTTCATGAAAAAAAAAATATTTAAATCTCAAGTATTATTGCAGATTTTGTATGGACAGCGTAAAAAACATCAATAATAATAAATAAAATGTCTTTAACAAAGCTTAAAATTAGGGTATTCGACGTCTATTTTAAGCAGTTTTCATTTGTAAGATCTAATAATTTAATATTTATTTCGAAATACATAATATATTCTTTTTATTAGATAAAACAAGAAATATTTCAAAGCTTGCTGTAGAAAGGCGCCTGAGGCTTTCAAATTGTTTGAAGAGAATCATGCCGTTTTATTTAACACATCCCAAGTGGAGGACAACATAACCGTTTCTAAATTAAATTAAATTTATCTAGCAAACAAAAACAGAAAACATAAACAGTCTTATCGGTATATATGTTTACATTAAAAATAGTTAGTTAGTAGTTGAGAAGACGCTAAAACTATAATTGTTACTGAAAGTGCCTTGCTATTGCGATAGAAACAATATCCACTCAATTGTCTAAAGGATATTCAAATTATTCTATTAAATCCAATGCTTTATATAATGGAGTGTGCAGTGGACCTTAAATTATACAATATAGCAACGGATGTAATAAACTAGTCACGTGTCAGATGAATTGTTAATCTAATCATGTGCAACAGAAGGTAAAACAAATGAAAAGTATAAACGTAAAATGTAATATTTACATGTGTAATTACTTTTTTCAAAAAGGAAGTATATCTTTAAGATAAAGAGAAATGTACCAAAAACTATAAATAAGCCTTTATTATTACAAAAAATTGTTTCATTTTGGAACCTATTGAACCCACTGACCTAATTCAGGAACACTATTGATGATAGAACAATAATTGTGAAGCCTTCAGAACTAGTAAGCCGTGACTAAAAACACTTTTTAATTGTTATGTATCGTTATTTTTTCTGTCTATACTATAGGTTCATCTACATATATATAGTTAGTTACAATGAATATGATAATGATAAAATAATACTTGTAATTATCAGGATTGACTACACCAAAACTTAATTATCAGAACTCTGGTATACAAATTTCGTTTTCAAGGCCAATTTGTATTCAGAATATCAACTCTAAAGTGTTGCGTCATAGATCATGCTTAAAATAAATTACTTAGTAATAAAAATGGAACAACTTAATTTTCCCACGAAAACAAGACCAAAAAAATAGAAACATTATATTAGGTAAAGCAATTAAATAAATATTATTGTGTAATACTTTAAATAGCCATTCAACTTCAATTCAATTTAATTTGCGTAGGAACGAAATATAGTCTGTACTATAACAATATAAAATTCGTGTTCATGTACATTTAATATATTTAAAAAGCAATAGAACCTGTGTCTAGAAGTTTTTGGTTCTTGTTATTTTTGTCTGTGTATTAATTTAATTAATCTGAGCACGCGACGTGCTGCATGGAGTTTTATTGGTTTGTGATTTGGTATTTTTCTTATTTTTTTATCGCGGCATGTAAAATTGTTTCCATTCAGAAAATTTATCTTATTTCATTAAACTGATAATAAACCTAAAAATTTTTAATAAAAGTGATATAAGAAATATCTTATTCTTTAAGTCGAAGGGTTAGTAGATAAAAATAATAAGATGCTAGCCAGAGAGATAGTTATAATACAATAATTAACACCATCAAATTCTATATACTATTGAAAAAAATCAGCCTTTTAAAATTAAAATATAAAATATCAAACATATATTAAGCCCGATAAATATTGATTTATTTATTTATATTCTTTATTGTATACTTTACATATAAAAAAAAACAAAAACAACATATAAAAACAAGTCTAAAATTTATAACAATAAAAAATAAAATAACAATAAAAAAAAACGAGGGAGATACAAAAGGCGGTATCATTGTAGTATTAAACAAACCTATTAAAAGTTCATTTATTTAAAATCAAGGCCAAGGATAAACGTAAATTGTACTTATTAGTATTTTTAATATTAATTGAGCTGAGCGAAACGAAGTGAAGCTCTTTACTATCCTAATTTTCAATTCTTTGTTACCCTACTCCTCCTTCAATTTACGAGCTACACTCACGAACTTTTGCACACATGCGCATAATGAGCAAAACTCGGTATGGATTGAAAATCAGCCGAATCGTAATTGTAGTTTTCGAGATAATTGATAAAATGTGTAGTTAACATATAGAACGTTTTTGTTTCGCGTGCGCGGTCATTCCTACTACACTACTTCAGAGACGTCTCACGTGCTTTCACCTAAGGCGTGTGTGAGACGTAAACAACTCCGCTCGATTTTTTATTGACCGATTTTTTTTAACTATTTTTTTTGCTTATTCTCCCATTTCTCTCTTTTCTTTTCTATTAATATTATTTGCAATTATAAATTTGCTCAAAACAAATATTTACATCAAACCATAATTTTTATCCATAAATAAATATTTAACTCTAAACATTGATGCGCTCGACTGCATCGCGAGGCTAACCCCGCTTGCTTGGACCTAGTATTATCATCCTATTTTGGTAAAACAACGTCTTAGACAAACACAAGAGAAAATAATAATAGATCTACCCAGTTATTATATTAACGATATAATATATTATTACTATCTCAACAGCTTGTTATGAAATATCAATGAAAGTAAATTTAACATAAATCAAACCTTTCATGATTTTATTATATTATTAATAGATTGACGTAGGATAAATTGTAAAACCCTTTTCCCTGCGATCAATAGCTGTTAAGTTCCAATTTATTTACTTATGTAAAATTTTGTTAATTAAAAGTATTCATGATTTTTTTAATAACTTCATTGATAAAATTATATATTAAATTGGTATAAACGAATACACTTTTATAGAGTTCTGATATAATGACTAGTTTTTATAATAAAGCAGAAAGTAGGCAAGTTAGCAGAAGTAACAGTTTCGGAGAGGCTCTTCAAAAGACGAAGACCCTCGACTGAGAGGGCTCGACTCGAGGCCGCGATCATCGGATGAGTACAGTGTTAACAAGATACGGATGGTTTAACGTTTACCTCATACTCATTGAATTTTCTCAAAGACTTTTTATTTTGACTTCTATGTCGTAGATTTATTTATACAACATATATTTTTTTAATTTTAAATATAAGTGGATTACAATATAGTAAACAATTATTGTGCGGAATGATATCAAAAAATTTATCTTATTAATTGTTTAGTTTGTATATTTTGTTTATGCAATTAGAAATAATTAGAAAAATAATGTAATTTCAACGAAAAACATGAGTTAGTTACAAAAATTTTACTTGTCTCTTAAACCACAGTTTTGTAACACTTGTAACGACAAAATTATATGCGTAGATATAATTAATTCGCTAAGTATTCTTAGTTAAAGATTAACTTAACATGAAATTGAATGAAAGTTTCATTTCCTATACAAATAAAAAAGTATTTTTTAAATTGTGATCAGTTTTACTTACATTAACACGAGTTGATTAGTACTACACTCCAAATGCGTTATTAGTTTAGTAATAGTGCATATGCGAGTTTCAGTTTTTTTTTTATAATTATGAAACCACTTGAACGATTTCGCTGGAAAACTAATCAGTTCTAAGTTACGTAAATACGCATTGATTGGTACTATAAATACCCGGATTACTCAATTAGTTTCTTAGAAATCACGAATACATGGTTTTCCGTTTCTTCAAAGAAACTAAAAAACCGTTAAGTCAATTTGCCTGTAAAATTTATCAACCCTAATTTTTGCAACGCTTCGATTAGTACTAAAACAAAGCCCTTTGTTTAATCAGGCCGCGAGAAAATAGAGCTGAAAGAATCGCCTAAAAATATATACAAACACATATACATATACATACACACACTCACACAAACATATATGTTTTTAAAAAAGTCTATAATTACTCAGGCACCTCAAAACTTAAAAACGCTGAAATAAAACGATTTCTTTAATCAGGGTGATTACAATAAATTCCTTAATCACGAATATCACATCTCGTCTACCCGTGAACACGATTACTGCAAAGTATTCGAAACGTTGGGTTAAAATCAAAAATGTAACCAAATTATACGCGAGTTTTAATTCGTAATAAATAGTTTTATTTCAAATGTGTACTCGTGAAAATCTAAGAAAATACAATGTTATTTATTCTGTTCTAAAATCAATCATTTGGTTATATTTTAATTTTAACCCGACGTTTCGAATGCTTTGGAGCAATCGTGTTCACGGGTAGACGAGATGTAAGTGTCAGTCAGTTAATTAGTCATAAATAATATTGGATAGTAATATAGACGGACGGTCGAATTCATTGTTGGTTAAGAACGCCAACATGTCGAACCTCGTAACCTCGAAAACGAATTATTAGCGAAAACTATCGGCTTAAAATATTATTTAAATCAAAGTATTCCACAATGCTCAGTTTAAAATATATAATATATATATATCCTTTTGTGTCTTCATTTAATATTATTGTGATACTAATATATTCATGTATTATTATTTTATGTATATATATTTTATATACATATTTATGTACTATGTGTATTATGTTGTATTATATTTATGTAATATATCATCTAAAGATGTACACCTTTTCCGCCAATTTTTGTAATTTCTTATAAATGGGTTACCTGGAAGAGATCGCTTATAAGCGATAAGGTCGCCCATTGTACATTTATATTTGTGTTTAGTTTTTAGTTTTTTCTTTTTTATGTTAAAATACTCTTTGAGGATGTACAATAAAGGATATTATTATTAGTATTATTATTATATTTATCTACTGAAGTTTTTTTTTTTGTGAAATTTGTATTAATAGTACTTAATAAAATAAAATTATGATGGGAAAAATTTAAATTAACATAACATAACTTTAAAATCGTGAACTACTTGTTTCTTAAGAAGATAAACGAGCGATAGAATTTTTAAAATATTTTGTTTATAATGGCTAGGGTATCAGTTAATTTCAGGCGTAGGTATGTGACGACACCATCGCCCACCGGAAAACCGGTGCAATCAGTCGAAAAGCCGCAAGGCACAAAATCATACCGTAACCCGGCCATTGCACTACGGCCGGGACCGGGGGCACACCACACGTGATGTGCTGCGAGGAACGAAACCTCTATAAAAAACTACCCCGAAACTGTAGTCTAGCGTGCTACGGCGTAGGGTTAATTGGCAAGCGCTGAGAAGGCGGGGGAGCTCACCCGTAAATGAGCCCTAATGACATGAACGCAAGCATTTTGGAAAAGTCTACCCAGGAGGGTGCCAGCCAAGCTGGGCAATCCCTCCCGACGTCTTCGGACGTTGGCTGCCCCACGTACTCTGGGGGGGGCACAAAATGCTCCGTAGGTCGGCAATCCGCCGGCCTCCGTGAACACGACCCTAGCATCCGTACAATTGACCCCGATTCTGCTGTTGGAATGGATATTGTTGATTTGGACGCGGAGGAGTCGACCCCGTTGGTCGGCTCTTCCGCTAATGACCCTGGCAAGCGCAAGGGATTTAAGATGCCTTTCGATATGGCGTCCCTATCAAAGGGGACCAAGTTGGGCTCTCGCGGTAGCGAAAAGCTGTCTAACCGCGAGGGCAGTAGTCGACGGAAGAGACCTCTCTCTGAGGTCGCTCCGACTCCTAGTGACGCGTCCGGTAGCGAGTCGGAGCGTGGTGCTACATCAAAATGCAGTGCCGCTCGTCGTGGACGCGCCACTACTGGCGTCAGAGGGAGTAGGCTCACTCGAGCGAGGGCCGAGTTACGGGCCCTCAACATGGAGGCGGAGGAGGCCGAATTCGAGCGCAGTCTAAGCGCTCGGGCCCTCCGCAAACAGCCTGCTGCGGTTGAGAGTGTGCCGGAATCCGAGGAAGACCTTTCCTTGGGTTCGCAACCGGCATACTCTCCTGCATGCTTGGGAGCGGAGGAGCTAAGGGCCGTCGCTGGGCGGCATGCTGCCTCGATCATCGAGGTCAGCCGGAAGTCCCTAAACCTGAAGGGGACCGTGGTCAAGGCCCTGAGGGAGGCTTCGAGCGGCATGCTCGAAGTCGTGCAGGCCTTGGCCAGCCGCAGCGAGCCTGAGGAGACGTGCCGCATCCGTGCGGACAATGCGCGTCTCCACAGGGAGGTGGAGGCCCTTAAGAGCGAGCTGAAGGCTCACAGGAAGGAGTTTTCTGAGATGAGGGCATCTGCGGCCAAAGCCGCAGCTCCTGAGGTGCCCTCCCTCAACTCAGAGACCCTGGAGGAGTTGAGGCGATCCCTGATTACCTCGGTGGGCGTTATGTTAAACGCCCGCCTTGCAGGCATCGAAGATCGCCTCCTCCCCGAGAAGAGCCTTCGGCCGCCCTTAGCGGCAGATCGCCGTAGAGAGGCGGCGGCAACTGCGGCAGCGGCAAAAAAGCCCGCAAAAAGCGTGCTTTCAGGATCACCCGTTCTAGGGACGAGGCCTGTGGTGTCTCGGCCTCCTCCTCAGGCTCCTCCACAGAAGGCTGCCGTTACTGAGGAGGCCTGGACCACGGTCGTGCGGCGGGGCAGGCGCGAAAAGAATGCCCCCCGCCCGCCGGCCCCGGATCCTGTGGGCAAATCAACAGCCCGCCAAGCAGCAGCCCCTGAGCCTCCGCAGCCGCCTAAGAAAGGCAGAGGCCGCAGAAGGCGGGGGCCCAGGGCGAAAAGGCGCAAGAGCCGTTCCCGGCCGAAGCCTAAACTGCCGCCGCCTCGGTCACCTGCGGTTATTATTAAGCTCCAGGACGAGGCGGCCTCCAAAGGTATAACTTACGCGCACGTCCTCGAGCGCGCCGCCGAAAGAGTTAATCTCGGCGAGATCGGGCTCGAGGGCGGGCTCGTAATTCGGCGTTCGGCCACCGGAGCGAGGCTCCTGGAGCTGCCGAAGGCGTCGGCCGACAAGGCGGGGGCGTTGGAGGCGAGCCTCCGCTCCGCCTTGGATGGGGTTGCAGACGTCGCCCGAGCCCAGCAGAGGGTTGGCCTCAGAATCAAGGGCTTGGACGACTCTGCAACCTCAGAGAAGGTGGCAGTCGCGATCTGCCGCATCACCGGGTGCTCCAGGGAGTCTCTCCACGTCGGGGAGATTCGCTGGGGCGCCGTGACCATGGGCGCCACCTTTGCCCGGTGCACAGTAGATGTGGCGAGGATCCTGCTGGGGGCGGAGCGGCTGCTCGTCGGTTGGAGTCCGGCGAAAGTGGAGCTCCTGGAGGTGCGACCGCTGCGGTGCTTCGGGTGCATGGAGCTTGGACACACGCATGCGGTCTGCCCCTCCAACGTCGACCGCAGCAAAATCTGCTTCCGGTGCGGCTTGGCGGGTCACGATCGTGCCAGCTGCACCGGAGTGCTGCGGTGCGCGGTCTGCGCAGAGCGAGGCCTGCCAGCGGGACACGAGCTGGGGAGTCGAGCATGTAAGGCTCCGTCCAAAGGACGGAAAGTAGCCCGCTCCTCCCCGTCGGCTCCAAAAGACGTGCGCCCCCAGGCGCCTGTTGAGGCCATGTCGCAATGAACAGTCTGCGACATGGCTTCCTTCAAGCGAACCTCAACCACTCCGCTGGGGCTCAGGACCTTTTCCTGCAGGCCATGGCGGAGTGGGAGGTAGATATCGCGGTGGCCTGTGAGCCCTACTATGTCCCCCCAATTCCCAATTGGTCGGGGGACATAAACGGCTCCGTGGCGGTGGTTGTGGGATCAAGTCCCGGTCCCCCTCTCTCCACACTGGAGACTGGCCCGGGTTTAGTAGTGGCGCGGTGGGGGGAGTACGTGGTTGTCGGCACGTACTTCTCTCCCAATCGCAGCCTGGCGGAGTTCGAGATCTTCCTGGACTCCGTCAGGGAGGCGATCAGCAGACAGGCGTCGGGGAAAACAATCGTCCTCGGCGACCTGAACGCTAAATCCGTGGCCTGGGGGAACCGCCACACGGACGCTAGGGGCAGGGCCGTTCAGATCTGGTCGCTCCTCTCCGGTCTGTCCCTCCTCAATAGGGGGACCGAACCGACCTGCGTGCGGCCGCAAGGGAGCTCCGTGGTGGACGTCTCGTTCGCCACCCCAGCTGTCGCACGTTTGGTCCACGACTGGAGAGTCGAGAAGGAGGTGGAGACTCTATCGGATCACCAATACATCCGATTTGAGATCTCCACCGTCCGACCGGATCTGGCCAGGCCACCGCGGGGAGGAAGTCGATTTCCTCGCTGGGCAATCCAACGGCTGGATCGGGAAATGGCTGCGGAGGCAGCCATCGTACAGGGCTGGGCCTTTCCCGATCTTCCCAGCGAGGAAACCGACGTGGAGGCGATGGCGGGCCGCATGCGCGAAGCCCTGTCTCGGGTCTGCGATGCGGCCATGCCGAGGGTGGTGTCTAGGCCCCGGCGGCGTAGAGGTGTCTACTGGTGGTCGCCCGAATTAGCCGAACTTCGGGCGGCCTGCTGCAGGGCTCGTAGGGCCTTCGTCCGGTGTCGCCGACGTCACGGCTTTGACCCGGATCTGGAGGCCCAGCTGCGGAGCTGTTACCGTGATGCGAGAACAGCTCTGCGTTTGGCGATTCGAAAGGCGAAGGACCTGGCTCGGGAGGAAATCCTGGCAGGTCTCGACAGGGACCCATGGGGGCGAACGTATCGCGTGGCGCGGAACAAACTCCGCGCCGCGTGCGCCCCGGTCATGGAGTCCCTGGAGCCGGATTTCCTCGAAAGGCTGGTGGGGGAACTTTTCCCGGACCCCACCGGCCACACGCCTCCCGTGATGGCTCCCCCTTTTCACGGTGGGGGGGTTGGCTCTGTCCCAGACATCACGGAGGCCGAGCTGGAGGTCGCGTCGCGTCGCCTACGAGCCTGCAGCACTGCGCCGGGGCCAGACGGTATTCCGGGGCGAGTGCTGTTCATCGCCCTGGAATACTTGGGTGGCAGGCTTCGGGAACTGTTCAACCTCTGCTTGCGCACTGGACAGTTCCCGAAAGCCTGGAAAGAGGGCAGGTTGTGCCTGTTGCGGAAGGGGGGTCGTTCTGCCGACTCTACTTCCGCATACAGGCCGATCGTGTTGCTGGATGAGACGGGTAAACTCTTCGAGAGAATCCTCTCTGCCCGTCTCACCTGCCACCTCGAGGAGGTGGGTCCGGATCTCTCAGAAGCTCAGTTCGGCTTCAGGGCGGGTCGTTCTACGATAGATGCCCTGAGAGCTCTGAGAGATGTGACCCAGGACGCTGTTCGCGAGGGGGACGTCGTCTTGGCGGTTTCGCTGGACGTCGCTAACGCCTTCAACAGTCTTCCGTTCGAGACATTGGTCGAGGCTCTCCGGTTCCATGGAGTGCCTCCCTGTCTCCGGAGACTGTTGGGGGCCTACCTGCAGGACAGAGAGGTCCTGTGGGAGCGCGGCGACCGGCGGATGTACCGACGTGCCGTGAGCCGAGGGGTTCCACAAGGGTCCGTTTTGGGACCGATCCTGTGGAACCTGGGCTATGACTGGCTGCTCCGCTGTCCTCTCCTTCCCCGGATGAGGGTGTTTTGTTACGCCGATGACACCCTCGTCACAGCACGGGGAGGGAGCTTTGCGGAAGCGGCCCGTCTTGCTACCGTCGGTGCAACGCTTGTTGCGGACCGCATAGGGCTGCTGGGTTTGGAGGTCTCCGTCACTAAAACGGAGGCCATCCTGTTCCACGGCCCTCGGCGAGGTCCCCCTCGTCGGGCGTCCATCTCCGTCCAGGGTTCGGAGGTGGTGGTGAAGGCCCAGATGAAGTATCTGGGCCTCACCCTGGACGGAAGGTGGAACTTCGGGGCGCACTTCTCCCTTCTCGCCCCGAAGTTGGTTTCCACCGCAGCTGCCTTGGGAAGGCTTCTGCCTAACGTCGGTGGGCCGCAGGCTCCATGCCGGCGCCTATATGCCGGCATCGTGAGGAGCATGGCCCTATACGGTGCCCCCATATGGTCGGAGTCCCTCACCGCTCACTCAAGGACCCTGTTGCGAAGAACGCAAAGGGTCCTAGCGGTGAGGATGATCAGGGGGTACCGTACGGTGTCCTTCACGGCGGCTACACTCCTGGCGAGCGATCCGCCCTGGGAGCTACAGGCGGAGGTGCTCGCAGCCGTGTACTGGCACCGGGCAGAAGCCTTGGCCACGGGGGTAAGGCCCGAGGTGGCGCGAATCAGGGCTCTAGCTCACCGAGCCCTGATGCGACGGTGGAACAGGGACTTAGAGTCCCCTGCCGCCGGTATGATCACAGTGGGGGCGGTCCGCCCTCACTTCGACCACTGGATCAATCGGCGGCACGGAACGCTTACGTTCCGTCTTGTGCAGGTGCTGACCGGGCATGGTTGCTTCGGTGGGTACCTGCACAGGATAGCACGAAGGGAGGCGACCCCCTCCTGCCATCACTGTGACGAGTCCGTCGACTCGGCTCGTCACACCTTGGCGGAGTGCGCTGCCTGGGACCACCAGCGCACTGAGCTGGTGGGCGTGATTGGCAGGGACCTCTCGCTGCCGCGCGTTATCAGCGCGATGGTCAGCAGTGAGAGGTGCTGGGTCGCAATGGCCTCCTTCTGCGAGCAAGTCATAGCCGCAAAGGAGGCCGCGGAGCGGGTCAGGGAGTCAGCCTCGTCCACTGACCCGCTCCGTCGGGGAAGACTGGGTAGAAGGAGGCGGGAATACGCCCGCCGCTTCCTTCCCCAGTTGTAGGCCTGGTGAGAGGGGAGGGTGACCCCTCTTACCTAACATAGGCCTGCGATGGGAGGGTGCTCTACGTTGCTCGGGGCACCCTCATTCGGGGGGTCTCGCCGGGGCGTCACGGTGTGTGCTAACGCGATCCCGTGACGTCCCATTACGGCAAAGAGGGCAACCGTTGGTTTTTTAGTGGGTAGCCTTAAAAATGGCAGCATCCTCTATGCTGCCGGGTAGTCCCACATAACCCCCCGGCCGTCACCCCCCTGGGCCGACGGGGTACCCGTAACGGGTTTTTCCAACGGAAAAAAAAAAAAAAAAAAAAAAAAAAAAAGGGTATCAGTTAATTTTGGAAAAAAACCTTTATGATTTACCGCCGCGATAGTTAGAAATGTAAGAAATAGTGTAATACCACCCATAATTTATTTAGTAATCGTAGTTTAAATTATTTTTTTTATTTTGTTTAATTTACAATTTATTTGTATTACTGATGGTTTACATATTGTTTTAGTTTTGTTTGAATTTGTAATGTATTTTTATTATTAATATTGAGAAATAATATTTTTAATAATATTAAAAAATAGTATAATTACGATTTTACGATACGATTTATTACGATCTTTATAGCTAATAAATTATTTTATCTATTAATAAAATATTTTTTAAATCACAGCACTGAATTTATTTTAATTACTTATAGATTATAGTATCGTTATTATGACTTATATTAGATTTATTAAAACTCAATAATATTAGTTGTAAGTTACCAGCTTTCAAAGACTTATACTATATAATTGTCAATGATCTTAAATGTGTACTCGAAATATTACTAGGTTTTTCGGCCGCCGCAACAGAAAAACCTATACTTATCTCTTTTAAAATACCTAACTTCGTCGATTGTTGCTTTTAAATAATTATTATAAATGTACATTTTGTAACTATTAAAATTTTGTTTTAAGATTAATATTCTTTAAGTTTCATTGGAAATTGGAAAAAACATGTCTTGCGAGTTAGGGCCTAACAACATGGTGTTTTCCATGTGTATAGTGTGTTATGATACCGTAGCAGTTGAAACACGATATAATCATGCTTTAAACAGGAGCTTTAAAAGTTTTATCAATTATTTTATTTCTAAGTAGAAATACTTTAAACCAGCGATCACTTGTATATGTCAAATGGAAGTGACAGAAGTACCTATTTTGACACCATAGTTATTGAAATAAGCCCTTCTGTTGAGACACTCTCCAACTTAGAGTTAAAACTACGAGCGTTATAACGGGGTTTGATATTATGAACGTGCGAGAAAGAACTTCACAAGTTAAGATTAATTTGAGTGCAGTTTTTCACTATTTTCCTTTAAAAAATATTATATTTATTTTTATAACTCTTTTGTTAATCCTAGTTTTAGTTACTTAACTGTGATGTTTTTTTGTGTGTTTACATGAGTTCCAAGATGATTCAGATTCAATATTAGATCCGTTTTACACTTTATAAAGATAAACATGTTATATTTAATAATCAGACGTGTTAAATATTACATTTTTTGAGATAGACTTATTTAAGATCACGTTTATTTGTCCCAAGAAATAGTTTTATTTATGGATCCGTTATAGATTCGAACTGCAGCTACATTAAAAGAGTTAGACAATAGATCAGATCGATGAAGAGAAGTTATTTGCTATAAACTGATTTACTTATTTATATAATCTTTGTCAAATACTTAAGATGTCTATTTTAATTCCACCGTCGCATCAGGGCTCGGTGAGCTAGAGCCCTGATTCGCACTGCCTCGGGCCTTACCCCCGTTGCCAAGGCTTCTGCCCGGTGCCAATACACGGCGGCGAGCACCTCCGCCTGTAGCTCCTAAGGCGGATCGCTCGCCAGAAGAGTGGCCGCCGTGTAGGACACCGTACGGTACCCCCGGATCATCCTCACCGCTAGGAGCCTTTGCGTTCTTCGCAACAGGATCCTTGAGTCAGCTGTGAGGGACCCCGACCATATGGGAGCACCGTATAGGGCCATGCTCCTCACGATGCCGGCATATAGCCGCCGGCATGGAGCGTGCGGCTCACCGACGTTGGGCAGAAGCCTTCGCAAGGCAGCTGTGGTGGAAACCAAATTCGGGGCGAGAAGGGAAAGGTGCGCCCCGAAGTTCCATCTTCCGTCCAGGGTGAGGCCCAGATATTTATCTGGGCCTTCACCGCCACCTCCGAACCCTGGACGGAGATGGACGCCCGACGAGGAGGATCTCGCCGAGGGCTTGGAACAGGAAGGCCTCCGTTTTAGTGACGGAGACCTCCAAACCCAGCAGCCCTATGCGGTCCGCAACAAGCGCTGCACCGACGGTAGCAAGACGGGCCGCCTCCGCAAAACTCCCTCCCTATTCTGACGAGGGTGTCATCAGCGTAACAAAACACCCTCATCCGGAGAAGGTGAGGACAGCGGAGCAGCCAGTCATAGCCCAGGTTCCACAGGACCGGTCCCAAAACGGACCCCTGTGGAAAGCCCCCCGGCTCACGGCACGTCGGTACATTCGCTGGTCGCCGTGCTCCCACAGGACCTCTCTGTCCTGCAGGTAGGCCTCCAACAGGCTCCGGAGACAGAGAGGCACTCCATGGAACCGGAGCGCCTCGACCAATGTTTCGAACGGAAGACTGTTGAAGGCGTTAGCGACATCCAGCGAAACCGCCAAAACGACGTCCCCCTCGCGAACAGCCTCTTGGGTCACATCTCTCAGAGCTCTCAGGGCGTCTATCGTAGAACGACCCGCCCTGAAGCCGAACTGAGCTTCTGAGAGATCCGGACGGGCAGAGAGGATTCTTTTGAAGAGATTAACTTACGTACCTGTAATAAGTAATATAAAACATAAAATAAAGTCACAAAACTATTGTCACCTTACAAAACATTCTTTTATCAAATAAATGGCTATGACACATATAGCAAGATGTTGGCCTCTCTATCTCACACTCGATAATATAAAGTCACAAAAGTAACATCTCGTTACGAATCATACTTTTGTCAAACTGATAGGGTTATGACAGAGATAGCAAAATGTTAACATGTCTATTCCATGCTTGAATTGATTTCGTCATCTGATGAAAATTGTGATAAGATTTTTCTTCATTTTTATTATTGGATTAAATAAAGGATATAAAGTTGTTACAGTTTTCAAATAGATTTTTTTCGATATAAAGGAATTTTAGGGTTTTAAAAGCACCGATATTTATAAATTTTTAAAATTAACAAGTTTGTTAAGAATTATTTTAATAAATTAATACGAATTATCTTAAGCGATAAGGCCACCAAATTTATACCATTTTTTTTTGTTAACATTTTTAATTCCATTTGTGTTTGCTTCGTGTGTGCAATGAAGATTATTATTATTATTATTTTGTACTTGAGATTTTATATTTTATACTTTCAGATAAATTTTATTGTGATCATTTTGATATATAACATGTTTAATTATAAGCTTAAAATAAATATCTACAATCTAAAATGCGATTCAAACAATTTAAAAAAATTAATTAAAATATATATAAAAATCTTTGGTGCGGGTGCGGGTGCAGGGGTGCTACACTCAACTTTATGAAGCGTCCACTGATATAACTTCCGACGGCTATTAAGATCAACCAAGATAGACAAACTACAAAGAAGGTACTCTGACGCAAAACGAATTCTTAAGAAAAAGGAACTCTGTAGAAAACGGAACCCTTGAAGAATAAAAAAAATGTAAGAATTTTTTTTGTTGGTTCGCTATCGCAGCTTCATTTTTATTTAGCGGTCACCGAACTAGGGATCCAAGGTGGCACCAGTAGATATAAAAAAGCACCCCACCCTAACAATCATTATCGTTCCGAAAATAATTTATAATGGAAGAACTTGATGCAAGCATTTCCTACCAGTCAACCCTAAGAAAAAAAATGAAAGAGAAATTATCAATAAGGGGGTAAAAAAAATAAACTTTAAAATTACTTTCACAAGAAAACATCAATTTGCACAACTAGCATATATTAAGAGAGATATGAGATCGTTGATAATACAATTAATAAACAATGTAAATGGTAGTGGCGAAAGAATACCGCCTTGTGGTACACCAGCAGCCAAGTCACTGCACCTAAACAGATTCTCCTCCATGCTCATGGCTTGCTGCTGACCACGTAGATAAGTAGAGAATAAATTCAGTTCCTTGGATGAAATATTACTTTGTAAAAGGAGAGCAACAAGAAAGTCATGATCGGTTGAAGTAAACACGTTATAATGTGTTATTAAAGGAAGTAGAGTGCCAATTAAAGTAACACCCATTAATCAAGTTTTATCCTCATCAACAGCATTCGACATAATCGAAAGCACCTTGTTTTTAATTTCTTACTTAGAGACAAATTATTAAAGAAATGCAAACCTATTGTCGATCTGAAATGGCATGGAGAATATAAAAGGAATATTTTGTATTATTGTCTAAAATGAGAACAGTTGAGAAATGGTAACTTAAAAAATTTGTAGAAGATGATGTAAATTTGGGTTTGCCACAATTAATATTATTATTTTCTGTATAGAACTTATATAATTTCCATCGCAAAATTTGAGAAATTTAAATAAATTTATCGGCCTTTAACAGCTCTTATGATGTGATTGCAGCTGTTTCTCAACTGTTTCTATTAATGGAAATTATTGTCGCAGCAGTTGTGTTTAAATTTACGAAATGCTTTTACTCTTCTTTTCATAGCCACCTTAATTGGTTCTGTAATCCAAGGCACAGGTAAATGACATAATTTATCTTCTTTAGAATTATAAGATAATAAAACTAAATTTAATTTAATATTAATAATTACAAAAACATCTACTAAATACTTGCACAACCAGTTCAAGAAAACCAAGCTATATATGTAATTAATATAAACTACAGGAAACTACACTTACTACAACTAAGAACCAACAAAAAAATATTTAAAAAAGAAGAAATTAACCAAAATGATAGTAAAAACTAAATATTATCCATAATTATAGAACTAAAATATTCTTGTACTAAACAAAAATACGGTCAAAAAACTGTATAAAGTAAAGTAATCTTTAATATAAAAAAAAAAGAAAAACAAAACAAAATTAACTAATCACTTAAATTCAATATAAAGTTAAGTAATCCTTAATATACAAAAACTAACAACTAAAAAAATACATATCGTAAAGACTTCCAAGAAAACGTGTAAAATAATTCCTCAAAATTTAATATATAGCAATCATAGAAAATGTCAGCTGCCATGTGACTGTGAATGTGGCATTTTTGCATTGGGTGACATTCTAGCGAAATGATAGATATTGATGAAAAATTGGAGATATTGATTGTATTCAAGAAATTTTGAACTCGGCTCCACAAATTCATTTTATAAAATCCTAAATAATTTATTTTCAAACAAAAGCTGTAAGGATTTTTTTTTGAAAATTTAAAAGTTAAAGTGTGGACCTTGCAAGTATTTCGCGCTGAAAGAAGGTGCAAGAAACTCCCAACAATACATCCTAACTACCATTATTTTTAAGGAGAAAATTTAGGTTGGGTAAAGCCGCAACAATAAAGGTTGTAGGTAGTAACTAGGCGCTTTAGTTACTTACAAGTAGCGTAGACTGTAGTAATTTCTTAATAATAGCAATAATTATAAGAGTTCGAATTTAAAATTACTTAGAGAAAGAACGGGTGAAGTCATTTCACAAAATAGTTTCGAAAATAAAAATAATGATAGTGAATTTTAAATGACCATTTGATCATGTTCTAATGATTTAGATTTACTTGTAGTTGTTTCTCAATGATCTACTCTTACGTCATTTTTTGTTCCGTGGCACTTTTAAACTAATAGTAAAAAAATCTCACATAGCGTCTTTATATATATATTCTAATAGAATTAAGTGAATGAACTGGTATTTTGTAGTATTCTCTAAAAATTAGATATTTTCCCGCAGTAAAATTTATTTTAGATGTAGATTAAGATATTCATCTATCACGAAAATCCGTTGCGTAGGCTTTGTTTGATGCGTGCACAAAAACACATACAGACAGACAGACAATTGATTTTTTATCTGTATCTATTACTTATTAGACCCTCATTAAAAGTTTTAAAATATTAAATGTAAAGAAACAAGTTATTTACAGTTTTATTATATGATATAATAGATGGTTTGTAAAAACCGTGACCAACTAGTATAACTAATAATTAACTCATAAAATAGTAATAAAATTGTTAATTTATAGTTACTAGGTACGATACTTAGGCTTTTGCCTTAAACTTTGTCGATCAATAATTAACTTTTAAACTTTATTTTCTTATAGGACAATAGGATCTCATCAAATATTTCCTAACTTCTAAAACCCAATAATATAGGTCTGACTGAAAGCTTTTGACTATTTTGGGCTGCGTTCACGTTTAAATTCATTCTACGAAAACCGAGTTTAATAATAATCCTCCGCAACTTGTTTAAATGAAAATTCTTTAGATCAACGTTCTTTAAGGTTTTGCTTGTTTCTAATTTCTAATTCAATTAAATTATTGGTTATGAATTAATAGGAATAGTTTTTGAATTATATATATTTCGATAATTGTTGTAGATAATCTATTCTCAGAATTTAGTACTGAAGATAGTAACAAATGACAATAAAATATTTTGTGCTAAAGAGTGTCTAATTAAATTTAACATATCTTTTTATGTTAACAAAATTTTGATCTATAGATATATATGTATGTCGATTAATATAATTTTTGTATAACCTATTAACATCTTTCAAATATAAATAACGTTAAATTTTATACCAGTTATATAAAGTAAAAACCCAAGATTAGATGGACCGCAAGTAATATTATCAAAGTAGGTCACTACGAATTCGTGTGGATTCATCCCCAAGAAAATCATCGTAGTGTAATATTTACTCATGTGTTAAGATTAATTCCTTCAATAGGTCATATGATTAATGTAAAAGTTTTAATTTTGTGACTTGTCCCATTGCGTTACTTTCAGTTTTTAATAGTCTCTCGAGTTATTTTTATATATTTAATTAGTATTAAAATTATATAATAATTAATATATATATATCTCTATAACTTTTTTATTTTTCAATAAATATAATCATATCCGTAAAATAGTTTTATAGAAATGTGTAGGACTCGTGTAAATCTTAGAAAACATTTTTTTATTATTTTTTTTCTTAATATTTACATCCTTATAATATAATCATGTAATTAAAGAAAATAGATTTGAAACCATAGCATCTACAACCTTTTGAAGTTTAATATTTTTTTAGTTTTTAGTTGCAATTCCAGGAGCAAGTCAATTTGAAGTCGTGCACCTTGCAATCTTGAGCACAACAAATCTAAAATTTAATTATTAATTTTTATTAAAGTTCTATATCAATATTCAACCTGTTTAACTTAGTTTATCCTTATTTTAATATTATCGTATTATTTAGGTTCAGATAAATTTAATATGTTATTATAAATTAATTTGTTTCGTTTTTATTGAGCGAAGCTCACTATGAGAGACTTTTCTGCAATTTTTGTGCAAGTATCAATCGAAAACGGTATATCCGAAAATGTCCAAATTTTGCACACTGATAGATAGTCTGGTGATAGTTTTGAAAACAAAACAAATATCAAATATTTGATATTTTTGAGGAATAATCACGGAAAAACTAAAATCTCATAGTCTTCAATGGAAAAATTTTTTTGCGCGAAAATTTAGCTTTACAATGACATTCTCGTGCCGAATTTTTTTAAAAGGTTTTAGAATTTTTTAATTGTTTTTAGTTTTTTTCGTGTCTTAAAAAATAGTTGAGGGCAAAACGCGTCAATGTTTTGTAAATGCAACTTCGGTGCTGTTTGCACCTCGCTGCGCTCAATACGCTAACACATACCGAGATGTTGTGAGCTCTGCGATTTAAAATTGACGACTGGTTCACGCTCCTAGTATATTTAATACTGCTAATCATTCTAACCGTGACTATCGCATTATTAAAATTTCCTTATTGACTGTTAGTGTCATTGTTGCATTTTGCTGGCTTATATTTATTATAATTTTGATAGTAAATGGTTCGGTGTTAAACCATAAAAGATATCGTTACTGAATGTTATGTTTAATGATGAGATTAGTAAATTATCTTTATAGAAATACTAAAATGTATTTGACAATATTTATACACAATCTTTTACTTTACCTCCTCTACGATTGCGTTCTATAAAAAAAGTTACATGACATTCACATTATGATCTGCACATACCACAAGGAACTTTTTATAATCTGGAATTTAAATCATAAGTTCATAACGGGGCGATATTTGAAAACTTCTTGAATAATATAAAAAGTCAAGTAGTAATAAAAGGATTTTTTATTAATAAATCTATTTCGGGATAACACGCGCTTAACAAAGTGAAATGTCTACGTCATCAACTCTAAAACAATCAAAGCACATCTCATTCCGCTAAATTCCCTAACCCATGCCCCCTTTTTTTTTTTTTTTTACGTCGGGAAATTCGGAACGAATACCACACCACTGCGGGGGCAAGCAATGTGGTTATGTCGAGCTCCAACCGACTAAAACCCAACGGTAATTCTTCGTTTCGCTTACAAAGAGAGAGCCTGGGAACAATGTGTCATCCGACGACTCACTCCCAACTGCGTTCGCCTTTCGTGGCACACCAATCATTACTCTTAAATGAGCTGGGCTCCGACCATAGACACCTCGGAATACTTGAGACGCCTACGTCACTGGGCTACGCGGCAGGCCATAGATCCCCCGATCCATTAGCTTTTTATCCATTACCTAAACAAATTTGAAATACAACCCAACCAGAATTTCATTTTTTTGTAACTCACTTAGGATTAAAGATGTAGAATAGAGGATATAAGTTCTTATTTACTTTTAGGTAGAGCTAAAATCTTGGCATATTTTGCGCATAAGCTACTTAAAGGACCAAGTCTAAGTAAAATTCACAAACGAAACAAAATTAAATATTAAAGTATAAAAAATTTTAAACTTTAATAGAAATCTTAAAAAAGTTTGATCTTAAATCTAAAAATGTATAAAACAATAAAAAAATCAGTATAGCACCTTGCGAGGTGTCATTGGATTTGTCTGTGTATTACCATAACTTAGATTATGTTTAAAATCGGTGTAGGTAGGAAGTACCTGGTGTTACAAATTATAGCAGTAATAATTTAATGTTGTTGTAAGTATTATATTTTCATATTTAAATTTAGCTAAAAGGAGATTATAGAATGAACCTTTAATTTTTTTTTTATTAATTGATATTATTGAATACAATGGAAGGGATGACTTTATAAAAATATAATAGTAGCTTTTGGTTTCGGGTTCCCGTACCTTTATTGGTAAATTTAATATAGGGTTTACATGGTCCAAATAATTATAGCCTGGTTCGACAAAGGGGTAATTATAATATGCAGAGGTAGAATAACCAGACTTACACCAGTGTTATACAGTCATTAATGTCTCGTGTAATATTGCATAAGCCATTATCTTACTGCATAGCGTTTGACAATGGCTATAAAATTCTTGGGGTGTCTTATTTCCTACTACAGCTAATGAAGGATTATTGTATAAGGCTGGTTAAACACGTTGGTGATGATCACCGAAAATATATATTTAAGGGCTTAATTTAATTTACTACAGTTATTATATATTACGAATGTAGTATAACGAAAATACTAAAATATAATTTGTAAATCGCGGCATCTGTCAAGAGAAAACGAAACGTTACTACGTCACCCGCACCATGCTACAGCGCACAAGGTATAATAAACTGCAATTTAGCATTCTGTCACGATGACACAATATACTTCAGGTGTTCATAATTCACATGAAATTATTATATTCACACATTATATTCCCATCGAAGGAATTTGAATATTGGCAATTCTACTGAAACTGGTGTACGTAACTCCCTCAAAAACAAATATTTAAAAGATGAAACTTACAAGTGTACAGGATTTAGATATTATAATATAAGATGCATTCCTAAGATAATATTTGTTATACTTAATATATTAATGAATATATATTAATAACGAATCGTAATTGTGATAAAAAATAACTGTTATAAAAATAGTAATAGCAGAAAAAATACGTTAAATAGAGACCTATATAATAGGCTAGATTGGGTTATATATGATGCAAAACCTAAAAAAATATATTACTGAGTACAGCTGAGTACAAAATAATGTCCGAACAAAACTATTTCTAACATAAATGATAACTATAATAAATTTTAGGCTGACAATATATGAATAAAAAGAGTGGTTGCATTTTACAAATTCTATCTATTCTATTTCTAAGCTTTTAATTTCAGACACGACATTTCAAACTCTCAATGAATACTAAGCACTGTATGGGACCCATTTCATTTTGGTGCTTACTTTGTCAGGTTAAACTCGTAATCCAGCTAATATTATTTTACGTTTCGCTCTAATTTTGATATGAAGTTTAACAAGTTAATTCTGTTGAACTAAATAAAGCTAAGCATCGAGAAATTAAAGTGCTATTTGAACCGAACAATTCAAGAGTATTAAGAATTTCGCTTTAGTATAATATATATAGCTCTATTCGATCAGTACATCTATGTAGTTTGTTAAAACTAGGATTATAAATACTAATCTTTACATTTACTAGGGTTTAACTTAATTTTATATGTTAACTGAACTGAATGAACTTTTTCAATTAATATACGTTGAGTCACTTTAAGGTCCATTAACCTTACGTACTTATAAGCTGTTGTTTATGATTTTTACCATAAAAAATGGATTTAAAATATATAAGTTAGAGCACTATTGTTCAAAGAGATAGTGGATTCGTCTCATCGATAATCAATATATATAATATATGTACATATGTATATTATATTTAATAATAATAATAAACAACCTGAAGGTTGTGGCATTTTCTACATTTGCCATCAGTAGTATGAGGATCTTTTATAATGTGTTTCCTATAATTTTTAGTGTTGATAATTTGGTCTTGGATTGCAATTAAAAAGCCCTCGGTCTCTGGGAATAAATAGCCGCTAGTTAGCCACCTATTAGAAGCTTGTGAGTCTATGTGTGTTTGTTCTAAATCATATGGGTGTCTTCCGTGTAACGTTTTACGTTTCCATTGTTCCAGTTTTTAATTCTGTGATTCTATTCGTGTGTTTACTATCTGTGTATTGGTATGTGGGTCTGCTAAATTAAGGGGGGTTAGTTTAATATCGTTATTAACAATATCTTGATGTATGACACTGGTACCTGCTTTCCTATTAATAAATATTTTTAGACTACTGATTTGTTTTTTCCTTAAAGCTAAAATGTCTATGGGACCTCTGCCTCCGTTTATTCTTCTGATAGACATCCGCTCTATTGCTGACTTTGGGTGTAAATTATTATGTTTTGTTAATATGGTTCTAATCTTAATTTCTAAATTAATTAGTTCTGTTTTAGACCATTTGATAATCCCAAATGAAAAGGTGAGTACAGGAATTGCAAATGAATTTATGGCTTTAATTAACTGCTTACTGCTAAGATGGGTTTTACAGATTCTATTTATTCTACATTTAAATTCTTCAGTTAAGGATTTTTTTATGGCGGTGTGATTTAGTTGTTTTGATTGCTGATATCCCAGATACTTATATAACTCATCCGATCTCATGGCCCATATAATGTCTCCGTCTTCCAATGTGTAGTCTCCAGATTGAATTTTCCCCTTTTTAATATTTAAAGTCCTGCACTTAGCTAAGCCAAATTGCATATTGATGTGAGAACTAAATTTGGTTGTGATATCTATAAGTTTTTTTATGTCTTTCGGTGTTCTAGAGTATAATTTTATATCGTCCATGTAAATCAAATGGGCTATAGAAGCTTCAGTATTATTATTTATAAAACGGTATCCTACTTTCTGTTTACTAATTAAATATGATAAGGGGTTAAGGGCGAAACAGAACCACATGAGGCTCAAAGAGTCACCTTGGTAAATACCTTTCCGGATCTGAATCTCTCTAGTTACAATGTTACCTTCTGTACTTCGTATGTAGGTTCAAGTTAGTTTTCCAAAATGGTATGATATCTGTTAAAAAGTTAATTAAAGCTGGGTTTGTTTTATAGATTTTCAACACTTTAAATAACCAGGTATGAGGAATACTGTCAAATGCTTTGCGATAATAGATATAAGTACAATGTAAGTTTCTATGTTTAACGTTAGCATGTTTAAGAATCACAGAATCTATCATTAATTGCTCTTTACAGCCCATGTGATTACGCCTACATCCCTTTTGTTCTTCAGCTATGATATTGTTAGTATCTACGTGTGCATTTATTTTATGGGTTATTGCCGATGTTAAAATTTTATATATGGTGGGAAGACATGTAATTGGTCGATATTGCGAGGGATCACTTGTATTGTTGTTTTTAGGGATCATATATATTACTCCTTTGGCTATGAATGCTGGAATAGGCTGCTTTCTCAATATCAGATCCTTCATACATTTAGCTAAAGTTCGATGTAGTCTGTATAGTTTTTTGTACCAAAAGTTATGAATATTGTCAACGCCAGTTGCTTTCCAGTTATGAAGTTAAAATTTTTTGCTTTCCAGTTATGAAGTTACAATGTTTTTTCTCCGATTTCATTGAATTCCATCTCTTGCACATTTGAGCATCTATTTTCTTCGTCTTTTATCCATGTTGCTTCTTCATTGTGTACGGTTTCTTTTTCCCATATGGCCGACCAAAACGTTTTAAGCTGTTCTTCAGTGGTTGTTCCATTGTTTTCATTACTTCTATTTGTAGTTTAATTTGTCTGTAAAATAATTTTTCGTTAGTAATAAATAATTTGTTTTCTTCTTTTCTTTGAAATGCTTTTTTGTATCTAGCTAATCTATGTGCTTTTAATGTTAATTTCTGTTTAAGGGTGTCGAGGTATTCTTCAGGGGTTTTATTATTACTTTCGTGTATAGTGTGTATTTTAGTATTTTTAAATATTGTTTCTACTTTATGTACTATTTTCTCGATCTATTTCCCCTAATATATTGAGTGAGTCGGCCTACATCAGCTCTAAGTTTTGAAATATATTTTTGAAGTCGGATTTGCCAAGCTGGTGCGGAATATTGTTTGTGGTTTGTGCTATGTTCTAGTGGACCAAAATTAACTTTATATCCTAATTCTAACGTTATTACCATTATGCAATATATAAGGGTATGTAAATCAGTGAGAAGAGTATCCTGCGTAATAAATCGATTCAGTATGTTATTGTTAAATATATCTAATAATTCAAAGTCTCTCGCTATAATTTAGTTTTGGCAGTTTTGGTCTTAAGTAGGATCTACTCCTGCATACTTTATTAGTTTACCTTGTAATTGATCTATTAATTTATTTGTGGTATCACTTGATTGTGCAACTTTGTCTATTATTTCAAGTTCAGATTCTAGAAGTATATTTAGCGTTGATTGTGTTTGGGTAGACTGAGTAGTGGTCTGGGTGGAGTTTTGGTTGGTTTGAAATGTTGAAGGGGATAATTGCGTTTGAGGAATTGGCAGTATCTGAGTTTCTAAAATAATATTGAAAGGTAGGTGTAATATTTGTTTGTCTAACGTGTGAAAATGAACGTATATTAGTTGTTCCTGCTTGTGTCTCTATTTGTTCCATAACCTCATCTTTAATTTGTTTTAGTGATTCATCGGAAAGATATTTATTTTTTATTATTGCACGTTTTTGGTTTGAAATTCTCTGTTCTGTTACATTTATGTCTGGGTACTGTTGTTTGAATAATTTATTTTGTCTGTAGCTAGTCATGTCAGTTTCTAGCTTTGTAATTAAGTAGTATGAGCGCATGATAAAAATATTGACATTTTTAGTCCACTTCATGCGTACTCTAGTTTCGCCTGGCTTAGTGGACGCAGGTAAAAAGGTATTTACCTCCTGCATAACAGCTAACACCGGGTGTGTCTCGAGGGGTTTGGTCCCTGTAAGATACCAGTGAGTATATATATGAATCTGTTGATGGACTGTAAGGACTTGCTATTGAAGAGGAATTTGAAAAATTTAAAATAACATTGTCACTGTCTGTCTGTCGGTCATGTGAATGGTTGGCTGTAACATCTTCGGGTGACCCGGTGACCCAGCTCCTCTACGCTGATGGATCGTATACTGTCACACCCAGCGTCAGCTCCAGGTGTGGCCCGGCAATCGCCTCCGGATAGCAGTATTATACGTTTACTTCTTAATTTCATCACCATAGTCTGGGTTCCCAGAGCCATGTTAGCCACGCCAGTAATTTCATATCGTGTGTCCGCCCCCCACGTGAATCTGATGGTCGACTCGGACGTATGGTTGGAGTTGAAGGGGTCTTATTATTATTATTATTATTATTACTTATAACCATTATATCATTTACTTTTGTAGTTCTATTATATAAATTTGTTATTTCATCTTTCTTTCTTTTTTTCTAGTTTTCTTTAAGATGCACCTACATTTCTCTGCATTACCCTTGGTTGACTGATAGAGAATGCCTGTGGCATTAAGTCCGCCATTGTATTTTATACATAAATAAATAAATAAATACACAATTTAAGTCATCAAATGTGTATCATTGTCTTATTTATTTTCTACCGTAATTTTTTTAATTAAATAAAAATGTAGATATATTTTTGATTTACTAAAATATAATAACGATATAAAACATTAAAAAAAAACAGATATTAATCAAAATTGCTTACAAAATTAATGAAACCTGAAATCGATAGTTTTTAGTTTTTTGCCTGTTTTATTTTGTGACGAAAATACTTGGTACGCAAATATGCAAATGAACCCTGAAAAAAGGTCTGGTGTCCATCTCACTTGATTTTTGACGTTCGCAATTTTTATATTCTAAGGCATTGTAATATATTATTTTATTTTTATTTTGAGCTGCTGTATTCACAATTTTAAAATTGTTTCTTAATATAGACTACATTGTTTCAAATGACATTGACTAAATTTATATAAAATGGAAATGTGATAGAAAAACGTTATATTCATAATGATATTAAATTAATACTTTTTATTCAAATAGTAAGGTTTAATTTATAAAAAATGGTCAGATGCAGTAAGGCACCTTTAAAATAGCCCACATGTGACATATGTCAATTTTAACTTCGTAGTGAAGTGACATGCTTCAAAAGATCGATTAGAGTGAATGAATGGGTGCGACCCTCAAACATACGAGTATGTTAATAGTCACTGTCCCATAATAGAAAAACTAACAAAGTCTACAAACTAACAAAGTCTCGTATTTTAAGTTCAAATCCAATGCCAGCATTGGATTATTAAATTCAAACGCTTCACGTATTATTTCGAAATAGTTAAATCAGGACCGAACTACTACATTGAGACGCATTAGTCATAAGTTCAAAGAATTATCACACATATTTCTAATTAGAAAATGATGTCATATCTTTTGCAAATGTTCATTGCAGATAGAAATATTATTTTAATTAAAATTTATCAACTGATTACTTAGTTTTAGGGTAAATACTGTAATGCCGCTGATTTGTAATGGCAGCAAGTAGAGAGAGTCGTCTTTGTAAGTATGGATATAACGAGGATCACTTCTTCTAAAGCTGAGACTTGGTCACTTGATCACTAAACATTTAAAGTTCTACAGCAACAGAAAAATTGTACCCACCCCGTCTGTAGAAGTATCAAATAAGGTATATTTCTTTAAACTTCAATTATTACTGACCCAATTTATGAAATTATACCAGCATCATAACAAATTAAATACAGTTAAAGTTTTTTTTTTTGCAATTATTAAGATGTGTTGGTTTTTACCTCATCTTATTATCGTTCAGCAAAATAAGATAGCTTTATCTACCATAATACAGCCACTAACAATACTTAATAAAACCGGCGAGTCAGGTAAAGATGGCCATTAAAGTGAAAAATGAACACGTTTTAGCAGGTTTTATGCGAACAATGACTTTGTAATGACGATTTATAGCGCAATGTGCGTTAAACGAAAACCGGCAATACACTTCACAGTATCGGTTCATAATATATTTATGTGATGAACTACAGTTTCTTATTTGATTGAAATTTAAGTATTAGTTTATATATATTAGTTTCAAAAGATTTTTATTAATATAAACTAGATTTTAAAAGAATGAAGTTATGTATAGAAAATATTAAAATCACATTCGCACCGATGAAGACAGATCAGAACTTAAAGTGAACTAATTAAGAGAACAACTTTGAGGGTCGTAATAATAAGTACGATTCTATGCAAGGTGTTGTGCTGGAAGCAATGCGATTTTAATTATTTACTTTTTACCAGTAATCTAAACTACTAAACATCCAAATAACTATACATTATAAAAACTATATAAATGAACAAACAAATTCATTTCTGGTCAATGTCTTGGACAATGTTGTTCTGTAGGCACCCACGTTTATGGTACTACTATTTGTTAGTATATGAATATAATGTATATTTAATAAGATTTTGTTTCATATTGCTTTTATTAATTAAATAGAGTGGAATTTGTGGAGGACGAATCACACATAAATTATCAATCCTTATCATAACTTATCACTACAATCCAAACCAAATACAACAGATCATCAATAAGCAGAAGAAATATCTATAGTTGTAATTTTTGAAGTCCAATATGTGTGCAGGTCCAATATGTGGAAAAATTAAATATAATGTCATTCAGTGGTGATACCACAAAAAATAATATGATGTTTTTTTAATATTCAGTGTTGTTCACGAATTTACTAAAAGATAATAAACTTATAGATATTTTATAAATTTCACGAGGTTATTCTTTAATATGTTATAAAGAAAATAAAAAGTAAGTAATAAGTATGAAATAATATCAAAGAACTCAAAAAAATTGTTAAAAACGTCCATCATTAATCCTTAAATTGATTAATGATAGACGTTTTTGACAAATTTTAAAGATTAAAAAAAAAAAATGCATTACTAACAATAATTTTTTACGTCATTTAGACGCTTGTCAGCAAGGTTAAATCTGCATTTAAAAATGGATTTCTTGTTTGACGAAATTCTGCCGACTTGGATAAAAAAGCTTTACAAAGCTATTAAGAAGCTAAAAACGAATATAATTTTATGTCAGACAAGGTATTAAGACACTTACATCTCGTCTACCTGTGAACACGATTGCTTCAAAGATTTCGAAACCTCGGGTTAAAATTAAAATGTAACCACTTACCCACATACCCGACTTTTAATCTGTAAAAATAGTTTTATTTCAAAGGTGTTACGAGTTCAGTAAGCTGCTAATTAAAGCACTAAAATTTATACAATTTTTTTTTTCTATTGTACATATATAAACGACTGTGTCAAATTATTTAAAAATAAAGAAGAACAAATTATTTGTTAAATAAGTACATACCGGCAAAATTATATGTCCAACAGTTTGTTTTATATAATATATAGTAATATTCTCGACACTTCCTATAACCCCATTTCAGTTGCTGAATAAAATGTAATTTTGCCGATCTTAGGCAGCATTTGATAGACACATCAGTACGTAGTACGCTCTTCGAGGGAAAATTGAGTTAAAGACCACGCATCTCACGAAGAGAGGCCTCGTATCGTTTACCATGTACAGGTACACGAAGCAACTTTTCAAATTTGTAACCAGGGAACTACTTCACATCATGTGAATGAGTTAATTGATATTGAGAAAATTTAATCTGTGAATTGTAAATATTATACCAGATTTCACATACCTACATAACGCTACATGTATTTCCTATGTAAAATAAAAAAAAAATTGACTTTTTGGCTAAATTTGGTAGAGTAACCTTTTCCTGGTTAATTAAAGTCAAATTCAGTCAAAACCTCAACTAGTAAATAGTGACGACATCGTTACTTGGATCCCCTAATGCTGACAGTGGTGCACAGTCGAATAACGTTGCGGCAAAAACTTGTATGTTACTTTGTAATGTCTTTATAGTAGCTTCAGTGTCTATTGCAAAAGTTCAACTTCATCTTTTGGCTATATCAGCCTTCGTGCCGGAAAACAGACTTTGGAGACACGGCTTAGGCAGATCAGAGGTATCAAGCGCTTAAAGCCTGCCTCCAATGTCATATGGTTGGCACGACTAAAAGGCCAAGTGTTCATAACTACCTATTCTTTTAGATAATTCATCGACAATTTCGTACATCTAAAATCTCTCTACTTTTCAGTGCCGTCCTAATTTATCAATTGGTCATTTCATGGCTATATATTTAAATTTAAGTTTATGTGATCAAGATAAATGATTATAGTAGCTCTATCTTACACCTTATTAACTTTATCATGAAAGAATATTGTAAGTCCTGTAAATGTTTTATATATGTATATTGTATTAATATAGGTATTATAAAATACTACTGTAGATTTTAAAAAGCGTTTGCTTCCTGAAATGAATATTATCTTTATTAAAATAAAAATCATTGAAAATTCAAAACTATAATTTCTTATCAACTTATTCACTTTCCTTCAGATTAATGCATTGGGTATAAAATGATCTACGTATGTAAATGTCAAGCTTGCGGAACGAACTCATGGCCCACGTAATTGTGGCCTATAATAAAGAAACGTAATGAAGGAAGGAAAATATTAAATTTAAATGATTTTATTCATTTTGACAATATAGCTACCGCCGGGAAAATCGTGGAATCGAATATGGTGGTGGAGATATTAACAAATGTATAAAATTTAGCTCATTAAAAATATGTTCTTTAATTGTTAATGATACAAAAGACGGAATCTGACTGAAATTTAAAAAAAATAATCAATTTACCTTTGTATAATAATACCAAACATATTTTTACATTGAAGTAATTTCTTCCACAGATTCATTGAATATAATAATGATCCATTTTCTTCTCAGGTCAACGACATGTATATGTTTTTAAAGAAATATTTCTAGAGTACCTTGAAATTGCTTTCAATAAATAATGTTTATTCATCTATTGCTTAGACGCGTAATGAAAGTTCCAATTTGTTGTTCTCATAAACAAAATCCTTCTTTATAAAGCGAGATGGCGTTTTTTACAATCCCGTCGCTCCGGCCAAATCCTTTTCATGAGAAAAATGTCTTTACATGTATATCAACGTTGGAAGAAATAGGTTTCTTTATTTGACATAAAGTTTTTTGTTTTAACCACGTTTTATTTTTATTGTCATCGTTTTAATAAAGATATTAAGATAGTTTTTTATTTTCTGTGTAAAACAAATAATATTTTATATATTAAATACAAAAAAATGTGGTCCATTTACTTGCTTAAATGTTATACAATAATTATTTTCTTAATATGAAAAGAAATGGTAAACTAAATACACTCGACTTGAGACATTTTTTTTCAGATCAGATTTCTTTGACTCCCATTGTGGGAAAAAGACAACAAAATAGTTAGTAATTTCTTTTTTCACGTTTGTTTCAGAAAGCTTCGATAAATCCGGTGAAGATCCTGTTGTGTCCGCCCTCCGACCTTATGGAGCCCCAGACGAAGATGGACATAAACAGCCCGAGTTATTTCAAAAATATGGAAATTTCTCCGGAAATATATATCCCAGAGACACAACAGTTTCTGATGATGTCTCATTGTTAGATCATTTTATTAATATAGAACATAGTTACGACAACGAAACACAGAGATTATTAGACGAAATGAGCACTGATGCCATTATTAAAGGCAATGTATTTAATGTTACGACCGCAAATACAAACCTTACAATTATAAGGTCAAGTGTGCATGAAGACGTAGTAACAAAATTTCTAAGATTGATAGAAACTCAACATTTGTTAGGTGAAAATTGTACCGCGGGGACTCATATGAATTTAGGTGAAGGTGTGGTAGATAGATACGCTCAAGAAAGGTTTAGAATAGAAGCTGATGTTGCGGTCAATAGGGCGAATATGTTGACAAGATTGTGGAAATACGCCGGTCCGTCGGTAATGCATAATGAATATTTACTTCACGCGAGTGTTTTTTCAATGGTGGAATTCGATGATGACGTATTTGCGGCAGGCAATTGTTACGATCAATATCAATACAAAGATTATCAGCTCTTTTGTCCTTTTGCGTACCGGTTACCTGAGGGACCAATATTAGCGAAAGATTTGGCAGTTGAATACAAATATTTGAGCAATACTTCTGAATGGTTCTATATCGCTCGCAAGAATGCCGAACGCGTTATACGAAATAATAATCAGTTTAGACGAGGTGAGTACAAAATATGGACTATCGTTCACATTTTATCATATCCATGTTCCTACCAAAAAATTTTTTTAATTTATTTCGTTGGGTTTTTTTTTTCTTATTATATTATTGTGACTTCAACTATTGTCTTTTAGGTAATGTTATATTGCAAATGGTTCTGTTTGTCATTGTTTTACCACCTTCTCGTACTGCGGTATCAATGCTTCCCTTTGAATTTGGCTTCCGGTGTAACCACCATCAGACTATTAATATTTTCAGTATTAGTTTGTATAGGAGAGCACCTTGAAAAAATCTAACACCTATATTTTAGACCTGTGAGATAAGTATAGGCAGATACTAACTATACTTTGCTTTCTTTTGAAAAAAAAAACAGAATAAAAATTGTTAATTATAAAAATGTTAAAAATGACAGTTTTCTTTACCTTTGTCTAGTCCGTAATGAACCGAGTTACTTTTAAAATATTTATTTGTAAATAGTTAGTTTTTGAGTTATTACATAGCAATAGTATTGGTTGATGGTTTCTAAGCCGATAGTAATAATGAAGCCACTATCCCTATTGAATTTCAATAGTCGTCTGATTTCAATAGTTTCAATCACTTTTCACAGTACTAAAAACGTTCCGAGTTAATGTGTATATTTTGACGATACATGTGTAAGTCGATGCCGTAACCAGAAATTTTTGTGTTATTTCTGTCCCGAGTTTTTAAAATTACGTTATCTTCTAAGAAAAGAATAGAAATAAATAAAAGAATGCTTAATTCTTCGAAGTGGTATACGATAGTTAATTGATAGAGCTAGATTGGCAGACGGAATGGTTATACAGAGGTCACTGGTTCGAATTCTACTCGTGTCGATAAATTTTTCATTTTATAATTATTTAAAATATGACAAGCTTAATGTGGATTTACATGTAGGCTACAGCTATTGACAAGTATAGTGTTGAGCGAGCAGGCCCTTCGTTATACTACTAACCTGGAGCTGAGACTGAGAGTTGCCCAGCAACAAATCTTCGAGATAAAAGGAAACCATTTACAATAAAACCATTTTAGACACTCAGTTTGTTTGAAGAATTAGTCGACAAGGTTGTTTAATTCTGCAAGTTAGAGCCCCTATGACAGAAAAAATTCAACTAATAACATACTGCCAACAGAGAAGTTCAACTGTAATAATAAAAAAAATAAAAACTATACATTGAGAATATCCAAACTTCAACATTACTTATAATAAGATGAAATGTTACAAAAATCTCAATACAAAATAGGAAATATAATAGTGTAAATGAAAAGAATGTAAGTCTTCCAATAGATACCCTCCTTCGATAGAAAAATTGTGTAACAAGCTGGTTATCCCGTTTCTAATAATAATATGTCCTTCAAATCAAATATTATATTATTTCTGTACGTATATATATATTACACCCACAAATACGTATACAAATACGTATACGTATTTGTGGGTGTAATAAATTTTCTTGTTTGCACAACCTTCAAGTTGAGGATATGATGTGATATGATAAATATCAAATTGAAGATGATAATCAATTAAAAACAGACTCCTAAATTTTGGCTAAATAAAAGAAAAAAAAAGTGTGACATTTAGTAGGCAAAGTTCATCAATAAAACATAATATTCCTGAAGTCAAATTTGTGAGAGAAAAGAGTCTTAATTTGACAGAGGTTTAGTATTCAGCTATCCAACAGTAGACAAAAATTGCCATCAAAATTTGAAAGTTTAAATAAATTAAATGTTGTGGCAAATATTACTTTTATAGTAATAGCAAAAATTGCCTAACTGCCGTCGTAAATAAAACTGTTACTTTAATAATTTGGCTTTTTTTTGTAATATTCCGATATTATTAAAATTAAAAATGACAGACCAAAATATTAAGTTTACGTAGAATAGATTATTCTTAGTTTTTTTTACTTCCTGTCGCCTATTATGTCATGTTCGATTCATTTAACACTGCAAATACATATTGCAGAAGATAATCTCAATCAAAGAACATAACATAAAATATCATGAAAATTACTACTAGAATTAAATGAATTAATTATTGCTTGGTCTCGATACGTATCAGATTCATCAAGCACGATCCTAGTATTGTGCACACATAGATTTTCAGGGTGAATAGAAGTATGTTTAGAGACTCTTAGACGATGTAATTGAAATTTTTGGCATTACAACCGAACTGCTAAAAAACTGGAGGTATTGCGTACCAGCACCTAAACGTGAAGTTTTCGTAAATAGAGATACAAATATGTTTACTTTCTCTACATCGGTGTAAGCCAGTGAGTAATCAGTTTGCTGCAGTGGAGATAGCGAAGGGCGACAGAAATTAACAAAACGCTTTGCTCGTTGGTGGGTACGAAGTCAGTTTGGACTCTATTCGGCGAATATGATCAGAACGAAAATTCTTCCACACTTTCTTCAAAGTCTTTTAAAAGCTCTTTTCTTTATTTAGTTTATTGCGAACATCCATGGCCTTACGCTATCGAGCTGCAGCCTAGGCTTGGTATGCCTGGTGTTTCTGCTTATCAAAGTGTTCACAGTGGGTCCAAGGCTTGGGCCAGCTTTTCCATATGATGGCATATGAGAAAATGGAATATTATACTCCATTTTCTTCCATAGTACATCAGTAATAGAATCTGTGCAGGCACTGGGATCACTTGAATAGAAGCACGGACTGTCAGAGGACAGATGCTAAGAAAGACCGCATCTCATCCCAATCTGCTGACCTGTATCGAAACATCCGCCTCCATACCAACATACCTTTACGAGTTCTAATCAGGTGGGTCGTAGACGGATACAGATTTCAACAGACAGTAATCTGAGCTTCTTAGAGGCGATAAAATCGTCACCAATACCTGCCTGAAGTCGTCAACCAAAATTCCACGCAATAAAGTGTGTGGGTATCTCCTGCACCCTAGTAGGTGCCCTGACCAGTTGGGTGAGGTCTAACTAGAAGGCAATACGATTCATCTCACTCCCAGCAATATTTAAAGTATTATTAAAAAGCGACATGGTTTGTTTATTTGTTCAAATGGGCTAATCTTTAAAACTACAGGATAGATTAAAAAACATCCATAGTTTGTTTATTTTATTCATGAGGAAGTCTATAGAATACCTAACATTATCCTTCTGCACATAGTTGTCTTAATGGTTAAAAAAACGTAGGTTATTCGTGGATTCAATGCGCTTATTAGATAAATTAGTCATTAAATTAAAAGTATGTAAAATAATAATAAAAATATTGATGATATGTAAAATTATGTAGGAGGCACAGTAAAAAAAGACATTATTTCAAAATTAATATTATTCTCAAAGAGAAATAATACAAAACAAACATTTATATGGTAATAAAATATGTCAATATTTATTTAAAAAGAACGATTGACATATCACAATATATAACTAAAATAAATAGTGTACTTAACTTTTATTTCAGCAATGCTTCGTTCCTTCGTCAGTATTGAATTGTGTCCAGAGCACAAACATCTATCACTATTTTCTACCCTACTAATAATTTTAACAGACAATGGTCACATAATATTGTTATTATTTATTAGTCAGATAATCTTTAAATCTTTCTTAAATCAAATATCAAATTATATTTATGAATTTTTCAGTCTTAACTCTTAAATAATTATAATCAATAGAACTTCCCTTTATGGTATATTTTATATATTTGTCACGCGCGAATAAAAGCTGCAATAAAAAAAAATTAAACTCTTAAAGGTGTACAGGAACTTGAGGTGCTTGGTATTTATTTTCATTTTAAAATAAAAGCACAATTCAGAGTTTGGTTTCATTAAAAATTACTATAAAATAATAAAAGTGATATTAAAATCTTACAAAGGTTACGTACATGAAATAAAATACAAATGTACGAGTAGATAAAACATATAAATATAAAATCCCACTCTCCCCAGGCTACAACACGTACACATACAACGACACGGCTCATACACTGCGTGAACCGGACGAAATCCTTTCCGTGACCTACGAGGATGGCAAATGGTCCAAACCCTACTACGACTGCGGCGGTGGTAACATCTGGATGCTCACTTACACAGTTCCCTTTTTTGGCTACAGTAATGGAACATATTTTTTTAAGTAAGTATTTTCCAATAATTGTATTATTATTACTAATATTTGTTTTTGCTTAAAATTCATATTTGTTTGCAACTGCGTCTTATTCAACATTATTGGAATTCTATGTGAATTTACTTATGTTTTACGTAAATATTAAAGCACTAGTAATCCAAGGAAGTAATGACATAACATCTACTAAAACTTTCAACAATAAATGTATAATCCTCACAAAAATTTGAACTTTATCAACATAAACAACAATTCAGATTTATAAGGTCCTCTAAAATGTCCACAAGCAAGTGAAAAACCTTTAATAAACATAAAACACGAACATTTAACCTCGAGCAAGAATTTTTTGTAATACCATATAAAACAGCGATGGAAATGTATTAACGTGGCGTTAGATAATATCTAACGCATTTGTAAGATTACAACAGAGCTTTCGCTTGACGTTAGGGATAAATGATATCTGCTCTGATAACAGCCATTTCATGTCCTTGTCATTGATACTAGCTGGATATACATAGGAAAAACAACATTTTCCAAGCTGAGAATGAAATCTTACCATTATTTATGTATCTATTTTTTTCGCCTTTTACATCTTTTTACTTTTAATGTGCGTGAACTAATGTGCTGCTTTAACAACTCGGCAGGAGTTAACTGTCTAAAAAAAAGGTTTCCCATATGAGATACCTATAGTTTATGAGTTATATTATATTTTATCATTTAAAAATAATTCCTATAAGAACAATAAAGAAGTCTGATTACATACAATATTTATCACTTTTATTTATAGACAAATGCATTTATTTAAAACAATTTATATAATAAAAGAATTTTCTTAACCCAAATTTGCTGCAGAAAAACTTTATTTTAGACGATGAAACTATTACGTATTATCAAGAACCTATGGTTAATGTACCTTTTTTTTTTTTTTTTTTTTTCCGTTGGAAAAACCCGTTACGGGTACCCCGTCGGCCCATGGGGGTGACGGCCGGGGGGTGATGTGGGACTACCCGGCAGCATAGAGGATGCTGCCATTTTTAAGGCTACCCACTAAAAAACCAACGGTTGCCCTCTGCGCCGTAATGGGACGTCACGGGATCGCGTTAGCACACACCGTGACGCCCCGGATGGTTAATGTACCTATGTAACCTATGTAGGTTCCGATTTTATTATGTACACCCTTTTTAGTGCTCTTATTTATTTAGCCGTTGAACATAATATAATTATCTACTTTTACTAAACATCAAGGTAATAAGGACTATTTAAACTAAAACATGGTGAGTGTATCTTAAAATTGACATGCAAATTGTATTACTCCTTATTTTAACCTCGCACATTAATACTGTGAAAATATATGTATACCAAGTACCGTTTTTAATATTAACTTTAACATTAAATTTAACGTTACAGCTGTAACTGTTGACAAGTTAATTTAAGTCATTTATTAAAACTTTCGTTATCTATGATCAGCGCAGCTCATAATTACATAGTTGTACTCATGTAATTAAGGTAAGTTTATATAATTTGGGAGGATAAAAATAATTAAAGAGAATAAGAATAAAGCTGTATATTTTGTATAATTCTAGTACATAATATTTTCAAATGTTACATTTTTTTCTGCTGGAGAGTTACAGCAATAATTTCTATAGTTTTATTACAAATTAATAGTATTAGATTTGATTAAGATTTTAGTAAAATTTTCCTATTTTAAGCTTAAAATTATTTTAAACGAAAATAAAATTTAACGTTGTGTCCTAAAGTTATTGGCAAATTAGCAATGTCCGATTTATTACACAATTTAACCAAAGCGTCGCATCTTGGTCGCCATGATCGGAATTTGCATAATAATCTGTCAGGAAAACAGGCAGCTCGCATAGATTTCACTGTAATAGCCGTCTGGTGCAAGAAGAAAATGATCCGAAAATTAATTATTTTTAAAATGATCTATTTATACTATATTGTTATTTAAATAAAAATATGCTTAAAATTTTTGTATATTTCAGATTACTATAACTTTACTGTAATAAGAGGTTATGAATCCCTAATGGCAAGTGACCCTTTTTTTTTTAAATTTTAATTATGTGAGTCATGCATGCACATATTTAAAAAAAAATAAAATATTGAAATAGTTTTAAAAAAAAAATTAGATATCTAAATCATAAATATTTTCTTTAATTTGATGGAAAATCAATATTTTTTATCACTCAAAGAATAATAATTGGATAAATATTTGATCGTCTAGTTTTAAAAGATTAAGACTAAATTATATTATATCTTGTAATAACAATAATTAATGAATTCAACCATCAGAAAACTTAAAATAATTGAAATTAAGTACAAGTGAATAGAATAATTTTAAAGTAAAATTAATTCAAAACAACATGTTACATGAAATAAGGAAAGCCAAATATGCACTTCCATTCAAGACATAATAAAGTGCCTTTAGATATAATAGTAAAAATATTAAATTATTATGTATTAAATACTATTTTATAGTAACATAACGTTTAGAAATCTTTCATACCTACGCAATAAATACACTAATATCACTTTATTCCGAAAATTAAAATATTTAAAATTCATAAAGAAAACTTGATTTGTTGTCCCCGGCGTTTCCAAGAGAAAAGAGTGAAAATAATAGCTCTTAAGAAGAAGACTTATCCATTTTGATCTTAAGATCTTTAACATTAACATTTTTTGTTTTTCTTTATAATATTAATCGCTTAAGCTAATAAGTTGAACCTTGACTTCCCAAAACAACAATTGTGGAAATACCAGATGGAACTTGAATCCGATTGTGATCGTTATCGTTAAGCCCCATTATGAATTATATGAACTAACTTTGGGTAATTTTTAATATGCCTAGGCTACTAATCCAAATTATTGTATATTGAAGTAACATTGTCATAAATGTTTTCATTTAAAACAATATTACAGAGAGTTAATAACAATACAGAATTATGAAACTTTCAAGCTGCTGCCCACATTTTTTCAAAATTAAAAATAACAACGTTGCTGCCAAATCTCTAGTTAATATTTCCAACTTGTGGAAAGCGTTGTCACGACTATAGATGACATCAGTTGATAGATTGACGAAGTAAGTTATATAGATCATTGTAATTTTTCAGGGATTATAAAGTTATTATGCATATAATAACGAATACTTACTTATATAATTTTGGTACATAATAAACGGCATCATACTAAGATATTTTCGGATATATTTATCTATGTGTGGAATATAAAACAAAGTAAAATTAGCTACCAGTAAAAAAAATCATCAGGCAGGCCATTGCAATTTTACCATATCAATAATGTTTTATTATGTATTGAGATTTGCGATATCATAGTATCTGCGATGTCATAGCTATGACACCGCAGATGCGATATGTAAGAAGAGAATAAATCGGATATATCGTTTTGAAGATATTCGATAAGAAATATATGGTTCTGCACTTATAAAACGTGACAAAATTTTTGTCATAAAAGATCTGTACCTAAAAAAAAGGTACGAGAGAAGCCTCTAGATGGTGTTCAATTCAACTGCTAAAAGGATCAAAAGAGTACAGTATATACTAAATGCAAAGAATTCGAAAACTACTTCTCTTATATATTTTTTTGTATTTTTTGTGTGTATTTTCTCTTAATTTATTTCCATTAAACTATTAAATACAATTTCATTTATTTTATTAATACTAATAAAATAATGATTACTATTAATTCGGAAAGTTTTATATGAATTTAAGGTTTAGAAAGGAAGTACATATATTATTATTTATATTTCCTACTAGTAGAAACTGTTAGAAAGGATAACTAAATCTATATTTATTTGTAAGACTAAAGAACAACCATTGAAAATTCATTGTAATAAGTATTGTCAGTGTATAAAAATCAATAAAACGGAATATATATAAATAGTTGTTTTGATACGAAAAAAAATTCATTACATTATATATTCTTTGTGACGAAAACATACGTACGGTTATATTAAAGAGTTCCTTACTGAGTAGTTTTTACTGTAAGAAGAATAGAACGACTATGTACTACATATGTATATATATATACTTTAATGAAACATTTATATATATATTATAATATTTTAGGACAAACGAGAGTGCGGGTCACAGGTGAAATGTGATCACCGCCGCCCACGAACTCTTGCGACATCCGAATACTCTCAAAAACGGGAACCGTAATTAATATAATGTATATAACGCCTATTGTTAAGTATAACAGGCGTTATATACATTATATTACACATCTCTATATGTAATTGTATAATTGATGTATGTCCTATGAAATTTATTGCCGTTCAGTGTAAAATTATTTTTATATCCATCAAATTTGCAACTACTATACGAACATAAAATAGTTATCGAAATAAGCAACAAACTCCATTTTATATTTTTGCATGAAGCTGAAACTGTTAAACTGTTATATACCATTCAACAACTATGGTCTCTTCTATATATATAAATTGTACTTCCCCAAAAGCATGACACATTAACGTAAACATGAAATATATATATATATTTCGAATTTTGTTTCACGTAGACACACCTACCTTGTCTAGATTTTTAGAATTTCATTCGTTAGTATATTTGGGTTGGCGTGATGCCTGCTATTTTGCCTTAACTAAACGTAAACTTTTGCAATCTTTAAATTATGGTAAAATAACTATTACAACAACAAACTAAATAAGTTTTTATGCTTTATTTTGTAAGGGCGTGTTCACTTTTATTTTGTATGTTTTTCATAATGCTATGAAAACGCAAGAACGTTTCACCATGTTTTTCAAAACCGAATTATATCAGGTAAAATTAAAGTTTCGAGATATTTGCGTAGTGTTAATTTAAGAGCGGTAACAAGGAGTCTGCTCTTTAATTTATGCAGTAAATGCATCCATTATATTGAGAAATACTAAAATTGTCATTACAATCCTTAGAAGCCTTTCAAGCATGTTTCTTTGTATAGGATTTTAGTATCTTATCCAATTTAAATTAATATTAGTGATTACTCCTGTAAGTCTATCACCAGTATCGGGAGAACTTACTTTGTTACAATACTAAAATAAACCGCTTATATGAAAAAAAAATCATTTTTAAATTTATATGTGCAAAAATTAAACCTAATGCTAGTTGCATACCTAATATTTTTACATTTACTAATACAATCATTGGTTTGTTCATTAATTCTTTGAAGAATGGTTTCCATGCCCTTTCAAGTCCTAATGTTTCGTCTGTATCTATTCCTCTTTATATTTTATACATATATTCGTAATATGATCCAAGTAACTTGTGTTGGGACGCTAATAGCTCCCCGATAATTTTTTTCTAAATACCAACATAATTACTTCTTTAATTTTCTGAATAGGTTTTATGTATGCTGCTATTGTATTTAAATCTTGTTTTCTAGCCGAATAGCTCACAATACTTAAATTATTATTAATTAATTATTATTCATAAGTAATTGAAAGAAAATTGATAATAAGTAGACTTCCTTCTTTTTTTTATTTATTCACACCTACCACGTGTAGCAATATTTTAATTATTCATGTATGCTGTATCCATTTATCGTTTTTAAATATTTTACAAAATACTTATTATAAAAATAAAAATGTTACCATGTAAAAACATGGTATTTAAACCATGCAATAATTGTTAGCTCTTGAAACTCTTGACACACTTGACAAAATTACATAAAATGAAGCAACTGGATTATGTTTATCGTTTTTATACAACATAAATATGTATAACATTCTATCTTTATAATTTATAAATTGTCATTAAAATATTAAACAGAGGCACGAGTGGCATAGATATTGATCTCCGGCGCGTTGACATTGACCAGTGCCCGCTGCGGCCGGGCTCTACGCAGCTCAACATCTTTGCAGGGACCGACAAATGCAAAAAGTCTACTACAGAAGTAAGTTTTTTGTCTTTTTTACTATGTAATTTTTTTTTAACCGATAATTCCATGTTACTGTGACCAAAATGTTTGTATAAACGCTTATAAAATATAATGATAAATAATATGCTTAATAATCATATTAGTCATGAAAAAAATATTTTTAAACTTATTTTTCCCTGGAATTTTATTTTTATTAAATATAATATATTATATTTTTATAAGTATATAAATGCCCACAAAAATCAATATAAAACTAATCGATAATATTACTAAAAAAATACCTTATTATAAGGTTTGTGTTTGTCTCCATATATGTTTGACTATACTTAAAACATATAAATATAACTACATACTAACAGAATTTAAAATCTAATCTTAATAATTTTATATTAAGCTTATTGATGATATTCTTTTTTAATGAAAAATTAAAAACTTTCAACCATTTCTGATTTAACCGCAAACCATGTTAAGTTCTTATCTAAGTCAATTTTATATTGACCACAAAATTTTGATTTAAAAATATAATTTGCATAGTATTCAATTCAAATACTGACTATAAAGTTAATTTACTTCCTAATTCACTCACCCACTATTTGGAAAAAATAATTTATATATCTCCAAACAATTCACAAATCCAAAGTATTTAACAAAAAGGTTGACTTTTAATGAAGGTTAAGGCTCAAATGTCAGCATAGTAATCCAAAAAACATTTTCCAAATATGCAAGTCAGTTTAAGTTATTAGACAAGAGCCAGAGTGACCCATCTTACAAAATATTTGTTGTTTTAATAATAATAATTTAATTATTAAACTCCTTGAATACTATTTTACCGCTATACCACATAAAAGTTCCCTTAAAGAATCCTAGTACAGGAGTTAGAGCCCAAACAATGCCTATTACCAAGGTAGATACTGCCTTGCGAAAAACATAGATGACCAATTTTTTTAAATGACTAAACTAATTGTAATTAGGATGTAAAATCCTTGCAGAATTGATCTGAGAGAAGCGAAGCTCTTTACCGGTCAACTTGATAAAAATTTTGACCGCTGTGTCCTCCTATACACCGATCAAGCTATACTTACCAAATTTGGATTATCACATGCCTAACTTTCTAAAGATAGATTAAACAAAAAATCTAAATTTTAATTAAAAATAATTTACAATTAACTTTATTTTTAATTGAAACCTTCTATTGCACGAGCGGATGTAAATTCTTATTATGACTCATAAATGAATCATTTCAGTAATGGCAGACATTGGGGAAATCGTAACAAACTAAATTTTCGTGATATATTTTTTTGTTTTTTCTCTCATCGCAGAGAGTTTCGCTGAGCTTCTTCCTCTTGTATACTCGCGGCAATAGTAAAGCGTTAATTGCAACTTCGCACAAGCACATAGCTTTCTTATGCATAACTTAATAGCACTTATAAAACTAAACGGTAAATAAAAAAGAACGTCAGATATTATTAAACCAGACAACACAAACACTCTTAATTTCATCTTCTGACTTTGAACTTACTCACACCCCATTCCCGCTTATATCTTCGAATGTGGAATTTCCAACCGCTATGAACAACGGATGTAACTCAACAATAAGATTTTAATGAGCTTTTGGAACACAAAATCAAACAAGCTACATTTTAACAGGATAGATGAAGAAAATGGGCATTTGAAGAACAAAAAGAACTTATGTATTACTAGTACAAAAATAAAACGCCTAAAATATTTCCTTGATAAAAATATAAATAAATAAACGTAACAATTATCGTAATCCTATCATTACCCTATATTCAACTCTTTCTTTAGTGGGCTCATTTTTCTAAGGTTTTACTTCTGACATGTGTAAATCACAAAAACACCCTTCTTTATTCTTTTTAATATTTCTTTCCATTTTTTTTTTCTTTATTAAAATATAATAAATATTTAATATATTAAAATATAGTATATGGTTGCAATAAAACTATTTTACAGATATAACTCGCGTTTATTATTACATTTTTAAATTTAACCCGATGTTTCGAAGGCTTAGCTTAGTAGCGTAAATATTAGTAGCAACGTAGTAGTAAACGAATCGTTTTCTTTCGATTGATGAATTTCTATTATTGCATATTTCGATAATCTTCTGCAAAACTCACATAGATCTGCGTCTTGTTCAATAAAATATTCTATTTAATTATATTCCACCAACAAAAGATTTTTTTGAAATAAAAAAAAAATATATTTAAAAAATTAATAACATATTCTGTCTTAAGTTAGTAAACTAATTTTCAATATGCTTTAAGACTTCCAGATTATCGTATTTATAATATGATACATTTTATTTATTTTTTATTGATTTCCCAAAAAAAATATAAATATATATTTATATTAAGAAAAAATAAGAAAAAACATTATTTGTTTCATGACATCGAAATGCATGAAAATTCAATTTTACTTCATTCCATAAATTGTAGGAGAATATTAAAATATAATTAAGTTTGCTTTGCAACTTGGTTTCCTCCATTTCTCCGAATTTAACAATTACAAATAAACTAATGGTTACGAATTTATACTATTTGTTTTTATTCTTTCAGCATGCATGTTTATAAAAGAACTGGTTACATGAAAACATGGTATTTCTTAACGTTAAGATTTTAATAAAATGGATTGAAACTAAAAATATAAAAGAATTTTAAAGTGATTCCACTTGATAATGGGAGCCAAGATAGAATATCTCAATGTAAGCCAGCGCTGGCTGTTCAGCTGAACAGCTGTTCTGGCTGAACAGCGCTGTTCACAACATATTTTGTGAACGTTTTATAGTATTATATTTTTATAATATTAATGTTGTATTATCCATGTCCATCAGATTTTTATTTCAGAGTAAGCTTAAATGAAAAAATACTATTTCTTTATGTCAACATTTCTATTAACTTCCTTCAGAATTTTAAATTGATATAATATCTACGTACAATGGCTGCCAAAATTTATTTTACACTTCAGGGCATAAGATACCAATTTTAATACGACTGAACTTCAGATACACAATTTGTTGTCATATCATAACCGTTTCTTTATAAGTAAAATAACGAATGTAAAAAAAATATTAAGTAACTTTGAAATTTGAAAATCTGTGTATCTTTCATATACTTTCAGTCATTTATTTTAAACCTTATTTTTACTCTCTGTTTTTGTTAGTCTTTGTCTGTCCTTTTGAATGTAATTGAATATTTTTATGTATGTATATAAAAAACGAAAAACACTCATAAAATCACGAAATGTAAAACTACTGAGTCAATAAAAATTAAATTTGGCAGGAACGTACAGTGTAACTAGAATACGTCCGTTAAGAAAGGATTTTTAGTAATTCTATTCATAAAAGGGTGAAATAGGGGTTACAAGTGAAATGAAACTTCATCATTTTAAATGTTGGACACATGAAAATTTAAATTCTTGTTTTGAAAAAATAATAATGCATTCATGGGATTTTAAAAATAGCTTTTCTTTGAGGGTGAAATAGGAGTTGCAAATGTATTTGAAATGTGTGGTTTTCTTTTGGGTTGGGCAAGCCGTCAATAGATGGAGCTAGCAATCATTTTAAATGTGGGTAATGATTTGTCGTTCGTATTTAATCACCGTGTTTAGTAATTGTGATTTCAAAATAAAAAAAAGTTCGTGTTGTGTTCTTTTTACCCACACACCACGCGGTCGAAGTCGCGGGCGAAGCTAGTTGCGTATTTAACCCTTATATATAATCCTATATATAATTTTTAATTAATATAACCCTATATATAATTTTTAATTAACCCTATATATAATTCTTATGTAGTATATAAGTCTTATGCAAATAATCCTCTCTCGAGGTTTTGGAATGGTGAACATATTACCAATAAAAGATTGAATGTTTTTTGACGTACTTATTTACTTAATTATTGACATTTTATACCTTTATTATTATTATTATTATTTACTTGTTGGCTTTTAATATAATATATTGAATTATTATTTTTTTTATTTAGTTTTTGATCTATAATTTTCGGCTTTAGATTTTTGATTTGTGATTTTATATTTATATTTATTATTGTGGATGTGTTAGAATTATGTGAAATTTTTCGTTATAATTGATTCCTAAACGTTTAAAGAACTAATTAAAGGCAACGGAGATCCCTTTGAAGGCGCTTCATATATATTTTAATTTAATTATGTTATTATTATTTATAAACACATCCTAGTAATAGATTTTTTAAACACAGGATTTTTTTCCCCTATAACAACATTTATGGCAAGACTAGATATAATAATATATTCACCAGCGACTCATGATACATGTTAATAAAACAATTTTTTGTATTTTTTTTTTCACATTTAATATTTAGTCGTCCTCTTTTTCTTACACTTCATGATTAATTGAAAGCATTATTTGTTATATTATTACAGTTTTTTAATTATTTCTTAAAGTATTAAATAAAGTATTTATTGTCGACAAGGATGGATAACTTTTGGTGGGATTAATTTGAACACAAATTGATTTAGGCTCTGACATTAATGCTTTTGATCTCAAAGTCAACACAGGGCCGGAATGATAATTTGTAATTTCTATGATACTCTCTCTTTTCTAATTTTGACTAACACGAGTATTCTAAAGGATCACAGGTTTATTCAAATACTTTACATTTATAATGTTAGTTTATTGTAGTTGTATCATTACTTATTATTTATATATTTGCATTGTATGTCTTCTATCTTATTTATTCCAACATTTTTCTGACAAACATAAACAACCTCAAACATTACTAACCTCTAATTAGATGCTTTAGTAAAAAGCAAATCTTTATTTTTTTTTTGTGTTATAATTAAATTTTAAGTTTCGTAAACATTTATTGGCTGCAATGACACAATTAGGACAATCAACACCTTGTCCTTTTTATATTTCGCTTATATTTTATAAATAGCCTCCCTAATTTCGTTCGTGTCCATTTTTAAAAATGTTTCAATTTATGTTGAAATTCAGATACAAAGATTTTATTGGACATGCGCACAACTAATGTTACTGGTCTAATATTCTCTCGATTATTAGGTAGTCTACCTTTTCTTATAATAAATAATTTAATAAACTCGATGACAACATTAGACTACTTTTAAATTAGGTTGATCATTGCTTGGTACGGAGTGTAGTGCCCATTCAACGTCCGGCTCGCACAAGACCTGCGACCCGACGCGTTTGGCACTACAAGTCAGCGGATTGGGATGGAATGCGGTCTTTCTTTGCATCCTACCCATGGGGGCCGATTTGTTTCTCTTCCGATGATCCCAGTGACTGCGCTGCGGCTATAGCTGATGTGATACTACAGGGCATGGAACTATTTGTACCTAGCTCTGTGGTACCACTTGGTGGCAGATCGCGGCCTTGGTTTGATGCGTCTGTCAGGGCTGCAGCAGCCGGAAAACGTCAGGCGTATCAGGCTTGGGTTAATGCGTTAGTCATCAAGGATCCGAACTCTAGAGTTCTGAAGAGGAAATACAATCGTGCCTCCAGATTCTTCAAACGGCAAATTGCTAGAGCAAGGTTTAGGCATGTCGTCAAAATTGGGGATCAGTTGACAAGGTACCCACCAGGCACGCGCAAGTTCTGGGCGCTTTCTAAAGCCACTTTGGGTAACTTTTGCCAGCCATCCCTACCGCCACTGCACTCGGGGAATGATTCTCTGGCCCATACGGCAAAAGAGAAAGCCGATCTCTTGGGCACTCTTTTTGCCTCAAACTCGACCTTGAACGACCAAGGGAAAACACCGCCTACCATCCAGCGGTGTCAGAGTTCAATGCCGGAAATAATTTTCCGGCAAAAAACCATTCGACGGTCTCTAATTTCCTTGGATGTTCATAAGTCGAGTGGGCCGGATGGCATTTCCCCGATCGTGCTACGAACATGTGCCCCTGAGTTGACTCCAGTGCTAACGCGTCTATTTCGGTACTCCTATTTCAAAGGCGTAGTCCCGGTCTCATGGAAGTGTGCTTTTGTCCATCCGATCCCTAAAAAAGGTGATAGCTCGGACCCAGCTAACTACAGACCTATCGCCATCACCTCTCTTCTCTCCAAAATAATGGAGAACATCATCAACCGACAGCTCCTCGCGTACCTTGAGGATCACCAGTTGATCAATGACCGACAATATGGCTTTCGCCATGGTCGATCGGCTGGTGACCTCCTGTTATATCTTACACACCGTTGGGCTGCGGTTATTGAAAACAAGGGAGAAGGCCTGGCAGTTAGTCTGGATATAGCGAAAGCCTTCGATCGTGTATGGCACAAAGGGCTTCTTTCGAAGCTTCCTTCCTATGGGCTTCCCGAGAGTTTATGCAAGTGGATCACCAGTTTCCTCACTGGGCGGAGCATACAGGTCGTTCTCGACGGTTTTTGCTTGACAGCACAGGGGATGCGGTATATTCCAGCCGTGCAGGTCTCTCTCGGGAAAACGTCGACGAGTGCCGAAAGAAACTTGTGTCTTCTATAGAGACCTCCCTGAGGACGGTCTCAGAATGGGGTAAACTGAACCTCGTTCAGTTTAATCCCCAAAAGACACAGGTTTGCGCGTTTACCGCTAAGAAAACCCCATTTGTCGTATCGCCGCTCTTCGATAGCACACCTCTCGATGCCTCGCCAAGTATCAGAGTACTGGGACTCGAAATTTCGAGCGACTGTCAGTTTCGTGGTCACTTGGAGAGCAAGGCCAAGTTGGCCTCGATGAAATTGGGTGTGATCAATAGAGCGAGACAGTATTTCAATCCTGGCCAAAGACTTGCGCTTTATAAGGCGCAGGTTCGGCCACATATGGAGTACTGCTCTCATCTCTGGTCCGGATCACCCCAATATCAGCTTCTACCTTTTGACCGCGTACAACGGAGAGCCGTACGGATTGTCGGGGACCCGGTGCTCTGTGAACGGTTGGACTCTTTGGCATTGCATAGAGACGTGGCTTCTTTGTGCGTCTTCTATCGCATTTACAACGGGGAGTGTTCCGAAGAGCTATTTGATCTGATGCCTGCCGCCGAATTCCATCACCGCACAGCACGTCACCGCCTGCATTTCCATCCACACCACCTGGATGCATGGCGATCTTCTACTGTGCGGTTTTCAAGGACTTTTCTTCCACGTACCACTAAGATGTGGAATGAACTTCCTTCGGCGGTGTTTCCAGATCGATACGACATGGGTACCTTCAAAAAAGGCGTTTATTCTTGTCTCCAAGGCCGGCAACGCTCTTGTGCGTCTTCGGATGTTGCAAGATTTCATGGGCGGCGGTGATCACATTTAACCTGTGACCCGCACGCTCGTTTGCCCTCCTATATCATAAAAAAAAAAAAAAAAAAAAAAAAGTATTTATATCAAATTTTGTAAAAATAAATTAAAACGAAGTTGTTTCAAAAATCATTAGGTCTACAAGTTGTCATGATTATTGATTGCGGAATCTTAAACTATATTATAATTTTTTTATTTTTACTACAACAGGAAATATATGGTATATATAAATAATACTAAATGAAATGTTGTACATTATTATGAAATGACCTTGCCTAGTCAATATTTGGAATCATTATTATGAAATGACCTGGCCTAGTCAATATTTGGAATCATTATGCTGTAGCACAAACCTTAAAAACAGACAAAGAATTGATTTTGAAATATTACGATATCTAAAATAAATTTGGGATAGATTCGTTCAATAATATGGAAAATTTAAATATGAAACCTCGCACTTTTAAGACGCTGATCCTACGATTTATTATTACGCTCACATTTAAAGAATATTACAGTTATAAAAAAAATGTATGATTACTAATATTATATATATTAAACAAATGTTATTATTATGGTTAGTTATTTCAGTAATATTTAACTTTTAATAAGGAATTTGTATTTAGTCAAATAAAAAAAGACGTAAACTTATATTTGTTCCTCTAATAAATTTGATATTTAAAGAATAAATGAAACATATCCAAATGTAATACTGTAAAGTCGTAAAGATCTGAACTGGCTTCAAATTTGATAAACAACAAATATTAATATTGAAACATTGAAATCTGAAACACAAATTATAACAACAAAAACCTTAAAGGAATGCCTACGCTAACAGAATTCAGCAATTTTTTGTAACGAATTCCATGGCAAATTTAAATTTAATTTAAAAATATTTTGAGCAAATGTCTATTATATTAAATACAGTAGAGTAAAAGTAACTACTCTGAGTTATTAAGTTGTTTCAAGGCATTACAGATACATGAATTTTTGACGAAAATGTCGACAGTAATATGTGTTTGTAAACAAACGTAATCGATATTTTGTGAATAATTTATATAACCAAACATGGCGAAAGAAATACTACAAAAAAAAATTGGATATTTTCAGCAGAAATACTGACTTTTACTTTTTTATCATACTTTTAAATTTTGCTTAGCGGTACATTTTATTTATAATATATTTTTTTACATATTCATTTCCTGTAACTAAATTAGCTATAACTGTTTCGAACTTTGTCGAATATATTATGTACATATTTTCATACATTATAATCTTCAATAAACATACAATTTTTTTTTTAAGATTTTATAACAGGGAACTAGTAGCATTTGTATGCTGTTAGTTATATAGTTTAGGTTTCACATTCTTAAACTACGTTTCTTAGTTTACGACCACATCTATGTCTTTATTTCAATAAAAAGGGTGAGCTTTATACGATTCAAGTCACGATTGCAGGACCGAGGGAAGGTTTGGGCATAAAGTTCATCAACATGAATTAGGATTCACGTACCCATCAATTGACCCTAAGGTTGCTCGTTTCGTTTCGTAAATACTATAAAAAGTTTAAACGTTAGATAAACCTATAAGTCACCATAAAAGAAAAAAATAATAAAAAATGAAGGCGTTGTTGATAAAACAATAAAGCTCATTTTCATTTCTTTTTTAATTTAAGTAATATAACAAATATCCAATTGCCAGCGTCAGCTATAGCAGAGCTATCAACATTCACACTAGGTGGTAGGACACATTGTCACAACATCGAAACTGTTATACTTCACTTCTATACTGTACATAACCACAATCGTACCTCTATAACATTAACTCACCAACCAACAAACAAACAAGAAACCAGGTCCCCGTCTCCAGAAGAAGTGACCGTCCTATCCATACTTACAAACACGACTCTGTCCACATATCGCCATTATTATAATCAATCTGACGTCACAACGTTTGCCCTACTACTAAGTTAATAATTGTTGTAGTTTAATTAAAACAATATTATTGTCTGTAGCATACGTTTTACTTTTTAATTACAAGTGTTGCAAAGATCTTTTAAAAGTTTAATCAGTTTTATAACATTTATAGAGAGGTTTTATGATTACATTAGATTAAGCTAAGTGTTGTTATGTGTAACAATGTTTTTCTATTGTGTAAGATTAATGTCATATGATTACGATATAGCACAATAAGCTTTTCCAGTGCGTCCCTGTCCCAGGCCTGGGGTTTCGCAGAGGCTCATACCGTTGCGTATGTCGACGAGGCTTCTATTTTCCTAATACCACCGCCGAGAACCGTTTTTACAATGGAAGCGATATTGAAGAAGAATATGAAAAGTATTTATCTGTGAGTAATCAAGGAAAAACTTGTAATATTTGTAAAATAAAATACTGTTTAAATTATAATTTTTAGGAGCCTTATAGATATGTATTTAATAGTAATGCTAATATTTTAAGTTAATTAGACTTTTCAATCAAAAAGAGCTGGAAATAAAATAATGTTACTATATTGACAAATATTTTAAAGTGTTCCTAGTTTTTTGAGTACATTCACAAGCCAAAATCAAACTCAACGGATTTCAGTTCTATTCACTTTTAAGTATATGCGATAAGATTTTCTCCAAAAATATTTAAATAAGAAAATACTTATCTGTTAACGCCAATGCAGCAAAAATGCATATTATTAATGGCACCGCAGCATAAATTCTGTTAAATGTGTAGTTGGGATATGCCAAAACCAGAACAAGATGCAATTTCATTTTGTAAGAAGCGAAATATTTAACCTTAAAAAAGAAAGTGGACCTACCTAATCTGTTTTGAGAGACATATTGACCAAGGCTATTGGACATGCGATTGTTATTGAAACGAGTTACCTTAATAATATATCTTGTTTGCTTATTAATACCAGATTTTTATTAGTTAGGTTAGATCCATTTTTATTTTTTAAGAAAGATATTTCGCTCTTTAAAAAATAAAATCCCATGTTGCTCTTTTTTTTTAAATTACATTTTCGTTGCATAACACAAAAATGAAGCATTAGAAAAATTTTTGCTGCGTTGGCGTTAACAGACAAGTACCATAAAGAAATATAAAACCCATTTTGATTCTTTTTACAAATTGTGCTTTATTTTAAGTACAAAAAATATATTAATCCTTAACATAGAATCACCGTTAGAATTTATAAAAAAAAGTTTTGCTCTCAACTTTTAATTAAAGCTGCATCATCAAATGGAGCAGCAATTATTATTTAAAACAACTTCAATTTGTTAAAATATTTAACAGGAGCAACCCAGCTTATACTCTCCGGTATTCGCATTTGAGTGTCTGCCGTGCGCAGAAGGCTGTGAGTCCTGTGACGACGAATCTCCGTGTGTCGCTGCGCTTAACTGGGTTATCCGGACCACTATCTTTGCGCTTGCCTGTTTTATCATATCCTGCCTACCTTTTATAGTATACTTCACTATTAAATATGGACATGTGAGAGTGAGTCCTGAATTTTTTTTTCTTATGTTGTTGTCGTTAGAATATGAAATCCTTTATAACGTCATGAGTAATTCTGGACAATGAACCGCATAGATTATAAACGATCATAAAAATTTAAGAAATTGAAAGATTCATGATCATGAATGATTCATGATTACGATCACGCGTGATCACGCGTAATCATAATTTATTAGCTTATACAATATTAATTGTTTACATTTTTACAAAATATTTATCACCAAATTTTCAATTTATAACATATTATTCTAAAATATACTTTGTATGTATTTTAACCATTAAAATGTACCAGAACCCTGTTACTTATAAAATAAATAAAATAAATAAATAATTGTAAACATTCACAATTTACAATTCGACTGCGTAATATTCCATGTTTTGAAGCGTTCATAACTGATGTATACTATTTTAAATAAACAAGTGTATTATTAAATTAAAATCACAAGCACCAATGATTCCGAGTATCATATCGAATATATTGCACATCACTCGACTTCCGTAGGTTGTTCGCGCCGCGAGCCCTGTACTATTACGTGTGATCTTGCTGGGCGCGGCTTTGATCTACTGTACTACGTTGGTCATGTACGGCCGGCCCTCGAGACTTACCTGCACCGCGCGTGTCTGGCTGAGAGAAGTTGGCTTTTGTCTCACATATGGAGCTTTGATGCTAAAGACTTGGAGGTAAATACACCTGAAAACGAAGATTTATTTTGTGTCTAGTTAATTAATTATTTATACTTTTTTATTATACACTAAGCTAATTTAACTACAATTTTATTTTTTTTTAATTTGACCATGATTTTTATATTTACTGAAGTTTCAGAGCCCCATTTTTATTAGTTTAGAGATCATTTAAAACTACTAAATTCAATAAATTCTATTTATGATATTACTATATTATAAATAGCAGGCTCTCTTTTCCTGTTATTATAAATTTACAGATAAATATCTGGGACTCGAAGAAAATAATGTTAAGTAAAAACTATATATACCAACATACATTTAAAGTTTCTAATAATATATTTATATTTTTATTTGCATTCCTTGTTACTGTTTTTACTGCTTTCCATACTTTAACCATTTTTATTTGCCTTGAATTTTTAATAAACTCGGGATTTATAAAAACGTAAAATAAATTGCAAATAAAAGCTTGAGCGCTACTTAAGTATTGAATATAGTAACAAAATTATACTGTAATGTACCTTGTTAGTACTTGGCTTACTATTTTCAACGGTTTAAGCCTAACAAGTTAATATGTAACACTTAAAAATTACTAGACCCCTTTGAAACTTTAAAATCCGTCGTATGTTTCAGATATACTTTTACATTTAATGGATACTATATTAACTAAATAAAAAACCCAGTATTAATAAAAAAAGACAATCGAATCCATAGAAAGAAAATACATCATTATGTTCTTATATTTTGGAAAAAAAAATTAATTGAAGTTTTATTGTATTTTAGTAGTCGCATTCAATCTGTTTATTATATATTTAAAATATTAAAGTTGGTAATGCTTCTTTAAGAATTAATAAATGTTTAACTTCACAGAATATCGGTAATATTCCAAGTAAGGTCAGCGAAAGCAGTAAAAATATCAGACATGTACCTGCTGCGACGTATCGGCATCATAGTAGGGGCGGCGTGCGTACTGCTGTGCATCCGCACGCTTGTGGCGCCACCAGCCGTCATCGTGGGTCGCACGCGGGATGACTTAAAGGCGTATCTGTGCGATACGGACTGGTGGGATCACTCTTTCACTACATGTATGTATTTCATTCAATTCAGTTTTACAAATGAATAATAAGCCTATCTCCAATTTCTTTATTTGATTTTTTTTCATTATTATAAAATAGCAATACTATTTATAATTTTCTTGCGATTTCTAAAAATTCTAGGCCCTAATGATCGAAGTATATAAGGTTTTTATGTATACAAAAAAATTTGTATGATATTACTTGTGCGTCTAATGGCGTAGTTTATGTAAACTTTTACTTATTAAGCGGTCCTGATTAAGCTATATCTCTTCAATTAGTGCAATTTTTAGTGTATAAATTTAGAAGAGGTTGGTATCATCATCACTAAGTACTATATCTCCCTGTATGTAAGTGTGTTTATAAATTCATAAATTCATATACATTAAAAGAACAATGGTCTCCAGAAATTCTTCCAGAAGAAAGGCCGTAGTTGTGGTTTGCTATGTTTTTGTTGTGCCCTGATAAGCAAAAAGAAAAATTATATAAAAAGCTTATTAAACAAATATTAAACACTTTTTTTAAACTTATTTATGTATATTCAAGTAAAGCGCTTTTAGTATGTTAATTTTTATTATGTAAATCATTTATAATTTATATTATTATATTGCAATCCTAGTTGGTCTTATTCATAAGCAAATATTGTTTAGATTTTTTTTTTTAAGACCTTTGGATTACCAAAAAAATAAATAAATAAATAAAATATATAATACAAAATAGAAGTTTATTTTGGTAAATACAATACGTATCGTTGTAAAATCACACAAGATAAGTTATAAGCTATTTCCAGTGGAGGTAATTTTCCTGATGTGGGGCATCCGGCTATGCATCATGGTGCGGAAGGCGCCTTCCGAGTTTAACGAGAGTCGATTTATCTCTATGGCTATATACAACGAGTTCCTGCTCTCCGTCTTCCTTAATATTTCTATGTAAGTTTTAAAAGATTTTTACCACTTTCCATATTATCATAAAAAGTCAAGCGCCCTTAATTCTGTTAAAAATACGTTGTTAGAAGTGTATTTACCTACTCCTTGCAAAAAAATATTCCTCGTTACATATTGATATAGAAAGTAAATTATCTGCTAAAAATATATTATTTTAACAAATTGGTTTTCAACGTTAACTGAATTATTTATCAGAAATATAAAAGTGTTTTAAAAGAATAATATTTGGAATACACATTGAACCAAATGAGTTTTTTATATCAATGGGATTGCTCTCAACTGGAAAAGTAATATAAAAAGTTTGGCAATTAAACCATATCAACTAAACCATCAACTCTGCTTTACACGTATAGTTAAAAGCGATACGATATTTTATTATACAGTTTAAATAATATTTAAAGAGTCTATATGAAAAACTCAATGTTAGAATATTTTTTTATAACTCACTTAAAGTATATTTTATTGATATTATACTCAAAACCAGATTTAAAAGATCTTGGTTTGTTGACTAATTGTCCAAAACTAGAATCTGAGTCTAGAAGTTCATGGATTAAGACCTTTTTATGCAATTATTATTGTATTAATACCAAGATATGATTATTATTTAATATTACAGAATTATTCGTGTGAATTTTTAAGCTCAGGATTCATTATCCAACTGATTTTAGATGAAATTTTTTATATAATTATAATAGATTATATTTATTTTGCTGGAATATTTGCGTATATATTTTATAGCCCTAATTAATTATATTATTATTATTGTAAACTCTGAAATAACACTAAAATCTGAAGTCGTAATTGAAAATAATAAAAATAATATGAATAAAAAAATTATCATACAAATAATGTAAAGTAAAGTGTGAGTTTAAGTTTAGTTTTGTAGAGTTGATAGTGAATAGCAGTGAATTTTAAGTGCAGGCCTCGGATTAGTAGTTATACATTCACGTTTATTCTCCATTGATGCAACAGACTCTTTTTATCGTATACCGTTTTATATCTAATCTAAAGATTTTTTTAACATGTTATTGAAAGCAATTGTTGTTGCAGGTTGTTCCTCAAGTCACCAGCAAATCCTGATCTTCTATACATAATATTCTTCTGTCACACGCAGCTAACTATTACTCTGTTACTATGTTTTATTTTTGGAAGTAAGGTAAATCATAATCAATGTGTTTTCCTAATGAGATTATTTATTATAATAAAAACGGTATCAATGGAATATTAAACTTACTATGACAATCACATTTAGTTTAAATTATTACATTTCAATAAACACTATTTTTAGCCATTTACTAGTTTGAAATAAATGAACAAACTACTAATATTATTAAAATACTACAACTTCTGGATTAGAATCATCACATTACTTTAAAACAATAAACTATCAGAATATGTTAGCCTTAAAATTAAGGCGACTTATGTAAAGATATCTATATGTTACTATATCGTTGTCTTCCGAAATATATAGATATTTTAAGTTATTTGTTATTCCTTTCTAAATTTTTATATAATGGTTATACAAAAATGTCGATAATAAATTAATCGAAACACAAAAATTAATTAGAAAATATAAATACAGTTTGGGTATTTTATGACGTGAATGCCCTATGACATTGTTTTTTAACTATTACATAGCACTCTCACCTTTTTTGTATAGCAAGAGATTTGTCTGCAGGCATATATGGTACTCCGCGGACACGGCAAGGAAGAGCGTGAAAAAGCCGGCAAGTTTAGATCGAGGCCCGCCGATTCCACGTACACTATGACCACCAATAGAAGCACACGCTTCTGTGATAACATGACAGAAAGGGATCTTGAGGTAATTACTAATATTTCCCTTAAATATACATATACATATAAGGATAGCATATAATATAAGTATAACATAAGAAAGCCACATTTAATTCTTTACAATATACAAATATACAAAATTATATCTATTTAACAGTCTGTGGTAATTACACAATTTTAGGCAATATTACCTTCTGGACCATAAATGTGCAAAATTGATCTATTAATTAAAATCTGTTTAATTTGTTTAATGGCTTAAATATGTATAAATATTATAAATTCCCTATACGTGTTATTTCCAAAGGAGGAGTTTCAAAAGTTGTGCAACCAGCTTGAGAAACTTCGTGAACGATGTGGCGGTGGAGCCCATATTGCAAACGTTATTGCTGTTATGCAAGACGCAGTCAGTAAACATGATCGAAAGCCAGGAGGTACTGACTCCGCGCCACTTAAACTAAACACAGTGTTCAGTGCAGTGGCTGGGAGACTAATGTGTTCAGTAACACCTGGAGAAGAGTCAAGTAGCAGTGGAAGAGATTTACCATTTGAAGCTCCACCAGCCTACAGACATAAAATCTTCATACCGACTAAAAGTACAGATAACAGTAACGCAGAGCAAAGCCAAACAGATATAACAACAGATTCTCCAAAAAAAAGAGTGGACTTAAATGAAGAAACCAAGTTAGAAGAACAGAACGGTGTTTTTAAAATTTCTGGTCAGGTTACAGGATACAGTGATATTTGCGACTCGGAAGTCGCCACTAAAAATGGTGTTGGGAAAAGTGAAAAAAGTGAAATTAGATCTACTCCAAGTAGTACAGAGACTATACGTGGTGCGAGATCAGGACATGCGAGGACTCATGCAATAGTCATTAATTTAGACGACAAAAGTCGTTTTACCGAAGAAGTGACGGTTTAACACTTCATAAACAAAGATTAGTTCCATCATTAACATAAAAAAAGGTCTAGACATATTTTTAAAAGGGATTTTTTTATTGTATTTATATTATATGAAGCTGTCTCTTCGTTAAGTTTCTAGTCAAAGCAGTTTGTAGCAATATCATTGCCAATATCTAAATAACAATAGTTAATTGTTTGTTAAATATTTTATGAAATAATATTAATTATGATCATGAGGATTGAAGATTATTCTGGACCTGTTTCCTAATACATTTCGTGGTTATTCTAGTCTGTACTGTGATTCATAGATCAATAAATATGTAATAATTTAAAAGGTTATTAATAGATTTAAAAATGCATATCAAATATTTCATCCTTTTTCAATGTAAATAGACTTTTTAGAAGCGCTAAATGTAAATAGACTTTTTAATTTATTATTTTTAATTCAGTTTACTGCGTGCTATCAATTTTAACCGAGTTTAAAGTAATGAACAATTAGTCATTTATTTAGCAGACATATTTTGTTCAAGCAAATTTTTGTTGTTATTCGCTTAAACTTAAATAATTGTATTTGACAGAAAATAGTAAATGCTTTGAAACATGATTCGACCGCAATAAAAAGAGAGTGCCTTTTATTTTGCCGCATATAGACGATAGTCTCAGGGCTTTGTATGAAAACAGCTTTATGGCCGTGGAATGGTTACTATATTTATTAAGAAAAACTATTTATAATTATTCATAGATCGTAATAATAAAAGTATAAAATTTTAGCATTTATTTATATGATTATTTTTTTATTTTTTTCAATACATTTTTTGTTTTCTTTGTTAAATTAAAATAAATTATAATTAGGTATTGTTGATAAGTATTTCTAGTTTATAGGATAAAAGTCGCTGCATTTTAAAGACGTTAATTTTATGTACCAATCAAATTTTTGTAGTGTATTATTACTGTTCTAGACAGTATGTAAATAAATATGTTAGATCTTAAATAGCTATTTGGATATTAAAAACATTGATAATTTTTATTTGAGTAAGTACTGAATAATAAAGTTAATTTTAAGTTTGAGTGCAAGTATAATGGAAAATAATGTTTGCATAGTTCTAATTAATGAAGATTTTTGAAGGTTTAATTACGATTCTCATTAATTTCATACCAATATAAGAAACACGGTTCAAACTGTTAACAATCCAATAACTTTAATTGCTTTGTCTTTGTATAAGACTATATATGGTACAAAGTGCTGCGTTGTTGTTAATAGTTGTCATATTTACCTTAACAAACTTGGCTATCTGATATTTGCATGCACATATTGGTTCATATAACGGTACTATTAACATAAAGTAGTCAAATGAACTACCATCATTGTAATGTAATAACGGTTTCCATTATAATTGCATTTTTTGTAAATAATAAAACATTGAAAGACAATTAGTGATTATGAGACGTGTACATATGAGTAGTTAAAATAAGATAATAATTATTCCTACATTTTAAATATATATAAGTGCTTGCTCGTGTTGAAATCTTTTAATTATTATTGAAGAGACCAAAGATTATATGAGGTTAAATAGTGAATTTGGATGACAAGTGTACTGTTTTTGATATGTTTTTTTTGTTATAATATTACATAGGTGCTGTCTTCGTCAAAAAGTTATTTATGAACCGATGTAATATTTCTATCTGAAAGTGACACTTGTTACGATTTATTATTAGTTTTTTAATTTCTAATCATATTTTATAACCAATGACAAAACGCATAACCTTTTCGAAATCGACTTTAATTGTCCACTTTTTGGAATATTATCTGCTTATATTTGTAACTCATTAGTAAAATAAAATAAAATTATTTTATTTGGAAAAGATGTCAATTTTTGGCAGACTTCCTTGATCTTTTTCTAATCGACAACGATACTCTTTTATAACAAATATGAAAAAAATTAAAACTATATTGTTTTAGATAAAGTCATGAAATAACAAAATCATAGGAAGTCGTAAATGTTGTGAATTGCTTTTAAAGGTAACGCTAATATCATCAATAATCTGTACTGAAACACGCAGCGAAACTATGTTGTCTCTGTAACTTCGGCTACTATTAATTTTTTCCTCCTTTCGTTTTTAAAGTATATATAAATGAATTTCGAATAAATAATTACATTTTAAACATAGCAAAATTAAGTAAATGTAAATACTACAAAATAACAAAGAAATTCTTGTAAACGATTAAACATCAAAGAGACGAAGATAAACAGTTCTTTCGCTGCTTGTTTCATGAAAGACCTATTGTAATATCGATACAAAGAATAATGTTGATTATCTCAATAAAGAAGTTTACAAGAAACTGCTCAAGTTAGACTTAATAAATAATACCTGAATTCCTTTTTAAAACGATTAAATTCATTATTATTTGATTTTCAATATTGTGTATAACTTTGACAACAATGATAAATAAATTGATGGAATTTAAATTGAATTAGAAATTATTGAAATTTAAAAAAATTGTATTCACCCTCATTTCATCAACAATTTCTTACTATGGGTAATGAAGATGACCAATTACCTGTTCCGACACAATTTTCTATGAAAATATTTTTTAAAAATCTAAATTCATACAACGAAGTGATATGGTTTACCTGATCTGATTTCAATAAATTGGGTTGAATTGTATATTTGAATACTTTAAAGAATAATGTGATTAATTTATAAGTAATGATGCTGTTGTAAGCGTAACTAGTTACATCACTGTGCTTCGATATCTTCGATGCTTCGAAAACATCACATTTACCATTAAAATATCAAAAAAAACGAAAAAGTAAATAAAAAATGAAATAGCCAATATAAGAAGATTGTAATAAAACCATATTTGGTGAATAATATATATAAAAAAAGGTAATTTATTGGACAAGAGCGTTATTTATCTGTTCTATATAGATGTTATTAAAATGAAAAAGAAAAAAGAAAAGGTTATTTAAAACGTCTAAGAATCGTTGCTTAACATAAAAAGTCTAATAAAAGAAAAGCTTTTACATTCTCTTTTATCTATTTTAATTCCCCTCTTTTTAAATAGCGTATTGTTTACTGTCGAAACAACATTAGAAGGACTTCTTACTACAAGCAACTGTCAACCTTATATGTTAACTAATAATGACATATTAAAACGATGGTTCACTATACCAGGACAACCTCCAGCAGTTTTGTTTGATATTCTTTTTATCAAGTCAAACAAACTAGACATTTTTAAGACAAACCATTTCTGTGTAACTTTGCTAACCAGAATGTACGAAACAGATAAATATATTATGCTGTTTGTATGAAATATGATAATTGTAACTAAATACGTGTTATATTATACAACAGAAAGTTTTATGTTATATTATTCTATATAGACGCCGGACTGCGATATTTTGGGACAAAAAATATAAAATTACATAAAGTTTTGAAGTTTTTGTAAATGTACTACTATATTTAAAAATGAAAGACGATTATACTGCTTATTACAACAAAACAAGAATAAAATCTAATATCAAAAATGAAAAGAGAAAGTCTAATTACTTGTGAGTAATAGTACTACAAAATTTATTATTTTTCAATAAGTTTGTAGTAATAAAATATACTTTGAAGTTATTTAATATAATAATCAACAAATTTCAAAAATTTTCTAGTTTATAGGTGTGTTCTTATTTATTCTCATTTCTTTTAGTAACAACTGTAAATGCAATTTAAAATTATCCAAATAATATTTTTCCAATGCGTCATGTCACAACTCCGAAGCGAAAGTTTCTAACATGGCGCTGGCTCTGTGCCATTTTCTCGACACGCTTGCCTTTCTTCGACTTTTCTTCTTTGAACTTTTAATGCAAATTTAACGTTTCTATTTTCAAAACTATTTTAGTAATTGTATTTCGCCATATTCCGATCTATTTAGATTTGCTTGTTATTGTTTTTTTTTTAATTTGAACACTAATATGTTATAAATTTAATTTGATCAATTAAGTACCTTTATATTTTTCTAAATGAACCCCATAACTTTTATGAAAATAATATGATTTATTATTTTTCTATTTTCTATTTTACGAAAAGAACAAAAGTTTAAATAATGTAATTGGGTTCCTGTAACATTTCACTTTAAAAATAAATCTTTACTTTCTCGCATTCGGTAAAATATAATATTATTCTAAATTAGATAGGAAATAATGAACGAAACCTTGATTTTTTTATTTTGTAAAAATGTATACATGTATGCAAATGTATACTTATACATATTTTTAATTTTTTTTAACCTTAGAAACTCAAAATGTAGAAATTTTACCACTTCCAATTAAATAAATAAATAATAATAATAAATTTTCCCTCTTTTTCGCACACTTCTACAATCAACATACTCTGTAAAACCCTAAAATATCAGAAATAAACTACGTCATTTGTTATTACCTATTTGACGAAAAATAATCACACCAGATATAAAATTTTTTTTCAATAACAAAATTTTAAACTCAAATTATATGCTGCAATAATGTTTAAAGATCTGTACATAAATATTCATTAAGAAAAAAATAAAAGACAATTTATGCTTATTTATAGAACAAACTTAAATAAAATCAAACGAAATTAATGACACAGAATGAAAGCCCTCGCTTCGCTTAATGAGCAGCGATGAAATATAAAGCGGCTTACTTAACCTTTATACCAAATAAAATCTGAAAATTAAGTTTATGCGTAGTAACAAAAAACCACAAAATTTCGGTTGCTTTACTTAATCCTAATATTGATATATGATAATATAATACAGACTGAGAAAGTGCAACAATGGCTACAGTTTTTGCTTAGATAGTCAATTAAAATTGTAATATTTTATAATTATTTACTAAAACAGAGAATGTTATACTCATAGTTTATGACACGAACTATTTATATAAAAAGGAGAATTCTGAACTTTTTTGTTACAAAATTCAATTTCTAAAAAAATCTAAATCAATTATTCATACACAAAAACATGCAGAACATTTAAAAGTTAAACATTAAACATAAAAAAACATAATATAATATCTGATTAAAATATAGCTTTATAAACTTTTTATTTAAAAACGTTTTGTATTTTTTAATAAAACTTTTTCTACACAGCCATGATATAATTTAAATAAAACTGCCATTCAAATGTCATAACTATCGGCCAAAAATTATACGTAAAAATTAAAGCAAAAAACTATACGAATCATGTTTTGATGTGCAGCGATTTACAAAAAATGGGTAAAATATATTTAGTGCAATGTCCAATGTTCGAAGTGCTGGTTAGTTTGTTATAAATTATAATATCATTTTCAGTATTATAACAATATTATTGAATATCCACGTTGACTACGGTTTAGTTTTTTTAGAAGAAATGTCTAGAAGTTAATTGAAAATAATTTATGTAAATAATCTTAAACGATTAATATTTTATTTTTTGTTTCATAATGAGAGAAACCGTATAAATATTCGTTATTAGACAATTGAAATTACAAAAAATGTGTGTATAATTTGCACATGGCAAAAGTAAAACTTCAGAAAACTTAGCCATATGGAGAAAAAGATTAATGTATACAAAAAGTGTAATGATAATTGTGAGGTTTATTTTTTATATTTTGACCAAGCTCAAACATTATTCTATATTTTGAACTAATATAATACTATACATATAATCCTAACATCTAAGATCGCTTATATCCGATTAGCCATAAAATTAATTATTTTCCCTATGAAACTCCGTGGTATCAATTCCCTTAATCGATTATGGCAATTTTTCCTGCATCATCTATACAGCTGGTTGGCGAGCATTAACGTCCCTTTAACTCGTGCAACAAGTGGTGGAGAAATAATTTGTTAAATTTGGACCCACATAGCCAGTCTATTTGTAACATGGAATTCTAAGCACTACCGAATGTATACTCTATTACTATTAAATGATGGCTGCCTATCATACACCGCCAAAATCTTTTTCTCTTCTATTCAACACCGAGCAAAACTCTTCCCCTTTCTTCTATAGATCTTGCTCTTTATATTATTATCAAAAAGTGTGATTTGAACTGGACTGTCACGACAACTTGGTTTCAATATTGCTGAGTCTATTGTGAAATGAGTTCATGCAAACTCAAAAGTACTGTTAGGTGACCTCGCGTTAGTTTAGAGCTTTTGGCTGCCTTGCTCAAAAGTATATTGCGGTCTCTGATTTTATTCTTAATAGTTGAAATACTCACAGTGCAAATACTCACAGATATTCCTCAAAAGTTATGAAGGTCGTTTTAAATCTGTACTGAAGTAAAGTGACCATTTTTCTTGCTATATTTATTAGTCGTGCTTCCCAGATGTAACTTACGTACGCACGACATACGAAGCTGCCAGACATCAAAAATCTCTGATACACTCTTTAAAGTGATCCGTCTACCAAAAATAACCGAGTGGAATGCGTCCTGAAACTGGTTATGACGTGTTAAAGGCCAAATAATAGCTCAATTGGGATTAAAGGGAGGAGCGAAAGCGTTATCTCTGTCAAACGTGTCTTCCGCCGTCACGTATCAAGAATACAGTGTTATTTTTGTAAAATCATACAGCGTTGACTGAGGTAGCCTTAAATTTAGATCACAGTGGTGAGATGAAAACTGATATAAAAAAAACGTTTTTTTTATTTAAGTATGAAATATCTGACTCGTTTTGAAAAATTTACTTCGAAAGAATGATTTGAAGCAACGAGGTTACCAAGGGACGTAGGACGAAGCTAACATTGAAATGTAAAAAGCCACTTAATAGGTTTATGGTCACTTTTAACAAAGTGGACGATAAAAAGATATATATTTTTGTCATAATTTTAAGATTTTTTTTAAATATGATTATTATATAGCAGGAAACGAGAACAGTCACGTATGTTTTATATATTCCAGTTTCAGATACTATAAAAAAAATAAGAAGTTATCCTGTCACAGTAACATATAGAATCTAATTTAATAATTAATTATAAAAACATTAAATTATTATTTTTTATTGTGAAGTTAATAAGTTCCAAAGTTTGGATATCGCCTATTCTTTAAGGTTTAAAAAAAATATAATAAAGTTATTGTAGGAAGAGGTTTTGTAGCCAAAAGACGACTAGTGAACTCGTTGCTTTTAGCAACTGATGTGATCGATAAATTGGCTAGTGATATGTATGCTTCTGAAGAGTGTCACTGGCAGAGAACTCTTCTAGGTCATACAGTAAGTAGAAAATTAACTTTATCAATCTATATTATTTTAAATTTCCATGAATTTCATTGCTAATAAAAATAGAAGACACTTTCTTTTTGAATAAAAAATTGTATTAAATATACACCAAATCTTTTAGTTTACGATGTCAAAAGGACCTTGTGCAGAAGTATGTGATAGCGGGACAAAAACTATCGTAACAGCTTTTAAATCCTGGCTTCAGGCTCACGAAGAAGCACAGGTATTTACAATATTTGTTATTAATTTGGTTTTTGATTAAATGAAGACCAAATAATTACTTTTAATCCCTGGCTTATTTAAAAAAAATATCAATATATCCATAATCATATCAAAACTGTCTCTTAGGTGATGTTGGCCAGTGTGCTGGTAGTAGTTGGTGTGTGGTGGCTGGTAAAAGCCATACTGGCACTGCTTATCAACCTTCTATGTCCTATCCTTGTTGTGTTACTAGCTGTGGTAATAGTTGTATTATATTTTAACCCACATATAATATTTTTCATTTATATGAATAAATTAATATAAATCTAAATTGTAAGAATATCTTCGAAAAGAGAATGTCATTTTCGTTTAAAGTATGATTGCGAAGAAATATGATGAAGTAGTATGTGTATTTTTCAAACAAAAACTCACTGAATTGTTTTTTATGATTTATTATATCGTATCTTTTTTAATTATTGTAATATTGATGACCACTGAGCAAGTATTTTTTTTATATGGGTTATTAATACATACAAATTCTTCATGAAATGCAAGTTTAATAGGAATAGAAAGTATGTATATTTTAAAACACCAAATTTAAATTGACGAAAACAGTATTAAGACCGCTTAATTACCGCTTAATTAAATTGGTTTCCATAAAAAACAAGTTAATTAAAGTGTTACGTCAGATTTTTACTTCTTATCTTGAATAGCTAGTATAATTTTCGATCTATTATAAGCATATACACTTATATAATTATATTTTTTTTTCATATCAGGTTTGTGTTCCTCAACTCCGTGCCCCCTTACTTGGACAAAACTATCCCGTCGTAGCTAAACTTTTGAGAAACATCTTGTTAAAGATGGCTGACAATATCAAGACATAATAACCCTATTTGTATTGAAATTGTAAAGTCCTCGTAAATATTAATAATAAATATGGGCTTTGATGTTGTAATTAATATCCTTTGATTTTATACTAACATATTGTTCTTAAAGTAATAATAATAGACAAAGAGAGAGGGAGCAAGAAATAATTAACTGAATAAATTCAGTATAGTTCTATAGTATTTTAGTATACTATAAATTTTTCTGTACTTTTGTTATCAGCGGACAGTCCGCTTATGAGTTTAGTGATAAAAAAGTAAAAAAAAGTTTTTCGGCAATGAGTTTAATATTATACAAAACAAAATATCCGTTCAAATTACAATATCCCAAAGCAAACACAGTCTCGATCAAAATCTTCCCTTTTTCTAAATTAAAGACCAAAGATATTTTACGTACATTCATCATTATTATTCCTTTCATTTGATATTCCAATAATTTATAAAAAATAATTAATTAAAAATTTCTCATACTTTTGTTTATAAAATATGATAATTATTATTTTACAATGTAAACATATTATCTTATACTTTGTAATATACTTTGTTTTGTAATATATTATTTTATACAGACACTATACTAAACAAAAACAAAATCGTATAGTTTTGGAAGTTTTTGAAAATGTGTTGTTATATTTAAATAAAAAGAGAAATTATCTTCAATATAACATGTAATTAATATAATATCTCTAAGAAGGCATAATAATATCTTTTAAATTAACAACTACCATAACAAAAATAAGGAATAGCTTGAGCTGCAAAACAGTCTAGGTTGATTCAGGCATGCTGATGTTTCTCGCCGGGGCGTCACGGTGTGTGCTAACGCGATCTCGTGACGTCCCATTACGGCGCAGAGGGCCACCGTTGGTTTGTTAGTGGGTAGCCTTAAAAATGGCAGCATCCTATATGATGCCGGGTAGTCCCACATCACCCCCCGACCGTCACCCCCCTGGGCCGACGGGGTACCCGTAACGGGTTTTTCCAACGAAAAAAAAAAAAAAAAAAAGGCATGCTGATGTTTCTGCGCCGCAAAGCGTCAATACTCAGGTCGAAATCATAAACGAGCTTCTCCATTTGACGGCACCTCGGAAAATGAGATAAAATAATCCATTCCTTTCCGTAGCACATTAGTAATGGAATCTACCCAGATATCGTCAGACACTGTCATAATTGACATGAGCTTTCCTTTCTTTACACAATTCTATTTAACTTCTTGCTATTTAAAAGATCGATTCTGTATTATTGGTACTGAGAGATCATGTCAACTTGAGCTCTGCTTCAGAACCGAAAGCAAATTAATTTTGCCTACTGCATATACTTGGCACTACAATAAATCTTTGACAATAAAAGCAGCCAAGATTTGAAATATTTTTCCTTTTGTTATCCATTCTTCAAAATCAGTACATACATTTACTTATGTATATATAAATGTTACATAGTATAGGTATATGTAATTTGTATTAACGGTTTATACATATATACTATATGTGTATATATGTACCTATATATAGTTTAATTTAAGATATATATATATATATATATATATATATATATATATATATATATATATATATATCTTATTTTTTTTTATCAGTAAGTATTATTTTATTGTATGAAATTAATTACTGTTATTATTTATTTTTAATCGCACTAACTATCCCGTATTTTCTATTTAAATCCTTTTACACAAAGGTTTTTTGTCAGAGATTGCTTATAGCAATAAGACCGTCTTTGCATACCGTTCTATTTTCCTTTTTTTCCATTTAATGTTATGTATTTGTACTTTTCATTGTTCTATTTAATATGCAATAAAGTGCTTATTTATATATCTTTCTAACTTTTACCCAAAGGCAGACAGGAGGCCAACATTTCTAACATGTATTCCTCTTCAATAGAGTATTAAACACACTAAGTTTCAGTACTGAATTATGTACCGTCTCGGAGTTATACATGTACGGACGGACGGACAGACAGACATCCCAGAAAATCTTATTAAATAACTTTCGCTGCTTAATAAATAATTCAGTATCTTATATATAGTACAAAATTACATCATATTCAATGAGAATTAAAAATAAAGTTTGTATAAAATCACTGAAAATAAATAAATAATATACGGTTTGTTGTTGCAGTGCAGGATTGATACATGAAGAAAAATCTTCATTTGGTAATAAAATTCGATAAAGCTGTCTTTGTCCGTACAGTTCTTTGACATTTACATAAAAGAAATAACTTCATTTGGCATCCTTTGTTAAAGCTTTTATCAAAGAAACAAATATTTTTAAAGATAATTGACTACATCTCCATACATATTACATATATTAAGTTACTAAAATATCACGCCTAAAAGAGGGATAAACACTAAATGAAAATGAATAATTATTATATTATTTAAATTAATTTAAAAAAAAAAATGTTCTCGTTATCACGTGATTGCAAATGACGTATGATGTCATGTTCTCTAAAAAAATGTTATACTAATAGCGTTGTTATAACGTTATATTTCACGAGCGCGTAAACATAGTGTTATCATGGGGATATATAAACTTATTTTGTTTATGGAATGTATTTCCGAGTTACATGAGTATCAATCATGGATCACGAAAGCTTTAATATAAAAAACATTATTGTAAATGTAATAAAATGTACTAATATTGCTTTCAAAAGACTTTTGATAAAAGTATCAACGTTGTAATATCAACAATGCATTAAAATCATGTAACGTTTTAACAATATATTGGAGGCCACCTCTTAATTGAATTTAGTGAAGTGCTCCATTCTACCTCGTATCGATTATCGATCCGTCTTCCGCGGTTTCTGAGATGCATTATTTTAATAAAATATAATGTATTGATGTTGATCAGATTATTTTATCTGTTTATTATAATACACCCACAATTATTGGAACGTAGTATTTTTCTTTTATTTTTTAATATTTAAGCACTATTGCACAATAAAAAATAGTAACGTTTAGCCTTTAATTTTTGTTCGCCTTCTGGATATGGATTTTGAATAGCTACCACAATAAAACAACTGAATGGATTTTAAAGAATATTAATGAAGTGATGGTAAAGTTTATTATAACAACATTTAGAATACTTATTTTATTATCTATTAAATAGATTGGTAAGTTAAAATATTTCTATTAAAAACTCTGGTGCCTGATTCGCTATGAAATTCCTTAGAACTAACGAGTGATATCACGCTTTAAACTTAAAGGCGATGTATAAACGCAGCATGACAATTGAAAAATTTTAATTTGTGCTATAGTATAATTGAAAGATTAAAAACAAAAAAAAACTATTAAGAGATTGTTTTTTTATATACTTATATATAAAGAAATACTCAATAAACAAATACATTAAATGTCCATGTAATGTCGTTTATGTAAACATGTGCCACTCTTACTAGTAACTTATAATAAAAAAATATATAGACAAAAAAATTACATTATTTTTCAGACTATCATTTTATTTTACAAAATGAATATTGTACTGTTTGAAGTACAAAATTAAATGGGTTTAGAAGACGTTAGTATACGACAGCAAGGGGTAGAAATTAATAGAAGACTACTTAAAAATGCTTTTCGTCTCTTATAATCGAATTCTATAATGATTGTAAAATAACTAATAAATTATTGTTAAAACTTACAATGACTAGTGCAGTGTAGTAACTATTAAAATCAATAGTATATTACGTAATTTTAATAGTTCTAAACAACCACATAAAGTACGACAAGGCTTTGTAAAATTTGTCACTTTCATAGAGAATATTGCAGATATTTATTTATTTTTTGGTAACGGAGTACTCAAACTCAGACGAGATTATGGTGTCTGTCCCATTGATTGATTGATTGGACAGACACCATCATCTCGTCTTACCGCGAATACTTTTGCTGCAAAGCATCCGAAACGTCGGGTTAAATATAAAAATGTAATAATAAACGAGTTATATCTGAAAAATAGTTTTATTGCAATGTGTAGTACTCGTGTAAATCTTAGAAAACATTTTGGCAATTAATGTTTCCTAAAAAAATTAAATAACTGATTTTGTGATTTATTTTAATATAAGAAAGTAATATATTTGTACTTATATCTTGATGGAGATAACGTAAAGATCAACATAGATCGTATTTGCTGTAACGTAGAATATAATGTTGGAAGACTATTATTTTATTTCTCTACAAAAGTTTCAATGATAGCCAAGGAGTAATTCTAGACTTCAAACCGCAAAGTTGAAAAGCGAAGCGAAGTTTCATAATGTGAGTAAAAACGAATCTTTTATCTTATCTCGGAGCAATTTCTTCTTTAAACTATATAATTCAACAAATCGTTACTTCGTTGTAAATCTTGTAAAACATTTTCAATGTTGATGTAAAATCCGTAAAAAATAGTTTATTTCAGAAGAAACAATCACTTGCTACAGGCTTATTTACAATAAAATTGGCACATTGATCGATAAGAACTGTTTTAGGAAAACACAGTCAAGGGTCTTTTAAATCTTTGTATTCAGATTGTTTTAGATTGGTGAATTAGGTACAAATAACCATCAAACGTTTCGTCACTACAATGGACAAAATAAATTCTGTTTTGAACAACTCACAGAAAATTGCTAAACAAAATATTATTAAAACAAATATGTAACTACTTTGACGTTTTCTTTTTTAATACTTTTATTTAAAGTGTCATAAATGCTAATAAATAGTAATTTCGCTATGGGAACTTTTATACTTGCACAGAAAACCTAACTGTATTCTCTAATAATAAATTCGAAACATAATAATATTCTTTGTATATTAGAAAGAATTACCTACTTTTATATTTATTTACAATTTATATTTTTAATTTTATTATATAAATTTATTTATGTTATGTTTTATTATATCTATAAATAGTATTATGACACTTTTAGCTCTGAACTTAACTTACATTCTAGTCGACAGAGGAGTAAATCCAGGATTCTGTCTTAGTGACGTTCTATTCTGTATAAATCGACTTCTTATTTATTTAAAATTTTCCAGTTTCGCTGTTCAACCCGGAACAGGGTGATCTTCCGCTAACTTCTTACTTTTTATTTCACCGCATAGTACCGTTTCTTTATAGTTCATTTACTGTTTAGGCTACACAACTCTGAAAGTCCTTACCTGTAGAAATTTGGCACTATTAAGACAGCATTGGTTCTATTTTTATTCTCTGTACCTTATTGTGTAACATATTTTATAGTTTTTTGTATAGTTTTGTGCTACTGTTAATAAACGTTGGTTTATTAGTTTCTCTCTTTCAGTTTGTTAGCTATGCCTTTTAAAATATAGAAAATTATAAATCGATTTGTGTTTAGAAAATCTTATATGTTATATCCTTCTACAATTAGGCCGAAATAATTGCTGCCATAATTTTTTGAACATCATAGATTTTACCAAATTATAATTAATGTTTCCTCTCTAGGAAAAATATTGTTACTCATTTGCTGCAGCTAATAATACTTAGGTCATTATAATTCCATAATTTAAGTATAAATTTGAATGTGAATGTGGTCTATCAGGCACTGATCAAAGTACAAAAACTAAACACGGAAGACTTTACATGCACCCGTAAGTTTCAAGGAGTTGTTACTCTTTTAGGTGGTAGAGCCTAGCTGTTGTCATCAGACTACAGCTTGTATTGGGCTGGCTCGACCGGGGAAGGACCACCCTCTCACAGAAGATCGACGTATAGTAACCAAATTCTTTTGGTTATGTTCCGTCGGTGAGTGAGAGTTTCCGGAAGCCCAACCCCCCCCTCCCCCCTCCTCCCTGCCAAATATGAATGCGGTTGCTTCAATAAATATACCCCAGGAGGGTACCGGCTTTAATGAAGCCGGAGAATCCCTCCCCGAGCAAAATCGGGGAAACGATTCTCCGATTTTGCTCGGGCCGCCCGTCGTATCTGGGGCGGGCAAAGAATCGCATTTCATGTTTTTTGAGGGCAAACGACGAGGTAATACAGCGGCACCCCGGTCCACCCTGAATGTGGACTTTTGTAACATCCGGGGACTTCACTCCAACCTAAACGCCGTCCATTATCATCTTGAGACGGCGCAGCCGGCCTTGTTGTTTTTGACGGAGACGCAGTTATCTAAACCTAGCGACACAGCGTACCTTTCATACCCCGGGTATAAATTAGAACATCATTTTATACCCCACGCCGGGGTATCTGTGTTCGTAAGGGAGGATATCTGCTACCGTCGCCTCGAGATTTTTGAAGGTCGGGATCTGTCTCTCCTCTGGCTGCGCGTGGACATGGATGATCATGTCAGAGTCTACGCGTGCCTCTACAGATCCCATAGTGGTAATGCAGAAACGGAACAACTCTTGGGCCATGTACAGGCGAAGATTGACGACCTGCTATCACAGATTCCCTCCGCTGAGGTCATAGTCCTTGGGGACTTCAACGCGCACAATGCCGAGTGGTTAGGGTCGCGTTCCACTGACTTCGCAGGGAGATCTGTGTTTGACTTTGCTCTGGAAAATGGTCTGTCCCAGTTGGTTCAGACGAACACTCGTCTACCGGATGTGGACAGCCACATGCCCTCTTTGTTGGATCTTCTGCTGACTACACATCCCGGAAAGTACCAGGTCATTGTCGAGGCTCCCCTTGGGTCCTCCGATCATTGCTTGGTACGGAGTGTAGTGCCCATTCAACGTCCGGCTCGCACAAGACCTGCGACCCGACGCGTTTGGCACTACAAGTCAGCGGATTGGGATGGAATGCGGTCTTTCTTTGCATCCTACCCATGGGGGCCGATTTGTTTCTCTTCCGATGATCCCACTGACTGCGCTGCGGCTGTAGCTGATGTGATACTACAGGGCATGGAACTATTTGTACCTAGCTCTGTGGTACCACTTGGTGGCAGATCGCGGCCTTGGTTTGATGCGTCTGTCAGGGCTGCAGCAGCCGGAAAACGTCAGGAGTATCAGGCTTGGGTTAATGCGTTAGTCATCAGGGATCCGAACTCTAGAGTTCTGAAGAGGAAATACAATCGTGCCTCCAGATTCTTCAAACGGCAAATTGCTAGAGCAAGGTTTAGGCATGTCGTCAAAATTGGGGATCAGTTGACAAGGTACCCACCAGGCACGCGCAAGTTCTGGGCGCTTTCTAAAGCAACTTTGGGTAACTTTTGCCAGCCATCCCTACCGCCACTGCACTCGGGGAATGATTCTCTGGCCCATACGGCAAAAGAGAAAGCCGATCCTTTGGGCACTCTTTTTGCCTCAAACTCGACCTTGAACGACCAAGGGAAAACACCGCCTACCATCCAGCGGTGTCAGAGTTCAATGCCGGAAATAATTTTCCGGCAAAAAACCATTCGACGGTCTCTACTTTCCTTGGATGTTCATAAGTCGAGTGGGCCGGATGGCATTTCCCCAATCGTGCTACGAACATGTGCCCCTGAGTTGACTCCAGTGCTAACGCGTCTATTTCGGTACTCCTATTTCAAAGGCGTAGTCCCGGTCTCATGGAAGTGTGCTTTTGTCCATCCGATCCCTAAAAAAGGTGATAGCTCGGACCCAGCTAACTACAGACCTATCGCCATCACCTCTCTTCTCTCCAAAATAATGGAGAACATCATCAACCGACAGCTCCTCGCGTACCTTGAGGATCACCAGTTGATCAATGACCGACAATATGGCTTTCGCCATGGTCGATCGGCTGGTGACCTCCTGTTATATCTTACACACCGTTGGGCTGCGGTTATTGAAAGCAAGGGAGAAGGTCTGGCAGTTAGTCTGGATATAGCGAAAGCCTTCGATCGTGTATGGCACAAGGGGCTTCTTTCGAAGCTTCCTTCCTATGGGCTTCCCGAGAGTTTATGCAAGTGGATCACCAGCTTCCTCACTGGGCGGAGCATACAGGTCGTTCTCGACGGTTTTTGCTCGGACCCCAAGCCCGTGAATGCTGGTGTACCCCAAGGCTGCGTGCTATCCCCAACCCTGTTCCTCTTGCACATCAATGATATGTTGGACATTTCCAACATACATTGTTATGCGGATGACAGCACTGGGGATGCGGTATATTCCGGCCGTGCAGGTCTCTCTCGGGAAAACGTCGACGAGTGCCGAAAGAAACTTGTGTCTTCTATAGAGACCTCCCTGAGGACGGTCTCAGAATGGGGTAAACTGAACCTCGTTCAGTTTAATCCCCAAAAGACACAGGTTTGCGCGTTTACCACTAAGAAAACCCCATTTGTCGTATCGCCGCTCTTCGATAGCACACCTCTCGATGCCTCGCCAAGTATCAAAGTACTGGGACTCGACATTTCGAGCGACTGTCAGTTTCGTGGTCACTTGGAGAGCAAGGCCAAGTTGGCCTCGATGAAATTGGGTGTGATCAATAGAGCGAGACAGTATTTCAATCCTGGCCATAGACTTGCGCTTTATAAGGCGCAGGTTCGGCCACATATGGAGTACTGCTCTCATCTCTGGTCCGGATCACCCCAATATCAGCTTCTACCTTTTGACCGCGTACAACGGAGAGCCGTACGGATTGTCGGTGACCCGGTGCTCTGTGAACGGCTGGACTCTTTGGCATTGCGTAGAGACGTGGCTTCTTTGTGCGTCTTCTATCGCATTTACAACGGGGAGTGTTCCGAAGAGCTATTTGATCTGATGCCTGCCGCCGAATTCCATCACCGCACAGCACGTCACCGCCTGCATTTCCATCCACACCACCTGGATGCGTGGCGATCTTCTACTGTGCGGTTTTCAAGGACTTTTCTTCCACGTACCACTAAGATGTGGAATGAACTTCCTTCGGCGGTGTTTCCAGATCGATACGACATGGGTACCTTCAAAAAAGGCGTCTATTCATATCTTCAAGGCCGGCAACGCTCTTGTGAGTCTTCGGATGTTGCAAGAGTTCATGGGCGGCGGTGATCACATTTTATCAGTGACCCGCATGCTCGTTTGCCCTCCTTTTCCATAAAAAAAAAAAAAAAAAAAAAAAAAAAATACTCTTTTAACTATTTATAGTGGCTATAAACTTAAATGATGGAACTATATCAGCTCCCATACTCCGATCGATAGATTCAAAGGACATGTCTCAGTTGTGAAAATAGTTGTGTCGACGAGGCCGGCACTGTGTGAACATAAAATAGTTGTACTTGGCTATTACTTTACTATCTGTGATTGTATAAACCAAAGATCCTCACTCGTGGACTCAGATATATTCACAGATTATAAATTAAAAGACGTAATACTTAAAGACTAATTTTAATAAAGAAGATACCTGGAATCCCCTCAATATTAAATCACGTCTGTAAAAACAATGATATACCTATAGACATATTTAGTGCTTTTTGTATTTATCTAAAACTCTTTGATGTAGATAACAAATTAACTGACTTACTGAAAGACACCTCCATCTCGTCTTTCTGCAACAAGCTTTGAATTGGAACGTTGTTTATAATTAAGTTTGTTATAATACACGTGAGTTAATTGCGTAAAATAGTTTTACTCTAATGTGTAGTACTCGTGAAAATCTTAGAAAATATTTTATAAATGTAAAAATATATATTGATTGGCTAGTTTTTATTTTAACACATTTTTTATGGTTCGTTTGTGGTCTTTTTAAGATGTAAAAGGGGAACACGATGACGTCCGTTGCATGTTCCAATTTATAATTATTTTAGTAAAATTCGTAAAATTAACCAAGCTGTAAGTACCTTAAAAAATCATTATTGTACTTTTAAAAAAAGGAGTCTAGTTAAATGGGCGAGCAGAAAACGAACTCTGGAGAAACTTTATCATGGGAGCACTTGTGAATGTATTCAACTATTTGCTACTTAGAAATTTTAGAAACTTCTTACCATTTCAGATTATATTAATTCGTCAATTATATTTATTCATCAGCAAGATAAAAAAAAATAAGTTATACTATCTCAAAGTATAAAACATAATCTATATTTTATAAAAGTATCAAAAAATATTTATTATCTGATGTAAAATAAATTGTTAGCACTGGGCGAATTGCAAAATATTGTCAAGTTTCTAGTTGAATGTGACCTGACTCGAACGGCCTTTTCTTGGTTGGTTGAACTTATCTTGCATTTCAAATATTCTGAGATTGAAATTAAATCTTGATACTTATACTAAAAGAACGAAACTAAATATAAATTTAGTAAAATATATATAATTTCAAAACAACCTTTTTTTCTAATATATATGTATATCTATTTGTATACTACTAGATTAATTTAATGATCTGACCAATAACTACACCGTATACATTAATTTTACAACTTATTCTTCTGAGAAAATATAAGTATTTACCTGTCACACTTACACACAAAAAAAAAATATTTATATGATCTTTATCAGTTAAAAATTTTATTAACTAAATTTATATGTGTCTTTTATTTTTTATTATTTTTATTTACAGTAATTGTACACCCCCAATTTTTTTTAAGGATTGATCACAAATACTGATTTTCTTCACTGTCACTGATTTTCACTCTTGACGTCTAGTTGTATGACTGTTACTTCATACATTGAGAAATTTATCAAATGGACAAGAAAGAAATTGATTTCTCCCATTTAAAGAAACTCTATATAACTATTACTATTTTAGTAGTCTGGAACAAAGTGTCACAACATTTCGTGAATTCATAAAATGGCAATGCTTTGATAATTATTAGATTTCGTTGCTATTTGTGTCTTGTATATTTTATTGTATAATTGTTATTTGATTCTATTTGCGGAAAAAGAGGTAACTTATATGAAATAGTTTTTTTTATAACGTATTATGAATATGGATTTTATATTAAAATATTACAAAATCAATTTGTTTTGTTTCATGAAATTTTGTTCTATTTGACTATTTAATTTTAAGGGGGCTTTGACTTTAATACGATAATAAAATTAAGGTACGTTTAATGTAATAAATAGTTTGAAGGTAGTTTAGATTTCCAAACGTCAGAAGAATGTAATATTATGATAATATAATATATATGAAGAACCAATACCGTTAGTTATAGTTAATGAATATACTACTATCTAAAGAGAGAAAAATGCCAAATCCATACGAAATAAAGGGCAATAAGTATTTATATAATTATAGCGCCACCTTTGATGCCGATATGAATCAACAAAAATGACAGCTGGTTGATTTTTCGAATGATTATTTATTTATTATGTACTAACTCAGTTTCATTTTATTATAAACTACTATATTTATTAATATATATTGCCTTTGTAGAGGATAACCCTTTTTGGCTTTTAACAAATTGTGACAGTTAAATAAATATTTTTTCTACATCAATACTTTCTTCTGTAAGCCATTCTTCTTTTTCTGTATATTTAAAATACGTAGTTGTAAATAAAAGATGATATTAAAAAAAGTGGCAAATGAATATCGGCAAAATGTTTCACACAAATAGAAAAGTAGGTAACATTGCATTTATGAATTATCACTATTCGTAAGGGGCCAACAAGTATATATCAAGTATTCGCGCAAGGGTAGGTCCATAGTAGTATATACTAATATTAACGTTCAGCTTGCACAATGCTTATTTCAATGCACACCACTTCTATTAATTTATTTAATTGCAATAATGTTGTACAGTGCCACATTTACGCCGTAAACTGGATTCTCTCCTTTAAGTTATCTTTTATATTATAGTGTAGTATGTCGTATCGCTAAAACTTTTAAATATTTGCCATAACTTTCAACAACGTTTTCTAAGCGGAAAGTACGGGAAATATTTACATTATATTTACCTTACTAATACCAAACAGCTGAGACAGAAATTCAAAAAACATTTTGTTATTCACAGAAGTTTATAAAGTTATTCCCTATATACAGGTTTAAATATTCAGTACTAATACGTATGGTACTTATAAGTAAGTGTTTGGATTTGTAATTTATCTAGAAGGATTACATAAGTTATAGTATAGTAATTGAGGGTAAAAAAATATCACTTAAACACAAACATTTATATATATATATACATATGTAGTTTTGATTGTAAACATGGCACAGCGCTAAAATTCTTTTGAAAAAATTTAAAAAATATGCTTTCTCTGTGCAATAACTACTTATTTAATCATGTGATATTTAATATATTAACAATAAGATTTATGTGAGAGCGAGACGCTCTTCAGTCTTGTATTTTTAATTAATAAATACTGTTTTAGTACTTAGTAAAAAATATATATCAGTTAAAAAAGTTTGGAATTTTATAGTTTTTTTTTTTGGAATTTTGGTTTTCAATATTTTGGAACAGAAACGAAGTACCTATTTATAGACTATTGTATTCTGACTCTATAAGTTAAATAAATATGTTTAATTATGTATCAAAGAGATAGAAAGTTTAATTGAAAACATTCTAAACTTGTATTAGACTCAGAAACATTTTGAATGAAAAAACATTTAATTATGCAAACCTAAAGAATCATTAAATAACAAAGTATTGGGAGCGTGAACCAGACGTCAATTTTGACTTGCTGCGCTCGCATAATCTCGGTATGTGTTAGCGTGTTAGGCGAAGCGAGGTACAAACCGCGCCAAAGCTACATTTACAAAACGTCGACGCTCGATGTCCTCAACAATTTTTCAAGATAAAAAAATAAGAAAGAAAAAATTCTAAAAACTGTTAAAAAATTCGGCACACATATGTCTTTGAAAAGCTAAATTTTCTCGCGAAAAATTTTTCCCATTGAAGTCTATGGGATTTTAGTATTTCCGTGATTATTCCTCAACAACATCGAATATTTGAGTTTTTTTTAGATACCACCACCACACTGATGTCTATGAGTGTGCAAAATTTGGAAATTTTCGGATATAACGTTTTTGATTGATGCCTACACAAAGGATGCAGAAAAGTCTCTCATAGAAAGCTGCTCTCAATCCATAACATTTACTTAGCGACAATACTTAAATAATCTTGAATAAAATTAATTCTTATAATAAAAATATAAAATTAATTAATTAATTCAATTATAAATAAATATTCAATTATAATTTTTTTAAGTATGATATCTACTTAACTAACCATAAGAGCGAAAATTTCGACTAAACTTACTAATAGAGCAGGCCTGGCAAATTTCAAATAATCTATGTGAAAAGTAAACACCTAAGGATTGTGTAACTTTGACTTAATGTGAAACCATACATATATAAAAGTAAACAATATATGTAATAAGTTTTTAGATGTGTATACATAAAACAGAGTACTTTTTTAAATAAAAACTATTTAAAAAAAAATTGGAAATAGAAAATGTTTTAAATATTAAGATAACAATATTAAATATCTTAAAGGGAATTGAAAATAAAGTATCTTTAATGAGTGATAGATATTGGTTTTTCCTTTTAACTTGGATCAAAAAAATACAGCGATGTAACAGTTGTTACTAAGACGGATACTTACTTAAAGAGGGCAATCGATAAAACTGTGTTGGAAACAACTTGTAAAATAAATGACCGATTTCACCGAGTGCCCTCGGGGAACAATGTGCCTATGCCGTGATTAAGATTAAAAGTCTCCTATAATAAAGCTTGATAAACGTTTGTAATGTTGTTGAGAGATTTCATACAACGTCAATTATTGTTCTAGAAGCTATAAAGGATCATATAATATTTTACTGCTCATTATTATTATTATATTAGATTTAAAACAAAACTTTACAACTTTTATTTCCAGAGCAAGTTTTGCTATGCCTATAAAATACATTTTGATTACATTGCTAGGATAGTTTCATCTCGCAAAGAACATAATGGTCAATCCCATGTCAAGGATTCCAAACAGTTAGTTATTTGCAATGAACATCGCAAAGTAACAAATAATGAAATTATGATTAGGTAGAAATGGAGTCATGTTATGTATTAGTAATTATAATTTAAAGACGCATTAATTAATACTTATTTGAGTAAATTAATAGAATCTATTCATTTTAGTGTCCTTAAGTGTGGTCGTAGTGTATTTTTGGCATAAAAGTTAGGATATTTTAGCAACAATTTTTTTTCAACAGATCCGCGTTTAAAGAGGACTCGTAGGTGGTATAGGGTCTATAATTAAAAACGTAACCGTAAAATTCGTGTATTTCGATGCTTTGTTTTACAATGAAATTCTTAAGTCCCTTCAGGACAATTAAAACAGTCAGAGAGTTAAATTCTCCCAATTCCCAACACAATTTTGCGACGTCCGTCTTCAATATGTCGCTGCTCTTTGCGGGGAGATGTTGTGCGAAGTAACTCTATCCATGTTGCTGATGTAACATCCACAACGTTTATGCCAATGACGTCAATGCTCAAGAGACCTACCACTTGAAGGTTTTGGAATCGAATTCTTGTATACTGACGAAAGTGTTGATGTTTCAGCTTACAAGGAACATCGCGACTTTACATCGACTCTCATTGGATTCACACTTCTCATCCGTCAACACATAGGCTAATTAAGTTATCATAAAATTGATTGTAATTGTAATTAATCTTTAATAAATTAGTTTAAAGTCGCCTTTGATTTTTTTTAAATTCTATGGGTGTAGGCTTTATAAATTCTATTGCAGTCGAAAATGTTTATTTTAGCTTCTTATTACAAACTGATATATTATAATTTAAAATTGTGTAAATTTGAAGAAAATGGGATACTCTAAGGTACACAGATCAAAGGTAGTAAGGAACAGTACTAAATTATGATTTAAAAAAAAATTGCCATCAATATAAACTAAGATAGATATAAAATAAAAATAGAAGCATTATAATGATACACTTAAAATTTAACATAGATAGTAATTTTTAAATTAATAGAAAATTTTCTTATTGTTGTTCTTTTTATATCTACGGGGTGGCCTTAATTTAAATATTTGCGTGCAATACAGAATAAATCCGATAAATATAATTTGTTTTTTTTTTTGGATTTTCTGCCCAGTTTTTATTTCACATTTAAACGAAATAAAACTCTGCAACGGCCTCCTCCGACGAGCACCCAATAAGCAAGTCTTACGAAACTTGTCCATAAATACTGAACAATAATTTACTTTTTTTTTTAAGTTTTACTTTCTTAGCATTTTTTATATATATTATGTTTTTGTATTTTGTATGTATGTACAAAAAGATATATATTATTTGTGATAATAATAATGATATGTATATTTATATTTGTGTTTATATAGAGATGTAGCTAATTACGTCGGTCACAACCGGAGGATCCAAAAAAAACAAATTTATTAACTTAAAATTTAATTCTTATATTTAATTTACAAACTACGTGATCCCTGTTCAAAGTTGGAGACAAGAATGAATAAAATGAATTTATAATTAAAGGAATACAGAAATTGTAACAAACAAGGGTTTCAGATTTACATTCTGAGATTTTAACATGATACAATGCACCTGTGCTTAATCAGCGTTTCCACGGTTCGTGAGAATATAGTACATGCTAATTTAACAATTTTATTATTAATAAGTATATAAGAAATATCTAATAAATGATCACATAGTGTATGGGAATATAACACCTCCCTCCGCAGATCAGCAACTATTCCTTGAGAGAGTTGCTGCGATGTTGCTGGGATCCACCCTTATTTCGTGGGGATGAAATTATCTTGAACATTCTTATTTTCATTCGAGTTACTTCTTTTAATGTTTTGCAAACGGAATCTTCTGTACGGCAGATAAATGCAAAGTATGCTTGCTCCAAAAAGCATTAAATATACAGGAATCGTCTTATGATATAATACGCTATGATTTTCTAGTTGAGTTAAATGAACTGGGGTTTGTAAAGACATTTTTGAATTTATTAAATGATGCTTTTGAAGATTTATTGCATTCAGTATTATAGGAGATATATTTGTTTGCACTCTATTTCCAAATCTATTATCCTTATAGCGTATCCTTTTATACAGTCGTTTGAATTTACAACGGTGATTGCAGGCGACTTGACAGAGCTCTTAAGCGGGATTTCCAGTAGAAAGCTGCCGTGAAGTGTCTTGTACAAATCTTGATCACACGATATTTTAATTTTCATAGGTATAAGGAAACTTTTGACATAGTGTTTTTCATCTAGTTGTTCCAGCGCTTCATGATTATGAATAACAGATGTTAGTTTGCAGGTAGAATCAAGTTCTTGCTTTTCAATCAGGTTTCTGATGCAGTCAGGTCCATCTCGAAGCGCATAGTTAGTTTTTTGATCACAAAGTTACAGAGAATGGGACTTCGGGCATTCAGCCTCCATGTACATAGAATTCTTACTAGAAATTGCTATAAAGGATAGGTTGGGAATAAGGACTTGATTATATTTATTAGGAACAATTGATAATCGTAAAAATCATAGGATACTGGTTCGGCGATCGGTACTTTTAAAACTATAACTATTTGATTACCTATAAAAATAACCTAATTTAATTATATCATAATAATATCTAAGTTCTAAACTTAGGATTTCATTCTTTGAGTATAAAATCCTTAGCTTTCTTAATATTTTATCAAGATCTACAATACTAATAATAGAATGAGGCGTGCTCGATGCACGTATAAAACCTAGAAAACTTTGTAGTTTTCGTAGTTCCTCTGATCTATATTATCACCTAAAATCAATAGATATTGGGCCATATGGCCATAAAGTTTCTTAATATTAATTTTATTAATAATAGAGTTCAATACTCTAGTTATATTAACTATTATAGTACTCTAGTTATATTAACTGTACTGTCTATAGTTTTAGAGTTATATAACAGCCCTTCTTTCGTTAGACTAATATGCTCGTTTAATTTCGATTGTAATTTTAATTCGATAATTTGTAGAGATAGAATTGCATTGTCATATTTAACGGAATCAGTATAATATACTTTTAATAACAGAACCAAGGCCATCAATGAGTCCTCTTTTACTATGATTATGATCAAAACTTTTCAAAAAGGTAATTAAAATATCTACTTTAGAATAAAGGTAATTAAGGTGAGGTTCATAAAGATATGTAATATTATCTAACTATCGCCTAATCATATATATTTGAGATTTAACTAATAGGGTTTGGTTGTTAATAACATCAAGGTCTATATAATTTAAAAATGAATGATAATGAGATATAATTTTTGTATCGCCTAGTTTAAAAGGGGAGTAGGCCGGGACCTGATTCTAACGAATTAATCATTACTTCTTGTCCTCGCGTCAGTTGGAGTGACATTAGAAGTATACTCTAACAATACGGGTTCTTTAGGGTGTCTTTTAAGTCGTGATTTAGCTACTAGACCGCGTATCTTTTTAGTATAAATATATATAGGAAGGTTAGCAAGGACGGTGTCCTGTGTGTTACGTGAAGCCAATTTTTGCCTACTTGGGTTTCTAATAAAAACTTGTTTGTTAGAGGTGTATTCTTTTTCATTCTCAAGATTTTTATTGCGATTTTCAGTTAATATTGTTCTGTGTTGTACTAAAGTCTTGTAAATAAGATCGTATACTTTAATCATTCTTTCTCTATGGTCTTGTAAGTATTGTTGTAACAAATACTTAGTCAAGTTAACAATTATGGGGTCACGAGGGTCAAAGTGTTCAGTAATTAAGTCTACAGTTTGTAAAACTATTGTAAGCTAAGACTGCAAATAACATTAAATTAATTATAGGTTCACTTTTCTTTACTAGTTTTAAGATCCTTAAATTTGCAAATATTGTCGCATGAAATCGTTCTACAATGCAATTTTTTTAGAGGCGTGTAGTAAAAAATGTTTGAATTATACTACTAATATTTAAATTTCTATTAAAATCTAAAATATTATTTCTCTTATTAATATCTAACCTACGGGTCCTAGATTGCCGTGAATGGAAAATCTTGGATATTTATAAGGATAACTTAAGGAATAAATGGAAGCAACTTCAGAAAGATTCTAAAGCACTTATAAAAATTAGTACCTTTTGGTGTTTCAATGTTCGGAAACTCCTCCTGCTGCAACACGGTGTAGATTCGAGATAGCCGACGTCCTTGATTGATTCACTGACTCTTTTTAATTAATTTAATTAACTAAATTTCGGCTATCCTACCGACTGCGCCAATTACGTCGGTCACAACCGGAGGATCCAAAAAAATACAAATTTATTAACTTAAAATTTAATTCTTATATTTAATTTACCAACTACGTGATCCCTGCTCAAATTTGGAGACAAGAATGAATAAAATGAATTTATAATTAAAAGAATACAGAAAGTGTAACAAACAAGGGTTTCAGATTTACATTCTGAGATTTTAACATGATACAATGCCTCTGTGCTTAATCAGCGTTTCCTCGGTTCGTGAGAATATAGTAAATGCTCATTTAACAATTTTATTATTAATAAGTATATAAGAAATATCTAATAAATGATCACATAGTGTATGGGAATATAACAACTTATGTATTTATTTATTAATTTGTTATTCTTTTTTTCTTTTTTTTTTGTATTATATTTCTAGTATGTATATTAAAATAGTGTTATCGATTTTTACATTGGATATTTATTTTACTACATTTTGTTGTTATATTGTTCCCTGTATGTTTTTACTCTTTACTGTGTCGGTCGACTGGTAAAGAGTGTTTTAGCATTAAGTCCGCCATTTATACAATGTCTTTGTGCAATAAAGATTTTTAAAATTAAGTTTTTTTTTAATATTTGACTTTATAACAGGAATAAAAATGTTTATTACTATGAGGTATGAGGAAACTCTTTACGTTTTTGGTTGTCTTGATCAGATCTAGACACTTTTTAACAATATGTGTGTGTCTGTGTGGTTTTAATGCCAATCGACTTATGTTAATGTCGGAATTAAATTATCACAATTCAAACAAAGTTCATCCACTAGTTTCTTTGTTATTTTTTTATTTTTAAAGAAATAAATAGTATACAATTTATTTCTATGAATATGAATCGATAATGACATGATTAACTTTTAATGATTCAATTGAAAAGTATTGTAGTGAAAAATAAAATTAATAACTAAAAAACGATTTTACTAATGTTATTCAGTTGCATTTTCTTTTAATTTAATTATCTTATTTCTAAATAATATTCTTATCATAATCTCGTGGCTGGGTCTTGTCAATAAGATAATACATAATGGAGCAGTTAATCAAATTAAAGACAGACAGCGGAACTGTTTATTATCTGCGAGTAACAAGCCCTGTTCTCGGCGGAGCTGCCGTCTCATTATAAGGAGCTTATTGGTTCTGTCAATTCAGCTCTTTTATATAGTAAAATATTTATATATTATAAGTATATTATTAAAATTGCTTATATTGGTACAAATGATGTATTTTGTTGTAAAATAAATTTCAGGGACTAGAATCAACGTATATGTTGACTGTGTCGTCTTATATGTGAAGCTTTTAAATACAAGGCAAAGTGACGAGTGTTTTTTTTTATAATATTCAATATCTTTCCAGGTCTCGAAACTAGAGAATTAACTTTCTCGTTCGTTTCTAATCTGATTCGTAATTTGAATTCGAACACTCCTAGTCTTTCTTTACTGCGTTATTTTTATTCTGCTTTGAAATTAGAAAAGTGAATTTAAATACAACTACACTAATAAGCTATAAAAACCGTTTCTAAAATAAAAAATAACCAAACTATACACACAGTAAAACAATGAATATATATTTTTTTTGTACTAAAGAATTAGAGAAAATGTTTGCACTTCCAACATTCTATGTTTTGCTCTTTGATCTTCCAACATTCTATGTTGGCTCTTTGATCCTTTTAAAAAACTTTTGTAGTGACATTTATTTATTTCCGCTAAAAAGATGACCTAAGAGACGAACTGCTAGTGATTTTAATTTTTATTTTAATAATAATGTTAAATTTAAAAAACAAATGCATTTGATTGGAGGCTTTTTAAACATAAAAGAGCAAAAAATGTTTTTTAATAAAATTCTCGACATTATTGTGTTTATTTGAAAATAAATTAACTTATACGTTAAACATTGTATCACATGCCTTGCTTGCATATATTTTCATTATTATTTTTAGGAAATTTGTTTTTGTTCTTTTCAGACTGGAATGTTTTCCATATTTTTAAAGCCCTAAAAGCAAGTGGTAAATTTTCATAATAGAGAGCTAAGCCTGGATATATGATGTTCTTATTTTAAATAATTAATAAACAATTAACTTATATAGCATATGGCTAAAAATGGTTGCTCTCTAATTTCTTACTATCGTAACCAAAAATATTGAATGGTCTGATCACTACTTAATTTAAAAAAATAATAATGAAACATCACGCAATGTCTACAATATTGTACATTATCATAAAAATACACCTTCAAATAAGTTTTAACGGTTCTTAATCAATAGTTCCGTTTATATAAACGTGTACTGTTTGATATCTTAGAAAATACCAAGTTAACTTATCATTTCTTATATTACACTATAATCAGTCAAAGCGAGTTGTAATAAACTAAGCGAATAGATACGTGAGTTGCATACCCAATGCATGGCAAAAACACTTTTCCAAAATTACGAACAACAGTACTGAATTATAAAGGATATTGTAAAGGTCGGCCTCTAAACAACGCCCTCGGGTTCGACACTCATCTATCTTGCATCGTAACATTTGGTCACGTATATAAAAATATGCTATGATATGCACAAATATGCTATGCGTCTACAACTACTTATTGATATTAGAGTCATAGGTTGAACTGTAAAAACAAATTATTATTTTAGATATTAGAAAGAAATAGTATTTAATAAGTATAAATAATACAATCGCTTTATTTAATCACTGAGCATATTTTAAAAAAATAACATAAAAAGATAATTTTTAGTCTTGACATCAAATGAAACTTAGAAATACCAAGCCAAAGAAAAGGAATCAAAGTTACAAGACGTCAAATGACACAGAGGGAGATATTAAGAGTTGATGAATTTAAAACTTCTGTTATTAAGTAAAGAAAGCAAAAACTGTGGGACACGGATGTTTAGTATAAAATTTTTAATTAATACGCTTATTAAATAAAATAATTAATACGCTTATTAGATATCTCTAATTAAATAAAAATAACAAAAAAAGCTTTATTTTTTTTTAAATATATACAGTACATTTACCACAATAGACTTTAATATAAATGGCACGTATTATTATTACTCGCAGGATTTTTAAGTTACATTAATATAATTAAGATAATTTCAAACCCATCAATTACCAAAAGACAAATTAACTTTCTTTTGGTAATTTCGCAATTTAAAAATCTAAATCTGATCTAGCTTTCCCTTCTTCATTTATTTATCTAACAATAAAATCTGTTTAAATAAGTGTTACTGAATTAAGTAAATAGGGGTGTGGACGACGTTTTTTAAATATTTTTTTAGAGATATATATGAAATTTATAAAAAGAAACCAGTAGTTTAGTATCTTTTCTTTTATTTTTTGTGTTTTTTTTATATAAAATTATATAAATAAATAAGAAAAAAATATATGATATATAAAAAATATGTGATAGTATACACATAAAATGTCACTCGCATAAAAAACGTGTGAGTCTCGGGACAGCCGACAGAAGTGATAATCTAATCTAAGTTAAACTATTTAATATTCAAGTTGATTAACTAAAGAACAGTTTAGGTAATTACTCACATTTTATATATAATAATATGATAATGAAAGGAAAGGTTATTTATAAATGAAATGTTTCATTAGTTATAAAATATAATTTATTCGTAGTAACAATTTTTGAATATGTGCATTATAATTTTATCTATGTACTATGAAGCTGTTAACTTTCTCATAGAAAGTTATCACTTTAATAATTTAAAATCCAAATACATACTCATTTTTAAATTTCTAGAGACTAACGAGAATAAAATATTAGTTGTTTTCTAATTAATTTAAATAAAACATGTTTTAGCCTCTAAATTTCACACATATCCAATATAAATAAATAGTTTACAAATTTAAAATCTTTATATATCTGCACTGGAATTTCTGCAGTCGCAGGTCCTACTAATAGGCATTGTATTATTACAGTACTTGCTCATAATCATTGTATTATTGCAATACTTGCTTGTTTTATTCCTGAATTCGTACGTAGTCAATCCATCGTTGATTTCATTAAATTACTAGTTACTTTATGTCGTTAAAGTGGTTTGTTTTATTAGCAGACTTTATGACGTCTGCTTTTATGTTCGTTTGCTCTTAGGTGATTACCACTTGTAATATATTTAGCACCTATGATACTAATACTATCCTAGTAAAGTAACCGTTAAATTACTTGTCATTACTTTTCACAGAGATTTCTATAATTACGACTATAAAAACGTCTATCTTACATTTATGAGCAGTAATGGAAAACATCAAACTACACATACTTAGAAATAATAGTATATTTTGCATAAAGTTTATGGCCAAAAGCCAAAATATTTAATTTGTGTCCTTTAAGTTTCCTCGGTTATTGGCTACTGAGCACAATTCAATGTTTTGGCTGTCTTTGTGATTTTTATATATCTTAGCATAAGCATACGAGTATGCAGTTCACCTAATATATAAGTAGTTTTCTTTCAGTTTTGAGGCTGCCTTATATGAGAGAGTATTGCACCCTCTAAACTAGCTTACCAATTAGCTAAAATAAAATACAATAACATTCGATGATACATTTTCGGACGGATGGTTTTTAACTATGTAGGGAATTTAAAAAAGTCTAAAAATGAAATAGTAATAATATGTTATTATTAGTTGACTACGACCCTGATAAAATACTTCATCATATATATTCATGTTTGTATTCAAAGGAGAGCCAACGAGTATACTAAGCACAAAGCATAGCCAACCTTTACCCATGTTGTATTGATTTAAAAAGCTCGGTTAAAGAAGTGTTGGTGTTTTTTGGCAAAAAAAAACTTAAAACACGCATTATTGAACAGAACATTGTTCTATATTCTAGACGTGCATAATGTTCTGCATCGCTCAGTCAATCACTGCCAATTTCATGTAGGTTAACCTGGGTTTACTTTCCAGTTGCTTGTTAAGTTGACCATCGAGGCCTCGACGGAAAAAACAAAATTTTGATGTAAGGATGCATACAGCTTTGGGAAACATCTACATTCACGGACATACGCTAAAGCTACCGAAACTAACTTTTATGCTGCGCTCAATGAGAAAGGTATAGCTAATATAGCTAATTATATAAACTCTTGGTAAACTCATAAGAAGGTAGTTTCGAACGAAGTGCTTTGTGTCTTAAGGGTTTTTGCAATATTCACATTTACTGCCAAGCCCTGATCATTATGGCACATAGGTATATAAGATACACAAGAAGATCTAGAGCTGGCGGCCTAACGCCATGTTTTTGGATCCCATGTTATTAAGTTAAATAAGAGATGGTAGTTTATAATGCTCTTTATTATTTTGGAAATCTGGGTGGTCATAACAACAGGCCTATATTTAGATGGGTCTGTATTTGTAAATTTTTTAGATATTGAATGGAGACTGGCTTTTAAATAGGAGTATCGAAATAGATGCATTACCACAGGATTCAATACAGGAGGACATCTTCAGAGGACGATTGGGAATAAACCATCCAGATGTAAGGAAAACAAAGACCGTCGTGGAGATTTTGGGATTTAATACAACGGACATTTTATTCCAAAAAAATATTGTACTCTTATATCGTATAACCATATTTTTGAATATAAGATTTTAGAAAGTATATTAAGTGATGTATTTTTGTGGTCGTCTATAGCCAATTTAAAGCAGAAGGGCGCTTATATGAGTTTTATTCTCCTACGTGTGGGCCATGGTATCATTCTCTATATGCAACGACGGAAACGACACGACGATGCTACTTTTGATAGTGCTCAGAACTTTTGTATCGCGGGCAGCAAGTTTGCCAGTTATTCCCCAATGTCACTTAATTTTTATTTTATTTAAGATTTTTCTATCTCTCTATTCAATTTTTTCTTTACAAATTTCATTCATGCCATTCTTTTGTGTAAGTGTGGTTCAAAACCGGCGCTATCAGCCCATTAATATTGCTTTCTTGAGGCCGAGTAGAAGTATAAGTATATGATTTTAAAACATTTAGGACTCTTAGTTGTGACAGGGCTACCGCAGGGAATCGTATTCTTACTTGGAACATCTTGAGTAAAAATATAGCGTTGATAGTAAAGAAAAGTGTTGCAGGATAAACTAGTGAATATTATTGTTTAAGCTCTAAAATTAAACATAAGTTTTTGTTATATAACCAGATGATATAGCCAGGTATCTAAAATACATCGTTGTTTGCCAAACTTCAATATTCCAAGTATAAATAACATTGTATGATATTTTATATCTGTTATAACTGATGATTTCTTTAGAAATACTGCTGTTCATTGCATTCCCTGTGTAACTTGTAAATAGGTAGAGTTGCTTTAATCTAATCTTAATCAATACATTATCGTCCATTAGAATAATGCATCCAAGCAACCACAGTAGACAGATCGATACTCGATACAAGGTAGGATAAGGCACTTCATTGTATGGAATAACATTGCTGATATTAAATAAAGAAAATTTATTTAGTAGAACAAGCGGTTGTTACGAGCCTTATTACATTAACTTCCTGGTTAAGAAAAATATTATATTATTGTAATCTTTTGTTTTTAATAAAATATCTTCCATCCACACTTGTTCCAAAGTCATTAAAACAACTTCTCGTATATGTTATTACGTGTTGCAAAGAAATTTTTTTTTAAGTTTATATTTCATAACTTTAAAACAATATGTTTAAAAAAATTTCTCTGAAATTAATCAGGATACCTTAAAAATATAGAGATATTACAATAAATTCGATTTCGAAAATTGAGGGAAAGTAAAAAATTTATCTGAATCAAGAAGTTAATGATTAAAGAAAATTAGAAGAAATAATTGTTTAGTACGTATCGACGGACATCATAGCTAAAAAGGTACCTTAATTAGATTATGTAAATAATTAGAATATGGAACTTACTCTGTAACACAATGTCACATGAACACACTAAGAAAAAAGAAAAGAAATAAACAGCGCGATAATTAAACGAAAAAATATGTTATTGAATAGGTACTTTACTTTTTACCCCAAAAAATTTTCGGAATATTTTTCGTTTTATTAATTAAATAATATTTTCAGAAGCGTTTACGCGGCCCCCTCCACCGCTACAGATTGTTATTATTTTTAAATATAATATTTCTTAGTCCATTTTAAGTGAAATCTGTACTGAAGTTAATATTTTTGACAATTTGTAGTTTCTAGACTAAATAATAAAATCTAATTTTAACACTAAAATTTTATAATTATTGTAACTTGTTACCCCACAAGTGTATTTCAGTTAGTACAAATAAATATTAATATAAATTAAAGGTTTCATTTCTAAAATAGGATTTATTTAGAAAATTTATCCTGACATTGTAAAATATATAATTAAAGCTTTCATAGTAGAACGTTTAATTCCATTTCCACAAATTGAAATTGCAAGGAACATGGCAATACGCCAATAACGTTTGTAATATACGTTCCCACACCTCTGATGTTAGTATTAACTTGTTAATATGTTTAACAAGAAACCTTCCTTGTTAACTTAAGTCACATACATGTTCTTAAGTTAACAAGGAAACTTTGTCTACTTTACTCTATTCTCTTTAATCCGTCCACCCCTGCTTACTTAAAAGGCAATTTCAAGTTTTTAGCGGATGTACATGACAGATCACTCCGTTCTTCTAGCAATTTACTGCTTCATACTCCTCTTCATCGCACTGGCTTCGTTTCCAACTCATTTGCTATAGCTGCTGTTAGAGTTGTGGAACGAGTTACCAGAACATTTAAGAAAATCCAGAACGCGTGGATTATTCAAACGCCAAGTCAAGAAACTCTATCTCTAATGAATAATGTATATTTCTGTATAGCGTGTTATTTGTATATGTTCTGCTAGTCTTAATGGATATGTATTGATATTGGTATTTGGATGGAACAGTGTATTATTAATTAAATAACAGTATATTTTTAATTAAAATATATATATCAGGACTTTATCGCGTAAATATTTTTAAGGTACGACTGTCAAATCGTGACCACGATCGGTTAATATCGATCGAAACGTCGGATTAATAAAAACGTATCATACCTTAAAAAATACTTAAGCGATAAAGTCCCTATATTATTTTTATTATGTGTAAAAATTGTAAAAGTTTAAACGAATAGTTAATTATTATGTTTTACTTTTGACCAATCTCAGGTAATATGTTTTATCAAAGAGCAGTTGGTAGTGAAATAGCTATTTCCCGATTCCAAGGCAAGGCATCTTTGTCTTTGTCATCTTGTCCCGGTCGCTCCCTGTCCAAATAATATTTTTGTTTTATCAGTTATAACATAAATTCTTTATTAATATATAAATAACTTATTAAGTTACAAAACATAAAATATTTAAAAATGATATAATTTACATCACATTTTATGAAACGTTTCCAATGAGTTTATGAGTTATATGACAGTGAAACTAATTACTAGCGGGATGCAATTGTCACATGACTGCTGACTTATTATCTGCGGAGGTAATAGCATTATTGTCAGTAGTCAATTTCATAGAAATCCTAATTATTGCATTTTATTAATACAGATTTATATGTTTAGTGAACTTGAAATATTTTGTTGGTAATCCCATTGATCGTAGACCTTCATTAATTTTCAGACTCTAATAACAATTTGTAGATCATACAAACAACTGTTCTTGTGGGAACCGAACCCACGACCTTTCGCTTAGCAAACAGGGCCACAAACACTGATCACTACACCATAAGATTATATTTGTTTGGATCTAAACTTTAGGAAAACTAGGAAACCACGGGTAGTACCACCATTTCACTTTCGTTAAATACAAAAATATCTTCGGAGTAAGGCTAGTATTATGACTGTTAAAATGTGAGAAAAAGAACCGGAAGTTCAAACATTCGTCCTTACTCTTCTGGTCCCAGTCTTCTGCATCAATTCTTTTTTTATCCCATCCCCATCCCCATACGTTCGTGGACCGTAAACTGTCTGCTGAAGCCTGTCGTAACCATGCTTGCCGCCGTGACTTGAATAAAATTAGGTTCAGCCTTTATATTGAAATAATGATGAACGTGCTTCTCAAACTAATTTTGTATGATAATAGAAAAAAAAGTGCTTCATAATAGGTATTGTTACAAACCATTGGTCTTTATATATTTTTAAAATTTACAATAATATAATATAGTAAAATATAGACGTTAGAAATTTAAAAGATTTAAAAATACGTCAAATTAGAAACTTCTCCTCTGAAAAAATAATAATAGCAATGAATCGATCTATATATCCAAAAAATTTATTTAGAGCTACTTCAAGGTATCAGTATTTTAGGTTTTAAGGATAATCATAAGTTGTTATAGTCGTAGTCCTAGGACTAAATTATGTGAGATAGAAGTATGTACCACGACAAGTGATTAATGACTCTTGTTGTATTGTCAACTTCACCGATAAGTTCATTTTCATTCAACATATGTTTTTTCTAAAATATGATTGAAAATTGGAGCATTATTTGGAAAAACTTCTTTGTAATAAATAAAAATTGTTGTACTAACGAAATACATGCAAGCCGTGGCTGGCAATACTTGTATGAAAATCCATAAATATCATATTTTGGCAACGAAATAAATTATTATTTAAACTCGTATTTGTCGTCTTTTTATCTAAAGGAAAGATCTTTTACCCTAAAACATGTCCACCAAGGAGATAATTTATCAAAAGTTTTAATTAAATTTCGAACTGGCTTGAAACTAGAAAACTGTTTATTGCTCAATTGTTTGAGTTTTATTGAATAAAAATACGTCATTGAGAAAATTTCGTTCTTTATTTAGATTTTTTTTCGTATTACTTGACAAAAAGCTCGGCTTCGTTTTGGCCCACATTTACACTTTTGTTCATCTGGACCCTTTTTTTTTTAATTTATTTATTCATGTACCAGAAATTTGCAATACATATACCCTTTGAATAATACTTTTGTGCATGTGCATTAGATAACTTATTTCCATCGATAGACCACTTTCAGTTACCCACAACAGGGAAATGAACCAGGAAGCAGAAATAGTAGGGATACATTATTTATAAAACATAACATCTGACTAACAACAACAGTAACAAATAAAAGTATAATAAAATATTGCTCATAAATATAAAACATTAAAAATATAACAGATAGATAGAAAAACAAAGTATACCTACAACTATAAAAATTATTTATAAAAAAATCATGTACATAAATAAGTATTTAATATCGTTACATAGACAATGAGAGAGTGAAACTATTACATGTTGTATACATATTCCAGACAAAACGGTAATTGTAATTGACGTCGAAAGTTTAGTGAATGATCGAATTTACGTAGTCCGTATATAAGTGAATATATAAATTCTGAATACCATCTGCTTTGTCTAGCAGCTCTATTGTAGAATGTAAATAGCAAACATCAGCATAGATGAGAATACGTAGTAATAGAAATTTCGTATTATTATTTAGTTTGAAAGGAGAGAAAGTTTTGAAGGCGACTCAAGAAGTGAAGTGATAGACCCACAGTTTTTTTTCTATCAGAAAGTGATATTGTAGTGGTGTCATATGTAATAACAAGTAAATTATTAAAATTAATCTTGCTACTCAGTTGCCTGCTTCCGATAATCAGAGTTTGAGATTTTTTGGGATTTATCAAAAGACTAATCATTTATACGCTTGAGATCCTCATTGACAGCGTCTATTTCTGCATCAAGTTCATGTATAAGCATGACAAAGATTGGGAAAACAAGTCTAATTTGCGAAGAATAACTAGTCGTTCCATGACTGATAATGTAAAAGATGGTGCAGAAAAATGTTTATTTAGTGAAATGATGAAATATATCCCAGAGCTTCCTCACGCCCAATGTTTTAAAAATCCCCCTTTTTGAAATGGAGTCGAATTATTGATTGAAGAATGTAGCATCGCTTTGCATCCTTAAACATCCTGTGGCAGAGATGTCACAAGCGCTTATAGGCAAGTAGATGTTCCTAGCTGAAAAATCTTTTGGTACACGAAAACGTTTTGACATTACTTTTTTATCAATGGTGAAAGCCAGGATGCAGATAAGGATTTTAGAGGATAGGAATCGTAAAGGGTAATTATAGCTTTAATAAATGCCCCTTACTTTTCAATTGTCCATAGTCATTTTCCAACGTTGTAAGAAGATCCTGCATTTTTACAATACCTTCCATGTTCTTTCTGACTTGAGTATGAACATCCATTATAATACTGCTAATGTGACGGTGCTCTAAGTGTTTGTTTATAACTTGCCAGTTAAAGTTCTCCAAAAAACTATTAATTTTTAAATAAAGTAGAAATAACAAACATTTGTAATGTTGTTCATCCGAACTACCCACCCAAAAGACCTTTTCTTGGCCGATAGTACTGTACTATAAAATTGGATCCTACAAAATATGTATTGTAAACATATATATTTGCAAAGTAGGAATAAACATATAAATATGAGAAAATAGTAACTACTGAAATCTACTGCTCATGTATCCGAAAGTCAATATAAATCAATACGATTTTTATGATGTTGAAAATAAAGTGATATTGTATAAGCGAATAGACTATAAACCATATAAAATAAAAACAGTTAGGGACACACACGGGCAGTAAGGAAATTCCACTAAAGAAATTTATGGCTACCCCGAAACACTAATAAAATTGTAACATTATGGCAAAAATAGTCTGTTTTTGTTTCCTTAGTGATAGCATATAGAAAATATGATTTTTGTTACTACTTTATAACTATAAATTATTTTATTAAATTAGGTATATGTGTATATATTATTTTGTTTTCTTTTACTCTTATTATCTCAAAACTTTGCTTATAAATGATAAATTCAAAGTTAAAGTTAATTTAACACGTGTGTTTACTATTTGAATAAAAAGAATCTTTCGTTTTGATCAGTAGGGTTTCGATAAGGAGGCCCTTGCAGAAATATTCCTTGAATATTATGATTGTATAAAACACTTAATTTAAGAATACTAGATTACATCTCTTCTGACATGGTAGTTTAACTGAGGTATGTTATAGACAAAGCAAAGCGCAGCGACCGATGTACAATTATAAGAACTAAGGTCACACCTCCTACTAATGGTATTAGGTATTTATTTAGGGTGTATTTCTTTGTTATGTACAACCTAAGTAAAATGGATATAAAATGAAATGGCTCGTTCTCTTAAATTCAATAAAATATATTAAAAAAACACACCTTAAATGATCACCATCACAAAATGATGAGGTATATATTTTGATAAAATCCACCTAATATAGAGATCAAATGAAATAGATTCAGCATTGCAACGCTTATATATACTTTTCCCGAGTGTGTAATTGGTAACACCAATTGATGATGATATAATTTTTGAAAATTTTAAACAATGAAACTGAATGAAATTGATACAAAAAGGTTTCACGTCTATGCCATAAATGATTCAACAACTAAAACAATATGTAACTTTTGAGAATGTAATTATAATAATTTATAAGACAGTAATTATCACTCAGCGATCACGCATTTGAAAATATATAATTTTGCGATTAAGAAAGGATTAAGTTATAGCAGTTTTTAATAATGATCATTTTAGTTGAAGAATTTTTTTTTGAAGTACCTATGTATAATTTTATAATTATCAATATTATATCAATATTATAATTATCAATAGGTTTAGAACAAATATATATATAAATATAAAAATACCAATTTCATTAGGAAAACTACTATATTAGTTACTTTATATTTAAATGTGAAAGATTTTTTTTAGTGATGGCAATGGGTAAAAACCGTTCCATCGACCTTGGCTATCTACAAAACAAGTTAATTAAAAAACCAAATTAATATATAATTATATTACTTTTACATTGTTTTCCTATTTATGTAAATTTCCATGAACAAATAAACGAATGAATTAATGAATAGTACAACGGTTGTTACTGTAAATTCTTCTTAATGTGTTAATGTTTGCTTCACACTTGTATCACCAATATTTGCAATACAAATTGCGTGGTTGGCGTATATAACTAATTGAAATTCCTAGATCAAAGGACATTTATTATGTAGAGGTATGTAGTCAATAAAACTTCTAACCTCAATAAAATATAATGAGAAAGTTCCTTTTATATTTAAGACTATTATTAATAAATGTTTATGAGTAACGAATGTAAGGACAGTGTAATTATTATTATGAAAAGCACTAATGATACAAATAAAAAAGATAAGACGTAATAATATAGAGTTAGTAATATTTGTTTATTATAATTTAAATGACTGAAATGTTTAATATGTGATTTATTATTTTATTAATTATTGGAAATTCTTTTATGAAAGTATTCGTCATCTGTTAATTGATATTGTAATTAAAGTTCTAGCGATATCTAGTATAAAATAAGCAAGTGCTGTAACTCAACTGAGTTATTCTGCTACAAGTTGTCGGACAATAAGGATTATGTTTGTAAGCAACATAATGTATAAAGCCTTAATTAAATATTACTGCCTCTAAAAACCTATCAATTTTAAGAAACATAACTTATACAGCTTTTATTAAGTGTTGCCACCTCTATAAATGTAGCAATTATTTGATTTATGAATTATAAATTAATTAGTGGCAACACTGAGTATTGGAGAGGGCAGTTGTGAGAATTATAGAAGGGCATTCTGTTCCAAGCCATCCAAGCGAGTACTTGTGAGATTTTAGCGTTTTATTGATAATATTAATAATTTAAATAAGTTATTTATAAGAAGTTATTACTGTTATATATATATATATATATATATATATATAAATATGAAAGTGATTAAAAGTTTCTAATACGTTCTCTTTTTACAAATACTCCTGTCAACCGTTAGTGCAACTTCAACTACTTTAGTTTACATGTCATCGTTCATATAAATTATAAAAAATCGAATTATAAAACACTAGGTTTACTGAACTATTTACTTGCTCTAAGAATTTATTTTTTAAATTACAATTGTTTCCTCAGCTTCGCCTCGGCTTACATTTGCACGTTCGTCCATCAATGTCTAGTTGCGGCCAAGGCTTGTATATTAGTTTTCTCAAGTAATGCCGGAAATTAAACTGCGTAATTATACAACATTATACAATTAATTTTCAAAATCAATGAAGAACAACAATATGTGTTCCACGCGCCAAAGTATTCGCTTTCCTTTCTTTTTTGTAATAAACCTGAGACGACTGAGCAATAAAAGACTTTCTATTTGCAAGCGAGTGCTAGGTTTAAATAAAACATTTGATATATTTAGGAGTAAAAGAGATGACAGATGTATATACCGCTAAAACACGACAGCTATGGTTTGTTATACAAATTTTGGGCGGCCGCTGCGCGTATATTTTTGGTTAGTACCATAATTTCGATTTACCTCGAAAAATAACCAATAACATGAGTTTCATGTTATTTGTACAAAAGGTTTGTGTTCTTACTTAATACAACTTACGCTAACATGATATGCATTAGTAATAAAAAAGTAAATTTTAAAATCTAGAAAAGCGATGTATCGTAGAGTGTCTGACACTTACATCTCGTCTACCCGTGAACACGATTACTGCAAAGTATTCGAAACGTCGGGTTAAAATCAAAAATGTAACCAAATTATACGCGAGTTTTAATCCGTAAAAATAGTTTTATTTGAAATGTGTACTCGTGAAAATCTAAGAAAATACTAGGCGATGTATCGAGCTATTAAGTATTAAATTATAATAGAAAATTAGATTTTATAGCAAGATTTTCATTACAAAAATGCACGAGATCATAAAAGTATTCCATTCAGCTTTTCGATTTAGTTAAAAATATAACTTTAATGGATTTATTTCATAATGAAAATATACTAAGAAGAATTTATGTTCGTCTTATTTCTTTAATATCTTAATCAAGAGGAAACCTTTTGAACACATCAACATAATTTCGTATAACATATAACGACGTTCGCGGTTGTAATATTGTAATTGCTGTCTTTGTTTGCGCACTTGTCTGATTACAGAGTAAATATTCTCTTAATTACACGTCGTTTACTTTTACGTTTCACTTCAAAGCTGGCGGTAGACAGCTCTTTCATATTTCCATTGTCGACATTTCATTTTAGTTGTCTTTCTTTTTGCTGTTTTTATTCTCTGAGTAAAAATGTATTTTTAAAGGGATTAAAGATATGGATGATTGCATGATTCTATTCTTTCTTGTTACTGTTTTTCAAATTTCATATTATTGATTTTGATTAGATTTTGTATATTTGATAGGTTTTTTTTAAATTGGAAAACTTAATAAGAAAAAAATATATATTAAAATATATCTTTAGATAACAGTTTACGGTGTTACAATAAATATAGCTATGGAGCTTTTACTTTAATTTTATTTCATGCGATGTCTGTGAAAATCAAATGTCTAAACCACCTGCCTGCTTATGCCGTATGCGTGAGAAAAGGGTAAACCAGACAGACTGGTGCCCTAACGTCTAAATATTGAAAAGTTGACTTTATTCAACTTAAACATTTATTGAAAATAACTTATGCCGATAAAGCATTATCAATATTATATATGAAATTCTTTTATGCTCATACCATACCTCTACTATAATCAATTACTCTAATTGGTTACAAAACATAATAACTTAAAAATATTTTTTTGTAAGACCAATTATCTAGGGTTTGATTATTTTCATGAAAAAAATAAAAAATTCAAATTGTGCTTTTATCGTTTTTTTTCGATCACGTTTAAATAAAAAAAATTAAAATAGTGGTTCATTTAATAGATTTTAATTGAATTGTAAAAATTACAAATTAAACAAGCTTTTAAAAAATATTCAATGTTCATTTTCTTCGCATCGTGAAAATTACAAATTGGCTTTTAATGATAACTCTATTAATGAAGAAAAGCTTTAATCTTATAGTAATATGAATTTAAGTTATTCTATAATACAGTACAATACAATATTCATCTAATAAGATGAATCTGCGACGCAAAGTAAGTATTTATTTGTTTTACAAAATTCTAGATGAACTTAGTGTTGAATAATTAATACTCCAGTAATAATACAAAATCTGTTTTATGTTCAAGTTATTAATTCAGTACACTCTTTGCATACAATATACATCTTTTATGTATTCACCTAAGGTTCTACCTAATTACTTTTTATTTTAGACAAATCACCGAGGCTGAACGAGTCTGGATGAGTGTTAGTTAATGTTACATTATTTTGTTATCTTATTCCTTCGAGAACTCTTGTATCGAGTTGTTTGATCCACTGGAGTAACAATAATGAAAAAAAATAAGTTTAAGCTAGTTATAAATTTACGACAACTGATACCGGTGCTTTTATAAAGTTTTTACTCTTAACAAATCTACTCGTAGTTATGGATCACATTTTATTTTAACTAATTGTTATTGTAACATACTTAGTAGTATATAGTAGTAGCTACAAATATTTTTAAATAATACAACTTCTCGAGTTCAGATTCGAATTTTGTGCCGTTAAAAGTATATTTTACATTATATATGTAAATAATTGTAACATATTTATTCAACAATGTAATAATATTATTTTTAATTTTTACTTTACTTAAATAATAGGTTATTATTTTATCACAAGCTACATTCATATATATACACTGTTTTTGAACCATGTCTTATATTTTTTAAATTTATTTATGGATACTAAATAAATTAATGACGTTAATTTGCATAATTATATTTATTTATTACATTTAGGTGTATACTATAATATTGTATAGTATTATTATAAATATAAGATTTTTGTGTCTGTATATTCGTAATTACTTTTAATATATCTAAGTCAATGTAACCTAAGAAGAGATTGCTCTTTAGCAATAAGGCCGTTTTGTACTTGTTTATTTTAGTGTACTTTTGGTATGTAAGATCTTAGTACAATAAAGAATATTAAATTGAATTCAATTGAATTATATTTTGTTGATTCTTCGTTAATATAACAAAAATAACAAGGTTCCAGCCCCTTTTGACAGGGGTGACTTGCTAATTTTTGCCACACTTTATAAAATAATTAAGGGCCTGAATCTACTTCAGTCTCATCATCCTGACCTGAGCGAGCTGCGGAGACGCCTAGTGCATCCACATTTTTTTATACCTAATCGAACTTTGAAGAAAAACTAGAATATTAAAGTAATAATGAAGAGTCCTAGAATTTTTTTCATTTTTATTTTGGTTTGGCTCGTTTTTATATTGAAGTATTAATAAGAAAAATAAGGTCGTTTAATTAAGTCAATCACCACATTTTTTTTTGTTTTAGTATGCTTTAAAAAATACAAAAATTGGCTCACTTTATTCCATCGGGATTGGCCGAGAGTGTGTAATGAGGACGTGATATCAGGGAATACCTACATCTTAAGTAAGATATTACGTTGTAAGCCTTCTTAAAACAAGGAAAAAGATGCCTAACATCACTTTGATGTAAAAAAGTTCATTATATTTAATAAAATTATAATCTCAAAGAGAATGTCATTTCTATCTAAAACTCATCACTGTTTATTTTCTATATTATTTATTATATTAAAATATTTGTCCGAATGGGTAACCCAGCATGATTCATAGATTTAGATAGTCCTAAAATTAAGAATATATCATTTGAAAATTATTTTCTATTATTTCTTACATACAACAATTATTATGACCATTCTATTTGGAGCATAATCTTTTGAATAATAAGAATTACATTTTCAAAGACGAGGTTTGAAATTTAACATGTCATACGGTCACGTCCTTTATAAGCATAATCTTTTTTTGGAGTCACTGGAGGGCAAATAGTAGATTCAGAAAGAAATTCTTGCTTACCTATTATTTATTTTGACAACATTTTAAGCTTCATAATTGCTTTTCCGGCTAACTTTCTTATCAAACAGGAAAAAGGAAAACTGCGTAACTATGATATTAACATTATTGTACATTGTAATGTGGTACGTACTTCAGAACATTTTTAAATGAATTATTAAAGCCAATTTCTCAATAAGAGAATTGATTAATTAATTTATTGCCACTAGAATTTCAAAAACAATGTAATTTAAATAGATTCGTTAAAAAACTGATTTTGTTTTGATAATAATTCACTTTTAAATAAAAAAAAATCTGAATTATTTATTATAAAGCAAGACATAAAAATAAGTACATCGTTCATTCCTTTTAAATAAGCAATACAAGCTTCGGTACTGGGGGGTGATGGTAATTTAATGTTATTAAAAAGGCACGGTTAAATAAATATAAAAAAAAATCAAATATAAATCAAATATAAATATAAAAGTTCCCACTCTAAATTCTTTTTAATATAGATTGAAGAAGCACTATTTCTCTTCATTTATATAATTATACTAAAAAAACATTTATTTCTTTATATGCATTATATATGTTTATTGTATATATTTTACGTTTACCTATTACATATTATATCTGAATTTATTATATGTATATTTATGGACAATATTATAGTATAGTTTTATCTGTTATTAATGTTATTAGTTAAATGTTATTTTTAATAATAATGTACCCACCTACTGTTCTTGTATACTTATTTACTTTCAATGTGATGGGTAACTAGAAGAGATTTCTTGATAGAGATAAGTTATCCCATGTACAAAATTATGATGCATAAATGAATTAATGAATGAACGAACAAACGAACGAACGAACGAAGGAACGAACGAACGAACTAACTAACGAACGAACGAACGAACGAACGAACGAATGAAAGAATGAATAAATGATAAAATAAATAAATATATAATCCTAAAGCGTACGTATAAAAGACTGTAGGTTCAATCCTGGGTCACTTAATATATTAAAAGTATAAATTTATACAGTTATCTGTATTATAAAATCCCATAACGTAATACTACAGGGATTATCTCGCATTATAGTCAACTATTTATATTTTAGTTTATGAGAGACAAACCACCGGGGATAGGATTTCAAACTATTTTCGCTATCTAAAATTTAGTTTTACGATGTGGATACTAGTTATATAATTTGCGAATTTATAACAATATATATAACAACGTTAAATAGAAATTAAATAGTGTCAAGGGAATATAAAGAATTTTTATGTTATCAAAACTACCAACCGCTGCGGAAACTAACTTTTTTAAATACTTCCACTTACGGGTTACAAAGCAGTTATATTTTGGCAATTAATTATTGGGTTTTATTTTGGTTTTAATAACATTATGTACCTTATTAATATAATATATAAGATAATTAAACAATTTTAGAATTTGGGTATTAAATATTGCATCAAATACGAAACATAATGAAGTCATTTTTACTCTTGTGAAAAGACGCAAAAGACAGTTTCTTATTCGGAGTTGGCTCTGTGCCATATCGTGAATGTTCTCGGCACGATCGCCTTCCATCAACGTCTCTTATTTGCCTTTTAAGACAAATTCAGCGTTCCACTCCATTTGTATAGCATTAAAGGAATGATATTTCATAAGCAACTTTTATTATTTATCTACCATATTGAATACTAAAATAAAGCACGTTCATATTTTACAAAATTAATGGCAGATTAAGAGGAAAATATATAAACCATACAATTAAATACTAAATCATAAAGAAAACTTAATAAGTAATAAAAAAATTATTATATTTATAGATACAATATTATTTTTGTTACTTATTAATATCAGTATGATTTCTATAATACTAGCACCAAATCTTTAATGTAAATTAAATATTTTTAGTTTAGTTATTATAATTATTTACTCATTGTTTGATAGTGTTCACAAAAAATATATTTAATCCATTATAAGTTTAGTCAATGAGACAAAGTTATAATATTTTTTTGTAATCTTTCAGCAACATCATTTGTACATCCATGGATTCAATTTCAGTTATCTTATCACCGAGCAAAGGACGTGACAGGTTGAAACAAACTAGGTAAGTGGATACGTGCCTCTAATACGAAATATACAACTAAAAGCCAGTAACTTAAACTTACGCAACGATATTCATTACACGAAATTTTTTAAAAACTGAATTATTCCTCAAATAATAACAGGAACTGTCGTTCTTCTATTTTTCTTTTTATTATTCTTTGATAAATTACATTAAAACAAACAGTCTTAAAATTTAAAAACTAAACGATATGAAAATATCTCACTCGGAAGAATCTATATGTTTAAGAATAACACATATGCTTAATAATTAAGATTAAATAAAACACTCCTGTGGGCAGCTGACAGAAGTAAAAACTTATATATTTATTTGCAATTTCAAGTAATTGTATTTTTTTAAATAAAATTAGAATTACTCACATCTTTCGATATAATATATATAGAGATTCACCGATAGAATAAAATACTAAAGAAAAAATAATAAAGGTCTCCATTATTATGAAGTTATAACGTCCTATATTGTGAAGTTATAACGTCCTATATTGTGAAGTTATAACTTCCTATATTGTGAAGTTACAACGCTTTTAACCACCCTACACGCCTTTGTCAGGGAAAATTCTATGGATCTCGGCAGGAACTTGCTAATGCGCGTGCAGCTTGCTACGTACGCGCATCACGCCAATAAATTATGACCGACCGTATGTGTGTACGCGCGCTGCTTCTTGGATGCATAAAGCTTTGAGAGGTCAGCGACATGATATAGTAATATCTGTATAGCTGTAGCTATCCCCCTTATAAAATTAGTAAAATGTTAGTATAGTGAACATCTGTGCAAATAGAGAAAATATATAGTTTGAATTGATTTAATATACAAACACTGAAAATAATGATGACAGTAAGTTCATGGAAAATTATATAAATACGAATACTACGTAAAATGAATATAATAATATAAAAGTTATTTATGTTAACATGTATTTATAATAAAAATAAAATAAAAAAATAATAATAAATCTTTTATTTTTTTTTTTATAATTAGTTAAACTAAAATTTTCCGATATTAAGAGATCATTAGAATTCTTGAAAAGACTTCTATTAATCTCCTCTAATTCGTTGCTGTCACCAACATCTTTCAACCCCACTTTGATGTAAAACATTCACTATATTTAATAAAATTATAGTCTCAAAGAGAATGTTATTTCTATCTAAAACTCATCACTGTTTATTTTCTATATTATTTATTATATTAAAATATTTGTGCGAATGGGCAACGTATACATGACTGTTTAATTTAATTACAACGTTCTTAAACTAATTACTAATATAATTTGATATTTTTGTGGTGTTCTTTTGCTTTTAAATTATATGAATAAGATTTTATATTACTTTTTTAAAATTACGTAACCATTTTTGGATGACATCAATGTTGCTTTAATATTATTACACGATATATTTTACTTTATTTCCTAGTTGAATTACACTTACCGATTTTACAAAGATTTTTTATTTCTTTTTATCCCGAATACTATTTAAACGTTAAAAAAAAAGGAAAAATACATCAATTTTGACAAAGATGAGCGGCCATTGTGTGAAACTACTACAATTTTGTGGCAGACAATACTTAGATTGTTTTGTGCTAGCCACTTCAGTTTGAAACATCCAAAACACGTACATACAACGTAAATGCAACCAGTGAAGTCTTTTCGAAACATATGCAATATATAATAAGTTAAATATAGTTGTTTTGTTATAGGTCTTCAGTCGCCGCATAGGTCAATACTCCAGGTGTATATTCTCATTTCAACTAAAACATGTCCAATACATTTATTACAAGAACGAATGGTCAATGTCCTGTAACACCTCCTGAGACGAAATTGATTTATTTTCTTTATTAAAAACGATAGCTTTTTGCAAAAGCTATTATATGCTAAATTGATAAATTATAACGCTTTACCGAAGAATTAATTCTTAGTACAAGTGATTAAAAATGGTTGCTAATTTTGACGTTGGAAGGTCCACTATTGAACCAAATCGCCTGAATGATATACCTTTAATTTAAATGAGTATTTTTTTTTATTTTAAAACTTCTAAGTATTTTATAAATTCTTTAGACTCAGTTATTAAAATTTAAAATTACATTTTTGAACTTGTAAATTTTGCTCTGACTTTTTTCGAACTTAATATTTCTGTTCATTTAAATTTATCAATGAATTATTAATTAAATTTCTAATGACCTATCCTGAAAAAAATTTTTATAAAACATTTAGTTTTTATACTTCTAATTGGAGGGTAAGTACCGTCGTTACCCGTCCCTTTACGCATACGGTAGCAGCAGGCAGGCTTCTCTTATTCTCAACTTCAGCTTTAGCCGTATGTCGGTATACACTATATTCGGTATATAGTATTTAAGTATTTTTTAGGACTACATAATGATATTAATAATGTAAATTTTAATGTGCATCATTAAAAATTTTTATATTTCCATTATTAATATCATTTAAGAATTGTAACTAAAAATGAAATATATTTTTTATGATTTTAATAATAAATAATATTTCCTTGCACTATCATATTAATGTAAAATTTAAGTAAAAGAGTAAGCATTTCTCACGTTATACAATATTAATATTAAAAAGTTTAAATTATATTAGTTTAATTCAAGTCATCAATTCGTCCCGAGAACTATATGTTTTAATTTATTTTTATATGTGGAGTTACAGCAATTGCATTCGTTCTGGCCCTGGAGGTAGTACAATTAATATGTACTCTTGTGTGTTTCTTGAGTTATTTATTAATTAAAATATGTTTTTATGTTTTTTTTAGTGTTAATGATTATTAATCTTTTAAGTACTAATTAGCTACCATGTAAAGAATGAATTAGCCATCGGGTGATTATAAAAATTAAACAATATTTAAACATTTTTTACGCCATAATGTTCGTTATTTGGATATTTATTTATTATTATAAAGCCTAATAAGTGTAGCCCGTACTGGCTTGCTCGACTAGATTAGCAGATACTACCTTCTCAAAGAGAGTTGTTAACTTGTTATTACAGCGGTTTTTTTTTTCACGCTATGAATGCTGTCCTCATTTTTATTTTTCGTTTAACGATTTATTTCTTAACAATGCACCTGCAATAATCTATTATTAAGTAAACAGGTTTTTCTTTCTAACAGTATAAAAACAGAAGAGATATTGAACGAATATAAAAAGAGAAAAGAATTAATCTATAATAATATATGTATATTAGTAAATGAACAATTCAGTACTGTTAAAATTAAAAAATTGAGTGTATGGTTATCAGTGTTAAATAATTTATTTTAACTGCTACACATAAAACTTTTAATGATTTATTAATGCCTCTATTTACTAATATACAAATAAATGAGATTATTACTACAATAAACACCTTACCACAAAGTAACTAAGAACCTACTTTCAGATCATAAAAGTTCTTTTTTAATACTGCTTACTTTGTATGCTTTGTGGATTATTTCTTAGAACTTGATGGGGTATCAACTTGATATCCGATCGCACCGGTAACAGCAAAACATTAATTTAAATCGCCCTCTCAGACCACGAAGCCGGTGGCATCGATTTTATACAAAAACCACATTTAAAATTCAAGTCATAGTCATAGAAAGGTGAAATTCACATTTAAGAGGAAATGTAATTGAGTTTACCACTCATAGATGTCATGGGTAAACGAACAAATGAATGTAGCTTAATAACTTAAATATATAGAATTCCCACGCACACCGAACGTGTATGCCCAGTCCACTATAATGTCCAGTTATCGGTTACCTCGTTCCTCGTTGTTTATAAAATAGGGCGTTATAACTATGTGGCGAATTTAAATACGTAATGTAGGTATTAGAAAGCAATTTATAAAATTAGCATCAAAGTCAAATGTTAGTAAATGGAATACTACATATACCCAATCTACATATATTAGAGGCGAGGCACTGAATACTAATTATTAATTTCAAATTACAGTAAAATTAATTTTTTTTTTTTAAAAAACATAAACAAATATTTATGAAATGAATGCAATAAATCATCATAAGGTTCCATGAAATATACCAATACGCGTAACCGTGATCTATATAATTGGTAGGAATTCATGTTTTTCACCTTTATTCTGCGTTAAAATACTTTATACAAGCTTGATAAATAGGTTTCAATCTCGTTTAATGATATTTAGATCGATGGATTTATCAGAATCCAATCTTTTTGTCACCATTTTGGTATTATAGGTTTATCGTTTAAATGAAAAGTGCGTTTATAATGAAAATACTTTTAGCTTATTATTTATTAAGAGTTTTAAATGTAATTTATAGTAAAAACAAAAATTTTTGTGAGTTTTATTTTGTCTGTGATATCTCTTATAAAAAATATTTAGAAAATACTATGGTGTAGATATAAAATTTTTGTCGATATTGTTGGTACTAAATTAGTAGTGTGTTTAAAATTTTCCAGTAAATTGGCCCAGTTCAAGTAACATATGTCGATAAGAACAAGAATAATATAATAATAATAAAGAATGTTGGTTTTTGGTAATTTTATTAAGATTTATTTATATATAATAAAAACTAGGATTATGTTAGTAACATTATTTAAGGCTATTTATAGCTTGGTCCTTTTCACTTTAAATTTTCAATTTTGAAAATGATTATATTTAAAAGTACAACTAACTTAAATATCAAATAAAAATGGAAATTAAAATTAAAATCTATTCCATTTTTTAGACAAAAAGTACGAACAGTGTGTTCTTGTTGAGGTTTAATGGCGAAAACATAATGGAATTAAAACAAGTACCTACTGCTTTTTCGAGATTCATAATCAGATTAACCATAGAGCTCTTTAAAGATTGGTTGGTTTTAAATCTAATATTCACAGCTTTTTGGTTCAATCAGAATCTTTGGCAAACTTCATAATTTTTTGCGGTGTAGTGGTTTTTATAAAACAAAAGAAATGAAAGGCGGTATAGATGCTATCCAACCTAAGAAGAAATAAATATGTTTATTTCCATAATACATTATTTACTTTTTAGTGGACCTACTTGCAACTAGAAAATAAATAAGTTATTTTTAAATGTTTATAGCTGTATAATTGTATACATTACGAAATATTTTACGAATGATTTTAATCTTTGAGTTCCGGCTGTTTACCTGTCGTACAAATATTATTGCAAAAGCTAAAAATAAAACAGGTACTATTATTATTATTCTAAGAAAGAATTAAAATACACTAGTTTCATTAATTTGTAATCAAAATAAAATAAATTCGAAAAAAAACCATGATCCTCAACTAAACAACGCTTAACAATTTCAAAAAAGGATAATGAAGAGTCATCAAATTTCAATTAAAAAATAACTGTTGGTTTTTATTTTACTATTTTTTTTTTTATTTTAACGGTTTGTCGTTTCACCTTCCTGCCATATATGACAAATCCAAGTTGCTATTTGGTAATTGCTTGAATGAATCGTAATCTATTTTTGATTGGAAGAATATTTAACAACACAACGCCAAAAACGGTCGTCGAATCCTGTGCGGGTTTGATTAATTTTTTTATATTTGTTAGATATTTCCGTGTATTCGAGCAGTAAATAAGTAATCTCCACTGTCTTTAACCCGTATCCGAAATCGTGTTTGAAAAATTCATGGAACAAAACTACGAACCATAGTTCTCATTTCATTTTCACAAATTTTCAGTTTCAAATTGAGGATTTCCACTTCGATTTATGCTAACATTCTATTTCTTTGTGATCTTCCTCTGGGTTCCCAAATGACCGAAAAAAATACTTCAAATTAAAAATGTCTCTTTTCAATAGAAAACAAGTTAAGAAAGTTTCATCTTTATTTAAAATATATAAATAATAATAAGAAATATATAAATAACTATTTCTACATATATTTAAATCGGTTTTAATTATTCTATATTATTGATAAACGATCGTTCTATTTTGTCAATCTCGTTCAATAAATTTGATATATTATTAAAAGTAAGAGTAGCGAGTGAGTAGAGAGCTTTTATATATTACAAATATTATAATTATAAGCTACTACAGTTAACTCAATATGCACGGTGATATACAAGAAGTTTCTAATTTTCTTTTTATTTTGTTCGATCCCACCATTAGAGAATAATATTTACAATTATATAATTGCACTATTTCAAAATGAAACCACTGTTCCGATATACTTTTATTTACATAAAGTTTAAACAATTCTTTTAAAAATATTTTTTCAGAAAGCTCTCGAGTCATTTTACTATATTTTATTTATTAAAACAAATAATGCTTTTCCTATAATTGTGTTATTATTTAAATTATTATCAAAACTACATTATTATTGTTGTCTCAAAATTATACATCAAATATTAATGTTTTACAGCGTCATACGACGCGATTTATTTGCGAACCGATTTTTTTTAAAGTCCACTTCTGCCTCCTGCTATCGACTCTGACTGATTAGAAAACCATTCTGTGTTTCCGTGTTCAAGCCGTCGCACGTCTCCTAAACACTTTATTATAGTTACGTAGGTCCGTCACTATAACGACGGGAAAGGAAAAGAAACACGAAGAAACTGGAGACAAAATTAATCTAAAAATTAAAAGATTAGAAAATAAACTCCTAACAACTGCAAATCCCCGACGCAGCAGCTCGAATTCCGATGTAACTATTGCAAAATAAGCTGCAAAAAAATTTTTGTATTTATGTAACGAGTACTGCTTCCACACACTAAGTAAAATTCCTGATAGTTTAAGTCGCTCTGTACATCTATTAGTACAGAGCGACTTAAGACGACTCTAGAGACGACGTAACAAAAATCTAATGCACAAAAACAGACGACTTATGATTTCATGATTGATGCGAAAAATAGCCAACTTCTTCTCCAATCTATCATATTACAAATGTTGTGAAATACTTTTTAATAATTTTTTAAAACTATTCTTAACCTTCTTCTAGCACTTTTGGTGTTTTTGAAGCGCAAAAACGTCTAAGTTTAAAACTATTAATATCTTGGGCTTTTAGAAGATGTAAGTGAATTTAAATTGAAGGAAATTTGCCTCGCCTACAAGCTCGCAAATCACACTTACCCTGGCAACATAGCTAGGCATAAAGATTGTTGCCGACGTTTTAACTTCTATACTTTGATTTGATCGGCCCTTACTTAAAGCGAATATCTTTTTATGTATAGTTACTTCTTGTTTCTATAAGCACTTTTTGATTTTTCCCTATACGTTATATGCACACCCATTAATGAACACATTATATATAATTTACGTCCGAAAAATGAAGAGTTCAACTTTGGTGATATAGTTTGGAAACAAACGCTTTACCTAAGTGATAAAGATAAGATATTTTCAGAGAAGAAAGAACATCCTAAAATTATTAAATGTCGTATATTGAACAAAAAGTCAAAATTAGTGTATAAGCTTGAGGAAATGTCGGGTATCAAAATAGGGCTGGTGCATGTTAAATACTTCAAATCTGCGAAGGTCATATATTACTTTTACCGTCTTTAATAACGACGCAAATTTAAAATTATTTTTTTTCTTATATTTGAAACCCCTTTTCGGGTGGATGTTTATTATAATTGTTGTTTTTGTATAGTATTTAAATATGTGGTGTAAAGTAAATATATTCAAAATTTTCAAGTCATTGTTATTTAGTAACCTTTTAAAAAAATCTTATAAAATATTTATACTTAGGTTTATTATAACTAATTAGTCTTCATTAAATTGCAAATACATTATACCTTGTGCGCTGTAGCACGGTGCGGGTGACGTCTGTCAGTACCAAATGACTAGGGACTAGACGTTATGCATTTCATTTTTTCCTCTTACGATACTCAGAGCATATATCTAGTTCTCTTTATTATTGTTATAAAAATTGATATGTTATTCCGTTGTGCAGAGTAATTCCGTATATGAACTTAACTTTACTGATATAAGATAATCAAAATAAGGCCAATGATTTTTTTTCGAGACAACATTTTTGCTCTAGCGCATCAGCGCGGTGGACATTTTCTTTACCCGTGTGATGATGTCCGTACAAGCTCTAGTACCGATTCTGAGATGAGTTCAGATGAAAAAAATATTTTTTTTAGCAACCTTTTAAGCAATCTTACCCCATACATATTATGTTCTATTGTTTCATTAATAAATTTATAAGCTCTTTAACAATAAAAATTTAACTATTTACGCACAATATACTTTTTTCATATAAAAAAAAACATTGACTTTCCATCGTAGCAGTATATCCCCTCACTAATGCGTTATGTTATACGCAGAACAATTTGGATAATTTTCCTTTTTATTAGATATTGTTGGTAGTCTAGAACATTTTGATTGGGCTTAATTTAATTTACTACGGTTATTACGAATACATTACGAATGTGGTATAACTGAAAAACTAAAATATAATTTGTAAATCGCGTCAAGTCTCAAGAGAGAAATGAAACGTTAATGACAGTGTCACCCGCCTCGTCCTACAGCGCACAAGGTATAAATGCATCATATTTTTAGTGTAGTGTATTGTTTTTAGATAATGAGATAGCAGCTTATTACGGTGTAATTATATAACGCTGTCTTTTAATTGAACGGCTTAAATTTATTTCTTATAAATATTTGTTGTCTTTGTAATTTCTTTTTGTTATTTTAATAGATTATTATTTGTTTATCAATGTTTTCTTTTGGTCCTCAGTTCCTTGATGGGATTAAAAAATATTGTGACACGGCGTTACAAACTTTACAAATGTGTCATAAATGGAGTACTTTAAGTAAATATAAACAAATAGGTTCAATTGTAGTCTTAAATACCGATAATAACCCGCCTCTACATTGGCCGCTCGTCATTGTATAGGAAGTTTTTCTTGGTAAAAACAGAATGATTTTGATTACTCTACTGTAAATTATTTTCGTCCAGTGGTTTGTCTATGTCCTTTGCCAAACTTCTTCTTTGTCCAATTTCTTCTTCTTCTTCTTTGCCCAACTTAGTTTCATCGAATATTAAGTTTAATTTTAATAGTTTAATAATATCTAAACAGCTAATCTATATTTAATAAATCGTACTATGTTCCATTGTTATTGTTTAAATCATAACTCATTGCCAAAGCATCTTGAATTAATTCATATTCATATATTATTGAATGGAACCCTTCGTTATTGTATTATACGAGTATATTAATAATTAAAAAAAGAATCTTAACATCCACAAGTTATTTTTTTTAAACTAAGTGACACTACTTTTGTGTAATTACGATATAAATCACAAATGATCGTTTCATATTAATAACTTGTCAATAACCACTCCAGTTTTAGACGAAGTCTATATATAATGCATGTTTCACCAAAATTGATTGATACGATTTTGTTGACGTCACTGTCAATAAAATAAATAGGCATTGTATAAAATATACGGATGAACCCCGTAAGCCATTTATAAAACGGACATGCCATTATTTCGGTAGTAACAAGGATTTCGCTGAAACAATTTATAGCAGCAAGCACATTTTATTAAAATGCAACGTTTGAGAATTAATAGGTAGATTTTCACGGTGCATAACTATAAATACGGGGTTTGTTACATTCAATATTTACATTTTGTAAAAAGAGTTAAATTCTCTAACAAAATCGCTTTTAACGTTACAATTAGACCTATTTCGACAATTTTTAATCTGTTTTTTGAGGAAAGATTATTTCCTAAAGCTCTAAAAATTTGTGACAGTAAAAATTTACATATCAGAAGACAAAAATAATATAAGTAACTAATGGCTAATATCTCTTCGACTGTCAATTTTAAGTTTCAGAAAAATGCATTAATAATCGAAAAAATGATGCCTTGAAAAATATAATCTCAATGCTGTTATCCTACATGTTTTTAGGTACAAAAAATCGATATCCGAAGTGATGAATGAAAATAAATATAAAATAAAAATAAATAAACTTAAAAAAGAACAATTAAACTCTATTAAAGTGTATTTTTACATGTGTACAATATTATAATACATTAACACTTCTGATAATATTCTTCAACTTAAAACGAAATCTACTTTATAAGTGTAAAATATTAATGTTATGAAATAAAATATTTTTTTACGGATTTTACTCGCGTATAATTTTGGTTACATTTTAATTTTAACCCGAAGTTTCGAACGCTTTGCAGCAATCGTGTTCATGGGTACACGAGATGTGTCTGTCAGTAATGACTAATTAACTGACTTACTTTACTATATATAAAAATGAATCTAATTGTGTATTTCCTATTTAAACAAAATTATTTAAATTTAAAAAGATCGAGATGTTTTCAGAAACATAAATATAGAAATGTAGACACAAATAACACCCAATTTGTAGATTTCTCTTGCAACTGTCGGGAAAACCCACGACCCAACGAATCCTCGATCTTTGGTTTAGCAGGCAGATAAATCAACTGCTAACCACAATAAAAATCGGCTTTACTACTAATATCTAGATAAACTCAACTGTCATCACTAAATGAAAAAAAAAAACAATCGTATTCAAATAAATCACATAAATATTTACAAGTAACAATAGCAGTGTTCGAGACATAATACTATTAAATAAAATATCACTTATAATACATTTAAGTACGGCATTGGCTATTTTAAAAAAATATTATATTAACTCATAGCTAACTTAAGAAAATAACGTTTCAAATGTTCTTAAATTACAATCGATGTTCGTTTTTCTAAATAATTATAACAATGACATATATCTATAGCTTATTGCAATTAATAATAAAATTTATCAACTTTCAAAACTATTTTAACTGCTCAAGAAAGATATTTCAGAAAAAAATCCTCAGATTATAAAATGTCTTATTGAATTTCATTCGGTCACTTTACGAACAAAAAAAATATTTGGATATAAACTTGTTAAGAAAAATTAAAGTTATTAGTTAATATAATTAAATCAGAATAATTTAAAAATCTAAAATTGAATTACGCTGTTCTATTGCAAATATTCTATTAGCACGGCGTTTCGACAACTCAGGATCATAATGAAGAGCAGAGTGTTTACGTGTTATGTTTGCTAAAATAAACAACTGCCTAACTGTTAAAACCTTGCATTGTGAGTAGAGGGTTTGAGTTGGATAAAGACTAGGTTTAAATGTTATTACTTTAAGAATTGTCCTCTGCGCTCTTTCAACTTTTAACATGTGAGTTTTGGCAGAACCTCCCCAGGAAGAAATACAATAAGACAGAATTGACTGTGCAAATGCGCAGTAAACTAATTTGAGACATTGAAAATCAGCTGAATTTCTGAGATATTTAAAAATAGGAATAACCTTTCTAATTCTGGAAACTGTGTGATCAATGTGTTGCTTCCAAGAGAGACAACTATCTAGCCAGACACCAAGATATTTAATACTGGAGCAACGTTCAAGATGGAGACATCGGCATGAAGAAGAGGTGATAATTTTGTTACAATTGTGAATCCGAAGAGTAAAAGAATTGGAAGGAACATCCCGATAGCGGTTAAAAAAGGTCATGTACCGGGTTTTGTCCAAGCTAATCGTAAGTAAGTTTTCAGACAGCCAATTTGAAACAGAAGCTAACACTGTTTCAGCTTGTAAAAAATTTTCACACCAAGTCTTGCCGGAGATTACTAAAGCTGTATCGTCTGCATACATTACAGTTTTACAAATAGAAGTTCCCAAGTCACACAGATCATTGACATAGATGAGAAAGACAGTAAGGCCAAGTACTCTGCCTTGTGGAACAGCAAAAGTTATCTCTTCCTCTACACTCACATAATCGTAAATTTTAACCACTTGACGTCTACCTGATAAATAATCCTTAAAAAGATTAAAAGCAACACCTCGGATACCAATATTATTTAGTTTGCTAAGTAATAGTGGTACGGAAACAGTATCAAATGCCTTAGTAAGATCAAGAAAAATACACAAGGTTTTCAGTTTTTGGTCAAGGTTTTTGACTACTGTGGTTGTAAGATCGAGAACGGCGTCATCCGTAGACCTATGGGATTTGAAACCATATTGATGACGTGATAAGATATTAAATGTTTCTAAAAAATACTGTAATCTCTTATTGATGATTTTCTCAAAAATTTTTGCTAAAGTGCTGAGTACGGATATGGGTCTATAATTGCTGGTAGTACTCTTATCTCCACTCTTAAAAATAGGATGTATAACGGCTTTCTTAAAAACTTCTGGAAATACACCAGATGACATACAAAGATTAAATATAAAGTTTAAAATAATATAAAGTTTAAATATTCTTATTAAAATATCACGTTTTTTAGGCTAATAGGATGTCCACGGTCGTCCTCAATCTCAAACGATTTTGAGCTTCCTGCTTAATTTTATTCCAAGTCAATCTGATGAAGAAGTGAATTGCACTCCAATCCTCCTCGCTCGATACTTTTACCTCGACTATGGTCAGGAGCACCATGCAACAGTGCAACAGCAACCGTGCTCCGAAAAAATCAGCGTCAAATGCAAGTTTATCACTACATGTTTGCAATCACCCAACCCCAAAGGAAAAGACCAATTGCCCGAGCCTATCAGCGTATCAAAAGCTTTTTCAACGTCTAGAAAGCTTACTGAAGAATCCCTTTGATATTCTGATACTTATTCTAGAATTCTACGGAGAATAGTAATAAATTTTAGAGTGTCTGGAGCGTAAAACAACTAGCTCCCCGCGTAGGAGAGGGTTCACGGCCTTCGACAATCTATATAAAGGAATCTTGCAGAAAGCCTTTAAGGTAATAGAGAGCAACGTACTAACTCACCAGATATCGCAATGGCTGAGATGTCTTTTCTTTGGTACTGTTATTAGTAAGCTTTTGTTCCGATAGACGTTGAGCATAAACGGCAGTACTATTATCTTACTCTCTTCTATATTTTTTTGGCACTATGAAAGATTTGTTTTCGTTTCTAAAGGTATTACTAGTTAAGAGCAGGTCGTACAGCGTCATTATGTATTTCAAGCTTTTTCAGATTTTCTTCTATCCTCGATCAGACTCCTAGTGCACTGAGACATCTACTTTTCACAAGAATAACACTTTTTTTGCCCTGTTTGCGGGTGTGGACTTTACATTACTTTTATACGGTTTTAATTTTGATCTAATGCAAATTAAAATTATATGCATTCATTATTTTAAGTGAACCAACGCGATCAAAGCATATGCCACATTAATTAATATTGCGATATAGTTTTCTTGTGAACAAACTGCAAAAATGAAAAAGTATTCCTTGAATAATAAAATAATAACTATAACTAATAATATGAAAAAAGAGCTAAGAGAACTTAAATTATTTAATTTAGTAACGCTAAAAATACGATCAAGTTTGAGTTAATTATTATTAAGAATCTTTCATGCTTTTTTAAATTATGTTGTAACATTCTGATATATTCAGTATAAGTAACATTAGAGGTGGATTCATATATTCAATTAGGAAGAAAAGCCTTATGACTATAAATCTGGCTCATATTGAGTAAAATGAATTGTGGAATGGACTCAGCTATGGGCCATAGCCCATTATTTTGGGTTTCAGATACATAGGAAATAAGATACTTTTTAGAGTTTCCTCGCTCTAGAGCACTGTGTTTGAGGATGACAGTTGTTTTTGAGCAATAAAAACTAAATAATAATATGAAATAAAATAAATTTATTACTATAACAACGAGACAAAAGATGTATATTATGTATTTATTGGTTAAGTAACTGCCACGATTTTAGTGAATGAATCAGAACTCGTTAAAATTTGTTGTTATTTTGCATATCTGTTTATGTGATTGCGCATCAAGCAAGGACTATTAGACTAGTTTTGATTAAACTTATTATGGTAAAATGATATTGCAACGATAAAAATATCGAATATGTTACACGCCAGAAGTTTCTCTAGTTTCCACCGGAGAATAAATAACTTGGGTTTTGTTGTACTTATAATGAACTGTACAAACTGAGTCGGAAGAGTGAAAGCTGACAAAACCTCTGTCTACACAAAAGTTATTACGAAATAACTATCTAGCAGTATATAATATAATTAACAATTAATAACTTTCATTTTGGATTTTTTTTTTATTTAGATGAAGTATTTTTATATAAAGGGTATTCAATTAAAAAAGTTCAAGCTTAAAGCCTTGGGAGGCAAGAGTTGCGTTGAGTGCTCTCCGGAATTTTCAAACAAACAGTGTTTTAGTAAATTTATTTGCAATGCTTTTAACCTATATTCGTTTTATAAATACTTATTAAATATGTGTATTATATATTAAAATAATTTTAAATGTTTTTTAAAAATATGTCACAGAAATTTAATCCATGATTACTATTAAATATAATTATCCAGCTGTACTCATGTAATTACTATCGGAGTTTGCCAAAGTAGTTTCGAACGTCGCACAAAAAGTTCACGACGCGATTCGGCCATGCTCAGAGTTAGTTAATTAGAAATGAACTAGAAATGAAACTAGTCAACTAGAACAAGGCAAGTACCAACAGTAATTATGTGAATACAGCCGTATAATAACATTTAATAGTTCTTTTTTTTAATTAAAATACTCAAAAGAAAGGGTAAAATGTTTTATTTGAATTAAAATTTTCATGTTCCAATTTAATTTATTTCATTTCTTCTGAAGATATTTAACAGAGAAACAGGATGTTCATAACTCATTGCTTGGTTATTAGATTGTTTTGTAAATTATTTCAGTAATCTTAACGCTACTTTAAAACAAGACCGCTAAGTGTTTTATAAAATGAACAAATAATTTATTTTATTTATGGTTAGTTAATTCAAATATCACGAAACACTTTTATGATTGAAATTGTTTATAAAAATGTTAGTAATTTCCTCCTTTTTATATACTTTTAAATAAATATAGAATTAAAACAAACCACCGACACCGACAGAACTTGCTATAAAATACCTTTAATTTAAGTTAGTAGTATTCTTATATATGTATATATATTACTGATGTGATTAAAATTTTTATTTGTACTTCTAAAGCGCAACACACAGCCGTTATTTTTCCTACGCCATCGTACAATATTGTACCCCTCTCTTGCACTTCACCTCGCTATGTTAAAACTTTTTGTATAGACAACAACAATACATTACTATAATAGCCGGCAAAAGTGTAATTGCTGGACTAACGTTCAAGTATAATTTGAACGTGAGTCCAACAATGTCCAGTTCGGGTCTATTATCTTAAATAATGAACAGAATTTAAAACTAAGTAAAAATAATTAAAACTAACAACGAACAATTATTCACGAAAAAATTTATCAAAATAAATGTCAAGTTCCCAAACATGTTTGAGTAAAACTATTTAAGAGATAAAAATAAAAATATAAGTTTACTTACATAAAACATTTATCTACACGTATATTAGCGTTTTTTTCGGCTTCATTTTCTCGGGACATAGAAATGCATTTAACTTCGTTATAGTACCGTGTCGCCGTATCTTAGCATGATTATTTTTTCAGTGACATTATCTCAGTGAATTTTTAGTTTTCTTTTTTTTTTATGTCGGGATCAATAAAATAAGTCAATCGATATGGTTGTGGTGCTACTGGATAAATGTTAATGTCAAGAAAAAGTGGTCACAATTAAAGCACAATTCATCCACTAATCACACATCCAATCGATGAGACTTTGTTTGTTTTTGAAGAAATATAAAAAATTAAGTCATTCATTTATTGGTATAAGTAATGTTGTGTTAACAAGTTCAGTGAAAGTAGTGATGAAATAGGTTTTATTAAGAAAAAAAAAAAAAGTTATATGTAAAAAAAGTTATAGTTATTCTTAATTCGAAATTGTAAATACTTAGTTTTTAATAAATTTACTGTCAAATTTTTATTGTCACACATTTCGTAGTCATGTCAATCATATTATTATTATTGAATTCAAATCCATAAATAGTCAGGATTATTGTCAGAAGTCATTATAATTGATATGTTATCTGCAAATAAAATTGATTAATATTAATTTATGTCTGCTAAATAATTAATATATTATGAGAAGAATAGCTTATCCAATAGAATTTCTTATGGGACTCCATGATATTATATTTCCATTCTGAAATAAAATCCATAGTATTATTATTCTTACCCATAACCATATCCCATATCCATTAATATTCAAACAACAAATAGTTACCAAATACAACTTTAAAATATGTACCGAGATACATGCAGAATTAAGTAAGCATATAAATAAAGTTTGAATCTGACAGGGAAGCACGCAATTGGAAGCAAAATGTTATATGTAAAAAAAAATTCCTTAGGAAATAATAAGATGAAGCGGGGCAAATATTAAATACAATTGTGCTTTTTTGTTGAGGACAATTTGTTAAATAAATATTAGCAGTACCTTTAGTTCTTCAATTTTTTTTTGTAAAGTGTTTTCACGTTATGTATTTTATTACTAATTAAAGAGCTTTTTCTTGATATAACGAAATACAATGTTTTAAACTTTTTTTGTGAACAATTTTTTTGGTCAGCCTTACATTAAATCAATTTTTATACATAAACACACCTTTTTAATAATTAACCTTGTTTTCCTATGTTTGTTTTTGCCTAAAATTTTCCATAACTAATATTACATTTTTTTAAATAAGGTATCATTTTTATTTAATATTAAAAATACACCCTTAAAATAATGTTTATTCGGAAGCATGTATCAACGACCTTATCATAAAATAGACAGAAAATTTACGCACTTCATATTGCTTATTTAGAAATAATGGATAAGATCCCGTGAAAAAAAATAAATAAAAAGGTATCAATAAATCATACAAAATTAAAAAATAGTTTATAAGATTTGTTATAAGGGAAAATATTTTTTAAAATTTTCATGAGTATAATTTTTTTTTGAAGACGTATGTAATTTTTATTTATACCTTAAACGTTGTTTTAATATTGAAAATGAAATAAAAGAGACGCGAATGTTAATTTGCCACAATTATATAATCATAAGTGACATACTTTTGGTAATTTTGAATTTAGTTTCCCAATTGGGTTACTTGAAAAAAAAATATCGATTGTTAACTTAGTGCTATTTATTTTAGTACCTACAATGTTTAAAACGTATTAATAATGTTTATAGGAAAAATGTTAATAAATATGGCACTAAGTTATTGTTAGCACGTGAGAGGGTTCTAAACTTTGTGAAACTCATGTTGGTAACATAATAGAGCTCGCCTGAAAAAGTTATTTATTAAACTATTTGATTCATTATATTTTGAAGTGAAATTTCTATAATAAAGAATGTGAATCACGATGAACAGCTAATTGTGAACTATAAAAAACACTCACAGTACCTAGAGTACTAATAAAATGAAACACAAATTTTCCTCGGGACGAATCCGACGACTCATTCCAAAGAAATTTTATGTTTAATCATTTACAACTTTAAATCACAAACGATATAATTTAAAATTAATTTTTTTACCATCTAAATAAATAGCTACTTTGGTCAGCTGAATGTAGTGACGATTTGTCTAACTAAAGTTGAATGAATTAAGTACTAACAACCTACTTACAAATTCGGTTAAAATCTTACCACCGTCGTCTAAATATAAACTAACTTTTGCAACCCGAGTAGCGAATGGTATAATTAAAGTTTAATTAAAAAATAACAAAGCATCTAAGTAGCTTAATTTTAAATCTTACCTTTCAGTCAATTCTAAACGACCGAATAAAATGACAAACGACCGCTATATTTTCTGAATAATTTTAACATCGTGTTCGAGATATAAGCTTACTTTGTTCAACGCCGTATAGTCATGAATAATCCAATAGTCTTTATACTTTTAAGTTTATACACAAATGCACAGGATTATTATTACCGCCATCTAGCGATAAGAATTATTGCTTTTATTTTGTTGGCTATTTTAATTACCATAAGCCTTTCAAGACGCTCATTTGCTTTAAATAAAATTATTAAATCTGAACGATGTGTAATATAATATTGTTATTTGTAATATGTGTAATGTAAAATGTTACTTTAAAATTTAAAATCAAATTTAGTATCTTAATACTTCATGTCCATCTGCATTTATATTTAGCTTTTTTCTCTAGAGTGCTACTTTTTTTAAACTTTAATCTCTGCCGTTTGCCAATTGCACAGAACTTTTTAAAATAATAAAAGTTTTAATTATTTAAAAAAGTTTTTAACCAGTCAGTCAACTTGCGATAGTATTTATGCGAGTATAGTCTTATAATCATATGTAATAAGGACTTATAGATCACAAAAGTTTAAATTCAAAAATAATAAGACTTGTACCAATTAAATTTTCTTTATTTCTTCGTCAGCTATATATATTTTTAAATGAATAAATACATAGTTGACGGATTAAGTATTGCAGATTATTTTCTTACACGGTATTTTTTCTAATTTTAACAGACAATACATATGAGTTACTTGATACAATCAATAGGTAATTTTTCAAGCTGGGCAAGCTTGTTTTACTTAAATTATTTTAATTATTGAACAAGCGTTGCAGTAATTTTACAATTTATATGTATCAATAAGTATAAAAACTGATCCTATCTTAATGAAGTACCGTCATAAGAGTAAATACTCGTATTAGAACTCCAGTCCAGTTTAACCGATTCACCCAAATAAGGGAAAATTATATTCTCAAAAATATTAAAATAATTTAATTAAAAAACAAACATTTTTGAGATTGTGTCAGAGCGACGTGGCAAAATGTAGTTTTGAAGATCTTTGAAATCTGGTCTAGAAAGGTATTATTTGTAATACAGATTAATCTAATTTGTACCTAATGCAGAACTCCTCATTGATAATTCTCTTAAAATTTTATACATTTATTGCATTATTACTAACTGCTCATTTACATTAATTATTCGTGAAAAGCGCCAATCATAGAAAATTTTGCCGAACCATGTAAAAGATGAAAAGCGTTTTAATATAACTTAATTGAAGCATAATATTGGTAGTAGGTACATCAATAAATACCGATTTATAAATAAAAATATTTCAGTAATTATTTGTTTTCAATTTTAAAAAAGTAATATAAAATCTTATTCATATAATTTAAAAGCAAAAGAACACCACAAAAATATCAAATTATATTTTTTAAATTAGTAAATAGCTTAAGAACGTTGTAATTAAATTAAACGGTGATGTATACATTGCCCATTCGCACAATTATTTTAATATAATAAGTAATATAGAAAATACACAATGATGAGTTTTAGAAAGAAATAACATTCTCTTTGAGATTATAATTTTATTAAAAATAATGATTTTTTTACATCAAAGTGGGCTTGAAAGATGTTGGTGACAGCAACGAATTAGAGGAGATTAATAGAAGTATTTTCAAGAATTCTAATGATCTCTTAATATCGAAAACGAAAATTTTAGTTTAAATAAAAATAAAAAAAATATTATTATTTATTTATTTTAATTTTATCATAAATACATGTTAACGTAAATAACTTATATTTTAATGTTTTCTAAGATTTATACGAGTATTACACATTTCAATAAAACTATTTTGCGGATATAACTCGCGTTTATTATTACATTTTTAAATTTAACCCGACGTTTCGAATGCTTTGCAGCAAACGTGTTCGCGGTAAGACGAGATGATGGTGTCTGTTAGTCAATCAGTTTATTTTTCACCTACCTCCAACGGTTCCTGAGTTGACGGGCATAGAGTTCAGGATGCACACAAAACGCACTAACTGTGTCTATGGGCTTGCAGTCTGTTCACGGACATGGGATTTGGGCGGTTGAGCGGCAACCAGCACTTCTACCATATATGAGGGGGGTTACTGACAGAATAGGCAACATCTTGAAGAACCCCCGCCCATGCATGGTAGTGAATGACGATAATTTTTATTGACTTGATTACGAAACCGATTATCATGTTGAAATTTAGCATAGCGGACACTTCCGATCCAAGGTTGATCGGGCGCCTTTGCACCGCCTTGAGAAATTGGTGATGAAACGCGAGCTGGTACTACCGGTTGAGGGGATCCGTTACGGTTACCACAAAGAAATAGGCAATGATTTCCTCTGCATTGCGCGCAGGGACGAGCCGACTGACATTGGTAAGCAAGATGGCTGCCTAAACAATTGTAACACCAGTTGCGTTGACGTGCAATGCTGCGTCGAGCCTGCCATCGGAGATTTTTAAATTTCGGGCAACTTGAAGCACCGTGTCCAGAATCCCTGCAGCAATTACAACGAGGATCGTTCGCTTGCGCTGCCGCTGCAGTGTAAATACGAGCAAGTTCACGAGGCCTTACTATCTGTCGGTGTTCAGCCACTGGCCTTGCACGAGGATAAACGACTGAGGGTCCAGGTGGTGGAACATTCTCCATTCGACGACACTCTTCCTCCAAGAACACAATTAATTCATCACACTGTGGAAGTAAGTGGCGGAGTCTCCACCATACTCCAATTCAAACCGATTCCGTAAGTCATGTGGTAACTTACCTAACACGATATGAAACAATAAAAATGACCAACTTGTAACTGGCAAATCTAAAGCTTTTAAACCGTTAATGGCAATTAACAACGGATTTAGAAGTTTCGTTCTTAAGACATGAGCGCTAACAATCCGCGGCAATCCTAGAATTGCAGAAACATGATTACCTGCCAAACGTCGAACATTCTGGTACCTACGTCTAAGTAGATCTCGAGCAACGTCGTAATTTGCATCTACGAGTTCCAGGTGCTGCACTTAGCCCTTGGCCTCATCAGTCAAAGAAGCTATCAAATAAGCTAACTTTTGAGCAGGGGTCAAATCCTTACGGCAATGTACTAAACTGTCGTAAAAGTTATAAAACGCCACCCATTGTCCCAAGTCACCGCTAAAGTGCGGCAAGTCCAGCACTGGTAACCTGATAATTAATGCGGGTGAACCATTCGTATCCGAAATCACGCGTGTATCATTTATCTTGGACGCGTTTAAGATACCGACCGCCTCACGTAATTGATCCGCTAGATCGTCCGCCTGGTTAACGTCACAATTATTTTTTTCTATAATATTCACATCCAGATCCATTTCTAGAAGTGACCGGTACGCATCGTACAAGTCAGCTAACTGACTATCTAATAATTTATATCGCGATAACAAAGCCTGAGCATGATCCTTACGTTCAATATTCAAAACAGCGGAGCCCAGGTATCGCAATACTTTGGCAATCCGTGCACTATGCTTACTACTCATATTAAACGTGAAAATATAAAACTAAATTCAAAATAACAGTTCCCGTAAACAATTTTATAAAATAACTTGACGAAAACCAACCAATCAAAATGCAACAATATATTTATTCATAATATAATATCATAAAGAGAAAAAACCTAAATTGTAAATTAACTACAATAATTAACTAAACGAATACCTCAATAGCTACGCGTGTAATACGTGTCAAGTTCGCAACGATCTTTGTATACGTCACCAACAAAGTGTTCAATATTAAATATTAAATTACGACCTATGAAATAATAAATATTTACAACCCGTAAATGTTAATAATGAAAGAATTTAATTGTGATGTAGTACTAAACGCGTATATAACAAACTTATATCAACCGACTACGAAACCCGTAGACCGAACATTGTCCGTTTGCTAACCTAATAAATTTTAACGTGGTTATAAACCACGCTCTGCTACCAGCAAATGAATCATACAAAGGGTTTCGGTGGACCCCACAACACAACTTCTAAAACGGGCAACGTCAGCGGCTGTTATAGTACTCGACTACAATATACCAGCGACTTACCTGCTCACTTCAGTCGTGGTACAATGAAGGAAGTCACTTAGTCCGTCTGTATTAGTCAAGGGTTTGGGGTTCCCCAGGGTATAGAATAAATTATTATTTCTATATAGCATAGGGATATAAATAAGGTTTTGATACTCAAGTGTTCCGTAGCGTGACCTGTTCCACGCACACTTCAAGTGGAAGGCAGCTGCCACTTCTCCGCTGCAGCCAACAATTCCACTCCTCAATATCACCACGAAATTTAATATTTTGGAAACTATTAATACCAATAGTAATTACTTCGCGACACGTCTAAAACGTTGAAAATGTAACTGTAATACGATCCGCGTGCATTCTTCACACTCTCGAGAGATATATTTCATTTACCCTCGAATTTATTTAAATAATTAATTTATCAATACACATAAGTTTACGCCTGACAACAAACAGAGTGGTTAAAAAAGTTATAACTTCACAATAATAGAGATCTTTATTATTTTTTCATTAGTATTTTATTCTTTCGGTGAATCTCGATATACATTATATCGAGAGATGTGAATAAATCTAATTTTATTTAAAATAATACAATTAATTGAAATTTCAAAATAAATTTATAAGTTTTTGCTTCTGTCCGCTGTCCATAGGACTGTTTTGTTTAATCTTCATTATTAAGCATATGTGTTATTGTTAAAAATATATAGATTCTTTCCAGTGAGATGTTTTCTTGTCTTTTAGTTTTAAATTTTAACACATTTTGTTTTGATGTCATTTATCAAAGACTAATAAAAAGAAAAATAGAAGAACGACAGTTATTGTTATTATTAGAGGAATAATTCAGTTTTTTAAATATTTCGTGTAATGAATATCGTTGCGTAAGTTTGGGTCACTGGCTTTTAGTTGTATATTTCGTATTAGAGGCACGTATCCACTTACCTAGTTTGTTTCAACCTGTCACGTCCTTTGCTCGGTGATAAGATAACTGAAATTGAATCCATGGATGTACAAATGATGTTGCTGAAAGATTACAAAAAAATATTATAACTTTGTCTCATTGACTAAACTTATAATGGATTAAATATATTTTTTGTGAACACTATCAAACAATGAGTAAATAATTATAATAACTAAACTAAAAATATTTAATTTACATTAAAGATTTGGTGCTAGTATTATAGAAATCATACTGATATTAATAAGTAGCTACAAAAATAGTATTGTATCTATAAACATAATAATTTTTTTATTACTTATTAACTTTTCTTTATGATTTAGTATTTAATTGTATGGTTTATATATTTTCCTGTTAATCTGCACATTAATTTTGTAAAATATGAAATTGCTTTATTTTAGTATTCAATATGGTAGACAAATAATAAAAGTTGCTTATGAAATATCATTCCTTTAATGCTATACAAATGGAATGGAACGCTGAATTTGTCTTAAAAGGCAAATAAGAGACGTTGATGGAAGGCGATCGTGCCGAGAACATTCACGATATGGCACAGAGCCAACTCCGTATAAGAAACTGTCTTTTGCCTCTTTTCACAAGAGTAAAAATGACTTTATTATGTTTTGTATTTGATCCAATATTTAATACCCAAATTCTAAAATTGTTTAATTATCTTATATATTATATTAATAATGTACATAATGTTATTGAAACCAAAATAAAACCCAATAATTAATTGCCAAAATATAACTGCTTTGTAACCCGTAAGTGGAAGTATTTACAAAAGTAAGTTTTCGCAGCTGGTGGTAGTTTTGACAACATCAAAATTCTATATATTCCCTTGACACTATTTAATTTCTATTTAACGTTGTTATATATATTGTTATAAACTCGCAAATTATATAACTAGTTTCAACACCGTAAAACTAAATATTAGATAGCGAAAATAGTTTGAAATCCTATCCCCGGTGTGTTGTCTCTCAAAAACTAAAATATAAATAGTTGACTTTAATGCGAGATAATCTCTGTAGTATAACATTATGGGATTTTATAACACAGATAATTGTATAAATTTATACTTTTAATATATCAAGTGACCCAGGATTGAACCCTCAGTCTTTAATGCGTACTCTTTAGGATTATTTATTTTTTTATTTATTTATTTATTTATTTAATTGATCAATTCTCGTAAAGAGAAATTGGCGTTAATAATACATTTAACAAATGTTCTGAAGTAGGTACCACATAACAATGTACAATAATGTTAATATCATAATTACGCAGTTACCTTTTTCCTGTTTCTGATAAGAAAATTAGCCGAAAAAGAAATTATGAAGCTCAAAATCTTTTCAAAATAAATAATAGGTAAGCAAGAATTTCTTTCTAAATCTACTAGTTGCCCTCCAGTGACTCCAAAAAAGATTATCCTTATAAAGGACGTGACCGTATGACATGTTAAATATCAAACCACGTCTTTGAAAATGTAATTCTTATTATTCAAAAGAATGATCTTTTGGAGCATAAGTTCCAAATAGAATGGTCATTACCTAGTAATTGTTGTATTAAACAATATTTTGTTATGTAAGAAATAATAGAAAATAAATTTCAAATTATGACGTATTCTTAATTTTAGGCTTAAGCTATGAATAATGCTGGGTTTTTAGAGGAAGAAAAGTTACACAAATTGATAGTGCACATCTTTTATACTATGATATTTATATATATCTTTAAGGTTTAACTAATATTATTTTGTGTAATGTGCGCAATGTGCTTAAGGCCAACATCTAATTTTAAGAAAAGGATTTTATTGAGGTTGTTGCTATTTGTTTGATCGTCTATATTGTTCAGGGCATTTTAAAAAGTCTATCTATTATATATATAATAGATAAATATATATAAATACAAAAGCTTAGATTAAATCTATGAAGTTATTATATGGACTTGCGAACTTTTGCGGCTATATTTATTATCTTATATCGGTTTCGGTGTTGGTCAATCACTAAAAAGCTAACCCCATTATAATCTTTAGGTAAAAACATTTATATAACATAAACTAGTTAAATGCGTTATTACTAGCTAGAGGCGTTGCAATCGATTAAGAGACGAGCTAAGAGGCTTATAACTGATACCTTTGCTAAGGCGGAATAATTTCAGAAAGTGTGCAACGGAGTAATACAACACAACTTAATTTCCCCAGCTTCTTTTCATCACTGAACATCCAGAACTCCAGCAAAAAAACATGGAATAAATAATGAAGTATTAAAGTACGAAACAAAGCGTTTCTTTCACTTTCACTTTCTTGTAAGAAGGGAGGAGTACGTTTTTTAAAAGACAGCGAAAGTTTGGAACTCCCTGCCGGGGTCGGTGTTTCTTGATAATTACAGTCTAGGGGTCTTCAAATTCAGATTATATAAGTTTCTACTTAGTAAGAGTGTAACATGCCAGACTATAGTCATACTTAGCCTCAGGCAGACTGTAGCCAAACGCGAACCTTTTTTGAAATATAAAAGCGGTGAATTTAATTTTTGTTTTCTATTTTATATAAGTTCTATAAGTTTGACACAAAATGTTTTAGTCTTAGTTGTCAACTTGCATTTTCCAAAATTTATCTTAAGGTAGATAATTACGTATTAATATAATAATATTTTAAAACCACCATCAGTCTGATTTTATCAGTGTGCAAAATTTTAAAATTTTCAGATATACCGTTTTTGATTGATACTTGCATAAAGAATGCAGAAAAGTCTCTTATAGAGAGCTTCGCACATTTAAAAATATTGTTAATCCCTTATCTTCTAATAAATACAAATTCAATATTGGTAATTATAAATAATGTACTAATTTGGTAACGATAATTAAAATTATTTACTTAATTAATGTCTTATTTTAAAATATATTTCTTTAATTTTTATATTTCAACTTCTTTAAAAATTGTTAAGAATAACAAGAACAAAACCAAGACAAGATGTAACTAGCTAATATGTAGTATAATTATTTTACTTTATAATTGTAAAAGAATGAAAAGAACAAATATAGAAATTTTGAACCCAGAGCCAAGAATATTATTTACTTACTCTGCGACTACACCACGGACACATGCAAAACATTTATTGCGCGAAGTGAGCGGAGCGCTCTACTGAAGAGAATTTGCATTGGTTTTACAAAATTGGCATTAAAATGGCTTAACGGTTCGGTTTCAATTTCAATTTTGCACACATACCATGCTGATATGTGCGGTGGTTTGTGAAAAAAAATTTCAAAAAAATTCATTGTCGTTGAGGAATGATGTCCAAAAAACATCACTCCCATAGACTTCAATGTAAAAAAATTTGCGCGAAAAATTAAAGTCTCATTGTGGATGAGCGTGCCGAATTTTTTTAAATCGAATTGTATTGATAAGTTTTGTATTAACGATATCCCACACCAAAAAAGAAGCTATCGGCTTGGCTCGCTTCGCTCAACATGCAAACGGCACCCGAGATTTCGCGATCGCAGCGAGTCGAAATTGAAGGTCTGGTGGCGTTCCTAAACTAGGAACTATATAGATAATATTATACTACGAATATTATCTTAACTCATTACTTTCCATAACTTATAATAACTTCAATTGCAACAGACAATTGATTGTTATTCAGTAGTTGGATATTTTGGGAAGTGACATTATATATAGAGTACACCCTCTCCCCTGTACCTCATAGAAAAACGAGTGGATTTATAATTGCTCCGATCTGATTTGAAGAATTAATGGCACCTAATCCTTATCAAAATTCCATTATAAATGAGTTCTGCCTATCTTCTTTTACATTTGATTATCTTCTTTTGCAAACACTAGCATCTTGTGTATTTTTATTTGAATTATTTGAGAAACAGTCGAGTAAACTTATGAAATTTATATATCTTTGTGACAACTTTTGCGCGTCTCGGTTGATTAACAACAAAATTTGTTTCTAATAATAGTCTCGCTGTCGCGTCTCTCGAACCTACGAGTATGTCGGGCAGCTAGGGAGTCAGCGCTAGAACATGACAGGTGTCAAGCTGTCTAGCTTTAAGATTTATATAATACTCTCGGTGACCAACACGGGCAATATTTTTTTATTACCTTGAGGCCATTGGAAATAATATATAAATAATAACTAAAATGGTACATCATTACATATACCCTCATGTCAGACCCTTAAAATTTTTAATAAATGAATATTATATATAGCGATATATTATTCTTGTACATCAATATAGAAACAATAATAACAGGAAGAAAAATCAACACAAAATTTTTCACAATAGTTTAGACTAGTTTATATAGCCAATCAATATGCAAAGGCCGGATGAATAGAATTTCTACGAGAATCTGTTAAAATTTAACAAAGCGGCACGTTTTATTTCATACGAAAGTTATTTTCATTTTTATCGCCAACAGAAAACAGAACTTTTTGTGCTACAATATTCGCAAAACAAATAAACACTAAGTTCTGTTAACAATATTTTAACAATATTCTATAAAAAATAAAATACTTTCAAATTACAAAATCACAAAAATAAAAAAACAGTTGCGACACAATTTTAGTACCATAACAATTAGAATTTGTAATTCAAAGTCAAGATTTTTAGAGCAGTACAATCCTATTACTATTTCTTAAACATATGTGACTGCGGCTGTTTTTAAATCTAACTTTTAAAAACTTTTTATTTTGAAATTTACAAATCAGATATTTAGTTTTATAACATAACGTAACTGTATCACGTAAAAACGTACCCCGGTAAAAGTCCTATTAAACAAAGTCTCGCCATTAGAACGATTCTAAAGTATTATTTTGCAATATCAGTTTGTTTTCTTAAATTCATTTAAATAATGTACTTAATGACGCGCAATTAAAACAAATAAATGCATTTTAAATGAATATCGTATATAAACTACAAGATCCAATCAAATAAAATAACTGATATCAAGAATACTTTAACAAAATGCCATTTACTTTATATATTTAATTATTATCAATGTTAAAGTAACAAAGACTGTTTCCGTAAAATATTTTTATTGAAAGACTGTTAAGTCATTACATATACATATTTTAATACTCTTCAATCGTATATCGATACTATATCGATAGTATTTTAGTGTTCGTAGATAGTATTTTAGTGTTCGTAGATAGTATTTTGGTGTTTGTTTTGTATTTCAGGCTATGTATCATAATAATTCCTCGTTTTCCTTTTGACCCTTTTATTTTCTGCCTCGCATCAGGCGATGGAGTATTTGATGTTTCTTGTCGTTGTTCCCATCACTGGGAAAGCTCATCCATAGCTAAACGTTGAATGTTCTTATGCTGAGAAGCAAAAAAATCGGCTTATCTTAATTGAGTTGATGTTTGAAAGCGCAAAGCTCAAAATGTAATATCTAAGAAGAAAGGCTTAAACAAGCAACCAATTTCTATATAAAGGCATTACAGAAAGCTAGTCTCAATCAAATCATTCAAATCAAAGAAAAAACTCTCTCTGTGGTATGTAGTACGGTGGTCACATGGTTGCTCCAACACGCCAGCTTTGCAGCTTTGTATTGTAAAGTGTAATAAAGAGGCTGAGCGATATTACTGAATTGAATAATTCCTAACAAAAAAATGTTAAATGTTGTTGTTATGTTTGTTTTGTATTTTTTGTGAAAGATTTAAATAAATATAACCAGTGTCTTCTGACCTTTAGTTCCTAAATATTTTTTTTTACAGATTCGTTCCCGTTAAGTAATTCATTATTAACGATTCAGCTCTTTCTTTATTTTACGAAATACCCTTTTGTAGACCTTTATCTAATTTAGTATAAAATGTAATCTGTTGAATCAATATTGTAAAAACTTTTACTATAAATGCTACGATCACCTTTTAGAATTAACGATCAAGGAAATAATAGTAAAACGCAATAAATATTGAAAAACAAGATTTATATCTTATCTTCTATTAAGGACTCCCCCAGAAAATAATAAATCTTTACATGTATGTATTCTAAAATATGAAAGGCATGAACTTTTTATAAAATCGATAAACTTTTACACACTTAACATAGCTAAAGTATTAAGTTTTCGATCATATATTAGAAAATATTCTATGAGTTCTATTACTAGCACCCAGAAAAGGAAAATAAAACTTAAAATATTTCTTTTTATCAGCGATGTGCGTCGTATTTATCATGTTAGTGTACATATTCAGTTTATTTTAAATTTTCTTTAAGGATTATTCACATGAACTTATGTTTATTATTGTTTCTAAAAATAAAATAAACAAATATCAATGAACCACTTAGTGTCAAAATTTCGGAAATATGTAATTTAGTTTCTCCAAGAGGGTTATGTCTGTAATTTACTAATGTGATGTTGGTTACATTGTAGAGTTCGTCTTCGAGTTCAAAAAACCCTGGAAGATTGGATAAAATAACAATACGTAATAGTTATCAGTATCGATGGCTAAATTATAAATCTTTTAATATAAATTAAAAACAGGCAAAATAAAAATGTAATGTACCGAATAAAAAAATAATGAAGAAAATGTTTTTGCATGATCTGGTTAACGACTTTTTATTCAATCAAATAAATTTATTTAGGGTGGATAATTCAAACCGAGCCTTATTAAGATAAGAGATTAATTTTAGTAAATTTTACAAAAATTTTTATCTTCAACTTTGTGATTTGAAATTTATAATTTATCATTACTTTTTAGTCATAAAATAATTGTAGATTTACATTACATTTTTTGTATTATTTTAAATCTTTTTTTTTATTTTTTTTTTATGTAAAAGGAGGGCAAACGAGCATGCAGGTCACTGATAAAATGTGATCACCGCCGCCCATGAACTCTTGCAACATCCGAAGACTCACAAGAGCGTTGCCGGCCTTGGAGATAGGAATGAACGCCTTTTTTGAAGGTACCCATGTCGTATCGATCTGGAAACACCGCCGAAGGAAGCTCATTCCACATCTTTGTGACACGTGGAAGAAAGGTACTTGCAAACCGCACAGTAGAAGAACGCCATGCATCCAGGTGGTAAGGATGGTAATGAAGGCGGTGACGTGCTGTGCGGTGATGAAATTCGGCGGCAGGCATCAGATTAAATAGCTCTTCGGAACACTCCCCGTTGTAAATGCGATAGAAGACGCACAAGGAAGCCACGTCTCTACGCAGTGCCAAAGAGTCCAGCCGTTCACAGAGCACCGGGTCCCCGACAATCCGTTCGGCTCTCCGTTGTACGCGGTCAAAAGGTAGAAGCTGATATTGGGGTGATCCGGACCAGAGATGAGAACAGTACTCCATATGTGGCCGGACCTGCGCCTTATAGAGCGCAAGTCTTTGGCCAGCATTGAAATACTGCCTCGCTCTATTGATCACACCCAATTTCATCGAGGCCAACTTGGCCTTGTTCTCCAAATGACCACGAAACCGACAGTCGCTCGAAATGTCGAGTCCCAGTATTCTGATACTTGGCGAGGCGGTGAGGGGTGTGCTCTCGAAGAGTGGCGATACGACAAATGGGGTTTTCTTGGTGGTAAACGCGCAAACCTGTGTCTTTTGGGGATTAAACTGGACGAGGTTCAGTTCACCCCGTTCTGAGACCATCCCCAGGGAGGTCTCTATAGAAGACACAAGTTTCTTTCGACACTCGTCGACGTTTTCCCGAGAGAGACCTGCACTGCCGGAATATACCGCATCCCCAGTGCTGTCATCCGCATAACAATGTATGTTGGAAATATCCAACATATCATTGATGTGCAGGAGAAACAGGGTTGTGGATAGCACACAGCCTTGGGGTACACCAGCGTTCACGGGCTTGGGGTCCGAGCAAAAACCGTCGAGAACGACCTGTATGCTCCGCCCAGTGAGAAAGCTGGTGATCCACTTGCATAAACTCTCGGGAAGCCCATAGGAAGAAAGCTTCGAAAGAAGCCCCTAGTGCCATACACGATCGAAGGCTTTCGCCATATCCAGACCAACTGCCAGACCCTCTCCCTTGCTTTCAATAACCGCAGCCCAACGGTGTGTGAGATATAACAGAAGATCACCAGCCGATCGACCATGGCGAAAGCCATATTGCCGGTCATTGATCAACTGGTGATCCTCGAGGTACGCGAGGAGCTGACGGTTTATGATATTCTCCATTATTTTGGAGAGAAGAGAGGTGATGGCGATAGGTCTGTAGTTAGCCGGATCCGAGCTATCACCTTTTTTAGGGATCGGATGGACAAAGGCACACTTCCACGAGACCGGGACTACGCCTTTGAGATAGGAGTGCCGAAATAAACGCGTTAGCACTGGAGTCAACTCAGGGGCACACGTTCGTAGCACCAATGGGGAAATACCATCCGGCCCACTCGACTTATGAACATCCAAGGAAAGTAGAGAACGACGAATGGTTTTTTGCCGGAAAATTATTTCCGGCAATGAACTCTGACACCGCTGGATGGTAGGCGGTGTTTTCCCTTGGTCGTTCAAAGTCGAGTTTGAGGCAAAAAGAGTGCCCAAAAGATCGGCTTTCTCTTTTGCCGTATGGGCCAAAGAATCATTCCCCGTGTGCATTGGCGGAAGGGACGGCTGGCAAAAGTTACCCAGAGTGGCTTTAGAAAGCGCCCAGAACTTGCGCGTGCCTGGTGGGTACCTTGCCAACTGATCCCCAATTTTGACGACATGCTCGAACTTTGCTCTAGCGATTTGCCGTTTGAAGAATCTGGAGGCACGATTATCTTTCCTCTTCAGAACTCTAGAGTTCGGATCCCTTATGACTATCGATTTAGCCCAAGCCCGGTACGCCTGCCGTTTGCCGGCTGCTGCAGCCCTGACAGACGCATCAAACCAAGGCCGCGATCTGCCACCAAGTGGTACCACAGAGCTTGGAACGAATAGTTCCATGCCCTGTAGTATCACATCAGCTACAGCCGCAGCGCAGTCACTGGGATCATCGGAAGAGAAACAAATCGGCCCCCATGGGTAGGATGCAAAGAAAGACCGCATTCCATCCCAATCTGCTGACTTGTAGTGCCAAACGCCACGGGTCGCAGGTGTTGTACGAGCCGGACGTTGAAGTGGCACTACACTCCGTACCAGGCAATGATCGGAGGACCCAAGGGGGGCCTCAACAATAACCTGGTACTTTCCGGGATGTGTAGTCAGCAGAAGATCCAACAAAGAAGGCATGTGGCTGTCCACGTCTGGTAGACGGGTGTGCGTCTGAACCAACTGGGACAAACCATTTGCCAGAGCAAAGTTAAACACAGATCTCCCCGCGTAGTCAGTGGAACGCGACCCTAGCCACTCGGCATTGTGCGCGTTGAAGTCCCCGAGGACTATGACTTCAGCTGAGGGAGTCTGTGAAAGCAGTTCGTCAATCTTCGCCTGAACATGGCCCAAGAGTTGCTCCGTTTCTGCATTACCACTGTGGGACCTGTAAAGGCACGCGTAGACTCTGACATGATCGTCCATGTCCACGCGCAGCATAAGTAAAGACAGATCCCGACCTTCAAAAATCTGGAGGCGACGGTAGCAGATATCCTCCCTCACGAACACAGATACCCCTGCATGTGGTATAAAATGATGTTCAAGTTTATACCCGGGGTATGAAAGGTACGCTGTGTCGCTCGGTTGAGATATCTGCGTCTCCGTCAAAAACAACAAGGCCGGATGCGCAGTCTCAAGGTGGTAGTGGACGGCGTTTAGGTTAGAGCGAAGTCCCCGGATGTTGCAAAAATCCACATTTAAAGTGGAGCGGGGTGCCGCTCTGTTTCCTTGTCGTTTGCCCTCTGTAAACACAAAATGCGATACTTTGCCCGCCCCAGATACGACGGGCTGCCCGAGCAAAATCGGAGAGTGGTTTCCCCGATTTTGCTCGGGGAGGGATTCTCCGGCTTCATGAAAGCCGGTACCCTCCTGGGGTATATTTATTTTAGTAACCGCATTCATGTTTTGGCGGAAGAGAGGGGAGGGGGGGGGAGTTGGGCTTCCGGAAGCTCTCACTCACCGGACGGAACATAACCAAATAAGTTTGGTTACTTCACGCCGATCTTTTGTGAGAGGGTGGTCCTTCCCCGGACGAGCCAGCCCAATACGAGCTGTAGTCAGATGACTACAGCTAGGCTCTACCACCTAAAAAATCAATAACCTTTTGACTTAGACATTAATACATTTTATATATTTATTTTGTTTATTAATCACGGTCATGCGATTTAATCTTTAGAATATTGTGAATATTTTAGTGGCCGATGCAGATTGTAGTATAGGTTACATGTGGGCAGGCTAAGCGTGGGTTGTATGGTTTTCTGACAAAAGGTCTTATTGATATTTGAAATGAACATTGACCTTTTAAATTTATTAAATTTTAAATATCATATTATAAATATTAATTTGCAGTCGCGCGCGCGCTGCGTTGCGAGCCGCTTGTGTTACGTGTGAGTGCAGTGAAACCGTTACGACGGCGGCATTGCAATTTTTCGAAAATGACGTTAAAGTGTAATAGTTGTAATATAGTTATTAACGAGTTATTAGCATACGTGCAAAACAAGCTGTCTGTAGCAGATGAGGACAGCATTATTAGAATATGTGCTTCAACGTTCTCAACGGAACAGATTGAGGAAGCAAAAAACTTGCTCGTAAATTCCCTACCTGCAGATCAGCGCAAAACTTCGAGGAAGGGAAAAGGCAAAGAAAACCGCACTTTGAACGATATAATCGGCCTTTTTAAGGTCACTGACCCTGATGTTTTGCCAATTTTCGTGGCGAGAGATTTAGATAAATTACCTCCGATTACCTTTGATCACCTCGACGTATCAAAACTATTGAAGGACCTGGCTGTTGTGCAGGCTGACATTAAAAACATCAAGGCTTCATACGTAACCGTCGAGCAGCTCGAAGAGGTTAAAAGCGAGTTCCAAAATTTTAAGGTTATGTCACCGCCCTTCTCGGCGGTAAAGGTGAACATGCGAAGAGGGGCATATCGGGACAGTGGGCCCATTGGATTGTCGCAACTCGATGATACGATTATCACGAATCACAGTCAACATCATAACGTTGAACCGTCACCTCCGAAAGATTATAATTTAAACTACAGAAAAATAAACTTTATGGAGGGTAGTTATACATCTCTGAGAACGGTCGGCAACGGTGTGTCATGTGGTGAAGGAGCGTGCGTCGCGAAACAGGTTAACGGCGCGGTTGCGGGTGCAGACCGGCCGAGTATTGCGTCATCGCCGATGCCCGCGCTGACTAAGCCGCGAGCCAGCCCGCCAGCCAGCTCGGGGGCAGCTTCGAATCAGGCAGCGGGTGCAACTGCACAGTCATCCGCCGAGGTGGCGATCGCGGAGGGGGAATGGAGAATGGTGCGACGAGGACAGAAACCGAAGAGATACCGTTATATGGGAGCCGCCGGTGTCTCCAATGAAGAGAGTAATTTTAAAGCGGCAGACCGAAAAGTACCCATGTTTATAACGATGGTTCATAGGGACACGACGGAAAACGATATTATGGAATATGTTTACAATAAAACGCAAGAAAAGATAACACTTGAAAAGATTTTCTTTAGTAGACAAAACAAGGACTACAACGCTTACAAATTTTTTGTATCAGAGCGAAAAATAGAAATATTTTTAAATAAAACGCTCTGGCCCCAGGGTGTGATCTTCAGACGATTCGTCAACTTTAAGCGGAACCGTAGTTCTAGCACGAACGGTGTAGTGAATACCGTGAACGGCACTACCCCTATTGTTAATGGATAAAGGTCTCCCATATCGTTTTGTCAGCTTCAATTGCAAAAGTATTAAACGATCAGCTGACTATGTGAGGCAGTTGTGTCAGTCATCGGATGTTATTGTGCTTCAAGAAACGTGGTTATTCCCACATGATATTCAGTATCTTGGCGAGATTGATGACCGTTTCGGCAGCGCGGGCACCTCTGCGATAGACACGGCGTCGGGCATGGTCTGCGGCCGACCATATGGAGGTGTAGCGTTATTGTGAAATAAAAGTGTGTTTCAAAACGTGTCAGTAATAAACTGTGATAATCCTCGTATATGTGCGATAAAAATAGTGCTGGGTTATAGGTCTATATTAGTGTTTAGTGTGTATATGCCGACGGATACAATGTTAAACCTAACGGAGTTTACGGACTGCCTCAGCTCGGTGAGTGCTATTATTGACAATATGAACATAGAATGTGTCTATATCCTTGGTGACTTTAATGCGCATCCTAGCGAACGCTTTTATGAAGAGTTGACATGTTTCTGTGACGAACAAAACTGGTCATGTATAGATGTACAGTTTTTAGGGGTAAACGCTGGCACATATACATTTGCTAGTGAAGCCCACGGGTCGAGAAAGTGGCTAGATCACTGTATAACCACGGAATCTGCGGTATCGTCAATATTAAATGTTTATGTACAGTACGATGTGTTGTGGTCTGACCATTACCCTTTAATAATTGAATGCAATTTGGATATTGTTAAACCGAAGTATACTTGTACAGGTAATGTTGTTAGCGGGATTCTATGGGGAAATAGAAAATCGGAGGAGATATCTTTATTTACGAAATTATGTCATGAAAAATTAAGAACAATCAATTTCCCTAAAGAATTTCGTTCCTGTGGTGATTTTGCTTGCGAGTCTACCGATCACAAATTACTTATCCATAAACTATATAGCGAAATTATAGACATTTTGACGGTAGCTGCAACGGAATCCAACACTGTAAGATTACGTGATAGGAAGCGGCCAGTGGTTGGGTGGAACAAATACGTGCGCGATGCTCACGGGGAGGCCAGATCTAAATTTTTAATGTGGGTGTGGTGGGGTAAGCCAGAACGCGGTAAAGTGTATGAGGACATGCGGCGTAGTCGCAACTTATTTAAATCATGTTTACGCTGGTGTCAAAACCGCAGCGAGCAAATTAGAATGGACATCGCGGCTACGCAGCATTCAAACAATGACTTTAAGAACTTTTGGAAATCTACTAATAAATTAAATGGTAGACCTGGCTTACCAGTGAGCGTTGACGGTTTTAACGATCAGAGTCGCATAGCGGACATGTTCAGGGATCATTTTGCGGTGACTTCGCCATTGGGACCATCACAGTTTGGAATAAATGAAGGTAGGGGTGGTCGGGAGATTAGAATCCGATTTACAGCAAGAGATGTCAATAATGCTATAGCCTCTATGTCCCGCGGCAAGTCTCCCGGCCACGACGGTCTGAGTATTGAACACCTGAAGTATGCAGGTCCTCATTTGCCCGGAGTGCTTGCAATGTTTTATAACTTGTGTATGTCACACTCGTATTTGCCTTCAGCGCTGATGAAAACTGTGGTGGTGCCAATTGTGAAGAATAAAACTGGGGATGTGTCTGATAGGTTCAATTACAGGCCTATTTCACTGGCCACGATTGTTGCGAAGGTTCTTGACAGTTTGCTTGGCATCCATCTTGATAAACATATAACTTTACATGATAATCAGTTTGGTTTCAGGCCGGGTTTGTCAACTGAGTCGGCCATATTATGTCTAAAGCAAACTGTTAAGTACTATTCGGTTAGAAGTACACCTGTATATACCTGTTTCCTCGACCTTAGTAAGGCGTTTGACCTGGTTAGTTACGATATCCTATGGCAGAAATTGAAAAATACTGGACTGCCTGAAGAAGTAACCAGCACCTTCAAATACTGGTACAGTAATCAGGTCAATGTTGTGCGATGGTCCGAAACCTATTCGCAGCCATATAGGTTGGAGTGCGGAGTTAGACAGGGAGGCTTAACCTCCCCTAAGCTCTTCAACCTGTATGTCAATGCCCTCGTAGAGGCCCTCAGTGGCACACATGTCGGTTGTCACATTGACGGAGTATGTCTTAGCAATATTAGTTACGCTGATGACATGGTGTTGCTGAGTGCTTCTGTCTGTGGCTTAGCGAAACTGTTGAGCATATGTGAAAACTATGCTCACAGTCACGGCTTAGTGTACAATGTTAAAAAAAGCGAATGTATGGTCTTTCAGGCCAAGGGAAAAGCATTGCCATCAACTGTACCACCCATTAAATTATATGGTACTCCATTAAAAAGGGTGTCGCATTTTAAATATCTAGGTCATGTGGTAACCTTTGACTTGAAAGACGATGCTGATATCGAGAGAGAGCGCAGGGCATTGTCCATTAGGGCCAACATGATCGCTCGCAGGTTTGCTCGTTGTTCCACCCCGGTTAAAGTAACGCTCTTTAGAGCTTACTGTACTTCATTTTACACAAGCAGCTGTGGATTGATTTCACGCAGAAACAATACAATGCCCTGCGTATACAATACAATAATGCTTTCAGGATGTTAATGGGACTGCCTCGATGCTGCAGTGCGTCAGGTATGTTCGCCGATGCACATGTTGATTGTTTTTACTCAATTATGCGCAAGCGGTGCACATCTCTGGTGCGCAGGGTTAGAGATAGTCCCAGTGGCGTCCTGAGGGCATTTGCTGACAGGCTGGATTGTCAGTACCTGAACCACTGCCGTATGGTGCACGTACTGACAAATCAGGGCTGTCTTAGATATAAGGCTTAGATTAAGGTAGTTATTAAGTTTACTAACATTAGAGTAGTGATTTCTTATATATTGTATTACTAACAAAATATGATCTTTTAGGTCGAAATAAATGAGTTTTATTTTATTTTATTTTATATTAAATGTCTATTAGGATAAATATTTTTATGCTGAAATTAATTTTTTGTATCTAAAACAATCAATCTTTTGTTTCCAGAGCTGTTCTCTCGAGATGAAAAACCAAATTGTTTAAAGTATTATAATATTGTTTTGCTCTTTCTTTCTTCCGACGCCTATTTGCAGAGCATTCCATTTAAGTCTATTAAGTATATATTACTTACTAAGAGATACATTTTTAATGAAAACGCAAATATGTCTCTCACTTTACCCGAGGCTCCAACTGGTGATATTCAATAATTAACTGTTTCGAAACATCCATAAATGTATAAAATATTGACTTTATCTGCTCTGTTTGCTGTATCAGTAATAATTGTATTCGCTAGTGTGAATATAATTATCTCGTCCTAATTCTGTAATTATATAGTTTTAATATAGATTTCTATATAAATTCGTACAATATTTACACATATGATAATAATTGATCCTATTAATTGTAATGTTAGCATTATAATGTAAATAAACTCATTGACAGAAGTTCATTTTATAATATAAATAAAGTTTGATTTTTATATAAAAATAAAATGTGTTTTTTTTAAACACAAAAAGAAACTACAAAATTTAGGGTTTCGAACCTACAGATCAAAATCTATCTATTAAATAATTAATAATCTTTAAAACCAATTATAATATTCCACCAATCAGTAGAGTGCTTTCCAATAAATCACACACGTATATATTACATAATTAACACAAGATAGTACTATTCAAAAGTATTATTTGCAATACAGATTGATCTTTTCTTTACTGCAGAACTGTTAATTAATTCAATAACCACTTTTTGTAGTGAACGTTTCAACAATATCCAATAATGCTTTTAATTAGTGGTACATACATTAGTTACGTTCCACGTGTTATTCGAGAAAAGGACATTGGCCGCAACTGGAAATTAATGGATTTACATATGTGTCATGTCTCACGTTTTTTTCCTTCCGCTGTACTAATATACTACACTTTCTTTATAATAGTATTTAAACGAATGTATTAAGTGTATATGCGGCCTCCCTGTTATCTGCCGGTAAGAAGACAAGTTAAGAAACGTTTTTTATTTTTGTATTTACAATGGTAGACAAATAATGAAATTCGTTTATGAAATACAATTCCCTTAATAGAATACAAATAGAGTGGAACGCTGATTTTACCTTAAAAGGCAAATAAGAGAATTTGAGGGAAGACGATCGTGATGAGAACATTGACGATATGGCACAGAGCCAGCTACGTACGGAGACTGTCTCTTGCGTCAGCATTTTTATAAGAGTAAGATGTGAATTTATTATTTTGTACATTTGATAACATATTTAATATCAATTTAACTGTAAATTATATATATATATATATATAAATAATATGTATATATATATAATATCAATTTCATTGTAATAAATATCATGTCTAGATTGGCCTATTGCATACAATTACACTACACAAATAACTGATTTCTGTTTTATATCTCTATTTTGCAAATTAGCTTTATCTTTACAATGAGAATATATATTGTCCAACATTATGTATTAAAATGTAAATTTTCTTCTGTCTTTCAATTAAAATTCATATTCCAGCAGATGTTTTCCTGACATTATAATATTTAAATTGCGTAATAAAACTTTATCAAGTGGCAATTAACGCTTGACTATATGAGAGATACAGTAACAAAGGCAAGCAGAAAAAGTAAAAAAAATACATGCATGTAGTCAGTTTGATTTTTTTCTTATATTAAAGAAATTAAACTAATCTTAGATACCGTTATTAATATTTCTTTGTTACTTTTATGAAACCTGTTTTATGAAACCCCTTTTGAAGATGCTATAACCTAACATTAATATTAAAGAGTAATTAAGGAAATTTACCATTTTATACCTCAAGATTTAATATAAATGTAATTTTTGTATGACGCTTTAAGCATGACTTTATAAAAATAATATGTTGGTGACTCTTGGACTTACTGTCAACAACTTTCAAGACCTTAATATAATTTTAATATGATCGACTAAAATTCCATGTTAAGAAAAACAAGTCAAATGTGAACGAACGAACCTTCCACCGCTGCACGCCTGCAGAAACTGAAATCTACGTAAGCGTCCATTATTAAAATCTAACAAATAGTAAAACTATTTTGAGGCTAGGAGCGGTATTTGATTGAATTAGATAGACTGGTCACAGTCCGATCTGTAAACTTATATTAAACTAGTTTACATAAATTCACTCTTTCAATGTGAATAATGATATGTATGTACTTTATAATTTATAAAAAGGCGCAGAACTACTATCTATGCTTTTTTAACACATTTATACGTTTTTTTAAAAACATTCTTTAAATTTTATAAACCAATTTCAAAGTTTTCTTCTTCATTATATGTTGCATTATTTTTCACGGATACCAGAATAAATAAACTGAAACATGTTAACGTGTAAAGTTTTGAAAACCGTTGAAAGCTTGATTATTACAAATTAGGTTATTTCTTCATTTCAAATTCTAACCGCTACTATTATTTTGACAATTCACTCGACCACATAACAACCACATTAGCGGATAACGAAGTCCGCCAGATACTCTCTGCAGATTACAAACATACATACACACATATACACGATAAATTAAACAAGAATTTGACTAAAATTGTAATTATAGGATAATATGGAGATGTGTAAAGTTGAATGTCTTTAATATTACCAATACTAAAAGTAACAATTATTTGTTAGTAATATTTTTGTGTTTGGATGTAATGCAATTCAAGGCAATCGGAGCCCGGATGAATAAAAAAATTCCCATTTATTTAAAAAATTTTTTTAGATAAACTTTCTTTACTTTTTAGATCAGTATCTTCAAGAAGAAAATTCAATGACAGGCAAATTTTTATTTCAACTAAAAGTCTATTCCCTCAAAATGAAAAAAAATACTTCTTTTATTACTTTTTCTCTATTAACGAAAATCAATTTATTTTTAAAATTGTCTTATTGTATACATTTTGAATGAGAAATATCTTTTAGTAATTACCCCTAACGCTGCAACATAGAAACAAAAACAGTTATTTTTATTAAATTAGGAAATCATATCAAAAACATTACTATTTGATTAAAAATATTTTTGTAATTATTTTATATTTTATCGTTTATTATTTTTTTAATATTCCTATGTAATGATTTTTTTTTAATAAGTTTACTTAAAAAAAAAATTTCCTTTTCACGGAGAATTGCGAAATAATCTTTTTTCATTATTATAAAAGTTATTAAATGACTTTATTTAGAGAACAACGCGCCAGTGGAAAATTAAACCATTAATTTTACGGCTGCGTAAATTAAAATGTATGAATTAATAAATCAAAATAACTTACACCTTTAAACTTTATAAAACGACTGTTATCTGTGAAACTTGGTTCTTTTAAATGACTTAATACTATTTCGAGTCAACACTAAGTTGATTATCTATAAATGATAGGCTATATATATATAAGTCTGATTGTCATTTTAAACATATTTGATTGTTATTTTTAAGCTCACATTTCATTTCTAAGTCTTTATCACAAACGCAAAACAGTAAATCATTCATTTCAATCAAATTTTTAAGGGCAGTTTCGACTTCGTTTCGCTTCGAAATTGATTTCCAAAACTAATTAATAAATGTGTGAACGGCTCTCTTCTCGAAGTTCATACAATTCCTTGGCCAGATTAAAAATCATTATCTATATATGAGTTATTTTTTTAAAAATTATTCATCTTGTTAACAAATAAGTTTTCAATATACATCATTTACAAAATATATCTCGTTTCAGTGCAACTCATTATACGATATTAAATATACCGAGCTATGAGGCAAACAAAAAATTGTAATAAAAAAAATTGTAATATATTCTAATATACATCATACAAAAGACAACCGACCCCTAGAAGTATATAGACGTTATAAGCCACAAGCTGTTTTTAAACAGCCTGTTTGTCTACTTTACGAGGGTTACATAATTTAAGGAAGTACTATTTGAAGACGACCCGGGTCAGAATTAATATTATTATCTCATTATGATGTTCTTAAATTCTTAATTAATAATTTTTTTTCTAAATAATGTTTTATTTCTATTGTATAAATGTTTTTTGGAGTAGTATTACATGTTTCAACTTTTAATATAAACAAAATATTAATGAGAATAACACACATTTGGCATAATTATCAAGGAAACAAAATATCATTAAAAAGAACATTTAATCCGGTTTTTCGAATAAATTAAATGTTTTTTTTTTCCTATAAATAAACAAAAACAAAGGCAACCCTTGCAAAAAGTCTCGTTTCATTATACCTAAATCATTCTACATCAAAACTTTTCACTGTGATTCACTTCATTCTATTTCAAAAGTTTGTTAGTATGTATATGTTTGTGTTGTTAGTGTTGTGGCAATATTCTTATTATTTTATCGCATTTATGGTTGATAGATGGATAGTTCTAAATGTGTATAAATTGTTCACTAAATATGGACGTTTCTGCAACACTGAACATAAAAAAATAATAAACCTTTTAAATAAAGTTCACATAAATGACTTAAACAATATACAGGTATTTTATTATTCTTTATGTCTCTATGTGTGTTTGATTTTTCCGATATCAAGGCAAGATAATATTTGATGTGATTTCAGCAAGTAATTTGAAACGACTCATAACGTACACATTTTATAATGGGAAAAATTTTCCCATTTTCTTAGAAAAATACAACAGATTTTTTATTTAATTTAATAATAAAACCTTTCATGGATATAATCTGTAATTTGTGAAATAGTTGAGCGAAGCTTTCTATGTGAGACGTTCTTGCATCCTTTGTGCAAGCATCAATAAAAAACAGTATATCCGAAATTTTCCAATTTTTGCACATTGATAGACATCAGTCTGGTGGTGGTTTAAAAAAAATCAAATATTTGATGTCGTTGAAGAATAATCACAGAAAAACTAAAATGCCATAGACTTCAATGGAAAATTTAGCTTTACAATGATATGCGTTTGCCGATTTTTTTTAACAGATTAAAAATCTGAAAAGAAGTTTTTCTTTTTTTTCAGTTTTTTTTTTATTGTTTTTTTTTATTTTCAATAATAATTGAGGACAGAAGGCGTCAACGTTTTGTAATTGCAACATTCGGTGATTTTTGCACCTAGCTTCACTCAATATGTTAACACATACCAAGATTTTGTGAGCGCAATGTGTCAAAATTGACGTCTGGTTGGCGATCCTGGTTTACTTGAGATTGATTTCAAAGAAGGCAGTCTTCGTTATACCGGATAACAAATTAGTTATAAAGATCTTGTTTTTCAATGTAAAAAATAATCTATCAATATATAATAAATGTTAATCTATACTAATATTATAAAGCTGAAGAGTTGGTTTGTTTGCTTGAAAGCGCTAATCTTAGAAATTACCGGATGCATTTGGCTCATGTAGAAAGCTATCTAATATTACGCTACTCTTTGTAGTTATCCAAACAGTATTTAAAATTGTTTGTCCTTGAATGGCACCGCTAGCAAAAAGCTAGAACTATTATAATTATGAAAGAATAATTATATCAGTTATTACCTTTCTGGACACTTTGGTTATTATAAAATACAGAGTTGTTCTAAATGGTCATCTAAAGTAAAATATATATATATAAATGAAGAATGTATTTTTGAATAGAATATTGTAAAGTTTTCAAACTAGAAGTGACATTACATCGGGGAATTCTGGTATGTTACTAACAAGGCTGGTATTTGTATTGTATGTTTTGTATACTCACAAAAATGTATGTGAATATAGATATTTATTATTGTTATTTATTTTATACCTTTGAATAAATAATTTAATTTTAACTATTCTTTTCTTTGACAATAAATTCAACGTTACATTGCATAATGCATGCTTACTTGATATCCGTTACTTTTCAGTACCTCCTGAACGTAATCAAGCTCTGAAGCTGAAAGGGAAAAAAAAAAAAAGATGTTGTAAAGAACCGCCAGACCAGAAAAAGCAGCGATCGCAGAACATGCTTAAGAAGCGGGCACTAATCATTGGATAGAATTCCACTGCACCCAAGTCCTCTTCACAGAACGTCACTTTTATTCAAGAGTTGTACGTGAAGAGATTGAAATAAAAAAATAAAGAACTTTCAATCGGGATGGTGGATTGTCAGCTTCGTGCTATCCAGTGATTAACAGCATACCTCGCTTTGTTGCGGAATCGATTAAACACCAGCGTAGGGTCTCGTCGATTAGTTTACAGAATAAGGACATTATGAGTTTTGTATGGCGAAGAGACAATTTAAATAATAACTGTGATGTGTGGGTACATGAAAAAATTTCGACCTCGCGGAATCGACGACGGAGAGCGTGCACCGCTAAGACAGTCGGCAACGGCCGATGCAATCTGGTCAAAATGCCAGTCAATTGAGAGGTTTGTAATACCCATTTCACACGTTAATTCCCGTTAATAAATGAATATTAAACTATTTCATTACATTTTAATTCACCTCACCTAACCTCAACTCACATCAATGAGCAATAAATATTGTGATGTTTCTAAATATTGTAAGAATCTGTATAGAAATCAATACTCAACTACTAATTCTAATTCTTGCTTTTAAAACTTCGACTGCCGAAGCGTTGGAATTTGGAACATGAAACTCACATTTATCATTCGGTTTAGTTTAACGGATAAAGATCATTTACGAAGACCAATTATTTCAATAGTTTGTGGTTAGAAACAGATGTAACATTAGTATGTAAGGAAGGTAGAGATAATAAAATAAAAATATTAGTAAATTAAATTTCTAAGTTCATATTGTTCACGTATCTATATAATAAATTAAGACTAGGATAGGATAGGATAGTAAAAATGTTTTTACACCAGGTTATATAAATATTATAAGTTAAGCACACAGAACGGACAAAGTTAATATTATTTGTTGAATTAGTTGAACGATTTAAAAAATGTTAGTTCCCGAAGACAGATAGAGATAATAAAAAATAGTCAAGTGACTAAGATTGCACCTATACCTATGCAAAATATTATAAATAATTAATCTTTGACTTTTTTTTATGAAAAAGGAGAGCAAACGAGCGAGTCACAGGTCAAATGTCATTACCGCTGCCCACGAACTCTTGCAACATTCGAAGACACACAAGAGCAATTCCGGCTACCGGTTTCTTTCCACCATTTTGACGAGGACATAAAATGTATTGTCATCAAATAATCATATTAAATACAAATATTTATATTGAAAACACTTATTCTGAAATATAGTATAACTCAAAAAAACTATTTTTCGGATATAACTCGCATTTATTATTACATTTTTATATTTAACCCGATGTTTCGAATGCTTTGCAGCAAACGTGTTCGCGGTAAGACAAGATGATGGTGTCTGTCAGTCGGTCAGTTTATTTGTCACCTATCTCCAACGGTTCCTGAGTTCAGGATGCACACAAAACGCACTTACTGTGTCTATGGGCTTGGCAGTCTGTTCACGGACATGAGATTTAATATTTTTCATGATAGGATCCCAGGTGTTCGATAGATTCCAACCATCTTCTCTGTTGAAATTAGGATGTTTTTTAATTATAATAGCCTCGCGAATCATTCTTGGTATATATCTGTGTTCAATCTTTGGTTTATCAAAGCGGAGAAAGTGGTTGGGCTTGTCTATTGTATGTTCACACACGGCCGACTTCGACGTACGCCGAACACGTTTGCTGCAAAGCATTCGAAACGTCAGGTTAAATATAAAAATGCAATAATAAACGCGAGTTATATCCGAAAAATAGTTTTATTGAAATGTGTAGTACTCGTGTAAATCTTAGAAAACATTATATAGTATAACTTTAAGTGAAATAAGATTATCAATTTTTATAAAATTAACATAAAATATAAGATCCATTGATTTATTGATTTATTTTCTTTTGTAATCCAACAGTGTTACAAAATTATAAATCTAAAAATATTTGCTTATAATTAAGACCAACAAGAATTACATTATTATGATTTATGTAATAAAAATTAAAATGTTAACATACTAAAAGTGCTTCACTTGAATATTCATATTTTAGTTTTAATAAAAGTGTTTAACATATCTATGCGTTTATGTTTGTGTATGTGTTTTAGTTGTATGTACTATAATGTGTATAGTGAATTATACAAGTGTCTTAAGTATTATGTAGGAATTAATTAAGGGTCTATTCTTTTTATTGCATTTTTAAAGATGCTCTTTTTCATATTAAAAGATTAAGTTCGGAATATAAGTCATTGTAAGTGCAAAAAATAAGATTCATAACATAATTTTGACCATAATTAGTGTTCATTCGACGGGAAGCAAATAGTTTTTTATTTAGAGTTCGCTTGTCTAAAGAGAGCACCTAAAAGAACAACTAGAATGCAAATATTTTATTTATCTACAAAACTTATGATAGCTAAGGCTAAATTTCATTAAAATTAAAACACAAAGACGAAAATAAAAAAAAGTTTTATATTATAAGGTTAAAATTAATTACTTTAATTCATCAAATCATCCACAAACATTTTTTTTTGTTATCTTTTCTGATGGTAAAAAAAACAAAAATAAAGATGTATATGATTATTATTTTTTTAATACATTTTAATAAATTATAAGACATGAACCTTAAGTTTGATCATTAGGTATTATCGTTTCATATTACAATCCAAAGATTTTTTATGTAAATTAAATATTTCTTCAGGAATTGTCTATTACTATAGAGATATTTTTGCTAATTTAATGGATGAACGTTAGAGTATGATAAAGCAATTCTGGGGATGGAAATCCTTGAATTCTTGAGAGGAATTTTCCCTAATTAGTATTTCGGTTAAATTGGGCCGAAGCTAGAATAGGAGTACTTTCATTTATTACGTGACACATACAAATGGTAAAATTGCTGCAACTTTTACTCCAATAATTTTATAATATGAGTTAATGAAATAGCTCTATTACTAGTAAAAATAATTTATATCCGATCAAAAATCCAAAAGACAACACACGAGTATGTTTCTTATATGTCATAGGTAACTGACTACACCTGAGGTTTTTTAATAATAATAATAATAAAAATAAAATAGTTAGCTGTCTTCGACTTTTGCTGAAGTAGATTCGCCATATACACACAAAATATTTTGAAAAGATTTACCGCCTTCATCGCCGTTCACAGAACCTGTTTGACAAATTTCACTTTATTGCACACCTTATGCCTATTGACCTTTTCGATTACACTTTTATACATACAGCACATACCATCGTCATCATCATCATTTCAGCCCAAGGATGTCCACTGCTGCACATAGGCCTCCCCTTACGAGCTCCAGAGAGACCGATCCACAGCGGTCAGCACATATACGAAGTATGAAATAGGATATATACGAGCTACGAACTTTATTAAGATATGGTTATTAAGGGTTTTGAAATATCTATGTTTGTTGATTTATATCCTCTTAAACTACATAGCGGTCTTATTTAATAGTTCATTACGACTATTGTTTTATTATTTACATTGCCAATGTCAATAATAGACCACCATTGACACATTTTGTTATAAAGTGGTAAAATTTATACAAAATTTTTCATTATTTTAAATAAGCTTTGATAAATATTATTTAGGATTTTTTTAATATTCTGCCTAAGTAATAATAATTCAAGTCATAATTGTTACGATTTTACGTTAAAATAGTAACGAAGAAATAGCTGTTGTTACTTCATAACGCAAAAATTATCCACTTACTTTTCGCAAGTTTTAGTAATATAATTATAATATGTTTATCATATAATAAGTTTTAGGTAATCAATCTTAAAGTAAAATAATTAATTCAATGTGAGAGGCAAGAATTTAGCGAAAAACGAGTGAAGTGGAAAGTTTTAATACTTATTTTGCTTCAGGTTTAATTAAATGGTTCTAATTTCAGTGCAATTAGTGTCGACGTATTTCAATATCGATTTAAAAGCTGTTTTTTGAATGAATTGATAAATATGCTTAACAGTATTTTTTTGCTATCAAACTAATGTGCTCAATTTCGAAAAGTTCAAGATGTAAAAGTATTTATAGGTTCGATAGTTATATAATAATAATAATTCTTTATCGATAGAAATATTACAATTTAAAAATTAAAATAAATTAAGGTCTAAAAGAGTTAAAATACCACAAACTATATATGCAATATTGTTCTAGCTTCTGTGACTTAACGTAGAAAACTTGAATAAATCTTGAGCAATTCATTTGCAAAATTCCTTGCGATTATCAAGTTGCCTAATTCAAGCAGTGTTTGTCTGAATTTGACCGTCCGATGTCTGATGAATGAATCGAGAGTCGTCAGGCAGGCTTCAACGATCATCTTTGATGCACTACACCAACAATTTAGAAGTATACAAGACTGTACAATATGTCCTAAATAGGAGTATCTTTGTGATATGAACACATTTTATAAAAATTTCTTGGCATAATATTGGCACTAACAACCATGGAACGCCTTTCTCTATCTCTAAATCATCTCTTAATTCAGCTGTGACAACATGGCCAAGGTACCGAACATCATGACAATTTTATTTGTACGAAAACTTTTTTTTTTGTTCACTTTCAAACACTGTAAACGTTTTCGGAAGCATTTTTCGACAGAAGCAATAAATTTACTTTTAACCAAATTTTAACGTTGATATTTTACGAAATATTTTTGTTTTTAAGTAAGGGTCTCATAGTAACATTAAAAGGTATCATAATATTTTGGCTGTGTCTACGTTACCTTTATAGTAATGTTGTTCTTTTTTTGTTTATATTTATTGACTTACTCTTAATCAAGTTAAGGAAGTTATTGTAATGACCCAGATTTACAAATCAGAGTTTTGTAATATCTTTAGGGGTGAGTTTAAGGGATCCTAAGTAATTCTACATACTATTTAGGTGTGTTTGTCTATGTATGCGTATATGAAAGTATGTACCAGGAATCTCGGAATAAATTATGCAATTTACTGAAAAAGAAATTGAAGAGAAAAGCTGTTGACATTATCGTAATTTATTTCTTATATTATTATTTTATTCTATCCAATGTTAACTTCCCGGTCCAAAAAAAAGTGGAGGAACTTCCTTCACTACAGATAAATCTGTCACACGGAAATTTGCACAGTCTTTACCTCAACAACTGCAACAAGATGCGAAATAGGATCCGCAGATGTATTTTTAAACGATATTACTAAAATTATATACTTTTTAATAAAGACTGTATACAATATGTTTTATTGTCCCATTATTTTTTTTTCCTTTCTCTTTTATACTTATACCCATTTGTGTATGTGTGTGTGTCTCTTAATAACTCTGTTCTATGATTGAGACACCCCGTCCGAGAATACTCTCCATGCACTTGAAGTCCTCGAATTGTGCTAATCACGCGAAACATGACCGGTTGCAGACTTTGCCTAGAGCTGGTAAGTTTGGTACATTCTGGAAAACAATTTTAAATCACGTTCAGGAAGAAAAAACTCATTTTGCAGCATGTTCGCTGTTGTCATGAATTTTTTCTAGTACCCGGGCAAAATTATGCTTCGGATAGTAATAGATAATTATATTCCTTCCCTGACATGCCTTCAACTGGAACAGCTGTCCCATGGTTTGAATCTGATTGTGGACGTACTGAAACTGTCTAGAAATAAATAAAATATTGTACATAATTTTTTTAAATAAAAATAACGTGATATCCATGTTATACTTACTAGATTAAATATTAAATATATTTGAAGAATGAAGCTTTATAAGGTTTCAAATAAAACCTTTGAATTTTGAAAAGCAAAGCTAGGGTTAACTAATTAGAAAGGGTCAAATTAATATCTACATAATGAAGTTGAAATGAAAGGGTTGTATTGCAGGAGGCAACTTCTGAACTAAGGTCATTAACTTGCTGACTGACATACATACAAATTATGTGGGCTACCTTTCCAATTATTATTTATTACATTGCTGAAGAGAGTTGCTCAAGGAATCTCTAATATGATGCTAAAATAAACGTTTAGCAATAAAAAAAAATAGTTAAAAATATTTATGAGTTGTGCTATATACACAAAAACAACTGTTCCATCTTGAAGTACCGAGGCAACTTCGAGAGAACACTAAGTTTTTTGGCCTACATTTTTGTACCCATTACAAAAATGTCCTCTATATATGATTCTGTATTGTATAAATATATTTTTAATCAGTCAAAAACAAATACTCGTATAATAAAATGAACCTTTAATTAAAGGATGCTTGTAAGTTATAAATTTGTTAGCAGTATTAATGCTACCTTTCAACTAAATATATATTGTTACCATAAATTTATTGTTCTACTTTATATATTTAACTTTGTTTTAAATCATAATCATAAAATAAATACCAAACATAAGAACAGAACTTTAAAGAACTCCGTTTGTATACGTTTCTACAACTACCTCAGTATACTTCATTCGCTTCTCAGACGTATTGCTATTTTATGACCATTCAATGAAAACTGATTTTATCACCTAGCTTCATTTATTACATTCCATTTTGCGACTATACATGTAGAATATAAATAAACTTTTATAGCTAAATTTATATTTTAAATTGACTTGAAATTGAATAATTAAGCAGACTCCATTAAGGTTTCCGTCAAGAGGTTGTTGTTACATACAAAATATTATTGTTACAAATTTAAAGTAAATAACATATTTATTAGCATATCATTAATCGAGAATTATTTTCACAGAAGGAACTTGATAATATTAATAAGTCTATAATAACACATCTACGGCGTGGCATAGTTAATTCAGAAATATTACTTTAAAACGTTAATTTTGATAAAATATTAATCTAAGATAGAGTTAAAGAGATTGTTTTTTGTTTTTTTAAATGTGCTATTTTGTGAAACTATTGTTTATTATTCGATACTTCTAATTATGAACGACGTTTGACGTAAGTGTCACACTTACATCTCGTCTACCCGTGAACACGATTACTGAAAAGTGTTCAAAACATCGGGTTAAAATCAAAATGTAACCAAATTATACGCGTTTTAATCCGTAAAAAAAGTTTTATTTGAAATGTGTACTCGTGAAAATCTAAGAAAATATATAAAAAATATTGACCATAAAATAACACATAATTTTCTAAAATAATAAATTATTTCTTTAACGGCTTAAGTACTATGCTTAAGTCATTAATGAAATAATTAACCTACGACATTAAAACTAAACGGAGGAATAAGAAAATTTACCATAAAATAGACAGAAATACTTCTTTTAGTTTTAAAATACGAAATTATATGATCAAAATTTCATATTCAAAAACTAAAATAAGTAATCAACCATCACTTATCAACAACACAATGGTTGCGTTTGTGCTTTGAATACAACAGTACTATCCATAATAGTATGCCTGAAAGTAAATGAAAAATTTTAAAACTTAGACTAATAAAATCGAGCGATTTTTAATTTTCAATATCAATAAGGACATACTTTATTTTGGCAATTGGAATTTTTATTATTATTAAAAGTCTAACTATGCTTAAGTAGAGGTAAAAGTATATTTATTTTATATATATAGCTATTAAATTTTGTTAAAGTATTATTTTTTTTTAAGTTTTACTAATAAATAATACCTGAATTGTGAGGAAGATTACTCATTACATATGTAGTAAATGCTTTTTGTAAAAATTCATAAAATGTATTGTTCTTTCTTATTATTTCTCATAAACAAAAAATAACAGAAAAAACATTTTTCAAAATAACAACAACGGGAAAAATATTTTTATTTCAAAATGCTTTTATTGTACAAAAATGTTAATGGACTATGGACAAAAAATGACAATGTTGTTTTAGGAAAAAAAAAAATAACAGATTTTCTACTGGAGATTGGAATTGATCGAAAATAGCTTTCTTCAAACTCAATTCATATATTTTGATTTATGGATAAACGGATTTACCCAAGCCGTTTTCAAATTTCAAGCTTAGTATCAAACATTGATTTAGTATCGAATAATATTGTGCCCCAATTCATTTTTATTGTGGTAATATAGTTATGCGTATCATAACAGTTGTAATTACAATAAATTTCTTGAAGAAAAACAAAAATTTTTATATTTTACTCAAACATATAGTAGGTCCATGTACACATATATTGATGCCGCTTGCTCAATTGACTTTGTCCGACTTTTTTTAACGTAACGAAGAGGGGAATTACAGACACTCTTTACAAGTTACTCGTTTCTTATAACGCAAGCAGTCTCCTACACAACATACCAATACAAGGAAGCCGAATCTCCATTCTAGCCAGACCCAATTTTTGAAAGAACGTCCTGCAAATCGATAATAATCCACTCTGCATATTGACTAGACTACCAAATGGTATCAGATTCAATAACGCCATCTTAGTTTACCCAAATGAAATCACCATTTGGGCCCCAAAAATTTGTGAGTGTAAAGCACATCAGTTCACTATACTGCCACACTAAACCCACTAAAACCCGAAAAATGGCCCAGACGATGAATCATTGGAGTGCCTAAACATCGTGCTTGATAGATAGACGTTAACGCTGACAACCCAAAAATATTACAAGTACAGAGCAGCACCTATTGAAAACGAGTTTTAAATTGTACATAAAAATAAACAAATATTTTGAGTAACATTAAAATGTAACCAAATCATACGCGAGTTTTAATCCGTAAAAAATAATTTTATTCCAAATGTATACTATCAAGATATTATCCAAGATTATTATAGCCTTATTTCCATAGTTCATTAATTTGTCAAACATTTTATCAAATTTATTTGATAATTTGAGCATACTTAGTCACAAAATGCCCATATTTTTGCAAATTTAGTCGAAGTTTCAATAAATTAAAACTTTCGAAATCTTTGTTCATGTGTTGTTTGTTCTTGTAAATTTCTTTACATTTGGAAATATCCTGAATAACTGCAGCCACTTTAAAAAAAAATGTGTGTATGTGTGTGTATGTTTGCGTGTAAGTATGTAAGCCTTTTTTTCGGTTCCACGTTTTCGCGACCAGATCTTGCAATTCACTTTATTTTATCAATCTTTATTTCAAGGAAGATGACACTGAAGGTTATATTAGTCGAATGACTTGAATGATGAAACTACAACTGTCGCCTGTAGTTGAGTAGTTGAATAGGGTGAACTTTATACAAGAAAAGACTGTGTAAACTAATAAATCGATTTAATCTTACAGAGTTGTTTTTGAATGTAACCTTTTTTTTTACTTTTATTTGGTATGTTTGAAATAATATATCGATTTGCACGTTATAAGTATCCCATCCTTGTCGCCAATAATTGTTGTATGTTTGGTTATTATTTAATACACCGTAAACACTTTAAACTAATATATTAATTTAAAACTTTAAAATACCACAAAACGTGTCTATCTTACAAAATGAACAGAGAAAGAGAGAAAATAAGTGACTGACTGGAAATTTTACACAATGCATGCGTTACTTGGAGCTCATTAGTTTTCCAACGAAATCGACAAAGGGATTTAGTGTAGATAAAAAAACTTTAAAAGCACATATTTGATTTCTAAAATATAATTGCGCGATCGTGGTGGTTGTAGTATCAATCAGCTGGTGTTAAGGTGATAACAATTCCAAAAAAATTATCTCGTAGACGTTTGATTTTTAAGAAATACATTTGCTAATAATTAATAATATTTCATTTATTAATTAATTTATAACTTCTGAATTATGCTATATCTGCAATATCATTAAGACTAGTGAAAGTAATTATGAAAAAGTATGAAAAACAATGATTATTATTAAAATAATACTATATTTTTTTCTTAAAAAGGAACGAAGGAAGAATGGAACTCGCACCCATTACAGACTGTTTTTTATATGATTTATTTTTATAAGCCATTTGCCTAACTGTATTTTCTTATAAATTCGTTGATATTATTCCTAAAATAAGGGTTCACAGACGTATTTTTGATTTGAATTCTTTCAAAATTCCATGAAGCAAATTAAGTTTATTCAAATTATAATATTTCATGTTGACCAAAGAAATATTACCAGGCAATTAGACCACCGTAACTGTTTAAAGTTCTAGAAATTTATGTTAGGATTTCATTATGCGATAAGTTACATCTAATAAGCAATAGTCACGGCGTTACCACACTCAAAAACTTACTTGTCTCCAAACCACATTTTAACAAAAATTTTGTAGTTCAAATTTTTTATTTAATGAAAAGAGTTTAGAACAGAAAGTAGTATAAAATAAAAGAATTTCATAGGAATGTGTCTTATATTTGTTTGGTATATACATATGTTGGTACTATGATTGTAACGTATTGTTAACATTTACAAAACTAAGCGGCATCTATTTTACTGAGGATAATATATTAAGGAGATCCCTGACATTTTTATCTCTTGACTTTATTGTGATATCACTTGTTTGTCTAACAGTTTTATCTTTTTATTTTTGTTTTCTTTTTTACTATATTCTATAATTAGTTTTCTTACCAAAAAATAGAAAAAGGATAATCACTGGTAGCGTTTTAAAATTATATGATTTAATTGCGGTTTAAAATAATAATATCAATAGTATTATTTTTTCTTAATAAACAAAAAAAAATAATAACGATAGTTTTTTAAACATATTATATTAATATATTTAGAATCTCATTTATATTAGTACATTTACATATTTGGACAAATTTGTCCAACCATTAGTCCTAATATAATTCAAATCATTAATCTAAGCAATCCTTTGTTCACTTAAGTAATCCTGAGCAAGTCATGTTCCCTGTAAGCAATAATTAATCTTAGTATTGTATTTCTCACAGTCTTATTAAGTGATCATTGTGTATGAATGTAAGACATATTTTTATTGAATCGTCATTTACACAACAATAAACAACATTTACACAACATTTAACAATAATTTGTTATAACATTAATTTTGTACTTATAGAAATAATAATCTTGATTTACTATAATATGTCGATAGAGACATTGTTTAATTATGTAAACACGCTTATCTGGTTTAACTAAATTTATTTACCAACTTTTATGCTTTAATTGTACACAAAATCCATAAAGAACTTAACGAAACCCACCTAGTACGTACATACAAAAAACAGTTACATCGTTTATAATCAATATTATGTTTTTTATGTTACTTATTATTTTTAAAACAATTTATAATTGATGAAATTGTTTCTACAACTTTATTTCAAAGAAATCCTCTTGGAATACAAAGTCAATAACTTTTATTATATAGACCTTAGTAATATAATATTAATCTTATTCATAACTCATTTTGTTCTGACAGAACTGTGGTTAAGTAAAACAAATTTTGTTAGTCATTCGGCGCTAAATTCTATTGAGGAATATATTTAATGATGATTTATTTTCTTGGATTTCTATTACATCGGTTCAAACTTACAAAAGGGGACGTAGTTATTTTTCTTTTATGAAAAACACCAATTTTTAAAACAAATAAATATTATGAAGTATCACTTTCATATTTTTGTTCTACAATATTAGTTTGTGGATTACTCCCATCTATTTCTTAAAGTATAAGCCTAATTCAATTCAAGTCACGTCAGAATTCAGCAGATAAGTTACGACCCATAAACCAACCAGCTGGCTTATTACTAATACTGTTTTATACTTACAATTAGGCGTTTTTGGCATTTAACGGTATTCCTTAACTGAAAAATAGTTTTTTTATTTCATTTTTGTAAATATTTAATTAATAATATATTTAATTATATTAATTGATAATATATTTTACGTTTCAAAAATAGATTAAATATTACTTGGATTGTATATTTTACAAATACTAATATAATGAATTCTTATTTTTAAAAAGTAATTGAAAAAAAATTGAAAATAAAAAGTCATTGAAATAATGTTTTCCAACAAGATGCAAAATTTTGTAAAAAGTTTTAATTTAAGAAGTTTCAAGTTCAAATAATTGAACAAAGTACTCAGTTAGACGAATACTTGATTTATGTAAGTATACAAACACATATCTCCTGTGGACTGTTGAGTTAACTATATGGAGGGTATCGGACAACTACTCGATTATCTGTACATATAGATACGTAATTCTCAATTACCATCATTATCTAACAACTTACTCTGCCATAACTAAATCACTATTACAAATTTTTAGTTTTTAAACTATAATAGCGGGTCAATTTTAGGGTAAAACCATTTCTATTATACGATTTACCATTATTGGGTTAAGTAGGCTTTTTATTTTCTGGCGTTGATGGAGAATTTTACTAGCCATGATCACGGGATAACTAATGTCACGTCAGAGTCGTCCTCGTAACTCTTGAATATTTTAAACTTACCTCGCTAATATATGGACACAACATTTACCATAATGTGGCCGTTGCAGTTCGGGCATGTTTAAAACTACGTTCTATGCTGATGATTCAAATCTCTGCTCGTACTATTCTGAACTAATGGAGACAAAAACTAATATAGCTGTAAGTCACTTTGATTCAGATTATTAATAAATAACTATGAAACAGTCCTCAGGGCTCAACAAACTCGCATAAAATAGCAAATGCTCGGGTTATTCATAATTTAATTTTATCTTCTTTCCAGAGATTTATAAAATAGAATAAATTAAACCATAACCGAATAGAAGAGATCAGAAAATAGTTATTTATTATTATTGAATAGCATGTATATTATGTATCTAGTTATTGATTGTTATATATTTCAGTATTGGAATTCAGTATGTCGATCACGCCGACAAATTATTTAGAATTTCAATGACAATGAAATTATTAATTAATAAATCAAAAAGCTACTAAAAAATCCTAATGTCAGACCGAATTACAAAAACGGAAAATTTAAAAAATACAAAACCAAACGGAATAGATTTACAAAAATTGCAGTAATCCTCAGTCCTGTTAACTTTCGCAAGACTGATTTCTCTTAGATGTATCCAAGGGTAAAAATATGAATCGTTTAACTCTGGGATTGTATAAAACTATTCTGCGCAATGGATTCAATCGTTTGAATTTTTACAATTATCATGTCAAGGTTAAATGGGTCTGACTACCAATATTTTATCAATTTTTAACAAAAATAAACACAAATATTTGTACACCAGCAATTTTACTTTGTTTGAACGCATAAATTATTTAATAAAATATAAACTCAAACAATTTCACATGAAATGCTTTCGTTTCATCGAATATAGGCGTTAGCTGCAATCATGCGCTTTTATCACGCATCTGTTGGTACATACAAATTCCGCGAGTGCTTTTAACTTTGAACATTTTTAGTAAAAGCTTTGTCATTTATTTTTGTGTAACCTTTTATATTATATTGAAAAATTTTAGATTTAAGAACGTGTATGTTATTGTTATTAAACAACGTCTTCACCCGAAATAGTTGTTAATTAATCTATAATTGTTATTAATCATCAATTTTAATAATACTTATGAATACTTAAATTAATATTAATACTATTTAGTATCATTATTATTATTGCATATTAATGATAGTAAAATAAATATTGTATATAATTATAATATATAGGTATAGTATAAGAATTGGACAGAATTGTAAATTAATTTTTGGAAAGTATATGACGTCGTTTGTATAAACTATAAATAAAAAATCTGTTATAATATTTATTTAAACATGCCTTTTGAAATTGTAGTTACCGACGATTTTGCATACCGCACCGTATATTTTAAATTTCAATTAGGGAATGTGTATCTGAATAATTCACTCACACATGTAAGAAGGACATTTTTTGAATTTTTTACTTATACCTACGTACAGTCAGCTTCAAAATTCGACGACCATATTAAAAGTTCAAAAAAGCTATACACTATATTACATCAAAACTGCTGAACATTGCAAACGCCAATATTGCATGAACATCTTTAAAGTTCAAATTGTAATAGATACAAATTTATAATTTTATCATTATCACGGAATGAAAATTGAGAAAAAGAATATAGAGTCTCTCTTTCTTTGCACATCAGTTTTAAAACACTGAACTTTTTCATTACAAAAAGAATATATGAATGATTTAAAAAGGGTCTGGCATACAGAAGATTATACTTAAGAAATGTTAATATATTCAAGATAATAATGAAGACTATCATATTGAATATGCATGTACAGATTTAACTTAATTAATTGCTTTGATATAAGTGTACTTGGCACTCGTTCTACAATTTTTGGCAGTTGTGTAATAGAAGCCTCCTGGTTAGTCAATGATGGTATCCTTAAGTATCAGGATATTAAGATAACGTTAAATTTTTAAAACGTATATAAAAATTATTCAAAACATCTTCTTTAATATAACTTTTAATTGATAGACAGAAGACTTAATTTGGATTTTAATAATCAAATTTACATAGCTTTAATAATCAACATTTTGTCAGTAAAGTTAAAGCTAACTTGCAATACACAAATTAGTTTTTTAAGTAATAATTATAAAAGCATATTTTAACGTAGAATTTTTACTAACTCTTTGTATCGTATACATACGTTAGGTAAATATTAATATTTATGCAGATACTAGACGCATATTACATATTTTTGAAAATTGTTTCTGTTATCCCACGAGACTTTATTAAAATTTGAAGATTCCCAGATATCGGTGACAAAGCGAGACATGCAAGGCCCGTCTAACAAAAAGACTATGTACATACATTAACACATACGTGGGTATAATTTTTTTTGTAAAATTTTGGGTGGTTTTCTACCTTATTAATTTGTTAACAGTCGAGGTACCGTGAAGTTCGATATGGAGAACATTGTTGGGTTTTAACTAGGTTTTGCAGATTCTGTTTTGTACGCTCAAAGTTAACGGCAATCAATTTCTATTTTCCTCAAACTATGCTAAATGTTAAACTTAAGGAATCTCGAGTCGTCTGCTGTCATCTCGAATTAATTGCAATAGTTCGTGTTGTTCGCATATTGTTTACTAAATATTTTGACGTTTGTGAAACAATGATCACAATCAAGTATGTCCCTCAAATAAAGGGAAGATAATGGATTATCCTGACATTATGCTCTTAACGGTTGCTGCTTGGAGTGACTGGTAGTCTTACTAGTGTTCTACGGTTCTCTTCTAGTAAAGGAAGAAATCCGCGTTAGGAAGCCTCGTGGCCTTAACTTTAAGGTGGGAGAATGTCTTTATAGAAGGGTTTATTTTGATAAGTATGGCAACAAAATAGGCCATTTGACATCCACAGGCAATCATTGATACTGATTAAAAATAAATAAATTACTGTGAAATAACACTTAAAAAGTATTCAGCTCATATCTGTCAGCCTGTAAGCAAACAACGCAGCTCTGTTCTTCCCCTGAGACGCGGTAGGTATCGTCACATTTTTGGTAATACTACTTACACTTTACCGATATTGATATTATACAGCGGATTAACTATTTAACATCACCTAAATATGGCTGTTATCTAAGTTGCTCATGCTAGGTGACATAAATTAATGCTTTATATTTTGATTTGGTTAGTAAAATATTATATATTATATTATTTTATTTGAGATATTATAAATAATAATTATACTATAATTAATTCAATAAATTAATAATCATAATCACTATTTAAATCAGGAAATTGAATAAAACAAAGTATTCAAATCTCTAATCGATTAAAACTTCATTAGTAACATTATAAGGTATGTAAGAAGATATTATAATAATATATATAAAATAGTATAGGTATGTAGTTATTGCTAAAAATCTTAAAGAATGCCCTTATATGTTCGAATGAAGTATTCAAAGATATAGTCTAAGGGTCAGTTCAAAACCGGATTGCCGGCGGTGATCACGGGTCAACCGAGTTGTCGGGTCTGTGAGTTCTGGCATTTGGGATTTCGTTATTCTTTTCTACATCATTAATCTGTGAATTTAAACTAAAAATTCTTAAATTCATTGCGCAAAATAATTTTCTACAATTCAAGGGTTACACGGTTCATATTTTTATTATTCCGTAAGCAGCAAAGGGAAATCAGTCAGCGAGAGTTAATAGAACTGTGGATAACTGTAATATTTTGTAAATACGTCCTCTTTAGTTTTGTTTCATTGTATTTTTTTTTCTTCCCTTTTTTTATTTTGATGTAACATTGGGATCTCCTCGTAGATTATATATATAATTCACAAAAACAAAAAGGTTTATTTTATGCAATTGCACACAAAGCAATTAGAAATCACATAATATTATTAATCACATTAAACATAACACTATTACAAATCGCCACACACGTATTTGTGTTATTTAATTTTTTTTTTGTACAACAAATAACAAACAACAACAACAAATATATATAAATCTATATTTAAACACTTACATCTCGTCTACCCGTGAACACGATTACTGCAAAGTATTCGAAACGTCGGGTTAAAATCAAAATGTAACCAAATTTTAAACCGTAATTTTTTTTTCCGTAAGTTTTAATCCGTAAAAATAGTTTTATTTCAAATGTGTACTCGTGAAAATCTAAGAAAAAACTAAATGTATTACTTACTTACTATTTCAAATTTTTCAACACTTTCTTAAACATCATAAAAAAAAACAAACAATTTTAAATATCTTACCTAATAGTTTTTTTCCATGTAAAATATCAAACATTATTTAAAGATTCTTTATAGATACAAAATAAGCAATCTTCTACATTATTTTAACTTGAAACAACTTGAAACATATCCACAACAGTATTTAACTATCAGACATAAAAATTATAGGGTTTTGTATATGATAACCATCATTCAGTGACACTCAACATTATATTTTTGGTACAAAAATCACTGCCTAGAAATCGTCATACTGTCCATTAATTCTAAACGTTCTTGCATTCCAATACTGAAACTATCTATATTGAAATATACAACTATATTATTTCTCCTGGCTATTCCTAACCCTATTTCAATACTCTCATTCTAACACTAAGTAAATTAAATGTTAAGTTACGTTCGCGGTATATAATTTGTATACTCGTATAAGCAAGGAAGCAATGCGCTATTAAATTGAAACTATTCGCCATTTTGAATGTGTAATAAATTCATGTTGACTTGATATTTAAATGTACTCTACTAGTGTTAAAGTAAAATATTGTAAATGTATTCTTTAAAGAATTAATACTAAGAACTTTGGTTTTTAAGTTGGAATCCGAAAAAAGGTTTTTTGAAAACCTAAAATGAATTAAAATTAGAGGAGCGTTACTATCATGGAGCCATTATACGATTAATAAATTAGAAGCACTTTCTTCCTGCCATGTTAAGAATATAATAACACTTGACGAATACATAAATGCATGATTTATCAACATTAAGAACTGGTCGACGACTTGATTTTTCATCAGTCAACAATACGCCAGTTAATATCGAACCAACGCGTCCGATAGTGAAACAAAAGAAAAGTGCTGAAAAATTGTACTCAAAAATGCGACTACCTCACTTTAATCACTTTGGTCTTTGTCTTCCACCGAAATGTTAATTAATCTTTTTTAAAATTAAGTTAACTAATAATAATTATCAATCAATTATTAATTAAAATTTAATTAATTCTGTACCAAATCAATTAGCCATTAAATTTCAACTAATGCTGAACCAAATTAATTATTGATTAAATTTCAATTATTTCTGTATTAATCAATTATAGAAATCTTAAAATTGCTCCTAAATTGTATGTATTGACCTTAATTTTAATTAATTAAAATTTAAACAGTAGTATACATCCTACTAGCTTCTCCCCCCGACTGCCCCCGCGTAGTGTGTTGATGAAAAATACCAAATAGAACATTGCACCGCCCCTTCACCTCCACTTCACGCCGCGCCTAGTCATGATATGCACTTAGGGGTGCTCTATTCAGTTCATTCTTATTGTAATACCTTTGGAATTATTTATCCAGATTACTTACTGCAAAAGACAGACTTTGTAACAATTACTATAAACTAAAAAATATATCAAAATATTTAGATATTTTTTTAGTATCTCATTATTTATGTTTAGGATACTTAACCACGAACTATTAAATTAATTTTGTCTACATGGCCTTATATTTGTTATATTTTGTCTATCAATAATGAATAAGATCATATTTTTTTTTTATAATCGACTTTCGTGCAGTTGAGCAAAATATTTATAACGAGATGAAGTCCAGGAAATTATCGAATTATCATAAAATTCAATATATTAGTTTTATGCAGGAACATCGTTTTAATACTTATCGTTTAAATAACTTGTCATTCAAACGAGGCTTTTTCCTCTATGCACCAATCACCAAGTTAGAATAGGAGACTCTATACCGCATTACAAAGTAAAGGTTGTTTAAGTTAAAATTTTAATAATTTATATCATAATATATATGTCAAGGTAAATTAAGCAAATATATTATTTAAAAAATTTTATTTATTTTATTGTCAGATCAAAAAAGGACGTCAAATTCTCTACGACAGTGGGGTTTGGCTGTCGGGCGATTTTAAGTCCCTAAAACCGATTTGTATCTCTGCTTTTAAACTTATATCATCATTTGTGTTGCTCGTCTCAATGAGTTACTGTATCTGTGTAACAGTCATCTGAATGGTGCGACCGTATTAAGCCGGCACGGTCACAGACCGGTTTCCCACGTAGAGACGGTCCTCCCCTATTTGCGCTACCCTACCGCCCTATATATACTTAGAAATCGCTAAAACTTCGATAGCGTGATTCAGGATTTCATATAATTTATACTGTTGTTCTACGATAGTAAAAGATATTTCTGTAAATTTAACTTTGCGAATAAAATTGTAGTAGCTTGGCAAGCTTACGTTTGCCAGAAGTAGATCCATTTTCATTACATGATAAACCAGTTATGGTTAGGTTCGTTGTATTTAAAAGCATTAAATGAACGAGCGGGTAAAAAAATTTTAGCGAAATTAATTAACGAAACACAATTTTTACTTATATTGTATTTCTTTGGTTTTCACTTTATATTGTTTGACAAATTAATGCCATCGAAAGAATTTTACCTAACAGATATTGATGTGTACCCAAATCATTATTTTGAGTAACTCATTTTTATCTTAATTGCATTTTTCGCTCTTCCATGGCAGTATTAAGAAGAATCTATATAGTATTAACAATGTTATGGGGACATAAAAAAATAAGTGTGCTTTTGTACAAAGCAGTCGAAATTATGTTATTTGTCTTCTCGACTAAGGGTAGTTTGTGTGGAAAAAAAATGTCATTGTTATTGCCCTTTTTTATGATGTCTTAAAATAAATGTCTATGCTTAAAATAAAGTATTTAATTTATGAAATTAAGAATTGAATTTATGATTTCAGCCAATAATGTCACAAATGTTAATAATGTATCTACATCTTAATTATTCCCGGATATAATACAATAATATTAATATTTCTAAATATACCTATTTCTATGATTATCAAAGTTATTATATGTTACACTCAAAATTTATGACTTTATTAAGAACACAAAACGCCAGTGGAAAATTGACCATTGATTTTACGGTAGCGTAAATGTTACGTAATAGATCAAAACATACTTAATACTATTAACGAAGCATACCTGTGAAAAGTGGTTCTTTTAAATGACCTATTCATTAAGGGAACAAATAAAAAGATGACCCACACGATAGAAAATTTATATTTAAAAATTAACAAAATTAGCAAGTATGCTGTTAATCGATATAGGAACTATCGGCAATTAGCGAGGTCTCGGGAATCGTAGATGATCTGTGTCCCCCGTCCCTTGTGCAGACCCCGCGGACATCCGTTCGTGCTGTTGTCATGGCCTACCTGTCAACATGACCTACTACTCTTTCGATTAAAAACCTTCTGATAATTACAAACCTTTAACCCTCTATGCCATGTCATTAATGATTTTTTTTATTTTAAACCTTCTATTAGAGATTTGGAAGCCTTTTATCAAAATTACCAATTTAATGTTCTTTGGCACTTGCCAACAATTTATGACGATAACAGTTCATTAGTATTGATGTAACAATTATTATTATTCATTACATTGCTTTGCCAAAAAAAATCATTACATATATATTTTTGTCAATATTAATAGACATGAATATAATCAGGGAAAAAGTAAACTATAAGCCAATAAACGAAAACAACAAGCCAATACGAATGATCTATAATAACAAAATATATAACATATTTTTTCAGTTTCCTCACTATAAGGAATTACATCACATATACATACATTCTATGGATAGAATTAATAAATGTATTCAATATTATCGCTTGTCTCTTGCACGTAATATCCTGCCTCTTCTTTTTCTGTTTTATGACATTTAAATAATTCAAGAAAGCACTGTTGTTACATGAACCCGAGCCACAGGGATGAAGCGTCTTAGCCCTTCTTGGACTTACCGTGATATGGATATTTTACGTCATTACAAGTATCTCGTCCAAAAATTATCTGCAATTTAGAAGAATTAAGAGTTTTTTGTGTTTTAAATTTTTAAACAATATTATAATACTGTTAGATACTATTTAGGTATCTTTTACTAAACTAGATCCACTTAAGAAAAACATTCAACCAACGTTTTCTCTTTTTTCAAAATTCGGTACCTTTTGTCCTAAACCGGTTGCAGATTTAGGAACTTATCATGTTAAATCCAAAACTGTCAAAAGAACATATACCGTACGTCTTATAAATAATACAATTTTTCAATTCCACACTATGGTTGATTTATGAATAGTGTTTAAATTTAGAGCGCGGTGTTACAAGAATACATTTACACAAGAATAAAAACAATATATTTATTATTTTTAGCAGATACCATATTTATTATATAAATTTCAAAATTGTGCAGTTATTATGCATATTTATAGAACTAATGTTAGTTCATAGTGTTATTAAGAACAAACTAAATACTTATTTTAATTAACCGATCCGTAACTCCCATAACAGCATTTAATAAAATGAATAAGACAAATACATGTAGCAGCTGTAAAACTCTTCTCACGTCAAGACACATAAATAATTTAAAATTATATCTCTGGTTTACTGTCTCATAAACTTACTTTAAATATAGGTAGTAGAGTGCGAATGATCTCTGTAAACTCTCTAACATGCGGAATTATATAATACGGAAAGTTGTGTAAAGTTATGTTTGGATATTATGACTCCCGCGGGATTTCACCTGCAGTCGCTGCTTTAATATTCTAATGCGAACTATTTATAAAATTATACTCAATTTAGAATATGAGTAAAGCTTTATATTAAGAACACCACCGCTACCCGCTTACGAAACTTGTTTTTATTATTGTAGACTTAATGAATTTTTGAATAAAGTTTAATATTTTTGAAATATTTTTTTATATTTATTTTAGATCAACTTTATCATTTCTTGTAATTAAAAAAATATCATATTATTATTACATTAATCATATCATATTATTATTACAAAGTTGGTCCAAAGTAGAAAATATATTACATTATAATGTAAGATAATGTAAATATCACATTCAAGCAGAATTTCAGTTTCTGAGAAAATATTTGGTTGCCGGAACAAAAACGCTGGTTGGCAAGAATTTTTTTAAAATCGTAATTGTCCTCCACTGCAATAAAAAAATGTGACTCTTATACTGAACGTGAAAATCTGGCAGGTTGAATTTTAAGACAGAAGTATTTGAAAGTGTAACTTCGGTAAATGAAACGTTTATGCCTCAAATAAAATGGGCATAATTTTTTAATTGTTTTTTAAAACAATATTATCAACTGCTGGAAGACTAAAAATTTCAGATATTACAATTATTTGAAATGGTGTATCTATCTATATGTATTGATGTATTACTTTTAATTATGAATAATTTTTGTCTTTGTTTTTTTACTTTTTCTTGTGGGTGTGTAATTTTTTATTATTGTTAATTATTCTTCTCAAATAAAAATGTATTTTACTTTACTTCATATAAAAAAGAAACACAAAATCTAATAATTCAGCAATCTAAATCTCGGGCCAGCCTAAAACTAAGAGTCATGTTGGTGACTCGATCAGTACAAAAAAAACATTAAAGCGGTCATGTTTAGAATAAGGCCAGTTACGCATAGTGCACGTCTTCTTTCTCGTAGGAATCTTTAAGTAAATGTTAAATAAAACCTTTAGTTATTCTAGTGTTCTTTATAGTACCACGTTTGACTTGTATTATTACTTCTTCTTATACGAGATACCAATAATGACTAACCCCATAATAATTTTACATTAGTACATAAGTAAAAATGTATGCTTATTTAAATATGCAGACTTAAATAATACTTGGCCTTGATACGTGTACTTGCTAATAATTTCAAAATTGTTGGTCTATAATAGAAGACGTTATAGAGATTACGTTAATGATTTTTTAATTTATAAAAAAAAATAAGCTGTCTATATAGTGTATATTTTAAATCATTTCATACATGTATATTTTAAAACTTTCTTCTGTTTGGTTTTTTGTAAAATATACCATTTTAATGAAAAACCTGCATTAATATGTTTTTAAATTTAAACATATTAAATACAAGTTAAATTTAAATACATAGCTTTAATAATATATATGTTAATAGTAAAGTTACAGCTGAGCGCAAAACTGAAACTATTTATTTGCGTAATAAGTAGGCACTCGACTGTCTAGTTAAGCTAAAAGCATATTTATACCCAAAAGGATTACTACCATTATAAACATCGTACTAATAAATGATGAAAAGTAGAATTTTACCAACTCTCTTTATCGTATACATATGTTAGGAAAACATTAAAACTTATGCTGATGTTCGACGCATGTTATTTTGTAATTTTTTTAAATTGTCGTTTCCGTGTGCCTGCGAGATTCCCGCAGGTTCCAGTATTGCAGCCTGTGTTAGGGTAAATAAGTTTTCCAGATGTAAGTACTTTATTTTACGATCGTGATGACGATGAATTTGTTTGTAGATGTATGTCCGGGTTTTTATAGTGTGATATCCTTATTATGCGGGCAGGTATTTAAAATATAGCAAATTAGTACAGTGCCGTCTCACACTAGGGTTGTGGTTGTTAATAGGGTTTTGTAAGTCTGGTGTTGTCCTCCTCCGGACGTGTCGGTTATGATATGCCAATATGACTCTGGTTTATCACTTCCGGTCCCTGTTGTTCTTAGGTTTTGATTCTAGATGGTCCGCATGCTCTCATGCTCGTGGAGCTAGAATCTTTGCTTTCCCGTTTTCTGTTTTGTGGACTCCTGTTCTTCCATTTCGGATTTGTCCTAGTTTCTCAGAATAGCCTTTTCGGTTTCTGTTCAGTCCATTATTTTTCAGTCATTATTTTTGCTAAATACCATTTCTTTGCTTTGTTGCTTCTAAAGTCCTTTCATTCTATCGTCCTTGCTGCCTTTTCTTGATGTCTACTTGTTTTGCTTTCCATTTTCTACGTTTTCTATTTAGCCACGAATAGGTCGTTCCATTTTGTTCTGATTTATAATTTTTTTCGCTAAACGTGTACTATATTTCAAAAATGTCTCTCTTGTCCGGTCTGAATTTAGCAAGTCTTGTAAGTTGTTCTTCTGTATTTTATTCTCTATTTCCATTTCGCACTCGTTTCTCTCTGTCGAACTTTGGGCATTCCGTCAGTAAGTGAACAATTTCTTCCTCCTTCATATCTTCGCACCGGCAGTTAGGGCTATTTTTGAATTTAAACCTGTGGAGGTATTGTTAGAAACCTCCATGTCCAGTCAGGATTTGGGTGATGATGTTATCTATTTATATTTTCATAATGGACTTTTACACAGTTTGGACGTTCGGCATGAATACGTTCGTCGTCTCCGCAGTTTTGCTCTCCGTATAAGTCTTTTATGTTTTTGGCATTTGTTTCTTTTATCCCACGTGACTTTACATGCTTGAAAATCTTAAGACCCCCGATATCAGTGACGAAACGAGACGTGCATGACTAGTATGAAAAAGAGAAAATGTACATACATGTGTTAATGTTTTCAAATAAAGTTTTAGTGGTTTACGGCTTATAAATTTATATACAGCTGAGATAATCGTATTAAGTATTCAGAGTTTCACATAGTTGATTGACAAATGTTATATAAACTTGTTCAAGTAAAATACTGAAAACAATAAAAATAAATCAAGATCTTATTATAAAACCATTGTAACTCCCGCCATAGATGCTAAATAAACGAGAAGAAGCGGCTTAAAAAGCGGTTTATAATGAAATAATTATCTATGTATTAAATTTATTAACAAACAAAATGAAAGAATCTCGTGTGGCCTGCTGTAATACTGAATTAATTGTTGTTCGCAAATTGTTTACTAAATTAAATTTTAAAAATCGAAAATGTATATAATTCGCATGAAGGAAGGTAAAAAAAATATTTTTTTTTGTTGATTGTGTGAGATTGAATTTTTGTTTAAGTTGTTAATATCACGCTGTCCAACTACATGTGCTATTTTTGATATTGTCATGATTATTTAGGTTTTAATTTAAAAACTGTTAGTAGATTAACATTTTATTCAAATGTAATTAAACGGTTGGATGGACATTATAATTTGTATTTTATATCACTTTATTAATTATTAATTGTATTTTACAAGTAAAAATTATATATATTTTTATAGGTACATTTACAATCTGACCTATATAACGTTTCAAATATATTCCTTTTAAGACCTTAATATTTTACTTGAAGCAGGTGTAAGTGTAGTATATGTTTTAATATGTGTATGTGTGCTGTTCAAATATTTTCATATCCACATTTCTCAAAACTCTAAGAATAAAGATTGTATCTCTGAAATGTTTATATCTCTGAACCCAGGATGACCTTGAACAAAACACAATGATTTTATTGTAGTGATGGAGCGCTACAACGTTATATGATATAATGGCATAAATAGAACAAGGCTTCGCTCGAAAGAGGAGTTTTAAGCATCTATTGCGGTCAACTACAGGCATACATTCTGCATGTATCACGTCCGGGTTACGTAAGTTTGTGCAGAGGCGGAGTAGAGCCCTACCTCTGGAATGATCTGTCGTTTCGAGTGTTGCCACAGCCTAATATTCCTCTACTAATAAATATATATATTATTCAAAATAATTTGTAAACCAGTATTTTTATTTTATTATTTGACACTGGTATACTTATATTTAGCTTTTTGTTTATAAACCTGATATTATTTTATTCGGTAATTTTTTATGTCTATTATAAATATATACATTGATTGATATTTATTTATTAATATGATAATGATGCGACATAATTTATTTTGAATACTAAAATATTTTGAATATTAAAAGATTTAGAGGGTGGTGTGAAATTTGATCTTGAGGCATTGAAAAAGATGGACGATTATGTTAAAAGGAAAATTTAGCAAATAAACTGTCTGACTGTAATCATCAAGTAAAAGATCACAGCCTAATGGCTGCGATCTCCTTTCAGGAAAATTTTCATAACGTTACAATAAATGTAACTTATGTCATCTCTTCACTAACAAATTTTAGGGTTTTTTCAATTGTGTCAGGTCACATATCTCGAAGGACACATAAAAAGGATTTTAATTTTAAATTTTGATATAAGAATCTGTTGTGATAGGTAAGGTTTCATGAAAAATTAAATAGGTCGTTATAGCGCTAAACCGGTTTTGACATTTTTCTTAATATTCCAGGTGCTGCGAAACCTTCAAATAACAAAGCGAAATCATTATATAATGAGGTCTTATCTCTGTAGTCGGTGAAATTATTTTTTAAAGTATTACGGATACTTTTCCAATGTTCTGAAAGACTATTGAAATAATTAGGGCACGTCTTTTTATTTAAAATACCATTTATCAAAGCTAGATTTTTTATATTAGATTTTTTATATACCCATCAAATTCCTGGATTAATCGAATAGCTTTAAAAATATTCTCTATGTCGCCCAAATTGTCTAAGCTACTATAATTTAAATCTAAGTTAACATCTAAAATATTCTTCTCCTATTACTCTCACGGAGTCGCTGATGAAAAAATCTTCGATATTTTAAAGGTAAACGTAAACCTTTAAGTTTTCCTGATAAGGAAGTAACTCTAGACAGGTTCTACGGTACTTTAAAAAAATTCGTACCTTTGATGTTTCGATTTCTAAAGCTCCTCCAGCTGCAACATGGTTTAGATTCGAGACAGCGAATGTCCTTGATTGATTCACTGAATTAGTTTCAACTATTTACTTGAATGAATTTTAGTATCGACTGCGCTATTACGACCGTCACAACCGGAGAATACAGAAAAATACAAATTTATTGACTTCATATTTAATTTTTTTTTTGCTAAGTTACAAGCTATGTGCTACTTGCTCAAAATTTGAGAGAGAGAAACCTTTTGAACAAACACGATTTTCGAATATATAATCATGACATTCTCGAATAACAGTATCATTATTTAATCAGCGATGTGTAGGAAAAAAAACTAAAAATAGAAAAAAATGAAATAAAAAAAGTACATTAAGCAATAACATGTGTTACTATAACAAATATCTATTTAATTATATGTATATATATATATATATATATATATACTATATAAATTAAACTTTCTTCAATCGCTTAGTAAAAAATTATATCTGCAAAATGCAAGATCGCCCTTTATATTCCAGAGCATAGTCAGTGAGGCGCTACGATAAGAAACGGACTGGATATGTTCTATATTTTATTAAACTTACGATTCTTTAAAACTAAGATATAACTCTTAAATATTTTATATATGCATGCACGCATGATTAACATTGAAATATATAGAAAAACGTTTATTATATCTTAAAGGTAATAAAATTCTAAGCAACATTATAAACTCTAAATACAAATTTCCGTAGCAGGTAGTAGCGGTAGTTTGGTATAAAGCCACAATCATACATAAAATAGATAAAATATTATAAATGATCTAAATGGTTCGCTTTAGAATATCAAAGTAGCGACTAAATGTGAAATACCGCGGGACTCGAAATGTTCAAAATCGAAACCTTATACAGTTTACCGAATTATATAATCCCACATGATAAAGACAGACTACAGAGATCTCGCGTTATAATCTACTATCTATATTTAAACTTAGTTTATAAGAGACAGTAAAGCAGAGATATGATTTTAAACTATTTTCACTATCTAAATTTAGCTTGTAATATTTTCCACTTCGTGCTTAAAACGTAGATATTAGAGGTTTAAATATTTTTTATATCAAAATTTTGTCAGTAACAATATTGGAACCATAAATTTATAATTTATAAAACAACATTAAGTAGTTTATAGTTTTTATGTCGTCCAAATTATCTTCAACTTAGAAATTTATTTGTCGCAGACCCGCAAAGACCTTTGACAAAAACTGAACTTTTCTGTCTTTTAAATGCGGGTATGTGAATTACGGGTCAGTTTAGTTTAAGTAAGTAATTTTTTTGTTTTTGATAACACTATGTACCTAAATTATTTATGTTTATTTATCTAAATATGGCTAATGATTGCCAAATTTTAAAATTTAAATACTAAATATTGTATTAAAATCAAAACTAATGTTTTTTTATTCTCGTGAAAATGCCGACGCAAAGAAGAAAATTCCTCACGGATATTTTCACTCACTCTGAAAGAAAAATGTTAACAATCACGTCATCATTAATATATAGTAAATTCGTACAAAAAGTTCTTAGGAACTCAATTGTTCTGTTTCAGATACAAAATTCAATTAATTTGAAAAGAGAGTGTTTGTCTTTACAGCTTTAACAACAATTAAGTTACCGACACAAACGTAATGTTAATGGACGCTAGCAACATTTTTAAATCTGTCTCATTAAAGTCATTGTTCGAGACTGTCACAAGATTCTCGCAAATAACGAGTAACGTAACAACGTCCTCTAAACTTAAACGTGATTAATACACGAGCCATACTGTGATGTTGAGGAATTCTGTTTTATATTATATTTCACAGGATAAATTTGCTATTGACGGTTTTTTATTTTATGTAATATATTCCTCAATTACCGGTTTTAAACAAAAACTACCGATTTTTGAAAAAGAGAAAAAGTCGCTTTTATGTTTTAAGTGGAACTATTGTAAATAAAAGAATACTACATTTTATCTAACAATATTATCATATAATTTAAAAGTTGAAAACACAAAATACTCTAATAATCCAAAAAAAAAAGAGTAAATAGCTTCGTCTTTGTGGCTGGAGCTCGTGTAAAAATTATGTTTTCATAAATTATTTAATCGTCATAAAACAGAAAGAGGAGGCAGGATATGACGTGCAAGACACAAGCGATGTGATTGAATACCTCTATTAATTGTATCCATAGTAGGTATATGTGATGTAATTCCTTAGAGTGAGGTTACTCTGAAAACCATATTATATATTTTGGTAATAATTCGTATTGGTTAATTATTTTCGTTTTTTTACTATAATATACTTTTTTCTTGATTATATTCTTGTTTACTATGTATACAAATATAAAGATACGCAATTTTTTTGACATAGTAATATAATAAATGTTTTATCAAACTTGTCGTCACAAGTGGTTTATAAATGTTAAGAAATGCATTAAATTGGTGATTGTGAGATAAAAACATTCAAATGTTAAGTATGAGATTTAAAATAAATAAATTACAATGGCAAAGATATTTATAATAATAACAACTATACTATCTTAATCAGTAAAGGAAGGTATGAAATGGTGATAGTAGTGTGTTATTTAAAACTAAGTTTCGCAGGAAAGCTTCGTATTGTATGTTTTAATAGCATAAAGGTGTATATTTTGATTTATTACGTAACATTTACGCAACCGTAAAATTAATGGTTTCATTTTCCACTGGCGTTTTATGCTCTGTATAGTTATTTATTCAGAGATCATCTTATAATCAATTTTATATATACACAAATCCGTATATTTGAACCTCTCATAAATATTATTAATAATTTGACATCTGGGAATACATACTAATAGTATGTTACATTTAATGAAATTATTTTTAAATATTCAATATCTTAAAGGTAATAAACATCTTTTAAACATTTACGAGATTATCAGTCACTTTGTTATTTGAAATATGTAAATATCGTGATAGTTGAAACTCCCTAATGACATTGTTGACTCAAATCATAACGTCAATTCTTAATTTAAGTACACTAAAAGTAATCGAATCAACAATACGAAGAACATAAAAAAGGCCAATAACAACTACCAAATTGTAAGAATAATGTAATGGATGAACAAATTTTCTACACAAACTACGCTTAGTCGAGAAGACAAATAACATTATTCTGATTGTTTTATACAAAGGTGAACTTGTTTTTTGTTGTCCCTATCTAAAAATTGTTCTTAATATATCACCTCAATGGAAGAACGAAAAATGCAAAAGATAAAATGAGTTACTCTAAATTAAGATTTGGTTTCACATCAATATTTCTTAGGCAAAATTCGTTCGATTGCAGTAATTTGCCATACTATTACCACCAACATAATATAATATTTTCCATAAATAAACATATAATAAAAAAATGCAATATAATATAGATAGATATATAGATATAATATAGATAGATAATGCAATAAATATATCTAAAATATGTCTAAATATATAAAATGCATGTATGTAAATATATATTTATTATATTTATTTATATTTATTATATTTACATTATATTATATTATATATATATTTATTATATTTACATACATAAAGTGAGATAGAGTTTCTTCAATCTATATTTATATGAATTTAGAGTGGGACTATTACAAACTTCAGGAGGTAACGAATTCCATAATGGCGCTGCTTGTACTGTGAAGGAATCAGAGTAGCAAGCAGAGTTAAAGCCGGGCACGTCGAAACGTTTATATATCACACACGAACGAGACGATCTGTAGTGGGGTGTTGCTTATTTACAACGCTGGCGAAACAGTATAAATTGTATGAAATCCTGAATCACGCTATCGAAGTTTTAACTGTCCCTAAGTATATATAGAGCGGTAGGGTGGCGTAAATAGGGGAGGACCGTCTCTACGTGGGAAACCGGTCTGTGACCGTGCCGGCTTAATACGGTCGCACCATTCAGATGACTGTTACACAGATACAGTAACTCATTGAGATGAGCAACACAAATGATGATATAAGTTTAAAAGCAGAGATTACAAATCGGTTCTAGGGACTTAAAATCACCCGACAGCCAAACCCCACTTTCGTAGAGAATTTGCCCTCCTTTTTTATTTGTTAAATAAATGAGAAGTATTTTATTCTTCTTCATCTATCGCAAAATATATTTTAATATAAAATAAAAATGTTTCTTGTGACATTAATTGAATAGTTCATGCTTAAGTATCCAAAATATCTAAATAATTAATAAATATACTAAGGTCAATGAAATTAAGTAATTAAAAACATAAGTGATCAACTCTTTCATTAAAATGTATATTTCTTTTATTCTAATAATATTATAAATGCGAAAGTTTGTCAGGATGTATGTATATTTTTAACTCTTTCACACGAAAATTATGGAACGTATTTAATGAAACTATACAATAACTAACTTAAAATAACATATAAACTAGAATTTATAAAGAATTTGTTGGGATTGGCAATAATATAATATAATATAAATTACGTAATATAATTTAGGTAAATATTGAGTAAATACGAAAAAATCCTGCTGTCCAAGATATGTAGATTTTCTTGTTTATGTGGAAGCTGTTATAGCCAAAATAATGAGCCATAAATATTAATTAAAATTAAATCTGATACTTTTTAATATAAACATTTCAAAATTCAATTCTTATGAAAATGTTTATATTTGTATTCTTTACTATTAATATTTATTTTAGTTAAAAGCGTTTATTATAAAGTCTCTCTTTTACAATAAGTAATCTGGACGAATAATAAAAAAGCCATCACAATAAGACTGAAATGAATAGAGCACCATTATGCGCCTATTACGAAAGAGTTATTAATTATGAGTGAAGGGGAGATAAAGAGATGTGCAACTTGGCATTTGGTATTTTTCATCAAACCACCACGCGGGTGAAGCCACGGGCAGGGGGTAATAGGTTCCGGGGCGTCACGGTGAGTGCTAACGAGATCCCGATTCGTCCCACTAATGCGATGAGAGCAACCGTTGGCTTTTTAGTGGGTAGCTTTAAAAATGGACAAAAAAAAATGGCGTAATAAGTTTATATATTTATCGTAAAATGAATATCTGATTTTTTAAATTTTTAATAGAGTATAAGTACAAAATTAAATCAAATTGAAAGAATAATTCATTTGGTACAGAAATAATTTAAATTTAACCAGTAATTTATATTTATTATTGTGCTTATTATTATTAGGCTATTACCTAACAGATTAATATATTTTCAATCAAAGTATAAGACAGCTATTAAATTGATATGGTTCAATTAAAATCACTTGTTACAATTAAACTCCGTAGAATCTTTCTTTCACCATATGACAGAGAATACAGAAGGTGTTGGGAACCTTACAAAACAGTGATCCTTGTACTGAGACGCATTCAAGTAAAATGCGTGCTAATGGCTGTTTGCGACATGTTACATTGCAAATGATATAATGCTCAGTGGACATTCAGTGGTAACTTAATTTCATCTTTTTAAAGAGCTCCACATTAATTTATGTATTTCAACCAATTGTCTAAGAATTTAACAGTCTACTACAAGTCAAACGAAATAAAAGCAAAATATATTTTTGATAATAATAAATTACCATTAATATCAAAAATAAATTAAATTATTACAAATCCAAAATGTCGAATAATAACAATTAAACAGTACATTGCTTTGTTGCTTATACGAGTATACAATTTGGATATCGTAGTCGTAACTTAACATTTAATTATCGGTGTAGAAGTTGTACCTGTAAGTCATGCTCTGGGTTTATGATAAATAAATATGAAACATTCCTCGGTTGTTAATAAACTGCCATAATAAGCAAACTCTCGGGTACTTCATAATTTAATTTTATATTCGTTCCGGACATTTATAGAATAGAATAGAACAGATCAGAACAAAAGAATAGAACAGATTAGAATTTATAGAATTTAAATCATAACTCAATTTTGAATTTATACGAATTACGAAATATAAGTCAAAAATACTTACTGTTAGAATGATAGTATTAAGATGGGGTCAGGAATAAAACCTGGAGACATAATATAGTCGATATTTCGATAAAAATATTACTGAAAGTGGGACTGCTTTGGTTCGACAATGGCTTGATAGGAATCTTCTTTCTATAAACCTTGACAAAACAAAATATATTACTTTTATTCCTAATATAGCAGTGCAACCTCAATCCTCTTTCTCAATTAAAGTACATTCTGATGTTGATAATAACAATGTTCTATGTGAAACTTGTAATCACACTTGTATCACACTGGAAAGAGTCATTGAAATTAAATATCTAGGAGTAACAGTAGATAGACACTTGAAATGGGAATCTCATGTCGAAATCTTGACGTCGCGTATAAGGTCATTAGCACGGGTGTTTAAAACCTTGAGACATTTGGGGAGTCCAAGTTTTCTGAGTAATATATACTGCGCTTTATGTGAATCCCTGATAAGATATTGTATAACTGCATGGGGTGGTGCTACCGAAAAAGTTTTACTTAAGGTTGAAAAAGCTCAGCGCATGTTACTAAAATTAATATATTTTAAACCATTTGGATACCCGACTCGTGATCTTTATAATATTAGTAATGTTCTGTCTGTTCGAAAAATTTTTGTATTGAGGCTACTTCTATACCAATTTAAAACAAAAACAATCGATTCTCTTTCCAAACGTAACCGAAATATCTATACCGTTCCTATAACAAAAAAACGATTCGCTCAAAGGCACCTTCCATTTCTAGGTCCGTACTTGGTAAATAAGGTTAATAAGATTTTGATATTCCAAGATTGTAATAAACATAATGTCAAAAAAAATGTGGAGAAATGGCTCAAATCTTTGGATTATGATGGCACAGAAAATATTTTAAAACTTTTTTAGCACTGCTAATATTATTATTATTTTATGTAAACTTTATTTATATGTAGATTTATTATTATTATGTTATGTAATTGATATGTAATTGTTTGTCTATTATTATTATTTATACTTCATGCAATAAAAACACAGGTGTAGTAAGAAAAGAATAACGCAGGTGCAGTAGCACGAACAGAGTTCACTGGATATCTCAGCACAGGGTATCCTAGTGAGATATCCAGGGTAATTAAGTGTTCAAACCATCCCCTTGACTTCTACAAAATCTTGATAAATTGTATTGTAAGTGTATGTGTATGTATGTAATAATAAATAAAATAAATAAATTTTGTAATAGAGTTCTATATAGATAATTTCAGTACTGAAATGCAAGAATGTTTAAAATTAATAAAGAGTAAGGCGATTTCAACACAGTGATTTATGTACTGAAAATGTGATCTTGAGAGTATAACTTAATGTGAGTGAGATTTCATTAAAACTTTAATTTTTTGAAAGTAACACAACGCTGTCAATATATGTTTTAAGTTTTATATGTAGAAAGTATCTTTAAACATTGTTTGATATTTTATAATAAAAAATATAGTATTATTATGTGACATATTTGAAATTGTGTTAAAATTTTTTATAATGATGTTTAGAAATGTGGTTAAAAAATTTAAAGTAGTCAATAGTATATTTAAATAACAAAGACATCACAATGCCTGTGCAGTCATTTGTATCAATAGAAATTATTATTTTATGTGAAATAAATGAACAATTTGTATCCACTGACTTAATTTAAACAGCTTATTATTATTTAAAAATAAATCAAAAAGGTAGGCATATCCCAATGAAGATCATAATTGAAGAAAGAGATGGAAAAGTTTAGAAAGAAACAACTGAACAGAACAAATTGGTAAAAGATACCAGTTATCCTCAGTCATTTTAATTTGCGCAAGACTGATTTCTCTTTGCTGGTTATCTATCGAAAGATAAAATTGTGAATTGTGGAACTTTTGAGCTATTTGAAATTATTCTGTGCATTGGATTTAAGAATATTTTTTCTATGTTACTTAACAGCTAAATATATAAAAGAACGGAAAAGCCCCGAATGCCAGGACCCGGAGACCCGACACCTCGGCCGCAACCCTTTCACCGCCGGCAATCTGGTCTTGATCCGGTCTTGATCCGGTCCTAAAACTATACAATTGTTTCAATAAAACTATTTTACGGATATGACTCGCGTTTATTTTTACATTTTTAATTTAATTTATTTTTTAATATAAGCAAAATACAAACTCAAACAACTTCACATAAAATGCTCTCGTTACATCCAATACAGGCGTTAGCTGCAATCATGCGCTTTTATCACGTATCTGCTGGTACATACAAATTCCGCTTTTAACTTTGACCATTTTTAGTAAAAAACATTGTTATTTTATTAGTACTAAACGTGACTTTTTTTATTATATTGTAAATTTGATCTTAAACTTACTTACTTGAGGTTGGCCAGTCGTGAACTACTGCTTGCTTTAATAATACTTCCTATTTTATAGAGCATAACTTGGCCTTACTCTAAAAATGACCACAACTAGAAATCACTAGAAACGTCGTGTTTTTTTTTAAATGATAACACACACATATATACACACAAACACACACACATGCAATCATGTCCTATGTTTACAATAAAAACGGATTTTCAAAATCTCGGTCATTACAATAACTTCTGTAATCAGGAAGTTAATACTAAATTTTGTTAAATATTTCATTAAATCCTCAATAATACACTGTTAAATACAAAATACAAGTTGGTAGCGGGTGGCCACGGTGGTCTGCTATAAAATCTTTAACTACAAAATAGTTAGATATATTATAAACGATCCTATATGGTTTGCTTTAGAATATTAAAGTAGCGACTGTGGTGAAATCCCGTGGGACTTGAAGCATAACTTTATACAGCTTCCGTATTATATAATCCACATGATAGCAACACTAAAGGGATCTCGTGTTATAATCTACTACCTATTTTAAAAATTAATTTATGAGAAACAATAAAACCACATATAATTAAAAAACTAATTTAACTATCTAAATTTACCTTGGTAGTATTTTCAAGTTTGTATATTAAAATATATATTATTAGTTCACGGATTTTTCATATAAAGCTTTTGCCAGTAACAATATAAACACCGTGAAACTACAGTTTATAAAACAATGTAAATGGCGTTAGGTTCACTGTTTACTTAGCCGTTCATAGTAAAAATTTCCTTGTCACAAACCTGCGAAAACCTTTAGACAGAAACTAGACAGTCTGCCTTTTTACATTTATTAAATACAGGTATGCGGATTTCGTATCATTAAAATTTAAATTAGTTTTGATATTGTTCTTGAATACGTTATGTACTGAAATTATTTGTGTAAATGTGAATAGTAATTGTACAACTTTACAATATAGATAACAAATATTGCATGGAATTCAAAACATTATGTTATTTATATTTTTTTTGTTCTTATTAAAATGCTGACGCACCACAAAGTTACTCACGGATATTTTCATTTACTCTGAAAGAATAATATTAACAATCATGTCGTTATTAATATATAGTACAGTCATATAATAAGCTCTTACGAACTCAATTGGTCCGTTTGAGTTACAAAATTATTTTGTGTAAAAGAAAAATGCTTAACTTTTACAGCTTTAAAATCAATTGAGTTACTCACACAAACGCTATGTTGATGGACGCTGACAAAATTGTTAAATGCGTAACTCATTAATGACATTGTTCGGGACTGTCTCAAGATTCTCGCAAAGTGATGTAACAACGCTCTCTTAACTTAAATAGTAACCTAAACTTGGTAGAACGTTTTAATACTTTAGATATACCACGGGAAAGCACTGGAAAATCTGTTTGAATAAATATGTAGTTATGGTATGTATGTTTCTTTGGTATGAACAGCAAACTCCCAACAACTTATGAGCAGCACCAACTTTAAATTAAGTTAGTATGCAATTTCAGTCAATTGTAATTCATGTTATTACTTTTTAATTATTCCTATCTAATTATAAATTCTACAATCAGTTTTAATGAAATTATATAATTTAGCTTTCAATTATTTTAGCTTTCATTTATTTTACGTATGTGATTATCATTTTGCTATTTTGTTGCTGGATATATGACAATGGTATTTTTTGTATGAAAGTTTACTTTTACATTTTATTTCAAAATCTGCTATTGAATTTTTATTTAATTGTCGAAATGCCTTTCGTTGGATTTATATTTTTTTTTATTTGCTTACACCATACTTTATCTTTGATTATTTTCATATCTTTTATTTATACAATAAATGAACGTCATATTTATAGCTGGTTCTTAGAGTTATAATCAACAGAAGACGGTTTCCTCTGGCAATAGAAGTAGGTTATTTAAAAAAATGACGTTGTTCATAAAAATTTCGAATTATAAGATGTAATATTACAATTACATATTTTGATTTATTCATACATTTCCATTTATGTATACGTAAAAATAATGGTTTCATTTTTCACTGGCTTGTTGTTATCTGAATAAAGTCATTTATTTTGAGTACAACTTATTATTTTATAATTATAACAATTTACAATACATTTTATAATCAAATACCTATATGTTGCAACTCCCATAAATATTTTTAATAATTTTATATCCGGGAATTTTTTAAATTAATGACAATATTAACTCCAATCATAATGTCAATTCCTAATTTAGGTCCTACCTAGGTCGAGAAGACAAACATATTTTTGACAGTACACATATTGAACATATTTTTGATACTTTGCACACAATTCTTAAAATATCACCGCAATACAAGAACAGATAGTGCAATTAAGATAAAGTCACTCAAAATAAAGATTTGACTAAACATTAATTTCTCTCATTTAATTTTTTTTTTAATGGCAGTAATATGCCATTTAATATACTATCACAAACATTTGTTAGCCTTTCATTTATTTTAATGCGTTTTTAAAACCACGAAAATAACTGGTTTATAGTGTATCCACTTCTGGCAGATAAAATTAAATTTACATAATTATCTTTTACTATAGTAAAATAAGAGTATACGGAAAATGTTGTATTAAATTAATGTTGTATTAAATTCAATAAAAAAAATAAAAATGCCACCAACTATTCAGGCAACTAGTTCATCAATCAAATAGTCGACCAAAAAGATAACAAACTTGTTAACCAACTAGTCTACCAACTAGTCAACCAACGAGTTGAGCAACTAGTCGACCAAACTTTTTTTTTCTGTTGGAAAAACCCGTTACGGGTATCCCGTCGGCCCAGTGGGTTGACGGCCGGGGAATGATTTGGGACTACCTGGCAGCATAGAGAATGCAGCCATTTTAAGGCTACCCACTAAAAACCCAACGGTTGCCATCTGCGCCGTAATGGAACGTCACGGGATCACGTTAGCACACACCGTGACGTTCCGGCGAACCCCTCGAATGAGGGTGCCCCGAGCAACGTAGAGCACCCTTCCGACGTAGGCCTATGTTAGGTAAGACGGGTCACCCTCTCCCTCACCAGGCACTACAGCTGGGGAAGGAAGCGACGGGCGTATTCCCGCCTCCTTCTACCCAATCTCACGGAACAAGTTGGCGGACGAGACTGACTCTCTGTCCTGCTCCGCAGCCTCCTTTGCGGCGATAACTTGCTCGCAGAAGGAGGCCAATGCGACCCAGCACCTCTCGCTGCTGATTATCACGCTGATAACGAGCGGCAGCGAGAGGTCCCTACGCCCACCAGTTCAGTGCGCTGGTGGTCCCAGGCGGCGCACTCCGCCAAGGTGTGACGAGCCGAGTCGACTAATCGACCAACTAGTCGACCAACTAGTCAACCAACTAGTCAACCAACCAATCTAAAAACTAGTCGAGCAACTAGTCAACCAACTAGTCGACCAACTAACCGACAAACTATTTGACCAACTAATCTACCAACTAGTCGAATAACTGTTTTTTTTGTTCGTTAGAAAAATCCGTTAAAGATACCCCGTCGGCCAAGAAGGTGCTACTTAAGCTACTAAACCAACAAATCGAGTAACTAGTTGACCAACAATTAGAGCATTTAGTTGGCCATATATATTTAATCCAAAGAATATATATATAAAAGAATCCATTAATTTATTTTATAATTTATTATCATAGCATTAATATTTTATGTTTACATTTACTTTTATACCGAATCTCAACTATAAAGCATAAAATATAGAATTACCACAAAAAATACATAACGCTACGTTTTGAAATATTTAACGCTTACTATAAACCTTCATAAAATGTTCTGAGCCTCAGATCGCGTTTAGGATAAGGCCGTTGCAATAAAAAATATATATAAATTTTGCAATAGAACACTACCTTGTTATATTTATTTAATAGCCCAGAATAGTTTATATGCGGAAACCATACTCGATTAGTTCAAAAGAATCATTCTTTTATTACATCATGGCACAAATCAACTAATCATACAGTCAAAGAAGATGCTTTTAATACTGTCCTGTAGATTACGTAGCCACAAGAATGGGGCTCGAACCGCTTAGGCACTACTGTTCAACGAAGATTGATAGTGCTACTGGTTCAAATTATTTATTCATAAAACTAAGCAACTTACCATTTAAATGAATATTTTATTTTAATCGCTACATTGCTTAGCTCGGATTAGATTAGTTAATAATTATTTACCAGCAACGTCACCAGATGCCAGTTTTATTAGCACTGATATTGCAATATCTATTTACTAGCAAGAAATGTAATAAGAAGTTTATAACTGTAAATAGTGACCACCGCCACCACTTATTATTATTATATATAATTGGAGGTATTCTTGTAGTATAACTTTTGATTTACATCGTCATTTGATATTGGCTAACTAGGTCCACCCAAGCAGGGTTGGCCTTGCGACGCAACGTGCGCCAAACAAAAACGTTCTATATGTTAACTCAATGGGACACATTTTATCAATTATCTCGAAAACTACAATTACGATTCGGCTGATTTTCAATACAAAATGAGTTTTGCTTATTATGCGCATGTATGCAAAATTTTGTACTTGTAGCTCGTAAATTGAAGGAGGAGTAGGGTAACAAAGAGTTGAAAATTTGAGTAGCAAAGACCTTCGCTTCGCTCAGCTCAATAAACAGGAATGTAGAGATATATCAAAGATTAATTTGATCAACCACATAAATATATATAATGTTCAAAGTATTTATTATTATTTTAATCATGAAATTAATGTCGGCAAATAAAAAAAAATAAAATTTAGGACCAATAGTACACCGAATATTAAACCATAGCGTTATTGAGAATAATTTTTATCACGCACTGTCGCTCAATGTCGGTTTTAAAGTGTTTTTTTGACGCTATATAATTCCATGATATTTTTTATTCAATTAACTTCAAAAAAAGCGAAAACAAAAACGTTTAACAAGAAGAAAATGGGCTGGATTAAACTGTTAAAATTTAAAATTAATGGCAAACGTGAACGAAAGCAGAATTATATTAAGTTATTTTCATTAATCAATTTATTATATAAAAGTTGATTCACATATTTTGGCATTTAATCAATCGCCATTTCACCATAATTTTCATCAGTGGGCTCTGCGAAAATAGATTCACTCTCAGACTTTCGATGAAACATGTATGATACGTAGAACTCTCTGAAATTTCCTCCATTCTTCTCCTTGTTCTCCTCCTTCATTGTATTTAAGCAAACATATTTTTTTTTCAATTAATCCTTTGAAATTCCCCAAATATTTTCAGTGGAATCAATTTATAGTAAAGATATCTAAGTGATGTTAAATTAAGGCGATGAATATTTTTGATTAGTTGGTCTAATAGGGGCGTTGCTCAGAAAATCCTATTTCTTATTTTACATTTTGTTACTTTGAAAGTAAGCGAAAACATTCAAAGCTTAAATATTTTACAACATCTGATAATAACGTTATTTTTTCGCAAAATAAAGTAAGAGTAAAATATTAATAATATTAACATACAAAATGCTCTTACGAATTTAGTTGATAATATATTTTATAAATAAATAAAAATATTGCTTGTTCATTACTTGCCTTAACGCACAGACGAAGACAGCAGTTAAGGATACACAAAAGGCTTTTTTCTATTTTACGTTTTCCTCTGCTCTTATTGTCTTAGTTAACTGAATCTTGTTGTCCTAGAATTTAAATAGATTGTGTCTAAGATCTGAACTAGAACAAAGAGGCGGTAAGATTCTTGGAGACAAAGTGTGAATGCATCCTTTGGCGTTTCCTAGGGCCGTTGAATATTTGTGCGTCTTCTTCTCCCTTTCCGAAATTTCCACCATCGTATTAAAGTATAGGAACTTTCTTGCATCAACTACAATAATTTGAAATGAATTTTCTTTATTACGTTTTTCCCTCTTATAAAATAAAACCAAAAAATGTTTATGAAAAAAAAATACTTCAATGTGCTTATTTAAATTCTAAGTACCTAAGTACATAGACTTCCTGAATAAGGAAGTTATTAAAATGACAAGCATCACACACAAACGGTGTGACACAGCCAGTCTATTAAAGCAGTTACTCTTAAGTAACTGCAACGTCGAACAAATTGCAACATTAGTTTAACGTATTTAATTGACGAATAGTAATTAGCTGTAATAAAATTTATTCGAAGGCCGTACTATTGTTAATGTAATCCTTTACAAAATTATTATTATTTTTAATGACAACACTTAATATTTCGTTAGGCGTTAAAATTATTTTTTAATAAATGGTGGGGATCTGTTGTTATAAATTACGATATTATCAGCTGGGAAATTCTTAGTGAAGGCTTCTTTGGGGAAACTCTGCAAGTGTTATTAGTGATTGATGTTGTGATCTGTGAATATCGTAATTACCTTAAATTATTATTTTATTAATTAAAATCCCACCTGATTCCCAAAAACATTATTTTAATTTATTTATTGACAAATAAAGAGTTTACTATAACAACGTATACAATTAACCTTGACTAACAAATAATATCAAGAATTCCTTATTTCATGGATTCTGGTCTGGGTCATAGTGGTTTTATTTTTATTTCGTATCTTAACCTTGTGTTAATCACATCTTTTATTCAATTTATTAATATTTTGGTATACATAAATTATATCTTCATAAGTATATTAATTTTTATAGAGACAATCTTTGAATTTATTTCACAGATATATCTAATGTCTCGATGTATATAAATTTATATACATTGGCGGTGATCGCGGAACCCGTGAAATATTATTTACTGACAAAGTATTATTAAATTTATATTGAAAATAATAAAGATGCAAAGAAGTATATTTTCACTTTTAGTATTCAAATATTTTTTTCAGTAATTCTCTTGTATTTTGTTATTACTATTTTCTCTTAAACATTTTGTTTTGCTTTTTGTCTGTCTATTTACAAATTTATGGATATAAAGAAATCATCATATTTTCTTTAATCTGAAAGATATTGTGATGTTCTTCGCACCCTTTACATTTTAATTTTAGGAATGTCGTTGTGTGTAACAAAAACCCAAATTTAAGAATAGTATATAATGCTTGCTGTTTCTAAAATAATAATAATAGTAACACAGGTCGGTTTATGGGTCGTAACTCATCTGCTAAAGTCTGTCGTGACAATAGGCTTCAGCTTTTATGAAATAGCTAAAAGTGATGAAAAAACTAATATTGTAGTATAACGCTAAGAAATAAATATTTATTATTATTAATATTTATTATAATAAAAAAACGATGCCGTTTTTCGTAAGCTCTAACCAATGTAATTAGAATCGATTGAAACAAACCTACGTTATAAATAACTCTCAAAAGTATTGACGAACACTGCACTAATAAAAAAAAATAAATAGTTTGGAAACACTAATTTCTTTTTGTTAATCTAACAACAGTTCTAACAGAAACGTAGATTATAAAACCTACTAAATATATGATAGTAATGAGTTCTGATGTTAAAAAAGATGTATAAACAAATTTGTTTCAAATGCAAATTATAATACAAATATTTACAAAAATAATAAATAAAAAAACTAAAATATATTATACAAGAGATATAAGTTTCTAAACGGTCTTATTCCAATTTTACAACCATCACGTATAAGTTTAAGATTTGGTAAAAAAAATAATTTAATCTGGTATAAACTCTTACATAATAAAGCAATATATCTTTATTGTTATATTATAGTAAATCAAAGTTATGGTATAAGAACAAAATTAATGGTTATCATAAACGACAATTATCAAAAAATATGTCTCACTCATGATCAATTGAATTGAATGGAATAAGACAGTGATACACAAAGCAAGATTAATTATTACCTACGGGGAACCTGACGTGCTTAGGATTACTTAAATAAATGACTGTATAGATTAATGATTTAACTCATGTGAGGACTGTTTGCCAAAACTTGTCTGAATATGTAAATCTGTAAATAAATATGTTAACTCAAAATATGAAGAATATACATATGTTTCAAAAACTATCCATCGATTTTTTTTTAAATAAATATTGCGCACAGCAATTAAATGATCTTTACAGGATATTTTCCGTGTATTGGCACTATTAGTTTTAAAGTGTATAATTTTAAAATATCTGTATTTTTTTGTATAAAGTAAGTAGAATAATTAATTTGTAAAATATCATAATGTATAGTCACAAACGGAATGCAATAAAGAAAACTAAATACGATCACTTTTGATGGAATGGTCTTAAAATAACAACACATCTGAGAAAAGAACAAAAAAAGTAAACAAAGTTAATTGTAGGAACATTTATGAATAAAGTTCTATGACTATGAATAGAATTTATTCATATATTTGATATTTCTTCTTTATAACACATTAAAGTACAAAATAATGGTAATAATATACATTTGGTTTAAAGGTAGGTAAGTTTTATTGTGATCACTGTTTCACATCACGACCACATACTAATTAGCATATTAAAATCTGATAATATATCATCGATAATCACGTTACATTTATTTTAATAAAATTGATAAATAAAGGATCCATTACTATATTTTTGTTTATAAAAATATATTAACTTTAAAACTTGTTTTTTATATTTTTATACACTTTTTAGAATTATGTCATAGTTGATAATATTTTCATACATAACAATGTAGGCAATCACCATATTTCATTTTACTAAAAGCGTGGTAGATATAAAAAGGGAGAAGGTATGACAAGTAAATCTGTCACAGTCGTTTTTATAAATATGTGCTAATAAATTGTTTAGAAATAGCTATGTATTTTCCTTATTCTCAAAAAAAAAATTATAGCAAATATTCATTTATCAAAAAATGTTATTTGTTCTCTAAAAAATATTGTGTACTAGTTGCTCGCCGCGACTTTGTCTCTTGTCCCGTCTTTTGTAACAGGTGTAAAGTCTAGTCTCTAAACCCAAATTTGTGGTTTTTTATAATCGTTTCCTTTTGAAGATAGATTTTTATAAAAATATATATCAGTTCTGCTTCAAGTTCTAACTTTAGAACACACTTCATTTTCTTTAGTCATGTATCTCCAGAAATTTAATTAGTTGAATTTTGTAAAAGCTCAAGTCACCACACAAACTTTGTAAAGTTGTGGTCGGAGAAATGCTGAGAAGATGACCCCAAAATCGCCACATATTGTTAAACGCATGGTTATGACCATGACCATGCGTTTAACAATATGTGGCGATTTTGGCAAAACTAAATAAATAATAACACCTAATTTGATGGATGCAACTTAAACAATATGAGTTCCATCAAAGTCCATATTGGAAAACGTATACAAATTTGAGGTGGAGCTAGGTTATATCTTGGTGTGTGAATAACATAATAATATTTCTTTATTTACAGTGGAATGGAAAATTATTATATAAATCATAAGATGGCCAAGATCTATTCTACATATATGTGTTCTATTCTATATATATAGGAAAATCCGATAGAAGTTAAAATGTTAGTTTCAACTACACGGGAAATTTTGATTTAATTTGCGGCTTGAGGTCTAGATAGTTTGTAACGGTATAACATAAAACTTTTGTAAAACTTTGTCATGTTAACATATTTTAATAGTAGTACATACTACAAATATATAATTACAAATGTTTTAAAAGAAGAAAAAAGTGATAATCAGTATTTTAAAAATGCCAACAGTGTTTTAAAAATGTATTTTTTTTTATTTACATTCAGAGATTATACTCTTCGTAGTTTGTAATTTTCATTACTCTACTCGAATAGATCAATAACAAGCAATTAATAACAGAAACTGATTTAGGTCAAGTGTTCTAATTACGATGGGTGCAAACGGAGGATCCAAAAAAAGCAAATTTCTTATTTAAAATTAATGTATTAATTTATTACAAAATTAAAGAAATTACTTGCTACAATTAAATTAGTGACAATCGATCGATGCTTGTACCAAGAGTGACAATATCTTCAATTTGATTACGAAAGAAAACTTTGATTGACGTCAATGGCTGCTTGCAACACTGCTGAGCTTGTAGAAGAAAACTTCGATTGACGTCAATGACTGCTTGCAACACTGCTGAGCTTGTAGAAGAAAACTTCGATTGACGTCAATGACTGCTTGCAACACTGCTGAGCTTGTAGAAGAAAACTTCGATTGACGTCAATGACTGCTTGCAACATTGCTGAGCTTGTAGAAGAAAACTTCGATTGACGTCAATGACTGCTTGCAACATTGCTGAGCTTGTAGAAGAAAACTTCGATTAACGTCAATGACTGCTTGCAACACTGCTGAGTTTGTAGAATTTGTAGGTCGTAGGTGCCGCGTGCAATGTACCAATGTATAAGTATGATGACGGGATGATTTACTCTGGTAGGCTATGTGTAACATACTTCATTCAAATCAAATTTTAATAAAAACAAACAAAGTTTAAAAAATGTTATCAGCCTATTTTATTTTTTTATTTTATTACAAAATACATTAAAGTTTTGTTAGTGTTTAAGTGATATATGGCAGAATAAAATCTTAAATGAACAATTGTTTTATAATATATATTATGATAAATCATGAGTTTGATATTTTTTCTTTGTATTTGTTTAATATTTTCAATAACTTATACACAAGACTAAAGCATTTTAGCATAGCAAAGTCAGAATATACGGATGACGTGTCTAAAACAATTTATAATTATAGTAATTCTATAAATATGTAATATAGTACTATTATTCTAAACAATTAAATTTAGTATTTCCATCTTTTTTTAACTGACTTCACATCACATATAGCACTAACATCCGATCGAGTAATTAAGTTTTAGCCCTTATGTTAATAAATACGAAAAGTATTTTATGTAATAAATACAAAAAGTAAACAATGTAACAGATGATTGTCGCATTTATATACATTTAAACCTAAGAACGCCTTATAAGTGATCTGCAATTTTAAACCTTACGTGAACTAAAATGAAATCTAGTATATTTACATACATTTCTATATATTTTCTTTTATCGATATTCTAACTTCAGAATGAAATCAGAGAATGACTTATAAGATTAGGCCCCAAACTTTTATATTAAAAATATGATAGACGTCACGGCCATGAGTTTAACGTCTAAAAAATTTTTGTAGGCTTTAACTTTATGGCAAATGTTTGCGACCCCCATAAAATCAATAGATTAATATATTATAAATAGTTTTGTACTCTTTTTAATATTTTTTAAACAAATAAATAAATTTAATAGTAACAAAATACCAAGAAGGATTAGGTGATCCGAGATTGTAACCGGTATAATACGGTAAGTAGAAGTGAAATCGAATCAGCTTTTTGGCAATAAAAAGATATGCCGGGGTCTTTGCTGCATTAAATGTAACTAATTTGGCATCGCTCCAATTGGAAACTGCCTGGAAGGAAACCTTTTTGGACTCGACAGATGGCCTCTCTTTATGACTAAATTACGGACTTGCTCGATATATAGCTCTCCACAACTATGCTGTCTTCCGCATATCCAATCACACTGGGTTTAAGAAGATCATTCATGTGTAGCTAGAAGAGTGCTGCAGAATCATTAATTTCATTAGATTAAACGAGCTGCCATCAATATCCACACGCATAGATCGTCTTTCGAAAGTCTTTCTACTCCCAAATTATCGAGGGCAGCTTACTTATAAAAATGTCGAGATATACCTTGTCTTGGATGTATTAAAAAAAACGCCTTTCCTTGATACTATTTGGTCCCTATTCTACTATAAGGGTCCGCGTAAGATTTCTGTAACACATTCTTGCAGGACTGCACAGTCTTGTCCTAAGCTGCTCGTTAACGTCCATGTTCTTACTCTCTCCCACTGCACTGCATCTCAGCCACCTTTCCTTTTTTTTTTTTTGTCAGGAAATGCATTTACGCATACCCGGCGCGTCGGGGGGCGCAGCCTGGGGTATGTGGGACTCGACCGAGGTAATACCCACTAAAACCTGACAGTGGTCCGCCTTCGGCGGGAAGTAGGAGGGCCCGCGGAACTCCTTGCGGAACGTCACAGGGCCCCCACCCGCTGGCTATTGCTAGTCCCGTACCGGGGGAGCTTAACACGCGCTCCCGTTACCGTCCATGTTCTTACTCTCTCCGACTGCACTGCATCTCAGCCACCTCTCCTAGTGTAGCCTAACTGTCTCTTTAACTACAATGTGCGACCGGTATTCACAGGCGTCGAGAATATTCCCAATTTCTGTGTTCACCAGTTCCCATATCACCGAAAAATTGTAATATCTACTGAAAGACCGAAAACATATGTCACTACTGGCTTTTATAAATTTTCCTCCAGAGTATGTCCTGGGTAAAAAAAAATACGACATGTCAGAAAGACATCTAATTTGGGTTTTCCTGAAAAACAAGAGATACAGCTTATCTGTCTTCTGCAACACTACTGTTCTGGTTAAATTACCCATAACGACATCACTGGCCTGCGCCGGAACACGGCTAGACGGCTAGGCGACTTAGTCTGATGGATGGTCACCTCGTCGGAAACATACCACCGCTTCTGTGTCATCTATTATCTGTTAACAAATCCAAATGAATACGTGTGGTATAACTTTTTTAACTTTTTCAATTGATATTTTGTAAAACAGTTGTACATATTCAAATATATCAACTTTAAAATCGATATTGATATTCGTAGACCAATTGCAATAAAATTAGAACCATTTAATTAAACCTGAAGCAAAATAAGTGTTGAAACTTTCCACTTCACTTGTTATTCGCTAAATTATTGCCTCTCGCGTTGAATTCATTATTTTACCTTAAGATTGATTACCTAAATTCGCAAAAGTAATTGGATTAGTTTTAGGTTACGTGTAGTAGAAACAGCTTATTTTTAGACAGTTAATAAAATAACACTTAAAAATTCTTTGATATCTTGTTAATAAAAAATAAGAAAACAAACACAACAATAGTTAGGTAACTCAAATGTATTATATTTAATAAAAATAATTAGGAACTCAAAAGACGAACCTTCTTAGAATTCCTTGGATTCAGAAATCCGTTACTTCATTTAAAAGTACCTGACATTGTTCTGGATTGCGTTTCAGTATTATGCAAATGTCTGCAAATTCTAGTATGGATTCTGTGCATTTGTTGTTAACCATACGTTTTCTGAATAAAATGGTTATTATTATTATTATTTTATTCAGGATTAGTGATATTGTCTCTTATAAAATAACGACACAAATGACTTTTCTAAACGGTTATTTCCTATCCTAGACAGATTTTACTGAAAATATTTAAGAGATGTTTATGACCCGACAAACATTTTAATTTACCATCCATAATGAATGAATACCATCTCCTGGCGCTCATTTAGATGGTTTCTTTTTAATTTTTTACCTATTGCTTCCAAACTTGAGTAGGAAATCAATAAAATGACTCTCAGGTTTCAATAAAACTATTTTACGGATAAAACTCGCGTTTATTATTACATTTTTAAATTTAACCCGACGTTTCGAATGCTTTGCAGCAAACGTGTTCGCGGTAAGACGAGATGATGGTGTCTGATGGTGGAGACACGAAAACGAAACCTGTATATAATCTTTGGGTTATTAGCACTTTTATATGTGCTTTTATAGTGATTGTAAATTTGCTCGTTGATCAAGAACGCTTACTTTTTTCTTCTTTGAAAATGTTTTTTCTGTAATTGATTTTTATCAAAATATACTTCAGGTTTTTGCATGGTCAAAATTATAAGATTTTAGTTATTTTTTATGATATAGCTTTAATAAATGTAATAAGTGTAATGCCTAGAGTTAATTTATTTATATTATTTACACAAAGAAGATAAATAATATACTTTTCTTATTTAAATGCAACATTGGAACGACTTAATACACTATTTTAGATAAACTTTCTTATGTTACAATGAATTTTAAGGATATTTTAGGATCACTTTTAAATGCATTTTTTCAGATATTTTTTTATAACAACTATCTTGTTATAACCTAACCTTATAATAAATACAAACACAATATTGGCATTTATTATTAGGAAACGATTTATAAAAGATTATCCATAAATCAATAATTTTAATCTTTAATTTTGTAGTTTTACTACTTCACCTTTAACAAATTATAAGAACAAAAAAATTTAAAGAGGTTGACAAAATGTAGCTAAGTAAAATCGTCTGTTGGCGATGTAAATAATAAAGAAGTCCTGATGAAATATTAAATTAAACCGCAATGTAGTGTAATTACTTGTACTATATAACTCATTACTGATGCAAGAATATAAATGAACAAACATAGATATTTCAAAACCCTAGTCACGAAAATTATTTACGTAGTGTGCGAGTACACCACGCTCACATACGAAATTTCAATTAATATAGATAACTTATTAGATAATATATTTACTTTTTATATACTTACCTTCATTTTGCGGTATTTGTTAAAGTAAACATATTTTCTTTTTATATCGAATAGGCGTACTTTTATAACACGTCTTACCTGGTTGCACGGTTCCAAAAGGTTGGTTCATGGAGAAAAATCGATAAGAAACTTCATTGATATTTAAACTTATTTACTTTCTAACTATAACAAAAAATAATAACTTTAATCAGGATTACTTTATTACCGTATCTTATTTAACATATTATAAAAATAACCGATGAAATAAATTATGTGGTTGGCCAAAATGATAATCAAATGTATGAGGTTTTCTCTGCTTAATGACCTATAGGTCATAAATTTCCAGGTCAAGGAAGACAGAATAAATGGAACTAAAACCGATTAAATTATGCGAATATTTTATGTATATTTAGCAAGTGAAATTTAAATTGTATAAAAATAATAAAAGTTCAAAACAGTTCACAAAAGGTATTGATCCAACCGTTATATATCATGAAGTAAATTAAGAACAGTCTTTCTAAATGAATCAGAGCTTCAGAACAGTAAGAATTTAAATCTAGTAAAAATATCAAATACAAGAAGCAATATATAGGTATACGGCTTTATTCATGTTTTTATGGTACGAGCCATAAAATGTATTATAGCCATCACCATTAAAAATTTTGTTCGGAATGATTTCATCAAAACTTTTCTTAAAACTATTAAAAAGGTAATATCACATTAAGAATGTCATTGTACGAAATTGGGAAGTAATATTATGGTAATTTCTGAGAGATTGTCAAAAGCTGACTAATCATTCTAGAAAGTAGTTACGTTGATCGTAATTTGACGATGCGATTTCTAACATATTAAATTATTTAGGGTTGAGAGTTAGATTTGTGAATTCGATTTTGTATTCATACTTTTTATTTGACATATTTTCATAATATTGTCTTTAGTTGTTGACCATTCAGTAAAATTATTATTTTCTTATACTCTATATTGAAAAAAAAAAATCCTTTAGAATAATGTCGTAATTTTTTTTTTTTTGCATTGGTCCATTAATAACGAGAGTCACTTTAAGCCGTATCACTTTGGCGTATCTTAAAGATCATCTGTTACTTAATGACCAACAATAACATTCACCATTATCAATCTACTTGAAATCTTTTGGTGTATCTGAAACATGAAGGGGAGCAAGCGAGTAGCCGGTCGCGACGGAATTAATCATATTATAATAACAATTATTATGGACTCCCGTATTGATCCCATTTTCAACATTTTAAAAATCTCCTTGCGCGGTGTGTCCAGGCCGCACGATATGGGTATGTTTAAAATATGCAACTCTTCTTTGACGAAAGGTGCTGTTGTGGATTTCCTGATAATGCAAAAGACCTAGCAACGTGGACGGCGGTATCACTTTCCATTGTGACCCGTTTGCTCGTCTGCTCTTTAAAATAAAGTACTGAGCTTTTAGTTTACTTTTTTTTTTCTAAAATATATTTTTAAAATAGAATATTCTAGACATTATTTAAAATCACATTTAAATTTTAAAATGATCTTCCTATTCACGATACTGTCTATGATCCAACAGTAACACTGGTCGACACCTGCAGACTACAGCGCAAATAAATAAATAAATTACAAAAAAATATATATGAAAAATAATCAAATAAATCATAAATAATTCATTTTATCGAGTGACTAACATGGTCTTTAAGAAATCGCTACTAACAAATATATGGATAAATACGGAAAATCTGAAATCAAGTTTGTTATTATTATTTGTAATTTAATATTGAATCAATGGGTGAAATTTACACTAATATTATGAAGCGGAAAAGTTGGTTTGTTAAAATACGTTTGTGTTAGAAACTATTATGATTATGATACTCAAGTTGCTAAGGAAGGTTACCTACATTACAGTAGTGATTTTAGTTAATTTAATAGTAAATAAAATCATTCGTCCGCGAATGGAACCGTGAGTAACTAATAGTTTAACAACAAAGCGCTTAACTATCAAGGATATTATTCTGCAAGATTAAAGAAACCATATAAATGAAAGCGAATCATTATTCGCAAAATAATGGTTAGCCATTATCAATATAAGTCTTCTGTTCGATATGTGTTGTGTTGATATAATTAATAGAAATTTGATATATTGATTACGTGAAAGCTGATTGATATTGAGTATTGAACCGTATTGAAACGTATTGAACCGAGACGCAGGCGCTGTCGAGGCCCATATTTAATAACCGAAATATGATATACCTAAGTGCTATGCTTAAATATACCCGAGCATGTTTCCGGTCCGGAGATACGGACATTATATTATATAATACTGCATGATTAATATGACACAATGTATCATAAAAGCAATTAACATTATAAACAAAACATAATTAACAAGAAACTAATATATAAATCTAAACAAAGTGTATTTGTATCAAGCCTCGTATAAACATTATGACTGAAAATATATGTTTCATCAATTAGATATGTTAATTATGTTATGGAGTTGTTTTTTAAAGGAAAACTCCTATCTTACTCTGGTGGTAGAAATAACCTTAGCGGAAGTGGAAGACGAAAATGTAACGAAACGTAAATGGTAATGATAATTACAAATTCACTAGGCAAAGATCTGTGATAATGGTAGGATTTTACAAAAAAAATTAGAAACCATAAATGAGGAATTAGACATAGGATAGAAAGCGATAAAGCAGATTGCGATAAAAAAAGAACTCTCGACGAATGTTTATGATCGACACATTCAACCTCTGCTGTAACCTGGAATGCTTTCGTCGGGGACGATTACATTGCGCCCTTCATAGTCTAATAAATTCATACCATAGTCCATGTGACTGTGGATTATATATAGTATTGTACTGTTATATTTAGGTGTAGGGAAGAAAGCCTCACCAAACTCCTGAACGAAGTTAGTTGAACGCTTTTGCACAATTTTTATTTAAATATTCTATTGCTTTTTGCACAATTTTTATTTAAATATTCTTTGCTTTCGAGTAGTAGTAAAGCGGATGTAAGACTTAACCCTAAAGGAAACCTAACCCACAAGTCTGAGGAGACGACCAACGCTTTATTAAAGTCGAGCTACAGGAAAGCAAATTACATATGAGATGCGTCATCCTCGGCGGTAAGGTCAGAAGAAAAATGGTCGGATTGAGCATCGGAAGCAACATTATTTATTATACGTAGATATCAAATATATCTAAAAATACGCCTATAAAGGCCAATTAAATATCTGTAGTCAATATACTTAGGGAGAGAGTTGATATTAATCCGTTTCTTAGGACGAATGTCTTTATAATTCCACTAAAGAAATTGTATTACCTGAGTAGCAGGAAAGGTTTATTTATGATAGATTAATGAGCACGTCCGTGGAAGATGACAGACGAGGACGTGGGTTGCAGAACACTGCATGTCGATAGGAAACAGAAAGTTTATGGGTGGATACCATTCAGTGGGGTTGCAGGAGTAGCAAAAAAATGCTTAGCTAATTAAGCGTAGAGAAGCGAATTGGAATGCACTTTATTTTTATTATCATTTTATCCCAATTCATCCTAATTTGTTACATTTCTTACATTTCAATAAAACTATTTTACGGATATAACTCGCGTTTATTATTACATTTTAAAATTTAATCCGACGTTTCGAATGCTTTGCAGCAAACATATTCGCGGTGAGACGAGATTATAGTTTTATTGACATGTGTAAATCTTAGAAAACATTATTTCTTGCATTGTTAAGAAATGTTCTCTTTAGACAATTGTAATAACATTGTCACATAAACCCAGGACAGGCCTTGTCAGTTGTAAAAGTGACGTTCACAGTGAAACAGTTAAAATAAACAATTGTTAAATGAAACCAACTTTCATTTAACGTTTGTAGACTAGATAGAATGTTGATTTTATTAATTAAAGTTATAAATTTATTTTATTTATTTATATTACAAAAAAAAACATGATAAAACCAAAAAGAAGTAAAAGAAACACATTAAACTTATGGTGCAAAAGTAGCGTTATCACTTATAGTGATCTCTTACAGGCAACCTATTATTAAAACGACATTTTTAGACAAAGAGTAGTTTGTGAATAAAATAAATCAACAAAATGATGTAATAGTATTAACATATAAATCTGTAACAGAAGTTAATTGTGATAAAATTTTTGAAAGTGCATAAATAAGGGTAAGCTACTTCTTAATACTTTGAAAAGGAAATAGGTGTGTAAATATAAGATTATATTATAACTGAAACTGAAGGTAAATCACAATAAAACAAAAAAAAAATAGGTCCGTGTAAAGAAAGTGTCTGACAGACTTCTGGTTTTCAATTATTATAATATGGTTTTGGTTTTAAATAAAAGACCCAAATTTCTCACAAATATTTAATTCTTAATTAACAATTCATTAAATCATTTAATCATGATCGCAAAGCGTAAGAACCAGCTGCGACATACGGCCGAGCACTTGCGCTACGTACGCTTTATTAAAACATTCACTGACATTGTACTATTTTGAGAACATATAACGTAACCAAAGTTTTTGATTGTGTTCCTTATAGATTTAAAAAGCTTTTTTTTATGGTTAGTAATTTATAATATCAAGTGAATGTTTTATCTACTGACAAACTGGTAATATAACAACTTTAGGTAATATTTTAACTAGCGAAAGCTGCTTTTTACTTTATACTGATACCATGTTAAGAGTTAAAAAAATAACATTAGAATACTAACACTATTGAAGCTTAGATAATTACTAGACATCTCGGTGAGCACTGGTCAGAAACTGGATGTATTACTTAAAACAACTCGAATTATATAAGACATATATCGAACTAGTGACAAAGTTATTTTATTTTATTGCATTTTATTATATTTAATATAATTTTATAGTTTCTCTAACGCCGATTAATATATAAAAGTGATTAGCTATATCTATCGACCGACAAATTTTAAAAATTATTTATCCATTATATAAATTTCGTGTCGATACTCAGTTTCGTCAGTAGACGTGAGACTAGTGACGCGTAATAATATCTCGAATTAATTTCACGTTTCATATTTCATTAAACATACGTACGGCCAGTCTGACGTGTAAAAAATATAAATTTTCTATATTTACTATAATTTCGACATAACCGACATCTATTTCATTTACGGATAAATCATCGCCTACAACCATTATGCTAATGAGGTCATCGTTTTTACCTTTGCTATAAAAAATAAAAAAGTAAAAAGAATACAATATCGTTCTATATTTGAGCACACCGGGAGCACCCGCGATGAACTGCGCGTGTCGTGCGGTGTTATCGTGCGGGGTTCGGTCAGGGGGGTCCGTGGGAGGTGGTCAAAAGTATCTATATTTATTCCGTCGTCAGATAAAATGGACAGAATGTGGTAAGAGGGATCCGTCACCCCGGCCGTCGGGGTGCGGTCCGATAGATCCGTAGCGGCCGGGGGACGTTCACAAAGGTGTGTGTGTGTGGTGCGGTGAGACGGGCGAGGGTGCGGAGACGTGTCTGCGGCGGCGGCGGTGCGGTCAGAAGGGCCTGTAGTGGTCGGGGTGCCTGGCGGGCGCGGCGCGGCGCAGGTGTCGCTCCAGGTGCCCCCAGCGCAGGCGCGCGGCCAGCGCGGCGGCCCGCAGGTCGAGCGCGGGCGCGGCGCGCTCGTCGGCGAGGCGCGCCAGCAGGCGCAGCGCGCGGCCCCAGTGGCCCAGCGCCACCGCGTGCCGCACGCCGTAGTGCAGCACGCGCGGGTCGGCCGCGTCCGCGTACTTCAGCAGCTCGCTCATGTTGTACAGCAGCGCGGGCGGCGCGGCGCGCAGGCGGCACAGCGCGGCGCCGCGGTGACACAGCGCCTCCACCGCGTAGCCGCGCTGCCGCTCCTGCTCCCTGACGGACCAGACGGCTCTCATTACTCGCGATCTAGTAGTTACGTGTGCACGCATCGAGTCTGCGCGATCTTTCAACAAAATATTCTTCGAACAAAATTAGTTCCGTCACTAACTGTTTAATCTTGCCGGAGTCGCTCCTAGTGTCGTTCTTCATTCCTAAGTACGCCAGTAATTTCTCCTGATCTATATGTTTGAGTACCTGCAACACGAAGAACTTTGCGAATATTGTATGTCATCGATGACGATTTGAAACTGTTTTATTCGACTGGCACGTATTCCAGTTAAAAAACTACGCTCAGTTTATCATAATACGTTAAAATAACAATGTAGTACCTTATCGGCGATAGCTATTATTTTTTCGCACCACTCCGGCGTCTCTTCGGGTTCCTCGTCCAAGTCGGGTAACCTAGAGCAGTAATTGCAAGAAAATAAATATTATTTTACAAATATAAAGAACTTTATACTTAGTAAAATATGACTCACTTCTTAGGATCGGTGGGTGAATCTAAGCCGTTGAGGTAGGCTATGTGTGCTCCCAGGAAGTTAGGAAACTTCTGTACTATTTCTTCATACACTTGATCCAATTTTTCACCCTCTTGATAAAATAATAATATTACTTTAATATATATAAATTACTCCGTAAATAAAAAAATATATATATTACTTTAAAATATAAATTTGAGTGGTAACTAGAAATTGCCACTGTGCTTTCTATATGTATAAAAAATAATAACAAAGCCAAGTGTATATATCGAGGGACACCGACCCGACGACCTCTATGTCGACTGATCGACGGCGAGGAAAAAATTATAAGTACCTACCTATCCCCGTCTTAAATTACGAAAATTATTGGAATATAACTAAAGTATTCCTAGTCGGATCGCAAAGTATTAAAAAGGCAGGCAGATCTCGAGTCCGACAGAGTCGGCCACCACTGCTATATATGTAATATTGGTTTATAAGTATATATTATATAATTCAGTGTCCACCCACCCAACTTCCCCAGCCAGCTGACTCCGAACTCTTTAAGCGCCTCCGCGTAGTCGTCGTTGGCTCGCGGGCGCGTGTCCCTGGCGGGGCGTCGCGGCGCGTCGCAGGGCGCCACGCTCAGCGCGTACACGTCCACCTTGTGGCCCAGCTCGTCCTTGGCGAAGCTCACCGTGCCCGTCAGCGACACGCCCACCGACAGGCTCGAGCGACTCACCCTGAGGGAACGAGCCGGGAGTTGGCTTACGATGAGAACCATATCAATATTTTTATGCCTTTACTCACTTATCCGCGGCTATCGGCGCAAAATAGAGCGGTATCACCTCCCCGCTGGCGATCGATGTCGATGTGAATTTTTTGCCACCCGTCAAGGCCTGAAATATTTTGGATTGACTTTAATTTCATGATGTTAATTTTATCATATGATTTTATTATGTGCGTGTGCGTGTGCATCTGTGTGTAAGTGTGCGTGTGCGTATACCTGGGTCTGATCGCAGTAGGCGTCGAGCTGTATGGGCTGCGCGAGGCGCTGCTGCAGTACGACGGGCAGCTCGGCGAGCCTCTCCAGCAGCGCGCGCTGCTCGTGACGTACGGATAGACGCAGCGTGTATTCGCCCTTCTCTACCTTTGCCGAGTACTGAAGACAGACTAAACGTTAATTCAGTACTGAGCTTTAGGAGCGGAGAATATTACGTCGAAGAATGCTACCTTAGAAGGATACGCGTCTCCGACGGCCATCAGTTGCTTACTGCTGTTGTACAACATCCACATCTGGGATTCAAATTCCGACTCGTACAACATGTCGCACAGCATAGGCACCATTGGCGATACCTAGAACCGTGATCGCGTTCTAATTGTATTATAAAGTTTCTAAATTTATGTACCTATAAAAATATTTAAATGCACACTTTTTTTTATTATTCCTTTTAAATAATTATATGTGCAACAAAAATATTAATGTATTAACCGAACAAGAAGCAACTTGCGAACTCCAAACCGTCGGTTTAATATTCAAATTCATTGCCATTAGACCAATAAAAAGTCAACTATGTATTTCGATAATAACGAATGAATGAATATTAGAATAAAATATTTAGATTTTCAAATATCCACGACTCACTTCGGTGGCTTTAGGTATCGTGAAGGTGTACGTGTTGAGCAGCCGGTAGATCTGCCGCGCGGGCGGGATGACGTCGCGGGCGGTCAGCGGGGACAGCTTGGAGTCCGAGGGCCTGCAAGCGGGCAACGGTTAGCGGGCGCGCGAGGGTCGCAGGGCGGGCCGCGGCGCGGGCGCACCTGTAGACGGGCTCGAGGTGCTTGAGCGCGGCGGCGGGCTGCACGTCCTGCGCGCGCAGGGCGGCGAGGCGCACGGCGCCCGGGCCCGCGCCGCCCAGCGCCAGGCGCGCGCCGCAGTCCGGCCGCAGCCCGTGCAGCTCCACGCGGTAGTCCACCACCACCTCGCCCGCGTTGGCCCAGTACTTGGCGATGGCCACCTCCAGCGTCACGCCGCCCTGCGACAGATTTGTGGTGCGATTACAGACGTATATGTATGTTATGTTCGTTTTAAATAAAGAATCTCGGCGATGCGGTTACAGAGTTAATCATTCTTGCAGCTAAAATGCTAACCCTACCAATTTTACGGTAAAGATTGTAAAACGACTTCTCGCCGGAAGAGGGCTATAGCGATCGATTCTCGATTAGGTATCGATTTATAAATCTGACTTTGAACATAAAATAATTTGTGTTCCGAGGGCTCCGCCTCACCAGCACGCGGAAGGGCGCCAGCGCGGGCGCGTGTGCTCCCAGCGTGAGCATGCGGTGGGTCTCGTGCGCGCGGCACGAGCGTCGCGGCGCCAGCTGCATGGCGTGCACCAGGAAGCGCGCCGAGCCCTCGCCGCCGCGCCGCCGCACGCGCACCACGCCCCACGACGCCTCGGGGGGCACTGAGGAACGAGTGACAAAAGTTGCACATGGATTCTGTATCTAAAAATAACGAGCATATCGAAAGAAAAATACAAAACTGAATTGATAAGAAAGGAGAAATCTAGGCTCTCGCTCTTGCAAATTTGATATATTGTATAAAATTGAAGACTACATCTTAAATAAAAAAAACAATCTAAAGAATAAATTAATTACTAACTCGACTGTTTTTCTCTTACCCACGATGATATGCCTCTTGATGGTTGAGGGTTTAAAGAGCACTTCGGTTTCTCGCAAGTGTGGATCGTGCGGCAGACCCGCCAGCGGTTGCGGCTGAAGCACCGTCACCGCCAGTCGGAACACCGGGCCCTTCTCCACGCACGAAACGTCGTACGCGTTCACGCTGATTTTAAAAAGTTGTTATACAATTTATTTAATCCATAATCGGCAGCGGTGGAAGTGAAGGTGTTAGGTAGAATATGTATGCATGTGGACTCGAAGAGCGTTCACATGACAATGAAGTAGCGTTAGAAGTGAAAGTAATGTGTACGACATGTGCGGGTGTGCGCGTGTGCGAGTGTGTGTACAGTAGTGTACAGTGCATGTGAGTTCATGTGTACAGTTCATACCTGGCGAAGTGCGGCCCAGGCGGCAAGGCACGTGTGTCGAGGCGCAGGGCGAGGGCACGCGGCGAGGCAGCAGCGTGAAGGTGTGCAGGCACTTGCAGCCAGGCAGTGTCGGGTGGGACGCTTAACGCCAGACGCATGTTAAAGGCGATCTGCCGTTTGATGAGAGCGCGGTCTGTAATCACACCACTATACACAGTTTTTGAACACGTACGGGAATAAGAAGATACGAGATTGAGCTTGTATCGGGACCGGTCCATAAAAACGACCGATCAAAATGCTAAAACGCCGTCATATAGACTATATATTACTAACTTTCTTCATCGGTGTGATCCTCAAGGAACTGTGGCTCGATGGTGACGCTGATGTCTCGAGGCGGATCGTCTATCCTGGGACGAAGGAAGATGCCCTTGGTGTTGTTGGGGCCGCATTTGATATTAAAAGTCACGTCGCGTTCTGGGGCGTCGTGATAAGTAGTAAGAAGCTCGAATGCCTGCAATAAGAATATTAAAATAAAAAGTGTGGCAAAAATTATCCTTTTAGAAACAAAAACAAGGAAACGTTTAATATTGTACAATATTTATATAACAGCCCATACTGAAAGAATACAAACCAAATGAATTACTTTTTTATAAATACATTTTCCCTTTATAGCGGATCAAATGACTTCTAAATCTTATTTCTAAACTTATTTAAACTTTACCTTTTCCACATTGAGAAGGCCGGCCCCCTGCGCCCAGGGCTCTACGTTCTGCAGGTATGTAGCGGAATTCTCCAGCGCGCGCTTCACGGCGTAGGGCGAATGCGACAGCGAGCGGGCCTTCAGCGACGACACCAGCAGCGCTGCAACACCACGCACTAGCAACACCACCACACCGCGCCGCCACACACACACGCACACTCACCCACGGCTCCCGCCACGTGAGGCGCTGCCATCGAGGTCCCATTCATCAGCTGGGCATTTCTTAACGTAAATCTGGAAGTGGCAGTTTAAGTTACTCATTGACACGAAACGGGACATTAAAGTTCGTATTGAACCGGTAAATTATTGTAGCTGTAATGATTATTATAAAGAAATAATAGTAACAACAAATAAGTTGGCCGGTATTAGTGTCACAAGTGAGTGCTAACGAGATCCCGTGGCGTCCCACTATGGCGAGGAGGGTAACCGTTGATTTTTTAATGGGTAGCCTTTAAAATGGTAGCGTCCTCTATGCTGCCGGGTAGTCCAACATATTCCCCTGGCCATCACCTGCTTGGCCGATGGGGTATCTGTAAAAGATATTTCCAACAACCAAAAAAAAAAAAGGTAGCTGGTATTAGCGTGTGTGTATGTGTGTATGTGTGTATGTGTGCGTGTACCTGGCGACGGAGGCGAGCGCGGCGCCCGGCGCACACACGGAGATGCCGAGCGCTCCGTCAGCACAGGGCCCGCGGGAACTCCAACTGAAGGCTCCCGGCGTGCCACGCGACCGCATCGAGTATGCAGCCAGCATCATCTCCGTTGACACGAATGCTCCCACACCTGCAAAAGAATTTTCGGTTTTTTTTATTTACTATAAATTAACGAATAAAAGATAACTTCTGTACTTTATTCAGAAATATCCTGCATCAAAAATACCGATGAGTATGGGCTGTGCGATGTCGGGAGGCGCGCCGACGGTGGCCAGCGCGGGTCCGTGGTTGCCGCCTGACACTACCCACGATACGCCGTAACGGTTCACCACAGAGCTGATGATGTCGCCTACGCGTCTACAAAAGCACGTTATATAAACACAGATAACTCAATAGACAATATACAGAATATAAGATTATTCCAACTTACCCAGAATTTGACCAATGTGCGTGTTCACCATAACTCATATTAATAACGTCCACCTTCATCGTCTTGGAGAGCTCCATTACTTTTATGCATGCTCTCACGAGAGCTGTTCCGGTCTCCATGGAGCCGAGACGACTGTCGCCTATCGTCAGCGATACGATCTTCGCCCCAGGAGCTACTCCATTCATGTCCGGCTCGTCTGGGAAGTATCCCGCAGCTATTGCTGCTACGTGTGTGCCGTGTGTTGCTACAAATTAATTGTATATTTAAATACTTGTTTCATTAAATAGCAAAAATATAGTGGATAGATTATTGCTAGATGGCCATTATTTCTTTGAATTAACAGAACACAGATTTATTTTCTATATTGCTTGAGTAGTATTAAGTCAGTACTCACAGCACATGCCAACTATTTCCAGAGTGTCTCCATCATCGTGCACATTGATACTGACGGTCATCTCGTCCAGAGGCGTAAGATGCTGGTGATCTCGTGTGGCGCTGTACTCGCCCAGCAGCAGACCGGTAGATAACTCGCCTTCCTCTGATGTGTCGATACATGCTCTAGATAAACCCATAAGAAAAAGATCATATTTGCTGGTTTAAAGTAAATTGTATTTAAAATGACGACTATGATATGATGATAGATTTATTAATACAGTATAGACTCAATTAAATGACCTAAGTATTTGTGTTAGACATTTGCATAAAAATCACTATAAACCAGTCTTTTTACTTTTGTATAATACATTATGTAATTTCTCAAATTACTAAAATACTGCACTCAAAATCATGGTATTTCTACATATTTGTTTATGTATGTTTTATGTTAATTTGTTATAAATATTTAGTAACTTTGGTAACTGTGGGTTGGTAGTGTGGATAATCATGACTCCATATAAGTTAGGGCCAAATAATTCACTTTCTGTATAAATACTTGAATCATTCTAACCTCCAAATAGTGCCATCATGAAACAGCACACAATCATAAGTAGGACCCACATCATTATATTTCTTTTCTGCTTCTTTTAGCACTTCGACTCTTGTCTCAAGCTCTTCTTTCATTTGCTTTTCATCTTGATTTAGGGATGTTTTTGAAGCTATACATAAAGAAATAAATGAATAATTATGACTAGGATGTAGAACTAAAAAATTATAAAGTGAAATTAAAATGTAATAAAGAATATTTTGGTATAGATTACATTTCTAACTGCCAAAATCACCATAACAAAGCAATATTAGAATACATTTTTATATCAGCATTTCACTTCTAAATACACCTACCAACTTCACTCTCAAAGTCCAACAGGTCTTTAGAGGCCTTTGCCATAGCAACTTTCTGTCCCACATCCCACAAATGTTCCTTTCTGTGTTCTTGGATTCTCTCCTTAACTTTAGTTGGATATAAACTAAATGGGTATGTTACACCTATCCGCCATTCTCCTTTTGGGTTGTTCCATGTCTCTGGAATCTAGAAAATATTTTACTTAGTTAATATACTGAGACTCCCAACATTTGAAATTATTAAAATGTTGTTTATAATGTAGAATGATTAAAATAAGAGATAAAAACCCATAAATTTTTATACTATATCAATATTTTATATTATTTTTCATATTCTATAAGTTAAGAATAATAATTTTAATAAATTTGTAACTGTATATCAGTACTTATGCAGTTTATTAGGACATTAAATATATTTTCATATTAAAATAATGATTATCTCATCAAATATAAACACAGATAAATCATACTTTAATCTTATTATCACAATCAAGATAAAAATATTATCACCAGTAAATAAAAGTTGAGCTTTATATACAAAAATGAACATAGCATCATTTCAGGTAAGAGAATACAAAGAACAGCTGTAAACATCTGCAATGTCAATGACCTGGTGACATTGCTAAAGTTGTAATAAATGTGGCCTAATTTGTAATAAACATGACATAAAGCTTATCAGCAGAAAGAGAAAAGTAAATTTAGAAATAGTTACTTTCAATTTGCGTCCAGTTATGCCGGTTATAGATCCCTCTACAACCTTTTTAACGATCGTACTGGTATCCACATCACCACAGCCACTGCAGTCGAACCTTTCTATTACTTTAGTTTCACCTGTACTGGTAACCTGATTGATAATTCATAGAAAATATTTTTAAATAAGGAAAATTCCAAAAACCTGCGACTAAATAAACATGACAAGTAAAATTTTACCTTAAGACCCTCTGCGGCGGGATCAACGCCCGAGTCCAATATTGCAATAATTGTGTTTCTGCCATCATATTCAGGATATTTATTTAAAAATGAAACCACTCCTGTTTCTTTTTTTGGCATTAATCCCCAAACAGGGAAATCACAATCGATCGGTACCTCTGCCATTTTTGGTGACTGTATGGCGTATTCGTATATGCCTACATAATAATTACAGACTACTAAGATAATTTAAATTTTCATTTCGTTGTGTAAATAGATAGTATACTCTGTGCTTGGGAACAGTATATCTAAGACATGAATCTGTAAAAAAACATGCTTGTTGCCATTCTTGTATCAGTTTAAAATAGTAAGTCGTGTATCTCTAATTTTTTAGAGTTTCAAAGAAATAAATACTACTGATACTGAAAATAATGAAATACCAAAGTAAAAACAAAACCATTTTTTTTTAAATATATTTCCGGAATCTTTAAATGTAATAAAGTAAATATCTTAGGTTTTTCTTGTATAGTTATTTTATATATCTATTACATTAAAAATATTTACATTTCTATGAAGGGCGATTATAATTTTAGAAAAACCCATAAACCTTTTAACCAAGGAAAACATTAGTAGCTTTGCACGCATTGTATCCATTGTAAATTGTGATTGTATTAGGTGCCAATTCGCTTATGCAACTGTTTACCGTAATTGTTTACTGTAATCACTATGCGTTATTATTGATTTTCAACAACACATATTTTTTACCTGTTTTGTAATAAATTCTGTCAGCTATGACATTTGACGTATGTATTTAGTACTATCTAGCAATTTTCATTATCAATGAATAATAATTACTAGGTTTTATTGAAATTTAAAAATAATGTGGTACGAAATTATACCAAGTTTCTGCATCATAACAGCCGCCTTAGGGCTTCCAGGATGGGGTCTTTATCACATTCACAATTTAACTATAGGGAATGTAAGTTTTAAAATCAACCTATTAGGTAACACTCACACCATTCAATATAAAATTGCAATAAATTAATTAATTATAATAAATTTATTTATACAGGACAATTATACTTTTTAAAAATCATGAAAGAGCCAGATTCTACAAAATTTCACTTTAAATAAATACATGTTTTGGTATGTGTTTTAGTGGTTACCCATTTGTTTGATGTACTTAGTGTCAGACTCATAAATTTGGGTAGTTATGTCTCATCATTTTTAAAATCTAATTTTAAATAAATATTATAGATTTATATTTACTATAGTTACAACTATCTAGTTTTGTTACAATCTAAGCTTCATCTGAGCATTTTTGGTTTTAAAAAATTAATTGAATTGGACAATTTCTTATGTAAACTGGTATTTAACAATAGAATATTAATAGCATTTCAGACGTTCATTGATTGACCGTTGGGACCGACATATGTATCAAAGAGACCTTAGGTTGAGTGGCAATCCTTACAAGCCAAATGTAAGTATAAAAATAAATCTAACACTAATAATTATTAAAGTTTTTATATTCAAGTTCGTGTTAATAGTGAGAAGACTCAAAAATTTAAATCTTTTAATATAACTAAATCTAAGATGGTAGATTCTATTTATTAATCTGTCTGCGGCTCATAACTAAGCCTAGCTTAAGCAAGTAAGAGTAGGATTTTTTTTTCATATACATAAAAAAAATTCAAATTACTTGTCTGATATAGAAGCAGTATTTATTTTATATCCCAAATTATTTATCATTCATCATGTCATTTATATACTTTTATTTTTTAACTTGACTTATTGGTGCAATTAAAAAGTTTGATTTTTTAATTTCAATATTACTATGTACCAAAAACTAATTAAAATTGTAGATATGAATAAAAATTAATAGTTGTGTAATTTTATAAAAAACAGCTAAATATAAGGTTTTAAAAAAAATCAACTATTAAGCATAAAAAACTATAAATATATATATACATTACATATAAATATATATATATATAATAGTACACAATATAAATTGTGATAAAAATATTTTTATGGCACTGACATCTATCTAGTCAATTTAAAAAAAATGTCCAAACGAGTTTGTAAGGCTTTTGACTGTTTTCAAATATACTTTACAAAATACCTAAAAAAATGTGAATCAACATTCATAAGCAAGAATCAACAACGCATCTTAAAAAGTGTATTACTCTTTATAAATATATATAAATAATTATATTAACAATATTTTTATTTTTTATGATATATAAAAGTGTTACTAAATATTTTAATTATTTTACAGGGATTGGATGCTCTGCCTGATAAGTAATTGGAAAATATTGAAATAATGTATACATTGTGAAATATAGTTTTAATAAGTTAGATTTCTTGTTTTTCTTGTTATTTTATGTAGGAATTCAAATATAAACCTTTAAAAAATAATAATGTTAAATAGAATAAACTTACTGAAGTGAAACTGACTTTTAATGAGCATATTTAATATCAATATCAATATATAGCCTTTGTATGACCTTTTTTATTTTATCCTTCGAAAAATTCGTTACGGATATTCCGTCGGTCAGGTTGGTGATGGTTGGAGGGATTATGTGGGACTACCCGGTAGTGTAGACGACGCTGCCTTTTTTAAGGCTTTTTTTTAATTCATCTTTTTAAAAATCCGATTGAACGGAAAAACAAATTTAACAGCTGGTGGGGGATGTTTACCCGGCAGTATAGAGCCTCACCGTGATGTCCGGGCGATACCCTGAACATGAGATTACTCCCAGGCAAAACTTAAAGCACCCTCAACGCGTAGGTATATGTTGGGTGAGAGGGTTATCCCTCCCACTAAAGCTGGGGAAGAAAGCGGTGAGCGTACTCCTCCTTTGACTCAAATCTTTGTATGATCTTATTAAAACCTATCAATGTGTCAACCTTTAACCCTTTGCGGTCGGTGTCCCCGTAGCGGGGACATTTTTAAACCGTCGTAGAAGTCGGTGTCCCTGCAGCGGGAACATTTTTAAATCGTCCTGGAAGTCGATGTCCCAGCAGCGGGAACATTCGAAAACCAAAAAAAAAAGGAAAAAATTAACAAATAGATTTCAAAAAATTCTGTGTTTTAAAGTCCATATATTGACCTTAAATCCTGTGCGGAAAAGTAACTACGCAACGTTTGATTTGCTCCGACCTGCGGGTACTCCCAAAAGCGAAATCTGCCGACCGCAAAGAGTAACACTACTAAAAAAAATAACACTACTAAATAAACCTTAAAAATCCCCAATAACCTATTCTTTTTACAATTCAAAAGTTCATCTCCACCTGTCTGACATAATCCTCTAACTTAATGTCTAACAAATAAATATTTCGCAGTACCCCCGTCGCATCTTTAGTGACAAGTAGGCTTTTTATGGCCATAAAAGGTTTATTCTCGCATACGTAAATATAAAACAGGAATATATATTTTCTTTTTAAGCAAAGGTAAATTTAATGTTCTTTTGTTATTTTTAGCTTCTAGCCAGTTTAGTTTCCAAGATGTAGTAGCATCCTCACATTTAATATATAAGTTATATTGTGTGTGCATGTTAATGTTAAATCAAGTATAAAATATGATAGCTTTTGTTTTGAGATTTAAATAAAAGGTTTTTAATACAAAATATGCATTATTTACTCTCTCATATTTAAAATAAAATTGTTTTTTGTTGTGTAGATAATAGTGTCATTGATGATTAAGTCAATGTGACAAAGTGAAATTGACATTGACGTACCTTTTTTATCAGAGCGACGTGCTTCTTCAATGGATTATAATTTTTATTTTATTTCTACTTTTATTGCGATTTCAGTTTATGGTACTAAGTTATGGAGAAAATAAGTTATAAAAATGGATAGTTGTTTTACAGACATCGCAATCGAATTCCTAGGAGTTGCATTTCACAACATTTTATATTACACATCAATTTATCCTAAAAGTATATTTGAAACCAGAAAGAAGTATAGCATCGTTGTATATCGCTCCCGACATCCTGAGGTTAATCAATATATAGATTTATGTTTAAAAAGTATAGCAGAGTGTTTGAAACTTGGTCAATTTAAACGTGTTGAATTTGCCATAACAGACAACACTTACGAACCGATGCTAAGGTTCGTTTTTGATTTCGATTACATGAATACTTATGATGATACCCATGATGCTTATTTAATTGGATCTGAGGGGAACTTAAGAGCATTTTGTCTGCGGCTAGCAGCAACAATTAAAAATTATAATAATATACCAGAAGATGCAAGTTTTACTATCTATATTCATACAAGTGAGTCAACAGCCATTGCCATGTCAACTTCTCCAAATTCAGAAAATTTTCCTCTTGTCGAAGTTGACGAAAAAGTGAGAGATTCAAACAACATTTTACCTTTAAGGAGATTTTCTATTAGAAATTACAACATAGACACATATGTAGAGCTAAGTTAACATTTTTATAGTTATTTGATAGTGTTCATGTTATTTACATTTGTAATTATAATGTACATATATCATTCAGTGTTTTCTTATGCATACAATAACATGATTATAATAAAAAAAATAACATTGTTATTTTAAGAGTTATTTGGTTGCAATTTAATTTTTAAGCATCTAAGCCTTGAATATATTTCATCCCAATCTACATAGGCACCTATAAGTTTCCTCACATTATTACCTGTGTCTTCATACTGGTTTCTGCCATGTAATAATCTTAGATTATCAAATGTAAGAATATCTCCTGGTTTAGTTTTGAACTTAGCTGCAAATTTTTGATTTAGTTCAAAGAACAGGGCATGAGCTTCATACCAGGGCTTAACCATTTCAATTGGTACTGGAAGGTAAGTACCTCTTTGGGGAATAGAAAAATTAATTCTTATAACTTCACCATACTTGTCTGTACAAATAACTGGGCCTCTGTACAGCTTGTAGAAATCATTTCCATGTTCAGTTCCAATGTCACTCCACTCAACTTCAACTTCTGTTAATAGTTTGTATTCAGCTGAGTAATGACTCTTAATATAATTAGCAATATAATGGCAGTCTGATAGCAAGTTTTCTCCACCTTTGCTATTTGTCTGAACTAAACAATGCAGCAAATTGACTCCCGGACAGTACTCATAATATGGAAGGTCTGTATGCATCTGCAAGTTGCTAGATAAATATGCAACATTGCTTGTATTTGCAACATTTTGGACAACAAAATTATTTCCATAGTGAGTTCGCTTTTTAAACCCTATTCTATTTATAATTGGCTCAATAGACTGATCACAGTTTGGAGTATTTTCTATGAGAGCCACGCCATATATCGACAGGTTATGCAACCAATTGTAAAGAGCCTCATCAGTGTGTACAATTGCACTGTAATCGTGTTTACTGAACACTGTATCAAAATTCCCTCCATGCCATGGTATTTTTTCCGGTTTGTAAAGATTGTTTTTGTAGTATTGTTGCTTATCTGGAGAAAAGCTTCGAGATGATAACCAGTCTATGTGATATCGAGAAATATGACCATCGTCCCAAGTTATCTCTACACAATTTTCATCCTTAAATACATTTTTTGGAGCACTGTTCAAATTAAATTTGTTCCAATCAATAATACGACTTTGTGCTGATTGATGGAAGCAGTGCTCGCATTGGCAGTTATCTCTCAACCACACATTAGGGAAAGTGATAGTTTCGCCGCGAATATTTAAATTAAAATAATCACTGCCATTTGTAGCCAATACATAGCTTTTATGGAATTTACTACTTACATTTTTTGGAATAAACAATTGCCTCAAAACACTATTTTTTAAATTTAATCGTCTGATTACAAACATGACGATCCTATAGCTCAAAGTACAAAATGTTGGAAGGTGAATAACACTGGTAACAGATATACGTCCGCCACATTTAAATCATAAATACGTAAGAATGAGATAATCTAATGAGGATAAATTTACATAATAATATTGATGTAACTTTATTATACCGGTTTTTGTTTCTGTAAGGTCAATAAAATAAGACAATGTTTAGATAAGTTGCGAATACGTATGGAGAAGGTCATCACTTATCATGATATTATCGTATAACATATTAAATTTTAAGACAATTATACAAACAATCCACTACAGATTTTTTTAATTAGGCAAAGAATAGTCGATCAAGTCACTTTTTAAACAAAATAAAAGGTACATTTGGGAGTAATAATGAAAAAGACATAATATCATTAAAAAATGCTATTGATGTTAATATTTGACATCTTTAAATATGTTAGCCAAAATAACTTACAGCTTTGGTGAAGGTTTTCGAAATGAACGATATATATTTTGATAGCACCAAGCAGTCATAGGAAAATAGTGGAAGGAGAAGAAAAAGGACAAAAACAATATTTTGTCTTTTGTTACCTAAAAATTCTTTGTCAGTTATCTGTCCATCTGTAAAAATTAATTGATTGGTAGTCTTCCTTTATTTTTTTACTTTTTTTTACATAAATATGCTCGTGTTTCAGAAAGCTTAGTACAAGCATTGAATAAAAAATAATTATACTTTGCAAATATACACAAAAATTTCAAAAATATATATTTAATAAGTTCATAAAATTATGGAGCATACTATTGACTTGTTTAACTTTTAAAGATTTCAAAGAAATTTTTTTGGGTAAAATATCATTTATTTTAATTTATTTGAGGTATATTATGATAAAAACTATATACCCAAAAAATATTAGAAACTTTTAGTGTATTATAGTAATTTTTATCTTGTGATAGGCGTTGCTTAGTATCCCGCGAATGTTCCAGATATGATCGAAGTTCTCCGGCTGGGCGTTGAAGTTACTGTCGGTCGCCTTCACCCATATTTCCATCTGAAACGAGCGCTTCTGATAGATATAAACGAACAATCACGAAAGCACATATACACATTTTTAAATGTATGGAAATACAAAAACACCTGTGCTTCCGTTGCGGGAAGTTTGATCGACCACAGCGTCCAGGAGTAGTGCTGCCTGGGTGGGGCGCTGTCGCACTGTAATTCTGCCTCCCGCCACGTGGCGCCTCTATCGCTACTTACTTCTACTCGCACGATTTTAGCACCGCCACCCGAGTATGCGTAACCTGTCCATAATAAATATTATATTATAATTATTAATATTTGAGAGCAAAAGTCAAATACTAAAATGAGTAAGAGTCCTGCGGTCTGACAGCTCACCGGCCACGTGTACGGTTCCTCCATCGGGGCGTACGGTATCTCCGTCCGCCGGCGAACAGATGGCCGACGTGACCGGCAGACTGTACACGGGGGGCGCGCTAGGGAAGTCGGCGGTCTCCCACGTCACGCCGGGTCCGAACGAGCGGTAGTCCTTTTGGTGCCAGTGCGACGAGCTCTCCTCCGTCGAAACCGTGATCATTTCTATAGACATCAAATTTGCAAAAAAATATATAATATATACAATAATAGACATATCGGGTCAGTATGTATAGGTATGCGCCTCACGCAGCCACTTGACGCTCCTGACGGCGGGCGCGCCCGGCACGACGGCCCGCAGCGGGCGGCCGTGGTCCAGCGGCAGCGCGGCGCCGTTCATGCGCGACGCGAGCAGCACGCGCGCCGCCGCGTCCAGCGCCGCCTCCAGCGGGATGGACGTGCTGAACCACGCGCCCGTCGCGTCCATGTCCGCGCCCGTCAGCTGCGGGGCGCCACCCGTTAGCTACTGTCACCCTCCGCTATCCTCTATCTATAGGCGTACTGTGTACTGACGATCACGTGCCTCCGGTCCCCTTCTCGTTCCCTCACGCCGGCCGCGAGCAGAACGTCCCGCAGCAGCACGCCGCTCCACACCGCGTTGCCGATGGCGCCCGTGGTCCAGTCCAGTCCCTTGACCTTCTTCACCTGCGTCGAGAAACGATGAAGTTAGCGATCCGACGCGGTTCTGCGATAAGAAATTAACCGTGCTATGGACCTTGTTCATGTCCGTCCGCCTGTTCCCGGCGCACATGAGCGCGGCGCGAACGCTGACAGTGGGAAACCGCTGCAGATCCTGTAGAGAGAACTCCGTCTCGCTAGAGGTTCCGTCCTCCTCCACTACCACCACTTTCAATTTGTGAGTGCGCTCGTCTAGATCCGGCACGGGCATATGTTGACGAACGTAGAACAACTCGCTGAAATATAATTAATTATTTTGTAGCAAATAATAATATTCTTAAGAAATATAAAAAAAATCTAAATCGATTTAAGTGTTAGAAGTATATATATATATATAATTTGAACATGGTATGTAAACGTGTCGTCTACCAAGTTACCGGGCCGCCGTCCACCTTAATACTAGTTTACCTTAACGTCTCGTTGTTTTGGTAAATATCCAATAAAGTATTTTATATACTTGAAATAAAAATCTACTATAATTGCTTTAATATCTAAAAAAACAATCAGAATTTAGTAACTTGGAGGAGTTTGAGAGAGGTCAAGAGGATAACAAACTTATATATGACAGTCCATACTTGGGCGTGTCGAAGTTAAGCACGTGTTGGTCCGGCGGTGTCTCTGCGTTGAAAGGTCGCTGTGTCTTAACGCGAAGGCGGCGGTCCCGCGCGGGTTCGCGCGCCCACAGCTCCTCGTCGCTGTGGTCCGACACATCGTCGTCGTGCAGGTTGCCTGAGCAAGTGTAGAGATAATATAGCTCTATGTATGAGTCGTTTTATCTCATATATTATCGGCACCCAAAATGTTTTCTTTTTATAAAAGACCGTTGTATGCGGTCAAAAGGTAAAAGCTGATATTGGGGTGATATGGACCAGAGATGAGAACAGTACTCCATACGTGACCGGATTTGCGCCTTATAGAGCGCTAGTCTTTGGCCAGGATTGAAATACTACCTCGCTCTATTGATCACACCCAATTTCATCGAGGCCATCTTGGCCTTGCTTCTCCAAATGACGACGAAACTGACAGCGCTCGAAATATCGAGCCCCAGTATTAAATCAGTAGTAGTCCCAGAACGTAAAATTACGGTCTGCTTCTTAGAAAACAATAATAGTCTTTTGACTTCAACTATTGTTCGAATTGAACCAAGGGTCAGTTCAATTTAATTTTGAGACAAAAAAACGTATTTCATTCAATTAAGCAACCGAAGATGCACATCGTTAGTAGCAATGCAGTATCCGAGGATGTAATCCATAGGTAAAAATTTACTATCTGAGAATATTCTTCGTGAAAAACAATCGGGTATCCGAGGCTATAATCCATAAGTATCAAATGACTACCCGAGGAGTCATTTCGTAGGTGACAATCGACAATCCAAGGTATAAAACATAAGTGTCAATTTTATTGAATATCGGGTGTAAGTAATAATTGACTATACAAGGCTAAGGTAAGGTATTAAAGTAATAATCATTGACTATATAAGGCTAATCTTACTTATTAATCTATATTAATTTCAGTTTTTTGAGGTTCTTATTCAAATGATAATTTGAAGGTAACGATAGTTTATTATACAATTTAAAAATATAGCATATGTGTACTTCAAGAAGAATATATAATTTTAATGCGGAACCCAAAAACGGTAGGAATTAGTTTCATTGAAAATATATATTTTTAAAAAGCACTTTTTGTTCAATGGCTATTAATATATACAAGGTTACTTTCATAATCTATTTAGCTACATTTATTATTCCATTTTTAAATGTGAAATAATTATTTTACATATAATTATCGCTTAACCTGTTTCAAGTTGTAATTTCAAACTATAAAATGGAATAGATACATATTTTAATTTACAAAGACATAGTTTTTTTTTAAAGAAAAGGCATTGGTATATCATCTCCAACATATTATAAATAAGAAGAACAGTGGATACAGTTTTTAGAATTAGGAATAGAAGAGGTATTACTACCACAGTCGAAAGCTAATCCGAAAATTAATATGACTAGGATAAACAAAAATTTTAAATATTCTCTGTTATAAAAATAATGTTTTTTCTTAAATATTCTTCCATCAGTTCAAACCTATTCTATAACTCACCTATGCGGTAACTCTCAAGAAGTGCATACACCTCCTTAGTCTTATGCATGCCATACACATTCCAGAAGGGCTCTACACTGAGTCCAGCTGCATTGAAGATCTGTTCCCCACCAGGGTGAGATGACAGAAATGAGGTCACATCATACACACCATGCTTGTACGTCACCCAGAAGCTCTCCCTGTGTTATATATTTAAAGAAAACATGACTATTAAAGACTTATTAAATTTATTGCTGTTATCTATATACATTAAATTTATAACAATGAAACCTTTACTATTATAAGTAATAATGTTATCATTGACTATTTGTTTATATTGAGCACTTGACTCTTTGCCTTGAGACTATTATTTTAAAAGAGTTGCCACCCATGATTATTGATAATCAAATTATTACTTGTTATCATGCTTCATGACTTCCTCAGCTCGGTATGTGGGCAAGTTTGCTTGTTTTGCACCAGCTTCTATGTCATCATTTGGTTTCTTTTTATTATAATCTTGATTATCTGCAAATTGTTATGACATGTTATTGATATATAATAAGAGAAGTATCATGACTATCTGTTAACATTGTGTTAATGTTTTGTTACTTACTTACAACATGCTGGAAATAAAATTATTAAAATTATTGATAACCATTCTCTTCCAAGATCATTTAAGTTTCTGTCAATACTTATAGTAACCATTCAAAATATCTATAAATTTCTGTAGTAGAAAATATTTAATAATTATGTAAAAACAGTCATTGCTATGCAAACTATCTTTATTATATGGAAATATACCTCTAAAATATAAATGGTAATATTATGACTGAACGGCTAATAAGTATATGGAGTGCAAATTATTTTATTTTTATGAAAATATTTTGTTCAAACTTAAGGGCTAGTTAGTCATAAGTTACCAAATAGTAAAACTAAATGGCATACCAAGTATTTCCTTGCTTGGCTATTATAATTTTAAAATTTAAAATTTTATATCTTAAAAATATATAAAGGTGTTTAAATAAAATATGGGAAAAATTATATATCATAAGCATTTCAAATTCTTTACCATTAATATTATGTACAACTTTAAAAAAATATACTGTGCAGTTACAGTGTACTCAATCTGTAGAGAAAAATATGATTACTGGTAACTTTTTACCTTGTCTGCACAAGATAGGATGATATATTATACTTTATATTTATTTTTCTAAGGTTAAGTTATTTTGTTGTTAATAAGTTCTCTGGGGAATTATAACTTGCCTGTTCAATAAGTTTATTTCAGATATTTCTCAAATGGTGACTCAAGTATATTTATAATTATTTTTTTTTTGACATTTCATAAATTTTCATGGCTGGAGTTAATATAAGACAAAGAAATGAAACGAAATAATATACTTATTTATAATGATCCAATAACATTCAGTAATATGTACCTGTTATATTTGATCCAATTACAACAGAGGCTAGTAGACCAACTGTTGTATTTGTTTTGTTCCAACTTCTGTTTGAGTGTTTTTCCTTGTATTGTTTTCGATTTTTTAATAAACAAGGTGCGAAAATTGTTACTTTAGCTTGTCTAAACAAACTCCTGAAAAATGGATGGCATTGTATTTTTATTAAATAAGAAATAAATATTTGTCAATAATTTTGATTCAACCTTAAACACAATTACAGTAGTTGATTATATTTTCAAAAAATTAAAAGCGGGACCAATAAATTTGTATTCATACCTTAACAATACAGTTTTCAGTGCCATATCGACACAATTTTAACATGCTATTTTTACTAACAATATAAAACACTATTTGACCTTGTTTCACTTATCTTATCGTTTGTATATACTGATTAAATATGACGATACTGTAAATTTTAAAAACAGAATAAGCAGTAAGTCTGTCAATCGGTAACATTCAGTTTAGAGTAGATAAAATATTTTTGTTTTGACAATTGACAGTATCCGATAGACAGTAGCAGCTGTTGATTATATAACTATTGTCAAAACTGAAAAGTTGCGTTTAAAATCTTTATTTGTCAATGTCATAAAATAGCGAAATATTGTATGCTGTCAAGTATTTATTAGTTTAGAATCAAAATATTCGACTAATTATGAATTGATTATTATTAATTTCCTTTTATTTTGTTCATACATTTAAGGAAAATATAAATAACTGGAATATAAAAATAATTGAGCTGAGCGGAGCAAAGCTCTTTACGGGTCCACTCGATTAAACTTTATTCGCTGTCTCCTGCTACGCCGCTCAAGCTATACAAACCAAATTTAAATCGCTTGATTATTATATTCCTAACTTTTCGCTAGATAGATTTTGAAAAATATCTATATGTAGATTAAGAGTAATTTGCAATTAACTTTACTTTTAATTGAAACGTTCTATTGCACGCGCATATGGTAAATTATTACTATGACTGACATGTGTATAATTTTTTGATAATTGCAGACATTGGGGAAATCGTATCCAGCTCAAATTTACCTGATATATTTTTCGTTTCGCTCAGCTTCCCCCGTCTCCGTGATGGCAAACCTAATATAAAATGAAAGTACATATCTTTACTACTTTAAAAATTATTTTGTTAAAAATATAAGAAAAGAAACATTTGAGACATCATTCTACACCACGCACACACACTGACACCAGTAAATAAAAGTGTATTTAATCTAAATTCATCATATCAAACTATGCCTTTAAGACTGTAATTGAATATAAATAATTAAGGACAGCGACATACCTACTCTCTTCCATTTATATAACTAACCTTTATTTTTTGCCTAATGGGTTTTTAAAGACTTAATGCATTAGTTATAAGAGTACCTAGTTACCCGGTTTTACATTGAACACACAATTTTCCTATATTACCTTTGATATAGGCCTACTGTTGTAATAATATTAATTTATTTTATTAGTAATTATTTATTTTTGTTGTTAATTTTATTTTTAACATTGTTATGGTTATAATTAAATCCACTTTAAGTATTAATTATGATCAAACATTATGGAAGTAAGTCTAAGTAATATACAGTGTTTACTGGATAATGTCTTTATATTCAATGACTAATTTATTCCAAGTTAGATACATACATACATTACAATAAATTATATCATTATAGTTGTCAATAACTCTTCCCATGAAATTCTAACTTCTACATTAAAATTCATTAACAACAGACCGAAACCTAATAAAATTATAAGTGACTTGAGTAATAAAAAATAAGATTTTATTCGACGAATATTCTGAGCACGGTAACCAATTTGGATCTTATATGAAGTAACGGTTAATAATAAAAACATTCTAAATGTCTTTTTAGGGAATAGTGCTGGTCGTAAAAAAAAAGTTAGCCATAACATGCAGCAGGCCGCCTCGCCGCCGAAATGAAAACATAATGTTTTTGTTATGATTTATATCGGCTTTTATGTGCCTATCGCTGAATTCATTATGCTCGTAGCTAAACGTTTAAGTCGAAATTTTTATTTTATGACTTTACGCTTATTTTGTATTTAGTAGTATTTTTAGTACATGATGATGGTAGACTAGATAGGTACCTTACTGATTTTGTAATAAAAAACTCTAGGATAGACTATATATTATTTTACACACGAGGAGATTCTCGGCGCTTATACTCCCCCAGGGTATATACCCTCAGTTTACCGTGTTTTCAAGGTTGTCCTTGAAACCACTTGCAGACGTACGGTTATTTATTTATTTTTTATATTTCGTTGCCACTGGGTCGCTCCGATCACTATCTGGTGAAATCTGTTTCCGTTTACTCTCGTTCCGTTCCAGTCCTATAGTTATCCAGCGGATTTGGTGAAAAAGGTCAGGAGATTCGGATGAGATGCGAATATTTTCTTGCATCCTCCTCTTGACAGTTTGTTTGCTTCTCTCTAATTAAAGTCAGTGCCAGCGCAGATTCTATTGCTGATGTGCTACGAAAAGGAATGAAGTATTATATTCCATTTTCCTTAAGTGCTATCAGCTTGAAAAGCTCGCCCTCGTTTTGGACTTTATAGTGGAAGCACTGAGATGCGAAAACATCAGGCATGCCTAGCCTGGTGTAGAGCTCAAACAACGAAAGGTCATGAATGTTTGCGTTAGGAAAAGAGCTTTTAACAAGACTGCTAAGTCCTGCAAGAACACCGCAGTAGAGAAAGTAAACTTACTTGAGTCTCTATTTTCGAAGTCTTCATATTTAAATTTTGGTAGCCTGATGCCTTCAGTTTTTCAAATGTGCCAAATTCCCGTACAGAGCCTTTTACTTCTAGTTTTATTGTATCGACGACAAAACTTTGGAAGTACCTGCCAGTATCGGTGTTCTCTCGTAATTAAAATCTAGGAGTAATCCAATTCAGAGTAAATATTTTCTACTAGCTAAGCTCGCAACATCGGAGACTACAGTTATGCTTAAAATCGGGCAGACTGTGTGAAATGCGAACCCATTTAAAAAATAAAAAAACATTTAAAATTTATAGGGAATTTAGAAAAAAAATAATTTTATTGACCACTAGCTGTTACTCACGGTTCCACCCGTCGATGAACGATACCATTTAATAGTAGGTTAAGTGATAACTAAGAGAAGAAGCGTAACACAAGTCAAATTCAAATCATATGTTTTTTTCATTATGGTTGTTCTACAGGTGCACTGGATATTGATTCAAAACATTAATAAGACGTCATCAACGTACATCTTTCCAGACTACATGTATAAATAACAGGAATAGGTGCTATTGTAATAGCTAGATTTTCAAAATACTTATCTTTTTTACTATATGTTTTATTTAATTAATTCTAACGCAATCGTGCATGGATCTACGCCTAAGAAGGCGGAGTAGGTGTTGACAGTCTCTATTTCTATTATCAGAACTTGATTAACCCAAAAGTGAAGCCGTTGGTTTAAAGACAATATTCACCTTTATAAAAGAAAAAAAATAATTAAACAGCATTTTCTCTAATGTCCTTTTTGTTGGCCCCAAACAAACATGAACTGGCTAATTTTTGCAAAGCAATTGTACGTCAAAGTTAAGTATAAACCCACGCCATGGCGGGAATCCTCATAATCTATGACATTCATTACAATTTTGGAATTCCCTTTGTCAGCTTTCAAGATTATGTCTTGTTTGTTATACCGTATTTCTGAGAATGTGGAACGTTCGAATGTTGATATTTTAATTATGAAGTTTTGATTTTCGTAATAAATTTGCAATATAGTTTGTTTCGAGAAATTAAGTATAAGTTATTACCAACAAATTTTTCAAAAGAAGAATGAAGAAAGAAAGTTGAATTTTATAATGTACAATTCAACCGTTACTTAAGGACACTTATATTGCTAGGTAACTTTAGATTTGACAAGTTCACAATATTTTACCCACCTACTGCTCTTGTTTACTAATTTACTTTCACTATTATGGGTAACTGAAAGAGATTTCTTGATAGATAAGTTGTCCAATGTACAATATTATTATTTTATAGAGTGTATTGTAAAATTTTCTGGTATATAAATCAATAAATAATATTGTTGCGTTTATTTTCTTATGTAGGATTTCGTGAAAAGGTCTTAGTTTTTAAAACAAAAAATTTAATATGCCATATTTAAGTTGTGTAAACAAGAACAACATCGTCAGATAGTCAAAACAGTGACGCTGTGAGTATTTTTTTGCTAGACGGTAGGTGGGGGTTGTTTGTAATTTATGCTATATAGGTTGCTATAATCTCTACCTATACCTATTTGTTTTCTTACTTTGTCCAAGTTTTATAAGATATTAAAAATAATATCTATGTGATTCATTCTGTCAATTATCACAATTATCACCTTATCTCAATTGAGTAGAGATATTTTAAATATATAAATAAATACTTAGTTCCCACCTATAATATCCGAATTTGTTACTTTGGTTGTACCATATATATATATATGTTACAACCAAAAAAATATATTTAATTTCACCTGGGGTAACTTGCTAATTATTGGTTTTCGTGCTTGTGGGCGTGTCAGAGTATTAGACATACAAGAGCTGAAAGCAAAAAGTTTCGTCTCGAAGGATGTTTTTGAAAAGATGAAGAAAATTTTCCGTCACGAGTTACGTCTATGTTTGGTAACGAACCCCTATTTATTAGTTCATGGACGTGCGTTTTAACTTGAAGCGACTTCACTATATTATTTCTTAGTTATAATATACTTCTTCAGGTATACCTTAGACTTATCAAAACCCACAAAATATTACTAGTGGAGGTGAGGATACCTATCATTGACCCGGAACACCACACAAAGATAACAAATAAACTTAACCCATGAGGGCGTCACGGACATATGTGTGTAAAAGCCGTCCCGTTGTAATTATCAAGTTTCATAAATACCGTGATGATCTGGCTTTTAGTGGTTTATAGTGACGCATCTGGCAAGAATTATCACATAGCCATCCCGTGGGTGTGAATCTGCAAACCCAAAGAACGGCTTTTGGACTTTGCCTGTCTTCCTACTATCATAAACACAAAATATAGCTACAACTGGGGTGTATAATATAAGTAGGAGTGGTAACGGTTTAATAAGTTTATATTTTTTGTATAAATAATGTTAATAATATATATAAAAAGTAAGATACAAAAACTTAACAAAATGCAGCATAAAACGAATGTCAGTATTTTACATTGATAGATGTTGTAAGTCATTTAAAAATGCTGTTTATTAAGTCGCTATTAGTACAGCCACACCCTATGTCCCGGGCCTCGGCAAGAAGAGCTTTCACCCGGGGATTTTGGTTATTGAAAAAGTTAACAGCGCTATGAATTAATGTGAGACGTATAATAACTACCTTTTTTTCATTAAAAACCTTTTTAAAAACAAGCCTTCTTTGTCTTATTTAAATGTAAACAAATAAAATTCATATTTGTTAATATTGTTGTTCTAGAAGACTCAGAAGTAAGTTGATATAAAATAAACGAATTTTTCACTTGTATAGAATGTAACTTATCACATATAATATCACTTATGCCTGCGGTGAGCTGACAGGTGACTTGTATATGAATTCAAATATGAGGTTTTTAATTTAATAATATTTTTAAAGTTATGAAAATTTAAAAAGCTTTGACATTACTTTCTTAGATCAACATAATTCATCATAAAATGTAAAAATTCTAATGAAATTATTCAGTTTTATTCTGAATATTTTCATTAGAATTTTTACATTAAATATTAGTAATCTAAGCTTCACAGCCATCAAAAATTGTTCCGACAGAAGGCATCAAATAAAAATAAACAATGAAACAAATTAATTAATCTTCATAAGCCAATATTGTCGTAAAGCTGAAACAATATTATTTACGTAACGGTATATATTTTTGAAATTAAGTGAAAGTGATTCATAAGCCTGGAGGTTGTTTGCTTTTGTGATGGGTATTGCTTCAAGGAGAATCGATAATACGAGGCTAACGTCGTATCGAAAGTTGAAAGGGGAGCAGTCACTCAGTCTCAATATTCTCAGGTATGTTACATGTGATTTATTAATATGATTTTACTAACGTATAATATCGGTTACATTTAAATTTTAACCCGACGTTTCGAATGCTTTGTCACTTACATCTCGTCTACCCATGAACACGATTGCTGCAAAGCATTCGAAACGTTAAAGTATTTATTTACGTACAAGTACTTAAAATTAAAATGTAACCAAAATTATACGCGAATTAAATCCGTAAAAAATAGTCTTATTTCAATTGTGTACTTGTAAAAATCTAAGAAAATACTATGATTTTACTGTTCCCTCCTTATATCTGCAATCTCTTAGAATTGTCTCTGCGTTAATATAATATTATTTATTCTTAATGAAATATTATATTTAATTACCTGTACTTACGTTAATTTTAACAAAATTTTCCCCACTTTTAATGGATTTCTAAACTAGTCGAACAAATTCCGACAAAGCTAACGTAAAAGCCGTATAATTGATATATTATAGATGAAATACGTTATTTTCAGTACAGTCTTAATTTGCATAATGATTATGTTTGTATAACGTTTTAATTACGTTAACCCCGTGTAATGTAAAAGATAAGTTATCATTATTACAATAGCGTTAATGAAAAGATATATTAAAACCGTGAACAGCTAATTAGGTACGACTCCACATGTTAATTGCTTGAACATACAAATAATGGCTGTCACTTTATCAATATTATAATCACACGAGCGGTTTCATTTCATTCTCACAGTTTGTATTAAGTATAAAAATATCATACCAATTGATTGTAAATCTCAAAACATTGGGATTTAGCCATGGCTTATTTATATAAGATTATTATTTCATTTATTTATAATAGTAGATAGAACAGTAAATATGTTAAATTTAAAGTTATTTAAATTATTAATCTTAAAAAACCTTATTATCTTTTAAGTATTATCCACCAATTTTTAATAAAACCGTCTACTAGTTTGTCTCCAATATAAGGAAAAAATGATGAATAGACATTGTCAATTGAGATACATAATAGAATCAACATGGTCACAACGTGGGTTTATAATATAAATGCGAGGCTAACAATCTGAACAACTTCGGTTTGGTATGATGAGGTCACGTATATAGTCCAGTAAACTATAAACAATTGTACATAAAAAAGGTGAAGGTAATTGTTGTTTTATAAATATGATAAATCAGTGCAGATTTTGTCAATTAATTGTTTATCGTTAAATCAATACAATTAAAAAATACAAATGGAATATGAGGCCAGTATCCTGCTCATTATATCAAGGAGTCGTCCTAGGGGTAGTAGTAGGCAGGTAGGTAGGTGGTAGGTAGGTAAGTAGGTAGGTAGGTAGGTAGGTAGGTAGGTAGGTAGGTAGGTAGGTAGGTAGGTAGGTAGGTAGGTGGGTAGGTAGGTAGGTGGGTAGGTAGGTAGGTAGGTAGGTAGGTAGGTAGGTAGGTAGGTAGGTAGGTAGGTAGGTAGGTAGGTAGGTAGGTAGGTAGGTAGGTAGGTAGGTAGGTAGTTAGGTAGGTAGGTAGGTAGGTAGGTAGGTAGGTAGGTAGGTAGGTCGGTAGGTAGTAGTAGGTAATAGGTTGCAAGTTTACCTATAATTATATATTTCGTGTCGTCGTCGGTCGTGTTCCTATAATTCTATATTTTAAAACTATATGTACAATGTTTAAATCGAGTAAATCCGGTACACCGCAGAATACTTAAATAAGATCCTCAAAGCGACCTTAATAATATACACCATTACGTGGACGTCCATTACCCTGTTACAAGATGAATTAAATGAACCCTAAAGATATTGGATCTGTTTGATAAATTAGTATCGTTAGGAATTCTCTTGCGTTACAATAATACAAAGTAGAATTCAATAGAATAATGTCTTTTGTTTATATCATTAAAATATATTTGTAGAAACCGAAATAAGTATGTGCCTGAATTAACAAAAAATTATCGTTACTATTTCTAAGTAAACGTGCCACTTCTTAGACTACAGGCACACGTAACTATTTTGCATGAAACAAACTTGTACATCGGTATTTTTTCAAGTCTGTTTAAACAGAATAAGTGAAAAAAGATAAAAAATTACATTAAAACATCAATAATCCATTTATAAATGCATCAAGTATTTAAAGAGTAATTGCATTTATTCGAGATGATGTTTTATTGCAGCGGGCGGCGGAAGAAATGAAACTTAACACTGCGCAGTTGAATTTATCACGAGAGTTTTCACTCTTCGTTTGAATCTTATGGTAATTGTTGCAGAAGATAGATCTTATTTTCATATTATTTTTGTGAATTTATAATTTTCTTCGTTATTAATTATTTTCATGAATAAAACAATCTATACTACTTGTATTGAGCTGAGCGAAGCGAAGCTCTTTACTACCCAGATTTTCAACTCTTTGTTACCCTACTCCTCCTTCAATTTACGAGCTACATTCACGAAATTTTGCACACATGCAAATCAGCCAAATCATAATTGTAGTTTTTGAGATAACTGATAAAATTGTGTCCCACATAGTTAGCATATACAACTTTCTTGTTCCGCGCTCGACCATTCCTACTACACTGCTTCAGAGGCATCTCACGTGTTTTCACCCCCGTCGTGTGTGAGATGTCAACCAGTAAAAAACTCCGCCCGATTTTTTATTGATCGATTTTTTTAACTATTTTTTTAACTATTTTTTTCTCATTTCTCTCTAGCTATTTCGATTAATATTATTTGCAATTATAAATTTGCTCAAAACAAGTATTGACATCAAATCATAATTTTTATCCATAAATAAATATCAATATTTAACTCTGGACGTCGCGAAGCTAACCCCGCTTGGTGTAGATCTAGTATACCTGTATCTTGTCCAGAACGATTAAGTTCTCATTGTCGAATTTATTTACTACGAGTAAAATATATTATATAGAATTTTTGAATATCACTTGAATGAAACTTTAATTATATTTTTTTTTATGGAAAAGGAGGGCAAACGAGCATGCGGGTCACAGTTAATATGTGATCACTGCCGCCCACGAACTCTTGCAACATCCGAAAACGTACCTTTGCCTTTTTGCCAATGCTCCAGGTACACTCCTTTTTTTAAGATACTTATGTCAAAATATAGAAGTATAGAAGTCATTTATCAACAAGAAACAATTATTTTAGCAATTGCCGATTTAGTTAAAGATTTAAATATGAATTTTATGACATTAGTCAAGAAGTGAGGTCTGTTTTAAAAATTCATAAATTACATTAATCGTGAGCGGCGGAGTTCAATCTACCAATAGTAAACAGCGAGATTGCGGGTAAATAAAGATTTCTTTATTATATTTTGTATTACGGAATCCTTTTTTATTCACTGACACATCAAGGATTGAACCTGGTATTTGCAAATTAATATTTAATCATTCTACTAGACTGTTTATGGTTTAGAAAATATATTACAAAGTAATAAATGTTTACATTTTCCAATTTAATATAACATATTATTTAATATAAATGGATGATAAAATTTTGCGCAAAGAATATACATATATGATACTCAGAGATTGAAGTCCCCAGTCGACGCGTATCATTATAAATTGATACAAGCCATCGGAACCCAATCGGATCGGAACCCACTATTGATCATGGTTTGCCAAAGGATACTAGCAAATGAGAAAAGTTATGTGCAGTCTCCAAGTAGTTTTTTCAGTTTCTTGTTAGTGACTTTGATTTTACAAGCTAGTTGAAGTTGTATGATCTAGATATTAAATATATTAATTCAGTATTTGAGAACATGAAATGCATGAAACTTCTTAAAGGAGACAGCTTAAATACACACGAACCAAGCTTTGGTAGTTCCATTTGATTACTCAAAGCTTTAACAACAAAGTTCTTACCTAATTGAGTTCTAGGGATTTTCATTAGTACTTGTTAGTCAACTTTATCCTCTTTAAATAAGATGCTGTTTATTTCGATAGCAAAAAATATAAATATCTATATTAATACTTATTTATTCGAGGCAACTACAAGTATAATAAATTGAGCTCAGTGATGAGTAAAAGACCGGTGAGGCGAGTCTATCATTCTTTAACTGAATGATTATTCAGTAGTCAGCTGAGGGTCTTCGAAAGATTTATATTAGTTCATTTTTAAAAAGATTTCAATTATAGTATCTGATTTTTTAAGCTTATTTAAAATACAATCTTTTTATTTGTTATTGATGTAATATATACACCATATATATCTTGAAGAAAATGTTGTCTGTTGAAATATTGGTAATTTTATATTAGTTACTTAGTCTACAAAGAATTTAATGTAAAAAAAAAAGGTATTATATAATAAAGGAAATTATTAGTATATTCCAAAATATCCTCAACGAGGCTTATTACACTTTGATTACATCTATTCAAATACTGGCTCTTTTCGAATCTGATTCTGCTTATCAATAAAATTTATCTTCCCTCTGATAAATAGACTTTGGGATTTGATGGCACTCAGATTGTGGAGAGGGACATTTTATAAAGCTTACAGTTACTCTTAAAGATTGTTGAAAGGGCATTTAAGGAAGGTCTCCTGAAAACGTTACTGTTCTTGAGATTTCCAAAGATTTTCCTGTCAAGAGACTATGGCAAAGAGAAATATAAAGATTGAGGAAGCTCATTGTAACTATGTTTTTAAAAATCTTTAAAATAAAAACTAATCTATTTTTTAATTTTAATTTAATATAAGTTTGTTTCCATATAATAATACAATGGATCCGATGATCTTTAAGAGTGTGAATATATTTTGTAACTGTCTTCGAAAGTACAATAATTCCTTACCACGGCATGAAATACGCTCAATAACATTTCAAGTTGAATGTTAGGTATTAAAGCGTGTTTTCTAACAACGGCCATTTACTCAAGCTGAGTCGGTCAATAAAAGTATAAGGGACGACGTACTTTGTACGTGAGCGGAATGAAACAGCTCCGGCAGCTCAGAGCGGGCCACGAAACTGACGACGAAGTTATATAATTGGTTATGTTACGTTATATGGAAGTCGGAGATATAAATGAAGAAAGGTTTGACAATAAAGTAAATTAAAAATATTTACCTTTACAAAACATTTTGTTAGTAAGAAAAGTTACATTTAAAAGATTAATATAAGAATAAAACTATTTTTACGGATTGAAACTCGCGTATAATTTGGTTACATCTTTGATTTTAACCCGACGTTTCGAATGCTTTGCAGTAATCGTGTTCACGGGTAGACGAGATGTAAGTGTCTGTCAGAAAATCAGTTAATAAATCATCTACCTCCAAAAGTTCCTTAGTTTACGGGCATAGAGTTCCGTATGTAGATAACACGCACTAACTGTATCCTGAGGTCTGACAGTGCGGTCACATGCTGGAGCTCCCCCTCTAGGTGTTTAGCATCGCAGATGTGATGGGCTCTCTGAAACAAAGATTTGCCAACGGTAGCTAACTGGCTAGGATGGTGGTGGGATTTACCATTGAGATATGTATCTGTATGTGTGGGTTTCCCATAAACAGTGAGTCCTGACAATACATTAGGAACCCCGCTACATACCAAGAATGATTCGCGAGGCTATTGAAATTAAAAAATATACTAATTTCAATAAAGAAGATGGTTGGAGCCTTTCTAACACTTGGCACCCACTCATAAATACTGTAAAGTCTCACGTCTGTGACCGCACTGTCAGACCTCAGGATACAGTTAGTGCGTTGTGTCTACATCCAGAACTCTATGCCCGCAAACTAAGGAACCGTTGGAGGTAGATGATTATTTAACTGACTTTCTGACAGACACTTACATCTCGTCTACCAGTGTACACGATTACTGCAAAGTATTCGAAACGTCGGGTTAAAATCAAAAATGTAACCAAATTATAAGCGAGTTTCAATCCATAAAAATAGTTTTATTTCAAATGTGTACTCGTGAAAATCTAAGAAAATACTAATATAAGAATATTCTATATTATAAAAACGATACGGCTATAATTTTGGTTAAATCTAAAAGCACTGACAACTTTTGCCAGTGCTTTATAGAAAGAAAGAAAGGAAAGAAATTATAAAAGAAAGAAAGAGAGAAAGAAATTATAGAAAGTTAAATAACTATTGAGATAAAAAATTAAAAAAATGATCTTAGCGGATGTATTTTATTCTGAAATTGTTTTATCAACAAGATTTTTATTTAAAAAAATGTTAAAATTTTTGAAGGGGAGGAGCCGTGTTAGATTAAAAGTAAAGTGAATATATACGCCTCTTTAATGTCTCTAGACTGCAAGACCGTCCATTAGGCTCTGGATTTCGTGTGACATAATATTTCATTTTATTACATTTACTTAGTCTATTAAATCATTTTGCAAATACATAATAAATATTACAAATAAATAAATTTAGTATTAAAGAATCGTTTATTATATATGTTTTTCAAATAATATTAGTATATTATTGTTTTATAAAAACAGTTTTAATAATACATGTGTGAGTGATATTGTATAATGTTGTATATTTTTAATAATTATAATATAAAAGTACTTTTAATTATAAGTACATACTACATATCTAAATCCATCGATTATAAGGATCTCTAAAAGCTTATTTACAAAAGTAAACATTTTTTCCCCATAATAAAATGTTAGATTTAATGTTCACAAAAACACATAACACGTGAAATGGCTTCGTCATAATATCTTATAGAAAACTTAAACGCAATAACACGGCGGTTGAGCGCTCGGCCGGTGTGAAATAGCATACTCATACATACATACAGACCCTTCATACTCAACCCTGCTGAATCATTGCATATAGAATATAGTAATTTTATAATATTTATTTATAATTTAATATTTTTAACTTATAATATTCAGATAACTTTTTAATAACTTTTTAACTTTCTAGGTGGTAGAGCCTAGACGTAGTCTTCTGACTGCAGCTCATATTGGGCTGGGTCGTCCGGGGAAGGACCACCCTCTCACAGAAGATCGGCGTGAAGTTACCAAATTTATTTGGTTATGCTCCGTCCGGTGAGTGAGAGCTTCCGGAAGCCCAACTCCTCTCCCCTTCCCTCCCCCCGCCAAAACATGAACGCGATAACTACAATAAATATACCCCAGGAGGGTACCGGCTTTCACGAAGCCGGAGAATCCCTCCCCGAGCAATATCGGGGAAACTTGACTCCGATTTTGCTCGGGCAGCCGGTCGTATCTGGGGCGGGCAAAGTATCGCATTTTGTGTTTACAGAGGGCAAACGACGAGGAGACAGAGCGGTACCCCGCTCCACTTTAAATGGGGGTTTTTGCAACATCTGGGGAATTCAATCTAACCTAAACGCCGTCCACCACCATCTTGAGATGGCGCAGCCGGCCTTGTTGTTTTTGACGGAGACGCAGATATCTAAACCTAGCGACACAGCGTACCTTTCATACCCCGGGTATAAACTTGAACATCATTTTATATCATACGCCGGGGTATCTGTGTTCGTGAGAGAGGATATCTGCTACCCTCGCCTCCAGATTTTTGAAGGTCGGGATCTGTCTTTACTTTGGTTGCGCGTGGACATGGACGATCATATCAGAGTCTACGCGTGCCTCTACAGGTTCCACAGTGGTAATGCAGAAACGGAGCAACTCTTGGGCCATGTTCAGGCGAAGATTGACGAACTGCTTTCACAGACTCCCCTCAGCTGAAGTCATAGTCCTCGGGGACTTCAACGCGCACAATGCCGAGTGGCTAGGGTCGCGTTCCACTGACTACGCGGAGATATCTGTGTTGAACTTTGCTTTGGCAAATGGTTTGTCCCAGTTGGTTCAAACGCACACTTGTCTACCAGATGTGGACAGCCACATGCCCTCTTTGTTGGATCTTCTGCTGACTACACATCCCGGAAAGTACCAGGTTACTGTTGAGGCCCCTCTGGGGTCCTCCGATCATTGACCGGTACGGAGTGTAGTGCCCTTTCAACGTCCAGCTCGCAAAACACCCGCGACTTGATGCGTTTGGCACTACAAGTCAGCGGATTGGGATGGAATGCGGTCTTTCTTTGCATCCTACCCATGGGGGCCGATTTGCTTCCTTTCTAATGATCCCAGTGACTGCGCGGCGGCTGTAGCGGATGTGATACTACAGGGCATGGAACTATTCGTACCAAGCTCTGTGGTACCACTTGGTGGCAGATCGTGGCCTTGGTTTGATGCGTCTGTCAGGGCTGCAGCAGCCGGCAAGCGGCAGACGTACCAGGCCTGGGCTAAAGCGTTAGTCACAAGGGATCCGAAGTCTCTAGAGTTCTGAAGAGGAAATATAATCGTGCTTCCAGATTCTTCAAACGGCAAATCGCTAGAGCAAAGTTCGAGCATGTCATCAAAATTGGGGATCAGTTGGCAAGGTACCCAGCACGCGCAAGTTCTGGGCGCTTTCTAAAGCCACTCTGGGTAACTTTCGCCAGCCGTCCCTACCGCCATTGCACACGGGGAATGATTCTCTAGCCCATACGGTAAAAGAGAAAGCCGATCTCTTGGGCACTCTTTTTGTCTCAAACTCGACCTTGAACGACCAAGGGAAAACACTGCCTACCATCTAGCGGTGTCAGAGTTCAATGCCGGAAATAATTTTCCGGCATAAAATCATTTGTCGTTCTCTACTTTCCTTGGATGTTGATAAGTCGTGTGGGCCAGATGGTATTTCCTATGGGCTTCCCGAGAGTTTATGCAAGTGGATCATCAGCTTCCTCCCTGGGCGGAGTATACAAGTCGTTCTCGACGGTTTTTGCTCGGACCTTAAGCCCATGAACGCTGGTGTACCCGAAGGCTGCGTGCTATCCCCAACCCTGTTCCACCTGTACATCAATGATATGTTGGATATTCCCAACATATCATTGTAATGCGAATGACAACACTGGGTATGCGGTATATTCCGGCCGAGCAGGTCTCTCTCGGGAAAACGTCAACGAGTGCCGAAACAAACTTGTGTCTTCTGTAGAGACCTTCCTGGGGATGGTCTCAGAATGGGGTGAACTGAACCTCGTTCAGTTTAATCCTCAAAAGACACAGGTTTGCGTGTTTACCACTAAGAAAACCCTATTTGTCGTATCGCCGCTATTTGATAGCACACCCCTCGCCACCTCGCCAAGTATCAGAATACTGGGTCTTGACTTTTCGAGCGACTGTCGGTTTTGTGGTCATTTGGAGAGCAAGGCCAAGTTGGCCTCAATGAAATTGGGTGTGATCAATAGAGCGAGGCAGTATTTCAATCCTGGCCAAAGACTTGCGCTCTATAAGGCGCAGGTCCGGCCACATTTGGAGTACTGTCCTCATCTCTGGTCCGTATCACCCCACTATCAGCTTCTACCTTTTGCCCGCGTACAACGGAGAGCCGTACGGATTGTTGTCGACCCGGTGCTTCCTTGTGCGTCTTCTGTCGCATTTACAACGGGGAGTGTTCCGAAGAGTTATTTGATCTGATGCCTGCTGCCGAATTTACCACCTGGATGCATGGCGTTCTTCTACTGTGCGATTGGAAGTACCTTTCTTCCACGTGTCACCTAGATGTGGAATGAGCTTTCTTCGGCTGTGTTTCCAGATCGATACGACATGGGTATCTTCAAAAAAGGCGTTTACTCCTTCCTCCAAGGCTGGCAACGCTCTTGTGAGTCTTCGGACGTTGCAAGAGTTCATGGGTGGCGGTGATCACATATGATCTGTGACCCGCCTGCTCGTTTGCACTGCTTTCACATAAAAAAAAAAATAATAATAACTTATATTTATTAAACTATACTTATATGTTTCTTTTCAACTTAAACAATTTCAATATGTAATACTAAAACTTAGATTTCTGTCATTCTATCTGTCAGGCATCCTGAGACGCACACGTTTTATTTTGTTTACTCATATATAGTACTAGGGGTGCAACCAGCCCCTTAATTTCGACTCGCTTCGCTCGCGATATCTCGGGTGCCGTTTACATATTGAACTAAGCGAGCAGAGGAAGAAGAAATAATTTATTGAAGCGGTCTTTAATATTAATGTAGATGCAGTCATTGAGAAATATTTATTTTATATAGGTTTCCAGTCATTTTATTGCGTCGGTCTGGTTGCGGCCTATGGGAATTTTTTATACAATCATTATTGCTCAACTTTACAGATTTTTATAACGTTTTTTTTTTAAACACCCGTGTGGACATGCTTAACATGCGTGCGAAATTTCGTCCCGATCGGATAAGTCGTTTAGACGCCAACCCCGGATATTCAATCAGATAAGTCTCACATAGAGCGCTCCGCTCGCTTCGCTCAAAAATTAATATTTATATTAATAGTAATAAATATAAAATTTCAGTACGTTTGCAATATGCCCTAAGAAGATCGGAAATTCCACGCAAATGAGAACCAGGCGGGTTGGTTTGTTATTAAATACATTTGCCCTGGGCACCCAAATATGGCTGTACTGTTGCTATCGGGCGTAACGATGAATGCCCAAGTGATCCCGAAGCGTCCCACAAAGGCGATGAAAGCAACCGTTAGTTTTAAGTAGGTAGCCTTAAAATTGGCAACGTCTTCTATGCTGACGGGTATCCGGGTACTTAACCCTGCAGCTATCACCTCTTTCGCCGATGTGGTATAAGGAACGGATTTTTCAAGCGAATAAAAAATATATACTAAATACACTAAATACACTAAATGTGCTTGAAGGTTTGATTATTAAATTTTATAAACTATAGATATTTATTTCAAATTTGATTCTGTTCTTTAGTAAGAAACTTAGTCAACCCTCAGAGGACATAAAAAGGCAACGGTCACTACAAAAAGCTAAGGCCGAACTCTGAGAATTGTTTACTAAACGATAAGTGTGGTAGGCGGATATGGTATGCTTAAGATATTTTATAATTTAGTGCTATGGCCATAAGGGTTACTGTCCCTTATCGTGGAATGACAGTTTGATTTAAAGAGGCTTGTACAATGATTTAAGATAAACAATGCCATGAAACGCATCTGCGCCCAGATACAGGGTACTTAAATTAATTTATGGCGTTTCGGGTCTTATTATTGATAACTTGGAACTATGAGATTTAAGTTTCTTTAATTTGTATTATGTCATTTGAATATATTTACATAAACATACTTTCATTTCATATCGTATTCCATTTTAGAGTCTTTAGAAACTGGTTTACATTTATCCTTCATAATACACATCTTATAATGTACGAGCTGAAAAAGAAAGAGAAAGAGAGAGAGAGAGAGACAGAGAGGAAGAATATAGAGATGTTTCTTAGAACAAATATAATCATTTAAAATATAAAAATATATATAGAAATGGTCTTAAAGTATAACAATTGTAGCAGGTTGTACAAAAAATGTTTTCACAAATTATTATTTTTATATATTTTGTTTTTATCGATATTTATTGATAAATATCTAAATGCACAATATAAAAGTGTCATCAATTACCTAAAAGCTATTAAAATATTTCATAGCGCAGTGATCGAACACTGTCATTATCGGGCCCAGAGTAATCCATCACGTGTCAGGTAAACGACCATTGGCATATCATATAAAAATGACCAAATTCCATAAAGAATATTATATTTCATAATAATATAACAAATATATCGATTCGGTTAAAGCTTCAGTATATAAAGAGAAGTTGGAATAAACACAAAAAATATATATATATATATATACTTCCACCAGATATCAGGTCACGTTTAATTTAAAAAAGATTGTGAAAGTTTACTACTGAGTATTTCGACTGAGATGTTTTATCTGAGCACATCTAAATTGACTGTCGGCTCCCGGTGTAGGCGGTCCCAAGTTCAATTAAAAATTATTCAGTTTTCTCGATGTGATGTCACCGTGAAAACTGAATCAACTGACTAAGCAATACTATATATCATTATACGTGTGGATATTGATTGATTAGTAATTTTGAATGCCATAATCCATTACATATACATATATGTAATGGATTATGGCATTCAAAATTAGGTAGTGTTTGTAAGCGCTTTTGACTCCATTTTATCGACTTGATTATGCAATTAACTTAGTTTTGGTGTCGACGAACGAACGCTTATGAATGACATTACGACGCTTCTTTGAGATTGCAAAAATTGGTCACAATTGGAAGAAAAATGTCTCCTTTTCCTCCTAAGTTTTCTTTCTTCAAAAATAAAAAAAAACAGTATCTAATTTATTTTCAAATTTATAAGTTATGAAACATGCCACATCTGAAATAAGTTGTTATAAGTACTCTAGTAAAAATACTGATAAATGAGTTTTATAAAAAAATATATATGTAATAGTATCTTTTTTTTTATCCAAAATGTACTTAACTTAATTTAAAAGAACTGATTTGTGTTTAAATTTATTGTCAAATAATTATTCTTAAGTAATAAATATTTCGAAAATAATTTTATAAAAAAATAATTATTATGATATTATAAAAGTAATAAACAAGAGAACACAGTTATAATAATAAAATACATATATGTATATATATTCTTTATTGCACTATAAAAACAATAAAAAGAAAATAGATAAGTAAACATCACAGACTGTTGGTAAGGGCGAACTTATCTCTATAAGAGATCTCTGCCAGTCGACCCATGGTAGAGAGAAACAATGTTATTTATTGCGGGGAACACTAGTGCATGAGTTATGACGAAAAAAAAACATTAAACACAGAAAAAAAAATTAAAGACGTATATGACTTTATAAAAAAATGGCCAGCTTATAAATTCATATTAAACCAACTCTGAACTCAAGTAATTGAAATTTATATTCATCAAATATTACAAGCTGAAATCAATAGTTCGTTCACATATTATGGTTTTCATTTTTTTTAAATCTACAAATTGAATATGACATGCCGTTAGTTTGTAACAGTGATTGATGTTATGAATAAATATATTAATGTATTGACTTTTGAACGAACAAAATATATATTGCGACTTCATTTCATATAAAAATGTCTTATAATGTATAAAGGTATGCAAAGTAAAGAGAATATTATAATTTTATTACAGAACGATCACTGCAGCTTCTCGATTCTTGTGGTAATCAAATTTTAATAGTCACAGTGGAGTTATTGATATTCTTTGATCTCAATTACATTTCGCATTTGGCCAAAAATTAATTGAAACTCTGTTTAAATTAATTGCATATAGTTATAATTAACCGGTATAATTGTAATTCGAGTCGTGTTCGATTAATGTCAATCAAAAAGCTCGCATTACCAATAACACACAATTACACTATAAATATAGTATGTAACAAAGATATGGAGGTTTGTTTTCTATTCTGTAACCTGAAATGGGTTTTAATATTAAGCTATTAGGCAACATAGTTATTCATATAATGTTTTCGAAGATCAGACACCAACATCTCGTCTTTCTGCAAACACGTTTGCTGCAAAGCATTCGAAACGTCGGGTTTAAATTAAAAAATGTAATAATAAACGCGAGTTATATCCGTAAAATAGTTTTATTGAAATAGCAATTCATATTTAATTTTATTGAACATCTTCATAATGTACATACATTAATATTAATGAAAACGAACATATATAACAATACCTCAATATATTATTTTATATAATAGAGAAATTACATTTAATTCAAATGCATTCGAGATATTTGTCGTTAATTTAGTCAATACAACTTGGAGCAATCATTTCTAACATTCCATGAATAACAAAGCTCATAGTTGTTATCGAACAAGGCTCTAGGAAACTGTAGATTCTATTAATCATTTCATAGGAAAATGATATTAACAATAGTATTTCCTATTCCGAACATATACGTTTATATATATTTTATAATTATTGCGTCATACCAAAGTGAAATTATTAAAATTATATATTAATATATTAGTATAATTGTTTCGAATCAGAGGATGGAGTATTATCATATTATATGATCTTTTCTCCTACTTAAAGCGCTAGTCCATAATTAAAGGCTTTTAGGGGATTAGTCCCAACTTATTAAAATCCTGATAAGATCAACAAAAAGATGCTTAGTTTGAAAAGGTACACATTATCTTTTTTAATGTTAAAAGTAAGTTATAAGCGCGTTTCAATTTCGTAGCTGCATGTATTGGAAATATCGGAGCCGTGTCGTAGCCAATGAATAGTCCCGTAGCTTAGCTCTTCACCCGCTTACATGCGGTGACCATAGTTCTGCTTAATATTATCAACAATTTTTAATTACACTTATATATAATAAGTATTATAATAAACTTTTGTTTGGACGCTGATTAATTTTAATATGTAAATTTAGAGAGCTTAAAACATTAAAAAAATTGTTACGTCAAATTAAGATATTTTCTTGTAGTAAAGGTGTCTATCATGTTATTTTTCTCGCAGTTAATCAAAATAGCAATTATAAAAAAACACGTATATACTAAATTTATAAAGCAAAACATATAAAATTTATGTAGAACTCGATAAGTCAATTCTATTCACACTTCGAATATACTCTTAAATAAGTATAAAAAATTATTTCTTCCTTTCTACCTTTCTATAGATATAGACAATGCATTACAGTGTATTTTTCGATGGCCTTTTGGACCTTCTTCTGAAGTCTACTCAGACGGTGACACTTGTAACAGCTAGTTAACTAATAGCAGTAAACATATAATTTATTCATAATTTTAGTTGTATTATCTGAATAAAAATTAACATTAAATATTAGAAAAATAATATACGATACGAAAATTCAAACAAGTAATACGATTCCTTATAATAAAAAGATAATAAAATAAGACTAATAATAAAATACCTGAATAATTTAATTAAATCTATCTTAGTTTCAAATGAAGCTACGACGGATTATCATTTTTTATTAGGAATTATTTATGGAAAGTGGTTCCACTCATGAGCTCAGCGTTACTTATGGGATTATCTTTTATTCCATATGAATATGATCATTATACTTAACTTACAATGTAGGCAATATATAATCTATAGATATAATCTTGTAGATAATTCAACTGCATTTATTAGTTTTCTAATACAATGTTTAAAAAAAAAGCAGGTATCTTAGACTTTTTACATGTAGTTATATCTCTTTAAATATCAGTATAATTTTCATCATCTCAGATCAAATTGTGCCTTGCAGTAGATGTAGATATGATGTACGTACATCGTGTCTTGTCTACTAAAATGTTTCTGCTGGTACATTGCTTTTAGATCATATACAACGCCACATGTGGCCAGGAGTTTGACATACAGGTATGTTACTCGCCATTTATTTAAGTATGAGAAAACTTTTAACGTTTAACATTATATATTTGCTTTAATGTTACTATCTCCAATAAAAGACATGTTACAACATGATATATAGTTAACTGAAATTTTAAAATACTTCATTAAAAGGAAAAAAATATTAATTTTCAAAAAAAATATTAATTTCCATATTAAATTTTCCTTACAAACGCAGATGTAAAAAAGTCTCTCAAAACCTGTATTCGTCAGTTGCCACATCACCGAAACACAATAGTTTTCAAAGATGCATGCCCACCTTCCATTCATTGAAAAACCTATCAAATGATTTTTTTAATAGACATCGTCTACTAATCACAACTGTTATTTATAACGTATTTTTGTTTACTTTTTAAGAATAGCATGTTATTTTTTCATTACTAACTCTTTCTTATAACAAAATTATGTTCAAAAAACTTTTTTTTAGGTTATAACAAAAATAACGATAGGAAATGAACGACGGGATTGTGGATTACTTACATTGATTAAGGGGTTATATTTGGATGAGTATAAAATATGTTACATGCAATATTATGCAGTAATAATTAAACCAAATTATTACAGCCCAATAATGAATTTAGACACACGTAAAAAAACTATTTGCACGCAAAGATTTTATTGTCAAAACACCTCAACATCTCAAGTTGTATTTTAGGCACAAAGATAACTGAATATTTTTCAAGAAAAACCCACCAAGAAAGTTCCTTTTGAACTCTTTCCTTTAAAGTAGAATTACATCGATTAATATTAATGTAAAAATAATATTGTTTTTTTAATATATCTGATATGACTTGTCTCTAAACATACTTCTATTCTGTATTCACCCCGAAAACCTACGTGGTCACAATAATAGGATCGTGCTTGATAAATCTGATACGTTCCCAGATCAAACGATAATACATATATTTAATTATAGATAGGGAAGTGCAATATTAATGATATTTTATATTATATTTCTGTAATAGGATGTTCTTTGATTGAGATTATCTTCTGCAAAATGACATAATAGGTGAAAGGAAGAATAAAATCTATGAATATTGTACGCATACTTAAAGTTTTTTTTTTTTTTTTTTTTTTTTTTTTTATGATATAGGAGGGCAAACGAGCGTGCGGGTCACAGGTCAAATGTGATCACCGCCGCCCATGAACTCTTGCAACATCCGAAGACGCACAAGAGCGTTGCCGGCCTTGGAGATAAGAGTAAACGCCTTTTTTGAAGGTACCCATGTCGTATCGATCTGGAAACACCGCCGAAGGAAGTTCATTCCACATCTTAGTGGTACGTGGAAGAAAAGTCCTTGAAAACCGCACAGTAGAAGATCGCCACGCATCCAGGTGGTGTGGATGGAAATGCAGGCGGTGACGTGCTGTGCGGTGATGGAATTCGGCGGCAGGCATCAGATCAAATAGCTCTTCGGAACACTCCCCGTTGTAAATGCGATAGAAGACGCACAAAGAAGCCACGTCTCTACGCAATGCCAAAGAGTCCAGCCGTTCACAGAGCACCGGGTCCCCGACAATCCGTACGGCTCTCCGTTGTACGCGGTCAAAAGGTAGAAGCTGATATTGGGGTGATCCGGACCAGAGATGAGAGCAGTACTCCATATGTGGCCGAACCTGCGCCTTATAAAGCGCAAGTCTATGGCCAGGATTGAAATACTGTCTCGCTCTATTGATCACACCCAATTTCATCGAGGCCAACTTGGCCTTGCTCTCCAAGTGACCACGAAACTGACAGTCGCCCGAAATGCCGAGTCCCAGTACTCTGATACTTGGCGAGGCATCGAGGGGTGTGCTATCGAAGAGCGGCGATACGACAAATGGAGTTTTCTTAGTGGTAAACGCGCAAACCTGTGTCTTTTGGGGATTAAACTGAACGAGGTTCAGTTTACCCCATTCTGAGACCGTCCTCAGGGAGGTCTCTATAGAAGACACAAGTTTCTTTCGGCACTCGTCGACGTTTTCCCGAGAGAGACCTGCACGGCCGGAATATACCGCATCCCCAGTGCTGTCATCCGCATAACAATGTATGTTGGAAATGTCCAACATATCATTGATGTGCAAGAGGAACAGGGTTGGGGATAGCACGCAGCCTTGGGGTACACCAGCATTCACGGGCTTGGGGTCCGAGCAAAAACCGTCGAGAACGACCTGTATGCTCCGCCCAGTGAGGAAGCTGGTGATCCACTTGCATAAACTCTCGGGAAGCCCATAGGAAGGAAGCTTCGAAAGAAGCCCCTTGTGCCATACACGATCGAAGGCTTTCGCTATATCCAGACTAACTGCCAGACCTTCTCCCTTGCTTTCAATAACCGCAGCCCAACGGTGTGTAAGATATAACAGGAGGTCACCAGCCGATCGACCATGGCGAAAGCCATATTGTCGGTCATTGATCAACTGGTGATCCTCAAGGTACGCGAGGAGCTGTCGGTTGATGATGTTCTCCATTATTTTGGAGAGAAGAGAGGTGATGGCGATAGATCTGTAGTTAGCTGGGTCCGAGCTATCACCTTTTTTAGGGATCGGATGGACAAAAGCACACTTCCATGAGACCGGGACTACGCCTTTGAAATAGGAGTACCGAAATAGACGCGTTAGCACTGGAGTCAACTCAGGGGCACATGTTCGTAGCACGATTGGGGAAATACCATCCGGCCCACTCGACTTATGAACATCTAAGGAAATTAGAGACCGTCGAATGGTTTTTTGCCGGAAAATTATTTCCGGCATTGAACTCTGACACCGCTGGATGGTAGGCGGTGTTTTTCCTTGGTCGTTCAAGGTCGATTTTGAGGCAAAAAGAGTGCCCAAGAGATCGGCTTTCTCTTTTGCCGTATGGGCCAGAGAATCATTCCCCAAGTGCAGTGGCGGTAGGGATGGCTGGCAAAAGTTACCCAAAGTGGCTTTAGAAAGCGCCCAAAACTTGCGCGTGCCTGGTGGGTACCTTGTCAACTGATCCCCAATTTTGACGACATGCCTAAACCTTGCTCTAGCAATTTGCCGTTTGAAGAATCTGGAGGCACGATTGTATTTCCTCTTCAGAACTCTAGAGTTCGGATCCTTGATGACTAACGCATTAACCCAGGCCTGATACGCCTGACGTTTTCCGGCTGCTGCAGCCCTGACAGACGCATCAAACCAAGGCCGCGATCTGCCACCAAGTGGTACCACAGAGCTAGGTACAAATAGTTCCATGCCCTGTAGTATCACATCAGCTACAGCCGCAGCGCAGTCACTGGGATCATCGGAAGAGAAACAAATCGGCCCCCATGGGTAGGATGCAAAGAAAGACCGCATTCCATCCCAATCCGCTGACTTGTAGTGCCTAACGCGTCGGGTCGCAGGTCTTGTGCGAGCCGGACGTTGAATGGGCACTACACTCCGTACCAAGCAATGATCGGAGGACCCAAGAGGAGCCTCGACAATGACCTGGTACTTTCCGGGATGTGTAGTCAGCAGAAGATCCAACAAAGAGGGCATGTGACTGTCCACGTCCGGTAGACGAGTGTGCGTCTGAACCAACTGGGACAGACCATTTGCCAGAGCAAAGTCAAACACAGATCTCCCCGCGAAGTCAGTGGAACGCGACCCTAGCCACTCGGCATTGTGCGCGTTGAAGTCCCCGAGGACTATGACCTCAGCAGAGGGAATCTGTGAAAGCAGGTCGTCAATCTTCGCCTGTACGTGGCCCAAGAGTTGCTCCGTTTCTGCATTACCACTATGGGATCTGTAGAGGCACGCGTAGACTCTGACATGATCGTCCATGTCCACGCGCAGCCAGAGTAGAGACAGATCCCGACCTTCAAAAATCTCGAGGCGACGGTAGCAGATATCCTCCCTTACGAACACAGATACCCCGGCGTGGGGTATAAAATGATGTTCTAATTTATACCCGGGGTATGAGAGGTACGCTGTGTCGCTAGGTTTAGATATCTGCGTCTCCGTCAAAAACAACAAGGCCGGCTGCGCCGTTTCTAGGTGGTAGTGGACGGCGTTTAAGTTTGAGTGAAGTCCCCGGATGTTGCAAAAGTCCACACTTAGGGTGGAACGGGGTGCCGCAGTTTTACCTCGTCGTTTGCCCTCAGAAAACACGAAATGTGATTCTTTGCCCGCCCCAGATACGACGGGCAGCCCGAGCAAAATTGGAGAACCGTTTCCCCGATTTTGCTCGGGGAGGGATTCTCCGGCTTCACTAAAGCCGGTACCCTCCTGGGGTATATTTATTTGAGCAATCACATTCATGTTAGGCAGGGAGGAGGAGGGGGAGGGGGTGTTGGGCTTCCGGAAACTCTCACTCACCGACGGAACATAACCAAATGAATTTGGTTACTGCACGTCGATCTTCTGTGAGAGGGTGGTCCTTCCCCGGTCGAGCCAGCCCAATACGAGCTGCAGTCAAATGACTACAGCTAGGCTCTACCACCTAAAAAATCATTTTTATGTGTCACTTTAAATTGAATAATATTGGAATATTACAACAAAAAGCCAAAATTATTGAAAATGTTACACGATGTTACACGATTAGTAACAGTTTTACTTAAAACTATTTAAACTTGTTATAGCGGAATAAATCAAAAATATAATATCTTTCTTTTTGCGAATAGATTTAAAAAAAAGTAATTAGTGATATGAGAATAACCAATAAATAGCAATTTAGTTAATTAGCAAAAAAATGGGCATGCTTCTATACGGAGATGTCTAAACATCCTCGTATGCCATTGCTGTCATAGACGCAGGCCTACTATATATATTATAAATAAGCTTTACTTTTTTATTTTTTTAAGAACTTCATACATATCTTGTTTCATCATAATGAAAATACTCATTTTTATTTTTATTCCTCCGCATTGCCATACCACGACCAAACATTGCTTTCCATCCTTTTTCTCACCAATTATTCATAGATACCGTCACCGTCGGCGATTCGCCGCGAGACCGCAGCGCCTGACATCGCTTGTGGAGCTTAGCCAAGGCCACGGCCTCCAAATCCCAAGGCTGCGAGCATGCCAATACGCACACCGCCTCCGCGGATATAGTGCGGTAACCTCTAATGGCCCTGATCGCTATCACCCTCTGCGGTTTTTGCAGAAGGGCGACGGCTTCGCGCCGGAGTTCCGGGGCCCAAACTGGGTCCCCGTACAGAGCCATCGAGCGCACTACACCCATGTAGAGACGACGGCAGGCCACGCTTGGTCCCCCGAGGTTCGGCAGCAGACGTCCGAGGGCGCCGGCAGCGCCTAACAGTCGGGGGGCCAAGCAACGGAAATGTTCTATAAATTGCCGTTCACAGAACCTAGTATAAGATAAGATATAAGAGTATAAGTAAGTATAAGATGTAAGAGGATAATAATTTATACTTTATAGTATTTTATATAAATTATCGTTGACTATTACTGATTATTTAATGTACTTACAGGTAGATCCCTTTCGAAACATTTTTGCTTTTGTAGTAGTATTTTTATATTTACAGAGATTCTGAACTTGAAATTTAAATTTGATTGCACAGTCTGAAAAAAAGGTTCGTCACATTTGGAAGAAGAAAATATATTGTCAGTAAAGAGTCAGTGAATGTTAAATAAATAATAGTATTTATTCTTTTTGCTTGTAATATTTCTTTTTCAGTAATGTTATGATAAGATAAGAAGAATAAAGTTAAAAGAAGATAAGAAAAGAAAAAGGAAAAAAAATAATTAAGTAACGATTAGAATTAAATGTTAAGTTTATTATATATATTATTAACTTTTTTAATATTGTTTAATTGATGTACCTGATTATAAAAAATACAAAAAAGATATAAAAGTAATAGTTTATTTTTTTACGTGCTAACCGTACCCAACTACAAATGCAAAAACGTCTCGAAAGTGATTTAACTGTAGACATATTTTAAGTAACCCTAGTTACGGTTCAACAAAATTGGAGCCGTTTTTGACTCCTTATATTTACTAACATTTACAATATTTAATACCTAATTAGAAATAATTAACCTCAAACTTCCATAAAATATTTCAGTTGTCATAACTAAGGAAACCACAAACTGAAGTTCTTTATAATTTAAATAATTATTATGGAGCAGTCCATCAAACTTAGTAATTTATAATCGTTTAAACTTATTCAATATTAAATATAATACAATACTTTAGATAGTAAACATTCAGTGCCAAATGATTGCAAAATTTTTGCAATAGTAGGCTGTCAAATAAACCCTGGTATCTAGGCACCCAGCAGAAACAAATATTAACCGAGACTCGGCCATTTCTATTTGCATAAGAAAATAAAAAGGGCATCTATTTGTCTTCCAGAGTAGAAATACTTTTCTAAGCACCCTTACCATAGGTTTTTTCAATTATTTATATATATATATATATATATATATATATATATAAAAACTTAAATTTAATATAAAACATTTGAACATATCCAGAGCATCACATATGAATAAATTAAACGAATATGAATCTTTTTGATATTTGTACCCTTTTTTCGTTAACATAAAAATTTATAGCAATTATACTTATTTTATTTTTGACGTAATAGAAAACATTGTAAATTAAACACAAGTCATCAACTAAGTGAGAAAAATGTTGCAATAGTAAGGGAAAAACTCTCAAAGTTGTTATTTTGCGTTTACATTAGCGGAGCCCATTATTTTGGTTTAAGATTTTAATGCGGAACGTTTGTGGAAGATTGTAGAGTGCTAAATCCAGAACCTGGCGCTACATGCTTTAATAACGAAATTATAACTGACAAAAAAATTACTCAATGAAATTATAATATTAACAATAATAAAAAAGAAACACAAAGTAAATACTATGAATATATAGGTATTTCACAATAATATCTATAATAAATATTAAATACGATTGCTACAATACAGTAAAGCTAATAATGTGGTGCACAGGGTTTTTTATAGTTTGGTAATTTTGTCAATCTGTCGGAAATTACGACAACTTTTCTATCTCGTCCTCTCTTGACACGTGGACGCCCGAGTTAAATTAAGATTCTGTATTATGTCATATCTTGTTCTTTAGCTAGAACAAACGTTTTTTGTACAGATACACTCAGTAATTTATAAATAAGTAAAAAACGTTCATCAAACCCATAAGCATTAACGTACACGATACGGACTTTTGTAATTTTGATTTTTTATTGAAAATAAAGTTTGTCACCTACTGCTACTAGCAGTAGGTGACAAAAAAAAGGCAAGAGTATTGCCAAGTAAGTTTGAAGCTGGGTATCTACTTTCCCTTATACCAACCTTTTCTGTTAGGTTCAGCATTAACGTTGTCTAACGCTGACATTGCAGTCTCTGTTCAAACAAGAAATTTTAACGGTGCTGCTTGGTTTTTTTTTGTCAATCTGAATTTAGAACGAGCCGTAACTTCCATGAAATGTCAGACCAATTATATTGTTTGTTTGCGGTTTTAATACACAATATATTAAGCATTACGCATTATATATTGTTACACTGGTAACAATATATTTACCCCAAACGGAATATCAAGTTTATGGAATCGTGACATATTCATCTTTTGTTACAAACAAATAATTCAGGCGTACCACAGGAAACTAAAAATATCTCAGAACAAGTTCTAGAGTATTTTCATAATTTACGTACTCATGGTTATTATAAAAAATTTCAGTAAACTGAGCCTTGCCTCTTAGGTATAAAGCATAACAGTTTACTGTCTCATTCAAAATTATAAATGTAATTCAAGATCTTTCAAGACGTATGTTCGAGAATTTAATTCATTATGATTAAGCCTGTTAATAATTGGTTCGCTTGGATTGTGCTATTGGCTCTAGCAAGATCTGATCCTTTATCCAAAGGAGTGATGCGTTCAAGACGAGTGCTGCTAATCTTTTCATGTATAATACAGGACGCAGTATTATACCTGAAAAGGATTATTACGAGTAAGGCATTAGAGAAATATCAAGAAAGATATGCCATTTTTTCACAGGTTTAAGTCACCAAATTATTCTTACATGGCGTCAAAAAAAGCGTACAAAGCTCTGAACAAAACAGCGAGTAATAGCTGTAATAGCATCCATACGCAGTTATTTAGGCATGGGGGATTACCAAGAGTATCAGAGAATTATTTTTAGACAGCGCGATCAAAATAACAAAAATAAACTTTGCATGGTCTTAATCTTATATTTAAGTGACTGGGCCGTTGAATCTCAAACCACCAGAAAGTGTAGTACTAGTAAAGTGTAGTACTAGTAAAGTGTAGTACTAGTAAAGTGTAGTACTAGTAAAGTGTAGTACTAGTAAAGTGTAGTACTAGTAAAGTGTAGTACTAGTAAAGTGTAATACTAGTAAAGTGTAGTACTAGTAAAGTGTAGTACTAGTAAAGTGTAGTACTAGTAAAGTGTAGTACTAGTAAAGTGTAGTACTAGTAAAGTGTAGTACTAGTAAAGTGTAGTACTAGTAAAGTGTAGTACTAGCGACGTTGTTGGTCTCCTAGACGACCTTCTAGTCCAATGAGTTTTGTCGAAGCTGTGCGGTATTGCTGCCTTGGGCGAGTCTATGAAAACTTTTAAATAGGAGACTGTTTGTTTTGATATAAAATAAATAAATTGCAGTTATTAAGTCACATTTATCTTATCTGAACTCCCTTTCCGATCGGAGCTCTGATATCATTTTTATCATATTTTATATAAAAACAAGCATTAGAGAAACAATAATTAGTTAAGTTTAGGGATAGATAGATAAAGAAGGTATTTTAGGTATAAAAAAGTTTAAGAAAAGGTATTTTATACAAATTATTATATGAAGTCCCACAAATGAAGCGCCGCTAGAGACTCCGTTGCTAATGGCAGCATCCATCAGACGATATAAGCCGATTACAACATAATAAATTAGAGGAATATTCGTTGAGACCTTTGATATTTGTTGAAAATATATAAAATATCTGTATTTATATATTTTCTGCAATGTAAAGGCGTTTCTCAAGATCATATTGTTTTTTCCATTGACTCCGTTCTAATTTATAGACTTTAACCACAAGCTTGCAAGCTTGATACTACTAACGGATAGCTGAAGCTTGATACTACTACTTTCCTTCCTGATATTACAAAGTGCGGATACAAATCATAAAATTTTCAAAATAGCCTTAAAATTTTTAGATTTGGAATATTTAATATAATTCGGTTTACTAAGCGATTAGATTAGATTAGATTTTTTTTTGAGAAAAGTGGATAGATACCTATTGCATGATTAAAATTACATATAAGATTTAAGAACATTGTATAAGCGTCTTTATATAAGTAAACTGCTCTATTTTACGTCTTGAAACACCCTGCAATTTGTAATGACTTCCAGTTACCGCCCTTGGAGCACGGCATTGAGACGCTATCTCTTGAATTTTAATCGATGTGAATATTAAAACGAAATAAACGATATTGCACTAATTCACAGAAGATATTTTTTGGACCAAAACCATAATTACAGTTAACACGTATCTTGTATAGAGTGTATTATATAGAATAGTCAACTATTATAAAATACTTAAAAAATGGGCTCTTTGTTTGTTCTCGCATTAAAGCCAAACCGACGTTATAATCGTATATATTTCGAAAAAAAAAAATCAATACATATTCTATTCTTAACATATTTTTGCAAGCATGATTCCCTGACTTAAACTAACGTCCACGTGTTTGAGAAGTCACTTTCTTCGCAATGATGATGATGATGATCCTGTCACAAATGTTGGTTTTTGTATTAATAAAGAAAAAAAATTCCAAACATATAACAAAGAATCCTACTATTGTAAATAAAGTGTTTGGCAGTCAAAGCAGCCTTTTAATGTGATAATAATATTATAATTTAAAGCACTTTAAACACTATAAGCAGTTTTAAGTGCTTTAAATATTGTAACTTAAAGCACTTTATAGTTTATATAAAATATATTATATATTATACTATTTAAGGACTATGTTGTTACTTTCCTAAGGAAGCTAGTCCATGAAATTTGTTTTTTACTTACAAAATTCGTCTAAAAGTTAATTTTGCTTAACAAACAGGCAGCAGCTCGAACCTGTACTTGTTGTTTATGAGGCTACACTCTGCTTGCTTTATGTTTTAATCATCCTTTTGACTTTTATAATAGTTTGAAAGGTGACCACAAATGTGCCGCATTGTGTTGACTACTTCATAACCGTACATAAAAAGTAATAAGTTTATTAGACTTGCGAGTTGCTTCACTATAATTTGCTTATCAAAATAATTACAAAAAGAGATTCTTATTATAGTAAAAGGGAGTCTATACATATCATATCTATTAGCCGTGGATGATTATTATAAAATAATATTATAAATTATAATCCCGTCCAGTTATTATTATTCACACTAAACGTTAAGCACCGACTCAGGATTAATCTAGGAGGACATTATATTGTCCGGAAGAGTAGAGGACTTAATATGTGTTTATTGTACGTTCTATATGCCAAAAAGAACTGTAAATTTTTATTAAAAAAACCAATAAAAATAGGCTAAGAAGAGTCTAGGAAAGTTACAGATTTTAATTTACTATACTAATCCTCAAACGAGGGTTAATGAGATGTCTTTCCCATTTGAGCAAAAAGCAAGACAGTGTAATATCGAAATCGCCTGTGCGCCGGAACGTCGCTCACAAAGTCGTTGAGATATTCAAGAAGATTTCTATTATAGTTAATATGATTTCCCCGAATAAAATATCCTTTTGTACTTCAGAGTAGCTAAAATGAATATGGGATTCTATGACACCGGGAGCTATTGTGATGCAGTGAAAATTTACAACAAAATTAAAAAATTAGCACCTATAAAATAAATTCGACACATCTGGAACTAGATAAAAAAGGATTCCAATGAATGTGTTTGTATGTGAACATTGGCCTCCCATTCAAAAGACTGCTCAAAGAGAAAAGTATGCAAAGATATGCATTATAAGTATTGTTGCATTAGATACGGAAATATTTTCATACAGCAGACGAATAACACTTGCAGCATACTGACCAACAAACGCTGATAATTTGAAGACTATTTTTGAAGGTCGATGGTGTTTTGAAATATTATTTACTTTTTTATTTTTTTTACTGTTCTAATGTTTCAATTTAATAATAACTTTTCTTACTTTGTTTTGATTATATACTAGGGATAAGATATTCTTTTTGTGAAACGCCTTCTGAATATTTATAGAAACCTGGCTTAATGATAAAGTTTGACTTTGAGTTTAATGGTAACAACTTTCATATTTACAGAAAACAACATACTTTAAACAATAAAATGGAGGGAGAGGGAATTTTAACCATCATTAAAAATATCAAAATACAATAAGATCATTACTCAATCTTAAACCATGAGTACTTAGATATAATTTAATGATGAAATATTTAAAGTAATACAAAAAGGCAGCCTATTTGTCTCACTTCCTAAATGCCAAAATACAGAGAATTTTCGTCAAAAATTTGATAATTATTTAGGTACAATTAAAATGATGGTAATATTAATTTATTACTTGGAGATATTAACATGTCTAATGGAAAGGACAGTATGAGTCTCATATTATATTTTAAATGCCGTATACACCCTCTTCACAGTCTAAGTCCCTTGTTATTGATAGCATTTCCTTTAATGAATTGTACCAGCGTAATAGGATTACTAACTATTCACATGAAGTGACCTTGTACTAAGTCTCAATGTTTTAAAGTTATTTCGTATTGGAAGTTAAAGTAGGCTTTGTAAATGTGTGAAATTCGATTTTAAACTTAAACAATATGTGAATATATGAGGTCAGATTACTTATTTAACCAAACAAAATTAATCTGTATTACAATGTAAATTAAGTATATGGTGGTTGCCAGATATCATGGACCGTCATGTAATCACTTTTCAGAAAATGAACGAGATAACGTTCAATTTGTTAAATCAATGTAATTGAGAGGTTTGAAGAATTAGTTTCTTCTGATTAACTTGGATTAGAGATCTTGATCCCTGATTTATGTATTTATTTGTTTGAACCTTTTAAAATAATGAACCTTCATAATGAAAATGCGTCAAATCAATAGAGATAATTTAAAACATGTTATAAAACTATTGTTAAAGAAATTTTAAATTAGGATTCCTCTAGATGTCACTAAACGATAGACTACAAAATTTTCATTAAAAAGTGTAATTATCGATGGTACATTTAATTAAAATCTGTTTTGTTCATCAAGGTTGTAGCGGTTATTTGTTCTGTGATCCCCTCCACCGCCGCGCAGGCACGTCATTTAACATTCTCCCGTCTTGCTCGTGGGGCTTTTATGTCTTAATAACATGTATTTTATTATACGCAATAATCATACATATCTTACTTGAAAGTACGTCTTCAATGGCTTAAAATTTTCGACGAAATAAATGTTTTATAGAGATATTTACTAAACGTTGAATATTTAATGAAATTAAATGAAAATGTTTATTGAAAATAAGTTTATAAAGAAACATTTTTTTATAGCCAAAGCTACCACTAACTCAGAAAGATAAATACTTCAGTCCGGAGAAGATCCGGCGACAGAAAATAAATTTTTAGACTATACAATTTATATAATCTTGAAATATTCTGACAGCGAAGGGCTCTTTATCAAGAAACGTTATGATCTAAATATTCGGACACATTATAATATCCGTTAACATATAAATGTTCTTTTATTTTTTTTTTAATTTGTTATAATTTAATAATTTCACGTTTTCTGGGAGCTTGTAAAAATTTATACAATGATATAAATGAATTACTTTTTTTTTTTCTCATTAAAAGGCAGTGTAAGTTAATGTTTGTTTCTGGTATTAAAATCATGTCTATCACTATTCTTAACAATGTTGCTTTTATTATGACTAGTTATTAATCACGATTGTATCCGCGGATGAAAGAGGACACACGTAATTACAGATAGTATATATTTTCTCTCATTGGCTCGCTCTCATAATCAGAAATTATTTTTCAATTCATTTTCGTAATTTCGAAGATTAGCGAGAATTCACATGCAAACTTTTAACTTTATAATATTAGTAAGGGAACATAATTTTTTTTAAACATTTTTTTTTAAATCCTCTAAGGAAACCTGGTCAAAATATCAGGAAACGGTATTAAATATATACTTCTTTGCGAGTTTATTCTCGCCGAGAAAGTAATATAGTATCATTAGATTTATACTTAAGGTTTAGCAATAAATATGTCTGAATTAATACCATTAGAAGATTCATTAAAATATATACATTGTTAACATATGCTTACTTCTTGATAATATCCTTTTGTTGTATACAGGTACATGTTGAACAAACATAAGATTATAATCTTCGCTATAATCTGGAGAACGATGTCTTGGAAGCTTTAAGTTGCTCTAATGGTCTTGATCGAGGCCATTTTGAAATGTCACAGTACTTACCAAACTATACAATGGTATTTCCTTGTTTATTATACCTTTTTAATTAATCTTGTATTTATTTATTTAGAATGAATCTTAAGAAATTTCTCGTTAATAGGAACTCGGAACTCGCCCTGCGAATTACTGCTTTAAACTTGAACAGTAATTAACAAAAATCTACTATTTCATATGTATTCTTCAAATATGAAATTTTCTTCTCAAAGTTTTTTAATTACATACGAATATCAATATTCCTTAAAATATTAGGTGATGAACAAAGAATCATCGTTTTTTTTTTAAATTATACTATGTTTTCTAAATTTATAATCGTTTTACAATCAGAGATGAAATCAATCTTGCGTTTCTTCCAAAAACCCAAAAATTTATTATAATTAAATTATATTTGGAAAAATATAATATACTTGTAGAATTAGTAGCAAATATTGAGTCATGATTTAATAATATTTTCTAACTCTTAATTAAATCTACATACAGGAAATACAATATAGTCACATAAGTAGCTATCCCTAATCCGTCTTAATGTTATTACAAGATCTGGAAGCCCCTTTTTCTATTTAAAGAATAATAGTTAGTAGTTCGTGGACAGACAATCGAATTATTTACAGTTTCATTTGTAATCAGATTAACATTTTTAATTTAGTAATCCCGATCAGACTCAGATTCCATACAAATATGTATGGAATCTGAGTCTGAAACCTGACTCGCTACGTTTTTCTTTTTTTCATTACTTCATCTTCCACCTTTTGGACTTCAGATCAGTAAAGGCGTGTAAGGATTCATTTATTTATTTAATTATTTATTGCACAAAATATACAAATAATGCACAGAAGGCGGGCTTCAGGTACAAAAACATTATCTACCAGCAAACCTCACGAAGTAAAAGAGAAATTGTTGGCACGAGTGTAAAAAATATATAAAAAATAGAACATAAGCAAATGAATAAAATAAAATTCTAAACATATTACCTTTAAACTATTATATTATTAAAGATATAAAAATTTATCGTGACACTTAACAAGATAGCAACGGAGATGTGTTATAATACCGCTTCTATCTTCAAGTGATTATTACGTTACTTGCTAATTAAACTTTCTACGTGGAAGATAAGGGCAGTATTAACTTATAATACCAAATATTAATTGAGAATAAACCGTTATATCTTTATTTATATAGAGCAAAACTTTAATTGGATGGAAGACTAGTTACTGTGACGAAGCTAATAGGGCTCATTTTAGTTTGATCTAATTTACTATACAATATTATTATATACATAAACGTAGGAGAGATGAGAACCTTAAACAGTAGAATTATATCCGGTTTTAATATCAATATTTATAGATGCCTTCTGAATTAAAAAAAGACCAAAAAATGCATTACATATGTATAAATTATACTAAAGAGGAGATAGAAAAGTATGAAAAAATTTAGAAAATTATTAACCTTGAGGAGATAAAATAAAAGATTGTAAATAAAATCAAATAATATTATTATTCCTCACGAAATTAATTTAAAACTTATGCCTAAATAAAAAAATCACGTAATCCTGTTAATTAAACATTTATAGAAAAAATACTAAAAAAGTTTTCTGATATTACTTTATTCATGGTTCTTCCTTTGATTATAAAATCTTTCTCTTTTTATATGCATAGAAGGATTATACCATAATATAGTATTTTTAGGGCTTTTAGCTTTTTAAAAATTACATCTCAAATTAATTTTTGTAACATAATCTTCAATTCATTTTATCAAATAAATTAGATACTTATTTTGAATAAACTTTATACTATATAAAAAGTTTAATACTTGTAAATAAAAAAAAATTGAGTGTTAAGTGGAAAGTAAATTATAAATAACTCCATTTCCAATGTAGAATCTACATAAAAGAATTAAATTATGAGAACTATCGTTTTCTGTAAACTGGTGGTTTTTTGTAGCAATTTTTGAGGAACAATTGTTAAAAATGATTTTTAACTGCCTTGGTAAATGTTATTAAGATAGAAATTAAAAAAAATACTTTTATAGATATATCATATGGATATGAAAAACTAAAATTAAAATTTATTGTTTGTCAAAACTCAAAAGAAAGTTACTAGAATAACTTTTGTAACCCACGTACGATGTATGTACATATTCATCGATGGTTCGCCTTTAACACATAACCGTAACATGTCGGAGCCGAAATATTGGTCGTAAAAATTTTTACGACCGGGTGCAATCGTAAACCGAGTTCCGTAGGATTAAGTTTTAATCGCTGCGTACTTGTACGATCCACTCCTGACTCGATAGTTTGTATTTAGTTCTGAATTGATTTAGATAGTTTGGTGAATAAGTTCTCAAGTGTTCTATGATCAATCTGGTTTATTCGTTATATTAAAGTGGACGGAGTTCGGATAAAAGTTTGTTTCAATTGGTGGTTTATGTAAAATATATTGTATTTGCCGACTATAGTTTGATAACCTTCCTAAAATCTTAATTACAATTAAGCTATAATTTCTAAAATTTGAGACTGCAGATATTATATTGTATATATTATAATATTGATCGCATTTTAAATGCTGTTCTAAGCACAATGTTTTAAATATGAATAAAATTTCTGAAGTCATCATTTCCAGGTCAGCGAGGCACGTGTAGCATTCATGGACTCAGGGACCGTGCAAACTATACTTCGTCGCATGTTCTAAGTTAAATGTTTACTTTAGAATGTACTCGGAAACTTCTAATGTGACACTACTCAAATCAAACAACTTTACACTCGAGGATCTTTGGATCTCAAAACCAATTAGAGCATTTCAACAAATATGTAATATTCATAAAATAGATTAGTTTTTTTAATACAACGTATAGCCACTTTTTATTTCAATGGTATGAGATTAAAATATTAAACTCTTTTGTCTACTGCAATTTCAAAGCTGGCAAAGTAACATACAGCTTTGAGTCTCTCTTTAATGGTACTGGTACTGGTGAATTCTAGCAAATATACATATATTTTTTTAGGAAAAAATAGGATAGAGATCTATATCCCCATATGTGATTTGGGTGAAAACGATTCTTTGCTTTGACCTTAATAAAAAATAAAAATACAAAATATAAACAAAGAGATTCAAAAATGATATTGAAATACCTATAACCTTGTATATTGTTGTTCTGTTTATTTTATTTTAATATTAAAACAAAAAATAGTAATATAAATTTAAATAATATTTTCAATAATTCAATTATCTTGTTTTAATATAAAACAACAACATATGCAGGAAATAGTTAATTCTGAAAACAATGCTTTCGCTTTTATAACGAAAATCACCGATCGAATATCAAGGACCATTTATTTCACTTTGTAACAGCATATCGAAAATCGATTCTGGCCTTACAAATTGTAATAGAAACAGAGGCTGTAGTTTTGTATTGGTTTTATTCAGTCGAGGCTCTAAGTAGCGGACAACATACCTGTATCATTTAACAATTAACCGTATTACCGATGGTTTAATTTATTTATTAATTTTAAATTTACATTCTATAAATAATCACGATCTATAATGTATACTTATGAAAACATTTTTTTTTCTTTATTAAATTATTGCCGTTTAATAGCTTATTAACTTAGCATCAAACAATAGATATTTTTGACAAATAATGTAGCAGAAATTTATAGATTGGTTTTAAATATGTTCTATTTAAATAAAAAAATAACGAAATTCGCTCTCAAGGCTATCATAAAATATTATGAGCATTTGACGGCTAACTAGTACCAAGACTCGGACTTGCTAAGGGAGTTTAGTATTTCCAAATCATTATTTTGTAATCCGATTTTGTAGAAATTTTTCTGTATGAATAAAAATAAATACAAAAATTTACATTTGGATTAATATTAATTAAAGAATTGCTTTATAGTTAAAAAAAATTAGAACTTGTATTATGTTAATTACCCATTTTGTTTATTTGATAAATATATATTTTTCATATAAATATTAGCTTGGACACTAAGATATATCTTCAAGAATTCCTCAAGCTTATATTATATATATAATAGCGGTTGTTATCGGCGCTTATTAAGAAGAAATAGTAGCTGAAGAGCAGACACAAGAAAATATATAATAATAGTTTCAAACTTTTCTATTAACCAAAGCTTTACCATTACAAGTTGAAGGCGTATATTGACCAACCAAAATGTAATGTCATGAAAATGGCCAAAGATGATTATGATATTAAAGTACCCATTGTCGGGCTTTAATATTATCAAAGGGTGGTAAATAAATAAAGAAGTTCCTTAATAACATCAATCATGGAGATGGACTTTGATTATCACCTACAATGAATACAAAGACTGAACAGTTAAACGTGACTATTCTAGGACCCATCGGATATTTAAAGTGTCGTTTCTAATGGCTTATAGCAATTATATAGTTTAGTATTAGTGCAAGATTGTATTACAACATCCATATCACTGCACAGAAACAGATCTCCTAATTATTTTCTCAATCCCTATTAAACAGAAACTGAGTCAAAACATCAAAACTACAGAAGTTTATCTAGTGATATTAAACCACAAAAAAAATTATTCGCTATTTATTTAAATAATAGGATTAATTTTTGTTAGTTAACAAGAATTCCAAAACCAATTAAAAGCTTACATAAAACAAACTTTCAATGATGTTTAATAGAAAGTTAATTCTTGCTTTTCAGAGATTTTATACTTAGTTCCTTGACTACAAAGTACAGGAGCGAATGTTGGAAATTGTAAAGTTTACCGTAAATTTTAATAAGGACATTGTTTTTGCCAATTGACGAGGTGTATAAAACTGTCTACACGTTGATAACTTTATTGCACTTTGTATTACAGTACTTATGGTTTTTTTTAATAAATTTTGTAAGATATAAATCAATATATAATGAATATTTGCACCCCAAATCTGAAAGGCAAATTAAATGTACCAATAAATTATAATATGTAGTTGTTACGATAATTTACATGAAGTAAATAAACAAAAAATAAAACACAAAATTAGTTGAAATAAATAAAACATTTTTGGATCACTGACCTGTCAGGAACGAATACAGCACACGCCCAATTACGGCAGTAATACTATAAAAGCTGGAGCTACGGGAACTCTAGTGCTAAAATCCATTTTATGAATAAAGAAAAACTAAAACTGCTAAGTCCTAAATGATAGACAATTTTTATCTTAAATATCAATGACTATCTGAAGTCGGCGCCAATCGACATATATGAATGAGTTATTTCTATTTAGAAATTATTTAATGATCTTTAAAGTATACAGATTATATTAAGAAAGCAATTATCAAAATAAGCTCAGTACTTTTTGATATAACCCTTGAAATCTGAAGTGAAATGAACGATCAATAACTTAGATTGTAAGATTTTTAATTTAGTATGTGTAAATTGAATAAGCGGAAGAATTATTAAAATCGATTTAGTCGTTTTAGAGATAAACGCGAACATATATAACTAGATTCATACATACAGAAATACATACACACTATAACAGAGAACTATTGTCTTTAAAGTCTTTTAGAATACCAATTATTACCTTATATTACTTCATTAAAAAATTTCAAGTTCATTATTTATAATGTACAAGTTGAATCTTCTAAAAATGTTATCCTTCACTTTAGCAAACAAATCATTAAAACATCATTTACTTGAAAGCATATATATTAGTTCTTTTAATAACTGTGTTATATATCAATCTCCCTTGAGTTACATATATTAGTAAGATGGGGAAAGCTACCCTTTTAGTCTGTCTTTGTGCTGTTCGTGCCAAAGTTGGTTCCAATATTGGTTCCAATATTGCTTCAAATACACCATTAGACTGCATACTAAGGAGTCTTGATTTAATAAGGTTGTCTTAATAATCTTTGGGCGTTCGGCCAAAAATAATAATAATAATAATAATAACTCGCTTTTTATAATGACCATAAAGACTCACGGTCACTGAAAGCCACGCGGGTAAAGCTGCGGGCGGAATCTGTATTTATTTTGAACATGAACAGTATAAATAAAATTATTCTGGAAACTCAGGTGTGAGCTATAAATCGGTCCAAAAAACAGAAGTATTATTGTCCAAATATTTTACTTAAACGATCTCCTTCACATAATGCGTTATCCAAGTGTATTGTATAGTATTGTATCTCATAATGTAAATAAGAAACAGTTACATTGTTCCAAAACAAATTATGTAAATTTACGTGTACGCTTAATATTTTTTTTATAGTATTGGCTCTTATTTGTTTTAGAAATATAAATGCGTAGCCTACATTCTTTTATTGTCATATTTAATAATACTTCGATATGAATATCAACTAAATCATTTTTAGTTTAATTTTACGTTTCGAATGGCGATTAGTGCAACGTTACAAAATAATTGAATTAATTATCTTGATCGATATTTTCAGTTTACCCACAATTCGTTTGTTCTCTGTGCTTAAGAACACAGTTGGCATATTATTGAATTAAATCTCTTGTCATTTCGACTCTACTACCAGAGACATTTTCGAGTTTCATTTTATAAGTGTTTATATTATAATTTTGAACTTGCGAGGCGTTTTTCTTATATAGGGAAGTTTATAGTGGATACGGCTAATATAATCAATATCTAAAACATTACATTAACAAAAATGTAGTAATACTTATATATATAGTGAGAGCCCAGTCTATTATATTTACATTAAAATATATTTCCAGTTAAAGTTTTATTAAAAAAATATAACATTTGTTCATAGTATTACTAATCTTCTAAAAAACAAAAAATAACTTGTAATTTAATTAACATCAAGTTCTTGTAAAATGTAAAGGTTTATAATATTAAGATAACATTTATTTTAATTCGCAAAATAATAGTGCACATAGTTGTACTGTAAATTATATTAATTCCACGAGACTTGTAAAGTGGTTCCATTAAAAATTCTTGGAAAATTATCTTAAGGCAAACATAAATATTCTACAGGGACTTGGAGTCCCCTGCCGCCGGTATGATCACAGTGGGGGCGGTCCATCCTCACTTCGACCACTGGATCAATCGCCGGCACGGAACGTTGACGTTCCGTCTTGTGCAGGTGCTGACCGGGCATGGTTGCTTCGGTGAGTAGCTGCACAGGATAGCAGGATAGCCTCCTTCTGCGAGCAAGTCATCGCCGCAAAGGAGGCCTCGGAGCGGGACAGGGAGTCAGCCTCGTCCGCTGACCCGCTCCGTAGGGGGAGACTGGGTAGAAGGAGGCGGTTCGGAGTAGTGTCGAGTAAGCATGGCTCTAGGATCTTGGGCCATGCTGACAGGTTTGGCAACCGAGGTGTATAATTTCTCGTAGAAACTCTCGACCTCCTTCAATATCTCAGCTCTGGTCGATACTATGCTCCCATTATCCGTTCTGAGCTTTGATAAACGGCTTTGCCCAATAGACAAGTCCCTCGCGAACACTTTGGAGCCTTGGTTCCGCTCTATCGTATCCTTAATACGGTTTGTGTTAAAAACACGTATGTCGTGCCGCAGGGACCTCCACACCTTTCTATTGAGCTGCCTATATGCCTCAGTGTCAACGGAAGACTGGAGCCGTAATGAGCGTCTTTCTGCCATGAGTTTAAGAGTTTGGTCTGAGAGCTTCCGTGGTTTGTTTTGACGGCCGTGTCTGTAAAACTTTTGTCCGACTGTATGCACAATATTCACCAACCTGTTATTTAACTCGTCCACATCCATGCTGTTCGCTAGACAAGCAAAGCGATTCGACAGCTCGAGTTGAAAGCTCTCGGGGTTTTGGATATGCGCTCTAGTGGGTCGGAGAGTGGACTTCATTAAGCGGGACCGTTCCAATCGGACATTAATATTCAATGTTCCTCTTACCATTCGGTGATCACTTCCGGTTTTCACCCTGTGGATCACGGAAACATCATTGAATATTTGTCGTCTTGTGGTCATGATGAAATCGATCTCATTTCTAGTGGAACCGTTGGGACTCATCCAGGTCCACTTCCTGTGAGGTGGCTTCTGGAAGAAAGAGTTCATCATGAAGAGTCCCTCTTTCTCCAGAAATTCGGCCAGCCTTTGTCCTCTCTGGTTCCGTTGCCCATATCCAAATTGCCCCACTCTCAGCTCACCATCGCCCCTCTTGCCCAGCTTCGCATTGAAGTCCCCCATAACAATGTTAAAGTAAATCTTAGTAGTATATATGGCTCTACTAATATCTTCATACATAGCGTCCACTTCGTCATCAGGGTGTGCAGAGGTCGGTGCGTAGACTTGTATGATTTTCAGCGAGTACCTCTTGGATACTTTAAGTATCAAGTACGCAACCCTGTTCGACACACTTTCGATGGTCACAACGTTGTTAATGAGGGATTTGTGGACGAGAAACCCGACACCACCTTGGGATTGATTTTCGCCCTCCCGGTAGTAGAGTAAGTTCCCGGATTTTAGGGTTATCGTATCCTCACCCTCTCTTCGGACTTCAGATAGCCCTACTACACTCCAGTGGAACCTACACATCTCTTCTTACAGCTCAACGATCTTTTCGTCAGTCCTCAAAGTGCGTATATTGTGTGTTACCAGGGCCAGTGGTCGTTTTAATGAATGGTAGCCGATTCGCTTCCGGGGATTCTTAGCACCCCCTGCCCCACCGCCACCCCGACCGCTACCATGGTCAGGAACAGTGGGGCCGCCGGGTACTGGGGGCCTGGTCCATACTTTGTACTTCATAGGGGGGGGGGGTTTGCCTATACTCGCCACGCTTGGCAGACGGGTTGGCGAGCGCAGGGCCTAACTTCTTCGCACTGGTGATGCTGCTGCCCATCACCAGCCAATCTCATTTGGAAGTTATGCGTATTTTGTATGGTTATACCGCCATGGATCGGTTGACATGTATCATTTTTTGGTGGTATGACGTGTCTTCATCACCTTAGTCGCCTTTTACGACACCTCAGTGAGTGTGTTGAGGTCGGGGCTATTCTACTCTGCCGGTCCCCGCGCGGCGATCAATATTTGTAAAAAGTACAAATACAAAAAACAAAAACTAGAAATGTCTAGCGAATTATTTAGAAATACTGGTTCCTTTTGTGATGTCTATTGATCCTGATACAAAAATTAGAATTTTTGTATCAGGATCAATATACGGAATACGGAATGATAAATGAGCCAAATTAGAAGATAAAACAATATTTCTTATAAATGTACTCAGGTAGACAAGTTAGTTAATGATTTAATTCAAAACTTTGTTGTTTTTTGTGATGATTTTACCGTTTGGTCTCAGGCTTTCATTAGTCTACATTCGATTTTTTTAAATTTTCAGGCTTATTGCGAAAACTTTAAATTCATGAAGACAAATACCGACACGGTAACTTAAATGCCATAATGACGTGATGTTTTTTCAGAGGTCGCAGATTCAAGTCCTGTCCATGTCGATGTGTTTGTCATTATAATTTCCAGTATACTTTCCTCCATTGCAAAGAGGTTGAAAAGTAAGTGAAACTACATCAACATTAATAAAAAAACTAATCATCAAATAAAACTTTAATTTTATGGACGGGTCACGCTTGTAATTACTAGTGACCTATCGTGCTTGTGTGTGTGTGTGTGCGTGTATGTATGTGTATGTGTGTATGCGTGTGACCTAACGGAAAACAAAACAAAATACTGTAATTGACCTTATTTTCATCGTATTGGTTTAATATACTTTGGACGAAAAAACATATTTAAGATCATGATTTTTCTGTGCTGAAACTATTATATCATTTTTAAACTGTAGTGAAGTTTCAATAGTTACGTTTTGTAAAACTAATATTGTAATATCTTATGCAACAAACTAACTAAACTGACTAATATCTGATATTAATTGGCATATTGTCTTGATGATTACGTTTATTATGTAATCAGGTAATTTCTATTCAAACAATATTGCTCATATAAGACACGATATATAACTTGGTTCTTATGCTCATAACTTGGTTCGTAAGTATATTAAAGTATTAACAACGCTGTGATAGTCTTCGCTCAGTGACAGTTGACTAAAATGAAGACCAAGTTAAGACCTAGTATGAGTTAGGTATGAATTAATACTTTAAAATCACGTCTATTAATTCTAATATTAATATAAATAATCAATGTGCTTGTTAACTTCTATTATGCATTTCCAGAAATATAGAAATATATTTCCAGTAGAAAATAACAACTAAGAATATGTAATGTGCACGTCTGCAGGGCAACGTGGAAATAAGCCCCGTTTGAAGAGCTTCCGACTATGAAACGACACAATACTAGTATGACGACGTATATTTCTCTGTAATGAACTTCATTAATGTGACCTATTTCAAGTATTTTTTATTATATATTTTATTATTACTTACGATAAAATATTGACTTGAATAAATTATGACTAATTTATGTAACAAAAAATTATAAGAAAGGTTCTGACGCTATAACAACGCTGTAAAATATTAATATGTTATTATATTTCATACAAAGTGTATTGACGGGTTGGTATGATATTACGTGTGTCTAGTACCATTATTATATAATTTCAACTATGTTTAAGACCATTCAAGGTTTCTTTTATTATATTTGAGTAATCTTTTGCAATTAAAATTAAGTATTAAGTAAATAATTATATCGTACCATAGTGAGAAGATAACATTGATTTGAAATGTCTATTCCTTTTTATATAATATATATTTTACCAACTAAAAAACTACTGCAACTAATTTTTAATGTATTTAAAAAATATGCATTTAGATAATTAAAATAAAGCAATACAAATATACCTATATTTTCTATGTTTTCGATACCGAATATTATAGTTATTACACTGCTTATTATAACATTCTCCGCATACGTCATTAAACTAGTATAGTTATGTAATGTAATATAATGTATATTTTCAATAGGAATGTACGAGCATACCGAATAACGATGGAAAATATTCATATTAACGACATTTTATTTACGATTTCTTTGCATGTGGACTTAAAAATATTGTGCTCTCGCATTACCTACTGCACTCGGTATATATCTAAATTGTTAAAAAGCGCAATGGTTAAGTTAAAAACTAATTGAAATTTGTAAGTCAAAATCTTGTTGCATTAATCTTTTTAACAAATATCTTAAATTTATTATAAAACATTTTATGTATAGAATTCATACAGTATTCAATTGGGGTCTTAGTACTTTGATAAAATCCAGTAATTACCCCAGCAAAAGCTTATGTTACTTTCAAAAAGACGCTGATTTGAGGTGCTTTAGTCTAGAACAATGGGCTTAAGTCTAGTGCTTTCGAAAATAGACACGTTAATTTGATAAGAGAAATTGAACTTATTTTAATAATTACATGTAAAAAATTGAATAAATTTAAATATATATAGTTTTATATATATATATGCAAAGCTCACAAACAATTTCTAGTTAAGCGATAAAAGCACCTCTAATGGCCGGTGGGTATAAAACTCAATCCATTAAGCGTGCTATCCGCGACCCATCTTAATGGAGACGAACACAGGATTGCTAGAAAAACGAAGGTTTTCAATACAATTCAATACAATTCCATTATTGCAAATCCTTATTTTTCGTAGAATTATAGAAGTAGTCTATTTTATTAAGTTTTATATTGGATTAATAAGTTTTAACACTAGAAACGTGTTTTAGCTTACAAATTTAAATTACGGGCACCTGTCGATTGTGTCACATATGACATAAAAGAATAATGTAATAACCAGTCAGACAGATATTTATATAGAAAGAAGATTACACGGCTCTACATTTCATCTATTAAGCTATAGTTAATTTTTAAATACAATTATATTTTTTCTAGACAAAAAAAAGTCAAAATTAGTTTGTAACGAAGTAAATTAGATATATTAATGATTACTATGCAATTTAATTATCTGGTTGCACTTACGTCATTACCATCGGGATTTGCCTAGCCGAATCGCGGCGTGAACGCCGTGATTCCGGCATGCTCGGAGATTATAAATAAGAACCGCGATTGGGTTTAAAACTAGTCGGCCAAATTCTCATAGTAATAAAGTGAGTACAGCCGGATAATTATATTTTATATTCAATAAAGTCGACATACTAAGGAAAAATAACTCAGTAATGAAATATTTTTTTTATTTTTATATATTTATATATTTTTGAGATAAGTACACCGGCGGTTTTTCCATTTGTGGCTTAAATTAAAAGCCATTAAGGTTAGGCCAACAAAGCCTTAGTGTTTGATGGAAGTATTGTGTTATTTATGTAAAAAACATTTTTCTTTAACTACAGAATATAATATATATAAGTATGTGTATATATAATAAAGTATTTTTATATTAAAGATGTAATATAGAAAGTGAAATCGAATGACAACAAAAAGAATTTCAGTCAGTGACGCCATTTATATCGTCGGAGCACGATCCGTAGCCCGTAGCGCGTGGGTGTTACTACATCGTAGCACAGCTACGCGCGTAGTAAAGGCGTGGCTCTGTTGTTGTTTTGACGGGGATCAGCTATTTTTAATTTTTATAAAATATAAAATGCAAGTATTCGATAGTAACAAACAATCTTTTCATAAATTAATAATAATCCTAACTGAAAGATTATTTCTCGCTACTAAAGAAAGGAATTAAAATAAATAATTAACGATAAAAGCTTCTACCTACTTGAATATATAAAATATAAAATGTAATTCATAAAATTTTCACATTAATGATCTACTTAATATATATCGGAAATTATTGAATAACTTTAAGGTGATTGACATCTGGTAGCTTAGAGAGAAAGGCAGAGATTGAGCACTAATTGTTGTTTTAAACCTACAAAATAAGTAATTTTTATTATGCATGGTTGAATGACTCTTAATAACAAAATATTCCAAAAATTATTAACTAGAAAGAATTTTCGTGATTGTTCGTGATGTATGAGACAAAAATGACTAGTATTGATTATAAAGTCAAAAAAATTATTAAAAAGATAAATATATTCTAAATTGTTTATACATATTGGCAGTATACAGCAAGTGTCTCGTGCACCTGGCCTCGATGGGTTATCAAGGCGCCAGTGCGCCGTGGAGCATGAGAGATAAAAACTGCCTGTCTCTTGTTAAATACAAATAATGTTTGTTTGGAAATGTAAATTTATTATTATCTAATATAACTTTGAAGCTTGCTTAGATTGTCTGAGTTAACATTTATCCTAGAAGTAGCACCAGTCGCATCTCTCAGCTTAAATTGCATAGTTAAGGTAAAAAGTATTTTATTTATTTCAAGTTAAATAAAATTTTCACAAATGAATGAACTGTGATGTAGATTATTAATTAATACATAATTAATAAATGTGTAACCATTTATAACAAGTGAAAATTAAAGGGTTTTAGAGGAAGGGGTTAGGTTAGATGATTTAGGATCCGATCAAATATTTATTGTTTCTTGTTATTCAAAACAAGTTTAAAAAAACACTAGTCACGATTTACATCAAATATCAGAACAGTGAATTAGCCGTGAAAATCGTGAAATAAATACTCATTAATAATTTATTGACTTCATTGAACGACTCTGTCTAACTAATGGTTTAATAAAGACTTTTCACCATTATTATTATTATCTTTTAAAACCTGAAGAACTCGCAAATTGATAAATTAATCTGTACTTTAAAATAGTTTCAAGAACCATTTTAATTGCTTTGAAATACTTGTACTTGATATCTTTTTACATTGTTAGTATTTATGATAACTTTATTTTTGTCAAATTATTATAAACAATTACCACAACTAAAGTTCGTCCGATTTTATAAGTATATGAAAGAAATGAGATTATAAGAATCATATAAGTTGATATATAAATCTGTATTAAACAGACTCAGAAATTTATAAAACGGAAGAGGCTTATAAGTAAATACCTCATAGAATGAGAATATCGCGTTTAAATTTTTTATAAATATTTTTATTCTTTGATTATCATAGCACAATTAGTAAAATAACATTGTCTTGAAAAGTACCCAGAACAGTTTTAAATATTTTGAAAGAAAGCTGGCCGTCCTTTGCAGTCAATGTTCTGGTAGGAGAAAGACATATCTTTTCTTCTAGAGTGGAAAGAGTTCCCAATTTACGTTTGCAATAAGAGTCGCGAGACTCTTGGGAATTCGTATTAAATAGTAATATTCATGTTCATTAATACCATACATTTTTTGTTACGTAAGCGATAAATCGACTACAATTTTTGTAATTGAAATGACTGGACTTTTCAACACAACAAAGATAAAAATGCCTTGACGTGTTAACATAAACGGTTTAGTTCGTTTAACGGTGAAAGAATGGTGGATATTCCTATAGATTTATTAAGTATAAGATTGTGCTCTGCTTAGTGCGCGGCGGCGACAGCGGCGGGTGCGGGCTGCGGCAGGGGGCTCGTCAGACGGCCGCCCACGCGCGAGCCAGCGGACGTCTCTCTCACAGCGAGCGGGCCCGGCGCCCCGCGCGCCCGCGCGCTATACGTTCGGTAAGTTCACATCTATCTATTACTATAATATTGTTTAGTGTGTGTAAATCACCTTAAATTACTTGTGATAAGTGATTATAACTGAATAGTCAATGTTCATCCGTCATATACATGCGTGAACAAAAGATGCGTTTATTAAAAATACTTGCGATATTTCAGAATTCGTATAAGGGGATCTAAATGTCTAGAACCTCAAAATCATACAAAGTAGTGTCAAAGGACGTTTAGATATAATAAAAATGATTATAATATGATGTTAATGTAGTATATTAATCATTTTACCACGAGTTTGTAATTTTACGTCGATTATATTATATGGACATTGATGATGACCAATACTTATGAATTTTACTTCATTACTTGATAAATTTTTCTATTGGAGGCATAAATTTTTTATACAATTCAACGGAACGGAACGGAAAGTTTTACTTATTATTACAAAACTATTAATTCCTTTTATTGTATAAGTGTAATAAGTTATCTTAAATCTTGTGATATATTTTTTTTGAGACTATTAATTTACATTGTTTTAATTTCGCTTTTAGTTTTACTAAAATTTTATTTTTGTTGTGTGGCTTCGATAGACAGAAAAGATACTAAATATTAGGTTAGTTAATAAAATATTGCAAAAAAAGAACAACTTTTTTTGCAATATTTATAACAACAAACAAGAATAACAACAAACAAGAATAATCTAAAAATATCTTATAATTCGGCACAAGCCGCCCCCGTGAGAAGTGGGCGAGTCGATACACAGAGTATTATATTTTTTATAATTATCTACATAACATGAAATTGTATTCATACTTTTTTTTAATTCAACTAAGATTTGCCAAATTATTTAATTACTTTTAATATGTATGGTATTAAAATAAGCCCTTCTGTCACATCCATTTGATGTACACAATTGATCACTGGTTTTGGTTCAAAGCGGAAAAAGAAGTAAATAATAAATGAAATAAATAAAAATACGCATACAATTCCAAAAGTTATAGCTTTATAAAAAAATATTTCGGTAGAATCAGTGATTTTATTTTCATAAGCGAAAAATATTTCATTTTAAATCAAATTAGGATTAATTTGTTCAAAAGGGTGTATTAATCAGAATATTATATTTTTTATTAAATATTTGCTTTCTAAAGGTTATAAAAGATAATTAATCCTTAAAGCTACAAGATTTGGAAGTTTTTTTTCTTCTCATTTTTTATCATTTTTAAAATTTGTTTTGTTTATGGAATTAAGTTTTCTGTAATCAATATTATTGTTATTTGTTTTTTTTATTGTTTAATATCATAATAAATTAATTGTTAAAAGACATTTATATTGCTATAATGAGAGAAAAATTTATCCAGCGAGGGCAGCAAAGTAATATTCAATCTATTTAACAGAGTCCAGTGAACATTAATAACTGTCTTAAATTAACTGCGTCTTTAACTTTTTTTCCGATAGAAAAGGCAATAAAAGTTGTTTGAGCAGAAAACGCAATTTGCCACAACTTTACCGACTGTCGCCTCATCTTACGTTTATAATTGCTTCTTTGGGTTACACGTTGGGCAATCAACATAAAAACGATAAAATTCTTATAGAAACAAATAAAATATGTAATATATACTATTATTCATTTATTAAGAGTCTCTTTCCATTTTAAACCCAAAAAAATGAGTAGAAGCAATGAAAATAAATTTTTTAGGCCTAGATAAAAATGTTGTTAACGTAAAAATGTTATAAAAAATTAATATACTGTTGAAATAAAACAGTTTTACAATTTTAATTCACTACATAAAAGAGCAAAAAGATTATCTTGTATGTACTTACTTCACTAAATATTTCATGATCTTAAGTGATTCTTCAGATACCTTTTGTCAGACAGAACATTCTCTTATTATACTATATATATATACCATAAATGTTATTGAAATTATCGGAGGTTAACTGTACGTAGAACCTTTATTTTTCTGTTTTATTCGTAGATACATATATCTCTATCCCTCTGTGTATGCCTAAGCATTGAATTTGAGTAAAAAAATAAATTTGTAATTATTTAACCTAATCGCGTTATTATATATAATTAAGGATATAAAACTATTCTTTTAATAAATACTTTCGAAGCAGTCTAGAATATCTTAAATATTTTTTTTTCTGTTGCAAAATATTAAAAAAATGTAGCATACACTTATCCTATAGGAAACGATTATTCTAATACTTGGTTGCTTAATCGCTCATCGAAACGATTAAAGGTCTTAATAGCTGAGTTGTTAGGGATGGCATTACAAAGGCGACGGTTTGACCCCCGTTTCACTAAATGATTTCTGCAGCTAAAATACATTAAGCTGTCAAAGTATAAGTATATCTTTTCATGCAAAGTAGAAATGGTGTATTAAAATTGTTCTCTAAATTATTATTTTAAAACATACTTTCACATAATATTGAAAGTAACGTTATTGATTGAAAAATACATTATTATTTTTTTCAATACGTAGGTAATCCTGTCAACGGATGCCTGCTTAGTTAGACCAAACTATACCTGTGTTAGACAATATTTGGTTTACGGTCATGGTCTCCTTGGCAAAGTACTCTTGCTTAGCTTAGACAATCTTTAATATTTACCTAATTTATATTTGTAAGATTATTCTACAAAGACATTACAAAAATATCAAAGTTACATACCGAACACTTGTAACTTAAATTAAAATTGGAATAGTTCCAACTATGATTTTTCTTAATCTCATTATTTGTCAATTTAAAAACTCCTAAGGATATAAATATTTCTAAAATATGTTTTTAGTCTTAAATCATTTAGGGTTTCGTCTCAGTCTGGTAAAGCAGACTATGTCGTTAATGTTTCGTAATGTTTTCAAGAACGTACACCTAATTGGACCTCGATAAATCAATTTTACTGCCGATACTGAACAATGACAGGTATTCATTCAATATGTGTACAGCTTTGGTTGTTTTAATGATACCGTTTGAAGGTCGTTTACATTACATTTATCATTTTTGTTTCGGGAGTAATTGACAGGAAAGTTATCTCATAAATGTTAATATTTAAAAACAATTGCAATTTGTGTAATTGTAGATGAGAAAGCAATCATCGGGTACAATTCTACAGCTCTGTTTGCATCACGGTTTCTCAAAAACAATTACACTCTCTATTTGTTCTTCGGAACTCGTATTTGTGTAAGACAGTACAAGTTCAGAAAGCTGCAAGTTTCCTGAATGTAGTTACGAGTGATAACGATTCTCGGAATATAGTTTTGAATCTGTTTCTGCATATTGTATCTCAAAGCATTCGTTATGGATTTTGAAATAACGTAACATGGAATGTAGATATTCAAAGAGAAGATTTTAGTATTTTTTGGTGAAGTATATATTTTCGTTTATGTGGGTATTAATGGAAATCATATCCTTTATAGAACAAAAGCTACTACTATATAAATAATTGCATATCATAAAATAATATTAATTTATTCAAGAGAATTAACTTTCGAGGAAATAGGTATTACATACCGTTTAATTACCTGACGTTTTTGTTATTGCAAATTGATAATAATTAAGACTGATGGTCTTTATCAGATATTCTTATAATTCTTAGATATTGTCGAGAAAAATAGATTTAATAACATAAGAAGATATAACCGGTGATCTATATTAAGCCTTAACTCACAAGATGTCAACAGTGTTACACGTGCTAGCTCCTCAGTTCTAATCACTTTCCGTTGTTCGTCCGTCTCTACACATTTACTGACGAAAATTTTAGAATAGTGTATATTTTATAGACTTTTCTTCTTATATATACAATGGGTATAATTTTCTTTCCACCATAGCTTTATCTTTTATTTGTAATTTGTGGGTACAAACATTAGTGGATTCTGCTGATCCTTTAACATTAAGTGTATATAATTAACTGGATTTTAACATATATAAGATAATATATTTACATATAACAATAATATTATGTGAATAATTATAAAATAAAGTAAAAATAGTGTGTAGCGTTATACGATGCTACGGATAACCGTACTACGAGGCTATGGAGAATCGGAGCAATGTAGTATGGGAGTTAGAGCGCAACAAATGAACACTAAACTTTTATAGTCGCTGTGCTTTTGCTTTTATACTAGATGATACCTATTTACTTTAATTATTAACTAAATCAAGATCTTTATTATTATTGTTAAATGACTAACAAATGGAAGCTCCAAGGTCTTTACAATTTAGTGTTTGACCAATTAAGAATAATATGAAAAGAGATTATATATAATTTAATTGAAAATTTTATCAAGAGTATAAAAGTCTTATTACACAAAGTATTGAAATCCCCCGTCGCTATCCTATATTTTAGATTTCAAACTCCGACGTAACGCAGTTGTAAGGGTATTTGAAAAATATCAACAGAAATATTTTTATGAAATATGACTTGAAATTCACATCAGGAGTTTGGATGTCAACAAGAAGCCTAGGTTTTTGGACGCGAGACAGGAAATTAAATCAGTTCGTTTGTACGACACGGGACAGAACGCGTTTCTGATTTTTACAAAACAGTAGAAAATAAACCCAAAAAAAGAAAACACTATTCTTTAGTTACATTTTCATTTTTTATGTCTTGCAAAATCTTAACATCGTCTGCGGTAAAGCTAAATTTCAGATTTTACATTTAAAGATTAAACAAATCAGGTTCTGAATAAAAATAAATGATACTTTCATTAAATAAATAAATTTTTACATTTTCCAAAGTAAAAAAAAAGTTAAATGGATAACCGCAGCCCCCAAAATTATATTATTTATTACTTTTGGTGTCCAATAAACTGTACTAAAACGACATCTGAAAAAAATATATGTTTAAAATTTATATCCGAGTAAATTTTATTTCAATTAAAAGTACACATGGAACTACAATTATAGAATTTAATCATTGATTAGGATTATAAATTTATCTTTGGTATGGAATGATTTGAAATTATCTGACAGTAAAGCAAAACTTAAAAATGGATTTTAGTTCATTGCTTCCAGATTAAAATCTATTAAAGATATTTTAATTTTGTCTCTTTAACCTGCTAAAAACAGAGATTACATTTTGTCATAATCTTTATAGAAACTATATTGATTATTTCTATATAAAAATCCCCTGTAAAGTGCGATAGTAAAAAAACTGACTACTGATACGGATATAAGATACTTGTAACATTTTAATTATTCTCTCCCAATCTATATTGATATCGATTTTTATAAATTTTCTATGTATTTTTGTGGCAGTCATTTGTGTCATTCACTCATTGGCACTCATTTGTATCTTAACCCTTTCCTGTCTAATGATGCCATATGGAATCATGTTTTTTTGTGGACAGCCAGAGCTATCTCTGCAGCGGGATCAAAATTACATATCTTTACGCCGATAAAGAAGATCACTACTGTCATTTTGAAGTGATTTTTGTAACCTGTAAGTTTGTGATTTATCTCGAATCAAGTTTGTTGTGTTGGATTTTTTACCGCCAATTTTTTACGACAAATAAGTCGTAGTGAAATAAGTAAGTTTGAATGATGATTTTATGCGAATATTTAGATATAAATAGTTTATCTACTTTTGAAATTTGCATCTGATTGGTATCAATTATATTATTATTCATATTTAACCTCAAAGAATATATTAGTTACTGTTTTTTTTATGTTCATATGAGACTGATGACTCCATATGGCATCACCTCTATAATTATATATATATACATACATACATAAAAAAAAGTGACAAATCTCTTTGTTACTCTATATTTTGCTAAAAATACATTTTTTTATTTTTTTTATACTTATTCCTTAAGTCAGCCAGGAAAGGGTTTAATAATCAAATCATAATAAACTTACCTGGTGGTAATCTGATCAGTGGAGGATGTTGTTTTACTTTAATAATAATAATAATAATAATACTTTAATGGTCAAACAAGTAACTTCAGCAAAGAATATTATCTTATTTTGTTTGTTTACAAACATAAAAAGATCATTTATAAAAACAAAAAAGGGAAATCACCTTGAGCGACCCCCATTTTAATTTGAGCCCCAGACAATATCTATTTATTCAAATCTATTTTTTTTATAGCAGAGTTACTACTGAGGAAAAATAAAAATTAATATAGAAAGTTATATAAGACATAATGTAACATAATGTATAAAATGAAGTTTAAAATTTCTTTATCTCTTTTTTATAAATTTAATTTAGCAATTGTTCTTTCTATACAGAAAATTTTGTTCAAACCCCTTGGGTTTTATTACAATACAAACTCCCAAAACCGCCAACTCAAAAACCGCTAAAAACTTTCAAAAGTTACATGTGTAAACAACATTTATTCGTCAAAATGTTTATCTTATACAAAGACGTACATTATCTTATACGTTATTTCCAAATGAAAGAATCAGAACTCGCTTAGTGGAAAATTTTACAATGAATAATGTTTCTTAAGCTGATTAAAATAAAGAATATTTTAGAGTGAAAGGGTTGAGGTTTGAGAAGCCTATTCAGGGCTGAGTGCAGCTGCTATGATTAGTCTTTTGCCTACGAGACAGTATTAAGGCATTGTTCGCGCGCTTAACTTGAAGTTGTATAAGTCGCTACATTGTATTTAAAATTATTAATAATTCATACTATTCATATAATGCAATATGACAGATATAATATTTTGTTCTTCATTATGGAGAGGAGAAAGAGTAAAAGTTGAGAAAGATAGAGAAAGAAGAGAATATTATTTTATGTAATACTGTAAAAATGTGTGATAATTATTTGATATTTATTTGAAATAATATATACAGTAATTCGTTTTCATCAAAAAGAAAATTTAATTATATTTATTTTAATAATATAATTTTGTTTCGCTTCAATTAAAATATCTATCTCAAACCACAAAACTCTGAATCTTACAAAGGCGTTTCGGAGTTGTTTACTTTTTACATAACGAACAATTCAAATCAGACCTAACCGCAGTTTAATATCTATGTAAATTATTTGAAATATCGTGCAACTGTTTTTAAGGTTATTACATTAAATAATTTATATTTTTTCTACATAATGTATTACCTACAATTAATCTTTCTACACTGCATAAACACGATAACTGTTCAATATTTTTATTTACATTGTCTCATGTATAATAATACCTAATTAAATTTAACATTAAAATTAATGTTGGATAATTTTTAGTTTAGTTTCAAAAATACTAACGTTTTTAATGTTTTATCTTTGCTATTTCATGTGTTGCATACAAGTTAAACGATATTCAATTATAGGCGACTCAAAGAGAATGACAATACACATGTCAAATTAAGTAAAATTATTTCTCCTTTTCAGTTAAACGCACGTCGCGATGCTCGCGTGTAATTAAGGGCTGACACATTGCTGATAAATGAAAACGGTGGGTCCTCACGGACAAAATGGCCTCCTTCAAAGGTACGTGCTGAATTAAATCTTTTTACTGAATATTTACTGCAAAATTTCTAACGATTCAATGCTTATGTGTGGAAAAAGTAGTTATTTTACGAAATTCGTACAACTTGTGTTAAACATGGAGATTTAATGTTAGAAATAATTGCTTGAAATAAGCTAAGATCCGTAAATTTACTATTTGAATAGTTCAATATTATTATAAGTGTTATATTTAGAATACCTTACTAAAAAAATCGACCAAAAGTTTAAAAACATATTCAAGTAACCCCAATTTAGCTTCGTTTGAGGAAAATAATTAAAATGTCGTTCTCAATCTCCAAGGAATATAAAACAATCATTTTGAAAATATTTAACCAACACTGTTTGTTTGTGACCTTTCATCACTATGATGGATGTTCTTTAGAAAATCAGTAACGTCGGCGAAGTGGCCTCGAACCATGGATATTGTTATATGAAGTATTTACAAAGTATATTATAAATTGGTTGAATAAAGCAAATTTTACAAATTCTAATCAGCTTTGTTGCCAATTTGACGTTTATTAAAACGTTACTTGTCCAAAGTTGTTTGAATAAAACACAAATAAGTATGAATATTTTCTTCACAAGTTTGTTGTAAATAAAATCAATCGATCAAAAATAAATAAAAAGGACGAGAAAGCTCAAATAACAAGCAACTTGTGACATTTTTTTTAAATCTCATAAATAATAAAATAATATATTAAAATAATTTTATAATAACAATAATAACGACGTTATTAAATAATTTTAAGAAATAATACTTTTATCAGTTATTATTAATAATTTAAGTGTAACAAATAATTTAACTTATTCATAACCGAATTTCAAATTCCTTTAAATTGTTCATCATCTACAATTTGTTAGGATAAAATTAATATTATTAATAAAATTAGGCCATCGATGATAATGATGGATCAAATACTATATAAAGTATGTGATGATTCAGCGATTTTGAAATAAAAATCTAAAGAACAAATATTCATTACGTAACAATAATATAATATAACAATAGAAGAACCTTAATACAATGTATGTTAGTCATGTATCTCAGCGCAAAAAAACTTAACATACAAGTAAAATCAATTTTATAAAATTAAGTTTGTATATAGGTTTTAGGTAAACTACAAATTCATAAAAAAAAAATCGAAATGAAAATCTTATGGAGATTACGTTTATCTTTTTATAGCTTGAAAATCGGTGGAGTTGTTTAGAACATAATTTTAAATAATAACATTAAGTCGGTAAAATTATTGCGTTGTGGCTGACGCTAGCTGTTCGAGCAAAATGGGCCGGAGGTGGAGGTGAGGAAGCAGGAGCGTCTACATAATATATACCTACATACATATTGTTATAAATTAGACTATACACGTGTTAAAAAGGTTCTATTACAGACGAGTTGCGAGCAGTAGATAGTACATACATATATATGTTAAAATATATGTTATAAATATATACATATGAAAGCAAATGACTGCTCACTGAATAATCATGAAGTCTGAGGTATTGCAAATATGCAATATCGTTTTAAATAGAAATTTCTAAGCTAAATATTTATTTTATGTAGCATTCGGAACTGCTAGCAGATAGCTACTTTCTAGACAGCTTATTACCTAATGATTGATTTTGATCTAGATACAATTGAAAGGGTTCTCTTTGTTCTTAATTATTATTATAATCTGATCAACCATTATAATTTTAATAAAATTTAACATAATTTTTTTTGCAATGCGCCATTCAACAATCACATTTGCTATCATTTGTAATTTAATTATCCGTTAATTTATATTCAGTAATTTTGTTGTTAATTTTTTTTTATGTTATTTAAAAAAATGTTTTTAAATGATAGGTTTATTTTAATTTTATACGTAGCTATAAAATCGTGGTAGCGATTATTACTTATTAAAATAGGCATGGCTTAAATCTATATTTATAAAATATAGATAAAGTTAATTATTACGAAAAAAATAAAATAATATTATTACAATTTCTAAGAAAAATGTTTCAGAAACTATAAAGTAACTGTAAAAATAACAGTTAACCATCAATTTTCTCAAAAATATCTTAGTTTTTTTTACTTTTCATTTGCTTGGATATAAGTGTTCTAAGTTTAATGGAATCTAAATATTTTATGAAGCCATATAGCAGCGGGGTTACTGACTTGAAGCTGACTAATACTTGAAGGTTAGAAAGAACTAAATATTGCTACAGCGACATTAATTCACACAACATGGTATTCATATTTGAATATCATATAACATATATTTTTTTAAATATAAATTGTTTGTATAAATTGTATGTGAAAAGTGGTTTCTTTTATAATATTGAAGTATTGTTATGTAATCATAAATTATTAATATTTCAAATATATTACATAATTGGATAATATGTTATGAGATTAATTAAAAAATATATATAAATTTCGTCGATAATTTAATCTATATAAAGAATATAATATATTAATCAATCATTTAATAACAATGGGATAAGCTGCTCCACCTGTGTCTCTGTTCTGTTGTCTCTACGCTGCATCAGCATGTGATGCTATTAATATGTAGTAAATAATAATATAATATTACTTACTGTATTACAGAATATTCAGGTTCTAGACTAATTCTTCTAGTCAATCCATTCAGTCAGACGCAAACTCGTCTGCAGCCGACTGATAACGGGCTTTGCGTTATCAAAGAGGACTGCACAGTTGTAGTAATTAGGATGTAAGAAAGTTTGCCTTCGTTTTAATTAACGAGCTTATTATACTTACACTTTTGAACATTAAAATATAATTGGATTTTTTTTTATGATAATGTCATATTTTAGAAAGGGAATCTATTTGAAGTAATAAATTATAGAACCTTTAATTAACAAGGTGAAGAACCTAATAGAGGTTTGAAAAAAAATCAGAATCGAACAATTTTGAGCCACCTCGCCGAGATGGAAGTATGTTTTTTTAACGGTATTGCTAACCCAACGTGGTAAAAAATTACTCAATTAAATTGTAATAGAACAAAGAGAATATTATGGCTGCCGAGAACATTATTGTTATTGGTCCTAAAGACATAGACGTTAGAGACTATTAAAGCTCTTTACCAGCTTAGACTGCGTCCATCAAAGAGAATTCTTCATCGACCTTTCTCCGGCTTGGATAAATTATTGCTTTGTTAAAGATTGGGTAATAGGACCAAAGCATTAATACTTTCATTTCACCTAAAAGACTTTCTTGGCTTTATTGAAACTTAAAATGCGGGAACAATGTCAGCAGAGACATCAACTTGTCGGTCGGTTCTAAGGGTAGGGAAGAAAAAATATTCGAAATAAAAAAATACTGGAAAATATGAAACTTGTGTAAAATAGTTTAGAAGTTGGGAAATTTAAAGATTGCCTATCTTGTATAGAAAATAAATATGGGAAATGTGTTTCTGTTTATATTTTATCTTCTTAAATGGTACCAAAAATTACACAAAATATCCTAATTTTGAGTCTCATTTAAGAATTTGTTAGTTCCTGATTAATATATTAAGCACAGAGGCGGCACGGAACACTGTCGTTCCGTCTTGTGCAGGTGCTATCCGGGCATGGTTGCTTCAGTGAGTAACTGCACAAGATATCTCGAAGGGAGGCGACCCCTTTCTGCCATCACTGTGACGATTCTGTCGACTCGGGTCGTCACACCTTGGCGGAGTGCGCCGCCTGGGACCACCAGCGCACTGAACTGGTGGCTGTGATTGGCAGGTACCTCTCGTTGCGTTATCAGCGCGATGATCGGCAGCGAGGGGTGCTGGGTTGCAATGGCCTTCTTCTGCGAGCAAGTAATCGCAGCGAAGGAGGTCACGGAGCGGGACAGGGAGTCAGCCTCGTCCGCTAACCCGCTCCGTAGGAGGAGGCTGGGTTATATGCTCTACGTTGCTTGGGGCATATTCATTCTGGGGTCTTCGCCGGGGTGTCTAGGTGTGTGCTATAGCGATCCCGTGACGTCCAACTAAGGCGCTGAGGGCAACCGTTGGTTTTTTAGTGAATAGCCTTAAAAATGGCAGCATCCTCTATGCTATGCTATGCTATGCTATGGAAGTCCCACATCACCCCCCTGGGTCGACGGGGTACCCTTAACGGATTTTTCCAATGGAAAAAAAGGGTTATATAAAAGAACTCGTTATATATTTACTAATTGAGAATTATACGGTTGTGAGAGCATATTCTAAAACAACATTAAGTTGATTGAGCTGATTCATATACGAAATTCGGTTAAATGGTCTAATACTCACAACGATATTATTAAAATCAGACAGCAATTATTTACTCCAATCGCGTATAATATATAATATATAATCAATATACTAGAACAGCAGTAGTGAATTTATTTACATCAAAAACGTACGTGTTGATGCACAGAGGTACAGTCTGAAGTGAAGCATTAAACGTGAGACGGGCTGTGAGCCGAATACGAATAAACATTTCCCGACTTAAATTTTCATTTCCTTTTCAGTACTTTTACACATTTTGAGACATGTTACTGAAATAGAATATAAATTTTACTAAAGTAGAATTCGCGGAACCAAAACTAAACAACAATAGTTTTATCAATACAATTATTCATATGACTCAAGAGTTTTATTATTGTGTTTCTATTATACTGTTTTGAAATATTACAAAGTATATTGAAGTAGATTGTTTAAGTTCTCAACAGGACTAATTAGGGTCTTGCGTTGTGCTGTTGTGACCTGTTCAACTTTATAAAGAACGTTTAAGTATTTATTTTAACAGTTTTTAGAATTATATATTATAAAAACATAAAATTCTGCTAACTAAATAGCAAGGGGTTACAAAAATATTTTTTGTCAACTAGTTAACGCTTTAAGAACTTGTCCTCAGAATATAAAACGTTGATATAAAATTAATAATCATTCTTTATATCCTTAATAAGTAAGCCTTATTGTTCTGAGGGCATTTAACTTAAATTATTCAATAGAAGCAAAATATTGGGAAAGATCTTAAAATTGTTCTTCCACTACCACAGTCAATAGAACAGCGGCATTGTTCTGTGAGTAATTTCATTTAAACCAATGACGTACACAATTTCATGTTAAGCTATTCCATTATTGTAGAATTCTCACTTTGTGCTGTGTTCAAAAGCTAAATATCCTGCATAGGTCATATGTTATGTAAAGTGAAAAAATACTGACAAATTAATTGTTTTCTTATCAAAAAGTTTGAAACCTGTGTATTTTAATTTAATTAGTATTTTTTAAACTTAAAATATTGCTACGATTCTTAATCTTATATTATTATTTATAACAATGTCACCACAATTTAAATAGCGATAATCACAATATCATATCATTCCCTGTCATGTCACATCATGTCGTGACGTGACGTGACATGACGTGACGTGTCATGTCATATCGTGTCGTGTCGTATTGTATCGTATCATATCATTTATTTTGTAATATTTTTGTTTCATTTCGAAGATATCTGTTATAACAAACAGTCCTGTTATATTTACAAATCAGATGAAATATTAATGATTTATTTGTATATCTATTACTGAGAGAAACTGATACAATATTAGTAAATAAATATAATTTTGTCTACAAAATAAATTGTCTAAATAGATTTAGTCTTGAAGATCTTATAATGCTACTACTTTAATAATAATGCTATTAATATTGAATTTACGATAAAAATATTGAAAAGTTTAAAAACTGTCATAAATATATTTAAATATTATTTAAATATAAATTATTTATAAAATTAATCCTGCGAAAAGGAATATTATGTTAAAATAATAGTAACTAATGCTTTCACCTTTTCTTGATTACATTTAAATCTTTTAATCCGTTATCATGCGCTGGTAACAGTTTTGAAATATCAAAAAGCAAAATTCTAAAAGTTCTAAAATTCTGGAAATTCATAATAAATGCTCATTATAATCAAATTCTTATTGTAACAAAGCAAATTTTAGTTTAGTTTAATGATGAAATATATTATATAAATATAAGAAGAAAAATAATAAGAATAAACTAAAGAGGAACAACAAACGAAATTTAAAAAAAAACAATTGAGGCCATCTAAACCTCCTTGATCAAATACGATCCTATTCTAATCCTTCCGACATCGTTTCTTCGTTCTTTAACTGAGAATCTTAAAGTGCGTAATGTTTACATGAAACATATTACTTAAATTAAATTCCAGGGTTGTCGCATTGAGTCACGCTACTGGTACATAACGTGAACTACCTACTAAGTAATCCATACAACAGACAGATTAAAGTAATAACGCTGTGTACATTGAATTTCATATTCAAAAGCTTGAGAATGCATTTCAACCAGTGAAGTAGAGTTGGACGGGTGCCCGGACCATGAAATATGAAACAGAATGAAAAATCTTGTTACAAAAAGAACAGTTTTTTCCTATTTTAATGGGGTTTTATGTCTTAGTTCGAGTATTGAATCTATTTTACAATTTGCATATTATTTGGACCCATACATCTTAAAAGTAAGCTTTTATACACCTTAATATATATTTTTTCACTTTATTAAGACATTCAAATTGAAGCTTAAACAATAATAATTTATTAGAATAAAGCTTGCCTATCTATCCAAATACAATTTGGAAAAATATTGAGAGCAGAATTTAAGTATCTTTAAAAATAATCCTAAATGGTGATTTTTATTGCCATGATATAAGGTACAAGATACTTTAAAATATCAATCAAAATATCGTCGACTGCCTTCGAGGCCAAATGGGTCAAGTTTGATAGAGGGTGTTTGTACACTCTGACCGAAACTAAAGCCTAACAATAAGAAAATAAGGTTTATTTTAATTTGTTATGTGTACTTCTAGCACGAATTATATTATTATAATTATATAATAAGGGCATAGAGTACTTATTTTGGAACTTCCATCTTTCATAATTATTAAACTAGTTCAAAGATAAATTTAATATTTATCTTTCAAATTAATTTCATACCTGTTTACTTTTTTTTTATCGAGACGTTTATATAATGTTAAAATATCTTTCTTTTATTTTCTTGGTATTGTTGTTTAACATATGCACAACGTTTTGCATAACAGCTTATAAAACAGCGTAAAAGAATTTATTATCTGCAAGGTCAACCTCCTCTTGAATCTCCTCCTGAATCACTTATTCAATCAAAAGATGATTATTTGTATATTATTTATATCTGTATAAATACATTAAATTAGTTAATTCATATAAGATCTTCAATAAAATAACTAGTATCTTATTGTTTACTCAAGTTCAGGAATGTCAAATTATTACATTAGATACAGTCATGTTAATAAAACAATATTTGTTTAGTAATTTGGTAGGAACTCATAAAAACTTTCAGTTTGTTGAAAAGAAAACTTCCGATATTTTTTATTAACATTCTTTGACTAATAGAAAGCTAGAATGCAAAGCTATCGTTTTATAGCATATCGTTTTATAGCATGGTGCGGGTGACGTCTGTCAGTACCAAATGACTAGGGGTTGACGTTATGCATTTTATATTTTTCGCTTACGACACTCAGAGTATATATATCTAGTTCTCTTTAATATTGTTATACAAATTGATATGTTATTCCGTTGTGCAGAGTAATTCCGTGTATGAACTTATCTTTACTGATATAAAATAATCAAAATAAGGCTAATGATTTTCTTTTCGTGGCAACATTATGGCTCTAGCGCATTAGCGCGGCGGACATATTGTTTACCCGTGTGATGCTCTCAGTACGAGCGCTAGTACTGATTCTGAGATGAGTTCAGATGAAAAAAATATTTTTTCTTAGCAACCTTTTAAGAAATCTTACCCCATATATATGTTCTGTTGTTTCATTAACAAATTTATAAGATCTTTAACATTAAAAAATTGACTATTTACGCACAATATACTTTTTATTATAAAAAACATCGACTTTCATGTCGTAGCAGTACATCTCCTCACTAAATTCGTCTATGCGTTATGTTATACGCTTAACATTTTGCTGAATTTTTCTTTCTATTATAATTTATTTGTAGACTAAAACGTTCTGAGTGGGATTAATTTAATTTACTACAGTTATTATACATTATGAATGTGGTATAACTAAAAAACTAAAATATAATTTGTAAATCGCGTCAAGTCTCAAGAGAGAAACGAAACGTTAATGACAGTGTCACCCGCACCATCCTACAGCGCACAAGCTATAACAACTATATTGTGGTAACATGATCTAAATCATGGATATTTTAATTTCATAACTTGCAACTAGAAAATAATATTTCATTAGCATATATTAAATAAAGATAATCTTATCCAATCCACAATTTTTATAATTTTATAAACACAATCTAATCTTATTACTAAACCTGCAGCGTTGCCGTTTGGTTTAAGTAATTGTTATTAACATACATTTTAATTTAAGTTCTTTTAATTTGTTAAGAAATAATAACAAATTAACATCTACTTTCTATAAAGTTTTGGAAAATGTGTCACAAATTGAATTCAATAAAAGTGCAATGCAGTTACGAGAGGATCACAGAAAATAGGATTTACCATTTAAAGCTCTAACATGAATAACGAGATAAGCATCCCTGTGAAAAATACCCTTAAAGTTTGCAATTGGATAGATTTAAACTTCGAAAATTTAGCGTAGTTGAACTTAACGTTTTGTTTGAATCATCTTTAAAAAAAACAATACTTGAATTTCAATAAAACTATTTTACGAATATAACTCGCGTTTTTCATTATATCTTTTTTATTTAAACCCGACGTTTCGAGTGCTTTTACAGCAAACATATTTGCGGTAAGACAGGATGTTGGTGTCTGACACCACGCGAGTTATATCCTTAAAATTATTTTTTTTAAATGTGTACTCGTGTAAATATTAGAAAACATTAATACTTGAATTTGTTTCACACTATACACGCAAAATTAAATTAAGAACGCTTGATATCGACAAAGATACAAACTATGATTTTTTATTCTCCTTAACTCTTATTCACAATTATTTCGAAATTCATTCTAAAATACGGTTTACGTTGTAGCGATAACTGGTTCTAGAAATATTTGCCAAATCAATTGCAATGAGTATCTCGCATTAATTGCAAAATGGAATCGAATTGTCACAATAACTGAAATAAGGGGTGATGCGACTAATGTGTGAGAGTTAGCACATAGAGCTAATGATGTCAAAGACCAGCAAATGATTTTAAGTTTCAACGAGATTATATTTGCAAGAGACAAAATGAAAGAGTTATAAAATTATTAAAATCGGTCTTGTACCATTTAAAGCTGCAATTTACTTTGCAGACACCAAGTTTTTACAAAAGACCACATCATACGGAGTTGTTAAGTGTATTAATTTAGTATTTTGGTAGTACCGATCCAAAATTGCACGTGATGAGGTTTGTTTACAAATTATGACAAATCTTTTTTTTTATCTTGATATTATATCAATTCACCATGAATATAATACATACGTCAATTACTATTTTATATAATGTTAAATTTAAAATGACATTTTAAAAAATATTTTATTTTTGCCATTTTATTTAATTACTTTTCATTGATTAATTGACACATCACAGACGCGTCACCAATGTTCTTTGTGATCTTAGATATGTTAGTTTTTATTTTCCTTTCAATAAACGCTTGTATTTTTATATAATAACGACACCTCCTATATTTTTAAGGTTTGTTTTCTAAAATAAATACTATTTCATATTACAAACTTTTATAGCTCGCTAAAAATAGTAATTACATATCTTTTAACTGCCTGAATTTGTTGTAATAGGTACGCATTTAATTAAATCTTGCCTGATGGTAAGCATGACTGCAGTCTAAGATATATTGCACGATTACCCAAAAAGTACCTATCTTCTCTAGATTTGAAGATCCCTAGATGGTAATTATTAAAAAAAACATTGACTCCGGCAATGAGTTCCAAACTTTTGCCGTCCTTACAAAGAAAGCAGTAGCAAAACGCTTTGTATGGGACTTTGAAATTTCAACCGTAAATCGATGTTTTTTGCTAAGTTTCTGGTTGTTTGATAATGAAAAGGAGCTAGGGTATTAGGATGATAACTCTGTTGCAGACTCTCAAAGGTAAGATGAGCCTAGTAAACCTATGAGCCTCTTAGGTCATCTCTCAATCGATTTCAAAATTTTGCTGATCCGTCCGAACGAATTGAGCTTTACTCCGTACATATCGAACTTGCGCTTTATAAAGATTGAACAAAACAAAAGTTCCTGTACTGGCACACCTTCCAGACCACACCGAGCCATTTAAACTTTAGAGTGAATATGGGATTTGAAGTAGAGAGACCAATTCGGACTGACACCAAGAAGGTTATATCACACAGATCAAAAGCTCTGTTCCTAAGTCATAACAGATTGTAAGTATCAAGGAAGGTGATAGGACGTAGAATACAAATACCAATCAGTATGAGTAGGTTTGCAGCAGACATAGGACCCTTAAGAACCCATTCGATTATTCTTCCTAGATGTATCTAGGAAGAATAATGACCTTTCCCAATTTACATGTATATGATATCTTTAAATGATTGGTTGATTGTTGACAATAAGACGTTACGTATAATTTGTAATAAATAGTAGTTCTCAAAGAATATATCAATAAACGACACTATGAATCAAAGCATCTTCAAAATTATTCCATATATTATATACAAGAAATTTGTTGTTATGATGCCTGCAAAAAAATCGCAGCAATCTTTGTTACCTAAAGGAAATAGTGAACAACGGCATTTTAATTCACGCTAGCTTTCGTATGGCTAATGAAAATTGGAAAACGTGGAAAATCATTTACGGATTGAGAAATGATAAAAGAATGTTAGATTGCAGTTTCCGAAGAAAAATGTATCTAAAGTGTAAATTTATTTGAAAGTTACGGTTGGTTTTTGAACTTTCTGTCAAAAACAGACATCTTGAGTTTTTTCTACCTTTTAATGAATTGACGGTTGTGTCCTGGATGATATATTTGAGACTATGGGTGGCATCAGATGCTAGCAAAACTTTCTTCCCATTAACACTAAAATATCTTTAGCTCCTTCTCTTATTTTACCTCTTTTAGATTATGCAGATTCTGCCTATCTGTACCTGTCTGTCAACCCAACAAACTTAAGTGCTTCCAAAACTTATGAACTAGATTTATCTTTGGATTGTGTAAGGTGGATTACTTATGTGAGTTTCAAGCTGAAATGGCTCGCTGAAATAATTGGAATCATGTTTACCGTTATTTTCACTCTCGACTCAACACTTTATAACTCGTACACTCAGTCTTATTTAAAACAGTATTTATCTAGTGTCTAATAATAACCACAAAACCTAAGATCATGTATAAGACAACCGCTTACACAACCTTTCATATTTTATTACCACTCGTTTACCTGTAAATCGGTGACATTGTGGAACTATCTCCGATGTTGAAATTCACCATTCAAAAATACAAAAAATTTCCAAAAGTCGTTTGTATGAGCATTTCCTATCGATATATAATATGTATTATGTATGTATTAAGATTGATACTTCAACTAAAGTGGCAGGACCGAGTACCAAACTCTAAAGTGTTGGAACGGACAAATTTGAGTGGCATTGAAGCGTTGCTCATGCAAGGACAGTTCAGATGGTGCGGGCATCTTGTGCGCATGGATGACGACAGGTTGCCGAAATCTGTGTTTTATTCACAGCTGAAGGAGGGAAAGCGCACCCCTGGCGGTCAGTACCTGCGCTACAAAAACGTCCTGAACTACAAAAACGTCCATGTAGCACTCCATGCGAAGGTTGGGAAATGCTCGCGCAACAGAGACGAGGGTGGCGCAGCTCTGTTCATAAGGCTGTCACGGAGTATGAAAAGCGTCGTGTGGAAGACCTTGATGCCAAACGCCTCATCAGAAAGACCCGACCGCATCCTTCCTACACCTATACCTACAATGCTGACGGTCAGTTGTATTTTGCGCCCTGCAACAGAACCATCAAAACAAAATTTGGTTTTGCAAGCCACATCCGAGCTCATGAACGAGCCTAAGCCCAAGGTTCGCCTTGAATTTTGCATTGACGGATACGTTAAGGAGGACACTATTAACTTATCAAAATAGTAACAACAACAAGACGTTGGCTGTCGCGGGATGGATGAATGGCACTGACGGGCTGGATTTAACCCTTTGGCTCTAGTTTGGAAACCCCTAGTCTTATCTATAGTAATAATATACATATACTGGTTTATTTCCCCTAACCTCTGCTGCCTGCTTATTATTTTTAAACGCCCAGCGGCAGCGAAAACAATAACAATATTTTTTCCGAGCTATTGCTATATTTCTTTACTTGGCATTATGTTCAGATCTAATTAATTAATAACCTGAAAAAATAAACTTATTACCATGAACCTTTGGTTGAGATATATAGTTTGTGTATGCAATCTCGTGATTTATGATTACTGTTATATATAATTATCAAGCTGCACGCTACTAAATACTATCGAACTTTATTTATTTATTTATTTAAAAAAGCAGCCAAAATAAGACTATTTTGTACGAAATAAATACATTTTATTTACTTCAATACCTATATACTTTTTACATAATGGTTTTAAAACAAAAATTAATTCTCAACAAAAATGTTACTCACAAAATCTTATATAATATGCATTTAATATATAATAAAATCAAATAAATATTGCAAAATAAAATAAAAGATTTGTTTAAATCATTGAAAACAATCAATATTGATTCTTGTCAGCTGGCACGTGTATAATTTCAGTACAAGATCATTGAACTGAATATCATTTAATATCTACAGAGGATTATAATAAAAAGCTATACTTTTAATAATACAAATAAAGGGTTTACATTTATAATCACTTTTGGTATTCTAATGTTGTTTGATTATTTCAATTTGATTTATTTAAATTGTTTTTTTAATTATGTTTTGTTTTTATCTAGTGAATAATCACTTTGTTTGGTTTTGAATTTTTTAAGTAAATTTTTTTCGAAATGAAGAAATTTGTTACGCATCTAAATTTCTAACCAACTGTTACTAATAACTATGTTAACAATGTTGTATCTTTATAAGTAGATTTATGGTATGAACTTATTGAATTTGTATTTCGATTATACAATCCCGTCTCCATCTCATTACTTCTTTTTTCAATATTCATTATTACTTAAGAGTTTGTCTTGTCTCCTTCAATACTAAGAAAGCTCGCCTGTAATTTCGGTTTGTTTGGAATATATCCCTTTTTAATAAAACTAGGAGCGCGAACCAGACCTAAGTTTTGACTCGCTACGCTCAAAAAATCTCGGTATGTGTTAGCAGATTGAGCGAAGCGAGGTGCAAACAGCACCGAAGTTGCATTTACAAAAAGTCGACGCATTCTGTCTTCAACTATTTTTCAAGATGAGACACAATATTGATTTTTTGTGTTTTTTGCTTTCGAAAAATTTTTATTTCAAGACCACCACCAGACAGTTGTCTATCGGTGTCCAAAATTTGGAAATTTTCAGATATATCGTTTTTGAAGGATGCAGAAAATTCTCTCATAGAGAGCTTCGCTCAACTATAGAAACACTATGGTTAATAATATTAAGTGTAAATTTCTGTAATCGATTATAATAACTTTCTACGTGTACAGGAAATAAGAATACGAAGTAATATCCGAAACATTTGCTGATAACCAAAATAGTGTCATCAATTGTGGGAGTTCGGAGTAAGATAGCAAATAATGGAATGATCAGGATCCGTGGATCTGCGGTTAGACCTCACGTAGAATCGTATACCTGTATCTATTCTATATTATAGAACGTTGCGTTTTAAATATTTAATCTATTTTAAACATTATTGGTGATTAAAAAATGCAATATTATACCAGGAACCACTATCTGTTTCATAATCGATTTATATAACGGCTTAATATTAAATTTAGTAAATCTAATCATATTTTCTTTAATTATAAATGAAGGCAGTAAGTTATATGTAGATACGTTCGTAATTTGTCAAAGCAATCAACACTAAAGTTTTTCTATCTACAAAAACTTGAGTAATCCACCAAATTAATATAAGTATCAGGCAATGCCAGATTCTACGACCCTCGTCAAATAACATACGTCCGAGGAGTTTGCATAATTTAATCATTTATGACATGAATACGCAAAAAGATTGTAAATAACCAAAACCCTTTTTCGATATGTTGATTTGAAATAGGATCGAGTGGAATACAAAGCGCTAGTATGACAATATTTATTGACATTTGAGTAACATTTACTTTCTTAAAAGAAATAGGCTTTATACTTATTTCATAAGAAAAGCTTTGAGTAAGCATGTAAGTAAATAATATATTTGTGTTAATTTTCTTTTAACTTTATGCATGTATATTTAATATATTTTAAAATAGAGGATTTAAAATTTATGATTTTCGATCCTTAAATAATTTCCAATCCAAATGATTTTTTTTTATATTTTCAGTAAAGTATTTGCGATGAGTCTTAGATAAGGAATTTTCCCTTAGATAGAAAGACTTAATTTGCTTTGAACCGCTGAAAAGAGAAATAGTAATGAATACATCGTCAGATTATTAATATCTTAACATAATATGGAAGAAATTTGTAATATTTTCAGTGAGATTATTATTACATTTCAAATACGACTCCAGTCTACCGTATCAACTTTAAAGTTGATCCGGTAGAATGGAGCCGTAATATTAATATTACAAAATAATATCTAAAACTATTTTTTGACATAATATATTTATAATTAATTATATTTAAAATGGTATTGATTTCAAAAATCAATAAAAAGCAGTACCATTTTATATTAGTTTTTTTATTTGTAGTTGAAAGTTAATTTATCATGTTTCATCGGAACAATGAAATGTTAAGAGAAGTGAGTACAAATTTATTTAATGTGTTTGAAATGCAGTATCTTTCTTAAATTTATTATAATTCAATATAGCGTATGGTGAAATGACATAAAATATATTCAAGGAATTGAGCTACGCCCCCTATGAGTAAGGCATTTAATAATCAGCTCGCATTTAAATTAAAAATTTGAAATTTTTTTACACATTTAGTTACACTATCTTTAACTAGTCAATAGTAAATATTTCTGTCAATATTCAATCAAATATGATTCTGTCAATAGTCAATCAAAGGACCAAAGAAATATAAGTTTAAGAAACTGAATAATATAGATCAATAGAACCCACGGAGTGACAACACTTATACGAAACATTATTTTTTATACTTCATTTTCAAAGGCATTGCAAATTTTTGAATAGAACTCTTCTATAGAATCACTAATACTTTAAAACAGTAGATCTATCAGTTTCCTTGCTACAAAGAAAATTTATTTATATTATGTGATCATTATTTCTTATTTTATCTAATCTGAGAACGTGGCAGTTGCCATGGAGACCAAGGAGCTTAAATAAATATCCCTTGTGCGGAACAGATCACTATTATTTGATTTATATATGTATTCCTCCAAGAGTACCTCCAAGAAATGTATTATATTATTATACTCATATCTTGAAAGTCTTATTCCATTTTGTATTTGGATAAGAATTTGCATATTGAAATGTACGAGTGGAATAATTTCATCACATTAAAACAACATTGTTAATAAAAAGATAATAAATATATAAAAAGAACTTCAAAAATAGAAATTCAATTGCTTCTTTACAAATTGATGACTATTCGTAAAGACCTTTTTTTATTAATTTTATAACATATTTTTAAGGATAAACAGAGGGTTATTATACATTGAAATAAACCTTTTTTTGCATCTTGAGTGCTTAATTGAGAAGAATTAAGTACAGTGAAAGGTAGGAGTTTATTTCAACTGATACAATACAGGTTATGTTTTAAAAATAAGTAACTTCATTATTTTATTAAACCTATATTTATTCAAAGCTGGAACAAAATCCACTCAAATATCATAGAGCGAAGCTCGCTATGAGAGACTTTTCTGCATTCTTTTGTGCAAGCATCAATCGAAAACGGTTTATTCGAAAATTTCCAACTTTTGCACACTGATGGACATTATTCTAGAGGAGGTTTTAAAAAAAATTAAATATTCGATACCGTTGAGGAATAATCACCGAAAAAATAAAATACTTTAAACTTCAATGGAAAAATTTTTCGCGCGAAAATTTATCTTAACAATGAAAAAAATATATAGTTAAGAACAGAGTGCGTCGACGTTTTATAAATAAAACTTCGGTGCTGTGCGGTGTTTGAACGCAGCGAGTCAAAATTGAGGACTGGTTCGCGTATGTAAGATATAGTTTAAATTCATGTATTTTTTATGTTAGTACGATGAGATATTATTGTTTTCAACTAACTACTATAAATGCATTGGTTTATGTGAATTTTTACGATAATTAATAGAATATTTTAACTGTAAACAGCACATCCTACTAAACATATGGATAATATTAAAAAAAATATTTTACTAATGTCAGTTTTTTACATAAATATAAGCAGAAACAGAATTATACACTACTGTATTTAGTCTTATTGTAAACTATATAATATTAATTGGTTAGGTCAGGCCATACTGTCCACCACCAGCGCACTGAGCTGGTGGACATGATTGGCAGGGACTTCTCGCTTGCGCGCGTTATGAGCGCGATGATCAGCAGCGAGAGGTGCTGGGTCGCAATGGCCTCCTTCTGCGATCAAGTTATCGCCGCAAAGGAGGCCGCGGAGTGGGCCAGGGAGTCAGCCTCGTCCGCTAATCCGCTCCGTAGGGGGAGACTGGGTGGAGGCGGGAATACGCCCGTGGCTTCCTTCCCCAGTAGTAGTGCCTGGTGAGGTGGGAGGGTGACTCCTCTTACCTAACATAGGCTTACGATGGGAGGGTGATCTACGTTGCTCGGGGCACCCTTACCTGGGGGGATCTCGCCGGGGTATCACGGTGTGTGCTAACGCAATCCCGTGACGTCCCATTACGACGCAGAGGGCAACCGTTGGTATTTTAGTGGGTAGCCTTAAAAATTGCAGCATCTTCTATGCTGCCGGGTAGTCCCACATCACCCCCCGGACGGGGAACCCGTAACGGGTTTTTCCAACGGAAAAAAAGGGCCAATCTGTCCACTAACGGTAATGACCCTTTTACCAGATTTCTTCTCGGATTTCTCTGCAGAGCCGGTGTTAAGAACAGTGTTTGAACCTATTACCACAATAGTAGTGATAAGACATCGATAGTATATACTCAGGGTGTCCTTGATTACAAACCTTATCCAAAAAATATATTTCAAAATACAGCTGCAAATAAATAATATTAATAGAAAATTCTAGTCAAAAATGTAATAATTAAATTCAAATTCAGGAGGAAGAATTACATACATCAACTATAATTTACTTGCTTTAATAAGTGTAACTTATGATATTCTAGAAGACAGGTATTTCAAGTAAACAAGTATCTATCTGTCTGTTGTGATATTCTCTAAAATGCTAATGTAACTTTTTAATTTAAAATGAAATTCAACAACATATTGTTTAGTAATGTTTATTCTATGAAACATTCGTTTAATAAACACATGATATTAAAAATATTTCACTGGTGGTATACATTTTATTACATTGTAGTAAAGCAATAGATCTATTTATCTATTTTATATATTTTTTGTTATATTTTAAACTGATCGTGTATTTGTTTTCAAGAGTAAGCAAACAATAAATATATATTATTTTCTTAAACTTTCACATGTACACATTTACAATTTAAGCGGATATTCAACATTTTTTTTTTAATATAAGCAGAATTTTAATCTAAGTTCGTAAAGTATCTATTGGATATTTTGAAATACGTACTGAAGTCTAGATTTCATATTTATATTTGATTGCTACAGTTGCTAATTTTTTTTGAAATATGACTACTCTAATCTGTTAATATATTTATTGAGGTAGATATTTGAGCTAGCCACTTGAGAATAATACCTGTATCACGAATTAAAGACAAATCCAGAAAAGTTCTGTTCCTTTTATAATAGTACCCTTGTAACTTAACAATTTAATATATATTGGTAGTATAATCATTATGAATGAGAATGTTGAACTTGAAATTACTAACAAAAAACTACGGCAGTATTTAAACATAAAGAATTTACGTACGTGCGTGTGTACGTACGTACACACTAAGTTTAGGTATTCCTTGATGACGTCAAAGCGACTAGCGTCAGAGGGTATGTATAATGTAAGGTATATAAAGAGCCTGCAATTTACCGGTAACATAAACAACGAATAAAATAAAACTACATTTAAACGAATAACGAATAAACAATGTTGACGGAAATACTTCATTTAAATTTCTCCAGGGGTATGGTGAATTTACTAAAATCATCAGATACAAGGTAGAGGACTGATATCAGATAAAAAAATGTTTTTTTGACAACAATAGCTTGAAGGCAATTTCTTCCGGAAGGATCTGTAGAAGAGACTAAACGTTACGAACAAACTATTTAGTACTATTAAATACTAAAAAAACGGCAAAGCAAAAGAATGAGCTAAACATTGCAATACAGTATTACTACCTTCGTTAAAACCAATAAGTTCTTTTCTATTTTAAATTTAGAACTACTAAAGTATCAGAAAGAAGGGCGTCAAACAATGGCATGGTATTTGTGTGAACAAATACCAACTACTAGTAAAGATACTCTATTAACTATCTTTCATTAAGTGTTGCACACTTAGTTTACAGCAATTAGTTTTCTGTTATATGTGAGATACATCTAAGAATCTGGATGTGCCCATGAAAAGACAAATGGAAATTTACCGACTAAAAAAAAAGAGCTCCAAGCATTGCGCAATCGCAGCGTGAACTCAGCTAACGCCTGTAGGATTATATTAACAGAGAACGGTCGGATAATTACATAAATAATATTAAAAAAGTTTAAATACGAAAATATTTTACATTCCTTTGCAATCAAAAGTAATGTTATTTGTAGTGAAATATGTTCGTTGTTCCAGACTGGCTCACAGTGACGTGGGCGCAGAGTGGCATGCATCTACAACCCGACCCGGCCGCCGGGGACGACGAGGACTCTGTGCGCGGACGGTGAGACATGCAAATTTTATCATTATATTAGGTGTCGGCGCTATATTTCAAATTCTTCTTTTACGACGCCTAATAGAAGAATTTGAAATATAACGCCGACACCTCAGTACAGAGTTTTTTTCCATATAATTTTTTACTTCATCCATATCTTCTTCGGTTGCCACTTTTCTTATAACCATAGAAGATTCCACATTCGTACTTAAGATTTTTCTCGTTACATAATTTTCACTGCCCATACATACATACATACATACATACATACATACATTCATACATAACCAAATACTGAATTATTGATTTTACTTTAATAATAAGAACCAATAACATTTAATCATTTATGTGATATTTTATTACGGTTATAGCGAGACACAATATTATATTTCTAAGTAATCTAATATTTTGTATTGAAACCGGTTTGACTAAGATTAGTATTTATTTAAAGATTAAAGAGGCTTTTAGCAAAAGTTTAATGGATGGTGGATTTGACTAAAATATAATGACAATATGTATATTGAGATTTGTAATTTTTAATGTATTAATAATCACTATTTTTTATTTAAGGTTGTTGATTGGGCTACAGATTGTTTATATGAGAAGGGAATTTGGAACAAAATTAAGGAAAGTGAATTTTTTTGGAAGTGTCGTGTGGAACCACACAAGAAGTGTTACATATTAGTGTATTTAAGTTAAGAATTTTGATTCTTCCCCACGGTACATATATATAAGATTCTTATTTTTACCATTCTTGTCAAAGTACACTTCATCTTAACGTTTGCATTTTAGCATCATGTGCAACCTGCTGGTGTAGCTATGAAAGACAACACTTGCCAATTGTACTACTATAAATTCCAATGCATTGGCCAAGTTTGACAGATGGATATAAAAATAAATATTCAATCTTATTTTATTAAAAGAGTTATATAAAATTTTATGCTATATTTCTCAATTGACCGATAAAACTCTTTAATAAAATCGTCCTCCGATTTATGTAAATATTTTTTAGGGTTTGGAGAGCTTTAATATTTATTTATTTATTTGGAAAACAAATAATATTTACAAACTAATTACGTCGGTCACAACCGGAGGATCCAAAAAAATACAAATTTATTAACTTAAAATTTAATACTTATATTTAATTTACAAACTACGTGATCCCTGCTCAAAGTTGGAGACAAGAATGAATAAAATGAATTTATAATTAAAGGAATACAGAAAGTGTAACAAACAAGGGTTTCAGATTTACATTCTAGGATTTTAACATGATACAATGCACCTGCGCTTAATCAGCGTTTCCACGGTTCGTGAGAATATAGTAAATGCTAATTTAACAATTTTATTATTAATAAGTATATAAGAAATATCTAATAAATGATTACATAGTCTATGGTAATATAACACCTCCCTCCGCAGATCAGCAACTATTCCTTGAGAGAGTTGCTGCGATGTTGCTGGAATCCACCCTTATTTCGTGGGGATGAACTTCACTTTTATCTTGAATATTCTTATTTTCAGTCGCGTTACTTCTTTTAATATGTTGCAAACGGAATCTTCTGTACGCCAGATAAATGCAAAGTATGCTTGCTCCAAAAAGCATTAAGTATACAGGAATCGTCGTATGATATAATACGCTATGATCTTCAAGTTGAGTTAAATTAACTGGAGTTTGTAGAGACATTTTTGAATTTATTAAATGAAGCTTTTGAAGGTTTATTGAGTTCAGTATTATAGGAGATATATTTGTTTGCACTTGGTTTCCAAGGTTAGGTAAATCTATTATCCTTATAGCGTATCCTTTTATATAGTCGTTTGAATTTACAACTGTGATTGCAGGTGTCTTGACATAGCACTTAAGCGGGATTTCCAGTAGAAAGCTGCCGTGAAGTGTCTTGTACAAATCTTGACCACAAGATATTTTAATTTTCATGGGTGTAGGGAAACTCATGATATAGTGTTTTTCATCCAGTTGTTCCAGCGCTTCATTATTAAGAATTACGGATGTTAGTTTGCAGGTTGAATCAAGTTCTTGCTTTTCAATCAGATTTCTGATGCAGTCAGGTCCATCTCGAAGTGCATAGTTTGTTTCTTGTTCACAAAGGTACAGAGAATTGGACTTCGGGCATTCAGCCTCCATGTACATAGAATTATTACTAGAAATTGCTATAAAGGGTAGGTTGGGAATAAGGACTTGATTATATTTATTAGGAACAATTGATAATCGGTAAAGATCATAGGACAGGGGTACGGCGATCGGTACTTTTAAAACTATAACTATTTGATTACCGATATAAAAATAACCTAATTTAATTATATCATAATAATATCTAAGTTCTAAACTTAGGATTTCATTCTTTGAATATAAAATCCTAAGCTTTCTTAATATTTTATCAAGATCTATAATACTAATAATAGAATGAGGCGTGCTCGATGCACGTATAAAACCTAGAAAACTTTCTAGTTTTCTTAGTTCCTCTGATAAGGTATCTATATTATCACTTAAAATTAATAGATACTGGGCCATATGGGCATAAAGTTCTTTAATATTAATTTTATTAATAATAGAGTTAAGTACTCTAGTTATATTATTTTGATTTTTAACTATATTGTCTATAGTTTTAGAGTTACATAACGACCATTCTTTCGTTAAACTAATATGCTCGTTTAGTTTCGATTGTAATTTTAATTCGTTACTTTGAAGAGATTGAATTGCATTGTCATATTTAATGGCATCAGTATAATCCAAATTACCAGATATACTTTTAATGACAGAACCAAGGCCATCAATGAGTCCTCTTTTACTACGACCATGCTCAAAGGTTTTCAGAAAGGTAATTAAATTATCTACTTTAGAATTCAGGTAATTAAGGTGAGGTTCATAAAGAGATGTAATATTATCTAGCTGTCGTCTAATGTTATATATTTGAGTTTTAATTAATAGGGTTTGGTTGTTAATAATATCAAGGTCTACATAGTTTAAAAATGAATGGTAATGGGATATAATTTTCGTTTCGCCTAGTTTAAAAGGGAGTAAGCCGGGACCTGAGTCTAACGAATTAATCATTACTTCTTGTCCTTGAGTCAGTTGGAGTAGTGACATTAGTAGAATCCTGTAACAATACGGGTTCTTTAGGGTTTCTTTTAAGTCGTGATTTAGCTACCGGACCGCGTCTCTTTTTAGTATAAATATGTATAGGAAGGTCAGCAAGGACGGTGTCTTGTGTGTAACGTGGATCTAATTTCTGTCTACTTGCCATAGGGTTTCTGATAAAAACTTGTTCGTTAGGGGTGTATTCCCTTTCAGGCTCACGATTTTTATTACGATTTTCAGTTAGTATTGTTCGGTGTTGTAATGAAGTCTCGTTAATTAAGTCGTACACTTTAATCATTCTCTCTCTATGGTCTTGTATGTATTGTTGTAATAAATGCTCAGTCAAGTTAACATTTATGGGGTCACGAGGGTCAAAGTGTCCAGTTATTAAGTCTATAGGTCGACAGTTTGTAAAACTATGTATTGTACTATTGTAAGCTAAGACTGCATATAACATTAAATTCATTAAGGGTTCATTTTTATTTTTTAGTTTTAAAATCCTTAAATGTTCAAGTATTGTCGAATGAAATCGTTCCACAATACCATTTTCATTAGGGGCGTGAGCTAAAATCTTGTGATGTTGTATTTTGTGAAGTCGGGTAAATTCAGAAAATAGAGCGTTTGTAAATTCTGTTCCTTGATCAGTTACAATAGTCAAGGGAACGCCATGATGAGTACAAAAAGTTAAAAATGCTTGAATTACACTAAGGGCTGTACCGTCTCGAAGATGATAGGCTTGTGAGTATTTTGAAAACGCATCAACGAGGGTGAGAAATTTTTCATTTTGAACAGTAAAAAGGTCAAGGTGAACTATTTCAAAGGGTTTAGTTGGGGGTGGAACTATAGAAAATTGTTGCCTAATGGGATTACGATCATACTTAGCTTGTCCACAGATAATACATTCGTTTATATATTTTGTTACATGATCTTTCATTTTTGGCCAATAATATCTAATAGAAAGGGCACGGTAACATTCATTAATACCTCTGTGATTCGTTTTACCTTCGTGATAATTTTTTATTATATCTTGCTGTTTTAAATAATCCTTAACATTTTCTATTTCCTTCTTTGTAAGAACCAAATGCATAGCCGAATTTTTAAATTTATCTTGAATAATTGGAATAATTTTATACATAGCAAGGGTAGGGTTTATTAAAATACCTGTTTTGACTTTAGGGTTGATGAATTCTTTAACAGCACTAATTACGTCGTTTTCAAGGTTTGATTCTGATAATTGTATAGTCGTCCTAATGTGTGTTTCAAAGGGTTTTGTTACTTGCGGCCGTTTTTTAATATCTCCTACTACTACGAAAATTATTTGACGACTGAATTTATTTAAGGGTTCGTCAGAAATTGGAACTTCTAATATAGGGTTCTCGATACTAGTATGGATCGTTTCAGTAGATGTGCTATGGGCTGTTTCAGTAGATGTAGTACGAGCTGTTTCAGTGGAGGAACCACGTAAAGAGGGTGGTTTTTCAGAGGGATTAACTATAATGGAGCTCGCGTCTTCCATATTAATTTCTGTACGAGAAAGAGCGTCTGCATTGGTGTTTAATTTGCCTGGCTTGTAAACTGTAGTAAAATTGTACTCACTTAATTTGAGTCTCCAGCGAGTAAGTCTAGAGTTAGGCTCTTTTAAATTCATTACCCACTGAAGTGGCCTATGATCGGTTACGACCTTAAATTTACGACCGAAAAGGTAAGGGCGAAAGTATTTAGTTGCCCAGACGATAGCCAATAACTCCTTTTCAATCGTACTATAATTTATCTCACTGGTATTGAGGGTGCGAGATGCATAAGCTATAGGTTTATCACTTCCTATCTGTCCTTGAGAAAGTACTCCAGCAATAGCAAAGTTTGAAGCGTCGGTAGTTAATATAAAATCTTTATTAAAATCGGGATACTGGAGTATCGGGGCATTACTGAGTAACGTGCATTTTTCAAAACAGTTAATATAGTCCTCTTTATTTATATTAATCTTTGATCCTTTTTTTAGTGATTGAGTCATAGGTTTTGTCAAACGAGCGAAATCAGGGATAAATTTACGATAATAACCCAATAACCCAATAAAACGCTTAATTTCAGTAACAGTTTTAGGTATAGGAAATTTTTCAATAGCTTTTATCTTGTCCGGATTAGGTTTAATACCGTCTTTACTAATGATATGTCCGAGGTACGCTGTCTCTAATTTTAAAAACTCGGATTTGTCCATTTGTATCTTGAAATTTGATTCCCTTAATCTATTAAATACTTTCTCTAAATTGACTATATGTTCTTGTAAAGAAACACTGAATACGACGATATCATCTAAATATACAAGGCAATTAACATTTTGAAGTCCCCTGAGCACATTATCCATCACGCGTTGAAAAGTTGATGGTGAATTCTTAAGGCCCATCGGCATACGTAAGAATTCGAAGTGCCCGTGCTCTACATTGAACGCTGTCTTAGATATATCATCAGGATTCATCTCTACCTGATAGAAACCGCTTGCGAGATCCAAAGTAGTGAAATAATGGCAATTTCCTAACTTATCTAGGACGTCATTTATGTTAGGGATGGGGTACTTGTCGTCGACAGTCTTTTCGTTGAGTTTTCTAAAGTCTACTACGATACGAAATTTTGTTTTACCGGAAGCATCTTGTTTCTTAGGAACAACCCAGATGGGGGAGCTCCAAGGTGATACAGAGGGGCGGATGATTCCCTGCTCTAACATTTTTGATATCTGGTCTTGAACCTCTTGTCTATGAATAAATGGATACCTATAACTTTTAGTGTAAATTGGTTGTTCGTCTGTCGTTTTTATTGTATGCTTAATTTTATTTGTAAAAGTAAGTGGCTCTCCATCTATATAGAACACGTCTGCGTACTGTGAACATAATGACTCTAAGTTAGCGCGTTCTTCTGCATTTAAGTGATCCGTGCGTAATCTTGACAATACTTCCTTAACTCGATTAGACGAATGTTTAGTACGCGTGCACTGAATATTAAATAACTCTGCACTTATAGGTCGGTCAATAGAAAATACTAAGTCATGACGAGTTGGATTTCTTACCTGTAAAATACCGCGGTTGTCATTAACTGTTGTAATACAATCGTCAATTACACAACCCGAAATATATTGTTCTGTAATTAAAACATCGCCCTTATGGTAATTTATAGGGACTCGAACCAATTTTGATGAATTTGCAGGTATTATATCCTCATATAAATTGCTATTTCGTGAGTCATACATCGTTAAAGGATTTTTAGAGTTTCGAGTAACCAACATCTTATTTTTTAAGTCAATATTAGATTCTAATTTTTCAAGCAAGTCATAACCTATCAAACCATCGAAATAATCGTGAAATTTATATATATATATAAAGTTAAATTATCATTTTCATTAAATTCTTGAAAACACGGTATGGTAATAGAAAAATTATTTCGCGTAGTCGCATGTATGTTAGTTACTTCAAATGGGTCATAGTTACAAGATAAATGTGAATAAAAACGTTGCACAGCTTTAGGGCTAATAAAAGACTGATTAGCGCCTGTATCAATTAAAAGTTTAAGAGGGGGATTTGATATATTTATATATGGTAACTGTCTTTGTGTATGAAGATTAAGTTCTATTTTAATGTGTCTGATTTGGGGTCCTCCCGAAAATCCTCATTAGGAGTGGGGTCGTGAATATTTGTATTATGTGTTTCTTCTGTAATCGTGTCTATCGGGTAATCTTCTGCACATTGGGGTGGTTCGTAATAATGTTCACTGTAAAGGTCAGTAGAGGGGTAGTCATTGTAATAGTCACTTTGGTAATATTCATAATAAGGGTCATAAAACTCATTAAAATTTACTTCTCTAGATTTAAAATAATTTGTAGGTGGCGGATTACCTAATCTAGACCAATCCCAAGGTTGACGATTTTGTATCGGTTTCGGGACATAGTGGCTTACACCGCTCATGGGCTGTGGTGAATTATTATTATTAAAATTATTTTTCAACGGTGGTACTTTGAATACGTTACTTTGGGGTCTGTAATTTAACGGGGGTGCACCGAATATTTGTTGAGTTCTAGTAGGGTACTGAGGCGCCTGGGGTCGCCAAATTGGTGCAGGTCTTAGTTGCGGAATGTTTTGCTTCGAGTAGCCTTGATTATTAAAGGGTCTAGGGGGTGTAAAACTTGATCGTGTCACTGGCATTGAAAAAGGTTGTTGCAAATGACCATAATTAAATTTAGGAAATACACTGACCTGATTATTAGGCTGTGGTCTCTTTTCGGGAACATTTTCGTTACGTTGCTGTAAATATAATGTATTCATCTCTTCATGAACAAATTCTAAAGCTTTTTCAATAGTGTCAGGTCGCATGCACCGTATTTTAGATCCTAAAGGATCGCGAAGGCCACGTAAAAATGATTTTAATGTTAAATTTTGATATAATTTGCGTTTTGATTCTATTGTGCTAGGAATGGTTTCATGCAAACTGACATAGGTCATTATAGTGCTAAATAAATTTTGACATTTTTCGTAATATTCTTGAGGTGTAGACGAACCTTGAATTAATAAAGCTAAATCGTTATATAAAGAGGTCTCATCTCTCTGGTCTGCAAAATTATTTATTAAAGCGTTACGGATACCATTCCAGTTCTCTGGAATACCATTTGTATTTATCATTCGGGCGGCGGGCCCAGTAACTTTATTTAAAATACCATTTATTAATGCTAAATTTTGTAATTGATTTCCTGGCTCGTTAGTAATAAAATCATTCACAAGTTGATCACAAATTCTTATAAATCGCGACAATACGTTATGATTTCCGTCAAATTCCGGGATTAAGCGAATAGCTTTAAAAATATTCTCTAAATCAGCCATACTGACTACACTACTATTATTTAAATTTCTATTAAAATCTAAAATATTATTTCTCTTATTAATATTTAACCTACGGGTCCTAGATTGCCGTAAATGGAAAATCTTGGATATTTATAAGGATAACTTAAGGAATAAATGGAAGCAACTTCAGAACGATTCTAAAGTACTTATAAAAATTTGTACCTCTTGGTGTTTCAATGTTCGGAAACTCCTCCTGCTGCAACACGGTGTAGATTCGAGATAGCCGACGTCCTTGATTGATTCACTGACTCTATTTAATTAATTTAATTAACTAAATTTCGGCTATCCTACCGACTGCGCCAATTACGTCGGTCACAACCGGAGGATCCAAAAAAATACAAATTTATTAACTTAAAATTTAATACTTATATTTAATTTACAAACTACGTGATCCCTGCTCAAAGTTGGAGACAAGAATGAATAAAATGAATTTATAATTAAAGGAATACAGAAAGTGTAACAAACAAGGGTTTCAGATTTACATTCTAGGATTTTAACATGATACAATGCACCTGCGCTTAATCAGCGTTTCCACGGTTCGTGAGAATATAGTAAATGCTAATTTAACAATTTTATTATTAATAAGTATATAAGAAATATCTAATAAATGATTACATAGTCTATGGTAATATAACAAACTTATAAATAAATTAACAAATAATAGATAACGTCAACAAATTTTCCACTGTTATAAAAACAAAAATAAGATGAAATTTAAACACAAAAATAAAAACAATATAATCCAAACATCCATCAAACCATAAAACAAAAGAGAAAATAAAATAAAACTTATAATAAAATGATACAAAAAACTCTAGGACGAACGAAATACATTGAAAAAAATAATTAATAAATAGTTATAATTTCCCAAAATTCCTCTTAAGAACACTCATTCTATCATTAAAAATGTCGGTATTGTGACAGTTGTTATTGAATTCTCGACTAGAAATATTGTTCGTTTATTTGACTTTATTGAAAGGTATATAGAATAATGCTTTGCTTCTGGAAGTTAATTTTGGACATTAAAATTTTTCTTAACCGAGAACATATTTGGAGTCTTCATTCAGTATTGACAATTTAATACAAAACTATGAAATCCCTCGGTGGCCTTCGAGAAACTAGTATTGGAATTTTGGGTTCTTAATTTATCAAATTTTAAAATTTATTTTTTGGCTTCATTAAGTATTTAGAGTTTATTTTTCACAAACTTTTAAATACATTTAAGTAGCTTATGTTGATTATATACAACCATTGCGATATACGCGTTAATTATTATATTCATAGACGTTACAAAAGTAGTTTAGTAAAGACATAAATATAAAATAAGTCAATTTAAAGGATACTTAAAGTTTAATAAAGCGACCGCTTGGCAACACCTTGTGCCCTTCGTTGGAACAGAAGTAGGGCGTCCAACTTTAATGGCCATGTATTAGGGTTGTAACAATTTAAAAGAACCAAAGTTTTTCCTTAATTTTACTCCAAACACATAAATCACAACGATCTAAAACACTTAACAAAACCTTATGTATATTTCGTATAGGTTACAAATATATAATCTGTTGTGTTAAACTTATTTGTTGGCATTAATTATAAATTTTGAGCATTTAAAAAAATACGTACAACATTTTGTTAAACAGATTTTTGTTAGTCTTTTTTATTACATGACTAGATTTTTCAATTCAAAAAATAAACATACAATGACAAAGCGTTTTACAAATGTATGTGAAATGTGTGTATCTTAATCGTGGCAACCCTAGACCTAATGGAGTCCGCATCGATCCCTCAATCATCGGATTGACATTAAGGCAGATTGCTGCCACGTTTTATTTCGTAAATAACGCCATGATGTGGCATTCATGCTGTAATGCCTTTAACAGTTGTGACAACTTTTATCATTTGGATGTTACTTTAAATCAAAGGAATATAATTTAGATATGGGCAACGAAGATTATTTAGATCAAACCTCATTTAATATATTACATGAAACAGTGACGTATCAACATACATAACATTAATATATGTATTAATATTAATAATATTATTATTTTCTTTATGTTATAGAAAAAATCTTTAAAAGTTGACGTATGAAAAAAATTCTATAAATTTTTTTTATTTTATTGAAAAAGTGAAGTTAAAATATAAAGTATGTTTCAAAGTACACAGAATAAAACCACTAAGCGTACTCAGGCATTAATACAAAGGTTGATGGCGTGCCCTCCTTCGGATCTCAGGTGCGTCTCATCGTACATCAACACGCTCACACTGATTACCGCGAAAGCCTTCTCTCTTTTGGTAAATCAACATTTTTGTAAGTAATTAATTAATAATTACACAAAGTATCGGATTAAAGCTTAAATTATTTCAATATAACTAGAAATTATTTAATATTCTTTATAAGAAATAATTCAATTATCTTGTTTTTATTACAATTAAATTTTAAGTAATATATAATAAATCAATAGTAATTTAATAAAGAGTAATTAATATATATAACTATATATTATAATTATATATATTAATTTATTTTTATTACATTACTTGATATTATTATACTTATTAAGATTTATAGCTAAAACGTTTTTTTGTAGATCACGAATCTAGGCATAAATAAAATTACCTTATAAAAAAAAAAATACTCTAGTAATCAATTATTCACTAATCAATATAGTTATCACAATGTTATGAGGTCATCATATAAGCTTTCTATCTGAATAATAGCTAAATATTAAATGAAAATCATGCTACAACATACACCTCTCTGCCAGATAATGACAAATTGATAACTAATTAGTTTCATAATATTGTCAAGTGAAGTATGATTAATTACAAAACTTAGCGCTGCAAGCGCTTACTTTAATATTCTTGAGAGGTAGAAGCGTGTTTATTTTATATATCTACCTACCTGTGTAATCTAGATACAGTATTTGTATGTTAAAATATCATTTGACTTTCATGTTTGTATAAACGAAACATATCGAACATAGAACCTATCGATATTGTAAACAGGATATTACATATAGTGTCGAAAGTCACAAGAAATAGATCAAAAATATACATGTTCGAACTTTGTTCAAATACTGTTTTGTTTTTTTAACGACAAAAATATCTATTTTATTATAACACTGGATAAATCCAGTTTAAAAAAATATATAAAATTATTATTTTGAGATAAATCTCAATTTATATTTTTGATAATGTAAAATGAGTTTAATTTATATAATTTATTGACCAATATAATTAAAAAAATATCAATACTTATTTAAAATATATTGATTTAGAGCTAATCATTTAAATATTAAGAAACTAAAATATAATAAACTTGATTCATGATAACATAATATTAAAATGACCTGTAATATTTAAAAGTGCGAATCTGGTGAATTCAAAACTCTAATATTTCTTTTATATTTATTATGAAGTAATATAGCCATAAAAACAAGTTGGCTCTGCCTTTGAATTTTTTTTTAGAGAAATACCAGCTTCTACAGTTTGTTAAGGACTGTCAATTTTAGTATTAAGAACGTTAATTTCAAGAAAATAATTAAATAATTTAGATTATTAAACATTTAGAATACCTCTTACTATCTAGGATATCTAAAAGGGATTTACACAATAGTTGTGTTGTTGTTCCTTACTCACCGACCATTTTTAATGACTCGTTTTTATTGAAGCATTTTCCTGACTTACTAAAACATAATAAAGTAAATACCGGTTTTATAATCTAGAGATCCTTCAGATTCCTCAAATTACAAGCGAATCTTTTTTACATTCATTTGGTAGGAATTTGAAAAAAAAATTGTTGGTTCAATGACTTGATGAGTTTAAACCAATAATTTACTTTAAAATGAACAGTACGGTTTTTCAAAAGATTACTTTATACCAGATGCCGGTTTCTATTGTATAAAACTAAATTTGACGTCTTGGAGCAGTCGCAAGATGCCCATGCCGTGTTTTGTGACCCGATCAAAGGCATTCGAATAATAATAATATTAATAACAATTCCTTATTGCAGAAAATACATTCCATAACAATTCACTATTATATTTTTTATGGCAGTTCCAATTAACTTATACTTACTGCAACATGCGGTAATCAAAAACAAAATGACAATGACAATAATACTAATAAATTCCATGCATATAATAACAACAAAGATACAAAAATTCAAAGTAGTAAAATAATATAACCTGAATAATATAAAATGAAATTGAATTGAATTACATTAAGATGCATTGAATACATTAAATTGAGTAAAGTCACACATATTATATTTAAAATGAACGTAAAATTTAATTAAATAAGAATACAATAAATTGAATGAAATAATTTGAGTGATGCCAAATATATTAAATAAAACAGGTTTTCTATAATTTAAATTATTTTGCGTAGATTAAATTATATAAATTGAATGTATGTAACAGCATTCATATTGATCAGAAAATTATAACATTATGGCACTTAGAATAATGCATTAACCTCATGATTTCTTTCCTGTCTAATTTATTTCAGAGAGTTGAGGTTAATATAATATAGATATAAAAGAGCTCTTAAGGAGTTCCTATTGTTATAGAAATTCTCCCGAGGCTTAATATTGATCCCTTTTCTGTTTCTTTTTTATATAAATGAACTTTTTTGGAGAATATTTATGAGATAGGATTGTTGGTCAACGTGAAAAGCTATCAGGTATTGTGATGTACTCAATGATCTCTCTACTATAGTTCATTGGTTTAGTATTACTAAACAGTAAAAAGACTAGACTTTTTAAGTTTACTACCCCCAATGTAAAAGAGGTGCAAACTAATGTACTTTCGAATGCAGGAGAAATTGAAGTCGTTGAATCTACAATGTTTCAAGGATTAACTGTCGATGCCAATTGCAGTAGGGAACGGTCCCCTAACTTATTTTTTCAAGCCAATCCAGCTTTATCCGTATATAGCTTGATTGGCTTGTAAACTTAGTTCTATTGCTTAAGTTATAAAAAAATAGATCCCTTACGGACGAAGTTCTACAAAGGTATCAGATATTTTCATAATTTACTATGGGACAATGCATCTTATATAAATACGATATTTATCTTGCAGAAAAGAGCCATCAGTATTTACTGATAAATTTACTGATAATTTTTCACGAGTGAAAATTTTAGAAAACATACTAGGATTTGCTTAAAGCTTTTGAGTATATAATCAATGCTCAAATGATATAAAGTGACTATCAAATCTCGGTACTGTTTTAGTAACAAGATGAAATATAATTTTGTAGATATTGATTGTTTCAAATATTTATAACAATTTAACCTATATTTGCTAAAATAGCGTTAATTTATTTCAATTTTAAACAGTGGTTAGAAATGTAAAGGCAGTTACCCAGACAGCTTCTCTACAGACCAGGAGGTTTTTGTTAACTTCTAAGCTTTAACTTGAACTTAAAGTTGGAGATTGTCATATTCATAAAAAGTACTTATTTCGATAAATATTTTATATGATGTAGATCGTCCCGACACATCCATTTGACTAACACAATTAATAACGATTCAAAGCGGAAAAAAAGTAAATATATTTATTTATTTTATAACATCTTCTTTGAAATGCTCATCTCCCTTAGGGATTTGATCAACAACCCAGTTCCATAATTTTCTAGTATAGTATAAATTTAAAATATATATATTTATGGCTTTTTAATATTCATAAAAGTGATACTGAAATATAATGAATTCTTAATAATTAAATATATGTGTGATGTGCATGTTAAATCTTAATTCATAGCGCAGAATACCTTTATTCACTAGTCATACAGCAAACTAAACTAATACAGATAAGCTTTAAAGCTCTCTCATCTCTTCACACTACTCACACTGTGACACATTCAAAACTTTTAAAACTATGTGAGCTAAGCTTAACCAATTTATCTTAGGTCAGGTATGGTATGTGTTTTTTAAAAAGTGTGTGTCTTAGAAGTTCATTAATGAAAATATTACGGATATTCTTTATTGAGTGGAGCGAGCGGAGCGCTCTACTGGAGAGAATTTTGCATTGGTTTTACAAATTTGGCATTAAAATGGCTTAACGGTTCGGTTTAAAATTTTGCACACATACCATGCTGATATGTTTGGTGGTTTGTAAAAAAAAAATTCAAAAAAATTCATCGTCGTTCAGGAATAATGTCCAAAAAACATCAGTAAAAAAATTAGCGCAAGTGTAAGGTCTACAATTACGACATCCCACACCAAGACGAAATTTTCGGCTTGGCAAACGGCACCCGAGATTTCGCGATCGCAGCGAGTCGAAATTGAGGGTCTGGTGGCGTTTCTAGTTTGTATCATGGCGAAATTTAAAAAAAAAAAAATAACTCTTTAGCTTTATAAACTTCAATTATAAATTATAAACTTCAATTATAAATTGATATTGTTAGAAATAACATTATAATGAAGAATTAGAAGTAACTAGTGTTTGACCAAAAGTTATTTTTCAGCTGAAATTGAAGACGAAACCGAACTTCGAATTTCGTCTAACTTTTCGCCGCACCCAAAATTACACAAACATATTTAAAGTTTTTTGTTTGTTGTATACAGAAATCAAATATATTTTTTTAACTTATTCTTACGCAAATACAAATAACAGTTCAAAAGTGTTATATGAATAAAAATTCATTAAAGTAAACATATATTTTTTTATAAAAAGACATAATATTACATTTAAATTTCGGATTTGTCAGTCTTACATGGATATATCAGTGTTTTCTTATTTTCACGCCCATCTGTGTTATATATTTTTGTGATATTAAAATAGAGTGTAATGTTAGTATTTGTGATATTAATATTTTTGTGAAATTAAAGGTTCTCTTTAATATCATTGCACAGAATAGTTATAGACACAAGTGCAAATTTTGTAACTCAATCCGCTTGATGTTAATCGAATTTTTCGAATTCGAAAGGTACTCTGCCTGTGATAGAAAAGGATATGACAGTTGGCGTAGTTTTCTTGCGAACTATCTTATCTATTTATATAAACATAAAAATTCACAGAAACAAGTTGAATAACTCGTTAAAAATCTTGGTATACATAAAGCTTTATATATTTTCAGGTGTAGTTTTTTTAGTATGTTTACTTTCGCATATTTATTGTGTAATAATAATAAAATCGAATTTGGTGTTAGTCATGGATAGTTTCATTTTAGTAATTCTAAACGAAAACAAATAAATATAATAACTCATATGATATTTTCCATATAATTAGGCTTTCTAAAATGTAGATAAGTTAAGTTTGATAGTAACTTTATTTGACTAATTAAATTTAAAAATATTTTAAATACAAAGTTACTATACATAAAAGCATAATATGCAAAACAGAATTAACGCCAAATAAACACACCATATCCTATGAGAACTGGACAAGTGATAATAGTAAATTTACTATACATACATTTGTTATATTTCGTAAATACATTCATACATTACAGATTGATGGCACTAGAGACATAAATCCTCAAATAGAATAAAATGTATTCGTAACATACTTCACTTTCAGTTTTAGAACAATGGAATTTACATAAATATCTAAGCACAAAAGGCAATTGTATTTCTCACAAAAGGCAATTAAGTAGTACTTATTTATTAGTTCATGGTTGAAGGCAAATTAAATGACCAACTTTTTTTTATCAAAATGGAAGATATTCGGTGGGACAGGCGCGATTGATTTGACGTGACTTATCCAGTAATGAGAATTTTAAATACATTTAATTTATTTCCTATAAATATCCTTAATGATAGTTATAAAAATTATAAATGTCATCATTTTGTAGCTTCTTCTTTAACAACAATAATATTTTCAAAATGTTTCTAAGACACACTACATTGTGTTTATTTCTCTGTTTCTTACTTCTAATTTTACTTTTTTTTGTAATACTCTTGACAATAAATTAATTCATTTTCTAAGATATGGGCGAGCTGGCAGCCTAGCGGTGACCCCTGGAGAAAAACTAATGGAATTACTTCGTCCTACCGGTGGAACTCCTCGACGTCATTCCACGGCAGCCTGTGCGCCGCCGCAGCCTCGGCCATCGGGCTTCGTATATTGCCCATCAGATGCTCTACCCTACTGTCCACCCTCCAGATTTGCACCTCCACGCCACGTCAATAAAGTAAGTTCTATTAAATGTTAAAATATTTTGTATTGAGTTATTATTATTTTTTTATATCCATCATATAGCCCAGATCCGGTTCCGTGTACTGTCCATCAGACGCGCTGCCCTACTGTCCGCCTTCGGGGTTTGCTTCCCCGCGTCCAGTTAAAAAGGTAATTAATATAAATTTAATATTTTTACATTAGTAACAAAATCTTTCTTAACCATAATAATATTTGTTTATCAAAGAAATCTCATATATTATTGAAGGAACAGTATCTTTGTGCAATTTTCAAGTTTCTTTGCGATCTTGTTAAGGAAATAAAATATTTTTTCTTTTGGAAGTTTGATAAGTTAGAAAGGCTCATGTATAAAAAATAAGCGAATTCTTGGTCTTGTTTGCATTCTTATTATTATCTAAGTCTCAACAGGTCAACAATCGATATTTTCAATTAAATTTGAAATTATATACAAACAAACCTAAATGCCGAAATGAAATTCTGGTATATACATTTTATATAAAAAATTAGATAACTTAAATATTTGATTAATAAAAATTAATAATTATTCATAATTCATAACAAGTAATTTAATATTTAGCTACCACAACCGCAAATTCAGCAATCGCCACAGCCACCGCCGGTACCTCAGAGGACAGCACCAGTGGGAGCGCCACTGCCGGTCCCGCCACCGGCGCCGCCGCGCCGCTCCTCGCCACAACCCCCTCGCCGGGTACCACCTCCCACGCCTCCCCGACCAACTGCGACAGCCACAAATGCAACCACGACAGCAACAGCAATCGATCCAAATGGCAACAAACGTCAAACCCCAACACTACAAAAAGATCAAGTACCTCCAAAACTTGATTGCAACAGAAATCCACAGCCTTCTGTTTCGAGACGAGGGCCACTTAAAATGCCGGACACCCCTTACACTCCAGCACCACTACCGGCACAAAATAATCAAATGAAACAGTCTCCAAGTTCCGGATCGAATGTTAGCGTTAGACAAGATTCAAATGTGTCCTCGGACTCCTTTAGTCAGACGTCGTCCCCATCGTATACAACTAAAACTATGGAAGCGCCTTTACTGCCTCATCAGCATGTCAACAAGAGCCTCAACGCAAAGATAGCTCGAGGGCTGCTACTCAAAGAGCAACAGGAAAAGGAAGCCGGTAATTCGTCTATAACTAAGAGTATGTCAACGCCTGCCTCGCTGCAAACTATTGTGCGATTTCAAAATGGAAGTAATATGTCATTGCATCACAGAGTGAGTATTTTATAATTATATATATGAACATTGTTCTAGTAAAAATCAAATAGATTAGAAGGATGAGTTTTTAATAATTTTAGAACATAAAAAAACAAAAATATTATTTAATATTTAAAAAATGCTATTATGGATTTGAAAACGTATAAAGTTTAACAAACTCCCACATGAAAGTTTAAATGCACTGTTGAAGCGAGTTTTACATTCTGGTGCCGTAACTCCGACATGTTTCGTATAACCGGCAAATGGATTTACAGATTTTTCTAAACTTCCGGATAAAACAGCTCAGATTTTTCACACCGCAAGCCATTTCTCACTTTCCGATAGAAATAAAACGATACGTAAGGAATAAATAGCATCGGTGGAAATCAATCTACTGCACTCTTGAAAAGGCGCATTTTATGAATAAATTTTATTTTTAACACTTCAAGACATATAATATTGTTTCAAGTATGACTTATTTTAAGATTGTAAAACATTTTTTATCCTTTCTATCTTTTAATCTCGATCACATCGTGAAGTGTAGAAATCCGATCCATTTCTAAATGTTTTATAAATTTAAAATTTAAAGTGTTTTTATATATATACCTACATAATAGATAATTGAATATTAATAAACCAAGCAGATCACACAAAATAGGAAAATCAGTGATCAAGATAAGCATGCAGAAAACATGCAATAAATTAGATAGAGAAACATAATTACAAACATTTATTGAAACAAAAAGTTTCCATAAAGCTAAGCGCAGTAAACCCCTTACATTTACAGTCACATGCAGCGCCGTGGCTGCAATTAAAATATAGCAGGATATTTAGCAATAGCGCGTTGAAACTTAGAGAGCGGGCGCAAGTATGTTTGTTTTTTATTCTGGAATTACGAAAATTTTAATCTTTTAAGTATACATTCTTAGTATATCTTCTAGAAACTGATTCGCACTACACAGTGCGGATGTTTCGTTTTGTCCCTAATGCATTTTTAAAGGAATATAAATATTATAATAAATGACTAAGAAAATGGAAATATTTAATTGTTATAAATTTTAGGAAAATGATAATCAATTTTATTTTATCTAATCGCTTCCACTTGTTACTTTTTCGCCAAACATTTTATTTCACATCTGAAAGCGCTTCCTGTGAATTGCACTTAATTTGATCGTAAGCCGCGATTTCAAACAAAATGAAATTGAAAATGTGGTTTTATCGGATGATTCAATAGATTGCGTTTGGATTCAAATGTTATCATAAATCACATAATATTCGTATTAATATTTACTGAAAGTGACACCGTTTCGTGAGATAAATTTAATCATATTTGAAGGAATGATAATATTATGTACTGAAGAATATTTTATAAATTATACCGATATATTCAGTCAACAAAATATTGAAATTTTTTATAAATGTTTTCTTCATTATTCCTCATTATTCAAAATGCTGTAAATACATAATATGCACTGTTATAATAAAGTTAACAATGTATTCGTCTTCAATCATTTTTGTTCATACCAAGGATTCGGTATTTACAAGTACTAACAAACAACCACAGTCATCCGACCACTAGCAATCTAGCTCAATGTAAACATTAATATAGTACCATCTTCGACCGCTCTTATTGCTTTCGGATACCGATTATTTTGCCGTGAAATGTACTTTGATTAAAAAGGTTTGGAATGAGGTCCCACAATGTTTACGGGTTTTGACTTTGATTTCTTTACACATGAAATAGGACTGATTTTTCCTTACAAATGAAAGAAAAACAAGAAAAGTAAATTCCAATTTATTTTTCGGGCAATGAGAAATTTGTTTAATTCGTAATTGGCTTTAAAACATTTTATAGAGTAACTTTTAATCAATTTTATTATTATACAAGATCCAGTAGATCTATTTATTTTTTATTTTCTTATCACATTACTATAAAAATAAAAGTCGAAACTTGATGTACAAGTTATTTAAATAAAATTCTATCTATCACTAAATTATTTGCTATCAAATGTCTTACTTTCTAATTTGTTAAAAATTTTTTTTTCAAATACTGTAATAATAACAAACGTTTCATCTATACGTGTGAAAATATGTTTAAGTATCCAGTTTAATTGTGGAGTCCTTGCAGTTTCTTTTCCATACGCTCTCATATCTTATAACTTTTTATAATACATTTGAAAATAATTATTTATTCACTCCTGAAATAAACTATATTTTATCTAACATTAATAAAACTAAGTACTAATCTGTATAAAGTTACCCTTTTTTTTATAAAAGCTGCACCTTCAAATAAGCTCAAGAATAGTCATTATAGTAATAATTATATTAAACAAAATATAATATATTCATGAGAATATATATAAATAAAATAACGCAAATTAAAAATTAAAAATAATGAAACATACATTGTATTAGTATGAGTAATGTTTTAAATCATTAATCAATCTAGCGCATTTTGTAATTTATAATTAAATATACATTTGACGTAATGTTCTATTAAAATATTAGGAGCGCGAACCAGACCTCAATTTTGACTACGCTACGTTCGCAAAAACTCGGTATGTGTTAGTATATTGAGCAAAGCGAGGTGCAAACAGCACCGAAGTTACATTTACAAAACGTCGACGCATTCTATCTTCAACTATTTTTCAAGATGAGACACATTATTACACTTTTTGTTTTTTTTTATTTTTAAAACCACCACCAGACTGGTCTATCAATGTGCAAAATTTGGGAATTTTCGAATATACTGTTTTTGATCGATGCTTGCACAAAGGATGCAGAAATGTCTCTCATAGAGAACTTCACTCACTCTGCTAGCTTCGCTCAATAAATAAGAATAAGAAAAAATAATAAGAGTTTAAGTATACAAAGAAATGGCTACGGGAAGCTTTTTTAAAGTTTAGAATAAAATATGTTTCTATAAAAAAGAAATTCAACACAAATAAAATAGTTTTACATTAACACGAGAAAGGAAAGCGCTTAGAGCTTAACAAAAAGTCAAGATAAATAACTCTCTCGAGATCCAACTCAATCTGAAGGAGCAACCCATTTTTCACTTGAAATTCCAGCAGTTACCTCGGTTAGCAAACTTAACGCTATCATGTACAAAGTATTCTGAGCGAAACTTGCAGAGTGAAAGCGATCGAATCGAGAACAAGCACTTCCGAACGGATTGAAATGCAAGCAAAATTTTCGTGATTCTATAATGCATCTGTTCTTTTAACGATTTGCGATTGAATTCTTTCGTTCGTGGTTTTGAGTATTTTCAACCAAAACTTTTTTAGAGACGAAGATTGTTTAGTTAAAACATCACCAAAGGTTTTAACTAAACAATCTTGAATTTATATTTAGTTTAGTGAACCTTGTTATAATATCTAAATATACACATTGACATTGTCTGAAGTTAATTGAAGCAAAATAACATTCTACTACTACTACCAAATATACTGCTACTACTATTCCTTTATTATTGACTACTGTAATTCTTGTTATGTCCAGATGTTACGTGACATACGCAGCAGCAACAGCGAGACCTCCACGCACAAGTTTCGCCTGATGCAGCTGGCGCTCAACGCGTTCATGCTGCTGGCGATCACTGGGGCACTCTTTGCTTACTTCCGCGCCAACCCCGCTGTGCAGGTGAGGCCACTAACAACATATAAACATTAAATGCCTCATGTATAATACTTCAATTAATTAATTAATTAAAATATGTATATTTTTATTCGTATAAAATAATTTTGTTTTTAAAATATGTTATGGGTCTCTCACCTTAGAAGTTATAAGTAACAAAGGATCGGTGATTCAAATATGAACAAAGCGAGAAACCACAAAATAGCACTTAGCAATGTTTTTCATTATTTATATTGCTTTTAACAATTTGTGAAAACAGAAACAATGGAGTTTTAATTCAATCTCAAAAAGCTTGTTTGGAATAATTGCCACGGTGGACCGCTATCGCTGAGAATAATTCTGGCGTTTGAGAACATTGAAATTAATGAAATACTATACTATATACTGCAATATGACATTATGATTTTATTATGTGTAGTAAACCTTACATTTTACTTATTGTTTAGTATTTCGTTTTTGTGTGGTATATTAATTTTGTTTACAATATTGTATACTCTCGTATTTCAAAACAAGTCATTTTTTAGTCATAAAAAAGTCGTAATGATTTAAACTTTAAATCTTTAGCAGATTTGGAAAGTATTAAAGTTACTAAGCAGCTAGATTTCTTAGTGGGTTTAGTATACATAAGTATACTAATGCATAATAATATTCATAAGAATATTATCTCACGAAGTCAGATTTTCCTTCTTATTTTGGTATTTCAAGAAAAGTCATGGAATAATTATATAAAAGTCATAATGATTTAAACTTAATTCAGATTTGGAACTATATTAAAACAGTCACAGTTTGTAAGTGGGTTCGTATATTTATTAATATTATCCCCTGAAGTCAGATTTTCCTTCTTTGTAACTACATAATTTGATAAAATTACTAAGTTATTTCTATTCTTATAGATAAGAATTATAGTCTTATTAATTTTAATTATTTTGATTATTTAGTTAGTAGATCATATCTACGTGAATACTTCACAACCTTCAACCCGTCCTGTCTAGACGAAGGGTAACATCTGAAGTCTTACTGACTATAGCTTGCGTTGTTATAACATGAAATATTTTAATAGACATTTATTACATTTCGTTGAACTTCTTTCTCTGATTACGTAAGTTAATTTTCTGATAATCCTTGATGTTATTTTCCTATGGTTGTAATAATATTACAATATAGTTTTTTTGGAGTAATCGAATAACGAATAAAATTTAAAAACACGGTCGAGCAAAATCCTACTCTTATATGATAGGAGTCAGGATAACATTGTGTTGACTTCCGTCAATAAATTGAGATTTTAATATAGTATAACAACAAAGGCCGGTTTAATTATTGTGTAGAAATGTCGAGAGGCAATTTTGAATGTTCATTGATTAATTTCAGATTCTACCTTTATTTATTTTAGTACATATTTGTAAGCTCCTTTGTAAAGAGTCAATTTTGTGCAAGATGATTATCGCTCTACCATACCTCGAATAGCGGAGCGTCGTATGAATTTAATTTTATAGGTTTAATTATATATTACCTGGAATGCTTTGAAGATAACAACCTTTTTGTAACGTCGTGCCGACAAAGTGTATTGTTTGATTATTATTTTGTTAAGACTTTAACAGTCTATTATTTTTCATAGTATATTGTTTTTCATAAATGTACCTATAAATTTATTTGGTGTGAGAATAAAAATAAAAACAATTTATTATTTAATTTTACTTTTATAAAATAATATTTGTATCATAAATCGTACTGGTTAATAACAGACGAGATTTAGTTCTTTAGCATTCCATGGATTCACTTTGCGTTTGGGAGGGGGGGGGGGGGCATCGCGTTGCATGTACAGGAATCCTAAAGTAAAAACAGTATATGTATTTAAAGGGCCTTTTTAAAACGCGTATTTGAAAGGAACCTACTATTAATTAAGTATGTTCTACAATTGACATAATGACTGTTCTAGAGAAAACTAGACAATTATAAAGAGATTTCAATGTTAAACCTCCCAATTCTACAACATGCAACTTAACTATAAACCTATTCCTGGTTAAATGGATAAAGGAAGACTTTTGTTTTATTTATCTTCATCGACTACCGTTTCGACGAGAAGCTTGTGTTTCTCACTCCGCCTCTAACCCTCGCTTCTGGTATTGACTATTCGCGCCTATTTGCTTTAAATGTTCTGTGTGATATTATTCTAACTAAAGTATCTAATCCTACCCCTCTTTGAAATTTTGCAATTTGTCTTCACAGTGGTCTCAACATCGGTGTATTTAAGTACTCTGAAGAAACTTTATTATGAGCGTTTATTTCTTTTGCGCCCATTGTATTTAGTATTTATTCTTGTTATTCTTTTATTAAATTAGAGTTGCTAACCTCGATCAAAAGCACGAACTTGGACGAGAACAGAGGGCTTGATACGACAGCGTCAAGTTAAGATGGCGCCAGCCGTTGCCATTTCCGAGAATCCATCCGTTCGGGTAGAAAACGGGAGGAAATTGTTTTTACATAAAATATTATGTCCTCGCTTATAGAATTCTTGGTGACACCACAAATGACATAATAGTTTTAATTATATTTTTTTATTGTAAATAAGTTTGTAACAGTCATTATAAATAAATAAGTAATAATAAGTATTTTCCTAACACGTATTATCTAGACGTAAGATTTGCAGCACCACAATAGCTATCAATAGAAAAAACAACGTTTCTGGTTCATATAAGTTGTATTTCTATTTTTACGTGTTAAACTAAACTTTTTGTTATATCAAAAATTTGTGTTTTATGTATTTCACCTCTGAAAATGAGAAAAACAGATGGTATTTTCTGTATTTTTATGTTAAATTTTTTAGTTCAGAAATATAATTAAAATATTATATATAACGAACTAGTGCATAGATTTAAAAAAATATGCAAATTATATGAATTAGAAAACATCAAATGTTCAAAATCAAATTTTATAGTTGAAAGAAATATTTAATTTAAATGCACAAATTCATGAGTTATACAATAAAAACAAAAAATGTAACTGAAAAAAGAAATACATCAAAAAGAAAATTATTATTGTATTAAGTTATAATATCAATATATTTCATCATTGCGTAGTATGTATCGCAAGCGGTGAACCTGTCGGCGGCGGTGACGGCTCCAGCACCGACGGAGCCTCCCGGCGCTCGCAATCCAGCACCCGGCGTTTGTCTACCCGTCATCGTCACATTTTGTCACCAACACCGCATCTCATACAACTTTACCGTATTCCCCAACTATATTGGTCATTTCGGACAGAGAGATGCACAGCAGGTATGATCCACTTTTTATTTCACTTAAGATTAAATAAAATATATGACTGAAATATTTACTTTTCCTTATATATTTGAAATAAACACCTAAAACATTTAGTTAAGCAAAAATAAATCAATTAATCATTACAATATTTAATAAATATTAATCAAAACCTACTAATTAAATGAAACAAAAACATTTTACTTTGAGGGTCATTAGAATAACATTTGTCGTTTATCAAAATTCCACAATGGCTTTAAGAAACCTCAAAACGTTAAGAGGTATTTAATTACAGCCAATTAACGGGCGGAATCGTCGAGTCGTGACCTCGCACCGCATTGCAGGATTAGCATCTTTCTGTTGACTACATCTACTCATAATTGCCTGGAACCTTTTGACGCTCTCGATCGCTTCACTGTCAATCAATTATATGTAAGCCTTTCTGAACACACAGTTAAAGAGTCTTTGAAGGTTGACAGCTTGTTGCGTTTAGATTTATTATAAAATAAAGTTACTTCCAATATACTTAGTAACAATACAATTATTTATATTTATTGTAATACAATTCGTAATCGTGTTTTTTACAAGGCTGGCAAGCCTTAAAACCCCCAAAATATTTTAGATGTATGCTATGAACACTCATTGTAATTCCGGCCTAATAGTAACATAGATTGTGTAAATTTCCATATATATAGATATGTGATTAAGATACCAATATCTAAACGGATATAAAATTTCATTACTACTGCAGATATCAAATAGAAATGGTCTATCTTACATAATTCATTCTTGACATATATATTTGACCCACATTTAAATATGTCAAGACGGGAGTACATTTAAATCTTTGAATAAAAAAGCACCAACATACAGAAATACTTACAAAGACATATACGCAAATACAACCGCCTTTAAACGCGCAGACACAAACACAAACAAAGATTTTTATTATGTATAAAAAATTGGTCAAAATAAAAAATATATATTTGAAAATAATAACAAAGCTTAGACGTCATTTGAAGATAAATAGATACAAGTACTTATTAAATTTATGTTCAATAAATGTTTTTATAATTTTAAGCATAATATTGATTGCTTATATATTAGGTCGGGGAAAACGTTTTTTTTTATTTTACTTTAAAAAATTTTGACGAAAAACAAGGTGATACTTTTTCCCTTTTTTTATATTTAGCTTGATGGTAGTTTCACAAAAAAATGGTACTTTATATTTTAATAACAAAGTAGTTAGGGAGAAACTAATGGTACGTAAGATCACTCAATAGAATCCGATATGGCACAATCCCAGACACGACGTTTCGGTAATTAAGGTTTCACGGCTGCATCAATCATTGTCGACGAACAAAGGCGTTTACATCCTGCTGCCGTGTTCAGTCAACAAAGGCTTGTTTATTGGCACCCCACACGGGAGATATTAATTCTAATGAACTAGTATAGTATTTCTCTCGGCATCAATCATTCAATTACAACTGATGTTTTAATTTAATAAACCTGATAGGGGTTCAATTGTTCCCAATATGATATTTACTATTTTTTTTATTGTCAGGTTTTTTAGTAAAATTAGCTATATAAAATTTAAAAAATACATTAAAAAAATGTTGTCAGAATGCACCACACATCTCAGTACTACGATATCTAGTGAAACGACAGATTGCTTATGTTGAACAAAATGAAGTGCTGGCTGAATACAAAATCTCCACTTAACTTTTCAAGATTATATCTCTAGTAGTTTGTTGTAGACGATTTTTATATAACCTTTTCTTACTTCACTTTCGTATACAAGAGCTAGGTCTAGAATCAGAATCTTTTTTTTACATATAATAAGTCAGATTATTTTATGCTGCAAAGAGATTCTTATGAGAATCTAAATACACTTGGTGCATATATTTTCGGCCAAAGCACGTATTAAAAACTTTCAAAAATGTATAAAAATCTGTCTAAAATACTAAGGTCAGTTTGAGTTATTTCTAGATATTTCATGCAACAGAAGGCATAATCTAATTTGACAAAAAAGGACAAATATTCATTACAGATACTGAAACATTTGTCCTATTTTGTTCTAGTAAAAACTGTATTTGATGTAAAAAAAACGTTTAAAATGCTCCACCTACGAGATCTTAAGTAAAAGTTATATTCAAATATTTATCAGGACCTTGAGATTTACGATGCAGTGGTGGATGTGCGTTGCTATGAGCTGACGGCGCTGTTCCTGTGTTCCCTGTTCGTTCCCAAATGCGGTCCTCTGGGACACATGGTCCGACCCTGCCGGAGTCTATGTCATGGTGGGAGAAATAGAATAGCAAAAATTAATAAAAATAGACTTTATAATATAGTATTGTTCATTTCCGTTGTTTTATCGTCTTAATAGAACATAATTAATAATACTCTCATAGTTTAATGTGCTGTTATTAATGTAATAGTGTTAAAGAATGAAATTTAAGAAGTAACTATTTTATTATAAATTAAATATGAGAAGTCTTTATAGTAGAAGTCTAGATATTAATTTATTTTACAATATTGAGACAATAAATAAAACTTATTGAAACAGAAACAATGCGTCGTTGCGGGTTCTTCTTGGAGGTGTTTGGACTGTCGATGCCGGACTACCTGCAGTGCGAGATCTTTCCTGAGTCCACTGACAGAGACGTATGTCTTGGAAACCGCGAGGTGAAAGAAGCGCGCTTCAGAGCGGCAAAGCCTGGTAACTTATTATAACATTATAGAGTAATAATTCGAGAGTTAATACATGTACATACATACATGCAAGTGATAATATTATTTCTTTTCCACTTTGTATCGATATCAGTGTTTATATCTGTTAAAGTTTATAGCATTACATCTGTACACGGATTAACCTAATTAATATATACTCCATGATCGAGTTAAAAAGAACTTATGCTCTCACGATGCATTAGTTTCAGTAGAATGTTAATGCAACTTTAATAAGATGGTATATCATTTTATGAAATAATTACTACTAGGTACTTACTGGAAAAGATATTTGAAATTCTTAACTTATTTTTTTACTATGATTTATAAAATAACAATGTTTGTTGTTGTTTTAATGTAAATATTGTTATTATTAAAGAAATTTAAAATGATTATAATTTCATTTATTTGTGATCTGTACATCGTAATTACAAATAGCCATATACTTTATATATGGGTGTTGAGCCCATTTATAAAATAAAAAAATGAAGACTGGATTGAATAAATATAATCAATAAAATGAAACAAGCTGTAAACGGGCTTACATCTTGCTTGTTGAGCTAAAGTTCAAAGCTAAATCTTTGGGTTATTACTTTAACATTTGGTACAAGTTTTAATAAGAAATCCACATGTCAGTGTGTCCGACGGGATTCCAATGTGACATGAATCGCTGCATCCCGCACGACTGGCGCTGCGACGGACACGTGGACTGTGCTGACCGCTCTGATGAACTCAACTGCCGAGTGTGCAAGCGCAGCGGTGACGTGCACTGCGGCAACCAGCGCTGTATCTCGCAGGCACATTTATGCGACGGGAAGGTTGACTGCCCCTGGGGCCAGGATGAAAGAAACTGCTGTGAGTGCACCGATGTTTGTTTTTGGGATATGTGGTATTTCAGAGAGAAATTATACACAGTTGAGTAGTTTGGTTGCGAGCTTCTGGATGTCAATATAAACGAGACTCAAATTCTTCATAGTCTATTTTAATTAAAATGTCGTCGTGGTTGTAAGGACTTTTCAATTTAATTTTTATTATTACAAATAATTATCATATTATATTATTATTCATGAGCTCTTAGCAAGGCCGAATGGCGCGAATAATAATCATGATAAGATTAAATACAAAAATTAGCCCTTAGTGTTAGGATAAGGGACATGTTTTAGGAATTATGTATTTACAAAATTATTCAATTTATCATTGTAAATTCAAACATATGTTGTTTGTATGTGGCGTAACTCCAGTGCGCCTTAGTGAGGCAAGCGGTGACGTGGGACGCGGCGAACTGCAGGTGTACCGTGCTGCCAATCAGTCCTGGTTTCCCGCGTGCATCTCCGCGCTCGACGATTCCACCGCTTCCAAGCTGTGCTCTATGCTCGGATACTCGTTAGTATTTTCTCGCTTATCGCAAAATATCCGCTAATCTCTAGCCGAGATATAATTTCTGTGTTCTGAACCAGGTGGGTGAACAAGAGCGCGGTGGTAAATAGCTCTGGTACGTCGCGCGCTGTCCCCGGCAGCGCGGCGGGCGCCGTGCTCGGTGCGGGCCCTGGGAGCCGCGCGGGGCCCAGCGCGGCGCACGGCGTGGCGCAATCCTACCGCGCTTTTCAGCGCAGCGAGGGAGGCCTGCTGCGGGAACTTAAGGACTGCCGCCACGACTCCTCCAGAGTGCACCTCGTCTGCGATCACTACGGTAAACATAGATTTTATAAGATGACTTTATGTCCATTTTCCATTAAATTGCCTTCATTTGCATTCTAAACGAAAAATAATGTTAACTGCACACTATTTCATCACTTCATCTTCACCTTTGCTTGATGCGCAATCAAGCATTTAAGAGGAAAAACAGAAAGTTTTCAAGAATAATAGTAGTTCATTAAAAAAAACCATCATGGGTCCATGAACATCTGTCAATATTAAAAGTTGCAAAAGTGTTACCACCCTCGAATAATTGTAAAGGATGAAGGAGACCAGGACATATGAAGAGGTAGGAGTTCTTGTTTTTACTTACCGTACATATTTAGTACGGTAGCTACACATTTGTTCTACCCTTTAGATACTATAAGAAGTTAAGGTTTTTAAGGCAGTAGAGCCTCGCTGTAGTCATCTGACTGCAGCTCGTATTGGGTTGGCTCGACCGGAGAAGGACCACCCTCTCACAGAAGATGGACGTGCAGTAATTACCAAATTCATTTGGTTATGTTCTGACGATGAGTGAGAGTTTTCGGAAGTCCAATACACCCCTCTCCCCTCCACCCTGCCTAATATGAATGCGATTGCTCAAATAAATATACCCCAGGTACCAGCTTTAATGAAGCCGGAGAATCCCTCTTCGAGCAAAATCGGGCAAACGGTTCTCCGATTTTGCTCAGGCTGCCCGTCGTATCTGGGGCGGGCAAAGAATCGCATTTCTTGTTTTCTGAGGTCAAACGACGAGGTAGCACTGCAGCACCCCGCTCCACCCTAAATGTGGACTTTTGCAACATCCGGGGACTTCATTCAAACTTAAACGCCGTCCACTACCACCTTGAGACGGCGCAGCCGGCCTTGTTTTCGACGGAGACGCAGATATCTAAACCTAGCGACACAGCGTACCTCTCATACCCCGGGCATAAATTAGCACATCATTTTATACCCCACGCCGGGGTATCTGTGTTCGTAAGAAAGGATATCTGCTACCGTCTCCTCGAGATTTTTGAAGGTCGGGATCTGTCTCTACTCTGACTGCGCGTGGACATGAACGATCATGTCAGAGTCCACGCCTGCCTCTACAGATCCCGTAGCGATAATGCAGAAACGGAGCAACTCTTGAGCCACGTACAGCGAAGATTGACTTTCACAGATTCCCTTTGCTGAGGTTATAGTCCTCGGGGACTTCAACGCGCACAATGCCGAGTGACTAGGGTCGCGTTCCACTGATTTCGCGGGGAGATCTGTGTTTGGCTTTGCTCAGGCAAATGGTCTGTCCTAGTTGGTTCAGACGCACACTCGTCTACCGGACGTGGACAGTCACATGCCCTCTTTGTTGGATCTTCTGCTGACTACACAAACCGGAAAGTACCAGATCATTGTCGACGCTCCCCTTGGGTCCTCTGATCATTGCCTGGTACGGAGTGTAGTGCCCCTTCAATGTCCGGCTCGCACAAGACCTGTGACCCGACGCGTTTGGCACTATAAGTCAGCGGATTGGGATGGAATGCGGTCTTTCTTTGCATCCTACCCATGGGGGCCGATTTGCTCCTGAGTTGACTGCAGTGCTAATGCGTCTATTTCGGTACTCCTTTTTCAATTTTTTTAGTCCCGGTCTCATGGAAGTATACTTTTGTCCATCCGATCCCTAAAAAGGGTAATAGGTCGGACCCACCTAACTACAGACCTATCGCCATCACCTCTCTTCTCTCCAAAATAATGGAGAATATCATTAACCGACAGCTCCTCGCGTACCCCAAGGATCACTAGTTGATCAATGACCGGCAATATGGCTTTCGCCATGGTCGATCGGCTGGGGATGTGCTGTTATATCTCACACACTGTTGGGCTGCGGTTATTGAAAGCAAGGGAGAAGGTCTGGCAGTTAGTCTGGATATGGCGAAAGCCTTCGATCGTTGTATGGCACAAGGGCCTTCTTTCGAAGCTTCCTTCCTTGCATAAACTCTCGGGAAGCCCATGCTTCCCGAGAGTTTATGCAAGTGGATCACCAGCTTCCTCACTGGGCGGAGCATTCAGATCGTTCTCGACGGTTTTTGCTCGGACCCCAAGCCCGTGAATGCTGGTGTACCCCAAGGCTGCGTGCTATCCCCAACCCTGTTCCTCTTGCACATCAATGATATGTTGGACATTTCCAACATACATTGTTATGCGGATGACAGCACTGGAGATGCGGTATATTCCGGCCGTGCAGGTCTCTTTCGGGAACATGTTGACGAGTGCCGAAAGAAACTTGTGCCTTCTATAGAGACCTCCCTGGGGATGGTCTCAGAATGGGGTGAACCGAATTTCGTTCAGTTTAATCCCCAAAAGACACAGGTTTGCACGTTTGCCACCAAGAAAACCCCATTTGTCGTAACGCCACTCTTCGAGGGCACACCCCTCACCGCCTCGCCAAGTATCAGAATACTGGGACTCGACATTTCGAGCGACTGTCGGTTTTGTGGTCATTTGGAGAGCAAGGCCAAGTTGGCCTCGATGAAATTGGGTGTGATCAATAGAGCGAGGCAGTATTTCAATGCTGGCCAAAGACTTACCGGCCACATATGGAGTAATCATCTCTGGTCCAGATCACCCCAATATCAGCTTGCTTTTGCCCGCGTACAACAGAGAGCCGTACGGATTGTCGTCGACCCGGTGCTCTGTAAACGGCTGAACTCTTTGGCATTTACAACGGGGAGTGTTCCGGAGAGCTATTCGATCTGATGCCTGCCGCCGAATTCCATCACCGCACAGCACGTCACCGCCTGCTTTTCCATCCATACCACGTGAATGCGTGGCGATCTTCTACTGTGCGTTTTGCAAGGGCTTTTCTTCCACGTACAACTAAGCTGTGGAATGAACTTCCTTCCTTGTTTCCTGATCGATACAGCATGGGTACGTACAAACAAGGCATATATTCTTATCTTCCAAGGCCGGCAACGCTCTTGTGTGTCTTCGGATGTTGCAAGCGTTCGTGGGCGGCGGTGATCACATTTGACCTGTGACACGCACGCTCGTTTGCCTTCCTTTATCATAAAAAAAAAAGTTGGAACTAATTCGGCCGAGCAAGGTAAACATATTAAAAAAATGTCAAAATTTTTTGAAACTATTTATTTTAATTAGCCCCCATAACTATTTTATAATTGTTACTAGGAAGAGAATTGTATTTTGTCATTTTGTCATAAAAATATAAACAAAACTTCAAGAGACCGATCAGTAAGCGCCGTTGGGAAAAAAAAAGGTATATACAGTTTTGAACTGAAAATGTATCAAAATACGACCAAAAAACAACAATTATTATAAATATGAACACTATTTGCTAATTAAGATATTTAACAAAAGTTATTTTCATCATCAAACTCCTCCGGAGTCTCCGGAGCCTCAATTCATAATTACATGCATATTACGGAGTTATGGAGGAACTCGCTTCCCACACGACTCGCTGGCGGCTATAAACCTAATTATTTTTCATGAATCGCTTTTGCAATCTACAATATTCATATTTTTATCTTAACAGACAGATTCGCATTTTACTTGCAAAATTTAAACACATTTCTACATACTTATCATTTTTAATATTTACGATACCATTTTAAATTTTTTAAAAAGTACCTTAATGCCCGTCCATGCTTCAGATTATCTATTTATAATTTCACAAACGGATCAGCTTACCTTTAAAATATACATATATTACACTTTTTTATTTAAATACACAGATAAATAAATAGACAGACAGACTGACAGTTACTTTCTTTTGATAATGTGTGGTAGCGATTAGTATGCATATGAAGACTTAGTCTGTCGTCTGTAGTAGCATAGTCTGTCGTACGACCGCAACATAAAATAAAAACAGAAAAATCTAAAATAAAATACATATAGGTAATATGTTTGGACGGTTCTACTTTAATATTGCAATATACTCTGTTACGTGATGTTTTGTTTTCAAGAAAGAAACGTAGGCGCTTGATGACGCTTAAAACAGTTTAATCTTATCGTTATAACTTCGAAACTATTCGTCAAAATTATTTAGTGTAAAAGACAAAGTTTTTCTATTTTAAACAATAAAAACGGTAAATTTGTTTATTTAAAAAAAAAATTGACAAATATTCTAAAATATTATTTTTAATAAAAATCTCACATTTAATTGTACTTACAGCTCACTATTTTGGATATAATGGATTGCCCTTTAAATGTAGTCCGCTTTCGTGGATTTTTATCTTACTATTTACCAGAAACAATTGTAGGGTACGTTACCTATATTTAACTACAATACTTTCCCCAAATTGCATTATATCTTTCGTCTTACTTGATACTTATCGTGTCAGTATATTTTAATTACCAAAATCTTTATAAATTGTAGCTCATGTTTTTTTCTGACGTATAAACTATAAAACTGTTCCATCTAAGTCCATTCACTAGTTTTTGAGTGTAAGATTAATAAACACATGCAAAAAGTGTATCTTCACATTTTTTTGCATTTATACTAATAACAGTATAGTAGGATAGGATATGTACCATCCATTTATTATTTACAGTACACATGTAATAAAATTCTAAAGCACACTTTATACCAGCACTATTTATTATAAATAATAGTAATATCGAGCAATTAGCATAATCCCACAGCAGCTGAATACAATAACACACGCAACAGTGGCTACAGCCGGCTCGTTGTGCTCGCTTAGCTCGCGGTCAATAGCCATTTTGCTGAAATTATTATGTCCACTGCAATTATTATAAATCATATCTCTTTATTACAAATAAATTACATATTTCTTATATAAATATTACTAAGATAAATGAAATATATGAAGTGATATATAAGGTAATGTTAGTTAATTAAATAATAATGTTTGTACATAGAGATGTGGCCAGTATTCAAAGCGAGGGCTGTGACCTCACTGAAACGTTGCGGCTTTTTATTAAAACACCGCGCCCCGGCAGAATGTTTTATACACTCCGAATTATGTAAACGTAGTGCCTCGCTTTGGTTGGACCTTATTTTATGTCAAATTGTACAGATTTTTCTTTTTCTGTAAGCCGCTGAATAACAATTAGAATCATTTCCAAAAGACTGAAATGTTATGCTTTAGTATATAATGAAATAAAAAGTATGAGAATTATAAAGTTATTTTAATCAAAAGGTATTATAATTCAAACAGGGTTGTGAGATGGAAGGGGATGCTATCCCAGAAGTTGCAGGTTTGATGGCCAGGAGCCCATTTTGAGGAAATTTTCATTAAATATTTGAGTAAAATTTAAATAACCTTAAAATAGCTTACAATTTGTACACTAATAAATACGATTGCAAAATACGATTTTGTAGATATCTATAGATTATTCGTATGCAAAAGAAAAAAAATCCCTTAAAAGGGAGATAGAACAAAAACGTGTTCCGCTATTTTATTTTAGATATATAACAATATTGATAAAGTATATATAATTGCATTGTCGAGGGAGTTACTAATAAATTTCAAATTACAGCTCTATCGGTTGAAGTCAACTGGTTCATAATTCAATTGTAATATTTTTACCTCACTGAAAATCTAACGAACACGTCAAGTTAAATAAAAAATAAACGTCTGTAAAAAAAACAACTTTAAAAAATATTTTAAAATTAAATAACATAATAAATTCTAAAAAACGCTCCCGATAAATTCGATTAATTGAAATACATATTAATTTCGTTCCCACAGCTGCATTGCAGCGTCAGCACTTCATTCTTGAGAACTTTAAAATGATGCAAGCTAGAGCGCTAGAAAGTAACGGCAATAACATACTGAATTAAATCAATTAGTATAGTATATTATACTTTTATTTATAATAATTACTATATAATTTTATTTGTAATAATTACTATACAAGCGTAGTGAGTTGAAAGTCAGCATTTAGTTTTAGGCTACTATTAGGTTTTGAATGAGATAATGTGGCCTGTAATAAATTTAATTTTATTAGTCTAGTCGATATTGCGTTCACATACACAACAACACATACACGTTATTTATAATAAAATATCAATTGCTTTTTGATATTTTATTATAAATAACGTGTATAATAAAATATCAATTGCATTTTGATATTTTATTATAAATAACGTGTATGTGTATAGATATTGCTATATAGATATTTGCTGAAATTGTTTAACAAATATTGAACAATATATTGTTAAATTCCTGATTAAGGAAGTTATTGTAATCACCCCGATTTTCGAAATCGAATTTTCTAAATATTTTTACGTTTTGATGTATACTGAGGTGTGCTTGGTAGGTTTGAGTTGGTAGGTATCGGTATGTTCGTTTAAAATTTGGTCGGTCAAATAAGGTAAGGAGAGGAGCATAAACAGAACGTATTACATGTTTGAACATTTTGAAGGGGCCCTTTAAATCTATATCTGGACTGCAAGTCCCAGGCACCGTTTGCACTCCTCTCCATGTAACTCGATGGGACTGACACCCGCACGGTGAATCCATGGAATGTTAAGGAGCTTAGTATCGTCTCAGATTTTTTGTTAAAATTTTAAAGTTATGGTAATTTCATAGATTATCACTAGTACACATTTGAAATAAAAATATTTTTTACCAATTTAACTCGCGCATAATTTTGGTGGCATTTTAATTTAAACTCTACATTTCGAATGCTTTGCAGCAATCGTGTTCACAGGTAGACGAGATGTAAGTGTCTATCCATCTGTCACTGGTAAAATTAAAATGTAACCAAAATTATATGCTAGGTAAATTCGTAAAAAATAATTTTATTCTAAAGTTATGAAGTATGCTATATCGGCAAAAGTTTTGTTAAAAAAATATATAAGTAATGATAATAATATAACATTTTTATTAACCAGTGATGGGCCTAGCACCATTTACCGCCGTATTTTCTAACTGGATCAAACTTTATTTGTGACAGATTACTTGTTGGAATAATACAATATGTTGATAGATTCGGGATTTTGGTCAATGTCAATCGTGTTGGTACCTTTGTCTTTTCACACAGAACAGTTTCGATGATAATAGTGTTTGTTTCACTACATGATCGCGATGAGCAGTTTGATTATAATACAGCTTCCAAAGAAATTTAATTACAAAAATATACAAAAAAAAAATCTCAGAGCAAATACTAATTAAGAATGAAAATATTTTATTCGGAAAGTAAAAATACGTAGTGTATTAATATTCTTATAAACTTAATTAATAAAATTTATTACATTCTTTGTGTACTTTCTTGTCGAAAAATGTTTTGAAGTTCGCTAATAAGTCAAACCTGTAAGGGGTGGGAGACAGGGGTCGCAGGAAGGGGGAAAGATCTACGAAATGAAACTTGCATAATTTATCTCGTTATTGAAACGGCAACGTCCAATTAATTTCACCCTCAAGTTTGTGTTTTAATATAAATGTAGAAGTCTTGATTTGAATCAATACTTACAAAGCTTAGAGACATTTAAAACTGTTGTATTTTAACCATTTTCCCCGTAAATACATTAAATCATTCTCTGTTTATGATTTTGTACAAACCTTTAGTAATTTTGAACATTAAATGATTCAGAAAATGTATTAAAACGCATTTTTATCTTATCATCTGTTTATTATAAATAGACCATAAAAACAAAGTTAATGTTAAATAGCGAAGAAACAAATTCTACAGACAATTCAGTAATTAATAAATTGAATACTCTTCTTTGCAAGCAATGTAAACTTGTCAGAAGCTCGCAAGTTTTTTTAAGTAACATAGTTGTACAGAAAAGATTTTTCATTCCAACTTGCGGTAATTTACCCCGTTGAAGTGGTAATTATATATATTCATGTTTTTTTGCCTGATGTGCTGTACACATATTTTCAAACGGTATATCGCTTTCAGTACATCTCATAACAATACCATACAAATAAATTTTACAGAACAACAGATACACAGATAAGAAATGTTCTTAATGTTCAAATAGTGTTTTCAAATCTGTCACGTGCTCAACACGTTTCAATTACATTTGTATTTATATTGCTCTGCTTCGTTACTATTTTATTATATATATATATATATATATATATACTCTGAACTCCTCTATGATCCTGATCTCGTTTGTTCAAAGAGAAGATCAGACAAAGTTTGCCCTATACTACGGCATAAGACTGTGGCTTCAAGCCGATACTTCAAATTTATAAGCGCGAATCTTTACAATGCCGCAAATAAGGAGATAAAGATCTACCATCTAACCCTGGCCAAATGTAAAATTAAACTTTTCTCATGGCTAGTTAATCTCTCATACTTGGAAACCGAATTGTTATTGCAATGCAAAGTTTGATATTATCACTTACCCACGCTCACACAACCCACACAACACTATTATACACACCCACACACACACACTCACACACAGACACTTCCACTACTTTACTTGCACGCAACAACAATTGCATGTTATATGGATTTTTTGTGTTTTTGCTTTTACTTAATTTTATTTTATTTTATTTGTTAATTTTGTTTTTATATATTAGTTAATTTTATTAAAGTTAAATGTACTCCAACTTACAGCAAATATATTGTAATATGAGGGCGTTCTCACTGCAACACAGTTTTTAACTTTCGCAGGCTTGAGATCGTAATATTTTGTTATATATAATTAAGTTTTTGTACAATTTAATAAATAAATAAATAATATATATATTATTTATTTATTTATTAAAAAAAAGCAAGTGATATTACAGGTATTCATACAGCTCTTGCTTCGCAATCTGAAAACTTTGTTTATAACCGTTGCAAGGCATAGATTTAATCCTGTATAGGAATATTATATTCAATATACCTCACTTACGCAATGGTCATTAACTTGAATAAATAATAAAATTAAATAAATAACAGTAAAGCAGGAAAGTAGAGAAATATTATTTTATTAGACTTTAAGTATTGTGATTTTCTAACATCTTATTATAATAAAATATAATCTCCATTCACACATACGGAGAATTCTTCTTGTCTGTGCAGTATATGATAAGCTAAAAGCCTTACATTTATACGTCGTTTCAGTAAGAAAAATACGTTTCAGAAAGTAATCTCTTAACCAAATAACCGAAATCTTCTCTTAGGAAATAACTCTCTTTGTGTTTTGCCACGTCATGAAAGTTAAAAAGGAAAAAGTACAGATAATGTACCTTTTAGATAAATATTGAATGTTTATAGTAGGTATTGAAGTTTAGCTCAATATAAAATGAAATCAAATTTAAAGAGTCGTTGTTTTAAATCATCCGATATCTTTTAACTACAAAGAAACATATTTTTTTACCTGTTAAAAAACATAAATAAATATAAAAAGTATAATAAAACACAAGTAATTTTGTCATAATTACAGGACCGTCTTAAGAAGTAATCGGATTATATTCAAATAAAAAAGATGAAAATTAAAATGCTTGACTGTAATTTTTACACATATATTATAATTTTATAAATGAATTGACTTACGTACTTTTTAAATCGTAATAATATTAACAATAAAAGCTTAAATCTTATGAAAAAAATATATTCCAATTTTTTTTATTTTATGTATCTATCTATATATCTCGTTTCTATTTACAATTTATATATTTTTCAAACAGCAATTTTTTCAATGCATTATTTAGGCAGCGAAAATAGTAGATATATACATTCACATATTTTTGAATATACATACATATACTATACTAGTATTCAAAATTTCCGTTGGCAATATTATTTTTTATTTACTATAAACATTTTTATTACTTACTATCTATATCCACTAATAGTTACTATCTATATCTCCTATTAAACTAAAATTACAGTTTTTCCATAAAAATTGTCTTTTGAGATAGGCCCCCCTTAAGATTTCCACTTCTCTCTGTGGTTTGCTGTTCTCATCTATATTAGACCGGCTACTTTCTTAATGGCATCTTCCCAGCGCTCAATCTGTCATCCTCTACTTTTTGCACTCTCTTTTGCATCATTCTGTTAGTAGTTTTGTCCACTTTTCTTTCTTATTCTATCCTGACATGTGTCACATTTTGAATTTTATTGTGTTTTTTACGTCATTCAATCTCACTTTATCCTTCCATTTAACTCCTACAACACTTCTTTTCATTCTGTTTTAGGCAGATCTTTATTTTATTCTGAAGTTTTTCTCTAGCATCCATAAGTCATGCAAGGGCAGATGCACGTATTGTCGACTTTTCTCTTTTCGCGCGTTGACTTTTTATTGCTTTTCAGGACCTCGCTGAGTTACAAAAAATTTTTTCATGTATTTTTTACTCGTTGGTTTATTTCTTTGTGCATTGTATTAATTGTAGCTAGATATAAGTGGTCCAAGATAAATGTATTCGTCTACATACTCATTTTTTTACTGTTAATCTCTTTTTTCATGTAGTTCATTCATGTACTAATAATTTTAGTTTTAGAAGGTTTCATGGAAAGCCTGTCTTGTATTTTTTCTCCTGCAATAACCTAACTACCTAATAGAATCTTCCATATATATCATGGCATATATCAGACAAAGGATCGTATTATGTACATAACTGCCAATTAGTTACAAAACAATACATAACATCATGAAACACAATATTTCATCTTTCATTTCCAACAGCTATGTTATAATGCAAGCTAGTGGTAGCAAGAATTCTATCATATGTTATTATTATTTAAACATATGGAATATGATTATGGGTTTGTGTATCTCATGTATATTGCTAGGTTAATAACCCACGCACAAAAAACTTATTAGACACTCCGATGAAACTTAAGTGTCACTAAAATTTCTAAAGGCCAATAAATGCTTTCAAGAAAAATACAAGAAGAAATGGTTCTTGGCCTGTGGTAATAAATTCCAGTTTCGATTACAGTAGAATCCATTACCTATAACAGCGTACATAAGAAGCAGCGACTCAAGTCGATCGTCGGTCACCCTCGCTTTACGAGAACAAATGAAAAAGTCACAAAATTTTGTCCTGAATATTTGGGGCCCGACGTGCATATCTGAAATAATGTCGTCATTAATTTTGTAACACAAAATATACTTATTTTCTTATTGTTTTTTTACATATAAAGCTAATTCATAATATTATATTATCTAATTTAGTAATACTTTAGACTAATAAACTCAGCAAAATTTTGTGGCTTAAAACTTGTTAATTATTGTAGCTGTTAAAAAGTTGTTAACAACTTCTTAACGAGAAACTCGAATCTGACTTTTAACAGCGTTGCAAACACTTTGCTAAACTCATTTCATTATAAATTAGAAAGCTTGGAATTAAACTCAGCATAATAATATACTGGCATAAATACATATACATATGTAGTATATATAAATACATATGTAGGAAGCGGCCCTTGAAATAAGTCCTTATTCAGTAAACTTACAGGTTTTTACATAGGTATTACTCTGTTAGTAACAGTTCCGATTATTCTTGGATTTCACTCCGTAAGAAAAGTATTTATAATATATTTAAGATTCTTTTTTTTGAAAATTAAGTGTACATTATAATAGAACGGAAATATACACGATAATATTGAAATTTTATTAAAATAGTATTTTTGATGCTACGACTTCCGATGTCCATTTACACAGAGAAAAGTGTTTTACATTTAAAGTTTCTTGACTAGATATAGTAAAATATAGTAATATGTAGTAAAATTTATATTTTCTAGGTTTCGGTATTGGTCACATTGTACAAAACATAACTCTCAATTTATAATAATGCTGATTAATGATAACTTTTATTAAATTCCCGCGAGGGTTAGGTTTTGACAGCGTATAAATTTCCGAACCCGAAGACTTCACGACTCGTTACGACTGAGACGATTTATAACTCACGATATCCGGATTACTGAAGTTTCAATCTCTTGTTATAATCTATCGGTTGATTCCGTTAAATTATTTTTTTAGCAAATTTAATAACATAATAAAAGAAATTATATCCTATTTAAATAATAAATATTTAAAATTATAATTTAGTACATTCTATCTAAATATAATTAATAAATATTTTTTGAAATAGTAAAAGAAATCATAACATTACAATCGTAACTTTGTAATTATTATTTTTTTATTTAATTGTTTATTTGGTCTCAGACTCTCCTCTTACGAATAATAGCGTGAAACTCATCAACACGCCTCTCAGCATTTATGGTTATATCGTGTCGTGTTGTGTAAAGATCATGCAGGGTTTAGCAAATATAACGTGAGCATAGTAGCCGCAATCTTTTATTGTCCACCTGAGAGCGATAGATTCACTCCGCTTTGTTATCGGCTGCTTTATAGCATTTTCTACAAGTTCTCCACTCTCATTTGTACCGATACTGATACCGTAATACATGAAAGGTTTGAGATATCTTATATACTTTGTGTGTTTTCAGAGCACAAATACACGAGTATTTGTGCTTTTAAGATTAAAGGAAGTTTCTTAGTGCTGCATTGAATTGTAATTCCATTTTCTTTCTCCGATATTTTCTTGTTCAACTATTTGAATTATAAGTCTGTTTTATGTAATTATAATAAGGAGCTTAAGTAAACTATGTATGCTAAATATAAACAGATTAGTTGCAATTGCTTGTAATAACAATAATTAGTTCGTTGTTTAACCACCTGCGGTCTGGGTCGAAGTCGGATAATCCTTAATAATGCCACAGACGACCTTCACGCTACGACTTTCCTACCACTGTAGTATATATTTGCAGTTCTTTATTGTATATAATTAATTATTTATCATTTCAAACCGAATCGCCGAATAAACCCAATGATTGAAAAAAAATATACAAAATAATCTTTTTTTTTCTCTTATTTTTAAGTCGAAGAATCTGGCACACGAAAAACTCTAACAAGTTAATGTTTTGTGTCTATAATATAATAAAAAAAATCGTTTCACTTTCTCCATTTTTAGCTATTCATTTCAAAGGCTATCCAAGCAAGTTTGCCAAGGATTAATCTATTTTTCTTAATTGTTGTCCCGAGCGGGATTGCAAAAACTTTAATTATACACAGTAATGGCGCGTCAGGTGACCGCTGGCGTAAGAGATTCTAAATTTGATTCTTTGCTTTTAATTTACTTTTTAAATAATTTGGTGTATTTTTTCAATTATTAAAATTATATTTGAATGGTTAATTTCTTCCAAAGTCCATTTTATTAGTCTCTCTTTTGTTAAAAAAGTAGACAAGACATATATTCTGGTATTTAGAAGTCTTTTAATGATGCTAAATCATATGAAATACTATTTTTTTATGTTATTATTTGTTATTTAACCTAAGAGCTATTCGCTCTTAACTTTCACCACAATAATATTTGTTTTATACTTACAAAAAGGGCTTTGCGTAAATTTCAATTTAGAAACCGCTGCCTATCAAGGTGAGGTCAACAAAGAACTTATTACTGCTATCATTTTAATTTTTACCCTAGCGAATATTTTGTACAGTCCAATGTACATTGAAAAATTTGCGAACTCTTTATATTTTTAATATGCCTTTCTCGTTTGTTGCGTTGACAAGTTTATTTTAAGATATTTTACTTTTGTATATAACAAAAAGTGCCTGAAAGAATGGTTTGTAATAATGGTCAAAATTGTAATTCACTTTTTATTTTACATGTATTACTTTTGGTCTTTATTTTTAGAATGTGGTAGACGTCGTACTATCGGCGGTGGTACAAAGAGAATAGTTGGCGGTGTCGAAGCATCTCCCGGAGACTGGCCGTTCTTGGCTGCCATCCTCGGCGGCCCGGAAGAGGTGTTCTACTGTGCTGGAGTGTTGGTAGCTGACCAGTGGGTACTTACTGCTTCGCATTGTGTTGGCAAGTAAGTCCATCGATGTAGAAATAAATTCTTCTTGAAAAGTTACCATGAAAATGTTAAGGGGCTTCTAAATGACAATTAAATATATTTTTTTTATTAGTCACTCGGACGTAAATGGATGGACCATCCAACTGGGTATAACCCGCCGGCGCTCGCACGCCTACTACGGCCAGAAAGTGAAGGTTCGAAGAGTAGTTCCACATCCCCTCTACAACGTCGGCGTTGCACATGATAATGATATCGCCTTGTTTCAGGTCAGTTGACAGAAAATTTGAATTATAATCATTTTTACTATTTTATTTAAACCCAAATCTTAGATCAAGTACGCTTAGTTTATGTACTTTGTAATTATTTTCAGGGTTTCCACAGTACACACTTAAAACGTCACTTATCAGAAACTCTACTTACTTTAACTATACTTGTTAAACTTAAAATGAGTACAATTTCGGTCTACCAGGTTAACAGACAGCAACATGTCATCTTCTCATCTAGATTACTCAAAATTATATTATGTTTTTTCAACTGAAAAGTCGGATTGAAATCCATTAATATATAACTTTTGTAATGTGTTGAAGCTCCTAGCTAACATTTTCACAGTTGGCGGTGCGCGTTCGCTACCACGAACAGCTGTCCCCGGTATGTCTCCCACCGCCTCGTCCTGCTCTTACACCAGGCACGCTTTGCACCGTCATCGGCTGGGGAAAGCGGGACGATAAGGATAGTATGTACTTTTAACTTAAAATGAATATGTCACCGGACACGATTCCATGTTGAGGTTTATCTGTAATATTGTCAATTCCATATTGACTAAATTCTTAATTCATTATACCTTCGTCTTATGAAACTTTACCGCGCACTAAACATGTAGTAAATTGTGCAGTGTCTGAATACGAGCCCGCGGTGAATGAGGTAGAGGTGCCTGTGCTGCAAAGGGAGCTGTGCAACCAGTGGCTCGAGCATCGTGACCTCAACGTCACCGAGGGCATGATCTGCGCTGGCTACCCAGAGGGTGGCAAGGACGCCTGCCAGGTACTACTATGCTACATACATATGTTGATGTGTATTACGAAATTCTTAATTCAGGGATCGTTACGATGTTGTCCGTACAAGCTTCATTTTTAACTCTTAATTTTTCGAGTCTATAATATGTTTTTTTTTATAAGGATGTGGACACAAAACCAAGTTTTCTTTACTTTTTTAATGCGGAAATATAGTAACTACTAATGTTTGTCAAATAAAAGTTACAAGTGTAAGAACTGCAGAAGAAATATAAAAACGCTATTGCTAAGATTAGATGTTCGCTGAGATTGGTACCGGGTTGAAATGCATTTGTATTGAAGACAATAAGTTTAATATAACTCGGTATCATGTTTGTCGTACACAATACTGGGGGTTGCAAGATTTAATACTCAGTGAATGTGGCTTCGAACTTGCTGTATTTAGATTGAATATTGAGATAATAACGATATAAAAGATCTTACTTACATTTCAATATATTACGTAAGCGATTTATCAAATATTTTGAAGAGAAAATTTGCTTAAGGTATTCCTCTCAATACGTTGCTTAAGTCACAATTGGTTTTAATATTTTAAAGTAGAATATTTATTCCATCAACCATCAACTCTTGTGCAGGGTGACTCTGGCGGACCGCTGCTGTGCCGCGACCCTAGCGAGCCGTCCCGCTGGGTCGTGGGTGGTATCGTATCGTGGGGTATCAAGTGTGCGCATCCGCGGCTGCCCGGCGTGTACGCGTACGTACCACGCTACGTGCCCTGGATCCTGGCACAGATCCGCCTCTATAACGACGACGCTGCAGCCTCCGAGGACATCTAACGGCGGCTTGTCAAGCAGCGCGGCTTCGGAAACGACGTGTGACGAGAGTCGCCTATGTTTTGTATTTACCGTTTCCGGCTTCTGTTGATGATGTCAATTATGGAGCTTCTGAGCCATGCCGATACTGCGGGGTCATAGATCCAAATGAATAACGAAAACAAAATATTGACATTAAGATTATAATAACGACAATAAAATATTATTATATGACAATATATAGAGACAATAACTTCTACTTAAAACTGTGACTATATATATATATATTTTTAAAATGAAATTGATATCGCTAAATGTTTTAACATATCGCTTGGATATCGTGTGAAATAAATTATTTGATGCTGTGATACTAAGAAACCGAACGGTGACATCGCTCGTCACGATACAAGGTTGATCTTTTTTATAACTGAAAGTTTTCACGTTTCTCGATACTTTTTCTCGGGATAACTAGTTTCATAGTATTATAGTATTTATATACAGAAGTGTTTAAGGTAAGATGCTTATGAGTGGCCGCTTTACACTAGACGATATTTCGTCGATTTGACTGATTACCTAAACATCTTTTAGAAAAAATAAAAAAAAAATCAAATTCCTTTGCCAAATAAAAACGTCTATGCAATTTCATAAAACAAATTATAACATAATTTTCTAACACGATTGTATTGCTTTGTCCTTTAGTGTAAAGTTGGCTACAAATGATTATTATATGACGCCTCTTCATTTCAAATGTATTAGTATAGTTAAGTGTGTATTTGTTTCATGTTTGGTGTTGTAGACCTAGAATGAAGTGCTTTTATAGTATTACATGTTCGTTTACTTGGATGTAGATCTTATAATGGACAATAAATGTCAATGATAATAATATTATAACGTATAGTATCACTATAGTATAAATAGGGTTAAGGGCTTTATCCAAATAAAAACGAGTGTTCTGTTAGTTCTTCCTAAAAGACAATAATCCAGTCAATAAAATATATAAATAAATCTATTTTATTCATAGTTTACTCTTAGTCTTTTATAGAGATATTTGTGTGTCTAACGAATGTAGGTTTTTATATTGTTTTAAGATATATTGGATGTCAAACTTAGTAATATAGCTTTAATAGCGAGTAAGTAGCCTCAGGATGGCATCTTTACAATCATTTTATTTATATCTTATCTGAATCAAAATAATTTTTGTGGTGTAAATAATGTTTGTAACATTTCAAACCTTTTTTTTTATTTCAAATTATCTTCAAATATCTAGACAATAATTATATGAAAAGAGATAAGTATAGAAAAATAGAGAAACTATGCTCAAAGTAGCTCTAGATAATATTATATAGAAATTTGCGAGCGACAGCGTAGTTAATAAAGAGTGGATTTATTCATCGAAATATTTTATTTTAATCTAATTTCTAATGTACAAAGCTTATTTGTTTTTAATAAATAATATATAGATATTTTAGTAAGTTATATGTTAATGATGAACACTCTTTGTAATTACAATTCTAAACAAATTAAAATCTCAGAGGTTAGCTGTAGAAGCATGAATCCTCGCTAACTGCGTTGTCGCTTATGCTACAAAGGTTGTCAACCTCTTATGAGTCCCCTTCTTTATTCGAGCTTTCTACTAGCGTTAAAGATGAAAAATTTATATAGTATCTAATGTATATACACAGTCCTTTATACAAACGAAACTACAATATCTAAATAACTGTGTTGTGTGAATAAAATTTTATTTAATATTTTAGAAAATGTATTCTATTGTCAGTGGTTTTAATATTTCAAAGTAGTGACTGAATTATATTATAAAATCAATGTAATCTTAAAGCCTAGTGAGATGCGCGATAGATTTACAAACAGATTCATTTAAAACGGATTTGTGATCTATCACCGTCTACCGTGGTGTATAGGCTAAATTAGATATAGATCTAAGACTAAGACTAGATCTGCTTTAGCGTTTTGTACTATAAATCCTCTTTTTTCAGATTATGTTATTTAAGTTAACTATTTAACGACATTTATTTATCGAACTTTCAAAATCTTAAAAATCTTGATAATTTTCACATGTCTATAACTATAACTATTTGAATTAGCTACTCGTAGTTCGTTAGCGTTTATTACCGTTGTTTTGACCCTGTTAGAAGAATAGTCGCTTTGATTTAGATACAGTTAAGACAGATATAAATAAACAAGAAATGCATTGGTAATTGGCTTTATACGGAACATAGGAATGTTCAGATCTAAATGTTTATACATGGTAGATATACTATATGTCGTATACATAGGTCGAGTCGCGGTTCTAAGTATGTACGTGTTCACTCCTTAAGATAGATTAGACTATGTAAGTGATATGATAATATCTACGCGATAATGTACTTAGAACTTTATTTGCTTTGAGTTTAGATTAGTAATAAGGACCGAAGATATATGTAAAAGATATTATATAACAAATATAAAATGTTTTGTAATAATCTTGACTGCAGCAGAATTTGAATCTAGTTTCATAATTCTCTTTATCGACATTCGATAAAAATATACTTTCAAATTACATGTCGCTTATTAGTCAAATTTGTAAGTCGCACGATGTTTGAGAGACTTTGCTTTTAATTCGATTTGTGGAAATGATTTATAGCAAATCACGTAACTGTATCTACATATACTTGTTTTATAATCTTGGGGCGTAAATATATTTTCACATTACTTAGAGAATATGACGTTTTAGTAAATAGAAGTTACTCGTTTGTTTAACTGAACGTTACAAGTTTCGTGTTTAAATAATTAATCTGTTACAGAAAAGCCTGATGGATGATAATAGAAATATAAAAAAAAAACTAACTATTGTGATAGACATCATGTCAATTGAAAAATTGCTTGTCCATAACTCGTCATAATACAGTTTGTAATGAATGTAATGAACGAAGTAGGTACAGTCAGCATTAATATAGGTATATATTCATGTAGAAAATAAATATAACAAATTTATATCTAGTAAGAGTCGAAATTATAATTGTGTACAATGACAATATTTTTTTCTACGACAACTGTTACCAATAATGCAGTATTTAAAAAAATATTCTAGATGGTCACGAAATTATCATAATAACTACCTTAAATAACAACATACCAATCACATTATTACATCTTAAAATGCTAATGAAAATTTGTACAATATTTTGTGGTATAAAAAATATACCCGTTCAAATAATTTTAAATAATGGAAGCCTCTCCAGCTTAATAAGTTAATTGATAATTTGAAGAAAATATCTCTAAGTTATTAAGTTTTCTTTGCGTAAATATGAGGTTAAAAATACTGGGGTGGTCTAATTATATCAATTATATTGATAGAACGAAAATAATTAATTAATCTTTAATAGAAAGGGCAATTAATTGGAATGAAATTCTTTAACTTATAATGAATTTCTCGTACTTCCTCTTAATTCCATAAAAGTGAAAATTATTTATATTCACTCACTATTTCCATGTTACAGATTAAGAATAAAAAAAAATGTTTTTCTTTAAATTGACAATAATATAGTAATAATGTATACTAATGTTGGACAATAATATTAATTCTATATATTTTTGTGATAAAACTTATTTATAAAATTTTTGTCTACACGACTACATGTCATCTGTTTAGATTTCACACAGCTTGTATAGAATAAGTAGACTATTATTAATTAAATATTTATAAGGAAAAATAGCTGAGTAGTAAAAAATAAAATACAGGCTCTACGTAGATATTATTTGAATAAGATATATTATACAATTCTATTATTTGTGTGTCAAATGAAAAAAAAAGGTTATCAAACAGATACAAAAAAATTGAGGCTTACCTACCATCTTAAAACGCGCGTGGGTCAGGCTTTCAGTCTGTTTCAATCAGATAAAAATAAAGCCTGACATTTTATTATAATCTATCATAAAAAAAAAATTGTATTGTAGTCTAATAGACACGCACAAAATATTCTATACAAAACATAGATATTCAGTTATCAGAGTTTAGAAATCTATTTATCGATGTTAAGTGTTTAGAATGGGTGTTGCTTTTGTGATCCAGGTATTTTATTTACTTGTCTATCGATTCTAGTCGATTATTACCTCAGCGGTTCGCTTTTGCTTTGTTAAAGTCCTAAATTAAATCTATTTAGCGTTAAAGATTTATTTAATATTTTAATGATGTTTACGGAGTAGGGGTATTACTATTTTATATCAATGAAGTCTATTATATATGTAATTATACGTAACATATCACTCAATATCCATTTATGCGTGTCGAAGTTTGTACTTTGTAACATTTCGAAAATATTTGTATCACTTGTATTCATTTAAGTGTATTCTTACACTTTATATGGGAAAAATAATTCATATGACTTTATATTGCGAAGCGAGCGAAGCTCTCTTTGAGAGCCTTTTCTGAATCCTTTGTGCAAGCATCAATTAAAAACGGTATATCCGAAAATTTTCAAATTTTGCTCACTGATAGACATCAGTTTGGTGGTTTAAAAAAAAACCAAATGTAATAATATGTCTCATCTTGAAAAATATTTGAGGACAGAATGCGTAGTTTTGTAAATGCAACTTTGCTGCTGTTTTGCACCTCGCTTCGCTCAATCTGCTAACACATACTTCGTTACACATACTTAGTTCTTCTTTACTTATCTTACTACAAAAATAACTTGAGGGTAGTAAGGATGAATAACAGTCTATACTTATTACTTATATAATAAAAATAAATTATTGTTTAAACGTTACGAAATATTTGGAAGCAATAGAGCAAAATATATTTCTAATAAAATTTAAATTCAAAATCATTGAGATTATTTTTAAAACGAAATTATGTTCCATTTTAAAATGTCTAAAATGTACACTTAATGAAATTATATGAAGTGTAAGTATACAATTAACCTAAAATATATTTTTCTACACTTGGACTGGTTTTACGAGTAGTGATGTTTATGGCATTTTATTTGAAGTCCATAGCGTTAATGTTTTAATATTAGTGCCGGTCTCCGGTATGGATGTTGCTTGATAGTTTGTGTAGCTCCACTTTGTTCCTCAGCTTAAAATAAACATTAAAAACAAATATTGTTGTTTCTTCTACCTGTGTAATAATCTTATATATATATTTTATTTCATAATAACTGAAACTGCACTAGGAAGTATTACTTTAAAAACATTTGATAATAGATCCACAATACCTTCTATACCTAGTAACAATAGAACCCCGGGCTTCGACTTGGTAATAATGGGACCTAACAAATTGGTAATCAATGCAATATTTTAATAACATAGTCTTGAGCCATGCATTGAGAAGAAAAAAAAGATAAAGATAGAAATTTTACAGCCAGTATATTTATTGTAGCCTTACCACTCGCAGGGCCAGAATAGTTCACATACCATTTCCTGGTAGAGCTCAGGCTGGCGGTGTTAGACTGTAGTCTTACAAGGATGGAATAATAATCGCGTGAAGTTCAAAAATATGTAACTGCCAAATCTTAAACATTCTTGAAACAGATCGACTGACTGCGATAAATCTTTTCCACTTGGGCTCAGTGAATTCGAATTGACAACTCCCATGTTTGAACTACTAGAGTGAGTCTACAAAAAACCTTTTTAAACTTTTGCTACCGTCATATATTCTTGTATATGTACTAAGAAAGTAAGATAACAAAATGATTGTTTACCTAGATGATGTTTTAATTACATGCATAAAACTACAATAAGCGTTTCAATTAAAAAATTAAGGACTCTGTTGACCAATTGTTTAATTGTAATAATCAACATGCTCACAAATCCAGTTAACCTAATTGTCTATTAACACGTATTATAAAAATTGTTTCAAACTTAAAGGTTTCAATCCCAAAAAATCTACAATGGAAAAATAATGTGTTGAATTTAATAATAGAAGACAAGTCTGTGTGTAGAAATTAAGTTCAGCAAATAAAGCGAGACTGGAATTTAAGGATCGCCACTCTTTCTCTATACTTTCTGAGTAGAGAGGAGTAAGTATACTCCTCAACGGAGAGCATGAAGATTATGAGAGATGATAGTATACCTATATATCGATAAACAAATATAATTTTCATATTTAGAATTCCGTTTTCTATATTTATCCGGCGGTACCTACTTAGGAATTCGAATAAAATAACAAAATAATATAGTATACCGATCTGATCAAGCTAAAGGATATATAAAATGTCTATTGCAATGAAAATGCAGTTTATTTGAGCCAGGGAAGACAAAAAAGGTGTTTATGTTAATTATCAATTTAGTAAAAGTAGAATATTTGAGAGGGTCTCATTGCTGACTTTGTAGCTAACGAAAGCTTACATAATATTTAAACAGCTATTGTACCTCGTGCGCTGTAGCACAAGTCTTGTGTCTGTCAGATTTGACAGATTTTAGGAAATTAACTAATTTAACTAATTATGTTTTTGATGGCTAATTAAAAAGACATAATTAGCATGTGACACTGAATAATCTTCCAGGAAATGAATGTTGCCAGCTTCAAATTTAATCTATGTTTAACATTTAACTGAAATAAGATTTTTGTTAAAAATTAGTCATTATTAGTTTTACTTAAGTTATAAATTATTGTAATTCAGAATAGATGTCATTCATTTCAGATTGCAGCCTAGGTTTTGTTGTTATAAAATATAATAAGTTTAAAAATATATCAATAACATCAATTAGACATGTTGTTTTTGAGAGACGATCAGTGCAAAGTTTTTTTATTATAAAATTATTGGACTAATTATCTTTTGATCGATATCCCAATTTACCAACATTTAACTTGACGTACCGTGTGCGTAGCGACACAGTTCGCTTATTTACATATTTTGCATTTCAATGTCGTGACCTTTGTTGTCCTTTCTCTCAGAATCACTGCCGAATTTCAATGTATAATTCGGTGAGTATTATTGTAATTTGTGTTCTAATTCTCGCTTTGAAATCGTTGATTCTACAATATTTTAATTTTATGGCTTCAACAATTTTTTTAAAAAAACTTCTGGAGTGGTAGAACCAAAACATATTTTTTTTCTTTAAACTTCTCAATTTTGATAACAACATACTTTACTTAAGCGAAACTTACTTATTACCAGGAATTATTTTCGATTTAATCTGAACTTAGTGGATTTCATATAGATGTAGTGTAATGTAGTGTTTTTGACAAAATTCCACATACTTGAAGCAGTGGGTATGCCTAATAATGCATACCCCTTGCCTTGATGGTTGGAAAGCTACCTACAAAAAATAATTCCTGGAGATATCAAAGGATACAAATTCAGTTTTGTTCCAATCTCATATTGAATTGCCCAGAAACCCTACTTTAGTCCTTTTATTTAATGTCTTTAACAATGAGATTTTCAATTTTTTTCAACACTAAAACATTTGACTATATGCCGCTGGTTATATTGATAAAAATATTGAATAAAAATTTCCAATAAATAACTCAATAGAGTTTCCGAGGTGAGGGATCGTGGGATGTTTGAATGTAGTCTAATATTGTTAGGTCAGCAACAGATTTTAAAGATATGAATATCTTTAATGTTCTCACATGTAGTATTTGCATTTACTGTTTGGAACCTCCAGCATTATAAGTTCTTATATTAGAGCAATTTACAGTCTTTAATATATATTAATTAATTAAAACTTTTTTTTTTATAAGTTTGAATCAAGTAAAAATGAGGAAGCATTCCTATGCTCCCTATCTGTCTAATATTAATATTTTTTTTACATAACAGGTCTATTATTTTTGTACAACATTTTGAATGAGTTTAGTTATTCTAACTGTTATTTATGTTTCAATTAATTATGCTCGTTATTCTCTAGCCCGCTATGATCTAGAACAGGGATGAGCAACCCGCGGCCCGTGGGCCGCATGCGGCCCTCGAAGTACATTTTTGCGACCCGCGAAACATTAAATTTTAATTTATCATTTTCCGTCAAAATATTATCACAGAAATTAGAAATTAAAATATAGACACTTATGTATTTAATACAAATAACAAATTTGTATAACTTTAAGGTATTTAAACCCATCGTCGTGTCTTACTGACTCATAAATTTCGAATTTTACTATATTTTTTTAAATCATGCGGCTTATAAAAAAAGTAAGCTGAATGCTGCCCCTTAATTAAAAAGGTTGCTCATCCCTGCTCTAGAAAAACCTTTTCGGTTGCATACTATAGAACTAAATACAATAAAAACTGTTTTATTACTAGCACTTGTATAAATTATAACAAACTCGATAGTCAATATTCATAATCTAAAATTTTATAAGTTTAAATCAAGCCAATCCATCAATCATTTTATGATTTATTTTTATTAATTTTTAAATCTAATTAAAAATGCATCTATATGTTTTATTTATGTATAAAAAGCAATTTAAGTTGTTTATGTATTAATTATTTTTTTTTTTAATTTAGATCTATTTTTATATTATTGCGCTCCATGTTTAAAGAGCAGTGGAAACTTTGTTAACAATTTTAATTTAATTAATTTTTGATTTAATTTAATTAATTAATGTACCTCAATTAGACTTTTTATATATAAGTAATAGCGTTATTGTGTTTTCACTTTCTTTAAAGTTTTAACAAATATTTCAGTATTTGTCTTATTTCGGCAATAAGAATCAACCTATTAGGCTGATTCTTATTGCCTAACCTATTGCATAACCTGCTTGTAAGGTCGTTTTCCTGTAGAAGATATTATATAACAATATTATTTGGATAGTTCCTCAGTATTCATTGTACTTGTATACAATAAACTAAGGTTAAACTGAATAGTATTTCAAATAAAACTTTTTTTACATATTAAAACCCACTTATAATTGTGTTACATTTTTATTTTAACCTGACGTTTCGATTGCTACGCAGCAATAGTGTTCACGGGTAGAGGAGATGTAAGTGTCTGAATAGTAATATTAAATTTCCAATTTACGATGCAAGATTTTTTTGTGATTTAAATTTAATAATTTTTTTATTGCGATACACTGCTACTGACAAATACGAGGTAGTACTCGTTAATAGGTTTTTTTTCCCTTGTCAGTTGTGCAGTTTTGTTGTAATCTTTAAATGATGTTATATAAGTTATTATCTAAAAGTCACTCACCTGAGTAGCAGGCACATTCATTTTATTATTACGTCAAATGCAATATAACTTTCTTTTACTCTTCAAGCTAATTCTGAATCATTTTATTGTTGTATTTTTTTACAATAAGTAAAATTATTTTGATCATACATTTTGGTTTACAGTGTGTCTTGCCAAAAACAGTTAAGATCTCGAGTTGAGGATGTTTAAAATATAGATGAATTTTAATTTATCTGTTTTCTAAAGATTAAAAAATCTATTGCCTAGAAACCTATACTTTTTTTATTTCTTTAAACACCAATTAGATTTCTATGGCAATGGCATCCAAAAAAGAAGTCATTCTTCTACTAATTATTAAGAAAACAAAAGCTCTCAAAGCCCTTAAAAAAAAATCTCGAATTAAATATAATAGGAAGATATATGCATAAAACCAGCTTAGCCTTCTCAGTTGTTTATTTATAATTCATTTATTTGTTTGAAAATTTAGTTAACTTTACTAGGTATTTATGAGTATGAAAGAGTTAAAGCAAACCATAACGCTACATACCTGTGGCACCGCCCTGCGCATACGCAACTGTGAAATAGACGGTTAAGTCACGCCCACAAGCCACACCTCACAGTTTACTTTCTAACCGAGACACTTCCTCGCCAGTTCTGCGCGCCTGGTACGTAAAGCGTTACTTCATATTTTGGGGGCAACAAAAATGTTAACTAATAATTAACATTACCCTCATTTTTTATCCACTGAATTAATTTATCTGGTTTGAGAGATAACTCTAAATTGTTTATGTTCTCCTAGTTATTTCACTTTCTTAAATTTTAGTTACGAAAGAAATAGCACTGACGACTGTACGTCTACGAGTATACGAATAAGTATGACTAGTACGAATAAGAACATGGGTTATGACGGTCACTGTGGTAGTTTTAAGTAAGCAGAAAATATTTTTAAATAAAAATTTTTAGGAGAAATAATTATTTAAATTGGAAATGTAATATAAATATTAGGAAATTATGATTCATAAATGATGACCTGGATATAAAGATCTCATAAAATCCTTATTCGATAGAGCTAAATATTTTGTAGCACTTTTTTTGTCAGGGGCCATAATTTAAAAAAAATTTTGTTTACCTGATTGCAACTCTTTAGGCACCTTGGGGAAGATGGAGGAGATACATCGTATCGCAATTATAATAATACTCTTGTCGTCTTCGTCGACTCTTTTCCTGCTCTTTTATCTTTTATCATGATGTAATTCAGACGGAAGCTTACTTTTCAGTTTTTCTAACACTCGTGATTGTCTCAAACTGCCAACTACCAAACTGCCAAACTGGAAAACCAGGACGGCGCTACGCACCGAACATTCACTTCTACCCACGGTAAAAATATATTTCATCCATATTTACAAATAACCTGTAATTCTATATACAAATTAATTTATACAAGAACACGAATTCCTTTTAAATATACTAAAATAATATTAAATTATAATACTTTTCTCGGAAAAAAATCGCAAGCAATCGACTATGCCCATGTTGACTTCAATTGTCATTGTTCAAACCCACATACCTACTAATTTTCAGTGAAGATTCCCATTACTTGAATTGTTTCAACGATATTTCAGTCCTGAAAATACATACGAAAGATATGGAGTAACAACGCTGTAAAAGCAATTATAAGAACATTATTAACAAGAATATTCACTGAAGGATAATGACAAAATGAAATTCAGAAGTGCTTTATATACAATTAAATATATCAATAACGTAGGAAACATATACACTTTTTTAAGTAAAATATTAATTATTTATAAACAAAAAAAGCTATTTTTTTCATATTAAGAAACTAAAAGTAACTTTGAAAGTGGCATCAAACTATTCCTAAAACATTTTCGAAAGTCACAAACTAATTATGTTTTTTTTAATTAGTTGTCAACAGATAATTACTCAAAATGATATCTTTAGATTAAGTGTACGACAGATATAACTAAAATAATATTATGAGCCTTAAAAATTGAAATTATTTCAAAAATATTTATATTTAACAATATTTCTAAACAAATTTGTGAGTGCTCTGCAATATTGAATTTACAATGAATTTATTTCTATAACATTTCTGCGTCTGGTCCATTATTGTTCATGATTGCTGTAACGATTCTGCCACTTCTAATAAACTTCTATTTAATTAGTAATATATCATAGAAAAATAACTATTTAGTTATATAACCTTTTTAGATCTGCCCTGTATTTTTATGCACAGCCCACAAAAACGTATTTTTTAAATTTAGACCATTTTTCTTATGCACTCGTTTTAGTAGGCAGATATATCCTTGGTGACTCCACTAATGTGTTGTCGTGCCCATGGGTAGACTTCAAACGACGACAATATATTATTCAACTTCGTACTAGTTTGTTAGTCACGAATAAGAAAATAACACAATAAAAAACGTATCATTGCAACTGTTTTTTTCTTACGAAAACATTTTAAGAAGTCTTGATAGGGCAGATGTAAAATGTATTTTAAAAATTTTTTATTCCAAGTGTTCTTTGTCTTCCTCATTATTATTTTTGTCAAATACTCTCACACTCAATACATACATAGACAAACACACATTGTACACACATATTCAAAAAACAATTCAGGTAAAAATAAAGTTTCTGGCAATATATATTTATTATTCGTATTTAAGATAAATAAAAGACAAAAATATCGGATAAAATTTTACTAATGGGTACATTTAGTTACATGTCAACAATAGTTAGAGCTATTCTTTACTACGCGGTTACAATGTTGAGACAAATAAAATGATTATTATGTATTAAGATATAGAACAAATTATAAATACAACTACTTGCTATTGCAATAAAATAAATTATGTATATTATAGATTATAATTTTGAATTGTGATGAACAGCGCAGAGCGTTCACGGTTGTAAGCTTCATACACACTTGGGTATATTTTTATATAAGATAAAATAAGCTCATAACGCGAACGCTCCCTGTGTACACAATCCTCAAGCTTACAATAATTTGTACAAGCCAAAAACATTTTCAAATATTAAGATTAAAAGTAAATACAATAACAACACTAATCACACTAAATGGATAATCGTTACAGTCAAAGTCAACTCAGTAGCTGTAAATAAAGACACAATATCTACTTCAGTCTTGAGTATTTTCTATAAATTGACTAACACATTGGCCCTTAATTCCGTTAAAGGCCCCGACATTAACAGCTCAATATGTGTTTAAACTAAGCACTAATAGAAAAGTTCAACAAACCGACAGTTAACAAGAAATCTACTGTATAATATACATTAATACTGTTACTAAGAAGATACGAGAACGCTAATATTGTCATATATTAGAGCTAACATCCAATAATTGGCATTTTAACGGAATCGGCCGATTCGTGCAAGCGTTATAATTATAAGAATGAGATCAATACACGAACTTTTTACAGTGAGATGAAAATTATTATGGAGAAAAAATCTTACCTACGGAGGTGAGTATTAACTCACGGTACGATACAAATACTATGTAAATGTCTATGGGGGACGAATTCTATTACATTCTGAGGTAACTAACATACAAAACCCGAGTCTCTTCCCTTAAATTGACTTGCCTTTGATAATAATTATATAATAAATAACTTTATAAGTAATATTTTTTTTATTTGACCCTAGAATGGTCTTATTCAGGAATCGATATTCTTTCAAATTGATTAGAATCGATTATAAAATAAATAACTTGGTCGTTTTAAACCCCATATAATAAAAGTACTTAAAAGTTCAATTACATGTATCCTTTTAATAATTTGGATTATAAATACACAGATTCAACTTTGATATATATATAGAATATAGTTTTAGTCAACAAATAAATTTAGAATTTTATAAAACTTATCAATATATATATTTACTTAATTTTAATGATATGATGAAAGCACGTATGTTTTAAGTCAATAATAAACGGACGTTTGATGAATGTCGTACGTATTAATCTTTCGCCGAAAGCCTCAAAAGTATTAAATGTTTAATCGACTTAATTAAATTTTGTACAAATCAGTCACAAATAGCCTCGATACTGAATATCCGATTCTTGTTATATAATATTGCACGATTGTAAGCTTAAGTAAAGTCTTTGGTACGAGGCGGAGGGAGAGCGACTGGGAAAGATATTAGCTAAAAATTATTATATTATAAAAAGTTTAAAATATTTTCTATATACCTAAATTAAAAATATATTAAATTTTAAAATGCACCAGCACTTCACTTGCACTAAGATGATGATGATTTTAAGTTAATTTATAGTCAACATAGTATCCTAATGAAAATACTAACAACTAAATCGTTGATTCTAGCCTATGACAATTTACTAAGATAAGAGTAGTGGAAGAGATTCCGAACGCTAAGTCTTACTTATTCGCTGTTTTCGTTATATTTTAGGCCTCAAATATATAAACAGCCAGCCAACTGCTAGCCTAGCCTTAACCACTTCAGATGGCAATAACAATAACGCGTATATTTGTATTTTTAATAATATATTCGAGATTATCTCCTTAAAAGCTTTTAAGAGATTACGAAAATGTCCTTTTTAATATATTTTCTGACGTAATATCAAATACGTCATACAGTAGACATATATGAACTAGAAGAACAGAATTTTCAATTATTTAAGATTCGAGTTACTCCTATTGTCATAAAGTACAATCAATCTTGTGAGTATACTACATTCATATAGCAGTAGAGTACGATTCTGAAAGTAGTGACGTGTAGTCTGAAGTGCACTGTGAGCCCTGTGTTCATGTTTATAAGGATCTAAGTGGCGTGCTGCATGGAGGCGAGGAAGGCGGGGTCGACGGACGCCACCTTAGCGGTGAGGAAGGCGTGCATACAGAACAACAGGCTCTGCAGGATCTGACACTCCAGTTCCTGGGGACAGGTTTATAGTTATAAAATTCATGATTAATATAATAATTTCTAGGGTCTTGCCATCATCTCTTGAATTAATATTACAATTAATATACAATTCCCCCTTCCCTGTTTTTTAATTTAACATCTGTAAAACAATATTTTTAGCAAATTTATGCGACGAACTTACTTGTGAAAGCTCTTATTAAAAAGTCAAAAATAAAAAAAAAAAATATTGAAATAATATTTTTATAAACTATAATAGTTTTAAGAGTTCATGGTACGTCACCAGACCCAATATATTATTTGAATACGCCGCTCTTACCTTAGTTTCGATAACTTTTGTCTCAGTATCTTGGAAATGTAATTTTAATTTTGATTTTCCATCATCACTCGAGCCTCTTAACTGTGAGAACCTGTAATGTAAAGTTTTAAAAAATAATGTTAATAATATTAATATTAACTAAAACTATGTAAGAACAATATATCTGGTGTGAAATTTCTAAATAATGGTTATGAATTGTAATTTGAACTAGATGAAACGTAAATGCAAATGATAAAGAAACAAACACGTTGTCTAGAGTCCTATAAATGAGGTCAAACACAAGGTTTCTTCGGAACACGTCATACATTCCTACACTATTTACATTCAGAAGACACTAATATAAAAACAGTTAAAATTTTACTACTGACCTAATTATAGGGTAACCTTGATGAGTTCCATCTAGTGACGAATAAACAAACTAAATATTTATAGTTTCAATTGTTTGGTGGGACTTTTACAAATTCTTTTAAATTGGATTTTTTTCTTTATTGTATTTAACTATAGCGAGAGAAACATAGTTTAATGAAATAGTAATATATATATTATTCTGTTTAGAAAACTGTAAGTTCTAATTAAAATGCATTTACAGATTAACATTTTCATATAAAGAACATTTGCTAATTTGGAAAAATTAATTGTTTATTGGCAATATCTCTAATAATGCAGTTTTCATCAGTAGCAGATGATTGTTAAATTACATACTGTCGTTGGTTCCTTCAACCAATTTGTGGTGAGCCCATTCCTTTCTTTAGTTAATGTTAGTAATTTTAAATTAAAAAGGCATAAAAGACAGACAGACATCTTTGTCATTCCTGTTGAAGTTTAGACTTTTCCGTCCTAGTTAAAACACTATATTGTTAATCTTTAAATTTGTGTATACAGAGCTTTAGCAATGTTAAGCTTTTAAATTAAAAAAAATTATAAAACGGGCAAAGTCTTGCCTGTGGTGACGATTATCAGCTTATATTTATTTAGCTGTATTGTAAAATAAGATCAATATAACCTGTACGACCACACGGGCGGCGCCCCGGGCGTGCCCTCGCTGAGAGAGAAGCCGGTCGACCAGTCTAACGTGAGCCCCGCGGCGCGTCCCATATGCACCACGGTAAAAGTCTTCTTCTGTTGGATGTATTAAGGTATTAGAACAAAATATAACCAAAATATATAAAATAATAGTTTCTAATACTTGTGTAAAATAGTATGTGTGGATAAAACTTTTTGATGCATACATATTAACGCCTATGTCAATACTTGACAAATAAAAATGGTTGTCATTTTATCGTTTTTATAATTGACTATAAGTCACTTCATGAATACCAGTTGAAATAAACATGCAAACCAAACATGTCTGCATGTTGCCTGAACAGCCCGCGTGTATGGACCTGGCACCAACAGCGGGTTGGTTTCGTCGCGTGCTGTGCCGAGTGCGAAACATGACACTGCCGTGCGAGTGGCACTGCGGGACAACCTTCTACATTCGCAGCAGAAAGAACCTATCCCTGGAGAGGGAGCGACAGCTGACCTCGGGCTCGTGGCTAGTCTGCCATCCCTACAGTCCTATCCAGTGCTATTGGAATTTTGTAGTGCTGGCACTAAATATGTTAGCCTTTATTTACATGCCGTTCCAAGTTTTCTTCGTTTGTAAGTTCATGTATATAAGAATTAAAAATGTAAATGCAAATGCTGTAATTGACTAAATTATTTCAGTACCCGATCCCTATGATCCATTCATTCTGTTCTGCGACGGTATCGCCTTTCTGGACATCTGCCTAAAGTTTTTGATGGGATACATCGATGAGGACAGCAAGCTTATCATTTTGAACAACAAGGCCATCGCTAAACATTATTTTCGTGATACCTTTTTTTTGGACGTGATTGGGGCAATTCCACTACAAATATATCAGCCGCATTCAAATAACAAGTTTCCGACGCACACAATAATGTTGATATTTAAATTGGCCAGAGTAATATCTCTAAGACGAAAATATCTTGAAATGTTTCAACAATTCAGGCTCTCTTACGTGGCTTCGGTTGGATTGTCCGTGCTGGTCCGTACGATACTCTTCTTTCATTGGATGACATACATTCACTACCAATTACCGGCATTTTTCTCTCTCTATTACAACCGAGACTTAGTATGGGGAAAGCGATTCGACATGGAAATACCGAATAAGGCCATCTTCAAAGTATATACGACAAATCTGTACTGGGTTTGTGGCCTCTGTGTTGGAGCGGGATATTACAGTCCCGTCGACGATTATATTATACCAGGTGATTTTAGGCATTGTACTAGTTTCTGCCCCCGAACTTGCTTCGTGTGACAAATACGATCATATATCGAATTAATAATAAATCCTTACAAGTATGACAATATTTCAGATCTCTTACTGACTTCCTCAATTGGAATAATCGGACTTTTATTCATAATATACTCATTCACGACTCTGCTTCGACTTTTTATTTACGGGCAATACGACAAATATCTATATAATGGACGTTTAAAAGATATTGAAGAATACATGAAGTTGAAACGAATACCAAAACATCTGAAGCAAAAAATATTATTGTTTTTGAATTACAAATTCCACGGTTCATACTTCAATGAAGAGGCCATCCTTAATACAATAAATGAGCAAATAAAACAAGACATCAACATGCACTTCTGCAAGCGACTTGTCACTAATATACCGATATTCCAAGACATGCCTGTCGCGTTTGTCAATACCATCATATTTAGTTTAATTCAGGTCATGTACATGCCGGGAGAGGTATGTATATTATGAGGTGTATATATAGGAGCGCTAACCACAATTTTGACTCGCTGCGTTCGAAAAATCTCGATATGTGTTAGCATATTAAGAAGTAGCATTTACACAACATCGACGCATTCTTTCCTCAACTATTTTAGAAACATTATTACATTTTTTTTTAAATTACCACCAGACTGTAATTTGGATTTTTTCGGATATACCATTTTTGATTGAGGCTTGCACAAAGGATGCAGAAAGAGAGCTCAAACCTCTCAAAGAGAGCTTCGCTTAATTACTTTCATACTCACAACGATTTTAATATAGTGAGATTAAAACCAGGTGATGTTTAAAATTTGAAAAAAAAAATGGTAGCGTGAAATTATTCCTAAAGCGATATATCCCTTCGAAATCCTAGACAAGATAGTTTAAATAGAGCGATGGAATACGAGGGTATAGTATTCCAGATACCGCTAATTATTTTATTCGTTTTGATGAATTTCGAAAAGAATTTAAACCTTTTAGTGCCAAGGAACGCCGTCGCGCTGCTCTCGTTAGTTGTGAAAAAAATAGCGTCGCGATAGCGCTCTTTTACACAGTTCAATCTGTTTCTGTAACTTTCTTGACAATAAATATGTAGTATTTAATTACTTTATCATAGTATAAAATGTTCTGAAAAGAATGTTGAACAGAAATTATGAATAATCGTATATTGTAACGGAAATTGTGATTATATTCGTTTTTTTTTCATATAAATTTTCTATAAAAATGCGCTTTTTTTTTCTGGAATTTTTAGAATATATTGGTAAAATATGTATGGCACTAGAAGGATTAAATACAGTATTATGTAAGTAGAAATTTTATTCATTATCAAAATTTCAGACGGTGGTAGCCTGTGGTGATCAAGTGGATTGTCTATACATAATTTCATCGGGTACCGTCTCTGTTATGAACTCAGTCGGAAAAGAAGTATGTATTATACAAATGAAATTAAAAGAAAAAAAAATGATTATAATATAAAATAATTTAAATTTAACAACAGTTAACTCATCTGAGGGATGGGGCGTATTTCGGCGAAGACGCCTTGTATGATCCGAACCAACTACGTACAACTACCATTATTACTTTGGAAATTACAGAAATGTACAAGTAAGTACAACTCCTCAAATGTACAAGTATGTACAACTCCTCAAATGTACAAGTATGTCCAACTCCTCAAATGTACAAGTATGTACAACTCCTCAAATGTACAAGTATGTACAACTCCTCAAATGTACAAGTATGTACAACTCCTCAAATGTACAAGTATGTACAACTCCTCAAGTGTACAAGTATTTACAACTCCTCAAATGTACAAGTATGTACAACTCCTCAAATGTACAAGTATGTACAACTCCTCAAATGTACAAGTATGTACAACTCTTCAAATGTACAAGTATGTACAACTCCTCAAGTGTACAAGTATGTACAACTCTTCAAATGTACAAGTATGTACAATTCTTCAAATGTACAAGTATGTACAACTCTTCAAATGTACAAGTATGTACAACTCCTCAAATGTACAAGTATGTACAACTCCTCAAGTGTACAAGTATGTACAACTCTTCAAATGTACAAGTATGTACAATTCTTCAAATGTACAAGTATGTACAACTCCTCAAGTGTACAAGTATGTACAACTCTTCAAATGTACAAGTATGTGCAACTCCTCAAATGTACAAGTATGTACAACTCCTCAAGTGTACAAGTATGTACAACTCTTCAAATGTACAAGTATGTACAACTCCTCAAGTGTACAAGTATGTACAACTCTTCAAATGTACAAGTATGTACAATTCTTCAAATGTACAAGTATGTACAACTCTTCAAATGTACAAGTATGTACAACTCCTCAAATGTACAAGTATGTACAACTCCTCAAGTGTACAAGTATGTACAACTCTTCAAATGTACAAGTATGTGCAACTCCTCAAATGTACAAGTATGTACAACTCCTCAAGTGTACAAGTATGTACAACTCTGTAAGAACAGAAATGTACAAGTATGGACAACTCTCTACGTACAGAACTGTACAAGTAGGTCTCCTTTCTAACACGTTGACTGTCCTTCAGTTAAATCACTTTGGAGAAGTTTTTGCATTTGTATTATATTTGTATATTTACAGGGATTTTAAAATTTAAATTTTATTATATCTGAAAAAAAAAAGGTTAGCCACATTTTGAAGAAGAAAATAAATTTGAAAATATCTTGAAAGTAATTTAACTGTACAATTGTAAAGATATACTTTTATCATGTTTCTATTTTATTTGATTCCTTTCTATAATCTCCAGGTTAAGTTCAGACGCATATCGTAAGTGCGTTCGTCCGCACCCGAGTCTCGACGCACGACTACGTAATACGGAGCGACGCAAGTAACGGACACGACACGACCGGTAGACGATGTCAACTATTAGAGTGAATTAGATTTAAGAAGTGAAGTTAATAATTTTAGTAATTAAAATAACGAGACCAAAGTTTACGTTATTTGAATATTAAATTAAGTTTCTCATTTAACCTCATCGAATTTGATTGTTTTATTTGATGGAAAATCCATACATCCAGATATCGCAGCAGCCCATGGTGCGTGTGTGCGTGTGCGTGTGTGCGTGCGTGTGTGTGCGTGTGTGCGTCGCTGACCCCCAGCCGCAGCACGGCGTGCACGACGGCGGCAGTCCAGGCGGCCTCGAGGCGCAGCAGCTCGTGGCGCGTGTCTGCGCTGAAGTACCTCGGGCCGGGCCCGCCCAGCGCGCCCGAGCTCTGCACCAGGAAGCAGTGCTGGCGCCAGTCCACCGTCTCGCTCTCCTTCACCGTGCGGAACATGGTCTGGTACACCTTCAGCACCTCCGGACACTTAGCGAGCTCGCTCACGTTCACCTGCGGTGAGGTACCGAGTTGTGTTCGTTTTGTTTTATACCTTAGTAGTATTTTTTATTTATATCGCTACTTACGGGAGGCACGTCGAACAGCATGACGTCGGTGCCTTTCAGCATGAGAAACTTGGGTCGGTAGGTCTGCCAGGGCTGCGCGGCGGTCACCAGCCCCTCGTGGGCCCAGCCCATGTACTCGATTCGCTCTCCGCCGCACAGGTGACGATTGAACAGCTTCATCTGGGGGAGAAACGTGTACTTCTTTGGATGATTCGTGAAAAGAATGGTCGAGTATTTTTTGTAGTGTAGTTTACCTGTAGATTGGTGAGTCCCATGATATTGTCGGAGATACTCTTCAGCCACTGTGATAAAGCCGCGGGGTCATCGACGTGAATCACTCCCGATGTCATGACTGGTTTCGCTCCACGGACCTATGACACGATATGTTTATTAAATCTGACGTTTGTGAAACAATAATAGTAAAAAAAAATACCCGGCTAAGTTTCTCATTTAACGCTACGAGAGCACATTTGGAACCTTCGCAACATTATCCTTTTTCATTGGTGTTGTATTTACAGGGATGATAACATATTGATAACAATAATGTCAAAATAAGACCTCTTGACACTTCCACTTGACTTACACTTGTGACATACACAAAATATAGGTAAATATATAAATATATAGATAAAATTTTCTCAAAATATAGACTTTACAAAGAATCTGAAATATAGAAACTTTATTTGAGTAAAACACACAACATTTCTTAGAACATGAAGTCATTATTGTTACAGTACTTTAAAATGCTACTGAAATTAACAAGGACTCTGCTTATAGCTGCGTTTCAATTAACGCTTCGTGCTGATGTTTCCACACAAGTTACAAATAGGGAAAAAATACCTTTTCATAAAATATTCTACAATACCTCAAAAGCTCCAGGTCGTAACTTGTCAGTGCCGAAAACATATCGTGTCACGTATCCCATCATCAGAGGAACTATAAAAAAAAAAGAATTATTTCCGTTGTAATAATTATTATAAAATAACAAAAGTATTTACGTGAGTACAGACGGATAATTATATATAATAGGAATGGAAAACAGGGATAGTATCGATAATATTTCCAGACTAAAATGACAAAATATGACGAATCATCACGTTTAATTTACCAGATGGATGTGCTCACTTTAGTGGATGCAATGAGTGGGCGAGTAAATAATAAGAATGAGTTAGTGGGTGAGTGTCACTGACCGGACACTACATCGGTCCAGGCCTGCAGGTCCCCGGCGGCGGAGGGCGGTCGCGAGCCTCGTGCCGAGCCCGCCGCGCTGCCCGGACGACTCTCCTCGGACTCACCCCACGCACTCTGTTGACGGGCGGTAGAGGGCGTTAGTAGGCAACGAGACCACAATACGGCACGTGATGTTTCCGTGGTTGATGATGTACCTGCCACCCTCCATTGGTCTCGTTGGTGCGCTCGGAGTTGCAGTTGGCGTCCACCTTGTTGTGCAGCGAGGGATGGTCGTCGCCCGTACTGCTGTCCGTGTCTGACGCGCCATCCGCTTTGATATCATTTTTGTGATACAATTTATAAAAATGAGACTCAAATATACGGCTTAAGCTCTTTAATCCGTATATTTGAGTCTTCCTTGATTAGCTTTACTTCTAACATCATTTCTTATCGCGACATATTACTTCACTACTGCGCTTGAAGGAGTTAGTTCTATATTCATATTTTTGAAGGGAGCGCCCTGTAATAGACTCAATATACCTTGTTTCTGTAGAAAAGGAGTTGCAGCTCGATAGTGCTTGACCGTGAGCACCACGATATCACCAGCGTTTCTTAGAATGTTGACGGCATCGTCGTGCTTGCAAGCCGTTATGTATTCACCGTTCACTGAAATTTGTATTTTTAATCGGGTTATAATAACGTAAGAGAAAAATTAAGCGAAGTTGAAGATTAGGGATGATGTTATTCTTTGAACATTTGTAATTCATTCATGATTAAAAAAGTCATGAAAACCGTTAGAAATAATATATTTTGTATGAGAATATGATGCGACAAAATGTGTATGTGTATTCCGACTGCTCTCATAAGCATACTACGCAAGAATTCTGGTTGTCGTCGCTGTCGTACAAAAACAATTTCAACAATACTATTTCCAAAATAATGAAGTGAATATTAGAAGAATGCAGAAAAGATATATGAAAATTAAAGAATGCATAAAACATTATTTTAGAAAATTAAAATAGATTTTTTTTTATCTTAGCTAAAAAAAAAATGTAAAAACTAGAGCCAGTAAGCAAAGAGGACATCTAAACTTCTTTTAAATAATTTGGCAATCTTGAAGTTACGAATTCTGTCTGTGTCGAGTCAGTCGTGAGAGTATTACTTAAAATTTTGATCGGTAATTTTTTGTATACACTATTCCGGTTACTAAAACAACACAAAATGTTAAACCATCACCATTGTTAGAATATAAAGGATTTTATTATTATTTTTAATAAAGTTACATAAAATTATAATAAAAGGAGTACAGGAAAGGGCAAGAAGGATTTAAATTCAGAGGGACGAGGTATGTAAGAGAGTATATCATGCAAAGAAAAATTAAGGATAGGACAGTTGAAATATGTGCTCAGGGCTGCCTTCATCAAGGCCACATTCCCAAAGATCTATCCCTGATATTAAGCTTGTTTAAGTGAACGGTCGTAGACGTATGTCCGAATCGTAATCGTCAAACGGTGGAGGTGACATCTAAACTTAGTACCTACGTAATAAATTAATAAAAAAATTACGAATATAGTACATATATAGTTAAGCAGATCAAAGCCTACAAGTGTATTTAATGGACACGCATTTCGTGGAACTTTGCAGTTTAGTCATTCGATACATATAATTCCTTGCTACTCTATATAAATAATTGAATTTATATAATGTCTTTACTTGGACAATGGTGTGACGGTGAAAACGTAAAAAAGATATTTTCCAATCTTAAATTTAATTATATTTTATAGATATTTCATGTTTTTATATCCAATAACGATAACTAGGGATGGCTCCAGTATTTGCGACATATTTTAATAACTTATACAATGTCATTTTATTTACTGTAACCGTATTAAATTGTCGTGAAATGAGAGATTATTGAGCGAAGCTCTCTCTAAGGGTTTTTTGCAACCTTTATGCAAGCATCAATTAAAAACGGTATATCCGAAAATTTTCAAATTTTGGACCCTGATCAGAATGCGGTCAGAATGCGTCAACTTTTTGTAAATGCAACTTCGGTGCTATTTACACCTCGCTTCGATCAATATGCTAACACATATCGAGATTTTGCGAGTGCAGCGAGTCAAAAATGAGGTCTGGTTCGCGCTCCTAATTATTATTATTATTATTATTATATTATTTACTTTATACATACAGACAGCATACAAAATATTTTTATGAAACTTATTAAAAGCATTTGAAATACATATGGCGTGGTAACATTTTATTGAAAATTATTTTAAAATTTACATTGAAACATCTGACCTAGAAACATGTCAGAAGAATTTCAAATTAATTAATATAAAATGCAAAGGCATGTTACCGTTAGGTCTTTGAAGGGTGAACTTAAATAAAAATATCCAATGACCGAGATAAATTGATGATAATCTTATGAGAAAAAATGTAAAGTAGGTCAAGTATATCAGTTTTAAATAGCTTGATTAAGCATTATTTCAACATAATTAATTATACTTATTGGAGTACATTTACATTCAGTAAAGTTATACTTTGAATAATAAATTGTGTAACACACTATGCTATTAGATACTGTAAGGAAGTTTAAATAGATCATCATTTTTAGCTCTGAAAGGTGGTACTAAGGTTTCAATACTGGATATATTAATGTATTATATTCTAAAACACAATTATTTCTATGTTGCGGAACCTGATGGCTTAGATTATTTATATACAAGGCACCAATACCGTACAATATATTTATAAATTAGAAATACTCTGTGCATTATATTCTATTTATAGCATATTACTTTTACATCATTGTCATTCGTTTCAGCGTGAAAATTAAAACCAGTACTTAGTAGTACTTCTTTATAATACCTTTCTTGCAAAATCTAATTTTCCGGAAAAACAATGTAGGTAATAACTCAAAAATTAAAGATAATAGATATTCCGATTGAGCTTACCTTTAATAACAGCATCTCCTACAAAAAGCTGCCCCGTCTGGTCCGCCGCCTGGTCTTTGTATATCTTGGAGATCAGAATGGGAAGCTTGTGCTCTGAACCACCTTTTATACTCAGACCTAATCCTCCGACTTTTTGCCGAGTAATTTGGACCATCCGCTCCTGTAATAAAGTTCTTGTTTAAAAAGTTTTCATGTATAGAATAATGGTGTGGAAAAACATTAAGGATTTAAAAATTAAAAAAATATGATAATATCATGTTAAAAATAATAACATTGCGTTTTTATATAATATTAGACATAGCTATTCGTTTATAAACACTATGCCACGGACCCTGGCGTGTGGCACGCTCTTGTCCCTGCTGGGCGGCGGCAGAGGCACCTCCCGCTGAACCGTCACCGCCTCCATGGTGAGCTGCAGCCTCGCCGCCCGCGGGCGCGACTTGCCGTCCGACACCTGCACCATGCCCGTGCGGATCTGGAGGCACGGATCATTAAGCTATAGCTGCCATTTGGACAAAATTTTCCAGGGTTTTTAGATTGTTTTGGATTTGATTCCATGAATTTTAGAATGGCCTCACAACTAGTACTTAGTAGTAACAAAATGTTTTAGAAAGATAATGTGTAAACTTTGTAGGTGATAGCACCTCAATTTAATTATCAAAAACACACACATTCACAGTACAGTTCTATAAGATTAAGATAAGCATAAGCTAACTTCATGCTTTCTATAATGTATATTCCTACTAAAACAAAACATATTTAAATAAATTCAACCAAAACAACAAAATTATTAAAGTTTGGACAGCATTACTGAGATATCATTACTATGAATGCAATAATAATGTAATTATAATTACAATTTCAATTATAAATTAATAAAATTATCTAATTGCGAATGATTCACTTTCTTTTGTGTTTGCCATTTATATCCACTCTAGATTAACTGGTCAAAAAACATCTATTAGTGTATAACTAGTTAATCAAGTATTATTATATAAATCAAAAGAAAAAAGCTATAGACTTAATGTTTGTATATACTATAATTTATAATATACTTAATGGTAAATTTGCTGTTATATAATTTATGTTATATTATATAAAATAAATGCAATGGAGGGTTATACAGCTCTGTATAGTTCTACAAAACAGTAGCACTTGTCCTTGCTTTCAATCTTAATATGAATGTTTCCAATGTGTCCCGCTGCCCATTAGTTAAGTTGAAGTATTGTAGTTACTTACGTATTATGTAATGAAATGTAATGTCAAATAACAAAAGTATGAACTCAAACCCTAAATATATTTTTGGATCATTTAAAATAGTATTTTATTTTGTAAAGAACTAGCTCCCATAAATGAATTTTGTTGTAATATTTAAATAAATTTATTCAACAGGAAAATTTCCACTTATAGCAGGAAAAGCTTGCTTGTTGAATAAAAGGCTCATACTTATGCAACTTAATTCAGGACATTTAAAATGAAAAGGTAGAACAACAGGTGTCAGTAATGGTGGCAGTCATTGTCAACCCACTTATGTAGAAGTTATTATTAGAAATGTGGGTTAAGGTCAAACTTTCTTCTATAATAACACTTTTTTTATTGCAGCTGCATGTTAAATTGTGATGTTTTAGAACATTCAACTATCTCTATATACATACTGAATATTAGTATGTATTTTTAAAAAAACTATTTTAACTCAAATTTATTATTAAATTTTTCAAGTTCACAATGGCTGCAAATCATTTAAAATGTCAGATTATAATTAAAAATATAATAATAAAAAAGTTAAATCTTTATAAGAGTTTTATTAATTAAAATCTTTTACTCATGAAATGCTTAGAAAAGATTAATATCTAATTAAATATCTAAATATAATTCTTTGAATAATCATTTTTATAACTAGTTTGGTGTTGCAATATAATGAGCAGTCAACAAATTATTTGTATGAGTACAAACCAAAATTATGCTGCAAACAGATTATTTAAATATATAACAATGTGTCATTAAGCAGTACAATTTGATAATTTAAAATTATAGTATAATAAAATCAACAATAAAATCATAAAGTAATTGTTATGAGATGATTTCAGAACGGAGTAATGTTAAGTGATAAATGTAAATATTAATGAAAGAATGATAAATATATATATGTTAAGCTTTGAGATAGAATGTGATTTAATTTTGAAAGTAGTCATTCAAACAAATTTTAGTTTGAAAAAGGCCTAGACATATATATGGCCTAAACATGTTAACTAGACAGTAATACAACGTTTAAAAATAAAAATGAAATAGTTTGTATTTCTAAGTATAATAAAAAAGGCTAATAATATTTTATAAAATATCTTTATTATTAACTAGTTTAAAAATCAATAAAAAAAACATTTAAAAGGATAACGTATAAAAAAATGTATGATCAGTAAATATTTTAATAAATATATTGTCTCACTTGGTTATTATATATAATTGATGGCCTTCTGTTTCCGCAGTGGTCAAGATAGGTTCTTTTTTTAAATTATCTAATTAATTTATTTTTTTAATTAAAAAAAGATATTTAAAAGACATGTTTACTACCTTTTCATCTTTTCTCTCCTCTATAGGCGTCATCATTGTTAAAGAAACACCATAACTATCCTATTCAATTTTTCTTAATTAAAAACTTATACATAATATTTAATTATTATAATAAATCGTTCACAAAACATTTCCACCACTCATAGCCTAATATTATTAAATATTTACGAGATTCACATAACAAATATGAAAAACAGGTCACAGCTTACAATAAATCAATAGACGTCGAAAAGAATCAAAATATTACATTAAATTATATTTAATACTGAATTAAGATGTACAAATTCACTAGAAAATTAATATATACATCACTATTGTAATTTTTTAATACTTTAATGGTTTGCAACAAGGTTTCATTAATTGTTTAGAAATTATACTGAAGTGAACACCAATCCCGGGCAATAGCAAAATAGATACTAAAACAGAATGTTGCCAGACTAAACGTTGACGATATTTTAGATGCAAAATAATAAATGCGAATCAGATGGTGAAAAATACACAAAGACGTAAAAAATATATGGTCAAATATTAAAGTTCTGTTAAGGAAAATTTTTATGTTATTTTCGGATAAATTTAAGAGGTACTGAAGAATACTTTGATTTTATTTTTTTCTTTTTAATAAGCAACCAAAAGTATTAAGAAATTATCATTAAGTCAGTTAAAATTAAAATTAACACTTTAGCATTTACGTGTACGTTTCCGCAACTCTTTCAAGTTACAAAGTTTTGTTGTGAGTAGAGGTTCTAGTGTTAAATATGTTATTTAAATATTAATATTACGTTATTAAGTATTAAAATCTAGTTTTAATAAACATCTATTCTATACTTATGTATTTAATAAGTATTTTTTTGTGACTTTAGTAAATTGCTGTTGTTTTTGTTTAAATATTATTTGATTGAAATATGACATTTTCATTCCATCTATACTTATATTATACTGAATGGATTTCAAAAACACACTTTTCATCTGCCTCCAAACGCTGTCGATACAAGTTGTGTGTTATTACCAGTTGCTTCTTTTATAAGTACCTCCAATGGTGATTAAGAAATGCATTAAATGTAAAAAGATAAAAACCATGTGTTGGGATGTAACAGATCTAAAAAGCAACTAAACCCTATCAGAAACTCTACGAAGTTCGATTGAAGCTGTGAAGAATGCTTTGCGATGCTTCCCGTAGGTTGTTGTTTGCTTTCCAGTAGATGAAAAATTTGATCCGAGCTGTGCTGAGAATATCCAAATAATCTTTACCTGAAAATATGGGCTAGAAGGGCTAATATGAGCCGAGAACTAAAAAAAACTTCCGCAAGAAGAGTGGAAGAGTCGAAGCGTCGCTGGAGTTATTAAGCATAGCAAAAATTGTTTACAAATGATTAATCTATAAAAAGACAATCACCAGTAAAACAAGAGAACCAAAACTAAGACCTTCTGAACGAAAAGGAGAATCTAGAACTAAGAGTGACTTCGCTCAAATAAGCAACCTGAGTAACATTCTGGAAATAGCTTGCTTTTATTATCTTTGCTGTTGTATTTATTATTTATTTATTCTTATAACTATAGACGCACAACTACAAGAACTATTTCACTGTACTTCCACTAATGATTTTTTCCTACAAATAGAGCATAAAGTTCGTTTGTCAAAATTCTTATGTATTTATATTAAGTCAAAAAAAAAAAACGACAAAATCGACATCTAAAATAGATAATATTTTAGATGTCGATTTAGATCACAGCGAACCTATTATTGCAAGTGAGTGTACCGCCCAAGGATAGGTAGTAGTCTATGAGAGACTTTTCTGCATCCTTCGTTCAAGCATCAATCGAAAACGGTATAGCCGAAAATTTTCAAGCTTTGCACACTTATACACATCAATCTGGTGGTGGTTTAAAAATTTTTTTTTTTTTTAATTTCAAATTTTTTCGATGTTGTTGAGGAATTATCGCAGAAAAACTAAAATCCTATAGATTCCAAAAGAAAATTCCCCGCGACAATTTAGAAATTTAGAAAAAAAAAAATTTAGATAAAAAGTTAAAATGAAAAAAAGAAAAAAAATATATTAAGTACAGGATACGTCGACGTTTTGTAAATGCAAGTTCGTTTGCAATGCTGATTGCACCTCCCTTCGCTCAATATGCTAACACATACCGAGATTTTGGGAGCGCAGCGAATCAAATTTGAGGTCTAGTTCGCGCTCCTAGTTTTATGTCTTATGTAAATGATATGTTCTGCGCTTTTTATCAATCGAAGATTAAACATATCTAATGGTCGCTAATACACGATCAAAGCCCGGGCAATACTACAGCGGGACTTTAATGAGTTGTTAAGATGGTGTTATGATGCGGGTCTAGTGCTTAATGCTGCCATTACTACACTTCTCTATATTTAATCTCTCTTCAATAAATTTATTCATGAAATAGACTTACGAGTAGTTGCTCCTCATCATGAATGCCTTTATGCTTATAATAGTGTAACGGGCAACATTATGTGACGTGCGAGGCGAGGTGTGGAGAGGAGGGGCGAGTTGTGTGAGAGCTGCCGGATCGGACAAGAAGGTATAACTACATTTAAAAATTGTAATATTAGTCGAGAAATAGAATCAAGTTAATTGTCAGTACGTTTTTATTTTAATTTTTCATCTACCGGCGTTATAATAGTTGTGTATAAACACATTAAACAATGACTATCGAATATGTAATTTTACACAAAATCGTTCGTCCGTAGATGAACCTCGACTGACAGCTAGTATAATAATATAAAATAAAACAATATTACGACACACAATTTTATTCCATTCTTTGTCCTAATTTTAAATTTATAACTTTATTACACAACATGTATATAGAAAGATTTTTATACAATACTGTATAATTAAAGGCTAATTAACTATCATCACCAACAATACAGTAAAAGAATTAAGTACGAATTACTTACAAATTAGCAGTCTATTTTAATGATATGTATCCTTTGCGGTTTGGAACAGCCGTGTTAATTTTAAGTTACAATTTTTAATCTAAGCGTCTCTAGACTTTTTAGAAATTTAAATAAAATAGTTTTTTTTTTCATATAACAACATTTACAATCCAAAGTATAAAGCGCCAAAAAAAACATCTGATGAAAAATAGCAACACATAAAAATAAAGAAAAACAAAAATCAAACGATTTGTTCGTTCGTTAAAATATATAAATCATAAAAAATATATTTGAACATATATCAAAATATTAGATTTATATATATTTTTTTATATTAGTACTTCTAAAAATGCAAAATTATTATTAAAACCATATCTAAATATGGATTTATTGCTGTTAATATACAAAATTGACATTTGAAACACAATATACAAATATGGTATGGTGAGGTATGTACGTAACTACGTAATTATTTTGTTATACGCGTAGAACATTATCTATAACTAACGTATAATAAAAGTCAGCTCTGAAATTTTAAACAAATATTTAAGAAAACCCATGTAAGTCTTTGCTTTGGTATTTAAGGAAATAATATATTATGTAATACGCTACTTGACAATATCTACAAATTATATAACAAAAACAAAAATGTATTTTTTTCATTCACTTTAGCCATAAAATGGCCGTAAAAGGTGCCATTTAATGACTGCATGATATCTCTCAGCAAACACATATTACATTACTAGTATTTACAAGTCATTTTAAAATCTAACCGTATGATTAACAGCGTTTAAATAAATCACGTTATATATAAATATCCTCTATATAACAAATATTCTTAACACTTAGCTATCGAAGGGAGTCGTGATCACATTCTAGCAAATGTAAAAAATGTAATCTTTGAAATCTGGAGTTCCAAAAAGTAATAAAAATATAATTATATATATTTGTGCATTTGTGACTTGCGAGCGTGCTGCGTTAAATCAATATAATAGTGCCTTCTAACCACCTTGTGTTACCACATACAGATACAGATACAGTGTAAAGTTTAATGAATAGTAAAAGTTCATAGTAGGCCTAGCTTAAACGTCATAAAAAGTTAGATTGGCAATGAAATTTAGATTCAGTCACACATTCTGTCAGGTAGTTGGTTGAATTTTTTTTCTTACTAATCAATACCGATATCTTTTCTTATAAATTATCTGTTAGATATATTTGAATAAAGAAACATTAAAAGCTATAACATTAGACCTGGGGTCACAAGTGTCTGAAAATAATGGCATTACACTTTATACATTAAAGACAAATATTGAAGCAAAAGCTGGTTTCATCCAAAACCCTATCTATTATAGGTAAAACGGCGTAAAGAGTTTGTCTTTAGTTTACTTCGTTTATAAAATCTAATATGGACCATGGAATGTTAGACGTGTATCGTGCATTCCCGACGTTCCTGTTCTTTTCTCTGCTGATACCTGTTAATATTTAATAAAATTTAATAAAAACTGTATATTGTTAATATTATTATAAAGTTTCTTTATTACTAACTTCTTCAATTTAATTCTTTAAACTCACTTGTCTATTAACGAGGATATATCAGGCGGCACCGGTGCGAAGGACCCCGACAGCCCATCGCTTCCGTTTTGACCACCGCTGTGTGGAAAAAACTTTGTTTTATAAATAAATTATAAAATAGACAAGTTTTTAGTTATTAACATATCGAATAATAAAATACACTTTTGGACTAGTTTGAAAATATCCTAATATGAAATCTGAGAAGTAAACATGCAATGCGGTGGAACTCAGAAAATGGAGAAACTACAGATATGAATATTTGTGTGAGGTACGAGTGCGGTATAATGCATGCAATGACGGGATGTCCGTAGAGTTGTGGGAGCCGTAGTGGGGGTGAGGGTGCGTGCGAGGTGTGGGGAGGTACCTGGTCTACCTGCTGGCGGTGCGCCGCCCGCTGCCGTACGCGCTGCCACCGCCCGAGCCGCCCGAGCCTGGCCCGGAACAACACTTCATCACAACATTGTTATCTAAACTAGATTGGCATTATTTCTACCCGTACGTACGTTTGCACGCTGAGTCTGTAATGGGCCATCTATCATTCCATCAAACTTAAAGTAAGGTTACTTTTTTTTTTTGGTTATTTTTATTAGCTAAAGATAAAATATGCCTTTTATAAATATTTTTTTATTTAATGTTTTTTTTTATTTTTGTTTTCTAAATTAACATAAAAGATCTTTTCTTTCGTGTAATGGCATGTGGCAGGTCTCTTAGCGGGATCATTACCCTTCGTGGTAGTGTTGGCGGCGCTATCGCTGTAGTCGTCGGAGTCGGATCGCTCCCGCCAGTGCGGCGGCGCCGGGGCGGGCGCGGGCGCGGCGCGCAGCCGGTGGCGCGCCTCCACCGTCGAGCACTTGGACAGGCTCGACTCGTCTGAGGGGTTGTCAAAACTTTCATCAGGAATTTTATATAACAGACGATCAAGTAAATGAGGTCAGGACTAATGTTTTTATATGACCAATGAACTTTTTTGTATATTTCGTAAGCGAGAAAGTAGTGATGAACTACTTAAAAAATCAAATAATTGATTTAAAAAGACATCGCTATCATAGGGAGCAAAAAAAAAATAGATAAATTGGTAAGGTACCGTCGTCACGGTGCGTGTTAACGCGATCTCGTGACGTTTTACTAGGGCGATGAGGGCAACCGTAGTTTTTTAGTAGGTAGCCATAAAAATGGCATCGTGCTCTATGCTGCCGGGTAGTCCCCACTTAATTCCCCCGCCATCATCTTGGCCGATGGGGTATCCAATAACGGATTTTACCAACGAACAAAAAAAAAAAGGCTCCCAGTATACCGTATCGGTAGTGGTCGCAGGCGCGGCGGCGGCGGCGGTGCGGCGGCGCGGCGTCGTCGTCGCGTCGCGCCAGCGTGCGGAACTGCAGCGAGTGTGCCGCCGCGCCGCCGAATGTCGCGTACGGACTGATCTCGTACAGCTCCGCTGCAACATTTGTTGTGGATGATAAATGAAGATCCGTGGTAATCGATTTCACATAAATATGATATTATGATCGTGTTATTCTATTTTACCTGATGAGTCGTCGTTCGATTTCTCATTTCCGTTAATCGATGACGACGAGTATAGTTTATGTCCTTCCCTCAATTTTTCTCTCTCGGCTTCGTTGCTTTCGCTCAATTTTCTGTTGTCCCTCAAATAGTGGTCGTTGGAGAAACAGAATAATCTGCGGGATCAAAAAAACTAAATTTATTTTATTTCCGGCTGCGAGATTTTTAAATATGTAGCCATCGACATTATCAAAGAGGCAAAATACCGGGAAGAAACACTCACTTCCGTTTAGCGTGCAGAAGACACAGCAGCGCGGCCAGCGCTCCCACCAGCAGCAATGCGCTGGCCGCACACCACGCTAGGGCAGTGCGCATGGTGCCGGTGCGGGCACCGCCCGCGGGGGGCGACACACGCAGAGGAGGGATGCGGCCTGGAACGATCACTTGCATGTAGTTCGGTGATCTGCACGATACTTAATCCTAACGAGAAAGTCTCAGTGAAGCACCTCCTGCCAGTGTGTGTGTGTCGGCCAGCAGCGTGACGCGCTCGCGGCCCGCGTCACTCCAGGCCTCCACGGCCAGCTCGTACCACGCGCCAGGCGCCAGGGCGCCCACCACGTGACGCGCCACGCCTAACTCAGACCCCGCCTAGATGTTGTTTGTATAATATGCACTATTTAATAGTGATTAAAAGTAAGGATGCAATTTATTAAATTGAAAGCAAAAAGAACAACTTTATATTTACAAACGCATATGGTCTCTGTGGAGTCTATTTCGGTTATCCGACTGACCTGTATCCAATGTTCGTCCCCCGCACGTCGGTAAGCTACTCGGAAACCGAGTATGGGGCAGCCTGCGTCGCGCCACGCGTATAGGTTGATCTTTATGGCCGTCGCGTTAGTGTGCACGTGCTCTTCTGGTTTGGGAGGTTTTGGACCTGCAAGTTATGAAATTATTTTTTGGTCAAGTTTTCTTTTTAATTCTTATAATAAAGTTCAAAATAAGGCCTGTCCATGAAAATGAAAAAAAAAATACCATTCCTCGTAAAATAGTGGTTAAATTTCAATAAAACAAATTAGTCATAAAAGAATTAGCATTGCTTATTGTTCGAAATACGCTTTAATTATTGAAACGTGTTAATTAAGCATCAATATTTACTGAGATTCTGTCCTAGTCCTAATAAATATCATTGGAGATTGCATTTATTTAAAGACTCACTTAAAAAGGGGACTTAAATCGGTTTATCTATTGGGGGGTTATGATGTCATAGATAGATTTTTTATTTTTTAGGCTGAATATCAGACTATTTACACTAAATACACGTCTTATACACTATTATTAGATGACTCACGCCCTCCCCTAGTAGTAGCTGACAGTATTTCACTCGGTGGTCCAAGAGATATTTTGTTCTGAGCCTGAATTTTAGCATTGTAAGTTGTTCCACATTTAAGCATATCCATCGTGTAAGAAGTTTGTTCTGGGGAAAGTTCAACGCTGTGCCATTCAATTTCTGATGCCTGTTTGTATTGGAGAATGTAACCTGAAAAATGATAAGACATGGCTGTTAAGTAATAAATTATTAAATAAATAAACGATTTTATAAAAAAATAAAATGGGTAAAATAAAATAAATTATTGAGGTTTGATTAAAAAAATAAAAACGGTAGGCTTAAAACTTTTTACTTTCGAATCTTGGTGTAAACACTTCTGTAGCGTTCAAGAATTCATGTATCAATCCTTCCATGCTCCGAGTTCATGATTAAGGGCACCTGATAAGTTCAAAACTATTCGCTCGAAATCCAATAGAATTAACGTGAGTACAATCGTATGATTTATGAAGACTGTTTAATTAATATTTTAAACTTTATGATTTTCGTTTCTTAGTGTATATGTGAATTAACAAACAGATGAAAATGTTAAAATTACTTAAAAATATTTATATACAGTCGATTTAATTTTTTTTAAATACGAATATGTGAATTTCCAGGATTCCATATATAACTCTAAATTTCCAAATGTGTTCCGAATATCCCTGTTATCTGCCGAATGGTATATCAGGAAAAGGCATTATTTAAATTCGTGAGCATAATAAAGGGTAGGTTATCGTCAATGTCATTAACGATAAAACGGATATTTTCCAGTTCTTACGCGAGGACCTACCTAGGACGGGTTGCTGGGCGTCTAGCGGTCGCCAGTGCAGCTTGATGCTGGTGGCGGTGGTGTACTGCAGCGACAGCGCGGGCGCGGCGGGCGGCCGCTCCAGGCGCACCTCGTACACGATGGAGTCCTCGCCGATGCTGTTGGTGGCCGTGCACGTGAAGTTGCCGGAGGACTCGGAGTTCACCTCTGGAAACGTCGGATGCTCTTAAACTCGACACGGTCAGCCTCAGTCTCCTCGGTACGGCATCGATTTAAAACATAATGCGACATTTACATAATATCGTAACGAGTTAGGGAGCGAGAAGCCGCAGTGAGAATGAAACACTATCATACCGCGGATGTGCAGGTGTCCGGCCCGCGTGACCTGGTAGTACCGGTGGTGCGTGACGGGCGCGCGCGCGTGCGCCCAGCGCGTGCGCGGCGCGGGCGCGCCCACGGCCAGGCACGGGAGCAGCGCGCCGCGCGACGGCACCGCGCGCACCGTGCCGCCGAACGACGCGATGCGCGCCGGGACTGCCGGCCCATTGCTATTAGCTTACATTACACTATAGCATCGTATTCGAAAGGTCCAGGCCGCTTACTTCTGGAGTTGGGTCCCTGCCCCACTACCAGCGTCGACTCCCCCTCCCCGGATCCCGTGGTCGCGGACACCCAGAACTCGTACAGCTGGTTCTCCATCAGATTTCTCACTTGAAACATCGGCTCCATCTCGGGAGACTTGTCGGCGGACACCGTGAAAGTCGAGTGCTTGCCTAATCTGTCCCGAAAACGAACGATTTTTAAGTATTATGCTTTTAATATAACTTTTAATTTCAAGTTATTCGAATTCTATTTGAATATATTAATGTAAATATTTTAGGATTCGGCACCTTCATATATATTTTATATCAGTACGAATATAAATGAACGACTCACCTCCCCGCTTCCCTGTAGTAGACGGTGTAGTGTGATATGATGCCGTTGGGATGCAGGGGTGGCAGCCAGCTCACGAGCACCGAGTCACTCGAATATGGTAATGCCTTAATTTTTTCAGGCGCCGATGGTACTGAAAATATCAAACTTTATATTTAAACATTTAAATTTATTTTGTCTCACGGCGATATTTAAGGTTAGTTCAGTTTTATAAATTTTTGATCGATTCTTCTGCTGTAACCCTATTCTTAATAAATAAATTTAGAAAGTAATCTCCCCTTGGACCGACAGCTTGTAGCCGTCCAGATCCATGTGATTCCTGCGAATGCTCACCGTCCTCCTCCGTCATGCAGTAGACGGCCGCGCTCCTCTTGCCGTCCCCGGCGCCCGTGAAGGCGACCACCTGCAGCGAGTAGTTGCTGTACTTGTGCAGCGTGTGAAGATATGTCTCTGTCGTTGACACGCGCTTCATCTCCGCACCCTCCGCTATTCGCCGTGGAAGATTATTTCTCGATTATTGAATTTTTTTTTATAGTTAATATATATAAAAATAAGAAATTACTCCATAAGTATTGAAAAAAAAATTGTGTCAAACACCATGACCATTATTTAGAAGAGGTGGTAATTTTTATTTAAATTTGGTTTTATTTACAGTATCTACGAGAATACAATATTTTATGTTGTTGTTTTCTATTACAAATAAAACAAAAGGTACTAACAATGTTCGATTGATATTGGTGCGTAGATAACTTTGTACCCCTGTACGATACCGCCGCGCAGTGCCGCCGGTGGCGCCTCCCATGACACCTTCAAACTGGACGATGACAACGACGAGCACGACACGTGCGTGGGGGCCGCCTCTGGCACTATACGAACGACCGTAACATTAACCATTTGACAAACAACTACTGTGTACCCTGAAATCCGAATTCTTGTTTTTATCCAATAAATTTGCCTCTAAGTAGTATATAACTCGTATGCTACCTCCTTCTAACGTAGTAGCAGTGACTGGTGCAGACGGAGGGCCGGCGGCGACGCCGTTGAATGCGCGTACGCGCACCTCGTAGCGAGTGAACTTCTTGAGCGCCGATAATGTGAGTTCGGTTGCTGACCAACCGTTTACTGTTAGCGTTCTGAAACGTAATGATAAAGTTATTATTTACCTCAATCTATTTGTGTTACAATGATAATTTTCTTACCTAGTGGCATTGAGAAATGGCGCAGCATTCGGCCCCAGCTCAGTGCAGGTGACGGAGTACCCGAGCAGCTCCCCGTGCCACGCGTCCCGCGGCGGCGCGCTCCACGACACGTGCAGCTCGCCCGCCGCCCCGGCCGACACTGACACGCCACTGGGGGCCTCCGAAGGAGCTGTAACGTTTCGCATCTACATTTGGGACTTCGAAGCAACGAACAGGAAAGTTATCTCACGACACTTGCACGTTTGGACGGGCAGCAATAAGTTTATTACCAGAGTATTTGTTGTACTTCTAACTAATGTAATATTTTATTGCAAATTGTGAAACACTCAAACAAACCTTCCTCCTGTGTTTTAACGACTACGGGCTCGGTGAACGCACTGCGGTCGATCTGGTTGATGGCGGCGATGCGGATCATGTAAGCCGTGTGGGGGCGCAGATCGCTCAACATCGCTTCGTAGTGGATATCGCCTTTCTTGGTCAATCTGAAATATAAGTATAAAATTTAATTTATACTGAAATGTGTTTTTTAACGTGTTTAGTATTCGAAGAGTCGTCAACCCACGTGACGTGCGAGTGCGCGTGCGGGCCCGCGCCGTGCTCGCTCACGGACACGTTGAGTCCCGCGGCGCCGTCCCAGCGCTCGCCGCGCGCCTGCGCGCTGAGCGGCGTGTACTGCAGCGTGTAGCCGCGGAGCGGGGAGTTGCCATCGAAGCCCGAGCTCCACGACAGACGCACTGCTCGTGATTGAATCTCGGTCACCGACAAGGACTGAGGCGTTTCAGGTTTTTCTGAGAACGTGGAGAGAATGCTTTTAGAATACGGACAATTTAAGAGATTTAAAAAAGAATATTGTTTTAAAATGGACTTCGCACCTTGGACGGATAAGTATATATAATGGTCGCTGTGACCGTATGCGTTGACGGCTTGGCACTTATAGACACCGGAGTCTTGACGATCGGTGCGGCTAATGTACAGTTGGGACCTTAATCCACTATCAGTCTTCGCTTCTGAGATACTTAATCTGAAAAAAAGGAGTTCATTTATTGTTGTCGTAAAAGCTATTAAAGATGTTTTATCTCTGTCTCGATCGCTCTAGCTTAGACTTAAGATATTACGAGGGCCAAGAAATATATGTAGGTTACCTATAAGTAGAGAGGTCTAGCGGTGCATTGTCTCTGGACCAAGTGACCCTGATGGGCGCGTCGCCGCGCGCCTCGCACGCCAGCGTGGCGCCCGTCTCTCGTCGCGCCGACACATTGTGAGATGTCACCTCAAATCGAGCGGGCTCTGAGGGATTAAACCATTGAAAATACCCATTTGATAAAAACGTGTTTTTATCGCTATCACTTTTGAGATTGGCTGTGTAAAACTAGGAGCGCGAAACCGACCTCAAATCTGCCTCGCTGCGTTCGCAAAATCTCGATATGTGTTAGTATATTGAGCGAAGCGAAGTGCACCGGTTACATTTACAAAACATCGACGCATTCTGTCCTCAACAATTTTTTTTAAGCTAAATTTTCGCGCGAAAAATTTTTCCCTTTGATCTCTATGGGATTTTAGTTTTTCCGTGACTATTCCTCAACGACATGGAATATTTGAAAATTAAAAAAACCACCACCAGACTGATGTCTATCAGTGTGCAAAATTTGGAAATTTTCGGATATACCGTTTTTGATTGATGCTTGCACAAAGGATGCAGAAAAGTCTCTCATAGACAGCTTCGGTCAATAAAATTTGTACTGAGGCAATTTTACTTAAAATCTACCAAATATTTGACGTACTTAAACAAATTAAAATGAATTATTATTCGTTTATGTTATGCAGTTTTATCTTTTACAGCTTTTATCCTTTACAGCATACGAACTTTTAAACCGAAAAAAGTATACATCAAGGTTTTGTAAGTTTTACGATTTTTATCTGTACTAACCTAAATAATATCTTATTTTTATAACATAATTGTGTATATGAAGGTTGACAAAATTCGTCTAAAATACATGGCAAATGCGGATAAATATTTATTTCGAAAAAATAATAGAAAACATACATTTCAATTTTAAAATCTGTTTTACGAAACAATATTTTTTTGGAGGATTATAGTAAAGTTCACGTTTTCGGTATATACTTAAAAAAATTACTTGTTTAGTCACTTACCATTAATTGCTACAAATATTGTTTTCGAAAGAGGAGCTCCTATTCCATTTTCAGCTTTGCACATGTAGTTGCCCTCATCGTAAGGTAACGCTGCTTCAATCCAAAGAGTCCCATTAGAAAGAAACTGGAACCTTCCTCCTACATTAACTATTGGCACAAAGTCTGATGCGGAGCCAACTGGAAAATTAACTCTTTGAAATACTGCAGAAATTGAAGCTAGCATAGTTATTACTAAAATCAAATATTTACCTCTCTGTTTAAGCCATGTGGTATGTGGTGTAGGTGAGCCTGTGGTATGACAATGTAATGCGAGCTGTTCTCCAGCAAGTATCGCTGAGTCCATTGGCTCGCGGAGCCATTTTGGGGAAACTGAAAAATAAGTTCAACAAATTAAATTTTAACGTTAATTTATTATAGAATGACAACTCTTCAAAAAGGCTATATGTTGAGTACATACTTCTACAATATATATTCGACGTAGGAATAATAGTAAGTATGACTTATACAAAGGATAGTGCAACCACAGTAATTGTCAATAATTTAATATTTCTATTATAGTCTACGTCCTTAGATTTAGACAATGATTAGTTTTTACGAAATTTTAGGATTCCAAAAGTTTGAACCACAAATTAATTTTTGTATACGAAGAAGTGCATGCTTATGAACTTTCAAATGTCCACGTATAACTCCACATTGATAAGGGTGACAGTTCACCTAGCAAACATTTTTTTATACACTTAGTACACACGTGATAGTTTCATACTTACGAATCCCACCAGCAGCTTAATTTTTTTTTCTAGAAACACAAACTACTTACAATAATAATAGTTTAGGTGTAAACAACAAAATTGAAGCTTTGGTTCCACAAAATATATTTTATTACAATATATTTTTTTATAAATTGATGTTGAAAATATGTTCAGGGTATTAAGGTGTTACAAATTTCATATACTTAGTTCTATAATAACCATCTCACAGTAGTGTTTTCCATTTAAGTTTATATGACTACAATTTTTAATATGTATTTTATTCTAAAAATATGTAATTTACCGTTTCCTTTAAGCAATCTGAAATCCAACGTTTAGCAAAACAAGAAATATAGTTTTTAATAAAGGACACATGTTTTCAATCTTATTAAAACTACTTATATATAGAATTTCAAAGTTAGGAGTACCCTTCTAAATTGTTTTACAACTGATTGTTAAAATATAAAACTTTCAAACTTAAATCCGTAATCAAAGTTATTCAGACTTAATTGTATACTCCTGTCTAAACTTTTCAACCTTGATTGATTCTTGAAGTTTTAAACAATGTAACTTCTCGAAAGTTTCCAATAAAATAAATATATCGTTGTTAAATATCAAGTATTGTACAGGAATTGTGCGAAAGCGTGATCTGTGCGGAATGGAGTGCTCTAGTGCTGCAAACGGACTTTCAAAAATAACCGTCAATGTTTCCGTGACCAATATGCAGAGCAAGCGTGCGTCTAAGTGCTGGTAAGTGCTGGTAAGTTGCGGTCGGTGGAGTTTACCTTTGACCACCAATTCCGCGGTATAGTTAACTTTGGCCGCGCTGTTCGATGCAACGCACGTATACAGTCCGCTGTGACGAGCTGATACATCTTTGAATACGAGGTGGCTGAAAAAATCTTCCCCACGCTCTTCCACCTAGCAATTATTTGTCGACTGAATTTGGTATTGTGCTGTATTTTGTTACAGGATGACACGTGTATTCTGTTGTTTTTGATCAAATTATAGAATAATTAAGATAATTTATTTATTACTAATTACGAAATCTGTTAAAATTAATTATTACTAATTATAAAATATTTTTTTCCTGTTTCGTGAGATCATTTCGACAGTGTTGTTTGAAAAGAAATGCTGAAATTTTCAACTTTGTGCAAAGTACTTCGAATGCACGCACCTGTAGGTCAGCGGGTATTGGTGCGTCGTCCTTGAGCCAGGCAAAGCGGACAGGCATGTCACCGGAGGATACGCTGCAGCTCACCTGCGCACGCTTACCCTCTTGCAGGTTAGCGGAGAAATAGAAAGGCTCGATTTCGGGAGGATCTAAGAAACAATTAGTCATAAATATTTACTACTCAACTAGAGTGTTTGACGTAGATCTTTGAAACACCCACTGCTGACAATGAGCTGCAGTTCACGCCGTGCGATCTCTCCGTGAGGCCCAACGGCGCTACAAGTATAGGCACCCGCACCGCCTGCCTCAACGCGGGGTATCCTTAGGGCACCCCCTCCAACCGCGCCCGTGGGCCCATCCCCCTCTAGAGGACTGCCTGCGCGCTCCCATCGCACCGAGCTGATGGGAAACAAGGTAATTTATATATTTTTCTTCAAAGCTTGAAAGGAGGAAAAAGAGGAAGGCATATTGTTTGTTTTTAACTAATAAAATATGTACATATTCAATAGTTACCTACCAATTGTTTGTTTTAATTATTATTTATTCTCTAATTATTGATAACGCTGTGCATCTTTTCGCCTAATTTGATTATGTGTTTTATTTTAATATTGGAAACTATTTTTGGTCAAGTATTTTAATGTTTGCTATTTTATTTATTATTATAATACCGTTTGTTTCCAAAATAAAATAAATAAATATATACTATGTACCAAAAATTAAGTATGTAGTATAAATATTAACTTCACTCTAGTTTAATTATTAATTTCTACAAATTAGTACCTGTCAAATGTAATTATGAATGCTTAACGAGAAACATACATTAAATACTGACAAGGAATTCGTATACACCAAAGCCTGAACTAAATCATAAAGATAAGAAATAATGAAAGTAATTACATGGGCCGAGGCCAGATATAAAATAAAATTTTACTTCATAAAATCTTTTACCACTTAGCTGTGTCTGGAAAGACGTTAAAAGTTTGACAACGTTTTAATATCAGAATGAATATTTACAAAGTATTTTTATCTAATATTTGATATTGTCTTTAAATATAAATAACTTATTAAATTTTTTTGTAAATATAGAATGATACATATTTTGATACGAGTCGATACATCCTGATACAGACGGTCATATATAAAATACTAAATTCATCGAAGCTAGTACCGGTAGCTCAATAACACTTTTCCATAAGTCGCGGGCTCCAATCATATCGATAAATTGTTATTTAGAAATATATATATATATATATATTATCTTAGTTACATTAGGCATATAGACATAGGGTAATGTTATTTTAAAGAATTGAAACTAATATATAATTATATGAAATATTACAATATGCTCTAATAAACTTTCACAACACTTACGTAATGGGATATCCGGAGTATGGACAGTACAGCACCAATTCTCTCCCCGCCACAGCTCTGATGGGTCCTATCGAGCGCACGTACGGCGGACCTGAACAAAATAGGCCATGGGAAATAAAAGTGAGTGTATTAAACGATATGATTTCAGCAACACAGTACGTGTTGGAGTTAGGAATTAGTTATTTTTGTTCCTTTTGATTTTATATTATTTACGAAAGCGAAACTGTTCTTTGGGGTGGTTCGAAAGAAATGTATTTGCCTCGTAAAAGGTTTTAATTGATGTAATTTATTATTTAGTATTACTTTACCCTCCAATTTGATATTTTAAAAATGTAAAAGAATATTGCAAATCATTTGTCGCTTACCATAAATATTCAATCTCGAAGTGTGCGCTATCTCCCCTAGCGAGTTCGCAGCTTTACAAGTATACAGACCGCCGTCTTCAGAGCGCACCTCGGTGATATTCAAGTAGCTTACCACTTCGTTGCTTTTAGTTGCAAACTGCTCTATGCTGTACCTGGGTAAAAGTTACATTAGAGTATTGACTTAAATTATAGTTAGACGTTCGGTAGTTGACTACACAAGAGGTAGGTATCTCATGCGATAATCATAGATCTAATGTTTCATAAAAAAAATATAAAGACAAAATTATTAGGACATTTTGGTTCTTAAAGTCTTATAAGATATTTTATAAATTTAATTAAATATTGGCACCTATGTCCTCTGGCCATAGTGTTAAGCGGCTGACCGTCCAGAAGCCAAGAAAAATGAGGTGGAGGGGAACCTGCCGCCGAACACTTGAGGGTGACCACTTGACCTGGTCTGAGCACCTGTTCAATGAATGTGTATTGCAATTCCGGTGCAGTGTCTGTAAAAAAAGCCGGTTATGTTAATTTATTTCAACGTGTATTCTAAAACAAAAAGACAATTAAAATTGTCGACCAGCTCACCTCCTAATCTGAGCTCGGCGCTGGCTTGGGCGGAATCCCGTTCATTCCGGGCCACGCACTGGTACACGCCTTTGTCAGCCCGGTGTACGGCCCCTACCAGCAGCTGCTCTCCCCCACGTTGCACCCGCACCCGCCCCCCTGCCACCCCCGTAGATAAAGGGATGCCGTTGTGAAGCCACTCTAAACGCGGAGTGGGCCAGCCTGCCCATGTGCAGTTAATAATGGCAGTGCCGCCGCTGTTTACGACCTGGGTAAAAGAAGGTGAATTGGTAAATAACATCATAGAATGAAAGCAGACTTTTAAAAGTAAGTCGTAATAATACCAAAAAGTTTCATTTTTATACTCTTAGAACAATAAACTTAGAACAATACCTTGTATATAAAATTTACTTAGCAATCATATATCATCTAAAAATACATTTGAAATGCATAAATTATATATAAAACAAGTATTTGTCGATGTGGGCAAGCTAAGTTCTGATTTATGAAACCCATCATCACATTCAGACTAGATTGAGCAAAAGAATTTACGCCGTCACTACTTATTGATCACTATTTACTGTTACCTAGTTATTTATTCAATTTCAAATATTTTGTTTGTAGCTCTTTTCATTATTTTATTTCTTAAAAACACTGTCTGGATTAAAAAAAACGAAATTTATCATAAGTAAAGAAATTTAAAATATTTTTCTGTCACATAAAATTAATATTGCACCGTATATTTAACTATCATTTTCTTAAATTTTTGAATATGAAAGGGATCTTAAAAAAAAATCCTATTTTACAAATATAGTATATATATATCAAGACATAGACAAAAACTTGATCACATTCATGAATACAAGTTATAATAATGCGCGCGCTGTCTTCATTTTTACTTAATTGTAAATCGGATGGGTTTTCACTCTGACTTATTACTAACTATTAAATACTTTATTTTATCTAACTATTAAATACTTTATTTGTGTTGATATGCTGGTTACAATACTATAAAAATAAACTTTATTATCGCTTATTTTTAAGACCCTTATTATACTTGCTTTCAAAGCCATTTCAATTCATAAGCTCGAAGTATGGCGGAACAGCGGTGTGCACCGTTCACGCCCCGATTGTGTTCGAAACAAGTCGGGCAAAATCCGATAGCTTTTACTTAAGCCTGATAATTATTTAAAATAAATATGATAATATTGATAATATTGATATATAAAGTTTTATATAACGCTAATAAAACACATTTGTACAATTACAATGTCCATTACATTACAAACTGATTTAATGAAAGCCAACAAATGTTCATTACAGCTCTTTTTGTCAATATACATCTTTTATTGATTTACCTGTAATTAATGATTCGTTTATCACAAATTGCATTATTCTCATAACATGATTAAAATTAACATTAAACATCCTAATTAAATATTTATATCAAAATTGTAGACAATATAATTAATATTTATTAATTTTGATTATATTGAATATCAGCTTATAATCCAATTAACAGTAAAAGTATGGCGTATCTAATTATAAAATAATTAATTTATCGGATTAAAATCAAACAATTCAAATTAAATCTAATAACTCTGGACAAGGGGTCTGATACTATTTTATTTTGCAATTTATAAGGGTTCCGCTAACAATTGAGAGAAGGGTCAAAGTGACCACGTCACCCTTTTCAATCTTAAAGAATCAGCTAAGTTTTCTTTCTAAGTTTTTATGTATATAACTTTTCTATTAGGAATACTGCTACCCACCACAGGTATATTAAAATACTATTGTTATTTTGTAGACATTGATTAAAAAAATTAAAATAAGTTTCATATCTTTAGGTAAAATTGTTTAAGTTAAATAATTTGGGGTAATATTGGAACTAGTTCATTTTCATTAGTACCTTCTGAAGTGACATTCTAAGATCATAGCAGTTCTTCCCTAATGAAATAGATAATCTCAAAGCAAACATGATTTCAAAAAAACAAATTTATAAATAGCCAAATATGGGTATATTTAAAATGAAATTACGAAAATTCTATATACCCAAATAAAGCATCAGTATAAAGAATAAATGTATAACCTAGTAAGTAAGTAAAATAAGTAAATTTATAAAAATAGCACAAACAATTAAGTATGCCTTTCTTTTAATTTGGAATTTAAATCACGTCCAGGACTGTGATATTTGCTTAATGTAAACATAATGCCGTGACGGGAATTTTACTTAGCTCAAATTTAGAAATTTTGTTTAGAAAAGCAACTTCTACAGATTTATAATTAGTAGAATTATTATTGAGCGAAGCTTGAGAGACTTTGTGCAAGCATCAATCAAAAACGGTATATCCGAAAATTTTAAAATTTTGTACATTGACATAAAGTCTGGTTGTGGATTTAAAAAACAAAATTAAAAAAAAAAACAAATAAAAATGTAATAATATGTCTTATCTTGAAAAATAGATGCGGACAGACTGCGTCGACGTTTAGTAAGTGTAACTTCGGTGCTGTGTGCACCTCGCTTCGCTCAATATGCTAACACATTTTTTTTGCGAGCGCAGCAAGTCAATATGGAGGTCTGGTTTGCGCTACTAGTTAATTTTCGAAGATTAAATTCTTTAAGCTCTTATAAATATGAGAGCACACATAGAAATAATGAAAAAGTTGCGTGTTAGTTTTCTTGTGTATTGTAATACTATCTTACAATTCATATATCAATTGCATCGTCATTCTAAAGCCACGTGATGTTTCATGTTTAACATCTTATTGGCTAAAAACGTATTTCAAAAATATTTGTAGATATCACACGTTTTATAATTCAATCAAACTTAAACAAATATTACAAAGCAACTACATATTTACAGAAATCGCTACTTAAATTATTATATTTGTTATATAAATATTTCTACGTTATAAAATATATCTGTATTTGTTTTATCAGCGCTATCTAAATATGCCTGAATTCAAAACAATAACGGCACAGAATTGATGTTGTGGTTTGCGTTACGAAAATAAACAGTGAAATCAAATTAATCTGAGGCAAGCGCTATTTAAAATATGTCACTCTACAGGAAAGGCCAACCGCACTGACCAAATATACGCACATAATTATATATTGTATTGAAAAAATTAATAATTTATCTTCCTTTCTTATTTCAATTTTGATATTCTTATTACTGTTTACATTTCGTTTCAGGTTTTTACTACGTAAAATAAAGAAAAAATATAAAGAATATATTAATTAATTATTATAATAAATTGATTCACTTAATCTTATTCAAAATAGGATCGCTCCCCATTTACCAGAGAGTTCGTACCAGAGTAAGTACACCCAGAATTTTTAAAGGTGTGTTCGTTGGAGACCTTTTGCAATAAATACTGGAGTTTTTCAGGGGTCTGCTCTTTCTGCAATTTTAGTTTTGCTGCACAACAACGACTTAATGAGACTGAATAAAATAACATAAAAATCTATAAAACTGAGTAAAATAACATTATTTAAATCCGGCAGTACATTAGATCGAACTTTAGACCAATTTCAGCACCAAACTTAAACAAGACCAAAACTGGGTAGTATTTTTGGTCGCGCGCGCGACCATTCCTACTACACTACTTCAGAGGTGTCTCACGTGCTTCCACCTCAGTCATGTGTGAGACGTAGATTAATTACTAGGTCCACGCAAGCGGGGTTGGCGCTAGCGAAACAAAAACGTTCTATATGTTAACTATATGGGACACATTTTATCAATTATCTCGAAAACTACAATTACGATTTGGCTGATTTTCAATCCAGACCGGGTGTTGCTTATTATGCGTATGTGTGCAGAATTTCGTGCGTGTAGCTCGTATATTGAAGGAGGACTAGGGTAACAAAGAGTTGAAAATTTGGGTAGTAAGGAGCTTCGCTTCGCTCAGCTCAATACATTTGCTCAAAACAAGTATTGATATCAAATCATAATTTTTATCCATAAATAAATATCAATATTTAACTCTAGACATTGATGCGCTCGACTGCATCGCGAGCCTAACACCGCTTGCGTGAACCTAGTTTTTAAAATAGTCTTCTTTCGTAAATTAATCTTTATCGTCTTTGATTCGTACAGCAAGAGAACAGCCCACCTGTATTAGTGTTACCGGTTACAATGTATGAAGGGGAGAGTAAATAGGCTTTTATTAAGTTTATTCGATATACTACCTACATTACTACTTATCTTCAGTAGGAATATAATCTTGCCTTAACTTAGTATTTAAAAAAATGTGGCATTTGTGCAAAAGGCAAATACAAAGTTAATAAAGCTATGAAGATCACCAATCAATCAGCCTACTTGTGTGTGTGGCTGCACGTGTAAAGTGAGATGAGCCCGCAACGACAGCTGCAGCCTCAGCGTGACGTGTCCGTGCGTGTTGGCCGCGCGGCACGCCCACCGGCCGTCGTCCGCTAGCTCGGCGCGGCGGATGGTCAGGGCGGGCGCCGACATCACGTACCGGCCTCCACCTTCACTTTCAGGCAGCTCGCGGAGCACGCCACCGGCCGATTCACGGTACCAACTATCAAAAAAACAAGTATTACTTAATACTTATTTACCTTACCTTGTGCGTTATGTTATACGCATAACACTGCTTCATTTTCCTTTCTATTAGATTTTATTTGTAGACTAGAACATTCTGGTTGCGCTTAATTTCATTTACTACAGTTATTATATATTACAACGTACAACATTATAGTACAACGAAAATACTAAAATATTTTTTTTTAAATTGCGGCGACTTTCAAGGAGAAACGAAACGTTACTTACAATGTCACCTACACCATGCTACAGCGCACAAGGTAAGTGAAATTAATACAAATATATTATCTACGATGATATTATAAAGATAAACACAAAAATGTTTTATTGAGTATTTTTTATACATTCCTAATGTAGAGTTGATTAAATATTTGTATACGGGTAGTAGTACATTTAGACAATTAAGGTTGAACGGTTGCTAGGCAACGTCACGCCACTGTCATTAGGAGCAACAACATCGGGAAAACAGGATAGAAAAATAAAACAAAAAAAAAACCTTAATAGCCATTATGGCTATTAAGGTTTTTTTTTTTGTTTTATTTTTCTTTAGACTGTGTGCTTTTTTTTAAAGGGTTAAACTATAGAAAAAGGAATGTTTCTGTTAGATATGGACGGACTATGACTACTCGACTAGTGATTGTTTATTTTATTTATTCTAATAATTGAAAATACAGAATAAAGAATATACAATATTGTCTATAGAGCATATAGCATAGAGTAGAGAGTTTGGAGAATGGTGTATAGAGTATAGAGCAACGTATATTAAAATAACTCAAGTTATAAATATTCAAGAAACTATATATTTCCAAATTTTCTTTACCAAATGAAAACTATGAATTAGAAATGAAAGTATGGATGAAAACGACTGACATTTCGTGGGTATATAGAACATTACCTAGATAAGCAAACAGAAAACTATTTATCCAATATAAATGAACTCGGCGTACATGTTATGAAGCAAAGTTAGATGACATTCTAACGCCAAAGTCCAATCCTTTAAACTAAAACTAATATTTCTATACAAGCTAGCTATCAATATATATGACGAAACCACTTTTAAGCCTTTAATTATCCATAATTTAAAAGAGCCGACAACAAAATAGACCGACTACTCAGCAATTAGACGGCCGATCTTTAGTTTTCATCGTTTTATGTACAATATTACTAATAACTTAACTATAGGACAGCTTTTAAATTATATACAAGATTTTGAATAAAGTAATCATATTAGTATCATATATTACCAGATTTTAATGTATACGCAATTAAATTATCATATATTACCCTAAATATGAACTTGATTATTATATTTCCTACTAAAAGAACCAATTACTATAATGATTTTAACGAAATATATGTTCTCAGACTTGTTTGACATCCCCGACACTTATGAGACGTACACCCAAAAATGTATAAAAAAAGTGTAAAAGCACACAGTACATAAAATATGTATTGAAAATTATTTATCGCTTTGCTGTCAATTTAAAAATATATTTATTGAATATTTAATTTGTCACCTTTTTTATTTATGAAATTAATTTGATCCTGAATTCCCAGTTCTGCGTCATATTTACGGCTCGCAAATACTACGGTCCCCAACGTGATTTGAATATCAAATCGGAAGGGTACAAAATTGGTAATACCACGTAATAAAAACTTCTACAGTGATGATAAAACGTTGTTACCGTAAAAAGGATAAACTTTACTCTCAGTGAAAAGTATAGTTACCGCATAATAATGAAATAATATCCGAAATTATTTATTTTTAGTATTGTCCTCATAATTACATTGTAATACAGGAAGCCCTTCAGCAGATCAAATATCCAGACGCTTAATAGATATATTATTTTTAATAAAAATCGAAATAATATATTTAGAATTCGGAATAATTAGTGTCTGTATTCATTTTAGCTTTCTCAACGTTAAATATATTCGACTGCATTTGCAGATTTATTTGGGAAAATGTTAGATAAAAGAATCTGGTAAGATCATCAGATGCACTGATCAGGAATTGCGAATTTTATAGGTGTAGATCTATTTTAGGCTTCTACTTCAAAGCTTTATGTGGACCTACTCGTAGTACTATCGATGTGTGCCTTTTTTTGATAGTTTGCCAGATTAGATGTCCTGCTATAGCTTGTTCAAGTCTTATGAGTAATGTAATGATTTTGTGAATTACATTTGGATTTTTCTATACATGGTATTGAAATTTATGTAGTGAAAGTGGTTGGGCTTGTCTATTGTGTGTTCACACACTGCCAACTTCGACGTACGCCTATTTTAAATATTAAATCAATATTATTAATATTAAATCCCATGTCCGTGAACAGACTGCCAAGCCCATAGACAGAGTTAGTGCGTTTTGTGTGCATCCTGAACTCTATGCCCGTAAACTCAGGAGCCGTTGGAGGTAGGTGACAAATAAACTGACTGACTGACAGACACCATCATCTCGTCTTACCGCGAACACGTTTGCTGCAAAGCATTCGAAACATCGGGTTAAATTTAAAAATGTAATAATATACGCGAGTAATATCCGTAAAATAGTTTTATTGAAATGTGTAGTACTCGTGTAAATCTTAGAAAACATTATATGTATATGTGGATATGTATGTATATCTGAACGTTAGGTAAACTTTCGAAGCATTCAAAATATAATAAACTTTTTACCAAAAATCATTATTTGTATTACGTTTGTACGTGTTATTTTGTTGATAGTCTGGATAATTTTGAATCCATATAAGTGGGGGCTGGATCTCCAATGTATATATGTAATAATATCAGATAGATAGCCATATTCTTACAGGAAAAAAATGATTATTTTAAGAAGGACATTCATTTCTGTCTGTAGAAATACGAAGATAAAACGTTGATCTCGCGTCAATTAGAATGGCTTCGGCCCTCGGGACCACACTCAGCCACGTGTCATATCCGATCATAGAACGTGAGTGACGAAAAACATGATTTATATATCTTTCTATCGTAAGTTATATATTGTTTGCTAATAGTTGTTATATAATAAGTAAATAAAATATAATGTTATAAAAAGTAAATAATGTATAATGTTCTTTTTAACGGTATATAGGATTTATAAATACTTCTTTTTATAATTTTTAAGCTAGTATATTAGTCTGAATGTATTTAAGTATAATATTAAAATAATAAAATACGAAAAAAATATCCAAAATTACACGCATCCCTTTATGGCGTCTATTATCTCCCCAGAGGCCTCACTCAGCGATGTGTCGGCCCCGAGCGATCTGTAAGTGATGAACGCAGACTACTTCAGTGGCTACATTAGTTCTGATAAGTTTATATGTTATTAAACTTATGATTTAGAGTTATTGAAAAATGTTATTTAAGATACGTTTGTGAAAAGATATTTTTGTCACAAAATCCATCTTTAAATATTTGTTGTTCGACCTTAACTTATACGCAGCTTCTTTTAAAATATACCAGCCGTTTAAGTTATCTTCTGTCATTATTGAACATACCCTTCAAGCTCTGTAATATGATGACGTTGGAAAGCCGTATATTATGACTGGTATAGTGAAAGTTAACATTACTTCTGATACTATGAACAAACAATTAATATCATTTTATGAACCTACACAATCAAAAACATCCCAGATTAAATTAAAATGATTGAACTAGAAGTAAAATTTTGTACAAAACCTCCATATCCTTTTTATGCTATAAAGAATAAGACTGGACTTTTGATGATTCCGTTCTAAAATAGTTTATATGTTATTATTATTTTAAACTACAAAGGCTTATAAAATGAGATTTATAATTACAATAAACTACATTGCACAAATTCAAAATATAACACTACTACTACAAAATACGTAACAGAAACTAGAGGGTTATCGTATTGATCTGCTCAGATTATATTTAACAAGCCTATAACAAGTCTTTGTTTATTTTAATTACACTGAAATATGACTCTTTGTGATTATAAATAAGTTTTTCATTCCCTACATATTTAAAATTTAATTAGCTTAACATGGCTTTATATTTTTAAAAACAATATATAATATATGTTTAAAACATAATAATATTATATTTAAATTTAGCATTAAGTATTGCATCCAATTATATAATATATATTATATATGTGGTTTTTTATATTTGTGGTCCGATTCTAAGGCATCGTGATTTTAGAAATTCAAATATTTCAAGTCCTCTCCTTCAGTTTTGTCAGATACGTTCATAAATTTTTACTCTCGCGAGCCTTTGGAGGTCTAAAGGACCCACTTCCGGTCACCGGAGGAGGTTCAAATTACCATTCATCTTCTCTCATCAAGAACTTTCGATTGACGTATTGCATGCTTCGCAACGAGGTTTCGTTAAGTTTCGGTGAAGCGACACCACAGACAAACTTACAGACTGACATTTAGGGAGATTATATAATTAAATTATTGTAAATGAATAAATAAATACCTTAAAACTTCACAGCCCTTTGAAAGTCGAGCTTTTGATTATATCAAGTTTAAACTTGTCATCTTCGATATAGCTTAGGACTTTTCCTCAGAGAGAATTGTCATGGAGCTGTTACAAACTGAATTTTGAGTTTCTTCACCCGAATAAATCAAAAACTCTAATACTACTATTTATTTAAAGAAGTTGTGCTTTGTATATTTACCTGCTTTGCTTTTAGAAGGCTTGAAGTGATTTACACACACATAGACAATACTCCAATAAAATCAAAATAATTCTTAAGTTTTTTCTTAATAAAGTCATTTACGCGACTCTCAAAATGTTATCTTTTTCCGCATTTTTATATAACTCTTAACGCAAGCTTTTAAAATCAACTAATGGAAAACCAATGTCTGAATCTCTAGTGTACACCGGTTGTGACATTTGGAGTAAATCATTTTGTACTTGGAATGACTATTCTTGTAGGATTTACTGAATATTTACTGACGTTTATCTGAAAATAATAATCATTATATTTAATTAAAAAAATATATGTAACATAACTGAATAAGATTGATTTCAATGTCAGGTATAAGTAAAAAAATTTTTAAGTTTGTCAAAATAATTTATATTCTGATTATGTAAAAGTATTATTGCGTATAAAAGAAATGTCGTAGAAGGCTAAGTTGAAATGTTCGATAACGACTATCCGGCTCGAAGCACACGTGTTACGAGTAAAAGAAAAACGCGTCACGTAGAACTAGACCACTTACATTTACTCTTTGAGAGGTTGTTTGAAAAAATCTATTTCAAAGCTACTGTATTTGTTAGTACTGTCGCAGTTTAAAGATAATATTATTTTGCATTTGGTAATTGAATGGTTACTTATGATTTAAGTAGTACTATTCATTTTAATTGGCAATAAGAAGAGGCAATTAATTTAATTTAATTGGCAATAAAATATGATTGAAAGACATCTATTACCAATGTCCCTGCGAACACTTTATACTAAAAATAGAATGCTTTATAACATTATAAACATTGCGCATTAGAAGCAATATTCTGTATATTGCGATAAAATTCTTAAAATAGTTTTATTTAAGTGTGAAAAAAAATAAACACCTCAGATTTGTTTATCGTATTAACAATTATTTTATTGTAACTTATCATTGATATTTTCATAGAAATTAATAAAAAATACATTTAATATTCATATTTCTGAGATGATAGATGCCATGACGTTTACCAATAAAGCGAGTAAGATGAATGATACTTGCTCCAGGGCCTCTTATTGACAGAATGAGATCGCAAATACGTTATTACAGCAATTTGGTTGTTGTATATTAATTTTCAAATTTAAGTATAAACAATATAGACATTATTTTGTTTTCACTTATATATATATATATATATTAATACAGGCAATATCATAGACTCTAAAAAGCGATAGCGAAAGCGAAAGGTAAAATTTTATCTTTCATGTCGATTTAAAATAATTATTTAATACCTTCAGCTTGGGGAAAGTTTCTCAGGAGGTGTCTTAATTTGATTAGTCAGTATGTTCATTGATATGTGTGTGGTAATGTGTCTGTTTATGTTAGTTTATATTTTTTATTTTGTTCTTAGTTTTTTCAGTGTAAATTGCACTAGGAAAATACGTGAAAAATATCATTTCACTTTTTGAACATCTATGAAAAAATATGAATTGCACGGTACAACCAAAATCGTGCAATTAATGTGAACGATACGTCCAGTTGTAGCTGGCGACACATAAATAAAATAATGGCAAAGTAAATTACGTATACTTTGTCACTAATTTCTCAGCTTTTTACCCACAGTAGAACAATTTGTTAAAAAGACTTCGGTTCTAAAGAGAATGATCAGCCTCAGCGTAATGAAGTAGATGGCTTTGATTTAATAAAAGCAGATTTAAACATTTCCAATCTTTTATTGGATGGGACCTCTTTCAATAAAGACTTGAAAGTTCAGAAATTTCATCATTTTTATCTACTTCTGTACTTCTAAACTGACTGCTCTTATTTTACCCTTGGTCTAGTGACTGCACATAAGTATTTTGTAGTACAATAAGAAAGAGGGCTGAATTCCTGAAAAATTTTCAATCTCTACCTCTTACCACTGTTAAAGACCTAAACTTGACTCTTTATAATTTGTACATATTTAATTTTTAAATTTCATGTTTATGGATACTTTCAAATGTATTGCAAATATAAATAAGATAATAAATCAAATTGTGGCGGGCTTCAGCTACCCAACTTCAAACGACTATACCGCACGAAAGTACAACTATAGTTTATTGCTAAAGAACAATTGCATTTTAAAAATATGCAACACGAGTCTGTAAGTTTTAAAGTTTAAATTGATGTAAATAATAGGATTTGTTGCAAAAAGTGATGCAAACCCAAAAACATCTTTCTGGAGTAATCATTAAAATAGGGTGAATGTAAAAATACCAAACCTTCTTACAACTAGAGTATATTGCTAACATCTGCAGAATACACTCCTACTAATTCTGACAACTGACTCTAAGAAGACCATTCAAGTAATTTTTATAATAATGCTTATTGAAACTATAAGCATCTTATCCAAGATGTGTTGTAAATACAGATAACAAGTATCAAACGTGGTTCCAAAAACAACCTTCCAACCAGACAACCCTTGCTGTTAAACATAAGGACTAGAAAAAAATATATACACAAATAACTAATTATAATTTCTATATAGATCGCTGGAAATAATATACTAAACCTAAAACTACCCCTTAAACTTAAAATTATGATACAAAAGAAGTCTATAATTCTCAAAGAAGACGAAAGAAGTTACTTTGAATTAAATCAATTTATTAAGCCACCAATATAACAATTTATAAATTAAGTAAAATAATCATTATCAATAACATAAAACATTACGAAATGTTACAGGCTAATTATGTGCTTTTCATTAGCTATCCACATATAATTATATTAATCTCATCTAATGGATTTGATAGACAATAAAAATGATTAAATATTACAAAAATATTTAAATGGCTATAGAAATGAAATTTCTAGAATGTTTACTAAGACTTATACGACTTATTCAAATGTAATTTCTATGTTATATACTATTTATTTAAAGTTATAATTTGTTGAATTTTGTGGTTGCGTTGTGATAGATATATATTAGAATTGTTGGGATCATTACAGCAGTCTCAACCAAAATTATTATTGTAGCTATTTATAATAATTAAATTTAAAATTCTAAATCTTCTATTCTATACTATATTATATTTTTTCCAAATGAACTTATCATATTGTATCGTGGTTACTTTGTATGAACGATCTCAGAGTTAAACCGGCTGGCGACAGTTATTGAATCATCTACACCAATGTACTTAAACAAAATTAAAAAAAAACATCATGAGTATAAAGTAATATTTAATAAAGGTAACAGGTAGGTTAAGGCTATATAAATTATTTAAAATTTTATTCTCCTTCCTTCAAATGTTTTGTTTAAGAACTTTCTTAAGAATCATTTGATTCATTCTAAAATTTATAATTGAAAACCGATACCGCAGAAGCTTTATATCTGCTCATTAAGGTTCCTTTCAGTGGAGATGATATTATGAAATTTCTTGGTTATTATTTTATCGACTGTAATAATTACTGTTCAATATAGACACTTATTTAGGAAACACGTTCAATTTTGTTTGTTAAAAGTTGGGAAGTTAATTAATGTTTTATGTAGAGCCTGGTAAGTTAAAAACAATATGTCTAATATATTTGGATGTATACAGATTTGAGATATATGTTTATTACCTAGGCCTACCTACCAGGTAAACATTTTATAGATTAATTGGGCGAAGCTCTTTATGAGACGACTTTTCTGCATCCTTTGTGCAGTCACCAATCATAAACGGTATATCCGAAAATTTTCAAATATTGCAAACTGATAGTGGTTCACATCAGTCTGGTAGTGGTTTTAAAAACAAACAAATATTCGAGGTCATTGATAATCATGGAAAAACTAAAATAGACTTAAATGAGCTTAAATTTTAGCTTTACAATAACAAGCACGTTCCGAATTTTAGAATTTGTTTTTATCTTAGAACAGTTGAGGACAGAATGCGTAGACGTTTTGTAAATGCAACTTCGCTCAATATGCTAACATATTACGAGATTTTGGGAGCGTAGAGTGTCAAAATTGAGTCGTGGTTGTGCTTCTAGTATATTTAAGAAGTGATTATAACAAAAATAAATATCATAAAAAAGTTATGAGTACCTCAAAAACAGCACCTCGCGCCTATGCCTACTTCGCAAAGGCCAAGAAGGCTCTTGTTCATTCCCTGATAACGTGATGAGAGATCAGCGGTGATCATCAGCTAACCCCCATGCAAGTTTGCCCTTCTTTTAATATATAAAAACATCTAGACCCTCATCTAAGGACATCTTTCCACTTATCGTCGTTGAAGACAAGTTAAAATGAATATAAATAAGCTTGAACAGATTGTTTCTTTTACCCAAATGAAAAGCTTTTTGATATCTTCGCCAAGTGATCTTCTAAATGAGAAAATAACTTTTGGGGAAAATTATCTTCCTTTATTTTTCTAACTTTTGGTGAATAAATCTCATTTCAATTAATATTTAAAAATACCTTACATTTGAATTAAACCTATTTGAACAGTCAAATAGGCCTATCATCAACTTTTAGTTAGCTGTTAAGAGGTAGCCCCCACCTTCCTTCACTGTTTTTGCTCATAAATGTGACAAAACGAATAATAACACCTGCATATGTCTATCTGTGGACCGAGTGTCTAAAATAAATTATATTGGAGGGTGGTTTTTTTGCTCCCTTTCTTGGAATCATCAAACTGAAAGCTTATCACTCAGAATCAGAACACTCATATACGTCTTTAAGAGATTCTGTCACATTGCTGATATTGATATCCTAAGAATTGTGTATTTTAGCTCCATGTAGCATTCGGGGTACATCTGCTAAAATCCACATGTTGAAAGCTGAGCTAGCTCAAAGAGCGGTTTTGAAGGTTATGACATTTTTTCAGATATCTTACTGATAAACTGTTCTTCTTGTGTAATGTCTTATCAGTTCGCCGTCTCTACTTTCAGGTCACTATTCTTCGAAAACATTCTGAGCTCACCTATGATCCCGGTCTCGTTCGTTCTAAGAGAAGATCATAGAAAGTTTCCCCAATACTACGACATAAAACTGTGGCTTGAAGTCGACTCTACAAATTTATAAGCCTTTACAATGCCGCAAATAAAGAGATAAAGAGCTACCATCTAAGCCTGAACAAATGTAAAATTAAACTTTTCTCTTGGCTAGTTAATCTCTCATACTGGTAAACCCAATTGTTATTGAAATGCAAAGTTTGATATCATCATCTACTTACGTTAACACACTACACACAACACTATTACAGGCACCCACACACACACACTCAGTACTCACATATATGTATGCTCCTTTAGTTGCACGCAACAACACTTGCGTGTTATATTTAGGTTTTTGTGTTTTTCTTTTTATTTTTTTGTTTTTTTTTTTTATTTTGTTTTTAAATCTTAGTTAATTTAATTAAAATTGAATGTACTTCAACTTAAAACAAATTGTATTGTAACATATTAATGAGGGCGTTCTCACTGCAACACAGTTTTTAACTTTTGCAGGCTTGAGATCGTAATATTTTGTTACATAGTGATTAAGTTTCTGTACAATTTAAATAAATAAATAAATTCTGTTTATATTTAGCGTTTTTTTGTAGCCTCAACTTTTATTAAATTCTTCATTTTGACATTCTTGCGTAATAAAAACAGTTCAATATCATGGTATCAATTGGTAAAACGATTCAATATAGGACACTTTTTCGATCGTAACTAAAGTTTGTCGTAGGCTTGCTGTGATAGATATTCATATTGATTGGTAGTATAACGATGAAAGGTTTTGTAAATAAAACAAAAAAAAAAATAAACAATACGCATAGCAAACTAAACCTTCCCCTTATGCACATAATATTTCGAGTTTCGAAAATAACTTTATGGCTAAATTTCTAAGTTTTATTTATAGTTAAATCGGAATTATAATGATAATTTAATAATTATCACATGATAAATTTAAGCGACCTGACAAGATGTACCTATATTGAGAGTTACTACATGTCTGTTTCTATAAAACCGCTTTCAAGTTTCTCTATGTACTACATAGATTGCTTTTAAATTTATTTGAATTGGTTTTATTTGGTTTGGTCGTAAACAACAGTTGCAGTGTCGGCTGCCTTTGAGAATTGAAGTTTGTTCTCTAGCGTCAGCGCGAACTGATCTTGAACATCAATACTAACGTCTAATTCTTGCTTACTTAATCCAAACCTTATCTATTTAAAAAACTAAATAACATCTAAACTGAATATATTTTATTAAAAATAAAAGAAAATAAAACCTAATAAATAATAAACATATAACACATTTATTAAAAGCTAAAAGTTATATTAGAAAATGAAAGAAACTGAATTACTTAAATAACTTTTAAGTTAGTAATGAATGAGTTTAATTAATGAATTTAAAATAATGGAAGAAGCAAATCCATAAATTACTCGTATTATTCGAAAATATTATAATAGTTTTTTTTGTATATCCTATTAATTCTAACTACACAATTACATCTGACTTTTATAAAATTCACTTCCGTTCATTAAACATTATATTATATAAATATTTTCTATATTTCCTAATAGCTTGTTGAACCATTTACTCTTAAAGTACACGTATCATGCACTACACTAACTCAGTAAATTACAAACTCGTGCTCCGGAAATGTTTCTTTAACTACGAAAATAATTTTATTAAGTCGAGTAAGTCATGTTTTACATTTGCATGCTATTAACGATTAACAGTATTTCTAAATCATTGAATTCAGTTGATGGATAAGATTCCTTTGTTCTTCATTTGGAATTCCTTTTAAAATATATTTTGGTGAGAAAATCATGTTTAATTATATTTTTATACCGTAATGTAATTATAATGCATCATATATCTCAAACTTTTTCTGCCAAATAGAGGCGGATCATTCATCTTACTCGCTTTATCGATAACTTTAATCTTTTTCGTAAAAAAGATAACCGTTGCAAAAAAATACTTGAAATACCAATAGTATTATATTCTATATTTAATACTATTGCATAGAACATTTCTCAAAAATAAAATTAAACGATTCAAATCCAACTTATTTCCCTCTTTACCTCTATTAATTATAAGATAATTATATTTACTAAAACTACATACTTAGGAAAAACAGCTAAATATAGTGAGTTTAAAATTCAGTCTAAAATACTCTTTCAGAGAGAAATGTAAGTCTAAATTCAACATGACGCGTTTTTCCATTTTCTCGTAAAAGGTGCGCTCAAATAGAGAAAATCACTTCACCATTTCACCTTGTTCCGATAATGACATCTCAAGTTAAGTATATCTGTAGTTTTACATATACAAATGTAACACGTATTTTCACATATATATATATACATAACAATTATTCCTAATTAATATTTGTTATTGAAAACACATCTAATAAAATAATATTTATTCTCAATTCTAATGTACTTATACATTTGGGTCCTTTTAGCTAACGCAAAGTTTTTATCATTTGCGATATATCCAACTTATATGAGAGCTCAGCTTGTTTTACAACACGAGCATCTCATACTATTGCTGCTCTTCGTTTAGCTTCGAGGCATTACATTGGTTTTCCATTAGATGATTCTAAAAGTCCTTCATTTTAAAGTTTTATAAGCTGCTCTGATGGGGGATATTTCAAAGCTATTTCATTTTAAAAGAATATAAAAGTGAAGACATTACCATAAAAATGATAAAATATCTAGAAAATTAAAAAAAAAAAAATTATAACATTACCAGTTCTGGATTATAAAATAATTAAAACGAATTTCTTAAGTTCTTATAGTTGACATTTTTGATTCATACTTCTTTCAACGCAAAATAATATGTGATACTATTATCTAAATATAGCAGAACACTTAATCATCTGACCATATTGTTAATTTTAAATAAAAATATATTTTATTAACTGTTTAATTTATAGTTGTTGAACCAAAACGATAATTTAATAATCACCAGCAGAAAGAAAACAATTAAAATTAAAGCACGAATTTGACCTCAACGTATCTATCAGATAAAAAAAATATATAATTTTTAACAATATTGAAATGTAAGTATATATTTTTAAATTTATATTCAATAAATTTGTTTTTATTGAACTTAAAACAGATACCAAGATAAACCTAGTAAACCTAGTTTTTAAAATACGTATAGCTTCGGAAACTTTATAAATCTCCTTATCAAATATTACTTTGCAGAATTTATCGGATTTTTGATCAAAATCATGTATGATTTGTATAGGAATATTGAATTCTGATCACTTAAAGATGAAACCAGAATTTTATATCACATTCAAATATTCACGAAAACAAAGAAATTAAAATAACGAAAAATAACACTTTTTTAAAATACTAATGCTTAATCTCAACTAAATTTAAAAAAAGCTTCTTATGAGATCACCATTATTTTTTAAATATATTCGATTTTAAACGTAAATACCACGCTTTCGAAAGGATTAACGTAGCAATATTAACATTAATAATTGAATAAACAAGAAAAAACATCGCCACTATTATATTCCTGTTTCATTTTTAACCTTAAGAAAATACCACTGGAAGCATAAAATGTGGAAAAATGTGCTCAAGAACTTGGCTATTTTGTTATTTTTATTTAACAAGAATTATACATTTTTTATGATTTATATTTTGATATTTTCTACGCAATATGATACTTAGATTAGATTAGATAGTTTTATTTACTTTAACTTATTTCCTGTACTATAAAAAAATATTCAAGATCATGATGTTTTTTATATTTAATTACTTATTTACTATGTATGTACGTATACTTAGTAAAGGCTTTTTAAAAAAAATCTGTTGTATCTTTAGTTTTAAAGTGGGTATCTAATGGAGTTGCTTTGGATTATGGTCATAGCAAAGTCATTATCTATATAGTTTTTTAAATTTAAGGTCGTTGTATTGTTCAGAGAACAGCTGTTGAAATAGATTTGTTGACACCACTTTTTGTCATAAACAATAGTCCATTTTTTTTTTGTTCTTTGGAAAAATCCGTTACGGATACCCCGTCGGCCAAGAAGGTGATGGCCGGGGGGTTATGTGGGACTACCCGGCAGCATAGAGGACGCTGCCATTTTTAAGGCTACCCACTAAAAAACCAACGGTTGCTTTCATCGCCATAGTGGGACGCCACGGGATCGCGTTAAAACTCACCGTGACTAATAAACAATAGTCCTAATACATAAGATATAAAACTTAAATCGTAGATTACTAAGTAGATTAATAGAAATAATTTGATCCCACGCAAATAGCCCCATAGATACAATTAATGTACCCATAACTTAGCAAAACTACTTAATCTAAGTTTCTGAGTCCGCCATCGGGTGATACTCACTGAACTTTATTAACAATGTTACTAATAACAGTTAATTAATATAGGCTGTTGCCTAAAATTTATATTAGAATTATAAAGTATAAATTATTTAAAGCGTGTATATTTTAATCTATACATACATTTATAAAATCTACATCAAAAGGTATATGAGACATTACTTTTATTGTATAAAAAAATATATATTATGAAATAGCATATTAAAATATTGCATCAAACAAAACCTAGTTGCACTCTAACAAGAACCGGATAAATCAAGTCCTGAAATCCGGTTACAAACAAGGTTTAGAAACCACGGGTTCATTTTTTGCTTGTCTGTGACAGATCGTAAGTTCGTCCCTAGCTGCTCGTAAAGCTAACACAGTTACGACTACATAAAGTAGCCTATTAGTGCAGTAATGGATCCTGCTTTGACTTACTTAAAAGGAATCCAGAAAAATACATTATGTTGTTTTATGTGAATATGTAATAAGGTTTTATTGGAAATAGACTTTGCATGTTACAAAAAAGCTTCATTTATATCTTCATCACTAACCATAAAAAATATATCTATATTTTATCTAATTTTAATCACTTCTTATTATAATATATTATGTTACAATTAAATATGTCTTTGTATGACTGATAAGGTGATGATGGTGCAATTTTAGAATGTATCTAATAATCATATATCCGAAACTCTTGTTTGTCCAACTTGTTTTTCTGTAATTCTTTTAATTATGATTTCATTTATTTTATTCATTCTTGCTCCAAAATTGAGCAAGTAATATATAGCTTGTAATTTAGTAATAAATATTAAATGTTAAGTCAATAAATATGTTGTATTTTTGGACCCTTAGTTGTGACCGTCGTAATTCACTACAATTCTTAATTAAGTTCCATTCTTTGCATCCTCGTCGAAAGTTTTATTATGATCAAGACCATTATTATTGTTTTTAGCTGTTTTCGGGATGAATACATGTTGTTTTTCAGAGCAAGTCTAAAACCTCCAGGATATCTTCGTCAAGTCCACAGGTTTTATTGGTTTACTTGAATAGATTCTTGAGTAATCAATTGAAACTAAAAAGTTAGAGTAGTATATAAATTAACAAGCATCATCGCGTGAATAATAAATAGTATAGTATTGCATTTACTTGGCAAATACTTAAAATATTTATACATTATAATCATATAACTGAAATAAAATTTTAAAAAGTGTCGAACTGAAAATTTATGTAATACGAAATAAACAATAACAAGATATTTACCACTAAGCTATAAATTTACCATAAATTACTAAAGAGCTCGTCTATCCAACAATAATCCGGTCATAACTCCGCAGCCGGATATTTTGCCGAGTATAATTTATACATACCCGGTTCAGGTTATTTTTCACCGGACTCGTAACGTCAGCCACTTGAACAGTAACGTGAAATGGACAAATTGTGTTTTATTTATGTACACGACCGGTCGGTTTAGATGGAGAGGTTGTCTAAAATAGATTCTGCCTATTAGGTAGTTTTGCTTTATTGTCTTGTCGCCTTTTATTAAGACATATATTATATACTTATCACTGTATTCGTAATTGTATATAATTTTTTAATTTCGCTTTTTCTAAGTTTATGAAAAATAACTGATGAAATGTTGTTAGTAGTATTCAGATACTCATATCTATGTTTGTAGTGATATAGTAAAAGGAATTTCTATAAACAAGTACCCCAAAATAACACAAACTGAGTAAATTTAGTGAATAATACAGAGTGTACAGTTAATTTAGCCTCAGGTGTAATGCAGTAAAAACGTGCGGGAACAGGAGCGGGACAAATGAGCGGTATGTGTAGTTGCCAGTTTTTGCTGCCCTTCCCTTCCCTTCCCCCTTTTCCCCATTACCCTCACACTGGGATCTCATTACTACCCGTTTATCAACAACATTATAGTGCTATAATATAAATATAACATTATTTTTATCTTATTTGGCATGCGTTTTACTTTATACATCAGAAATATGTATAATATCGTTTTAAAAATTTTAACATAAGTATAATTAACTTTATTATTTTCTTAAATATCCCATACGCGAACATATCTTATTCTTGTAACTTCATGTAAAATTGTGATCTATAAAAAAAAAAAAAGTTAGTATCGGAACCGGTTAAAAATGTAATTATATAGACAAAAAAATACATATGTAAATAATTACTATTAATAACACAATGCTGGAATGCTCCCTAATATAACATAATGTTTCATACTCGTTAAACGAGAGTAATGTAATGGCCAAGTTTTCGTGTGCACATTTCTCTTCCGACATTTTATGGTCCATAACCTTCCCGTACTGTTTGCGCGAGGGTCAAAAATAAAGCAGTAATATAGTGTGATGACAAAATATATTTTCTTTGTACTTTAGCATAAAAGCCTTATGGTTTTGTACCAATTACCTGGCTGATGTCAAATGTACAAATTTTGCACAATTTTGGAACACAATTTAAGCCGCAATTACCACATATGACTCAGGTTACTTTGTATATATATTTCTTCGTTAGCGTCAGAGAACGCTTCTTAAGCGGGGTACATTACTAATACACTATAAAAAACTTGTTTCCGTGACTTTACTTCTATGGAAACAAAAATGTACATACTATTTTAAATAAATATAAAACGGTAAAATCATTTATCCTATCCTGTCCTGTCCTGTCCTATCCTGTCCTATCCTGTCCTATCCTGTCCTGTCCTGTCCTTTCCTGTCCTATCCTGTCCTATCCTGTCCTATCCTATCCTATATAGTATCCAGAGATAATGGAAGACACTCACACGACATTCACAAACTCACACTCACACGATTATAGACTAACTCTTGGTAAGACTGGTGATTCTACCCACTATCCTAGCAAATTAGGATATAGAGGCCAAAAACCTCTAACTGTCGAGAAAAGCTTTTATGACGAGCTTAACAAGTTATCATGAGTTATTACCGCCAGATCGTGTATTTGTTGGCTCTAAATAGCACACTACTAAAGTGTTTCTAGAGGCACATTATACTCGTGGCGTGTGTTGGTTACTTCTTAGATGGTTAAGTTGAGGCAAAAATTCGTCCTCCAGCATCAGCAGTTGATAGCAAGGGATCTCAATTCAGCGTTCGTTTCAAACTTAGCGTTTTCATAATAGCTTCATGATCTGTTCCGTCTCGGCTGCCCGCTAGATCGCCTACTCATGCCCGTGAAAAATATGAACAAGTGATTCTCGTGTGTCCCACTTAATTCTTTTACTTCTTAAATTAAGCGGGTTTTTATAGACCTAGTCATATTCTAAGTTTTACAAGAGTCGTGGGTCATCAAATCTGACTGTGGTTATCATGACTGAAGTACCATAGGTATAAAGTTCCATCCACGCCCTGCCTGTGGTTCTTCCATGGATCTTCATCATGAGTTCAACAAAGCTTCTGGCTAGCTTCTCGGAAAGAAACGTGAAGAGCTTACTTCGCATCCGGAATAAAAAAAACATCAATTGTAGTTTTCCCGAAATTAACGTAACGAAGCCTTTGCTACGGGTTCATTCTAGGATTTCAGTGAGGCCATCTTCTTGTTTTATTTAGTGACTGTCCAGAGAATGATCGAGCCTTTGAAACTCGAATGGTTTTTTACTGATATTGTTTGTAGAACTTTTTCACGTTTAATGATCTTTCTGATCAGATAGAAGGAAGGTTGGACGTGGTACCTGCCTACATCTTCGACGAAGTCAGAAAGATCCCAGACTCCGTCAGACTGTGGTTAGATATTTATTTATTGTAATTTATATATTTATATAGTACTTACGTGACGATGGGTGGAGGGTTTGCGTGAACGAGACAAGGCAGCACCGCATCGCTACCGCGCCGGGCATATGCTTCCCATACACCCGGCCACAATGCACGTGGAGCTGATGATGCACTCATTGCTGAGGAGGAGTAAGACCAATATACAGCATACGTAATTTAGCAAAAAGGGATAGGTTTTAAAATATTATTTTAATTGTATTTAATTAAATTTAGTAATCAGGTGTATCCATGAAAAATAAGAGTAATAAAATAAATAATTAATTGTGTTATTTATTAAATATTTCATTAGTAGTAGTAGAATGAGTACCAATTATTAGGAGTAGATAAGTAAACTCACGTGAGACATCAATACTGATAGGGCTACTTCTGCGACGCTCCCCAGTTAGAGAGTCCAACACCGAGCAGGAATATTGTGCGCGTGAGTCGTCTACTCGCACGGAGCGTACTATCAGTTTCCAACCCTCATCCACGAGCAGTGTGGGGCCCGCTGCGATAATACGTTTATATTAATATCGATACGTTTTAATGTAAAGTGAACAGTGTATTTACTAAATTAGTAACATAAAAAGAGCTTTGTTTTTATATTAATAAAATAGAAGAACTACGTTTGATAAAAGAGGAAAGAAAATTAGACGTGTACTTAAAATTGAATTACAGACCCAGAGGAAATTTGTTTGAATTAGGAAGAAAATTTAATCAAATAAAGGTAACTCGTAGTGGAAGTCGGAAACGCGGTTTCGTTAAAATTCGGGAACAGTGCCAAGTTTAGGTAACATTAAACTAAAAACAATTTCGAGAGGATTTGTTTCCGATAATATCTAAATAGAGATATAAGTAGAAAAAAAAATGTAATTCTGAATAAAACTAAATGACCAGTTTTATTAAAATTTGTGTTGTAATATGTATGTATGTAATATGTAATGTATGTATGTAATATGTAATATATGTACGTCCAAATTGTCTTAATGTAAAAAGATATTATACTATTATGATACCATTAAAGTGTAAGAATCTAGTTCTTGGTGGCTCTTAATGGCCAGCATGATTTTTGTACCATGTCCCATACTCTCAAGGTTTGCCTCGAAAAACGGACAAAAACACTTACCGCCATAAGGTCGACTGTGTGCTCGATTGTTTGCATTATCTGGTAAGAAGAATATGTAATTTTACTTACAAATATGATCACTTGCAGAAAGCACTGCGTCGTCCCGGTACCAGGCTGCCACAGAGGCGTGTTCTCTGACAGCGGTTGGAGTTGAGCACGTCAGAAGCGCCGGGCCACCCACCTCCGCCGGGGTGGACGAGACTACCACTTGCCAATCTTGCCATACCACTGTATACAAAAGTGAAGTTTGTTATATTTAATCCATGTTTTGGTTATTTTATAAAAGATTTTTCAATTGAATCAAACATAATACCCTAAAGCAGTGTAAATTTAAATTCCGTAGAGACTGCACATTCCAAACGGTAGAAACCGGGGCATTGTTTAAATAACATCAAAGCATTTAAACCTGATTCACTCATGATATATTCAAATTCAAATTAAGCAAATCCTGCATTCAGCTTAATGAAGATGTACCGGTCGTGGATTATATTATTTAATGAGGTTCCTCTAGTTCGTTACGTTAGTACTGAGCACTGGAGTATCACGAAACATTTAAAATTGTCCTTATATTAAAAAAAAAACATGTATATTAATTTAAGTTTTTTTATTTATGTACATAAATATTGTTAACTATGTTATATTACCATAGACTATGTAATCATTTATTAGATATTTCTTATATACTTATTAATAATAAAATTGTTAAATTAGCATTTACTATATTCTCACGAACCGTGGAAACGCTGATTAAGCGCAGGTGCATTGTATCATGTTAAAATCCTAGAATGTAAATCTGAAACCCTTGTTTGTTACACTTTCTGTATTCCTTTAATTATAAATTCATTTTATTCATTCTTGTCTCCAACTTTGAGCAGGGATCACGTAGTTTGTAAATTAAATATAAGTATTAAATTTTAAGTTAATATATTTGTACTTTTTTGGATCCTCCGGTTGTGACCGACGTAATTACTAAAATGACTTAATGATATGATTTGATGTATCTAATAACATAAATATGTATTTGAGGTTAGTTTTACATAACACACAAATATTTTTATATTCGGAGTATATATCAATATTCGTTACGGTTTTATAAAATATTTTGGGCGTCATTAGGTGTTTAGAAAATTTCTTCCACAAACTCTGTGTCAAATATATATAACTTTATTTTAATATCATATTGCACAAATTAACAAAAATTTTACAAAAAGCGAGCTTAGTGTTAAGAAAGTATTCACTGTCAGTGAATCTTAAAATGTACAGGAGAGTAAGTTTGTAAGTGTTCAAATAAAAGAATTGTTTCTTTTATTTGAACACTTACAAACTTACTCTCCACTTACAAAACAAAATAAAAGAAAAAAAATAATAGTTTGGTTAAAAGATATTTTTATCTTTCACAGTTAAATGTAAAAAACCAAAAAAAAAAAAAAAAATATACCGGAATGCATTAAATAAAAAATATGAGTTCCGTTCCAAGAATCATAAGTATGCTACAGAAAAATTTTGCGTGTTAAAAATCATTTTTTATCATATTTTTTTCAACATTATAATTACCGACGGGAAACAAGTAATTATTTTCCACACAGCACCCAGCATTTAAAACGAACATTCAAAATTTCGGATATTAATTACGAGGGCTATCTGTGTATAACATAATAGTAGCCTATACACTTTAAAAGCATTCGACCGATCATAATAGATGATAACAATATGATAGCAATCGGTCGATCTTTCATCATTCTTCAACTTCAGCCTTCATCATTGCCACCATGTTATGTATGCATTCTTATATAGCATTAAACCATGTACCCAATAGGATTTCAGTTTTAGTAGGTTGCGGTTAGTAATTAGTTTGTGGGCTTTTGGCAATTTATATATTTTATAAAAAATTAACAATATGTTTGGGTTACAATAACTTTTCTGTTGGTCAATATCGTTCAGTAATAACGAAATATATGTATATAATATGAGGGGAGCAAGAATTTAAGCAAAATAAAATAAAACTATATTAAGATCCAAAATTAAATAATGAAAATTATATGAAGGTAAATTATTTTACATTAAACTTATATTTGAAAAATTTAAAAAGAAACATCTGATTGCTCTTAAATATGAAGGTTAAATAATAAAAATAATAGCTATAATAATTATTAATATTTCTTTAAATGTGGGTATGTTACAATTATAAGTATTTACAGTTATTTAGTCATAAAAACGCCAAAAGCCAATTTTGTCAAATTTGTGCAAAAAGTATATAAATACATGAAAGAAAACTAAAAAAATATTTTAAAAACTTAATCTTAGGTTTTTTTTTTAAAACTATAAAAAAGGAGAAAGTTGTATCAAGTTGAAATTAGTTGGTTTAAAAAATATTGAAATTAGTTGGTTTAAAAAATATATTCAAATTTTAATATATATATATTACATATACATATTGGTGTCCTAATTTTATTCCTCAGGGACAACATTTATATTACGTTTAGGATTAAGCTATAATAACGCTATAAACAATTTTCAACAGATTTCTTACATAAGTAATGTTTCGGATGTTAAAATTTACTTCTTTTTGAATGCCAATTATTTTCTCTCCACTGCTTCTTTTCTTTCAGCGTTTTCTTCGGTATTATGTTAATTTGATCTTTATTCGATAACTGATATTGGTTATTACAAAGTATAAATATCTTTGTTTTTTGTAAAGAATTGTCTGAAAGAAGTCGATTTTCTACTTTATAACAATTCGACTTCTTTCAAGCACTTCTGTTGTATGTGTGTGTTCTGAAGGTGGTTTTTTATATTTTTCCAATTGTTATATTTGTAAGGAATACATTTTTTTATTTACTCGAAAGGGCATCCTACTTTTTATTAATTTAATATACAGCTAAACATTTTACTTTTAATCTTTTCAAAATATTTATATTCATATTCACGAGTATTCACTATCTTTTTATATTTAAGTAAGTAAGTAAAAATTCATTCTGTAAAAAACAAGGTGGAAATAATCTCATGGTGTAAAGGCGGCCTTATCAATATTGATATCTGCCAGGCAATCCTTATCTATTAAAAGGAAAAATAGCTGTAGAGTGGTTTTCTGATTATAACACATTATTTAATTTACAAATTATAAATAAATATAAATACATATAAACACATACACATATACATATATATACATACAAACTTACATGTATATAATACATATTCTCCCATTTAGTTATATTTATAAATATTGTCTGTCTATTTCTAAATGTAATTTATGTTTCGTAAATATAATTTTGACGTTCCCTTACTGTGCTCCAAATCAGCAGTTTTGATCTTTACATGTTCTCGGTTTAAAGTATTAGTTTGGTTGAACTTTATCTTTTTTTATTATTACCAGTTTAAACTAAAATATAAATAATAAATTATAACTAATATTACCACACAAACTATCTAGATCTTAGAACTCAACTTTATGATACTATAACGGAATTGTACATATGTTTGAGATAAACAAGTGTGTATTACAATAATATAATATAATCAAAATTAAGGATCTGTCTTTTTTCCGCAACACACGAAGCAGAACAATTTAATAGGGCACCAATTCTCACTCAAATTTCAACTTTTTATGCTTACCCTTATCATTTACAAAATGATTTCTTAATTGCTTGAGCGATCGCGGGTTCCTTATTTAGATATTTGTTCAAGAATTGCGATGTAAAGAAATTATTCATTAATTAATTTATATGTTTGATGTAACATTTACATACTTATATTTAATTATGAAAAATAATATACTATCATCAAATACTACATTTGAAACAGATATAGTATTCTCTATCGGAATTATTTAATTTTAATAATATATAATTATAAAATCAACAAATATTATTATTATTTTAATAAAATTAACAAAAATTTTATTTTCGTATAAGTTAATCAAATAAACTGTACAATTAGAAATGAAAATATTGATATAATTTATTCTCTAAGGAAATAAAGAGTCTTGTGAACATCGAGCAATAACCAATTTATGTATCTTTCTGCTCATATAGTTGCTTTGTTACTAATAAAAGTAATAAAATTCTGAATATGAAACTGGAATTATATGTAGCCTTTTTTGAACCTAACTCGACTCATGCAACGAAAATCTGATGTTCTTAATTAAAAACATATTTTTAAATTTTACTTTGAATTATAACATTATGTTAAGGAAATAAACTATTTTACTCGTTTAAGGCATCGCTTTTGCGAATTATAAAATCAAATATAACGAATATCAAATATAATATCCATGATGTAAGTCGGGAATATTATTTTGAACATTGGCCAATTAGTATTAATAAATAAATATTGGTTTAGAACATACATATCTTTTATCAATTAAGGAAGATAAGAGTCAATATTTCGAATATATATCGGATTATGGTCATAAAATTACATATTAATAACTAATATTATTGAAAACTGAAAACGATATTTTTGTTATGAAGATTTGAAAAAAGTTGATGTTATATCATATATATTATATAAATCAACTAGATATATAGTAACATTGTAATTAAAACCACACACGTACAATCACATCAACGCATAACTAAAATGACACGGTCATAAATCGGTTATATATTGTGTTGTTTGCGAACTCTGCTACTGAAAAATGTTTTTTTCCAGTTAACGATGTTGGTTTTCAGTCTTTTATATATTGAAATTTAACACGACCCGCAAACATGACGTGCGTGGTTGGTGCCTTTGTTTTCTTTCAGCATAAAAAACAAATAAAAATTCAGTTCCTTTTTTGTACTTCTTTATTGTAAACTTACTAAAAACTGTATTCTATTCACTTTATAGAATAAATTCTGGTACAGATGACAGTAAAATTTATTTGGTGAAATGATTTTACTATAAGTTATGACATTATAACGAATCTGTACATAACAAATATTATGCAAAACAAATTTGGTATTATAATGAAATTATTGATTCAAAATACCTGAACATAGTGTATTCAAAACTTTCGCAAAGTTACTCTTAATGTTATGACAAATAAGACGAGTTATCTTCTGTTTTACCTTATCAAGAAGTTGATCAAACTTGGTTATGTATTCTTTTAAAAGGTTGCTTGTTACAGAAGGTGTTCAGTGGATAGAATAACATGATAATATATATGAGTATGTTTTCTCTCATACAAAATTAGATTATGTATTAGGATGATCTTAAAAATAGTAATTTGCATCTTTCAAATGTTACATTTTAATAAATAACATCGAAACAAAATGATGATCACAATCTTTTTGTTGTTTTGTTTTTATCAATTAAACTGAAAATATATTAAATTATATACTTTGTGAGTAATATAGGAACACGATATATTTCCAAAGAGTGTACTTCTAATGAGACATCTTATTATTTCTTGTTTCGTTATAATGTTCAATATGTAAAGAGATTTCTTGGCTGGATGAAACGAGATTTTAACATTTGGAATTTTTAACGAGAGTTAACATTTGGAATAGCTGTGTTCGAACAATTCTACCAATGACCGCTGCGCTATTAAGCCTGTTTCTTTTTTATTTGATAGTTATTCATTGAAATATAACTTAAGGAATTGGCTAAAGAAATATGATTCTTCTTCACTTCTTATTCATTTCGTCTTTTATTGAAATTCTAGCCAAAACAACTTTTAATTTTCTTGTATAAGATAAATAAAATAAAAATAGCTATTGCTAAAATATATCGCTGAAATATTTATTTATTATCACAATTCCTTTCGAGAAACAATTATAATTAAAACCAATTATAACGTTCTCGAAGGTATTCGTTATATTAATAGCACACCTCCAATGAAGCGTTCATTAAACTTGGTATGTATTTATTGAAGTATAATAATATGATGTAAATTATATCTAACAGAAAGAGTGAGAAAGATAGGGAAAGAAAGAGAGAGAGAGAGAGAGAGAGATATTATATGGCAATAAGTTTATGTAGCAATCAGAATTTTTCAATAATATTTTTAAATCAAATTGGCATTCCTTAGTCCTGAAATAAAAATTGATTAAACAAACGATGAATTAATGTAGAAATAAATTTCAACGAGATTAAATTTTTATTCGAGTAAATACTAATTTTCTATAAAATAATATTTTTGTTATTTCTTATTTGAGATTTTGCATTGCATAATAAGAGTTATTTCATTTTATTAACAAAATTAAAAATAATTATAAAATTTAATGAACCTGGTTTTAATTTACTTTAGTTTAAAATAAACCTTAACTAACTCAAAAACTAATCTAACACATATTTCAATATAAAATATTATTTTCAGTTTTTTTTCAGCCCATCTATAATTCTATTAAAAACTCATCTCAGTAACATAAACATAACTCTATATGAACATGTTATGTCGATCGATTAACTTAATATATAGATTGGAAGTTATAAAATATTCTCACTTCTTTTGTTTTAAATAATTTTATTGTAAAACAGCTATTAGTATCTTTAATGTAATAAACATAAATATTAAAATATAATTTTATTTTACGCCAATGAAATTACTTGCAACAATTGAAATGTTAACATATATAAAGTTTGGTTGAAATATATTCAAAAAGTGAGTTAGTGTTCTTATGTTTAACGGCGTAAATTTTTTCTTTTTATTATTTCTATAGCTGTACCAACCCGCTTAATAGCGAGCTAAATCCTTTTGCAAATCCATCTCCTGAATCATTCAAATAATTAAAGTAATTGGATGGCAGTGATTTAAATTTCAAAATAAATATTGTTTGAAATTTTTTGTAATAACTTTTCTTTATAAAATATATATTTGTTGTACATTAGTGCATAGCCAATTACTCTACGTGTAGTATAATTAGCTTTGCACTTTCACCTTAACTCATTAATATTTGTGGTGCGAACTTTTAAGGTTAGGTTTTACATTGATTTTAGACCTAAATAAAAAAAAATAATTAATATTTTAATGCATTTTAAATATTTTATGCATATTTTACCCATTATTTTTAGCTTACTCTATGTATAATCATTGGCTTTGCAATCTCATTTCTCCGCACGTATGAAATATATTCGTGTTACTCTTTAAAATATATTGTTGTCCCTCTTGTTTAATAACTGGCAAATGTTCTCGCTGATGACGAGCGACCATCGCAATACCTGCTGTGGTTGTGTTCCTCCCACATAAATGTTCATTTGGCTGCAATCCATAAAATGCGATGATCAAAATGTCACAAACTTATTACTGTTGAGTAAAATTTTCATTTTCTTACATAATAATACAAATAGTTAATTTTTATTTGAGCGAAGCTCTCTATGAGAGACTTTTCTGCAAGTATTTCAATTAATCGATACCGTTGAGGAATAATCACGGAACAACGAATATCCCATAGACTTCGGTGGGAAGGTTTCCGTGAGAAAACTTAGCTTTACAATGACATGCGTGTGCAATTGAAATTTCACATATGTGACGCAGCGTATACATGCTGCTAGTTTCGATACAATTATAAAACTTCAATTCGAGTCTCCCTACAATTATAAAATTTTAGTTTAGATTAAAGAAGATTCAACTAAAATAAAATTCAACTCAAAAATGGATTCCTTTCGATTTTAGATTTAAAATCGTAGCGTTAAAATCTATTTCAGGTCGTATATTATTGAAACATTAATCAAAGCACTGAATTTCGTTTAAAAGATAAATTAGTTAAATTACGGAACGACGATAGACATAAACAAATTTAATAGAAAAAGTTTTAGCGTAAAGAAATAATGAATTCACTAATTGGATGTAATTCATCAACAACTTTGTTTTAATTCAAGTACATTCTCATATTTTGAAATATGAGGATTGAGTAAAGCTGAATAAAGCGATTTTATTATATATATACTAGCTAATATATTATGTATTTCCAACTTCTATTTTTATTGGATTACGAGATGAGATGACGCGAGTTATATGGAAAGAGAGAGAGAGAAAGAGATAATAGATTTGAGTAATCCTATTTATAAAATATGATAACTTATTTACAAGGTTGTCATACTTGGAGGGTTCTCGAAATGAGAGTTGAATAAAATAATACTACTCCGTTAAAAATAAACCTGTCTTGTTCAAGTTTCTTTATCTTATGAAATTAATTAATAAATTTTTTATTTAGATTATTTTCAGAAACTTTTAATACTAAAGGTGAATAAAAATCCTTACCCAAAAAATTAAAACATCCACGCAATTAAAACAAAAATTAAACCAAATTTCGATCAACTTTGATTTCTGTTGTAATTTCTTAAATTGCAATTTTAATATAAAATATAAGTTAAAATTAATTTCTATTTAAAAATAAATTTTAAATGAATTGAAATTGTATGGCAAATATTTGGGAAAATTTTAAGTACTGCCTCACTACTAAGAACCTATTAAAGATATAAAATTAATTTAATAAAAAAGTATTAGCTAGCTATATTGTACGGTACGTAATATAATATTAAGCTTATATTAGTATATATATATATTCATATTGTATTATATAAAAATCAGTGAAACAATGACTATGTAAATATTTCGAGTAAGTTTGTGATCGATATCAATAAGTACTTTTTAAATATACAATGTATTATATATTTATTGAGAAGACCATTTGCATATTGTAACGTTATATATACATATTACATACATATATGAGTATGAGTATTGTTAGGACTATATGTAAAATAGCGAACAAATACACAACGTGAAATTCAATAATTCACAGAATCTCGACAAATCTGAATGTGGTTTTGTATTTAGCACTTTAAAATAAATATTCCTGAAAATCAATATCAGTAGTTTTATGCAATTGGATAAAATGTTTTCTTCGTAATAGCTTGCATTATAAATATATAGTGTTTTACTACACTATTTTCTTGGTAATCCGATCAGTTAACAAAAAGTAATTGATAAATGGAAATACAAACTAAACATATTTGAATATTTTTATTTGCAACAATTTGATCTCATAATTATAATCATAATTAAGATATTATATTGGAATTATTCAAATTTTTTTAAGTACACACGGTAGAGCTGATTGTAGGTCATATTACCTTGTTTTATGATTTAAATACATATGTTTAATATTCCTTCCTCATTCGCTTGGGGCTTTCGCTTCCGATTTTTAAAAGTCTGGAGCACATTTTTGTCTCTTACACATTGTACTAATATATCTACAACTTCCAATGTCTGCTGCGACTTCGAACATAAGTTAAATACGATCGAAGAAAAAAAATTATATGAACGTTTGATATTATTTATATTTTCATGGATTAGTATAAAATGCTTCGTTTAACCTTAGTTTTTGTACACCTTCACACCATACTGGTTGTCTGTTCAACTCCTTCACAGTACACGCAGTAAACTGGAACGGTCTTTCTGATGCACACCCACAAGCATCTAATAAGCTCGTGTCCATAAATGTCTCTCTGAACAATAACTTAATAAACTTATTATTATATTTTTTATTTCAAATTGTTAGCGTTTTGATATATATTATGTATATAATAATAATAATAATTATATGCATATTTATCATTTGTATGTAGAAATAGAGATATAGCATATATTACCTATGTATTTTTTTGTATTATTGTAATATTAAAATATCGTGGTTAAATTTTGTTTTTTACATGATGCTATGTTCTCTTTAGTATGTCGGTTGGATGGTAGAGAATTCTTAGAATTAAGTCCGTCATTTATACGATTCCTTTGTGCAACATGATTTTTAAAATAAAATAAAAATAAATGCACTATATAATCGTATAGTTATAGATAATATCGATACATTAGTACTAGTGTTATGTAAAATTATATATAGTAATGATGCAAACGAACAAATACAATTAAATTATTACTATAAATTTTAACTCCAGTCGCTCAATCTCGAAATAACCAATAAAAATGGTGCCCTCATTAATTTGGCTTTGCAAAATATCTGTCCATTTGATTGATGACGGCGCCGTGACGCTGCTGTACCATGTACTCTACAATTATTTATATGAAGCTGATAAATATCTTAACGTAATTTATTACTTTATCTAGGCAGTTTTCCCCAAATCACACATAAAATATGCGGTCGAACTTGTGTTTTTAATTTCTATTATTTTGGGATATCAAATTTGTATAAAAATTATTATTTTTATTAAATAATCTAACAACTGTAAAACGCTTATCTATTCGGTGAAATCTTTCTATGTCTCTTCTATTTCTTGGTTCTATATAAAAATAGTAAATTTACGAATCCAAATGAAAAGCTGATATTAGATGCTGAACCTCATGTATTTCTGAGTAATAACTTTGTAAAGCATTTAAAAATATTTACATATAGGAACTACAGTCAAATTTTAAATAAAAGTACTTTAAACAATTTTATCTTAAATATACGAGTATGTATATATTTCAGCCGCGCAAGCTGTTTTAACAGTAAAATGACAGGTCCTTTACTTCATCTTCAAAGAAAATTTCTAAAAAGATAAAATAAATGTCAGTAATGAGATGAACTTTGACAGCTCACTCAAGTTAAAACGAACAGTTTTCTACAAAACGTACACTAAAATATTAACAATAATGAAATATTTATAATAATCTAGATCATATTATATATCGTTTAGTTTAATTTAATAATAATTTCTTATCGTTAAATTTAGTAATAACTTTAGTAATATTATTAATATAGAATGCACAAACAGATGTACGTATCAATTACGTAACCACAAGGGAACCTATAACAATTTTCTAGAACGTTATTACACAAGGGGAGTGTTTCCGTGCGCTTAAACATGGACTTTGACACCGACACACAAAGGGTTAAGAGTCGTCGAGGATCCTGTCACTCCAATTGTTTCCGAGATAAAATCGGGCACGTGAGTATTCTTGTCACCTTTATAAGGTACTGATATAAAAGAAATCGTACTGGTAGAATGTTAATAAATGCGTTATTCTCTTCGTAATAATATGAAACATATCTGTTGCATCTGATGCGTATTTAATATTATGTATAATACAAAGGTTAATGTTATTTCCTTTATTAAACAGAATCACATGAATAGTGTTTATAATTAGGTGACCGCAAACCTCCGGTCTGCTCATGGCGTGATTTGTTAGCAATACAGCTAATATAAATGTATATGGAGGGCCTAGTAACTTGGAGCAAAATACAGAAAATATTCTCTTTTTTTTTTAAATTTTATTCGATACTTGTTCTTGGTACTTGATACTTGCCGCACATTAACTCTAAGAAATACAAATTTGATTAACTAGTTTAATTACAGTATTTGTATAGTTATATATCTGTATATGTCTGTCTAGTGTATTCAGGTTTAAGGTAATCTGGGTAAATAAATGGAATATAAACACTAATTTGAGACCTGTAATGATTTCCTAAAAAGTGTGCAAATATTTTTTGTTATAAAACCGTGTCGTATTACGGACGTTCATTATTTAGAGCATCTGAGTGATGAAGTGACAGCGCCTCCCGCGCGTACATCACTCACGGTAAGATATTATTCACGAGAAATTTTGATACATCCCGCGAATCAAGTAATATTTTATATTTTGATGGGCTTATCTCTTAGAATTGTCACGGTAATCAATAATATTACAAAGACGACTTGAAGAAGAATGAGTGAACATAATAATTTCTTGATATTAAAATACATATAAAGTTTGATGTTTTGATTTAGAAGTAATAATAAAAAATAATGATAAGTTAAGTGTATTTAATGCAGAACGACATCATATCTCCCCTTTACATATATTCGTTTCTAAGTCAATGTTTAATAAACTTTTATTAAAATATGTTCAATTCCTGCGATTATAATTGCCTTCATACATGTTTATATTAACATTGTGTACACAGCACTGAGTATACATATCCTATAAGTTTACAGCTAATAAAGGGTCTATAGTTGCAATATCCCCGAGCTATATGGCTATACAAAGCTACACAAACAATGCTCTCGTGACCGATAAATTTCATACATACTGTTTCGACTAAGTCAGTATTTCGTAAAATAGGAACGCTTTCCACCACGTCTCCTCCACATTACGGAACTCGTCGACTCATACATAATCATTAATGTATGTGATTGTGGCTATAATCTCAACATCGAAACGTGATTTTATAGTTGCATTGCTGTTAGTTTTGTTCAATGCTTGTTTCTCGGAAACTTTAAAAAGCAAACAATGGAGTAAATTTGTTGGAAATATGATGAGATAACAATGAAACTATCATTGTTTCTGGAAACTTGTGTTTAATATAATATTCTAACAAAGCAAAACTACCTGGAATGCTTATAACTTACAAATACTTGAATATAACGAATATTGTTAATTTTTCATTTCAATTTTATGGCTATGTTTTAGATTAATTAAGACTTAAGCAAAACTCAGTTCCTTTCTTTATAGATGGCTTTTGGTTAGCATAAAAGAACCAAATTTCTCAGAATACTGGAATCACATTATAAATAACATTACTTCAATTAAAAGGTATTAGTAAATACTTACGAATTTCTAATGAACAATTGCGAGGATATCATCAACGTACATTGTACTACGAGTTCATTAATCTTTCATTAATTTGTAAAGGCACAATCATAAGCCAAGCAGGTTCAAGTTGTGTATGTGTGTATATGTGTGTGTATGTGTGTGTGTGTGTGTGTGTGTGTGTGCATGTGTTAGCATAGCGAAAAAGATTATGTTCATACCGAACTATAATGAAATATAAATAAATAACTGAACGCGCTATCATATCAAAAGACGTCTACGTCTGTCTGAATGAAAGAAGATTTCATAAAGTACTTAAAACATATCGTTAAAGTCGGTAAAGAAAAAAAAAATCTTTATTTTTGGATATCCATCCGAAATTCCAATTTAAATTTGAAATTGTTTTTAATCATATATAGTCATGATAAGTTTATTAGATTTTAAATAAATGTAAAATGAAAAATTTTATCGACACGAGCAGGTTTGAATCCTGCTCGTGTCGTTTCGAAGAAATAAAAAAAATATTCAATTTAAAATTTTTGAAACATAACATCTATGTTCAAAAAATAATTTCAATTGTGAATTATGTTACCTCATATTTGGATAATTTAAGCTTTGTATTTTACAGTTTACATTCGGGTTGTTATTTGTTTAAAAGATAATTGAGAACTCAACGCTGGCCTAAAACAATTGCAAGTGTATAACTAAAAGTTGGTAAATTGGTACTTCATGTAGTCGAAATCTGCGGATTTTTGAAGTAGCTAGAAATAAGGATTGGGGTTGTTGTGATGTATACCTGCATAACTAGATAGGGAAGTTATGGCAACAAAACGAATAATATATGTAATAACTTTTTATTAAAACAAATTTATGTATAAAGCCTTATTTCCTTTATATATATATGATTGAACTATACGATATCTGCTCTAACACATAGTCAAAATTACAAAGCTACAAACAACTTGTATAATTTCTGTCCTAGCAAAGTTATTTTCACCCTGTCCGTACTGAACAAAGGCTGGATTGACAAAGGCCACTCCCGTTGAATATTAGTTAATAAATCGAATTCCTGCAAGGCTAAACCTCGCTGACGTCACAAAGCTGGCGTCATACGATGTGTTCATTTACACCTCACGATGTGTTCTTGTGTTTCTATTTAAATAAAATTTATGCATTCATTTTAAAATGTTTTGGAAATTGTTAAAATGTAAAAATATATTCAATAATATTTCTTGTTTTCGTTATTAGTAGTGTATAAATATCAGTAGTTTTCTATTAACAATTTATGGCTATATTTTAATATACAATCTATATTTTTTCAATTTTATTATTTTCGAGTACAAGAAATCTGTAATAACGTTGTTAATCTGATATGCATGCATACAGCGTTTTGGAATTCAAATTAAGTGCTGACAACTGCTATAACATTTGCATATTTATCTTTGCACATAACCAGTTATTGGAAATGGGTAATTTTATGTTATGAAAAAAAAAAACAAACAGTGTGATAACATGATTAAAAATGATAATTCATTTCATTAAGCGAACAATCAATTTGGAAGTGTTATTATAAATTATTTATATAAATTAAAAATGTAAATTATATTAATAATAAAGGTATATAAAGAAAAGAAAATTGAAAACTTGTAGTAGATAGAATGTATTGAAATCTGAATGTATTGAAATTTTCATTTCTAAACCTAAACCCAACAAGTAGATATTAAATAGCTATTTACTAGTAAAGGAAACAATGATATTAATCATTGATGCATGCTATTGTTCCAACCAAGAATTTTCAAGTAATTTATAAGTTGAAATGCAACAGACAGGACAGCTGGGCCGTAAGTGTTTCATTGGCTGTTATTGTACGTGTTGTCATTTCTAAACTTAAATCGATTATGTAAGGTCTTTACAGAACAGGTAATGCTTAAATTCTTAATGTCAGTCACTCAAGTAAGCCAGTACAATACAAAGACAATTCATAAATAAAGTTATATTCAATTCATAAAAATCAGATCCTCTTTTCCAATTATGACATGAGACTGAACTGATTTTTTTTTACTACTCTGTAAATCTTCAAAAAGCATGTATTCAGAATAAAATATGTAACTGTTTGATAAACTCAAGGATTTTATTGCTTTTTATTTTCAGTTTATATCTCTTTAAATAAATATCATCTACTTCGCTTAAGAGCCATGCACCGTCACTGCTCTTGACGTAATGCGCTCAATCGTACTTCCATTAATGGCATGATAATATTTATTTTAAAAAACCTAAGTTGACATATTTGCTTATGTAAAGACTGAATATACAAACCAAAGTAAACTCTGTAGAAACACAGTGTGTATTAGAATCGCTCGTCAGAACCGGACACATATCGGAGCCATTACATTTTGTATCAAGTAGACGATGCTTGTTAAAGCGTCGCATTCCGGCAACTCGACTAACGAAGCGAGCAGTTAGTTAAAAGGTAAAAAATGACTGGACTAGACTGTGCAATTTCGTTTTTCGTGCAAAAAATATATCCAAACAAACGTTATTGGGGCCTGTTCTAAAATGCCTAAATGTAGGTTGTATAATTTTTATCTTTCTTATTAATTAGCTTTTTATCTATCTACAAGGCAATATTACAAATATTTACTGTTTATATGAAATATATATTATTTTGATATTATTTTCTTGACAAACATTTACAAGAATTATTGAGATGGGCTAACACCAATTTTTATAATGGTATTTATTTCAGGTATATATTCAAAACACGCTCCTGTCCATCATCACCTCGAAATGGACAGCCGCACTTGCTATTTCTGACCGAGACGTAGATACATAGTATACGTTTGAGCACAAATTGATGTGCCCGGTTCTCTGAGGACGCGTGGAATGTTTTTTCTTAATTTCTTACAACAACAGCGACAGTGCTGTTGTCTTTTTACTTATAAGAGCGGTATATCGGCTGGTATTTCTATATTGCTACTTATTTCTTTATTAATTTTATATTTGCTTTTTGTATAATGTAATTCTCTTGCTTAATTATATATTTCCTCCTAATTGATCTACTATTAATTCTTTAGTTCCTTTTTTTTTAAATAATGGTTTAAAACTAATATTTATTTCTTATCCTATTTCTAACATATCCTTTATTTCTGACTATTTTCAATTATTTTGTGTCCTTAGTTTTTTATTTATACTTTTGTCTCTACTATATTATGATGCGTTCTATATAATACAATGTCACTATTTTGTTAACATAATTTTCCTCACTGTTTTTTTTTTTATATAAAATTATTTGCAATATTTTCTCAGTATTCTAACAACTTATACCTAGGATTATCTACTATAATTGTTTTCACATTTTCATATTGGAAATTAACCTTTTTATTTTGGCATGCATACACATACTACTGCACTAGAAGGCTTTGATTACAGCTTCGCTATTCGTTAAGGACTGCGAGGCCCCAATCTTATCTTCAATCTTGCTGCCATCAGTGAATAAGTGCGGAGGTCATAATTTTTACATTCCTCATATTGCTCCTGATTCACCAAAATTCAGAGCCCCTAGTTAGTGTGACTGGTTGGATGTGACAGTTGCCTGATATTACTTTTCTATCGACTTGTCTTTCCACCTGGGTATAGGAATTCCGTTCTTGGCTTATAATAAAGCTGCATACCTCATCCTGAGGTCGAGTGGTAAAATCCCCGCTAGAAGTGCAGCTGATTTAAGAGAGAGACGGATCTACTTTCCATACCCTTTATTAATGGTTCCAGGAAATTTTTCGTAATAAAGGATGCCCAATTGACCCTTGTACGCATGCTATATTCGTCACCATGCACTTTCGAATGCTGCCTCTGTCTCTCTCTGCCTGTGTGTTGATCAGGTGATAGAGGGAGTATACGGTGCGCTTATGAACCTGTACTGGCGGGAACTCATCTTTGACTATATATAGTGTTTTAGACGGTTTATTATTTACTTTTTGTATATTTTTCCTAATACTGAAAGTAGTCCTATTGATCGATAGGATTTAGGGGTCTTATAAGCCTCTTTTTCGGGTTTCCGTAAGACCACCACAGTGATTTCTTACTATACTCTGGAGATGTAGTGGAGCTGGAGATATTTGTTAGTATTACCTAGTAGGAGCTTGGTGCTAGTAGCAATAGTATTTTGACACATTTCGGACGTTAGTCCATTGGAGCCTGGAGTTTTCTTTTGATTAACAGAATTTAACGCTTGCCTCAGTTTTATTTCTGTTAATGGTGGATCATTTGGGACTTTACTTTCAGTCTTGATATTTACTTTTTCCGCTAAGGATCTTATTCTATGATGTAATGCATTTTCATCCTTTACTATTCCCTAGATAAAATATTTCTGCCAACAATTTTACTGATCGGACAGAATCAAGACTTTATTTGTTTAACATTAGCGGAATAACCTCTCCCTTTTTCTTTGTTTTCCTTAGTATCTTATAGATCCCATTCCACACGGTTTCACGGTCCTGTTTATTACAAAACTTCTTCCTACGTTTTTTATACCTGACTCGACTTATTTTGATATGCTTCTTTTTTTTACGGGAAATCTTCGGCCAGATAGAGACGATGGTTGGGTGCGGCGCACGTATCCGAATCTTCAACCTGGTAACCTCCATATCATCGGATCTCACAGACCCCCAAGTTAAGTTAGATCTTTATTCTTCTTTTTTGTCTTTTCGATTTGGTTTGGATTTGGTTTCGATTTGGTTTGTATATATTTTAGTACTATCCTGTATTCCTATGTTTACCGCTCGCACGGTTGAGATCAGAAGGCACTGACCCTCTTCCATTGTTAGGGATAGAGAAACCTGTGAACCTCAATTTGATAATTTTAACTATTATAAAAGACTTTCAAAACTTTTTTGTGTAGACAAAAAAAGTATTGGAAAATAGTTAAAAATGGTGAAAATAGAGAGTATGGTAAGCCTAAAGTTGTTTAAAAAGATAATAGATTGATTCTACAGCTGACAGTTGCAACGTTAAACCTTGCACGCACCTGAGCAGAGCCAAGTCTTGACCACAATTTAATCAAAGTATTGACATTCCTAAAAATAAATATTCGTCGTAGTAAGTTTAATAGTTTATTAAAATAATTTAAATATATATATTCAGATCACAAGCTAACTTTCTAATCATTAGTATAAATGCGGAAGGGGCGGAAAATGTAAACAAGTTACTTCACCTTAAACGCGTTCGGAAAAGTTTGTTCTTACGCGCGCAACGATTGAGTTTTTAAAAAAGCGCCGAGTCTTAGATGTTATACTGACTTGTGGTAGAATAACGCCGCGTAAAGAAAGATTTAGTTCTTTCTGATCGCATTAAACGCGACGCGAGTGTTAAATTATTACAGTACCTTATACGGACAAACCGTTACGTTTTCGATAAAATTTTTGAATTAATTTATTAGGTAAAATCTTTAATCTGAGTGAACTTCAGCGTTATGTGAGTTACACCAAGAACTCAAGTTGAAGAGTTGTTGATAAAAAAACAAAGACCGATAAACGAAATACCTACTTAAGGAAATAAAAACACCAATATTGTGAACTTGTTAAATCTAGAGTTACCCGGCGCACTTTCAAGTGCCTTTAGTAACGGTTTAAATTTTGCTATTTTAACTTCTCGCCTTCCTTTTGAAAAATATATTCGAAGAAGTAATTAATTTATCGTAACAAACTATCTTTGAACCGATTTTTTATGGGAGGACCTTGTAGTTATATTGCGAAAATAAAAATCTCAATGACAAAAATATACTATACTACCGTAATGTTAGAACTACGGAGATGTTCTGCAAGGGTAAGGAAGACTGACGAACTAATCCAGAAAAACTGATGTATTATCAAGGAAAACGTTGTAACAAATTAAAATCTTGCAACGAGCAACTGCCGAAAATGTACGGCCTACCTAAACTTCATAAAGCGGGAGTGCCAGTACGACTTATCGCAAAACAGATAGATTCGCCACTTTTATGCATTGTCAAAACACGTTACGTACTTTTATGCATTGTCAAAACACACATTTATGTATTGTCAAAACACGTTACGAGTATTCTACAACCGTTTGCGGACCACACGTGTTCCTACTTTAAGGATTCCGGCCATTTAGTGCGTTTCATACAGAACATGAAACTTGAATACCTTGAGTGTATGGCAAGCTTTGACGTCGAATCGCTTTATACAAAAGTTCCAGGTGATGATGATTTGGATGTAAAAAAAGTAAATTAGAGGAAAATAACATCACTGCTGAATACAATACATTAATACAGCACTGCGTGGAATTAATTTATTTTTCAATTATAAAGGAGAATTTTACCTCCAAATGAACGGTGTAACTATAAATTATCCAATTTCTCTAGTAGGGGCGCTATGGACAGAGCTCTGTGAGCTTTTATAACTGCACCTATGCTTGCCAAATTCTAGAAAAGATACCTTGACGAAGTTTTTGTGGTTTTATCTGAAGTAGAGGATGATGTTAAGCTACACCTAATGCACCTGAACAACGTCCATCATAATTTCCGTCATGTATGAGATGTAGAAAGATGATCCATGGCCATTCTTAGATGTTTTAATAGAAGTAAGATCGAAATATGAGTTCGTACCGTGAGTCGAGTTTAAAATCATTACACTGCATTGATAGATGCAGTTTGCGATAGCCTCAAAAATAGACGTGAAACTGCTTGCCTTACCATGTGTAAAACTATATTTTATATAGATACATATAAGCGAGTATGCGCAGGGATTACACATTTTGTATCCCCCTTCCATCATCGAACATTTCGAAAGCTATGCTTCCTTGGTTTTCATTCGTACAGCAAAGGACTGAACAGTTTGACTGCATCGGTGATCCCAAACAACTAGAATATAGGTGTTTTCAAGGTCAGAGTGAATTGGCTTTTACGAAGTTAGTGCGATTGGTAAATCAATCATGAAATAAATAGATTACCATTTATCATCACGTAAAATAAAGTCATGTATTGGCTTCGATTGTATTTTAAAAATATAGTTATTTACATTTTAACTATATCTATTTCAATTTATCTGAGTTAATTGAAAAATAAGTTGCAAATCCATCAAAATCAACAATTCCCTTCACGTCTTTTCTGCATGATTGCGGACGAAAGAATTTGACATACTATTACGACTCGGCTACCAATTGAACTGTAATTTATGGACATGCGAGTGTTGGGCACCGTTGGCCGCTGTTGTTCAAATTAAGTTAGTTAGTCCTATCATAAAAGTCATGTGTAAGTTGACTACGTTTGAAAACGTAGATTTACAATCTTGTGTCAAGAATCTGTCTCAGTGGTAATTAACATATATATTTTTTAAATTAAATTTAGCTTGTGATATATTTAAAACAAATCGGTTTTTTTTTCATTTTGGTATAATTTATTTAATTTACTGACCTGCTTGGGTGCGCATATCCCTAGAGACGATAGCACCGTGTGTGTTGTGTGCTCGGCATCGGTACACTGTGCTGTGTAAATCCTGCCGGTACTGCATCGCTGCAAATGGATGGAACACTAGCGTGCCGTTGTCCAAAACTTGTCTGTAAGAAGAAATGTAGATCGAATAGTGATACTAGGAGTGCCCGATATTTTATTTTATATAACAACAATATTCAATATTCGAATAGACTTTCATACAACAATTCTTTTCCATTTTTCCACATGAAAATCTAATAAACCGTAAATAGAGGCTTTCTTTCATTCAAAGAGCAAAAATTAACTTCGCAACGGTCCATGAAACAGTCATTGGAGGATTATTCAGCAATTCATCTTCCATTTCCTGTACGAAAAAAGACAGAATTAAGGCAGGTGGAGCGAAACAACCCAAGGGAGGTTGTAATTGGCGCTCAGAGTTCCGTGCAGGCGAATATTTAATCTCGGTGCATATTTTAGGGTGTGATACAGGGACGTAAGCAGAGAACATTGCGCCTATGGTTTATTGAATTATGTTGTGAATATCAGGCTTAATTATTACTTTTATTGAAGTTTAAAAAGAATCCTAATTAGTAAACAATTATGCTAACTTCTGACCTAATTGGAGCAATGAATGTAACAGAAAATAAATAATTGTTAAACAAACGAATACTTGAGTCTTATTTTCTTTATATTAAGGAGCGCGATTGAGGAAGCAATTTACATAAAACGATTACAGAAACAGACGAAAGGAAATAAGAAACATTAAAGCGGAGTTTTCCTGATTGTAATTGATTTTGAGTTGGCCTGAATTAAGATTGTTTCAGAGGTGTCGCTTAGTAACGTTGACCGTGATCGAGTGGATGTCTGTTTTGTATCACTTAAATGTTTTTTAAATCATTTATTAAAACTATAAATAATGTTATAACAGCTAGATATAAATCTTGTTACTTTTATTACTTTCTCCAACTTGATGAGAATTATTAATTGTGATTAATTATAACATTATATCTAACATTTTTAAACGTGATTGACTTTATTTATACAAATATTTTTAAAAGAGCATAATAAATCGTACTTATTACATCTATAGCGTATGTCAAACTAACATAACCAAATAAATGTAGTTGAAGTTTCAGTAGCTCGAAGATGGATTTTCTCTAAAACATTCCAGTAATTTTTGCACAAGTTAACAACTTTCTTGCACTGTGTTTTAAATGTGCAAGGGTTTTATGGCTCTCATGTTCTTTAGAGTCACAAAAAGGCATGCAATTTTTTATCTGTAAGGAAAAAAAATAAATTGTAATAGGAGTAAAAAAAATCAAATGCAATTATATTATTAAAATATAATAAGCCGAATGATATATCATTATCATTAACTGATGAATTAATTTGTAAATTATATTTTAAATTGTAAAAGGGTGATATGTTATTAATATTCAAAAAAATGTTTCAATTTTTATAATAGACAATACAAAATCTATTCTATGCCATAAAACATCTTTCCACATCAAAAGATAAGCAGATAAGCCAATAATTTTTTAATTTTAAAACTATTTTTCTGACGCTTTTTTCTTTCTACCAGCAATCGAGAAAGAATTAATTAATAAATGCTTTCCCCAAGACTAATTGGCCGTTGGTTTGTATTTTTCTCTGGAGATTGTCACAATTTGCAAGATTAAAATTTAATGTGCAAGAACGAATAATATATTATTCGTGAAAAGAATTAGTTAACTGTATTTTTTTGTATTAATTTTTATATATAAATGTATAAGAAGGAAGTATAAAGTTATTTTTGTGTATTAAGAAAAAAAAAAACAAAAAATATACCTAATAATACCTAATATTGTCAATAATATGGGATGTACGCCACTAGTTTCGATCTATTCGGTGTCAACCTGGATCCATTTGAGTTTAAAAAGAATCCATTCGGGGTCAAAAAAGATCGACAATAGTATGGCAAATTTCGACACTTTTGACTACAGCCGAATAATAATATATAATTACGGAGCTCAAAAACTTAAACATGACAAAAAAGCAACTCCTACGTTCCAATAATAACTTAAAATGTAGCTTCGATGGTATGCACTTTGTCACACGAAATTACGAAAACATCTGGTTATTCTCATGCAATTTATAGCTGTCTTGCCTCTTTCACAGAGTAATGTAGGTTGTGCTAATGGAGAGGGCATCCATTTTTGAAAACTACCAACAGGTAAAAGCTTTGAAATAAACCTAATATACAGTTTCACGATGATACTATGCTAAAAGGCCACTGTAAGATTTTGCTTATTGACTTTAAACAATTTTTGTTTAGAAATTGTATATAATATAGCTTTTTACGTTATGTAAACGATACATTATTCGCCTATCGGATTGTGTTACTGAAACCAACAAATAAATGAATACATAACATATAAAAAATAATAAAGCAAAAAAGTTCTTTTTTGAGAAAGTATAATGACACTACTACTAATCATAAAATGTCAGTAACATTTTAATATTTATTCAGTTTTAATAATTAATCGATAAATACGAGAAAGAAAATAATAACTTATAAGGATCTCTTTTCCTGTATAATATTCTTAAGTATAACCAACATATAACTGGAAATCATCGTATGATATCCTCGGATAGGGTATCCTCGGAATAAAATTGTATATAAATAAATGTAGTAAGTTCCTCTGAAAGTATACTTTTAGTATAACTATTCAATAAAAAATCTTGAATCTTGATTGAATTAGGCCTTGGTTTTTATATCATTCTTAATATTTTAGAAATCATTTATTTATTAGTTCTTTTATTTAAATAATTAGATGCGCAATATATTACAATATTAACAATACCAAAAACTTTTGTAATAGAAACAAATTGTAGACCTTACGTCAAATATTAACTTTGGCCTAATATTAATGATCGTTGTGACCTGAATGAGAGAATAAATATGTAATTGAATATTGATTAAACAGATGAGTTTAAATTAGAACAAGTGGAAATAGGTGCGAGACCCATGACATTAGTATCCACTTTAAGAAAAATGTTATGTTATTGATGTTATGATTTACTAAAATCTATTCCATCATTAATTATTTCTACTGAAGTCATTGATACAACTTGTTGAAAAATATAGCATACTTCATAACTTTAAAAAATTGATAAGATTTGTCTTTTATATTTTCTTAAAAAGACAAAAATAAAAGATATTTGTTTTTCAAATTATAATCACCTTCTGCTGACATTACCATCCATCGATTGGTACCACCCCTATCACGCAATTAGTCTTTTAGAAATAGCTAATACGTGGTATTCAATATTTTTTTAAATTATAAAACCACTTTTAGAATTTCGCTGGAAAACTAATCACCTTTAAGTTACGTGAATACATATCGATTAGTACCAAAGAGAAGTCAATTGCATATTCAGTTTGGGAGAAAATGGAGCCAAAGAAATAGCGGATATACATACTCATAATTTTTTTTAATGTCTGGTATTACTTAGGAGAAATCAAAACTTAAGATATTACAAAAAAAAAAAACAATTCGGAAAATCGCTGTGACAACAATAACTTCTTTAATAAAAAAGATAAAATAATTAGTATCCACATCTCGCTTGATTTTTCCTAATAGTAATAAACCTAACAATTAATTGAGCAAACTAGGATAATCTTACCTGATGTTGTATAACATTTACTTATTAGTAAAAGGTCAATGAATTTGTATCACTAAAGGAATGAGGGTGGAATTATTTCCACCCCTATTTCCTTTCTGAATAAGAGTACTGGGGCGAGTTTGAAATAGCTATATAGTATATGGATTCAAATATTAACTTAAAATTAAATTATTATATTGTTAATAAATTTTATTAAATAATCAAAAATATAATTCGTATTTATTAACTTATGGTTATTTAATAATTTAATGTTGAACTAGAATATTATAATTAATATAAAAGACAGGATTTTAAAATATTTCAAAGGTAGAAGCGGTAAACATCTAAGTGTTTTAGGACGCAAGTTAAGACACGGGCAGAAACTAGTTATAATTCTTATAATAGATTTTATATTTGTAGAATAAAATATCAACAGTACTTTCACATGTCGTGAAAAGATATTTTAGATAATTCCTTGGGCTAATTAAGTCGATATGCTGTTGCGATGCAATATGTTATATATGTGTCCGACATATCGCTTCCTAATTTAAATACGATGAAAGGGTTTATAATAATAATTTAATATTAATATTTTATTAAAAATGTTTTTGTATTTCACTTAAAGATTTATTGACACAAAAACCCATAACTCCATTTTATCACGTTTTTTTTTACCGTCGACGGTACAAAGTTATTTCATAGAGTTCGTTCGACAAGATTAAAATGGAATTTTTGTTTATTGTATGACACATGAAAATTACATCAAAGCTTGTATTTTTTTATTAAAACCACAAACTTTCGAGTTTATAACCAATGAACACTTATCTATATTAATTAATTTATTATTTATTGCACAATATTATAAATAATGTACAAAAGGCGGACTTAATGTCACAAAGACATTCTCTACCAGTCAACCTTAGATGTGCAGGAGAGGACGTAAGAGGGGGGTAAAAAAAAAGGAAGTAAAACAAGAAGAAAAAAAAAATTAAAGAAGATACTTAAAAAAAAATACTTTATTAGATATTTATCAATATACATATATATATAGAGATAGGTCTCTATCTATGGCATCCCGTATTAAAATAGTACATAAATATGAAAAATTATTCACAATAATTTGAATCCATTCAAGGACTTAATAAATTATTCAACGGAATTGTCGGTTCAAGAATTCTATCTCAGGCAATTATAAAAATAAATAAAATAACAAATGAGAAGCCGCTGTGCTCTGAAGTATACTATAATAATATATCGATTCATCAGAATCAGTTTCCTTCAATAATTAATTAATAAACGCTATAATCATATTAATAATTTTCCAATTAGTGTTCATATATGTGATATTTTATTTTACCCGGGTGTTATTGAAATAAAATTTATAATATAACATAAAAGTTGGAATCAGTGCACTTAATTGATGAGAGTATTACACGCATACCACAGTACTTGATTAAACGTAATTCGAGTACATTTGAGTTATGAGTACTTCGCACCCGCGAGTACCACATCGCTAAAAGTTTAAAGGAATTTTATTTATCCATGTATTTATTTTAAAATTGAAATATTGGAATATAAATATTTTGCTTTATAAATACTTCTATATTTCCGAAGACCGGGAGACTGTGAGAGCTTTATCAATATTTTACTATTTGCACCGAGCAATCTACTAATTCAACTTCACCTATTGGACTAATATTACCTCTTCGACTATTGAGGCAGTGGATATTTGAAATAATAATCTTTGTCAAATTTAAATACCAGCTATTAGTGTTAGAGATATTGATTAACATTTGTAATGAATTCAATATTATATGATTTTTTTTATTTTAACAGTTAAAAGTAGTAAATTGGCAAATACTACAAATAGAGTCACTTATTATGACGTCATCACATCATGACATCTTATATGTAATGTAATGATTATTTCATTTTATTTGTTTAATTTATTTATCAATTTAAAGCTCTTTCTGTCAAGTTTCATCCCTAAAACAAGTTTACGAACATTTACGAATTGCCATTTGTTAGAATATTTAAAAAGATATGTGACAAAATTAAAAACTTTTAACTTAATATTTTTATTTTTTGATACTCGTTTATATATTATTATTTATAATTTTAATAATATTTGCAGTAGAAATGAACTAGTGAACAAATTGATTGATTTGTTGAAAACAACACACTGTAGTTGAGTTGAGAATCTTAATGTTTTCTAAGATTTACACGAGAATTACACATTTCAATTAAACTATTTTATGGATATAACTCGCACTAAATTGTGCATTTTGTCTGCATCCTGAACTCTAAACCCGTAAACTCAAGAATCGTTGGAGGTAGGTGACAAATAAACTGACTGACACCATAATCTCGTCTTACCGCAAACACGTTTGCTGCAAAGGTTCGAAACGTCGGATTAAATTAAAAAAAAGGTAAAAATAAACGCGAGTTATATCCGTAAAATAGATTTCTCTTTTTTTATCTTTAATATAAAAATATTAAAACTAATTATTTTATACTTAATAAACCAAAATGTTAATATTAATATATAAATGACTTTACAAATACCAGAATATTTATTTGAAATATTTTCATGAATAAATAAATAAAATTCGTATAATAATTTAACGTTGTTTTTAGATAGTTTAAAATCGAGACTAATTCAATTGCTGTTGCCTCCAGGTGTCTCCGAATACACGATGCATCTAATGGCTTTACCGAACCCCTTTAGGTACTGACGCTAACATGTTATGGGGGTGATTGGAATTTTTCGGAGATGCCATAATATATCAAACTTTAAGCTAGACATATTAATAAATATTGTTTATGTATTTATAATAACAAAATGAAGAAAATGTTTTGTTAAGATGCCTCTCAAAGATTAAACACAGACTGCCACTTCTTCACTAATGAAGAATTTAATTACCTGTTTTCTTATAATTATGCTTATAAAAGAGTATGTATATAAGGGATGTATTGAAGACAATAAGAAACACTTACTTTAACAACAATTTTTAATTTCATCATCTTTATTATTTTGTTGTATAAAGAATATTAGAACAAATTGTAGAAGGATTAGGATGCAACATGACTGGCGTTGACTGGTGTAATAGAAAAAAATAAAAGACATACTTTGTGTGTAACAACCCCTAACGTAATAATCTCAGGACGAGGTACTGAGGATTTTTTCTATTCAGAAATAATTGGCTGCAAAAATAGCAAAATAGTCTTTATTGCAAAGCAAAAAAGTATGTTATCAATTGAAGTACACAAAAATTATGTTATTGCAACCGTGTACCGTGTACCGCCTAGTTAATTAAGAGGAATGGTTGGAATAGCATGTTTATGAGTGGTTATAAAATAATATACAAAGGCTTTAAAGCAATACTTTAATTTAAAAACAAAGAAGTTTCCGACATTGCATTAAGTTTCTTACAGAAATAACTTCAACCTTAAAACGCATTTTTTTCTGATAATGAAAAATGTAAATATTTTAAGTGTATAAAAAAATATGAGACAAAGTGAAATATGGAATAAATATAAGGAATTAATATATAATATTTACATATACTCTTCTATACCACATATATTCATTATATTTTTACAACCTTACAAAAAACTTAAATATGTACATTCAATGCACTGTTAAGTAAAATTATGTGTTGTTTATTCTACCGCAGTGTTCATATCATTCAAAAGATACAGTGGAAGGAATACAAAATAAATTTTATGAATTCAATTTTAAAAGGAATATGAATAGGGAAGATACAAACATTTTTAAGTAAGCATAACCGTATCGTACACAAAGGAGGGGTCAGCTTATCCGGAGTTTCCATCGCATCGTAAATCCAACGCTGACATGTCATTTATCCGGCCCATGTTATGTCGGTGACAAAAAATTATACGAATCCTACGATTCCGTATAACTTAAATATACGAGTATATGACAACTATATCGGAATTGCTATTTATGTAATATAAATCATTGCTAACAGACTTCAAAACAGGAATTAATTAAATTTGTATGGGTATAATATTTTTGAGTATTTTATATTTTCTATGTAACTAAATAAAAATTACAACAAGTACTACGATATTCAATAATAAAAATGTTCTACAAGGTGAAGTGAAACTTCCTTAGAAGGTTTTGATTTGGAATTTGATAAAACGGAAAGGCCAACGATATAGAGTCAAACACATGCCTAGAGTACATTAACAAAATATGAATGAATGCAAGTTCGTAATTATTTTTAAACATGTATAGATAAGTTAAGTTAAGCTTGTTTAATGAAAAACCAGTAACTTCGCAAATAACAGCTAATCATCTATACTTATATTATAAAGAGCAGAATTCGTTTAATCGCGCTTATCTTCGACTACCGGATGGATGTAAAAAAAAATCTGATTATGATAGGCAGGTTCCTGGGGAAAGTTATAGGCTATTTATGTGTATCTTAATGTTATTACTTTTAGTTATCTTTATAGTAAATAACAATTTTTGTCCGCAGGTAGAATTGGGGTAACGCTATATATTAAATTGTACTTCTACGTACTTCTACGTGGGTACTTCTACATTGAGATATACTGTTCATTGAAGAAATAATAATTGCCCATTATAATTAGAAACACTTGTACATTATAAAAATTAATTTACATTAAAAATCCTATCCTTTATTAAAAATGCAATAAATAAAATAATAGTATGAAAAACTTTAAGTTAAGTTATTTTAGAACTTTAAAAAAGGTCCTATAAATTAAATAGATAAAATGTAGTTACAAAAATAATAATTGTTATGAAATATATCCTTTTTAACATATTTAAGTAGCAGATTATAAAACCATAAATATATATGTTTATATGCACCGCCATCTAGTTGCTAGAAGTCTTGTGGCGGAGCTTTGCGTATAAACTCTTTTTTTTTGTTTTTATAGTTTATTTCCATAAGGTTTCTTATATCAGATTTTATTTTACGTAAAAACATGAAATTGAATAATATGTAATATAATATATTTATTATCTGTAATATTTCACTTCAAAATACTAAATTTGTTTTTAGCTTTCTCAAAATATCTTATTCATTTCTCTAGTAAATAACTTTTCTGAAGCTTCATTCCTGCCATGTGTGAATTGCTCACACTCTATTATATTATATCTTTTTAAAACGCTATCAACCATCTACCTAATACAAAATTTCATAACCTGAACCAATTCCTTTCTGAACCAATTTTCAAAGCACATTTTAGGAATTCCTTAGTTTTGATGGTTACAGCGGTCAAGGCACGATCACTTCCTTCTTCATCTTTCAAATTTTAACAACTGCACCTAAACTGGATACATATCTGTACTAGAAACCGCCATTTCTATAAAATCTGATAAAATTTTATTAAAGAAATTCATCTGAAATCAAGTCCCAATTTTCCCAACATAGGTTTCTTTTTATATGAGACACAATAGGCTCATACTTCTTCTTCTTCTTCTTTTGGCACAAAAGGTTCATAATGAACGTCAAAAATTGGAAAGAAATTTCAATTACTAAAATATTTCTATTTTTCTTTTTTTTCTACTCTAATTATCAAAATAAATAATAACTCGCTAGCGTTTAATGAATAAAAACTTTTCAAAGATTTCAATAACCTACTTCATATCTTCAAAGATGAATATAAATTCTCTTTAAAAACACCAATGGCAGTGCAATCAATAAGCAATCATCAATTATTTCTTTGTACATTTCCTATTAGAAATGCATAATTCGTTTTGAATCTCTTTTAGAAACGAAGTTCCTTAGCAGGGCTTGTAGAGTGGAACGTAATACAATATTCTGTATGTGTGTGCCTGCAAGTATAAAGCAGACTACTCGAGACTGCATTATAAGGGCGTTGTGTGAGTATTATCGGCTACGGAATAAGACCGTATGATTTAATCTTTTATCGGGGACATGTTTTTTTTGTACCATGGTAACGTTTATGACATATATTATCTTCGACCTTTGGCTCCCAAATTTGTTATTAGAATTAGTAATTATTGCTTATTTTGTCTGTTATCTTTGGACAAAATACCAGACTCATAGATCTAGTTAGTGCATTTCGTGTGCATTTGAACTCTATGGCCGTAAACTTAGAAACCATTGGAAGTAGATGACAAATAAATTGACAGACACCAAAATCTCGTCTTAACACGAACACGCTTGTTGTAAAGCATTCGAAATGTCGGGTTTTAATTAAAAATTTAATAATAAATGCGAGCTATATGTGTAAAATAAAGTTATTTAAATAATTATAACAATATTATTTATATTTTTTTTAACATAAATAACGGACAAAGTACATACAAACTCATACACAAAATATTAAGTCGTCGTGGGCATTGAACCCTACTTTAGTGAACCACAAAGCTAAAGGCCAACAAGTATCAAAACATTCTGAAAACTAACTTACAAGTAGAGAAAGTCATCTGGCCAATAAGCCGTAAGTTAATACATATTATATTATATTAGTAGATCCCGTGCAATTTGGTAGCTGGACGTCTAAGGGATGGGTAAAATAATTTTGAAATATAACGATATCGATATTTTTTCTCTATTGTATTTTAATTCTTAGAAAATAAATGAAACATGTTTATTTTTAAAAATGATAAATAATAAAGTTGTATTTATATAAAACTTATTTTTAATATTGATATCATAAATATTTCTATTTTTGCACCTCCGATAAATTGGTGTAGGTATTATATGTGATATTATTTACATATAATCTGATACGAATAGTTCTATGGTTTCCTCAAACACTCTCTACTCCTACACACAATAAGCCGCATATTTCATCGAAGATAATAGATGTATTAATTCCATAGACTTAATTCTGTAAGCGCTTTAAGCGGCTTTGATTCTTAGTGCGGTCTAGTCGATAGTATTAGAAGTCAAACAAAATATAAAACAATATTATTGTTGTTTACTAATAACTTTCCACATATTTCAGGCATTTGAGATAATGTATTAAAAAAACATATAATACTTAAAATCGCTTTTTATTTGTTTAATTATATCTTGTTTGACTATTTCGTAACTGGATGTAATGGATGGATGGAATGGATGAATAAATTACATAAAATAGACACAAAAAAATATATATATATATATAGAGTTTATAAGAAGAAGCTATTTAAATACTTTTAAACAATGATAATAATAAATCCTTAATTCAGATTGTTAATATATCCCATATATTTATTAGTAGCAATTTCTTAAAAACTATATTAGTTAACTCAAAGTTAAAATTGCCAAATTTCATTTTATAAATAATAAAGTTTAAATTTTAATAAATATTATTTATTTTCTTTAACAATAAATTATTTGAATGGCATTAGTTTTAATCCATTACATCCAGACGTCTAATACCTCAGTATTAAAATGTTATATTTTCTGTGTATTGAGATAATTCTGATCCGTGGTGAGTTAAATATGTTATTGTTATGTTTCCTATATTGATTAAAGAAATCCTTTTAATATTCTATAAAAAAAGTTTTAAAGAAATTTCAGTACACAAATTGTTTATTGCAATTGAATACATTTTTCTTAGCTATTTTATGTAACGTTAAAAAGTGAAAATTTGATAATATTTTAATAAATTCCATATAACATTAATATATTTTAAAGCGGTAGAGGAACATCATTGTTTAGATTCATACTTAATTTAATGTTTTGTTTTATTATTAATCGTTCATTTTCATTTTCATTGTTTCCTCTAAGAATTACCATTAAGCTTTATTATAAGCTCTTTAATTTAAATTTCTATATGAATATTTATTTTATTAAGAAGATCTGTGTATACAACAAAGGTTATATAAATATAAGTCAGCATTTTAGTTTTAAGTAATATACAATTTGTTTACAATATAACTGTTTGAGGATTTAATCGAACTTTAATGAGAAACTCAATGAATCAAAAATTGTATATTTGTTTTCAGTTTTCAATATTCCGGTTAACATTTTTGTCATAACAACATGAGCGTAGAAAATAATCGGATTACAACTCACCTGTCGGCTCCCAGGAAGCTTTGTGCTGTGAGGTAATGGCTTGTTTTCAAAGAACACACTTCTGAATTATAAAGATTGTTTTTAAAAACAGAATTTTATTACCGTAGTAATAAAATATGCTCTCTATATATTAATAATATTATTTATTTATTTATTTATTCATATTAAGTTTGATAAATCTACATATTTATTGAAATATTATTAAATGAAAAATATACTTCGTGGGACATATTTAATTCAATTTGAAATGACTAGTTATAATTAGTGTTTTACTCATTAACTTCCTGATTCAGGAAGTAATTGTCTCTTTTAAATTGTATTTTTTGTAATATATTTGCGTACTTAGAAATTATAGACATTTTTTTAAACATGTATGTTTGTGAGAGCATGTGTGTGTTGTATGTAAGTATTTTTTCATACTCCAGTTTTTCGTGATCTGATTATGCAGTTGACTTCGTTTTATATTCACCGAACTTTGATTAGTTTTCCAGCCAAATCAAAATTACCGTTTTTAAGTATTTTGGAAAAAAAAAAAACATCTTATTCGCCATTTTAAAACTAATTACAAGTACAGGGTGGTTAGTTGTGGATGGTAAAGTGGTTTTATTATTATTTTTTTTTGAACCGATAACCGCTTATTCAAAATTTTTTATATCCAATCGGCATATCGAATCGAAATTCAAAATGAAAACAAATCAAAAATATATATATAAAATACAGATATCCCAAAAATATATATACTTTCAAAATTAAATACATAGTGTTACAACTTTAATCTTTGTTCCAGTATTGTAACTCATATTACATATAGTTTTTAATGAAGGTTTATGTAAAGAATTACGGGTTTTATATATCTATAAAAATGTTACAAGGCAGATAATATTGATAACTTTCTTTATACAGAATGAAACGACTTCTATCTACATCCATTATATTTGGAGCTAAACCATGACACCATTGTATTCCGCAAATAGCCACTTAAAACAATTAAATCTCTGCAACCACTTCGAAATATTTTACTGATAATTATTATAAGTATTTAATTAAATGAATAATTAATCAATATAAACTAAATTTACTGGACTGTAGGAAACAGAGACTCGTATCGTTGATGGGAGAAGGAACTTTCAGAGGTGAAGTACTCTTAATGCCAAACCATGATTTAATAAGCCCTTAACTTTGAGTAATTTTCTTATTAAAGTATAAATAAAAAGTTAAACATATATAAATGTGGGCCGCTATGTAAGTGAGGGATTTTTTGGAAAAACATTCTTGAAAGAAAAGCTGCTCGCATTATTGAGTCTCGTGGAAGTATATACTTTATAGTGTTTGTTTTATCTTATGAAAGAATAAATAAAAATTCTTTAGGTTTTAGCTCTTTAAAATATTGCTTATGATCTCATACTAAATTATTCATTGAATTAATCTAACAATGAAATACAATATATTCACACACACTCACACAAACAGATATATTGCAAGAATGATTCTGAAGACTATTGAAATTAAAAACATCCTAATTTTAATAGAGATCATGGTTGGAATCTATCGAACACCTGGGATCGTATCATGAAGAATATTAAATACCACGTTTGTGAACATACTGCCAAATCTATAGACACAGTTGGTGGGTTTTGTCTGCATCCTGAACTCAATGCCCGTAAACTTAGGAACCGTTGGAGGTAGGTGACAAATAAACTAACTGACTGACAGACACCATCATCTCGTCTTACCGCAAACACGTTTGCTGCAGAGCACTCGAAACGTCGGGTTTATATTAAAAAATGTAAAAATAATCGCAAGTTATATCCGTAAAATAGTTTTATTGAAATGTATAGTACTCGTGTAAATCTTAGAAAACATTAATAAATGAAATACAATATTCACAAAATTATATATTATATATATTTGTAATTGAGACCAATATCGCGTTACCTATTTAGAATAGCATAATTGAAGTTACAGATGAAAAATAAGACAATTGAATTATGTAGCTCATTATAATACATATACGGTTTATTTATTTACTCCACTGTGTGGCAACAATGTATATACAAATTGATTAATATACCTATATATGGAACACATAATAAAAGTTTTAATTTTTAGTAGTAGTTTTAATTTTTTTGGCTATATTTTTTAGTTTATCAAATTTCTGGTTTTATTTAGTGTATGTATGTAATAAAACTACAAATTTTAAATTATATGGTGTTTGGTACGAAATTCATAATACAAAATTCATTAGTGTATCTTATAAAACATTAAATATTTTAGATATATATTTTACTTAATGTAAAATAAATCTTATTAATTTCCTGCTTAAAGTTATCACACTGTTTTTCTGAATTGATATTTTGTAATACTTTTACTTCCTGTAAAATATAAAAAAAAACTGTTGCAATTTATTGTAATTTTTTTTAAGTTATAAGGTGCGCTATATTTTCAATAAGGTGTTGATGACCTTAATACAAGTAATGATGGAACGAATTGAATAAAACAATAATGACAAAAATATAACATTTTTCTTATATAAGTTGAAGAGATGGGTCTCACGGCCATTACGCTTGTTAAATATGTTTCGAATCCTGCTTATATTAACAATGTCCAATTTACAATAAATTATAATAACGCAGTTTGAAGACAATTTTACAAAGCCTTTTGGAATTACGTGACCGGTTTTAACGAGAAAGTGAATGACACAATTTATGCCAAAAGTTAAGCGGCGGCTTATAAAGGACCTCCACTTTTGTTTTGGATACATACCTACCATTACGCGTTTGAAGTAAAATATTGTCGTAATATATATTTTTCAAGATGATATTTGAACATTTATTTAATTTATAAGGAGAGAACGAAAAGTGCGTGATTAGGACTTAATTTTGAACTCATAAGCAAAGAAAGACGAGAAATGGAAGAAAAATGGAATATAATATTACTAACTGCCTGATGACTCGCTTGGTTGGCTTTTTTAACAATTTCCAATCCTTTTTAAAAAAGGATTGGAAATTGCTTTTGGTTATCGTAGCAGGACTAAAAAGACGGACCTAAAAAATAATAAAAAAAATGAAGTTTGAATTGAATAAAGATATAAAAATTTTGTGTTAGCGTTTGTCTTATAATAAAATATATTGTAGTACACTTTTTTACAATATCTAAGCGATACGGTTTTAACTATGCGTTTATAGGTCAAATGCAGAACTGACTGTTTTTACCCCGCGATGAGCTCATGAACATCCTGAATGGGTTCGAAACTAGTCGGGGAAATTCCGATAGTGTTTATGTGAACACAGATGGATAATTATATCTAACAGTACTTATGTATTACCGCACCGCAAAAAACTTGCGCTAATGTTTCAAATTTAAAGTGTAAGTATCACAAAAATGAGTATTCTGGATTTTTAAAGATGCAATTGTATTTTTTCAGGAATAAATAGATTATCTAAAATAAAAAAAGTGGATTTCACCTAACAACATAATGCAATTTGTGCCGTGTCGTGTGCTGTTCACGTCGCGATGCCGCTATGCTCTTATCTCATGAATAAGGACTCCGAATGGGTTCCAAACTAATTGGGAAAATTCCGATTGTATTTACGTGACTGCAGGAGGAGAATTACATGTATTATGAACTGTATAACTATGAAATAGACTTTGCTTATGATTTTTTATAAGGTAGGTGTAGAATACCTTACATTATCTTTTAAATTAATAAACGTAAATTTTAATATGAGTTCTAAATTCCAGCATTTGAATAAAATTATCATTTTGGAAAGTGTTCCAAGACGTTATTTAAATGAAAAAGTAAGGAATTTTTAATTAACCAATCATCTTTTACATTTTAAAATTAGCTAGTATGAATATGTCAGAACTAATTTATTTTTCTTTTTCTTTCCAGTCTAGCTGAACTTTCTTTAATTTTTAACTTATAGTTTCAGAAATGTTGTATCGCGTGACATTTTTGCAAAAGTTAAAAGGGAAATAACTTTGTAATTTATTTTATACCTAAAATATTATTAATTCCCGATATAAATTGACATGTTTTATGAGTTTAAAGTGTGTACCTGTCTATTGGTATTGTGTGAATCCATAACAAGTTATCATATTTTAATGCTGTTTGGTGAAAATATAAAATATCATGACTTTCATTGCATCTATTGCACTCTTAGGTAAAAAAAATAGTAGCCCCAAAATCATATTAAAATATTTTTTATTTTATATTATACGAATTTCGGTCAGATAATTTATGTTTCCTTCCGTAATGTATTTGTTAAAATGTGGAACCAAAATGGATGATAGATAGGCTTTTAGTTGCCTATTCATTTAAAAAGCACTAAATAAAAAATTATATAAAATTGAAAATCCCTAACAAAAGTGTACCTCTAAAATAAAAAAGAAATAATAATAACTGTTGAACATTTAATACAATATTAGCCTGAGCTAAGAAATTAATGTCAGTAGAAGAAGAAAGAGTGGAATTTCAGGACTCCACTCTTTGAGCTAAATCCTCTCAACCTTTATTCAGAAGTATTAAGCATATTTACACAACCATCAACGAAGTCTAACTTGCACTCTTGTTTTGGTGCGCGGGTTTGTTTAACTGCAAGCAATAATAATTGATATTTTGTAGTTTAAAGTAATTTAAAAATATGACATAAGATATTTTACACAAGAATAATATGAGTTTAATTAAAATACGACAAATAGAGTGACTAGAGCAACTTTATGTTCTTAAATATAAAATTCACAAAGTATTCACAAGGATATCTAACATCTAAACCTGCTGTTTTCTATTACTGCCAGTATCTGCAAAGTGCTCGAGCGAGTATTCCTCTGAAGGAATACATAATGCTATGCGCTTTTAAAGTATTACTATAATAGTTGGAAGTATTCAGTTTGGAATTGCAGGTTTTTGTCTGTTTGGTAAATTTTATTAGTACTAAGTAGCTTGAAACAATGGTTAAAATTATAGTGTGTACAAAATATTGGAGAGTTTGATACAAATCAATATTCGTTTAAATATTTTTGTAATATATTCGCTTATCAGTAGGATTATTTTTTTTTTTAATCTAAAAGTAATGACAAACCATATACAACTTAAGACACATTGTTAACATTAAATATTTTTATTTAAGATACTTTTGAAATACTTTTATTGTGTTTTATAATTTCTCCCATAAACAACGATAACCAAATAATTCCTCCTTCAAAGTCACAGCATCATCATACATTGCACTTATGAAACAGTAAAGTGCAACTCTTCAAATAAAACTATTTTTTACGGATTAAAACTCGCGTATCATTTGGATAAAATTTTTATTTTAACCCGATGTTTCGAATGCTTTGCAGCAATCGTGTTCACGGGTAGATGAGATGTAATTGTCTTTCTGTAATTCGGTTAATTAACCATATACTTTTTCCGTAAAAAGTAGTTTTATTTGAAATATGTACTCGTGAAAATCTAAGAAAATATTAAACAACTCTTCAAATCTTGTTTTACAATTCCAAGGGTAGGCCGACGCAAAAGAACTTCCAAAATACACCATAGATCCACTCTTAACTGATTTATAAATTTAATAGAATACTATAAACAATTAACAAATTATTTAAATATTTTTATAGTAAATATATCATATGCGTCTAATTGTACAAATAAATGTCTCAAATTCGGAAACTATTTTTGAAATATTATTGCTATTATTTAGGTATATAACATACCTCAATCGCGTTAATGTAATTAAATCTGTGCAATTATTCCGTTTCTTCCGTTTTGTTTGTCATATAACATCCAATGATTTTTTTTCCAATGATATGTATAAGTACGAAAGTTGACAATTTATTCTTCATAAATGAAAAATAACTTAGTTTTCTTTTCGAATTCACAAGGATTACGTATTCAAAATTAAAAACAAACAAGAATCCCATTTTGCACTCCGAGGACACTACACGTCTAATTGGTCTGGCATAATGAAAGCTTAGGGGCAGATATATCGGGACAAAACAGAGTATTATAGGAACAATGGCCCTTCAGAGGGCCCTTAACGAATGTAGTAAGGATGAATTTTTCATACATCATTTCATGTCCTGTCTATTTATTATTAGTAGAAAAGTTCAAATATCTAAATACTGCAGTATCTGAAAATAAATTAAAGTTCTGTTAAGTACGAGTTCATAAGGACGATTTAAAAGTAGCTTAGTGTCTATCGTTGAGTGTGAAACCGCAGCTGTACCTTCAGCCTTGGAGATTAACAGTTGATTTAAGGTATCAAATGAAACGTATTAAGACTACGTAAAAGGAGGCTCTTTGTTCTTGAATAAATTGTCTTACTATGCCACATTTGCTAATAATGATATATTTTCTGTACGAAGTTATAATGTCTGTTATTCAATAAATCTATGACACGCCAGAGTTGTGTAGGTAAAAATATTAAAAAAAAATAGTTTAGAATATTTCGAATAAGAAAAGACAAAAAGTGTAAAAAAAATTTTTTTAACTATTTTATCAACAGCCGTTATAGAAATTGTAACGGAAATTACGAAATTTATATATATATATATATATATATATAACAGCAAAAAAAGTATATTTAAGGTTATGTAACTAATAAAAAGTTGTCCTTTTGTTAAGAATGGTTTTATAGGTTTTGTTTCTTTTTAATTAATTGTTACATATAATCTCTATTTTAAGTCTTTGTTGTCTATGAATAATAAACGTCCCTAATTTTATATTCTGTCTTCGAAATAGTATATACTTTTACATAAGTCCCCAGGTTACAGGTGTTATTTTATTGTAAACGCGATTAGTAATGCTACAATTTTTTATTTTATCACAAAGTCACATTAATTTACTGGTTCAAAAAATATCATTAAAATTTATTGCATATATCGCATATTTTATAATTTTATTTATATTTAAAATTAAGAACAAAACAAAAACAATGGAATATTTTTTCAATTGTGATCACTTTTTGGTGAAATGAACACATCAATTGGTACTACAACTACCACAATCGCGCTATCGGTTTTTATAGTAATAAGTGTACTTATTAATTTTTTCTACTAAAATGTCGCTTTATCCATTTTTCTGAAAAACTTATCAGTTCGAAGTTATACATAAATAGTCATATATGAATATGCATCGCTTAGTACTACAATTAGCCCTATTATACAATCGCAATCGAAATCACAAATACGCAATTTCTAAAAAACTAAAAGGACTGCTTGATCGATTTCGTTGAATAACTAAACCAATTTTAACTTAAGTACCAAAACAAAGTCAATTGATAATAATCTGATCTCGAGAAAAAGAGCCGATAAAAATGCTTACATACATACATACATAAACACAAACACACACCGACACAAATAACATTTTTTTTAAATAGTCTAGAATTACTCAGGACACGTCAAAACGTAAAAAATAATAAAAACTACGAATTTGTAAATCGGGCTGATTATAAGCTGTGTTCTCACAAATAGTTAATCTAAAGTTGGATCAGACCAAACCAAAGGTTTACCAATTTAATAACTTGTAAACACTATACGGTATTTTTTATATTTGTCAGCTGAATATTTTCTATCTATCTCTAAATTAATTACTGAATAAATTTAAAAATATTCAAAATATTAATAAAATTATACAATAATACAATATAAGTTAGGTTATAAAATCCTTCTAATATTGCAAAGGGGTTCCAATATAAATCCTCAGGACCCTTATGTTTTGTAAATTAAACAGTAGGTACATTTTGAAAGGAAACCTCTAGAAAATGAAAACAGTTACAATATTAAAATATGAAGGACATAAAGCACTGGCCCATACCGGCCCTATTCGTGGCCTAATGGAAAAGTTAACAAGGAAGTGCAACGACTCATTTTGGCTTTTATGTTCAACCATAAACACAATAGTGTGAGTATCTTAGTATAGCTATAAACTTGGAATTTTTATTCGTGTTCTTTCTTTCAATGTGGAAAACCATTTTATTGAACATTACCAAAAAATAACAGAAATTTCAAGAACCCGAAGAAAAAATGTCCTTCAATATAACAACTTGCGGACGCGGGGTAAAAGCTCTAAATAATGTCACAAAATATTTATTTCGGAGGTAATCTACGATATCGGCGGTTCATATATTTGTGACTGTAATCTCATCACAGTTTCAGCAGGCTTCGTTTTAATTTTCCACTTTTTTATATTTTATTACGCGCCCTATCCCTTTTTATGACTGCGTGAGGTCATATCTTATTTTATGTTATACTTCTCTTCTTGATTATATACATAATATGTGAATATGAAAGACATTTTATAGACTAACTTCCGACAATTTATATTATTACTCGAAAATAACATAAGTATAGCACCATAATAACCGTATTATTACAATACTTATTAAACAAGAATATTGTAGATTCAACCTCATTAAAACTGCGATGAAAAATATTATTGACAAAGTAAACAAAGAATACTACAACAATGCAAGAAACTCAATTGACTTCAGAATTATTTCAAGCTAACAATAAAGCTGATTGTATAATAATATAATATTTATATATTAAGTACAAAGACTGATTTTCTTGTAATAATAAATAACCATATTATCAAAGGCATGACATAACTTGAAAAATAGTTTTATTTTATGAATAATAGTATTATTTTACGAAATAGTATATTAGAGAAATCCCTCATATTCATTTAACAGTTTAGTTTATAAAAGGACATTTGTTTTCATCATAGCGATATATTATGCTATGTATTATGTAAAATTTTCATTTATTATATGTTATAAAGTAAATAGCTAGAATTGAGGTCAGTGACCGCAACAGTTTGAGGAATGACTTTCTGTATTAATTCCAAAGCGCACATTAAGAACTTGTGAGGCAAAACCTTGCAATGCTCTCGAGTCTCTTCAGGTCCCGTTGTTTTATATATTAAGGTGAAGAAATACTACGATATTAACTTTAAAGAAATTAATATGCTCTATAAGCATTGTGAATAAAGATCTAAGAAATTAATGGATTGGAATTCAATCAGTATATTGAGTTTCAAAGTTTTAATTGTTTTAATTTATATTTTATTTATTTTAGGAATTGTATATTCAGTGGATAAATCAAAATTATAATTTATAAGTTAGGACCGCCATTAAGTCCTTGTACATTTTTAGATAATCAGTTACTATTCTGCTCATGTAATTTCATTTAACAATAGCAGTTTTTTAATTATTTTTTTAACAATTAAACTAAAGAGTTAAAGAAATTTCTATTATTCATTACGAAGTAAGTTTAAAGAAGGACAATTATTTATATATACTATGCTGTGTATTTTGTAAAATTGTGACCGCAACAGTTTGAGATACGACTTTCTGTATTAATTCCAAAGCACACAAAAAAATAATAATTTTTCGCTATCCGTAATTAAAATTAGCAATAGATATTCGGCTTTACTCATATTAAACTTATCGGAATTTGAACGACTATTTTCGGATCCGTCCGTACTAACCATATATGTGTGTTGTTTCCTGTCTTTGCTAATAATTATTGATCAATATATTTTTTATCAGTTCGCATCGTAATGAAAAATATATTATGAAAGAGCGATTAACTATTTAGTAGTGAATGACAGTTTTAACAGACCTTTACCAGTCGATACTTAATTAACTAGACGTCAAACATGGCGTGCTAGTAATTGCACTAAACAAGAAAAGTTCAAAGTCACATACAATCGGCTAAATCACCTCACATAGTTACATAGATAAATTGCTTCTCTCATTTTTATGATATTATGTTTATTTGTTAATTTGTTTTTTTTCTTTACATATTTGAATTATGGATCCTAAAAGACTTGTGAAAGATCTCGTATTCTAACACAAAAGAAAAGAAAAGAATGACCGAGTCAAAGTATGAATGATGTTCAAAGTGGCGATGAAGGATTGTATAGTAGAAACGTAACAGTGTTATCGTAGCACTATACTGTTCAAACAAATCATTCTAATTTTCCTAATTAGTCCGCCTAAGTGGTTCTAAGCACGTCAATCGTTATTTATTAACCTAGGCCTCAAACGTTTTCATCACTTTTGAAATCAAAAACTCCAATTTTTCCAACATTTTCTTTAACTTGACATTTTTATATTTCTTCTTTTCTGCTTTTCTTTGAACTCCTGTAGCAAAAAATGTGTTTATTCGGTTATAAATTTGTTTCGTCGTTCCAAATCTTATTGCACTTCACATTCTGTAGTCAGTTCTTAGTAGCCCTTGTCAGATAAGCGGTATATTAGTTATTACTTCTGAAAAATACATTATTTCAAATTACCATTGGAAAAGTTTTCCATCTGTTCCTCTTATATGTCCTTTATGGCAATATAAAATTTTGTTAAAATATTTAAGATAATTATATCTTTTGCGGTTTGAATCCATATCAATGATGACTTGTGTACATTAATTTAAAAAGTCAGTCATATTGATACTATACTTATCAAAAGCTAGACATTCAAAAATAAAAATTAAGGCTACGAGGATTTCAAACACGCCCTGGTCTGAGAAGAATCGCATAATAAATAAGCCGAGTATTTTTCTATTGTGATCTAGTGAAGATGTGTGATTCACAAAAGACAAAATTAAATATTTTTATTATCAATTCCATATAAATCGATTTTAATAATTAATATTGCAATTCGGTCTGCAAGACCTTAAAAATTTCAATCCGCAGGTTTCACTAAATTTGTACCTGAGGTAGTTTCAGTAAAAATATAATTATTACTCTATATATTTTCTATAAATTCAAGATGGCCATTATGTTTTGAGGTTTCATTTTTACGATTGGTTCAACTCATAAATTATGACACCTATTAAATTTTTATTTTTTTGTGTTAGTTTTTGAATATACTTGGCACTAAATCTCCTACAAAATATGACAACAATTTAAAATGAAATGTGGTCGTACAATTTATAAAATAATTATATGTTTTGCTTATATTGACTAAAAAGCTTTGATGACTTTGATGACCAAACTTTAAATGATATTTAGACAAAAAGTAAATCTATGTAAGTAAAGGGTAAAGTATAATTAAAATATTAATAATTTAATTTGGGATATCTTTTTCATATAATTAATTAGTGTTATAAAAGTATAAAAATAAGAAGTATCTATTATTAAAACAAAACAAATTTTACGCACTAAATATTAATTCAAAATATCAAGATTATCAAGCATCCAAACTACAATATTATTTAGTTCCACCAGAATGACTGTGCGACACCACATCGTCCATTAGATACAAAATTCATTACACCTAGTTTCATATTATTACCAATTAATATGACATACATATACATTTAACGCACATTAGTTTGTCTTTTTATAAATACTGGGTCAAATTTACATTGATGAAAAACTAATTTTGAAATTTTCAAAATGGATTTGAAAATTATTTAATATTGTGAAAAACTTTATTTTTATAACTAACCAACAAACCAATACAATGGTATAAGTAAACAATTTATTAATATATGTGTTGTTCTACATATATGACAAAATACGTTGAAATATACCAATATCGCTTTAATATTTGTAAAATATTTAATATATAATAATGTAATAAATATATCACAATTATGATTTGTCATATTTCATAATAGATATCTCATAATTAATTAGATATTGTTTACTCATATAATTGTATGTTCCAATGAATATTTACTTACACAATTAAACCCTAATAAACTTCTGCCGGTCAGAACTTCAAATCAATACTTAGTATTTATAACATGGAAAATCTAAAATGGGATTAGTCATCAATTTTGTTTAAGTTTACAAATCTTTATATTTGAAATTAAATCCCTTTCTTTTTTATATTTGTTTAAATATCCTACTCTTCCAATTTGTACTAGAATAATTTTAACTGAATTTTATTATTTCCTCAAATTAAACAATTAACAACCAATTTATTTTAAAGTTAAAAATTTGTTCACATGGTGTGTTTTATTTTTCACAGAAAGTCTTGAAAGGTTAAAATACAAATATGCAATTATATATCTATCTATTTATCTCAACAACTAATGTGAGCCGTTCGATCGAGAACAGGATTTTGTAACGGTAGCAAATGCCTGGTTCAGCCATCAGGAAGGTTCTTGAAGAAAAAAATGCAACGTTCCCTGTGATTAGCTATTTTGGTAAATCAGGCGCAAAGAAATCGTAAGAAGTAAAGTATGGACCTTAAAAGCAGCCTTGTAGAAGTAAAAGGACTCATGGTTAGCTTTAGCTTGTGGTTGGTCAGGGGAAGGACTTTAGCTTTCTGATAATGATAGATGACAGCTGGCCTGCGGCCGTTAATTATTGCATAAGCACCGAGTTGCTAGATTTACTTTCGTTGCAATTGTGCTTATAGACCCAAGAGGATTGGAGCAAAGCACATTCTCAGATGAGGCCAGAATATCGTTATAAGGCAAGGATAGACGTCGGCCAGTAATGCTAAGACCGGAGGAGAGCTTTACAGAAGTATACTATAAAGAAATTACTGCGGAGACTCCGTAAACTTTAAAAAAAGCTTCAAGTACTAAATTTCATATTATTCACTAGCATAACTTCATTTAAATTTTATATAGTTTGTGTTATGTCTGTCACTATCACTTTGCTATTATTAAAAATGTACTGTATTTTTTGTTCATTCTCAATATTAATTATTGGAGTGCATCGAGAATATTCTATGTTTAGTGTTTTGCTAGATTGAGTTTTCATTTAATTAATTTCTTATTAGCGAGCTGTTTTATATTGCTATATTTATTGTATTACTCTATTATTTATAATAATTGTTGCGATGTTAGTTTTGTATGTTGTGCTTTTATGTGTTTAGTGATAATCCTCTTTTTTCTAGCGATAAACCTTCCGATACTTTTTGTGGACACAGCAATCACTTCAATGTAGTATAGATTAATGCACAAAGCATTCCCGCACACCAAATTGATTTTCTGTCGTCTCTTAATTCTAAATTTATTCATGCAGCCTTCGTTTTTGAAACTTTTCTAACGTTCTTCAGGTTTCCTAGTCTAAATGCCAGCAAATCATATTCCTGGTTTTAAAACTTATTGGCAATGACACAAGAGACAAGTGGGTGGTGGTGTCGCCATTTAAAATTAAAATACAACCTACAAAATCATTGATCAATTTCCGAATGTTTACACTAAATTTTGTGAGAATATTTGATTAGAACTAAATTTTCATCGCTGGCAAGTACTTACAAGTACTTACAAGTGTATACTGTAGTCCTTCATGTATTTTGCAAAGCAGTCGATAATTATGGGCTAAGCATCCAAATGCTTCATCTTATTTTTCATGACAAATCACTCGTTTACCTCAGATTATCAATATTTCCAATTCTGTCCAATTATAACTTAGCAACATACCATTATGACAGCTTTTGTCAAAACTACTGACGATAATCAGTTTTAATTTTTTTTCCATGTCCAATACACTCATTGTATGCGGCAATCACTATGTTAAATCATGACTATGACGTAGTTTTTAACTTGAGTTTTTACTTTAACTTTCCTCTCATTAGTAGATACGTAAAGAGATATATCTCTTATTTAGATTTATTTAGATTTATGTATGTCTATTTATTAATATATTACAATATTTATTCGGTTGTAAACTTGCTTTTTCTATCCTTTACAATAACTTCATGTCTCTTATTCTGTGTTTTGGTAGAAGAACTTTGATTCTTTAGTTAAACTTGCCTATTCTATATGTCTTTTTTTGTATCTGTATTGTGTGATGATAAACAATGAAATAAATAATTAATCAATACAGAAACACACAATTTGTCAAGGATGGAAGCCTCGTAAATATTAAATATGCCCATTGTGAAAACTAATTTAAGTCCAATAATTATTAATTTAAATAAGAAGCATCTCATTGTTATTTAGGTTAGTTTTATTTGTAAGTATTAAATTACTTTGTATAATATTTCTAATCAAGACGGAAACTAGAAACTTGTACTTATTAAGCCATCTGATAATGTTATTTGAGTCTTGTTTACAAGATGTTTCTTACTTTGATTTACAATTTAAGCCTTTTGACATCAAATATCTACTAGATTTGCTCATTTAAAAACTTTATGAAATAAAGTTGTTTGAGGTTATATATAACAAATATAAATTTTCAATTATATACCTTGAATAAAATTTAACTCCTTTACCGTATATCCGTATAGTTATCGCATATATGGATTTTCGGTACATTTGCACCATATTCATGTCACCACCATGTTATTAATCAACCTTTGAACACGAGGCGGCAAGCAAATGCATCTTCATTAGGTAGAATATATTGTTTGGGGACATATATTAAAGTTAAATAATTAATATAATATAAGTTTTACAGAATGGTAAATAGAATTCAAACAACTGCCAAATTATTCTTGAATACAAACGAATTTGCTGGAAACATATAGTAAAGATAACAGATTAATATAATATAATTAAAAATAATTAACCAATATTCAATATTACCTGATGTCCTATCACTATTTATAAAAATATATATGTACATCTTGGAGACGGTTGCTTTTATTGTCATCTAACTTAGCTAGGAATTATTTTGAAATATACCTTCAAATAAAAAATAATTAGCGAACTATGTTGCGACAGACTGTCATATAAATACACAGATAAATACGTAAAATTTATAACACCTATTATTTTTAAAATGACGGTTAAAAAAGTTGTAATCTAAAATTGCAAAAAGCTTAAAGAGCATTTTACAAACAACGTGATCAGTTGCATAGGAACCAGAATTGTCATATGTACTGGCTAGTTTTAACGTATATCTCACACATTCAATATCCATCCCAATTTTATTATTCTTCTGGGATTTAGATTGTCGTGTTTTTAATTTAATTTTATATATTTAATTTTATATTTACAAAAAATACCAGTCGAAGTTTGTTGTGTGTTTCTTCTCAGACCAGAGCGCGTATGAAACCCTCGAAGCCTTAACTTTAAGTTGGAGTTAAGACACTCTGTCTTTATAAAAGGACTTGTATTGATAAGTATGGTGGCAGAATAGGCCCTTCTCCACTACTTCCATTTGACGTACAAAAGTAATCACTTTATAGTATATATAGTATTTAAACTTTTGTACTATTATGTTATGAATCTGTTGGTGGAGATGGTGGAGAGAAGAGAGCTACTTCACACAATGGGATTCCGCCATGTTCCGAGCTCATGACTAAGTACTCCGAATGGGTTGGCAAGTAGTCGGACAAAAAGTGACTAATATAATGAATAAAGTGTATTATATAATTATAAAAAAACATTGAAATTTACAAATTCAAAACAATTTAATATAATACTTTTTTTTATATTAAAGATGTTTCCAGAAAAAAACAGCTAGAGTTTTATTAATTGTTATTAGTTTTACAAATTGATGTTTTTATTTGTGTATAAAATACTGAGAAATAGAGTTCAGGCTTTGACCAAGAAAATTTGGTCAGATTTATTAAGTTTTCCGTACAGATTTTTTTTAAATATGTGATTAAAGTATAAGTAATATTATTTAATTCTCAAAAAATAAACGAAAATAATTGCGTTTGTTATTATAGTCCATTGAATCATTCTTCATATGTAATTCGAAATAGCCAGAAAAAAAGTATGTTGTTGTTAATGTCAATTTTATATTCCGAATGCTAATGCTTGTTATTTTTATTTTATAACTCTATATTACTTATTTTTTGGGGCACACTTCGTGTTTTAGTAATAATAAATTAAAGTGTACTTTAACTACCCTGTTTTCCGCCTTTTGGTAAATCTTTATTTACATACTATAAAAGTCGAAGCCATTAAGTAAATGCTATTGGACTATAAATAATAAAATGGTCTATCAGCACATAATGTTTGATCTATTCGAAAACATCACGAATGGCTACTTGTTTTTACTGAGATTCAATGGAATATTTCATTATAGAATATTTTAGTTTTTAAATAAACGGGTGTTTTTTGACTACATATTGTAGATAGACAGGTTTGAATAAGGTTTTCATTTAATTTCCACAAACTTCTGCCTATAAAGAAAGTTATTAAGGTTGAATTAATTCTTTTCTTTTCCCACAAATATGTTTTTCAATATAGCTCCCTTGATACAGTAACAGAGTAAGCGGTTTAATAAAATTGGTTCCGCACACCTGCCTGTACAAACGAGAACAATTTCAAAATAGATCGAGCCATTTCCCTGAGGACCCTACTTGGATGAGTAAGAAAATCGCTACAAATGGATACAATACATACATGTAGTAATGTATGGTGCTAATCCTATTAAAACTATCTGTGAATTAAGTATGAAAATAAATATAGTAACTCTTAAGTTTAATGCTCGAAAAGTAAAAAAAAAAAGGATAAATAAATTATCCATGATAGATATCGAACATACGGAACAGTTTACATAAAAATATTTGCATAAAAACATATAAATATGTACGATTACTATTAATATATACCATTTAATATCGTTGCTGTGCATCGGTAGAACTATTCAAAATAGATGTTCCATATTTCATGGTGGCTTGAGTCGAAATCTTCGCTTTGGTGCGGTATAATTTTAAAGATGACTCCGTTTGCCAAGACGATAACTTTTGTGAGGTTGCTTTGAGCCTCGAGATCGTAGGAACGCTTTTAGAGTTAGATTCCTAAAGCTAGTGCAACATAATATTTACATTTTACATTATAAATATATAATGAATTTGAACTCTATTCATGGCATTTTAATAGACAGGGCAACGGAACTGTTTTCCAGATGGCGCAAATTTTGTCCCACCCTATCCTGTCTGCTTGCTTTAACGATTCGTTTTGTTGTGTACTTATTTAAAAATGTAAAAAATTAAAATACCTTTCCAATCCCTATAAACCTTTTAAAATGAGTTCATATTTTATTTTTAGCTTTATCGAAAACAAGTCCCCGGTTTTGTAAATTAGATGAGGTTTTTTTTGTATTATATGTATAACGCTTTGTTTCTCCACCTGCTGCCTCGTGAAAAGAGCCTTTATGTGTGTTCTTATAAAATATTTAGAGGCATAAGGAACTCTTTCTTGAACAATTGAGTTTTTTTTGAGGTAACTTTTGTAAAAAAAATAAGAGGAAGGTTTCAAATTAAAATATTAAATTTTAATAATAGTACTACAAGTTATGTTATGTTACAATCAGCGAAATTTTCAATTGTCTAACTTGATTAGATTACTTTGTCTTACTTTTACAAAGAATATGATTTGCGCTAAGATATTAGAAAACAAGAAAAAATATATATATTGAATTACCTGAATACAATTGAACAACTAATTTGCAAGTAATTTTCTAAACTAATTTCTATAAGAGAATTATGTATTCTACGTCCAATGATAGACTTAACGAATATTCTTAGAGACATAAAAGACTACTGAAGATATCCAATAACATTGAATTGTAATAATCACAGTCAATGCTTTTTCGTTACAAACTTTTCGTTGAGTTGAAATTAACCCGAGATTTTGCTGCGGATTTGAAACAATATAAGAAAAGTGAAAAAAATATATTAATTTATTAATAATAAAGTAAGAAATTTAATAATAAGGTTAACAATTAATATTTAATAACAGAGTCTGAAAACGGAATTGAAATTTAGAATTGTATACACATTTCAATCTTACTTAAATATATTGATTGCATAAAATATTTATTGCTGTAATGTGACTTACTTTTAAAATTAATTTAATAAATGTAAAAATATATGAAGCTTATTAAAAAATATTTTCATTGGGTTTAATAAAATAGTTTAAACATTGCGGCCAGTTAACGATAAAAACACGCAATCTTTATTGGATTTTTTTTTACTGTTTTTCTTATAAATTTCCACACTCTCTAAAATTGGTTATAAATCATAATCAAGGGGATTGAGAGCTAGACAACGGCTAATCTGCTGCTCTGATTCGCCATTCCGCACATTTGGATGTTTCATACTTTATAACCAGGTGTAAATTTTTACCAGCTTTAGTTATGGAACATGACGTTTTTAAAAGATTTAACCATTTTTTCAAGAATCGTATTTTGATAAACTTTTGCCAATATTTTACATTTTGAATCAATATCAGTGACCACTCGTGGAGATCGAATGGAAGTGATAAGAGGCCTATTTTGACACCACACTTTGCAAAATAAGCCCTTCTGTTAAAATGCTCTCGAACTTAACGTTAGGGCTACAAGGTTACAAACACGCCTTGATCTGAAAATAAGTACACAATAAACTCATCCGGTCATTTTTATTGTGAGCACTGTTTCACAAATGTCAAAAAAAAAAAAATTTGCAAACAAGTAGAACCTTCGCAACCAACCCGACCTTAAGTCCAAAAGTCTCTTGTAAAATCAATATACGAAACTCGACCTGCAAACTACCAGGTACTACAAGCAGCAACCGTTCACGAGTATAACACAAGAATCAGTCATCACTCCCCTACACACACACACATAGCTAGCTAACACCCTACGGTTGATCACTAAAGTCGAATAATGTCCAAGTTGTACTCTACTGACAAATTACGAAGCTTAAACACGTCTTATTTACTTGTCGTTCAATATTAAAATTTATTTCATCGGTAAATACAATTTTTCGATGACTGCCGCTTAAGAAGTTGTTTTAATTTTAACACCCGTTTTTAAATTATTAGATAAGTAATGCTTCAAGTCCTGAGCCATCGTTCAAAATACGCGACATGGTTTTTGAAGCTGACTTTCATGCGAACAATACATGGATGGTCACATCTTTTTCTATAATAAACAGAGGACGTTACAATGTACCTATCAATATCGCGGTACACAAAAATTCTATCATTGCAATTTGGTTCTCTTTATATTTTCCACTTCATTTTAATATCACAAACATATTAAACAGATTCCAAATTCTAATGTAATAATATATATATTTTTTATTATAACTGAGTGTATAAATATTTTAAAATTTTCTTGATTTTACCTTTCTTAAAATACAATAAAAAATGTATGTTATGTAACATTTCCAAATAAAACTTATTTTTTTTTATAAATATTCTCAAACAATAAAAGACTCACCTTAATCCTGGAACTTCGTCAAGTTGCGTGCCGTCAGAAAGCTGCCAAGCGAGTTGCGGCGTGGGGAAGCCGTGGGCAGCACAAGATACCCTGGCCCCGGTGTTGTTTGAGAACACCAGGCGAGGAGGTGGCTCCATCAGGAACACCGGCCCGTGCTCCTGACCCTCGCCCCCTGAATGCATTTCATTTTAATTATATATTGAGGTCTAAAATATAATAAGCCTCTGGATTAAGAAAACCGAAAGTTTGCTATTGAAATTATTTCAACAGCCAATAAATAATATTTTGTGTGTGTTACTGTTATTCGTCTATCGTTATCGTGTGTTTTTTATTCGTGTTTTATTGCTATTCATGTATCGTTTCATAATTGCAATGTAGGTATGTGTATTTGAAAAATACCTTTAATTTAATGTTAAATATAAGCATAATCAAATAAAATATTATGATAGCTACTTATGTCCACACTTTGAAGCAATAGCAATAATAATCAATGTTGAGCAGAGTTAAGCCCAGATCGGCAAATTAACGTGGTGTGAGCCACTTTAATGCGTTTGTAGCAGCACTGATATTATGTAACGCCCTATTTGCATTGCTAACAACCCCACCAAGCTGAACTGAATTACCGTCAATAGCACTGATAATGCTCCTATAGCCAAGATAAAACACGATGTACGGATAAGAAAATGACCCGTTAAAAGCAGTTCCGATGACGACAAACAAACTTTACATTTTATTTGATTGCATTTATATACAGCAGTAAAACCTAAAACTTCTGAATATTATCAAGATGCTCTAGTTTAGAATTTATAAATTGTAAATACTTCTTTACAGACATTCATTCGTAAAAATTGTCTATAGACTTGTTAAGAAAGGTATTTTATTAGACCAATTTGTAGATATAATCTCAAAATTCGTTTTCTAAGTTACCGTATCTTTATCGTATAATTTGGAGTAATGGCCAGGGGTTTTTCCTATCATCTTTCCCCGTAGTTCTGATTATCGTATAAATGGCGAGTTGCCTAACAATGGATAATATCAGATAAACCCAAATTGGTTTTATCTTTACGAGTATATAATATCACAATTTTATAATATCACAATTTTATGATAACACAAATTCTATAAATTCTATTACATATAATTAAATTAACATAAATATATTATTTGTAGTAAGTTAATTGCCGTGTAATGTTCAGCTACACGGCGATCTAGGTCGACTTGCAGGTACGCCGTGCCTCTTCTATCGAACCGACACTATTTTGAGACTGAAATATTAATGTGTGAGAGATTTGCCTATTTGTATTTTTCTATTTTAGGAACGTTATATAGGTTTACGTATAAATTTTATTAAATTGCATGTTACTCATATTATGACATATGCACCCTTAAAACTCTTATTTTATGTAATATATAATATTTGAATATATATACATATATATAATTTCAAATAATATCTTAGCTTTTCTGTTATAATCATTTCACTTATTATTTTTTATTGATAAAAGTTACTTCCACTGTTTGCATTTATGCCAAAGTAGTTATAGTAATAGACCCAAGAAAAAATATCAAATCAGAAGTTGCTCAACTAACAAGTATGCAAAACTTTAATCTTTTAGAAAAAGTGTTGAGAAAGTCTGATTAAAAGTCCTGGAAAGATCGTTTGAATTTTTTTTCTTCTAACTACACTTCGCTAACTACTTTGTTGCAATATCAAACTTTTAAGTCAAATTGCAACCACTAAGTCTTTTAAGCTGATGATATAAAAGATGCAATTTAAACATTACATTGTTATTGCAATAACGTAAATGCTATATTAGTCTTTTGATCTACATAGCATACAATTCAAATTATTGTTAAATTTAATCTCTTGTGTTCATTTATTAAATGGAATGCATTAATACTCGTGCTTCAGAAATTCATGTCTTAAGACTGAGATATCTATTTTAAAATTAAAAAATGTTGTAGGCATATTGTGTTATTCATGTACGATTATATTCTATAAGGATTGCACAGTAAATGAACTCTACATAGGATCTTATGAATTGCTTTATTGAATTCATTCATGATTACTGTGCTTTAGATATGCAAAATTTTTAATTGGCTGTGTAAAGTATTATAAAATTTTAAATTACTCAAGTCAAACTTATATTCAAGCTCAGTTCAAGCTTATATTCAAGAAAATTGATATGCCAAGTGATTTGAAAAGTCGTATCGTTGATCCGAGCCGGGCAGTAGAAGTTTTTAAAACTGCCATAACTTATTCAAGATTGCGGAGCGTCCCCAGTGCCGACTCGTTTATGATATTATTTCAAACTTTGCACGCAATTTTAATACGAAAAACATACACAACTTTCTTTTGCACTTTTATTGAACTATAATTTCAGATTTTTCTTTTGTTTAATTTACAGATAGGACAATAGAATTTTATATTTAAATTTTTAGGTTTTTACTATGTTTGAGTTGAAGTTTATATAAGATGTTGTTTTTGGTAATTTTAATAAAGAAGAAAATTAACATCATATTTTGAAAACTATATTTTTTTTTCATTTTGACGAATCTATTTTCAAAACACAGATTAATTCAATGTTATATACTCATATTTAATCAAGTATCTAAATATATTAGTGAAAATAAAAATGTTTATTTTTTTTCCTTAACTGTAAGTGACAAAGGTTTTTGAAGTAATATGATGAGAATAAAATAATAAATATAAAAATAAGTAGAAGGTAGATCTTAAAAAATCTGCTTTGTTTATGTAAAACTACTAGTGACGAAACTTGTTTAGGAAGTTGTAACACCAAATGTACAGAAGTAGCAGGTTCCTAATACGCAAAAGCCGGTGTACAATTGGATTAGGACCGACATCTCGTTCCAAGATAACACCAGATTGTGTCTAGGCTTGGCATATGCACAGTTTCTACATTTACAATTCTGATTGGCCGAGACGGTCCGCCTATGCTTGTTTAATTTACTGTTAGAGTAAAACAACCCCGAATAAATAATTAAATTACTGCCACGACTTGTGACTGAAAAGATCGACTTCATAAAATATTGTTTCTAAAAGAAAATGTTCCTGCTTAAAACTGTTGCAACTGAGAAGTTACGATATAAAATATATTGAAATAACATGTATAGAATGGTTTATCATTTTGTAGATTAGTGTTTTTAAAGTGTAGAATCTATTAATTTAAATATTTAAAAACAGTATCGGACCTATATCGCCATTCAGATGAGATATTTTTTTTGTTTGTTTGGATTGTAATTGCCTCTGTATGTTTAAAGAAAATTAGTTATTTACCAGGGGAAATGAAATCCAATATAATCAGTATTCGATATTTCTCAGTCCTCAGAATAAATCAAAAAGCTATAAGTATTTTTTCTATTATGTATATTCAATGTCATACATTAAATCGACACAATAGAATGGATTAGACATAATCTCATCCCAGATAATATGAATATTCAACGCAATATATCTCTTAAGGCTTATGTAATAGGATATAAAACAGTGTAAGATAAACAGCTTAGTTAACTTGCACGCAAAACACATTAGCATATAAACAAGATGAGGCAACTTTGTATCTTTCAGTATTTCGGTTAATGAAAACGGTTTTTCCAAACTCATTAAAGCGTTCAGTAAATATGAGGATATAAATGAGCCATGTTTTATTTAAGATGTCATAGAGAATAAAAAAAAGATAAACAAGATGTTTGTGTTTACACCAAAATCTAGTATATAAAAGATAAAACACAAAAGACACTATGTATGTTACTGGAATTTTTTCATCTTACAAAATAAAACTAGGAATCAATTTATTGTAACTGTAACTGTCAAAAAACAAATGAATTTTGTTATAAATACCCCATTTTTGTGGTAGCTATTATGCATTGAGATATTTTTATAATTTCGTTGCCAATTCTAAATGTTGGCTTCGTATCAGAAAGATTTAATCCTATAAATATGATAAATGGTACTGCAGCTTTGTCCAGATCTTGGCTTTTATCTTAAAGTGACTTAATAATGATCAGTTAAAACGTTGCATTCTATTAATTTCCTACGTTAAGGATAATAAGATACTTGGGAGTATCTGGCGTTTAGCTCATTTGCAGTTCATCTGTACTAAGCGAAAAAGTTTATTTGTTTTAACACTCTAATCTTCAAATCTATCGGATGGATTTAAAAAATTCTTTCCGATTATGACAGGCCTATGGGAAACGTTATAGACTATATTACACTACTACTGTTAGTTATCCTAATCTTAAACCAAATAGTTTATTCGCAGGTCCGTAAGTTTTAGAAAGTTGATATATTATAACAGCAGGTTCTATCCCAATAACTCTTTTCCTCACAGTCTAAGCATTTATAGTGTATTTGCTGAATTCAGATTCCCTTTAGTATGTCAATAAGAAATGCAGCCTATCATTTGGAAATTCAAGTTTCTTAGGTGTTGAAAGAAAATATGACAATTTGTGCTCAAATTGCACCATAAAAATTTTGCTATTTTTAAGTAAATAGTATAAAAAATTAAAATAATTTTAAACAAAAAATAGTCATTTCCCCATTTTGGATATTTAATCCTTAAAGAACGAGAATAAGCAACGGAGGTTTATATTTCTTTAATAATTTTAATTAAGACTTAAATAGATCTAATCTAATCTAAAGTTTTAATTTATTCTTTTGATAACAAAGAAAATCTTTTTTCATCTTGTTTTTTAAAAATCGACTCGACATTATCAACAGATTTACATTTACATTTTTACATAGGTTTGCTTGTAACCATAAGGTGTAATATTTCTATAATTTAAAGTAAATACAAAAGGTTAAGACAGTACAATACCAAAGCAGTGGTATTGTTAGCCACAAGTAAATAAAACTTCTCCTTGTTCTCATTTAAACACCACCGAAATATCTCATATTGTTTAGAAAATCGCATAATAGAACTAAACAAAATAGCGGAGAACAACGAGACCGCCACGCTCAAACCATCCAACATATTTATGGAGTTTCATTGTTTTTTGGACCTTTTTATAATGAACTACAATAAGTATTGCAGGTCTTTCAGTTCATATCTACTTGTTTTAAAATGTTTTATTTATTTTATTAATTGTTTTTAGAAACATTGCTAAATATTAGAATAACTTCATTTTGCTTATTTCGTTAGACTATTTTTTGAAATCACATATGAGTCACCAATGTGGTTTGTAATATATAATTTGTAGGCATTTTTTATTTTTCTTAAAATTTATAATCTAACAAGAATTTAAAACCTAATTTGCATACACCAGAAATTCAAAAATATTTTCCACTTTACAACATACACATAATCTGTTTACGTGATTGAATTCAGTCAAATTGGAATTGTTTATATTTCATGGTTATAAATATTTTTTGCTCCCGTTCCAGACGTCAATTAAAATGTAAATTAAAGCCAGCCGTACCCGAGTAAAGGTTAATATATTTTATATGTTCTGCGTAAATTGCTTTTATTTTATACATATAAAGAACTATTTTTCTGTAGCAATAAATGAAATTTGTGACGCGAATATTTTTAATAACATTCTGTTAGTTATAGCGCAAAACAATCAAGGATTATTGTTCTTCTAATAAAATATGAAGGTGTGATAACCGAAAATATGTTTTGGTGATAATCTATTTAAATAAAAATAACATAAAAGTGATTATTTATTATTCAAACTAGATAAAGAACTAAGATAATTTTTTAAAATGAATAAAAGTTTATAGATTATGATTTTATATATTTTTTTATTTTATAACCCTTAATGAAAATAAAATTAAAAGGGATTTATGTATGTAAATGTATTTAATTTCTAAATTAAAAGCGTGCAATATCAAATTAAGGTGGTGCAATAGCAAAATAAGACTGCTCACCCATGGCAAAGAATATTATGAGGACGGAAACCACCCAGCACATTGTGGCGTCAGTCACTGCTCGGTCACATCATGATGTCAGCGTCATATTACTTCTCAATCTCTATGACCTGGAAAAAAAACATTATTTAAATATATTACCAAAATTTAAGCCCGTTAAACTATCCTATATCATATAAGACCTCACAAAAATATTACATAGTTTCGGTAAATAATAAATATTATTGAAGTATAATTTAAAGAGCGATAAAAGGTAATGAATTGTGTCATAACAACTAATGACACACATTTATCACAGTCCAAGTCCAATCAAAGTCAAGGAGTGTGTATAAAATGAAAATGATTAATTATTGTTTTAATCTATAATTGTTTAGGTTTAGACGTTTCACAACACCTTTTATATGTTATGTAGTTCATTACCTTTATTTACATACCGTTAAAAAAATAAAGTGTAAAAACATTCACATTTTTTCACATATTCAACTTTTTGTAGAAATAAAACTTTAAAAGTAAGAAACAAGTTTTTGTTTTTTTTAAACGAGAAAACTGTAGACTTTCATAAATTACTCAAGCGGGCTTATTACTTTAACTTTTGCAACATTATGAAGATAATTTTCGTTTTACTGAAAATGCCTCGGAAGAATGAAAACATTACTCTCAAGTCGGAGACAGACAAAGCGTACCTACGTTTTTTGTATGAATAAATTCTATATTTTAGTATTTTAAATTCAAGAATAAGAAACTGGTATTGTTACTAATTAAATAAAATAAATTAAAGTAAATACTTGGAGGTGAAGTAAAAAGTAAGGAACTTTAAAATTAGATTCCGTTGTTTTTGTGTACTGATAAGCTTTAGCTTAACTTTAGCGTAAATAGAATAGGCTAAATACTTATAATATAAAACTGCAAGTAAAAGATATAAAAATTAAACCTTTTTACATTAATTACCCGAACTTGAACATTTTTGAACGTTAAATTCTGATGGCTCAGCATAACGACGAGCGTTGATAAATGTAACTCAGTGAAATTCGTCGGATAAGAGTCTTAATTTTACTTCTGCTTTACGACTTGGAAATGTATATGGCTGTTACGACATGTCAGTTCGCTGTATGTAGTAAATTAAACGCGACTATATACCTACGCGCGGTGACATAGTCAGACATTACGTAATAACTCCTGATTTTAGTTCTTGCTCGCTCGCTCTCTTGCTCGATCTTTTTAATATAAGATGAAACAAAAATTATTAATTTATAAATAAAATAATTTAGATTGCCAGTAATAAGGTATTCTATAAGATTATAACAAATATCAATTTAATTAATTTAAGGTAAACTGAATGATATTAAAAAGCTGCCATTGACAATGGCAAAATGGCTACGACGGATATAACCCTGAGTCATTGAAGATGCAATCTATATCTAGAAAAGTAATTAAAATCTTCTCTATAAACTGTATCTGGTAAGATGAAATTGGTGTCATCTTTTTAAGAACATAAATATCACCAATTTCATAACATGCAAAAATAAAAAAACAGTTCTTACTGCTTTTAAATTTACATGTTATTTTTGTTTATAATATATTATTCTCATGACATATTTCATGTATTAACTTTACTTTATCAAAAATATTGTTAATTTAAATTTTATAACAAGTGTAATGTATTCTCTGTTTTGTCGCTTTCACATTTTTGACGGACATTTTTAGTGACAGATTGACAAAATAGAGAATAAGTTTTACTGGATATAAATATTAATATAAGTAAGTTAGTTAATATTCTTACATGAGTGTTAACCTAAAGTGACCCCACCACTGATTTTAATTGACACTTTTTTGTATTTGAATGTAAGCATTAAAATTTTGGTAACTATAATTAATTAAGTTATAAACAATAATTGTATTTTTTGAAAGGCAGAATATACTTGAAAGAAGAACCTTCATCTATATTTTTATTGTGAATTATTATGAACTTCAAATTACTTACAACATATTATCTCAATAAATTTTTTATTGGCTTAGGAAGGCGCTTAATGACAGTAACTAACCATAATATTTAATAAAAAAATTATAAACAAAACAAATTATAACATCCAAAAAAACATTCAAAATTGTTGAAATTTGCAAGTAAGGAATTTGTTTCTAGAGACACATAGCTTCATATATTAAATATATCTAAAAAAACAATGTAGGTTTGCATCTGAAAATTTGAAACGAATGAAAACTACTTTAAAATAGAATAGAGCAGGTTGCGGCTAATAACTTTCGTAAAACACTAATAATGAGTCATAAAATAGTCGCATCACCATTTCAGAATTGAATTCTCTAACTTAAAACTGTATTTAAGAGTAGTTGGAATATTGGGAGCGGTCATCAGTGATTATAATTGATAATCTATATGCGACAGTTTGTTAGTTGCATATAAAGTTCTGACACAACTTAAATATATTAAAAATATTTATCTTGAAATCTCTGAAATGACGTTAAAAGAAAAAAAATCTTAATTAGTATCGTTTTTGAAAAGATTCTTTGGAAATATACTACATTGGGTGCCGTTAGTTGAGTTCAGGTCAAAAGCTAGCTCGACCAAAGTAGTACCACCACCTCCTCACAAAAGATGGTAATAAAGTAACCTTACAGCGATATGCTTTTGATCAGTTAGTACCTAATTCTTCTCCTTTTTCTTTTTTTTCCTTTCTTTCTCAATTCTTATCATCTGCAGCTAAATCAAGGGTGGCGAAGCATTTGCGATTATCCATATTTGCAAACATTCATTATCACTTACAAGTCGAGCTTTTCCATTCCTATGCTATGGAAGTTGAATTCTGCTATTTCAAGAGATTATATCCTAGGCAAATCTACTATTCCTATAATATATGGAAAATAATAAAAGTTCTTTTTCATTTATTATATCTTTAATTACAAAAAAAAACAATTGCTTCAAACTTATACGTCTATATTAAATATTCAAACTATTAGTGTACTGTAAACACGATCTTAGTCCAAACGCCCAAAAACAAATTATAAAATGGTCCATTGCAAATAAAATCCAGTGCAGTTTATTGAACAATCAAAAATTTATGAATATTATATTTTAGGCCTTTACGCAGAAAAAAAATTCGACCGAATTTGGGACGTAAGCCTTTGAAAATATGACCAAGATTTCTTTGAAATATTTAACAGTATACCCTACCTTGAAATCAATTATGCATTACCTTAACGAGAGATAATAAAGGGGAGCTATTCATGAAGCGGCTTTGACAAATCTAATTATGGTCCTCCATTAGCCGGGTATCATCTTTTGCTATGAATTTTCGCTTTAGTTTTTTTTAGCAAGAGCCTTATTACAGTATATTCTGAGATTTTCAAGTACGTATTTATATCTATATGTCTTATATTTGTTTTCCGAATATTTAATATTTATTTGAACTTCGATAATTAAAAAATTTCGCCTCAATTTTATCTTACCTTTTAGTTTTTTGACTTCCACAATTCTTAGATTTCCTAGAATAAAACGCGATATTATCCGTTGAAAAAAAAAAAAAAACTACTTCAATATATAAAATATTTATTTTCGTGTATTGATTGCTTTTAAGTTTCCTAATTCTGAGAAAATATTGGTAACCTCCTGGTCTTTGTTTAATACTAATTTATTAAAATAAACAATTATTTATATCCCTATTATATGTTTTCATAGATAAATAAACTTTGTTCTTGGAAGATGATAATACCTTCGACTCTTCATATTAAACCTTTTATTTGACGTTCTCTTAATAAATGGAAGAAATATAAGTCGTGACTATAATGTTTTCCTCCAATAAACATGATACTCCTGAAGGACAATATTGATTCACTAATAATATTCAAAGACGACTGTTAGTTATTCAATAGTTTTGACATCACCATTTTTTTCTATGCTCACGACTTTGTGATCTATTGTAAAGGTTCTATGTCAGAGCATTTAGCAAAGAAATAAGGTGAAAGATGCCGTATAATTTTTCCATTATATTTTATTAATATACCAACGTTATAACAAAAAGATACTAGAAAAAAAACATGTGATAGCTGGACTTCCTTAAGAAGACAAATTAATATAAATCAATATAAAAGTTATTCAAATCATCATTCAAATACAAGTAAAAGTACTGTATTCGAATTTCTTTGAATAATAAGTAAAAATAAAAAAAGTTCCTTAAAAACGTATACAAGAATTATATCTAAGAATTATAATGGTTCAGAGGAGACATCAGCAGGACGGGGGTAAACGAACTGGACGAAATTAAAAAGTTTTATAATTTTTTTACCTCTGGATTATCAAATAGTTTTATCATATATTAGCGGTTGCTAGCAAATTCATCTGCTCAGCTATAATTTTTTTGAACGTCTGGAATTCTTGTTTATGGATACACCGCACCATAAGGGAAAGGTCGTTTGTTATGTCTGACATTTATAATATACACACTAAACTCATTTACTGCCTTAAGGAACACTTGCGTATACGTCCGGGTCCTATCTGAAGTTTTGATTTTTTATGTGATGACAATAAACTGCCATCACATAAAAAATTAGAAATACTATTTTTATTTTTATTGTTTAAATATGTTTATATATGTGAAACATTTTTTCAGGTGTACCCATTTAAATAAATGAGTTTGAAAAGAAAGTTATTTTTTTAATTTATGTTAAATAATAAAAATAACAGAAACAAAATTTTATTAAAACCAGTTCAGTAGTTTTTGTACTTTCTCCTGAAAGTGTTATATTTTCTGGTTATGATAGATTCAGTTCAAGATTTCAAAATTCTCTGAGAAATTCAATACATGACACAGAAAACCGGTGATAGGCTTCGGCCGTAGCTGATGAACATTCACCAAAACTAAGCCATGTCACCAAGCGGCCTAGCCCTGTTCCAGCTCGTAGTCCAGCGACATCGTAAAGGAGAGTCAGATCCTCTGTATGTATGACTCTCCATTACCGTAGCGTTACTGAATATATGTCAAATAATACGTACATTAAACCACAAGACTACTCGTGGAGCGTAGCGTTTGCGCCGCGCTGGCCAACCGCAGTAAATAGTTAACCCAATTGTGATCTCTCCACTCACGAAATACTATCCCGCCAGCTGTTAAAAAACCCCAGGAAAACATTATTGTACTGGTTGGCTACCGGACGATCTGGCTCGATAAACATTTTCAAGCAGGTTCGGCAGTCCCCGCAGTTTTCAGACAGGTTTCCGATTGGTTAGTTATGATGTGCTTTACTGGTCCTTAGATATAAATGCTTCACTCGGCTGCTGACTTCCTACCTGTTTGAACTCCTGAAAAAAATAATAAGAAACAAGAGAAAAAGAAAAAAATAAATTGAGCGGTTTCTACCCTTTTTGTTGAAAGAGCACTCGACTCAACATTAGAGACCTGCATTCAAATACCACTCCTGTCCACCATCACCGTGAGAGAGATAAACTGCACCTCGTGTTTCCTACAGAGATTCAAATCAGATGTTCATTCCACGTTTCGTACTTAGGGTATACTTTATCCTACTCAGGGTATACTTTAGAGCAAAATTTTAAACCACGTGCGGGCGGAATATGCTTATACGTCAGAGATGATATTTATTTGCGACCCCAGTTTTTCGGTGATATGGATACTGGAGTATACAGGAATTGAGAAAACCCTCTACGCCTGTGTCTAGCGGTCGGGATAAGGAGACAACTTTGCTCACAAATTACTGCAACGAGGTAGCGTATGTAGCTCAACAAGAGCTCAACAGTGGTCTCCAATTTTGTTATTATTAGATTTTAATTGCCATCACCAGGATTGGTTTTGTCTATACCTAGACACAAAATATGTCGGTCGAGACATTTTTATCTATTTAGGCAAATCCATATATTTAGGCTCTCCTTTGAAAATGCCGCGTTCTTTAACGAGCACGCTTCACAACGTGCAACCCGTAGACCATAATGGCTGCGAGCCGACCTTGCCAACTACAGGCTCAAATTTATTATTTGTCTTGTTTCTTATGTCTTAAATAAGAAATCTAAACCTAAGAAATAAATCTAAGATCACAAAGAGCACAGATGACGCGTCTGTGATGTATTAATTATTCATAAAAAAATCAAATAAATCTTCTTGGTGTCAGCCTAGGCTCATTTCTCAACTTTAGTTCCTAAATTTAGTTCAACTTTTAAATTTCTGCTAAAATTTTGGTATTCTCTCGAAGGAGCGTCATTCCTTCAAGCCGGATAAATTAATCCTTTAATAAACATAAGCTCGGTCGTGCATGGAGTAATTCTCGCAATAATAATGAATAATAATGAATTAGGAAAAAACCACAAGTATCAGAATCTAATCTATTAAGCGCTAAGAGATTCGTAGGTGATACCACCTTGGCTAGGGCAAGACTCCAAAGTATGGAACATCGCCGCAAGGTGGTTTCTTCGTCTCTCTTTTACCGGTTACATTTCTGACAGTTTTCAACTAAGCTTAGTTTCTATATACATATGATTTACCTATAACACCTGATTGTCCATGTTTTTTATCCATCGCCGAATAACCAGACGCTTATCAGGCAAACATCGATTTACGGTTGCAGTCCTGTACAAAAAGTTTTGCTTTCACTTTCTTTAAAATATTTGTTTTTGTGAAACATCGTAGACTACAGGAATACTTAAAAATAAGCAAACTGAAGTCAACTAACGATAACATTTAATTTAAGACTAAGCCAATATTATGCTTAGATATATTATATAGTATTGTTGTTCACTCTATATAATACTGGCGCTTTTGAGAATATGTCAGGATCAATCATAATTATAATTGACATTTAATCACTCCTATTGCGTTCTGCTTTCTAACTAACTGTTTTGCTTGATGGTTACTGAACGACTATTTGCCAATTTTGTCATATAAAGTACGCCTTTATCCCTACCTTTTCTACTTATAGTAGTAATTAGGACGTGCTACTATTTTATTGATATAAGTTTTGATCTAAACTAATTATTTTAGATCAAAACTTTTATTAAAAGTGTGAATAAATTTAGTTTTATATATTAATAATAAGAGAGAATGGCAATTAAAGTTTTATTGGTTTCTTGTTACAAAAAGCGTAACCTTAAAGTCGTTTGTTTTGTTTTACTATTTTCGTGTTTCATCTGATACGGCGACAGCGAGGGAAAAGGCACATTATAGGAGATACCATCTTTTTCACATTTTACGTGTCTTGACAAGTTAGGTAAAGGTTGAAATAAATTATTCAGAAAGTTAAAAATAATCTTTGTCAATTTTTTTGTTCTCCATTATTATATAGATGTTTTATTTCATCACTATTTACATAACGATATGGTACAAATATCGAAATAAACTCAAACATGGATGGATAGAGATGTCTCTATGCCCGTAAATTAAAAAACAAAAGAGGATATATAACTAAATGTATCTTCATTTTAATCAGTCAGTTAAATAAATGACTCATTTATCTACTTACATCTCGTTTTTCCGTAAACGCAATTTCTGCAAAGCTTTTGAAACAATGAGTTAAAATAAAATTATAAGAATATACGCGAGTTAAGCCCATAATATAATTAAATTTAATCTCAATGAAAAATGATTTATTAACTAAATTTACATTGCCTGTATTACTACTTTTTAAAACTTATTTTTTTCGATTACAATTTTAGACAGACTATGCACTAAATAAACCCATAACAAAGTACTAGCAAGGCTTGACAACCTCTTGTAAGCAGAAGGGAGAACTAACAAGAGCCGGAAATTTCAATAAGAATTATGGGCAGGGGTCGAGGGTGGCACAAAGAGCGTATTAATATGAGATAAGGAAAATATGCTTAATTTTTGATTATTTTTCTATATAAATAGATTTTAGCTATTTCCAATATTATTTGACATGGAAATAGCAAATCTTATGTTAAACATTATTTTATTTTTAGTATTTATGATATAAAACCTTTCATGAGTGATACTTTGTCAATGTTATTACTTTGTTTACTCCTAACTTATTTAATTTGATAGCTAACGATATTATAAATATGTTCAAAATGATTTCAAACATTTAAAGCTAGTTGATCATAAATAAATGTATTTTGTTTATACACTATTGAAACAAATATTTTTTCAGGAAGAAGCTGGTTGTATATTATATGTACATATACTGTTATCCTATCTGCGATACCCGAACCGTAGCTGCTAACTAGTTTGTAGCGCTATTATTATGTAATGTTTAAAGATATGTTTTAAATTCGCTTTGAATACCTGAAATAGAGTAATGAATTTTTGCATTTCAGAAATAAACTCAATTCTTATAGCTAACTAACTCATTTTCTAATTATAAAATTCTATATGGTAAGTAATTGTAAAAAGCACAAAATTTAAAACTTTTTAAAATATACTTTTGTGAAGTCTTATTTTAATCAAGTGGAAATTGAAAAACATAATCAGCTGACAGCCGAGATCCACCCGATCCTAACCTCACTTTTCATCTCAAGACTCAATTCAGTTTATAAATTAACGAAGCACTCAAAGGGACTTTAACCCGTCGTTTCACGGATCAACCTTAATTACGTACCTAGTTTTTTCACTGTTTCTTTCACACTGACGCTAATTCAGGTTTGAGTGAGAGGGATGGGTGTTGGTACCCTTACCGCAGACGACCAGCGGCGATCGTGTCGCGAGGCTGACTGAAATCTGTGCGGTTCTGAAGCCAGGTCAGGTCAAATGTAGGGGTGCGTACAGAGAAATTTTAGATGAATTTTGAATGTGTCACAGAATTTTATTAGAAGTATATTGACTGTTGTGTTGATCATAGTGTACATATTTTCAGAGATATCTTATTTCATATACATGTGTATGAAGCTTCCTGATAAACGTTTTCTAAATGTAGTAATCATATTTTGCCTATGTTTAAAAATATCAACTTAAGAATGAGTCCTACTTTTTTTTTAATAAAAATGTTTTCTTACAAATTTATTAAAAGTGAAAAAATAATAATATTAGTGTGGATTATTTTATTTACAATAAAGAAAATTTAAGATAATTTATGAAATTGATATTTTCGTCTAAATATCTGAAACCTTAAGTTAAATATCAAATGTGTTAATTCAACTAAGCCAATACACTCAATTTCTCTTTCTATTCGAGTCCTTACTTTTGTAATCCCACCGATAAATTTAATCCGCAAACAAAACCAAAACAAACGAAACTTCATCAAACACCTCAATATGAAGAAAGCTTTATTCAGCATCCCACACACACATTTTTATCCTGGAAGTACACACACTTACAATCTTCCTAAACATTTGATACACATCCTACTTGTGTGTGTATGAATATACCTGACGCTATATTAAAATCCCTAGTGTGCGTTTCCCTGAAAATGGCCGCCCTAACTATTGCGCATGCTTGCCAAAACGACATCACTTCTTCTTGCCTCGACTTTAATACTCTGTTACATTTTGATTCTTGTTGCTTTAAGAATAAAACTGATTTAGTATTTAGTAGAGTACAACAAAGTTTGTATGAAAGTACGGCGGGTTTTGAAGTTAGAACTTGGGTAAGGTAGAGGACACTTCTTGTGGCGTGTGGAGGGAATCAAAATAACGTATGTGCTTTACATTTAAATGATGTAGGCTTAATATGAGACTGAGGTACAAGTGCAGATGTGCTTATATGAGCAAGTTATTTACTTGAATGTATTTATTTATATTGGCTTTCTGTTATATAGTACCTTAAGATTTAACTGTTTTGTTACCAAACAAACTCTTCTGAATCTCTTTATGATTGATTTGACAAATTAATTAAGGAATGTGATAAAAATGCATTACACATGTATTGTAGAAATAAATAACGAGTTACAACAAAATGATCTTAATAATATAAAATTTTCTTTAATTCAAACATTTTGATTATGAAAAAAATTGCAAACGATATAGATATCTCACACAAAATGAAATAAATATATATATTTTTCTCTATTTAAATAAATTATTTGAAAGTAAAAACATATTTTGTTTTATTCAAATTCAATTAACTCCTGAAAATAAAACTAGAATTAATATTGGTGTTACGAGTATAGTGTTATTAAAATGAGATTTAATTGTTAAGTTGTATTGATTGGTTTGCTCGTATACGAGCTGGTGCAACCGGGATGGCACCTTTATGGGTTGTATTCCTTTAGTTTGAAGTAAATAACACATAAATAGGTAGAATTGAAGGTATACCTGTGTATAGAAAGAAAGTAGGAAGATCATACTACGATTTAGCGGTATCTTATCTAATTGTGTTTTTATATCTGTCGTTCAATATATTATATTACCGATATTTATTACATATAGCTATAAATATAGCCTGTATGTAAATTTCCTACGTGTTGGTTTATTTTTTTCTTTTATACAATTATAAAAAAACTATGGTTTAGTGTAATTTATTTGACGTGAACAATAGATGATTAGCAGATTTGTTACTATAATAATGGAATTGAATAAGCACCATTAAACTGAATATAATAGCTGCCAAGGACACAATTAGTTGTTTAAAATATCTGATAGGGAACTAGTATGATTTAGATCGGCGCGTTCTACTTTCTATAAACTCTAGTTTTAACTATAAGCTACTTAAAAATACTTTGTTATATTATTCATAAATAAATGTTATTATATTTTGTTATATTGGATTAGACTTAATATAAATTTCATGTCACTTTAAAGTACTTATTCTTTTTCCTCACATAATGTTCAAGATGATTATGAAATAGAACGGCAAATTCCTAACTGATCGAATTTCTGATAACTTACGAACTTCTGTATTCCAGTAAACGTGAGCACGTATTGTTTCAAACAAAATATTGACGTCGGAAGAAAAATGTTCGATATTTTTATGTAACAGTGTTTTTATATATTTATTTATTTTATTTTATTTCAATACTTGTTATATTAAATAAAATTAAGAAAAATGTTTTTTCTCATTATTCAAAATTAGAACTAATTGAACTCATGGACACATGACATTGGTATCTTCAATGTTTATTTTTATTTATTTATTATTTTTATTATATTTTTAATTTATCTCACACTGTTCCTTAATTTTGTTATTCATTTAGTGCTGACTCCACAAATAACAAACATTTTAAGTTTTCAAAGCAATCTTTAAAAGAGCGTGAAGTTCTTCAGTTTAGCGTTTTATGATCTTGTAAGTTTGTGAGTACTGGTTGTCCATTAAATAAAAACTCTTTTTTAAGCCATGGTAACATTTGATGAGTGAAGATCTTTATATACAAATTTTACATTTTCTTTATAATACTATGCAGACGGGTTACAAAATATGAATAGTATTCTTGTTTAAGAATAAGGTTAAGTTGAGTCGACTTTATAGGTTACACAGTCTCGACGTTAGTCTGTCTACAAATATTTTCCCTACTTAATTTAAGAAAACATTTACAATGACTCTACCTATAATTAAGACGCACATATATTTATTTGTACAAGTATATTAAGATTTAATGTTTTGAACACGGTTTTTACTTTCTAGAGTGTTAAGATGAATGTGTCATTGACCTTAGCTTCAAACAGATCTCTTCAGAAACGTCACTTCGTTAGAAAGGTCACTTCATGATGAACATAGAATGAATACCAAGTTAAATTTTATATATGGTATATACCATAGTATTTCTGTATTATTAAATTAATATTTTCCAGTTTGCCAAGGTTTCATTAATTATAAAATTACGTTACATACGTTATTATTACAACAACAAGTTTCAATACCTTAAGATAGCTAGCTCTAGAATATGTACATAATTATTAAACTTGAAATCTATTTTCGTATACGCAGAGAATGGTAGCACAGCCCTTGTAACAGCGAAATTAACCAATCGATCAAACCAATAAACTGGAAACATAAACTGAGCACATGAAATTGGCTAAACGCTTTGATGAATTATTTCTTTAAGTACCTATATTTTATTGAGTATCGTAGAAATCGAGTAAGAACTCAAATTTTAACCTTCGACAAAAAAATGAAAGGAGTACAAAAAATAGTTATAACATATTAAAATATGTATTATTTTTATATATAATTACTATAGGAATCCTGGTGTGAACTGTTCACGCCGAAATTCCGTCATCAGACTCAGAGTTCATGAATAAGAACCCGACCGAATGGGTTCGAAACTACTTGGAAAAACTGCGATAGAATTTACGTAAGTACAGTCGGATAATTATATAAAATAATCACGAAAGTTTACATAAAAAGAAAATGTATTATTTTAATGTTTTCTAAGACAGACACCATCATCTCGTCTTACCGCGAACACGTTTGCTGCAAAGCATCCGAAACGTCGGGTTAAATAATAAACGCGAGTTATATCCGAAAAATAGTTTTATTGAAATGTATTATTTTATTCTTTTACAAAGCAAAGTATATTTGAAACATTAACTCGTGTACTTCCTATTTTAAGCTATCCTCTTGGCTGAAGTAATGAAATCTATTCCAGACTGTCTGCGCCCTGGCTATAAAGTTCAGTTGACCTCATTGCATACGATCACTCGATGTCCATCAAGTCACAGCACTTCACTGGGGGTCGAAGATTATAGCTCTTGTCATTACCGCTACTACATTTCCTAAGAAAATGTTAATTTCAACCCAATAAACTATTTTTGAAAAAAAAAAAAGAAAAGAAATACGGCCTGAAATAAGATTGATGTGCTGATTATACTTTTAATATAACTTCAATGCTGAGACAGTGTAATGTAAATGGTGATTCGCATAATATGGTTTTACCTATATAAAAAAAAAAACTTGATATATACAAAATATAATAAGCAAATAATAAATGAGCTAACATGGTAGGGGTCAATAAGACCCTCGGTACCAAACGTAAAGTTTTAGCTGCGACCAATGTCCATTTCGACGTCTTTATTTACGATCGAGCCGAATTGCCGACTGTTTACACGAGATTCGAATGAAAACACCAAAGTGGGTTACACTTGAGAAAAACACGATTCAAAAATATTTACCTTTACTGTTAAATAGGTATGTATGCTTTCAAAATCTTATTTAAAATTTCGAGACGCGTAAAGATACGATAATAGTATATTTTTACATATAAGGTACCTATTGAAATTACCACTAGTTGTACCATTAGAAGGTTTTCTCTTAACATATACCGATATGTTGCTTAGTTAAGATATGTAGTATATATTATAAAATATCAAACTATGCCAAATACCCAAAAAATCCAAAATATATGTTAAAAAAATTTAAACTTACAACTATTATAAACATAATATAATTTTTGATATAAAAACAAATACTTTATTTCCGATTTAACAAAAATTGTTATACGTAATATACATCGGGATCAACGTCTACAAAATACTGCCTGGATATTATAAACAAATTATTAAGAATAAGATGTAAATATCCAACAAAAAATTGATAAAATTTATGAAATTTAATTTGGAATAATAATATTTCAATTATATTTGATCATAATGGTTTTTACTGATGTTTCGAAGGTTTTCAAACACTAATTTTTACTATAGGATTTTAAGATATCATTTTTAATTATCTAATTGTCAACAAAAAAAAGGAAATAAAAATGTTATTTATAAAAAATAAATGATGTATTAAATGTTGTTATTTGTTATTTTAAGAAATATTTTCTTATACTTTTATTTTTTTTGTTACCTACTAACATAACAATAAAAATGTTTACGTGGTATGTTTAATAAAAATGTATAATAAGAAGTTATTTATGATAAATAAATTAATAATATTTGTTTAAATTTAGAAATTTCAAATTTCGAAAATTTTTCCTTCAATATTAAATATATTTTCATTAGAAAAGCAGATAAGATATATTAAAACAATTGTTTGTTTATATATAATAGCAGCGATTAATTCAAAACTTCAAGGTGGCAATCAGAGTACGTTCACCCGACGCGGTAATTGAATCGAGTCGAGGAGCTGCGGTCGTCCAATTAGTACCGTTCCACACACTTCTTGTTACGCCCGAAATTCCAGCAAAGGATATACTTTACAGTACAATTTACTCTATTTGTATACGAGTCTAAATTACATGCTTAAGCAAGGAAAGCCGCAACATTCATGAGTTTGTATACAATTTTCAGATTTTAAAATAAAATACTCCTTCCTGATCAGAAAAGCCATAAAACTAAATCATTGACCGTAAACTAAAATTAATTTAGGGTTAATTAGTTGGTTTGTTATTTATAATATAATAATAAATTCTTAGTTTATCTTAAAAAAAAACAAAAAAATAAATAAATCTGTACGATAATACCTTGTTATACTTATAATTTTATCATCCTACAGATTCTCTGCAGTTTTCTAATAAAAACTATATATACAGGTCTAGGAGAATATATACAGTAAAGGAAAATACCTGTATATATTTTCCTTTAAATTGGCATTACTGAGATTGTTTTGTTACAAAATACACTCTAACTCGTTTGCAGAATACAATAAAATGTTGACTACTATCGCTATAGACGAAAAGATATCGGAAGAGTAATTATTACTTCATATGAAAAAAGTTATTTATTTTAAAATACTTATTATATATATAAAACATTTAGTACCATTCTACCATTAAATTTAATTTAATATTAACCACAATAGAGGGTTTGATTTTCACACGAGACAGTATTGTGTGCTATCAAAAGATTGTTGTTTTGAATTTGGGTATTTTGTGTGTTTACTATTTAAATTTCCTAAAACCAAAAAGTTCCGATTTAAATTTAAAGTACCTATAGTTTTTGAAATAATTTCCATATATAATTCTATAAAATAACGCATTATAGTTGTTTTTTACCAAAGTGTGGGTTAGGAAAATAAAATAACCATTTAAAATGTTGTATGATATTTAAATTATTTGCACAGTTCATTATTTACAGAAAGTTATTGATATAGGCAGTGATGTTACATAACAGGTAATTTGGCATTCACTTGTAAATATATAAAAAAGGATGCGTTAAATTATCTGTAAGATACAAGCATAATAGTATCGTTAAAATTTGAGCACATCAATGAAAGTCTTGTCTATTTTTAAAAGGCGTAATTTAGCTAAAAAGTAAGTAGTCTTGGGTCTTTTTTCATTACACTAATTTCTAATTTATTTAAAAGTGGCAAAAGATTATTTCACAAGATATAAACTTGTGTAATCTGGTTAAATATCATTAAAAACAAATTCCGTAAAAATATTTAACAATATACTAAATGATTCAGTATCGTATCAATATATTCAATAATTAAATAAAAGTAATTGTCTTTACATGATTATGTTATTCCATTAAGGTGATAAGAGTAAGACTCGTATTAAAATCAAAATACAGCCTCTTCATCGACCTAATACCCTCAACTATGTTGTAGCGACTTCACAAAAAAGTCGATGTCTTTATTTATTTCGTGCTAATTTACGCCGATTGTAATGATAATATTTAACCTTACCTATTATTATATTTATCGTACATTTATAACAAAGTTATCTATGTATCAAAAAAATATTTATAATTTAAATTTTGTCCATAATTTTGTTACGTACCTAACAATATCCGAATAGGCCGCGAGTAATTCGAGTCACATACAAAAAACTTCTAAATATTCACAAATTCACTTAAAATTACTAGAACTTATACCCTAGTTAACAATTAATAATATTTTATTTTGCTTGCAGCAGTCTTTATTGTCAATTAAACGTGTATTGTAAAATCCCTTCGTTCCTGCTCCTGTCGCTGTTGGTATCTGGAACAAAAATTTTATATAGCGACATCTTTAGGGACTTTAAAATACGAATCATGAATTGTGCTAGCGTAGAGACTTTAATATGGACTCCAAAATGTGATTTCAGAGTTCCTCAACTATAAACAAGGTGGCAGTGTTATTAAAACTCAAAACTAACTAAAACTCTGCACCCACTCTTAAAACATAATCATGGAATGCCTAATTATTGTCATTCATTAGTTATAACAGAATTTAATTTAATTTTGTTTTAATCGCTTTAATTCTTGTTTCTACTTTTTTACTTATATTTATTATTGAAGTGACCTGTTGGCGGGTGTGTGTCTTCGTGGTCTGCGGCGCGCCTTGTCCCGCGGGCCCGACCCGCCGCACGATTCCGCACTAGAGTCCGTCACAGCGCGGAATACCTCCTCCGCTGATGAGGAGAAAACGTCTCACTTAGAGTATTATACGCCCATTTTAAAATTTTAAAAGTATTGTTAATATTACAGTGAAAGAAGCATAGAAATAATGTTGAAAAATTATATTATTTCTATTTACAGAAGTAATATTTTTGTAAATGAAATGAAACAAATGATGGTAAAGAAAATTTAAAAAAAAGTCGGATCTGTAATGATTTCTATTAGAAGTAGAGAAAGGTAATAATAGAATTGTAACATTAGTTCATTAGTAACCTTTAGTAGGAGCGAGTGGCATTCTATAAGAGACGCTGCTGGAGGTGCACTCGGCGCACGGTGACCCGCTTGAGTCTGAGTCTGACTCCGTGCGACGCACCATCAGAGTCATCGCTCGAGACAAGGTGTATTCATCTATAATATATATCACATAAAAACAATCAAGAAGTCTGAAGTGGTTTATTATTTTCATTTTCATTGCATTTTAGATTTGTAATATGTTTGATGTAAAAATATATATTTAACAATTTGATGTTGTGTATATGAATCATAGATTTTTTTTATTTATTTAGAAACAAATAGGCACAACATAAAAAACAAATAAACACTTAAAAATGAATGATTACAAACTTACAGTTCCATAAAAATAACAATAACTTAGGTTTGTGGATACAACAGTAATGAGAACCAGTAAATAATAATAATATGTAAACATAAAGTGACAATTAATATCACCTATCACTACTGATTCTCTATACATTTTTTTTACCATAGTTCTAAAGTTATTCAGACTGTCCAAAAATATCTACATTTCGCAATCTATTATTGTAGTCTTTTTTTTTTTATGGAAAAGTAGGGCAAACGAGCATGCGGGTCATTGATAAAATGTGATCACCGCCGACCATGATCTCTTGTAACATCCGAAGACTCACAAGAGCATTGCCGGCCTTGGAGGTAGGAATAAACGCATTTTTTTAAGGTACCCATGTGGTATCGATCTGAAAACACCGCCGAAAGAACCTCATTCCACATCTTTGTAGCACGTGGGAGAGAGGTTCTTGCAAACCGCACAGTAGAAGAACGCCATGCATCCAGGTGGTAATGATGATAATGAAGGCGGTAACGTGCTGTACGGTGATGAAATTCGGCGGCAAGCATCAGATCAAATAGCTCTTCGGAACACTCCCCTTTGTAAATGCTATAGAAGACGTACAAGGAAGCCACGTCTCTACGCAATGCCAAAGAGTCAAGCCGTTCACAGAGCACCGGGTCCCCGATAATCCGTACGGCTCTCCATTGTACGCGGTCAAAAGGTAGAAGCTGATATTGGGGTGATCCGGACCACAGATGCAAACAGTAGTCTATATGTGGCCGGACCTGTACCTTATAGAGCGCAAGTCTTTGGACAGGATTGAAATACTGCCTCGCTCTATTGATCACACCCAATTTCATCGAGGCCAACTTGGCCTTGCTCTCCAAATGACCACGAAACCGACAGTCGCTCGAATGTCGAATCCCAGTACTCTGATACTTAGCGAGGTGGCGAGGGGTGTGCTCTCGAAGAGTGGCGTTACGACAAATGAGGTTTTCCTGGTGGTAAACGCGCAAACCTGTGTCTTTTGGGGGTTAAACGGTTCACTTCACCCCATTCTGAGACCATCCCCAGGAATTAATCGAAATCGAGGAATCGAAAGAAACTTGTGTATTCTATAAAGAGAGGTCTTTATAGAAGATACAAGTTTCTTTCGATTCACTCATCGACGTTTTCCCGAGAGAGCCGCAGCCCAACGGTGTGTGAGATATAAAAGAAAATCACCAGCCGATCGACCATGGCGAAAGCCATATTTCCGGTCATTGATCAACTGGCGATCCTCGGGGTACGCGAGGAGCTGTCGGTTAATGATATTCTCCATTATTTTGGAGAGAAGAGAGGTGATGGCGATAGGTCTGTAGTTAGCCGGATTTTTAGGGATCAGATGGACAAAGGCACAATTCCACGAGACAGGGACTACACCTATGAAATAGGAGTGACGATATAAACGCGTTAGCACTGGAGTCAACTCAGGGGCACACGTTCGTAGCACCACTGGGGCAAGACCATCCGGCCCACTCGACTTATGAACATCCAAGGAAAGTAGAGAACGACGAATGGTTTTTTGCCGGAACATTATTTCCGGCATTGAACTCTGACACCACTCGCTCGCTTGTCTACTCGCTCTTCTTAAGAAACTATAATCTGAATAACAAATTCTTTCACGTGTAATTGAGAATAAATGTTTCTCAAGAGTATGTCTTTCTCGTCTTGTAGGAACTCTAAAGTTGACATTTTGTAAAAAAAAAAAGCGTCAATGGTGGAGTTAACTATTTTATGTAAAAAGATAACATCTAAAAGATTTCTACGATGTTTCAAAAGTAACATCTTATGGGTTTTCAAAGATTCACCGTATTCTGTAGAGATATGTCCAAAACTATATTCCAACGATTTTAAAAATACTGTTTGCACTCTTTCAATCCGGTCTATATGAACCTTGTAAAAAGGCTGCCATACAGTAGAGGAAAATTCTAGGTCGCTTCAAACATAGCTATTATAAAGTCATATGTCTGTATACTTTTACAAGGTTTCGCTACAAGTAAAATAAAACCCAGTTGCTAAAGTTTTTTTTGATATGTTGTCTATGTGAGGACAAAATAAAGTTTTGAGTCCAATGTTACACCGAGGTCCCTAATTTAATTTACTAATTTATTGCTGTTTATTGTTTAATTGAATTTAATTAGGTTACAATTTCTGGTATAGGTTACATTACATTTTCCTGGGTTTAAAATTAAAGAATTTTCTGCACAAAATTTATCAAATTTGAAAGATATTATTGATGAAGTTCACAATCACTTGTGTTTCGTAAATCTTTGCATCATAAGCATAAAGTATTACATTAAATCCATCTATTTTTTTGGTAATATGATTGATAAACAATACAAAAAGGACATAAGTGAGAACCCTGCGAAATTCCAGAACTGATATTTACATAACTTGATGAGCCATTGCTTGGCATCTATTTTCTATATAAGATTTCAACCAACGGAAAAGATTACCATGTATTCCGAGCTGCCAAAGCTTCCGGAATAAGGTACTATGACAGATTTTATCGAAGGCCTTGGAAAAGTCGGTATAGATAACATCTATCTGAAAACCATCATTCATTGCATTTAGAATATATTCAGTAAATATGACCAAATTACTATCGACAGAACGTCCTCTGAAGAAACCGTGTTGGTGAGGTTTTATACTGTTTCTAAGAGCCAATATGTGCTCTGCGCCTTTTATTTTCTAAAAGTTGGCCTAGTATGTTAAATTTGGATATAGGGCGATAACTCTCAATACATTGTGTCGCTTGACTTTCAGGTATTGGTGTTATCAAAGCTATTTTCCAAATGTCTGGAAAATTACCTTTGGTCAATGACTTTTTAAACAGAAATGATACAGGCCAGGGAATTTCAATGTGGAAAAGCAATTGTTAATAAATATTGGATGAATTCCATCGGGTCCAGCTCCCTTGTTAATATTTACTGATTTTAAATATTTTTCTACAGTACTATCTATAACCTCTAACGAATATAAACTTACTGGAGCATCCAAGCAGGGCTCCACCTGGTTAGGATCCAAAGAGTACAAGTCTGACGGCTCGAAAACGGACTGGAAATATTCATTGAATGGGTTACAAATTTGTTACCCATATGATATTAAGACCCCTTTATAAGACATCGTTTGGGGCAGGCCACTCGTAGATGATATCGACTTAATGAAAGAATAGAAGCATTTTGGATTTATTTTAATATTTACCTCGGAATAACTTATATATTTTTAATAACAATTATCTTCCATGTTATGTGCCCGCCGTCTTAAAAGTTTATAAAGTTTGCTCATCTATAGGATTATTGTATAACTTTAAACGTTTATGGTATTTCCTCTTTTCGTTTAGTATCTTTTTTAATGGTCTGGTATGCCAAACTGGGATTGAACTATGAAATTTAATAAATTTATGTGGAATGTAAATATTATATAAACCATATAATAAGCCATAAAATTTCGAAAGATATTCATCCAGAGTTAAAGAGTTAAAAAATAAACTACAGTTAATTTCTAAAAGTGACGTGTTTATTTCGTCATAATTACACATTTACGTGATGATATTAGACTTATATTTAACTCGACAAGTAATGACTTATGGTGAGGATCTTCAGGTGTAAGAGAAATATCATTGTGAAGTATTCACAAGTAATTAGATAAAATTAAATCAAGTATGCGATTATTAACGTTACGCTGTGTTTTATATTGTTTTAGATCGCAAAAATTCAAAAACTCGGAAAGTAGCCTAACGCAATAATTTGGGGATGTTAATAACTCCATGTGAGATAGAGTTTAATTGAAGATTCTACTCTTCACAAAGGACGTTCAATTTCTCCGTGGAATGCGTGGACAAAGGGTGTGGAATGTGTCCTTTCTTTTCGTCAAGGTTTATTTTTAAATGGTACAATTAATCATGTTATTAGAAAGTGTTTAGAGACATTACCAGTACCCCTTAAGTCAGTGAGTTACCAGAGTGTGCAGGCGAGCGGTGCGAGTGTGCGCGCGGCGGGGCGGCGCTGAGCGGCGCGGGCTCCGCGCGCCCGAACGTGCGCAGCGTGGCGCCGGCACCGGCACCGCACGCTGCTGGCGCTGCCGCTGCCGCACCCACGCCCTCGCCCGTGCTGCCGCCTGACATACTGAACGTCGCGTACGGACTGATCTCGTACATCTCTGTAAAGGAAAACGTGGCTAATATGTTGTGGTGTCTATGAAAACACTGGCAGTTATAATTATTATATTTTTCGTTTATTTTATCTACCTTGTTGATCCTTTTTATTCGTTTTTTTGATAGGGGAAGAAGTGTACACTTGCTGGCAATTTCTTCTGTTGTCGCGCTTTTCTACTGATTTGTCCTCCTCCGATTCCCCGCTCTGCTCATATCCTTTTCTGAAGCAGGACGTCGTGGAACTAAAAAATACAGTTTCTGTTATAGTTTTTTTACGGTGTTAGACCATTACATCGGGTCGCCGGCAGGTTACCACCCATCGGGCAAAGTTGTGGCACAAAGCGACCTACTCGTGTTGCGGCACGTTGCTCGATGAAGCCGTTCATGCGAAATGGTTCTGAACAGCTGCGTTGCGTTGACAAACCGTTTTGGCATTAAGTTGATGTTTGTTGTGTTGGGCGCCTAGTCGAGGTGGGTAGCGGGATCCGAAGCGACGGCTTTCCGCTGGCCGCCTGCCGATTGTTGGGGGCCCAAATAGTAGGTTAGCCACCCACGAAAGGCTGCCCCGCCAGCTGCGAAAAAACCGAGGGTGGCTCCATCGTGCTGGTTGGTGACCCGACGAGGAGGCTCGATGGCGGCGATCCCTGGGGGGGTTCGGGCGTCCCCACAGTCTCCAGACTAGCCTAACAGTGGCATGACAACACCAATTTCGACGTCGGATTCGATACGTTACGCGTCGTTCAACTGCCATTTTCCATCCTATTCACTCTTCTATAAGAAGAAAAAGTTTTTTCAGCGGTTGCACTCCTCCTCACTCCTAGTGCGCCTCGGTAATATCCGAGGCTTGTACTCAAATCTCGAACCTGCCCACCACCACCTCGAGACAGCGCAGCCGCACTTACTCTTTTTGACGGAGACGCAGATTCAATGTCCTATGAGCGCTACACACCTGCATTATCCCGGTTACACGTTAGAGCACAACTTTCGCTCACGTGCCGGGGTTTGTGTGTATGCGCGGAACGACCTCTGTATCTATCGTCTCCGCCACCTTGAAGGCCACACTTTTTCTTCCTTATGGGTTTTAGTAAACACAGGAAACGAAAAAATCCTGTATTCCTGTGTCTACCGCTCTCACAGCAGTGATCAGAAAACAAATCGATTATTTGAGTATCTCAGTGAGGCTGCTGATGTGGCTCTGCATCGGTACCCTTCAGCGCAGCTCGTCTTGCTGGGGGACTTTAATGCCTGTCATCAGGACTTGCCGGTCCCGTACCAGAAGACGGACCATGCTGGAAGAGAGGCGCGGAACTATGCGTTGTCTTTGAACCTCTTTCAGCTGATTAGGCAAGCGACAAAGGTTCCGGATGTGGAGTCCCATACAGCCAACTGCCTTGACTTTTGCTGACAACTGATCCGGACAAGTATTGTTAGAGGTTTCCTCACCCTTGGGAATTTCCGATCACTGTCTAGTGAAGTCTGTATTTACATATTCCCCACCAGAATCTGAACCGTTTGGTATTAGGCGAGTATGGAAATACAAGTCAGTAGAGTGGGATGAGATGTGGCACTTTTTTGCATCTTCTCCTTGGCGGCAGGTCTGCTTCTCTTCTTATGATCCGTCGAGATGCGCGGATACTATAATCGATGTGGTACATCAGGTAATGGAGTATTTCATTCCCTTTGCTGACGTACCCATCTGTGGTAACGCTCGCCCATGTTTTAACGACGAATGTGGTCATTCTGAAGACCGAACACATTCGGCATACCTCAGTTGGCCTGACGCTCGAAGCTGCAATCTGCCAAGTCCTACAAAAAAGGCATTACGGAAGGCTAGTCTCAATCGAGTCACTAAATATGGCGAAAACCTCTCTGGCAGACTAATTGGCAGTCGAGCTTTCTGGTCTCTGGCCAAAGCGATCGAGTCGAACTTCTGTCAATCCTCACTGCCTGCTTTGCTGAAACCGGATGGTTCTCTGGTCCATACAGCAACAGAGAGAGCGAATCTATTTGCTTCTCTGTTTTGCTGATAATTCACATATAGATACTAGCAATGATGCCTGAAACCCGCATCACGAACAAATTAGTATGGAGAACACTGTATCATTTAGGTGTGACTAAGGCCAGTAGTCCTGATGGTATACCAGCCATTCTACTCAAGACATGCTCAGCTGAGTTGTCTCCTGTATTGACACGTATGTATCGTTTCTCTTTTAAGACTAGAATAGTGCCGAATCCTTGAAGTTTGCCAACGTGCAAACAGTGCCTAAAAAGGCAGACGTGCCGATCCTGCTTATTACAGACCGATTTAAGTCACCTCCGTATTCTCCAAGATTATGGAGCGTGTATTGAACTCGCGCCTTTTAGCATACCTAGAAGGTAACGACCTCCTCAGTGACCGACAGTACGGGTTTCGCCGAAATAGGTCCACTGGGGACATTCTTGTATACGCTACACACATTTTAAGCGAGGCCATTTAGAAGAACGGAGAAGCAGTTGCCGTCTCTCTGGACGTCTCGAAGGTGTTTGACAGGGTCTGGCATGCAAGCCTTATCAACAAGGTTTCAGGGTACGTAAATCGCCTGGTCTGATCGGCTGGGTACCGAACTTCCTGAACAATAGAACTAACCAAATTTTTGTTGATGGGTGCTCATCGGAGCCCTTAACAATAGATGCCGGAGTTCCTCAGGGGTCTGTTCTTTCTGCAACTCTTTTTCTGCTGCACGTAAACGATCTACGGAAGACCGATAGAGATATATCTACCGTACATTCGGGCTAGTAGAAATCAAGTAGAGTCAGAGAGAGAAGCCATGGTGCAACGTTTGAGTGTCAAACTTCAGGCAGTCTCCGCATGGAGCAATGCCAATCTTGTCAAATTCAACGCCACCAAAACGCAGACGTGTCTTTTCACCGCCAAAAGGAGCTCTATTACCTTGGCTCCTACTTTCAGAATGTATCTTTGGAATACAGTGATCGGCTTCAGTTGTTAGGTTTAGAGATTTCTTCGAACCTCTACTATGGTCGGTGTATTGAGTCCAGGGCAAGAGCAGCTGCAGGAAAGCTTGCCATTCTTTCGAAGGTCCGACAGTACTTTACACCGGGACAGCTAATTGTATTATACAAAGCACAGATCTTGTCGTGTGTGGAGTACTGTGGTCACATATTTGCTGGTACCGGAAAGTCTCAGGCAAGCAAAAAGGCTTATTGGCGATCATGGTTTAGTTGACGCCATGTGATGATAGTGTGCACAGGAATTACATGATATAATTCCCCCATCCTCGTTCCACCAACGGACATCTCGACGCACGAGTATCCATTCTTACGTTGTAGACATTCCACCTGTCCGAACGAAGCGCTTTGCTTCATCCTTCCTGATTCGTACGGCGAAGGATTGAAACAGCTTGCCTGCATGTTATATTTCTATATTTAAAATGGCAATAAAATAGTCAATATCCTAATTATATCAAAAAGTCTAAACGTCTCGGTATTCTTGCCTCCTTTTAAATGCGATCACAGCTAGCAGCAGTAGCGCCACAAGGAGTACGGTGGCTACCATTAGGAGCACCACCCCGCCACTTGCCGCAGCTGGTCCACTCTCCTCTCCACCCGATGGGAACTGAGCGGGTGCTGGAATGCGCTCTGTAGATTAGAGAAAGACAATAATATGTTAATGATGAAATTTCATCGTCCATTATTATTGTAGTATAAATAGTGTTAAATATTGCTATAGAACCCCTTAATATTACCTCCATCTTCTGTCAATGTCGAAAAGTAGTAAGTTGCAGTAGTTGATCCGGCAGTATTTAAAGCAACAACTTTGAGATGATACCAAGTTGCCGTATGTAAACCGCAAAATGCCGTTGGTTGCACATCCAAGCCAACTGTTTCTGTTCTCCACACAGCTTCCTCAAAACCTCTGATAGAGACTACGAACTGTATGAGAGGACAACTGTTGCTGTCCCATGTTAGGAGATTTAGTCGCACACAGCTGCTATTGCTTGTGATTAGATATTTTTCTGCCGCTGGTTTTGATACTAAAACAATAATGGTAATATTGAATTTCATAATAAGCTTAGGTTCTAAGATTATTAAGGAAGTTAAAGTAAAGATAATAATGCTAAATATTTGATTTGGACGGTCATTTTTCAATTAATAAAGAATAAGAAACGCTACTTTAAACATGTTACCATATTATATTTGTCTCACTTACTTTAGGTATGAATAATATTCTGTTGATATAGACAGCGGCTTGATAGTCGTTCTATGTGTATAAATTGATTGAACAAGCTCATACCTCCACCGCTGGTAGCGGCGGTGAGTACGTCTCCAGGCGGCGAGGAACCCGCCGCGTTGTGTGCCGTGAGCCGCAGCCGGTACTGTGTTCCGCATGACAAGTGCCGCAGCGCGTGCGAGCGCACACTGCCCCATACCCATGACGACTGCCAGGAAGAGTCACGCAGCGCGTATTCTAGGGTGAAACCTGGCAGAGTAAGCATGTCGATACCATTAATATTTATATTCTTAGATAGAGAGTCTAAATTGTTATTAAGTATCAGTAAATAGCTCTCCTAGTAATTCTAGGATAGACCAGCAGCGGCGAGGTCCTCACCGTGTGCGTCGTTGGTGTCCCAGGCCAGTGTGAGCGCGGCGGGCGCGGCGGCGGCGAGGCGCAGGCGCGGGCCCGCGGGTGCCGCGCGCGCGCGCAGCTCCCACCAGCCGCGCTCCTCGCCCCACGGGTTGCGCACAGCACACGTGTAGTTGTCGCTCATGGACGCCTCTAGCTCTGTTCACAATAGTCGACAAGTTGAGCATATCAACGGTATTACAGACCATAATGCTTCATTATTTTGATTTATGTATTTAAAAATTTCCAAATATGTTACTACGACGAATTATGGGTTGCGAACGACATTTCAATGAAAATCAAGTTACTTCTAGATATTTTTAATCAAATAAAAGTCTTGAGTGTCTTACTAGAAATCACAAGTCGGTGTCCTTCGATTCGTATTCGTGGGTCAGCGGTGATTGTGGGTGGTCGTCTTCGACTCCATATTCTCAATGGGGTAGGATTTCCAGCGCTGCCGCAAGATATTACTACTCTAGAACCTTCCACTGCTACTATTCTACGAGGAAACGACCATATTTTGGCACCCGCTGAAAATAAATGCATTTGATATAGATAATGTAGAAGATTTATATTTATAAAACTGATACTTAATCGATAATTGCTTAGTTAAATAGGTTGCTATAGAATTCTAAAAGAAAATAACCTCTAGCATTAGGTTTCTTAGCTACAATTGCGCTCATCTCCCCCTCTCCAGCAGCGGTAACTGCAGTTACCCAAAAGTCATATAGTTGATGTTCGTGTAATCCTCTTATTTCCAGCATTTGCTCTTCGTCAGTTTGTGGCACCATCACATGTGAATGCTGACCTGTTCTATTGGATAATTATTTTTATTCTCTAAAATTACCAGTAACATTATTAAAACATAAAATACGTTGGAAAGATACAAGTACAAACCTCTGTGGTCGATTATATACAGTATAATGTCTAATTTTGCCATTTTTTTGAGCTGGAGCAAGCCAGCTTACGATAACGGAGTCCTCCGAGCTGGGCACCGCTTTTACGTCTGCTGGAGGACCGGGAACTGTAATATTTTATGAAATAACAATTATTGCGAATACAAAGTCGTATATATATATATTGTCTTTAAAATAACAGCTGTATAGTAGCAAAGTTCAGTGTGTGAACCGTCGTCTAGTGTGTGGCAGTGCGCAGTCGCGGGCGGCCCGCTGCCGCTGCGCGTGCGCGCGCTGAGCCGCACGGAGTAGTTCCCTGCGCGCAGCGCGCCCGCCACCGCTTCGCCGCCCGACACCACGCGACGCTCCCACACCGCGTCCACGGAACCCACCTCCTTCCACATTAATAATATTGTCTAATAAATAAGCTGTATTTACATTGTTACAATGTTAAAACCGGAATACATTATTATTAATTAAGAATTAAGAATTAAGAATTAAATTAACACACATCTACTTTGTTTTGTATTACATGTTACATATAAGTCCATATATTTATTAGTTTAGTCAGAAGATGGCGTTAGTTAATTCTCAAATCACGGTAACGAATTCACATAAAAATATTACATGTATTAAAATATTATCATTAATAAATTCTCCATACGATCCGGTAGTTTGGTTGTATTCACTAGATGTCCTGGCTCAGTTTACCTTTGGCCATATATTTATTGGTAATTTAGAGTTTTATCAGTATTAGATTTTTCAATAAGCTAATTTAAATATATACAAATGACAGTTTCAGTATCAGCAGCTATAAAACATAAAACAATATAATATTGTACCTGGTACATCATCTCGTATCCCAGTAGAAGGCCTCCTCTGGTCGCAGGAGGCGGTGGTTCCCACCACACACGAAACGACTGCGCCGACAGCGGTTCGCAGCGAATGTTCTGTGGTGGTGCTTCTGGAACTAAGAAAATCACAAAATAATATATATAATTATAATTTATAATATTTTATTTTTCTTCATATCATAGTATTATGAATAATGATCAACCACTTTATATAATGTCAATAGAAAAAAATTTATGTATAGTGTAATAATAGCAATTAACAAATATCAAAACGAAAACTATAGACATATTTTCCCACCATCCTCCAGCGTGGTGGCTGCTAGTGGCGCGCAGCTAGGCCCGGCGCCCATGGCGTTATAAGCCCGCAATCGCAGCTCGTACCGCGCGTGCGCTCGCAGCGCCCCCACACGCGCACTAGTCGCCGCCCAGCCAGGGACCGTCAGCGCCAGAGTGGCGTTGTCGGTGCGCCACCACAAGGCGTAGCCTAGCAGCTCACCGTTCCATGATTCTTGGGAAGGCGGCTGTAATATATAGACAAGTTATTATCTTGTTTTGGTGAAGGTCTCGAACTCTATAACTTGATGATGTAAGGAAATCATATTTAGTTATGAGAATGGTTAGGCAAAAATCAATCATTGACAATAGAAGACGTCACAATACGTTGTTTATATTTATATAATATAAACAATCACATTGTACAATAGTAATACGTCTTCTTTGGAGCTGAAAACCAAAATTACGATCACCTGCCACTTGACTAGCAGTTCTCCAGGTACGTCAGCTTGTACTTCAACATTTCTTGGTGGTTCAGACGGAGCTGGAATCGAAATCGATTTTTTTTATTATCATAATTTTGCGTTCAGTATTTTACCAGCCACTAAAAGACTCACGCTCCTCCAACGTCTGTACTATCACTGACTCAGAGTATTCGCTGTCTCCGATATCATTGACAGCAGCAAGCCTAAGAGCGTAAGCAGTCGCTGGTCGAAGACCATCCACTCGATACTCCAAAATTACTTCGGATTCAGGATCTGAAGATTCTTGCCTAATAAAATTTATTGAGTATAAAGCTGATATTTTGGTATTATTTATAGCTATCGGGCTATACTCATGTTAAATTTATCGGCAATGCGTCCAGCTCATGAATAAGGGCCCCCAACGGGTCGATATTAGCCAAAAATTTTTATTTGATAAATTTAACGCGAGTATAGCCAAATAGCTATAGATAATTGTAATTATAGATCACGAAAATCTTAATACAAAAATATATATTGGTTTAAAATTTTCACATATTTTTAATAAATATTCAAATAAGAAACCTTTGCACAAGCAAATCAGGAGATAGCTCCCTGGTCGGGGCGTCCGTCCAATCAGCGGCACGTCTCGCATCGCCCACCACGCGGTACTGCAGGCGGTAAGATCGAAGTCGCGCGTTACCATCGTACCCGCGGTGCCACGATAAGTGAGTAGCACGCCCTTCATGTTTCATCACAGTTAGTCCTCTAGGAGCTTCAGGAAATTCTAGAGAAAAAGTGAAAAATTGCTTAGATATTAAAAAATAATCGAGATGTTTTTTATTATATTAATAGTAAAAATGTAATTACCCTGAACAGCTAAATAAATCAGCAGTTCGTCCCTTCCGTATGCGTTCTCAGCGCGGCAGCGGTACACACCGGAGTCGCGGCGTTGCGCATGCGCTATGCTCAGTGTGGAGCTCGCACCGCTATCCGATCTCTTTTCTGATACCGACACCCTTATAACACGACAAATAAAATATTATATGCAGTATATCTTACAAGTATAGATTATACCTTCGTTACGCTAAAATCAAAACAATATAAATATAGAGTTTATCAAATACTTAAATTATGAGGTCACTAGTATGAAATGACGGATAAACTGTACATATTTTCTAGCATTGAAGCTGTTTTAAGTGATCTACATATTTTTATTATTTTATAAAACCAGTAACTCATCGTAACCGTTATGTTTATAAAATAAAATCATAAATCTTAATTTACTTTACCTATAGGTAGATAAATCTAGTCTCTGCATATTATGTGTCCAGTGCAGCTGTATGGGCGCGTCGCCTCTCGCCGAGCACGTGAGGGAGACACTCGCCGTACGTCTCACCGACATATTACGGGAGGAGAACTCGAAATGGGCCGGTTCTTTAAAGAATTTTATATAAAGGAAACGACATGAATATTTATAAATTAGGTAATTAATTAAAGGTACAGTTTACAAGACCTTTCAACTTCTCGGCTTACCATTAACGGACACAGTGATTATTTTGGATAGTCCCCTCCCCACGCCGTTATCAGCTCGGCACATGTAGCGTCCCTCGTGCGCGTGCGTCGCGACGCCACTCAGCGAGCCGTTGCCGAGCACGGACAGCGGCAGCTCCACGCGATTGAGGGCACGGAAATCCGTCCCGCTGCCTGTTAACCGTGGGAATATTTTTTTCAATATCTTCCTTAATTATATACATAATTGTAATATTAGTATGTAGTACCGTGTGCTTTCAACCAGGTTATTCTAGGTTCTGGATATCCTTTAGTCGTACAGTGGACGTGGATGTGAGTGCCGAGCAGAGCTGAAAGATCTTGAGGCTCGTATACCCACGTTGGAGCGACTAAAAAAAAAAAAATATGTTACTAATCTTTCTAGTTTTTGCCATTTTTATATAAAAAATTTTAAACATATATTAAAATATATATTAAAATGCTAAATATATAAATAACGCTGAGGTTATAAAATAAAAGTTTTGATAAAAAAAACCATTTAAGTCTAGTTTTAACATATATATAATACTATAATATCCTTAACTAACCTTTAACGGCTAGTCGCGCAGTGTGGTTAACTTCTGCAGCCGTGTTGCTGGCGACACAAGTGTATTCACCACTGTGCTTCGAAGTAACGTGGGAAAATATGAGAAAACTAAATTCATCTAAAGACTTCTCCTGCACCTGTTATGAAAGTAAAAAAGTATATAAAATACATTTTTAATGCCGTTTAGCAAATTATTTATTTCTTTTTAAGTTATTTTTACTTTAACTTGACAATTTCCAAAAGGAAAGTAATCTTAATAGTCAAAAAAACGACAATTAAATATTGAAAGTGTATATGGGTAAGTTATTATATATTTTTATTATTAAGACATTACATTTATATTATAAATAAATATAAAATGAAAACAACATTTATACTGGCAATACTCGAATTTTCTCTCTTTGTACTTTTTTGACTATTTTATTATGTAAATGTGTCATTAGATATAATATAATTTTGTTTATTTCATGAATGAAGTTCTCTTTGTACATACAAAATTTTGTTAGGATTCTGCTTTATCTACATCCATCTTTTGTAAAAATTTGTACAGTGACATATGCATGGGTACATAATTCCTAAAATATCATCTAAAGTCAAGTGTAAAAGTATAAAGAATTATTATACATTATTAAACATAATACATAATATATCATATGTATAATATTAACAATTACTTACGTCAAAACTGTAAAAATAAATAAATGGAAAAAACCTACGATGAATCAAGTGGTGTCTGAAGTTTAATATTAATACCTGTAAGTTTGACGGAATGTGTTGTCCATCTTTCAGCCAAGAAAAATAGACTGGTTTATCCCCGGAAGTTATACCACACAACACTTGTATTGAGCTGCCTTCAACTAAATCAGCAGGAAATTGAAAACCTGCTATTTTTGGAGGATCTGAAATCACATGTTATATAAAACAATTTAAACCAGACTAGATAGAGTTTATCTAACACTGTTTACTCACTTCTGACAAAAATCTGTACATCCTTTTGAGCGTATTGTCCTGAAGGAGCATTTATTCTACAAGAATACACTCCAGCATCAGCTGGCTCAGCCGGCCAAAGCAGCAGTTCTCCTCCGACACCTGATAGCGCCCTCCCACTAGTCCCCACATCTACACCGCCACGCTGCCATCGAATGTCACTGCAGGCGAGAGACAACTCTTATAATACATGGAAACTAAACATACAAGTGGTAAAAATTTTAAGATTGTGCTAAAATACGGGAAAATATATCTAGTTTTTGGGGCTAAGGAAACTACAAAAAAGAACAAAAACGAAACTTATAATCTTACTAAACAAATGCACCTCCATCAACCTGATTGGAAATCCGGAGTAAGGACAGTAGATGGTAGTGTTGACACCGGCTACTACGCGGACTGGCCCGATGTTCCTGATCGACGGCGGACCTGTCATTCATTTATAATGGATGAAATGGAACAAATTTCCCAGAATATTTACACTTCCCGCAAATGGTTAACTACAAAAACATTAAAAAAATATTAAAAAAAAGAAATGCATGACTTTAAATTTTTAAATATAAAATGTTAAGGATATACCGTAAACGTTAAGTCTTGTAGAATGTTCCACGGCTCCTCTCGTATTATGGGCACGGCAAGTGTAGCGGCCGCCGTCCTCAGGACGCACCGACGTAATGTTGAGGTAGCTTACTACATCGCCGTTGGAACTCATAAACTGGGATATACTCCTTCAAAAGAACATTTATAATTTATTTATAAGTTTAAATAATACATAATGAAATTTATTACAATACATTTCTTGTCAAAGTAAAGACGTAGAATTTCTTCCCCTGTTTTTTGAAGTGATAACGTTTTATGGCGGGTAAACCGCTTCCTTACGTAACGTGTAACAGAGCCAGTCTGTCTGGCTTCCCTGTCTCTCACACATACCGCAACGGCAGACATTCTCCTCCTCTCTCACTCTAACCCCCAGCACTTACCGTATTTCGGTAAACAGTATATTTTTTATATTACAGTATACAGCTTAGCCGTCTTTAGTAGGATTATATAATTATACTAATAAAGTACATACACAAAATTCTAATGAAAATATTCAAGAATTGGAACTAAGAATAAAAGATATTTTATAATTAATAAAAGGTTTTAAATTACCTTTCTTTACTAATAATATAAAAAATGGTAGTAAAATAGGCGTTTCTGACACTTTAAACTGTTCTTCTCAAGTGATCTCTGATTCCAAGTGAAAAAGATATAAATAAATAAATGAATACGTAAATAAATATAATATTAATATAATAAGCTATATTAATATACATAAAATTAAAGTTATATTAGGTTATTACTTAAATTAGTTAGGAAGTTCTCAAGTTAGACAATTTCAATATTAAATAGTTCAACTTAGATTAGTTTAAGCTATCACTTCGTAAGTTCGTCCCGAGATGCACAAGTTTTATTTTAATTATTTAATTATTTTTTTACGTTGTTACGTTACGGTTACGTTGGAATTAATATATATAAACTTGCTGACATGAGATATTATAACAGCTAGACAAATGTTAAGAATTCTATTACTCATATTATCTCTACAGTATTATAGTAGCGTGGTTTTTGTTTAAAACACAAATATTTTTCTATAGAATTTAATCCACCTTCACCTTTGTTGTGTATTATGTTCCTCTACAACTTGCATGTCGAGCAGCCAAGTGAAGCGAGGAGGTGGCGAGCCGGAGGCTGAGCAGTGGAGCGCGAGCGCCGGCCCGGGGTGTAGGGCCTGCTCGATGAACGTGTAGTGGAGTTCTGGCGCTGTGTCTATGTAGTATTGATATATTATGTATAGCGTTTGAAGGTCTATTGGTATTTATTTACTGTGGTTACCAAACATTATAATAAATACAGAGGTACTGACAATCGCTATTCTTCAAGTTTTTTACTTTTTTGATTATTACTAAAATAGCTTCTCTATTCTCTATTAAACATAGCAAAATGAATATTAAAATAAAGTGATCTTAAACTGAATCATATATCAAAATAATAAATAAATATTACGATAAATGGACAATCAGCAGACAGGAAGTAAGTATCATAAATCAAGAGTGTCATAACAGAATCCAATCAACGCTTCCAAATGTCCAGTGAACAAAGAAAAAAAGACGCTTGATACTTATTCATCATCTCGTAGTCCAGAAAAAAGTTTTTTCGTTATAATGTATTACTTTGATTCTTGCAAGCTCATCTTGACTTAATATTAATTTAGAATTAAAATTTCTCATATTTATTTATCATAATACATATGATAAGCTTACCTTTGATATCAATTATATTGTATTGTAAGTATTTAACAAATTGCTTATACAAAGCATAGGTTAAAGATGTACATAGTTAAAACGAGCCAACATAACAAACATCCAGTAAATGAGCCTGACAGTGAAATTATGAGGTAGTAAATAACAGAGCAATGCTCGTGAGCTCTTTATTGCGGATAACAGCTGACAGGCCATCTGTTTGAACTGAACGAATCATTACGTTGGAACTAGGATCGATAATCCTAAATTATGAATAGGGTGAACATTACCAATATGAATACATTTCTTACATACGTCTTTTAATTTTAAATTATAGGAAGCCTCTAACCTTTGTTTTTGAGCAAAATATAAATATCTCTAACTACGATTATAAAATAAAGTTATACAAATGTTTCAGTGTCAATCTTAAAGAAAATATACAAATATTTACAATATAATTGCTGGAGTTTGTATTAAAAGTAAGACTATACTATTATAGTTAAATAATCTTATGTATTTTTCCAAACAATTTGCATTGCTTCCGCTGGAAAACTGCCAAGTTTCAATACTTAAGACCGGTTTCATGCGAAATTTCCCACAAAATTTAATTTATATGATCACGTCAACAAATTTACTTCAACGTCACTGTTTGCGGAGACAAATAATAATTAAAGAAAGTATAATGTGGAAATACAGGACATAAATGTTAGTTTGCGCATATATCTAATACATTGTTTTCCATAGTCATATTTCATCCTGTCTTAACGATTTTTTATTTATGATTCATTTAATTATATAGACTTTACTATTAATAAAAAACTTTTTATTAGCAGATTGCTTTAGTAAAATATATTCATTTCCACAATGTTCAGTATATTGGACATAAATCTTCTGCAGAAGCTTCATTTTAAATATCTGGACGCTGACGAACAATGTGCCATCTGGCACAGTAGTATATGTCACAAATTATATTAGAAGTTGAAATATTCTATTATTTACGAAAAACAATGTATAGAATAAACATAAAATAAAAAGTTTATGTAAGTTTTTACCAATAATTTTTAACATTAAACTTAAAATTTTCAATAGTTTCCAAAAAAACGACCACTGATTTTATGATATATATATATACTTTTTAATCATTTTAGAAAACAAAATTCATTATCAGGTAAGTATATAAAAAAAATATACTAAATGTCAAACATCAGAGCCATTTCCTCAGTGACGTATGACCTGTCCGTTGCCGCTGCACGCGTTAATCAATAACCGATCGCGACACAATACAATCTATAGCACATTGCAATTTACATCCATTTATAAATTCGGTCGCCTTTGTTGTGGCATTGTGTAATATATATCTGATTATTTTATTGTATTCTGTGATTTAACAAAAATCTTTTTAAAGTTTTGTATAATATTAAAAATGTTTTAGTCAATTTTATTATGAAATTATAATTAAAATAATAATATGGAACTTTTTAATGATAATGGGTTTGTAAAACTTACATGTCTCCTGTCCAATATTTCTTGTTACTCAAAAAGTAATTAGGAGATATTTGAAATCATTTTGTGTTATCATCTTTTCTTAAATTTGTATATTAATGTGCCTTTTTATATTTATCATCAGTTACATTATCAAAAAAATATATATAAGATATTGTATCAATAAATATACACTTTAGTAAATAAATAGATACTGGTATAAGAAAATCCGGGCACAATTCAAGTAATATCTCTTCGTTCTTTGCTTCACTATTATCTTGTTATCGCAAGCCCAGTTCACGTAACTGCAGAATTAATGTGACTACCATACATCTTACCTTGGGAGATGAACATTACCATAATGTATGTTTTCCTATAAAATATGCATATTGTGATATAATAAGTTAAATGCAAGAATGTACATATTTCACCCTTAGTTTTAATAAACATCAATTACTAATACCATTTCAAGATTGGCACAATAAAAACAAAATATTTATAATTTTCTACAAACATATTAGTATTGTAATGATGACAATGGCGGGACAGGACAGGAACAGGACTTGAACCTGCGTCCTCTAACTGTTACAGTCGCTCTGTCAACTGAGATATTGTATTGATATATATTGTATCCTTATATACCTAAAGGGACATAAGATATTCCTAGTAGTGAATGTACATTGGTTGCTTGTTTAGAATATTTTGAAGGAATGGAAAAAAAGTAATCAAATTAATAAAGGAAAAGGCGAGAAGTAAACGTAGTAGTAAAAAAACTAAAATGTAAATTTATTAATTTACGAATATTTAGTATTTATTTTATTTTTGATGAACTAATAAAAGTTATTTAAATCATTTTTTATAATTTTCTTTAAAATAAATAACAGAAACTATTTTTTGAAAAATTACTCTATGTAAGAAAATTTCCAGTTTTTTGCTGTAAGAAAAATCAATTAAGCAAACTACGGGGCACTTAGCTAGACGCCTTTTTGTGTTGTGCCCAGTGGAGTTAGTTTACACTTTTGGGTGAATAAATTTAAATAGATTATTTTAAGAAAAAAATTTTGAGTTAAAAACAGTAAGCATTTCCATTAAGAGTTATTTTGAGTATATTTTTAAGTTCATATTTACTCTAAAAACACATTAATAACAAAGGTATGGTTTGGGGGATTTTTTTCCTTTTCTTTATTTTTTATACCATTCGGAGATCAAACTTACAACTTATTCCAAGAAAGCCAACCATATAATAATTATATTTTATAAATAAAAATTCATATTCATTAATCTCATGTAACAAAGTTTTTATAATGAGTGTTATAATGAAAAAAAATAAAATAGAAGAGAGGGAATCAAATAGTTTATGTCATGTACACCGGCTACTCTGCAATGCTCCTGGCAGAAATGCAAGCCATTTTCCATTGACGCATACAACTTCGGTATTGGCCACTATATTGCTTCGACAGTATTATGCTATGTAGATATATATTTAACCATAACGACATAAAATTTGTAATTACAAATCGAAGTACCTACATAAATTGAGATATATATAACTTGTACATGCAATTAAAACAATAATACTCTTTTTATTTATTTTATGAGTTTATTTTTACAGTACTAATTTCTGAAGTTTAAAATGAAGAGTGACTACGTTCTGACGCGAACACAGAATGATTAGATTATAAGTTCTCTATAAAAGCCAAAGTATCGTTTCTATTAAATGAAACTTAAGCTTGTATATCATATGACAATGTAGCACTGGCTACAATATTACAAAAAATAATAGTCTTCTTCTACTTGTGTGTGATATTTCATTAATTTGGTGTGTGATATTTCAGCTTTAATAGAATAATTCACTCTTTTTAATCCTACCTCCAAGCCTCAGCTCAGCTGCCGCTTGCGCGCTGTCGAGGTCTCTTTCGGCAAAACATTGGTACATTCCTCTGTGAGCGCGCACCACACCGTGCACGCGCAGCACACGCTCACCGCCGCCCACTGGCACACCGTCGTGCAACCAACGCACGCGGGCATCACCGCCTTCGACTGAGCAGTTGAAGGTCACCGAACTACCGGAATTAGCTACCTGTTGATACAAAACATGTATTCAGTAAATATATTTTTTTCTCAAATGGAGAAACATTTTTCTTAGCAAATTCAAATAAGAAGCTATATAAAATTCGTGTAGATCATATGTTACAAGTCAATACAGGATCTAGCTCATAAATTATTCAACAAAACATCACTTCACATCAACATCACGGAGATCAGGTCTCAAAACGGATTAGAAAAGGGCGTGAGTGGCGGAGTCTTCGGTATTGTATAGATTGAATAATACATTTTATTTCTTGAAGTGGGTTTATTTTTGTATTAATAAATGCAATTAAATATATTTTTAGTTAGGTTTTCGTAATGTCTCGTAAATGATATTATATTAAAAATAAAATGTCTATTGACGAAATTCATTTATAATATACACTTTCTAACATTCTATTGGCTGCAAGGGTTATGAAGTAAAATAATGTTAAAGCAAGGTTTGTAAATAAGTTACAACCCTGATAAATTATTAAATAAGTTTAAGAACAAATTGAACTCTTTAAATATCTTAAGATTATAACTTTATAATTGTATTTATGATATTAATATTGGTTATTTTTCTATAAAGGACTAATTAATATTTTCTTTACGTTCGTTTTTAGTAAGTACAATATTTTAATAATCAACTATTAAAAGTAAAAAATTTTACAACAATATGATTTCCATAATTTATTACACCTGGTCCCCATTACTTGGGATGTTATTAAAATACCTTAAAACACATTAAGACAACATCTGTGTGTAAGAGCCTGGCTATTAGACGACTTTTAACTAACTTTACTCAGAAACCAACCGTCAATTTCTTCGTAAGTGATCGTAGGAATGATAATTAGCTTTAAAAGTTTTATGGTACATTGTTGAAATTCGTAAGAAACGAATATTATATAATACAATAATATTGCTGGCAATAAAATCTATTATCAGAATTTGTAATTACTATGTGCTCCCATAATATGTCCGTAGACTTAAAGTTTATACATACATGACTTATAAATATTATCTCGTAATACCATGTCAGCGGCTGTCAAACCAACTCATTCGAACCCTCGTCAATATCGTGCTTCTTATATGAATGTCTCCTTTTAACTTTCTTTACAGTATTCCGTTTTTGTAACGTTATATATCATTGATTTTTTTACATGTTACGTATGCTATCATAGAATTGTTATTCATTTGCTTGTCGATACACAAATATTTCACAAATTTAACTAGTAATTCAATTTTAAAAACAGGCTGTAATGGTTGAAAAGCTCATATTACCTTCTTGTATTATTAAAATATTAACCATTAGTTTTTTTTGCGTTAATACATATAGACGGACATCACAGCTATATTGCTTAATTAGTATAAGAAAAAAAGAACAGATTCATTAACACACACACACATGAGTAATACTGCAAAAAAGAAAAAAAAACATTCTATCTAAATCAATAATATCCTTCCTTAATCAGGGCGTTAAAAAAACCGAACAACTTCAAAAAATCCCTCACTACTTTATATTTCTATGGATACTCCATCATGTACATACATCATTTATGCAACATATAAAATAATTTAAAGGTGGAACAAGCAATATGGCTGAGTTATTGTTGGTTTTGTAATGTAATGTTTTAAAACTCAAGTATGTTTAATCATATTTACCTGCAATTGGGGGTGTACGGTTACAACGAGTCTAGACCGTACTTTAAGCCTTGCGTCTCTTCGCTGTTCCCCATACTGGTTATGAGCTCGACATGTCCAAACCCCACTGTCTGAGAGTTGTGCTCGTCTGATCGCTAGCACCTGATCTGTTACTGATATTCTGATACCGTTGGTGACAGGACTGAGACGCCCGTTGGCATGCCGAAACCAGCTAGAGAATAATTTTATTCAATAATACGTCAATCAATAAATTATTAAAAACACTTTATAATATCAACCTGTATGTAGGTGGAGGACTTCCAATAGCACAACAAACTAATCTTATATCTCCTCCCTGCGGTACAGTTTCGTCTTCGGATATCGTAAGAATTCTTGGTGCCATACTTCCAGTAGGATCTAGAAAATATTTTTATTTGTTTAATATTCATTTTAGGAACGCCTTTAAGACCATTCAAATAAATAAAAAAGAAATACTTTAAAAATAAAACAAAGTTAATTTGATGGAAATTATGCAATTATAAAAACTATTTATATATTTTTAATACTGACGTGAAACAGCAATCATGGCAGGAGGACTTCTTCTCTTATCTCCAGTCAAAGCATGCTGAGCTTCGCAAGAGTAAGAGCTGGAATCATCGGATCTGGCTTCTCGAACTACTAAAATATCACCACGACTGCCCCCAATCATATAGCCACCTCCTGAGAAAAACATAATGAGGTTTAATTATCTCTCTCATAAGTCAATAAACTGCAATTGGCAGTACGAAGTAAATTAGAAATTTGAAAGTAACTAGCACCTAAGGAAGATATAAATTAAAGAATGTATATATTTATATTTGAGTGGCACAGCAGTAGAACCTGAAGGTAAATAGTTCTAAGACAAAAATCAGCCCCACTCATTTAAAAAAGAAACCTAAATATACTCTATACATTATTAAAATTTACCTGGTTTGTAAGAATTATTTTTCAAATTTATATTACATTTTGATCAAACAATACCAAACACATATTGTTTGATGAAAATTTAATATAACTTTAGATGATAATATATATGACCAACACAATTTACGAGGAAATTTCATTTAGTCATGAAGTAACTTTATATCAACAAAGTAACAAAGCGACAGCAGGTCTAAGTCAGGCTTCACTAAAGTACTTTATTACATCTATGTATAAAAATGTTAGTATACCAGGAGAATGTATATTGCATTATAATATCCTAAGACAACTTAATGGAATATATCATAGTAATACACGAGGCAATTTAGAAAGATAATCTTATATATTAATGCAGGAAGCGATTTAGTTGGCACACTGTAGCTCGAGCACCACTAAAGGGAAAAATATCGTTGATGGCTCAAATCAAAGGTCTCATTATGCTACACTGCTGAAAAATAGTGACAACTCTCAAATCTCATTAGCCTAATTGCAGTAATTAGTCAAAAAATTAATTTTTCCCATAGACTTTGCATGGGGAAATTTTGCGCGCGCTTTCAAATTTTTTGTATTATCTATTGTGACTAGCTGGTCTTAGCATACTAGTATATTATAAAAGGTAAAAAATGTGTTTATACTTATTACGTTTCGTTTTTATTATTTTCCACCGATGAAAGCATATATTTCTATTTATGAAAGCATAATAAAATAAAAAACACAAAAATACGTTAATATTTTGAGGAACTCATTTAAATTGTCTAAGAACAGATTAAAATTTGCATTATTGAGAGAAGCTCTCTATGAGAGACTTTTCTGCATCCGTCGTGCAAGCTTCAATCGGAAACGGTATAACCGAAAATTTCCAAATTTTTCACACTGATAGACATCAGTCGGGTAGTGGTTTAAACAAAAAAAAAATTAATAATGTGTCTCATCTTAAAAAATTGTTGAGGAACAGAATGCGTCGACGTTTTGTTGAGGTCTGGTTCGCGCTCCTAGTAATAAGTTTATGTTAACAAAAGTTAAATGTTATCAAGTATATACATAAAAGAAGTCAACACAGCTGAGGGTGTAGCTAATCTACTAGGTCCACGCAAACGGGGTTAGCGTCACGACGCAGCGCGCGCGAAACAAAAACGTTCTATATGTTAACTACATGGGACACATTTTATCAATTATCTTAAAAACTACAATTACGATTCGGCTGATTTTCAATCCAGACCGAGTTTTGCTCATTATCCGCATGTGTGCAGAATTTCGTGCGTGTAGCTCGTAAATAGAAGAAGTAGGGTAACAAAGAGGTGAAAATTTTAGTAGTAAAGAACTTTGCTTCGCTCAGCTCAATTACTGTAAGCTCTGCGGTAAACCGTGAATGCATCATATAAACAACTAGGTCCACGCAAGCGGGGTTAGCCTCGCGTGCGTGTAGCTCGTAAATAAAAGGAGGAGTAAGGTAACAAGGTTGAAAATTTGGGTAGTTAAGAGCTTCGCTTCGCTCAGCTCAATAACATGAGGCAAGATAATCGTAACATTTGAAATAGGGAAAGAAAGTAAAGGTGCTACAGTTATTCAATAAAAAGATTTGTAAGATCTTCTAAAGAAGAGAAGAGACAAAGAGAGAAGAATAAGCTAGTTACCACACTTTTATTAACATACAAAAATACTTACTACTTAATTGAGTTCTTTATATTTTATAAGTAATCATGATTTATAAAATCACACAAGGTTTAAATTTATAGTAGTGAACGCTCATAAACCAGACTATTTGGTATATTACAGAAATGTTATAGACAAGTGAGGAGGATAACGAATCGTTTCAGCTGAAAGAAACTCATGACTTTGAAATTAGGAGTTCGATCGAGTGCACTTACATATTTATAGTTGTGACGTCATTACTAACAACTATGTGGGTGGAGTATTTGATAAAAACAAAAGGGTTTGATAAATACATTTAATATCTGCTTTTAAGAAGAAATTATCACGAATGCATTGATATAAAACACCATTTCTAATTTTTAAGTATTTTTCTGTACTATATAACTAAAAACATTTTTCTCTCGTCTGTTCGAACCCCAGAGGCCGTCACCGTTTACGATCAGATAAGTTTCAGCTTCGGCTTTTCAATGAATTCTAAATGTGCAGCTACTCTTAAACATGCTGTCTCTCTCCAACCACTGAGAACTAAAAATACTTGAACGTCTATCTCACTATAGTACAACTGATGGCTGATAGTATTGTCACTTTGTGTTTTTAAGTATTCTTATAACTTCCAGACTGGAGTGACCCTTAAGGTCCTTTAAGTTTAAAATTGTAAAAGTAAGTTTCATCTCATTCAAAAGACGTCTTGATACTTCTTTACGAAGTCTGGATTATTTATTATTTTTCGTCCTATTCGTTACATGAGTCCTCAAAGTTCTTTTATAGTTATAGCAAGTATTATGTAGGAAAAGATTATTCTTTTCCTATTATAACGAACAGATTCAAATTAATTTAAAACACATAGTCAATGATTCGTTTAACTGGGACGGACGGACAGCTTAAATTTTGTAAATCGTAATGAACTCGTTGCTAGCTGAGGGACAATTATTTTAATTAATGGAATTTCAAATGACTTCACCAAGAGAGTCCGAATTAAAATGTATATTGCTTTGAGTCCACTGTCGTTACTTTTTTGATTGCGAGATATTTATTTATATTTACGATAAGAGTTTTTTAAATGAAAATGTATGTACTTGTATTTGTGTTAACGTTGTCGACCCAAATCGATGATGTGATACGTCTTTGTGGATTTTTTCAGTAATGGTTCTTAAATAGTTTGAAAAAATTTGAAGTTTTCAAGAAAATTTTAAGCGACGGACATATTAAAATATTTTTTATTATTTGCTATAATATTAAATTAAATAAAATTTGCTATAATATTAAATTAAAAAAATAATTAAATTAAATAAGGTTTTTAAACATTTTCAACTATAAATAATATATTTTAGACTAATTATTTTACATAAAAATGTTAAATATTATCGAGACGTCTAACAAATTAATTTTAAACTTCTCTCATTTTATAATAAGAGTAAAGAACAATTATCAAATCAATTATAATTTATTAAATCAGTCGTGATATATATTTGTGATCTAAATAAATATGTGTTTAAGAAATATAAATTATAAATTATATTGGTAAAATATATAATATTAAAATATTAAATCAAATATTGGAAAAATGTATGATGGTATAGCAAATAAATAGACAGATAACAAAATTTTAATCAATACTAAATATTTTGGGTTTTGTTATTTTTATATAAATATTTTGCTTTTTATTAAAAAACTATTTAAATCTATTAAAAAAAGTATGCATTAGTTATGCACTTTCATAAAAATAAATGAGAAGAGGTACGGTGACTAAGCACATTACATCATCAGGATAAATTAAAAATACAATAGAAACAATACGACAGGCTATATTCTATTTCAAACAATTAAAAATGCAAAAACCAGGTTCCGACTATTATTTTCAGAATAAACAAAGGAAACACAATTAACAGAATAACAAACATACAGGTAATTATTGTGTATTGGGGATCAAGCAAACAATGCGATCGTGTCAACAGCTAACCTCATTATACTCTTCCGCGCCGTCGGTTTACTGTGCACTATAGCTTCTAAAAGTTCGTTACATAAATTGTTTTTGCTGATAGAACAAATACGTGCAATTTTTATTCATAACTATATTGTTACAATTGTGTCTTGTGACTGAATGACATAAAAATCTTATTTAGTTCAGGAAGTCTTTGTGATTGGTTGTGACTGATATTTAAGTGTATATAAGATATAGGGAACAAAAATCAAACTCACTCAAGGATGGTTGATAATATACTGGCTGTATATTTAATTGTTTAAAACTTATACACTATACTATTACATCAAATAATTGGAAATGTGTAATTAGATGATGATGATGATGATGATATTAAGTTGCAATCAGTGATCGGCACAGATTCAAGCAAATATCTTACTCTTACGAAAGACCGTGTTTTTTCTTAAAGGCAAATATCGCGATTATTAATAAGAACTTCAGTTTATGTGTAAAGAATAAGAATAAGAATGGTAAGAAAGTGGAAGAAGTCCTGGTAACGCATGTCGTCGAAATTCCGCAGCCGAAACGTATTTTGCCTCACTTAAATAAAACGCCAACCAAGATAATCCGTACTGTTGAATTATATATGAAAAAAAATATTTTTATTAAGGAAAAAACGAAAATAATTAGACATTTATTTCAAATGTATAATTAAGAAAGCTTTTTAGAAGGAATGAAGGAAATTACTTTTTCTAATTGAATTGAAAAGCAATTTGGATTTCATTCTTGGGTTCGTTTTATGTGAACTTTTTACTTAGAAAATATATAATTTTATTATGACTGTCAAGATTTTCACTTGATATTTGTATGTACAAGATATAGGTATATATTTTGATGTCTTTAGATGATTATGTGTGTATAAAGGGACGTCAAGTTTATAATCAATAATATTTAATATTTCAATTACTTTTTCTTGTACATAACGTTATTTTTACTGTACTTACGACTTTATGGTTTTAACTATACGTTACAATGTCAGATGGGGCTTAAAGATAATTCTGTTTAGACATCAACTACAGTTCTCAATAACCTGAAACCTCTGCATAGCCTACGGCAATTTTTTTTTCATGTGCAGCTTACTCATACATATATGAGACAGCATTATGTATAATTAAACTGAGCTTACATGGCACTGTAAGCAACATATTTTAAATTTGTAACGAATAGTGAAAAATTAAATTATTTTATTTGTACACGTGGATTGAAAATGCCATATTAATATTATTAAATGTATTTATTTAAAACAAGATATAAAAAATAAGATTATATAAAGACATGAAAGTCAGAAAAATAACAATATGTATGTTTACCTTCTTTCTATCTATGTTATTATGTACATACACCCACACAACGTCTCATATATACTTTCTTTCCAAACCAACTGGTTGCCTGGAAGAGATCGCTCTTAAACGATAAGGCCGCCAAATTTGTACCATTTTTAATGTTAACAGTTTTAATTCCATTTGAGTTTGCTTCGTGTGTACAATAAAGATTATTATTATTATTAAAGATTCTATATACTCTTAACAAAATACGTTACATTCAGGACATACATGCCATCACGTAATACATAGAGGTGTCATGTAAGCAATGCTCTTGTTTAAATCGAGAAGCGAGCAACATTATCAGTGCCGGCGACGTAACGCGTCGGAAACGACACGGCGACGGGGTGACGGGTTAATTATAAATGATATAAAATGTAACTTCGTTCACGGGAGTCTCGTTTAATTTTAACGAGATCATGTCTGAGTTATCAATGTGGAAAGCGATTATATAATATGACGTTAATTAATATAAAAATTTACCTTATCTTACAAATATTATAATATATAATCTATGTGTAAAATAAATTTATACAGATATTTTAATGTTTGTAATGAATATACTGAAAAAATTTTGGACCGATTTCGAAAGTTCTTTCACTATTAGAACTCTACATTATGTCTGAATAACATAAAAATCCTCGTTTAATAATAAATAAAGTGTTAAATTGTTTTGTATATTAATTGTATGTGTATGTGTGTTTTTTATTATCTCATTAGAGATAGTAAAACATAAATCCATCAAAAATGGTTTCTACTGGAAAAACATAAGGTAGAGCTATCGAATAATTATTTTTTTTTCTAATAGGGTTTAAAATGAGAACAAGCAAAGTCGTCTACAATTTGAAATAGAAATATTTTATAAATGTTTGATAAACTTGCAAATTAAATTTCAATAAAACTATTTTTCGGATATAACTCGCGTTTTTTATTACATTTTTATATTTAACCCGACGTTTCGTATGCTTTGCAGCAAACGTGTTCGCGGTAAGACGAGATGATGGTGTCTGTCCATCAAATGCGAGTTATATCCGAAAAATAGTTTTATTGAAATGTGTACTTAGTACTCGTGTAAATCTTAGAAAACATTTTGCAAATTAAATTCCTATACAATTATGTTTATCAATATGAATAAAAATTGTAATATGTATGTAGAAATAATGTAGAAAACATGTACAGAAGACTGATACTGACAGATCGAACTCGCCCTTTGAAACATACAGAGTAGGACCATGAAATAAAAACATTGAGAACAAAGTGAATAATTGTCTCCATACGTAAACAAATGCAATGCATTCTACAATAATAAACAGAATTCATAATTAATTAAAACAATTTGTGTTATTAAGTTTAAATCCAGTCCATGCAACACAGCGGGTACAAACAAAACATACATGGCACAGATAAACAAATATGGCATTAGAGTTTATTTCAACTGGCAATTCTCAAGTGTTGTTAATTTAACCAAACAACAGAGAAACAACTTGTGGCATAGAGGAATAAATAAATTAAGACAATTTCATTTCGTCATAATAAATACAAGTTGAGGAATATTTTTATTGATATTGTATATTTTCTTGTATTGGAAACTGTATTAGTCATTTTTATTCCATATTTTTATAGAATAAGCTGAACAAGTGCCATAAAGACTAAATGACGATATAATAAAACGCATTACTCCGGAGGGACGCTCTTATATGTAAATGTATCGATTTCGGATATTTATGAGAACACAACAGTAAAATACTAAGTAAACTTTATGTTTTAATATAATGGATGTAGTAAAACAAAACATAATAGATGCATTTAAATAACACATTAATTTTATTACATTTGCAATTAAACATAATATTTGGCATCGACTTATCAAGTATATTTCTCTTTCTCTTCTAATCGAAATCCACTTTTGTTTTTTGAAAATATAATGACGACAAAACCATAAATATCTTTATTATTAATAAAAATTAATTTAAGAGTAATTACCTAATAGGTATGTATTCTTATATTATATAACCCACAAAGATTTGAGATATGTAAATATGAAGGATAAATATTAAAATATTTGTTCAGTTATTTCTAAAATTAACTTTATATTATCTAAAACTCTATGAATATAATGAAATTCGTATAGTTCTCATTAATTCACCGCCACGCTCATCAGCTCGCTTTAATCCGCTAAAGCATACATTCACAAACTTTCATCTCAGTTTAAGCTTGTGCCAAAAATTACTTGAGTATTACCAACGGGTAATCTGCATAAACGCCTGCGAATCTGCCAACTCAACGTGTTGCTAGAGTGTCTGGATATGATTTGTTGTTGAAGGACAAATCTGAATACAGATCGCATAGCATAGAGGAGCAAGATGAGACTACTAAATATTTTTAACACACTATTATTAAAATAGATAAAAACATTATCGTTTTGTTTTTCCAATTGCTGTTTTCAAATGTCCTGGGAAATGAAATTTTTTTATATTCATTACATTTATTATCCCTAATTTTAGAAAGAGTTTTAGAATGTGTCGATTCCTAGTTTCATCCAGTAGTTGTAAGATCCAGAATGTGCAATTTTTTTCTCAACTACATCAAAGGACATTAAACTTGCATTATCGTTTCTCTTTTATTGAAACTTTTAATTCCTCGCCCTGTGGTGATGTTTAGAGAACTGGAGCTTGCAAATTAAGTTCCTTTCACTCTTTTGCTTACTCAGTTTACTCGTTAACGTTTTTACTTAAAGGGTAAAAAATATTCTGTTTAAAGATATATCAATACTTGAATCAATAGCCAAAATGACAATAATTCATTGGTCATGATTAATATATTTTATTGTATTGTTTTAATTTACTTCATATACAAAACGTTACAAATAACTATCAGAATATGGTTTGGGAAGCAAACATGCCTGAATAATACCCATATGTCCCGTGTTTGAGATATTAATCCGTCTCGAGTGGATCGCTCATGATAAAGACAAACAATCCATGAGCCTACATTACGAATTCAAGTTACTTCAATTACTCACTATTGTTCGTTGGGGTTAGAGATAAAACGTTTTACTTTAGATAATTAATTAATAATAAATTACGTCAAAGGTTATAAAACAATTAAACAGATTCAATTTAAATTAAAATTATTATTTACAAAAGAAAATAGCTATACAATAAACACTTCTTTTCCAATTTCAGAGTTTATTTTTCTTTTCCATATTGAAACCAAACACGGAACTCGGCGTTTCGAAATGAAAACGGTAATCGAATTTCTTTCTCTCACTGTGCGAATTATATAATCTCATAAAGCATTCTTGTTTCTGTCGTGGACAGCAACTTCGAAGAAAAAAAACTTAATTTTCACTCTCGCGAAAAGGCAATAATCGGAGAACTGGCAAGGGGAAATTAATTCGGATTTTATAAGGTACGAACCATTGGCAACTTTCCAAACTGGTATGATATAGAAACCGGTGTTTGAGCTACGGATTTATAGCTGCGACATAAATGTTATTCATGGGCCAATTAAAAACGATCAAATGCAGTATTGTTGTGTGTAACTAGCTTTCAAATAAATATATTTAATATTTTTATTAACTCACCTGCATCTGGTATAGGAGCTAGAACAGCTCCATTCTTCATCCAACGGGTTACAGATACATGTGCTCTCACAGCGGCAGAGGGCGCGCAGGTCATCAAGGCAGAGCCACCGGTCACACCGTGTGTTGGCTGCACTATTACCTCCCACGGTACGTCCATTACTGGAAATAAATGAAATTTATTAAGAATCCAACATTTTCATAAACTATTTTTAATATGATAAAACATAATAAAAATTCAGCAACTTAAAAAAAATATTAAAAGAAATTACACAAAATTAGCCCAAAAAGTGTAAAGTAAAACTATATTTTTTGTTTTCTTAAGGTATTCGAATTTTATCTTAACTGTATGTTCTTGTAAAGTATGAGAATTGTAATTAATTTACATATTGTGAAACTAAAACAAATTCAGATTATCGGGAATCCAATTAGATTATTGGATAAATAGAAACGTAGACAATTTCTATCAACGTGGGTAATATATATATTGTCAATTTGTGATTCGATTTAACACTAAATCTTGGCTTAGTTGTTTCATATTTGATACTTTTAAATTTACTATTTAATTTTTAAGGTATAATAAATTATGAATATAAACTCTTTAAAAAGTCTGATATGAATAATAAGCAAAAATGTTATTATTATAGGTTACTTAACTATAATAATTGAATTAACTTTTTAATTTACTAATTATAAGTAAAGCCTGTTATAGTGAATGATGCTTGAACCAGATGGTTTTATACAACACTTTACTAATCTCTCATCTTAAATCTACTCTATACATATATGGATATAGCTGAGTAGTTGCCATTACATTAGTATAATTTCCCCTTTCTCTTCACCCCTTCTACGACATGACAGTTGTGGTATAATTAATTATATGGCGACACTGTCGGTCTGTGGGAATTGCGTTGTGGTGTTACGTGTAAGAGAATGTACAAATGAATTTAGAAGAGGAAAGATATAATCTTAAGAAAACATTCTAAGTATTTACTTTTTAAAGATAAATTAATTAGAAATGAGATAAAATGAGGTTATTGGTTTAAGTTAAACAATAAACAAACAGAATGAATTTTAGCGATGCGAAGCAATATTAGGTGATATTAAACAAGATATAGAAATTCGGATTGAGGATAATACTTAGTAATTGCCACCGTCTGTCTTCACAAACACCATGATCGTGAACTTTTTATAAGCCGTCACAGCTTTAAGCGGTATTGAATAGAGGATACAGGACGTAAACAATACAAAATGTTTTATATGTAAACGACAATTATCGATAAACCCAAAAAAGCAAAACGAATTAAAGACCATACGAGAATCTTGTGTTACATTAGCTATAAAATGGCGCATCCTATTTCATTATTGGTCTCCAGTACTAATTAAAGTTGTATCTCAAGGTATTCCAAATAATTCTCCAAGATCAAAGTAATTTGGTAAGGTGGAGTAAAAAAACTTGCAATATAGTGATGTAAGAAAGTAGAAACAGAGAAACACTTGTTAGTTGCTTCTAGGATACTTCTAGATAGAGACAGTAGTCAAGTATAGGAAGAGGTCAGTTATTCAATAACTAGAGCATAGAAAGGTATCGCAATTAACAAACAATCTGTAGATTTTTTTAAAAGAAGGCTCGGCTCATCAAATTATTTTAAACACAAATCCTTACTCTATTTTAGATGCAGCTTCTTATTCACAACAGTGAATGAATACATAACGGTGACGTATGAAAAGCAATACAAAATCGGAAATCGAAAGATATTTTTTGAATCAGTCTTCTAGACCAGAGAAACCCCCTGTACTCTGTTCGTCGAAAAAACCGTAAAATTGTAGAGTTTACTGTTTCCTAAGAAACAAACGTCCCAAAAGATCATTTAAATGAGAATTGACCATGAATAGATTACACCTATTATATACTTATGTATATCCTGTCAACGATTTTCTTTGCTTCCCTTTTTACAGATATAAATGTATAATAATCTATATTAAGAATATATCTATTTAGTTGCTGCACAGAACCTCACCGTCACACCTGGTCTCCTGCGAAAGCACGGCCTCAGGTACAGGCCTCAGGTACAATAATTTTACCCCTTTTTTGTTTTTATTTCAAATTTTTCTCTGAAGAATATATTAAACTTATATTTATGGTGTAACGCAGTCTTTTTAAAACTAAAATTAATGAATTTCTTTTACAGGTTTCATTAAATTTTCAGCGTTTTCTATTATAGAATTCATTGTGATTGGTTATAAAAATATGTATTTACCAAAATAAAAAATAACCAATATATTCAACGATAATACCTAAAGATCTTAGCTGATCTAAACCTATTAATTCATTTTTAGAACGTACTTTAAAGGAGGCATTAGTAATTTAATTTTAATTTTGGTTAGATGTGGAAAGGAACACATATACAGAGGAGGTGCACACCTGTATGAACATATTAAAAGGGCTCTTTAAACTACACTTGGGTTGTAAATTTCAGGTACTATTTGCATTTCCCTCCCTATGCAATGAGCCCGGCACCCGCACGGTAATTCTAGGAAATGCTACGAACTTCCTTCTCTTATAATCAATCGATCTAAAATAATCATCAGATCATTTTTTTACCATACATCCAAATCTGCATTAATAACCTTGTATGAAATTCGGTTATTTAGGATATGAGAAGCACAATCATTGAAAGCGAGCGTAAATCTAAATTTTAGAGGGCACCCTTAAATCTACTCATGGATCGTATATTCTAGGATCTGCGTTGCATATCTCCATGCAACTCGATGACCCGGTAATAGTATTGTCAATTCATGGAATACTGAGTCGATGATCTAATATGTTTAATAAAAATATTACGTTTATTTATTATTAGTTATACTATGTTCTTTCAAGTTCTATCTGAATTTCTTGTATGCAATATAACAACAATCGTAAAATACATTTATTTAAAATTACGTGTTTTGATAGACAACACACGCATATAGCAAAAAGCATTACTCATTGAATGAAGATAAATAAGTTTATCTGCCGAACCAATTTAGAGATAAAAGAAATATTGGATTTTATTCAATTGATCTAACATTCCAAGGCGCGACACGTATCGGCTGTGAAGAGGCAACTCCCACTGAATTATAACGCTCCATACATACATAAAATATATAAGACGTTGGAGAAAGAACATTTTGTCATGTATTTATGTAGGAATATGACATACACTCTTTGTTTTCTATTTCTGCCCTCTAAATTTTTTTTCTGACAGTTGTGGGTACATGGAAGATATCTTTTTAAATAGGTATGTTTAAGATAATCCATTGTCCATACTTTTTCAAAACCTCTTTTTAATAAATATAAAATCCGGTTGTTTTGCCGGTTATTGAATTCTGATGAAGATTATGAAATACCTATCTATTCAATTTACATAAAAAAAATACTGTGAGAATATTTTTTTAAATAGAAAACAAAACTTTTAGTAACTATTCATTTAAAGTCGAAGTTTACTAGTAGAAGTTTATTGTGATGGCAATAAGTGATGTTACGAAATTCCAAATTATTACTGAAATAATGCTACTAAGTATTGTTAATAGAAAATTTTACCAAAATTAATATTGCAGTGAACGCATTTTACACTTTGATCCTATAAACACTCAAAAGTCCGTTAAGCCATCTGTTCCTGACTGGAATATAATTATTCTACTGTAATATTTCATTTCTTAAATAACTATCTTATTACTTTTAGCTTTAAATAAGTTTAGACATTTCTAAAGCATTTTATGGTAATTTTTGGGTATTGTGATACTTTTTCCACAACAAATATTTTGCAGAACAGCCCACGACCATTTTAAATATTGTCATTAGTACATGCTTCACGATAAGCAGTGAATTTAATAACGCTGATTATTGCCCAGTCACACTACAATATAGGCAGAGCAGGATTAGGGCCGGCAGCGTAATCCGATGAGACGCTGAAGCATCAGGTTTAGTGCAGCGTAAGCGGCTTACGCCCTTTGTTTGATGGGATACGCGCTTATTTCGCATTTAATTTATAGACGGATTATTTTTAATAATAAATTTTTACTTTTATGAGATAGGTGAATTTAATTAAATATCTATTAATAATAATAATAATAATAAACTTTATTTCAGATTGTCCATATGTCCATATATTTGTTAGTAGAGATTTTTTAAGACTATGTTAGTTAATATATGAAATGCCATTGATAATAATAGTAATAAAAAAAAAATTCAAAATATAATCAAAACAAAGTCAATATTACAATAACACATACAATTATTAAATAAAGTCAGATTACATAAATGTCATATTGAATTAAATTAAATCAAATTAAATCAAATTAAATCAAATTAAATCAAATTAAATCAAACTAAATGAAATGAAATCAAATCAAATTAAATTAATGAATAATTAATGTTATTTTAGAAATTATTGTCGAAATAATCGTAGATAGTATTAAATAAATAAAATATTAAATTACATTTAATAAAAATAATTATTCACATTTTATTTACTCGTATCTAACTAAAATCTGATTTGAGTACCACTTAAATGAAATGAACGATCTTAAGATAAAATCGATTTAGCTTGGTTGTATATGTAGGTTTTAAAATATGTAAATGTTATAATTATAAAAAAAATGTTTAATTGGCCGCTTTGTACCTTATATTGGCGAGTTTTTAACAAAAAAAAGCTCAATGTCCAAACTTCCTGCCTTGATCTAAGAGTATTCTAGTCTGCTACCTCCCCCACCCTTTAGGGTATCCATACCTTTGAAACTTTCAAAATCTACCAATTTCATTTACAATATGTATAGAGAAAAAATTAGCATTTATCGTTAGTATTGATTGTCTGTTCCGATTTAAAACACGTGTTATATTACCATAGACTATGTAATCATTTATTAGATATTTCTTATATACTTATTAATAATAAAATTGTTAAATTAGCATTTACTATATTCTCACGAACCGTGGAAGCGCTGATTAAGCACAGGTGCATTGTATCATGTTAAAATCCTAGAATGTAAATCTGAAACCCTTGTTTGTTACACTTTCTGTATTCCTTTAATTATTAATTCATTTTATTCATTCTTGTCTCCAACTTTGAGCAGGGATCACGTAGTTTGTAAATTAAATATAAGTATTAAATTTTAAGTTAATAAATTTGTATTTTTTTGGATCCTCCGGTTGTGACCGACGTAATTGGCGCAGTCGGTAGGATAGCCGAAATTTAGTTAATTAAATTAATTAAATAGAGTCAGTGAATCAATCAAGGACGTCGGCTATCTCGAATCTACACCGTGTTGCAGCAGGAGGAGTTTCCGAACATTGAAACACCAAGAGGTACAAATTTTTATAAGTACTTTAGAATCGTTCTGAAGTTGCTTCCATTTATTCCTTAAGTTATCCTTATAAATATCCAAGATTTTCCATTCACGGCAATCTAGGACCCGTAGGTTAGATATTAATAAGAGAATTAATATTTTAGATTTTAATAGAAATTTAAATAATAGTAGTGTAATTCAAGCATTTTAATTTTTTGTACTCATCAAGGCGTTCCCTTGACTATTGTAACTGATCAAGGAAAAGAATTTATAAACGTTTTATTTCCTGAATTTACCCGACTTTACCCGACATTTTTCTGAATTAACCCGACAATTGTTCTGACTTCACAGGCATTTTAACACACGCCCCTAAATAAAATGGGATTGTAGAACGACAATACTTGCACATTTAAGTATTCTAAAACTAGAAAGAAAATTGAACCTATAATTAATTTAATGTTATTTGCAGTCTTAGCTTACAATAGTTTTACAAACTGTAGACTTAATTACTGAACACTTTGACCCTCGTGACCTCATAATTGTTAACTTGACTAAGTATTTGTTACAACAATACATATAAGACCATAGAGAAATAATGATTAAAGTATACAATCTAATTAACAAGACTTTAGTACAACTCAGAACAATATTAACTGAAAATCGCAATAAAAATCTTGAACCTGAAAGAAAATATACCCCTAACGAACAAGTTTTTATAAGAAAGTCTATGGCAAGTAAGCAGAAATTAGCTTCACGTTACACACAGGACACCGTCCTTGCTGAACTTCCTATACAGAACTATACTAAAAAGAGACGCGGTCCGGTATCTAAATCACAACTTAAAAGAAACCCTAAAGAACCCGTATTGTTACAGGATCCTACTAATGTCACTACTCCAACTGACTCAAGGACAAGAAGTAATGATTAATTCGTTAGACTCAGGTCCCGGCTTACTCCCTTTTAAACTAGGCGAAACGAAAATTATATCCCATTACCATTCATTTTTAAACTATGTAGACCTTGATATTATTAATAACCAAACCCTATTAGTTAAAATTCAAATATATAACATTAGACGGCAGCTAGATAATATTACATCTCTTTATGAACCTCACCTTAATTACCTTAATTCTAAAGTAGATAATTTAATTACCTTTCTGAAAACTTTTGAGCACGGTCGTAGTAAAAGAGGACTCATTGATGGCCTTGGTTCTGTCATTAAAAGTATATCTGGTAATTTGGATTATACTGATGCCATTAAATATGACAATGCAATTCAATCTCTTCAAAGTAACGAATTAAAATTACAATCGAAATTAAACGAGCATATTAGTCTAACGAAATAATGGCTGTTATGTAACTCTAAAACTATAGACAGTACAGGTAATATAACTAGTGTACTATAATAGTTAATTTAACTAGAGTATTGAACTCTATTATTAATAACATTAATATTAAGAAACTTTATGCCCATATGGCCCAATATCTATTGATTTTAGGTGATAATATAGATCAGAGGAACTACGAAAACTACAAAGTTTTCTAGGTTTTATACGTGCATCGAGCACGCCTCATTCTATTATTAGTATTGTAGATCTTGATAAAATATTAAGAAAGCTAAGGATTTTATATTCAAAGAATGAAATCCTAAGTTTAGAACTTAGATATAATTAAATTAGGTTATTTTTATATCGGTAATCAAATAGTTATAGTTTTAAAAGTACCGATCGCCGTACCCCTGTCCTATGATCAAATATAATCAAGTCCTTATTCCCAACCTACCCTTTATAGCAATTTCTAGTAAGAATTCTATGTACATAGAGGCTGAATGCCCGAAGTCCAATTCTCTGTACCTTTGTGAACAAAAAACTAACTATGCACTTCGAGATGGACCTGACTGCATCAGAAATCTGATTGAAAAGCAAGAACTTGATTCAACCTGCAAACTAACATCCGTAATTCTTAATAATGAAGCGCTGGAACAACTGGATGAAAGACACTATATCATGAGTTTCCCTACACCCATCAAAATTAAAATATCTTGTGGTCAAGATTTGTACAAGACACTTCACGGCAGCTTTCTACTGGAAATCCCGCTTAAGTGCTATGTCAAGACACCTGCAATCACAGTTGTAAATTCAAACGACTATATAAAAGGATACGCTATAAGGATAATAGATTTACCTAACCTTGGAAACCAAGTGCAAACAAATATATCTCCTATAATACTGAACTCAATAAACCTTCAAAAGCTTCATTTAATAAATTCAAAAATGTCTCTACAAACCCCAGTTAATTTAACTCAACTTGAAGATCATAGCGTATTATATCATACGACGATTCCTGTATACTTAATGCTTTTTGGAGCAAGCATACTTTGCATTTATCTGGCGTACAGAAGATTCCGTTTGCAACATATTAAAAGAAGTAACGCGACTGAAAATAAGAATATTCAAGATAAAAGTGAAGTTCATCCCCACGCAATAAGGGTGGATCCCAGCAACATCGCAGCAACTCTCACAAGGAATAGTTGCTGATCTGCGGAGGGAGGTGTTATATTACCATAGACTATGTAATCATTTATTAGATATTTCTTATATACTTATTAATAATAAAATTGTTAAATTAGCATTTACTATATTCTCACGAACCGTGGAAGCGCTGATTAAGCACAGGTGCATTGTATCATGTTAAAATCCTAGAATGTAAATCTGAAACCCTTGTTTGTTACACTTTCTGTATTCCTTTAATTATTAATTCATTTTATTCATTCTTGTCTCCAACTTTGAGCAGGGATCACGTAGTTTGTAAATTAAATATAAGTATTAAATTTTAAGTTAATAAATTTGTATTTTTTTGGATCCTCCGGTTGTGACCGACGTAATTCACGTGACAACAGTTTATGATGTCATAATATTAATATAATAATGATATGTAAACAAACAAGATATTTCAAATAACCAAGATCATTTATACTCACCCAAGCAGAACCCCTAATTTCCTGTTGACGCCACCTTGAAATTATATCTGAGACCCAATTTTATTGTTTGTCATATAAAATCGATCTAAATTAAAAACGTGTTTTTGGTACAAATGAAAAGATTTATTTTGAATATTAAACCAACAGAGAAATTGAAAGCTTTGCGGTTTATTAAGTATTATTTATTGTTTTGATAAAATATACTCTGTATTTTTAAGTAAAACGGTTTTTAAAAACATTAATATCCATTGACCTGCTTTTTACATCAGAACATATGCCTGGTATATTAAAAAAAAACATTAATTAAGAAAATTAATATTAATATTTATCAATTAATTAATAATATTAAGTCTTACCTCAGGTCAAAAATTAAAAAAAAATAAAACACCGTCTTAATATATATTTTTTAAAGTGTACTCATGTTATTGAAAGATAAAACAGAAATAAATCAGATATGAGGAAATATTATTGTCTTAGGACATGGACAAATTGCTATTCAAACTAAACGCAATATCTCAACTGTATTTCTACCATCATCATATTTCAACCATTTTATGATAGTCGGAATAATTCTCAATAGCAATACTCTGGCATGATCCGCATCGTCAGCACTCGACAACACAATGCCCTCGCCTCTCATCTACACGTGTTAATTGTTCAGTTTACAATCCACTCCAGAGCTGATACTTTACATCAAAGATTAAAGTGGTTAAATATTTCAGGATTTTTATACCATACTGTTAGATTTCAAATTTGATTTTAAAAAAATCGATATCGGTACTCTCTCTTCTCTTATAAATACAACTGAAACTATGAAGTTATGAAAAAATATATTTATAACACAGCTTCTTAGAAGTTTTAAAAGATCAAGTTTTTTTTTCGCCATAATTCAATATATTCGGTATTACATACAATTTACTGTTTCGTGTTCCAACAAGCACTTTTCGGCAATAAGAAAAGTGTGTATAAAGATTTAGAGCGGTGCCAACAATGTCGGTTACCCAGTAAAAAGGCAACTTAAGTGTGGTGTATGGGTTCCATTGTTTTCAAGATTGTGGACTAAAAACCTGTTGAGAGCTCTCAAGATATTGCTGGCAAGTCTGTACAATACTGATACACCAGTAAAACGTTTGTATTTGCCAAATTTTTTAACCTATTGCTACAAATAGTACTTTCTTTTTTTATTAACTTTTGATGGCTATTATGAATTAAACTGGTTGTGAAATTTAGTTTGAAGATTTAATTTATAGAATTTGATTAATCTTAATATTCTACTACATAATAAAATAAATATAATTTTGTTGTTTAAAGTACATTTTATAAAGAAATCATATTAATGACAAAAGACTATTACTATATTGAATTGTCAAATACTCATCAAAGGAAAGCTATTGAGATTTCTTAGATTTCAGCTGATTCCATTAACAGACTCTACAAAGGGATATCGGGAACTCAATCTCAGAGGTTTACGACCCTCCAGCCTCCTACATAAAGATTCGTATTTGCATTCCAGCCCGAGCGATTTCGACTTACGGTGTCACAAACTCCAATACTGGAGTTAAGTATTTTTATTGTTACGCAAATTTAGTCTCTATTGGTATAAAGTTTGGGATGACGTTTGCTTGAATTAGCCTACTCATTGACAAATAATATTGGTGGTTAGGTAGAAGTTGTGAGCCGGACCGATCACTTCAAGTAGGAATTTCATTGCGGTTAGCTTTTTATAAGAAGTTCCTATTTCAAATGTTCATATAAAAACGAATATTCAAATATGTATTTCAAAAAAAAAATATATTTTATAGTTCAACAGACTAAAGTGATTTCTCGAATAATTGAAGACGCTTTAAAAACACATTTAGATGTATTTCATATCTAAATTTACATTTTTTAATTATTTACAGGACTTAACAACAAATAAAAAAAGGTGTGAGTGCAATCCATACATTGCAGAAAAGAATGATCAGATAGTAGTATTAGATGAGGAGATAAAAATAGAGTATTATTAGAATTATTTGAATTATTTGAACATGCTCAAAAATTTATTCATATTTCCGCTAATTAATATAAGTAATTTTTTTACACATTGACCTTCATGTTTATGTTTTAAATAAATATCATAAGAGGCTTATCTAACTAAAATGGGCATTGAAAGTAATCCTATTCATTAAATTTGTTAAGTAGAATTCATTCGCTTTATCACGAGACAGGGTTGAACAAGATTGTCTTATATTCAAATCACGATGTTAGTATTTAAATTGAAATTACGAGTATATAGATCGTTTTTTTATTATTGGTTAAAAAAATGTTCAGAAAAAAACCTGATTTTTTATAGAAAATGCTCTACAAAACGTATTATTTTCATTATTGTTTCAACGAGTTTTAATTTACCACTATTCTACAGTAATATAACTTAAGAAAAATTTATCGAGTCATGAAACAAATACTTATTAAAATGTTTTACCAAAAAATAAATTTAAAGTAAAAAAATTTACATACTAATCATTAATATATCTGTCACGTGAGATAACAAAATTGTCATTTATATCTTTAATTTGTCAGATAAATGAAAAAAAATCTGAAGTTCTAAACAGTCATTAAAACGTTCTCATCAAAAGGTCAAATTTCAGTGTCAAAGCGAAAAATATTTTTAGTGACTTTTTTGTGGGCCTTTACGGAGAAATTGAATTAATTCTGATTCAAAGGAAGCCGATTATATTTTATTCTTTATACAATTTAACTTTTATTGTCGAATCGAAATCTTTTCTTATTAATAACAATAGAAATAATAACATTGATTCCATAAAGAGCAAAATTAATTGTTAATAACTAATTATTTTATTAAATATACACAAATTTTACACACACACACACACACAAACAAACGCACACATAGACGATTTGAGGAAAACAGAAAAAAATATATTCTAACCATAATCAAAAAATTAAATGTCATGGCTTATTAGCATTACAATTGCTTACACAAACTTCTATCGTTATATTCTCTCTTCAAGTTTACATTTGTTTCTTTATTTCTATCCTCAAATACTCGTTTTTATACTCGTTTTTAAAAACGTCTAAAAACTGATTGACTTTCTTATAAACTTGTTATCCTTATTTGCGCTACTTTTGGTGAAACCTCTAAAAGTCCAGTATTATTCCTTCTGTCTGGAAAAATTCATTTCACAATTTATACATATGAAATCTCAATAAATATGAAATAAGAATGAAAAATTGCTCCTCTACAGCATGCCTTCAATAAATATAAATCTAACGCTTCCGAAAATTATCTAAGACACCCAAAAAAAACGAACGAATTTGTTTTAAAGTGGTATTTAATACAAATGTATTCTTTTGTCTAAGGACTTGTATACATACGTTCAGATTTTGTAAGGGTGTCAAAGTATTCTGAACAAATCATATCAAGAATAAAAAGGTTAAAACTTTACTCTTCAATTTGTAACTCGAAATAATGCTGTCTCAATTTAAATCGTTCTTCAAAATGCTAAAAGAGTTACTATGATAAGAGTTAAGACAAAAACTTATTTTTAGCCTGCGATGGTAATGTTATCAATAAATTTGACTTGACAAGGGCGGTATTTGTAGAAACTGTTTATCTAAAGTAAAATAGTAATTTTTCACACAAATACATTACATATTACAAAAAAATTACACATTTATTAGCAAAAGACCTTCTTTCCGTTATACGTAAATTGTTTTGAAGTATCGCAAAAGAAAAACATCTCTCTAAAAGTTCCAGTAAGTTGTCTTTTACGTGAACTAAGTGTATGCATTTCGGAACCAAACTGATTATATTCATATTACATAAGATCTTCCTTACTGGACCACGCTAGAATATTAGAAATATTCTAAGCAATTATCTGTTTACTCCTTTATTTTAATATGTAGATGTTTTTAAATTATTAACCATTAATATGGATATATAAATGTACTTGAGGAAACCTGACAGTCCGTAACAACGAATTAAAATAAAATATTATCGATGAGTGTGTTATTGAGAATTATTTATCATAAAACATATTAAGGTTATTAATATTTTTTATAGTTCGTACTAATATTTTGTCGTATACTAACCAGCTTCTAACCGCATGTCTCTTGACAGCACGGTGCCCACCGTTCCCGCCGCCCGACAGCGGTACACGGCCGCGTGCACGTCGCTGCGGTACTGCGCTGACGAGAACGAGCCAAGCCACAATGTACCGTTTGGCAGTGCTTCTCTGTAACAAAATATAATTTAAGTGTTTATCTAGTACTTTAAAAATAATAATGATGTAATATAATCCTATCATGTAAGTATTTATTATTTAGCAATATAAATCCGTTACATTGTTAAAATTCTTCTAAAATCACATCATATCTGATTTATATAATTGTATGTTTATTCATCTGTGCTTTAGTTTGTTTTTAAACAAAATGCTTAAAAAGTATTTTTACTACTATTTTTCTTTTGTATATTTTTCTTATTTTTTTTTAAACAAAATAAGTTATATTACAAGAGCACTAACAAATAGAATGAAGGCAATGATGCCAGATATCGCTTTGAGTTACAATTTATAATTTTTGAAAAGAATTCGAGCATTTATTTCCATTCAATTCAATGCCATTTAGAATACAAAATCGTTATAAAGGAATTCCGGCCTGAAAAAGATTGACGGCGTACTATTTTGTGGGCGAAACCAATAATGGGAAACAAGGAAAATAACCTTTGTCAAAATTGAGGTGACAATATTCATTATAATATTTTTCGCGACAATATAAGTCAGTATTAAAGACGATACTAGATATAAAGTCCGCTAGCAATTAGACGATAACATAATTTCAGTCTGTATTAATAAAACGTAGGCTTTATAGTTTGTGTCTTTCTTAATTGCGTTTTAATGATGAAACGTCTGCTTCCGTTTGCTTCGTGCTGCGCTTGTCTGTACCGACACAAGGATGAGTGAAAGAGTATGTGGAAGCGACTAATAGGTCTTACTCTAAGGCTAAAAATCAAAGACTTAAATACTTTACCTGAAACTTAAGAAAAGCTAGCGCTTAAATACCATATATTCTTATGTTAATTTTTAAGTTATTTCCTTTTAAAACACTTGACATTTTCCATAACTCAATTTTCCAATCAATATACTTCGGAGAGATGATAAAAAATACTGAAACTAGAAATAACTTTAATAAAGAACGATTTAATTAAACGATGTTTCATAAAGCTCGAGTTATTAACAGGAGTTATTAACTCCCTTAGGGCGTATGAGAACAAAAACTAAATCCATCAAAGCTATATATCAATTCACTAACCATGGCAACGGGGTCAACAAGGGTAAGTTGAAATTCGAACTAGCCCGCACTTTCGGGATTGCAAATAAGTAGGATCAAGGCATACGTGAAAGCGGGTAAACAAAGTTCCAAACTATGTGGGTAGAATGAAATAGTGGTAAATTGTATGAACCTTTCGTAAATAATATGACTTTCTAACTTAAGATTAATTATAAATGTTTGAACCAATTGTATAAATAAACAATCTTAGAATTAAAGGATTATATTTAAATTTACTATCATATTAACCAATTACATTCCTATCTTTCATAGTGCTTAACCAACTTTACTATTGAATATAAATAATGGATTTTGCTAATACAACTCGTATTAGTGTAAAATATAAATTAATTAAATTATCTAATTTAAGCAACATGTCAAACTTATGACTTGTCTCCTGTACGGAGTCGATGGGCTCATAGAATGGTTATTGCAGTATATAAGGATGTTGGTTTTACGGCCTATCCCGAACACTGTTTACGCTTGTGAAGCAAACATGTTCGCATAATCATGTAAATGGCGATACGCATTAACATCGCCCTAAATGAATAAATGGAACGCATGTTCAGAAACTATTCGCAGTCAATAACTAGGAAGATGTCGTATTTTCTTGTATTTTTACATAATTAGCCATGTAAAACAATATTTTTATTTTAATATGTTTAATATATATTGTACAAAATTAATAGTATATTAAAATGTAGGTAATTAATTAAAAAGTTTTTATATAATAAACAAGTGCCGCAGAAAACTAATAATTTTGTATTTTCCTTAGAAGTAAATTTTCTTAATGGCTGCTGATCTCATAATAATAACGGTTTATTTTAAAAAATATAACAATATTAACCGAAAAAAAAGTTTTACTTTTTTTAAGAAAACTACTTTTAAATGTTTATAGATTTATGTAATTGACTACGAGGATCACGAAAACTAAAATAATAGAACAAAGGTAACTCGCTTAGAGATAAAAACTTTTGTCAGTTGCAATTTTTCATCCAATAATCCGATCTACATCATAACCACAAATTCAATTACGAAAAATGTCCATGAACGCACCTGTTGGCGAAAAACAATTTCCAAACGAATCAGGCTCGGGGGACCATAAAAAGATATAACGACACACCTTTTATCTAACTGACGAAGGGCGATTTCTGAAGAAACCCTCCAAGGTATAACTGTCTATTAACCCCCCTTCACAAGTCATTAGTAGGAATATTTTAAATCACATTCCGCAACTCTTTTCAGATAGAATAGGACTTTTTTCAAAAGCTTAGATTAAATGGAAGGAGTTAATAAAGTAACATCTTGCGACTCTTTGTGAATAGTAATTGTCAATTTTGTTTTCTTTTATGCTATTTTACTGTACATTGAGTCGCGTTCAACTGAAATAAGATACTCAAATTCTTTTGTTTGCGAATATACTGCGTGTGTTTATCAAGCAATTTTGGTCCACTTTAGACACTTTAAAGTATTGAAATAAAACTGTTAAAATTTACCATAATAAAAAAAGAGGGTAGTAAAATATTCAAACTCCAAATGGTGTAACTTTGTCTACAAAAGAAGATGAAGCTTCAAAGTCTAAGTGAATACTTTCTAAACAATAAGGCTTGTTTAGATTATTCGAAAGCTAATAACTGTTGAAATGAAATTTCTATTTATTAAATTGAATATAGAAATAACAATGGCACTTGAAACAAACGACAAACAAGAATTAAATAATAATAATTATCATTTTTATTGTTCTGACTAAATATTTAATTTATCTCAATTAAATATGTGAAGCGAAAGGTATATTTTTATTGAATATGATAATACCTCTCGAAAGCATTAAGGGGTAACTGAATAAATTTATAAAATACGGGAGCTGGAAAGGTTTTGTTCGAGCGACCTTTGCCCAGTTCCGGGCAAAGGCTGTTAAGGAACTTTTATTGCGAGGCTTTCACTTTCCTATAAGATTAAAATGCGACGGCATCGCCCTGGGACACATTTAGCTTATCGCCACTTTACTGAAATATCCATTTTTAAAGGAAATTGGAATTTTGTCGCGACATCTTTTAAAATTCGTGTTTTATCTTTCGTTTGTATTTTGAAAAGTAATTGGTTGGACATAGGATTAAATAACACTTCTCGTCATAGAACCCGAATTTGGTTCAGAACAAATATACATATAAAAGAATTGTATTCTTGTGACGACAAAAATACTGTTTAATTGTACTCCATCTACGTTTTTAACGAGGACAGAGAGATAATAGCTTTTACTTAACTATATTAATTAAAAACAATTAGTATATCCATGTACAAGCAGTTCTCTAGAATCTATTTTAGTTTGCACTGAATGTTCATCCATCTGATGATGTATTTTTATGTATTTGGTAACTAATTGTAGAAATCTTGTTTTTGGTAGTGACACCCCATTAGAAGATTAAAGTAGTATTCAATGTAAATATATTTAGTTAAGTTGTTTAAAAAGTTTTACTTAGACTTCCTTTTTAATTAAATATACAAAATTTTAATATTAAAATTCATTAAATAATATAAAGTAAAGCTGTTAATGAGAGTAACAAACTACTAGATATACATACAACTTCTAGTTATAATATACTAGATATATGTTTAGTATATCTGAAAACAAAGAAGCAGAATAAGTTGCGAGAGTACGTGCTAGTGAAGCTAAAGTACTAATTTTATTCTGTTTTGATATACAGATAATATTTGTCCTGGCATCGTTAGCAACGTTACTTTTTCGCATCACCTTGCTTATTCACCTTATCGCAATGAATACATATTTTATTTTTCTTTTATTTATTAGGAATAAAATAAACTAAAGCGAATTATTTTATTTCAACTCTCGGCATTTGTGTTACTTTCTTTAATTAGTTACTATGTTTAATTTGTGCCTAAATTATTATTTAAGTCATGGTGGGTTTTTTAACTATTTTATTGTAAGTATAAAGCTTATTTCTTATTTATAATAAAGTAAATAAATTAATTGAATAAAAATAAAAATAAAACTTATATGAGAAATTAAAAAAAATATAAGTACAAATAAATATATTATCGATTTAGATACTTGCATGGGCGTAATAACATAGATAGAGAGTGATGCGTGTCACTTTTGTAAAAAATTTTTTGAAAAAAAATAAATAATGAATTTTCTACTTGTTGTCCATTATCACCGTATTTTTTTTTTGTAAAATTTTGGGGGCAAATAAAGAGTTGGTACACTTTGTAATCACCTATACCGCCATTGATGAACATCTGCAACTAAACTAATAGAAAAGAAAACACCGAGAAGAGAGAAGATAGGGACATTCGATTCTCTCAATAACCGTTTGGAGCCTGGCTGTAGCAGATTCACGCCCATGTTTTCTATTAAGGCATTACTATCCGGACGTGCCAGCTCTTGTTTTTTTTAAAACATTTTTTTTATTATGTAGGTATGTGTTTCTATACAGATTGCGTGATGTTTCGTAGTCTAAGATGTATCATGTTTACGTTGAATGTACCTATTTACTATAGATAAAAGACACCTAGATTGTAATTGTCTGGAAAAGCAACCCAGGTAGAGAGTTCTAATGTTTTGCTATCCTTACAATAAATGTAGAAGAAAATCGTTTGATACGAGACTTTAGCACTGCCACCGTAAGTCGATCTCTTCGAGCCGAATATTTCATTGTTCAGTGATGGAAGTGCAATGGTAATCCAGCTATACAACTCCATTGCACACTCTCCGAAATATATCCCCTAAGAGACCGAAGACTTTGTTAGGGATTTTTGCCTTAACAAAGGTAGTTTTGACTGCAATCCTTTTTTACGAAATATTTTTATTATTTGGGGTTGAGGCTATTAAGTCTAGTTAAGAATATGGATCGTATCCTTTTTTGTTCTATCTGTATTATTGCAATTCAGAAAAAGTGATATCAAAAGAATTACTAGAAATATTAAAGAAATTTTGATACTTAAAATATAACTAAAATTATTATCTTTTAAATCACAACCCTATTTTAAATTTTATAGATATGAAATCTTCACATAACTTTATTCAAACACTGTGTACGTGCTGCTTGGTAAGTTTATGTTTGAATCTGCAACTCCGTGTTTATTCGCTCGATCTCAGGCCACGATTCATTTATAACTGTTTTTTATTAGCTTAGAACTCTCATCTATGATTTTAAACACGGATACCCGCATAACAAATACTTATGAAAAATGAGTTTATTACTATAATTATTTAATTAAGAGAAATGTGAATAAACTTGATGTCCCCTAGTCAAGTCTTAAAATTGTCAATTAAAGTACTTTGAAAGTACCTGGATTAGAAAATCCGATTGCAGTGTTTAAAAGGATTATATTAAGGACGATATGGCCTGGGTATAAACTATATCTATATATGTTTATTAAATATTTTGACGTTTGTGAAACAGTGATCACAATAAAAAAAAAAATCTGTTGAGTTTGTTATGTGTTTCTTCTCAAACCAAGGCGCTCTTGAACCATTGTAGCTTCAACTTTTAAGTTGTAGAGTGTCCCTATAGAAGGACTTATTTCGATAAGTATGGTGGTATCTAAATATGCCCTCCTCATTGACCTACACAAGTGATCACTCACATTGATTCATATTGAAAAAGATATAAAGAAAAAAAAATTGTTTTATTTAAAATTGTTATAAAATGTTGATGTCTAAATAGCACATCAAAATAAATCACTTTAGGTTTAGCGTTATATATAATTAATCAGCTGTACGCACTTAAATACTATCCCTTAAATTTTCCCAACTAGTGCCAACCATTGGGATTCTGTCGCCGTTTGCACCGCGATTCCACAATGCTCAGATCTCATGAATTTCGGCTCCAACTGGGTCCGATACTATTCGGGCAAATTTTTATGAAGATTTATTTTATACTTGAGAATAGCCAGATAATTATATAAAATAATAACCCTGGATAAGAAAGTTTAAATACAAAAAACATTTAAGGTTTATGAGTTTCTAGTTAAAGCACTGCTTCATGTTTTTATTTAAAAAAAATATTGATCTTCTAAAATGAAATAGGTTTAATGGTATTCTCTATATTGGCTTAAGTACATAATCGTAGATGACATTTCGCAAAAGTAGATTTGAGAATACATCTGGGCTTTTGGCATAGTGTATGTTCTCATCATTTCAATGGTTCATTTCATTTTATCTTATTTTAAGGCATATGACAAACTAATTCAATGTTATGTTGTGCTTGTGTGTGAGTACTTTTACAATTTACTTAAGAATAATGTCAATTACTACAATAGGCTAATTAATAATATGAATTATGCAGGATAAAATTTTTACAACGAAAGACAAAATCTTGAATAAGGAACAAATGGATTGTCAAACTAGCTTCTGATATTCCGGCTACTTTAGCGAATTTCATCATCAAGTTATAAATACGGGTTGAGTGACTAACTTTGAAATTCGGCCAAATTCCATTTATATAGCAATCCTTCGTCACCCAAAACTTTGACCTTCAATGGAAGTTGGTTTAACTGGAGTTTAATTTACATATTCATCGTGTTATGTTATGCGGTAGTAGGATTAGCTATTGTTTTAGTTTGATAGCTATAGTACATAAATTAACCTTTCAAAAGTTGTAATACACGTTACGTATTTAGCCCGTTAATACATTTCATTCTTTTTCAAAGAATGCGTTAACTTAATTAAAGGAGTCCGGCGTTAAAACGACCTGTTTGGGATGGGTTCGAGCTCAATCATATTATGTTATCGGAGCTTAATACTGATTTCGAAATTTAAAAGGTATTTCATAAAATAACTGTGTTTATTTAAAAGCTGAATTTGATAATGGGTGTGTTTTTTAGGATTATAAACATTAAAAAGACAGTTATGAAAATTTAAACAATTATATAATTATAACCGACAAAAAAATATTAAATCCTTGTAATCCTTGTTAAAAATCCTATTGGTAAATAGAAAAAAAGAAATCCGTGCAAAGTTCTGTGTCGTATTTTTAAATTAATCAATTGGTAGAATTTCATTGAATTTTTAAGCCCTGCGATTCAATTCGCATTGCATATATAGCGTTGTATTATATATTTTATGATACAATTTCTATTTTTGGTATAGTAAAAATATATCAATGAAATCAGGTTTGAATAGACAATTTTCAAAGTCAATCTAAACCTCGCTTTATTTATTTCAAGTTTTAATTTAAAAATTTGATCTCTAATGTAACTTAACATATTTGGTTAAGCTTTAACCTTTAAAATAAAAGGTTAAATAAAGTCATAACAAAATCTTATAAATTTTTATTATCATCATTTTATTTAACATCCTAAAACTGAAACTTCTTTAATAATATTTGTTATACTCAGTGAACGTAGTTTCCAGTAACACCGGGCTTGGTAAATAATGTAGCGAGTTATATGTTAAAGCTTGACAGAGACGTATGACCGGATGGTTCTTATTGCTTTTAATATATATAAGTTATGTAATAAGTTTTCCATTCTTCATGTGTTAAGGGGTTTATTAAAGACTTGGTGGTAAAAAATAACATCTAATATATTTTTAAAAAAAATTTATTTAATTATTATTATCTAAAATTATAACAAACTTAATTATTTTAGATTATTTAAGAAAACTTGAAAGGTTTAGATTACTTGAGATTTAATTAATAAAGATTTATTTAGATGTAGTAATTACGTTCAAGATGATTGTCCACTTTAAAACAATGTGAAATTCGTCCTGAAAACCTCTCACAATATGAAGATTTATTACCCGCGTACTACCTGAAACAAAACTATGACAGTTTCGTAATAAATCATCCGAATATATTGTTTAAGTGCCTCAAAGTTTTATTAATGCAGGAAATTAGTTAAACACACAACTATTTAAATATATAATCAAGAGAAAATGTCATGAAACAAATATCTATTTAATGTATCAAAAAAATATAACGTTAATTTTGAGCCTGGTTAAAATATAAAAATAATAAACTTCACATTTATTGTAATACTCCCATTACTATTCATCTTTTTTTTTAAGATACTAATTTTTCTGCATTTTTTTTTCTGCCGTATTTCAAGGTGCAAGGTGCAAGGTGGAAGTGGTAGAAAAATTACAAGTTATCTTAAACTATAAAATATTCTAGGATAATATACATTTTTAGGTTAATTTTTTTTTGGTGAGTTTAAAAAACTTCTATTCAATATTATGTTACAACTTTTTGAAACCTTTGATCTTCTAAAAAAAGAGCAATCAACTAGTATACAGAAAAGAAAGTGAATCGCAGAAATAAGAATAAACGAATATTGTTTTTAAGATGCTTTGGGAAGTAAAAGTGCGATTGTTGTAATATTTCTTTAAGAGATGGTTGTGAGGCTCCTGGAGAATTATTTATTGTCGAAAAATATTATAACTTAATTCTGATACTCTTATTCTATTTTTGTATAAATTACTGATAAGATTCTGCCTAAAAGAAATAACAATAAGAAAAACTGCGAAAGTTCATTATTTCGGGGGAGTTAAAAATGGTTTCTGGAGAATATGATTTACAAAACTAATTATTGTGTATTATTAAGTAATCTGTTAATAACATACGTAAAGTAGTAAAGCTGGAGATAGATAATTAAATCGCTTCAGCCTGTCTCTTATTGTGAAGCACCCATTTAATTCTCACGCCCGACAGGCGCACTTTGTCTTCGTTACAGTAATAACGTCTGAGCGTAATGGACACCCAGCTTTATACTGCAATGGACATTCGCCCTGTGTCATATCTCGGGTATAAATCGAAGAGGGAACTCAAAATTTACGAATGTACTCTATTTATGTCATTTTATATGAAATTGGATATTTTATTATCTATAAAGGAATTTTATTAAAAAATATATTTACATATTTCATAAAAGACAATTGTTTTCAATTATGACTCGAAATCCTCATCATTCGAAATATTTTTTGACTTTGATATGAAAGTATTGTAACTTAGGATCGTAAAGGTTATTTAAAAGCCTGTTATTTAAAATTGTAGCAAATGAAGAAAAAGTAGTAAAAATACATAACGAAAATTTAAATTTGAGTAAAAGTAAAAGAGCAGATCTCATAACTCTACATAAAAGTATAAAGTACAATGTTTGTTATTACTATGTTATAATTGCGAATGATTCATGCGACTCCGACGCTTTATCTCCTATGTATTTTGAGTTCGGAAACTGGTATTACATTATAAAATAATGTTTCACTAGATTCCTTTGAGGACAAAAGTACCTGTGTTCTTAGTTGTAAATATATATTCTATTTTAGTATATAATTAAAATTATTCTAAAACAAAAAAAAAATGAGTTACTGCAAACGAATTATTAAAGATGAACAAACACTGTAAAGCTTGACCTAAAAGTATAAACGTGTAAAACTGTTTTTAGGTTATCCTGAATCACAATTTCCTAACCACTATAAATGTTATTCTTACAGTATGAGGACGGGTCGTTCATCTTTGTTACTAAGCGGCCAATAATTGCAGGATAATGTGAATGTTCTTATTGAGGCGGTCATAACTCAATATACCATAAGCCTGGGTGTTCATCTCGTTTAACTTTGCATCCATAATTTATTTTTGCAATACAAATACCATTTTTGATTTATACCTGTTAATAACTTCGATATAATAACAGTTATAGCTGAGTGGTCGACCGTTTTGGACATCAAAAATAATTTATATATTTTTTTTAAATTTCCTTTTTTTTCTTTTTTTTTTATATTTAGATTTTTTTAATTTATTTTATTTTAGTTCTGTGTAAATGTATGTGATGTCTGAATAAAGTTTTTTTTATTTGATTTGATATATTGCCCTAGCTAGAAAAAAATACAAGTCGAAGAGCTCGTTAATATTACCGTTGTAGTTGAGAACATCTTTTATATTTGATCTTTTCAAAGCAATATTTGATTTAAAAGATTTCTTATTAATAAAAGATAAATACAAATAGTTATTTTATGTCTTGTTTTATCGCAATTTACAGTAGAGTGGCGAAGAAACTCCTGAGGTAACATTAAGCGACGCTTTCATTGACTCTAACGAGAAAACTTTTAATGTAATGCCACACCAAGAAACAATACCTTATTCATATTTCCTTAACTTAAGTCTACTATATGTATAAAATTAATGACGTCAGCATAAATATGTTTTTTGAGCTTTTGTTGCTCATCAAACATTGTTCTCAAAAAACAATTCATTTACCTGATAGTCATGTCGTTGCTCACAAACATATTCAATAATGCAAATTTGTTGACACGATTAATCGGATGGATGCAAGAGACTAAAATACACGGAGACGAATGGATGTGACATCTGGCTCATTCACACCCTGTTACGTAACTATAATAGATGTATCGTACTGATCTGTAAGAGTGGTGGATCGAACCCGTCTACAAGCTACAGTAATGACTACAGCCACGGAACCTATACCTAAATAAGCAATATTACAATTAAATTAGTATTTTTCTACATCTGTTCCGTACATATCATGTGTAACGTAAACAAAGTAACAAAGTATCTTTACTGGAAACTTGTGTAATATTTAAACCACATGTCGTCTTTATTTTGAAGGCAGCTTATTTGCATGGCGTAGAAATCCTATCTACATAATGTAATTTACATACAATAAAATTTTATAGGATATTAATTTTAAAAAAATTATTTGACTTAAATGTGCCTATTATATATATATTAATAAAAAATGACTTAAACATACAAAACACAAACAAAACAAATTAAATTTTCAATATGTAATCTATATCACATTGTGTCGGCGTAACGGTACCTTTTGATGTATGCGTGGGCACTATATATGAAAATTTGTGGGTATTGGAGCGTGTACGCAATTATCGGATGAGGTGGGACGAGACTGGACGAGATTGACATGGTGGCAGGTTTACCGTACGTTTTATAGCGAAATTTTATTTATTCAATTGTAAAATAATTATCTACATTCAATATAAGTTGTATAGCATTATTATATTATCCGGTCGGTGGTATAGCATTTATTACATAATACACCTAAAGTTCAACATTAAATGATGTGTTACGAAAGTGTCTGATCGATCAACATTTTTCATATTGTGTTGAAAAAAATTTGCTTTGTAAAGCCATCATCACTTTACCATTAGCATCTAAATCAAAGTCGGCTAATCCGAGCCGCAGAGGGTCAAAGTTAATGACTTACGGGATTATTTGCACGCTCTGGTTGCTTTTCAAAGAGTTGAAGTGATTTTAAAGTTATGAAGTTTGAAATATGATTTATAAATATGCATATTGTTTGTCTTTCATATAAAGAAACCAGTGTTGAATCAGAATCTGAATCTGATCAACAAATTTTGAACTCACATTCTTTGAGAATGTGCTTAAAGATAAACGGCCATAGAAAATATGTGAAAGTCAAAGCTTTTGATTATGCCCTATGTTAATAAATTTTTGAACTAAGTGTTTGAAAACTACCAACAACTTCTGTCTGAAGTACAAATAACCCTTTGAATTATTAATACTCTCTAACACTTTATAAAACAAGCCGTGCTAATCCCTGCAAAACCGGTCCAAGTAAATGGACTGTGGGATTTCACGGGCCCTTGGTCTTTCACAAGTGTGGTAATAGTTTCACCTACTTACATACGATTAATACCAACTAGATAGATTACATGATAAGTAGTTTCGTAGAAATTAACATTAAATAATTTAGACGCGTATTATCATACACAGAATAATATAGTACGTTAATCAATTTAATATTCATTCAAACGAAAGTTATGGCAATGATTTAATCATAGAAATTAAAGTATGTTTCAAATAAAACCAATGATTTTCATTTAATACAAGTATATATTAATAAGCTATATCAAGGGAATACATATCGTCGTTATGTAACTCTTCAATTATTGATACGTAAACCAACAAACTTTGTTATATACTAATGTAATGTTACAAAAACATATAAAATAATCAGCTGCAATAATCTAAAACGAAAATAGTTTAGCATTCTTTCAGTAAAAGAACGAATGGGACTCACTCGGCCTCAAAAAGCATTAATCTTCTGACGACTGGATTAAGGTCCTCCGTTTTCTTGCCACGGACACAGAGATCAGTGTGAATGATGTTCTAATACCAACATTAATGCTTGCTTGACATGGTGACAGATGATCGTGTGTCGCTAAATCAAATTGAGGACGATAATGTATTTTTTCTCCCTTTAAACATGTGTGTTAAACTAATGGTCTTTTTACCTACCCATCAGTTCTTAGCTATACCTTTTCGTATTTTTATAAAATTTACCAAGGATTTAGCAATTGCAAATTTTCATTATCTGATTTAAAAATTAACTTTCATAAAATTAAATATATTGATTGCTGTGAAATTATTAAACATAAAAAATCATTCATTTAAAGGTGCGGTAAAGGAATTATTGAGTTTACCAATTTGAAGAAAAACAAACCATAAAAATATATGATAAGAAACAGAAAAGATGAACCCGATTATTTTGCATTTTCTGTGTATTTACTACAAGTTATTGGAACACCAGTACATTGTACTATCAGCTAAACAACAGTGTGACATTAAGTATTGGTGTCATAATCCTTGTTAGGATATTTTAGAAATAAAATATTATTTTACACAACCTCAAAATTAATATTAAATAAAGTATTTATCCACGATTTTAAAATATCTACACCAACCTCAGTCCAGGAACATCGGATACTGGCACCCCATCTTCTGTTAGCCAAGTAATAGTAGGGCTGGGAGTACCGTGTGCAGCACAAGACACTCTTGCACCCGTACTATTGGAAAAGGATAGTCGAGGAGGCGGCTCCATTAGGAAGATTAGCTGGCTGCTGCTCAGTACTGTAAAAATTAAAAATATATTAGATTTTTCTTACTTTGGTTACCTTAATTAAGTAATTTATTAATTAAACTTAATATTTTTAGTGCTTTTAATCATTATTAATAATTAGAATTATAAATTTATCAAGTATTTAAATTTAATACACTCTACTACACTCTACATTTTGGAATATATTAAGTCCATCTTTTTGACTCGTGTTCACAGAAAGACTTCGTATTGAGTCGCAAATAATTCTTATTGAAAAAATATATTTATAAAACATACCGCTTCCGTTTACAATTTTACATTAAAGTAGGTATTTGCGAAGATGTCTTGTTAACTATTCAGAGGATAAGTTGGATTGGAACTAAGTTACTTTGTACTTGGTTTCTAACTTCTATTATTGACAATTGCTCTATATTGTGGGTCCGTGGAGTCTTGACATAGATGGTAAAATAATATATAACTAAAGATTACATTATGCTATGATTTATAAAAATGATATTTAGATTTGTATGTATGATTTGTAAAAAAGGGTTAAATTTTAAGATATTACTTAAATAGTATACCTCAAGGTAGTTAAAAAAAATATAATATATTTATCACACACCTGATTTATTGAGTTTATGATCGGTGACATCAAAGGTTAGTCTAGAACAAGTGGGCCTTCGGCAATAATTTGAGTATAAAGTGGCTTAGTGAAATTTTAATAATCCCACTTAAGGATCAAAATGTAGAACCTTTATCCGGTTCACAAGTTTCTTTGAAACGGATCCTTCCACAGGAGGCTTGAGTAATACTTATAGTAAATTAGTAATATTTTTATTTCAAATAAAAATACTATTCAGAAATATATATTTCTTTGTATATTAGACGTACCATTCAAATAAATAAAAACAAAAAATTCTGTTAGATTCACAGTACAGATACTTTGCTGTTGTTTTCTTGGAAAAATAGACAAATCAATTACCAAAAAATCACAATACCCTTCCATATTTTTAATAAAATTTAAAATCTAATAAAAAAATTAAGTAAAAATAAAACAATAATATTACCTGTCGGTAATTACATTTCTACGACATTCTCATTTTTATAGTCTACCGAAGAAGCTGCAGTGAGTAATTTCGTTTTATTAACTTTAGCATCATACAATGATATTAAACTCGAGGTAATGCCTGAGACAAAATTAATTACGTGACTGGTACGTGAATAAAGATATTCTTTTTAATTTTTTTTAGTTCAGAATGACAAAATCTTCTGTTTATATTATAGATAATTCCCATTGATTAATATATTTAAAGTATTGCATTAAAAATATATATTCAAAGGAAATAATAAACTTCTAGAAACTTTTGCTAATTTCATTGATCAATTTCTTAAAAATCTTTTAAATTACATTTTTGAAATATAATTTGGCTCATTGTATGTTAAGTATATCAGATCATCCAGTTACAGCTACCATAACTGACAAAATTTATTAATAATGTTACATAAACTCTTGAATATAATAAATAGTAATTCTTGAATCGTTAGAGATAGCAATAACAATTACATTCATTGACGTTTCATCGAATTTCCTTATATTTGTAGTTCAACAGCTTTTAGGTATGATTTATTTTTAAATTCATTAGCGATACTGAGAGCTCTTAAGCTGTCACTTCTTTGTCTCGGGCTTTTACTTACTATAACTGTATTATAGGTAAGGAATGCCTGGCTTATGAGACTTGTGTTCGGTTACACGGATTAACTTTTACGTATTTCTATATTTTTACATTTTTATATTTCTATATCGCATTTCAAAGAAAGACTATCAAAATACTTGAATTTAACAATAATGGAGTCAAACAACATAATAACCTTGTAAATATTTATTTAAGAAGTCTGTTATTTGTTTACTTTTCTTTGTATTTTATTACAAACATAGTCAGTCTATTTATGTTATATTAATTTTTTATAGCTTCTTCTAATAAACGATATAATTGGCTGTTCAAAAAACATAGTAAAACTAGAGTATAAAATTGGTTATAAAAATGCTATATAATGTCTATATACTTAAATGTTGAAGGCCTTTTTATATAGATCATTAAATAAGGATACTAAATGGAATATGTTCTTAAATACGTTATTGTATGAATAATTTAAAATAAGACATTTATTTTACGTTTTTCCATTTTTTTTTGAAATACCTCATAATGATATTTTCGTTTTGTAAACGAGGTATCAATCCTTTCATTCCACCGCAACAAGGTTATAAATCGTTCAATTTAATTGAGGAACAAAAAAGATTGAAAAACTAAATATAGCTCATATACACGCAAAAAATTTTGCAGGAAGAAAAGTATAAAATTAGTTAGGACTTTTGAAAGAAACTACATATGACAGTTAGTCGTGGCGATACAAGAATCAAAGAAGACAAGCGGGAAAAAGCCAAATGTATATTAAAATAAAATTAATTTAGAACAATACAATAAAAAGGTAAAAATCGTTACGTGGCAGAGCTGCAAGTGTTTACGACTAGCCCAGCTTGCGATCTCATATTGTAGCGACCTCTGTCGGCCCTGCGCGTAATTAAATACAATTACATGCGAGTTATATATTGTCTCTTTGTTATCACCGTTAAGCGATACTAAGCCTTAATGTACAGCAATAAAGAGTACAACTGTGTATTTAAAATATTTACTGCAGGTGACTTGTAATTACAATTTTCCCTGGTATTTAAGCAATGTTTAAATAGTAACGTTGTTTTGTAAAATGTAAAATTCGTTAGCATCCCATAGTTTTAATATTCAATTCATATTTAAAAAAAAAAATCTTAGTACTCATATTTTACGTATATAAAAACCTACTGAAAAGTGCTTCTTTTTATTTACTTATATGTTCTGTATCAAAAATTTAAAATCAAAATATTGTATCCGAAATATTTTAACTAACGGATTATGATATTTTTTACTTTGCTAATTAAAATTTGTTTGCAACGTGCATTGTTCGTTGTAGAAAATTTGACTAATCGGTACTCACATTATATTAAACGGCAAATGAGTCATCATTAAATAAATCAAACGTTAAAGCGACAAATACGACATGAATAAATTTTTATCTCTACTAATATTATTAATTTTGTGAGTAATCTTTCCTGAAAAGATATTATATCGAAGATTTGTTGCTTTAGTGTTTTTTATTTTTATATACACATGTATAAATATATTTAACAATAAATGTAATGGAAGACGGAACATGTTTTATAATATGTCGTATGCTGCCTGAACGGGTTGAAATAAGTGATTAAAGTCTATATGATAAATATATTTTATTTCTAGCTGTACAATATAAAATAAAATATATAATAAAAAAAGAAACAGTTTAATCCAAATCAAAATTACATGGAGATAAGGTGTTAATTGATAGAGTTGATCAGAAAATAATGCGAAATAAAGTCAATAAACAGATAAAATTATTGCGTTGTTGCTACTGCTAGCTAGGCGGAGCTTAGAGGTGGTGGGCGCAGAAGGAAAGACTTATATTCTTAACATAGTATAGTACTATGCTCCCCCTTCTATAAAATCACGGCCAGTTGCTAGTATGTATACGTTAGTATTTAAAATATTATGTATTTTATTTATTTAAGATAATAGTATTATTAACATAGTGATAAACATTTACTTAAGTATAAATTAATGTTGGAGAGTCCTACTGATAAAAATAAAAAACATCGTTATATATTATTGTAACCGGGGGTTATCATGCTCGAGAATTATATAAAACTTATATTGTTCAAAAGAACGATATTACGTATTGCATGCACATGAGAATATGTTCAAATTGCTCTGTGTCTGTTTTGTATTCGGTTACGTGTCCTCACAGCCTTCAGGTGGACTTCACGGCGGTCCTATAGAAGCCGAATGTTTATCATTTTTACAAAGAGAACGAATATGGGTTCCTGTAGCTTTAGATCAAGTGGGTACACCAACTACTGGACCTTCTAATAGACCATTAAGGTTAGCAAGACATCATGTTATTCCGGTAAGGACTCTTCGATCCTTCTTTGATACGGCGGTTACAATTAACCATGAAGGCAATGTCGAATTGACTGGTCTCATGAACCTTATAGGTTTTTTGTCTAATAATGCTCTAAATCAATTTGAAGGAACTGACGGGCTTGACAGTTTCATACGAGCGGACCTGGAAAGTATGAGAGAATTACAAAATCTTTACGTAAACCAAGCAGATAATTTAAATAATCCTTCTGTGGAAATTTTATTTAGTTCACAGATTTTAGTACGTTCCATGTACCAATGGATGCCGGCAAATATTTTTATTGGTCCACAACCTCAAAGCAGGTCAGATGATCCCGGAGATTCCTTTGAAGTTAACTCAAGACACATAATTGGGGAAAGTGCTTATCAACGTCTCGTAACTATTAACAGAATGATGAATTCCTACATTGAAACTCATGAAAGGGCAACTTATAATGAAGTCATAGAACTACTTAGTGAAATTTCTCACGATCGAGACTCGCCTTATCCATTTGATCCTGATCAATGGATTTATGACTCAAACAGTAAGAAATATCGAATTAACACAAATCCTAACAACCGTAAAAAACGACAAGCAGTTGATGTTACTTTTGTTGATAGTGACTCATATTGTTTGAAACCATTAGAAACCATTAAAATGACCATTAAGGATGATAATCTGGTGATCGTGTCAAAAGCAATTGATCGTGCTATAAAGCATAACGGTTTTTACAGTAAAGATTATGAATCTTGGAAAGATTGGTACGCTGCTTCATCCTGGGGATTTGGTATAATGTATGATGGTCTTAGTATGGCTGGTGAAGGAATTGTTTACAATCCATACGGGTATACCTTTAATGACAACTCTTTTTCTGTTGGAATCCTTGGTACAGATGCTAATGATGAAAGTGACAACTGGGTTAATATATCACATGATTTTCGAGGTACTACTGCTAAAAACGATTATGCGGGTCAAGCATTCTTTGATAAGAATGGAAGGCCTGTTGCTATAGTTATTACTTCTCGTCAATGGGCAGAGATGGGTTCTGGATGGTCATTCATTTACAATAATGGCGAATGGGAGTATGAGCGAACTGATTCATGGGACGAAAGAAGATTTGCTGGTACTACGTTATCCCTTGATTCTAATGCTCTTATGTTTGTGAAATCATAATTTTTTTTTTATATGTTATGTTTCAAATGAAAATAAAAGCAATATATTTATTTTAACCGTGTTAACCATGTTTATTTTTTGCTTGGTAAAAATCTTAATTTATATTTTTCATTAGCAACCTATATGTTCTATGTCTATTGAAAAAAAATAACAACGGTCACTATTATAGGCAAGTTCAAATTTTTTAACATATATACGAAATTCTCTTGCTTCATTATTTTTAATTAGAATATTTTTTATTAATCTTCATTCAAATTCTTAGTTGTAAATTATCAAATTTCATTTAAATTTAAATGTTATTTGAAAATAGAATGGATCGGCAACGAGTTATATTTGACAGATTAATATTATAGATACATTCATAGGTTTTCATAGGCTTTCGATTACGGTTCTTTTACAAATGGTAAGATTTTAGTGAAAACACGTCAGTTGGCTACCAAACAGTCCAGATTTGATGGCTTCCTCTAAAACAAAGTTGTAACCCATTATCATATTACTCCAAAAAAAATACTCATTAAGTAAATAATAAAAAACTAAGAACTACCTCAATGCACCAGCGTGCTTTACCATTCTACATTAGGGTAATTGATTTAAAGGAATGAATTTTAATTTTTTTGATATAAAAAACCTTAGGCGTCTTTTTCATTATAATGTTCAAAGTATTTAAGAGCGTCTACTATTTTGTATTATATTAAAAATGACATACAAACAGAAATGGTTCATGTTATGTAATTGCAAAATATAATTCATTTGATACAATACTTCAAAGTGACCTTCTAATGAAATATAAAACCAGAAATAGTTGTATTTATCTGGTTTAACAAAAATAATTTGCATGTTTTCAAAAATACTGAATACGAAAGCATAAATTAGATCTCTACATTATTATATTGATTAAGTGCCATCTTTGTTGTTACTATAAATTATCTAGTTACTTCTTAGTGTAATTAGTTTATGTAGGGAGAGAAAAGGTAAAGAGAGTATAGTGGTATACATTAACTGCAGGTGACTTATAATTCCCGGGTAGAAGATACAAATAAACTATTACTTGTTTTATATATTTGTTTTATTATTTGTTTTATATATCAACCTATTCTCACGCAGCGTGGCGGAACGGCATTGTGAACTGTGATACATGAAATAAATAAAAGTAAATAATCAAGTTTAAAAATTATTTTATAATTTGAAGGAAAATACTACATTATTTTTATTACATGTATAACATAATTTATTAAATAGTTGCCATGACACGAGAGGCTTAGACATGTTAAAAAAATAGAAAACAAAATTAAAAGAAGTATATGATAGCCATTTCGGCAAGACTTCTAGAAGCTAGACAATGTAAAAAATATATCTATAAAAAGTTTTAAATCAATTCTATGAAACTTAATTTGATTATTTGTTACCAGATGGCTTTTAAACTGAAAGACTGAAAATATACACGTCACCTGACACATCACACGACGTCACACGACAACTGACAAAGTTTAAAAAAGTATCACTTCAATAATACTTTTTTTTTTTAATATTTCGTACGGTATATACTAGTTCTTTTATTGGATACACATGTTGAGGTAGGGGTAAAAATGTATGTGACCCGCCTTTTTTTAGTGGCGGCCATCTTGAATTTATAAAAATTTAGAATATTTTATTTTATTTGTCATCAAAACTAAAAATTTGGCTCAAGCTAAGATCAATGTGCCAAAAGAAATAGGGTCGAATTTCAATAACAAAATATTGACCTCAATAAATACACAAACAGGAAAAGCTAATTAAAACCGTTTAATATGACACAGACAGCAATATTATTTTAACTAAAGTTCTTGGGGCCAACAGTTGATGAGCAATATCAGGAAGTGGACAGAATCTTCTCCGTAAGTATGGATTGGATCACTTCTTTTGAAGTAAAGTGCAAGTTACGATGATGTTATTTTGTCAGCGAGGGCCTCGTACCACCGAGTGTTAATGAAATGACTATATTACTCCGCTATCGCTATCCTCGACATACAAAAAACATGATAATTAAAGTGGCACCGCCTTCGCGCCCTCTAGTGACTAATAGTAGCTGCACAGTCTTCCAAGAGCGTTTTGTTTATTTATGAGTTAAAAGTAGCCTACACTATTATTGTCCATTAGATCTATTTATATGCAAAATATTCTTAAATAGTCTTAAAGTATGTTTGTTTCATACAGGAACCAACATCTAAGCCTATAAAACATACTATATTATATTAATGCAATAATTTTATATAACTTAATAAGGATATAGATTAGGAATCTCAACATTATAATATTGATTAAAATATCAACACTAAATAATTTAATTGCCATCCGGAATTCAATTGCAGGAAATGAAACTTCTCATTTACGTTATCGCAGTAGTATAAAGTTGAAGTATATATGTCTTCTTTTATTAGACTCGTAGCAAGGGTGGCAAGATTTAATATAAATTTATACTATTTAATCTATTATTATTATTTAATATTCAACTCTATATAGAAAAAGAACTTACGGTTCAAATAATAAGTTCATGAGTGTTTATTAATTATATAGACACTGGATTGCGTTTTAGATGTGAAAGACTAACCCAATAAATCTTTTGGCCATTAATTATGTAAATAGATAATTTAATTGTAGTCTCCTTCAAGGTATAAGGTATAGTTCCCATAGTGGTTTTTAATTATTATTTCGTTACTTAATCGTATTTTAATTAAATAATTATTATCTCTTTTTAATTCTTTATACATATTTTGTTAATTTTATATTTCCCATGCTAAAACAAGATCTAACTTTTAAGATATAAATATATAATATTATAAAATATGAATCTTTGTTAAATAGTTCAAAATATTAAAATACAACGGAATAAACGGGAAAATACCATATGAGCCATTGATGCCTAGTTCATATAAGCATACTTAAAGTCAATATACCTGTAGGTCTATCAGTACAGCTACGGGAAGAAATAAATTACTAGAGTTCACAGGTTTGTCCTTCCCAAATGGAAAATTTCTTTTTATATTATAGTATATTTATTAAAGAAAATATTTTTACATATTTATTTAAACATTTTTATAAAAATTAAAAACTTTGATTTTGGTTGTCTCATCATTTATATAGTATTTTATATTATAAAATTATAAATATCACTTAAAAGTATAAGCTAAGATTTTACAAAGCCTAACAGTTTTAATTTCCATGCCGTCAATGATAACGAATCATAATGCATATGTATACAGATTTGCTACATTTATCGAGGTAGGTGAGTGGTACGGTATACCAATTGAAAGAGCAACGAACAGTTTTACTGACGTCACAGAGTCCTCCTCGTATTGATGAAATTTAAATTATACATTTCAATCTGCAATGGTGGATGAACTTGTAAGAATTCGTAAAGATTCGTACAGTCAAAAGATATCTTATTTGACAATATTGTGAATTTTTGATTATTGGCCAAGAAATTGAGAAAGCCACTCCCCGTTCCAGAAACTGCTAACCTTAATAGATCTGGTAGTGAGACTTATGTTTGCAATTTCTATTTGAACAACCTTTTTCATTTCAACTCTTGCATTTCAAAACCTTGAATATAAATAAGTAACTGACACTCTTTAATTTTGTCTTTTTTCTGGATCTTAAGGAATAGATTAACGTGAAAATGCATTTGTAGAATTACTCACTATATCGGTTCTCCTGTTTTTATCTTTGAGATGCAGACACTCATTCAAAAGTCACTCACTTTTACTGCATTTTTAGATCTTTTCGAACGTGAATCAGTTTTATACCAATATAACCTTATTACTGTCGCTGGCTTGTACTCGAATCAACTTGTTTCGTATTTGATTGATTTTAACAATCTTCGTTTTCTACTCAACCTATAATAATTACTATAAAAAGACATCGCATTATTTTAATATGTGAAGTGGCCAATATGAAAATTTATAAACTAAATCTTCGTATATATTCTCTGTTTTCAGATTGTTATTAAGCCTCCATGAAATTTTACGAATAATCTATATGACTTACCTCTTCATCTACCTTTTATTTACAGGGTTTTGTTTTAATCCTACCCTTATTTACAAGAAACACCTTTTAGACCCATATATCCATTTAAAGATTCGAATACTTATCGAAATTCGAAATCTTTAGTCTTAAAAGATTTGATTATTGAAAAGCACATTGTACAGCTACAACATGACGATACATTTGGAGCGATCGTTTATACTAATTTTATGGTTTTCGCCTAAATAGAAATACTCATTTTTATAACAATGTTCACTTATATAACTTAGAATGTCCACGTTTAGTTATGAAGTTATACAAACTACATTGGAGAAAACTATTCATAAGTTCCATGAAAACTTTCAAAAAGAATTCCTTAACTATAAATAACCCTGTTGAGGGTTAAGTTATTGTTGGAATGATGTTAATCCTGGTTTATGCTAGGTCAATGTTGGGTACATTGACTAAATAGAAAGAAAACAGAATTCTGTGTAAATAACAAAACATATATTGTGGTTGATAATTTGTATGATCAGTAAAAGTCCTATGATAATAAATAATTATATAATTATTCCTGGTATTTGTTAAAACAATTATATCGTTATAAGAAATTCTTGCAGTTATTTTTTCAAAATATTTAAATATTATAATTACATTTTTTGGTCCTAGATTTCAAATAGACTGTATTGCAACTCATATTGAAATGAAGTTTGCCTAATTAAAGACAAAAGACATTATGTGCGAGAAATAAATTGCCTCTTTGTTATCATCGTGAAGCCGTGCCCAGCTTTATGGAGCAGAAGTACAAAGTACAGAAATAATTTAAAATATTGATAACAGGTAACTTTTAATAACATTTGACAATGGCAAGAACATTTAAACTACATATAAGTTGTGACGCTACATTCTATTGTAAAATATCTATTTTCATTTACCTAACACATATTTAGTAATACTGTCTACTTATATTTTATAAACATAAGCACCACAAACGGGATTATTTTTGAGATTCTAAAGGATTCCATTTCAAAATAGAATAAATAAAATTGTTTTTCTTCAAAGTTATTGGGCTGAGACATGAAGTGTTGGTAAATCAAGATCCTTTTGCAATGCTAATTTACATTGTACCTCAGAGGAAAAATTAATATTAATGAATTTACTATCCGACTGTAAATATTATAAAGTACTATAAAAGATAATATTAAACTTGTATAATTCATAACTTATCGTATGACTTATACTACTTTTTAGACTAGAATATTCATGCCATTTTCAATGTCTTCTTAACATCGTTAGACTTCGATTAATATTATTTATTTTTTTGGTATAAAAATCAATAAATTTTTTATTAGGATATAAAAATACTAATTTAATCAAGTAGTTACTATTAATAAATCTTACCAAGAAAATAAGCATTTGTGATGTATCAAAAATCAGATTGAAAACTTTTTCCACGTTATTATTATTAGATTTACAATTTGAGTAGTCCTATTTGATGTAAACCAGGCTAAGTTTCATAAGTTCAATGTTTTCTAATCTACTTCTAACTTTCCTTTCACAAACGTTTCATATACCCAGGGCCTTACTTTTAATATATGAAAGTATCTACGTACGCTCGCATACAAAAAGAATTGCATTTTTCATAACCACCGCCATTATTGCGCCGAGAGAGCGCTCAGAATAAAAACAATCGCAAAACAATGTATGAACCGCATTACCTGTGCATATTACATCGCACCTGAAAAAACGTAGAAAGGATTATAAACGTTATGAGTATATATTTTTAAAACAAAAAAATAGATCCTAATAATCATAATTTATTAAATAAAATTATCTCCCAGGCTCAAAAAAAACTTATTTGCAGTAAATTCAACACGATTCTTGTTTTATATGTATACATAATATATATCTTAAAACTGACATTTTATATTTTATAACCATTTATGTCTATATATAAAACCATCAATATGTGGGTACATTGACAGTTTCAACATTGTATTGCAAAAAGCAGTGGCAAGTTTCTCTTAAGTGAAAACTTTTAATTAACTTTCTTAACTTAAATGAAACTAATGACTAGTGTTTTGCTTCACAAAATGAAAAAGAAAATCGTTCATTTATTTTTCAAAGAGAAATGTAGTTTTTAATGTTTTGAGGTATATGGAGAATTGTTTGTGGTGGAGTGGTTATTTAACTGTATCTTCGGTCTGGCTTCATCTAGCTTCATCCGCAGATCAGCGTAAAGTAGCAATTACAGCTGTTATGCATCATGAGTAAGAGAGCCGAATGTCCAGACCTTGTTCCTTCCTAACTGTTTTTCTCTATTTGATCTTTCTGTTTGTCATAAATGGCAAGACATTTACAACTTTCAATTTTTGTGGATGTCCATCTTTATTTTTAATTTATTTGCAATTCTTCAGTAAATTTTAACGGGAAGAAAATGAGAGAAAAACAAAATAACATATTTACAATATTTAAATAATAATAAGTATTAAGTTTGTTCGAGTTCATTTGTTCGCCGTCACCGTGAAGTTTAATTACGCGAACTTTAACGAAGCTGATCTGTAAATCGTTGTGGCACCAAAAACTTTTTTTATTTTATTTTACTTTCTTTATACTCTTATTTATACCCTTGAGTTCTACTTTCATTTTCAAAATTCCAACAAGGTCTAAAAAATTTCTAGAAAATAATTTGTTTGCCTATTCAAAGAATATTAGTTACTAGGTAAATTATGTTTATCTAAAAATATTATAATTATATATTTAAAATTATTACATTACAATATAATACAAAACAAATATGTGCACATATTCTGAAAGATACCCACAAAGAAAATAAGTATTTTTAAGAGGGTAGCTGGATTTTAATAGTAATATTTTAAAAACATGTATTTTATTTCAAATGGCACACATCTTACACTGTGACAAATGATGCGACGAGAATCTTGAATGTGGTTAGTAAAGGTTTGCCTATATATTACAGCCAATTTTGAAAAATAAAAACATATACATATTTGAAATAGAATTATATTTATGATAAAGAAATGACGGAAAAAAAAATACTTTCGATTTTGAAAAAATAATTTAACTCCCCCATAAAACTATGCTTGGTTTAACAATAGCGCTTTTACAAAACAGGGCCGTGGTTCTTACACTTCATTTTAATTTCACATGTGTCTGGAGCTTGTACATAGTATGTAATATATTCCTATTTTGATCCTGGTCGTAGAATAGTATTTAGGTTAATATTTGTAGAATAGTATTAGATAGTATACCGAAAAAAGTATCGTGAAAAAAAACAATGAAGCAATTTTTTCAATGTAATTCAAATATAAATTTGTATATTAATACAAAAAAAGGGACAATATGTCGCTTGTAAAAGCAGGAATTATAATAACAATCTAAATCTTATAAAATATTATTATCGTATGTAATTATATAATAAAATTGAAACTATCGTCAGAAGTCTTTAAGTAGAATAAATTATACCAAAAAACCTATTAAAATCTAGCTTCACACCATTATTGAAGGTAGATCTGGATTATGTAATAGTATGTAACTTGATGCTGATTACAAAATATAAGTTATCTATAGCGATTGTATTTTTTAATTTACTTCCTTATGCATTCATTTTGTACCTGAGGGCTTACAAAAGTTACATACACCATAGTAACGATGCACATCGGCAGTTCATTAGGCGGCCTCATTAGAAAGATGCATTCCAACGCACCGTTTTTTATGGAGGCAGGAATAGTTTTAATCATTTTCATACCTTTTCTATAACTATGAATGCAGAACTGTAGTGGAGCATTGAACCGCACCAATTAACGTATGCTCTCATTGATTTTTTCTATATATTTCTATGTACCTTGTTTATTTTTATGTATATTATTGAGCGAAGCTTTCTATGAGAGACTTTTCTCCATTCTTTGTGCAAGCATCAATCAGAAACGGTATATCCGAAAATTTCTTAACTTTGCACACTGATAGTCACATCATGGTGGTGGTGTTTTAAATAAAATCTATGTGTGTCTCATCTTGAAAAACAGTTGAAGACAGAATGCGTCGACGTTTTGTAAATGCAAATTCGGTGCTATCTGCACCTCGCTTCAATATGAGATTTTATGAGCGCAGCGAGTCAAAATTAAGGTCTGGTGCGCGCTCCTAGTATTCATTGTTGGTTATAATGTTCAGATTTTGTGTCAGAAAGATAAAAATAAAATCAGTTTTTAGAGTCGTTAGACAGCAAAATATTTCAGAATATATTAATTTTACAAGATAAATATAATTTCCGGATTCCTTCTTTAAACAAATAAGCTCACTTATTCCACTTTTCAAAAACTTACATCTACAGTAAGCTTATTTGAGGACTTTACTAAAAAACCGAGTTATTTTTTAGAATTACTTACTATTTCTAAAGCGCTTGACCACTTTTAAAATACTCTACTTTGTGATGAAGTGGACTTAGCTTCGGGCGAGCCTTCGACACGGTGCGCTATAATTAAAACTTTTGAATAAAATAAAAGTAAAGATATCTTTAAATGGCTACTTCTTGGAAAGCTAAAAACTAAAATTATAGTGTCAGTCTTATTTTAAGTGTTATCATCCAAATTAAAATTCAATGTAATGTTTAAATAGATTTAGAATTTTTGTTGTTTTTTCCTTATAATTTTGTAAGAGTAAATTTTTTTATATTAATTAAAGATAACACCTGACGAGTAAGAGGTTATCAAAATATAATTTTAATTATAATATATTTCTTATCAGCACAATTAAGATAATTTGATCATATGTACGTTACGTTTGAATTGAATTTAAACAATTATTTACTGCGACTTTGTCGCATTGCAACAAACATGAAATGGAAATTTTACAAAGAAAATTAATTTAACAAAAATAAATAAAATTCATATATATTAAAACTTAATGAACTTTGATAGGACTTGAGCCTACGACCAACGATTAAATCCGACCCCATCGCCTTAAAACACCATCATCTTCCTCCGTCTGATTTGTGTAAAATTTAATTTATAAAGGCGTCAAAATTCAAGTCAAGCGGTCAATGCAGGATGGCTAAAAAGAATAAATAGACAGAAATTTCAAAAATACCTGTCTAGATGTGTGTTACATTTCTTTATTACAAATAATTAATAATACATTTAGATCAGTTTATTCAAATTTTTAAATTATACAGATAAATTTAGCATTTTTGTTCTTGAAAAATAATAACGGTTCCAGCTAAGTCAGCCGGAGATTAAGAAAAACGACCTTAATAACGAACAGTGCTAGTACGAGGAAAGACTTTAATTAAATATTTATAGTGTTCATGGAAATTTGTGTTTTAATTAAATACATCAATCGTGAAATTAATGTTTTATTTATTTAATTAAGTAATAACAAATAATATAATTGTATATTTTATTGAATAAAATGATATCAATTTTATTATCAATAATTGTGTCCATTCAGCTTATTTATGTAGTAATAAAGTAATTTTAATTTAGATTACAGTAAAGTTAATGACTCAATTGTGAGTTCTATTACCTTGATAATAAAAGAAAATGAGAAAGAGAAGCTTTAACAAGATATAATTAATAAAGGTTATTTTTAAAAAGGCAAGGAAGTATAACAATGTATAAGTTTCATTTTATTACATTATGCTTCATTTGTTGCCTCGTAATCCCTTAGACGTTAGATACTGTTAGAATTATAAAAATACTAAGCTTCACATAATATTGTACTTAATCAAGGTAGAACTATTTTTATCTCTTATAATAAATCATGAAGTATGTACAAAAGTATATTCCTATAAATAATTTATTTAAATATGTAATACATGAATATTTCCTTGCATACTTGAGATATACATTAACTGAACAAAGCAATGCATTATTGCACGAGAACCGACAGATATCATCTTATCTAGTTTGTAAAACGTCAGACTCTCGTCTTGCGCCGCTGATACGAGCTTTGTTTAAAGTTCCATGCTAAGTTGATTTTAGATAATGTATTTTGAAAACCATAGTAATAATTTAAAATGTATATATTTTTTTGTTTTTTTTTGGATATATTTATATTATAGTTATGATACAGTCTGATTCAATAATAATTTGTTCAATAATAATTTTAAAATATGAATGATTTAAAATATGACCATGAGTTATTATTTTTAAGTGTTAAATGGTAAAAATAATTGATGCGCTATAGGTATAAAAAATCTTTATAAAATATGTTTTTTGTCAGCTGCCTATTCCATAAAAAAGACATCGGTGGCGGTGAATCACTAATATCTTTCAAATATTGAAAAAATTAGGAAATTATTTTTATATTCATTTGTTTGTGCCAATGTAAATAATTAGAAGTATAAGTATTGCTTTTAATTGATTACCGTTGCATAGGTTGGCTGCATAAAATATAGCAGCATTTTCTCTGCTCCGGTAATGTGATCACAGGCGAAGGGTTTCAATAAAATATTTTTCAGTTATTAAATAATTAAATGTCCACCTTATCTAAGATAAGTAACCTAAAGCAAAAATTAAAAAAATATTTAAAAAGTTTCATACATTTAACAATATAAATTGCAACATTCAATATTGCTTCTCAAGTATAATTTTCTTGGATTTGCTGCATCAGATAGCCTTGGCTGGTCAACAAGAAGATTACATTTAAATAGCCTGTCAATACCGTAAACTGTTCAAAGAGTTTTTTTATTTAAATGTATTTTAGAAATAATTATAAATTATATTTCTAACTTGGCTTCTCATATGAATTTAAAGATTATTTCTATTTTAAACCCAGTTTGTTTTATATAAATTTTTATAAAACAATGATCTTTATACTTTTCCATGTAATAATTTCATATGATTTATTATTTAGCGCTTTGCATATATTCCAGCCTATTTCCTCTACAAAATGGAAAGGCATTTATCAACGGTATATTTATGAAACAATAAAAAAGTCAGTGCCCACTGCGCAAAGATCGCGAGTCGACTTTTTGCGGACTAACCTCTTTAAAAAGTAAAATCGGTCACGAACTTACTCATTGTTTTGAGTTTCGGATTCGACATACATAATTTTTTTCAACGATTGATATTTGTATATTTAGTTTTGTATATAATTATTTGCAAACAATTATATGAATTAATGTTAACACCACATTTATATTGTTTTCCTTTACTTATAAATTAAAATAATAGTTAAGTAAATATACATTTCATGACATTTCTCATTTTAAAACTTATTAGTAAAATTATAATGTGAGATACATAAATATATGAGTAGAATAAATACAAGGTTTAGTTAGTACTGTTTTAATTTTAAATGTTCTAATATTTCAGGAATTAATATTTTAGACTTATATTGTTATGTTAAGCATTATTTCTGTTTAGGTAAGTGATTTACAAATGAAACGATGTTTACAAGTAGTATTTTTTATTATAAATACAACAATTAACATATGTGTAGTATCTTTTTAGAATCAAGGAAAAGGTTTCAATTTATGATTGGATAAACTTCAGAGCATTCTGATCAAGTGACAAAGAGCTATCAGCAAAACGTCTTTGGTCCCAGTTATCTGTCCACTCATATTCCCATTTTCCATTAATATAAATAAATGACCATCCAGAACCAACCTGTGACCACTGAAGAGAAGTAATAACTATAGCTACCGGTCTACCGTCTTTGTCAAAAAATACTTGACCAGCATAGTCTCTTTTGGCTTTTGTTTCACGAAAATCATGAGCTAAATCAACCCAATTATCATATTCATTATTAGCATCTATACCAAGAATTCCCACAGAAAATGAATTATCATTAAATTTATATCCGTATGCACTGTAAACCCAACCTATACCAGACATACTAATACCATCACCATAAACACCAAATTCCCAAGTTGAATCAGCGTACCATTCTTTCCAGGAATCATAGTTTTTGCTGTAAAATCCTTTATTTTTTATAGCCCTGTCAACTGCCTTTGCAATTACTTTTATATTATCATTTTTAATGCTCAATTTTATTTTTTCTATTGGTTTAAAACAATATGAGTCAGTATCTACAAAAGTTACATTAGCTGCCCTCTTTTTGCGATTATTAGGATTTGGATTAATATGATATTTTTGATAGTAAGAGTCAAATATCCATTGATCAGGAATAAAAGGATACGGTCTATTTCGTCCTCGCGATATTTCGCTGAGTAACTCTATGATTTCATTATACGTTGCCCTCTCACGTGTTTCAACATAGGAGTTCATCATTCTGTTAATTGTCACGAGACGTTGATAAGCATCTTCACCTATGATGGGACTAGAGTTTATTTCAAAAGAATCACCGGGATCATCCGACCTTAGTGAGGGTTCTGGACCAATAAATATATTTGCTGGCATCCACTGGTACATTGAACGTACTAAATACTGTGCGCTAAATAAAATATTCACCGAAGGATTATTCAAATTAAGTTCTTGATCTATGTACAGATCTTGCAACTCCCTCATTTCTTGTAGGTCTGATCTAATAAAGTTATTAATGGCATCAGTATCTCCATAAAGATTTAAAGCATCGTCAGATAGAAAGCCCATAAGGTTCATGAGACCGGTCAATTCGAGATTACCTTCATGATTCATTGCCATGGCGGTATCAAAAAACGATCGAAGAGTCCTTACCGGGATAATATGATGTCTTGCTAATCTAACTGGATTATTGTCAGGTCCAGCAGATGGTCCACCCACTTGTTCTAAAGCTAAAGGAACCCATATTCGTTCTCTACGTAAAAAAGATAAGCATTCAGCTTCTATAGGACCATCATGGAGTCCACCTGAAGGCTGAGAAGATACGCAACTAATTAGAATATACAAATATAAGTAGATGATCATTTTTTAAACTTGAATCAACACACAATGATATATTTTAATAAACTTTGTTCTTTTATTTATAATTTTTCCACACGATAACCCTTGTAAGATATGAAGACTAGTGACTTTCACTCACATCGACAATGATAGTGCAAGTTTTAAATTTACTTAGTTACTTTTTAATAGATTATTTTTATAGACCAATTAGATAAACAATGTTTCTTTATTATATACTAACATTTATAGAATTTGATAATGAAACACTAATTCGAACATCTTTTTTAACCTTCCTTCCGATTATTTTATTCTTCTTTTTAATGTTTTTTTAATTTAAGTCGAATCCTAGTATTTAGAAACATATTTTTTTATGTTGAGAACGTAATGGATAATGTCTGCCGCTTTAAGCTTACATAGATTCCAAACGTCAGAAAGAAATATATTTTAAAAACGGCTATAATATAAGAGACATTTCAACGACAAGATTTTTAAAATATATTATTTATTATTATTTAACACTTCATTGTTCACCAGATATATTAAAGAACAGGCTTATGAACACATGTACAAAGGGCGAGCTTATCTCTGTAAGAGATTTCTACCAGCAAAACCAGGAAGTGAGAATGCATAAAATAAATAGAATTAAACAGTGCAAAAGTAAAGTTATTACTTTTGCACTGTTTAAATTTAAACTACCTAATTAAATTTAAACTAACTAAAACTAACATACCTAAATACAAATTAATGTGAGAGGTAATGCTCTTTTACGGACTTTTTGAAAACAGATAGCGATTCACTATCACGTATTTTTGGAATAAGAGAGTTTCACAATTTAATTGAGTTAAATGTAAATGAATGCGAGAAAGAGTTAGATGGGGTAGGAGGAAATTTTCATAAGCCACGAAGATGAGATCTGGCATCAACATCAGTTAAAGGATATAGAAAATTGAAGCGTTCACGTAGGTAATCTGGGTAAAATTTATTAAACAAGATATTATATAATAGACTAACCGTATGCGAGTTTATGCGTTCACGAATAGGAAGACAATTTAATTGAGCTCTGAATTGAGAGACATGATCATATTTTCTCAGCCCGAAAATAAAACGTATACAGGTGTTTTGCAAACGTTCGAGTTTGTTAAGGCATTCCTCAGTAATATCTGGGTAACAAACATCTGCATAGTCTAAAATTGGAAAAATTTGTGTATGCACTAACATAATTTTAGTTTTTAGAGGAAGAAATCTTTGTAAGCATTTTTTTTACTAATATTTATTATGTGGGGAGTCCAAGAAAAATCATCAGTGTTGGTAAGTCCCAAATTTTTGATAGATTTACTATAAGGAATGACGGAGCCATTGTACGATAATGGGGAGATTGTTAAACTATACAGAACAGCATGAGAGAAACGACTACCTATAAGCAATGATTTAGACTTAGCAGGATTAACTAATAAACCAAAAGACTTTGCCCATTGATGAATTCTTATTAAATCCACATTTATGGCAGCAATTGCCTCTGTTATTTCTGATACAGGAAAGTGGCGGTACAATTGTAAATCATCGGCGTATAAATGAAAATTAGATGATATAACTTTGGTGACAAGGTTAATCAAGATAGAAAAAAGGGGAAAGTACACTCCCTTTGGGGACACCAGCGTGCAATTCGCGATAAGTAGAGGACATATTTTCAAGGCAAACACATTGTTGACGGCCTTTAACATAAGATCCAAACCATAAAAGAGATTCTTGGGATTAAGAGATGAAATCACTCCAGGTAAAACTTCGAATTCCACAGAATTAAAGGCATTACAAAAATCCAAGGCAACCAGCAAAGTGACATGTTTATTAGCAATGGCAAGCCGAATATCGTCTGTTACTTTGACAAGAGCGGTAACAGTACTATGACCCGTGCGGAAAACAAATTGAAATGGGCTTAATATTTTACCTTCAAGTATGAATTCTGTTAATTGCTTATGGACTACATTTTCTAAAACTTTAAAAAGGAAAGGTAATATGGATATCGGTCGAAATTGCCTAGGAGATGTAGCAGATTTAATTTTTGGAAGTGGAATAAAATGGGCTGATTTCCAAGCTAAGGGAAATGTATGAGAAAAGAAAGAAAAGTCGAAAATATGTACAAGGATCGGAAATAATTCTGGAAGTAAGAGAGTTATCTTACGTGAACTGATGTTGTCGTTACCGACGGCAGTAGAGGTGATGGTTTTCAAGTGCAAAGCAACATCAGACTCGGATACAAATTTAAAGGCAAAAGGAAGACATTGAGGAGGTACAGAGCGAGATAGCGAAGATTAGGTATCGGATTTTATTACCTGATCCAAAATTACAGGAGGAGCAGAAAAATATTCGTTAAGGCTATTAACGTCTACGTTACCATCATATGCATCAGTAGTTTTACCTATGCCTAAAGTTTTATGGAATTTCCACATGTTGCTTTGACTTGCAGATTGAATGGTGTCATAAATGTACTGCCCCTGGACATCACGACAAAGGCGAGTACAGAGATTACGTGGTGACTTATATCGCATCAAATTTAACTCGTTGGAAAGCCTATTGTAACGCGATTTAGCCTTATTCCTCTTAGCCATGAAGCGTTTAATTTTGTCAGTTAACCACGGAGCTGGCTTCCTCTGCATTTTGACTCGAGACATGGGTGCATGTTTATCGAAAATTTTTAGAATTGCTCTGTTAAAAATATTGAGCTTCACATTAATATCATTTGAATGTAGGAGAGAAGTCCAATCAATTCTAGCTAGATCCTCTCTTAAGCTGTCAAGATCAATATTTTTAAAACAACGGCGAAGACAGATTGTACTCTTCAGTTTTGAAAGACGAAATTTGAACGACAAGTAGATGAGATTATGGTAAGAAAAGCAAGTGGGTAATTGACAATGACACTCGACAAGATCAGGAGAGGACACAATTATAAGATCAAGTAAGGAAGGACTGTTATTAGGAGAGTGATGAGTGGCACCAAGAGGTAGTATATACAAATTATAAGAGGACAGAAGCGATATTAAATTTTGCGACCGAGAGTTGTTTTTAATTAACATGTATTAAAGTCGCCTAGTATAATTGTAGAATGATAAATAGGACAAAACTTGTTTAGTAGATCATCTAGAGTTGAGAAGTAATTAACATGAAGGGAAGGGCTATAATAGACGACTAAAAGAATTTTAGATTAACTACCACCTCAAGAAGAAGGTACTCTGCTTATTCAGAATAATGAGAAGGTGAAGGAAAAAGTACGGAATATTTAAGGTCAGGCGTAAATAAATTGCTACACCTCCGCCTCCTTTCCCGACTCTATCGTTTCGGATCAGCTTAAATCCGGGAAGGCAAAAAAGAGACGATGTAAGGGAAGGTTTGAGGAATGACTCAGATATCAAAATTGCGTCTACAACTAGGTAATCAAATGATGTTAGTAGGTCTCAGTAAAGTGCGGGAACACTGCGCATTTACATGTACGACATTGAAGTTTTTAGGTAAATCAGAAAATATGGATGACAATTGATGACAATTGATTATATGTTGAAACGCATGTTATGTTTTCACTCTAATGATGATTTTTGGTAGAGATGAAAAATTTTTTTTAGATGTTGGAACAAATTTTATTGTTATTTTAAATACACCCAAATAAAATTAATAATAGATTCTTATACTAAATTTACTGTTAACTTGACTAAACTTTCAAAGTATTGTATAAAAACGTACCCATTAAAATAAGCAGAGAGAAGGGTGAAGTTAACAGGGGTTTTATATTACAAAGCCACTTGTCATGCCCGCGTGCCTTTACGTTTGAGTGCATGTAATTGTTTCTACCAAACATGTTACCATATAGGGTCTACATGCCACTCCATAGGGTCTTTGTAGCCACGTCACGTACATGTATACAAAATCTGAATTTATAGACCAGACAGATACGTTAGGTATTCAATTCTTGTTTTTGTTTCTTTATAAGTTTTTTTATACGTAGTCTTTTGATATAGTCATTTTGTTTGCATGAATTGATGTTTTTTTGGTTAAAATAAAATATATATACATACTAATAATACCTCGTTTAGAAAATTGAATGACACTAACAAATAATTTAATTTATGTTAATAATAAAAAGCGGAAAAATATTTATTTGTTTAAAAGTGATTATCTTTGAAAGTACCGGATGTATTTGTAGTATTTTTTTTTTTATTATGTTTAGGCAAGTTCATAAGGAAGGCTTTATCGATAACTTTATTATTAATAGTAAATAAAATCTTTCGTACATTGTTGGAACACCGAGTAACAACTACATAGCATAATAATATAATTAAATTTTAATATAACATTAAATTTATATTATTTATATATAAATAGACTATCATATTATACAAAAACTTATATTTAAAGAGTTTTGTTGGTATAAATTGCGTTAAATGCACAAAAAAAACCTCTTTGAAATTATAATAACATAAGATAAAATCACAATTATTTTCAAGTATGTATGGCTGTCAGTAGTTCCTGGATTAAAGCATATTATGAGGTTACGCCGATTTACGACAGCATTTGCATAATGCTATCCTTTGAGTTCAACTGTCGGTACTTTGTAGTGAAGTTGCTGAACACTTTGTTGTAACTTTCTCTACATGTATTACGAATACAAATACTGAATATTTGATTGAATCTATTATTTGAACTAAATATAGTTCTGTTGCAATCTCTTGATTTTAACAATTATTTTGTAATATTGAGTTTAATACATATTTTTTAAAACTAATAAGCCATTTGGTTGATTTTTAACAAAATACTACGATGTCAATGGCATATTTGAACAAGGCGTTGCGTATTAAACCAGACATGGAAAATGATACTGTGTTGCCATTAGTGCCCTAGCCTGGAGATCGTGGGGATGCCCGAACCATCCTAGAGATCATCCTTGGGCCTCTTAACCTATTCGAAAGCCAGTACAATAACCCATCCCGAGATTTTTAGCAGTTGGCGGGGCAACCTTTTATGGGAAGTAATCCAATATTAACAAACTACCTGCGTTTGACTAGAGCTTCTGCTCAAAAACCGTATCTTCGCATCCTCGTAAACTTTTTTTAAGATGTTTGGGGAAAGGGAATCAAAAGAAATCGGTGGCAGCAATAAGCACAGAAATCGTAAGTTTAGTAAATAAAAACATATTACGGATAAGATATATATTCCGTTTATTAAAAATGATGGTAAATTTAGTAACTCAGTTCAACAATAAAAATGTATCCGTATGTATTTCTGCGTATTATTAAAAATAAATTTACTTTCTTATTTTATTAAAATCACAAATCTTCTTCTTTGTTTAATTTAATTTAATTAATTCTCCGTATAAATCTAAAAAGTTTTTCCTGGTAATGTTAAAATGCGATTTAAACACATTTATTTTATGTGCAATATTTTTTTTTAGATTATTATAAACTTTATAATTTAAGCTAATATTTTATAACCTTTTGAAATTAAAAAATAAATAATAAATCAATATGTTATTTTTTTTAATGCTTGCATAATAATTTAAGAAACAATATTCCAACAACCTGAATCGGATTTTAATCCTTACAAAGGGAAGTAGCCCTTTGTTTTGACTTTATTTGGGATTGATAAGGGAGTCAATTTAAAGTTTTCAAGTAGATAATGAAATTGCGAGACAATTATGCGATAACCTTCATTTAAAATGTCTTCTTAAGTTAAAGAAGCTTACGAAGACTGAGCGCTTTTAAAAGTTTAGAGCTATAAATATTGTTATTGAGTTTGTATGTAAATTAGTTTTTAACATTGAATCTATCTGTTGATGATTAGTGTGACTTTGGAATAATGTTTTTTTATCTGTTTATGCGTTGACTTGTGTTGCCTTTTTATTAAAGGATATTTTTTCAAATCATTTTATAATAAAAATTATTCCCGTTTTAAAAAGGATATATACTGGAGTATAGTTAAAAAATTCCTAGTTGGTAAATCACAAAGAATTAGAAAGTCAAACAGTGGATCTCTGATATATCTAGGTCAGGCCAACTGAATCGGACTCGAATTAATTATCTAATTAACAAACGTTTAATGTTGCGAGTTTCATCACACTAACTTCCCGGTTAAGAAAAATGTTTTCTTACTTTTTTTTTTAAATAAAATCCATTCAATCATTCCTTTTACTAAAGTTATTAAAACAAGTTATTGCACATATAACATATATTAAAACTTTATACATTTTATGCTATTGTTTTTTTTACATTTTCTTAAAAAAACAATAAAAATAATTTTCATTTCACGTTTTTCTGAAATCAACTCGTATCAATCGGTACCACAAATACTACTAGATTTTTGTTTTTTTTCAAAAAAAAAAAATTACAAAACACGTTGTCGTGTTTGAGAAACTAAAAAGCTCTAATATTATTTATAGGTAAGTTTTATTAATGTTATAAAAAAATTAAAATTTCATAAAATAGGCATGTAAAAGACATGCATTTTTTGTACCTCAGGATGGCTCATATATAAAAAGGAGAATGGTGACAAAATAAATGATGTAAACAATTTCCTTTCTTATTTCCAGTTAAGTTTAAAGCATTAAATAAATAATTGATATTATTCTTTATGATTTTCTAATTAAGAAATCAAATAATACAAAACGAATTACTTCATATTAGTTAAAATTTAAAACTGTTGCTGAAAGTTTTGTAATATAATCAAAAGGTTACTGTATAACGAAAAACTTTTTTGTTTGTAAGTTATAAAATATAAATGTAAGTTTTGAATAATTAAGTTGGATTACTTATAGCAAGAGGTACGATGCAACCTGAAACAAGCGTTTAAATCGAACAAAATACCCCAATCCCGCTGTCGGTCATTACTCTTTGAAACGCTCGCGGCGGCAAGCCAGAATAATTCCTGGCCTCTGAATGTCCTTTTGTACTTTAAATGGGATCGACAGAGCACATAAAAAGTAATTGGATTAAAAAATAAATTACCTATTATATAAAACAAATATGATAATATTCGATAATATTGATTTTACAAATACAAATACTTATTATTTCTAGGGTTAGTATTGTTTAATTGAACGTGTGCTTGATGTGAAATAACAGGTTTGAAGCCACATACACTATAGCATTACTAAGTAATGAGGTTCGCACTATAATTCAGTTGTTGGTCTTGAATCATTTATTATGAGTGTTCAAATGACAAACAAATGCTGCATGGTGAGTTGCCATTCATCAGTGTGGTTTTGTATATAATAAATAATACTTCTTATACTTAACACTAAAAAAACTTAAAACAAAATATGGAAAGCTTACATATTACATAACAAGAATGCGTTATAATATATAACAATATTTATTACGATCCATTTTGTCGTTTGAACTAAATTAAATCCTTTTATATTTATTAGTGTGCATGTAGTTTAATTAAGCAAAATTTCTTTTTGATAACATACATTTATGAAACGAAACAGAGTTCTTTGTCAGACCAGTTTATCTTACCAAAAACCTGAATCGGCTCATAAGCATCTCTAATCACTTTAAAATCAAATCATCGCAGTTTACTGTTTATTAGGCATATACTATCTCTACTGCTCTGTCCCGACTTCTCATAACGGCGTCACCAGACAACGCGCCCGAAGATAGCTAGGCCGCTTAATATCACCAGCTACTACCGAAGAATACCGCCGGTTGTGTCGCCCGCTTAGCTCTACCCCAGGAATATATGCTTTCCATGGTACACCAAAAAAAATTTCAGATTTTGCAAAAATATTTTTTATACTTTTATAAAAGACAGTCAAATACTTTCATTAAATCAAGAAATACACCTAAATACATCTATGTTATACTACAAACGTATTAAATTATTAATAAAAAAAAGATAGTTAAAGTTTTATATCTTTTAAAGTTTTTGAATCGATTTAAAAAAAAGCTAAAAGTTATTTATATTATTTACTTATATTATATTTATACTTTGACAAGTATTTTTAAAAGATTATTACATTATCACCACCTTTTCACCTAAGTTTTGGAGACATCGTAACAAACTTGTAGCAAATCATAATATGAAATCATAATATGAAGATATTTTTTTACACACTAAAGTAATAGGAAGTTTCTATTTAATCTATGTACTTCTAATAGTGATTCGATTTTATATCACATTTCATGGTTCGAAGCGAACAGATTTTAATTGGCTCCATATTTAGAATTCACGTGATAATTAAATTACGAGGGACTGTAACAGAATGTTACGTAATTACGTTGAGGAAAATCTTTAGTTTTAAATTAATTTTCACCCTTTGAGCAAGCATATTACTGTTAGTTCTGAGATGTAACTCACGAAAGGGTTTTCCAATCAACATTTTATCATTTCTTATTCTTATATTCAAAATTCATTCCATAAACAAGTGCCATTTAAAAAAAATAATATTTTAATGTAGATAGTTTGAATTATTTAAAAAATGTGATACGAACAAGAACAGTATCAAAAGATAAATAAATGCAAGTACAAAACGTTCAGCGGCGGCACTGTCAGAGTAATGGAATGCCTTAGTACGGCTGTTTGACGTGACGCGGAACCGACACGCATGTAGTAACGTTTATGGCGTACTTGTACATGTGAATATTACAGTACTAATAAAATATTTCATGAAGGTATATTGGATTGTTTGAGTAGACAGAAGACAGAAGGGTATGTTTTGAGTGATATTGAATTTTATTTTTCTTTTTTGCGTGGTTGCAAATTGTTAGCTACTGTGGGACGTATTTCTCGGAGTTTAGTTTAGATAAACAGCCGTTTTATGATACCTTGCAGGTGTAAGTAAAAGTAAGTCAAGTACGTAAGTCTTTTATTAAATAACTGTATATGTGTAGAGTAAGTACTCTAATTAAAATATATGAGTTTAACATTGATGTTAAACATTCTATAAAACAAGTAACAATCGGCTATAAATAATCTTATGTAAGTTGAGGAATAGTGTTACTCTTTTTTTATTAAACGTAACAGTACATTAACACAAGACGGTATAATAAATCAAACTGAAATTATTTAATATTATGGAGATAAAACTTTCAAATCAGAAAACAAAGTGCCAATAGGACATGTAGGCTATTACTTTCGAACTCAGACCCAGACTTACTGAGTGACTGAAGTAACGGTCCCAGTTAAACGTGTAGGTTGCAATATTTAAAGAATACTACTAACGTATTATCGGAAAATAGTTTTACTTATTTACATATGTAATTTCAAATGAAGCTATGATTTTAGAATACTAAAGCTCTTGCAAAACAGTAAACTCTTGTGCGTTCTCTTTTGTCACAAAGTTGTCCAAACACAAAGTTATAAATGGATTTTTTTTTGTCAAACTAAGTTTAATATTTTCTCCCTTTTATATCTTCTAACTTAAAAAACAATTGTAATAAAAATCAACTGGAACAACTTTTGACATGTTGAAATTTTCTATCAATATGTACGCCATGTTCAGCTTCTTTACATTTTTAATTAATAAAAAAAAATATAAAATCATCAACATGGGCAGGGCTTGCAGCTGCGACATGCTTTGCACTGCCAATAGACCTTGTGTGTTGATATTTTTTAGTCATTATCATTTTAAAAAAAACACCATAAACTTATAACCATAACCATATATTATTTATTACGTAAAATAAAAAACAGTTTAAACACACTATCTATCTGTCTTCAATCCACGTTACCATTTATAATAAATACCTAATCACACCAACAGAAGAAACATGTTAGAGAATTTATATTCTTTCGATTATATATTCTACTACTGTTTAGAAGTCAAAGCCCAGTGTGGTCAAATAACACGTTTCCTTATTAAGCCAGTCTTAAATAGTTCTAATTGCAAACAATTTACCACGCGATGATACTTCAGAATGCAGACGGGTACGGAAAGCAATTAGACAGAACATGTAATGACTGACATAACTTATATGAGTAGTAGACACACAATTATAATCTCTATGTCGAAGCGGTAAGATCGAAAACATCATGAGATAGAAATGAGGGTTCAACGGTGCTCTGGAGGCGCACGGTCAGGTCGGTGAATAACAGAGATGAAAAATCTTCTAAATATAACTTCAAACAGATAGCGTATTGCAGTTTCAATGATAGATTTTAAGCACAAGTTTGAATTTTTTTCTGCAAATAATTTTATATATTATGCTTGAAAATGAACATAGGCTACGTTGATCGTTACACGTGGTAAAGTTTCTAAACGCTTTGATGCAGTAATAACCAAGTCACGCTAAAAATGTAGATATAGAATAGGATCCTATTGTTAGGACGTCCAGACAGTAATTAAATAAATGAAACGTCTTAAATATATCATGTATAAAAGCTTCAAATACCAGTAAATAAAATTTTTATACAATTTCATTTGTATAATATATTTATTAAGGATGGTTATGGGAAACATAATAGTACATGATCCCTTCGTCAAGTGATCAGTAGCTTTTTACTGCTATTTTTTTAAATTTTTAAAAGCCCTTTTAAATGCCAAAATCATTGGCAACAGCTAGTTATTTTTAAATCTAAACTGGTTTGTTTAATTTAATATTCACTATAGAATATTAATGGTTTACGTTTTGTATGATCCTCTTTTTGTATTTATCAATTCAATTTTAATGTTTATACACTACTCAAAGATTTTTAACTAAAATTTCTGTTGTATTTGCATATTATCTAAGTTAACATAAAAATGCGGACGAAAATATGAAAGAATTAAAGAATTGTCAAAAGTTAAGTCTGGAAACAGGTGTCTCATTTTTATGTAAAACAAAAAAAAGATTGGATCTACAATTACAATAACACTAAAAATGTATAGATTTTTATATACTTCAAATGAGGCGTCGGATCAAATAAAGGCGGAGACAATAGCAATTTTTTTTTAAATAACAAGTAGGTCCTTAGTTTGGAGTATATTATACACAATATGTCATAGTGGATAGTATGTACTATTACCCTCGTTGCTATAGTAGAAAACTTGTTGATTAATATTTTGACAAAATTGGATATGTTTATCTTAGGTGCTATGTTACTGATATCTTCTCTAATTAATGTAAAAGAGTGTTTAAAACTTAATCACTAGTTAGGTCTTGTATATTTTTGATTTTATGTAATTTATATAATTTTGCGAAATGTATAATTCTACTTTGCTTTGTACAATTACCTTTCAATCGTTGAATCTCTCTCTCCTTCTCTCTTACTTTTTAATTGTTAAAATTAACCCGAATGATAATTAAATTGTTAAAATTAACCCGAATGATCTTTTTTTTTTGTATGTAAACTTTCGTGATCTATTTTTTTTTTTATTTATTCTTTATTGTTCCAACATAAAAATGTTACAATGGGTGGACTTAATGCTAAATAGCATTTTCTAACAGTCAACCTTGGGGATGTGCAGAGACTTTAAAAGCGGTGCAATAAAGAGCGCAAAATTTTGAAAGGTTTGTAGGAAGTAATTATAAATATGACGGCGCCACCATCAATGTTTTAAAGGCAACGAAAGCTATATAAAGCGGCGCAAGCGCGCGGCTCACACAGTTGTTGGCTGACCGTTGCGCAGTGCACACCTACCCACTAAATGAAGATAATTTATTAATCGAAGTTTGTGATCGAAATAATACGAAGTGATAGTGAAGACATTTTTTGTGTTTTTAAACAATGTCGGAGCCTGACGCTATAAATATATAACATATAAGTAGTGGGAAAAATGTAAGCACAAAGAAGAAAAATAATAATAATAAAGAACTATAATAGATATATTCATAAGAAATATTGTTAGTAATACATTCTAACCTAAAAGTTTGTTCAAGAAGTGGCTATAAATTTTTTTTTTGAAAATAGGCCTTGTCCGTGATTTCCTGATGTCATTGGGGAGAGAATTCCAAAGCCGAATACACTGGAACGTGAAAGAATGGGATATAAAACCAGAGCGGTGCATAGGGAAAGCAAGGCGGAGAAAATTAGAAGAACAAAAAGACTTACCGTGAGAATCACTGAGGTATTGAAAATTACTTTTAAGGTAATCAGGGGAAAGAGGATTAAATAATATAGAAAAAAGAGAATTAAGTAAATGTGACTGTCTACGTTCACGAATTGGGAGCCATTTGAGCTGGCGGCGATAAACAGAAATATGGTCAAATTTACGGAGACAGAAGATGAATCGTATTGTATAATTAATAAGACGATCTAGTTTATTGAGAAGCTCCTCACTTATGTCAGAGTAGCACACATCAGCGTAATCAATAATAGGAAGAACAAGGGTTTCGATGAGATACTTTTTTGTAGTGATGGGTAAGAAATTTTTGAGACGGTGTAAGGATCGCAACACTGCAAAGACCGACCGACTAACCTCGTTAACTTGTGTTGGCCAGGAAAAAGTAGAGTCTAAATGGATGCCGAGGTTCTTCACCGTTGATGAATAAGGTATGATAATAGTACCAAGAATTACAGGGTGAACCAAGTTTAAGTCAATTTTACTTAATAGGCGAGAGCTACCGAAAATAATTGATTGACATTTGGACACATTGATGCAAATCCCAAATTTCTTGGACCATGAGTATATATTACGTAGGTTATCGTTTATGTTTTTCACTCCATTCTCAATATCAGAAATTTTGACCTGTGTGTAGATTTGCAGGTCATCCGCGTACAAGTGGTAAGAGCAGTCAAGAGAAGTGACAATAAGATTGATAAAGATGGAAAAAAGTAATGGGGATAGAATGCCACCTTGTGGAACACCCGACTTTAATTCACACCAATTAGAAACCACACCGTTTACCCTAACGGCTTGCTGGCGTCCACGAAGGTAACTAGAAAACCAATCCAATGCTGTGGATGACACTTTGTTGTGCTTAAGAGCGGCAAGGAGAATATCGTGGTCTACCATGTTGAAAGCGTTAGAGAAATCGACCAAAACTAAGATGACCAGTCTATTCTCCATGCCATATCGAATATCTTCAGTGACTTTGAGAAGGGCGGAAGTGGTACTATTGAAACCTGATTGAAAAGGGGATAAAAGTTTATTAGAGTAAAAAAAGGAGGCTAACTGTTTGTGAACAGTAGCTTCAAGAATTTTAGACATTAAAGGCAGAATTGAAATGGGTCTGAAATGTTTTAATTGAACAGGATTGGCTGTTTTAGGGAGAGGAGTTATATAAGCTTTTCGCCAAATAGAAGGGAAACAACCTGTCAGTAAAGAAAAATTTACGATGTTAGTGATGATAGGTGCCAGAGAGCTGAGAATAGGTAAAATCATTCCTCTACTCACAACATCAAAGCCGACTGCTTTTGACTTAAGAGAAGATATAGTTTTACTGATATCATCCACAGAAACTGAAGAGAAATAAAAAGGATCGATAGAAGCTTGAGGCATGGAAGCAATTTCAGAAATAGTGTTGGACTTAATGAGGGCACAAAGAGAATTACAGCAAGAAAAGTATATATTTAACTCATCAAGGGTGAAAGAGCCAGAGGTGAAATTAGAAGAACCTTTACCTATACCGAGAGAGTGGAAAAACTTCCATATTTCAGCTGAGGAAGAATTGTAAATACTACCGATAAAATAACGTCGCTTGGCTGCTCTAACCATTTGATTGCATCTATTGCGAGCTGCTTTATAAAGGTTCCAGTTATCGTCACATCTGTAACGTTTAAAGCGACGAAATAATCTGTCACGGCGTGTCATTGCCATTCTGACACCACGGGTAATCCACGGAGCTGGCAGACGATTAAGTTTGACTGGTTTGAGCGGCGCATGCTTATTAAACAGATTTAAGATAATATTATTTATATTATCTAGATTTAAGATAATAAGATCTATGATTACTATTAAATATAAACATCCGTCTTTACTCACATTATTACTATCGGAATTTGCCCGGCTAGTTCCGAACCCATGCGGGTCCTTATTCATGAGCTCAGAGCTCAGGGTTAGAAACTAGTCGGGCAAATTACGAATAATTCTATTTAATACTGAATGATATCATTCAAATTTTTAACAATAGAATATATTAAATATTCAAAAATATTATTCTTAAATAATCTTTTTAGGATAAGATTATGAATCTATGTTTATTCAAAATATTTTACTACAAGTAAAAACCGTATTTTATTTAAAAAATTTTTAATCTTATTGCAATTTAAACTATGTACAATTTTATTACTTAGTTCCTATGTAGTTATTTTGAACATTCACATAAGTTAGAACGACAATGATAGTGTCATTCAAGGCCTACGGGCGTATTTTGGTCATTAGTTTCGACTAGAACGGCAATGTACTGACAGAGCACTCTGCGGTTTAACGTCTACCTACTATCGATATATACTGCATTGTGTAGAATATAAAAAATATAAAACTTTTAAATATCAATAGTGAACTAAATTACAAAAAAGACGTATGTCTCGGGATGCTTAACAGAAGTGAGAATTTCAACTAATTATGAAATTGTTTAAGTTGAAAAAACTTAAATTATTACTTAGTTCTATGTATATGTATATGATGTAAGAAAATGCCATTTAATAATAAAAGCATTATCGATTATAAAATATATTTTATTCATAGTTACCATTCTTTATACGTAAATTTTAATTTGGTGTATGTATATTCATTAGTATCATTATTTAATTCCACAAAATACGATACTGTATATCGACATATACGACACATACTGTATACCGAAATACGGCTAACGCTGTAGGTTAGAACGACAAAGGAGAAATCTGCCTTACCCCTATGCGTGAGAGAAAAAGCAGTTTGATAGACTGGTGCAGTCACGCGTTACGTTACGAAGCGGTTTACCCACCCATAGTAAGTTACCAATTAAAATAACTTAGGAATTTTATCGAATTAATTATATAATAATTGAAATGGTCAGCAATTTTATAAAATAACTATTTATCAAGACGGATTATTTCTAGAAATATTAAATATATATATAATTTAATATATATAATATTATAACTAACGTGCTCGATAACCACAATTCGAAAAGAACATTTAAATCGTCCAAACCCGTCTTATCCCGCTGTCGACCATTACTCTTTGAAACTCGCTCCCAGTGGAGGAGACAGAATTATTTCGGCTCCTGCGATGTCCTTTAATAGTGGTGACTGGCACTGTACATATAAATATATATGAATGGATACAAAAGTATTCTAAATACTGCTTATTACTAAAATGTAAAAATGTATTACAATTAAACAGTTCATAGAATGTTACATAAAATAATAAACATAAAAATTAATTATCTTAAAGTAAAACGATAATATTAACAATTTTTATTAAAATACTATCAACATTATTAAACTCGACACGATTGTGATGAAACCTAAGCAATAAGACCGCAAAGTACCAGTGGGACACGTCGGCCATTACTTCTGGACTCAGATCCAGACTGACAGTAACAGTCCCCTGTTACACATAAATCCGATTGCAATTAGTATTCATAGAGCGGGTAGTGTGGCCCGGAAATGAAGCGTTTTATGTATTGGATTTATGTGATACGAAAATAATGTATTGTGAACCACAAAGAGTATATGCAATTTTAATATTATCTCTGATGTTGTATATAATAGAGATGTAAATCTAAGTATAATTTAGATTAAAATATTATTCTTACAAAAATATTTATTTTCTATTGCATGTGACAAATTGTCTTAATCCTCATGAGACTTTAAAAATTCAGTAGGTTACAGTTGATTAAATATGTACTCAAAGATTGTATAGTACAAGAAAGTATAAATATATATATAAAAGTTAAATAATGTGTATTTAAAGGTTAGGTAGTGTTACGCATAGTTTACATAGTTTTTGTGTTATTTTAAAACATTTTAGTGTTTTATTATTTTCATAATGTAGAATGTCGCGCTAGTTATCGAACATACTATTGTGCAACAAGAGGTATGAGAGGGACAACAATAGTCGTTTCCTCTCTTTCACAAAGTCCAGGTCCGACATAATTTTGAAATTATGCTCGGGACCTAGAATTATTTTTAAATAACAAAGCATTGAAGAATGAGAAAAATATTGTACGTTAAGTGTGTAAAGTATAAAAAAGTATTAAGTTTTAGGAAACTAATATTTAAAGATGCACAATTTGTGTAATTATCATAAATTTTTAAGATATTTATTATTATTTTTTAATTTTTAAATTTGTCTTCTCCGATTTATAGTTGTGTATAAAGTATTATACGTGTACGTACATAGGGAATAAACAACTATTAAATGATGTTAATTAAATAAACAAATTTCAATTCGACGTTTCGACGGGATGATGATGTCGGACACAATCATCCCGTCTTACCGCGAACACGTTTGCTACAAAGCATTCGAAACGTGTAAATCTTAGAAAACATTAAATTAACAAAGTTATTAGCGATAAAGTAACACAACCATAATATAAATTTGTCAGAATTAGAAACGCGTTGCCTCGCTCTCTGTATGGTATATGTGGTGGCTTTTGCCCACTAAAGGGCGAGATTCGCCTTATCGGAACCACAAGAACAATAGAAAAACACTTAAATTAAATATTTTGGAAACAATTTGCTACATTGATATACGAAACGCATATATTTTCAATTGATTAGTGATAGGTATGTTATTAACAGTTGCCCTGACTTTGATGGCGATTTAATACATAAATGTATCACAAAATTTTATTATGAGATTTATGAAAACTTATTTACCTACTGCTTTTAATAATTATTTGGTAATGTAACAACTATAAATATGATTATATTTTATTTGGGAAATATAGGGCTAATTTTGAGACGTGTCATTGTTTTGAGACGTGTTCGTTCATTCATGTTAATTTATTCTAAACATATAACATAGCAATAATTTTCTAAAGATAGTGATATAGTGTAAACAGTATTTATCATAAAATAAATTGAAAACTAATTTATATTAATAGTTTCTTATTTTTGTGAAATCCACATTTGATAGCAATGCATCGGCATCGGCCTGAGGCCTGAGGCATCGGCCTGAGGACAATTACTCTTTATCATAATTTGATGCGAATTCATGGTGATCCATAAGCAATTTTATAATATAACTGAATAATAATAAATTATATTAAAAACAGTAAACATCAACTAATGTATTTACTGATAATTGAAAATAACTCAAGACTAATTATTGTCTCTTTCTAAACCTATATAGCAACTGTCTCAGTTAGATGCAACCCTATTTCTCAAAAATATTTTTGTGTTTTAGTGAGTTTAAATTGAGTAAGTTTAAGTAGTGTAGTAGTAGTGTTATATTATGTATATTTTTGTTCTGTGAGATGCTTTACAATAAATGTAATATTTTTTTCGGACGTCCATTATATTTTGTAACACAAAAACCTGAGTAAGTATACTTACCCTACAGGGTATTATAACGTTTTTGAAAACATTTAAAAATGACTCTCCAAAACCAATATTATATATATACTATAGTTATATAGTGTATATACAACATTGCATTGGTTGCATTGTATATATACAACAATATATAGCTCGACTGCTTTCTTTTGTAAAATATAAATAAATTCTATGCATGGGTTTAACCTCAAGAGCTAAATGCTTAATAATATAATGCTTGCTTAATATCATAAACCGCTTATGTAGCTAAGCTTTATCGACTGTGTTAATATAAGCGCCCGCTATAGTTTTCAATCTACAGATATCTCAACTCGCAGTACAGATAGACTCAACATACAGTATTATGAATAATCTTAACAAAGTAGTCATCAAGAACAAATTTAAAGAAAAATTGGCAAATTGAAGAAAATTTGGTTGGAAAGGAAAAGCATTCTTAAAGCATTCAGTAGACAGTTAATCAATAATTCAACAATATATGTTAAATTACTTATATTACGTCATAATTATATTACATTATAATTAAATAATAATTAGTCGAGACCTAAATTACTAATCATCTCAGTAACGACCATACATATATACATAGTAATATATACAAATAGATATATAGTAATGACCCGTTGGTCTAAACAGTGTAAGTTATATTTTGTTAGTATTGCAATTTTTTTATTTATGATCTTTAAAAAAAATATACATAAAAAAACTAACCTATTAAGCACAATTGTTCAAGCGCGAAAAAGTGATTGTGATGACGCGATGCGTGAAGCCAAGCTTGATAGCTACTTCCCTTTGTGGTGTAAGAGACTACAAAAAACTATTTAGCTGTTTATCACAGCGATGGCAATTACGAGCTTGGTATAGCTTAAACAAAGTAGCTGTGTTTAGTGTTACAAACAATGAAATAGAGTCTGATTATTGCATCAGAAGAGTTAAAATAAGATTGAACATCTGATAAAAATGGATATGACATCAGATTTTTATATCTTGACTTCATATTTATTAAGAAATTAGGGTTTTCATAACAAAAAGGATGTTTAATATATATATTTTTTATTATTTACAATCATAACGGTCATGTTGCGATTTCAATTACATTTGAATATTATATTTGAACATACATGTTTTGCATAAACAAATGAAAATTAGGATGATTGCGATAATAATTGTAATTTGAGTCAGAAATAATAAGTTTTAACAGGATTATATATACAATCAACGTTGGTAGCCATACAAATGAAAGTTAAGCTTCATACCTGTATAAAATTCTGTCTGCCTATTATTATCTTTGAAGTTTCTAGAAGTTAATAGTTCGAAAGTAATTTTCATAGTATCCAGTCAACCACCTAAAAACTATCATGGATTGTCGTGGATTAATCGTCTTAACCTGTGGATATGTTCTTCTAAAAGACTTAATTTGTTGTTATTAAAAAAATTAAGATTTAATTTGTTTTTTATTATAATATAAAACTAAATGGTTTGCGATTTTAATAGAATGTAGGCAATTATCTATTGTTCACTGCAGGAAAAAGTATCTTTTATAAAGGAATATGAATTTATAATACGTTCATACGATTAACATCAAACTGAATATGCAATTATCACGGCAGCGACAATGTAGTCGGGGTAACAATTGCCAAGGGAAGTAGGAAGTGAAGCCGTCTAAATCATCTTATTACTACTTCACGCTACTAGAGTGACATCAAAGCTTTAGTGGCAGATGATTATTCCCCTTCAATAACTTAATATTGCAATTAATGTTGAAGTTAGATTTGACTTCTCGATTTTAAGTTACTTGAAACTTTTTTGATGAACTTGCACTACTAGTCTATCAAATGATAAATATGTTAATAAATAAAAAGTGTTTAATAATGCATTTATTATATGATTCATTTATTATGTTAGTTTATGAATTAATTTCTTTTAGTCAGAAAGAATTTATATCATGACCTCCCGAAAACAAGGTCATTTTTGATTTTACGACGACCTTACACTCATTATAAAACAAAGAACCTCTTGATGTAGCAATTATGGTGGAAATATAGTAATTTTTTAGGTAAAACCGGAGCTTCGTGTTTTTCCCTGTATTCCTTACACAATATTCATTCGTACATTTTGAACATAATAATTTTCTAAGCATTATAAAAAATATATATTTCCAATTTTTTTTTAATAATAAATAAATGTATATAAGACCACATCATTACCTTAATGAATATTCTTATAATCATCAAAATCGAAGTATTAAAAATATTTCATTCTGAAACAGGGCCATCCTACTTATCCCGTATTAATGAAACCTTACCGAGCGTTTCCAAGTAATAAAGTAAGATTAAAGTCATTGTAAGCGGCAGAACTACCTACAGTTATGTATAAGAGAATATTTAAACCTTTTACAATAAAACATAGGTCACTGAAAACAATATTTAAAATAAAAGTAATTTTCAAAACCATAATAATATTATAATGTTATTATTCAATTAAAAAAAAACATGGTTTAAGATAATTTAATTTTCTATTATAAACTAACAATAAATTATATATAAAATAAAATAATAAGGTATTTTTTTCGAATTGGAGTTCTTTAGGAAGTTTGGATGATCGATTTTTACAACCTACAATTCAACCCATAAATCATGTTAGGATAAATGAAATCAAAATATAAAAGTATAGCTTAACCTACCTATATTTGCATGAGAATAATTAATATCCGTTTTAGTGACGTATGTTCGGGTAAACCAAGGTTCCAACGACCTACATTCGCAAAACAAACGTCACAATAATCCACCAAAATTTATGCAATTGTAAATAAATCAATAACCAAAAAACGGTCGACTGCATTTTACCAGAGTAATGTCGAAAAAAGTTATAAAATTTAATAAAACCGCCTGTAGCTGTTTTTGGAAATGAAAAATTTTACCAATCCAATATGGCAAGGGTTGGAAAAGGATAGTTAATGTTCTCTCTCGCTTGTTGGCTGAGAGCCATATCGAGCATTGGCCCATAAAAGCCATTACCTACGTACCATTGTCACTAATTGCTTTTATAGCTCGCCGTGACACCCTGTGTACACATATATTAAAATATTTCCTCTCTTAATAACTATCAGCCTATAAACGGCGGCCATGTTTTTGCATATAAATCAAAAAAACAAGGCACAATGTGCTGTGTTGTTTATATTAAGAATATTTAAAATATATTTTGTATTAAAATTCTACAAAAACAAATAAAACAATAATTTTAGGCAATATAGATAAATATTAGCCGTTCTAAAGATTGATCAAATATTTAAAAGACGTTCACGTTTTCAAATGTTAAACGACAAAATATTTAGCATTTAAAGGTAAGAGCAGGTTTTTACTGCATATTTTTTATAAATTTATGCAGAATAAATATTCACCGTAATTGTTTTGAAGTCGGTGCCAGTTTGAGTGTTCCAAACAGCGAAAATTCGGACAACTGAACAAAGGGAGGATTTAGGAGTTAAGCAAATAAAAAGTGCATACAAAGAATGTGCACCAAAAAATTAGGCCACTGCTGTTTTGCGACCTGAGCTAGGTACATACCATTGATATTGGACTTTGAAATTTAAAACACTTTTATTTTGGACAGTTTTGCATTCAAGTTTAAAACGTGTTGTTTAATTTTTCATTTTAAATGCTGCTTCTATATGCACTTCACATATTAACTTTTTTGTACTACATTAAGGTACAGTTTTAACAAATAATTTAAGACTAAAACAATACGTTTTATTACTTAATGAAGATCATAATGTTTACTAAATTAAATTTTATTTACAAATATAATGGTTGGAAATATATGTTTTCTTATTTGTTATTACATTTAAAATTACATAATTCGTAAATAAAAAAAAAATATTATGTAATATTACATTTATTATGAGAGTAAGAAGCATTAACAAAAAACAAAACCTTTTATTTTAATTTGTTTCTCACCCTAATCCTGTTCGATTAAGATAAAAACGTGTTAAAATAAAACCAAAATCTGAACGCAATTAGAATATAAATGCGCGAACACGAATTTAATTAAATTAGAAAGAAAATAAACAACATATTTCTCGAATTAAGCATGATGTTCAAATTGACATTATTTTAAATTAAATTTAGTTTCAGCCCTTTCTTTCATAACATGTACAAAATTTTTCTTTCATATGCTTATTAACTTTTTTTACCTAAAACCATGGTGTCAGAAAAATTTATATATGTAATATTATAAGCTATATAAAATAGGAATATTACCTCCTATTTTACCACTATTACGCCCAAACTGTAATCCCCAAACCTTGAAGTAGAGAGGATTTCTTTGAATCCTGTAATGTATGAGATCAGGCAGGGTCAAAGTAATAAGTATTCGCTGTTCGATTGATCCAACATCGTTAGCACGTAATACCCGTGCTTAAGCTAGTTATTAGCACTATATTTAGTTCTAGTAATAAAAAATATTAAATTTGACTATAATTGTCCCTCAGGATCAAAAAGAGTCAATCCAGGGTGTTTGTATACGTATTTCGTAAACTTGTAATCTATTTGTATATTTAATTTTTTTAATATGTGGATTTTTACTAGCGAAATTATTTTTAATCGCAAATTAATAAAGATTAAAAATTTTAAAATAAAATAACAAACATTTTTAAGGAAATATTTTTATGTTCAGAGTGTAAAATTATCCTAAAATACTAAAAGGTATACATGACACAAGCTTTTTTCTTAAACTAAATGTACATTTTTAAGCATATGTACTCGCATTTCTTACTTCATTAAAAATACTTTTAACACAATATTAAGAACAATATTTCAAGTTATTGATAAAGATTTTGCACACAAGTTCATGGAATATATTTATTTTCATTTAATAAATTTCTACTGAAGTGCTTTCATATTTTTTATAAATTTTTAAAATGTCGTACCCATTTCATACATGCGCAGACCATCTGTCGTGCATAGATATTACAATACATAATGGATGCAGCTGTCATCATCACGCCCTGGAGCAGATACTTCCACGTACCATTTATAGGTCTTACGTGATGTGGTTTCCGTAATTGGAATTTTAATTTGTGGCACTACAATAAATTACCTTTGACACGGTATTAGATGTACGTATGTCATACGAGAATATAATCTGACATATTAAAATAAAATAATTTTAACGAAATTGTTTGTAAGATTGCATTATATACAAATAATTTAACGTTATAATATTTGATCGAAATTCTAAATTATTTTTTTAATTGTATCATATATTATAAATTTTGTAGTTACTCTTTATTAGTTACTGATATAATTGTAAATGTTTTAATATACTCCATGAAATTATTTCTACAAAACAGACTTTATTTAATTTGAAGTAGTTTTGTTTTATACTAATCAGTTAAGATGCTATGTATGTATGGATACTATTGTTACTCATTACACAAATGAAAAAGGAAAGGTTCATTTTCAAAGAAATTAATATGGGTATGGATGCAATCAAACCGGGATTATAGGACGAAGGGAGTCAGTCCATATGCTTTGCTTATTGGAGCTGACTGATAACTTTTCAGAGTGGTTCAAACGCAAACGATGAGGAAAATAAATAAATCTTAAATTAAAAGTGATATGCAAGAATCTATATATAACTATAAACCGCTATATATACCGCAACGATAACATAATTACGGTGCCATTTCGCCAATTTTACAAAGTTTTAGAATATACAATTCACTTTTTTATGAACACAATTCAGACATTTTTTCTGACAGCCTTAGTACATTCAAAAAATATGTAAATTCCAATCTATAAGTTTTAATTTGTAACTTTTTGTATTCTAAATTTTTAGTATTTTGTTAATTTTAGTATTATTTTTAGTAACAATTTATAATAATGTACATACTTGTAAGTTAAATTTATACAGAGATGCATCAATACTTAAAGATATTGTTGGTGTTGCTATATAAATTAGTAAGCCTTTAAACAAATTAATTATATAAATAAATAAATAAATCTACTTCCGAGTAAAAGATAAAGTCGGTTCTATTTAAACTGGTAATAAAATATACTTTTATAACTTAGTTTCAAATATATTAAATAAATTATAATCATTGTCAAATATAAAAGGAACTCGAAGCACAAAAGTAAACTAAAGATATTTACATTGCACGTTAAGAAGGATACTCTAGAGGCATTGTTACACTTGCTAAAGTAATTTCCATTGCAAAGCGAACAAACCGCGCGGGAATTTGTCGGATTATCTCCAATGTACTGGATCTCTCTCGAATGTTCTCGAATATTTGGGACTAAGACGTTCCATTTGATTGCTGACGAGTGTATGCTTTACAGTTAAGTTTTATTGGCGAAGTGCTCATAGTCATCGACGATGTAAATAATTTCTAGATTAGTTTACATAACAATAAATTTTATCAATGTTTTTACTTTTTAAAAAAATTTAAGTACTCTACTGTGTAATAAGTACTTTTTATCTTATTTTCTTGTGGTTTTGAGTTAGTTTTGTATGAGATTAGCAATAAAGTTGAAGTTTCTAATTGCGAAAGCGAAATTGTGAGTCGCACTTCTGATGTCCGCAATAAAGGCGATTACACCGGCGTGTTCCAGCTTGGACACGGCTCCATTACACAACTTTAAAAACCTAAAAAGACCTATACATAAATAGGCTAAAAAGTCCCGGGATTTTTCAATAGGTGGCGCCACTAGAAAATTAATATGATTCATTTCAAGAGGTTCATACAGATGAAACAGTGAACAGAAACTAGTGACAGCACTAGGTTATGGGTGAAATTTTATGACATTTCGTTCATTCTTTTAAAAGCCATGGTTTAAGTATCGCTACTTTTGCCTTCAAAAAAAAATGGAAAAACAGAAATATCGGATTTTGATCAAACATTGTTTTTTGATGGGAAAAACTCCTGAACAGTCAGTGAAATGGTTGAAGAAATGTTATCATACATCTGCTCAAAAACAGGAGCGCCTTGATGTTTCAACGGCCGGTGACATTTTCATTACCATACGCCTGAGTCCAATAGACAATCTGCAGAATGGCTGAAAAGCCACGAAAGCCGACCAAAGCAGCCAAAAGAACAACGCTCGGCCGGGAAGATTTTGGCCTCCATTTTTTGGAATGCGCATGGCATAATCTTCGTAGATTACTTGAAGAAGGAGAGAACAGTTACTAGAGAGTATAATGCAGCATTTTTGGCGAAAAATTGAACAACGAAATAAAGAAAAAACGGCCCCTTGTGGCGAAGAAAAGTTCTGTACCATCATGATAACGCACCATCACTCATGTCCTTGAAAGCGATGTCCAAATTGGACCAATTACGACTCGAACTGGTTGTTCATCCACCGTATTCTCAAGACTTGGACCTCAGTGACTATTATCTGTTCCATAACCTCAAACGGTGGCTACAGGGAACGAGATTCATCGAATAAGGAAGTCATTGCGGAAACAGAGGCGTATTTCGAAGGCTTGGAGGTTTCGTACTACAGAAAGAGCATCGCATGTCGGAAAATTCAAGCTATTTCAAGTGTATCGCCCTCGAAGGTAACTAGGTTGAGGATAAAATACAACTTTGTCCAAAAAACACTCGTTTTCAGTAAAAATCCCGGGACTTTCCAGCCTATGAGTTATATATTGAATTAGGTAATAACATATAAACAAAAATATCGTCTATAATATAAATATTATTTTTAATACCATTCAATAAATTGTGTGCATGTATATTATAAGTATTGAGTAACCCATAAAGTTTTTGTGCAATGGAAACGTGGTACAGCTAGTGTTTCATGTATACTGCGGACAGGTCTCCAGCCTGCGTTAATACCCGTTCGTGTCTATGCAAATATAGGATTACTCTCTCCATACATATTTTGAGTAAGTGTAATTAATTAAAAATCAGAAGACACAGGATTTTAATGTTGGTCTTTATATGTTTGTCCTACTAATATTATCAATTCGAATGTTTGTGAGGATGTGTCTATGTTTATTACTCTTTCAAACTACCAAACATATTTTGATGAAACTTGACAGTAATATAGCACTTTCATGGGCAACAATAGATGAAGATTTTGTGTAATTTGCCCATAAAGTAACGGTAAGTATTGAGTAAATCGGAAAAATGCTGAACTTAAAGAATTATCTTAGTGTGTATGTCTAAACTGATACAACAGTAAAAAGAAGATAATGTACCGTAGGATTGAGTTTTTTAAATAGTTCAAAATAAAAGTTTGCAAGAGCATGCCTTTTATATATAGTTAGTAAACATAATTCAATTAGATAATTTCTTAAAATACAAATACCTGTATATTTTTTTTAATTCTTGTAGAAATTTATAAATTTATCATATTTGCTAATTAATGTATATAAATTCTATCTTTCATATTTTCTTTCTTGATTTAGCAATTTGGACGAATAATTTCAAAGTTGTCACAATGGAGCACCAATTGAGCGGTGCAACTTGCTTTTTTGTATTATTCATCAACACACATCGTATACAAAGCCGCGGGCAGAAGCTAGTGTATAATAACGTGGAACTTATATTCAGCAAAAACATGTATTTATAAGGATAATAGGTATTTAAAAAGGCATATGGCATATAGTATGGTATCTTATTAATAAAATATCATATATTTTTGAAATTTAGTGAATTTAGCATCCTGACTACTTTGAATATATAACAAATTCTAAAGTCAATAAGTGAAGTTTTTTTGAGTTTCATGAATTATTTATTTATTTATTTATTTACTTTTTATTGTTTTATTAGGAATTACTCTTTAGGAAAAAATTAAAACGTGATACTTTAAGTATAATGTTTCCGTAATATTATAAAGCACACAGTCGTCGATAACGAATTGTGTGTAATTAAATAGGATATGCAGATTAAAACCGCAGGACATATTTAACGCACCGCTGATTTCATTACATATAACGCATTATAGGAGCAGTTCAGTTGATCCAAGTAGTGAGGGGAATGGGAGTGTGATTTTCGCATCATTTCATAGTGGGATCAGCGATTTCAGATTTTTAAATAAAATTAATATTAAAAGGCTTGACCTAAAATATAATTAATATAATTTAGTTTTAGAACTTTTTTAAATATTAATTATTTTTTGTTTTTACCAAAAATATAAATATAGCCTTTTGGGCATATTAATAAAAGGTTAATATTAAAAAAAATGATTTAAGAATACACACATATTAATTAGATTTGTTGTGGTTACGGGTAAATGTACCAAATAAAAGTATAGATCTTTTTTGTACGGATAATTCTCTAATATTCAAGGAAATATTCAAAACTTATTTCGAAAAGGATATAATAGGTCTACTGAACAAATATAATTAAATTATAATTATATTATTTGATTCAATTTACGAATCTAGTAAATTGCATAGTATTATAGATAAATTATGTTACTTTAATTATTAATATTAAATAATAATTAATTTCATTATATAAAGAGGAATTCAATTACAAAAGTTTTTAATATACATTTATTTAAATGTGACTCGATGTGGCTTCAAAATAACGACTCTTGTCATGATTATTGGAAATATTCTGATATATTAGACTAAGTCTATTGTTCTAGCGCATGGAGTATCAATTAGTAACGATATGAAAGCACTGCACTTATCTAAAGCTCCACTTGCTTCCAATCATCGATGTTTGCTGTCTGACCGCCATCTTGTTCTGCTGACCAATCAGAAATTTATACATGTATTCGAAATATAAAAGATGTATATACAAAATACCACCACTTTTGCGGTGGAAATTAATTTAAACAGAGTAAGAATAAATATAACTCTGTTCTACAAACAACATTCCAACAGAATATATTGTGTTATAAAATGCGTTATCGTATGATAGACTATATTTCAGCGTTCACCAGGTCATCTTGAAGCCATAAAACTCAAATTCAATCACGCAGCAAATATTTGCGAAGCAATCCGGAACGCTTTTGATGATAAATCACGTATAACTACAAATAAGCATCACCCTGACTGATATATCGTCTGATAGATCAATATTGAGTCAAAACGACAAAATTTATCTGAAATTTGTAACATTCTTTATTTAAATGTTTTTCAACCAAAAACAAAACAAAAGACTAAGTATTAATTAATACACATTTTATATAACAGAAATATATTTTTAAACATTTTTAAATTTACCATGAAAATCCATATTCTAATGAAAATTTTAATAATCGAAAAAATAACTGAACGCTTATAATTAATTGGCATTCGTATTTCATTCAAATCCATCGGAATTCACAATAAATACGAAAAATTTGTACATAATTCTAAAACCTGAAAGTTATGAGTTCGTCTGATGTTTTTAATCCCGTCCATTGATGATCCGTTTTAATATCCACGTGAAACAAAGAACGTGAGCTGTTCAGTAAAAATCCTCGAAATCCTTTTTAAAATTGCACTAGCGGCGTGATGCATGTAATTAAAAAGTGGGGCAACACCTCCTCTACAACCAGAATAAGTTGATCTGTTAAGCTTGGTAGTTATGTTTTTAATAAAAAGCTTCGATAGGTCGCAATAAAATGGTGGGTGGGGCCAACAGAGCACCTTTGATACATCTGATGATAATTTATTTGAGATATTGATATATGCATAATTTTTGTTTAACTTCGATACCTGATTTCTATATACATAATTATTTTGATTAATATTTTAAAACTTTATGATGATGTCATGTATAATAATAACAAATTTCACTTTTAACATTATTATATCGTTTTGTCTATGACGTCTTTGTGTATACCATATACATATGTCTCCATTTTTTCAAAATGGATACTTAAGAAAGATGATGATTTGAGAAGAGAACAATGTTAATAACATATCATCATATTTATTTGCATTAAGTTTAAAAAACGCTACTAATATACAATGTTATGACGATTCTGAAATGCAATTAATTAGTGATCACGCACAAAATCACAAAAACTTAAAAAACAGTCATTACCTAGAAGTTAATTTTGTTGAATAATATTGAATTCAATTACATTGATAAATTCGTTTTTGTATTATTTAAATATTTATTTTATTAAATAAATAAAAAAAATTGCATAAAATAAAAAGTTTTTCCTGTATGTATTATGGTTTAATTTAATATCTAAACCGAAAATCTAGATAGTTTCCATATAAATGTTACTTTATCCTAAGACTTTGCATACTATATGTTAGTACTACGTCTATATAATATAATTCTCAAGATCAGTGGTCATTATTTCGAAATTTTATTAATGATGCTTAGTTTCACATAAGAGTATATATTATTTATTTTATATGTTTAACGAATATTAAACTTTAAAATTTTCTGAAAAAAATTACGTGTCTGTAACGTTGTACTTATTTTAATTGAAAGTTTAAAATGAATTCAATTCAATTCAGTTCAATATTATATTTAAACAATTACGTCATAGTTCAAATATTTGTTTTTGTGTACTAATAGAGGATTGAACTGGTAACCGGTTCTTTTGTTCATCATTCAGTGCGCGCATCCACCGTTCGCCCACCATCAGAAGTATAGCTCGGAGTAGTTAAAACAACAGAGAAACATTCACCGATCTTGATTATTTTTTTTAGAACATTCCTTGATTATTTGTTTTAGAACATGCCTTTTGAAGACAGGCCTTACGAGCTTAAACTCTTTCAACGTCATCTTTTAACGTTTTTTAAGCGAAGGGAGCGGAGCGCTCTACTGGAGAAAATTTGCATTGGTTTTACAAAATTGGTATTAAAACGGCTTAACGGTTCGGTTTGAAAATTTTTCACACATACAATGCTGATATATGTGGTGGTTTGTAAAAAAAAATTCAAGAAAATTCATTGTCATTGAGGAATAATGTCCAAAAAACATCACTCCCATAGACGTCAATGTAAAAAAAATTGCGAAAGTGTAAGGTCTACAATTACGACATCCCACACCAAGACGAAGCCTTAGGCCTGGCTCGCTTCGCTTAACATGCAAACGGCACCGGAGATTTCGCGATCGCAGCGAATCGAAATTGAGGGTCTGGTGGCGTTCCTAGTTATTTTGTGTACCTTCATCTTTAAAAAAGAGCTTAAGTCTTGAACACCGACGCTGGCCAGGTTTTCGCACGTTTTAATTTTATACTTAAAAGCTGATTTATTGGACCCCGACATATTGCAATAAAGAACCCTGAGATTACCAGCGGCATCACTTACTGTCTTACTTGACTCACCAACCAAATCTCAAGTAGATGCATCGAAAACTGCCGGACTATGACAGTGAAACCAGAAGGACCTGACCAACCAACAGCATATATCTATTTTTAAATTAAAATTATTTATAACGTAAACGACGTAACGTAACGATACACAAACGGCGATTTGTGTTTTATTATTTTAACATCAACGGACACAATAACGATAAATTTTAGCTTTGTCGTGGTTTTTCAAATAATAATTTTGTAATCTAGCGTAATTCTAAAAAGCACTCACTAGATTCCATTTTTGGCTTAATAAATAAAAATACTTAAGCGCGGGGTATCAATTATTTGTAATTGTAATAAAATAATTATAATTATTTATTATTATTTTATCACAATTGTAATTAATTAACTCCCCGATTTATATATTATACAGCTTCAAATATATCCTCACAATACACTACATAATTCAAAAATATTTCTGGAACACATTTTCTATTACTTAGATAAAATCTAATGAAACGTGCCTAAAAGCAAATATTTCGTATGTCAATGGCAAGGTACTTCAAAACCCTTAGCGCCCCCGTGAGGCAGTCCCTTTAGTCGTTTGGATGTGTTAGCTTTATATTTTGTTTTCGATACAAACAAGCAGAAAATGTAAAAAAATCATACAATATTTTTTTTATAAAATGATCAAAATTGTGGCTTTGTTATAACTTTTTTGTATATTTAGAGTATAAAATACCTCGGAAATATATATTTTGTTATATTTGTATTTCAATATATTGTATTTAAATGCATGACATTTAACCAATTTAATTTTTAAACCAATGGTACCTGAAATGAGGTATTCGAGTATAATTAGAGAACTATCAAAACTAAATGGAAACATTATGGCCATTGTTAAAACTGATGTAGGTGACCGCACTTTCGACTATTCTCATTCCGGATACAGGTCAGAATTAAATTGTTCTGTTGTAATTTTAATTATTTTAAAAATTTTTAAACAGTCAATAATATATAATCGTATATAAAAATGTAATATATCCTAATTGAAACATAAAACTGCCATTTCTATGACAATATATATATATGAAGTATTTTAATATCAGGTTCGTATAACAGGACGTAATACAATGCAAGAACGTATAACTTTCCTATACAGTTTCCTACGGGTCAACAAAAAGGACTCACCCGCCAGCAGCAGGAATACGAGGCTTCCGGCAACCGCCCGCGCCATGCCCTGGAAATGTCGATATTATGAAGTTCCTATTGTATTCAAGTTGGATGATAATATGTTATATTCTAGCATTATGTGGTTACATACAAAACTGAATAAGACTTTGGAATTAAATACAAACGTTTGCCTTTGGTTTTCCAAAAAGTTGCATAAAAGTTAATTCACGCTGATTTCGTTTAAAATAAATTTACACCCTATCGACCTATGTAAATTAGATTTGACATTTTATTTACAAAATATTCAATATATTTCTCCCTTTGGAAAATTTAAAATGAACTTACTATTTCATCATATATAATAACCACAAGCCCTCGTGTCGAATGACGAATACACGAAACATATTGTTCATAGTTTCATTATATTTTTTATCCATACAACAATGGTTACATATACATAATACGTAAGTTACCGTCCGTCTGGATGTCCCAAACAAAACACTCCTGTATTACTTGGCATTCTTTTAAACCGGGCTATTGTTATAAGCTATTTTCATTCTTGGAAAGGATAGTAAGGATTTTTATGTATGTAGTAAATTATTAAAAGTGCGGTTGGTTGTTTAACATTTTATATGGTTTTGCAACAAGTAAATATATATCAGAAAATAAAAATATTGAACTAAGTTTTAAATAAAATTATTATAAGTTTATTTTAATATATTATGTAGTTTAAATTGTATGTATTTTAACGTTTAATTACAAATTCTCCAAATTTACAATCACGAAACAAAAGTGTTGCTTTAAATTAATATCCGTTTAATCAAATAGTATTAATTGCTTTGTAATATCCAATTTTAAGGATCGATAGCTCGTAACAGATCCCAAATTAAATTCCTTTGTTATACAATTCGTCATTTAGCTTTGTCGTATGATCTTCCAGGGACTTCATTTAAACAAATTTAACATGAATTTGCTTAAATACTCTATGACTGTATTCTTTCAAAATAAAATTTAATTAATAACACTAGCTGTCCCCACCTGCTTCGCTCATTTATATTAAAGGATTGTCGTCTTTATGTAGAACAGAGCCGGCTGTCCAAATTTTCATGGACTAAGGAAATTGCGTTCCTCTCTATACCTTTTCAAACCCTTTAAGGTGGAATTTAGAAAAATCAGTACAATAAAAGTATTTACAGCCTACAACCTACCCAAGCCCAAAAAAATAGTTGTGGTGGTAACCCTTGGTGTTCTTAAAATTCAATAAATTTTTGTTTCATGTAATATGATGATAATTACACGATAAAGCAAACTTATATGTTTTGTGTTTTTAGAAATTTATCATTATCTTAGGCTTAGTCTTACTCATTCATTATTTAAGATAAAATAAATAACAATTGTATTTTTCATATCTAAGACATCAAAAAATATATTATGACAATATAATGTAAGACATTTTCATTTCAATTGTTTATATAAAATATCACATTAAAAATATTTTAAAGAAAAAAATATATAAAAATATTCATATTTTAAAATAAAAATTAATTTTATAATAATAACAATCATAAAAATGTACTATATTTTACTTTATAAGGTGAAATAATTAAAACCAAAATTTTAACTATGACTGTTATATATTTGTTTATTTAGTCGTATTAAATTCGTAGTAAATTTAAGTTACAAATTACAATAAAAACTTGTTAAAGTAACTTTTTTAAGACAATACAAATTTTAGTTATACTTACGCTACTATTCCAACTCTAACTTCACTCAAGTTCCAAGTTTTAACATTCCTTAGCACTCAGTCACATTAACTATTTGAAACTTTAGTTCCCGTAGCGCTATGAGCTACGACGTAGCGCGTAGCACGACCGCGCTCTTCTCAACACCGACCACAAATGGCGGGAGATACTGCTACACTCCATAGACTAACTAAATTATCAACCAGACGCTACAAAGTTTCGGTGTATCAGTTGACTTACTGGAATTACGTTTAAGAATTCAATTTAGATTTATACATACAATGTATACGCTTGTTACACCAGAATATGTTATTCAGATTTACATCCCATTATTTCCGCATCGTCAATGATTATTGTTATAGGATTAGGAGTACCTTCGCATTTCCTTACTAATACTTTAACTTACATTCGTATTGAAATGATTATGAATGAAGAAGTTATAAATCTAAGTTATATTTTTCCTTAATTATATTAAAAATAATTTCAACGAAAAGTCATTCTTATTTATTAAGTTTCGTTTGTATAAAAGTAATATAATAATGTTCATAAAAAAATATTTTAAGGAAACATTTTTACATTTACAACTGTATTTAATAACTGTATTTCTGATAAAAATATATTCAAATCTAAGAACTAGCTTCACATATATTTTCTTATAAAAATATAAAAATATCTACATAGTAAATAAAATTAAGAACTATAGGATAATTAATCATTACGGTCTCATATTTATCTCTGCATTACTTAAAATACAGCTCTGACAGTAATGAAGATTCATGCTCCCTAGAAACAAAACAAAGATATCAGTTAAGTTAATTATATTTTGACCATAATGTAGCAGGTCCCAATTTGAAAACTCCTAAAAGAAGAAATTATTATTCGTCCACTGACATTATGAAGGGTTATAAGTTTTAGGTTATGTAAAAGTCATATGAACATTCGAAAACACATTTGACAAGCTTGTAGATTTATGGGCTATTCCGTGCTACTCCGTGATGTACCACGTTTATTGGTGGATATAAAAGGTGGGTTTATTTTACGTGTTTAAATATAAAACTAAACACCGGAGTAGTCGTTGTAGTCGTAAAATAGTTGTCAAAAATATAGATGAAATTCAAAGAAGTGTAACTAAATCTTCATTATAAAAGACTCGGTTGCCAAAAGTTTGTCAAAAAAGTTCGATAATACAAACTCGTGGGACACTAATAAAGCCTTAATCGCCATTTATCCGAACAAAGCTGACAAATGCGGGCCGAGTTAGTGCCGACCGGAGTAAGAAAGAAGTAAGTATCTAGCGCACGTGCGCAAGTTGTGCAAAGATAACAGAATACAGACGCTTCATTTATGAATTTGTTAATACTTGATATCCATTAAATACATTTTTTTCCATACTAAAATTTATAAAATAAACTAAATTATTCCAATAAAAGTCTAAAATACCAGGATATGTTTTTGAAATGTATTTTATAGATATGCTTGACTCTCAGAGTCATGCATTACTTAAGTATAATATTAAAATGATAAAACCACAGAACTGTTTTCTGCTTACACCTCGGGGTAGTTTTTATCAGGCGTCGACAGCGCCTGCCCGCCAGAGATACGGCAAGCGCTAACCGCTCGGCTATATTTAAACTTCAACAGTTATAGAACGAACTTCAATTCACAACTACTTATTCAGAATTAAGTTAAAATGAACCAGTGCACTATTTTATATAAATTTTAAATTTGTTTATTATAAAAATTAATAAGGCATAATGTTAACGTTTTGTTTTAATGTTTTAAGATTAAGATTTCTGATAAGCCTTTATAAATCAAAATAACCTAAATTGGCTTACTTTGTAATTAGGTGTTTTTATATTTATTTATATAATTTTGTGTTTATATCTTTTCCACTTCAAATTAATATCAGTGATTACTTGTGTACGTCAATTAGAAGATTCGGGAGGCTTTATTTTGATATCAAACAAATCGAAATAACCCATTCTGTTAGTAACCTCTCAACGTTAAAAACTAAGAGGGTCTCAAACGCGCTCTGGTCTGAGAGGAACCACAATACAAACTTAGCTGGGTATTTTCTTATTATGATCACCGTTTCACAAACGTTAAGTTTTTTTTAAGAACAAAATTTAACATGTAATGTATTATTAAAATATGAAACCTGTAATCTCGTAATAATAGCCTAAGTAATTCGCAACCTCGTCGGCATCTCAAGTCAGCGCGAGTGGAATGTGGTTTTGTTGATGAAATTCCGCAGACGCGTTCGTGGTACTATGTTCCTTTATCTTTAAGGATATGTTGATGTACGTGGAAATATTGAAATAATTTGTAGTTATTCCTAAACAGATTCATTCTCTATGAATCTCTTAAAACAGATATTTACTTTATTAACCAAAATACGTTATTAGTACATACGTGCGTTCCCATTAATAATTTTTTATTGGAGAACTCCAGGCATAATTATTAATCGAGTCCATTTGCATATGCATATGCATATACGGATTAGACTTAATTGTAGTGCTCGCTCGTGATAAAGCACTTAGAACATTAATTCGCACCAAATTACTAACTGCCTATCGGTGACTAGCCCTTAATTAATCAAACGTATCGAGTATGTTGTACGTTTATAATTGTTCGAATTATTATAGTAATTTGGAAAATAATATAAATTCATAATGTGATCCAGAATAGAAACAAGTGAAATAAATTAAAGTAATTGCAAAATATTATAAAATATATATAGTTGTTTAAAATATACGAATATTTTATTATAATTGTAATAATTTGAATATTATGTTATTGTATTCTAAAGATATTAAAACAAAGCAATGATAAAAGGAAAGAAATAAGATAGGACAAGGATTTTGACACCTACAAATTATTTTTGTTATGAATTTAGTATTTAAATGATGTAAAATGTAACAATAAAATACAAACTGTCCTATATTTACGTCACACTTCGTTAAATGATTTATACCTAGATATTATTTTCCTATTTAATGCACGTAATATCCTAGAATTTCATTATATACCTGATGTCTTGTTCGTGTTTGTGTGTGAGTAAACGTGTCTTTGTGTGAGTGTTGACGCTGGAAGGATGAGTGGCAACTGAATATTCATCGAGATGCACCGTGTGGGGTAGCAGTGAGAGCGAGTTCTTCAAATTAATTGTACAATATACTTTTAATACTTGTTGTCTTTATAAAACATCGAGGTTAAGTAAATGGTTATTATTTCATTTGCAAATTGCAAATATTAGAGTACAAATTATTTTTATTTTTGGAAGGTCACTTTTATTTCGTCAAAATCTAAACCTGGCGCTCTGTAAACATCCTTATCAATACAAGAAAACGTTAACTTGTCGCGCAAACTCCGACAAAGTTAACGTGAATATAGCGGTATAACTATATTTAATAGTAATAATGGTAAGGAAAGGCCTTAATGCAAATACCTTAATACCTGTTTTGGGTATTTTGATAGATATATATTTTCAATAATTAATGAATGTCATTAATTATTAAAATATATATATATATATATATATATAATTGTAGTTCAAGTCATTTCAAATATAAAATATAGCAAGCGTAAATTGTCTAAGATAAAAGGAATAAAGTGTATAGAAAGAAAATGAACTATAGATTTACAAAAAAATCTGCGATTTTATATCTGGTTTAATATAGTCAAAGAAAAATATATTAAAAGTAATATAATTTAAAAAATTAAGATTAAATAGAGGTTTCACGTATACGTAACAAATAATATTACATATACATTATGTTTATTCTAAACGTCAACGGAAACGCGCTTATGAGCGGAGGTGGTCAAAAGATAATGCGAAGCAAAAACAGTAAACCGGTACAAATATTAGTTTGTCGTTGGTGCGGACTATATACTATATCAGATTATTCAATAAATAAATAATAAAAATCTATCGAGGGCGAAGTCGCAGACAGCATCTTAAATACAAAAATGATTCCATATGTGAACAATATAAAATCAAAGGAACAGGAAAAAAATCTAAACTTCGGACTTCAAGGAAATGCTTATCTCTTTAATAGGGACCATACGTTATGACAGGGTTTTGTATAATAGGACAGCTGGGTCTAATCCGGAGGAGTAGTGTCGAATTCAATCACGTTGAGATCAACTATGATTGAACTTGGACACTTGATTTTTGATTAAAGAGAATCGTATATGGATTAATTATAATATTTTGAGTTCACGCCGCGATTTCGCCATGCTCTGACTTCATGAATAAGAACCCCGAATGTTTTGGACTAGTCAGGGAAGTTCCGATATTATTTACTTGACTGCAGTCGGATAATTATATATATTAGTAATCATGGATTCGGAAAGTTTAAAAACATAAACGTATAGTTAAAGTTTCGCTTATTGATTATTTTTTTATATCTATGAATATAATCGTATTTAAAAAGTATATATAATACTTCTTGCTCTATAATTATACTATTTCTAATAATGTATAATAATTATGATTTAGTATCTCTTTTCAACATAAATTACTATTTCCTTTATAATAAATCTAAAGAAAATAATTAAATAATAATAAAACTAGTGAATTTTCTTTTAGGAATTACGCTTTAAATAATTTTAATAATGTTTTCTCATACGAGTGTAAACTTATACCTTGTATTTGTGTACCTTCTAACTATACCCTGTGTCCCTGAATCTTGTGTTCATTCACGTCCGACAATTATTACAGTGCACAAAGCACTATCGCCGCCGCATATCAGCAATACATCAGTCAATATCTTGCTATAAGAAGAATGAACTAGCTTCCATTTTAACAAAATCAAGAGTCCTATTCTTTTTAATGATAAATAAAATACAATGATGATTATTTTAAAACAAACAAAGGGCGTGCAGAAGATATAAGGGGGATAACAATAAAAGTGATGTGTGACAAACACAGCGATGGCTTGATTATTATCTATCATATTTGTAAAGTGAGAAGAAAAAAAAAAAAAAATAAAATAAAAATAAAATATATATATATATATATATATATATATATATATATATATATATATATATATATAATAAAATATAATATATATATATATATATATAATGTTTGTTTCTTTTAGAATATTTAGAAATTTTAGTAAGACAGTATTACAAACAATCTCAGTATAAAAGTGTGACTAATTAGAACTGCAGACGATAGTTCATCGATATACAAGGTTTATAATATAATTTTACACCTTATTTTATTAATAACAAATTAATAACAAATAAAGCATTTCATAAATAATGTACTGTACCTTTCTAGCAAAACTAACAAAAAATAACACCCACTAAAGAAAAAATTGGCTTTACAACCACATTATGGATTAGTGACAGAATTAAGAAGTTGTTTAAAGAACTTTCTAATGAAATATTTTTTAAACCAAAGGACGATGCTGATGGCAATTTAAAAAATACATCATGAAAAATAGAGTAGAAGTTGAAACTACGTAATCAACAACCTCATATTTAAATTATAACAAATACGAGTCCATGAGGGTAAACATTTAGTTATATCTAGAATTATTCGCTATTACGATAAAATAACCTAATTTTAACAATTTATATGGTCGCTGTGAGTACTCCAAATACTTATATTACGTTAAAATTAATTTATGCAGTACTCAAAATATCACATGTTAAGATTACACATTTCATCTGATATACAGGTGCTATCTATCTATCTATCTATCTATATAATATATAAAGATAAATGAATGCAGGAATAAACTCTATATTACATATTATAAATGAAGTATTTGTGGGAGGCAAGTGACGTCATTATCTGAAAATAGCTGCCGACCGTGACGATTATTGATAGCGTTATGAAATAACTGAAACCAATTTAAATTGAGTCAATTATGCCTTAAATTATTGTTAAATTGGTTTTATTTTAAGTGAAAAAAAAAATTAAGAAAAGCGAATTTTAACACTAAAATAAAAAAAGGGTTCGGAACTAATGTCCTTTGTTTTATCTGTATTATTAAATTATGTACGACTGGTTAAATCTCAGATGTTATAATACTTATACTAACAATAATTTGCTTTTTATAGTACTTAAACCAACTAAAAGATTTTTTTTCTCTACTAAGATCTATTCATAATTCAAAACTTGATTTCGCACACAATTTCGCCTGCGTGAATTTTGATAACTATCACAGTACCTTTAACCTTTGTTGTAAGCCGTTTGATACAGTAAACAAACTTTGGTAGCGAGTAGCCGCATTACGCGCTTCATAGCCCGTTTTATATGGGATGAGCACGCAGAGCCCAAAGTTTCCAACGCGACATCAGGCAAAATAGGAAACAGAGCGCTGGTTCCTCGAGTAATTTTTAGCATAAAATTTTGAATCCATTAAATCTCATTATTATCATAGTATTTATTTGACTCATACCTAGTGTAAAGGACCATTTTAAGCTGCAGTAAATGAAATAACTAGTGAAATTATTTATTTAGATAAAAATTCGTACTGAACAGAAGAATATCTTCGAAAATACCGTCATATTCTCTTTTTATAATGAGAACATAAAAGTAGTTTTCATAAATAATAGATCAAGATCTGTCGCCAACGTTTTTGTATGTAGATCTACAATTCTCTATCATATACCTCCGCTGGCTTACTAATCGTACTCAAGTACAGACGTCCAAAGTAAAAAAATATTGTGCGATCTTTTCAAAAGTGGATATTATTTAGTTAATCGATATAATTTAGTTAGTTAATACCTCATGAATCTGGTTTTATCTAGCCATGGTATATTTTATGAGAAAATGGAACTGACGGACTAACATACCCCAAAAAAGATGGAAAAGAAATAACTAATAGGATATTAATATAAAAAAAATTAGTCGTCCAACGTTTGTACTTTCAAAAGTACAACGCACATATTTATAAGCTTAAAGATTATAAACTAGGACTTAAAATTTTGATCCTTCATATTTCTTAGAAGCGCAGAGGCGATACTTCCAAAAGTGAGCTCATACAAACGAAAGTGGCACTTTAATGGTTTTATAACTATGATGAAGGAAGTCTCAGTCTTATTATCTTCCTCAAGAACAGATTTTGTAAATATTTTTTTATGATCGTTAAAGCTTAATTTATATTTCACTTTTGCAATATTTTTTTTAATTATCTGTGAGCCACTAAGTCACCAGATCTCTAATAAACGGGTGGGGGTGTGAATATCTGATAAATAAGTTTACAGAGATTTTAAAATACATATGTATTTGCGTATCATAAAATAACTGCATCACTTAGTACCGTCCAATCAATATTGGCTTAACATTTTTGCAAGGGTTAAAGTGAGTTTTATTATATAGATACATTAATTACATTTTAAAATTGTAATGGCTGTGGAATAAGTAATAGATATAGACACCAAATCACATTTTTTTTTAAATTTGTGTAGCTGTCTGTCTGTATGTTTGTGCACGCATGAAACAAAATCTACGAGACGGAGTTTATAAGTTTTGATATGGTGATAGCTAAATATCTTTTAAAATTTTTGCTGTAGTAAAATGTCCAATTCCTACGGTAAAATAAAAAATATTAGTTTTACCAATTCATTATATAAAAATATTTATAAGGACGCTTTGTGACATTTTTATGAATATTAGATTAAAAGTTTAAAATTTTTTCTAAAAGAATTCTATGCAGTTTCTATTTTAAAATTAATTATTTTAAGTTTGAGTAAGTGACTTTTATAGAGTTATTTTCAGAACCCATTGTATTTAGTGTCTACGAGCTCCATCTTTTCGTTTTCAAATCATGTTTTTAATAAAAGATTTTAAATACAACGTAATCAGGGCATATAAAATACTAACACTACGGACTAGCGAATATCCATGATGTCATCCATAATCTTGTTATTATTATCGCAACATAAACATCTTATTATAATAATAATCTGTATAAAACATATATATTTTTTTCAAATATATCCTCAATTTCAGCTGAAAGCAATATCACAACCAATATAATATTAACTTATAAAACGTTCCCGAGTTTTATGATTAATTCGTGCCATCATGATTGAATCACTTAACAGGATTACTTGACGGAAATAAAATTATAAAACATTTAGTGTTATATGTATTAGATTTCAGACTATCGCGAATATTTGTTTTAAATAAGCCTTTAAACGAAATCTACGTTTTTATTAAGTTTCCGGATATACTTATAAAAACTAAAAGTGATTATATAGCGAGTATGTAGGGATATATCAGGAAACTAGGATTTTTTTTTTGTTATTTTGCTTATTTTATCATACATTCATAAAAACAAATACGTCAAATTTTACAGTATTAAAAAATATATATTATGTATATTATGTATTGCTAGTTGACTAGAATTTTTTTTAAAAAGAAATAAAATCTCAATTGTTTTAACTTTATACATACCGACTAGTTTTAAGTTTACTACGTTGTTGTCAGACGTCACCGTACAGTTTAATGTATTAACTGTCTTTGGCTCCCAGTATAGACATTTCAAGCTTGTTTGTCTTCAAGCAGACTTGCGTACCAACTTAATGAGATAAACAGTGTAAAGCTGGGGATGCTGTTAAAAGTTAAATATAAATAACATGATTATATTAAATTCATTAGATAATTAAATTTCATTCAATTTCAATTAAAGCTCCTAATTGAATTAAAAAATAAACAGCATCAGCCAGTACTTCACTAATTATACTAGTTCGAGTGGAGTTTGTTCCTAGCCTCTTTGTTTTTTTCTTATTCTAATACTCATATTATTCATTGTGATCAATTGTTATCTCACAGGTCATCGACTTTTTTTTTGTTTTCCTCTTTGTATTGGCATTTCATGCGTTCTATTTTATATTAAATTTTAATAAAAATCATCTTTCTTCTTGGAATTAACAGTTATAAAAACTTAATAAATAATTTCCTAAGTCACACTTCATCTTTTTTTATATTAGTAACAACGACATGTCAACCCTATAGCCAATCAAGCTGAATAATCACCTTTTAAAGACTTTATGTTGCAATTATGCAGTTAATAATTAATAAAATCTACCAAACTTGGAATTGCAAACCAACAAATATATAAATATACTATAACTTCTAGTTAAATAGGAAAATAGTATCGTGAGTACTTAAAGAAGAATATTTTGTATTTTATTATCATATGAGATTGAAAATGTCTTCTAATTTACTTTTAGTCTTCCAATTATGACAAGTCAAAAGACACCAGCGATTTAATTAAATATATTATGATCTCTCATATCATATCATAAAATAAATGATTCAGTAGACTAAAGAATATTTTTTTTCTGTTTATAAGGTAGATTTTTTAGCAAAAGCTAAAACCATGAACGAACATTTGAAAAAAAAACTTAATTTACTATCCAAAATATCATTACATAATAATCATTCAAGCCGCAGTTAAAGGTCCAGTCAATACATTAGTTTAAAGTCACACTTGTCAGTTGGGAATGAAGAAAATAAGAACAGATATAAAAGACCAGATTTCGCTGAAGAAACATGAAGCGTGAAGCTATGACTCGCAAGCGAACGACTTTATTTACTATTAATATAATTATGAAACATAGCGTAATGCTAGATAGTCTTATAGTGTTCCTCTTGAACTTACCTATCATAATCAGAAATAATTTTTTAAATACATCCCGTAGTTTCGAAGATTAGCGTGTTTAATCAATCAAACAGACAAACTCTTCAGCTTTATATTAGTAAATATTGATAAACAAAAAAAAAGATTATCCAATGCAAAAATTTCATGTAACGAATAATTATAAATTAATTACAGGGTTTTTGTATAATGTAAAGTTTAAATGATACAAATTTATTACAACTTTAAAAAACTTATTAATTTTTCTTTTTTTCCTTCCTTCAATATTTTCCACCTAGAAAAATAACAAATTGCTATCTTAAGACGCTGTCACCTATAACGTCTGCCATCATACATGCTTTGGAAGCGCTCGAGGCGACCGGAGTTAAATCTCCACCGAAAATTCCGCTAACAACAGAGAATGTTAATTGTATCCATTAAATTATTAACTATCAGTCATTTGATCTGACGATGTTATTAGATTACATTAAATAATTATATTAAATTGATAAATATTAAGAAAAAAATATATCATAAATTTTCCGAAATCAAAACAAAAATGTATGAATATATGGAATTGAAAAAACAAATTAAAACCGATTTATACGGCTTATGTATTCCTTTCTATTTTTAGTCTTTCATAAAATTGTGAATGATATAGAATTGCACTTCATCTATTTATGGAATTATAATTAAATGCTCGAATGCTTTTATTTTTTCAAAAATTCGAACTTCAATATTTTGTCGATATGTAGACCCTGATTTCCATTCTTAATGCTAGATCCGGATAGAAGGATTTGACTTTTTTTATAAAATCGCATAAGCCTGTAAATCAAAAGATGCTGACTTTCGTTATTGCTCTCTTCTTAATGTGGTTTGTCAGTTCGTCATGGTTGGTTTAGCGAGGAACCTTAAAAATTAACGTCTCTTTTAGGCTGACAGAAATCCTGAACAACTAAAATACATATAATATTCTAAACCTGAACAAAAAAAACAACATTGTACAATTTTACTATTGTTTTAGTTAACATAAGCAAATGCTAAGAAAGGTTTTGTTTATCAGTTAAACAAAAAATATATAATTTTAGTTTAATAAGTATGTACTACTCGGGAACATACAATGATGTCACTACTATAATGTAAATTATCATGTCATATTAGAGACATTGCACTATATAAAACAGAAGTTGTAAAGTTTAGAACTTCCTCGCTAAGTCGGTAAAAAATTCTTAAGAATTTTAAGGTCAGTAGAAATAAACGAACAAACATAAATATTAGACTAATAAACAAATTGTTTATTTTCAATTTCCAGCAAAAAGTCATGGGTTGGATTACCACACGGGAGCGTTGTTAGTGTAATCCACAGATTGCTGTTTCGAGTGTGCATGTTCTCAGTATCTGAAGAATTTAATTATATTTGAAGAACCTACCGCGATACTGATATGTCAAATGCGGGAGTTATTAATTTTTAATTATTTGAAGTAATTCATTTCATTGATCTAAAAAATACACTTAATTTTTTTAACACCATACTAGCTAAAAACTTAATTATAAAAAATATAAGCACCAACGCACCAATGCCACCAACAATGCGTCTCCAACGCAAAAATAAGGCAACACCAATGCAGCAGGAAAGCAGCAACAACTCAGCGCCAAAGCAGCTCCCTTTTACGTTACTTTTTGAAAGCAAAGATCTTTGTGCTAGCGATAAGCCTCTACAGTCAAGTTTAATTATCATAAGTTTTTTCAATTTTAATTAAACAGTTGCTTAATAATATCTTTATAGTACGTAAAATAACAGCATTACAGTTATTTTTTTAAATAGATATGTTTATTTTTATTATTAACCCAAATAAATAAATATACAAAATATAAGATTAACATTTTTACAATGAATTCGTGAAAACCTCTTTCGAATTTGATAAGTCGTTCAGATGGTATGGGCGCACAAACGAATAACAAAATAAAAAATAATAAAATTGTTTTTGGGTTTAAATATAGCCCTATAAAGATTTCTTCCAAATGTTTTTTTATTCACGGACAGTGATTCGTTGCCTATTTATTTTATGTAATATATAAATTAAAAGTCAAGAAAAAAGGAATAGTTAACTCTACTCTATGGTCCCACTTAAGAGGTCAATCAATATACATATATATATATATATATATTGACCAATTGAAGTGGGACCATACTAAGGTGCTAAAATTTATACTGCGAAAACATATAAGAAACACTATAAGATACAGTAGGATCAAAGTTCTATATAGCTTCATACTGGCGTCTCATCATTATAAATTTATTTTATATCAGCTACTTTTGTGTTCAGCGATTTGAAAGTGTAAAAAAAACCCATTTAAATCTCAGTGCAGCAAATATTTCAAAAAACGAGATAGGATCATCGAACAATAAATCATAAATGCGCTTTACAAAAATATATTAAAAGAGTTCCATTGCTCTAAACCTGTATAATTTATTTTATATACGATTTAAACAATTTCTATTCCAAAATAAAGTTATAAATTTCAAATGCCAAATTGTTTTTTTGATTTTGCACGTGGAAACTATATACCTAATTGCAATTGCTTGATAAAATTAAATACAAATAGATATATGAACGCTATAAGAGATCTTTTTTAGAATTACTAGTAAATATCGAGATTTCAAGAATACTCTTGAAATTCATATAAATTTTTCCAATTTCGGAGTGCTGCCTAGTATGAGAGTTATCAAAATATTATCAAAGCCATCGACTCTCTTGCGTTGGCATCGGAACGACCACAAACCAGAGTAAGTCTATCAGGGTGGTACTCAATGGTAACTTTGACAGGTTTTGATCTCATTAATAGGTAATTTCCATAATAATTAAGATATCCATGTAATTTTTACTGATAATCTTAAATATATAAAGTGTTGATAGAGTATTTTACCGGCCGGGTTTTGAAATATTTTCGTCATTATTAGAGATAATTTGAGCGAATAAATCCGGATTGGAGACACGTAATGAGTTCTATACTCACCAAACTTGAATGCCAATCGGCACCGTATTCACTCATGACAATTATCATAAAAAACCAGACACTTTTCAATTATTAGCTTTGTCAACTTGAATAGCATAGCCAGCGGCTTTTAGGTGAAACTGATTGTTACTGAGGACATTCTAATCATTTTAAAAGCTTCAAATACACTGACCACATACAAATGTCATTTCAAAGTGACATAACATTGACGTTTCTCCAACCCATGCTATTTATATTCTGTAATGTAGTTATGTAGTCTAGTCGCTATATAAAGAATATTTTTTTATAATTTCCCGGATGTCGCAGGTTGGCATCTTGGTCGATCAAATTTGTGATTATATATTTGTGTAAAATCTCATAAAAAACAATTTCAATCTTTAAAATATACCTATCCTCATGTCACTTATACTCATTTCTTATACCTATTTAAATAAATTATTAAAATAGGTATGAGACAATATCATAACACGTTTAAATGAATAATATAAACTTCAAGCTTCACAAAACACGGATTGCTGTGAGATAGTTTTAGTTTGCACAATCTATGTAATTGACATAAAGCGTTTAACCAAAAACTAAATGAACTTAACAATGTGCAAAATCATTTTGTCACTATGACAAACGTTTACAAGATGTATTTGTCATTACCTCCGAAATTTTATATTATAAATATCTCACCATAATAAGTATAAACATATGTGGTTAATAATTGAAAATCATCAGCGCTTGTTTTGATCATTGATGTCTTGGATAATCTAATCTTAATTTAATCTTAGGCTTTCGACTTACAAACTTACAAACAAATTATAACAGTTTAAATCAAGCATAAACTCGAAATAAGCTATCGAAATGAAAAATTACACTTGAATGAAAATGTCTAAAGGTAAATGTCTTTAGCAAATCTGTAATGCAGTTTAAAGAAGCTTAAAAGACTTAACTATAAATACTTCATTTTAATATTACTTCTGTTATTAAAAAAATTTTTTTTTTTTTGTATACTCTGGGGTTAACTCATATTACAGGAAATAATAAAGGATTTTTTTTGTATGTAGCGAAATGGTAAATGATAAATAATTATTTGAGTTAAAACAGCAAAAACGATATTGTAAATTTATCACTTATTAATTTCATACAAAAATTAGTTTATTTAAAGATTGTCACATAATAATTTAAAAAGTTGAACATTAAGTTACATACAAAAGTTTATTATTATATAAATATATTTAACATTTATTTCTACGAGATCATTCAACCCTACCTGTTTGTATGGGTTTAGTTTTACTAACTTCTACGTTGCTAATTTGATTAAATTTTAAATTCATATATATAATAATATGACAATTTCAATTAATTAGTAGGCATCATGTACCGATTCACTAGTGGCACATCATTCTCCACTGTCAATTTGATGTGTCCGGCTTAATTGTTTTACTTTATGACCTACACAACTTCATGCTTCATTTTACTTCACTTCATTAAATATTAATTTTATACGTTAAGCTTTTTTTAGTTGCAAATTATAAAACAAGCTTTACTAAAGGCTTTAAAAAATCACAGATAACTAATTAATTTGTATAGTTTGATGATTATATTTAAAAATGCAACTTCTTTAGAACATTTGTGAGGAACTCGATGAAACACAAATTGCTGACAATAAAGAAACAAACATATTTCCTAGAATACTATTAATGAAGTCTAATTAGTCTTCAGAACAAATGAAACATTAAATATATAAATTCTCAAACAACCTATATAATTGCAGTTTATATCGTAATACAATAAGGCAACTTTAACCAACTCCATCTAGTGCCGAATAATAGACTTGGGGTTTAAATAATTAGATAACAATAGACTATATGATTTCAGTTATAGTATATCACCGTGTTCAAAATATAGACTTACTTTTTTAAAACCATTTGGTGTCAAATAATAGATTTTTTTAATAGTTAAACTCTAGCTATGCCATTAGCTAATAACCATTAACGCCATCTAACGTCAAGTGGTCTTGATGCAATGGTTGGCGCATGGTTGTTTTCACACTGTTTCTATTTACGATAGCCTATATAGACACAAATGTGCTAAAAAAAAAGAAACTATTTAATACAATAGATGAAATTAGTAATGAAATATCTATTAATTTCAAGAATAATGAAACATCAAAGGTATTAATTAATTCAAAAGTATGTTATTAATGCGTTTACAATTTTTAATTATGATTACGTTGAGAAACTACTAGTAAATCTAAAGTAATCCTAAAGTGAACCCAAGTAAACCTAAACACAAATATCCACACGACATGAACAAACAAAGTTATGAACATAGGTACTTAAGCTACTTAAGCATATTAATGTAAATTTTAATAAAATTTCTATTAAGATTTTTAACCTTACTTTTAGAGACTAACATCCTAAAACAGCCTTAAGTACATATTTCGAATGTCACAGGATTTATTAATAAAAATGTTTTATTTTTTTTAAGAATGGTCAATAAGGCGAAATATATAATTAAAATAAACATTACGTCAGATACCAAAAATAAAAACTTTGTTTTAAATCATATCAAATATAATTACTAATGTATTGGGATTATCAATTAGTGTATGTGCGATAGTTGTGTAATAATTATAGATATAAAAGTTGAATAAATTTAAAAACGCATAATAAAACATAGTTTTATGCGAGTTGTATAATATTATGCATATCGCATAATTTAGATTTTTTGTAAGACACAACAAGATCATGATGATAATGTACTACATAATATGAATGTGTTTGTTGGTAATACTCTTATTTGTCGCCATATTCAGTTTTTCATGGCATTTTAAAATTATTGGATTACCTCTCTTAAATTTATTTCTTTACTAGTGTAATTGAAACAAAACGTGGATAGCCAAAAAATGTATTAGGATTTATAGATTAATAAATGGGATCGAATTCGAAGTACAATCTGTATAAATGAATATTAATTACACTCCTACAAGAGATTTATCAATTGTTAAACCAAGCGTATCAGACATAATATCAATAGATGCTTTATTAAGCGAAATTAATTAAGTTTTAAAAGCGTCTTAAAGAATTTGTTAATCGATACGAGTAGAGAGTAGAGTAGAAAGAAAACGGTTTTTTTTTTAATTTATTTATATACGATGAGGATGATTTCTAAAACTACTGCCCATACTTATTTTTTAGTTTTTTAATTAACATTTATTAAGAATAAGTTAAATTTGAAACTTGATAAAATTAAAAGTAAGTTTCGAAAGATGAAGATATAAACTTATGGCCCATATTACCCTTAATAAAGTCTGGTACGATTTTTTTCGGAACAACCAGACTTTCAATACTTCAAATCACAGACGACCTTAACAATTTCAGTTTTGACCTTATCATCGTGTTGGAAATATAGGCCTACCTTCTAAATTTGTTTTTTTTCATTTGTTTTTTATCAGAAATGAAGGGAATGATATGTGGGTTTTTTACTCGTTTTACGGAAAATCCATTACGATTACCCCGTCTGCCAAAAGAGTGATGGCCGTAGGATTATGTGGTACTACCGGCAACATAGACGATGCTGCCATTTTTAAGGCTACCCGTTAAAAAAACCAACAATGACATGAGATCGCGTTTACTCCCACCATGACGCTCCGATGATACCCAAAATATAATGGTGCCCGGAACAACTTAGAGCATTCTCACAACGTAGACCTTTACTAGGTAAGAGAGGTCACCCTCCCCACCCACCGAAGCCTAGTAGCTCCGTCTCTCTGTCCCTCATCCGCTCTCTAAACCGCTCCCCAGCCCGCACAACGAAGAACTTCGGTTCAGCTGTCATGGTGGTGATCTACTACAAAGCACCGGCAATAGATGGTGCGGCGTAGGGTGCTTGGATAAGGGCAGAGCACCCGCGTGTGCCCCAGATTTCATCCTACCAACAACCGGCCCGCGTTCATCAAGGTTTTTTTTCCCGTCAACAGGGCACAGGGCAATCGAAGTACTGACAGCCCTGTTGGCCCAGCGAATCTCTCTGGACTCTCTGGAGCAATTCAAGAGGACAAATAGTGTGTGTCACCTTCTCTTTGTAAGTCATGAGGAGGTGATTAATATAGACTTATTATAATTAATTAAAAAGAATTTTTGATATCCGTATGTATCAAATAATAATAAGCAATCTATAAAATACACAAACCAGATTATTATGTAAGTTGAATGATTTACTAAAAATCGTGACATTGAATCATGATCAGAAAAAAACTGTCATTAGTATAATGTAATATCCAAAAATGTTCGTCTTATAAAATAGTTATATATTTTACTAGTCCATGTATACATTTTATATATTATTTTTGAGAAGGAATGTATTTTTATTATTATATTATGTCACTTGTGATAAATCTTATTCCTACTTTCGAACATAGGCGTGTAAAATGATCGAGACCGAATGTACTGCTAGTTTCTATAGAACTTAGACATTCTTCAACCAATCGTATGAGAATAAAATTGATATTTGTATTGTTAAAATATTATATTAAATTTAATTATCACACGCGGCGCTTAAATTTTTAAAAAGATTATTCATTTACGGAATATAATTTTCAGACCTCATATAATATATTTTTATATAAGCCATTAATTATTTCAATTATTCCACTGTAATTATGGTTCTTTATTGTAAATGTGTTGCTACATGATGTTTTTATTTGTTTTATATACTACGGTGCAGTCGTTGTTGAGAAAGGAAAATTGACGGTATTTAAATTTATAACGTTATTAATATTTAAAGAACTAACGTTATTTTTGTGGTGTTTGCTTATATGAGATGAGTTAAAAGCTCTTCCCCTTGAATAACATTAGGGTGCTACTCTAATATATCCTAACGATATTTTACACTTGTTTATTTGAACTAATAACGACAACTCTTCAACAGTTTTCACAATAATGTGCCGCGCTGGCAGCGAGGTCGCATAATATCAAAAAATGCAAACAGCACAACGATTTATGTATCGTTTTGTTGTCTTTTATAACATAATTAAATAATATTTTAATAACGGTTTGATCTTAGCTCGTATTGGATACTAGTTACCAGCCCCGGCTTTGATAGTTTACTAATAAATAAAAAAAATGAAATGTATTAATAAATAAAAGTGCAGTTTACTAATAAATTTAAAAAAAAATGCTTATTTATCTCTTCCAAACCTGTTTTCAAAAGTGTTGTCATTCATTCAATGATTATAAAAGACAGCAACAATGTCAACTTAACGTCAGATTTTAAATATTTAGATAGTTCAACCTCAATTAAGAAATGTTTGACATGTCCAGGGTGTTTTTACTTAAAAACGGAACCCTAACACGATTACTTTGTTGTTCGTTTGTCTTTCCATCTATCTGTTCGTCTCTCCATATCCTTGTCAAGACCCTTAATTTCGGGACCCCATATTATTTTGAATATATATTGGGATATTGATTTGAAATGAAAACTATGTACATAGATCTGCAGTCTCTTGAAACTGTGAAATGAAAAAAAAAATAATATAATACATTTAATTGATTGATATAACCCGTTCCAGATATAATTTTCGCATAACACACAGATCAAAAATACTCAAACTTATTTGAAATTAATGTTAAATGTGTGTTGATTTTTTATATATGAGAACGCAATACAAAGCATTCTCGCGAAATATGTCGAATTCCGACATTTGAATAGCAGCTTTGAAATGAGCTAGTTCAAAAGTTTAAAATTATTTTGTACAATTGTTAGAATTTTATAACAACCGAAATTTTAAATCTCAAAGTACATATAAAAAGATTATTTTGTTTAACTAACAAATTAAGCCTAAAGATATCATGATTTGTAAATATGTATTTCAATAAAATGTTCTTAAACTTAAAATATTTGCAAGGTTGTAAAAATAAATATTGTTATATTAGATTGTCCATAAGAAAAATATGTATTTAGCCACACAGTGTTCTTAATATACAACTTATAATTTAGATTTTGATGTCGAGAAGACATCTTTACCATAAGCCTCTGATGACATTCAAAAATGGAAATTGAGCAATATGTATAAATTATTTATCATGTATGCGTACAATATTTTACTTCAAATTTTAAAATAGTTTTTGAGCTTTTAGTCAAAATTTTATATTTTTCTTTAAAAGTATTCATATTACTTTTTATGCACTTCTCTAATATGCTACTTTTCTGAAATTTCATTTCGTCGTGTTTTTAATTACTCAAAACACACCTTCTTGTAAATATCTCAGTACCATATAATAACAAGTTTTCAAAAGATTTTTGTGATATTTAATCTGGAAATCAGGCACAATCCAGATCAGAAAAAAAAATTACAAAAGTAGTTGTATTTTAATAATATTTAAAAAGATAATACAAATTTATAAAAGGATTTGAATTAAATTTTGTGTTTAAGGTATTTTATTAAATCCTCCATGTTATTAATACCTCACGAAATGCATTAAGAATTTATAACATTTTCAATGCATTTGTGTGCTAAATTACTCAGTATAAATACCGTATCGTAAACATTGTTGAGTTATGTATACAGGACAGTAAAAACAATGAGCTATAAAAAATTTAAATGCCGTACTATATTCTAATAAAATAAAATACAATACAATAATTGTAATGTATTTTTTACTTAAAATAAAAATAATTCTATCTAATAAATGTAACAAAAACAATTTTATTTCGTTATTGTATCATACTACAATAATTTATACCATATTTTAATAAGTAGGTCATACAAAAATCATTTACACAACTACTTAATTCCGTTATTATAATTATTATTTTTAGGAATATAGCATTATTTGGAACAATGTTTTATTATTATTACTGATGTTACATTAAATATTGTCTGAGATATACAACTATATAGAGGCTCTTTTAAATAAAGACGAGGATTGATGATGATATATTTTTGACATATACTTATATTCGTAACTATTGTAGATATATAAAAGGATCGGCCACTGATAATGAACCAGCGATATATCTAGTTCTATCGTTCGTTATTACTGGAGGAACGCACAAATAAAACTCCCTTCGAAATCGAATAAAAAAATAAAATTAATATCGTTGCTAATATTAGCTATTTTATTTGACAACTTTACTTTTTACTTTATTTGACAATCCGACAAACTTTAATATACTTTACATTGGGATTTTCGACGAATTTTAAATAATACAGTACAGTCGTATGCAGAAACTTCGGTTCAATTCTAGTATTAATTATTTTATATTCTTATTCTTATTTTATTTGTAGTATAACTCATATTTTTTCAACCAAATGTCGTCGGATATTTTTTTTTCCCACATCATTGTGGATGTTTCAATCTAATTTTATTAAAGAGTCAAAGTAGATTTAAAACATTCACAGCAAAATTAATATCAGTATAAAATTATATTTGGACCAGAATTATTATTTTCTTTGTTTTAAGTAATAAATAATGAAATAAGAATGTAATATGGAAATATTTCTTCGAAAGTAAAAATAGTTACCAAAATCTCATTTTTTTTATTTATAAGGTGTTGTTTAAATTTTTGAAGACATTTTCCTTTAAATTTGATGAAAGATATAAACTGATAGTCTATTATTAAAGTTATTAATCAGGATATATACTATAATAGTCATCATTGGCCGATATTTAATGCAATGACTGTATATATAAATATTTTAAATTATCTATAAATAATCAAGAATTATATGAATTGTAGTTATATATTGAAAAACGTAAATAACAGTAAAATATTTTGTTTATAGCATAATGAATAATTAACACTGCACTGATAAAGTTCAGGCAGCACTGACTTTTATGGTCTAATTAGCTCAGTACATAAATTAAAGCACAATCACACACAACACAACACAAGCACATACAACAAACAACACAATACAACACAAGCACACACTATACACAATCCTACATCTCTCTATTAAAATTTCAGTGTCAATATCTCAATTAGTTTCAAGACTATAAAATAGGTTTTATATGTATGCATGCACTTATATATCATTCAGAATAAATTAACTTAAAATGATTTTGTGAACATAATCATTAATTCTTTTGATCTTTTATAATCCAATTTTTTTACAATAAATTTGGTCTTCTGTTTTTTTCTTTTTTTTAAATGATTTATAAATCTGTAAATGATATATATATGTAAATTTAAATTATAAATATTTATGTGTATAAAATACGCTTTATATAATAATTTGATGTTACAAATTATAGTATTATGTTATAAGTAATTATTTAAAAGATCATAAATTTTCGTAATCTGTAATTCCGAAATTTTAAATAAAACTAATGTTTATACATATAAACAACCTTTGGTTGAACGAAAACACGTTTTTATATGGAACTTAATTGTCACTTGTAAGAAACAAATGTTTAATAAGCGATTAAATAGACTGAGAAAAGGACTAAAGGGAAAAACCTTACAAAAAAAATTGTTTCTATAATTTATATGTAACTCAAAGCAAGTAATATATGCAAGAAATATTTAGAACATGTACGAGTTTCATGTCAATACTTTATACTTGATAAAAAGGACACTTGATTAAGTTTGATGATTATTGGAAATCACTTTGAAATCCCTCTCCTATCACAATTCTTGTTTAAGTATCAGAGTTAGACACATTTCAAAGGAACTTTACAAGAACAATGAAATATGACTCCTATACCTTAAACATTAGATTCAAAATAGTACAGAGCACCTTTATGTGAATGTTATGTACGAAAGAAATAACGACATAAATGGCCAATTGTTATAAGCTATAAGAATTATTTGTTGGAGAGATCCCATAATATCTAAAAGGGCAGGTACGTAAGATAATATTTCTGAAATGACTACAAAGTCAGAAAAACCTACTATAAAGTTTAAAATTTCTTATTTTTAATACTTATAAGGTTTTAGCTGTTTTAAAACCAATACAAATAAATAAATTTCAGTTACAAATATAATGTTAAGTACGACGTAAACATTAAAATAGATAAAAACTTAACGTATTAAATAGTAGTATCTACAACCCTATTTAAATATTTTAAAATAATAACAATTATCAAAATGATTATGTAACAACATTTCTAAATCGATCTCAAATTATAATGACCTTCAAGTAGGTAATTAGTATTTGTAATTGATTATAACAGTGGCTTTGTTTGAATGTATTGCATGTGTGTATATATTTTGATTTGATTAATAAATTAAAATTATACCCATGCTGAAATAAGTGTAAAAGTTAACTGCACTCAACTACTAACTAATAACATAGAATAATCAATACATCAAGTTCAACAAAACCAGTAAATTGCTTTTGTTAATGAACCATACAATGCAATCTTAGACGAGTCGTATGTGAATTAATAGATGTTTGAAAAATGTATTTTAGATTATTAATAATAAAATAATAGACGAATAACCGTGATATTAAAAGTAAAATGAGTAAAGCGCAATATTTTTAAATTATTTTGTTAATGGAATTCTGTATATTATTAATATGTTAAAATAAATTATTAATATAGTTTCTTATTGATTTGTATTTCTTAGGATATTTTAGGATTATTTTAGGTTTATTTTGAAGTTCTCATTTTGTTTAATAAAAAAAAATGGAAAATTTTATCACAACCAATGAAATTAAAATTTGAATTCAAAGAGATGAACAAGATTAAACATCAAAATTGCAATGAGAGAGAGATAGTATTTGATAGATAGCAACCCACTGACACAGAATTCATAACGAAAACGTATAACTGATAGAATGTATATCACATTGACCGAGGTGAGCTCGTATCATGAATTATCATACAATAGTTGGGTTGTGTTACGAAAAGCAAACAATAGATACACTAGTACAGTTTAATGTTTATTATCTTATGTTACAATTTTTTTTATATATTCTTTTGTACACTTTTGCTCTCGCAACAACAAAGCCTTATAAAAATATAATGTGAATAAACATTTACAATAAATTAAAAAGTGAAAAAGTGAATTTAAATTAATTAATTTAAATTTGAAAGTGGATTTAAAGTTGAATTGATATTGCAGTTAGCTTCCTTCTTTTAAAGATATTTGTAATCCCATTTTTTAATATAAAGCTTAATTTACAAATTCATTATTACACTAGAATTTTCAATATGATTAATTTTTACTTAATAAAAAAAATATAGATAACTGGAATTTTATATTATTTTTTAGTTATTATTTATTAAAGCTTTTTAAGTTATATATACTTTATTATTGCTATAAAGGTTTGGTTTAAGGCATGTATTAATAATGAGACTTCATTGCGGTCGATGCAGTAAACGAGTATATATTCAATATTTAGTTACATAGGGTCGAATGTATGACTGGCGGAGATTATCTCTGTTAACAAACAGGATTATGCTGCTTAATCTATGCCACGCATTTGTATTTTCCAATTAAATGTATATTTAAAATTTCAAATCAATTATTACGTTATTTATTAAGATGCTGCTCATACCACGAGTGTTAAATATAGGTCCAGACAAACCATCGCTATCATTCTATTTCACAAAATTCTAAACATTAGTCATCCAATTGTTAATTTAATTTTGAACATGTAACATTTTCCTATAATATAAAAATATTACCGATTTATTGTCATCATAACCACATGGGCACCACCCACAGCTTGCAATAGAGATTAAGTTTAGAGTGGTGTTTAGGTGACTCTTTTTTTCTAGATCAAAGAAAAATGAGACACTTGCGGACCACAATTTTATTTATTTTAAGACAGAAGCAGCTTCTGCTTTAGACTCAGCTTTAGCTTTATAATATTAGTATAGATGATGATTTTGTGCTATTACTTATAATATACTTTTATTGAATTGAATGTAAAACATTATAAATAAATTTGTGGGATTTAATGGATTTTGTTTTCATGGCTTAAAAATATTTATTTGCTATAAAAAGATCAACGTTCGCTCCAAACTTGATAAAAATTAAGTAGAAAACCATTTTGTTTTTCCTATAGTACTCCCTTACATGTTAAAAATTTTTTTAGCTGATTGTAAAGTATTTTCATAAATATTTTATTTACCGATCCTTGCGAATTCAAATTTCACGATAATAAGTAAGAACCTTTGCTTTAAGACTCTAGAAAATATTTAAGAATGTGCTAAAACAATTTACCCAATTTGAATCAATCAATCAATCAATTGGATTTTTTATGTAGTTTAGGACTTTTGGAGATAATGATTGTACCACCAGAACTTGTATATGATTTAAAAATGTTTTTTTTTTTACTGTCCAAGTTAATGCTGACTACATTCCACCTGATAGAAAGTGGATATGTAGTCATAGATGGTAAGGCGCATTAACTTAGTAACCTATTCACTCTTCTCTTGAAGACACCTACATTACATTCAGATGGAAATACCGACGCAGGCAAGCTGTTCCAATTCTTCGCCATGAGAATCAGAAAAGACGAAGCAAAGCGCTTCGTTCGGACAGGTGGAATGTCCACAACGTTTGGATGAATACTCGCCGTGCTCGGGATATCCGTTGGTAGAAAGGGGATGGGGGAATTACGTCATGTAATTCCTGTGCACACTCTCCAAAATGTATCCTATAGAATACTGAGAGGCCAGCAAGTCTCCGCCTGTGTTCAAGACTTTGAAGCTTGGCGTCAACCAATTCTTGGTCGCCAAAAGCCTTTTTGATCGCCTCCCGATTGAGTCCAGAACCGTTAGTTGAGACTTTGCGGCACCATCAAATATGTGACCACAGTACTCCACACACGACCGAATCTGTGCTTTGTATAATACAAGTAGCTGTCCCGGTGTAAAGTACTGTCGGACCTTCGCAAGAATGGCAAGCTTTCCTGCAGCTGCTCTTGCTCTGGACTCAATGCACCGACCATAGTTGAGGTTCGAGGAAATCTCTAAGCCTAACAACTGAAGTCGGTCACTGTATTCCAAAGATACATTCTGAAAAGAAGGAGCCAAAGTGAAAGGGCTCCTTTTGGCGGTGAACAAACACGTCTGCGTTTTGGTGGCGTTGAATGTGACAAGATTGGCACTGCCCCATGCAGAGACTGCCTGAAGTTTGTCACTCAAACGTTGCACCATGGCTTCTCTTTCTGACTGTACTTCTTCTCTATTAGCACGATTGCTCGGCAGATATCTTTCTACAACTGTGCTCTCGTCTGCGTACCCATAGATTCCGGGCTTCGGCAACTTATTGTTTTTAGGATTGTAGGTACCATTTTTATAATTATTTGTACATTTTGTAGTATGAAATCGCGTCTACATGTTTTGCTAGAAATTTTATGGGCAAGTCCTTTTCAGACAAACAAATTTAATAGTGAGTTAAAAAATTTACAATTAATAAATTTGACAAACTCTGAAGGTAATGAATATTTGATAGGTATATTTTCGTTGTCAGGTTTATTGTAAGATAGTGTGAACATAAGAATCCACATTTTCAGACTCTTTTCGACAACTATGGGAAGATTAATTTTTAGCAACTTTTTTGTTCAATAAATTCACTTCGTAATTATTCGTTTATTGATGACTGTTTCAAGTTAAGTCACAGTTTATTTCTTTTTTCTATAAGTGTTATATGATTGGTTTATCAAATTTTGACAAGAGGATTAAAATCCTAATTTTTAGCAATTTACTTTTTAAATTGTTGTAATAATTGAGCTTCTAATTCGTTATATTTGTCAGTCTTGAAATTTACATATTTTTATTTCAAGGTTTTTGTATTGTGTTTGTATTATCTATTGATTCACATTACAGGTGCCATTTTGTTTCTTTACATAGTTTATTCAAGACAAAGATTGTTGGATTAATTATAGTCGTTTTTATGTTAAATATTTGTATTGTGTAATAGTCAAATTTGAAGATTATTGGAAATCATGTTGAAACTATCCCCTTTCACATCATGTTGTTCTTTGTTCTTCAACGAATATCGAACAATGTTATTAGATACATTTCAAGAGAATCCTTCATATCAATACATATATATATATATATTTATAATAATTTAATGTATACAGAATTTGCCTTTATAATAATTAAGAAAAACAAAAGATAGAACTATTTCTAACAAAAATACTTAAAATGGCTATGATGAGTAATTATTTATAATTCATACGTGAGGAGTAACACTCATATTTAAGTGCGATCGTATATGCTCATATAAAAAATACCTAGCTGAGTTTATTGTATTGTTTTTCTCACACCAGGGCGCGTTTGGAACCCTCGTAGCCTTAACTTTTAAGTTTGAGAGTGTCTAGAAGAGGTTATTTTGATAAGTATGGTATCAAAATAGGCCCCCCTGACTCTTCAAATTCTCGTACAAGTACTTACTGACATGAATTGAAAATGGAAAAGATGTAAATAAATAAGTAAGTGTTCAATACTTAAGTCTACTAGTGCAATAATATGTAACCTGAAAGCCATCCCACAAATTAAATTGTTTTCGTTCTAATCGTAATATATTAATATATTAATAGAACGAAACATATTCATATATTTATTCAATTAAATAAAATTCCCAAAAAAAAATCCTATACTAACTTTTAAACTTTCGCGTTGCATAATATTATTATTTTAGTAACGGGAATTAACGCGCGAAATAGGTATTACATACCTCTCAATTGCCTGACTGTTCGACCAGGTTGCACCGGCCGTGGTCACGGATGAACGGACTTCCAGCCTATATGCCTTATGTCAAAGGTGTAACAGATAAGATAGGCTCAGTCCTAAAGAAATACTCAATACATATACATATACATATACATATACATATACATATACATATACATATACATATACATATACATATACATATACATATACATATACATATACATATACATATACATATACATATACATATACATATACATATACATATACATATACATATACATATACATATACATATACATATACATATACATATACATATACATATACATATACATATACATATACATATACATATACATATACATATACATATACATATACATATACATATACATATACATATACATATACATATACATATACATATACATATACATATACATATACATATACATATACATATACATATACATATACATATACATATACATATACATATACATATACATATGCATATACATATACATATACATATACATATACATATACATATGCATATACATATACATATACATATACATATACATATACATATACATATGCATATGCATATGCATATACATATACATATACATATACATATACATATACATATACATATACATATACATATACATATGCATATACATATACATATACATATACATATACATATACATATACATATACATATGCATATGCATATACATATACATATACATATACATATACATATACATATGCATATGCATATGCATATGCATATACATATGCATATACATATACATATACATATACATATACATATGCATATGCATATGCATATACATATACATATGCATATGCATATGCATATGCATATACATATACATATACATATGCATATGCATATGCATATACATAATACATATACATATACATATACATATACATGTACATGTACATATACGTATACATAAAATTTCCGATTTAGACGTTAAATCTAAAGTGGTAGGTAAATAAAAATAATATAAAGATACAGTCCAGTTGAAGTCAATTATTGAGACAACAGACAATATATGGACTAGTCCTACCGGACACTGGTAATCCGCTAAATGAAGTTTGATGTGAATAAGATTTTAGGTGTATTTGTATGGAAATGGTAACATCTGTTGTCTTTTACATTAATGACAATAATTGGTTAAAATATATCTCTTACTTATGAGACGAGAATTGTTTAACTAATATTTTAATTAGTTAGTGAGCGAAAATAGCAGAACAAACCGAGGTCAATTGCAGAAGCACCAGGGTTAACTGATGTCCACATAGTTAAAATATTGATCTTTATTTATAATATTGGGATTTATAAAAATGAAACAAAATAATATTTTTTCAATATAAAAGAATAGCTGTTATAACTGACAACATTTTTCAATTTTTTTTCACATTGTAATTTTAGTGTACTTACTTATAGCGACTGCGCCCGAGGACAAATGAAATTAGGGTTACTAATTTGACAACAATGTATGTGACGGCGGATCCAGAATTTGTTTTTCTAACATGCTCAATCATTTTATTACGTAACAACTGAAAAATAACAATATATACAAATCTTTTATTTTTAATTTTCACGAGCTTAATTGTGACAATCACAACCGGAGTTTAAAATAATACAGATTTATTGACTAAATATTTAATTATTAATAACTAAGTTATAAGTTACGTGCCACTTGCTCAATGTTTGAGACAAGAGTTAAAATATTAAATGAAATAAAAATTACAAAAATAAGCAAGTTCAATAAACAAGAGTTTCAGATTGATCATAACATTCTCCAATTTATGAACCATTGTCTAATCAGATATTTTACGATGCATGTAAATAAAATAAATATCTATTAAGCAGTTACATATTCTGTGGGAATATATGAAATATCTATTTAATTATTAAATATTACTTTGGAATAAAATAACTTAGACTTAATATTTTTATGTAAATAAATAATACGAAAATATATTAATGAAGGATTCTGAATTAGAAAAGTATAACTATTAATATTGGTTGAGTATTTTAAGTATTACCGATTACAAACAAGCAGATATTCATTATTATTTTTAAGAGCAATGAGCTTCTCGCAAATATTAAATGTTTCAAAATCTCTTTACGGTCTTTAATCAATCCCATTAACCGATTAAAATCACGAAGGCATATTGAACATCAAGCTCGAGTATTTCTGATAATTACGTAGCTGGTTTACTTGATTGTAATTTTGTTTTTTTTTTCTAATTGAAATGATATACTTTTATGTATGTTAATATTTAGCTGTTATTAGTATAATATTATTCAGTGATTTATTTTTGAAATTTTTAACAATATTTATAACAAAAAACACCATATTTTTTTGTTAATTATATAAATAAAAGGACGGGTATTTATTGAAGTCTATTAATATTAATTATGTCATTCACTTTTAACATATAGCAGATATAAATTCAGGTTACATTTATATTATACTTTTTAATATTTATATTTGATTAAAATATGATTGTTATTGTATGTATTGTATCATAATTATGCCTTGATATTGATCAATGCAAAATATTGAAATTTGCATTGGCTTTTATAATTGTAATACAATATAGATCAACAATATCACTGTTAAATAATAATAACTTTAATAATATAATTAGCATCTACAATAATATCTGAATAACTAAAAAAAATGCAATGAGTGAATTGCTTAAAATTTTATAAAAGTTTATGCGACTATGTCATACTAAAGCTTAATGCTTTCGAACAACGTAAAATATTAAAGTCTCCTCTTTTAAGTTTATTTAATGCAATGCAATAAAAACTCACATTATACTTATGTATATGCAATAAACGTACCCAAGTAAAACGCAATTAAGCTTAACATGGCGGAGCAAAGGGTTCATTTAAAGTGAGCGGTTACTCCGTTAACTAAATTACAACACAAGAATTGCATTTCTGGTCGCTCTTTGATCTTTACTATCACGAGGATATTTTTGAACTATCAAAGTCACTTTGAATATATTTTTAGTTTCCATTCTGTCTATTTAAATGATTTTTTTATACTAGTCTAATTCAATTGTAATATCCACTCAAAATGTATTTTATTATTATGTTGTATATTTCCTATGGACTTAAAAGACAACATGCTAATTTTTACAATGAAATAAATATTTCATTAATTACAAGTATATGGATACACATTTTTTAAAACTAATAAACTTTTTCAAAACTAATAATTACAAGTTTTTTTTTTGTTCATGACCCTATAAAAAAGATCGATTGGACTATATAGGATTCGGGATTTGTATTTGAAATAAAGGAAAATGAAAAACAAAAACTTTATTATTAATTTAACTTTTTTTCTCTCGTACACATCTTTCGTCTGGGGAATCTTTCTCGCAATCTTTTTTCCTCCCTCTTCCATAACCATTTAGTCATACTCAAAATTACCAATTATAACAGTTTTACTTCTATCTATTATTACTTTACAATTCTTACAAACCAAACAATTCATAAAACTTGAAATAGTAATAATAAAATAATTAAGACCACAAGACATACATATTAATATGATAATGGGAAACAGGGTGTTTTTTTTTTATTGTAAAATGGCATTACATAAAAATTACTTTAAATCACAAAACCCTTTACCTAATACTGAATTCTCTCTATAAAAAACTGAATACCTGTTTGTTGTTTGTAAACAACCTTTGACAAGCAGCGTGTGAAATTGCCAATGCTTAATCAACAACATTACGCGAATTTGTGCTTTAAATAAGCACAAATCTAACTGGGTCACGTATTGTTTCAAGTTGTAATATGCTACGAGAAGAATAGAATATCAATCATTAGTTATTTATGTCAAAATTCAATGTCTTTTTTTTTAATATGAAAAAGAACACACAACATGAAACTAAAATTAGGAATAATACAATTTTAATAATTTTGTAAATATTAACAAAACTGCGATTAAATCTTCATTCTTGTTGAATATAAGACGTTTAAATTTTAACATCCTTAGATTCTGTAGTAGACTAACGACGTTCATACTTGAGAGTTAATAAAATATATATTGTCGCATATCACATATGCATGAGAAAATAATTTCGTTTTTAAAATTGTTTTCTATTACAATTATTAATAGAATAATTTCATTTGACATATGTTTACTTAAATTTATAATAAAATCGAGATTATTACATTTTACTTACATTTAAACAGAATATGTTAGTCATAACTATTTTTCAATGAATTCTTAATAAAAGATATAAATTTAAACATAACTACTATGAAATTTTAACAACAGAGAGAGTGTGATAAGACGAGGACATCAAGAAGAAAGGAGAAGCGGTCGTTATCTTTCTTGAAGTCTCGATGGCATTTGTACAGAGTTTGGCTTGCGCACTTTTTAAGCAAGCTTTCAAAGTACGTACATTATATCTCTGGTATGATCCGCTTGGTAAAAACCTGACCTGACCTGACCCAGGGATACCTTCGAGCCGTCGTTGATGGCTGTCCTGTAGCCCTTAACTATAAATATCGGAGTGCACAGGTATTTATTGTTACGCAGGCGACATCACAGTTTCAGAAAGCTCCTACTTTCCATTATGTATTTAATAAGCTTTTACGGCTTTAGTGTGATTTACCATCTAGGACCTACATTAAAAAAACAAAGCAAAAGCATGTTTATATTGAATTTCCTGTAACATCTTTCGGATAAAAAATACGGATATAAAACATTTTTGCATGTATTTGTAGAATTAATTTATAAAGTAACTAAGTAACAATATATAAATACTTCAAGAATTATGAGGAAAAATATAAACACTGTTTATTAATTAAATAACAAAGTAAGATGTGAGTCAAATGAAACTGTTTTGTAAAATTTTTAAATAAATTATTAGTAAATTATGAAATTGTGAAATACTAATTTAATTGTCATTATTATGTTCTGATAAATATCTAACATCATTTATTTTGACTCTATAGTTCATGTTTAAATAGATTGTTACTGTATCTCTAATACTCTATTGAACGATATTTATTTTCTCGTTATTATACTGTCATTTGACCTATAATTGTCAAACGGTATTTCTCTTTGAATTTCGATTTCGACGTTTAATCTATCCTTCCCATTGTATTTGCAAATTCATCGAATGATAGCAATAGATAGTTTCGATTTGAAGTTTCAAAAATAATATCTACGATCTAATAATAAGGTATGTATTTACAAGTCTAAGAATTATAATTTGTTTAATTAATACTATTATATATATATAACATCTCTTTATATTGATAGCTGATAAGAAACAATTCCCCATTAATAACTAATATAAAATAAAAATAGATAGACATTACTTACAAAGTTTAAAGAGCTAGAATGTAGTGTCTCTAGAAATTAAAAAATTCTCCTAATTCAGTCTAGTTAAATTCACATCCAGTCTAGTTAGATCTAGTTAAATCCAGATAATGTACAAATAAAAGAAATTGTTTGTAAAATTTCTTTAACAGGACTCGTTATAGGTATTTTAACTCATATTTTTCAAATTCAAATTCAAAATATCTTTATTCAAATAGGCATTTACACGCACTTTTGAATCGTCAATTATTACATTATAAAAATGTCAGGAGTCAGTCCGTCCTTAAGCTACCACCAGCTCGGAATGCTGTTCTGTTGAGAAGAGCTGGCCAGAAACTCAACAGTTGCTCTTTTTAAAATATGTGAACAATGTTTGATGTACAGATTAGAATATCCTGCAAATAAGTCAACAACCAAAGCTCCACAACCTAACCTTTTACTTGATCGAAATACGATCAACTAAGAATTCTTGTATGCTATAATAAGCTTTATTTAACAGTATACTTTTAATTTTAGATTTAAAAGCAAGTAAAGGAAGGTCTAAGATATCTTGTGGAAGCTTATTACATACATAAAATAATCCGCTCAGACGATATTCAGTATATTTTTGAATATGATTTACATATTAATGAATTATTTTATTTACTGTAGTTATCGTTTGTTATTGTAAATGTTTGGTATATGAGGTTTGCATTTGTTCTATATGCATACTGTACAGTCGTAGAGACTTCTTTCCAAAGGAAAATTGTAAGTAGTTAAATGTATAACATTATCTCATGTTATTATTCTGGTTTTAACTTATTTGGGATGAGAGAAGCTATTAAGTACCCTCCATAAAAGATCTCGACCAGACCTCGGCGTAAGTTATATGCAAAAATGGGAGCCCATAATTCCCAGCAAAAACTGATGTTGTGGGGTGAGTTTATGAGTGTCCTATTACTGACAACCGACAAATACTCGTATATAGGTCAATTAATAATGTTTGAGTGCTCTAGAAAGTACTCTAAATAGATATTGGAAGCAAACTTCACCTGATTATATACCAGCTGTAGTAAATAAAGCGGAGTTCGAATACATGAAATCAATCATACACATTTCTTTACAAATTTTTCTGTTTTTAGAACAAGTAACCACAACTCTTGAACGGTTTTCTCAGTAAAATATTTAAACAAGCATTAAAGTTGCTCCTTATCATTAATTTTACAATTAATGTGTTCGGTTGTGGTTTTTGATAAGATAATAAAATATAATATTTTTTTTACGATTTTATACGAGTCGTATAAGGAAGAAAATTAAATAAGAAGCAAGGTATAACCAATAGAGCCATCTTGAGGTATTAAACAATTAAATGATATTATATATATTTTTTTTTATGACCAATAAACGATTTATGTACAGCTCTTTGTATGCGTAAGTGTAGACTATAACACTTTTGCGAGTCTTCGGATGTTGCAAGAGTTCGTGGGCGGCGGTAGACACATTTCACCAGTGACTCCTATCACAAAAAATGCTAGATAGTACACTCAACTTGAACAGAAATTTGATTGTAAAGTTTTATATTAAAAGTTCTATTTGAAGTTTTACAATATTATATTTACTATTGTCAGAAGGTTGATATATTTATTACAAATAACTGCTTAGGTATATATATGGAAAAATGTCGATTAAGAATTCCTTCCCAATTCCTTCCCAATTCCACAAAATAACGAATGATTATTTTAAAATCTAATTAACTTGACACAACACCGAACACGTATTATACAAATATTATGCTTCATAAAACAAACTAGCGCTCGGGGTTATGTTAGTTTTAGTTTTTATAATATAAGTAAAGATAGAATTATAGCTAAAGTCTTTCAGACATTGTAACATAACAGAGAGTCATCTAATAATTTAAGTGTAAAAAAATCTACTCTTAAATATAGGTCCACTATTATTGTCACACACTATAGAAGAAGTAGTTTTTAATGTGTTATTCAATTAACAAAGAAATAAAGAATAGTATATTGCACATAATATTGGGTAAGAAGTAACCGTATATAGTAACACGTATATCACTGTCGTCGGTAACTTCTTAGTACGGGTTATAACATATATTCCGATACTCTGACCTTAAGCATGACATAGCACCCTTTCTGATATCCATATAGCAATAGTAATATATATTCTTTATTACTATTTACAGTTAACTTAATGTCATAGAGTAATTTTAAACTTGAGAGTTGTGAAACTGAAACTATAGAATAAATATGTTGCATAATCGGATCACAAAATATTTACTTAAATATATGCCAGCGCATTATAAATATTGATTATAACGTGGTTATTTTCGTTGTGGGAAATGTTTGTGTCATTGGGATTTGCGTCGGATTTTAAATAATATAGTACAGTCGCATGCAAAATCTGATTATAAAGTAATATAATATTGCTCGTTGCTGTTTTACTGCGTTTTCATTTCTGATATTAATTATTTTATATAATGTGTTTCTTTATTTGTTGTATAATTAATATTTTTCAAACAACATTTATCAAACTAGAATTAAAACATTCATAACAAATTTATATCATTATTGGTATTAATTTCTATTTTGACTCGATTATCTATTTGTGTATTAAAAAAAAATAAAAATAATTTAGGTCTAATATTTAAATATTTCTTTGAATATAAAATTAAAATATCTAACTATTGAAATACTTAAATCATAATTTCGATAAAAAGAACAATCGCTATGAAGTCAGCAACGAGAAGTATTTTCTAGTTAGCCTTAGATTAGGCTGTTAAGCCCTTCGCTAAATAGTCGACAGCCAATATTAAACAAAGTTTTATTTCTTTAATAGTGTAGAAAAGGTTTATTCGATTGTAGATGAAAATATACTATAGTTATAAATAAAATCATATTTTTTTTTATTTATAGGATGCTGTTCAAAATTTTTTTAGACATTTTCCTTTAGGTAGTTGTTAGGTATTAACAAATAGTTAATAGCCATTAGGTGCCACTTAAAGCATTGCTAGACTTTCGTAATTATTACAAATTTACTCAAGTAATTAAGACTTAATCGAATTAACTGTAGTGAGAAACTGAAATAATAATAAAATTATTTATAACGTTTTTGTATAAAGGTATTTTAAGCCTTCAGTGACGTAATAATTCATATTTCAATAATAAAATATGAAGTTAATGTATCAAAGATGTGCAATACATAGACATTGTTGAACTATGTTGACAGGACAGTATAAACAAACAACTGTAAAACTATTAGTATTATGTAGTAACTACGTAGTTAATATTACAATAAGTTTAGTTGTTATATTATAATGGTGATGTATTATTTTACTAAATCTTTAAACTTTATATCGTTTGACTGTAGATTCGTTACAGTTATTGCACATTAACTACGATTAATTTTTATTTTATTTTGTTTTATTTATTTAAAAAAAAAATCATTTAAATATCGAAAAACCACACTCCACATTTGTTATTTAAAAGTTACAAGGGAACTTTTCAACGTTCTTCTCGATATCAAAATTTAAAATGTAATAATAATAAAACTGTGTCTTAGTACACAGAATGTCAAACTAAATGACTTCTTTTTGAAGACGATCTAATTAAATAATATACATTTTATATACTTGTACATATTTTAAGAAGGTTTTAAATTTTCATATTCTAATACTAGTAAATCCCCCGTTAATTCTTAACGGTCTAGACGGAAAGATAGCTCTTAACAGAATTTAAATTAATTACCTTACAAACAAATTGTGGTAAAATATAAGAAATTCCATTTAAAAGACATATGTTGTAGTATTTTAGGGCTTAAACTACAACATAGTAGTTTTCTATAACATCTTAAACTACAACATATTCCAAAACTGCAAGGAATAAAAGTTACAGATATATAAACGTATAAACCTACTTTTTCATGTGCATGTATATTAGATAGATATTTATAAATTATCTTAAGATTTAATTTTTTAACAAATTGAACTCCATTCCATAATACTTGATATATTTAAATAATACAGTGTAGTCATATTATCTATTTATAAAAAAAAACAATTGATGACGATTTTTAGTAAGAATAATCTTTTTAATTGCTATTTCAACTTTAAAAACGTTGTTCCAAAAATTCTAATTATTTTAAACATTTTGAAATAAATATAACTTTTGTTCAAGTGTAGACAATAGTTTAAAACTTTTGAAAAGCTGCTATTCAAATGTCGGAATTCGAGATATTTCGGAGAACGCTTTGTTCACATATATAATAAAAAGAAACACGTACATTTAATATTAATTTGATATTATTTCGAATTCCTTTGATGTGCGTGTAATGCGAAAATTATATAACTCTGGAACGAGTTTCTGGCCGATCGTTTTTAAAATATGTTATTTATTTATTTTTTATTTTACACTTTTAAAGGATTCTCGACCTGTATACAATTGTTTGCATTTGAACTCAATATATCAATTCAAAATATAGGGTCTTGACAGACGGACTGATGGACAGCCAGACGGTCAGACAGACCGACAGACAGACTGATGGAAAAAAACAACAGAGTGTTCCTATACGGGTTCCGTTTTCAGGCGTTTTTAACGCACCGGAGATGTCGAACATTTGGAATCATATTTGTATGAATATTTAGCTATATTAAATATAACAGTTACCTCTTCTATTGTCTTTTATAAGAACTCAAAGAATTATAATATTTTTATAACGAAATTGAAGGAGCTATTTAATTAATTTATTTTTACGATTAACTTAATTTATTTTTTTTCTTTATTAGCAAATTGCCCCTAATCGTATCCAGCGATGGTCGCTAGTATCCCACTGTGTTCGTACATAAGTTGTCCGAATATAAGCTACTGTCCACATATATGTTGTGGTTAGGGCACACGCATGTCCTAAAATAAAATATTAATGTTCTACACTTCACTAATTTAAACGTCAGACAGCACTGGCCTCTTCATGACCTAATTACGTCGCTGCACAAACCATACCCCTATGTATAGCTCTATATCAAAGTGTCAGTTTCGATACAGTATATGTTATATATATCATTTAAAATAAATTGAATGATAAATTTTATGCGTATGATTAATAATATGATAATTGATTTTATGAACCTTTTTATGGTCGGAGTTTTTCTTTCAATGAATAGTTTACTGAATTCAATCTATGATTATTGTTTTTTGTTTTTTATAAGTGGTGTATAAACTTGTAAATGATAAAAATATGTAAGTGTACGCAGTACAAATGTGCTATAATTAATATAGTGTATAATGTATTATACATAATAATATTAATTATTAATTTAAATTAAATTAGCAGATGCCTTTTATCAGTGTTCGAGATGCTTACTTTAAAATTAGGATATTGTTTTCTTAATAAAATTTACAACTAGTCAACTGTGAAATAGTAAATTTTTATTAATAAAATATAAAAAAATATAAACATACAATGCTCTAGTAATTGTAAGTCATAGTTTCATACTGTTTTTTAACAATAAAGATAATAATATATACATTTCTATTTTTAAAGTCTATTTGAAAATAATAAATAAATTGACAGAAGAGAAACAGAAATAAAAAATAAAAAATTATATAGTAACTAATATAGTATAATATAGTAACTTACAGAAAACCATTTTCAAGACATATTTAATGTACAGGTTTTGTGTCAATATTACTTTGCTTTGTATTACGTAACAATTAAAATTGAAGATTATTGTAATTCACTTTGTAACTTTCCCTTTTCAAAATTCTTGTTCAAATGTTGAGTTTAGACCGATTTCTAGAGAAAAATACAGGAACACAGAAATATAAGTAATATAAATTAACCATTACTTCGAAAATAATCACTTTTCGAGCATATTGTTATGTACGAAAGAAGAGATGACTATAACTGCTAATAGTCATTAGCTAGGAATAGTGAGTTGAATAGATCGTATATGAATATGATCATAGATGGGCGCATATAGGATAGTGAAAGTAGAATAATAAGGTTTGAAATTTTTCAATCGTACTACAAATAAGCAAATTTAAGGCTCACAATCAATTTTTAAGTACTACCTGAATAATATAATCTAAATAACTACCCAGAGCAGTTAATATGTATAAATAAATTACAATCATCAAAACAATTATCCAACAAAATTATTCCCAATATTAAATCTATTTACTTTCTAGAAGGTACTTAGAGTTTGTAATGACATTGAAAAATCCTAACAACAGTGGCTGAAGTTGAATAAACGTACATGTACTATACATGTACTCGTATGTATTTCTTGATAACCTATACATATGCTGGAATAATACTGTCTTATAACCTGCACTGTAGTCTTTCAGTAATGCCCATAAAGAATAATAATTGCATCACAATTCAGAAACACAAATAAATTGCTTTATTTGATGAACCATGCAACCTTTGACTAGCCGTCTGTGAAATTGATGTTGTTCAATCAAATGTGTTTATGATTAATAATTTTAAAATAATACGATAAATCTTGATATTTAAAATTAATGCGTCTGTTTATACATACTATTTAAAACCAGTAAAAATTTGTGGTATAACAACGTTTTTTGTTTATTTTTATTTCTAATGATATAATTTTACGTGTACTTTATAGTTCTCATTTGGTTTGATAAATTAAGATAGTAAATCTAATCACAATTAGTGAAATTGCCGAGTTCAAAGAGATGGAATAGATTAAACCTCAAAATTGCAATGAGAGAGAAATAGTATTTGATTGGTAGCAACCCATTGACACACTGTTCATAACGAAAATGTGTTACTGATGGAATGCATATCACATCGATCTAGGTGAGCTCTTATGAAATGTCATGCATTAGTTATTTTGGGTTACAAAGAAAAAATTAAAATATAAATATTGTTTATAATAAAACAAAAAAGATTACATTATTTTACTCGTTTCAGAGTAGATTTAAAATTGAATTGATATTGCAGTGAGCTTTCTCTATAATTTTAGAACATATTATATGTCAACGTGTTTCTGATTCCTTTTTTCAATACAAATCGAAATTATTGCATTAGCATTATATATAAACATAACACAACGATAATTTGCGATAATAAAAAGCTCAATTGATCATATTTTAGTATTTGTAATGTTGTGACGTCCCAAGTCACGTGAGCGGTTTTATTACGGTCTTTATGATGTAGAGTATCATACAATTTTTATTTATTTATTTATTAATTAATTAATTAATTAATTTATTTATTTATATATTTTTTTTATCTACATAACAAAATATCCCATTAAAAAAAATTCTGAAGTTATTACCAAACACTCTCAAAACTTAAAACAGATCCATTTTACTACATAACTATATTAATTTTTATTTTTATTGTATTTTATTATGATAAGACATAACATAGTATTTTTTAATTCAAGTAACACATTAAAATGACTTTAAACCACAAAATGACCATGAACCTAGTACTGAAATATCTGTATTAAGAACAAAGCTTTTCAAAATAATAATATGAATAGTTGTTTGCCTGTAAACAACCTTTGACAAGCAGCGTGTGAAATTGCCAATGCTTAATCAACAACATTACAAAGCGTCGAAGCATTTTGTGCTTTAAATACGCACAAATCTGGGTCACGTTTTGTTTCAACCTGCAATATGAAAGAATGGAATGACATTTAATTAAGTATAACTATGGCAGCCCCAGTAAGCACAAATTTCTTTATTCCAAAATTGTTATACAATTATGACGTCAAAAGTTTCATTTTACTGTTCATATTATCAACAAGTATACTGCCTGTGGTCAATACTATTATTAGTGACTACTAATTGAAGCGTGCAGAACATGCAGGTGCTGCAAGCGACAGCACTGACGTTTTCATGATCTAATTATGTCAGAACACCGAGTCAGAGGAATAACTGAATTAATTACATGGTTTCAGAGTATTTAAAATTGTATTAGTTTCATTTTTATATATAAAGTGATATTCTAAGTATCTTCTTACTAATAAATACGTTCTAACAATTATTAGTAATTAAATAAAGAAAATACCTAATTAAATGTTACTTTTGCAAATGCAAATCGCAGCGCATGTCTATTTTCAAAGTCACCATTGAGTCAAAGCGATTCCAGGGCCTTTGCGATGTTGTTGAACGATTTGGTACAATTTATGAGTATTCCTGTGGCACATCGTCCGTCATTGTCAGCGCTGTGCGTCCAGCTTAATTGAAATTTATTATTTATCGACGTCGATATTCCACTCCACCGATTTCATTTTAATATTCTTTTTTGTATAATATTGAAAATTAATTATATTTTGTACACGATTTAAAATTTTGATTGGATAAAGTTAATTTAATTTAAATGTTTAATCTTAAATAAGATATCTACCTTATTGATAACTAAACTTGGTGAATGTAAGGTATTAGCATTATAACTTAGACCTTGTGATACAAATATGGCCTTATTGCTTTGGAATTAGAATAAAGTGATTCTAATAAAATAAAAATTACATTAATTAAAGTTTTGTCACTGAAAGACTGCAAGAAGTAAATCACAGTACTTGCACCCAAAAAGTAAACGAACCTCAGACACGACGATTGATGGGTGATGGAAAAAAGCGAATTAATATTTAAATCTTCAGTTATTTTAACATCAGGCAGCACTGACCTCTTCATGACCAGATTACTTCACTGCACAAAGCATACTCCTATGTATAGCTCTATGTCAAAGTTTCAGTTTCGATATCTTAATTAGTTCCATAAGTATAAAAGAGGTTATGGGTACATTTAATTACATTTTTCTCATAAAAAACTGTGTTAGATAAAGATATAAATAATAATTTCACATTTCAAATTCAAAATTCAAATTGATATAGAAAGTACAAATATTTGGGTAGATTCTGAATTATTACTTTTAAATGATTAAAGTAAATATCCTTTTGAAATATTCATACACTTTATACAGCTTTATGTGTAATCAAAATAAAATAATTAAAATCGCTTTATCACTGTCAATTTTTAATTAAGATAAATGTATGAAGCGACACAACAGATTTTCATGACGTAAAAAAGGCTAAAAGGTCTCTTTATTTTCATGTCTAAGAAAAAATATGAACATTTATAAAAAAAATAAAAAGAAATACAAAGTGACCTTGTTTGTATTTAAAAAAAATCTAAAACTCATTATATAGAGTTGTTTATTATGCAAAAATTTAAAACGATTTCTAATTATTTTAATAATTGTAACATATTGTACGAATTGTAGTATTTTAATAATTACTGCAGTGGACAGCTCAACTCAATTTTTACAGAGAATTTCTGGCTACTCTTGATTTAAGAGAAATAGAATATTAAGTTTAATATTGTGTATATGTAATATAATTATATTATATAATTATAATATTTATACATTATAAAATATTATAAGAAAAATATAGTATTTAGGTTTAAGTTAAGTATTCCTACTTTAGTAACAATAATATTATAGGTCGATCTTCTGGTGTTTGGCGTTTTATGTATGTATTTGCGTATTGCATGTGATAATAGTCCTACAAAATATCCAAGAACAGTTTTATATTAATAAAAATTATGAAAAATCTTATAGCTCTCATTCTTATATATTCGTTCTAATTTTCAATCCTTATAATTTTTTTAATTTGTCTATCAAATGAAAAAGAAAGTACAAATAGTCATTGTGCTTTTAGAAAATATTGTTTAATTATTTATTATAAAATATTTATATAAATGGTTGACATTTATAACCAGAGTATGTAAACTCAGTACTGGCGGTCTTCGCATTCCTCGCAAATTTTGATTGTAGGTGGCGCATAATCGGTTTCTGTCGTTTCTTTTCGTTCGACCTTATAAACATTTTAGTTTCGGCCATTTTGTGTATCGTACTGATTCGCGATTTTTATTCTACAATAAATTTATTCATATAAGATTATTTTAAAGCATTAAAATTATGACAATTGGGGGCCTAACCATTTGTATAGTGAGATAGTTCTGCAGCCTGTATCCAGACATCATTGGAAGTGAATCTTCATTTTGGATCCAGATACCAATCCTGTCTGTGATGATGGGTAAAACACAATACATGTTCCCGGTTGCCAAGAACCTCAAACAAGTAAGCTACGAAGATATTTTTAAATAGCTATTAACGTATCGTGTTTTAATTTTTTATTTTATTACATTTAAATACAAGCGTCCATTAAGCATCATGCCCTATGTGTATTCTGTTTGAAGGCATACTATTTAACTTAGTATTCAACTATATTTAAACTCATTTGAACATCAATTTGTTTTATTGATTTGCATGTACATTGTATGTTTCGGACATACAGGAGAAGCTTATTTCTAAAATTCTGGTGGTACTCCTGGTTTATAAGTTTAAATTTAAGTTAAAAGAGGTTATGTTTATTAGGCTTCTTTACCTGTAATTATATTTAAGATAGATATAGACAGTCCGTGAAATTTATTATTATCTTAATATAACTTCAAACTAAATATACTTTCTTATTGATAACTAAATTATTTGTAATAAAATAAAAATATTTGTAATAACAATAGAATTAGTGGCTATATTTTTAAGAAAAAAACCATTTTAGGATAAAACTATTGCAAATATAGAAATTATTCTTTTTTCTTACACTATATATAAAACAATATTTTTAATTTAAAAAGCTAAATCAATAAGCAACTATCAATAAATTGAAGAACAAAGTATGATTAAGTAATCATAGATATTTTCTATTTACTAGGTTGTAATTTTACTCCCTTATATAACTAAATATTATACATGTAAGTGAACCATTTTTGTTACTATTACCTTTCATACTCTTTAGAGATATGGCTATTTTCAAATTAGTGACAATATATCAATTTTATTCACAGAAAACCCAACAAGTTCTTGACAAACTGCTGTTCCACTAGCCACATCAGTGTCTAACACTACTTTTGGAGGTAAAGTTTACTTGGAATAAATTAAAATCTTAAATACTTTTTTCATTATTAAATTTTAGGTCAACAAAGGAGATGCCAAATATTGGGAATTTTTACAAATAATTTTATATTTTGAAGACTACAAATAATAGATGGAAATTGTAATTATTCTTATTGTATTATCCTCTTTATTATTATTATTATTATTATTATTATTATTATCGGTATCATTTGCTTTTTACTTTATATTTATTTTTATACACAATTATACATTTCACATAAGTATCACTAGCGTTGTAGTGTTTCACTTCAGTATTAGCTGAGTGGTCGACCGTTTTGGACGTCACATTTAATTTAATTTATTTTTTCTATTCTTTTTATATATTTTTTTTAATTTCCTTTTTTTTTTGTTTTGTTTTTTATATTTAGTTCTATTTTTGTATGTTATTTTAGTTCTGTGTGAATGTATGTGACGTCTGAATAAAGTTTTTTTGATTTGATTTTTTGATTTGATTTATTATTTTCAGATAAAGGTATACTTCTCAGAGAAGGTTAAGACTGCAGATGTCATTCTATTTGATGAATTATTTGATTCATTATATGAGAGCTACAACAACTTTAAGAAGAGAGGAAAGATGCTGTAGGGTCATGTGAAGCCAAATTTTAAGCACCGTGAAGTGTGGGTAAGAGCAAAGAGGGTTGTACATTTTATACAATTTGTAAAAAGTTCAAGTAAAACAGTAATTGCACTTTCAATTAGAAACTGTCTGTTAACTATTGAATGCATAAAAATGTGTATTATATATGGGCAGCATATGAATATGGTTTTGGGTATATTTTAAGACTATTAAGAATTAAAGTTTCTACAAACTGTGGGTCATTTAAACAGTCGACATATAATTATGAATTTGCTCATATATTAAAGTTAGAAAAAAATATATATAAAAAAGTAGCTTAGCATAACGTGTAGAATTCTTAATTAAATATTTCAATGATATAAAGATATTCTTATAGATATTCTTAAAAGGAAATGTTTTATTAAAGATATTTCCTATTATATTAAAAGACTACACTGAGCATTTATATAAATGAAGAAGTTTGAAAATGTAAAAGACATAATCACAAAAAATTAAAGTATTGCAAAATTTGTCATGTAACTTTTGTCTGTACAACTAGTGTAAGGAAATTATTAAAATATTATGTGGCAAGCACAATGATATTGATGATTCAAATCAGATTCAAAAGAGTGTCAAAGTGTATTTAATTTCTAGAAGACATCATTTATTGCTATTGATATTGATTGTATTAATGTTAACTATTGTTAAAAAGATATACTTCTAAAAATACTGCCTGTGAATGTTACTACATGTCAATATTTAATTATTAATTATGCTACTGTTAATAGTTTTAGTAAAAATTAATATGTTTATATTAGGTATTTCTTATATTAAAAAAAAAAATTAAATATTTTTTGTCTTTTATTTAATCTGAACACTTTTCATGAAGCAATTTATTATAAATGAAAAATGGTAAAATTGATTTTTCATTTATAATAAATAGCTTTATGAAAGTGTAGTTAATCGGAGGATTCAAAAAACCTAAATATGCTGGGTATGTGGATACCAGACATACCGAAGTAGTTTTGTCATTCAGAGTATAGATGGCGTTAGTAGTCCAAACTACGAAGTCTGCACTCTATATATAGTACTCTGTGTTTATAACTTTAGCTGTATATTATCTTTCTAAACCTACTTTTAAAACCAGTCACAAATTATTTCACAATGTTTCAGTGTCAGAGAAGATTGAAGGTTGGATTGACATAGCAAATATATTGCCTTTATAATATTTTCATTTATATAATAATTATTGAACATATAAGAAGTTATTTATGATTTATTTATTTTTCAATTAAATTACGGTAAGTTTTGTTATATTTATGAATCAATTTTAGTCCCGACAATTTTTTTTTATAATGTAAAAGCTGAGAAATATTATTTTCATATTATTTTTGTTTCTTTAATTTGAATTAGGAAGAACTTAGACTAAATATATATTAATAAGAAAATAGTATATCTTTATTAGAAAATTCGGTTTAATAGTTTCAGAATTTTTGATTACAAACAAAAAAACATTCATATATATTAATTTTAAGATGTTATAATAATATTATAATGTACTTTAGCCTATTAAAGTATTTCTTGTGGAGCTTACTATTCCCGATTCCCTGTTCTGTGTTCTCTAGAACTTACTTAAAGGCGGACGGAGAGGAGCATATACATTGAACCTGAGCGTGTATGCGCATGTCAAAGGGGCCCATTAAACTTACACCTACATTGCAAGTCCCAGGAACTGTCTGCGCTCCTCTTCCTGTAACACAACTGGCCTGGCACCCGCACGATGAATATTTTGAGGCTGCAAGAGGAATCAGCTAAAAAACATAATAAAAGAAATATTATCCTTAACCACTTTTCCGGCAATAAGTTTATATATATATTTAGGTAGGCATAGTATTTTAATCTCTACCATGCTATACAATGATGTAAAATATACCCCATCGCAATAAATTATTGTTGCTCGTCCATAATAAAAAATCCATAGAATGTTCTCGAAACTCAATACCAAAGTCTTGCAAACTATAAAATATAACAATTTTACCAAATCATTAAAGTTAAAGTTTATTGTTCTTTGCACCTTATTATGACATAAAATGACAAGGTATTTTTTAGTTAAAAATTACGTCACATAAAGATGACTTTAAACCACGAAAGGAACCTAAACTTAGTATTGAATTTTCTGTATTTAGAACAAAGCTTTACAAACTAAGTGGATAGTTGTTTGTTGTAGCATGTAAACAACCTTTGACAAGCAGCGTGTGAAATTGCCAATGCTTAATCAACAACATTACAAAGCACCGAAGCATTATGCAAATTTGAGCTTTAAATACGCACAAATCTAACTGGGTCACGTATTGTTTCAAGGTACAATATGCTACGAGAGAACAGAATGATATTTAAGTAAAAATAACTAGGGCGCCCCAAAGTAAGATCAAGTTTCTTTATTTTAGGCGCTTATATCTTCGTTTTTTGTCAATTAATTCTCTTTATGAATGATAAAATAAATATCATACGTATTTAATATTTATTATAACCACAGAGATAACATCATATATTGAATTGATAATGATGTTGTTTTATATTCATGTGCTATAAGAGACTTAATTTGGTATGCCTTGAAGACAGCGTTGTATATACTTTAGAAAATTCAGTCTAATGCTAAAATGAAAAATATGTTTCTGAGTCAAAATTATGGGGGCTTAATTATTAAAGGGTTTTTTTTGTCTGGTATTCATGGATTGGTTGACTGCATCGTATTTATTGAAGTGTAATACTTTCGATAATACGCTATGTAAAACAATTTTTTTTATTTTAAAGATTTACCATATATTTTAGTAAATCCATGAATCGAAAAATATATAACGAAAACTTGAGCTTGATACGACTTCCTCAATGTCTGCCAAATATACATTTGTCAGTCATAGTAAGAATGTATCATCTGCGCGTGCAATAGAACGTTGGAACTTAAAAAAAAGTTCATTGCAAATTACTCTTAATCTGCAATTAGATTTTTTTTCAAAATCTATCAACAGAAAGGAAGGCTCATGATATTCAACTGGTCCAAAATTGGTTAGTATATCTTGAACGCTCTAGGAGCAGATAGCGGCAAAAGTTTGATCGATTTGACAAACTTTAACAATAATATAATAGTATAAATGTTATTATCTCATTTTTTTATATGCTAAGGTAAGATTTGAGCTTTGAATATACGATGTTATTTACTATGAGAAGATTAAACTGTAGTCAAATTAAATAGTTAATAACTTCTTTTATTACTTCAAAATGTAACATATGATGTTATAAATGTATAAATATATAAATAGATAATATACATGTTAACATACAAGAAACAATAAATGTCATGAATTTTTATGTTTTATTGACAATACAACTTTTAACAAATGTCTAAACACACTATGAGTATTTAATAATTAATTTCACTGTTAATATTATCAACAAATATACTGTCTGTTGCTAATATTAATATTAGTGACTGCTAATTGAAGCGTACACAACATCCAGGCTCTGCAGGCGACAGCACTGACCTTTTCATGGCCTAATTACGTCAGAACACGGAGTCAGAGTAATAACCGAATTAATAACATGGTTTCAAAGTATTGAAAGTTGTATTAGAATCGTCTTTATATAAAAGTGATATTCTAGCATCAGTTCTAATAATTACGAGTAAGTAGTGAAATTCATTAATATATATATGTGGATTATTGTATAAGTGTGAGAATGCTGATGCGAGTATTTACACTTGTGTGTATTTGTGTATGGTGTGGCCGGACACTATAGGCATGAAATAATTAAATAATAAACCAGTTGGCATCTAACATCGTAGAGTTTCACTTGTGCCCGATCACCTCATAGTGTTGACTCCGACTGAACCCGATTGAACCAAACTACTGAACCCGATCTAACCCGAACGAACTCGACGCCGACGAATATTATGTACTCGCAAGTGCAGCCAGCTTCGTCCGCGCAAATTCCTATTGAATCGTAAGAATACGAAACTAGTATTGTGACGCTATCGATAGCAAGCAAAATACCGGAATTTTGTCCCAGATAACCAGCGTCTGTGGTTTTAACAGGTAGAGACTATATTAACGCCGCAGAAGACATCCGACGCGAACAGATACTTTATGCTAGTAGCCAAGTACAGCAAGGACGTAATGCAGCAGGTCTCAGACATAATCACTAATCCGACCGAAAAAGATAAATTTGGGACTTTAAGAAAACGCCTTCTACAAATATATGAAGAATCGGAAGCGAAACAGGTGCGAAACCTAGAACTTGAACTGGAGATTAAAAAGCGAGTCATTTGACTCGGTTTTTGAGCAGTTACTAAGGCGAATGAAGGAACTAGCCAGGGGACAGATAGAGAACGACCCTTAAAAATTTTGTGACAAGGGCACCTACTATCATCAGTTCAGGCCGTACTGACCATGAAATTTACGAGTAACCGGTAGGAATTGGCAGCTATAGCGGATAAAATCATGGATACTAACCAGCCAGCGAAATAGCACGTCGTCCATCACAGTCACGTCCTTCGACGAGCACAGAAATAGCTACATTACATTACATAACGGCAGAAATCGTAAACGTAACCTAAACATTAATGGAATGGCTGCAAGACGAGGAAGACCCAGGAACAAGAGCAGGAGCAGGTACAAAAATTTTTCGCGCGAAAATTTTCGCAGGTACAAAAATAATCGCATGTAAAAGGCAGATTAAAATGGTATTTGCAAATGGAAATTGCAGGTCATCTCTATTTTTAAAGTCACAGTTGAGTCAAAGAAATTCCCTTTTGCGATGTTGTTTAAAGGATTTGGTACAATTTATGAGTATTCCTGTGGCACATCGTCCGTCAATGTCAGCGCTATGCGTCCAGCTTAATTGAAATTTATTAGTTATCGACATCGATATTCCACTCCACTAATTTTATTTTTATATATTTTGTTTTATAATATTGAAAATTAACTTAATATTGTATAAGATATGCAGTTTAGATTTTTTTTATTATCTTTTAGTATATTAAATTGAAATAAAGTGAAATATGTTGGAATTAATTACTTAAACGACTGGTTTAATCCCAATATTCTTTCTAACTTTCTGCAGACAGATTAACAATATGAGCAGCTACATTTATGTAGACTTTTGGCATCGTAGCGCTGCTACAGGAATTGCTACGATAAACATTTAGTACTAATAAATATTTATTCATTTGTATAAAGTGCAACATTGTATTTCATCTGCATCTGTTATGATATTGTAAAATTATTAATTATTACTATTTATTTCTTTATTTTGTTTTAAACAAAACAAACAACAAAATAGCTTTTTTTTAACATAGGCTAAAAATAATTTCGAATAAGTGGTTTTTTGTTTAAAATAAAATAAAAAATCGGTCAAGTGATTTTGCTGGAGGTCTAATCACCTCTAAAGTTTGGGAACACCTTTCGGTTGGTACCAAAACTATCCTGATAGTGTTAGATTTTTTATGTTGATTTATTAAAATTAAAGTGTCAGCTTGGTTATATTTAAACCAAAGGTATAAGTTGTCGATTTGATTGAAATAAAATAAAGAATATGTGAAGATGGTTAATTGATTTAATTAATATAAGATACTGATTTGACTAAGTTAAGATTGTGTGTAGACAGTAATTTAATAAAATAAATATAAGACACTGATTTGACAAAAATACGAGGGTATATAAATTGTGTCTCAGCTAAAGAACGACATTATTTGTGAGTGCGATAGTCGGTAGACTAAGTTGTGTTAAGGTGATCATAATTGTGAAAAGTGTAATAAAGTGAATTAAAGTAGAAACAGTGTTTGATTACTAGCTGTAAAGCTAGGAATTCAATAGTTCAGAAGTGGGATAGATCCGTGTGAAAGAAAATAATATTAAAAAAAAAGCATTATGAACAACGAAGAACAAGAAACTTGGATGCGCAGTCGGTTGCGATCAAGGGGTGTTTCTGCCCAAAATTAGTCATCATCTGTGTTCACATTCAACAACTGGTCGACACCCGGCTGGTGCATTGAGGCTACAGTCAAGTTCAAGGGGTCGAACCTCTAGAGTGGTTTCAAAGACAGCCGGTCGTCAGCAAACCAATCATCGAAGGCCAACGAATCGTGTGAGAAGCAGGTAACAACTCAGAATAGTAATAAAAGACGAAGATTAGTCTCAAGTGACTTTTCTAATTGTGATTCTGATTATAACGATACAAATTTAAATACGCGTAAAACTTCTTGTAATCGCAATGTAGATTCAGACAGTTGTAAAGACTCAGTTTTCATGCCACAAGATATAATTAATTTAATAAAATCTCTACTCTCATCACAGTCAAAATAATTTTTTTATGATATCAAATGCAATTCCCGAGTTTGATCCTACAAATAAAGGTCAATCTATAAATTCGTGGATTACTAAAGTGAAAGAGTGTTCTAAATTATATAATTGGTCCGAAATACAAATAATTCATTACGCGTTACCTTAATTAACGGGATTAGCAAAAATATGGTATCAAGGTTTACCGTCAGTCATTTTTACGTAGATTGAATGGAAAACTAAGCTAAGTAAAACTTTTCCAACCATTCAGAATTATGTGCAACTATTACAAGAAATGCTTGATCGTAAAACTAGGAACGATGAATCTTTAGAAGCTTATTACTATAATAACATGAATTTACTAAATGTTTACGAAATTTACGGACGAAAAGCAATTTATTGTATCATTAATTGTATAGAGGATAGGAGGATAGATTAGGAGCTCAGACGGCAAACTTTTTAGAGCCTGAAAGTGTATTAGCCTATTTTAAAACAATAAAACCTGAAGAAAAAAGGGAAACGTTAGTACGAAAACGATCTAATTGTCATAATGACCGCTTAAAACAATGTGTTATAAGATGCTTTAATTGCGGAAAAGAAGGACATGCAAGCTTTAAGTGTTTAAAGCCTCAGTCACTTGTAATATATGTAGGCTATTAGGAAATAATGCATCTAATCGTAGATAACTGCAAAAAAAAAGTTACAATGACAGTAAAATAGTTGAAGATAATAATATCCCTGAAATTAAATTAGTTGGGACTTTAGATAATAAATATATTCTGCCATTGTTGGTCAATAAAATACCAAAAAAAAAGTGCTACGTAGATCTAGGCAGTCAATGCACTTTAATCAGATTTAGATGTTTTTCAAGACTTAAGAACCAGTAAACATATGTTCTTTAGAACCAGTAAACATATGTTCTTTAAAAGGATTTGGAAATAAGTTCGTTAGACCTAAAGGTGAAGCTTATGTTTTATTAAAAGTTCAATGTATTTCAGCCCCTGTCGAGAATACAGTAGTAGATGATCATCTTCTCATATATCCTGTCCTTTTAGGTCATACATTTACGGAGCAAAACGGAATCGTTATAATTAAAACGGATAGTCAATTAGTCCTATATCATTAAATTATATTATAGGTGTTATGATAAAATTAATCAAAAAATTAAATTGTTTCTTCAATCCGATATAATAATGACTAATAATATAATGTCTGTTATGGTAGAAAGTAAAAGTAATGAAACCCTTAATGATTTATGTTCAAGAATCGTTACGATTTATTAAAAATACAAAATATTATGTATTTCCCGGTAGTTATACAATCGAAAAGGGTAAAGGTAACATTATTTTATTTAACCTAACAAATAATATTGTAAAACTATCTAAAGGACAATTGTTGACTAGACCTATAGTTTTGAGTCCTGAAAAATTAATTGAGATAAAGTTGATATAGACTCAAACTTCTTTTAAAGATCAATTAACAATAAGCGACGCCATAAATGTAAATAAAGCCGAATTACAGTTTTTACTACAAAAAGTACAAAGATTGTTTTTCATTTAGTTTATCAGATTTAGGATTAACTCATTTAACAGAGATGACCATAAATTTAAAAGAAACGAGTCCGGTTGTGTATAGGCCGTAAAGGTTAGCATTAAAGGTCAGAACGGGAGACAGTTAAGGGAATGGTAGAAGAAATGTTGCAATGTGGAATAGTTACTGAGTCGACTTCCGCGTATGCTGGTCCTATAATATTAGTAGAAAAAATAACCGGAGATCATTTGGACTTGCTAATGCACCATAAGTTTACAAAAAAAAATTATTACTAGAATACTAAAAGGTTCAAATCAGGCTTATGCGTTTATGGATGATATAATCATACCATGTCGGAATATAAAAGACGGAATGGAAAAATTAGAGGTAATTTTAAATTTAATAAAAAAAAGCAGGGCTTACTTTAAAATTATCAAAATGCAAATTTTTCTTTTCTAAAATAGATTATTAAGGTTTCGAAATTTTTGAAAGCGGAGTTTGTCCGGGTTTAAAAAAAAATTTAAGTAGTAGAAAAATTTAAAACCCCTAACAATCGATACGCATTACGCCAGTTTTTAGGATTAGCTAGTTTTTTCCCAAGGCTTGTGGTTTTTTTTTTTTTTTTTTTTTTATTGTGGGTGCGAGCCCCACGTCCTGGCACCTTTGACGTTGTCAAAGTTGTTTTTTATAATTTTGTTTAATTTAAAACTCGAAGTAGAAGGGTACACGATGGCCCTGATTGGGTCCGTCAATTTTTATTTTACTTTATTTTATATTCTCTTTTATATTTTTACAATTATGCCTTATTTTTATATTATTATATTATGTTTTTTACAGTTGTAGCTATGGAGTACTATATTTACATCTTTATATTAAATCTTATCTGACTACCTTAAAATACCTTAAAATCTAATGTAATTTTTAATGCTAACATTTAATCTTCCTTATCATCTAGGTCTTACTATTATTTACATTTTTTTTTTTTGCTTAACCTATTTCTATTTTAACTAAAACTCTTTTTTTTAAATTATTGTTATTGGTATTCTTATAATACCAGTATACAATTAATTTTTTGTTTTGCCATTTCTCTTATTTACAGATTTTACAATTTTATGGGCGTAATTTAGGAATAGGGTTGTGTGGTCTTGCATAAGGATGGGGAGGTTTTCTGGGACTATTTTTAAATTTGTGCTGCTCTCCAACTGGATCCTTTCGAGGCCATGAATGGGACAGCTCGTCAGGAGATGGACGACAGTCTCGTCGATCCCCGGCTCGCAGGCACACGATGGGCTCTCCTTACACTTGAAACGATTCAAGTATTCGGAGAACCCACCGTGCCCCGTCAGCATCTGGGTTGTAGGGCCGGCAATCTCCATTTTCCGGACGACTTTGTAAGCGGTCACCGCGCACGGGAGGAAGAGCCTCGTGACGGAGGCGGTTTCGCCCTCCTGATACCGCTTGTTCCATTCGCTGAGGGTGGCCTGACGGAGACCACCCTTAGCGAATGAAACCGGGCATAGGTCGTAGTCGGGAGCTCTCTTCAGTGACAGAGCCGCACATCTGGCGAGGGTATCCGCTCGCTCGTTCCCTCCAAGCCCTGCGTGTGCCTTGACCCAGTACAAGGATATTCCTTTACCCTGGGCCATGCCACGATATATATTGGCTCTGGCTTTCACTGCCAGGGGATGGAGGGCGTGACGATTGGTCACCGTCAGGAGTGCGGCCCTGCTATCACTGAAGATGCCAAACGTGGACTCGCTTCGCCTGAGGACCTCATCCGTCGCCTTCCACAGCGCCAGCAGTTCGGCCTGGTAGACGGTGCAATGGGACGACAGAGCAAGCTTGAGGGCCTTGGTTTCGGCCTCGCCGTTCCACACGGATATCGCGGCGCCGACCCGGCCCTCAATCTTGCTCCCGTCCGTGAAAACGCGTACTTCGGTGTTGACACGCTGGAGTTGTTCCTCGTCTACCATGCTATTGAACCCCAGGCTCATGTGAACTGCGGGATGAGGTGCCTCTATCGCCGGGGCCATTCGCTCGATCTCTTTGTCCCCTAGCCAAGGCAAGGCTACTCCTCTCTTGGCCTCGTACAGCGAGGCCACCTCACGGACTCGGAGATCCAGAGGGAGCATTCCCGCCAGGATCAGGGACGAGTGCAAGGAGACCGTGCGATAGGCCGTACACAGCTTTTGGGCGAATCCGCGCTGTACCACGTTCAGCTGCTTCCGAACACCCAGCTTATTCGCCGCTCCGTGCCACGCGCTGGCCGCATACAAAATCGTCGGTTCCACGGCTGCTACGTAGATTGTCCGGACCACCTCGGGATGTAATCCCCAGCTGATCCGGGCCATCCGCGCCAGCTTCTTATAAATATTGATCGCCTTTCTGCACACCTCGGAGACGTGGGTGTTAAAGGTGAGTTTGTGGTCGATGGTGAGGCCGAGGACCTTAATGTCCTTGGACAGGCCGATGTCTATCCCGCCCATGCTCAGGCGTGGGTTGTCGTACTTGAGCCTCCGCGTGATGACCATCGCACAGGTCTTGTGCGGTGCGAATTTCAGCTTTATGCCGGCCCCCCACTCCCGAACATGTTCGAGAGAGGCATTGGCCTGTCTCTCTATTTCGAGCGCTGTCTCACCATCGAACACCAACACTATGTCATCGGCAAAGGCCTGCACATATCCCGCTCTCGTTTCTAGGGACTTTAACAGAGGATCTAAAAGAAGATTCCAGAGCAGGGGACCTCCTATTGATCCCTGGACGCAACCCTTCTCCGTGGAACGACTGCATTCTTCACCCGCATACCTAACCCTCACTCTTCTGTCGCTCAGGTAGCTGCTGACCACTCGTCTCAGATTTGCCTGACATTTTTCCTCAGCCAGTCGTACCTTTATCGCCGGCCACCAGGCGCTATCGAACGCGCCCTCTATATCCAGGGACACCATAGTGACTATCCTCTTTTGATTGAGTTTGGCCACTATGTGCCCCATGAGATCATAGAGGGCGTCCTCGGTACTTTTCTGGGGCATAAAGCCGTACTGGCGAGTACTCATCCGTGGCAATAAGTGGAATCTGAGTCGACCGACCAGCATTCTCTCGAACACTTTGCCGAGGACAGGCAGTAGCCCTATAGGCCTGTAGGATTTTGGGACGGAATACGTCTCCTTACCTGGCTTTTTCAGCACCACCACCACGGCCTCCTTCCATATCTTTGGAAAGTGGCCGTGGCGGAGGCACTGATTAAGCAGTTCCAGGAAGAGCGAGGGGTTGGCGCCAATGGCGTGGGTGCAGATGTCCGCAGTAAATCCGTCAGCTCCCGGGGCTTTTTTACTGTTAAACTTCGCGAGGGCATCCATCATCTCGCCTTCGGTAAAGAGTGGGTCATCATTATGATGGTCTTTAATTTCTTCCACCTCTTTCGCTTTCTCTCGAGTGCTGCGGTGTCCCTCATCGTCTTTCCTCTCTTCATCATTGGGATAGAAGGTCTGCGCCAGCAGTTCCGTTGAGCTCCTCGCATCCAGGTGGTTCCCTTCATGTATGAGTAGCTGGTCTTCCTCTCTCACTGTAGCTCGTCCTATTACACTATATATTCCCTCCCACACTCCTTCTTTATTTTGTTTGCTGCAAAAATCCTTCCAACTATCGATCTGTGCCTTCCTCACTTCATTCTCATACAGCTCTTTCTGTTCCAAGTACTGAGAAACTACCCACGCTCTGCGGATTGGCGCTGCGTTTCTTATTCTCCTCCTTTTCGTGTTAACCTTAGTCCTGCGAGTCTCTCCGACCACCACGGCATTGCTTGAATTTCTTTAAAACTAAGGTTTGTGGTTAGGTTAGGTTAGGTTTTTTTTTTTTTTTTTTTTTTTAAGGCACCCGCCGTCGCAGAGTGCCATTTTTTATTATTTTGTTTTATATTTAGATAATTTATTTATTTAAACTTGTTTTTTTTTTTTTTTTTTTTTTGCAAAATGTTTTGAACTGCTATATAGTAATTGAAAGTCCCACAGGTAGAGCGTCCCTATAAAACACTTCACAACTCTCTCACTTACATACTCATTTTCCTTTACTCTTATTCTAGTATTATATCTATTTTTTATTTACATTGTACTTTTATTTATGTTGTTTTTATATTTATATCCTTATCTTTTATATTCTTAATTACTAGTCCTAATATCTATTTTAAATTTAGCTTTACACTTACACTCATTTTAACACTTCACATTTACTGCATAGATCTTATACTATCTATAACTGATTAAACATCTGTATCACTTCTTATGCTTTCCGTATATATACATTTTATATATAGGAATCATTTATTATTTGTCCTTGTTCCTTGAAATTACAATTTTTCCTAAGTCTACACAATATTTTAGAAATACATCTCTATTTATTTTATCATTCATTATTTTACTAATAGTAACTAAATCTAATTTTTCTTCTATTTCCAGTTCCAGGTCGCTTCGCTTGTTGCCGAAAGTTGGACATTCAAGAATGATGTGGCTCACCGTCTCCGCCACTCGAGGGTCGCAGGTACATGCCGGGTTCTCCTTGCACTTGAACCTGGTCAAGTACTCGGAGAACCCACCATGTCCAGACATCACTTGGGTGAGTATTCCGCTTGGCTTTATTTTCTTTATGATTGGGTAGGCCTGCACCGCATCCGGAAAGAAGATCTTGGTCGTCGACGCCGTCTCACCTCTCTCGTACCTCTCCTTCCATTGGTTTAGGGAAGCCGATCGGATCTCTCGTCTTATGAAGGAAATGGGGCATTTATCATAGTCTGGCCTCTTTTTTGATTTTGTCGCAGCTTCCTTAGCTAAATGGTCTGCTCGCTCATTCCCCGGTATGTCCGCGTGTGCTTTGACCCAGAAGAAAGCCACAGCTTTCCCCTGAATCAGAGCCTGACTAATATTTCTTCTTGCCTCTACAGCCAGTGAATGAGGGGCGTCGTTATTTATGATGGTTTGTAATGCTGCTCTGGAATCGCTGTAAATTCCGTAGGACACCTCCGGACGCCGCAAGATTTCCCTTGTTGCCCTGCATATGGCCAATAGTTCTGCCTGGTAAACCGTACCGAACGATGGCAGACAGAGTTTAACGGCTTTAATTTCATTTTCTCCCCTCCAAAATGAAAGAGCCGCTCCGACCTTACCGTCTATTCTGCTGCCATCGGTAAAGACACGAATGTCCTGCGCACTATTTTCCTCGACTTGTCTCAGGTTTTCCAGGCACACCAACTTTATGTCGAAATGCTGAGCAGGATGTGGCTTTTCTTCGAAAGCCACGGGTATCTCCACATCCCTTCCAAAGATTTCCGGCCTTTGTAGGCCCTTCCTAGCTTCGAAAAGTGCAGCCGACTCCTTAATCCTCAGATCCAGAGGCAAGAGGCCAGTTAAGAGTAAAGCTGAGTTCAGAGAGGTCGTGTAAAGGAATCTGAGATGGCGAAAGGAAGAGGGGAAGAAAAACAACCAAGCGAACAGATATCACAAGAAAACAGGAATGAAGTTAACCAAGACGAAAGCAAAGATTTGCAATTAAAAATTGAAGAACACACCACTCTTCTGCACAAAAGTATGGAAGAGATGAGAAAACTAAACCAGGCAATAGAGCAACAAACTAAACGCACAGAAGAAGCTGAAAAGACCGATGCAAGTAAAAATATAGAGCTTCTGGACAAAATAAAACAGCTACATAACACTACTGAAGAGATAGGGCAGAAGATAAGTCAAAACGAGGGACAGCGGTCGTACGCAGACGTAGTATCTCAAACACGAAAAAAACACATGGAAAGACCTAAGTACTCGATGATAGTATCCTCGACTGATGGAGATGACACTAGCGCCGAGGTAGTTGACAGACTACGCCAGGCGCTAAATGCTAAATCCAGCGGAATCCAGGTCGAAAGACTAAGGAAGTTGAGAGACCAAAAAGTAGTCTTAAGCTGTGCCAGTAAAGAGGAATTGGATAGAGCTGCTGGGAAACTAAAGGAAGATAAGAATTTAAAAGTGGAAGAGGTAAACAACAAAAACCCACTCGTAATACTTAATAATGTCATGGCCTACAACTCCGACGAAGACATAAAGACTGCACTCAAAACCCAAAACATGCGTTGGTTGGGGGATTTGACGAACGAGGACGCTGCAGTCACGGTCAAGTATAGGAGGAGGGCTAGGAACCCATTAGAAAATCACGTTGTTCTCCAAGTTTCCCCTAAGATGTGGCAACGACTCACTTCCGCAGGCAGGATTTTTGTCGACCTGCAATTTGTCAAGGTTTTCGACCAAAGTCCCCTAATACAATGCACGAAATGCCTACAATATGGACACGGAAGAAAACTGTGCACAGAGGAGGAGGAACTCTGCACATTCTGTGGCGGCCCCCACCTCAAGATGAACTGCCCCGGTTATTCTGCAGGAGATCCACCCACCTGTAAAAATTGTTCAAGAGCGAGGATGCCAGATACCGCCCATGTGGTTTACAGCCAAGACTGTCCAGTGAGGAGGAAGTGGGACGCCATAGCGAGAGCCGCAATAGCGTATTGCTAAAGTGGTCTCGGGCGTTCCTTCTGACACTAATAAAGACACCAAAAAACAAATGGGATATCTCGTGGTTCAGGCGAATTTGCAACGGCAAAAATTGGCAACACAAGAAGTAATCATTGAAGCCGGTAGGAGGAAAATTGCTCTTGCACTGCTACAGGAGCCTTACGTCGGTGGCATTAGAAGAATGAGGGACTACCAGGGAGTGAGGGTCTATCAGTGCGCGGGATCAGGAGAGGAGACGGTGAAAGCGGCTATAGCTGTATTCGACCAGGACCTAGATGTCATACAGTATCCGGAATTTACCACGACCAACGTCGTTGTGCTGAAGATCCGAACCTGCACCTGGGAGATCACTGTGGTCTCTTATTACTTTGAACCCGACAAGCCAATAGAGCCATACCTGGAACATCTAAAGAGGATACAAAACGAAACCGGGGCCAGACACCTCATAATAGGAGGTGATGCGAATGCAAAAAGCACCTGGTGGGGGAGCTCAAGGGTGGACCACAGGGGAGAGAGTATGGCCGGAGTGTTGGGAGAGATGAACCTCCATATATTAAACCAAGGAGATATACCCACCTTCGACACTGTGAGAGGAAACCAGAGGTTCAGTAGTTATGTAGATGTGACCGCCTGCTACACGGATATAATGGACCGGATAGAAAATTGGGAAGTCGTGGAAAACCTCACAAATTCGGACCACAATGGTATCCTGTTTAAAATACAACTAAAGAAATCGAAAGGCATGAAAATAGAGCGCACAACCAGGTACTATAATACAAAAAAAGCGAATTGGGGTCAATTTCATGAGAAATTGACACAAATTATGCGAGATAGAAATTTGGAAATATCAAATCTAACAGAATTAAAGGAAGTAACACAAATAGAAGCAATGGTAGAAACATACACAAATGCGATAACAGATACATGCAAACAAACCATACCAGAAAAGAAAAAAAGAGAGATACTTACCTTACCGTGGTGGTCCAAGGAGCTGGAGGCGCTGAAGAGAAGCGTAGCCACGAAGCGTCGAAGAATTAGGTGCGCCGCACCGACACGAAGACCCACTGTCGTAGAACGGTACCTGCAAGAGAAAGAAAATTATGAAGCAGAGGCTAAAAAGGCACAAATACTTAGCTGGAAATAATTTTGCGGAAAGCAGAATAGAGAGGGAGTTTGGGAAGGAATCTACAGAGTAATAAAAAGGACGGAAACTAGAGAGGAGGATCTACCTCTGCAAATTGATGGGACAACATTGGACGCGAAAGGCTCGGCAGAGCTGCTGGCTGAATCTTTCTACCCAGAAGATAATGAGGAAGAGGATAACGAGGAACACAAGGAAACCCGAATAATGGCAGAGAAGGTAAACGAACGACATCATAATGAAGTCCATGATCCGCCGTTTACCCAAATTGAGCTAAGTAGGGCTACCGAGTCGTTTAATCCGAAAAAAGCTCCAGGCGAAGAGGGATTCACTGCCGACATCTGCTGTCACGCCATAGGATGTAATCCTAAATTCTTCTTGGCCCTGCTTAATATATGTATGGCGCACGGAATCTTTCCTAAACTATGGAAAAAGGCGATAGTGGTGGTATTAAGGAAGCCGGCAAAAACGTCGTATACAACGCCCAAATCTTATAGACCCATAGGGCTTCTGCCCATTATGGGAAAAATCTATGAAAAGATGCTGATTACCCGTCTTAAATATTATCTAATACCGAAGATTAGTACACGCCAATACGGGTTCATGCCACGGAAAAGCACAGAAGACGCTCTCTTTGATCTTATGAAACATATTCGCAGCAAACTTGACCAAAAGCGCATAACTACAATAGTCTCATTAGATATAGAGGGGGCGTTTGATGGAGCTTGGTGGCCGGCAATAAAAATACGTTTGGCTGAGGAAAAGTGTCCGGTTAATTTAAGACGGGTAATGGACAGTTATCTGTACGATAGGGTGGTGAAAGTCAGGTACGCCGGACAGGAAGTAACCAGACAGACTCATAAAGGATGCGTACAGGGATCCATAGGGGGTCCGATTCTTTGGAATTTGCTGCTGGATCCTTTATTGAAGTTACTGGAGGGGTACGGCATCTATTGCCAGGCTTTTGCCGATGACGTGACAATGGTCTTTGATGGTGATACGGCACGGGAGATCGAGGGGCAGGCCAATGCCGCTCTCAGACATGTTCATGATTGGGGTACTCGGAATAGGCTGAAATTCGCACCGCACAAATCTTGTGCGATGGTTGTCACGCGGAGGCTAAAGTACGATGTGCCACGCCTGAGCATGGGGGGGAGCGACATTGGAATGTGCCGAGAAATGAGGATTTTGGGGCTTTTGATAGACGACAAGCTCACTTTTAATGCCCACGTCACAAATGTATGTGCCAAAGCCATTGGGATTTACAAGCGTCTATCGAGAGCTGCTAAAGTCAGTTGGGGTCTTCATCCGGGGGTGATTAGGGCAATCTACATGGCAGCGGTAGAACCCATTATCACCTACGCGGCTGGCGCATGGGCGCCCGCGCCTGATAAACTAGGCGTTAGAAAGCAGCTGGATGGAGTTCAGAGAGGATTCGCACAGAAACTCTGCCAAGCTTACCACACGACCTGTCTGAACTCAGCTTTACTTTTAACTGGCCTCTTGCCCCTGGATCTGAGGATTAAGGAGTCGGCTGCACTTTTCGAAGCTAGGAAGGGCCTACAAAGGCCGGAAATCTTTGGAAGGGATGTGGAGATACCCGTGGCTTTCGAAGAAAAGCCTCATCCTGCTCAGCATTTAGACATAAAGTTGGTGTGCCTGGAAAACCTGAGACAAGTCGAGGAAAATAGTGCGCAGGACATCCGTGTCTTTACCGATGGCAGCAGAATAGACGGTAAGGTCGGAGCGGCTCTTTCATTTTGGAGGGGAGAAAATGAAATTAAAGCCATTAAACTCTGTCTGCCATCGTTCGGTACGGTTTACCAGGCAGAACTATTGGCCATATGCAGGGCAACAAGGGAAATCTTGCGGCGTCCGGAGGTGTCCTACGGAATTTACAGCGATTCCAGAGCAGCATTACAAACTATCATAAATAACGACGCCCCTCATTCACTGGCTGTAGAGACATGAAGAAATCTTAGTCATGCTCTGAATCAAGGGAAAGCTGTGGTTTTCTTCTGGGTCAAAACACACGCGGACATACCAGGGAATGAGCAAGCAGACCATCTAGCAAAGGAAGCTGCGACAAGATTAAAAAAGAAGCCAGACTATGATAAATGCCCCATTTCCTTCATAAGACTAGAGATCCGATCGGCTTCCCTAAACCAATGGAAGGTGAGGTACGAGAGAGGTGAGACGGCGTCGACGACCAAGATCTTCTTTCCGAATGCGGTGCAGGCCTACCCAATCATAATGAAAATAAAGCCAAGCGGAATACTCACCCAAGTGATGTCTGGACATGGCGGGTTCTCCGAGTACTTGACCAGGTTCAAGTGCAAGGAGAACCCGGCATGTACCTGCGACCCTCGAGTGGCGGAGACGGTGAGCCACATCATCCTTGAATGTCCAACTTTCGGCAACAAGCGAAGCGACCTGGAACTGGAAATAGAAGAAAAATTAGATTTAGTTACTATTAGTAAAATCATGAATGAAAAAATAAATAGAGATGTATTTCTAAAATATTGTGTAGAATTAGGAAAAATTGTAATTTCAAGGAACAAGGACAAATAATAAACGCTTCCTATATATAAAATGTATATATACGGAAAGCATAAGAAGTGATACAGATGTTTAATCAGTTATAGATAGTATAAGATCTATGCAGTAAATGTGAAGTGTAAAATGAGTGTATGTGTAAAGCTAAATTTAAAATAGATGTTAGACTAGTAATTAAGAATATAAAAGATAAGGATATAAATATAAAAACAACATAAATAAAAGTACAATGTAAATAAAAAATAGATATAATACTAAAAATAAAAGTAAAGGAAAATGAGTATGTAAGTGAGAGGGTTGTGAAGTGTTTATAGAAACGTTCTAACTGTGGGACTTTCAATTAAAATATAGCAGTTCAAAACTTTTTGCAGCAAAAAAAAAAAAAAAACACATAATAAATAAATTATCTAAATATAAAACAAAATAATAAAAAAAATGGACTCTGACTCCGTCAGGGGAATAGCATCGACAGCACTCTGCGATGGCGGGTGCCTTAAAAAAAAAAAAAAAAAAAAACGTGGCCACGTGGTACGCGTTGCAGTGTCCGGCGCCATTTTTTGGTGTCGCTATTCTACAGAAGAAAAGAAGACAAGCCATCTGGCGTTTGCAGCATGAAGATATCTGTAGCGGTACCTTAGTTATAGTATTTTAAAAAAAAATGTGTATTTTCAAAAAATCATATTATAAATTCCAACGCGACGACCCCCCTTTTTTATTGTTAAATTAAATAAACAGTGTTTAAATCTATCTTCCCACAAAATTTGAAAATTTTTGGCCTAGCCGTTGTGGAGATATAAATTTTTGAAATTTAAGGGCTGCCACGTGGGGGTGGTTCTGTTTTCCCCAGTAAAATAATTTTAATGTAATAATAATAATAATAATAATAATAATAATAATAATAATAATAATAGTTTTTTATTCAGATCTACAATTTCATTACAAAATACAATTATTTAATCTAATATTTGTCGTTTATTCACTTTTTGTAGATTTGTTTGCCAATCGGCAAAGGCCTCCTCCAACTTTTTCCATTCTTTTCTTTCCTGTGCGACTCTGTTCCACGTCACTCCTGCTACTTCCCTGATGTCATCTTCCCACCTTTTCTGTGGTCTGCCTCTTTTCCTCTTACCTTCTCTAGGATACCATCCTGTTATTTTCTTACTCCATTTATCATGGCCTCTTATCATATGTCCTGCCCATCTCCACTTGAGCCGTTTTATTTTCAACATTATATCTATAGTTTTTGTTTTATTCCTAATGAAGTAGTTTCTCAGTTTGTCTGATTTTTTAACACTCAACATGCTTCTTTCCATAGCATATTGGCATGTTGTGAGCTTGCTTGTTATTTTCTGGGTTAGTGCCCATGACTGGCAGCCATACATAAGGACGGGTAGTACGCAGGTGTTAAGCAATTTGCTTTTGAAGTTTATGTGAAGTTGTTTATTTTTCATAGCCTCCTTCAGACTCCAGTATCTTTTCCAGCCATTCGTGATTCTCTTCTCAGCTTCCTTGATCATAGGTTCTTTTTGAGTAATTAGTTGTCCCAGGTATATGTATTCGTCTGTGTAACTGATATCCGTGTTTTTTAATTGTATTGTGGATTTGGTTCCGTTTGTCATCACTCTGGTCTTTTCTGGATTCAGTTTTAAACCTACTTTCTCGCTTTCTGTCACTAGGTCTTCTATCATTTTAGTGATGTTTTCTGGTGTTTTAGCGAAAAGCACTATATCATCCGCAAATCTTAGGTTCGTCAGCTATGTGCCGTCTACGTTGATCCCGAGATTATCCCAACTGAGTCGCCTGAAGATTGCCTCCAATACCGCTGAGAACAACTTTGGAGATAGGGGGTCTCCCTGTCTAACACCTTTTTCTATTTTGAATGGGTCGCTTTTCCTTTCTAGTTGGATTTTAGCTGTGCTGTGTCTATATACGTTCCTTATTAATCGAATGTATTTATGTTCGATCCCCTGATCCATTAAAGCTTCCCAAATGTTGTTATGTAGTAGAGAATCAAATGCTTTGCTGTAGTCGATGAATGCGACGTAATATGTAAGCTGGTATTCATTGTATTTCTCTAAAACTTGACGTACAACATGGTTGTGGTCTATCACTGAGTAATCTTTACGAAATCCCGCCTGCTCGATAGGTTGGTGTTCGTCTAATGTTCTTTCAATGCGTTTTAGGATGGTCTTAGCGAATGTTTTGTATATGTTTGACATGAGACTTATCGGCCGGTAATTTCCGAGTTCGTGTTTATCTCCTTTCTTGTATATCAATATAATATTAGACTCTGTCCATTGCTGCGGTATTGTTTCGGTGTCTACTATATCGTTAAACATGTTTGTAAGGGCCGGTATCAAGACTTCCTTGCTATGCTTCAGTAATTCGTTGGTTATTCCATCGGGACCTGGTGTTTTGTCTGTCTTTTGGGTGTCTATAGCTCTCTCAACTTCAGCTTGAAGAATGCTAGGAATGTCTGAAGGTTCTGTCAAGATGATTTCCTTGTCTTTTGTGTCGTTTTTGTATAGTTCTCTGTAGTAGGATACAGCGGATTCTAATATGTCTGTTCTGCTATGTTTCCATTTCCCGCTGTGACTTTTCATTTTGACGATCCAGTCTACTGAATTCCTCAGTTCCTTGTAAGCTTTTTTGACTCCGCCTGTACTACTTATGTACTTCTCTATTGTTTTCTATCCTTCCTTATGCTGTCCCTGATTTGTTTACTAAGTTTTGTTAGGTGTTTCCTTCTGTCTGGTGTATCTCTAGCTCTTATTAAGTGGTTGCTTTCTTCTATAAGTTTTATGGTATTTGTTGTTAGCCACTTTTTCGGTTCCGTTTTGTTATTTGCACTGAGTTGTATCTGCGTTATGCTTTTGATGGTATTTTCTAACCGGTCGTATTTTGCTTGTGTTCCTTCCTGTATGATTTCTTCGAAGTTAGTGAGTTTCTCTTTCAGAGCGCTTGTTATTTGTTCTAACTGATATTTCCCGAGTTTTATAGATCCTGGGTCTTGTTTTGGTCTAGGTTTTTTCATCGGTTTTGCTACAAGTTCCGCTCTGATAAGTTTATGGTTAGTGTTAAAATTTAGTTTATTGAAGTTAGTGAAATGTCTGTTTCTGTTAGTCAGGATGAAGTCGATTTGGTTTTTCGTTTTGCAGTCCGGTGAGATCCATGTCCACATGTTTTTCTTCTTTCTCATAAACATAGTATTTAGGACGGCAAGATTATTTCCTTGTGCAAAGTTCATGATGAGTTCTCCATTTCTACTTCTGGTTTTGTTGCTGTAAGCGAATGGTCCTAGTGTTTTATTTTCTCCTGGTCGTCTATCACCGATCTGCCCATTGCAGTCGCCCATTACTATAAGGTTTTTATGGCCGTGTTCTTCGATCGCTTTATTTAAGTCCAGGTAAAATGTATTTATTGTTTCTAAATTTGCCTGCTCTGTAGGTGAATATATTTGAATAATAGACCAAGAATGCTTATATCCGGGTAGTTTTATATGCATTATCGCAATACGCTCTGAAACTCCTACAAATCCTTCTACATACTTTGCGAGATGTTTTCTGACAATAAATCCCACCCCGTATTGACCTGGGGTCTCTCCTTTATAATAGAGTATGTAGTCTGGGTATGACGTTATATTTTCACCCATTCTTCTCACTTCACTCAAGCCCACGATATCCCATTTGATGTTTTTTAACGCCTGGATTAGTTCTGTAAGATTTTCTTCGTTTTTGAGGGTAAGTACATTAAGAGCCGCTATATATATTTTAGATTTTTGTTGTTTATCATTTTTGTTATAGTTTTGGTTATCACTTCTTGTTGGAGGGTTGTGGTTGTTTTCCCCCACGAGGACCAGTCGGCTTGGGGGATGGTGGTGTTTACAAGTTTTTTTGTTATGAGTTTCTTTGGTTGGTTTCGGTTTCCGTTTGCCGATATTTAGTTGCTATTGTTGTTTGGCATTATTTATATTCATGGCATCAGAGGTATTAGAGAGGGAGCTCGCTCTGGGCCGCATCAAATTAAAAGCATTTGTTACATTTGGCTTGAATGGAGGTATAGTCTGTTGTTTTTTCGGCTGGTTGGTGTGGGATGAGGGCGATACAGAGGGTGACGTAGATACTTCTCGTTTTCTCTTCTCTTGGATGTTACTACTTTCTTTAACTATTAGTTTATTATGCTTCAAGTATGCTATATTCCCTTTTTCTCTCTCCTTAACTAGCTCCGCTTGTAATTTTTTCCTCTTTTCTAACACTTCTTTTGAATAATCTTCGGTGACATAGATGTCCTTCAGGTTCTTTTTATTTTTAATAATTTCGGTCTTTTTCCAGTTGTTTATAAACGAACAAAGTACCGGCCTAGGTTTCTTACTTTCTTTGTTTTTATTTCCTAAACGGTAGATTTTGTTAACTTCGCAGTCATCTACTTCAATGTTTAGATCTTGTTTCAGATTTCTTTTTATTTTTTGTAGTAGCTCAAAGGAGGTTTTTTCTTTTTCTTCTAGTCCAAATACTATAATGTTGTTGCTCTTCTCCCGTCCCTTTAGGTATTGTAATTCTTTTTCTAATTTCTCTAATTTGATTTTTAGGTTTTTATTTTCTTCCACTATAGGGATTAACTTTTCGTCCATCTTGTCCATAATGCTTTTTGTGATAGAATCCTTTAATTCAGCAGTTTGGTTTTGCATCTCGATCTTCATTTTGTCAAATAGTAATTGAAATTGACCTTCCATGATGTTCTTGTGAAGATGTATTTACGTAGATTGGAACGTAGTGGTAGAAAATGGTAGTAATTATTTCCACAGTTGGCAACACTGACTATAGTGTCAGACGTGACGTGTGTGTTTGACGTTGTTATCAAATCTCAAATTTATGCTTATTCTAACCTCAAATCAGTGATGATATTGTGCACCTAATTTCACGGAGATCTTCATCAGTTGCACAATTCTGATTATTTGGGAGCACTTCACGACACTTTCGCTAGTTGTTTTCAGCGGAGGTTCTATACTGAGATCACTATAAGTATTTTATTTCACTTTGTTTTCCTGGAGCTTGTCACCGTAGTGTTGACAGTTCTGATGCCGGAAACGGAAAAAAAAACAATTTTAATGTGGAAAATTTTAAACTTTTAGTCTCATATAACCTAAATTTTTTACAAAATTTTTGTGTAAGTATTTAAATTTCTATCAAAGTTTTTGCTTCTAAAAACTGGTTTTGTGGAAAAATTAAATCGGGGGTTAAAGATATAATTATAATACACCAAAATTTACATTTGTTATTTTAAGACCTATTAATAGAGCCCAAACACGGGTATTTTTTGTTAAAATCTGACGAAATTAAAATTTTTTATTATATTGACGACATTACTAGACAGCCATCTTGAAAATTAAAAACAGTTGTAACTCGGCCTCTGTAAGTCCCAGAACGCTGGGGTTTTTTGTGTTGTATTACCCCTTCTGTTTTTTATAACAAGGAATACAGATAGGCTTAAAAAAATTTCAGACTCTACATATAGAGCTTATGTAAAAATCAGCTGGTGCTGACGATTTCGAGTGCAAGAAGCTATCGCACGTCTCTGTGAGACTCTTACGACCGGAGATATTTAATTTAAAAAAAAATCCAGACAATTTTAGTGTCGGCCATCTTGACGATTTAATTACTGCCATATCTCGGGTTCTGGGAATCGTAGAGAGGTGCGGTTTTCTTTGTTGTGCTCGGCTCTTTGGACCCTACGAGGCTAGACTGACATATTTGGACAAAATATTTTTGACATATAGAGTTCCGAGCGCGAACTATTTTTCTCTGTTTGACATAACTTATTGGATTGACTGACTCTTTTTGGAGACTTGACAGCTCGGGTAACACCTGAAATATAACAATTGACTAAATTTTAAAATTTTACACACTTATTTACATTTATACATTTTGTATATTGACTTATTTTGAATTTTGCCAAATTTGTGCATTACCCCAAGATGTTCCGAACACCGGCTAAGAAAGATATGAACGAAACCATGACCGTGCAAGGAGCAAAAGATGAAGGTGAACCCTCTCCAAATGTTAGAAAGAGCATTGGTGAGTGGGAGAGTGAAAGTGTTGACATAGTGAGGAAAAGTGTGACCCCTCCTAAAAGACCTCAAGCGGCGGCTCCCACAAAGAAAATCCCAGCCTTTCGTAGGCTTTAGGCCGAAAAAGCTGTTAGTCCACCAAAGCTGGCTAGCAAAACCTCTTCAGACCCTGTAGCAGAAGCTCGGCAGCTATTGATCCGAGTAAAGCAACACATGCGGGACTCCAGAAACATAAAGGGAGAAATAAAGACAGGAGTTCTGGAAGCCACCGAACGATTATATCAAATTGTGAAACAGTTAGGCGGGGAGAAAGGCCAAGGTGACCAGAAGCAGGAAACAGCATTACAAGCACCAAAAGTAGTATCTGGAAAGCACTAAGAACTTAAAAGTAAAGATGAAGAAAGAGACAAGAGAGAAAAAGAGCTGGAAGGTTTAATCAAAAACAAAACAGAACTAGTAAAAGAAAATAGCGAAAAGCTGGAACATCTTAGGAAAATAATAGAAGAAAAAGACACAACGACAACGGACAAAGAATCTGAAAATGTCAGGCCCCCTCAAAAAGCTCTTCACTCTATTGTGATATCATCCGCTGGCTTTATGAACACAAGTGATGACATAATGATGCAACTTCGAAAGAGAGCAAGCGAAGATGAAGGATGGATAAGAGTAGAAAAGGTAAGAAAAGGAAAGGATAAATCGACCATCCAGGCCAGGCAAAACATGTTAACTCTATCAAAAGTAAATAAAAGAATTGATTTATTTCGGATAAAGGTGCATGCTGGCCTGGATGGAAACGAAATTGTGACCGCCGACAAGGACGTGTAAATTGCCACCCTGAAAGAGATAAGACATTACTGTACTCTAGCGACTGACATGACAACGTGACTAACAGAGTGACTGAATGACTGATTGAAAATAAAAGTAGAAAATTGTAATAGCTATAATATTAAGCAGAAAAGAATGAAAATGTATAGAGTTTTTGTAATAAAATAGAAATTAGTTGTAAATAGAAGTAAGTAGAATAAGAAAAAATATGTTTACTAAATATTGTATATATTTATGTAAAACATATAAAAAACAAAAGTAGAAAAACATGTAAAAATTGGTAAAACTCTGTAAACTGGATAAGAATAGAAATAGATATAATAATCAGTACTTATATGTTATGCACGTAAACCTTGTAAAAAAAATAACTCAATGTTAAGTGAGTCATAAGTTGTTATAAAATAGAATCACAAAATTGTTAGTCAAAATTTTAAGAAAGATGTATATGTTAAAAGACATAAATATAGAAAGTGTCCCAAGCTTATTTACCCCGAGAACAATACAAACTTAATATAATAAATAAATAAATAGTTAGAAGAAAATAGGTTTAGTCGGCAATCCCAGCCGGAATAGGGGTGGAGGAGTGATGTATAAAAGAAAGATATAGTATGCAGAATGAAAGTGCGAGAGGCAAGTAAGCGAGAACTGGTATGAATGAAAAATTTAGCTATTGCAAGTCAGCGGCATTACCGCCGGTGAAGTCTAGTAGTAAAGCTCTTTTTTTTTTTCCGTTGGAAAAACCCGTTACGGGTACCCCGTCGGCCCAGAGGGGTGACAGCCGGGGGGTTATGTGGGACTACCCGGCAGCATAGAGATGCTGCCATTTTTAAGGCTACCCACTAAAAAACCAACGGTTGCCCTCTTCGCCGTGATGGGACGTCGCGGGATCGCGTTAGCACACACCGTGACGCCCCGGCGAGTAGTAAAGCTCTGCGGAACGGCAGAGATTTAATAAAAAAAAAAAAAAAGGTATGTATGTAGGTAACCAGATATGTAAGTAGTGTTTCTATATATGCCTATAAATGAAATTTTCTAACCTTGTCTATCTTAGCCTGTGAGGGGTAAATGTACTTATTGATCTTTAATGGTTGTACTTATTAGGCATAGGAGATGTTCTTCAATTACATTTGACATGTTCAATAAACCCGCTGTTAGAGCAGTTTTACAACTTAAGAGCTTATTAATGTTTTATTATCTGGTCCATCAGAAGTCTAACTCTCTGCAAAACTCTGGTAAATATTTTAAATCCTTTCCTCAGTCCTCTAAGTATAAAGATTTATGCCTTTATATACCATATATGCTAAAAAAATATATACTTTTGATTCAGTTATTTTTATTACAGTATTATGAAATAATTGATTAAATTAGGCTTATTTGTATTAGTTATTATATATTTATTAGAAAACAATATTTATTAAACTGAATTAATTTTTCTAAGACATTAATTGAAGATATTTATACAAATATCAATATTTTTGTTTAACTTAAAAAAGATATATCTGAAAAAAAAGGGACAGTTTTAATAAGTTATGTAATCTAAGACTTTCAATCGCAATAAAGACACCGGTATAGTCTTGAGACATTAAGCATTGTTTGTTTAAGTGTGTGTGTATATACACAGGTATACATTATGTAACACACACTTATGTATTTTCACTTATTTCATATTTTTTATAACACAAATATGTGTTCTGATGTTTTATATGTTTTTAAGAAAAATCATCTTAAATTAGATATTTATCATGCTTGTTAACATTTATTTTTATATCATGTTTTTGCAATAGTTACATGTGTATATAAAGTGACAGTTTTGTTAATATTTTAATGCTGTGGTCATCTTGTATCTAACAATAGTTTACATTTCTGTAATGTGATAGCAACTGCAATTTATAGATTAAAATATAATGCCTACATTTTGTGTTTATTCATTGTGCATTATCCTTTTTAGAACCCTTTGAAACTTTACAATAATCGGTATTAGTAAAATATATAGGGGGGATAGAAAGAAAGAAAACGCTTTACTGAGTTTAATTACAGACATTATTGTAAGCAGATCGTTTATTCATCATTTATAGTATACAAAATATTGTAATTGCGGGTGATATAAATATTAATATTAGAGCAAAGGAGGCAGAGCTATCGTACGAACATAAAAATAGAACTAAGTACCTAAATATGTTATCATTATACGGTATTCTTCCCGGACATACTTTACCGACAAGGGACAAAAACTGCCTAGATCATTTCATGATTAAAATAAACAAAATAAAGACATCGGCTACTATCGCCATCCTACAATCAACAGTCACTGATCACTACACTACACTCATGATTCTATCCAAATTAAAACATAAACATATAATACAGAAAACTACTACTACAATAGACTATGAACAGGCACTGAAATATCTACAAGAAAATAAATTAAGCAATCTTCTTTTCTGTGACGATCCCGACACTGTCTGTACCCTTATGTTGCAAAAGCTTATTGACTCTATTAAATTAAGTACCACCACCGTAACTATTCCTAATAGTAAACGTATCATCAAGCCATGAGTTACCAAAGGTATATTGCGCTGTATACAGAATCGTAATAAACGGCAAAAAAAACGTCGTCTCGATCAGCATAATGAAATTCTGAAGGTAACCTATCTTCGCTATAGGAACTATTGTAACAGTTTGTTAAAAAAATTAAAAAGACAATATGAAAGAGAATTACTATCAAGCTCGATTAATAATAATAAACAACTTTGGAAAAATATAAAATCTATAACATACACTAGTAAAACAAATAGTCAAAACATGGAATTATTAAATATTAAATCATCCCCCTCTGAATCAGTAAATTTTATTAATAATTACTTCTCTAATATTGGTAAAGAGTTAGCAGAGAAATTAAAGTCTACTGGTAAAAACGATAGTGTTTGCTGGGCTCCTACGTCTACTCAATTAAACTCCTTTGGGCTTCTAGATACAAACTCTGACGAGGTTTTTAAAATACTGAAGAGCTTAAAACCGAATGCTGCGCCGGGTTGGGATAATATTTCAACGAAATATTTAAAATACACATACAAAGAAGTAATCCCAATCATCGCACACCTAGCAAATCTATGCTTTAAAGAAGGAATTTTCCCGGCCCCTTTAAAACTATCAATTATCACTCCGGTGCATAAAAATGGTCCTAGAGATGACATTAATAATTATAGGCCGATATCAGCTCTAGCCACTATCTCAAAAATAATAGAAAAACTAATAAACAATAGACTAGTCAGTTATTTAAATAAATTTAATATAATATCTAAATCGCAATTCGGTTTTAAGCGAGGTATGTCTTCTGAGGATGCCGTCTGCGCTCTAAGCTCTTTAATTACAAAACGCCTTGATAATGGAGTTAAGTGTCTAACTGTCTTTTTAGATTTAAAAAAAGCGTTCGACACCGTCTCTATCCCTATTCTCGTTAATAAACTAGAACAAGTTGGAATTAGGGACACCGCACTTAAGCTTCTCACTGATTACTTAATAAACAGGAAACAAAAAGTAAAAGTTGGTCAATATATCAGTGATGACGCAGACGTATCATTCGGCGTTCCTCAAGGGGGGGTTCTATCTGCCACGTTATTCTTAATATATATGAACGATCTCTGTAATATGAAAATCCCGAATGCTCAAATTTTTTCCTACGCCGATGATACAGCTATAGTGGTTTACGGAAACTCTTGGAAATGTGTCAAACATAGTGCTGAGGCAGGTATGACCCTCATAGATAAATGGCTAAAAGACAACATGCTTACACTGAACACAACTAAAACGAACTATATATGCTTCAGTATCTCAGAATGTAACCAACCGCAACACCACTTTGACTTAAAAATACATACCTGTGGCGATACGCATAGCGGAAATTGTAGCTGCACATCCATCACTAAAGTGACGGAAACAAAATACTTGGGTGTAATATTTGATCAAAAACTATCTTGGTATCCTCACCTGGAGCAGGTATCCGCTAGAGTCCGAAAACTTAGCTGGGTTTTTAAAACCTTACGTCATGTGGTGCCGAGAGGCACAAATGACAACATTAGCCTATCGAAAAATGTGCTGACTCAAATTTACAAAGCCCTTGTGCAGTCTGTACTTGTCTACTGTATACCGATTTGGGGTGGGGCGGCTAAAACGAAAATGATTGAATTAGAGCGAGCCCAACGGGCCTTATTAAAGATAATGCACTTTAAAAAAAAAAAGGTTTCCTACAGAGGGTCTTTACGAAATTAGTGACGTACTCTCCGTTAGGAAACTTTACATTACTCAAACAGTGCTGAAAAAACACAGCACTTTACCTTATGACGCAACAATAAATACTAGAAGAAGAAAATACAATATAGCCGACGTCCCTAAAACTGAAACCACGTTTGCGTCTAGTCAGTTTGAAAAACGTTCAGCCTTATTATACAACAAAGTAAACAAAAAAATTAACGTCTATACTGACCAATATTATGAATGTAGGAAACAAATAGTTAAATGGATAAAATGTCTCACATACGAGGACACTGAAGCACTCTTATAAAAGCTTTATGCTGCACAAACTTACACACTTGTTTCATTCTCATACTCACACACACACACACACACACACACGCACACGCACACGCACACGCACACGCACACGCACACGCACACGCACACGCACACGCGCGCGCACGCACGCACGCACGCACGCACGCACACACACACACACGTACTTAAATTATTGAAAATTCAGAAAAAAAGATTCTTTTAAGTCTAACTTTACTACATCTTTATTTTTGTTTCCTTTGTACATTTTGTGTTAATGTTATATATAAGATAAGGAAGAGCGGAGTCTACTAATACAGGCTTTCTTTTGCTTAAAAGAAGTCTCCAGACACTAAATATTGTAACAAAAAATATTTACACAATAAATTATTATTATTATTATTATTATTATTATTATTATTATTATTATTATTATTATTATTATTATTATTATTATAGTTCTATATACAGTTTAGGTTTAGAGTAGATATTTTAAACAATTATTGACTAATTATTAACTACTTATTGAATAATGTTTAAATATATTTGTCAGTCGTTCTTACTTAAAATAGCAGTCTAATTGCAAATTATTAGACTGTATCAATGGGATAAGGTATGACAAAACTAAAAAACATATTTTCTGAAGTCCGAACGTTATTGTGAAATGGTTGTTGTGCAGTTGTGTACTTATATAAGTAATACTTTATTAATTAAATTATCGTAAAAATGTTTTTATCAATACTATTAGTTGCATTTTTTATAAATAAATAAGACGCGTATACCTATATATATGCGACTTTTCAAATTGTAGCAGCCGGCCTATTTTTCTGAAAACATCTAATTTACAAACAAAACATTTTTCTCATAAGAATAGTTTGAGCTTCAAACTATTGTTCTCAAAAGAATATTTTATAATAAAATCATTGAAGTAGGCGACTCGTCAACGATGCTTGAGCGCTATGCACTATATATATCTGTGCTATATCTGTGCTATGGACCTAGGTAGGTACGTCTATGCCACTCGAGCCTCGTGCGCTCACTATATTGTTCTCTGTGGTGCTCCCTAAGTTTATAGTATTGAGTACTACTACTCTGAGTGTTATTTACACTGCATAATTTCCATTGTACACATTATACTTATTATTAATCTTGAGAGTTGGTAATAAAATAATTATTAAGAAATATAGTGTAATCTTTATAAATAACCTCTTCTAATCTTTGATCTCTAGTAGTTCGCAACATTTACATTCACAAGAAATAACCAGGCGTCAGAACTCTGAAATTATATTCAGACTCAGAATTAGATTGCCGTTTTTATTTCGTGTTTACGACCCTGAGAGATTGAAGAATTCCGCTACGGGTTAATATTATAGCCAATGTTTAAAAAACAATAAATAGAGGCCTGATCTTTTAAAAACTTTTGGGATCAAAATTTTAAATATCAATTTTAAATATAACAATAGTGATCGCTATTATTAAACAAATGAAAAAAAAAAGGCGGGAACGTTTGACCGAATAGGCGCGATTTTTAAATAATTTAATTTTAAATTAGTTTAAGTTAAAAATTCCACTTCTTGAGTCTTTAGAGTTGAATTATTTTTGAGTTCCCCAGTATGGGGAACTCTAAAGAGTAAAGAAAGCGGAAAAAAGACACATCTCCAAGCAGCATTTCCAGATCCTCAGACGAAATAATAAATGAGGGAAACAAATTTATTCCCTTTAAAGTTCCAGACTACATTCGAAGATACCCTGAAAATAGCACAGTCAATGAGTACATAGTGTTCATAAACAAAATTGAAAACCAGGACCCTTTCTCAGAGAAAGAGAAATTATCCATTTCTACAGCCATTAGGCAACAATGCGTTACAAGAGTAAAACATTTACAATCTATAAACAGATATAAAGTAGGGATTATCTTCGATATCCCCAATAATGTAAATGTCTTCTTACAAAATTTTAAATTGCATAAGCAATTAAACATTAAAACAAGCATACCTGCTGCAGCCACAGAAATTACTGGTGTTCTAAGACGAGTTTCCATAGATTTAGGTAATAAAGAAATTTTTAATTTATTAGGCAGTTCTAAAAATATAGTTCAAGTTCGAAGACTAATGACACGGGTCATCAATGAAGATGGTCCTTCATTTAGACCTACACCTTCAGTAGCTGTAACGTTTGCAGCTACAGAATTACCTCAATATGTGTACTTAGATTCATGGCGACATGAGGTAAGTATATACATCCCTCCTGTAAAACAATGTCTTAACTGTCTGCGATACGGCCATATAGCAAAGTATGGTAAGAATAGCACAAAATGCTCATTTTGTGGTGATAACCACAATTATAAAAACTGTAATATACCCAAAGAAAATGCCAAATGCATTAACTGTAAAGGTAGTCATATTGCAGTATCTTCAGATTGCCCAATAAAAAAGCAAAAAATAGAAGAAAATAAAATAAAAGCCAAAGCAGTTATGTATTCGGAATTATTTTGAGATAAAGCGTTTCCTACATTATCACCTAAAGATCCCCACAATCAAATTCAATTATTCCTAAAATCTGAAATTTTTATGAATTTATTGATTGAAGCTTTAGTCAAAATTGTATCAACAAAAACTGATGATTCGCCAGTTAGCTCGATGAAAATTAAAAACATTATCTTGGAGACGTTTAGTAAAAAAGATCCTAATTCTAAAAAAAATGGACCACATTCGACATATTTTAACATATTTCTTATATCAGCATAACATACATATTGCCTTAATTAGTGAAACATGGCTAACCCCTGAAAAGAATTTAAATATTAAAGGATATAAAATAGAGCGTAAAGATTTAGGTAACAAGCATAATGGAGTTGCAATTATTATTCATAACAGTATATACTATACAGTTATAAATACCTATAGTGATAATACATTTCAAAATATTTGTATAAGAATTAACATAAATAATCAGGAAATAAGTATTGTTAGTTTTTACAGTCCTCCTAAATGTCCTCCTAAATGTATATTTCAATAAAAACTATCTTGATATTTTAGTTAGTAACATACCAAAGCCAATTATTCTAGCAGGCGATTTTAATGCTAACCACACTCTGTGGGGCAGTAATAATATAAATAAGTGGGGAAAAGAAATTCTTGAATTCATTGATAATAACAATCTGGTTTTATTAAATAATGGTCAATCTACTACAGTAGGGTCCTCAACATGGCGTCCAAATGCTCTAGATCTAACAATAGTCTCTCCATCAATTGCTCTTTGTTGTGATTGATGGGTTCATGATAACCCTCTTTGCAGTTACCATTTACCAGTTATAATTAAATTTGTAATTAATAAGAATACTATGAATAATTCTAATTGTTCTATAATGGGACAAAATATTCCTAAATATCCCAATATTAAGTGTTTGAACTGGGACATATATGACAATGTAATAACTGAATTATTTTCAAATTTTGTTTTTGACCCAATAAACCCACTAAATTCATATTCAAAATTCATTAATACACTGCATGTAGGTATTAAAAAATGTATGCCTAATCTTAAACCATCCAAAGGTACGTACTACAGAGAATAATAAGAGGGAAAAAAAACCTTGCCATCCCTGGTGGAATAGTAAATGCACACTTGCAGTCCAAAATAGTAAACAGGCATACTGAGAATTTAAAAACAACCCTAACGAAACTAATTATATAAATTTTAAAAAACTTCAAGCATTTAATAAAATAACATTAAAAAGAGAAAGGCAGAAAAGCTGGGTAGATCTCTGTACATCGTTTAATCGTTGTACTCCTATGACATTGATATGGAAATATATGAAAAAGTTTAATAATACACATATAAAAGATTTTAATCAATATGACAATGACAAGTGGATTCATAACTTTTTAAAAAAATACACACCAGACTATGCTAAAGATAACAAAATATTACAGTTCAAACATAATGTAAACGAAAAAAATAAATATCTTGTTATGCCATTTTCATGTTCAGAACTAAATTCAGCAATAATAAGCAGAAAAGATACAACAGTTGGTTTGGATGGTATTTCCTATTTGCTTTTTTAAAAAAATGAATAGTGGAATTTTGAATATATTTCTTAACACTATCAATAGTCTTTGGAAACAAGGAATAATTCCTGAAGACTGGAAAACCGATTGTATTGTATCAATAATAAAACCTGAAAAGATAAAATATAATGAAAACTCATATCGTCCCATAACCTTAACAAGTTGTGTAGGTAAAATTTTTGAACAACTTTTGAAACAACGCATTGAATTTTTCATTGAGCAAAATAATATTTTACCACATAATCAATTTGATTTCCGTAAAGGGAAATCTGCCCAAGAGAGTATAAGTATCTTACAACTGCAAATTCAAAAATCGATTCAGCAAAAAGAAAATCTTGTTTGTGTTTTCTTGGACATTGAAGGTGCGTATAACAACGTAAATTTGGAAATATTAAACGAGGAATTACAACAAATTGGATTACCTGGCAAAATTTTAAACTGGATTTTTAATTTCTTATATGAAAGAAAAGTATATGTTAAATATGATAATATTTTCGGACCTAGATATTCATATAGAGGTGTTTGCCAAGGGGGAATTCTGAGCCCTTTAATGTACTTACTGTATATACGTAAATTAAACTTACACCTAGGTTCTCAAGTTAACAATTTACAATACGCCGATGATTTAGTTATCTATTTCTCCGGGAAATGTGTTTCTGAAACTGTAAATATAATTAATAAGTCTTTAGTGAGCTTAAGTATTTTTTTTAATTACCTTAATTTGAATATTAACATCAGTAAATCTAAAGTTGTTGTCTTTGGGAAAAAACACATTTCTCCTGTAAGAATCTTTTATAAAAACACGTGTTTGACGGTTGGAACTGAGGTTAAATTCTTAGGTGTCAGTTTTAGTAGTAATCTTTCTTGGACAAAATATGTCGATGATATAGTAATTAGAGCTTCTCGATCTCTAAATGTTATTAAATCTTTAGCTAAAACTTATTGGGGAGCAGACCCAAAGATACTATTGTTGCTATATAAATCATTGGTTCGCAGCCATTTTGAATATGGTTTCTTTTGTTTTGCTTCTAAGAATCAACTGATTCATAAGCTTGAAGTAATCCAAAATTCTAGCATGCGCATTATTAAAGGTGCATTTAAAACTACTCCGATTATTTCAATGCAAGTTGAATGTAGTCTTCCTCCTCTAAAAATCAGATTTGAATACTTAAAAAAGAAGTTTCTCTTAAAACTATATTCTGTTAGAAATAACTATCTGTTTAATAGTCTTTTAAAAGAGTCTTCTTCTAATCATAAATCCCTATATCTTCTAAATGGTTTTACCGAATTCTCTGACTTCTTAACGTCAATGAATATCCATAGAACTGAGAATAGCTGGCCGTGCATCAAAGATACTTACTCAAGTAAATATGCATGTATTGAAATTATCATAAATTCAAAACTTAAAAGAAAAGAGGAAGTATATGAAATGTGTTCTAATTTTAAAAATTACCAATTTATTTATACTGATGGATCGAAGAACTCGGATAGTACGTCGATCGCTATTTATGATAGCAAAAATAGTATTGGTGTAGGTGAAAAAATTAACCCGAACGCAAGCATTTTTACTGCCGAAGCTTTAGCTATTTTGTCAGCTTTACATTATATTAAAAAAAGGAATACAGAATTTAAATGGATTGTAGCAAGTGACAGTATGAGCGTACTTACAGCAATAAGTAATTACAAGATTCATTCTAAAAATAATTATCTAATATACGAAATCCAACAGAAATGGCTTCAGCTTACTAAGGATGGATATTTCATATCTTTTATTTGGATTCCTGCACATATTGGCGTGACTGGAAATGAGAGCGCAGATTTCTTGGCAAGAACAATATCAAATTTCAAACCTTTAATACCAAACAAAGATTCAGGAGATAAATATGTTAATAAGGCTGCCATTCCTTATACTGATGTTGTAATAAAAATCAGAAATGACAGTAGGAATGTTTGGCTTAAGTCATGGAACTCTTGCACCAGCATTGAGAAGAAAGGCTTGTGGTATGCAGATATACAGGATAATATTTTTACTACACCCTGGTTTTCAAAAGCTAAAATATTTAAAAATAGAAAATTTTACACTACTATATTCCGTCTACGCCTTGGTCATTGTCGGATTAATTATCATCTATTTAGAATGACAATGGCTGAATCTGAAACTTGTATGTTTTGTCAAACTGAATCGCAAACATTACAACACATATTCTTCAATTGCTCGTCTTTCGGTATTCAGCGCCTAGTGCTGATTGACGAATTGCTTGACAATTACGAAACAATAGAAAATGTACCGCGCTCTTTGAAGATTCTTTTAAAAAACTCTGACAATTATCCATATTTGTATAAATATATACAAAATACGATACAAGAATTATAAAAGTGAATAAAATATAAAATAAAACATAAATAAAAATGAAAATTATCGAACAAGACGTAAACAATAAAAAAAAAAAAAAATCGAGTGAGCATTAAACTTATATTTTTATGAATTAAATACTTTAAAATACGATTGAATAGGGTTGCCCTTAATATACTAAACAAATGACAAGAATTAAAATTTGAAGATATTTTTTTTTTTATATTCATAAAACAACGAATGAATAGGCATTGCCTTAAAGTGGAAAAGAAATGAGAAAAGAAGAAAAACGTTAGAATAGGCTGTATCGTCTCCGATCTTTGCCTGGTCCGAATTGATATTGGACAAATTGAAAAACAACAACAACATTAAACAAATATCACTTTGACAGATAGTTGTTTGATGACATACTGGTAATTTGTCAGTAAATAACAGGTTCAGTTGGAGATTTCTTTGAACTGCAGAAAAGCTTTACCGTTAATCGTTATACAATCTTAACTTTGTTATTTTAGCATGTTCTCATTAGTTGTTTATAAACATTAATTAAACTGAAGAAGGTCTAGAATGGTCGGTTATAATGTATATTTGTAACTTGGATGACGCAGTTACAAATATTAGAACAATTGTTGAAAACAATCGATGTGTCTTTTGGTGAGATGGTGTCCTGATTTCTAAAATCTATATAAAGTAATATATTATGATAAAATAATATATCATATTTTTAGTGATGAATTAAATGCGCCCTTCGTAAGATACCCCTGTGGACACTCCACTTGTAGTAACTGTGTTAAAACTGCTGAAGACTGTTTACTCTGCCTAACGCCACCAGATGCTTCTGCTTACTTTGTTGATGAGCCTTCAAGCCAACATGTAAGAAATGCTTCTGAATTGTTAATTGCATTTCAAGATTTATTTCAAATTCATGGTATTACAATTTCAATCTTCTATAATCACTAACGTGTTCAATTACTCATATAATTTTTTTAAAACTTACAGTATATAAGAGACATCGAGTATCAGAGAAACTAAAATTGGAAAAACAGATATTTCCGGAATGTATTCAGGCTTCTACAAAATATTGCAATAAAAGAAAAAGCTATAATACAAAAGGAAAGGAAAACAAAAGTATTTCAAGTTTATCAGGAGAAAACATCTCAATAAATAAACTATCAATAATGGAAAATACTGTTAACTATGTTGAAAACTGGTTGAAAAAAAATGATGCAGTTCAAGTGAATCTTAATAAAAATCTACCTCGTAAACCATTTAAATTAAATTTAAATGTCAATCAAACCAATAATAAAGATTTAATAAAGATTTAATTAAATTTAAATGTCAATCAAACCAATAATAAAGATGCTAATAATTTAGGTTTTCAAACTAGTAGAAAAAGAACACATTTAAAAATTATCAAAACTACCTCAAATGTACCCAAAGTTTCATCTAAAAGAGTTAAAATCAATACAAATATCAAAGAATATGAAATACAATCAAATAAAAAAAAATAAGAAATATGAAAATAATGAGAGTGGTATATATGATGAAACAATAGTTATAGATGACAGTCAAAATGATGTAATTGATAAAGACCAACTTGCCTTCCTAGAGGTGCATCAGGCTGAAAAAAATGATAATTCCATTGACTGTGGTATTGAATCTTCAATGAATGAGAATGATATGAAATCTAGAGATAATTTTGATGAACCAAATAAAAGCCAAGTATTAAAAACGTATAAAGTACCCTTCTTTAAGAAAAGTGCTCTTGTTGATGTTTGTAATGTAAAAACTGATAATATTAAGGATATTACAAAGAAGACACAGACCTCACAAAATATAACTGTTACTATTGATAATGAGAGTTTTGTAACATAATAGTTGTCCAATTTAGCACAAGGTGGTACAAGTTCAAACAAAAAATCCACTGCTGCTCAGACTGATGACAACATATCAGATCCTGTAATACTCTCAAACAAAATAGTATCAAATCTGATAAAAGAGCCTGAAGATAATCTTATAGAAGACAAATCTAATAAATCAGTATTTAATAACTTCGATAGCGGTATAAGCAATAAACGTAAATGTTTAATAATAGAAGAATCTGATAGTGACAGCGACTTAACAGATGACAATGTTAATTCTCTTGAAGTTACGGCAGAAGTTCATCAATCTGATACCTATGTGTAAGAATGATCAGAACTGTTGCATTTCTTGTCTTATATGATGAAACACATTTTATATTTTTAAAGGGAATAAATATGATTATAATGCATGATAAATTGTTAAAAGACTTATTTATTTTTTAATTGGTTGCAGTGACAAAGGGGTTCTTTGTGAATTAGAACAAAATGAATTAAAACACAGAGCAAAACATGCTGTGCGGGAACTTACCCCTCTTAGCAGTGACTCTTCTGACAAAGAAAACTATGATCCAAACAGAATAAAGAGGCAGAAACCCGAGAAAAAGAATTTTCCTAAAAAATAAATTGATATTTACACATAATGCTTTCTAAGATTTACACCAGTACTACACATTTCAATAAAACTATTTTACTGATATAACTCGCGTTTATTTTTAAATTTTATAAACCCAAAGGTTAAATTAAAAAATGTAAAAATAAACGCGAGTTATATCCGTAAAATAGTTTTATTGAAATGATATTAACACAATTGCAAGTAAAGTTTGTGTATGTTTTTATATATTAAAAAAGTTTTATTGAACTGTTTTTTATTTTAAACCATTTAGGATTTTGTTTTATAACTTAGATGTTTTTTGTTATTGAAACATCTCTAAAAGTTTGGTTTATTATACTTACATTGTTGCTTTACCACTTGCTATTTATTGTATTTGGCTGTTATCCCTTTTGTAAAAAAAATATAATATGATGATATAATTATTATTGAATTGACATTTATAAATGTTAGAAGATATCGTTTCTTTTTTTTTTAAGTCCTTATTTATATTATAAAAGAAATGCAATGTACTATTCATTCTTATATCAATGACCTGCTATTATTCGATTATATATTTCAATGTTTCTTAAATTTACAAAAAATATTACTAGAAGTTAAACATTCCTGATCTTTTAAACAAAATCGGAAATTGTTTAGGATAAGGTTTAAATAAAATAGAATAGTTTTGAGGTACGTGTGTATTGTCATAATTTACTATATTTCGTTATCACCACCAGCCGGAAGATCCTCCGCCGCTGGACCAACCACCGCTACCGCCTCCAAGGTTCCAGCCACCGCCGCCGCCGCCGCCGCCACCACCACCGCCGTATTTCCAGCCACCTCCGCTACCACCGTTGGACCAACCGCCACCGCCGCCTCCTCCTCCGAGTTTCCAGCCACCTCCAAGACCACCGCCGGACCAGCCACCGCTTCCGCCACCAGATTTCCAGCCACCGCCGCCGCCTCCACCTCCGAGTTTCCAGCCACCGCCGTTTCCGCCACTGGACCATCCACCGCCTCCTCCTCCAGACTTCCAGCCGCCGCCTCCGTAACCGCCGCCATAACCACCTCCTATATAAAAAAATAAGTAAATAAATTATCCAAGCCAGAGGTCCTTGATTAACTGCTTCTTATCTTTACAATTAAATAAAACAAGTGTATGTAAGATATCGACAAATTTAACGGGTAGCCGAAATATCTAAAATTTTGTGGTCTTTGAGGGTTGCTCATTGAGGTTGTCATTGAGGATTATTCGTATAAACCTGTAACTTAATAATTCTCGACCAGACAATATTGAATGAAAATTATTTGAAATGTTTTTTTTAATGGAATGAACCTTCATTCTTCAACTGTATCTTTAACAATATAGCATTCATAATATAGCCGCTATCAAAATGACAAATTTCGGAAAACTGATATACTAGTGACTGAAAGACCATGTAGTTATCCATCGTATGATAAAATAGTTTCCAAAGGCCTATCCATATACCTATCCATAGCAAGTTTGAGAGACTGCTGCCAAAGCTTGCTTTTACATTTACCTTACCATATTATAATGAGTAGCGGCGAAATTAAATGTTTATTTGATTATAGATATGAATCGTGACTACATATAACATAAAAGTGATTTGATTTACACAACTTCTTCATCTGCAGTTTCAAAGATTATAACATGAGTAGGTACATAATGATTACGAAATTCATTTTGTTCAAACTAACTATCAAGTGAACGGATGACCCTCTAATGCAGTCTTTTGACCTCACGAGAATGAAAATGTTTTTATTAATCACAACAACCACCGATGCGCTGTTGTTGTCATTATGATACAATAGTTCTAACAAGAAACCTTAAGATTTATAATTATGCAGATATATTTATAATAATAAGTTCTTTTATGTATTTAAACTTACCGCCACCGCCGCCGCCGCCTCCGCCAGATGTAATAATTTTGATGATCTTCACTTCTGTTACATAAATTAGAATATTATAATAACTCTTACATAATTTAAGATAATTTATTTGGTTTGATCTTAGGAGTCGTTTATATATATTTTGATATATATTTGATACTCACGACCACCGCCGCCGCCTCCATGGCCGCCTCCGCCGCCGCCGCCGGACCAGCCACCACCACCACCACCTCCAGACCAGCCGCCGCCACCACCTCCGCCGGACCAGCCGCCGCCACCACCACCAATGTAGCCGGCCTGGACTGCCGCTGCCACGGCAAGTATACAAATGAAGACCTGGAATATAACATGTATAATGAGGACACAGTCACAGATGTTCAATTTTATAAATTTTTTGTAATATTTACTTCATGGCAGTTTTAATTGGGAATAAGATAGATATTTGGGATAAGTTTGTAATATAACTATGCAAAGATCCTATATTCTATAGGTTTCTATAGGTATTCTATAGGTCTAGTAAGAAAGGTTATCGATATTATAAAATATATATGTATTTGTTACCCGGAGGTTTACAAGAGTATATTACCTTCATGTCGTAGCTATGCGTGTACTGTTTGTTGAGAGGTCGGCACTGTGTTATATATACGAAGCTGACGCCCCACTCGCTGCAGCAGGGCCGTGAGACGAGCTGGAGAACGGAAGCTCTTCCGCGGCAGCTGCGTGATGCAACCCATTGTCCCTGCGTCTTAAGTGAACTCACATTAGATCTTAGCCATTATGGAAATGGGATCAAGTAAGATCTGAAAACCACCTTGTGGTTTTCCATTAACTTAAAATTATCAAACGTAAATTTTTTTTGGCTGTAAACTCGTATATTGTTATAAATATCGTATATTTTATTATATGATAAAAGTGCTTGTCCTGTTTTTTTTATAAGATACAATGTTCCAGACTTATTATTGTGAACAAAAATTTATTTTAAAATTTTCAGATACCTTTAAGAAATAAAAGAATATTTCTTACTTCATAGGTTTTTTGACTAATGAATTGTAGACTATTAAGTGGTTACTAAATAGTATCACCTACTCTATTGTTAATAACAAATATGTATGTTTATAATATATCATCTTGCAGCAGTTCACGCCGCGATTCCAAAATGCTCAGAGCTCATGAATAAGGGCCCCGAATGGATTCAAAACCAGTCAGGCATATACCGATAGTAAATACGTGAGTACAGCCGGATAATTTTATTTTCAGTATAATAATAATCATGAAACGACGAAAGTTATATAGGTATATAATGTAGGTATAAGTTATATAGGTATATAATGTAATGTTTCATGCCAGATGTCTGTATGGAGATATTATATTATCTAGTCTGTCTGATAACATGATTCTGAAATCTAGATACAAAAAAAGCTGCTTGCTTACTAGAATGTAATATTCTTAGAATAGACTGAACATAGCATAGAAGGAAATCTAATATCCTATATGTTCTTTTAGAATATATTGTAAGATTATCTAATAATGTTTAGTAAACAGATATAATATATTTTCGTAAAGTTTGCTTGATATGTTACTAATTAAGATGTCGTCACTACAATAACCATTATGTAGCAGTGAGTGCGCTGCGTCATCTCTACTCTTACACTAATGTATGTGTTTGTAACTTTGATAAAAGCCGTATAAGAGTTTTGCGTAATACGTATATTAGTACGTAAAATGTAGCGAACACTTAGATTGTCTTATGACACTAGCACAAGGAAACATTATCATCACCACTCTCCTTACAGCAGTCACGTAATATCTCAATCGTAATATTGTACGTAAAAAGTATTGTTGCTAAAATTTATATCTCTTTTAAATGGCTTATTAATATATTTTGTCTTCAACATTAAGAATAATATCAGTAGTCATGAAATAAAGAAATTCAGTTATATTAAAAAAGTTTAACGAACAATAATTAAATGTATTAACTTCACATAAAATCTACTAATATACTCCAATACGTACTGTTAAGTGACGTACTGTTTAAGCCTAAACTCTAAAGTATATTGAACTTTCACTGTTATAACAGTGCTATGACAGAAAGCTTAAATGTTAATTGCTATAGACGAACAAATTACTAAGAATAAATAAACTTTTTTTAATCCGTGGTGCTTTTGTAAATATGAATACGAAAATATATCTGTAAATATATCTTTTACGAAGCCATTAAGTTTGCAAATAAATAAATAGTTATTCAATACATTTATCTCACTGTTTCTGTTTTAATAGCTTAAGATATACATTTAAATGTTTTATAATGGAAATCTTTGACCTAAAGAAGACCACAAGCGAGTAATCGTAAAATATTTCAAAATATTGTAATATACGGATTGGCCAATTTGGTGCTATTGTTACTGTTTAAGTTCTATAATTAAGTATTACATCTCAGGAGATCCGCTGAGTGTGCTCGACGAATTATTGCAGCGCAAACACCTCAAGAATTAAAATTTGTGAATTTACACCAACAGCCTTAATATCAACACTCGGCTGACATTAGTGAATTTACACCAACAGCTTTAATATCAACACTCGGCTGACATTAGTGAATTTACACCAACAGCTTTAATATCAACACTCGGCTGACATTAGTGAATTTACACCAACAGCTTCAATATCAACACTCGGCTGACATTAGTGAATATACACCAACAGCTTTAATATAAACACTCGGCTGACATTAGTGAATTTACACCAACAGCTTTAATATAAACACTCGGCTGACATTAGTGAATTTACACCAACAGCGTTAATATAAACACTCGGCTGACATTAGTGAATTTACACCAACAGCTTTAATATCAACACTCGGCTGACATTAGTGAATTTACACCAACAGCTTCAATATCAACACTCGGCTGATATTAGTGAATTTACACCAACAGCTTCAATATCAACACTCGGCTGACATTAGTGAATATACACCAACAGCTTTAATATCAACACTCGGCTGACATTAGTGAATTTACACCAACAGCTTTAATATAAACACTCGGCTGACATTAGTGAATTTACACCAACAGCGTTAATATAAACACTCGGCTGACATTAGTGAATTTACACCAACAGCTTTAATATAAACACTCGGCTGACATTAGTGAATTTACACCAACAGCGTTAATATAAACACTCGGCTGACATTAGTGAATTTACACCAACAGCTTTAATATAAACACTCGGCTGACATTAGTGAATTTACACCAACAGCGTTAATATAAACACTCGGCTGACATTAGTGAATTTACACCAACAGCGTTAATATAAACACTCGGCTGACATTAGTGAATTTACACCAACAGCTTTAATATCAACACTCGGCTGACATTAGTGAATTTACACCAACAGCGTTAATATAAACACTCGGCTGACATTAGTGAATTTACACCAACAGCGTTAATATAAACACTCGGCTGACATTAGTGAATTTACACCAACAGCTTTAATATAAACACTCGGCTGACATTAGTGAATTTACACCAACAGCGTTAATATAAACACTCGGCTGACATTAGTGAATTTACACCAACAGCTTTAATATAAACACTCGGCTGACATTAGTGAATTTACACCAACAGCGTTAATATAAACACTCGGCTGACATTAGTGAATTTACACCAACAGCGTTAATATAAACACTCGGCTGACATTAGTGAATTTACACCAACAGCTTTAATATCAACACTCGGCTGACATTAGTGAATTTACACCAACAGCGTTAATATAAACACTCGGCTGACATTAGTGAATTTACACCAACAGCGTTAATATAAACACTCGGCTGACATTAGTGAATTTACACCAACAGCTTTAATATAAACACTCGGCTGACATTAGTGAATTTACACCAACAGCTTTAATATCAACACTCGGCTGACATTAGTGAATTTACACCAACAGCGTTAATATAAACACTCGGCTGACATTAGTGAATTTACACCAACAGCGTTAATATAAACACTCGGCTGACATTAGTGAATTTACACCAACAGCTTTAATATAAACACTCGGCTGACATTAGTGAATTTACACCAACAGCTTTAATATCAACACTCGGCTGACATTAGTGAATTTACACCAACAGCTTTAATATCAACACTCGGCTGACAATGTGTCCCAGGTTCGATATCAAGGATTAAACATCTTACAAGTATTAACATTTGATCCATATTTTAATAATCATATATTTTTTTATTACAAATGATTGTTTTTTTTTAATTTGACTATTTAAAGTTGTGGGTTGAGAGTAGGTATAAGAATACTACTTACTCGTAAGATTATATTAAAGTATTTTCTTGATAAAGTTCAAGTATTGTATTAATATTATATTTGATCAATGTCTGTAATAATTAATAATCACTTAGTCTGTAATCACACTGTATACAGTGTAACTATATATAGTTAACCATAACTAAATTGTCTATAGAGGTTGTTGTCTACAGCCGAAAATATATGTATCTTTATGCACTGATAACCGTAGTGAGAAAGTAATATTTAATTATATAAAGGTTTACTATAAAGTTTAAAATAATAAAAAGTTGCTTCCTCACTACATTTTAATAACACTTTAAATTCGGTTAACTCCTTTTAAGAGAAATAATAATAATAAAAGCTCGAAAACTTCGCTTTTTTTATTTTTGAACTCGGTAAACACCTATTATATTGAATGTGCTTTTAATTAGGTATAAAACGATTAAAGAATATCTTAATAAACGTTGACCTCAAACTTTAATATTCACACAACCATTAGCGAAGTACATCTCATAATAACTACACACAGCACGCAGCTTTGTGCAGGAATTGCATACAACTAGTTCCTCTACAAAGGATTCTTTTAAAGAAAAACAAATTTCGGAGACATAAGTTCTAGAATATAAATACATAATCTAATTTTTTTTAATTACTATAAAGTGATGTTGAGATATATAAAATATATTTTAAAGATATGTCATTGATGGATTACTTTCTTTTTTTAATTTTTTTTTTAATTGACGGATTTTAATTGAATAAGAACTGCATTAAGTAAAAATAGCAAAAAAAAATTAAATTGCAGATTTATATATTGTATTGGGTATAGATTGACGTCAGCGTGTTCATATTTTTTATAAAATATAATATCCGAGGTCTCACATGTTAATTGATTAAATAATTTAGGTAGTATTTTCGAAAAATGTTATTTAAGATAATTTACATTTCGAATAGTGATTATTATTTAGTGAGAGAAGGCCACGAGGTGAGTAAACACTAATTATAACTTACAGATCACAAACGACTGGCTTCTTCAAGGCTGGGTTTTGTTTTTTGGGATTTCACAAGTCAATAGAGCACGAACTAAATTTAGTAGTAATATTAGTTGTTATAGCTTGGTCCGATATATTTTTTTAGAACACTTGGTATATGTATAATGTAACATCATATTACTCAATTAACATATTAATAGTGCTTATGACATATTGTATGTATAAATATCTTTCTTATTATGAATAGAGGGTCATTAAAACTATTAAAGTTGAATTAGAATGCTATTCAACATATTTTATTCCTTAAAATTACTCTGATGATAGGGCTATATATGTTATCAGAAAAAAAAAAATATTTTGTTTTAGCGTCTTAATGAATGTTTTCGTAAATAAACATCTTAAATTAAAAAAAAAAAAATTCTTTGTTTTTTTTTTTTTTATCATTTTGGCTTTTACACAGATTAGCCAATGTCAAGTAAATATTCTTTGTTTTCGTAAATAAACATCTTAAATTAAAAAAAAAAAAATAGTTATTTTTAATACCGCCAGAGGACCATTAAAACTATTTTAGTTGAAATAAAAAAAATATTTTATTTTTACTATTCAAAATATTTTATTCTGTAATTTTTCTTTTTGTCTAGGCTAATTCATAACAGTTAACAGAAAAATAATTTTTTTTTTTTTTTTGTTACGCTATCTTGATTACTTCTTCTATATATTAAAATTAAAATGTAAAATTAAAAAAAAAAAGGAAAAATACAGGACAGTTTTTTTTAAACTAACTGTTACCATCTTGACATTGGGAGACCTGAATAATATTTATATTTATAAATGTCTCAATGTCCTCTTATTTATTTTAATACTCTACTGCAACCAGTTAATGTAAAAGAGATATGTTTAAAGCTAAGACCTGTTCTACTAATTTGGCTCTGTAACCATAAAAACAATACATTCTCTGCAGCAATAATAAAGCTGGGTCATTGATTTGAGTTGGTATGAGCTGGCTCATCAGGAATACTCTCGGAAGTCGGGGTATCTTTCGGAATCGAGTCGGAGGAAATAGACATTACCGCTAAAACATATTTACCTTTTGCTTTAGGTACATGTTTGTTTGAAACAGGCAGAAAATTTTTCGAAAATTGAGACGATTATATTTAATTAATTATTATAAGGCATAACTACAGGATTAAAATTAAAATTTAAGATTACATAATCATAACTATAGACACATGTAAACTTTCAACCACGGCACGCAATAAAATATATATATATATATATATATATATGCTAGAGGTCTATCACCGACTTCCATTAAAAATATGAAAAAAAATCTTATATTTTCTTAGTATTTCGTTAGATTGCACACTTGAGTATTTTATTATTTTTTACATATAACTTAGAGAGACATTTACAAGTGAGACACTTACATCTCGTCTTCTCGTGAACACGTTTGCTGCAATGCATTTTAATTAAAAATATAATTATACGAGACTTAAATCCATTAAAAATAGTTTTATTTTAATATTTGCTTTTAATAACATGCCATGCATTACATTGCCAATTTAAAACGTCTCTGAAACGAAAAAAAATTCTTTCACACTAACATTAGGCCCAATGAATAAAATACTATTATAAGAATCAAAGAGATTAAAATAATAATTATTATAATTATATTATAATTATTAGACAATAATGCGTTTGGATGTTATGGTGCTGCCTATCTAGGCTATCCAGACGCATAGCGATTTTAGCGAAATTGTATTACAGAAAGTTCTTTGTCTGTCTGGTCGTCAAATAACGAAGGGTATATATTTTTAAACTATATGTTGATGAGCGAATCCAAGATAGAAAATTTCTGCGTTCAAATAATATGTAGGTAAAATAATATGCTTAAAAGTTTAGGGTCAAAGAAGGTAATATTGATATATCACAATATTCCACAGCAATATTCATATTCTATTCTTTGAGTCTACACGACGCTCGGAATTTACGTAAGTTCACATACCATAAAATATAAGTAAAAATCAATCACATAGTGTCTATAGGTTCCCATTAGGATGTTAGATTTATTTCTCGAAGGAAAGATTTAATATATATATATATATTTTTTAATAATATTATGTATAAAATTCTCGTTCAGTTTGTTCCGAATCGACTTGTCTGATTTTTATGAAATTTTGTTGGTATATTTAGTAGGTTTATGAAAAAGACTGACTATTTAATATTTCTAAGTGAAAACGATAGTACGGAATATTTTTTTAAAATTTTTGACAAAGTTCTTTAATTTATTTTATTATTCGACATCAAAATCCTAAAATTTTCAACATTCTACCAGTAACCCCTTGGTTTTTTTAATTGTGATCGTCATCGTTTATATCTGTATTATAACTAAATATAAGTGTCAAGGCATAATCTGTACGTTACCTAAATATAAAACTTATATCCATCTCACGACCTATATCGACGTCCTGATAATAGTAACCTTAAAATAATTATTTTATATTTTTTGTATTATCTCTGTTAATTTATTTGTATATACGCAAAAACTACTGGACATGTTTTGATGTCACTTACCATGGTTTTTGGTTACCTAAGAAAAATGTGATTGAACTGTTCATTCTGATAGATTTTCTTATTTCACATTCATCTACAATTACCATACAATTAGTCTACTGAATAGATTTTGATGTCATTTTTACGCAGTGTATATAGCTTTTGGCTTAATATCTAAGCAAGCAAAGAAAGAAAGCATGGGCGTTCTGGTTTTTTTTCATGTTGATTTGTTCTATAATAATTTGACAACAAAAATCTAAAAATTTTGTGAACTTAGTGAAAATTATTTAGAGACGAAGCCCTAGCAAAGACTACTTGTATATATCAAAGCTTAACAAGCAAAGGACGTCAATGACAGGACAGTATGAACATAAATTAATGAGAAGTTTGATGAATAGCTCAAATACACGGTAAGGCCATATAGTACTGATGATCTAATAAGTCTCGAGATTACTTAACCGAGGTAAGAGGCAGTCTTACGTCATCGATGCAGATGATACGAACGAATTGGGATGTAGATCAAGATGTTAGAGAGTTGAATGTCTCTAGTGATTGTTCACAAATCTTTCGCGTTTCGTATAAACATTCATATATAACAAAATGACAGTCATGTATATTGTAGATTTTTTTCTAAAATCTATTTATTAAGCAATAAAACATAACTTTAAAGTTATTGAAATGATTGTATATGTATCTATCACTTGGAAAATAATAAAGAGATTTTGTTAAAATGTGGTGAAGGTAAATTAATTATTTTTTTTATCTTTATTTTTCCCGGATAAATACAGTTCTAAATTTGATATAATTACAATACCACAAAAGTACTGGACAGATATTGATGAAATTCGGTTTGTTGTAAGTTCATTTTAGTCAACATTTAAGACGCTTTCATTCCATTCCGGAAACTATCATTCCGGAAAACTATCATTTTAGGAGAAAAAAATAATAATAAGGTAATAACAATAGAAAATTAAATGTATATATTTATATAATATTATATAATAATAAATTGCATATTGTTAGTGTCTGCTATATGGCTTATTGTGAGATTATCGTTATTAAAAACATACATTACTCTACAAAACACATATAATTAAACACCTTAAATATGAATCGTGTCAAACACTATTGTTATATTGAGATATAATGAAATATATGCAGTAAGCTGCATGTAATGAAATACTTTTAAGTAAATAAAAACGTTATATATTTTTGTATGTATAAGGCCGCAATCACACGATAACTATTGTTTGATCAATTATTATTAATAATTTTAAAGATTATTTGTAGTATATTTCATCGTCCGATTACGACGAAATATACTAATAAATAATTCTTTAAAGTTCGTAAGTACATCGAGGACTTCAAGGAGTATATTTTATAAAAGTTTAAATAAAAAATTAAATATTAAGGTTAAACTTATAATATAATATTTTATTATACTTATAAAACGGTCAAAATAATAAAAATTACAAAACTAATAATATATGCAACGAAAACCAATTTTTTTAATTAGAATTAGTTGATCAAAAAGTGTTCGTGATGAAAGATGACGTGGAGATGAGAAAGTTTATTTGATTGTCCATTTACTACAGAAGGTCATATAACCTTTATAACTATTCGTTTTTTGGATTATTGGGATGTCCCAATAATCCAAAAAACGTTATCTCACGTCTCAGTTATGTAACTGAGGATACATTATTTTTCTCCGGATCCCATCAGTTGTTCTGAACATGTGAAGCCATTCTGAATTCACGTTAGATGATACGCAGGCAATAATTGTTTATAGTTAACTTTTAGTGCCTCATATTTGAAGAGAAGGTAGCAAGGTTATGAAGAATACAGATTGTAAAATATTATTGCCGTAACTAAAGCTCTGTTAGATTTAATATCCGATCAGTTTCTACTTGGTTATTGAAATGTATGTATAAAAAGTCTCTGCTTTGACCAATATTGAAAGATTTCATAATATTTACGTTATATTTTTATTATTTAAACTTGTAAATAACTTTCACCTATCTTCATCTATTATTTATGCTTTATACCATACATTCTATACATTTTCTATTTGATATTATAGAATTTTTTTTTTTTAAGGTGAACCTAATTCATTATTAGGAATGAAAAGTCTTATAGGTGTTCATATAAATAAAAACCTAAAACTACACAGAAGTACATAGATAACGAACAATAGTTTTGTTGTAATCATTATCCAAATCGGTATTTGTATTTTCTCATGAAAAATTTACCATTTTCCGGAAAATATTATTTTATCTTGAAAGTTGTATTTTGACTATATAAAAGTTAGTGTCACGGCAAACAATCAATATATACTTGTAGTTGTAACTACTAAGTTGTATATCCTAAACCCGTTTATGTGTATCCCCGTACAAACAAAAAAGCGTAAAATTAATGAGCAAGAACAAAGAGATAACAAATTATTATTTTGATGTTTGCGGCAAACACGTACCAAATATGTATTTTTCAATTTTTATTACACAGCCTCGTTAATATTTTCTTATATGAAAAGATAAATAAAACATCTGAAAAATTTACTTGTTTTGTAAATTTTTAGCTTACCCGTAACTTCATATAATAAAAACCCCTACGAAAGCAATTTTTTGTAGCCGTTTCTATATATAACAATTTTTTGCTCAGGCAGCCTTATAGGGAGAGTACTGCTGGGGATTCACGGTGGGTCGATCCCGCAGTGATCCCGAGAGGACCCACTCAGGTGATGAGGGCCACCGTTGAATGAAGCTTGAGCATTGAAGAAGAAGTAGAAATAAGTTGTCTTTTGTTTAGTATCTTTGTTTTTATCCTATTAAATAATATAAATATTAAATAATATAAATATGATAGTAAAACAATTAATATATTGATCTATATAACAAGTAAATTTAACCTCTTATTTATTAGGACCAATCTATAATAATATAATTTGACGCCGACATCTTTAATTTTGTGCGTGATCTAAGTAATTAAAATTCATGATGACTGTGTAAATAAGAACAGAGTAGAATTGCAATTTGAGACACTGATGATACGCGCCCTGAATATATACAGTACCCACTCAATACATGTACCTCAAGGTACCTGTAGGTAGGTATCTCACTAGTGAGATGTACCGAGCACCGGACGCAGGTCATGGGTAGATTTTAGATATGTTATTATATACAACATTCATTTATTGCAAAATATTGTATTTAAACACATAAACTGCATTAATGTATCTGCACTGTTGTTTGTCCATCGCATATTTCTGTATATACAAATCTAGGAGGCCTTCTTATAAATGTTTTAACTGTTAATAATTAAATCTGGACATTTTAAACTTCATTAGCTATTGCAAAATATAATAGAAGATCATTGAAATGTTTTAACGATGTATATAAGTATCTGTACGAGTCAGGGTCACACTGAGTGTTGCACAACTTCAACCATGATGGTCAATGGCCTGCTGGAAACAAGACATACATACAAACATATATAATAACATCTCATGGCGTTATTATTTTTCTCGATATATGATATTGCACTTGAACTTTTCATGTAAGCCTGAGTGTATGAATAATTATAATATTTCTTTGATTTTTAACAACAATGTTACTGCAGTCGCATCTCGGTAACTCAAAATATAAAAAACTTTTGATAAAAAAAGTCAAATCTCCTTCAAAAAACATAAAAATATAAAATAATGAGATGCCTTTGATCTAGATCAATTAAAGAAACTGGCACTGATTTTAAAAACAGTTTAACTTATCAAATTATTTTATTTTGAAGGCGATTTAGATATATTTTATTAGTTTATTTATATTTATTTCTTTTCACTGGTTCCTTCTGTTATGCAAGCGTGATGGTATGCTATAAAATGGTAAAAACAATGCTTTCACAAGCGATTGCCGCAATCGTGCTGAAATTTTTTGAAGACTTCCGATGTCTGTCTTTTGAACTGACACAGATCACACTCTAAGTACCAGCTTCCACATAAAAGAGAATCATCAAAATCGGTTCAAATGGTCAAAAGTTCTGATCTAAAAACACATTTAAATAATACAGTCGAATTGAAAAGTCGTTTAAAAATTGGAAAATAAATTTAAGAAACAGGTAAATGTCTTAAATTATTAATCTGTGCCACGATATCTTACACACGAACTCGTCAGTAACAACTTATCTACCGATTAGATCGTTTTGCAATTTTATAAATCTCATATATATTGAAACCTTCAACTTACATTATATTTCTTTTAACTGTTGGCAATTCTATTACTATAAAAACGTAAATAAAAGTCAGACATAAAGCAAATTTGGATTCTATTGTGACACTATAGCCATTACAGTATTCTAGTGTCATACTATAGACAGACAAAATAAGTAAAATATAAAAAAAAAATACATATATTTTAAAAACTTTTATATAGGTACGCCATATAACAATAAATGTATTCTGTTGGATAATTTTTTTAATGTAAGTTATCATCGATAAGTCGTGTCACTGGCAAATAATTGAGCTGAGCGAAGCGAAGCTCTTTACTACCCAAATTTTCAACTCTTTGTTACCCTTCTCCTCCTTCAATTTACGAGCTACACGCACGAAATTTTGCACACATGCGCATAATGAGCAAAACCCGTTCTGGATTGAAAATCAGTCGAATCATAATTGTAGTTTTCGAGATAATTGATAAAATGTGTCCCATATAGAAAACATATAGAACGTTTTTGTTTCGCGCGCGCTGCGTCGCGAGGCCATTCCCGCTTGCGTGGACCTAGTATATAAAACTATATAAAAGTTATACCTCTAGGGTGTTTTCTAAAGAACTTTACCAGTTTTTAAGCCATAAATAGAAAAAATAGGTACCCATACCTATTCGAATAAGAGAAAAACGTTATCAGTAATACTGTTAGTTATAGGTAGGTATAAACAGGATATTGAGAACACTATTTTCGTAACACAGGCAGGGCATGAGTAATATTACTTGGTATTTACAAATAAATTGCTTTATTGCAATTTCAAATGTGTCTGTATAATGTTTGAGTATTAAAAAATATAGCCACGAAATCTTTATAGATTCCTTTGTGGCCACGGGCTTTGTTACAGGACTCGTGTTATAGCACGATTTAGTAAGTAGCGAAAGCTACTTTATAAGATTGTCTGGTCTGTCTGTCTGTCCGTCCTTTCGTTCGCGAACACCATAACTTCGAGACGGTATATAAGACAGGGCTACAAAGGAAGTAAGTTTAATACTGTAGTGTAGAGCATTATATGTTAGAAATGTTGGTCTCCTAGCTGCATTTGGGTGGAACTTTTGGGGTGCAAAAGTTACAACATGTAGGCACCGCATATGTGCAAATTTTGGACATACGGTCATGGTTTATTCTATTCTATAGCTGTTGCAATTAGTTTGAGCTACGAATTATTATTTTCAATGACAATCTTTCGATACTTTAAGCTATCATGTTCTAGCGATTGGCTTATAACTTAGATATTAAATATTCCAACGACTTCATTTAATTACTATTTATATGAATATTGGCTAAAATGCATTTAATACAGTGTGAAGCCAATAGGTATTGTAATTATTTGTATAAGTGCTGACTGAAGCGTATCAGCTAGCGCGAAATTTACTTACCTACGATACATAGTATATTATAAATACCTAATATTAAAACATTCGCAAAGCAAGATAAAAAAAAATGTTACGTTTAACTTTACAAAACCATTTTGTAATAGGAATCAGATTAAATCTGTAATTACAAACATTACTACAGTCCCCATTTATTTTAAGAAATGAAATCATAATTTTAAGTCTACATGAATATATTCCATTATGTTACAAATAATTTTATGTTGCAATACATGAACCAAATCCAAAATGTTCGCACTATAGACTGTTACCAATGTCTACAAGTATTTCCCTCACATGGCTGCTATTTGATGGCAGGATTATTATTTAAATTAAAGAAGAATTAAATAATAATTAAAATTATCATGGTTAAACCTGTAGGTAGCTTTACGAATAAACATTTGTTAAATAGTATCATTCTGTCATATCACTTAAAAACCAATTACAATGTTTTATGCCGTTGCACGTCTTAAGGCCTGAAACTCATTATTGTATATAAAGAAAATGACTCATATGTAGTTAGTTATATTTATTATATTTTACATTTTGTCTTTGTCACCAGAAAAGTAGATCATGTTATTCACACGCTTTTTTGTTAAGATTCGTGTAGATAATATGATATTTAGTAAGTTCATCAAGACACGTTTTTTTTGCTGGCAATTTGCGCACAGATATGTTATTGAGATACGGATATAGGATACCTTTTTATTCCCAAAAAATACAGAGGCTCTTTGTATTTCTCATTAAAGGACATTAATAAACAATCCTGATTCAATTCTAGCCACTGAGGATCGAAATATGAAATCAGTTTCAGAAACAAAACGTCCTCAGTCTATATGAAGTAATGTAAAGTTTACATAAATGTGGAATCGTAGCTCAACTAAACACAGATTCTTACGTTTATATAGTGCTCGGGCAAAGCCGCTGGCGTAAGCTAGTTACTAAAATCTGAAATGATTTCCGAACATTAAAACACCCTATTTTTGCGTATTTGAAAGTATTTTGTCCAGAGCGATGTTGCAAGTTAGAAGGCGGTAATCTCGTTGCGGGGAAAGGATTGTCGACCCACTTGTAGCAGCGCACAGTGGATATCGTATTAGATTGCGTTAATTCAATATGAACGCTCTTATTTCGTATATCTCGTCATATTACTCAAATGTTAATAACAGAGGGCATTGTTTACGATTGATAGCATGGTCGTAACCTTTGAACTTTGTACTACTTAAGTCTATATAACTAATGGTTTATATTGCCTTTGTTTTCGGAAGGGACTTGTAAAATATAGCATTTGTTTATATTGAATGTAATTAACGTAATTGAGAACCTTTTAATGATTTAAATATATATAGCAATAAACTATTATTTTAATTAGTAAATAAATCAAATTAAATATTGATTGTAAACAGTTGGAAATTTAAAGGGTTTAGTTTTTGCCAGGTCAATAAATGAAACTCATAATAATATCTAATATTTATTACAATCTAACTGACAAAAATATAAAGCACTTATTTCTTCTTCCTCTTATCGACTCGACTGCCACCCATGTCTTCTAGCTGTTGCTTCAGTTCTATCAGATCGTTGTCTGGTACATACCTCATCTCCTCGAGCTCCGGAGTGTGCTCGTGTGCGGAGAGGGTACACCCTTCAGGAAGAAGAGCACGCGACACTCGCAGGAGCGTGCCGAGGGCCCAGGCCGGCACGTCTGCTACCTACGGTGGGGTTGCCAGTCGTAAATGAATAATCGCTACGTAGTATAAAAAATAATGACAATATTCGATTTGCAGCTTTAGAAAAAATTAAATAGATAATTTATTTTTGATAAAAGATGTAGGAACGATGGAAGTGTTTATAGCACTCCAGTTTGCACAAGCTAGTATTAGGCCTAGAGTAGTCACGACGAAACCGAAGTGAATTATGGTTATAATAAAACCAGATAAGGCTATGGACATATGGTGTGATACTTAATGTCTGTGGTAAAGCTAACTTTTATTACTACTCTGCAAGGATATAATCATTTTATAAATAACAAGGTGGCGTGGTCATACGAATATTATATTTTGTTTGAGAATCGCGCGGTCAAGTCTTAGCCTTATACAGTAATTATATTTTAGACAGGTAGGTTAAGTACCATCACAATACTTTATTGCACCGGTGTAGGTATAAGTATATATAGATAATATGATTACTAGAATCGACACGACTCTGAAGTAATAATAATTTTATAACCAAACGATGCAAAACAACTCAAATAAATTGTAGTCACTACAGTATTCATTATTATATTATAACTAATGGTGTGGTAACTGGGTCCCTCATTTATTAAACAAATTGTTTACGTCATATATCGAAACTCAATTTATATACATATTTTAAGAGATTTGTTGATTGTTAACGAAATTACCAGTTGATGTTAATTTTGAACTCTGGTTGCGTATTAGTTAACTATATTCAGGGCTCTAGCTCACCGAGCCTTGATGCGACGGTGGAATAGGGACTTGGAGTCCCCTGCCGCCGGTATGATCACAGTGGGGGCGGTCCGCCCTCACTTCGACCACTGGATCAATCGGCGGCACGGAACGCTTACGTTCCGTCTTGTGCAGGTGCTGACCGGGCATGGTTGCTTCGGTGAGTACCTGCACAAGATAGCACGAAGGGAGGCGACCCCCTCCTGCCACCACTGTGACGAGTCCGAGCGAGAGGTGCTGGGTCGCAATGGCCTCCTTCTGCGAGCAAGTCATCGCCGCAAAGGAGGCCTCGGAGCGGGACAGGGAGTTTGCCTCGTCCGCTAACCCGCTCCGTAGGGTGAGACTGGGTAGAAGGAGGCCGGAATACGCCCGTCGCTTCCTTCCCCAGTTGTAGGCCTGGTGAGGGGGGAGGGTGACCCCCCTTACCTAACATAGGCCTACGATGAGAGGGTGCTCTACGTTGCTCGGGGCACCCTCATTTGGGGTCACGGTGTGTGCTAACGCGATCCCGTGACGTCCCATTACGGCGCAGAGGGCAACCGTTGGTTTTTTAGTGGGTAGCCTTAAAAATGGCAGCATCCTCTATGCTGCCGGGTAGTCCCACATCACCCCCCATATATCCATACCCGCCATATATATATATAAATAAGTAAATAGTATTGACGGGTTTATTAATTTTGGTCTTACGGTGTCGACGGCTGTTCAGATCTTGTAACTTATACACAAATTTCAATCAGCTCCATACTGTGCAAGATGATGAATTGGTTCTTATATTGAACTTGAGCCTCTTGGCACTTCTAGGTCAGAATTATTTTCTTAGTAATCGATAGTATGGGTTATGCTGAAATAGGTCAACTGGGGAGCTTCTAAACAATTTAGGAGAGATCATTCATCATACATTTTGGAGTGTATCAGGAATTACATGAATCGAATCTCATATTGCCCTTCCATCATTGGACTTTCCAATGGCGAGTATACACCCTTATATTGTGGATGTAACTTCTGTCCAAATAAAATTGTCTTTGCCCTATCTAATCAATAGTGACTATAACTATGACTATGGCTATGAATAGGCAATACAATACGCATTTAATTATTTTTGAAAATGATAAATAACTTGAGGGTACCCACGAATTTATTTATCCATTAACCTACCACTGACTAGAGTATGTTCTATAAGTGTAATGTATATCCATTTGAAATACAAAACTGTGACTTTAGAAATAGTAAATATCCTAAAACAATTTTATATATCCAATTACCTGAACATTTCTTTCATAGATATTTAGATGGTATTCTGACTCCAGGGCTGTGCTTGATGGCTTGAATCTTTGTATTTTAAGTTTTTGTGCTGGTGATGCCCAACTGCAGAGTAATGTAATTATAACTTATATTTATTCATTATTTAGATTTTTTTTTATGGAGCATAAGAGGTGGAGAAACAATTTTTTCATTGTCACAACTATATTGAAGATTGTTTTTGGATAGAAGATATTTAACTTGACTTGAAAAATGAGACTTTAAAGAATTATAAATTGATAATATAACAAACCCATCCTCAACTTGAATTCCCATTATTTCAGCATATCTGTGTATTTCTTTTTGACATGACTCAAGTAATGAATAATCATAACCCTTTATTTGCAAATTAATGCAGTCATAGACGGGTTCATCTGGTTGCATACTCTAAAACATAACATATATTATGGGAATATTCAAACTATAAAAAACAGTGAATTATTTTACTAAATGTTCTTAATAACTTAAGAACTATTTGAATATATTTTAGAACTCTACAAACTTACAATTAGATAATCCGGCTCATATAAATCACTCTTGCACCTTTTCTGATTACATACAATTGATCCATTTACTTGAGAAAATGTTTTTGGTTTTATATGTTGACTTAATTTAACCTGAAACAAGTAATTGAATTAAATAAAATATAAAACTGAGTATAGGTAAATGTTTATAAATTGTATGCCTACAATGTTTAATAGTTTTGTGGTAAACATTGTATTCAAGGATTTTGTGGTTGTTATTTTAACAATTAATGTAAAATTGATTTATTAAAATTTAATTTATTAAAATTTAATTGATTTATTTAATCTTTAAATTACAACTAAATTCTAAACTGTGAAACAAAAATAATTTAATTAATCATTTCTATTTTCTAAATAATTTGTAAAAAGAGACATCAATCATCTAACATTTCACACTTATGGTTTCACCACAGAGTAAATAGCGTCTAATCTCTATTTTATAAATCTCTGCCTCCTATCCATATATAGTACTCTGTGCTCCTATCATGTGGGGTATCCATAGACGTAATGGGTTTTCATAAACCACATATTCCCTCTATCTAATATAATCAAGATGAAGATTTTGTTTGATTGAATACAGTCATATCTAGAACTTCTAATCAAATTTTTTTTGTGGTAAATACAGAGAATTAAAGTTTTACACAAACATGCAGTCGCTTAAAATATTTGATTTTATAAATAATTAGGTACCTTTAGAATTAATGAAGGTATATTAATATTTTTAAGTATATATATTTTTTAAGGTTATTTGGTCTTATCTGTGGATTATGTCAGAATTTGGATACAGTCTGACCAAGCGTCAAATGAAAAGGTTATAGGATTGGTAGGACTTGGTAAAATCATAAAATTTAAAGTTCGCTATATCGTTTAATTTATCGGAAAAGAAATAAATGGTGCAATCGCTAATATCTTATTAATTTAATAAGGATGGCGTCGACGGGCAGTACACCGTTTCCTAAGTGGCAACTAGCCATTATATTGGGTGCTCCTATAGCGATTGGACTAGGTTACCTTTATCTAAGAAATAGATTAGAAGATCCTGACAAGAAAAAAATAGCGGAGTTAAAGGCTAAAGCAACAATTTCATTAGATAATGAAGATAATGCGAAAGCTTCCGAAAGTGCTATTGACCGAGCTATGAAGTTGAAAGGAGCCGGAAACCGAGCCTTCCACGCAGGAGAATATGATAAAGCCATATCTCTATACAACGAAGCTATTGAAACATGTCCACCAGATCGTCCCGTTGATCTTGCGACATTTTACCAAAACCGTTCAGCCTGTTACGAAAAACGAGAGATGTGGGAGCAAGTAAAGGAAGACTGCACATTTGCTTTGAAACTGAATGAAAAGTATGTAAAAGCTTTTCTACGACGTTCCAGAGCCGCAGAAAAGAGCGGAGATCTTGTACTTGCTTTGGAAGATGTGACCTCAGCCTGTATTCTTGAAAGATTCCAAGTGCAAAGTTCATTAGTCAATGCTGATCGAATTTTGAAGGCTCTTGGTAGACAGCATGCCCGAGAAGCACTTGCCAAGAGGCGTCCTGTAATGCCCTCTAAACATTTTATTAAAACTTACTTTTCTGCATTTTCTGAAGATCCCATTAGTAAAATACAATTGGATGAGACTGAGGCTAATGGTTTTGCTAAAGCTAAACATGCCTTTGATTCCCAAGAATATGAGAATATTGTGGATACCTGTACTGAAGAGTTAGACTCAAATGGAAAGTATAAGTTTGAAGCTTTACTATTACGTGCTACATTCTATTTACTTTTGGGGAGACATGATGAAGCCCAAGCTGATCTAGCTTTAGTAATTGACAGTGATGCCTCAATGAAGGTAAGAGTCAATGCTCTTATTAAACGTGCTTCACTTTTTACGCAACTGGAAAATACGGAGCGGTGTTTAGAAGATTTTGGTACTGCTGCTAAGTTAGATCCCAGCAACTCTGATATATACCACCATCGCGGACAAGTTTATCTTCTTTTGGAACGAATGGATGAAGCAACTTCAGAATTTGCAAAGGCAGTAGAACTTAATCCAGACTTTTCAATTGCCTATATACAGAAATGCTATGCCGATTATAGACATGCACAACTGCATAAAAACATTTCAGCTTTAACTCAAGTGAGGGCTGATTTTGAGCGTGCTTTGGAGCGGTTCCCTCGTTGTGCTGAGGTGTACATCTTGTACGCTCAAGTTCTGTCCGATCAACAAGAGTGGGGTCATGCAGAAGCTCTATTTGAATCTGCATTAGGTGTTGATCCCAACAATGCTACATTGTATGTACACAAGGGCTTGGTTCAATTACAGAAAAGCACAGATTTTGATAAGGCCGTCAAATTAATTAATAAAGCTATTGAAATTGATGACAAATGTGACTTTGCATATGAAACACTCGGAACTATTGAAGTTCAAAGGTAAGGCAATTTGAAGCTGCTAATAATTATTGCTGTACTTTTTTATCTATTAGACATATCACAATATTTTAAATTGACTGTCTTGTAATAACATATCAAATGGAAATTAATCAAAATATCACACAAAACCATAATTAATTTTGAGGCCATCAATTTATTATCATTTATAAAAGCTAAGATAAGAAAATGGATAATTTTGTAAGGATGAAAATTTCTCCAACCTTATGATTTTAGGCTTCCAATGTAAGATAAAGGTTATCACTTTATACTTGACTCACTTATCTATTATATTTATACATTATCTTTACAAGAGTGAATTTTGAATAGTATTGAATATACTTTTCTTGTTTTCTTTTTGATTATTGTTATAGTATAGTGTAATATTGTTTTGCCTTATAAATAAAAAAAAATATATAAAAGTACCGTTATCACTATTAAAAATAAGGGTTGGACATTAAATAGAGTGAATTAAGGGTTGTATGTATTTTCTAAAGTCCAAAAGAAATGTCCAAAAAACAATAACATAAAAATTTGGGTTAGACCACCCTTCATCACCTGAGGTGTGAGAAATAGTTCACATCATCTTCCCAGATCTAATGAATATATATACCAAATTTCATATAAATTGGTCAAGCCATTTGCCATTTCAGGAGTCTGAATACAAATGCTTTTACAATAATTTTTTATATTATTTAAAACTTTGTGAAGAAAGTTTATATTAGATATATGGCAACAGCTTTTAAGCTATTTCATTTTAAAATAAGTGTTAGAAGTTTTAAGTGTTTTATGCAACTTGTATTAATGCTCTTAAAGTTCGGTGTCAAAGATCAAATAATACATACCACTTGTTTAACTGTTTTATCTACTTTGAACTCTTAATAATATGCTTTTGTAATAAAATGTTTTTTTTTTAATCTTTCAGAGGTAACTTAAGAAGGTCACTAGAACTATTTGAGAAGGCAATTGCTTTGGCTAAGACAGAACAAGAAATGACACACCTGTTCTCATTAAAAGATGCTGCCGCTGCACAATTGAAGGTGTCAGAGCGCTGGGGACTTGATTGGACCGTCAGTTAAATATTGTGGTCCAACTTAAACTACACAACGAGACAAAATCCAGTATGGTTCTGATACATCCAAGTAGGTTTGAATGTATGTTTATAAATTTGTTGTTTGTAGATATTGTTTCAATGTGATAATATTAATAACAAAAATGTCTGAAATATTTGAATGTTTAACAAAATTGAGAAAATGTGCTAGAGACTAATGCTGTATTAATTACTTAGTATTGATTTCATAAATTGTACAATTTTGCTAGTATCAATACTTTATATTGGAACAATAAATCTCGTTGTGAAGACACTGCTGTAAAGAGCTAAGCCTAGCCACCTTGACGCTCTGCGCCCTGCCTCTAACTAGTTGTACATTATTTCAAACATTTTAAATTCTTGCTTCAGCCTCATTGTTATATGTATAACCTTCACTTTACAATTATTATAAGTTGGTAACAAGAGTGCTGTACATAGAGTAGGTCACATGCAGCACTGCAGCATTGTTTATACTTTATATATATATTGTATATATTTTAATTGTGTTGAATAAATTCTTGTTGTTTATTTTTATAAGATTCATACATTATGATAAAGATGGGTATTGTTTTAGTTATTTTAATTTAATTTACAATAATATTGTATTCAAATGTAACACAATTTTTAAGAAAATTAATAATTTGTTTAAAAGTGTGGACTTTGTCCATGTATCGACAGTCTTGCAGCTGATATTTCAATAATTTGTATAAAAAGTATAAAGTACTGTATTTGTGTGATTCAACAATATATCATAAATATTTGAATTTTGATAATAGGTAGTTATTACTTCATATTGAAGTATACTTCATACAACAATTTCTTAGTAAAGGTTTATAACAGAGTGCATATTTAACTTTATTATTATTAATGTAAATCGTATTCAAGGAAAAGTATAATAAAAATTGAGGTTTTCATTTTCGCAGCCGACATGCCATGCTAGGTTTTAATGTTTTGAGCATATATATAAACAGTTGGATATTTGTTCTAAATCTTAATAATATTATTTAGAAAGTATATTTTCTTTTTCGTTAAATTAGAATTCACATAATAAAATATATAAATAAAATTATATAACGTATTTTATTATATTTTAGTAGAAATTTAAATTTAATTTGTTTTATCAGAACATTAAAAAATAATATTGTTTTAATCGATTTTAATATCTGTGTACTTAATATCTTCGCTAATGAACAAAGTTACGAAAATATATGCTGATAAGTGTCATAATTCATTTTTAAGGATGGTAGAGATTTGTTTCAACTATACAAAAAGCGAGTTTTCTATACAATTCCAATGTATATAATAATTGTTATTAGTCTGAAGAATTTGAAGTTTGATAATATTTAATTGGTGGGTCCAAGTATGAGAATGGCCACGATAGATCTCAAAATTTGCAATTATTAATGTGTGAGGGCTGGCGGGGCTCGGCAGCATGGCGTCAGCGGGCTCGGGTGCACCCAATGTTAATTGTGTCATTTTTGGTAAATATCCTAGTCTGGTTAAATTTGCCATTACAGTGTTTTAAAAACATTGAATAGTTATAAAAATTGGGTGAACCTTATAAATTAGAATGTAAATTTAGAATGTATAGATCGCTGAAAAACTATTCTACAAAATTGTTACCTCACCGATAGTGAATTAGTTATCAATTTATGAAACCTTCAAATACATTTGAAAAATATTATTATGTATTTTTATTTTCTATAATTTTCGTCCTTTTCAAATCTATCATGTTTTTAAGCTAATTGCTGGTGGCCTACAATGAACCCTCAACCACTTTAAAAACTTTAAGTTTTGTTTCAATCTTACAATAATATTATTTTATTTGTGACCACGACATCTATTGTATTGTTTCACTTTAAATGACAAAATTTCATATAAAATCAATATATGAATGTCAGAAAACAGCTCATGGTACAAATTAATATTGTTTTTTACAGTAAAAATAATTTAGGATGACGTCATCAAAACTTATTAAAACATAATTAACGTAATGTTACTTTAGAGATATCATGGAACGTAAGATTGTTGTAATATTACTTTCAGTGACAGAGATAAGCCCGAGGTAGTTTTTTTTCAACAAATATGGAAATATACTTCCTTTATATCTCAAACAATGAGCGAATGAGAATTAATATTTATTATAACTAAATCATTCTTGTTCATACACAATAATAACAAATCACAGGGGCTATGAAATTGACATGTTTCTTTCTATATTTTTATTCATTATTTATTAGCAATTCCAGTTGTCTATTGTGTTACAACGGAACACTGACTAGTGTTGTGTTCGGAGACGATCCACTGCAGACGAAATTGATATTTGGTCCAAGCAAAAGGGAATCATCAAGGTTACGATGTTCTCTGACCGTCCTGTGCGAAGGTGATTATGATTACTATAATTTATATTCACAATTATTGTCACTTATTTAGTATATATTCCCTTACACATTGAAGTAACAATAAAAACTGTTATTCTTCTTCTTTTTATATGAAGATGAACATATTATAAAGGTACGTGTTCCGCCAATAAAAACTGTTATTAATCTACTCTAAATTCATGAAGTTTTTAATGATTTGTATATTGTAGTTCATTTCCCATATTGGTGGCAGGTAAGCCCTATAATATATCGAAAAAATCAATATAAACTTTTAATTTTAAGAATCCCAATTGTATATTTGTATTTTAATCATTTTGTAATACGCACGCGGCTCACAGACACTATGATAGATAGAATTTCTTCCGTATTTTACAATTTCGGTGTATTTAAAGTGTTTTTTCTACCTAAGGTAAAATAAACATACATTTCTACTACCGCTTCGCTTTGACACTGCTTTTAAAGATTTAAATACATTGACTTCGACATACTTTTATTTATTGTCTTCATAAATATAGTTCGTATTATTGCATAAATGTAATAACTGTTGAAGTCGGTACCAAGAAAAATAACTTGAAGTGATCAAAACAAGTTAAATATTTAAAATAATATAAAACTAAATTATATTAACATGCTTCACAAATAAAGTAACAATTAAAAAGATGAATAATGAGAGGTTGGAGTCTGATTATGACGACGTTCCACAACTAGGAGGACTAGTTCTAGGTGTTGCAGCTGTGGAGAGATATTAGTACACCTGAGTCATGGTACATATTTCATATCTGTATTATATGTACATAGTATTCAATTATCGATATAACACGTGAAAAAGAAAATAAAAATACAGGAAAAAAAACTTTTGAGGTCTTTGGTCTTCACATACTGAACTCGTATTAATTATTTTTTACTTTTATTTTATTACTAATTGATTTAGAGATTTTGCCTTGTTACTGTGGTTCTTTTGAAATTAATTTAGAGTTTTAATAAAATATATTTTCTTTTTAAATTAAATTTTAAAAAAGCAGGCTATGGAATTCAAAATGTTGCCTAAATACATGAAGATGTTGCAGATCTTATATCATCTTTTAACTTATTTACGAGGAAAATTTTACGATTATCGACTCTTTTATTCTATAGTTCTGTGAATTAAAAACTGTATACAAGTAATAAAGATAATCTTAATTTCTATCGCTTCCTGTATATACATTTTCCTATTGAAAAAAACTGCATTATAATATCCTTAACCGTTTTATTAATTCTGTTTATGTTACATTTAGAAAATATGATTGTGATTATAACCTACTTAGCTTCTGCTTTATAATCACTCATACACAACATTTATGTTGTAACCAAAAAGTTATAAAAATAAATTTTTTTAATCTCTACCTTTCGAAAGACAAATTTGTCAAGATTGACAGTAATGTTTTTAGTATTTCATGAATGTAAACAATCTGCTCTAGTACTTTATTATGAATATTTAATATGCACTCAAAACTTAGACACCATTTTTTAGTTGTTTATTAAAGTATGACGTATATGATCAAGTTCTTTTCCAAAATCTTCATACTAGCTCATTATATACATATATCATCAGCACTTCTCTGCTACAATTGTTCTTCGACACATTTAACTTGGGATAAATGTGGTGGAAATTTTGCTAAAACAGTCCTTGGGTTCAACGACAGCCGACTTTATTTGGTTAACTGCTCCAGAGGTTCTTTACACTGATTTTGTACTTGTTTTGGTCAATAATATGGTTTTATGTCTCATTCTTGTTAAATGTTACTCTTGACCTTGATAATTTAAACGACACATTATATTATTGATGACTCAAATAGAAAGCATTAGATAAATAGTGAGACATTACAGAAAATGCGATGTGTTTCGTACGTTCGTGGACGGCCCGCGCTCGGCACTCGTGGATCGTACAACGCGGGTGTTATCAGACCAGAGCTCAAGATCCCTTTCCGAGGGCCATGGATACCCCGACCAGAGCAATGACCTGCAGATTTGAACGGTATAAATACAAATTTTAAATTACGGCTGATTCATTAAGTAAACACTCGTTTCCCTTATCAGAACGTACCTATATACCTATTTGCTCTTCAAGTTAAATACATTGGTTTAGAAATAATAATCCTGGAAACTGATATCTGTTTACCTGAAAATATAGTAAGGCGAGGCTATATTCAAAAATATTTTAGTGATTTAAACTTGCAGCTTTGCACTTTGCAGCTTATAACAATAAGGAAAGCCATGCCCAGCTGTGGGCCATGTATGAGCTGACACTTACTATATAACGGAGAAGTTGGTTGGTTCGATACTTTAAAGATTTTTATTTAAGGACCTGAAAAATTCTTTCTGATTATAACAGCCAAGTTCATGAGGAAGATTATCGAGCATTACGCTTCTCTTAGTTATGCTTATAGTAAATAAAATCGTTCATCCGTCAGTAGGTAGTAATATAATTTATTTTTCTCACTTTCAGACTTGCTGAAGCCGATTACAAAGTTTGTATGTGTAATGCGGATTGGTGTAACAATGCTCGCCTTGTAAGAGGTCCTTTTCAAATAAACGGCGGTTTATATATTTGTACAAGTATTGCATTGGTTATTAAATTTTTAAATAATAATAAAGTAATATTTTAGAAGTGTTGCATTTACTGAAATTAGACGATATTAATTTGCTATTTTTAACTAAATGAATAGCAATAAATGTTGACTTTAACAGTTTATAAACAAGCTTTCACTCTGTCTAAGTTGCCTGTGTCTTTCTACGAAAAGGATGGTAAGAAACTCGTGTTAGTGGGACGCGTCCGTCGCGAAGCATACATCGTTTTTGTATACGAGTGTCAATCTAAGCCTACATTATGAGAAAAATGCGAAACAAATAAAAATATAACTGTATTAATGGTAAATTAACTTTCTCAAAAGGTTACATAAAAAAAAAACACACACTTACGATATATCATTTAATGAGTAACATAATTATTAATTATCCAATAATAAATTATTATTAATTATATCCCTAACATAATGTTCTTGAGTAAGATTTAAAATCTCATGATCATGGACAAACAAAAATAGGTATAACTTATACAAATGTTTACTGTATGGCTTGTATGAACTTTATAGGTACAAACGAATAAATAATTTAATAAATATATATGAAATATTATTTTACGCTATGAAAATGCAGATATGACTGAACACAAATAAAAAGTACAAGATGCAATTCTTATTTCAAACTCTCTCGTAATTAATGAAATACGATTCATATTTCAGATATATTCTGGTAAAAACAAACATTATTATTAAATAACAAATAAAAAAACGGAGGACATTAATGTAAAACCTCTGAAAAGGTTTTTTTCCTTTTAAACGCGGTCTTGCATTTCACGGTGGGATATGGTCGCGTTTAGGTATCTACAGTACTTCAAAATAAATTTTGTTCATCGGTAAACTTCGGTAAACATCGGGAACATTCGTATTAGTATTGAAAGCAAGAGGGACAAGCATTACTGTTTATAACTATATTTTTGTACCATTTTTTTTTAATATGGTATTTGTAATGATTATATATTGGTTGTTGTTTAAGTTTGATTGATTTCATTTCGTTTTCTTTTTCAGAAGGAATATAAACAATATCTCGTACAGAACATAATAGTTAGAGCTATTTGTTAAGATCAGCTCTATATCATTACTCTGCCTAGAAGTGTTTGTTGTCTTCGGAAACATGAAGATAGCCGATGGCCATTATTTATCATGGAGAACTGTACACTAATTTGTCTATATTATCTTAACATCAGTGATTAATTGTCCTATGCCATTGTAAATTGTGTTTTAAAGCTTTTTGTAGTCTTCAAACATTGTTTTAAATATTCACTGAATTATTATTATTATTATTAATACCGCTATATTATTTTATCAATGAACTGTTAAATGTGTTTCTATCCACTGTTACCGATTTCATTTTTTCTAAAATTCAATGTCTTATAAATTTAGTTTCAATGAAGGTAACTACTTCTTATTATTTCTTTCACATTGAAATCGGTATTTGGTATCGATCTTGAGAATTAACTATAAGACTTAAAAAAGCCACAATTTTCATCTATCATCGGTGCTCTCATCAGAGTCCTCGTCGGTTTTGTTAAAATCATTTATAGATGAAGAAGACTCGTCGTTTGTAACTGCTTGAGATATCAATTCAAAAATTCCAGTTCGATTTTTCTGATTTGTAAAGAAATCATAAACAACGTCTTCTAATGAGTTTTCAATCGAAAGCATATTTTCTGGATCAATTTGTCTCCTCTTCTTATTAATTGATAATTTATTCTTATTAGAGTAATTATTTTCATCATTATCGACTATTCCCTTTCTATAAATTTCTACAGGCACCTTACTGCCGTCACTTACGTCGTATTTAATACCAATATCAGCCTCTTGTATTTCAATGGAGCCGAGCCCACTATCAACAAGTGATTTTAAATTGATTGCTCTATTTTCTCTATTTGTATCGATTTTTTCGTTTTTTTTAGAGTATTTGTCTTTTTTGGGGTGAAGATGTTTGACTTCGTTGGTTTCACCTGCATTTGGAATTTCATTATCTTTGGTACCACTCAGTGGTTTTGGCTTTGAGCCATAAGTTTTGACTTTTGAATGTCCTTGTATAATTAGATACATTGGTATAGTTTGGGTTTCAGTAGTAGATTTGATATCAGTAGCTGCAGGTGTCGTCGGTGCTGGTGTGGTAAAACGCATGTGTAGATATGGGTCATGAGTATGTGCAATAGATTTTTCGTGAACCAAATTGTTTAATATGTGTGGGTTAATATGAAAAGGTTGTTTAGATGACGGTGTCGTACTTTCGGGAAATATTATTGGTGGAGGTGGTTGCATAGTTTGCATTTTTTCTAAATCTGCTTCTTCAGTGGTGTGTTCTTTAAATATTTGTATAGTACTTGATGCATGTGCATAAAATTGATCTTCAGGTCTGTCAGGGTCTGTCACCATAGGCATAGATATCATCGGACCTAACATATCTATTATATTCGGCTTTGGTCTCATAGTCGGAGTATTAGTTGAACGCAACGATTGGGTTGTACTTTTTTCAGTAGTAGTTTCTGTATAATAATGTTGAGTCTCTGTTGATGTTTCTCGCGTTAATTCCTCAGATATTGCTGGCCATGTTTCCTTTGTATCACTAAATGTAGATACCATTTGTGGTATCACTGTTGGTAAAAATGTTGGCAACGCAAAAGGTTTTTCAGTTGTCGGTGGCGCAGGTGGCGCCTGAGAAAACATTGGTTTATAATATGAAAGCGGTTGTTTTGTAAATTCAATATTATGTTGATCAATGTGGGAGATTATGTTATGCGAGTCGTTGATATCTTCAAATGGAGTGGTCGGACCCCATCCTGCGTAATCACTACTCACAGTATTATTTGGTAAATTGGTTGTTTTGTTAATATTATTAAGCCAATTTTGCTTTAAAGTAGATGATTGATATACAAGGTTGCTTTCTTGGAATGCGTAAGATGTTATAAGTTCCGGTGTTGTTGTAGTATCTCTAATCATTAGTGTTGAATCAGAGAATTTCGAAGGAAAAGTGGGCACTGTTATTTTGTCATTATTAAGAATAAATAGAGGAGGTTTTTGACCTGCTGGAGGTGGTGGTGGTGGTGGAACAAGAATAGTCATCGGGTAATGTTCACCGAATTTGTAAGTAAAGTCTTCATATTTGTTAAGAAATCCAGGTGGTCGTGGAACTCTTCTTGACTGCATTGGCGTTCTTGAAACCACACTAGGTTTGCGCGAAGAGATACCGAGCACTAAAACTTCAGACTTTCTCTCAGGATATTTATCACGTTCCAATCGGCTGTCGTCGGCCCAATAATGAACTCTTTCTAGTACCGGCGGTTCGTAGTCGTAAGTAGGATCGTTGCGTAAAGGATCTCCGCGCCCCGTCAAAGGCTTCCATTGATCAAAATCCATACGAGGAGAAAAAATGGAAGCTATGCCGCTAAGGTCCTGTTTATCAGTATCTGGAAGAAATAAAAACTATTTAAAGAATAGTTTTACGTAGAACCATAAACATTTTATAATTTTCTTGATACCTCTTTTATGATTTTTTTGCTATTACTGATACTTTAATTCAATAGATATAGAATGAAGATACTTACAAGATATATTTGAATTGTGTCTTAATATTGTAACATCGGGATTAGGCTTCGGGGCCGCCGATATTTCCATACACCAAACCAAGAGTCCCATTAAGATAAGTTTCATTCTCTGCAATGAAAATAACATTTAATTTGGTTATGTATTTCTTGAGTTGGTACATGTATTGTTTTGTAATTCTCTAAGAAAGAATTATAAATCATGGAGGGATAATAAGAGAACTCAAATTAAAATGAAATATAAAAACGAAATTCGGAAAACATTGAATACGTATGAATTATGTTCATTAAAGTGATTGTCTCTCGATAAAAAATATGGAAAGAATCAATTCAAACCACAAAACAAACAAGTGTAATTTATTACTGTCCACAGCGCTCTTGCCTTTACATTATTTTTAATTTTAAATATAGTTGGTTTCCATGCAATTAGAGCTACGGTGGATTGGACACAGTTTTTTGGGCACACAACCCGCAACTCGCTCGTTAAAATACCGGGCGGACGGCAGGAAGAAAGACGAGCTAATTTAATATTATAACCATCCTCTTGTTTATGTACGAAATGCCTGACCTCGATCACTTATTATGGACAAAATGTAGATATTGTAAGTTGTATAATGTCCCTTGTGTCAAACAATTATGTGATGTGGTTTTTCAATTTATCAACCATTTTATTATAACGTTAAACAATATAGGCAGTGGCAAAAATTGTATGAGGGCAGATTCACAAGTTCACTTCCTTACCTAACATAATTAAGATTAACCAATGATGTTGTGGTAGTACAATAGTTACATAAGAACTCTCCAGTAAAAGATTTTAGATACTTTTAATTTTGATCGGGGGCAACTTTTCTCGATGGGGGCCTGTGACATTTTGCTGTTATACTACCTTATTGTTACACCACTGATAGGAAGTAGTATTATGTAAATAAGTTATCACCTTTGTTGTGAATGTACATATAAAACTTTTAATCTAAAAAGTTATTTCTGGAATCTATGAAATGCGACTGGAACGTATATTAGCAGGATACATTAGACGCGGCCGCAGTGAAAGCTGCGCGTGCGCCGCATAGCTAATATAGATGTTACATGATAGGAATAGGGGTATGGTGTTTTACATTAAATTTGTGTCCATCCATCCTTTCACTCTCTTCTATACAATGTATAGACTAGGTTACGATAGAAACACATTTCCTCGTGATTTTTAGCACTTTTATGTTAGTGAGTCATTATGAGTATCAAACACATGCATAGAGGAATGTTCGCAAAAGTATTATTTTTAATGACATAATCTTTTTAATTTTTGTTTATATTCCTATATGAAAATAACAATATAGTAAAGAAATATGTAAATTAAATTTTAAAAAAAATCTATCTAAAATGTTCTAAAATACAAAACAATAGTATCTTAAAGATTTATATTTGTTAGTTTATCTGTTTGTATGTTTGTGATTTGGTGTGATAATAGATTATTATTCTCTTTAATATCTCTTGAAAATGTTTAATTTCCACGGAAAGCATAAAAATCAGAGCAGTCAGAGCAAAATACTTCTGGATGGATTTTATAAAAACTTGGTTTATTATTTATTGGTTTATTATCAAGTTAACATATGTATTTTCACCTCTCAAAAGTACTCATTTCCGCAGACAAACACTAAAATTAGTTTATGTATAATTACAATTGATTATAAGTTAAGTTATTAGTGAATAAGTTGAAACTACATGAACTCATTTGTATTCGAATTTATAATTTATATTAATATTACAAACCGGAAAAGTTTGTTTACGTATTGGTTAAAACGCGCTAATCTTTGTAACTATCCATGAACCTTATATATCAGTACTCCTGCTGTAAGTTATCCTAACAATAAATAAAATCTGAAACCAAATTGAATCTGCTGGAACTGTAATTAACAGCTGGTTTAGATAAAAGCTGTTTAATCACCTACTCATATATATAATTATACGATCATAAACAGTTTAAAAAATTTAAGGATTAACTGGATTACCATATTATATTACTATAAAAAGCAGAAACTTCAAGTGTCTTTAAATAAAATACATATATAAAAAGAGATTTTAAATAAAAATCACGTTCGGTAAATATTTGGCGATTGTAGGCGGTACTTTCAATTTCTAATTTTATCATCTATTGTGGTTAACCCGACCCTATAGTTTAACAAGCGACCGGACGCTATCATGTGTACGACTCACGTCCCCAGGTGAAAACGTTAAGAATGAATGTATAAATTTACCCTACAAATAGACAGACTGCCACACATATCACTTACATTACTAATGTATATTTTAACTTAGTATCTATTGTTATGTTTATATGTTTTTCTTTATACAATAAGTGTTGATTCAAAACTTTTCATTTATAAATCTTTTCACAAAAATTTGTTGTGATATTTTTAAAATTTAATTAACAAATAGAGATTTTTTATTTCCTTTTTATAATTACTTGTCTCCAGCACATTGGATTATTAATGTAATTTAGCAAAAAAAAAAAGCAAACAAGAACAAATTAGTTGTATAAAGTAAAAAAAAATATATATATAAAACAGGAGCTTCTGTAATTTCGAAAAAAGACGACCCATCTGGTGCCTCGGCGACATCTTCCATCACATGGTATTTTAGTCATGCAAAATGACAAAAAAAGAAAAAAAAAAAGAAAAACAATTATAAACGTCACAACAAAAAAAGTTTATACAAATAACATACAATAATTACTTTGAGAAAGTGGTGAAATATGATTTTGTTATTGTCGATATTAAAAATAAGTTATAAAAGAAGCACATAAAGAAGTAATGTTCAGGATGCTAAAGACTTATAACCTACTTCTTCCCTTATTATTCTGCTGTACTCCCCATTTCTTATGGGTATGGTATGCATCCACAACTACAGACATGAGCATGTTTGATGATAATGATTTATCATCAGATTATTACATGAAGTGTCTCCTCCTTTACCGAATGATCATATATGAAAACAGCTACCATTACACTTTATGGAATCTAACTCGAACTGATATATATTACAAATCCATTGTGCCCTCTGACACCAGGTCAAGAATGACTATAAAAAGGTCGGCTTGCTTTGAATTTAATATAATATGCTGTTTCTATTATCTAGAATGTTGAATGTACCAAATCAGTTTATAAATTATATAAATATAAAAAATATATCCTAATTAAGTTCGTTCATTTGCATTTTTATATGGATATTTAGTTATTATTTATAAGTTAAGTTTTCTAAAACCAACCGCCAGATTTGATTTTCTAAATATAAGTACTTTTTTGAGAGTTGTAGGTACTTTACCACACGATACATTACAAGATGCAGCCTCTTAACGTGTGCTAATACCTAACATATAAAGTGAGAAACCTAATATATGTTATATTATATAAAATAATAAATACACAAATTAATAACAAGACGAAACAATATAATTCCAGACACTACGAAACTGAACTACGTGCATCAATTTTCATTTTAATTAATTTAAACATAATCAAACATCATCAAAATAAAATATACATTCAATTATTGTAATTAAATCTCGGATTTATCGACGCTACAGACATACAAAACGAATCAATAATTGATATAACTAGTAACTAATGCCTTCGTTAAAACAAAATTAATTGAACTCGATGAATAATAAGTTTATAATTTACTTAATTAACATTTCTTAATATGGAAAAGAAAGATTTTTAAGTTATTGATTAGTTCTCGCACTCGTCTGAGGAATCAAACGGGTTCCGTTCGTATAATAACATCTAATTCCTGACTCACTTCCGAAAAACGTGTATCTATCTATATTTTATAAGTGAAAGTTTTGAGTCATCTATTTATTAACCTTAGATTGATACGTGTGGTGAGAGAAGAGGGAGGGGGGTGCAGGGGGAGGAGCGTGGGAAATACTCTTACCCAGACCGAGTGGTGCCACGGGCGATGTGACGCCCACGCAGCATAAGGGTGCGGCGAATCATTAACAGATTTTGAGGAGAAAAATAAGACAACCACTGAACGAGACCTCACACGAAGACTTCATGTTTTCATCAGACAAAATCTTGTTTCAATGATTAATCATATAATGTATGATTGTAATGAAGTATTGTATAATTCTTTTCGATTTGTCGTTTGATGGTATTAATGTTGACAATATATCTATCGAGTGGGTGCAGGAAAGAAATATTAACACTTTCACATGTCGATGAACAGTACAGCCATACTGCCACACTGCCAAGGTAAAGACGAGCCCACGCGACGTCTGCGCAACGTGACTTACACGATTTCCCTGGATTTTGTGTGTCGTTGTCTCAATTGTACTTTTTGAATTTATATAAATATCAAGAATCGGGTTACAGCTTATTACTTTTGGGTATAAAGCGTTTTGTAAATGTCTAAATGTTGTATTATGTTTCAATTTTTTTTTTAATCTTTTCTTCGTAATCAAATTACGCTTATTATCAATAAAGCATGATCTTTATTTGTTTCTCGTGTTTTATTTTAAATAAAATGTATAATACATGATATTATTGTCCAAATTTGTAATATTTTATCAAGCTTATTAAATTCTTGAATATTTAAACATATAAGATATAACATGTCATTAATCCAAATTTTAAATTTCAAAAGAAAAAATTACGAATTTAACTTTAATTTGTTTAATTTTATTTTGTTATGCCAAGAATCTTCGTCATCTTAATCAGTACCAAGTAAAACGGACTAAATCATTTTAATTTTTATATTAAGAAATGTAAGGTGAAAATAAGAGTTTTTGAACGCATCGAGTCATTATTATATGTCAGCATGCATGCGCGAGTACCGTCCGTTGAGATTAATTATTTTATTGTTTCATGTCTAGCAAGTGCTATTGATGACTCTCGTTTTTAGAAAGTACCGAAACACTATAGTTATTGATTTAATTACATTTAGTTGACGTCAGTTCTTTAGTAATAACATAACGGTAACAGCGAGACGAGCCAACACGCACCTCTGTACTGAGACGTATCATAAACTACCGGTTAAATAATATTACATAAACTATAACACAATAATATATTATAATATATATAATAATATATATATTTATTAGTTACATTCATAATTGTCACGACGCGACGATCGCGTTTATGTCTTTTATAACATACATTTTGATATAAAACAGCTTATATATATTCTATTAATATTATATTTATTGTTAACTAAATATTATAGAATATATATTTAAATTAATGTATAATATTTTTAAATGTATATATTATTAAGTATAACTCACCAGTGTCATGTTGAGGTGAGGTCATCCAGGGAGCACGGACTAGTATATATAATAATAAAGTCGGTCCAGGCGGACATGGAGTCGCGTTTTCCGCGCGACGTCTGCTGACCGTCTGTCTGTACTGTGCGTCCTTCATAACGCACAGCGAAGCGGCTCATATAACACAAGCTATTGTCACCGCGCGTGGCGGGTGCTGTCAGTTATATATATATATATATATATATATATATATATATATATATATATATATATAACTGACAGCACCCGCCGATATATATATATATATATATATAACATCATATTATATATATATATAAGTATATATACTAGTTGACCGAGCAAACGTTGTTTTATTTTATAAAGTAAAAAAAAATGTTAGTACTTATATCGTTACTAAAAATATTAGTGTTAGTAAGAATGATGAAAATTTAGGGTTGTATGTATTTTTAAAATCAAAAAATTTAAAAAAAGGTGGTTGACTATCCTTATAACTTAGGGGTATGAAAAAAGTTTATCTTTTCTTCCCAGACTTACCTATACACACAAAACTTCATAAAAATCCGTCAAGCCGTTTGGAGGAATTTGGGTACCAACGCTGTGACACAAAAATTTATACCTATATTATATATGGTATAATAAAAGAAGTGCATTCAGTATTTAGTCAAAAGTGGTCATTCAAGTAATGTAAGAAATTTAGAAAATAACGTTTATATGTCAGTATTGTATCTATTGTATGCTAATTCAGAATCTCTTTCAACTTTACATACATTATGTTCAGTCAAATATATATGTTATTTTTAAAATAATAATAATGCATATGCGTTCATCGGTTTATTTATTTTGAATCGGTTACCACCAGGGTGAAAGGTAAATATATATTATTTCTATCTATTTTATCTATATTGTAACTAGATAATCTTTATCAAGAAATAATTTACAGTAATCAATATGTCAACTATCCATGTACTAAGAAACTATCATATATCTTAAATACCTACGACCTAAATTAACAGAACAAAGAGATTGTTACTATATAAATTATTAACAATATTGATGTCTGTATATATAGGTTTAGAATTGATATAATATTATATAAATTCATTTATACAAAAACAATACCTTAATTTTAATTTTTTGTTAGTTTCGTAAAAAATACTAATAATTATTCTATATCATACTATGTTTTTTTGTTATAAAAGAACAAATGTTTATAATTTATAAATGAAAAATAGAGAACATACTCCAACCTCCGTTATGTATTCTTTAAAGTAGGGGAGGTATATATATATATATATATATATACCCTCGTATGTACAACGCACATTCCACTTGTAGGTACCCACTGTAATTACTATTCGTAAGTGACATTCTCTTCTATTATTTAGATAATAAGTTATAATATACAATTATAACTTAAACAGGTTACCCTGATGGACTAAAAATCATTAAATCAAAATAAAATAACATTATTCAAACATACTTAAAGAAAAATATAAATGCAGCTTTATATAGTAAAAGATTCATATAATTAAAGTTATATTCATAAATTAATGTGGTCAGAGCATCTTCATGTAAATTACACTTCAGCACTAACCTCATTATTATAAATGATGTATTTGTACAAGTCAAAAAAATATTCAGATATCTTTATTATCAAATTGTATTTTTTGACGTACACAAGTTCGTATTGATTGAAAGTGGAAAATAAATAAATAAATAAATAAATAAATAACTATCAAAATTATGAATTTATTTTAAAATAATGATGCTTCCCTTTCAGTTTGAGTAACGAGAAATAGTAACAAAACTTTCGTGTAATAAAGTTGCGCAAGCGCAGTTAATTTGATAACACTACCATATCAGTGGTAATGGCTTCACTGCCTATTAGATCAAACATTACATAAATAACACACCTTGAATACATTAAGTGCGTAAAATAATTACTTTCTTTTATATCTTTTATGAAATATTTATATATTTAAATATTAGAATATATTATTTGTTTTTCGTATTTAAAATTGATCTATGATAACTATTATATAATTTTTTCCGGCTGTATTCACGTAAATACTATCAGAATTTGCTTGACTAGTTTCAAACTCCTTCGGGGTACTTATTCATTCTGAGGATGGCGGTAAATTGCTCACTGCTCAATTCAAATGCCGATAGTATTTATGTGAGTAAAGCAAGATAATTATATAGATATTCTTTGTTTTACATATATTATATATGTACTTAGTAGATCAAATAGATGATAACAGATGCAGATAAGATGTACTTATTTAATGCGATCAATTATAACTTAATATTGTTTCAGCGTTTGTTTGTTTACTTTCAGTTTATCCATTTAAAAAACAAGACTGCGTTGAAGAAAAGGGATAAATCCTCTGATACAGATAAATTTTATAAAGTACACACAAATGCATGTGGATCTCAAAGGATTTGCAGGAATTAAACTAACAGACTTTATTTCAAACGTCAGGATCATTAACCACTATTTCGTCATACAATAATACAAATCGGCTTCGTGAAATCTTATTTGTTTGATGTCATTTTTATTGAGAAAGGTCCACATCACAATCACAATCCTACTCTTAAAATTAGATAATATTAGTTTAAGTGACTTTTAAGAAAAATATGAGTTCTTCCTTAAGTAATTAGAATTAATTTTCGAATTATTTTCTGTATGGTACAGACGGAGTGACGGAGTGACGGACTGTAATTAGTGATAAGTTCGAGTTGTGTTCGAGATCCCAAACTTAATCCTAGAAAGTATATATTTTATTACCACTATTAATTTTTTTATTATATTTTTTTTATTAAAAAATCACCACGAGATTAGGATCATGTTAGTTATTTAATATATTTTATAAATATTAATTAATAACATACTAAACCGCAGTAATTAATATGTATTGTAATAGTAACAGGGTGTCGGGATAAACATTTCATGACGCAATTTCCGTTAATTTCACTGACATATTGACACACATCAGATTTCCATTCACAGATCTTTAAGGTCTAGACTAGAATTCTTAGTATTTTTTACTACCCGATTTTATGTCCGCCTTCAGCTAACAAGTTCAACAACACATTTACAGTTTTTATTAGTTATCACCAGGAACAACTATTACTTTAACATTGTTGCTCTTAAATGAACAACTATAAAATACAAAGTCACGTAACCACCATTCTGCACTTACTTAACTTACCTATAACTTACAACGATTTTCCATGTGTAATGCTGAGGTCCTTCAATAAACAAGACTTTATTTTCTGCTGACATAGGTACCTATTGTGGGGACATTAGGGCTTAATCTATACAATAATAAAATATCTATTTCAATAATAATGATCTGTTTGTCTGTTTTTCTATTTATCTAAAAAAAATATCTTGCGTTGACGGGACACAAAAACTAACATTAGTTGTAAATTAAAAAAAAGGAAAATAAACGGACTGGGCTATAGGTATAATAAACATAAATTATTTTAAACGAATAACTAAGAAATGACTTACTATTTAAGTCGGCAGAGGCTGAGGAAGACGGAGGAAGACAGTCATTTAAAAATAATAATTTATTATTTTCCTGAATTTTAATCAGTTTTATTACGATTGAATAAAAAACAATACCTACTGATATATTTCCGCCTTTGTATTTCTTCAACTTTTGATGTTTTAATAATAATTTAATTTAATGATATTTTTTTTTAAGTGCACCTTTAGGAATTTTTGAGTAGTTTCATTATATATTTTATAACAATAAGAAATGTTATAAAATGATTATTTAGTAATTTCCTAAAATTAAAACGAGTCATTAATATAACAAGATTCCTTCTTTCTTACGATGAATTTCCTGTCGAGAAATAAACTGAGTTACCCAGATGAACTAAGCAAATACTTAAATCTTGGGATAACAAAACTTGTGTATAAAAAAAACAGTTAAATGCTAAGTACACGCACACTGACTCTTATTCAGAAATAAACGAAACATTACTAAAAAGCGGATGCTATCCTGAATTTTGATTCTTATGATAGCCAGAATGTTCCATACACAGGTACAGGTATTCTAAAGTGTATGACCCTACGGCTGCAAGATTTAGAAAAAGTTTAAAATTATATATGTAATATATTGATTGTAGGTTATAATTTGAATATGAAAACAGTAAATGAACTAAACATCTGAAATAAAACATATTTTACTTTTTAAAAAAAAGTTTTAGAATAAAAGTTTTTTTTCCTCGACATTGCCTCTGAATTGATCTTATTGGACTAACAACATGCTAAGTGCTAATTTGACAATGATCAAAATAGGCTTTTTGTATAAGACTGCAATTTATAATGTTTTAATCATATGCAGATATCTGGTTATTGTCATAGTGTCTAATCTACTACTGTTAAAATAAACATTTTAAAGGTTGGTGTTAAACATTTCCTATTTGAAGGTATCTTTCCTATTTGATGATATCAAAATAAACACAAAACAGTATATTATTTAAACATATTGCAGTTTATTAGAAATATGTTCCATAAATACATCTAGTGGATCACTACTACTATCAGTAGATTTCTTTCTGCCATATTCTCTCACCAGGTCCATGTGTTCTTCTAGTGTTGTTGCTTCATTGTCTTCGGAGTCAAAATACTTATCTTCAGCATCTTGGGATATTTGCTCCAAGTCATCATATTCTTCATTATTGTCCACACTATTGTAATCAAAGTTGACATCTCTTCCCTCAATAAAGCTGCTATACATTTCTTGAAGAAACTCTTCACGTAATAGGTTTCTTTCATTAGCATTAATCATGGACTGTGGTCTAGACTGGGGCTTAAACTCTGGTATTGGGTCAGGTATGTCAAAGTCACCCCAGTGTTTATTTTCCCTAGCACATGCAGCATCTTTATTCCAGATATCCTCCTCATATTCTTTAGACTCAGGAATAACTTCATCCATTAACATTTGCTTGTTTCTAGTTTCTCTCATTTCATTTCTGTCTACCGTATCTAGTATCATAGTAAGAAATGTAAGGTTTTCACTGTCAACAGAATCTCTTTCTTTAATCTCATCGTCTGTTAGATACTGACCAACAAGTTGCTCATACAATAGTGGGTTGCGGTACATCATTTGTTTTTCACTAAAGTAATCTGAATCTGATTTCAATTTTTGTAATGCTTTGTACCGCCTGTTCCTTATTCTTTTACTACTGCATTCATGTGAATGATAAACTTTTAAATCATCTAAACATTTTTTTAACTTTTGATTTTTAACATTCAGATCGGATTGCTCAAAATATTCTAAATGGTTGGGTGATAGGTATTTTCCAAATTGTAATAGAAACTGAATGGGTGACTTCTTGTATAGTTCGTAAGCAGCCTCAATATTTTCAGTTGTGCGCACTTTTTCACTGTTAGTGTGTGAATTTTTGAAATTGATATTAGCACATCTCACTAAATAATCAATTATGTCAAAAATAGGATCAATTTCATCTTCAACATCATTGGAATCATTTAATTGTTTGGAACAATTTGACATGACTAATAAATCTAAAAGTCTTACAAATCTTAAATCTAAAAAAGTGAATTAATTTGACAATCACTGCTAAGCAAATAGATTATAATATTTTAGAGATTATTCTTGTTTTTGTAATTGGTCTCACCATAAAATATCTACAGAAATAGAGATAAAATTATAATTTACAACTTAAATGTATACATAATCTAAAATCTCTTATTTTTACGTGTTTGACATTATTTAATTGTCAAACATGAAGTGTTCTCTTAGAAATCCGTAGTCAAGTCTTTTTTCTAATGTCATTAATTTAAGAGTAATATAATAATAATAATTTAGACTATTTATTATGTTTGATAATGTTTTTGTGTTTATTTGTCACTGAACTCCTTTATATAGAATTATTTTGTATGTTTGTGGGTCCCTGATAGGTTTAGATTCGCAATTGGAAAAGCACGTGTGCTGGGGCCGTTATGGTATATTATAGAATCATCTTACTGTCAGATGGTTAAGCTACTTGATATGGGGTACAGCATCACAATGTTAGTTGTGTTGTGACATAATTTTTTTTTTTTTTTTTCATCCTTTCTAATGGAAATATTTATTGTTATAAGTGAGAGCAAAATAGGTCTTTTCCAATACTACTTTTTTATAGGGTGAAAACTTATTTGAATTTGAAACATACATTTATGTATGTACATCATAGAAATCGAACGCAAAGTGTATGAGTTACTAACTAGCACGTGTTGGCTAGACGGCGTGTTAACTAAATATAAACACAAAAGAAAAGAAATACGTCTTAGTTCTTGTATCAAAAGGCACATATTTTCTCATAGAAGGGGATGACAAGTAGAGTATATAACTCAAAAGCAAATTATTCTTCCCTCGCACGATGTACTTTGAATTCCTCGCTGTGGTCAGGAAGAACTTTTAAGTGTGAAAATTGACAAAACATTTAAAGATATGAAGCATTTTTGTTATTCGACTTCACATTAGATTTTTCCCTAAAATTATCAACGGTATCAATATGACTTTAACTAAAATTTTTTTTTATAATATGAAGGATTGTATTTGCCTTCAACACAAATGTAGGAGATAATTTTCTGTTTGCATGTTTCTGGAATATTAAGCTGTGTAAGCTTGATTGACGGAGAAAAAACTGAAATTCTTTTTTGGGATACTATTGGTCCTTATGTCATTATAACTATAACGACGACGAAAATAGCTTGTATCATATTAAATTAAAATAAAATAAGCACTTTATTAAGAAACTTTAAGAATCCTTAATAGCAGTAAATAAATTATATTTTCTATCACCATCTTTATTATCAATACAAAGGGTATATACAGGAAATTACTCGCAGGGGAAAAACCTAAAGCACAATAAAACAAATAGTGATTCACCTACTATTAACTTACTAAAAAAGTATAATATCAATGTCAACTAATGACAGTGTCATTCTTTAATATTTACTTTGTGGCTGGTTTTATTAAGAATTTATCAATTTGTTATGGTATCACGTTAGTATTAAGTATTTAAATATATTGTAAACGCAGTAAATAATAATTTAGTTGTAACTAATATGATTAGTTATTTATTATCAAACTGTAGTATCTTCAAAAATGAGTAAGGTTGGAATTTAAAAAAGTGGAAGTGTTAACAAAATAATAAATATGTTTTCCTTTATGAATTTTACTTGGGACTGGAAATATGTTTGTGGGCCGGACGGCCTGCGCCCCTGGGACGATGTCACAAAAGATATTGGAATTTGTTTTCAAGAGTTATTTTTTGAAATACCGGTATACTTCATACTAGCAATTATCTCGGCATATTATATTGGCTTAAGAAAAGATTGGGTAGTTAGAGAAAAAACACAAGAACGAGCTATAACTTTACGTGGTATTATAGTATTAGGTCTAGTGTCAGTTCCAATTATAAACTTATACATTTTCCTAAATAATGGCAAAGATAATTTATATCCTATTGATTACTTCACGGAGGGAGCCAAGTGTATAGCATGGATTGTTCATTTCGGCTATGTTTTGGCCCTAAAACATCGCCTGGGTCACAGTGCACGTGGGCCGCTCAGTCAACTTGTTTTATGGAGTATAATTGTGCTATTTAATGTAACAGCACTACGTAGCAACATTCTAACTGGATCTCCAACAGCCTATGATATTGCTACTTTATGCTGTCATGTCCTATATTTCCTTACCCTATTACCATCGAGTGACTCCAGACCAACCTTTTACTCACCATGTCTTGTTGGTTCACAACACTCTCATGTAAGTATTTATTAATATATTGTTTATTTCACCCTTTTATACTGAATTGTGACTCTTGACTATGGTATTTCTAGAGTGAATATACTCCACTTCTTCCTCAAATTGATGAAGGCATCCTCGGGACTGCTATGCAAGGATTGAGTTACTGGTCCAAGTTAACATTTTCCTGGGTGGATCCTCTCCTACAGAAAGGTAAAAAAATTAAAAAAAATTATACATTTCTTTTATCAATGTGTAACTTATTAGATTTCTGTTTTCTTTTATCAAGGATATGAAAATAAACTTAAAGATATAGAAGAACTGTATGACATTCCAACAAAATATAGATGTTCATATGTTGGAGCACGGATGGACAGAGCACTTATTGGCAATGTAGATAATTATCAAGAGTTTGCCGATGTTCCCCATGAGCCTTTTATAGGGTCCGGTAAGAAAACATACATTTGAATTTTGTATTACTTTATATAAATGTATAAAGTTACAATTTATGTCAATGGTTGCTATCAAGACAACTAACAACTTTGTGTTAGTCAATAAAAGTCATAATCAAGAGTATTGTGTAAGTCAAAGCTAATCTATAGTTTATCTTCAATAAATTTGATGAGTAACATTTAGATAAATATATTTAGATTATGAAAAGTTAACAAAGTTAAATGATTTATTATTTGTTGTTATGTTTAAATGTAATTACATTATATCGAAATGTTTAAATGATTAAGTATTTTAATATAGTCCATTAAAGATGCAATGAATCATACCTCTGCTTATCTAACAATAGGGATTTTTATTGATATTTTAACTGCATATGAGTGAAAAAGTATTTATGATCTAACCCGTAAGAGAATGTTATTGTATTTTATTTAACTTTAACTGGATTTGCGAAAGGTAAAACAAATATGAATAATATATATGTATATCTAAATTATTCCTATTATGAATAGAGATATGAATTTTATTGAAAATTATATTATATTCAATGCCCTTCATACAAATAGTCTATGATGTCAGCTATTATTACTATTGGTTTTAATTTATAATAAAAAAAAAGAAAGCAGTTACAGGTCTCCTTGAGTGTATCGGGGACTGAATAAAAGCATCCAACAGTAAGTAACATATAACTGTCACTATGGCAGGGTATGGTGCAACGGACGATACTCAAGAGAATGCTTCCACCGCGGTGACTCCCACCTCACGAGTCCTAGTGCGTCCATTGCGACGACAGAACGTGACACTCTTCCGCGCTCTTCACATCTGCTTTGGAGTCCAGTTCTACGGCATCGGAATACTAAAACTAGTCTCCGACATGGCCGGCTTCGCAGGACCTATTTTGCTTAACAAATTAGTTACATTTGTCGAAGATGATAGTATTGACCAACATTACGGGTAAATCGTGTTACGGTTCTTTTCTCATAATGTACTTCAAAGATATTTGAGTCCAACTGTATATTTTAATGGTATGCCCTAGATACATATATTCGGCCTCGCTGTTGGGCGCCAGTGTGGTGGGAGCCTTATTCGACGTACATTTTAACTGGTTTATGACAGTCCTCGGAATAAAAATACGAGGAGCGATAATCTCGACGATTCTCAGGAAAACTCTAAGTGTGACGTCTACTGAACTAAACAGGGCATTTTCAGTTGGAGAAATAACTAATTTTATGTCGACTGATACGGACCGTATCGTGAACGCGTGTCCCAGCTTCCACGCGCTGTGGAGCATACCACTGCAGGTACATCTACATTACTATTAAATACTATTATATATTTGTCAAACGCCCTGGAAATATAATGTTATAAAAACTATTTGTTACGACAGCTCGCGATCACACTGTACCTCCTGTTCGTACAAGTCGGCATATCCTTCCTGGCGGGAGTGGCCTTCTCCATTATTCTAATTCCAATAAACAAGATGATAGCAAATAAAATAGGGGAACTCAGCACAGAAATGATGAGACACAAGGACACTCGAGTGAGTCTCATCAGCGACATGCTGAGAGGCATCAGAACTATAAAACTTCATGTCTGGGAAGATTACTTCATTGACAGAGTTACGGGTGTGTTCATTAAAATAATTATATTTACTTACAATAATGTTATTTTTGTCGGAGAGGAAGTATACGTCATCCTCTAGCCTGATTGTAAATATTCATGTTCTCCAAAACAATATCGTGTTATTACAATTTTCAAAAGTGGTTTTCATGAAACTTTCTTACTCGATAGACATTCATAACCTCATTGGTAATTAAAATTGGTAGATAAAGCTATCCCAGACATATTTTATTATTAAGATTTCTATGTAAACTAAGATATATAAACTACTCGCCTGATTTTTTAGTGGCATAAGATGACGACGCCTAAGTAGGGGGTTCGATTCCCTCGAGGCACAATTCCTTTATATTTTCTCTCTGGATTACGTTATTTCACAACGCCTTACGTCCGTCCCTCCCACGCATACTGTCGAACTATTAATTGTATATTTATGAAGTGCACTATTGTCCCTAGCCGCCCGCTCGCTGGAGCTGCGGTACCTCCGCGGTCGCAAGTACCTGGACGCGCTGTGCGTGGTGCTGTGGGCCAGCACGCCCGTGCTGGTGGCGGCGCTCACGCTGGGGACTCACGCGCTCAGGGGAGGGGCCCTCGACGCTCCCACGGTCAGGGACCCTATTGCCTACCTTAGCTCAAGTGGTCACTGCGGCCAGTTCTCTTCATTATTGATAAACATGTTTATATTAAGTGCAACACTTTGTTAAGTGTTACTATTACATTTGTTTAAAATTGTTACTGATCTAATTATCAAAAAAACTATACAAATGGCCGAAAATGCGTCCGAATTTCAAACCTACATTGCTCGTGGTGTGTTGCGAGGTGGAGCGGGGGAGGGGGGGTGGCAATAACTATTTTGATTTTCAAAACTATTTAAAAATAAGTTTTGTGGAAAGGATTATTGTTAAAGAAAGGAAATCTAAATTAAAATATTAAACAATAATCTCGTCTGAAGCGGAACACTTTCATTTGTTTTGACAAATAGTCAACAAGCAAAATTGGCAGTATTATGCCGGAAAAAAATGCTTTTGCTTAAACTAACAGTTTGGGCAGCCATAACGACTAAAAAAGCTGCCGAACCCCATTAATCCGTTAATGCACAGACTAAAACAATAAATTCTAATGTTTACCTAACATTAAGTATTTTTTATATCGACCACATGAGAATCCTCTTCAAAAAGGTCTAAAACAGCAACCAAGAAAAAGTTTTTTTTTAAATCTTGGGAACCCCAAATAAGCCAACAATTGAAACAATATCTGACAGTTAGACAATTGTGAGATATTATTTCAATTGTGTTTTTTAAGACTGCTTAAAAAAACATGAGTCAGGAAATATCCTCTGTGCCACGAACAATGTTCTAGCGAATTTTGCAAGATTTTAAACATTAGATTAAATTCGAAATTATTAAATATGAATTATTATTAATTAAAAAGTAGGGACTTTTTGTAGTTTTTTTATATTTTTTTAAAGATTGGCTTTACTTAATGTTTATATAAAGTTGTTATTTACAGGTTTTCACAACTATAGCTCTAATTAACATGCTAATAGCGCCTTTAAATGCATTCCCGTGGGTTCTGAACGGACTTACCGAGGCCTGGGTCTCTACAAAACGTATACAACTACTTTTAGATGTAAGTATAATCATGTATAATATAATATTAGTAACTCCTTGTTTTTTATAAATGAATTAATTATTTTCAGCTTAAAGATATGGGTCCCGAACATTATTACGATCCTCTCGACACCAATAGAGACGAAGATAAAATGATAATAATAAAGAATGCCACATTTTCCTGGGCGAAACCATCCGTGTGGAAGAAGGAACCTAATAAAAAAAAGAAGAATAAAGGAAAATCGAAGAAAAATTTATCGAAACGACGCGAGAGAACCGAATCTGGGTCTTCTCAGGAGGGAACAGTTCACGAACCATTTAAATTACAGGATATTTCGCTGGAGATAGGTAAGGGAGAGTTAATAGGCGTGGTGGGACCCGTCGGCAGCGGGAAGACCTCCTTGCTCCTGGCCATAGCCGGGGAAATGATAAAGCAGAGTGGAGATATACAAATACCGGAGTATCTGAACTGTAAGTCATTGAAAAATGTCACGGTAAAAATTATTTAAATATATTTAATGTATTTTGGACGTTTGGGTCAAATCGGCCTTTAAATATATTTTATGAATGTGTCGTATATTTCGTAGGTTTCGGGTACGTGTCTCAGCAGCCGTGGCTCATCCGCGGCACGATACGTGATAATATTATCTTCGGCAAGCCCTACGACGAGGTCAAATTCAGATCTGTGGTGGACGCGTGTGCTCTGACGGGTATATATTTAATTATATAGGCATTAGTATTGTTTAACAAGTTTAAATAAAAAAAAAATAGAATTTTACTCAATACTTGCAGTACGTACATGTATTAGTGCATGAATAACTGAATACCGTGTGTCCCCAGAGGACCTGAACTCCCTGGGATGGAACGCCTTCGTGGGGTCAGGCGGCTGCACGCTGAGCGGCGGACAGCGCGCGCGCGTGGCGCTGGCGAGGGCCGTGTACCACGACCTGCAGGGTGGGGCCAGCTTACTATGTCGATTACATATTTTGTCATTCTTTATATGCAATTTGTCAATTCTTTCTCACAAACATCTGAGTATCTGCTCGTAAATTGTTGACATCTATAGTAATATTTCGTCTGTGAGGAGTGTCTCGAGCCCGGTGTGTCCGCAGTGTACCTGCTGGACGACGTGCTGTGCGGTGTGGACGCGGCGGTGTCGGCGCACATAATGTCCCGCTGCGTGCTGGGGCTGCTGAAGCACCGCACGCGCCTGCTGGTGTCTCACGCGGCGGGCCCGCTGTCGGCGGCCGGACAGCTGCTGCTGCTGCGCCGCGGACGACTCGTCGCCAAGGGTCCGTGCAGCTGAGTCCCGCCACAGCTGTCGTCTGCTATACTCGTTCTAAATGTCCCGGTGCATTTATCCAGGTCCTCCTGAAACGGTCCTAAACGAAATAGAGGAATTCCTGCCAAGCGAGGCCGAATCGATAGGCGAGGAGCCTCCTCGCCCGCAAGAGGAGGAACCGACTGCGCGTGATGAACGGGACACCGTCAGCAGAAACAGTTTGGACGATGAAGTGAGCCAGCACCGTGCAGTATAAACAATAATATAATCACAGTTATTAAACATTTTATTTATTTCCAGGAAGCCATGTCGGAGGGTTCGGTGGATTGGTGGATTATTGGGTTATATCTGAAATCGGTTGGAGCATTTCTAACGACCGCTATAATAATCTCGCTAATTCTGATGCAACTCTCCCAGAACTTCACCTTCGTGTGGCTCACCTTCTGGGTCAGGAATAAAGCAAAGAATTCAACTAATATAATGGTCGACAACGTTCATGAAAACACGACCATACTGGATCATGGTTTCAATTTGGCCGACAATACTGTGCACTCTATTATGAATACTATTATTAACAATATGAGCGGTGTTAATGTGACCACTGCGAGACCGCCGGGGACCTCCGTGCTGGAGGAGCCGCAGCTGAGGGTCCCAACTTACTCGGATAAGTACTATCTAGAGATATATTTCGGTCTGGCTGGAATCAACTTGCTGTTCACTGTAATGAGAGCGTTCTTGTTTGCGTATGGAGGCGTTAAAGCCGCTGCCAAAATACACAAAACATTACTTAAAGTTATTGTAAAGGTACAGAATTTCAACATTATTTCAAAAATTCAAACAATTTTTGGTTTAGTGTTATCTAAAATTATGTTTATTTGTAGGCGAAAGTAAAGTTTTTCGACATAACTCCAGCGGGACGCATAATTAATAGATTCTCCTCAGACACTTACACCATAGACGATTCGCTGCCTTTCATCATGAATATTTTTTTGGCCCAACTCTGTTCTCTGATTGGTGAGTGAAGTAGATATTATAGTTTTTATGTAAACTCTCATGATTTATTATTATGATTATATATTTTTATCCGGCTGTACTTGTAAATACTATCGAAATTTGCCAGACTACACTCGAATCCATTTGGAGTTTTAATATACATGAGCTCGGAACATGGCGGAATCTATACAGTATTACGAGTACAAACAATAGTATATGTATAATATATAAATGTAATAAATTAAACCACTTATTACATTTTGTGAATCTTAACAGCCTGTATTTAATTTTAATAAGTGTGTGTGTGTTCACTAATTGTCAACAAGGATGTAAATATGCATACTATCAAACATTAGAAAGAGATAGACATCTTGTAATAGTTTAATGTATTCTTATTGTTGCGATTACAAAGAAACCTGTTTTTGTTAATGTTATTATGTTTCGCGTATGTTGATTTCATTGATTTGGTAAAATTAATTTAAATAATTTACACCTAGACAAGTTTACGGGAACGCGAGTGGATTTTTTAAAAATAAAGAAATTAAAATTACATTAAAAATTAACTTTAATTATAAACTTAAGAAATGACTGAGCAGAAGCGCATGCAACAATCAATTGAATTTAATATTATAAATTCTATTCACATCAAATATGTTCCCAAGATATGAGACGATTCGTATTACATTCTTATTACGCTGATCAAGCATTTACTTCTACCGTTCTCATACCTTGAGCTAACATAACTCCTCCCTCCTTAACTTCGAAACCATCGGAAGATTTTTGATTCTGAGGGTTCGAGCAAGTGTGAATATTTTTGTCTTAAATTTCTTTGAAATAAAAATAAAAATAATTAATATTACATAAAAACTATAGTACCGACACTGACACTATTGATTTTTATTATTGGCTCTGTTTCACTTTCACTAACACTTTTTGACTTTAGAACTGTAGACAGATATTTCACGTCATCGAGATTAATTCCTTTGATGTCAATCGGAGAGAAAATCGAAGTATTTCCATTGTTGATTTCCGGTAACTTTATGATTGGTGTGCCCTTATATACCTCTCTTTCTATTATATGCGGAAAATAGCTTAGACGAAGTTCACCAAGAAGAATTTCACAGCCGGAATCAATTGTTAATAGATAGGTTCCTGATATAGATGTTTTTCATAAATCATTAACACATTTGTAAGTCACAACTTCATTATTTTGCGAATATATTATCCAGCGGGCAGTTGAAAGTCGTTGCGCTTTAATTTTCTCAATATGTACTGTATATCGAGTACAATGTGATAAATTATTCTGAAACTGCATAAACTGTTCCGTACAAGTTGTAGTCGCATATGGCACTACATTATGTTTAGTACAAATGTACTGGTTATCACCAGATAGTTGCTGACACGGCGTTGCGATCGGCAACGATTTCGAACCTTTCACCATAAGGAAGGGATATTCAGGGATAATAATGGAAGTTTCATTTTTTAATTTATTAAAAATAGGTAACGAATAAATTTTATAATAGTTATACGTATTATTATCTGTGAGAGGCACTTCCATTATGAACATAATCTGGTTTCCTTTAACATATGCTTTAACAATCATAGTTTGCTCTATTTTAACTAGATTACTTTCTATTACTAATTCTATATTTTGCTCACCACCTCTCTTTTCTATCGATTTTTCTTGATTATCACGTAATTTATTCGAAATATATTGATACAAATACTTTGTACGTTTTGAATGATCTCTAAGTAATTGTTGTAAATACGTTTTTTTAGAATCTATATTAAATGCATCATTAGAATCGGTATGACCGAAAACTACTTCAAACGGTGTTAAACCAGTAGCGCTATGTATAGTATGGTTGTAAGCCATAATAGAATAAGTCATAACTGAAGCTGCGTCTGTAAATTTTTGTTCGTATTTAGCTAACCTATAAATTTCTATTAACGTGGAATGAAACCTTTCTTCGATTCCTGTTGAGTTAGGATTATTTGGAGTGGTAATATGAAGGGTAAGTTTGTACATATCTGCTAACTCTCTCATTAACTCTTTATTGAACTCTGTTCCTGGATCGGAAGTGATTTCTCTTGGAACTCCATAAATAGAAAAATATTTAATCAAAGCGCGTACTACTTCAGGAGTGGAACGATTACTAATTTTTATCGCTTGACCTAATTTACTAAAAGCGTCTACCAGAGTTAAATAATAATTCCCTTCTATACTAAAAGTAAATATAAATATTTCTTGAAAAGGGGATTTTTGAGTTTGGGTTAGTTGCAATACTGGTTTAATTGGTCTCCTATCATATTTCATTTTTCTAAACGACTCGCAAGAATTTATAACTGCCGAAATAGTTTCTTGCATATCGTGCCAAAAATAATTACGCTTCATTCTAGTCATGGTTTCTTTAATGCCTCTATGACATGTCTTGCCTTGATGGTATTTTAATATAATCGCCTTTTGTTCTCCTTCATCCTCTATAAAAACTACTCTTTCTGTACACTCCCTAATGTCTATCGTGCCTTTCTTAAATAAAGCTATTATTGTATTTGCAAAATCTTTTCTGTGTTCAGGATTTTCGAAATAAATGAAATATTTAATCTTTGGACGAATATATTCTTTAAGAAATTGTTTTATTAGGTCTAAATTATTTAAAGGTAAAAATATTTCAAGAATTTTCTCTTTAGGCCTAGATAGGTCTTTAACTTGTATCTCATTTCTGAGCCAAGAAAATACCAAGATTTGATTTGGCTTTGTATCTATGGCTTCATGTAAAATTGGAATGCCTGATGTATCACATTCTACGTTTGAATGGACTGTTTCAGTTGCAGAACTAGTAGTAATAGAAGGAATAGGGTATTCGGGATCATTGTCTGATAAATCTCTAGGACTAGCTGTTATGGTCGCTTCAGAGTCAGATATTGTAACAGTTTTAGATTCGTCAGAGTCATGTCTTGTAGTAAGTCTTAAAATTTCATTAGTGACCTCACGTAAATGGTCTTGAAGTCGGGATTCTTTTTCGTCAACATTAACTGCTAGAGATGAATTTCCGTCTGAATCTATAGCATTCAATTTTATTCGCGACAGTGCGTCGGCGTTTGTATTTTGTTTTCCCTTTTTATAAATTACTTCAAAATCATATTCTTGTAAACGCAATCGCCAACGCGTAAGCTTGCTATTTGGTTCCTTAAGGGAATATAACCACGCTAGGGGACGGTGGTCAGTATAAATAGTAAACTTTCGACCATATAAATAGGGTCTAAAGTGTTTTACGGCCCAAATTATTGCTAGTAACTCTCGTTCTATTGTACTGTACCGTGTTTCCGTTTCGCTAAGGGTTCTGCTAGCATAAGCAACAGGACGATCATTACCAATTGATCCTTGAGATAATACCGCTCCTAGAGCTTTAATTGAAGCGTCTGTAGTGAGAATAAACGGTTTTTCATAGTCTGGGTATTGCAGAAGGGGGGCATTAGTTAATAGTTCTTTACATTTTTGAAATGCTTCTAGATATTTTTCATCAAGCGTAATTTTATTTCGTTTTTTTAAACAAGCCGTTAGAGGTTGGGTAACTCGAGCAAAATCCTTTATAAAACGTCTGTAATATCCTATTAACCCTAGAAAACTTTTTATTTCTGTGGTAGTTTTTGGTAGTGGAAAATCTAATACTGCTTTAATCTTGTCATTGTTCGGTTTTAACCCGTCTTTAGTAATATTGTGTCCTAGGTACAGAACATCCTTGCGCAAAAATTCTGATTTATCAAGCTGAACCTTTAAATTAGTTTTGCGTAATCTATCAAAAACGATTTGAAGGCTTTTGAGGTGATCTTCTAAACTTGGTGAGAATATAATTATGTCATCTAGGTACACCATACAATGCATACCTTGTAACCCTCTAAGGACGTTGTCCATCATTCTTTGGAACGTTGCTGGAGCAGTTTTTAATCCAAAAGGCATCCTTAAAAATTCGAAATGTCCTGATTGGGTACTAAAGGCAGTTTTTTGTCGGTCTGATTCATTGATTTCTATTTGATGATATCCGCTAGCTAGGTCTAAAGTTGTAAACTAAGTGCTTTTTCCCAGTTTGTCAAATAAGTCAGTAATGTTAGGGAGAGGGTATTTGTCATCGATAGTCATTTCATTCAGTCGTCTGTAGTCTACAACCATTCTGTATTTTACTTCTCCAGAGGCATCCATCTTTTTAGGGACGAGATGAACTGGAGCGCTCCAAGGTGAGAAAGATTCTCGGATTACATTGTCATTTAAAAGTTTTTCCACTTGACACTTAATTTCTTCACTTTGAACAGGTGCTTGTCTATATGGTTTTATATATACAGGATCCTCATTCTTAGTTCTGATAAAATGTTTTACATCATTAGTGAAGGTCAAGGGTAGTTGGTCACTATAAAATATGTCTTTATATTCCTGACATAAGCTAAATATTTTATCTCTTTCTTCCCTATTCATGTGTCCTAATCTTAATTTATTTAAATTTCTAGTTAAAAGTTGTTCTACTTCTATTACTCTATTATCTGTTATAGTATTAACTTTGCATTCGGATATAAGATATTTTTCTACTTTAAATGGAGATTTAATATTAAGTTCCATAGGTTTATCTAATGTATTTTGAATAATTGTTTTCGCATAACCATTCACACATTTTACTATCGCACTTGGCATTCTCACACCCTCGCAGAATTCTGTAAAATTAAGAACGGCATCTCCAGAATGTTGATTTGTTGGTATGGATACTCTTAGTTCACAACGCGATGGTAAAACAATAATATATTAAATATTATTGTTTTACCATCGCGCATTCGCATTGTATAAATCGTTATATATTATAGGAATTTTTGAGTATTTTGTTTTTAATATTTTATGTTTTAAATCAATTACTGCTTCTAATTGTTTTAAAAGATCATTACCAATTAACCCATCATATTTTGAATCCACATTGTACACGTAAAATTTTTGTATATTATTACAATTAAATGTAGGCATCAAGGGGATTTTAACTACTTCATTATGCGAACTACTTGCATGTGTACTAATAACTTCGAATGGTTCGTAAGAAATGTAATTTCTAAAATAAAAATCGGCTTTTTTCTGGACTTAAAAATGAACGGGTGCTTCCCGTATCGATCATAAATTTTGCATCAATTTCGGGAATATATACATAAGGTAACCTTAAATCTTTTTCGTAATTTAATTCTATGTGTTCTTTAGGTTTGAGGCTCGTATGTAAAAATTTTCTACATTACTCTGTTGGTCATGGTCACTGTTATTTTCCTTATCAGTCAAGTTATTTTCATCTTCCTCCTGATTTAAAATGTCTTCATGGTCATAATAATAGGGACTATACTCAGGGTCATACGTCACGTGTTCCGGATAATAATTATTTTCATAACTGTCACAATAGTAATAGTCATTTGTATGTATTTCATTTACTGGAAAATGTGGCTTATTAGGTAAAACGCTTCTCATAGAAACGTCATTCTGATAAGGTATATTTTTATTAAGGTTGGGTTTATATCCAAATTGTCTCGGGGGTTTATAATTAGTAGTGTTAAATTGTGGACGATAACCTCCCTGCTGAACAGGACGATGTCCATAATAAGGATTAACTCTCGGTTGTGGTATGTAAGGTCCTTTAGGAATACCTAATCTATATGGTGGCAAATGTGGTCTAAATCCCGTAGGTGGGTTATTTGATACTTGTGGCATTCCAAATTTAAATGATGGTTGTTGATTAAATTGATGAAATACTCTCTGGGAATTATTATTATGTAAAGTATTTGGTTTCGAAGAAAAATCTAAATAATTTTGTGACTTAAACTGAGCTGAAGGTGTAGATGAATTATTTTGTTTTACAAAGTTTTTACTTCGTTGGTTATTTTGTTATTGGAAATTCACTTCTTCTAACACTATACTTAATGCAGATTCTAAGTTTTTGGGGTTTTTCAATCTTACTATTCGTACCATACTCTCAGGTAAATTATATAAAAATACATTTAACGATGTATTGTTGTAAATAATTATTTTACTTTGTTTTATTTCCTCATTTAAAATTTGATTGACCTTGGACAATAGAACCGAACGTACCGATTGTATCCTATTACAAAAATCAAGGTACCTTTCTCCGGATTTTAATTTTAAATTTTCCAACTCTATGGCAATACATTCCCCACTACGTGGGTCTCCAAAATGTTGAATTAATAATTCCTTGAAATCTAACCATGAAACAATATCCTCACGTTCACTGATAAGGGCAGCGGCCCGGTCGACTAAACGATTAGTAATAGCATGCATTAAATACATATTTTGTGAATCACCACGTTGAAATTTATCGATTACATATTCACATTTTCTTAAAAATAAGTTTAGATGGCGTTTATCGCCACCAAAAAGCGGAATTAATTTTAAAATTTCATTAGGAATTAAAGTTATGTGCTCCATTTTGTCTTATTTATAATAATTAATTATAATATGAACAAAGTAAAATTTACGACTTAATTCAATTAAGATGAATTATTTCAATGATTTGGAATTGAAACAATTTATAAAGAAAAACTTAATTCAAACTACGATATTACAATGATTTTGAATTGAAATATAAATTTTATTTTCTTAATACCTAATTTATTTCAAATTAATTCTTTACAAATTTTAATATGTAAGATATCTTATTTATTTAATTTTATTCTATATCATTATTTATTTTCTTATTTATTTGTGGTACACAAGTATATTTTAAGAATATTCTAACCTAAGAAAACCAGAATACGTTATTAAAGGAGAAGTCTTATCCTTTTTATAACATGGAATTACGATGGATGTAAGGAAGGTGAAAAGTCGTACTCACCAACCGACAATCAGCATCATCAGCTCCAGCTCCTCACACACTGTCTTATTTATTTGGTTCAGGATAGCTCCTTATAGTCCTTCGAGTCCTTCGAGCGAATTTTGACGCCAAATTTAGAGATGAAGGCTATAATTTATAGTGGAACTATCCTACCGGCTGCGCCAGACAAGTCTACGGGAACGCGAGTGGATTTTTTAAAAATAAAGAAATTAAAATTACATTAAAAATTAACTTTAATTATTAACTTAAGAAATGACTGAGCAGAAGCGCATGCAACAATCAATTGAATTTAATATTATAAAATCTATTCACATCAAATATGTTCCCAAGATATGAGACGATTCGTATTACATTCTTATTACGCTGATCAAGCATTTACTTCTACCGTTCTCATACCTTGAGCTAACATAACTACCTACATATCATTTAAACTATTATTATTATTGTAGTCTCTCTTAATTTTAAGTCGACGAATCAGACACACGGAAAAACTAACGAGTTTATGTTTGTGTCAAAAATATTTAATGTATATCAGATTAACACCCACACATTTTTTAAAACACCGGAATCATTGATCCCTTCAGGACCATCGCTTCCGTTCATACTTTATCCATAATTTAAGTTTAGTGATGATAAAACTCACTAAATTTATGATAAAATAAACACACAGAAAATATAATCAGTTCATTTAAGAGAATTACAAATTGAATTAAAGTAACAATTAAATTTCCAAGTAATAATAGTTACCGAGTAGAACCGGAGTAGATCTATCTTCCACCGAGCGCCTGGTTCAGACGTGTCCGCACCCATCTTAGCAGTGATTGGTTGAGTTTAATAGTTCTCCGATATGACATCAGAGGCGCTGAACACATTTGAACTGCACAACTTTACAAACATTACTAGGGTTAGCCATGACCAGATACAAACATTAGCCCAACGATCATGTTTAAATAATCTTTAAAAGAATAACCCTTAAAACATAAAGTGGTAGTCAATTTGAAACAATTTGAAAATGAATGGTGGTATGTAAAACAATACTTAGATGGCGACACGTAGAACTTAATCGAAAACAACTTTCAAACAAAATATTTAAACTGAATGGTTTTAAATACAAACATTTATTCGATAATTAAATTTATAAATAAAACTTCGGAATGCAAATTGGAGGCTGGTCTGAAATTACTGATCTTCATTTCATACCAGCAACCATTTCGCTGTGTAGTCACAATGTCATCCATTTACAAAAATATTTGACGGAGCTTAATTATGACAACAAATAATAATCATTTTAATCATTGAAATTGAATATAAGTTTCTTAAATAGATTTATTAAGTTAACTTGTTACTCGAAACCATATTAACATATGTAATAAGAATGCGGCGACATGTATGTTTTTTAATAAATATAAAATAAAAATAAAAAACACAGTTCACGCCTAGAGTTCATGAATGAAGGACGAATGGGTACTACACTACACTAGTCGGGCAAATTCCGATATTACTCATATTGTATTTTCTTAGATTTTCACGACTACACATTTGAAATAAAACTGTTTTTATGGATTAAAACTCGCGTATAATTTGGTTACGTTTTGATTTTAACCCGACATTTCGAATACTTAGCAATAATCGTGTTCACTGGTAGATGAGATGTTAAGTGTCTGTCCGAGACGGACACTTACACCTCGTATTCGAAACGTCGGGTTAAAATCAAAACGTCACCAAATTCTACGCGAGTTTTAATCCGTAAAAGTAGTTTTATGAGTCATGTTATAGGTTGTTATGTTGTAGGTGTTATCGACAAGGTATGTAAAAAATCCTGTCTGTGTAGGAGCGGTTGCGGTGACGGTGTACGGGGTGCCGTGGTTGCTAGTGGGGGTGATACCTATGACTTTCATTTACTACAGGTGTGGTCTTAACAAAAACTAATAATATTTTTTAATTTTAATTGCTGTTATAAGTACAAGAACTTTTTCTATTTAAATTACATTTCGTAAATTTTTTTCGTAGCCATTGACCTGCACTCACACTCGCACATATATAAAATCCAAAAACCGATCACAAAAATATAGTCTAATTATTGAGACAATGATATTTTACTATGTATTATATATATATATTGTAATTGACAATTTTTTTATTGGAGGTGACTATTCTTTTAACAGTCTTGTTTGCCAGTGACGATATTTGATACGTTATATATACAAATTGGCAATTTTTACTAAATCAATTTTGTTTCGAAAACTGATTTCTGCTCTGAATGTAAAACATTCTTTAAAAAATTATAAATATAAAAAACCTGATTTCTTAGTCCTGGCCCGAACACTTTGTATCGTCTCTATCATTTTTATCATCGGAACTCCTTTTTTTAGATAGATCTTAAGAGGCGATAGTAATTTTTGTATAACAGTTGCTACAATTAATACTTATGAATATTTATGAAGTCGCAATCGCAGATGTTTTGTAGTATTTTTTATATATTGAAGTGGTTATTTTTTTAATTTATTTAATATTAGAGACCTTATCTTAGCAAACTATCGAAGTCCCTAACTAAATCGGATCGTAATATATTAATATATTATTGCAGATTACAACGCCGGTACCGCATCGCGTCGCGACAACTCCGACGGCTACAGAGCGCGGCCATGTCGCCGGTGTACGTGCACTTTAACGATACCTTAGAAGGTCTAAACATTCTATTATTTGTCGCATTCGATTAGTAGGTAGCGATGTCGATTAATCATATTTTCCCGAGGGTGCCGCAATCGATAACGGTCGGATGGGGGACGAGAAATGAGGGGTCGGGGTGTAAATGTCGTAAAATCGGATGCCTCCTGAGGTAGGATGCGCCGGGAGGGATCTCGGCGGGTCTCTTTGATTCCCCGAGCTCTCTCTCGCGCTTTCTATTGCGGTACTTCCCCCTCCGGTACGAATCGGTGCGGGGCGGTGCGTTCTGAAGGGGTGCCCGCGGCAGGTCTGAGCACGGTGCGGTCTCTGAGCGGGCGCGGCGGTCGCTCCGGCTGGTGCTCCCGCGGCGAGGAGGCGGCGGAGCGCTGGCAGCGCGCGGCGCTGTGCGCGGCGGCGGCGCAGCAGTGGCTGGCGCTGCGCCTGCAGGCCGCCGCCGCCGCCGCGCTGGCCGCCGCCGCGCTGCTCGTCGCGCTGCAGAGGGCCACGCACGCGGCGGACCCCGGTACGAGAGCACCTCGACGCCTCGATGCACCTCTATGGAGCGTTTCGATATCGTTTGCTTTCCAGGGCCGGTCGGCCTGGCGATATCCTACGCGCTGTCGATGACCTCGATGCTGGGGGGCGTCCTGAACTCCTTCACCGAGACGGAGAGGGAAACGATAGCGGTCGAGCGAGTCGGGGAGTATATCACTCGGGTGACGATTCGCTATCGTGGGGCCGCCGCCCCGGCGGCCGCCGTCGACCGCTCGTCCGGAAGACGGTGAACGCTTATGCGCATATTTTCGTCGCAGGTGGAGAGCGAGACGGTCGACGGCGATCCGCCGCCTTACGGGTGGCCGTCCCACGGGGTCGTCGCCTTCGAGGACGTATCTCTTAAATACGGGTAAAATATATACGTTTCGGAAGATGTAATATACCATCGGACGTTTAATTCGTTCCGTTGCGTTCCTCTCGTCCCCTCAGGAGCACGGGAGAGGCGCTTCGCGACGTGTCGTTCTCCATCGGTCCGTGCGAGCGCGTGGGCGTGGTGGGTCGCACGGGCGCCGGCAAGAGCTCCCTGCTGCGGGCGGCGCTGCGACTGACGGACTGCAGCGCGGGACGAGTGCGGGTGGACGGGGTGGATGTCGCCACGCTGCACCTGCACGCTCTCAGGTACGGACGACCGCAGCGGACGTAACTGGCGATGGACGACGTACCCGAAAATTAACTAAATAGCGGTCCATATTACTAATTTTTAAATATATCGTAAAATAAACAGCGGTCCATGTTTTTTCTTTTTATTTATTAATAATATTATTTGTTTATAATATATTTTCAAATGTAAATAATACTCGACAGTAATACTATAAATAATATTATTTTCACAGATCGCGGATCGGCATAATCCCGCAGGAGCCTTTCATCTTCTCGGGCAGCGTCCTGGAGAACATCGATCCGCTGCGTCAGTACATGCCGGCGGAGGTGTGGCGCGCGCTGGACGCGTGCGGTGCGCGCGCGTTCGTGACGTCACACGGCGGCCTGCAGGCGCCCGCCGCCGCGCTGTCCAGGGGACACGCGCAGATACTGTGCCTCGTACGAGCACTGCTGCAGAAGGCTAAGGTACGTCGACAGTGACTAGTACCGATGACGATAAGAACATTATTGTTACCCGTACTTCCGGCGCCAGGTCCTGCTGGTGGACGAGGCGACGGCCAACCTGGACCAGGACAGCGAGCGGGTGATCTTGGACACTATCCGCTGCTCGTTCCGAGGCTGTACCGTGTTGTTCGTGGCACACCGCGTGCTGGGCGTGCTGGAGTGCGCCCGCGTGATGGTGCTGGGGGGCGGCCGCCTGCTGGAGCTCAGGACACCTGACGATGCGCTGGCAGACCCCTCCTCACACCTCTACAGACTGCTGCACCCCGCACACTGACGGGGGATACTTATATAATACTAGTGTCCGAATGGAAATATACAAGAGTCTGGAACTTCCAACATGTTGAATTGTTTTTATTGATGTTAGATATTACAAATGATATGAATGCTCAATCTGTAATAACCTTATAAGTTACCTCGAAGAGTTTTGATAACTTTCAATGAATTTTTAAGATGAATAGCGTGTTCGTGAGCTGTGCTTTAACAATATGAAACATAATCAATGTTATTATTTTTAAGTTTACGGAGATTGTTTAGATTACGACTTATGAAATAGCCTATTTAGGCTCTGGTAGTAATACAATCTCTAAGCTAAAAGCTTCCCTATAAGTTATATATCTATTACGTTAGTTTAAAAAGTTATAAATATGGTTTAGTTCCTAGATGAAGGATATACCATACATGAACTACCGGATACACGTACATCTGGATAATTGTATATAAAATTTGTAATTATCCGGCTATACTCATGTATATCGGACGATGTATATCTATATAAGTAAATACTATCGGGATTTGTCAAACTAGATTCAAACCCATTCGGGTTCTTATTCATGATCTTGGAGCGTGGCGCTCTGAACTGTATTCCGATATTTACTTATGGATGTACATATGGATTATTACACATAATGGATCACGAAATTTTAATACAAATAATATATTGAACTGATTATATTATTTTGAATAGAAAAAAAAAAATAATAAAATTAGCATTATACATACAGAATAGTTTAGTAGTTTTCGGAAATTGTATAACTTTAAATGTAATAAAAAATACATAGTAGTAGTATTTTGCTATTAATATAAAGAGGTAAAATAATGAGTCAATTAATGTAAATAAAGTTATTAGAATTAGTCTAACAAGCTTATTAATACAATTAATATTTTTTATTAGCAGTTTTAATTGAGTTGATCTCATGGTTTTTGCCCTTAGACTGTTTTCATTGTATGTGTAAATTAAAATAATTTTATAAATTTTAATAATTTAAAGTGGATTCCAAAGTTGCATTCATAATATTAAAAAATATATTGATAATATTTTTAAATTATATTGAGATAACACTGAGAAATATATTTTTATATTACTTTTAATATTAATAAAAAAAGTATTGTTTATAAATTTCGATCTTCTGGTGATTTGTAAGGGTACTGAATGTACTCGAAGATGTCTTCTTCAGACGAAACGGTCACCGGCGCTCCGGGGACGCCTTCAACGGTTGAATGATTAATTATGTAATTGGACACAGTTTCAAATAAATAGCTTTGAAAACATGTTTGTTTCCTTACCGGTGACCCCTATGGGTCTCAGGGCGTACTCGTTGAGGGTGAACCCTTGCTGCAGGGCGTGCGCCCTCAAGGTCTTGTTGAAGACGTCGCTACCGGTGAAGTACATCACGCCGCAATAGAACTGTGCTGGAGGTAGGACGCGCACGTCCAGGCGGCGGTGGAGATGACACTCCGACAGGCGACACACCCCCTGGGAGATACACATGTGTACATTATGCTTAAAGTTATCAATACAGTATTTTTTAATTGGTTACTGTTAACGTCTGGTCTAGTAGTCACATGGTAAAATAAAGTTGTATTCGTCAAAATTTTAAATACACACATGAGATAACTCTTATGAAACTGTATTATAGTAACACTGTTCTAAGAGGTTAAACTTTCAAAGTATTCTAACTTTCACAACTAGTAGCTAAATAAGTTCTTCATTAATTATTTTTAAATTTAACTAAAACGAAGTGCGTGTAAGATATCATTGAGAGTCTTAATAGATTATAAAACCAATTGGGTCCATTACATATGACGGTATATATATATACCATCGATAGCTTTTGAGAAATCCCATCTTCTTGACTTGCTTATAGGTCAATCCAAAAGTACGGAAGACCTGTGCATGTTGCCTTTGGAGGCCGCTGTTTTGAAACTTAATATAATAGAGCTACGGTCTAACGTACGTATATAATGTTATCACCTGCATAATATTATAAGCAATTCAGTTTTTTCTTACCATAAATTTGGTTACACCCATTGATATGACATCAGTAATAAGATTCCCTAAGGCGGCAGTGATGTTCTTCAAGAGTTTTGCTCCAAGTTTTTCCCTATCATTCTCCAGCGACGGGTGAGTTACTAAGGCGTCTATATCACCGCTCTGAACCAATCCGCGCCTGAAGCATAGTGAAGAGCAATGAATAATGATTATCAAGTTTGCATGGAATAAATTGAATATTGATACTTTTACTACAATGGAATAAAGGGTCAATAACTTTATTAGCACAAAACATATTTATACTTTTGTAATAAACCTGAAGAGTTAGTAGTAACGTATTAAACAGTGAAGTTACCATTTATGTTTTTATTTGGTCGTTAATTTATTAAGGAAGTTTAATGGGTTTATAACACTATACTGCGACCGTCACAACCGATATAAAAGGTGTCAAGTATAAAAATTGAATTGTGCAAATGTGGATAAACGCGTGTCATATAACTATATAAAATTTTCATTTGTCTTTAGTTGTCGATAACAGGTAATAACTAGTACTTAAAAAATATTATTGTACCTGTAGCTGCCACAAATTGTAATTGTGTATTCCGAGTCCAAATCCAAAATTCTTTTTCTAATAATAGTCTCTAATTCCACAATCTCTTCGCGCGGGATCTTTTTTTCGAAATCTTGGAAATACCTTGTCAGACAATTAAATGAAATAAATAAGTTACACAACTTGGTGACGCTTTTTTATCACTTTATTTAAGCTCGTTACAACGGAGGATATAAAGATTAATACTAATCATATAATATATGACGGTACTCACTTCAATCCAATAAGTTGATGATGGTTTAAATCTTTCTCATTTTTCTTTAAATCTTCCAATGTTTTAATTCCTTTACTCGCCAGGTCTGCAGCTTTTACAGGACCTATTCCTGACACACCGGTCAGTAAACTTATTACTTGTGCATCTTCATCATTATGAATTTTTTCTAATTTTCTTAATTTTCCTGTCAGTAAAAATTCGTCAATTTTCTTTGCTATTTTATCTCCTATACCATTTAACTTCTTTGCTTCATCTCCAGATTCAATTCTTTTATTGTGAGAAGCCAAAACGCTAGCAGCTTTGCGATAGGCATTATATTTGTGTACATTGCGGCTAATGTTCTTTTCATAATCTGCTAATTCCATCAAAAAGTCGCAAAACACATCATTTAAATTATCAATATTTGAAGGATTCTTGCGTTTACTCATTGTTATCCTTTAAATTATGAGTAACGAATTGTTCCTAAGAAATATATTAAATAAATCATTGTTATGGAGCACAAAATACAATACAATTAAGTTTCATTTAATCAGATTTAAAATTCTCATTAAAACCTCTAAGGCGTGACTAATCGCAACGGACAGAGTAAGTTTATAATACACTGAGAGTAATTAGCTACTGAAGAAGTAATGAATACGTTACAGTTTGTAATTGTAAATATACGCGCCGTCTTCAAATTTGGCGCTACAAATGTCCGCAATTGGCAGCTCTGTTTTAAAATTAGACGTAGTTTCATACGACATTCACAAGATTCAAGATTGCAACTATTACATATTACAAATGTCAAAATGTCAAGCTCCGGTTTAGAGTATTTTTATTTCGAGGTTGTTTTAATTTTAAAGCATTTATTGTTTTTAATTTGATATAAATTTCCAAACCTTAATATCTAAGTGGACAGTGATGTAAATATTAAAATAATAAGTACCTGTAAAACCAGTGCTAACTTTTAACAGATTCACGATGGATAACGTAACCGAAAAACTATTGCATTGTTTTGGTCACAGAAAGTTTAAAAGTGAACTTCAAGAGAGAGCTGTAAGAGCAATCGCGAGAGGTACGTAGCATTGAAGACAATTTTTTCTTTAATATTTTATAGCAATATACAGTAAAATCCCAAAAAAAATACTGTCTATTTGTGAACATTTACTTGAATACATAATAACAATACTACCAATATAAGCATATTAGTTGTTTAAAAATACGCGCATAAATTCTCCAAAACAGATTTTAGTTTGGTTGTTTAAACTTAATTGTAAATATTATTAATAGATGTAGTTATATTCTTGTTTTCAGGAGTACACGATGTTTATGTTTCGATGCCTACGGGTTCTGGAAAATCATTGTGCTTCCAATTGCCAGCAATGTTACAAGAAAATAAAATTGCAATAGTATTTTCTCCCTTATTAGCATTAATTAAAGATCAAATAGATCATCTAGGAAAATTGAAAATCGCAGCTGAATCTATAAATTCTAAAATGACACAGAAAGACAGAGAAAGAGTGTTAAATGATCTTCACAGCATGAAACCAAACACAAGATTCTTGTATATCACCCCTGAGCAAGCAGCTACAGGTACATTTAAAGCGCTCATAGAACATCTAGTCAAGTATAAGAAAGTTTCATATGTAGTAGTAGATGAAGCTCACTGTGTGAGTGAATGGGGTCATGACTTTAGACCTGACTATTTAAAGTTAGGAACCCTGAGAGAAAAGTTTAAGAGCATACCCTGGGTAGCACTCACTGCAACCGCTAGTGCTGCAGTTACTAAAGATATTTTAGAAAACCTTAAATTACTACATCCAGTTGCACAGTACAAAACACCCAGCTTCAGAAGAAATTTATATTATGAAGTTGTGTACCAAAATTGTATACAAGATGAAATAGGGGACTTGGTTGAGTTTTTAACAAAAAGTTTAAATGACGATGATAATGTTAAAACTGTAAGTATTGACTATTTGTTTGTAATGAAATATAAATTTGAATTTTTTCTAATTTTTTTAGTTTTCACTCTTAAATATCTTTATTTGAAGTTAAAAATTTAATACCTTTGTTTGGATAGCTGACTCAATTGAATGTGTCCTTTAAATATTCATATATATTTTAAATGTTAAAATAGTTTTGTGAACACTAGCATACACTGGAATAGTATTATTTACTGTATCTTACATGTTTCATATTATGAGAATAAATATAGATGTTATTTCAGAAAGACAAAAGTGCTGCAATAGTGTACTGTCGGACAAGAGAGCAAACTGAAGATATTGCTGGCATGATAACTAAAAGAGGCCTTAAATGCTTAGCATATCATGGAGGTAACTAGCATAATGTTTGAAATGAAGTCTCGTTTTTGTTTTTTTTTTTGTATTTATAACCTGTGCTGAACATTAGGTTTAAAGAGTGCGGAGCGCATCTCAGTTCAAGAGCAGTGGTCGAGTGGGGCGGTGCCCTGTGTGAGCGCCACCGTGTCGTTCGGTATGGGCGTGGACAAGGCTACAGTACGCGCCGTCGTGCATTGGGGTCTGCCGCAGAATGTGGCCGCCTACTATCAGGTTGAAATCATGATACATTTTTAACAAAATTATATAAATTTCTTTTTACGGCTTTCACGGCGAATAGAATTTATATAATTTTATTAACATTAATCTAACATTAATTTAGTAAAATTAAATATTATATAAATTTTGGGAACGGTATTATGTCTTTGGTCATTATTTTTATCAATTAATGGATTGTAATCTTGAGCGGAGTTTTTAATAGCTTTGCATTATACTCAAGCGAAAACGTTTCATGTTTCTCTATGGAAATGAGTCACTAAACCATGAATTTAGAAACGAGTGACTTTTCTTTTATGTACATAGGTTTCTAATGTTATATAAAAAATAAAAATAATATAATCGTTTTTAGGAATCCGGTCGGGCGGGGCGCGACGGCAAACCGGCCTTTTGTCGTATTTATTACTGTAGAAGCGAGCGCAACGCTGTGGACTTTTTACTCAAATCGGACATAGGTCGCTCCAAGACCCCCGAACAGAAACAACGATGTAAGAACGCATACAAAAGCTTCGAAATTATGGTGAAATATTGCGAGGAGGTCAGGTAAACTATATAATAATTTTACCACTCATAGCCGTCGACGAATAATAGGATTAAAATTTTTAGACGCATAATATTTCACGCTCGCCATCAGCTGCACAACTTACGCGGTCGGTCGATCCGGACACCGCAATTCAATTCCATAAATCGATACCCAGAGAGACTCCGTCCGGTTCCAGATGCCGCCATAAGACGTTTGCCGACTTCTTCGGCGAGGAGGCTCCTCGCTGCGTGTCTCGCTGCGACGCCTGCAAGGACGAGCGAGGCGTGCGGCGAGCGCTCGACCAACACCTGCGGCGAGCGATGAGCGCGCGCCTCGGACTGCAGCAGGACAGCGGAGGAGCACAGGGGGAGCTGTACGGGGACGGACGACAGGGACAGAGACGGTCGGTAGAAGTACACGTAGGATGAGGCAGCGGTCGGTTTCGCCTTACGGAGCTGAAAGTTCATTAGTTTAAAATTGTCGAGGCGACCGCGGGAACCGAACGCTACCTTTGATATGATTTTGACTTATTATTTCACCTCGTAAAATTTCGTAAATATCCCACCGATATGGGGATGTGGGAGCGATTATATATATTCCATTGGATGTTTTCAGTGAGGCGGAATCGTATTACGGCGACGGCAGTGGTGACTCGGACAGTGACGGCAGCCGACGTCGCGTCGCGCAGGAGACTAAAAATCTTATTTTGCAAGAATTTGCAAACCGGAAAAAGAGTATCGAAAAGACCAAAAAATCCGAGATCGATACCGAATCTGCAAAATACTCCAAGTGTAAATCTGCCGAAAGTACAGGAATAAAGGTTTCAAAGACTTCTCTTTCTTTTAGTTTCGTAGAATACTTATTGCTATAACAGTTTATTAATGATATTTCCTTTTAGGTAACCGGCCTGACTGTACCGGGACGCGAAAGCTACCTTTCCTTGCTGACCGACGCCTTGCGAAACAATCTTGCGAGTTTAAAGGGTATCGACGAGCCTGAACGAGAATTATCCCGGCTAGAGGTTGAACAGTATGCTATAGATTTAGAATATGACGCGTTCTCTAAGAGCACAGTTATAAGCCTCTATAGAAGAGCAATGTCGAAAGTGGTAAACAATTATATCTATTCTATATACTGATATATATATATTTAAATTATTACTTTCATTTGTACATTGATATATAATATAAGTAATAACCTTTTTAGATAGCTGCTATTAAGGGATGCAAAGACAGCCTCTACCCAGGCCTCAAAACTTTTGAACCTAGAAAGGGTGATTCATTATCTGATTTTATTAAAGATTTTGAAGCGAAGCGTAGTTTACAAAAGCATCAAGGCTTCATGACAGCATCACAATTAGAAAAATGTACGTATAGCTTCATCAAAAATACGCGATCTCCGAACTTATATCATAATCCTTTCTCTTATTTATTACATTAATATTACTATATTTTTAGGTAACAAAGATATTAAGAATGAACAACGAACTCTGTCTAAGGCAGAAAAAGAAACAAAAAGAAAAGCAAATTCTTTCAAAAGAGATCCTCTTACTCAAACCAAACTACAAAATTTTTTTTCAGCAAAATCATTGTCGGATTCTCCTTCTTTGAGCTCTGATTTAAGTGAAGATGAGTGTGGATTAGTTATAGATGAAAATGCTAAAATTGATCACAAAGACTCCATTTTAAAATTAGAGGAAGCAAATGCAATAGATAGTGATAGTAATGAAATAAGTAAAACTGAGTTGAACTCTAATAATAATCAAAATACTTATGTAATTAATATAACTTTACAAGGCATACCTAAAAAAGACTCAAATAACATTGAATTCGAAGATGATACAAAAATTAAACTGGAACACGAAAAAAGTAAACAAATATCTCCTGACAAGAATAAACATACTGCAAAAAGGAAAATTAAAGCTCTCTTTGGGGAGTCATCTGACAGTGAATTTGAAATTGACAACAAACAACCTAAACTTTCACAACAAACAAATTCACCAAACTCACACTCAAATAAAAAGCAAACAGAAGATTTCAGAACAAAAAGAAAAAAAAAGAAACACAAAGAAAGGAAGTCTAAACTTGCAGATGGAGACAGAAATAAAAAAACTTCAGATAAGAATAGATCTTTATTAAACACCACTAATCTTGAAGGTGATGATACCCTCGTCCTACAAAATACAATGATGACGACTATTGAAACAGAAAGTAGCCAAGATAACGAAGAAGAACATGCTAAAGACAATATTCTTAAAGATGATGAACCTGTTGACTCTAGAAGATTAGATGAAAGTAAAATAAGTGACATTGGTGTTGATGAGAAAGTGGTAGACGAAAAAACTTTAAATAGAGCACATCAACTTAATCTAGAAGCAGAAAAAGTACTAAAAGAATTAAAGGTATTTTCGGAAATTAAAACTGAACCTGTAATTACGGAAACAGTTGACAGTTCCCACACAAATACCGCAATTCCACACGAGTATAATGAAGTCAAATTAAATAATACTAAAAGTCCAGTTATCTCTAAATCTCAAACTAAACATGGTTCTAAAGAGAAAGAAATACAAATTACTTTAAAATCTAAAAGTAGTACATCAGCAAACAAACATCAAGTAAAGATTGAAGTTCCAAAATCTAAGGATAGAGATGAGGGTAAAAAGAAAGAAAAGCACAACGAAAAGAAAGCAGAAAAAGGAGATGTTGCAGGATTAGTTGTTAAATTACTAATGCCTTATTATAAGAAGAAAAAAATAAGTAATAGGGATTTATTTAAAATAACAGCGAGGCATATCGTCCATCAGTTGCTCGCCATACAAATTACAGGTAAGATTAAAATCATTATCATTCAAAACGTTATTCATGATAAACTAGTAACAAAATACTAAAATATATTTAAATAATGTAGTTTTCTTCATTAACCTGTCTTCACACAATTATTTTTTTATGATATTAACTACGGGCCATATCTATATCAAAATAATAATTAATAATTTACGGAATACTGTTTGTTTACAGAAGAGGCAGCAATCAAAATGTTGTTAAAGAAGAATTTCAGCAAAGAACTTATAATAGAAAAAGAAAGTGATTTAGAAACTAAATTAAAGTTGAAGAATTACATTTAATTAAGTTATCGTATTTATAACTGTTGGACATTGTCGTCTCAATATAATTATAATTATTATTCTTGTATGCCGTTTAAAATTAAATCGTTATTATTACCAGTTATTTATTTATTAATGTTGTAGTTTTATTTACTTTTTTTCTAAATATAAATTAATGATTATAGTAAATCCAAGGTACATTTAAATTTTAAAGAATATAACAATATATAACATATGTTTTATAAAGAAAAAATAAGTAAATATAAATTTCATTAATTAAACATTTCAAATAATAATAAAATTACTTTGCATTAAGTATAATTTTCAATCTACTCTTATCAAAGGATCCAAAAGCCTCTTAAAAGTCAACACAAAAGTTATTGTATATATTATGCTTATAAAGTACATCGCTCCTATATCCTGAGCGCCCTCTTCCTGTGCGTGTGTGTGTGCGCTCTGGCCGGTCTCTTCCTGGCGCGCGGTGTGTCTGGGTCGGGCGGCGCGGAAGATGTCACGAGGTTCCTAGAGTTACCGAAAGACGGCTCTGAACCGATAGTCTCCTGAAAGTGGTGAACGCGGGTTATCAGCTCTTCGTCGTTCTCGATCAGCTCCTCGATCTGATGAACAAATACATATATATAAATCATTATTATCGAATAGGAGGAGGCGTATGATATATTCTATATAGAGTTCGGATGTTATCGCCATGTCTAATATTGAGACAAGTTATTCTCCCTCCCGTCCCACGTCGAACGTTAAGTTCGTTTTTTTATATAGTCTGTGTTTATCCGTGAATATCCGTCAACTATTACTCGGAAGGATTTCTGGTGCAAAAAGTCCATTATCCGATCCGATTAGACCGGGAGATATACCATACGCGCTAAATTTGCTTAAAAGGGTTGCTTGTCAGACTTTGTCAAATGCCGTTGAGACGTCTAAAGATATGGCGACTGCTTCTCCCTTCCCTTCGACGGTCTCACCTAAAATGTGAATAGCATATGTGCGTGACACTTCCTAGTTGGCCTATTTTCATAAGACGTCAGTTCAATGCACGCTTCATAAAATACCGAATATGGAGGTAATTGAAATCGTTCTAAAATTCGTAGGATCGGTACCGCTGCCTTTTTTGGGCACGAGTTACAAGTTAGCAAGCTATTATATATTTGTATAGCATGGATATCGGCACTCTTCCATTCCTAAACAACGTAAGTAGACGTGACAATTCATGTCCAGGCCTAAAGCTCGATGTGTGTATGCTCGCCTCGTGTCTGTAGTCGCTGAGCAGGTCGGTGGCCAGCCTGACGAGGTAGGCGGCCAGCTGTCCCCCGCGCGGCCGCAGCGCAGCGTACAGCCGCAGCACACCTGGCACCAGCTCCTCCGCCACCGTGCGCTTCATTTTCTGCACACAGCTTTACATCACTACCGCAACATGACGCACCTACTTCTCTTCTCTATGCATACTTGGTAGGTAGAGAGATATGGTTTTACTTAGGCTTAATGGACTCAAATTTTACTTTTTATTTATTTTATTTTCCGAAATGGAAATCCTCCTCGTGAAGATCCACGACAATTTGGTTTTCTACTAACGAGTCTAATTATTTACCTTATCCCGTGTCTAAAATCAATGGGCTCTCTAGAATGACTGACCGTCATCGACGTATATATTCACTTTCAAAAAGTCTTAGTTAAGCGTTTTCAAAAAATATTTAAAAATTTTACAATCAATGACAAGCAATGAAGTGTAAGCGCTAATGTATTGAATACATGCTTTAGAATATTAGGAGATAATTAATATATTAGTAACTTAAACAATTAATTAGAAAAATTAAAAATACCTGCTCTCTCTCCGTTAAAATCTTGTGTTAGTATAAATGTAAATAATGTATTAAGTTTAGTTTATTCATTTTAAGCCAATTAATATCAAGAAACACAATCTTACATGAGAAACAATATTTGTGGTGATCCGTTCCTGCAGATCTTCAATATCATTGTCACCCGCTTTTTCCGGTTTTTCTAGAAAGAAAATAAACAACCTTTTAAATAGAAAATCTTCCTACTATAATTTAGTCGTTTTACGGTACTCGGTGACTCACTGGGCAGCTTCATCCTCGGTCCGCACAGCAGCGTGATGGCGTCCAGCAGCGCGGCGTGCAGTGCGGGCGGCAGCACGTCACCGTCTGAAGGCAGCGCGTCATCGCACACGTCTGCCGCGTGCTGCAGCACCTCGCGCGCCAGACGACACTGCACGTTCAGCTTCTGCACCAGCGACATGCGCTGCAGCATCACGTCGTAGATGAGCTGACGAGCGTCGAACGATATCTTTTCTACGGGACGACAGGACGACCTTTGTAGTTAGTAATGAGCGGCTCTAAATTTTATATATTAATTTGTATGGTGTAGGTCTAACCGGTGTCCTCCTTGTTGTAGTGCAGCACGCAGTCCACGAAGTGATGGTAGATGGCGTCGACGGTGAGGCAGCACGACACGTAGTACTCTGCGGGCTCGCGCACGTCCTGGTCCTCGTCGGCTAGCAGCGCGCAGTAGCTTCAGAGAAAATAAATATTTAAGTTTTTATTTCCTTTGGTTTCTAGTCGGAGCGAGCCGAATCGAAAGGCGTACCGATAATAAAGAGGCGTCCTCAATCTCAGGTACCCCGCTAGCAGCAGCCTGGTGAGGCAGCTCGCGGCGGATCGCCGCAGCCGAGGTGCCGCCGTCGTCGAAAGACACCCGCACATGGAGTCCAGCAGAGGCTCTACTATGCACGAGTACCTGGAAATAATCGTAGTGAAAATTAAGCCATTGTTGCAAACGGAGTTAGCCGCCAACACCACAGTTAAATTTTTTTTAGGGTTAGAACGGAAAACACGGCACCCTCAGAGGATCACTTTGTTGTTCGTCCACTCGTCCATCGAGTCGAGATCTTTTGTCTCAGGAAGGCGTGGAGGTATGAAGCCGATATTTATACCAAATACTACGACCATTTATACTGCAAATGTTCGAAACTCGCAAGAGAATCTAAATCTGCAGGATACGTCCCGTGAACTCGGAATCTTGAAATTTAATACGGAACAGATAAATAATAAATTGCAGAAACCGTAAATTTTTTAGTTACATCATATAATAAAAATATTAAAAAAAAATAAAGTTACAACACTTTTCTTAAATTATCGGAGTGGATTTTTACTTGAATTCGTACAAGTTTGTAGTACCGGGTGCATATGTCGGTGAGCGCCAGCAGCGCGTTGGCGCGCGCGGGCGCGCCGAGTGCGGCGGGGCGGCGCAGCAGCGCGGCCAGCGCGGGCGCCAGCGCGGCGGCCGCCTCGCGCGAGCGCACGCACAGCCGCCCCGCGCCCGCCACGCACGCGCCCAGCTCCGCGGCGCACCACTCTGCACATACCGATTAACCAATACAGTCTCACTCACGTCTCGCCCCGAGATACATCTCGGGTACGCTACGTACCCGGCGGCGGGTCCGTCAGTGCGTCGAGGAACAGGCGCAGCAGGCGCGGCGAGGGCGGCGCGGGCGCCACCAGCGACACGTCCGCCGCGCGCAGCCACTCGCGCACCACTGAGCCGCTCAGGGCGCGCCGCTCCGCTGCATGCGTTTAGAATAGTTTTAGACTACTTGCGAAATTGCAATATTAACTGTCAGGTGTAAACTTATGTGTATTGATAAATTTTTAATTATTAATATAAATTCGATGGTAAATATGTACGCAGATCGTATTACGATGACATTTTAGGCGGTTATGGTTCTAAAGGTTTGCGAAGTAATTACTATTGGTGTTAATAGTTTCCAAAATATTAAATTTCGTCGTGATATTGAGTAGTGGAATTGTTCGCTGCAGCGGGGAATCGGTAGCCGCCTTCCAGTCGAAGTGTGCGCGTGCGTGGAATAGGAGTATCACGGAACACTCGAGTATCGAACCCTTATTTATATCCCTTTCCTATATAGAAATAATAATTTATTCCATATCCTGCGGAACCCCAAACCGTCGACTAATACGGACCGAGTGAGTGACTTCCTTCATTGTGCCACATCTGAAGTGAGCAGGTAAGTCGCCGGTCATACCGTATACTGTAGTCGCGTACTATAGCAGCCCGTGACGTTACCCGTTTTAGAAGTTGAGTCGTGGGGTCCACCGAAACCCTTTGTACGATTTAACGTGAGTCTAAATACTATGTCGAAATTGATCGCCGTTTTCAATATATTCAACGGTTATCCGACTTACATATTTGCATGAGTTCCGTCGCCCATAGGAGATTCTCCGGGTCCAATTGTGCGGCCAGACAGGCGCAGGCCGTTCGACATCCTTTGAAAAACAAACTATATATTATATTTAATTGTGTCACATTACAGAAGTGAAGAGTTTAATAAAAATAAAATTAGAATACCGTCATCTGTGGCGGCCGCCAGTCGCGCCACCAGGTGTTCTCTGAGTGCGATGCGATCCGCGTCCGTCAGCCAGCGTGACCACGCCGCCAGCAGCTCCAGCAGCAGCGGCAGCAGGCGCGCATCGTGGCCCTAATGGTATAGTACACATCAATAATACAATACATAAGACACAACGCTGTCTACGCCAAAATGTTAACGTATCCTTAGAAACTGGAGAATCTTGGGAAATTCTGCTAGGACTGTATTGTTGGAAATGAACAAAACCAAAAACTGGCTAAGTTAATAAAAGTTGCACTTCTTGAAACATTTGACATGTAAACTTCTGCCACTTTTACACTTGTCTTGTTGTTGCATATAGTACACTTTGGTCCACTCGGCAAAAAAGAAAGGCTACCTTCTGAGCATTCTTTTTAATTCAAACTAACCTCCTCATGATTGCCGGACATTGTTTTCATCTGGATGCGTGGCATTCGTTTACCACTTGTGGTTTTCAAGGAAACTTTTGACACAACCAATACTTTGTTTACTATACTTCTAACGGCTTTTTCCGGAACAATTATTCACCTGTGCTTATTTCAACTGGTAGTAGTAAGTGAGCAGGAAGTTGGCGTCGTGGTATTCGACCTGTCTCGCCAGGCTCGTCAGCAGCACGAGGTACTGCAGGTCGCGCTCGTCGTGCAGCGGACCCAGATCACTCACCTGTTCTTTGTTCAAGTGGTAGTAGTAAGTCAGCAGGAAGTTGGCGTCGTGGTATTCGACCTGTCTCGCCAGGCTCGTCAGCAGCACGAGGTACTGCAGGTCGCGCTCGTCGTGCAGCGGACCCAGATCACTCACCTGTTCTTTGTTCAAGTGGTAGTAGTAAGTCAGCAGGAAGTTGGCGTCGTGGTATTCGACCTGTCTCGCCAGGCTCGTCAGCAGCACGAGGTACTGCAGGTCGCGCTCGTCGTGCAGCGGACCCAGATCACTCACCTGTTCTTTGTTCAAGTGGTAGTAGTAAGTCAGCAGGAAGTTGGCGTCGTGGTATTCGACCTGTCTCGCCAGGCTCGTCAGCAGCACGAGGTACTGCAGGTCGCGCTCGTCGTGCAGCGGACCCAGATCACTCACCTGTTCTTTGTTCAAGTGGTAGTAGTAAGTCAGCAGGAAGTTGGCGTCGTGGTATTCGACCTGTCTCGCCAGGCTCGTCAGCAGCACGAGGTACTGCAGGTCGCGCTCGTCGTGCAGCGGGCCCAGATCACTCACCTGTTCTTTGTTCAAGTGGTAGTAGTAAGTCAGCAGGAAGTTGGCGTCGTGGTATTCGACCTGTCTCGCCAGGCTCGTCAGCAGCACGAGGTACTGCAGGTCGCGCTCGTCGTGCAGCGGGCCCAGATCACTCACCTGTTCTTTGTTCAAGTGGTAGTAGTAAGTCAGCAGGAAGTTGGCGTCGTGGTATTCGACATGTCTCGCCAGGCTCGTCAGCAGCACGAGGCACTGCAGGTCGCGCTCGTCATGCAATACGCCCAGGTGCGTGCTCACTGCGTCCACCAGACGGTGGCTGCAAGGGACATTGTTTACTAGTCATGCTCTAATACACTATTATTAAATAATAGGGACTGTCAGATAATCATATTACATACAGGATTTCAGTTTGTGGGTGTAAAATGAAAAACATTAAAAATAATGTTAAGATGATAAAAAAAAAATCACTGATAAGTTATTAATAATTTTTTTTATTAATTTCTACAATTTTTTTGTCTATATATTTGTCACCTGGGGGATAAAAAAACTATGAAATCAAAATTATGTAACTATACTCACTTTATACAGTTAGATGATTTAACTAACAGAGTGCATGCTTTTTGCAGATGTCTCCTCATATTGTGTCGCGTGATGCCCTCCAGGAACAGCCACGGCAGGGGATCTTCTACGGCATTTGGATCGTAATTTTGAAAGCGCCCAATTAATAATTGTTGGATAAGAGACACCACTTGTTCTTGAATCTAAAAAAATATATATCTCGTACTGAATTTTCATTATAATTGTGGCAGAAAATTAAAAACTCTTAAAGATATATTTTTGTTAATATGTAACGAAATATTATCGAGGAAAGGTTTAAGAGGTTACCGGTATAATTATTGCCGATCTTGATGAATTTTTAATTTCATATGCGGTTAAAAAGTAAATAATCTCAGCACGGGTGAAGTTTATAGACAACTTTAAAGTCTACATCGACGACGTCACCTTAGTCTCCGGGTCCGACAGCTGGCGCACGGGTCCGGAGAGGAAGGCGTCGAGGGCCGCCCGCTCGGGGTACCGCGCCGCCAGCTCGCCCAGGGACACCACCGCCGACGAGCGAACCACCACGCTGGCGTCGCGGCACAGACCCACCAGGATCTGAACGACGGACTCGTATTACACATCTACATTACGGCCAAATACTTAGGGCGGTTTCCTCGAATACTTTAAAACGACGTCGACGGTGAAATCGACGATGAGACAAATTAAATTTCATAGTCGGCAGGGACCGGCGTCCTTTCGACCGTTTAGCTGCGAGATCAAAGTGGCTCACCGCATAGTCTCCGTCGTGTCGGTGTCCCGTGGCCAGCAGGCGGTGCAGCAGGCCGGCCGCGGCGCGCCTCACGGCCGCGCGCTCGTCGCACGCGCAGCGCGCGCCCGCCGCCGCCAGCGGGGACGAGCCGCCGCCCGGGGGGGGGCACAGCGCCTGCGACACGCACGCTACAGCACACTAGCTTACGGCCTCTGTGCACTAGTAATCGGGAGTACCTGCAGCGCGTCCCGCAAGGCGGCTCGGCCCGAGGCCAGGCAGTCCCCCAGCACGGCGAGCGCGCGCGTGCGCAGCGTGCCGGACGAGTCGCTCACGCGCTCGTGCACGGCCCGCAGCAGCGCACTCAGCGGCGCGGAGCGAGCGCGACCCGCCGCCGCCGCCCACGCCTCCGCCTCCTCCTTATCCTTCTCCTTTTGCTCGCCCTCCGCCGCCTCCTCCTGCGACCGTGCGATATACATATATACAGACGAGAAGAAATCGTGACCGCCGATCGATAGCTAGGTCCGATTCCCTCGCGGTATGTGTCCGTGGTACGCCACACAGAAATCCGAGTATGGGAAAATTTTTGCCTCGATCGATCGTAAGCTTATAAAACTACCCACAATACAGCAACTAGTCTATTTTATAGAATTCAATTAGTCGTCGAGGTGTTGGACGCGAATAACTTATGAGTCCTAAAATTTCTTTCAAATTCATTAATGTTAATACGTTGGTTTTTACGTATTAACACGTTGAGTTAGCTTACATTGTCGTTTAAAGTGCCCCGTTGGCTTCCACTCGCTCCATCTGAAGTTTCTAACTGAGTGAGCTCATTATAAGGTGTGCCGGCCTTAGGTTTGTTTTCATCTTGCTCATTCATATTTTCTAAAAAAAAACAACTAAAGTTATAACGTGTACATTACGTAGTTAAATTATGTGTATAAATTATTTGATTAATTCTTTATTAAAGCTTAATTTTATGATATTACTAGTTACCTTCATTATTTTTGATTTCTGAGGAATTTCCACCAAGATCTAGCGTAGACTCGGGATCATTGTTCAAAAGCTTAGCTATCATTTCCTAATAAAAAATATTAACTAACTAAAATGTTCCAAAAACAAATTTACTACAAATTTATATTTAATTTATAAATCATTTTTAGATTTTGTAAATAATAAATATGCTTTTTTTTAAATCTAATACATATAACAATACATACCAAAGCCAGCTGACGATGAGATGTTTTAGATGTAGCTGATAATTGTATCAGCCAAGTTATCATTTTTTTATAAGATTTAGATGGTAACAGACTCATTAAACCCAAGACAAGAGAGACACGGGCTGTGCGAACTTCAGCACGCTCCTGATAAAACAAAAATAATAAATAAACATATAGAATTTTATTTGTATATAATTATATTTCAAACTAACAAGACCATCCAGTGTATAACACAAATGTTGTAATAGAACCATGTATCCAGATAAAGCAACTTTGCCATATTTTGTCAACAGTAATCCTGAATAAGTTACGTAAGATGCTCGGACTACATTCTGGAAATAAAAAACAATATAATGTATAATATCCATGTTAGTTCTGATATACCACTTATATAATAAAATATATTTTTTCCTTCATAATCCTAAAACCAATGTTCAGAATAAGAATTAAGAATTAAGAAAAAATAATAATGCTGTTTGTATGTTAGAAATAATACTTACATTTGCATTACGAGAATCAACTGAAGAGGAAATTAGTTTTGGTAATAAACATTTATAAAGAACTTGAATTGCTGAAGCATTTGGTATTTGACTAGAACCGCAGATAAGGATGTCTATCATTTCATATATCACTCTGGAGACATTGCCCAGCTCAATTTTGTCTAGTAATAAATGTGAACATTTAAGTATATTACATAATTAATAATTTATTTTTATTTTATTTTAAAAGTAATATTATAAATAAATACAATTTGTATATACTTATGAATATTATAAAAGTTTTATTTTAAAGTAGATATTTAACACTAAGAACAAATATTAAAATATTAAATGTTAATTCTCACCAATATTGAGTTTATTTACGATAGCTCCACCAGTTATATCAACTAAATTGCTCATAATATCCTCAAAATTCATATCTTGTGATGTTAGTTGTAATTTCTCTACAATTGCTCTCAAATCAATAACAAAATCACCTAATTTCTTTATAAGAAAATTAACTTCACGGCTCAGTTCTTTTGTGCTGAAGTAATTGTCTTCATTTTCACACATTGTCTTGGGATAGCTGAGACAAGTGAGGGACTGAGCAAATAGTTGTGAGTGATAAATATGATATGCTTTATATCCTGGTATCTGTAGTAACTTATAATACACTCGGGATGCAAGTATAGCATTATTTCTGTGATCTTTAGTAAGAACATTTTTAGAACCAGTGTTAATATAGAAAGCCAAAAGTGATAGTAAACTTTGATGCTTTATTTGATGTGAAAGCACCGACCAAGATTTTTCTTCTTCATTATTAAGGTTAGGATTTAACCAACAATCACAAGCCTGCATTATACTCTTAAATACTAATTTAATTTCCAAAGATTCTAGTATGCTTTCATATTCATTAGGAATATCGCCAAATTCCAAAAATTCTGAATCGTATATCGATTCCACCCATTCTTGACTTAAAATATCTAAACGTAACTTGTTTAACTCTTCTAATATTTGTGTCATTTTGTTTGTTTATTTTTTCTATTTAATAACAATCTATAAATTATTTTGCTTTGGTTATTTTGATTTGTTTACACCATACTCAACAACTCCATTGCCAATGTCAGTGTAATTCACAGAGTACTTAAACTGTAATTTAAGCTACTTTGGGACAGAGAACCATTGAAATGTAGACTTAGTTTTTGCTATAAGATTCACTATTAAAAATACTAAATCTACCTCACTGAATACTATATAGTGATCTACATCAAGACAAGCTACCACACCTATTTAAAAAATAATATAAACTGTTTAAAAATTACATTTGAAGCATTAAGAGAAATTAAAAACCTCCGAGTTGTAGTTAATTTTTATTTAATAGAAATATAGCATACTGTTATTTCTTCTTGTTTGTTTATACGATTTATGTTTATTTAAAGAATAACCTATAAGAAATAAAAATATTTTTTCTGTATCACTTTTGACAACTCTGAAGTTTGAAATTGAAGATGGCAAAAGTGAAAGAGAAAAAATTGTAACTCAACGTGCCAACTTTGTTTTGATTTTCATAATAAAATAGAGCAGTGGATAAAAATCAAATAACAGAATGACGACAAGAAAATCTGTTAGTTGGTTTCTAACAGATAAAGGCCGAAGATTTTCCTATGCTGCAATAACTAGTACCGGCATTGCATTCACCGCTGCTAAATTTTTTCCTCATACATTCCTCCTTGGAAAATACAAGGATTTTGTTCATTATTATCAGTACTGATCGTTCATATGAATGCTTAATGAGACATACATTAACACGTGGAAATGATATAAAGGTTTTTTATTCCAGAAACGGTAAACCAGTGGAGGTCCCAGGTGAACTTTTAAAACAATGTGAAAAATGTTTAGACCTCTTAAATCTATCTGATATACATAGAAAATTAGTAAAACCTTTCAGCGTTTTTGGTTATGATTTATTTCATGCCGGTAAGTTTTCGCCAAAAGTTGGCCTGTATAATATTTATTACATAAAGTAATGAAATAAAAACTACAAAATTTCACTAAAGTATCAAATATATTCTATTTTAGGTAGTTCTAGCTCAAAATATGGTATTCTGGTAGGCATTCCTGTCAATTTTACTTATAAATCATTAGAAGATGTAGAAAAACAAGATATGCAGGTTGGTTTAGGAATTAAAAAATAACTATTAACTTGTCCTTTTAACTTCATATAAAACTTTAAATTAAATTTCAGGTTAACGGGAAGAAGGTTGACTTAACAACAGAAATTGGAAAGAAATTAGGGGATGCTGTTTTGTTACCAGATAAAGTTAAAGAATTTGCAATTTGCAGAGAGATACTTATGACTCTAAATAATAAAGTAATATTTCAATCAACATACCCATTTATATCTGTTTTTGTTGTTTATAATTTGTCTCAATATATCAATAGAAGACTTAATTTGTATGCAGCCCCTGTCAATGTAAGAGTTGTATTGTATGGGCTGTTAGGTCTTTTTGGAATGGGAAGCTATTTTCTTATGCAAGATATGACAGAAGTTCATTATGAAACTTTAGCTGATAAAAAACTCTGCGTATTGGGTCCAGATTATATAGAAAGTGGAATTATTTTCTATGAAAAATTATTGCAAAGAAATATGGCTTTGAGAGAGCTAATGGGCAAGGAAGGGGAAAGTAAATACTCCAAAATGGGTAATGTAAATTATGGAATAAGACAGCCACATTTAGCTTTGATTCATAGAAAACAATTCTTTGAAATGAAATTGAAAGAAGCAAGAAAAAGTTTAAATAGCGACAGTGAAGCATTAAGTGAAGAAATCTAAGTCTTTTTATTTAAGTAACAAATATGTTTTGAAATGTAGGTGTAGCTTCTGCAATAACAAATCATGTCATAATGTGTTTATTTAAAAATAAATTATTATGTTAATAAACAGTTCTTATTGCAATTAAAATATACTTAAATTATAAAACATTTTTTATAATCGTGCAAACATATATCAAATATAATTTGGTAGTCTTCAAATTAATCTGCTATGCAAGATAAAAATGAAAGAGAAAAGATGTGCAACATATTATATTTACATGGTACTCTGAAAATTTACTCTGGGACATGTCATATCAAAATACTGACTTTTTTAGTCTTGATTTAGTAACCTTAAGAACTAAGTATGTAAAGTTATTCTCTTATAAATTAATAGAAGGGAATCCTTGGTTGTATTAATTTTTTATTTGCCATGAAGCTCAGTGATAATTAACTAACCAAAGAAGCATTGCCTACATTTTGTACTAGTTGGATATGAATTCTTCACATGAATTTAAATTATCTCTCGAATTAAACTATACTTGCATTTCGAATATTCACATTGTATTGCCCATACTAGAAATGTTTTCATTTTTTTTACTAGTTACACTTTAAATTTGTTTTCCTGATTTTTCACGAATTACCCAGAGTTCGCATCTACAACTATTTATAAATAGTTGTAGATGCGAACTCTGCGTCTAATCTTTTGTATACAAAAGATTATGCTAGATAACAACATCGATCTTTTATTGAGAGATGTTTGACTCGTTTGAATTTATTCTAATCGATAGTTTTGCAACTTGCGGTGTATAATATTTTTCATAAAGAAGCAGTAGCATCTGCTCTAGCAATTAAATTAATTTGGATTTCATAGTATTCAGAATTTGGTTTTAACCTTAACATATCAGCTTTTAATAATTTTATAATATTTGAAAATTCTCTTTATCTTCGGCAAGTGATTTTATCGGTTGAATCATTTGAGAGTGCGTGTGTGTTTATGTCGACAAGGTTTATGTATAATTTTTATGTAAGTTTCGATTTTCATTGTACTTGAAAACTGTAGAAATTGAATAATTGAGCTGAGCGAAGCGAAGCTCTTTACCGATCGAGCTCGATCAAATTTTGTCGGCTATCTCCTCCCACACCGATCAAATTTGGACCAATTAATTGTCACTTGCCTACCTTTCTATAGATATATATTGAAAAAAAATTATTGTCAATTAAAAGTAATTTGCAATTAACTTTATTTTTAATTGAAACGTCCTATTACACGAACGATAGTTTTCGTGATATATTTTTCGTTTAGCTTCCCTCGTTTGGATGCTGGCGGTTTTAGTACTAATTTACTTTATTTTCTGTTTAGCAGATTATTTTATTTATTCTAATCTTAAAATCGCATCACTAGATAGCTGCTGTCATATGTCAATTTTAATAAATCTTGTATCTGAAGTCTCGATTCTCGACACTAAGCTCTGACTTATAATTTGAGAGACCATACTAATGGAAGTGAACAAATTTTGTGTTATACATTAATTAAAATTGTATTGTGTAAAGTTAAAGTGATCCAACTTTAAATAATGTTTCAATAATGTTTTACCGACTGTAGAAAATACAAACAACTACTAAATAACTGTCATTTGATCTGTTCTTTGTTATAAAAGTAACATACGACTCTCGAATCATATCATATTATCCATTGTATTCATAATTCATTAGAAAGATGTGTGGTGGATTTACTTGTTCTAAAAATGCTTTAATTGCTCTTAACATTCTTTATGTGGTACGTACATTTTATGTTAAAAAAAGGTGATAGATTATTTAAAGATCTATAGTAATAAGTATTTCTTTTAGGCGGTGGCCTCTATTCTTATATCAGTGGCTGTGTATGGACAGGCCTCATCTCTAGTCACAAACTTGCCCATTGTAGGGGGTATACTAGCATGTGGAGTGTTCCTGATTCTGATATCACTGTTGGGCCTGGCAGGGGCTGTGAAGCATCATCAAGTGATGCTGTTCTTTGTATCCTTTAAAATAATATATGTTTATAAGTATATATGATTATTTCAGTAACATATAAGTACTTGTTGTTGTAACTGCTGTCTGATTTAGACCGTAATTAATTTATAATTTCTAAAGTTAACTTACAGAAACGTTACAGAATCTTTGAAATAGTACAATTCCACTGCTATAATTTATTGACTCAAAACTTTTCTTAACCCAAAAGTGCAGTACATGGTGATTTTGTTTCTGCTGTTTCTGGTGCAATTTTCAGTTGCCTGTGCATGTCTGGCTGTAAATTCTGAGCAGCAGGAAATGTTGGCTCAACAGGTATGTTTTTTTTTTTTAATTATCAAAGCAATTAAAATTAAATAATGTGTATATATGATTTAAAACCAATTCAACTTGCAAAGGGCTGGAGCCAAGTTGACCTGGATGTGAGAGGACAAGTCCAACAAAGATTCCAGTGCTGTGGTTTTCAAAGCAGAGAGTTTCAACCGAATACAACCATGGATCATCCTTCATGCATTCTTGTTGATGTGAGTAAATTTTTCATAAGTTTTCTGGTTGAAAAATTTCATATTTATTGGTGTTTTGTAATTGTAAAAAGAAACAATTGCTGAGTATTAAAAATATTATATATATTTTCAGAGGGTTTGTTGCAACAGCATGATCATAACACCTGATTGTCAGTGTCAACCTTGCATGGAGAAGTTGAAGGAAACGATTGACTATGCATTCAAGCTCTGTGGAGGCATCGGACTATTTTTCAGTTTTACAGAGGTGAGTTGAATATTTTATTGCTTATCTCATGTGCGCACTTTGCATATCTTAACATGTTACAACAAACTATAATTATTACAGTAAATATTGATAACACAAAAGTTACATAATTAAATATATATGAACAGCAATTTTGTTATCAGTTATGTGGGAATTAAAAACTATTAAATTATTTTATACATGTAGGATAGAATATAGCGTTTTATATAATGTTTAAATAATTAATACAATTATTTATAAGGCTTGTACTGAGTGTTTTTAAACTGGTACAGGAAGGGCAAATCTGTATTTAAAGGAGACTTTTTTGTGCAATTAACTAACCTGTGGCTTGTTTTTTGGCAGACATCTAACTAGTCTATGATGACACCATTATACCTTTTAGTTCGTCTGTTAAAGATCTAGGGCTTTTCATTGATACTTCTCTACATTGGCGAACGCAAGTCAAAAATGTTAGCCTCAGAGTGACTGGCATATTACGAGTGCTTTATCGCTTTAAGAATTTCCTTCCTATCAGGACAAAGACTGCTCTTGTACAAACCCTAATTTTTCCTCTAATTGACTATGGTGACGTTTGCTATTTCGACCTGAATGCAGACCTTCTCAACCAGCTTGACCATCTTCTTAATAACTGTATTCGATTCATCTTTAATCTTCGCAAATTTGATCATGTCTCTTCTTACCGTCAACAATTGAAATGGCTTCCTATTCGTCAGCGACGTAATGTACGTGATTGTACTTTGTGCATAAATAAATAAATAAATAAATAAATAACATGATGTTAATTTTAGCAAACTATTTCTTATGAACTACTAAATTTTTCCTGAGTATACAAACTTGCCTCCTTATTTTATAACTATGAGATACTAATCTCCTAACTTAAAACATAGTATTAAACAACTATAAAGCATGTATAACAAAAAAATATTGATTTTACAAAAAGAGAGGTTATTTTCACAATAATTGTTACTAATGTAAACTGAAAAAAAAAATTGTATATAATCGTAATTGTCAGTCTGATGTGTATATATGGTGTTCTGTGACTAACAAATTACTTTCCAGTTTCTTGGTGTTTGGTTGACAGTAAGATATCGTAACCAAAAGGATCCCCGAGCTAACCCCAGTGCATTTCTCTGAATGACTAAGGAATGATTTAAGGTGGATGGTGTATTGCTAAAGAATGTTTTGCATGTTATGCACAATTTTAAGCACCCTCTATAATTTTTTGCATATTTAATATTTTTGTTGCTAACACTTGTGATATTTGCTAATTGGATCCAGTGAATAGTTATTTTATAATTTAATAAGCAAAAGTTAAAACCTTTTCAATATTTTCTTGTATTTCTTACAACAAACTGACTTAAGCCTCAATAATCATTTTATTTAACTAAGATTAAATTGGTATTTACTCAATACAAATAAGAGTTGTCTCATGATGTAATATACATCTGTTCTAGACTTTCTTTCTGCACTGTTTTGGGGTATTTTGTTTTGCAATTCACATTTAAATTGCATGGACTGCATGCATTTTATTTATTGCTTAAAATGTTTGATATTGTGCATTTGATTAATTATTTTTTCTAATTTTGGTTATAATTAAGATAGACAATAATGCTTATATATATATATATTTTCTTGTGAATGTGAAGCAATTGTATTATTCTTTATTCGATGCTTATTAGTCTTCCAGAAGCATATCATCGTACATATATAATGTTAATACTGTCTCTCTGTCAGTTGTTCGCGGTGTCTCTGGCTCGTCGGTACCGGAACCAGCCCGACCCTGCCTACAAGGAACCACACGCTATATTTCCCAGGAAAAACTATCTATACTAGAAACTAACCTGTTACGTCGAGATGTAGTTCAATTTACTTTCAGATATACTCCAATTAGATGTAATGTTAATAGCTAAATATATAAAATACCAGGGTGTTTACATACAGTGATAGTGACAGAATCATTGCATTTTATATCAATATAAGTTTATTGTTTCAATGGAGGTCGCGGCCTTACGTGTCAGTCCGCGAGTCGGGCGGAGGTCGAATATTTCTCTAGAAAGTCAGTGCAGACTTTTACTCCATTTTAATGTGAAGGCTCAATAAGGTTTCTAATTTACTAGTCTGTGCTCACCTCTAACAGTTATACCGGTAAAATAAATTTTTAAGTCCTAGAAAAAATTTAACAAATTATAAAGTTACTTAAAATGAATTAAATTAAGAATTAAAAGACAAAATATAGCCTTTTTGTTAATCTTGTATAATTCTTTTGCTAAGAATTGCTTTGTTGTGGATATTTAGCTGTTTTTTTCTCGTATTTAAAGACGGACAAACATTTAATCTGAGTGCTTCCGAACGACTTATATTGTTTGGTCTGTGTAGGTAATTGTTTTGACAGTTTGTTTTCAAATGTCTGGTCGTGTATTGATAATGTAAGTGTTATATCATTCCTATGACTGTGTGCGTGTTTATGGAATTTGCTCACAAATTTAGAAAAAGTATGTACTCTAGTTAAACCCTAGTGTTATATTCTTAAAAAAACAAAAATATATTTTTGAAAAACTTTCTAAAAAATAATTATATCTTCCAAACGTATGGTATTTATGGCGTTTCTAGATCGTCTTTATTTAGCTTTTATTGTCGAATACTAAAATTTAACGGAGACCTAAATAACCAGGCATATACAAAGTCTAGGAGAAATACAGCTTACCGCGGAAAATATTTAAAGACAATATATTTTTTAATGATACAGTCAAAAGTCATCTAATAAATGGCAATAACTTATTAAAGTTTTTTTTAAACTTTTAAACCAAAACCCATTGACAACGTAATAATCATCAAGGATTTACAAACAGACTAGCCAAGACACAGTTTATGGCGGGAATTATTAAAGACCGTATTTTTTAAAATTAAACAGGCGAAAGTCATATTTTGTCAATCTGTGATTTTAGTATTCGGCTGTTTAACAAATATTGTGAGTATTGAGTGTTAGATGAGTGTTGATATGATTCGATGTGTTCTATGTTTTTCTTAATAAGTTGTATATTTGGTTTACTAGTCAATAACGTAATAGAATGGTGGATAATACTCACGATTTAGTTCTATTTTCGATTATAATCAGTGAATTAAGGTTTTATTGAACTTGCCTGCAATTTTCATATTAGATTTTATGTAAGTGAAATATAATCATCGATTATTCTTTAATATATTTATATCTTATCAACTTTTATTGTATTCAGTCCTATTTTTAAGTAGAAAAAAAAGTTTACAAAAAAATACAGTTCTGTATTTAGAATGTTATTAATTTTCGTCATAATCTATGGATTTTAAGAACATCTAAATTATATTTATGTATATTCGTATATCATCAATGTACCTTCTTGTTCGAATAAAGTGTGTTAAGCATTTTTAATTGTTTTTCTGATGACACCTATACGTTCCGCAATGAAACTAATGACATTGCTGTGACATTCATACTGAACTTCAAAATGAAGTAGTTCCTCAATATCCGCTAGTTGAGTGACATCCGGTTCACTTAGTGGAGTTGTTGAAGAATTTACATGAAACGAATGTATGGTATAAACTTTTTATCTTTCAGCATTCATATACAAACTATTAGTTTTTCCGAGGAGCCGCTCATACTTGACCTCGTAAACCAGTTCAGAGAAACACGTAACTTATATTACATATTGTACTCTTATGGTGAGGTCTATTCTTTTTGTCTCGCTTTAAGATACATTTGAGAACAGTGTACAACAACTAGGAGAGGAAATGGGCACTGAGGTAACGCACAGGTATATATGTATACTTATGCATTAGTATAAATATATAACCCCATTTTATTAAATAACACTTGATCCCTATCACAGTTATTTTGCATTTTAATTTAAATACGAATTGCGCAAATTTGTGACATTGTGACGTCACTAGGCCACATCATCTACGACATTAGTAGGTAAATATTTTCTTGTTATGTTCCACATAATAAGAAAATATTTATAATTATTAATGGATATAAATTTTACAAATAATTCTGTGAATTTTATATTATAATATTAAATAGTAATCGCTGTAGAGATTAAAAATATACAAGCGATTAGAAAAAAGACGACATGATAAGTACAGCGTAACCTATTTGTTAAAAGCACAGAGATACGTGAATTGGCGACCCGTCATTATCATTATTTAAGTGATGAGCCGCAACCTGTTTTTAGTTTTACAATAATATTTATATTATTCTATATATTTTTATGGTATACGTGTGTACTGAGCCGCTGCGCAAGTATGCTCCACGCATCCGCGCCCTGTCGAGGCCGGGCGGAAAAGTCGACTTGATTTCACCCAGTCGCGCAGTGGCTAAGGGAGCTGCAGTCAATCGATCCGGCTCCTCTATTTAGTTATAAAAATATTAAATTTATTTATTGTACACGCAGTGCCAATAAAAATGTCCTTCGATAATGATGAACTTCGTGACGAGTAAGTGTTTTTTGATAATTTTATCGACTTTGATATTATAGCATTTGATTCGTGATTAGATCTAACGGTGATGTTTATACTGTATGTATGTGTGCATTATGATATTAGTTTCTTTAGGCTAATAAAATATGTAAAATGGTATTCAGTATTAGCTTTACAAAACAAGTTATTTAAACATTATATAAAAAATGATATCAGCGTCGACATTTATAAAAAAAAATTATCGTAGTGAAGGGTTTTGTTAAGTGTTATAATTTTTTTTTTCAAAAAGCTGAATAAAGGCTATTCTTGCTTCAGTAAACAATAACAGCAAAGACAGTAGGTTTCGTGAAATGTAGGTGAACTTGACTCGACCTCCTGCGACTAGTAACCTACTTTAACTAGTCAAGATATAGGTCGTATAGTCAAGTTCTGTTGATTTACTTTAAATAACATAAAGAATTAAAGCCATTGTAGTTTAAGTATATCGAAAAATACAAGTAAATTAATAATTGAATATTTATTTGTTTTCCAATTAATGTATTAGCGAACCCTTGTAACGCGTATGATATATTCAATTATATAGCTATACTATAGCTATATATAGGTTCTTTCAGTTATCGACCGCTTCATCATCGATTTATTTTTGTTCTATAAAAGATTATGATATGTTTTAATTAAATAGTGCAATACCATTAAACAAACTAAACAAATATATCACTTATGTTTCTAATATCCTTATATTTGATAATAGTGTTCATTAGAAAAATATATAAAATATTAAATATCAGCTGAATAAAGCTAAAGCTGATTTGGGCTAAATTAAAAAACAACAAAATACTAAACATTTTTTTTAATTGGGTATGGTTTTGGATTATTAACATGAACATGAACATATACTGATAGATTTTTATTTTTATATAAAAAAAAAACAAAGAAATAGATTGGACTATGGGACGGGATATAAGTATTGTTAGCGTTTTAGGTGATGATATATCATCACTTAATGGCTATATATAGTCATGCCTAAAACTATGATTTGAGTAAAAATTAGGAAGAAGCAGACGAAGTCACTTGCAACAGCTAGTATCGAAAATAGTACTTACTTTAACATCCTCTCAATTCCTACTTCGCGATGGACTGTCTGTATAATCTTACTTTTCATATCAGTTTTGTTTCTAGTCACTGTAGTAAATAATTTAGATACAATAAATTGAATATAATGAAAAATTTGACATATTTAAAAAAATTATTTGAATTAAAATTAAACGAAATTATTTCTAAATACTAATAAATATAATAAGAAGTTATGAAATAAATACAAAATTAAGAAATAAGATTCTTCATAAAATATTTGTGAACAGATTTTTATATAAAGAACTATAAAAAGAACATTTATGTGAGAAAAGTTCAAAAGACAAACCAATTATTATTTGACACCAGATGGAGTTGAGAAAAGTGATATATCTTATATTTAGACTATGGTGTTAAGAATTTTCTAAATTTTAAAGGTTTATGATTTTTTAATTAAACCTCAATTCGATTTTTCGTCACTAGATGGAGTTAAATAAAATAACATTATATTCAGAGCACGGTTTAAATTAATTATTTAAGTCGTTTTTGTTTATTTAGTTATTAGTTTGTGACGCTAAATATTGAATATCAGACTCGTTCCCAAGAAACCTTGCGTTTGACTTTATTAATAGTACTATAGGTAACGTGCTTGTTTCATTATTGTTCCCATTTGCGTTTCTTCGAGTATCAAATCATAATCATTTTATAAAACTTTAATCGTAATTATATAAGTAAAATTAAGGAAAAAAATGTCTCTCAAATTGTTGACAGGATATCTTAAGAGTTACATCACATCAAATTCTCTGATTGCATAATTTATTTAGATATGTGATATTGATACAAGTCTTGAAATGACTATAAGTTTTTAAATTATAAGTTAAATTTGATTAGATAGATTAGGCCTCCTGCTGACCGACTGATTTGAAAAGAATTGTAAAAGGCCATAAATGCCATAAATAACAATACTTCAATTTGTGTACAATATGTGTCACCAAATTCCCCAATTGTAACTAAAATAACAAACACTATTCTTAGTAAATTATTAGTAGTCACTTTTAACACACTTCCCTTAAATAAGGTTTATAAATATATTTTTTACATTGAAGCTTTTCTTTGTGACGAACTTAAAACATCTGGTCATTCAGCAATGTATCGTAGACGTGGAATGTGATCGTAAAATTGACGTTTGGGCTCATTCACATCGCCTGTCGACATGTAATAAGTATGTGGTGTTTTGTAGTTGTTGCTTTAAGCAGCGCAGAGCTAGATCGTCTCTCTATTTATTACACACAGAGCTGAAACATTATTCTTTAATCGTCATCTGGAAGCTGAGCTATCACTACGTTAACGAAAGTGTTGTTTATCACCGACAGTGCAACATTATAGATTAGTGACGAGAAAAAATAGGTAAGTCCTATACTTTAACAATTTTAAATTGCTTTATTCTATTTATTAAAATGTAAACATTTTAAAAAAAATAATAAATATTGATATAAAAATATTCTAAATTTTTTGAAAATGAAGATCTTTTTTTATTTATTAAATATATTTTATTAAGTTAGTTTAGTTTTATCATATTAATATTATTAGAAAGCACATTCAATATCTTGGCTAGAATATACTTTCATTTATTTGTGTTCACAAATTTGATTGTGTATAAACAAGCCGACCGCAATTGTAAATTGTAATGTTGGTATCGAGATGCGACCTTGATGTTGTAATTTCTAGTTAAGATTTGCGATTCTCCTGTTTAAACTCCAATTTACGTAAATAATACGCACGAATTATTATTAGTTTAATTAAAGTAAATATTAAATTTAATTAATACATATTTTGTATTAATAATATATTGTTAGTAGTCAGTTTTTAAAATATAATATACTATATATATGGATAGTATTATTGTTACTTAACCAATTACTCTATATTTTTAATCAAAAACATAAAATTAAGATTTATTTATAAATATTAATGAAACAGTTAAATGTCTAGCAGATATTTTTCTTTATATTTACTTTATATTATGCTTTAGTTACCTTCGGCAATAAAATGGCAGTCTATTTATGATTTTATCCTTTTCCATCAGTCTACAGACTAGAGACGTGTCAGCAACATCCAACAACGAACATGCCTGAGAGCAACGGTGCCTCCACAAACGGACATTCCAATCATAATGGTACAGCCGACGAACAGGACGATAATACGAGGTTGTTTTTACAATAATATTTAGGGAAATTAAGGTTATTTAATATTATTATAACATGCTGGTGATAAATATTGTTTAATATATTTATTATTTATAAAGTAAAAACATGTCAACAATGTTATAATTTAACATTTATTCAATGTAAAAATGTATATGTACTGTAATCCTATTTTCGGATTTAATTCAAGTATATTATACAATTTTTGTATTTTAACTTTTGTTATTAATGATTATGATATGCAATTATAAGGTTGTACTCACGTTAATACTGTACTGTAGTTTCGATATTTAATATAAAAAACTTTGTAAACTTCGTTCATACCTACATGGGAACGAAACTAATCGGACAAGTCCTTACAGTATTCACGTCAATACTTGCAGCCGAATAATTGAGTCTGTATGGTACAAAATTAATATATTATGAAAAGTGAATATATTGTTTTGTTTCTTAAAATATTTGTATGTAAATGTTATTATGACGTGATAAATAAAATACGCAATAATAATATTCTTGATGTTTATTTTAATACACATGTGCTATCAGTAAAGACAAGCATCATAATATAATTATTAAATAAATTATAATATAATAAATAAGACTATTTTTAACTTGTGTATATATAAAATTTTGATAAAATAGCGTCATAGTTTGAACTAGTAAGTGAATCCGTTAAAACATCATTTAAATAAATGTGTACTAAACATGTAAGGTTGAAGAAATAATTCTAAATCATCATAAAAACTACTAATTGGAAGATACAATTTCACTTATATAATATTGAATTATTCACTAGATACCCTGATGGCACAGTACGTCTGCGCAACCCGAACATCGAACTCATGGACCAAGACATCCTTTACCACCTAGCTCTGGGCAGCGGTTCTCATGACCTTGTAGAAATGTTTGGAGATGTGAAGGTACTCTTTTTATTTTTTACATTTATCTTGTTTTTTTTTACAAACTTTTTATTACCGCAACTCTTTTTTACATCGATGTATTAAATTGAGTCCAAGAATGCAAACATAACCAATTTGATTTGGTCGTGTTAACTAAATAATGAAAAAAATCTTTAATAATAATCTCTTTCATAGTAAATATATGAATATAGGACTGGTATATCTTAGTAAAAATGATCAATAGATCAATTTTCTTTTATTAAATATTAAAATTTTGAATTATGAATAAAATAGTGACCTAATATCTTATAGAACGTGATTAAAAATCTTTCAACCAAAAAATATTCTATGAATATTATCTCATAAACGAGGGTAGAATTTTATTTCGTTAAAAAGTAACGAAGAGCAAAGTTTGTTTAATAACATCTATAATGGTATCATGTCAAGTCTCTACATTTCAGATAAAGAAATTTGTCGTTATTGAATAAAGATGTTACTTTTTTAAATTTACATTTTAATAACTAAAGTTTAAGTTCACTTTGAAAAGTGTAAAAAATACAGTGGTTCTTTTTTAAGACTTTATTTATATTAGTTTTGTATTTATATTTTTTGTTTTGTTTATATCAAGAATGACCTTACGTTAAAATTTGATATCTCAACCTATGACCCTTTGTTATTCAGCAGAACAGATTTTTATAAACGTTACTAATATGAGACTGTCTTTTTATACAGAAATTTATAAAAGCGTTATATATACTAATTCTACCCACGATATGTCCCTCTGTCTTTAGTGTTGATATGTATATTGATGCTATCCCGTCTAGTTCGTGTGTATGGGCGGTACTCCGAAGCGCATGGAGCAGTTTGCGTACACGGTGATGGCGGAGATTGGACACAAGCTGCCCTGCGGCACCACGCTGCAGGACATCAGCCAGTTCTCCTACAGATACTCCATGTACAAAGTCGGACCTGTGCTGTGCATCAGTGTAACTCACTCACTTACTCAATACTTATTAAACTTAAGGAAGTTATAAAAAGCAATCTATTTATTTGTTTTCTCTTAATTATTAGCAGACTGCAGTCATTAAATTTTATTAACTTTTACCTTAATTACCTAAAGTAGAGGTAAAAGAAAAAAAAATGTTTAAGGTCTTTAATATATTTGTTAGTGAACGAATCTTGTGAATAAAAGTCCATGCAACAAGAAATAAATTGCATAAAATGCCTTTCAATTTAGAAGAATCAGATGCATTGTTGAGCGACGCCATGTTGACTGAGATCAAGGGGTTAAGTAACAGAGGACTCAGTGACGAGTTCAGCAACGATGATGTTATAAAGCATATAATGATATCCTTCAATTGGAATATTACGATACAATGGAAACTTTATTTCACAAAATTACATACCATATAATTAACAATATTTACAATATATTTAAGTTTCTATAATACTATTAGAAACGGTGTCAAAATATTAAACAACTTCCTTGAAACAATAAGTAATAATTATTAGGCTTTATTTATAAAGGAAAATTATAAATATTGCAGCACGGCATGGGCATCCCATCGGTGGGCATCTTGCTCCACGAGGTCATCAAGCTGATGTACCACGCGCGGGTGCGCGACCCCGTGTTCTTCCGCATCGGCACGTGCGGGGGCGTGGGCTTCGAGGGAGGCACCGTCGTCATCTCAGAGGACACTGTCGACGGAGCGCTCAGGAATGCGCTGGAGCTGGTGGGTATCTTGTAGCTATGTTGATTTTATTGCAAATTGTATTTTGTTATAATTTACATCAAAAAAGTAGGTTAGTGGAAGTGGATTTTCCCTGACTGCTCAAAACGATTATATAAGCGACGGCCTCTGCTCGCTTTGAGTATCTCCGAGTGAGGCCACGCGGAATAAAAGGAATAGAAAAAGATAGAAGCTGAATACAAGTATAAACGAGCGCACGCTGAAAGTTTTTAAATAATACAATTCGCATAAAATTCTTATTTAATACGCTGACTGGTTTCAATAGAATGATTGCCATATTTTATTACATAAAAGCAAAAACATGTGACTAGTAACGAATATTATTTTTTTTTAAACGCTTGTCATTTATCAGAAATAACATTATTTTAGACAAGAAATATACATATTTTTCTTTAATATTGATATATATCAATCGTCCTAGACGGTATTGGGCAAGTCTGTCCAACGGCCGGCCAAGTTGGACAGGCGCTTGGCGCGCGAACTGAAAGCCATGTCGGACCCCGAAGACCCCTACGACACGGTTATGGGCAAAACCATGTGTACTTATGACTTCTATGAAGGTACGTATATTTGTATGTCAAGTTACTCTTTAGATGACAAAGATATTTACCACTGTGTAAAATATCTTTTTTTTAATTTCGTAGAATTAAACTAGATGCAAATGCATTGAGAGAATGATATACATAAATGGATTGAGTAGCTAAGTACATAATGGATTATCTATTTGTTCTGATATGTATGTATGATATGTAATGATATATTAAATATCTTAGCAATTATAAAAATATGTTTTTGTAGAGGAAGTTGTATTAAGGAATGCGGTCACCTGAAGGTAAATGATATGACGGTTTATGGTCATGTGGATATAGCGGAGTCTCAGTCCAACCATCCTGCATGATTGAATTGACCACTGTCATACATTTTAACGATTCTCTTGTTAATATAAAAAACAACACATTAATCATAACAAGCTACAGATTAACATTCTTAGAAACTCAATTGTTATTGAATTACGTCGTCGTAGCTCGGCAAACTTCGTAACTAACTCGTGTTCACCAGCTCATTTAAAAAGTTTATTTCCAAGAGTTTCTTTACAATAATTATTTATTTCGTTTTATAGTAATATTAAAATATTCAATACTGCTGTTTTTTTAAAATGTTTGTAAATGCCATTTTAAACGGAAATTTATTTTATTTGTATGGGGTAATTTATGATCTTTGTTCTTACGTTCTTTTTAAGTGCCAGAAAAGAATATTTGAAATTCACTTCTAAGATTACCTTCTACATACCAGCTGTACATCCTCTTAATATTATATTTAAAAAGCTCGAGGTGTCCCGGAGGCAGCTCCCATACCCTGAATGCACAGCACAGTCGGCTAGTAAATATTGTTCCAATATTCGTAGGTCAAGGTCGGCTGGATGGCGCTTTCTGTGACTTCACGGAGGCGGACAAGATGGAGTATCTTGAGGGCATCCACCGCGCGGGCGTCGTCAACATCGAGATGGAGTCTCTCGCCTTTGCAGCGCTCACGCACCACGCGGGCGTCAAGGCAGCTGTCGTCTGCGTCACGCTGCTGGACAGACTCAAGGGGGACCAGGTCACGATAACAATAGTAGTTAAGGAATTAGAAATCGAGTCAACATTAGACGGCTTTCCGTTACTCTTACCACATGTCATATATCTGCATTGATTACTCGAGTTGCAAATCGTTATATTAATGTTTAGTAATCAAAATTGGATTAAGATCGGTCACTAGTTTCAGTCGATAGACTGATAATGAGATTGATTGTAGATTGTTACAAGAGTGTCGGACCATTTTGCGTAAAGGTTTATATAGATTATAATTGTTAGCCATTTTCCTCGTTTTCTTACCTACACCTTTAGTATATTTTAAAATATGTTTTAGATGATCTATAAATTTTAAAAATATAATTTATTTACCACTTTTAATCGATATGCGATCATTTGTGTACGGAAATTAGAAGTAAGTAAATTAAAGGGCCTACTTGATATCATACCTATTGAACAAAAACCCTTCTAAAAACGCTCTAGCAAATTACGATTCACAAATTACAATTATGATACAAGGTTTCTAAACGCTCCCTGCTCCGAGAAGACACAAATAACACACTCAGCTGATATTTTTTTTTTGTGCTCACTATTTTATGAAAAAATATTTATTAAACAATTTGTGAACAATTAGAACCAATTCGATTTAAATATCTAAATACAGCTATCGTATGTTATATTAATGAAAGTATTGTTGTTTTAGGTTCTAGCGCCCAAGGAAGTTTTGGACGAATGGCAACAGCGACCGACTAAGCTCGTCTGCCGCTACATGAAAAAGTAAGTAAACATCTTACCGCGTGTGGTAATTGTAAAAACTAAATAACAAAAATATTCATTGTCAAAGGTACTTGCAAATCAAAGGCCGCCTGTCGCTGGAGGGTCACGGCTCGGTGGCCGTCAAGAGTCCTCGGCGGTTCAAGCTGGTGCAGCAGGAGTCCGAAACATACGACTAATATCTTGGAGTACTCGCATACTTATTTATTTATTTTTTCCGCAATGATTTTGATAATTTCGTTCCTTAGTGGGACCATCCAGTTCGGTATTTTGGCGCGGAATGTTGTGTCACTGCCATTTTGTGAAGTGAAGTGCACTCGCCCTGGTTGTTTAAATTACGGTTTTTGTAGTTAGGTGGTTTTGATGTTTAGAAATATTTTGATTTAAAGCTGCTTAGAACTACTATTGTATTGCTTTTTAGAATGAATTCTAAAAGTTTTATTAAAATTATTAATTTAGATTCTTTTACAAATGTTACAACGGATAAAGTTAAGGTAGCTCGTTTGTACTATTCAATGTTATATAATGATATTCAATTCTTATAACATATTCCCTTTCTCTAAATAACTGAGTATTTCTTGGAAAGTAACTCATAAAGTATTATATACTACTGAGGTATAATAATATAATAACCTTGCATATCTACGTATTACTATGTACTACACATATCATTTAAATAATTTATTAACCTACAAACAAACATTCACATAATCTGTTACCTTAAGGTCAGAAAATTAAAACGTACATTCCATTTCTAAATTATTAGAATATTTAAAATGTTAATGTAAAATGGTTGATAATGAAGGCATGACTTTCGAAATCGTATGTCCTGTGTGTTCAAGGTGAAGGCGTTTAATTTGTTATTTGCTGACTGCACCCGTTAATAATTATATTATACATTATGTAGTCAGTAAATTATTAAACGTTAAATAAATATACCGATTTTTCACATTTTAATGCGTCTACTACAGTTAGTTTTATGCAATTCATAACATCCTTTAAAAATTTTAAATTGTTTAATATTTATATTTATAAATATATGTAATTGTTTGAATAAATGTCTATTTCACTAATCTAGTAGCCAATGCTTACAAATCAGTAGTATTAATAAATAAAATAAATTAATGCCCATCACAGACAACCTACTTTTTAGTTGGAGAGCCGGGTCCATAGACAATTATTAATTCTTTAGAGAAAAAAATAACTTAAATCAAAACTTAACATTACAACATGTTAATTTCAAAATAATCTATGATATTAATATATCTTATAGTTTGTCTTTGAAGTTTGCCGGAAGTTGTCAATTTTAATACGACTGTTTTTTGATTATTTCTTGCACTTATTTTAATCCAGAAATCTGATAATAAATAGACATCGAAGTTTTTATAAGTCCAATCAAAAGGTCGGTCGTCTGGTATTGACGTGCTTCCACGAGTGATTTTAATGTTATTTCACACTCGGACGATTGCTTTTCGTGTTGAAGAATATTAATTAACGAGAGTTGGTTTGAATGTTTTTAATGTTGAGATCTATTAATACGCTGTTTTAATAAATTAATATTTATTAGAATGTTATTTATAAGAGGTTAACATAAATATTACTAACTGTAACCGTGTAAGAGTTAAGTTTAAGTCACATGTTGACTTCGTGACCTATCTTTATGGCACCAATATCTAATAATAGTATTAATAATTAATGTAGCCCATAGGCTTAAGATATTACTTAAATGTTGAACGCTTGGAGTAGATAAGTTGACCAGAACTAAAATTGTAATTTGCACTTGTACGATTAGAAAGATATCTTGCTGTTTCATGTTTATATTCTATATTTTTTTTAAGACAGTAATAATTGCGGCAAAGACGTGTATCTATATGACGTGTGATCGGAGCTGAGATGGAAATGATAATGAAAGTACAAAGTAAATGTAAACTGTGAGGCTTTATAAAGGATTACAGCAATTAATATTATAATCGGGATATTTAGAATGTATTCCATTTGGTTTCCGGTATTTCGGAACTAATAGGCGCCATGTTGCGCGCAGTATCTAACTTGTAAATATTATTAATTACTGTAGTTACCGCGTCAGTTTAAATTACAATCAAATAAAAACAAGATGTCTCTAGTTGTTTGCTTTTTGAAATCAGTGTATTATGTTATAATCAAGAGTACACCACACTCTTTTTTTAGGATTGCATCGATTTGCTTCACGTTTGAACGATTAATTATTTAGTAATAAATAAGTATTATTGTTATTACGTGTTTTGTGACTTTGAGCGCGAGGAGAAAAGTCCTTGAAACTAGAATTTGTAAGTTTGGATTTTAATTGTTCGACTTTCTAAAACAAAAAATCACCATTCGAAAAGTGTCGTGAGCTTGTTTATTGCCTCGTGTGTGCTGACTATTGCGACATTATGATTCTATTCTCGATTTGTCTTTTATTTCGTACTGAATAAACTTACTTAATTATTAATAATTTATTTGACTGGTTAAATGAATTGTTATTTTATTTTTGTGATAAAGTTGGTATATAATTTCTGTTTCAAAATAGTAATAAAAATGCTTAAAGTATCGAGGCACTTGAAATGAACACAAATTAATGAACTCGTTAAGTACACTAGGGCAGTATTTTTTCTACAGTATCCGCTATGTATGTGTATAGACACACACACATGCATATTGAGCGCTGTATCTGCCTGCTGTGTTATATATTGAATAAAGAGGTTTGTTTCATCAATTCTATTTGTTGTCTTATTAAAATCTTATTTTATAATTCCCTGTTGAACACAGCACTTTCGACATTAAAAAAATATATAAATTATTAAGTTTAAATAATAAACACACTTCAAATTCATTGGTGTTTAATAATATTATTCACAATTGATTATAATTACTACCTATTATACTATTTACTTGTAACGAGCCTAATGTCTATCAAAACATGGCACCTTTAAAAGTTATGATTCGAAGAAAAAACAATAACTTGAAAAATGTTACTGATTAATTAAAAATGAAACTACTATTATAGCATTATTTATGTAATATAAGACTGAAATACACTTCAAAAAGAGACAAGCCTTTACAAGGCACCTCTTAATTAGTTTTTCATTGAGTATTTGATAAATAATAAAAGCAATTTTATAAATAAAATGAGCAATCGCTTTGACTCTGGTACTGTGGCCTCATTGTCCAACGTTACCTATTTTAACTGCAGGAACTTCATTAGCGCGTCGTGTATGAGGCGGGGACTAGCTTCGCTGTCTGCTGTATACCTCACGCCTCTCAATGCGCCGTCTTCATTTCTCACCACCCCATACTCTCCCACAATAAAGCCATCGGGGGTTCGCTCCTCCACCCTGTATTTCCTAAACTGCCGGCCTTCAACAACATAGCCAACCTTACAGTTTTCTTGTTTGCAATTTTCTGGATTATTTTCGATGTCATGAGACTGTTCACCATGACTCCTTCCGTCCGTCATAACACTGACTTTTTCATCTACTTCATAGTTTTTCTCCGGGAGGTGTTCTGCCATTCGTGGAATGTTTTGTTTGTGCGTGTCTGTGACAGAAGCGATAGGTGTTGTACTAATAGTAGTAGTATACACTGATGTTTCTTTTTGCCAAGATCGTTGCTCTTGTGGAGTTCCAGGGGATAAGTGCAAGGACGCAGGTTGACTATAAAATTTTGCGGGTTCACTGTAAATTTTAGCAGGTTCACTATAAATTTTAGCGGGTTCACTATATATTTTTGCAGGTTCACTGTAAATTTTAGCGGGTTCACTATAAAACTTAGCTGGTTGGCTATACACTTGTGATGGTTGACTGTAAACTTTGGAAGGCTCATTGTAAAACTTTTGCTCTCCGGTATTTTGACTTGGATTTATATACGGAGGCAGAGGTTCGTTATATTTAGCTACTTTTTGATTTTCATGAACTACGTTAAAATTAACACTTGTTAATCGAGTGGGACCTCGTATTGGTACATTTTCTTGAATATTATTTTTATAATATGATAAAGGGACCGCTCTTGCTAGTGGTACTTCATCCACTACATCGTCTTGATCTGTTATAGATGACTCGGCTACGGAATCATTTGTATCATTAATATTAGAATAACCACCATTGGAGCCAAACGAGTGGAATCTTTCATAGCTACTTAGGCCTCGTATCCCCTTTTTAGCTTTTAACTGATTGATATATTCTATGTTAGCTCCAACAAGATTGGGAGGTATTGCTGTCACACTTTCAACGTCTTCTACAATAGTCGTAGAAAATGTCGTTGTTATATCATCAGTACTAGACGTAGAAGCGTAAGGCTGACTTATCTCAATGGCTGGAGTAGTTATATGAGTATCATGATCCATTATGCTTTTACTTTTATCTAGTATTTTATAAATGGGTCTAGGTTTTGTTCTACCAACGGCGACAGAAGATGTTATTCTTACAGAAATGATTTGTTCATCGTTATTCAAAAGATCCCTTTGCTTTGGTATACTTTGAGCATTAGGTAATTGTTGATGCACGTTGCTGGCACCAACATTGTGGTTCACATATTGGTCCTCCAGACCTGGCACCGGTTGTGAAGTTACCAATCTGTAAGGCAACACCTGGAAATAGAAAAAACTTTATTTTTTTTTTACCCCATTTAAAACATATATGTTATTTATTTTAATATAATGTGCTGTATTAAAGTATATTGTCACTCATTCCTGTCTGACAACTGTTTATGTATGTGTAAATTTGTATTATTATATTGTGTGTAGCTGTTGACAATGTTTTCGTCTAGAGTTTTCGTTGCCTCTCCATCTCGACATAAAATTTAATAAAAAATCGTCTATTAATTTTGTTGTGTTTAGTTTACTAATATTTCTTAGGTTAGTAGTGTAGTACTGGATAGTCTATAGTGTATATCATGAATCTCTCTATTATAATCAGAAAGAATTTTATAAGTCAATCTGGTAGTTTTGAAATTTAACCCTATAACAAATAAAGAACAAACAAACCTTTCCGATTTATAATATACGTATAGATTAGTTTGTTGGCAAATTTGAAGATATAAGTATAAAGTTTAATATAAATAATAAATTATCATCTAAAGTTCTCAGGTAGTGAAGTATAATGAGTTTGTTGGTATTAAGAACAAAGTTTTGCGGTCAGGATTCCAAAGAAACCCATACAAATTGAGAGTGGGTGACTATTTTATTAAACTATAAAGGCTTTAAGAAAAACTCGATCGTAAAGTTACTTGTGGTTGTTGAAAAGTTTTATATCGTATGAAGACTTTTGGGTTTTATATTTTTAAACAAATTTTTAAAATAATATAGTAAAAGTTGTTATAACTTAAAAAATGCAGTAATAACATAAAAATTTTAAAAGTCCAGATCCACATTGTTGTTATAGAAAAACTTTTCATAGGTAGATATGTTGAATTTTTATAAATTCCTGAAATTATTTTATAATTTTTAATCACCGGAGCGTTAATAATCGGAGCGGAAACAAGATAGCGCGGGCGCGGCGCATGATCATGTCAGCAACCGCCGCGCCCTTGTAGTTTATATACCGACAGTGACAGAAACTTACCGACACTCACCGATACTCACTGACGCTTAAAGAGAGCACGATCTAGCCTTATCATTTGTCAACACGTGGAATTATCTAAAACTACAAATATTTCATTTATGCGCCACTAATATCTGTTAACGAATAAGTCAATAAAAATGAATGCAAAACAATAGTAACTAGAAATAAGAGATTATTATTAACATATGACTATTATAAATATATTAAAACAATTGTACAGTAAATTTAAAATATACAAAAACAATTTATTTAGTTGTTATATTTTAAATGTTATAATTTATGCAAGCAATTTATCTAAGCAGTGATCTGTTTTATTATATATATCAAAAGATGGATGCTTCAATTGCCAAATCGATTAACTCCATAAATCAAGAAGTTGAGAAAAATGATAGAATGCTTTATGTTGGTTTTTAAAATTATTTTCAAATTACAAATTCCAAAATCCGATGTCGACTATTTCATTGTAAACACAGCTGTGTTCTGACAACATATAGGAAGTATAAGATGGAATATATTTGGAGTTATTGCTATTATTACTACAATTTTGTCGTGATTCGTGGAGTTAATCGAATTGACAAGTGAAAGAATATTATTAATTAAAACTAAGTCTTTGATTATTATTTTATCACGGTAAAATATCATAACATAAATACGTGTTTAATGAAATAGTTTAGCAAAAATGAATAATTATTATTTTGTTCCTTTTATATAATGTTATGAAAATTATTATTTCATTTGAATTAAGTTATTGTCATCATAAATGATTTCATTTTCATTAGCTGTATTTGAATTTCCATCCTGTTTAATTGTCCTTAAAGTTTCATAGTATCCTTGTTTAACAGGAAGAATAATCTTTAACAAGTCCACCATATCTTTCCTTTTTTGTCACTGTTTTACCTGTTGTAAGCAATAAAGGCTGGATCACATTTTTCAAACATAGTAGTCTACCTGCTACAGTTTTTCGTAAACTTATAACACTTATAAATGTTGTATCTTTGTTAAAGTCCTGATGCGTCATTAAACCATATAATTTTTTTACCGCTTTTTTTAACGCTTTTTTATAGATTTGTATTATATCATACCAATCATCTGACGAAAAGATTTGTGGATAATGAGTTTATATGTTTTATAACATTTGTGTCATCAATTTTGTTACTTACCTGTAATATGGCGACCACGATAATCATTCAACAATGATACCTGTTCTTTACTAAAGTAGTCGTATAATCGCCCGTTGTTTATCTGATACGTATCCTTCAAATATTATTTGCAAATTTAAATATCTTCTTTTCCGTTATTTCGAAAAAAATACATGAGCAACACGATCTCGGGATTTTACTATTATCCTTCGGACGCCTTCTATTTCCTTCTTGGACTTTAATACACCCTCTTAAAAAAATATTTTACTCAAATTGACTCTTTAGTTTGTAAAATACCTCCATGGTAGCTGTTATTTCACCTGAAATAATTTTTTCGTTGCTCTTCTGACCACATCGACGAGGTAGATTTGTAAATGTTTTTTCAAATATTAAATATTCACGTCTATTTCTGTATCTTAAACCTTTTAATCTATTATTCTTTTTGACATTTCGGGTCTATTCATCTGGATTATGGCTTCTTTTTCGTCCAGTCGAATTATTTGCAGTGATTTCTTCATTGCCGTGATCAGATGATGAATTTGAATAAATTCAACATCGTTTTCTTGAAAGAACCATCCGATTTATAATTTTCCCTTCTCATATAATATTCATTAACATCTTCCATCTTAATATTTAATATAATTATAACGGTTTAATATTTTGTTTAAATAATTCACAATTTTTTTTTTGTTTATCTGCACCTATGCCAATTGTACACCTCCATTCAAATAGAACTAAAATATATTTTATTTTTTCAAATAAACTAAACGAATTTCTAGAATGTTCTCGGAAAAAAAAATAAACGCACAACTTACTTCTCCGTTGGAGACAAAAAATAGTGCAGCGGGTTTACAAATTTTTTATTATGACATAAATATATTATAGTATGGAGTTAATCAGATTGGCTTCTAACATAAATTATTTATTATTCAATAGCAAAAAAGGTTTTGTCACTTAGTGAAGTTTATAATTATTATTAGAAAAAAATATTTTGAATATATATAGTAGTGACTAATTAAGCGCTTTGACATTAAAATTTAAAAATATTAAAAAAATGGAGTTAATCGATTTGGCAACTGAAGCATCCAGATATCAGTTGATCTCTAACAAAAAATAAATTTTTTGGTCGTCACCTGTTTGGTGTTATTTTGCTAGTCTTTTATATACTATTTATCATCTTTTCCTATATACCGCTGATATTTTGTCGTCGGCCGCTACAGAAAGACATTTTTATTTTTTGTCTGTCACATTTTTATTTTTTGTATAACTCGTAGAGATTTTCAATCTGTTTTTATGAGTATTAACAATCTTCATTAGATCAAATTAGCTTCTTGGTAGGTATCTAGAAACATACATTGAAAAAAAAATAATATACCTACTTATATAAGAATAGTATTTTTATTTTATCCGACAAATAAATATATATATTTTTATTTTGCAGTATGGAAAACAATTACTATGCTATGTAGGTAATTTTTTCTTACTTTGAACTACTTTGAATACTGTTTTTGGTTTTATTTGGTTGTTTTTTCGTTGGAATTCTTATATTATTTTTTTAGATTATTATAATAGGTATTAAAAAAAATGGCGCCGTATTAAAAAGCTTTGGTAATAAAAACGACCATAAAGAATATTTAAAATACATAATGAATTCATTACGCGTCGTATAATATCTAGTTGATGTTTTTGTTCTCCGATACATTGTAATTAAATCCTAAATGCCAAATCGTTAGCAAAAAACTTCATTGGAATTTCGAGGCAAAAACGTGGGCGCCGTCCGCACACCCATCAGTAAAAATATTAGTAATAAGAATGTCTTTCTTTCTCTTAATATTTTAATATCTCTGTGTAAATGTATAAGACTAAAATAATTAGTGTGAACAGTTTTAATTATACTAATATATTTCAAATGAGAACAAATGATAAAATGAATATAAATTATCACTATTTAAAGGAACAAAGAGATATATTAACATTGATATTGCTTGTAAGACTCATGTTTATTAAGTGACACGTTTTAGGTCATGCACTGTCTTAATGATATATTATAAAGTTGAGCTGAACATTTTTAATTATATATGGAATGTAACTTTGATTGTTCGTGGACCGTGAATAATGACCACTACTTATTTATACATTTCTCTAAAAATAAGTACATAATATAAATATATATATTATAGTACGTGTTTTGGTAACAAGAATCTTTGGAAAAAATATTGCATAATTTTTGTATAGTACTTTGTGTAATCGCCAAGTAAGTATTTTAAAGTTTATATGATACTAAATAATGTATTTTTTAAATAAAATTTTCCTCCTCAATAAATAGAAAGTTATCAGTAAACCCTCAAAATATATAAAAAACAAAGTGCTAGTTTAAACATTACATTCCTTCAGTTTAATTGACATTGTATCCAAAAAATGACAAGCCCTGCGAAGTCGATCAAACAAAAAGGCAAATAGATACGTACTGAAACATGTCTGAAACATTTCCGTAATTAAATAATATTTTTTTTATGGTTCTTTAAAATTTATCTTACGAAGAGTTCTTGCTCTATCCCTGCTCACAATTTTATTTAATATAATTAATTATAACATTTTTTTGTGGATTCAATATTTTGTAATTTGGTTTCAGACACCGAGAAATCATAAACATTATAAAGCACTTCTAGCAAAAATACAGTCTTAAATTTGTGATTCATTTGAAGTTAATCCAGAGACAAGAAGAATCAAATCTATAATATATTTGCCGTTCTTCAAGTTACTTTTTCTTAATAAATCTATAGATACATTACACAATCAGCAGCAAAATTAACTTTGTACATTCTTTGTACATATGAGAATGTGGCTAATGAGTATGAAAATAGTTTTTGCCTTAGTTAAGTATTTCTTATTATAGATAGCGTTCTTATAAAGTGACTGAAATGGAAACTTAATAATGCAGCCAGGTCTAACATTCCGTCAGAGGTCTGAAAAGAACACCGAAAGGTTTAACGATAGATATAACTTACGGAATCAAGTCAATAATTTTCTTATCATTGAATAAATCAATTCAAAATGTTGTAATATTTTCTACTAGTGTACCTGCGACGTCGTTCGCGTGGTATATTGATTTATAAGACATTTTCTTGCAGTAAAACTTATCTTAAATACTGGCGAAGATATTCAGCAATCGCAATATTAATTTTTATCAAAATCCATCTTTTAGGTTTTGTGTGATACATGCAAAAACATACATACAGACAGACTGACAAAATGTTTAAAAATTGGTGATTTGGTATCTCTATCGATTTCGTATAACATCCCCATTAAAAGTTTTCAAATAATTTCAATTTACAGACACGGGTTCTTTACAGTTTTGTTATATGTATAGATAATTTCTATTTACTTACGAACAGGTGTTTTAACTGGAGGTTGACCGTCTAGGCGGCCTCATTTGTAGTCGGCGACTAGTCGCCGATTAGTGGACAGGAAGCGCCGGTTAGTCGGATCTATTTAGTTACGCCTAATTTAATGCTTCTAGTGTTACTAGAAATTAGTTGTTTTAATTTACAGCATTTGACTTTCGTTTGCATTTGAGTGTAATTTACTCAGATCTTTAATCTGTTCCTAGAGAATTTATGATCCTTATAAAAGTATTCATCCGTGTATTATCTACAATATTTTTTTATAATTGCGTACTTACATTGACAAAACGCCTACGGTAATTACCCGATTTCGCGGTAAATAAGTGATAAACAGGAAAACATCAAACAATTTTTATTTTTAAGTTATATATATATATATGATGATACTTAAAAAAACTTAAACAGAAAAAGAACAATAATCGGCTTAGCCGATTAGTCAGTCATTTATCTAGTAATAGATAACTAGCCGACCAAAGTCATAGTCGGTCCTTGTCTTGTATAAACCTAGTCCATAAATATTAATGCTTGTATTAAATATTATTATAGAGGAATTATGTAGTACCTGCGTGCAACAAGAATTTCGTAAAAGCCTTCCGATATATATTATTTTCAGCTGTTTTTCATACGGATTGTTAATGATAACATCTATATTTAAGATCGCTTATGAAAAACTGACCAAATAAAAAAGGTAGGCCAAAGTTGCTGAGAACTAAAAACTATTAAGTAAAAAATACAGAGAATGTGCTTCATATATAACTTTCTTATAATTATTTCTAAGGTGACATTATTTGATTATATTTTCTGTTTCAATCTATCTACGACAGAACAAGAAAAAGCCGCTGTCAAGTTATTAAATGAAATCATTCCAGTGAAGAGACTACGCAGGAGCAACTTTCAGTTTAAGGAAAAAATATATATATATTATAAAGTGAGTGGGCAGATATCCTTGAAAACAATAAATCTAAGTACGTAATTACTGATAACTAGCATTTAGGGCCTGTTCACACGATGTAGAAGGTTTAAGGCGAATTGGAGCGGTTGTTTTACTTTACAATTAGTTATATCGATTGTAAAACTGTTTCGTCTTTCAGTTTTTTTTCCAATGATGCGTTCCTTATAACTTGTAAATACTAATTCCTAAATCTCCTTTTCAGCATCGAACAACGAACAGATTATAGAAGTTGATAAGTTTCTACAAGGCACATAACATCATACCTATAGTCATGTTTAACATTAGACAGACTGTAGTCAAATGCGAACAAACATAGGTTCGCGTGTTCGTGTTCGTGCTAAAAAAAATAACGCATTGCGAACTCAATAAAAATAAGTTATTTAATAAGTAATTTAAAACGCAGGAGTTTGAAACTAAGTACTAGAACCCTTGCTTATGACTTACTGTGTAGCTCTTATGCGGAAAAGACCTTTAAAATAGCCGATAATAAACGAAGGTACCCGAATATACCCGACAACTAAACTATGTGTTTGTGTGTGTGTAAATGTGTGTGTTTGTGTATGTCTAATAATATGTTGTTAATTAAACGCAATAGTATGGTGTTAATTTAAAATTTAAAATTTAAATTCGACGCATGTTTAAAAAACGCGTGTTGTCTCGTCGTTGCGTCTAAAACCAAGGTGTGTGCAGATCCTTATACAACCTCACGGTTCGGGCGAGTTAGAGCGATTTTAAAGTAGTTTCTACGCTTTGTAAAACGTTTATAATTTAATAATCATTAAACTTCAACACGTAATTACTATTCGAATTAACGTGAGACGTACTAATGTAATTATCATATAATTTTACATAATATAATTTTACTAACAGTTCTCTACGTACATTCTTTTCTAATGGAAACAAAAACCAGATTTATTATATACAAGACAATAATTAATCAAAATTTTTATCAAAACATATTCGTTACAAGTAAGAGCTCAGTAAAGAAACTCGAAGACAAAAATTGATCGATTTAAATCTATTCAGTAATGTGAACTAAACATTGACTAACACCTCATAACTAATTTGTACTGTCTGAATGTTGATAACAACAATTAATAATTGTATTTTTAATGATTGTAATTTATCAGCAGGACGAGTGGCTTTTTAGTGTTTTTAGATCTACTACGCAAAATTAGTTAGTTTACGCCAAATGAAAATGTAATAAAAAATATTTTATAATAAGATAAAATAATATTATGAATATAATCGTAGATAAAAAAAATATCTAATATATAAAAAGATTAGGAAACCTAATAGATTATATTTTATCATAATACATATTATAGTATCATTCAATAAGCTACAATTTAATTAACTTTAAATAAAATCCTTTCATTATTTTTTTCATTATCTGTGAACAAATCATGTCATAATATTTGAACATGTTTTTAAAGTTTATTATTACTTTAAATCGAATTTATTATGGATTTTACAAAACTATCAAATGTAGCAAACTTGAATTTAGTACAGAGTATTTAAATATATATATATATATATATATATATATATTTATTTAATCTTTATTGAATTTAATACTTGGGGGTATTTACTTAATCTACTATTTATACATTTGTGTAATATTACTTTGCTATTTGTATTTGCATTAGTAATTTATTATGTTATAATTAAAGCGGCTGTATATCTGTATATAGAGAACACGTTAGAAGAATTTAGAAAAAAAAATTTTTTTTTCTAAATTCTATATATAGACGACGAAATTGAAACTAATTTCTGATGTGCAAAATTTATATTTATATTTATATTTATATTTATTTATATTTATATTTATTTAAAATTTTTTTTTAGTATTTTACTTCCTCAGTTAAATATTTACTGTAAATATTTTGTTTAATTAGAATTATAAGTATAACAATTATTTAAACGATAACTTGTAAAAGATAGATAAATAAACGTCAAACTTTAGTAACTTGTATATAAACTAACAAAAACGTCACACCACTAATACTTTTTAACTTTATTTAAAATACTTAATGTATGAGAAACAGTATAAATTCAAGTTTTGAAGTTTGACTTTTTAAGTCACAAAAACAAAACTATTATAACTAACCACGGTTCTATAATGTTCTCACATTTACAGAGTATTAAAAATAACAATAATTATACATATCACCTGCAGAGGGGTTACAATAAAGCAACATGTGCAGAGTTATATATCCTGTATAGCTATGTGTCGTTAAACTGTGACAATTCTCTTTGTCTGAAGACGTCAAGTTCTTCATTGTAAGTTAAAGACTTCATTACATTTATATCCGGACGCTATCTTAATAATAAGACTAATAAGAGATTAAATTATAATATAGCTTCAGCATCCAACCGGTAAAACGATAAAAAAGATGTTTTTTTTTTAAAGATACATACATTTTTTTTAAATTTACATCATCTTTTAAAATTGTTTGGTAAATAAAAGTATATATTTTGTAGATTTTTATTTAATCTTCTGTTGCAGTTCTGATACGAAAGGCTAATATATAAATATATTTATATAAGGTATAATAACTTATGTATGATAGTCACGAACAGGTGCGACAAGTCACTACAATAGTTCAATTGCTTCGTGCTATCATTGCGCACGCGCAGCCGGCGGCCTTCGGACGACTTTTATCCAAGAAACGCCTGTCATAGATTATTAGTGTGATAACTGCTTTTTAAAAAGTTCTTAATCTGATTCAAAAGTTAAGAAATAAGGCTTAAGCCGTCATTCATGTTTCAACTCGTTTTTCACTCCTGGATTCGTCCACACAACCACGTTGTTCTTCCACTGACTCCTGTAAGGCTACTTCAACACTGCATCTATCCATACCTTTTTTGGATTCCATCTAGCCGCATGGTCGTCCACAGAATACCACGACAACCTCACACTTCTCATCTTTACTAAAATACTACGAACTTTCAAGCTTCCTCTAATATTCTCATTTTATGTCCACTCAACTCAACATACAAACACACCCACCCACATATATATATCTTAACATAAAAGCTTAAGCTTAAGCGGTTATTATTTGTAGTTATTCTCCAACTTTAGATAACATTAGAACAAGAGCATTAAATATGTAAATAGCTTTAGTATATTTTATATATGTTGTAAACCACTTTATAAAAGTATAACAACGATTTATTTACTAGGTGAGTATGTACGATATAAACTACTAGGAAATATTCATTGATACTAGAAGTGAATTCTTCTCATATACTCTACAAGTTTTAATAATCGTTTAGTAACACTTTTTTATAATATATTATGATCAGTCATAGAGACGAATAATGTATATTATTCATTTCTGAACGCTTGTTATGTTCCTCAACGGAGGGGCTTATTTCTATAAATATGGTGTCAAAATAGGAAATGACAGAAGTGTTACTTCCATTCGACGTATTGATCTCTGGTATTGATTCAAAGTGGAAAAGAAATAAATAAATAAATTACTGAATCATTATAAGATACATTAATAGTGGTCGTCGGTAACTGGAGTTGAATCAGAAGATTGAGCAACGGCAATAAATTGTAAAAGCACTGCTAAAATTGATGGGTGGGCGTCGAATTTAAATGATATTCGATCTACTAATGTCGGTTATTAATAACAAAATATTTATTGATTGTATTTGTTAAATATTTTATATACAAATATATAATTTGTTATCTGTAAGTGGAGCAATTTCTAAAAAATATGTAAATTGTGATTAACTTGACCAGTAAACGAAAGTTAATACGAACAATAGTATATATTTTTTTATTAAGTTCTATAAAGATATAATAAGAAATAAGTATATTTTATAAAGCGACGATGACACGTTTATAAAATTAATATATTTATTGTTAATAATGTCGTTCATTATTCAGTTTGTCTGTTTCGTTTACAGAATCATCGTAAAGTATAAAAATTGTCGTATATCTTTAAAATGTAGATCATGTTAGTAAGGTACTCTTTGTCTCAATGTCTATATATGGCTCGCAGGCGCAGGGTGAAGCGAAGAAACCTGTTCTGATTTACCAGATCGTGAGGTATTTTAAGCCTGAATGCAAATAAATTGCAAGATGATAGCGAACTTGAAACCACAAAGAAAAATGTATAGAAACTTCATACGTGCGTTATTTTGTAAGCGACATTTCGCACAGCTTGATATATTTTTATTAAGACAACATGTTTATGAGGAACTCTATAAAGAATAGTTAATGGTGCTACTTGTTATTAAACCTTTTCGTTCTGAAATATTAATGTTTATTTAATGCCAAGATTAACTTCAAGATGCGGCTTAAGAACTCACGTTCGGACATTAACAAATTATCCGGAAAGTTTTTGTATGTATTAAACAATTTGCATAAGACAGTATTTTTTGTACGATCCCAATAGTCATTTGATTGAATGTCAGTAATTATAAAGTTGATAAATGCACACACTGGAATGAGGTCGCAACATAAAAACACCAGGAAGTGATCGACATAGACCTGTTTCGCCCTCAAGTGGATTTAAAATTCGTCCGTAGTGGCGCAGCGTGTCTTTAAAATATCACTGCGACATTTATTACTTCACAGTAACTTGCGATTCATGTTTTTTTTATTTATTTATTTTTATAATAAAAAAACAACTCCCACATTAAAGAAATAATCTCTGTGCCGCAGAGACTTCACACTTCACAGAGCATTTTTAAATAATTAAAACAAATATTCAAACACGACACAGTAATCTGTTTATCAAATAAACTTATGTGCTGTGTGGGAATCCCACCGCTACCTTTGACTCGGCAGGTAGAAGCACCAACCACTACCAGCAATCCTCCGTCAATTTATTCCCTTAATTAAATTGTATTGAATCTTTCATTCCTGTAGATCTGTTATGTATATTGTATGTATGTAACGTGGTATTACTATTGCAATATATATAATTTTTTATATATTAATGATTTACTTGTACCAAAATATTGTCTTCTTTTAATACAAAAAGTGCTGGAATGAACGATTTTTTATGCATAGATTTTGCAAATATTTAGAATAAGTATTAAAATAAAATTTATATTATAATCTATACTAGTTATATGGCGAAATATTAACGTAAAATTATAAATAATTATAACTAAGTAAAATCTCAGATTACATATTGAAATCCAGTTAGAGATATATTATGTAGTGTATTTCAGGTGAAGGACTTCCATACACGCACCGAACCAAATCGGAATGCTAGTATCTCGATATAAGAGTGAGATGTAAGTGTATATTGCTATGAACTAAGTCCAATGATTGAGCGAAGCTCTCTATGAGAGACTGTATCCTTTGTGCAAACATCAATCAAAAATGGTATATCCGAAAATTTCAAATTTTGCACACTGATCGGCACTGAAGACATCGGTTGGTGGTTTAAAAAAAATTTTTAAAAAAATGACAACTTTTTGGAAATGTAACTTCGCTGCTGTTTGCTCCTCGCTTCGCTTTACACATACAGATTTTGCGAGCGCAATGAGTCAAAATTGAGGTCTGGTTCGCGCTCCTAGTAGTGTTGAAGCATGGGGTTTGTTAGTAATGAACGTGATGCTGCGGACTGGATTCCTAGCGCGCTCGAGACCTCAGGGTCAGGGCCTACATTATTTATATAATCCTAAACAATTTATGCCCTTAATGTAATAGATTTAAGGGTTACAATTCTGTGTATTATACTTAATATTAATTCTATATGTAAAGAATATTAAATATGTAAAATGTATGAATAAATGTAACGATTTATTATTTTACATGAATATAAAAAACTAGAAATTACCTCTACTAAATAATAATGTTAAGTTCTATATTATGTTGAATATTAATTTTTATAACAATATATATATGTTCTTACGGTTTGATAGGCATTTTTGCATCATTTCCGGCATTTTATTTTAATGGGTTAAGAAATATAGTAATTAGATGGTTAGCGGTTTAGAGGCGACCTGTTGCAACAAGTGTGGCCAGAATTTAAATGTTTCATACGTAATAAATCTTAAGTGAAACTCATTTGGTGCTATATTGTAAGCGAAGTGTAAAATCAGCAACCGTTTGTTCTGACACTGAAGGTCGAAGTGAGGCTGCTGAGTGAGAAACGTAGGCGTAGCCAACTGACTAGACCTTTGAGGTAATGTGGCGGTTAAAGAAATATTTGATTAATTAGATCAACTTGTTAATAGCATCTATTAATCATCGATTTAATTGGTAATGGATACGAGTGTTGAGTGACTATATAAGAGCTGTGTCCTATAAAGGTTTTAATTATATTTATTAAATACATTAGAATGTATGCGTACCAAAATAATAATCCATAGAAAATTGATCCTCATCTCGTTACGGAACAACGGTTTTCTCACTTAAACAGCTGATCTATTTACTGTATTGATAAGGACATGTCCACTTTTACTGGAATAAGTATCAAAAACATCATTTCTGGTTACTTTATAATTGTTAAGTCTATAATGCTATCATTTTATCAGCGGCTACAACACAGTGTAAAACTAAGCGAGGCTTCTAGTTCTCTATTCGATGTACGAATCGGAAAGAGCGAATCACTTCTAGTACACGTGTGGCCTGCGCGCGCGCCGCGGTTAACTACTCCACTCAACAGTAAACATCCACTAGTGACCTTACAAATTAAGAGTTTAATTTATGTAATGCACTTTCTTAAAGAGGTTATTACGTACATAGCTCCTTACACACATCTACGGTTAGAATAAAATTGAAAGCAAAATCATTGTCAAAGAATACATTTTATTAGAAAACAATAATAATATAATTTGATCTAAATATGGATAAATAGTATATAATTATGAATAGTATTTAATAGAATTATAATTTAGTAATCTGTAGCTTTCTTTGCAAGTTTTAGAAGTTTTAGAGCTTGTTTTGTTTCTGTAGAGTATGCATCTATATTTGCAGCTCGTTCAATTGATAAGGTTGAGGCTGAAACAGTTTAAAATCATCATTACTTTTAATACGCGCCCATATTTGGAATGTTGTTGGGATATGTATGATATGTAGAACTTCATGAATTACTTGGAATGCGTTTGCTGCGTCAATAGCCTGATTGCTCCTAAATGTCAAGCATTGTTCGAAGCTTGTACCTTTTTTTTAATAATAATTTCAACAGCTTCAAGGTCTTCCGTACAGCTGGTAATATCGTGATTATATTTATTAAGCGCATTGCAATTTATATTCTAACTGCTTTAGATGTATATAGTTATGTTTTATTTTAAATATGTTTCATTTACCTGATACTTATGAAAAAATATCTTCTGATCAAGCATATCATGTTGTTGCTTTTTCATTGCTATTTGATTTTCGATGAGTTCTTTGACTTTCATATTAGTTAAAAGTAAATTTGCTGCCAAAGCTTTATTTATAGCTTTAATTTCCTTCAACTTAGCTTTTATAGCCCATATGCCGTCTTTGAGAAGATCTTGCTTTCCTAGCTGCAAGTCTTCATCATCACCTTCATCAACTTCGTACGTTGGAGTGTCATATGCACCTCGAAACAGTTGGTGATCATCATCATCAAGAGCTATATATCTGGGTTTGCTTGAGGCTGAAACATTTAACATTTCATTTATTTCTTTCCACATACATTTGTCCTGCAACGATGGCCGTCACATTAAACCTTTTAATATATAATTCTATTTTACCAAAATGTGATAGTAAGATGATAAATAAAGCGAAGACAATCATATTGATAAAAAACACTTAAAAACACTAAAAGATTGATGCACTAAAGACCTCCGAATGCAAATATTACTAATCTCGACGTACGATGTTATTAATCTCCTACCCTCAATTGGACTGTATTAATGTGATTTTGTGCACTCTTTTCTGTTGCGATGGAGATATAAAGTACAGCCTTGACATGATTAACTTTCGTTATTTATATTTAAGAACTAATATTGTCTTTTATATTGTAAAGTGCTTTTTACATTGAAATTATATATTTAATTTATTTATTGGTTAATGTTGCCATTATACATTTTAATGTATCACTAGAAATATTATAAATATCATATAGGTATAATATTTAAGTGTCAATGCTAAGTAGATAATATTTGCTATATTTTTTTATATAGATAAATTTTTAAAACGGTTTGACGATCTTATATTCTAGGAATTGCACTGAGAAATCCCGAGTTTAATCTCACTTAATAATAATTAATAACAAATATATCTGTCTGTGTGTTGTCGGTTTATGTCATAAGAAAACGCTGTAATAAATAGCCCTGCAGATGAGCAGTGTGGTGAGTTGAGCTCCATTTCTTAATGAAGGAGAGCTGTACTCTGTACTAGGGCATGTACGAGTATACTGCAAACTCTTTTATCAACTCAATGACGACTTGTTTCTTTGTCATATTATTTTACATAAAAATATTATATGACTTTATAATCTGTCATTTATTTATTTTTATAATGTCTGTTAATAAAAATATAACTCCATTTAGGTAAAAAAAAACAGTATTAAATATGAATAATTTTATTAATATTATCTGTTTTAAGTTTGTTTATTATAAATAAATAAAACCCAAACATGGTAGCTAAAGAATTTATTTGTACTTGTTACTAAACATACATTTTTGCCAATAGTGAACACATTCGTTGTTTTTTAATAATTACCTTTATGCTTTTGTAATTACTAATCTTATTTATTCATTAAACCTATATTTTATAATCAAGAACAATGGCAGACTTAATGCTAAAAGACACTGTACCAGTCAAAAGACACGACTACCAAAAAAATATGTAAAAGAAGAAAAAAATTACAAAAAAGGAAGATAAGATTAAAAGAACACATACAAAGAAACATTTATATTCCTATTTAAATAAGAATACAAATACACATATACAATATAATTATTAATGTATACATATTCATAAATATACGTGTTATTAATATTTATATTCTTATACATATGTATATTCTATTTAACTTATAATATTAGCTCAAATGTATAGAGGCATGAACGTATCGTACTAATTAATAAGATTTAATATATATATTTAAAACAATTAAGTTAAATGTGAAACAGCAATCAACTACTTACTACTATATATATATTAAAAGTAAATTTATTTCTAGATTTTTAGTTTAAAAACTACCTAAATAAGTACCCACTTAGTATAATTTGAGTGTTTAACCGTCATTTTAAAATACGTATGACCTAGATCTCACAAAAATGTTCCATACGTGATACTTTATTTAATGATTATAGTACGTGATGAGGAAGTCAGTAGGGGGGAGGGGGGTCGGAGTAAGTATTCTGTATAGTTTTGAGTTCAGCCTAACTTTGCTAGAAGAATGCATTATTTGTCAATAAAAATTCTATAACATAGTTTAATAAAAAAATAGTTATAGCTTTTCATACAACTTACCTTCTATTTATATACTTGAAGATATAGTTGATGCATAATATAATATCTATTGTCTGTTGTTGTGACAGATGAAGAAGAATCGATGTAAGATGGTTTGGTTAATGTTAGTATATAAATAAAATCAAGCGTGTAGTTTCGAGGCGTCCTAGAAGCGGGCGCGTCTCCTCGTATGTCACAAGGCGGGGCGTGTCTTGTACAGCTCGTCCTCGAGGTCGAAGGCCGGGTCTGCGTAGCCCGAGTCGTCGTAGCGCAGCGATCTGGATTAGTCAAATTTAGTAGACCTTGGATAATAGCTAGGAAGGTAAGATAATTAGTAATAAGTAACTGGAATGGGGAGGAAACATACCTCTTTTCTATTACGATGCATAAAGAATTCAAAAGTATTCGAAATGCTGGTGAAATAGAGAGTATTAAAATAATGTTTTTCTGCAGGTCGGCAGTAGAAAGGTTATGTTAGCAAATGTTCTGAAGTAGTCCAGTATTTTTTTGGGGTTGTATGGAAGACTAGAACACGTCCATCCGATGACATGTGGTGCCGTCACTTCTAGGCTTCTTCCGATATTAGATTTACAAAAGCGTTACTGTTCCTAAGGAATGGGAATGAAGAATGCCGAAGACTTACGACGAGGAATTAGGGGATTTAGTCTTCCGACTCTCCCAATTACCGTAAAAAACATATCTTACTTTCCCGGTGCAGGTCAGCTAGTCCCACCTACAAAGCGTGTACTGTTCTGTACTGTACTGTACCTATCGGGAGTGCGCGTCCTGCAACGTGAGGGTGGTGGCGAGCGCGAGGCGGCGCGCAGCAGCGCGGGATCGTCGTAGCGACGAGACACCACCGTGAAGTCGTGGTGTGCATCTATCAGCTTCTGCAGACGAGATACCATCTCGAAGTCAGACACCGACGACGGCACCAGGATACCCAGGAGCTTTGCGATCGAGTGCCTGCGAATTAATCATCACTTTCTTACCTCATATTTTGTCGGTCTTAATTATATTATCAAAATCGTTCCATAATATTTTTAACTTTAACACTTAAATAAAGTCCTCTTTCCAGCTACTATTTTTCTTAGCTTTTTCCTATATGTCGATTATAATTCGATTTACAAAAACGGTCGCTTCGGTTCTGCATGTTAATGATCAAGGCCAAGGGCGAGAAGCAATGCAAGTTTTCGTGCGAAGGTGTCTCGTAGCCCTCCATAAATCACAGACAGTGATGTAATAGTTAACAACTCGACGAAAACGATACAATTAAGACCAAAATCTATAGAAATCACTTTACCTAAAGCTTTGCAACTGAGCTTCCCGCCTCTGACACTCAGCGAGACTCTCTTTAGCTCTAGAAAGATCGTCTCTTAAAATATTGATTTGATGGTCGGTGCTGGTTCTCTCTTGCTCAAAGGTCTCCCCGGTTGCTCTCACTTGGTCTTTGAGTACGTTCACTTTACGATTGTATCGAGCTCGAAGTAATTCAGCTTCGTCTATTTTCTTCTGCAGCTCTTCTACTTTTCGTGCTCGTTCTAGCGCGGTGATCTGCAAAAAAGACTTATTTCAAAAAAATATATAAACCATTTGATTACGAAATATACATTTCCTGGTCCAATTATATGTGAATTACAAATACTTAAATAATTTTCTTCGTAATCTTCAAAAATCTAAACCCAAACACGATTTTCCAAGGCTGACTTACGAGGCCTATTATTAAAATAATAAATTATATAATTTGTAAGATCTAAGTTGTTCAAATGTACCAGAAATTCCATTTAACTATAATTATAATCGATGTAGTTATTATAAATATTTTTTAAATGAATAATTGTGATATTCAGGGTCTAAATTATTACTTATTGGCAACTTTGTTGATTTAATAAAGATATGCTTACAAAGATTCCACAAGATTACATGAAAGTATTAAAAGGAAATTAAGCAAATTTAAAATATTATTTAGTGCTAGAAAGTCAGTTCAATTACAAATATATATCCACCTTTCAGCGTGTCCTATCAAAGAACAATACAGTCGTTGTACTAAGAATAATGAATATCTGTAAATAATAACGTAGCAACGAGTCAGTAATTTTAACCTTGCAAGCAAATTATTCCAGTTAATCCACTCACAGCGTAGGTATATTATAATATGACTTACATCCAAGCGAGTCTAGTGAGTGTGTCTCTTGACATCTATCTGAGATATAATTGTTTCCTATAGATCATATCAAGATAATGTTGATGAAATATTGGTTTAAGTTAATCGATTTCAAAGTCGAAAAATTCCGCAAATCGATCGTGCAGATTTTTGTTGTCTTTTTGTAAGAAAAAAAAAAGTTTAATTTTATGATTCTTAATCTATTTTACTGCAATTTCATCTAATTAAGAGCTCAAGTGGTTTATTTGCGTGCATGGTGCTTAACCTTATATTCCGCCGCATCAGCGAGTTGTGCGTTGAGGTCCCGCAGCTGCGCGCGCGCATCAGTCAGCTGCACGCTCAGCTTGTCACATTGACGACCTAGCTTCTTGCTTCTGTTCACTGCTTCGTCGCGCTCCGCTTGTAAGACAGCGCGAACTCGACATGACTCTTCCTATGTTTATTTTTTGTACATGTCAGTGTACTAAGATTCCGAATTATATTCAATACAACTTTATAAATATAAATTAATCTGACCAATAAATTGTATCTTGGAATGACTTTAACATAGAAGTTTTCGAATAAATTTTTACCATTACCAAGATGCTTCAAATTATTGATTACAATAAAACATATCTTGTGTGTGTCATATTTAAATATGAATTAATGAATTGGTTTTGTTACAATAGTAAAGTTACTATCCGTCTCTAATAAATTACCTGAACGCTAAGTTTGCGTCGCAGTAAATCTAAATGTAAATCCTTCCTTTGTATTTGTTCTCTAAGTATTCGTATGCGTCGCTGCAGTTGGTACACGACGGCAGTCTGGAAAACATTACTTATAGCTCATTACTAATTATAAATTTAATTTTAATGTAAAAAATATAAACTACAATTAAATACGTATTAGCGCTTGCATTCTAATGTTCTTGATTTTTAATTAATGCCTAACTACATTACATAATGATGTTTGGTTATTTATTTTTTTAATATTTACCTCTGGCGAAGATAACAGTGTTAGTAATAATTCACCTCATAATTACTAGTAAATGGCGTGAAACATTTGCTCCGAAGTGCTATGACTTACTTAATGATGTGTAATTTCAAATAGGTACTTGTGGATTTAATGAATATTTAAGTACGACTCAGACCTACGGACATACTGTCATGCCAATTTTTCAAAACAATCTTACTTCTTTAAGGTATGGTAAATCATGGAAAGAACGTTCTCTTCTCAGTCTCGGGAGTGTGCCATAGTATCCATAATACAGCAGCTTATAAAACACACAGATTCAATTAACTACTAATCTACTTAGTTTGGAACATGCATTCAAATTTCTTCAAAAGTTATAGCCATTGAATTTCAAACGAATTGATTAGTTGACGATTCAGTTGCTAGTCGCATGCAACGAGACAAATGATAGAAGTCAATACGCAGGTAAGATTAGTAGTAGCAAGAAACTATATAGTACAAGTAGGTACTAAGTCCGGCTGAATGTATGACATTGTTGTATGTTCCATGTTGGGTGATCGGTATTCACACTTTTACCATATATCTTGACTTTTATTTTAATGTAAACAACACAATAATAAATAATGCAACTCAAAAGAACACTAATAAAACATAACAAGAGTGGGTTTTATTTATGTTATCTGAATTATTTCCTTGTAAAAAAAAACATTATTTTTCAATTATATCTTTATTATAAAGTTATGTGGTTTGTAATTGTAATTTTGAGCGGTATAATGTTGAAGTTTTATTCAAAATATATTAACGAAATAAAATATGTAAGTTTTAAAAGAAAAGTATTTTTTATATAAAACACAAAACGACTTGTAAGGTGTGTAACTAACCTTATCAACAATTTTGTCGCTTTCGAGTCTGGCGAGTTGCTCAGCTCTGTGTATGATGGTGTCTGTTTGCAGATCTAAGCCGACGTTCTGTGTCAGTTCATCCATATTAAGCGTCCGACTCAGTCGCTCGAGGAATGTCACAAACTGTAACAATGTATCAGCAAAGATACCATGCAAGTCATGATTTATTTATATCTCGTGTTTCTTATCTAACTTTTATTTTGCTTTTATAGAAAACCACTATGCGTCATTGTATTATTGATATAAAAACTGGCTCAGCCTGCGTGACCATATTTTCACACTTTTCTTAGAATGAGAAAAATTTGCAATGAAATTATATATAACAGCATTGATTTATTAAGCTAATAACGTATCGCAAGAATTAAATATGCATGAAATGTTGCAGATTTTTTATATGATAAGTTTTTTTTATTAAATATGACGTGTATGGTCTATGATCTATAAAAACAACTTATCGTTTTTGTGTACATGGTCATAATAATTAACTAGTCTATCCTTATTATTAATAAAATTATAAAACAATATACCCGAGTTTAAAATTGGAAGACAAATAATGTTAATATATAATTTACACATAAGTTTGTATACTAACGTTGGCTTTATCTTTCCGTAGATTTTCTCGCGACAACTCCAAAGCATTCAGTTCAGTCTCCAGTTTGTTGACTTTAGCCTCTAGCATGTTTCTTTCATCTTCAAGAATCCTCATACGAGTTGTTGCTTGTTCGTGTAAATGTGTGGTTCTTCCCAACTGCTGACATTCGACTCCTAACTTCTCACGTAATGCTTCTAATTGCTAAATAATCAAAAAAAAATCTATCACATAAGAATTGGGTTTGCGGAAAGAAGTTTTGCGAGAAATCAAAACCAATAAAAAACCATTTTCAATTTAAATCTAAATCAAAAAGTGTGGAAAACACATGAGCAAGTCAAATGCGATCTATAAGATTGAAATAATAATTTTAGAGTTGTTTACTGGAAACATATCCTTATACAAAAATCGTGCTTAGCAAATATGATAACTCTGAATGATAGACGTTACTAATTCTTAATAGACCACTAAGAACAACCTTGAAATATATTCATTTTTATGAGTTTCGTTTACAGACTGGAATGGATTACGTACTATACTTTTATCTTTATTTTCACTCAATATTTCTCTGATGCGGTCTTTGATGGTGCTTTCGTGAGCTTCAACAAAACGCGTAGGAAGACTTAGTAGGATAGCAATAGACTCCATAGTATTCCGAAACTCAGATTGAAGTCTTTGATACTTTTCGTCTCGGTGTCTAAGGTCCTCTGAAATAGGTAAATATAGTTACTAGAGGCTTTGTCTAATATCGTATTTAAAGTTATAATATACCTTTTAGTTGTATGATCATAGATTCATTTTGGGTGACGTTATCAGTTACAACATTTAAATTCTTTGCACAATGAGAAATCTTTTCTCGAGCCTCATGTAGTTCTCTTTCAAGCACTCTATTCGATACAGAAAGAGATTCTTTATCCTGTTTAAGTCTATCTATGTCCAGAAGATGGCTTGATAACTGACGTTGCAAAATATCTTTATCTGCGTTTGATCTTTCTAGACTATCTCTACAACTTCTGAGGTCCTGCTCGATGGTCGACATGTTTTCAGTAGTGTTCTTAAATCTATTTTTTAATCTTGTTATCTCTTGAACTAGCTCCGCGGCTTTTATAATAAGACTTTCGGGAGAATGAGTGTGAGACGTATCACAGAAATCTGAATCCAAAGCGACCGAAAGTCGTCTAACAAGATCATGAAACTGACAATGCGCATTTTCTTTTTGCTGTTCTTCGTTATGGCACTCTAACTCAAGGGATCTAATCTTCTTTTCTAAATCTTTAATTCGTTCTTCACAGTATCGGTTATCCCTCTCCAGTGTTTGCACAGTCAAGTCACTTCTACTTTGAGAAGCTTGAAGATTACGTTGCAGTTCGTCGAGGTCTTGAATTTTTTTTTTGAGTGATGATATGATAGCATTCTGACGTGCATTTTGTTCTCGAAGATGATCGATTTCAACTTGTTGTTCTAGTATTCTTTGATCTCTGGATAGCATTTGGTTTTTTAAATCACTGTTCTTAAACAAAAAAAAGTCATTTTATTTTTAAGAAATATTTGAATTTCTAAATCGAATATATTAATCTTACCTCTGATAATAATTTATCTCGTTTGTACTGTATTCCTGCTAGGTCACTTCTCAAAGTTGTTATTACGTCGTTACCAACATCCGCTTCCATCTGAGAACAAAAAGAAGGTTGTATCTAACCCTATGTTATACAAAAACATACAAGGATTAAATCGCCTTACACATTTTAATTATTGTAGAAAGCTTTGTCATTGCCTGGATAATAAAATAGTAATATTTTAAATATGATCGGTGTCCCGTGGCGTTCAAAAGTCAACTAGGCATTACCGTTGGAGAAAGTACTTTCAGTTAATGCTAGCGTGATAGCAGTTGCTATTTCAAGCTCGAAAGGAGTCACGATATCTTCTTATGTACGGATAAATGTACGTTGCTACATAATTTAAGTTGTAGTTCACATAACCGCCATGGTAACCCTCTAATCATTATCTAACTGACTTGGAAATTGATTACGAAACGCAAATATCACCATTGTTTAGTACCCTTTACTCTGTTCTTTGAATAAGGGTTGCTAAGTGAGGCAACTAATAAATAGATACTCTTGTTAATACGTACAACAGTTTAGCGTACGTTTGGTAACTACTGAAGACTACTTGGTAAGGTTACCTATTTAAGGAACCTGTAAAAGTTAAACATCGTTTTATATCAAACCGTTGAATGCCTATAGAAAAATATTAACGTTGAAGATAGAATAATTAAGAATAGGCCATGAAATAAACTATTTATACCAAAAAAATACAAAATTGAGTCCAATGTTAAGATTTTATTGTATGTTTAATTAGAAGTTCACTACTTATAAATATAAACGGAGAGTTCGGTCCCTGGTACCGTGAGACAGGGAGTAACAACACGCCACAAGTCACAAAAAACGAAGAGGGTTTTTAAAGGATTATTTTGAATAATTTTTTTATTGGTATGATTATGTTAATATCCGAGCTAGAAATTCGTTTTAAAAATCATCAGAGACTTCGTATCGTCGATGATCCTTTTGAAATAAAATTAAGTATTTAACTATGTGTTATAAATATGTGTTATAAATATGTAAATCACTTGTTTCCCCTGCAACCTTGCCTCAAGGTTTTCTTATACAAAATACATTTTGGGCGTTGTTTCAGTAAATTCAATAATGTATAAGTATATGTGGTTATGTGATCTCTTTCAGTCGTTTTCTATGATAGGATGTCATGCAACGAGGGCTGACTGAACATCACTATGATATCTGTGTTAAATTGAATTATCTATGTTGTATTCTTTTTTTTATTATTCACTAAACTTTAAAGGTTATCTGTTTTCTGTTTTCGGGTTGTTATTTATATTAAAGTATCTGTTGCCAGTGAATTAGTGTCTCTCCACTCTCGATTAAATTATAAAGCAATCAATACTTTCACTATGTACATATCTATAGATATAAAGATATCTATAGATATAACAGTTTTTATTTTTAAAAAAAAACAGATAAAAATAGGCGTATACTGTAAACCCTACGTTTATCTGATTAAATAAATCTAAAACCAAATTGATCCAAAATGACTTCAGTAGTAAGTTTTTCGCTTAAAATGCTCTTTTTAAGCCGTTTGCAGGACGTATGAGTCGAGTTATATAAATACTTAATCTAAAGAAACTATCATTTTTATAGCGAAAATGAATTTCTGATATGTGATTTTATACAAGTAATACCTATTTTATAAAAACATACTGTCATTTTATACCAACAAACCTATTTTTTTTTTCTTTTTGTTTTTTTTTTTAAATTACATGGTACTACTACTACTAGTTATAAATTATGTTATGAAGTGCTAAAAATACATGTGAACACGCGGAGCCGGTACAATGCGCTCTAGGCTAATACATTTTTCTCTTCTATTAGACACGTAAGAATTTACTATTTAAGTTACATAATTACTTTGAGTTAACAAATTTTTCTAATTGGTGATATTTATAAATAGAAATCTTTACTGATAGTCAACCGGTGTCTGTGCTGAAGTGCTTTTAGTAATATTGCCGTTTTATGTTATAAGAAGTCATTTTTTGAAACAAATTCTGGTGACCTACTATTAACTTTAAACATTTCTATTTCAATGTTATAAGAATTTAACCTTTTTGAGATCTTGTAGTACGTAAAAGAAATTAACGCAGAAATTTTAATAAAACGATATTAAATTACAGAGGTGTTACGAAAATGGATAGTGAGATTGATGTAATATTACTTTAAGAAATGGTGGTACGGATCGAAGTTCTCAACCAATACACTCTAAACCACTAACAGGAACGAGACACAAACAATTTGAATTTATTTTCGCATTTTATAATACTTTTAGGATAAATTTTCTTTTTATTCGAAAACGTGACAATATGTTCTTAACCGTGCTTAATATAAAAGAAAAGTGAAGGCGCACATGTTCTTGAACATGACACTGCTATTATTTAAAAAATAATAAGTTTCAATAATTTTACTTAACAGGTACAAGGTCTACATAATTTAATTCTTGTATTAAGCATTATTATTATTTTTTTGTAATAGTTATTGAAAACTATAATTATAGTTTTTAAAAAACAACATTACCTCGACTGGTGATTTTCGTATCGTTTCGTAAACCTTCCAATCTTCTATTTCGTCCTTGTCTTTTTCGTCTTCCATGACGACTTAATAAGTTTTTCCAAAATGAAAACAGAAACACGTAGCCACTGACTACGACGTTGCTACGAACTGAAAACATGTAAACACCTCGATCGATTCAACGCTGCTGTAAAAGGTCATGTCAAGACTAAAATAAACGATAGCGCACCGACACTACCTTAGACATTGAGGACAGAACCTTTAATAATAGAATTGAGGCAAACAAAAACCGTTGAACTAACGTATCTAAACTTTCGTTAAAAAAAATATATAAGTAGTCACTTAATAGTAATTAATAATATAAATATTATAATTTTGCGTTTTAAATAGTTATTATATACATTCACCTATTATAATTAGATATGAATTGTGGATTACCCACAATAATCCCACAGCGTGATACTTTATTCTCATAATTTTCAATAAAAAGTCAAGATTAACAACTAATCTTGACTTTTTATTGAAATCACTGAATGATACGATATCTGCATACTATGTATATGCGTTAAAAACCGAGGTTGGTTGTGCCCTCTCGAGATGATTGAAGAAGATAGTAATGGACAGGTACTGCAGAAATTCACCCAATAATTGGAGCGCAGTTCTGAGGAGTACAGATGTCGATTCCTGGTTTGGGACCGCACGTGGTACTGTGCCCACCCCAGATTAGAGGTTTTCCAGCTGTTATAAAGGCCCGGGGTATATAATTTTGAAAGACATCTATTATATTAAGGAGTGGGGTAGGGTTCGGTCTCCGATTTACATCGATTCCACGATTTCCATTGCGGAATAAACGCATAATTAGTGATGTTAATACAGAACTAACTATAAAAGAAATCAGGTATGTTTAGGGTTTCAGCGTACAGAGCAAACTCCATGGATGAGCAAAGATTGATAGCCAAGGTAGTAGATAATAAAGAAATAAAGTACATCGTGAAAGTGGATTCTTTGAAATCAGAGTGGGAGAGTAAATGGTATTAAATAAATTCAATTTATTAAAAACGAATTGGAAAAGAAAAAAATCTCCATGAATGGCTACTGGAAACGCTTATCACAGTTGTTTAACCCTTCAGAACCGGCCAAAATATTTTTCAAACGAAAGTTGAATCTGAAAGTTACTGTTAAGTTTGATGGTTTAGTGATGGTGTCGAACACTACATATAGCTTACCGAGATCTTATTCCAAAGGATACGGCATATCTGTATTGTTAGTCAATGCAAACTTTGAAAGAAAAACTAGCTGTTAAACCAACGAGACTGGACAATTTTAAAATAGTTGACGAATTGCTAACTAGATATTAACTTTTCTGAATGTAATTGAAATACAGACCCATATTTCTAATGAAGTCATGGTGAAATTAATGCCAAAATTTTTAATATTTAATATTTATATATTTTGATTAAATGTTTAATATTTATATATTTTTTTGTTTTACGCTTTTCATTTAAAATGCTAATTTTATATGTAAGAATAAAAAATATGTATGGAATGAATCTACTTCGTAAAAGTATTTATAGTAATTTTTAAGAATTCTATCAACGAAAGACATTTAAAAATATATTGTATTTGATAAACATAAAACAAACTATTTGGTCAACAGTATGAGGAACGTTGCTATATCGTTCCATACATACATACATACATACATACTAGGTCCGCCACTGTCCTATAAGTGTTATATGTCATTGTCCTCGAAAAGTGCCAATTTTCGACATTCAACCATTGCTTGTCTAGGAGGAGTAGCATTAGGCATACTTTTGACCATTAACAGCTCTGTTTCGTTTAGCTCAATAATAAAATTATAAATAGCTTACTAAATATAATAAAATTGAATATGTAGTTTGAAACTTTTAATGGAGGTGTAATAAGTAATTGATATCGATACCAAATCACCAGATTTTTAACATTTTATCTGTCTGTCTGCATGTTTGTGCATGAGTAACTCAAATCCTACGCGTCAGATTTTGATGAATTGGCGAAATTGATAATTTTGGTTAAATGTCCTGGTCAAATTTTAATATATATATAAGGCTATATATATATATATATATAAGGGGGGCTTGTGATATATTTTAAATATTAGATTTAATGTACCACAGAAAAATACACAAAATACGTACGTCTTATAAATTAGTTTCATGTCCAAAACTAGATGGCGCCATAGTTTTAGAAATGACTTCACTCGCACTATATCTTAGAAATTTGGTGTATAAATACTTAAAATATTAGCTATCGGTAAGAAATTATTACATTCCAAATTCATTGAAATGAGTACGAATTTAGTTTATTAAAAAATTCAACACACTGAAGAAACATTGAAGAAAAAGTTAATGAAACAAAAACTATTATGTCAACTTTTTACCAGTGTTTTACCAAGCTTTTTACCACGCGAATGACGTCGCTTTCAAAGCTAGTTTTAAAAATATGTAACAGCATGCGGCTATTCGTAAGCGACATTATCGAATAATGTTTGAAATGCTACGAGTTATTAAGGTTATAGTGTTCTATTTAGGATGTTGAGTTTTTTGATAAACCAATGAATTTTTTATAATTTATTTGATCAGGATTTCTAATAAATAATAATATTCCATATTTCTTCAAAAGTTTGCTAATTAAAAAATTATCCTCGGTTAAAAGTCTATACTTTTTGAAAATTTTTAAAATAAACCACATACTTTTAGGACCTAATTAAAAAATATTGTCATCCGAATGTTCTGATGTGTGCCGATTACCGCTGACTTTGCATGTCGAACCCGATATCGGTTCTGATATTGTTATGCTTAGTCTGTAGAACAATTGAACGCCTGAAGCCCCTTAAGGATTATCATCGAGTCTCTTGGTCTGGTTTCCAGCCAGCACGATGATTCACAATGAGATATTTTCGTTGCCGCGAAAGACTTCACGGGGTTTGCTGATCCACTGCTTAAGCCAGTTCCCTGCTAATTACTTGTCTTTGGCTAGCGGGAAACCGTTGATTGGGCTGTCCTCCTCGACCAGGCACCCGAAGTAAAAAAAAACGCGATTCGTCGCCAATGCGGTTTGCAAACGGAATGCAGCTGTTCAAACCTATCTATACGTGCCGAAAACGATTTATCGTTTTTTAGCACAACTATGCCGGCGGCCCGATGTTATGGCTTACCACGGTGTTGTCCGTTCAGCACTGTCCAGGGGTCACGTGATGGGTCAGTCAGTCCTAAAGCTATAAAAAGGGCCCGCCTCGCTTAATGACGAGGAAAATATCGACCCCGAAACCATTTTTTTATTATAATATTAAATACAATTTATTTCAATAAGTCTTTTAAAGTAAGTTAAGCACAGGTACAATGTTCTTGTAGGTTTTGAAATAAGCGCTACTAGATTTACTAGGTTATATAAAGTTTCGCTAATTCTTTTTTATAGTTTTTAATAATAATAATAAGTTTTTAATATTTTATAGTTTTTAATATTTATATCATTGATTTATCTGCAAACATTATCATCTACCTTGATAACGCCACTGCAGTTGTTTGCGGGATATTATAGACATCGAAGCCATTACTTGAAGCAGCGTTCGTTTCGTTCGATTTTAATAGTTCATGATCATCAGATTATCTACAAATTATTTTGTTTCTAGGATATCTATCTGCTATTATTTGCAGATAGATATCCTAATCCTGATAGAATATTACAAGTAAATTTAGGATTTTATGTAGTTATAGCCCCGTCGGTAAATCAGATATAATCTAGAAAAAATATAAATAGGAGAGCATAAATAAAAAAATGAAAAATAAAACAAACTTTTTAATCAGTGTCAAATAACAAAAGTGATCGTGGCTTACGAGATAATATAAAAAAAAATACCAAAATGAAACGTTACATAACGTTCTTTTGTTCATAAGAATAATATATATTTTAATATAAAGATGACAATCTTTATATTAAAATATATATTATCTTCTTCTAAATAATAAGTATAGTAAGTTCCTGATCTGTTGAAACATACTGGGTATGTTTCAACAGATCAGGAAATATCCTTACCACAAAAACACAATGATTGAAAGAACATTATACTTACAGGTGAGTTCTAGTACTCATCTCCAGATATGTAAAGTGTAATTAGAAAATACTATTAAATTCAACAAAGAGAGCAGCTTCAACAGGAATCACCATTTTGAAATGCAGTTGCAATACGTAATACTAACCTACAATTATAAAAATATAAAAAAAACTATAATTAGAAATCTTTTGCCATCCTACCATCTTATCATCCATCCATTCTTAACTTGAGTTTAACAAAATTATATTGTTATAACAGTTAAGTGATATCAACAGTCTATATATCTCAATATATTTCTAATGTAGATAGAAAAAGTATACTTAATTAAAATCACATCCAATAATCAGCAGATCCTTTTTCTTATGAACTTATTTTGCCTTACTTATACTTATAAAGTAAATAAAAAATGCTTCGAGACCCGTTTATAAGTCATACAACATTAATAGTAACGTTTATCAGAGCACGATTAACAAAACTACTCCTCGTTTCTACGGTGGGACCAGGAACTGTCGACTCGGTAAACTAATTATTAAAGAAATATCACATTGAAAATATGAATCTATGAATCGGTAAAGATTCGAATAAACACAGAAGATATCATCTATAACTCATAATATTTAGACTTTTAAGAACGCTTGGTTGAGTGAGTCCTCTGGTCTATTCCCCGGCAGACCTAGAGGAAGTACAGTGTGTCGCTGAGTGAGTGGTGTGGTGCTGCGTGCAGACTGTTGGCTGCGAGGAACGACAGCTTGTGAGCGTACTGACACACAGCCGGCACACGCACCGCGGACGAACAGTTGAAGTACATGTGAGTCAACTTGTACGTGAGGCGCTGGATCTGCGGACAGACGGACAGGATAATGCGAGTTGTGGAGAAGACGAGACAGATGAGCGCTGTACTCACGCGGTCGGGGCCCAGGCTCGAGGTGTCCTCTATGATATTGTAGGAGGTCGGCGCGATGGTGCCATCGCGTACGTTTTGGGAAACTAGATAGAAGTCATATCTGAAACGGAATACCGATGTTAGTTTTATTTACAGTATTGTATTAAATGAATATCTGTTCGGAATCCTGCAGTGTTTACCTCTCGGGCAGTGTGACCACATCGTCCACGACGGTCCCCGGCCGCGGGTTCTCTCCGCCGCGTCCTGTGTCCACGAACAGTCTGGTGTTGATTCGCTTCGACACTATTATAAACGTCAATTTGAATTCCCCGCCTCCGTATATCTCGGCTAGCTTAGCTTTAACTTCGGCCACCTGAAAAATATTATAGGATTACTTTCCGAAGTTAGTCTTTTTGATCTTCTTTACTTTTTACAAGTACTGTTAAGTGAAATAAAAAGAGACGTGCGGTTGCGGCTATAAGGATTGTCAGATATATTCTCGTAAATAGCATGGGAGCCTGGTAACTAATAAAAGATAAGTAGATTACCATTTTTACGAAAATCAGTTTTTGCCGACATCTTGCCATGTCGGCGAAAACGCAACCGAAAGAGGGTTTTGACGCCAAAGAGGCGGCCAGTTCTAAAACTTTTGCTTAATTAAGCAAATATATTGAAAAGATATATATATAAACTTACTTCGTGGCTTTGAACATATGCGATTTGTCCGTCTCCGACGCCATCACGGTAAATGAAGATTCGTCCGGGTAATATGCCTGTTTTAAAAACGAGATTGATGTTAATTAAATGTTAACGCAAAAGAGGAAGCGCTCGTAACAACCGCCCGCCCACCGTTCCTCTCCCTGTACTTCCTCACGGCGGAGGCCACGTTGAAGGCCATGTGCGCGCTGAGCTCCTCGCCCGAGGAGTGCGCGTTGACGCACGAGTAGTACTGCGTCATCGGCCGGTCCAGCGTCGCCACCAGCGCGCCGAAGCTCTTCTCCTTGGAGCGCGTGTCGTGGCACACGTCGTAGCCTACCACCATCAGTGAGGGCAGAGGGATCTCCACCGTCCAGGGGGCGCCACCCAGCTGGGGGAGAGGTCGGTATTTAATATACTTATTATGCTCTTTGTCCCTAGTGACTCACAACCGAAGTAATTAAATTTGGCAAGTTCAATTTTGAGACTCGAATAAAAAATGTTATTTATAATATAATTTTAAAAAAAATTAAGTTAAGAGACGTTTTACATACGATGGCTAGTAACTCGGTAGGTATCGTGTTAACTATAGTATTAAATAAATTATTCCAGTTTGTTGTGTACCTTGCAGTTGATCTGAATAGCTACTTTGGTAGCGATGGACATGGCCGACTTGCTGGTCATATTTCGCGCACAGACCACCTGAGTGGGCACCGCGCGGTCTATTGTGCACTTCTTCTTTATTGCTTCATATCTAAATTATAATTGATGTTATAGATACTATATTATTATTTGGTATAAATCCTCTATGTTATTATATATCACCTGTCGGGGAAATTTCTAGCCAGAACACATAAAATCATTGCAGGATTCTTCCTCGCAATGACGTTTTCACACATATTGGCATAAGCGGACTGGCTATCTTGTTCAATGGTAACTGCAATTAGAAATTAAAATAAAAAGTAGCAACATAACTATTTATTGTATTTTCATATCACAAAATGTAAATTGAGTAATATTGCTTATTAAAAGAAATGGAATGACACATACCTATTTCGGGTCTAGGCATTCTAAAACCAACACCGGACCCAGTTTTCATAATGAGGTCTATAAATTTATCAGAATCGTGCTGTTGACGAGATGGTGTTATGACCACCCAAGATGGCAAGTTTGCAATAGCATATAAATTCTTAGATCTGTAAGTAAATATTCAAATATTAATAACAAACACATTACTTATATTTATATGAAAATGACACATTTATTATATCATTTAGAGTAGAAAATAATTATTATGGTTCGACAGAAACAGGTTTTTTGGCCCAAACTGTAAGACACTCAAACATACTCAAAATATTATGTATACATATATTTATTAGCATATAGATACAACCAGTATCCGTGTATAGTGTAAAATAAAATGGCAACTGTTAATGTATCACACAGCTAATTACTATATTTTTATGTAATTAATATATAAACAAAAAAAGGGCAAGTAATTCATTAAAGTAAACTTTAAAAAAAGTAAGTGGACACGAGTTATTTGAGAACATCGGTAAATGATTCAAGACAATGCACGAAGATTTCAGTTTCGGCGCGGCCGAAAGTATTAGACATTTTTCACAGTAACCGAAGCTAAGTTTAAAATTTGCTTTTGTGGCCAAAATTGACCAAAACGGAAAGCGGCTTTTGGGTCAGTTACTAATTATCGCCGTGATAGAATTTTAATATTAAATATTTAATTTACGATTCGTTTTTGACCTTATTAATTGCTAATAAGCGGTCTGTATAAAAGCCATTGATATCAAAGCAATTCAAACGTATGATTTGAATGAATCTTAGATTGCAGATAAATATATTTTTGGAACTATATAATGCACCTCATATCCCTGGTCCACCCGTCGTGCGTATCTCCAGCAGGGTACTTCATGTTTCCTCCCTGGATAATCTGCTCAGCTGGTAGCTGACGACCTTTAAAGCGCACCAGGTCGTTTGACAGTTTCAACGACCACGTTCCCAATTCCTGTAGATAGTAAGGATATTATAACACTTTACATTTAAAACATGTAGGACATTACATTAATAAACCACCTCTTGTGAAATTAGTAAAATATAAAAGATCCCCATTTTCTTTAGTGGTGGTTTAAAACTATTTCCTAACCAAATAAATAAGTCACATAATTATGCCACTCGCCTCAACCACTTCTTTAGTGTGCGTGAACCTGCGGTTGAAGCTGAGTAATTTCCGTATGCGTGCGTCGGGTCCTATCTTGGTGTGTGTGGAGAGCGCGCGCATGAGCTGGAAGTTGGCTCTCATCTGGTCGGTGAGGCCGGTCTGGCGACACAGCTCCGGCACCAGGTACACCAGCTCGGGCAGACCTCGACGCACGTCGCGCTCCTTGGAGCGGGAGATCAACAGGGGCTGGCCGGGATCTTGGATCCGGATGTTGTATTTCTGAAATACAGCACATAATTACAATTACGTTACGATTTCTTTTACTTTTTTGACACCTTAAATCAATATCAGTGCTCATTTTTAAAGTAATTTAGAAGAGTCAGGGTTTATTTTGTTACCATTCTAACACTCCCCCACTTTAAAAGTTAAGGCTACGGGGGTGTCAAAGGTGCCCAGGGGCCTATGCCAGATGCCATTGTCCCACCTACGACACGTAAATTTCGTGATAAGTTCGTCTACGGCATACTGTACGCCATTTTAAATATTCATAACTGCAGTGACGTAAGTAGACTAAATAAATTTCACGTTCAATTTGTCGTCTTGAACAAAGTCAACGTCAAGTCAAGTCAACGTCTTGAACAAAGGTCCCGCGTAACAACCCAGGACTACAAAATATCCATAGTAATTTCTAAGTAGTCTGTGACAATAACTGAGGAAAGTTAAGGTTAGTTTCTATTTGTCTTTTATAGTTAATTTGTCTAAAAGATTATTATAATTGTGAGTTTTAAAGCACCTTATTTTAAGATACGTTGGTGCCAAAGATACACTAAATGAATTGTATTTCTTTTGTTTTGTTATGAAGCTACGATTGGTTTATAAAATACTCATTGTGAATGTTGTAGTAAATTGTATAAATATAAACCTACTAATGAACTTTTATTTGCTTTTCTAAAGGATTTGTCAGTTATTTCTAATATCGAAGTAAATCAATGCGATAACCTATCGCATGGCGTACAGAATTCCATTTTTGTCGTCATGTATTGGACAAGAACGAAATATATTAAAAAGTCGTGTGACGTCAAACGAGACAAGACAAGTTAAGCAAAAAATTGTGGCATAAGGCCCCTGGTTTGAGAAAAACCACACAAAAACATTAGCCAGGTATTTTTTTGTGATCAGTGTTTCTTATGTCAAAACATTTAATAAACAATTCGCGAACAACTAAAACCATTGCAATTATTTCAATATGAAGAATTATGATTTTAGTCAAATTATGTTGCAACTCTTCCTACAAGAGAACAAGTCACCGCAAGCACCCGTTCATGATATATTTTGAACGATATTTACCTTATTGTAATAATCGATATAGGATACATCTTCATCTTTCATCCTAAATGTAGATCTTGGTGTCTCGGTCCAGGAGACATCATCGATCCTATAGGTCTTCTTGTTATAATCGGTCATTACAATTTTACCTACAATATCCTCCAAAAACACTTTTCTATATGCATTTCCTTTGTATTGATATGTATACTCTTTGAGCATCTCAAGAACAGTGTCCAGACGCAACACCTAAAATATCATTTTCAATATTTATGAGAACTGGTTCTACACAGGATATGAGGACGTATTCTGTTATATAATTATACCTTGTGAGTTATCTCAGTCACCATCAAAAGTCGATCTTCATACTGGTTAATAGTTGTCTTATATCCTGGCCATATTTGTAAACGAAATTCTGGGATGTCAACCTAAAATTACAAAACAAATTAGTAATTTGACAAGTTTAAATTATATATTAGATATATAAATTTAGTTTACCTTAGCAAGAGGATCAAAGAAGTCTCTTCCCATAAGTTTCAGATCCAAAATTCGGAAACACTTTCTTATCATAATGTTAAATATTTGTATGTAGTGGTAGTCACCTGGACTGACTTGGCCAGTGAGCTGCAGTGGGCGTAAATATTATTTATTACACAACATATAGAAATTCAAAACAGAAATAAAGACCATATATAAAACTGACCTTCAAAAGCAATCTCATATTTTGACCATCAGTTGATCGTTGTGAGTATAATTCCATTGGGTCTGGATGCAATTTTTTAACAGTGTACAAATTAGTTCCATCAAAAAGATATCTGAAATGTTTTGTTAATCGATAATCAATATCAAATAGTCATTAATCAAATTCATAATTAAAAACATTTTTCTTACCCGCCAAGCGACTCGGCATGAACACGTAGGAGACCCTTGCGTACGGCAGTGTTATCTTCTTCAGGATTTACGTCAACGTGGTACTGATAAAGGGACCACTGAGGGGTAGTTTGCACAGTGAAGTAATTAGCACAAAGGTCCAACGGTGTTCCGCTGCTTCCTAATACAGAAAAAAACATATGTGTAAGAAATCGATTTAAATTTTATTATATAATTTTTATTTTAAAAGAACTTAACTTGCCCTTTTTGGAAGTGATCGCTTCGGGGCGAGTCCGTACAATGGTCATCTGTTCAGGCAATACCCTTCCTCCTCCGCGGCGTGACCCGCGCCCCACCACCGCGCCGGAGTCCCCCGCTGCGGCAGACTGCTGGGGACCTGCACATGTGATACCCTTCATTAACATCACTTTCAGATTTTCTTGACACTGAGAAAGTAGTCAATTTGAATTTATTATACACTTTGTAATTTTTTAAATTAAACTTAACTTAAAACTTATTGTTCATTGGTTTGTACAGAATCCAAATTACATTGTTAGTTATTTACATTACATTTAAAAATATTTTAAAAAACAATAAAAATATGTTTTTCATTATTATATAAATATTTTTGTGGTTTATAAATATGCAAGGTTTGCAAAAATTTGAGTTCCTGGTAGTGGACGCAAGCAAGTAATTTGATACATTAAGATAGTAAAGGGACTGATAGCATTCATAATTTGCTAGTCTAAATTAATTTACATAAATATGTAATAAAGCTACATTTTATGAATATTTCCTACTATAGACAGATATTTATATATTATGATTATAATTTAACATGCAGCTGTTATAAATTACCAAGTTTCAATACAATCAATACAAACTTAAAGGAAAATTGTCATACGTTATTTACATGGAACTACTGTCTTAAAAGTGCTTACATCGAATTTGTATTATTTCATATTTAATAAGATGAATTGTCAATACGCCAATTGCGTAATGTTCTTATAAGTTTATTGAATAATTTTACATTCTTACAAATGGTCATTCCATATTCACACCAAGGTGGAATTAGCATTCATAAAATGAATTTGTAATAATTTTAAATATGATCAAAGTTAACTTTTTCAATAATTGTTTTTTTTTAATATTCTGTCTGTCGCAAAAGTATTTTACTCTAGACAAATTATTGTTGCAACATTAACAAAACATGTAGAAGAATATTCCCCTGAATATGTTCTAGTCAGTTTGCTCATTGTAAATTACATAGCATTTTTAACAACTGTAATATATATTATAGAAAAACAATATACTATGAAAACCATTATATTTCCATCGCTAATTAAAATTCACATTTAATAAATGATAGCAATTAAAGATATATAGTTTCGAAAGGAATATGATACAAAAAAAATCAAATTAAAGTCAGCCTTCAATTAAACTTAATGATAATTATTATTTCATATTTATTATTACAATAAATATACAACATTATTTTACCATTAAAATTACAATTTTGTTTTAATAAACTTTTAACAATACTCTAACAGATGTATTGCATGTATAATTCTATCCTAAAATTGATGAAAGCTACTTTCAATCTTAAAAGATATAGATAAATAGATAGATAGGTAAAAAATAAGTATATAATGGATAATTTGTAAAAAAGTTGATTTTAATGAATACTGAACAGAAACACTAAATCAGTGTTAAACAATCTAACATGTTGAAACATGTTTAAAATAAATTTTAAGATGAGAACCTCTAATACCTTAAGACAAGCAAGTAGCAAGTTCATAACCAAGGCAACAAACAGAAAATTTCTTCACAGAAAAAACTTTTTTTCACTATTATAATTAATAGGTATTAATCTCAAAAGGTAATATTTTATGATTTTGCATTATATAGAAGTTTAACAACTTTGAAGCTTATTAACAATGAACAAAATAAGTTTTTCAAACATATACTATCATAATGAGATATTAGCTTTTTGGATTGAATAACCCTTATTTAAAATTTGCATCGTTTTCATAATAATTATGCTTATAAATCAATTGATACAATTAAAATGTAAATATTATAAGCATTTACCTAAGGCCATAGTTTGCATCCTTTGTTGAATATCCACATCACCCGGGTGATCATGAGTGGATGGTGTAGTGCGATGCGACGCTCGTCCTACAGACTGTGTAGGCATTCCTGCCCTGCCTGGAGGTGCTACGGATGGAGGACCCCACGCTGATGGTGGCTGCGGACGAGGTCCAGGAGGTCCAGCTTGATGAGCAGGCTGCTCACCAGGCCGTCGCGGAAGCTGTGCATTCCCATCTCCACCTCGTCCTGCACGACCTCGAGCCCGCCCGCGACCTCTCTCAGACATGTTTCTAAAGAGTTAAAATAGCAATAGTTAAACTTTAGATTAGAAAGATTAGAAATAAGCAACAACTTATAGGCAAATCAAATAAATAAAAATATAGAGTCTAACCATTTATAAATTTTGCAAAGTTAACTTTTTAAAATTAACAAATGGCGGCGTGTATTTAATCTTATTAAGAGGGTATGTTAATCTATATTTTTTTAACAATTGTATATGAAATAACTCATTTCTTGAAAAAATTTAAAATTTATGGAAACACTTTGTAATAGACAAAAAAAATTAACAACTTTTTTCAAAAGAATGTTCGCAAAATAAACTGATTTGTCTTACCGAACTAAATTGATGGGAATTTATATATTTTTACTGCTAAAAATATTAAGAGTCTATATCTTGATGTTCTCAAATTATAATGTATGTTATAAAATGTCAATCAAAACTAATAAATAAAATAATGGAGTTTATCAAAGAGAAAAACACATCAACATATAACGCCAATATGCCAAACAACTAAGTTGTTGTTGTTTTTCAATTTGTCCAATATCAATTCGGACCAGGCAAAGATCGGAGACCATACAGCCTATTCTAACGTTTTTCTTCTTTTCTCATTTCTTTTCCACTTTAAGGCAATGCCTATTCATTCGTTGTTTTATGAATTTAAAAAAAAATTGTCTTAAAATTTTAATTCTTGTCATTTGTTTAGTATATTAAGGGCAACCCTATTCAATCGTATTTTAAAGTATTTAATTCATAAAGATATACACTCTCAATTTAAGAGGGTATTTTCTTGGTTTAATGCTCACTCGTTTTTTATTTTATATTTTATTCACTTTTATAATTCTTGTATCGTATTTTGTATATATTTATACAAATATGGATAATTGTCAGAGTTTTTTAAAAGAATCTTCAAAGAGCGCGTTACATTTTCTATTGTTTCGTAATTGTCAAGCAATTCGTCAATCAGCACTAGGCGCTGAATACCGAAAGACGAGCAATTGAAGAATATGTGTTGTAATGTTTGCGATTCAGTTTGACAAAACATACAAGTTTCAGATTCAGCCATTTTCATTCTAAATAGATGATAATTAATCCGACAGTGACCAAGGCGTAGACGGAATATAGTCGTGTAAAATTTTCTATTTTTAAATATTTTAGCTTTTGAAAACCAGGGTGTAGTAAAAACATTATCCTGTATATCTGCATACCACAAGCCTTTCTTCTCAATGCTGGTGCAAGAGTTCCATGACTTAAGCCAAACGTTCCTACTGTCATTTCTGATTTTTATTACAACATCAGTATAAGGAATGGCAGCCTTATTTACATAATTATCTCCTGAATCTTTGTTTGGTATTAAAGGTTTGAAATTTGATATTGTTCTTGCCAAGAAATCTGCGCTCTCATTTCCAGTCACGCCAATATGTGCAGGAATCCAAATAAAAGATATGAAATATCCATCCTTAGTAAGCTGAAGCCATTTCTGTTGGATTTCGTATATTAGATAATTATTTTTAGAATGAATCTTGTAATTACTTATTGCTGTAAGTACGCTCATACTGTCATTTGCTACAATCCATTTAAATTCTGTATTCCTTTTTTTAATATAATGTAAAGCTGACAAAATAGCTAAAGCTTCGGCAGTAAAAATGCTTGCGTTCGGGTTAATTATTTCACCTACACTAATACCATTTTTGGTATCATAAATAGCGATCGACGTACTATCCGAGTTCTTCGATCCATCAGTATAAATAAATTGGTAATTTTTAAAATTAGAACACATTTCATATACTTCCTCTTTTCTTTTAAGTTTTGAATTTATGATAATTTCAATACATGCATATTTACTTGCGTAAGTATCTTTGAAGCACGGCCAGCTATTCTCAGTTCTATGGATATTCATTGACGTTAAGAAGTCAGAGAATTCGGTAAAACCATTTAGGAGATATAGGGATTTATGATTAGAAGAAGACTCTTTTAAAAGACAATTAAATAGATAGTTGTTTCTAACAGAATATAGTTTTAAGAGAAACTTCTTTTTTAAGTATTCAAATCTGATTTTTAGAGGAGGAAGACTACATTCAACTTGCATTGAGATAATCGGAGTAGTTTTAAATGCACCTGTAATAATGCGCATGCTAGAATTTTGGATTACTTCAAGCTTATGAATCAGTTGATTCTTAAAAGCAAATCAAAAGAAACCATATTCAAAATGGCTGCGAACCAATGATTTATATAGCAACAATAGTATCTTTGGGTCTGCTCCCCAATAAGTTTTAGCTAAAGATTTAATAACATTTAGAGATCGAGAAGCTCTAATTACTATATCATCGACATTTTTTGTCCAAGAAAGATTACTATTAAAACTGACACCTAAGAATTTAACCTCAGTTCCAACCGTCAAACACGTGTTTTTATAAAAGATTCTTACAGGAGAAAAGTGTTTTTTCCCAAAGACAACAACTTTAGATTTACTGATGTTAATATTCAAATTAAGGTAATTAAAAAAATACTTAAGCTCACTAAAGACTTATTAATTATATTTACAGTTTCAGAAACACATTTTCCGGAGAAATAGATAACTAAATCATCGGCGTATTGTAAATTGTTAACTTGAGAACCTAGGTGTAAGTTTAATTTACGTATATACAGTAAGTACATTAAAGGGCTCAGAATTCCCCCTTGGCAAACACCTCTATATGAATACCTAGGTCCGAAAATATTACCATATTTAACATATACTTTTCTTTCATATAAGAAATTAAAAATCCAGTTTAAAATTTTTCCAGGTAATCCAATTTGTTGTAATTCCTCGTTTAATATTTCCAAATTTACGTTGTTATACGCACCTTCAATGTCCAAGAAAACACAAACAAGATTTTCTTTTTGCTGAATCGATTTTTGAATTTGCAGTTGTAAGATACTTATACTCTCTTGGGCAGATTTCCCTTTACGGAAACCAAATTGATTATGTGGTAAAATATTATTTTGCTCAATGAAAAATTCACTGCGTTGCCAAACAACTAAATTCCAAAACTTTAGACAGTGGTGCAATGTTGCCATTTGCCACTAACAACCATGGTCTTTTTAGATATGGTATTTTACGGCTCTGGTATCGAGACCTTTTGAGCAAACAAACAGCTACAGTGCTGCTGCTATTTACTATTTGCTGTATTATAAAGTAATCATTGGCGCATATGGGTAATCGTAAAATAATAAAAAACATCTCATATGTTTTATACAAGACAAGATAGGTTATTGTATAGATATTGTATAATAAAATAATTAAATATTCGTTGAATCAAGACGCACACTTCTTAACTTTTGTTTAAGGTATCGAACATACAAAACTTATCTTGTAATAAGTATATACTAATGAAGCCATTTAAATAACCAATTTAGAGATCATGTCCATAGGGCAACTAGGGTAAAAATGTCGTATCTAAATAATGTATTTGTTTTGAAAAATCCACATACTTTATTCCTGGTTCGTATAAAATACATTTTTTATTATAAGATTACGTAAATTAGTTGAAATTTATGTTGTTGAGTCTTGATATTAAGCAAAAAGTAAATAATAATTTGAACTAGCAACTGCACAGGCAACTTCACATAGAGTAATTCGTTTTTTAATGCCTATGGCCGCTAGATGTCATCATTAGCTAGTATAGTAATCTGTGGCCAGTATTTTCTGAACTTTCAGTAATTATTTTATTATGCCTACTATATTATTCAGTAACATCGGTATCGAAGCTTATCTTATTAGTTAGTAATCTATAAATAATACGAAGTATTTCCTTAATAATCCGTGAAATAATCTTTACACCCTCCATTTGATAAAAAATCCATTTCATAATATAACTAAAATTATAAAAAAAAATTGTATTAATATTCAAAATAATTGATTGAATTAATCATTTATTTTCATTTATTTTAAGGTTTTATGTTCTTATAATATTCTTCTTTAGTTATTAAAAATGTCCACATATAAAATTGTTTATATTTTCACAAGACTAGGCACTAGAATTTGTTTAAAAATTGATATTAATTTATATAAGATTTGCAAAGTTCTTATTTTGTCTTCATGTTATTGATGTGAATATCACGACTATTAATAATGACTATGTATAATGAAGTATATACTATGTAGAAGCATAGATGAAATATGTATATCCTTACATAAATAGCCACAATAGTAATTAGTATTCAAAATTCATCAAGATTCTGAGTACTGTCTGTATACTAGAATCGAGACGTAACTCAGAGGTTTATTTATATGCAATAAATAATTATTGTAAGAAATGAAAGATCTGAGATTTTTTTTGTTTCTTAACTTGATTGTTTTAAAATTCTTAAGTAATTATAAACACCGCAGTAAAAATGAAGATGTTTTAAAAATAAAAAAAATATTCTATTTTGAAATTATATTGATTAGCTTGTCAAACAAAATCAACATATGATATCCAAATTGTCAAAATTACCAAAACAAAAAAGATGAAACGACAATTAGGAACGAATGAAAGAAAGAACGAAGAATGGTATTTAATTGTAATTAAATTAGTATTTTACTTGAATCCCTGATGGCTGTGAAACTGAGATTAAAAACTAATACATTACAAATGTATTTGTTGTTATAAATAACTTGAAGCAACTAAAACTATTCAGTTATATACATAGAGTTCGGAGGTCAAGTGATACATGACTATCTGACGAACAAAGAATTGTCTCACACGGGTTTTGAATAACTAACAAAAAAAAAAAAAAAGAAATCAAACGGATTTGTCCCATGTGAAATTTGAAATTCCAACATTCAGAACGACAATCCAAGCATTAAAAAATTAATTTAATTAATTAGTTAATATTGATAAACACAATTGTTTTTGCTCATTATCGATTGATTATATTTGGTTTAATAATTCTTTTGTATAATATCTGTTTTACCACCTTATTTTAATATTATTTAAAGTAAATAAGAACTCATTTATTCCATATAATAAATACGTTACCCACCTGCTTGACGTTTGTTTAATGAAAAATACCTCCCTAATGTAGTTTTGATGTTATCGAAAGTGGTGTAAAAGCGTCCAGTGTAGTTTTCTATAGAAATTAATGGTCGTAAGAGCAGTGGCCGCGTGACGAATCACGACTCGTACATACAGACCTTTTTAGTTTAAAAAAAAAACGACCTTAAATATATTTTTCTTATTTTCATGACCAATAGTGGAGATGACAAAAAAATAGAGTACAAATTTAAACACATCTCCCCTCTATGTATTTATTGTACTGACAAGATCTATTGACAGGAGTTTTATATAGAAAAAGATGAAATAATAATTAAAGGCCTCAATCGAATTATGTCAAGAAAAGTAAAACTTGATTCACTAAAACACATACTTTGCTTAAAAGTGCACGAAATAAATTTCGAGTCGCAGGATGTTTTTTTATATAAATGTTATATTTTCTTTTAAGTTTTATTATTACTTGAAATACAAATTATAAAACCTGATTTAAATATTACACACTAAAAAATTATTATTTTCAAAATTCAAATTAAATTCAAATTATCTTTATTCAAATAGGCATTTACACGCACTTTTGAATCGTCAATTATTACATTATAAAAATGTCAGTATAGTCAGTCCGTCCTTAAGCTACCACCAGCTCGGAATGCTGTTCTGTTGAGAAGAGCTGGCCAGAAACTCAACGGTTGCTCTTTTTAAAATATTTGAATAATGTTTGATATACAGATTAGAATATCCTGCAAATGAGTCAACAACCAAAGCTCCACAACCTAACCTTTTACTTGATCGAAATACGATCAACTAAGAACTCTATAAATTAAATTATTTAAAACTAGTCGTTATAAGCGGTTAAAACTGCGGACGAACCATTTTATTCACTATTAAGGTTACTAATAGTAGCGTAATGCTGGTTAGTCTATAGCCTTCTTGATGAGCTTTTAATAATAATAATAATTTAGTAGATGCCAGTAATTTTGAAGGTAAACGCATTTAAACCAACCTTTTATTATATTTAGTATAGTATAGTATAAGAAGCTTGGAGACGACGTAGTGACAAGAACAAGATCATATCTATTTTGACATATCTATTTTGTTACTTTCATATCTTTGATGTAAATCGTTAGTGAGAAAATGATATAACAGAGTAAAACTATTTTTATAAGTAAGGCCGTAAAAGTTTTCTAAATGTGTATAAATATCAGTATATCAATTTAACAGAGCTACCCCCTGTTGTTCCCCCCCCCACCCCCCCTTGTAACATGGAACTGAATTTTAAACGTTAGGATTTATGTCAATTTGACACTTCTTTGAAACTGAACGTTTTTATTCCGGCATTTTTATTAGCTTCCATTTCCCTCTTTGTAACAGGACGCGGCTCTTTCCTTGTAGTTATTTAAATTCTTAAAAGAATATTCCTTTGCAGAGCTACTTTGTTCTACGGAAGTCTTAAGTGAGTTGGTTAGAATTTCCAGCGTTTGTTATTGAAACTTATTTATACTTATTTTGTATTCAGATGCGCTTATCTGTTTATTTTATTGTAATCAGTTCGTTTTTCAATTTCTAGGTAAATGAGGAAAATCAGCGCTTTAATTAAAATACAGTCCTTGCCTCTCGGCTTCTCTTTAATTAAGTGCTAGTAGAGTTTAGTATGTACCCCTCCCTCGGGACGGGGATGACACCGGCCACATAAAACACTCACACCCTTGAAACGAGTTAATAGCCGCAGTTAAGATAATCTTTAATTGTACAATATATTTGAATTAATCTTATATAACACTAACAAATTAATAAATGAAGTCTTATTCGAAAAGGTTACATTTTGGCTTCAACTTCAAATGAAGTAAGAAAAAAAGGTCAAAATGTGACTTTGTTTTTATTGGATACTTATTTTTAATATTTTTGCGATTTACACACAAATATGCATTTAAAATTTTCATATGAGATAATATATACATTAATACGCTGTTAATCTAAATGTAGACATCAATGCAAACAATATCCTTGCAAATTAATCAAAGTTTGAAATTATTTCAATATTGATTTAACTCCAGTAAGTAGTGGGGCGGGATGGCCGTCCAAATATTGGTTGAGTGCAAATAGCAATATCGCCGTGCCTCCCGGCAATCCCTGCTTCTGTATTGCAATCGCGCTCAATATGATAATGATGGATGCTGGAGTGACTGGTGATGCGTGCTTCAAACAGCTTTGTGTTGGATTTATTACAATTTGCGCGGACTTCTAATAGGGGTGGGGGTGGGGGTAGAGGGTGCCTGCTACTAGTGCAAGTCATGGAATTGACTTATATTTTTATTGTTTTGTTATTTAATATTAATCTAATAATTGATTCAACTTAAGATATTTATAAATTTATTTTTTTTGATAAACAAATAAATGAATTATACAAATATTCATATAGGTTAAATTATACAAATTTTCATGTTAATTCATAAAAAACGTAATATTATTGTTAATTATTAACGTCGAAATATTTTTTTACGTATTAGTAATTCTAGACACTTGTTATGGACTTCATCTTCTTTTTCTCGCTATCAGATTATGCAAAGTCTATCACATGTTTTTTAGTTTTTTTGAATAACGAAAAAGGAATAAACTTTTTTTAACCATTTTCTTTTTAATTTTTTATTAACCATTTTATTAAAAACCTCATATTTGCGATATCTTATATATTAATTTCCTGTTCGACGTGGTTGTGACACTAATCGACGATTGTTCATTTAACATAGAACTGATTAGTTTTTTAGTTTACAAATTTTAGTTTTTTTTTTCAAAAATGAGAACTGCATTCGCTCTTTTTAAAAACTTATTGCACTATTGGGGTAATTGTACTACCAATAGATGCGTGCTCGAGTAGCAAAAAGTGATCACAATTGAAAAAAAAAACTTTTATTTTCGTTTATTACACAAATGTTGAAATTTATTGTTAAATTTTTAAGTTATCAAAATATGCTATTATATATCTGCAATTAGATTGTGATAACTTTATTCAAAATATTGATATAATGATTTGCTTTAAAATATATTAATAAAATGATAATATTATTATATTTTTCTCAATCAGTAAACTAATAGGAAGGGGTTCACACACATTACCGATTGTTTTAAGATTAAACGATGATGGGTAAGATAACACCATTCTCACATCTTCCTTAATGACCTGACAATTCGCTGAACGCTGTCTTGTTGCACTTCAATTTTAGTTTGAATTTTATTAGCGGATGGTTCCATCTTATTTATTAATTATTTTATACATGATTTGCTAATTGGTCTCGTGTATTCCTTTTGTGATTTTACAAAAGTCAGTCAGGCTTTTATTAATAAATTTAAAATTATTTTATTTACTGCATTTATTATTAAATATTTCACATTATTGACTTGACTTCAAATTTATTTCAAACCTTAATAGTATTTATTACTCTTTTATTGTAGAAGCTGCACTGCATTTTAGATAACCGTGAATATTTAAACCCTGCTTTAAATATTAGTATTATCCGATAATATTTATATTCGTAGTAAAAGAGAGGAAAAGTTTTAAAAGAATACAGTAGAGAAGGGATCATTTTAATGTTAGTCTTTAAGCTTGTTCAATATCGACTCATCAAAGTTTCGCGACGCAACTTAGACGAGGGATAATGAAGACTTATGAGGCTGTCGGCTCTCACTCATAATTGTCATTTCGGTTATTAGAGCAGGCTCGTCACCAGCGAGGAGGAAGACGTTGACACATTATGTCTCAGCGTTTTATAATTAGCTTCATTAATCAACGATGTTTACTTAAAAATGTGAAACTTTGTTATACATTAACAATTTTCTGTTTATTAAAGTTAATATACATTGCGCGGTATACTTTTTATATGCTCATACATTTAAAACCCCTTGAAGGTCTTTATCGAGGCTTAATGCGTCGTACAGTTCCGCGTGAACGAGCATAATTCATCACAGCATTCAGCGGTCCCTGGATCATGTGGTTATATGGAGAAGGGCTGGAGTATTGCTTAACGATAATATTTAATAAAAACATAAATTTATATTTTATTTATTTATTTTATTTGAATCTAACTGTGTATAATATAAATAATGAGACAGTAATGTATAAAAAAACAATTAAAATTTATTTCATCTTTTAAAATGTTAGTTTAATCTATAGAAGACAGTCTGTTTATTGTTTTGTGATATACAAAGCTCGAGATAGTATCGACTACTTACGTATCCCCTTGCCTCGTAATCCGTAAAAGCCGACATCAGCCACCACTAGCGTCGATCGTCGGCTCTCGTCGCGTCGTCGTCGGCTTACCGTGATTTCCCGGGGGGCTCGGACCGAAAAGACACCTCCGCTGCATCCACATTATTACTTCACATACAGCTGTGGCGACTTTGTGTAATTATTTACTGCTTATACATGTTTGACGTCTACTTAACCCTTGTCAGAGTACGTATGGCTAAATTGTACAAAAAAGTTAATGATCGTTTAAATAGTTTTAAATAGTTTTTTTTTGGTGCAGTTAAGTAAATGCATGAATTCATTTTACCTGATGGTAATGTAGTCATGGATGATAAGTAAGATGCATTAGCTGAGTAAGACCCTGTTTACAACTTGAGGACACACACAGTAAACTCGAACGGTGACAGTTGTTCCAATCTTAAAATATACAAAAATTAATTATTAATTTAGATTAAAAGATGTATTATTACTTGTATTATTCATACAACCTCATACATAAATAAATGAGTGATGAAATATGAATGTTTGCGATGAAAATGAAAACATCAGTGTCCCTTCGACAATGCATCACGAGGCTACATCCGGAGGAAGTAGCGTAACGAGGCCGTTGTTCAACCCGCCAGCATCCCTCGCACCCCCGCACCCCGTGCGACCCCCCCTGAGATTATTTTCGGTTATTCATTCGTTTTCAATGCTACAGAGATGAATATATATTCAATATTGCCGCAGGTGTTCTAAATTTTCAATAGATGAATGTAACAGTATATCAAATTACTACGTAATTTGCAGGATAATTGAACATATTATATATATAATAAATTAAAAATTGAACTTTTGTGTTACATATAATAGGTATAATAGGAATAAATATATTGTTAAAGAACGATAAATAAAACTAATTTTTAGAAGATATTTTTGACTTTAATATGTATGGCTCTTTGACTTTTAGCTGCATTGGGAAAATCTTCTTATAACTAAGTCGGTCTAATTGGTGTTTTGAAGAGATATTATGATAGGTTCATTAGCTATCGTTCACCTGACGTGGGGTCTGTCTGAATACGATGAAACGGATACAAACTTAATGCTTTATGCTCAGCCCTAATTAGGGAAGTTTTCATTTTACGTTTAACAGATAAAATAGGGAGATTTGCTTTAGCTATCGCCAGTACTTTCCTCTACTTTTACGATTATATACTGCTACATATTATATGATATTATCAACTCATAAAATTTTCTCTGGGCGGAACAGCAGACTGAACTGTGTATCGCAGTTCTTTTGTCACAAAGTGACGGAAGTGACGGAAGTGCGGAATGAAATTACTTTAATTACAGATTAAATTATTTAGTCTATTTTCACTGAATTTTTTTTTGTTTCGTTGTTTTGTTTCTCAGTGATAGGAAAATTCTGTCTCAAAAAAATCACCAAATTTTGATATTTTTTTTGTAATTACATCTTATATGAGTTTTTGTACTTATCTAACAAAAAAAAATTTTATAAAAATTCACTCAGACTTTATGCTATACCTAACACTTGCACGAACCGACAAGCAGACAATCCCACAAACATTGAAAAATCATAAGAAATAAAAAATAGTAATTAGTTTTTCAGTAAAAAAATGTAAACGTATTTCACAGATATTAAAAATGATTTCTGTAACCAAATAATTGTTAAATCATTTTAAAGTAAAAACAATTTTCTTTGTCCTCTCAGCGTGAAACAAAAAAGGGTTGCTGCAGATTAAAATAAAACTCTAACTTCTAATATGATTATATTTTTTATATTATTTATGACTTCGAATAAGAAATAAAGCTTTTTAACAGTTTCTATGACACTCAAGTATTCTGGTTTATTTTTGTTTATATTAAGAAAATACTCCTCATTTTTTTTTATAAATATGTGTGGGTGTGGTATAGGTCAGGGATGGCGAATTATTGGTACACGTGTCATAAATGGCACGTTTGAAAGTTTTGATGGCACGCACACAATCAACATAATTATAAAACATTGCTTGATAAAAATATTTAAAGAATAATTGTTTTTATTTGTTTATTTAATTATACTTACGTATAATTTCACCACGCTAACATTTCGAATGAAATTTAAACCATTTTTTTTTATTTTGTGGCACGGACATCAAAAAAGGTTTGCCACCCCTGGTATAGGTGCATTCTTTTATTTTAGTGATATTAAAAGTCATAGTATGTATATTAAGTTATTAAGTAACCGACAGTAACTTCATCATCAGTTCATGGCTGGAATTAAATTTATCTCATTAAAACTATTTGGTAAAATATTTATAAATAAACACATTTTGTTAATTTTCCTGCTGTTTAATCTACTCCACTTACATAATTATTTTGGAAATATTAACCTATATATCTATATTCTGAATTGTTTTTTTCAAAATAAGGGTAGTATATATTTTTCTGTGTTCATTATTATGAAAAATCATAAATGAAATGTTAAAAATAACTACATTTCATAACTTACTATCCTATAAACAAAATGCGTATATAGAATAATAATAAACAGTGTTATGTTCGTGTCTGTCTGCGTGTCAGCTGTCATTACTTGTAATAAGTTTGGTTTATGGCCGCAGTCCATTAACTGGTCGCATTCATTATTATCTTTACATCGACGATCTAACATTGTAATATTACATTAAATGAAAAATCTTTTAGTATTACGGTTTTTTATTTAAAAAGGTAACAATTATCCAAAAAGCTTACTTACTTCTAAACGTAAAAATATTTATAGAAAAGACTAAAATGTTTAAGATATCACGTTATGTAAGTATACGTTATTTAAATATATTTATATGTGTATTAAAGCATTCGTTATCCAAAATTACTGTTATATATAATGATCCGGCTGTACTCGAGTAAATATTTGCGTCCAAAATGCTGTTGCTAGCAGTTCACGCCGCGATTCCTTCATGATCAGAGCTCATGAATAAGTTCGAAACAGTTCGAGAAAATTTCGATAGTATGTATAAAATAAGCTCTTATTAAAGTGTACTAATCTTAATGTACTAAAAAGAATTAAAGTTGGTGCGTTTTTTTATGGTGTATTATTTTTTATTCTTTAAGCTCTTTTATTAAATGCGTATTTTAATTGGATTTTGTCAAAATATGTGTCTACAATACTATTTTGTGATAGCAGCCGCCAATTTATTTTTATTTCACGAATCAAGCTTTCTATGTCACAATTTAACATCATTATTATTATTTATTATATAGTACCTGGGTGATACTAAAATATCTAATCCGGTATTTTTTGTGGCGGCCATTTTGCATTGAAAATAATATTGATTATCTGTAATTAATTACATTATTATTGGAAAAAAAAGTAAATTCCAAATTACATCTCCCTCGGTTGAGGTTAACAATTTAAAAATAATTTCAAAATTAGTCTCTCAAAAATAAACAAACAAACAAAATAACGTATACGTGAATCTACATAAAAGATTCTAAAAATTGAAAAAAATATATATATCACAGGCGAAATATATTATTTACTAAAATTGATGACAAGATTATTAATTTCAAATCCAATAAATGTATATGATGGTCCATATTTTTATACTTTTTATATTGTTTTTAAAACATAACCTTCTCGAACATAATAAAATTTAAAGAAATATAAAAAAAAAATTTGTCGATACAAGCAGGATTCGAACTCATTACTTTCCCAGAAATATCGATAAAGTTTACATTATATAAATTTTTTAAATTTAATATATTTTTTTAATCTAATTGCATTATAAATTGTGCACATAAGTCATTTCATAGCATGACAAGTATATTATCAAATAGGTCGCCATTTTGTTCGCTCCGTTCAGGAGTATTTTATGAGTCAAAGCTCCTTATCTCTGTTTCCAGTCGGTTGGTATTAACACTGATATACTAGTAATTTATAACATTAGTACAGAACAGTTAACTTTGTAAAATAGCTTTATTTTCCATTATCATACTAAAACCATTTCAGTTAAATATTAAAATTTTTAAAAATTTCGAAAATTATTTTTAAACTGTATACTCTTATCACGGACTTTTGGATTATTCCAAACCAGATATTTGCATCAACTGTGTTTAAAACTTAAAATATCTTATGATAATATTATAGAAGATTATGTTATGCACTTTGGAAAAATACAAAAGTAGTGAGGGGGGATGGAAAAGCGGGGGAAAGCGTCGGCGGGGGGGGGAGTGGTGGATGTAAACACAAAGGTTGTGCAAAGCCGACAGTCACGTGGCGCGTTCGCCGGGGGCGCATCACTCTTAAGGGCGATATCGCTGGAAGAAACCAACAGCTACTAAATATAAAGTGAAGCAAGTGTCCACAAAAATACTTTTCATGTGTATAAAATCCTTAAGAGTGATGGCCTCCGGGTTTAATATAAAAAAGTATGTACTGTGAATTATTAGAGAAAAATAAATATATTAGTATAGGAAACAACCAATCTTGAGAATATCGGTTTTAAACATATCAAGTTTAAACTATCATATCTAGTACATATTATAGTAGTCTTAGGAAAACTATTTATAGTAAAGTTTCTTCACACGTTAAGTAAGTGTGAGATTGGTAAGTGTTTATATCTTTTGGTCCTTGCACATGAATGTTATCATTTTAATCGCATGTGCATGTTACAGGTAAAGTTTTTTTTAATTTTTTATATATATATATATATATATTGTAATATAATAATATAAACATAAAATAAAATGAATCAATATTCTTCACTATATATTTATATCAAGATATCACATAATATTAAAAATTAAATTAAATACAATAATAAAAAAAAGAATTAAAAAATTTTACTTGAGCTTATTCGATCAAAATGAGTAAAATAAATTTAATGTAGAAAAGAAATTCTTTGACACTTCAACTTAATAATAATAATAAATATTTTTAAATGCTGTTTGATAATCCCGACTCCAGTTCATATTAAATTATAATTTGTAAACGTTATCTCAACAGTTGTCGAAACTCACTGATTTTATATAAAAATTGTCAAAAATAGTAATAGTAATAAAAAACCTAAATATAAAAATAGAGGATATGAGACTTCTAATAAGTGCTATAAAAGTTGCTTAAAAACTTGAATCTCAAATACATATCTTCATAAAAAAATAAATGCTTCATGATTACTCGGTTATTGAGTGGTGCTACTCTTATATAAAAAGAAAATCATCAAGCTATTGTTAAAATAAATAAAATTAAGATTCATGAACAACAATAACATCATATATTTAAAATATGTAAATAGAAACCTCATATTTTATAAAATAAATAGAATAATATCAAGAACCTAATACATAATTCTACTAAATAAAAATGTAGTCATTCAAACATTTTTCAACTTTTTTATTTATTTGCTTTTATTTTGTAACTTACATATTTTTTATTATTGTCAAGTAATCAAAAAATAAATAAATGATTATTATAATAATAATCTATCAGCGTATTCAGTTTTATTCGCGCGTTATTTAAAGATATGTTGCAAATTATCTTCTTAAAATTATTTTCATTACAGTGTAATATGTATATGTGTATAAGTGTTATCTTTGAATATATTTTGTTCGTAGCATCTATTCCCTAATTCACTGATTTCATTTTGTAGATTTCGTTCCGTCATTAAAATTCTCAGTGTCCATAATTATTTTTATAACCAAGAGCCATATATCACAACAAATTAAACAAAATGTATACTTTATACATGTAAACCTCATTCACGAATCGTGTGATAAGTGGATCAAAAGTTTTTAAGTTTATCGCGTTAAGACAGAATTAACATAAATGATCATCACTAACATTTTATAACTATTTTAATACTCGCGTTTATTTTTACATTTTTAAATTTAAACTCGACGTTTCGAATGCTTTGCAGCAAACGTGTTCGCGGTAGGACGAGATGATGGTGGCTCTCAGTCAGTCACTTTATTTGTCACTTACTTCCAACGGTTTCTGAGTTTACGGGCAGAGAGTTGAGGATGTAAAAAATGTAGTTCAAGATGTAAAAAAATATAGGAAAATGTAAAAATAAATACGAGTTATATCCGTAAAATAGTTTTATTGAAATGTGTAGTACTCGTGTAAATCTTAGGAAACATTATATTTTAAGACTTTCTGTCTATATCTCTAATAATATAGAATGATAAATTTATTTAGCGACGGCTCCTATATTCTCTTAAAAATATTTCAATTTCACACTTAATTATTCTTTCAATGTTATATAATGAAATTTTACATTTTCAGAATAATGAGATAAAATATTTCAATTATATAATATTAAAAGAATTCATACTTACACTATTACATTTAAAAATAGATTTTTAATTTTGTATTTTTGTAAATATTAGCAAACAAACAAAAAAGGTTTCAAACGAATATAAATCTATTAAATGTATTAAGCTGATAATCAATATAAAAAGCTTTCAACAACCCTCCACTAAGCACCCGGGACTAATTTAATAAACCGCCCTCGATAATGCTCGGACCAGCATACGTCAGAAGTTGTTTACGTCGGCAGAAACTTAATAAACTTATTAAATTCGGCTTTAATTTATTCAATTTGGGAGATTGCGAGAGACAATGGATGGGCGGGGCTCGAGCGGTACCGCCCGCTCTCTACGCTCACCTGCAAACAGTAAGTAGCGCTCGATACTGTTGTACATCATATATGTACGCTTAATAACTCGGTAGTACCGTATACATTATTATAACGAAAATATAATAACACAATTCTTCTCATACCTGTTTTTTCTGTTTCGTTTCAAACTGTTCCTGTATCACCAATAAACTATATAAGATTGATATTGCTTTAAATATTATTAATATATTATGTACAAAAGATATAAATATTATAAAAAACATGTTACCGGTAAAGTGAAACCTCTTAGCGGGTTTAAGCGTGTCAGGATCGTGATTTTATTGCAGGGAGCAAGCCTCTGTAGCGTCCCCGAGGAGCGATCGGTCGGCAAACAGTGCGATGCCACGGAATTGTTACCTTCGCGGATTTAGTATTGTATTTGAGCGCTTACGAAAATAAACTTCGGTTATTGCTTTTCGTATATCTTATATATGAATTTTGTCGATAAGACTCGTTTCTTTAATTTTTTAAACATTTCATTTACAAAATCTAGTTTAATATTAAAGTTTTAACTATATGTGAAGACTAATAATATTTTTTGTATTTAAATATTCGTGATCCATGATTACTATTATATATTATTATCGAATCTTCAGTTTACGCGTTTTTGCCATGCTCAGAGCTCATGAATAAGGACCCTAAATGGGTTTTGGCAAATTGTGATAATTTTTAAGTGAGTATATGCATCCGAATATATCATCCTATTATCTATAATAGTATTCATGGATAATTAAAGTTTAAATACACGAAACAATACAATTCTTTTAGAAGTCATTTTAATGCATGTCTTTCTAATAAAGATTGTATATTTCTTACGATCAATAAATTAAATGGTTGTATATAATTGAGTGACTCTTAATAATGATATCAAAAGGGCGTTATATAACTTTGAATTCAATATACTGCTTCTATCTTTCGATTGAGTTCACAATTTTCTATATTAAATCCGAAGAGCGTTTGAGAGCGGCGGGTTGCTATGATACCTTATAGAAGCTAATAAGTCTAAATAGCTGAGTGAATGAGAAAGATGAAAGGTGATTTGTTTATGTGTGATAGAGAAGGAAGCATCCCCCCAGGTATAAGTGGTGGAAAGCAATCTAGTGGAAAAACGTGCTTTTCCAAAAGTCAAGCAGTTTCTTTAAGATTAATATAATATTTAATAATTATATTATCAAATATCTTAAGAGATAACTTATCACAAAATCTTATCTAGTCGTATGTAGAAAGTATATTTATATATCATTTTGTTTTCGATTTATCATAAAACATTTTTTTTCATTTCTATTATTAATAGGCCCATTTTACATTTACTGCTAGTGTGGTTACAATGACAGTCGGAACAAACAGGTTCCCTCATTTTTATATTAAGTGCGTAACATAATTGAAAATATGGGTTTTAACTCGTTTCAATTTTAAAGTAGAATTTAATTTTATATTGGCTATCATTAAATAAAAAATCTCTGGCTGTATTTCGTGTTTCGACACAAGGACTCGCAGCCTGGACATAAAAGCTATTATAATTCAAAAAGAGTATACAACATTACATTTGAATTTGAAATATGTCATTCTTATATGAATATCTTTTCTGTTCTCTTATTTTTGCTTCAATCGTTGTTAGATATGTTTGTGATATTAAAATGGAGTGGGGTTAGAAGTGAAGCGGACTGCCGTGATAGCATTACACAGTAGATTTAGAGAAAAATGCAATTTTCTAAACTCTCTGTCCGCTCAGTATTATTATTATGTACAAATATTCGTATCTCTTTTCTTGATAGGCAAACTGAAACGTCCTCTATTTGTGAAAAGGCGATAAAAAAATTAAGAAACCAATTCGAAAAGATTCTGTTCCGAAACAAAAGATTTTATCTCTTGAAATAAATATAGCACCCAGAAACATGTCGCGTATTTTGAAAGATGACTTAGAACTTGAAGGCCATAGGACTCGCACATAACTTAAATGAACATTTAAAAACAAATAGCATGGTAAAATAAAAATAAATTCTTATGCGGTATGTAAGGGAAGGTTTCCCAAAAATTTTATTTACTCATAAGAAAGTTTACTAATTTACAATGTTTCAAGAAGTACAATGACCAAGCTCATAGTTCTGAAGAAGCTTCATATGTAGTAAGCATAGTATAACGTGAACATTATCCTACTGCAACCATGGTATGATGTGAAGTTAGCTAAGTGACTTAACACAATTTGTGAAAAACATCTCAGAACGTAGGCACAATTGTATCATTATAATTCTTAAGTAATTCTTGGTTAAACGCCTCAACAACACCATGTTCTATAACCAGGGCTGATCCTTTCAGCAAGACTCTGAACCGCCTTATAAAGTTTCATCCATCCAAATTTGTTTGGAAACGAATATGTCAGAAGACTGGCCGTTTTGTAGTCTCGATTTCAATCGCCTGGATTATGATTTAGGGTAAGTTTAAAGAGAATAGCATGCTTTATACATCATAGTAATTTAGAGTCCCCAAAACGACACATAAGAACAGCAAAAAAGAGTTGAGTTGAGTTGAGAGGCGAGTGCGTGTTTCTATTTATAAGTGGCCTTAAAATTCAAAGTAAAAACTCAAAATTCAAAATTTAAAGTATTAATACAGTTTTTTAAACCTTAAGGCATTGGAGATCATTTTAAACAAGCTTCATATATTTTTAACTCTATTATAATACTATGAAATATAATATGAAAAATAAACACTTTACAGCAATAAATGTTTTATAGAAACGGAAAAATACAAACTTTTCCTTGTAACAATATTTATGGCAAGACTAGGTGTATATTAAAAGATTTCTTCTTTTTTTATTAATACCTCTGCACCAACTTGTTAAGTTAAAAAGATATATTAACTTTTTAAATATATGCTATACCTATAATAATTAATATAGTTGCTAATTTTAAATTTAATTTCAATTATTTAAACAAATTATGTAACTTCATAACAATGAATTATATTTTAATGATGACATCTTTTAGAATTAAGTAGAAATCAAGTAGGTGCTTTTAAACTAAAATGCAGCTCTACTTTGTCTTAGCTTACAATAAAAACTTCGTTAATATGGTAATTATACCTGTTATTATAAAAACTATTTAGTTTTAGCACAATGTGTTAATTTCATCAATGCTTTTCTTTGGGAATGATTATTCATCTTCTTCACTGAATGTCTCTTCTCTTCGAAGAAACATAGCTTCTTTTATAAAACAGTCTGCTAAATGATGTGTAATATATACCTTATATTCAGAGCCTTCAATTATAATAAAAAATATGAAATATTGGAGTATAAATTTAATAACAACTGTTACTTGATGTTCCAATTGCTGATAATTGATTTTATTTACTATTTGGATGATTAAGAGTAGGAGCGCAATGATAAATAGCATTTTTTTTTTAAATTATTTTCAGGATACACCTTCAAATCACTGAATTTTTTTATTCATATTTTGGGATTTTGTTAAATGTGATATATTTTATTTTTATTACATATTTTAACTTGTGAGATTTATTCATTTGCGACATGTTTCCAATTTAGACTTACAACTTTTGTATTAAATTTAGCATCAAAAATATAAATACTTAAGGTGCAAGCATTAAAATGAGCTAGTTTTATAAAAAACGAGCTCCCCTCTTAGGGTCAATCAGAAATATTCGAATCTTTAGCCGATAAATTTTTCCAAAACCATCCGATAGTTACGAAGATTAGCACGCTTAAACAAAAACATTTTTTCGCTTTCAAATATTTGTATAGAAAATTGAATTAATATTTTCATTATCTAAGTTATAAATGACAACTCTTCTACACTACACAATATATTAACTCTACAATAATAGTTCTCACTTATACCTATCCTATATTTCAATAGATTTACGTGAAGTATCACATTATGATATTAACTGTTACAATATAATGTGTTTAGTCGTTTTATCTGTATATGTTAACATGATATCACCCCAGAGCTCGTGAAGTGCTAAAAGCGACCGATAAGCGCTGAGTGCGCTTTTTCAAAAGTGGGCGATCGTCGTTAAGTGCCGTGAAGACCTCTTTAGCCACAGCAGAAGGCACTTAAACATGTATAAATAGTAGTACCGTCTAAAATGTTTCTTTAAAATATGTACACGAAAAGAATTTCATTCATCTTTTCAGTTTTAGGTCGACATTGAATGTAATATTAGGGTTAAGACTTAAAACATAAATATACACGATGTCTTACTTATTTAAAGGTATATTTAAATATAAATCTATAAAGATATAAATAGAAAGGTCATATAGCAACATATATTAAATTTTATTTTTTTTGATTCTGTTAATTCTTTACATCATTTGAAATACAACTAAATGGTAATTCTAGGAATAAAAGTAAATCATACAAATCTCAAAGTCAGCGTTTAACTAGATTGCTCTTCATCCCCCGCTGACGTTCCAACTTATAAAGAATGCATTAATCAAGGAGGAGAGGGTTGCGCCAGTTTGTCATGAGAAATTAGCGTGAACTTAGAAGATATATGTGAGATTTGATTTATATTATAGTTATATATATATCGAGGCGTTTCGATTGATCTCACGTGAATAATTATTATAAAATTTATTAATATTTCTCAGGTGAACTTAAAAATATATATTTTTTTTATTTTGAATCTATTTGTGTAAAAAGAAAATGCAGGTATAACGTATGAGGAACAAATAAACCTATATTCATATAAAGTTGTATCATTATACATTTAATATTTAATTATTCTCTCTGACTCCCACACAGGACGGAGAGTTAAATCGGTTCGCTGAACAGATATTAGCTGCGAATGTACCGTGGGCGTTGCAACAGGAATGTAGACATGGATCTACGAATACTAAAATAATAATTATATTTTAATATAAAATAAAATCATTATATTTAAATAGGAATTTATTCGTATTTGATATGACAATATTCTTAATTAATTATAAATAATCTAGCTCGTCTCGCGTTACCACTTGCGGACGGTGTTTAAGATTAATTAGACGATATAATGAAATGTTAGATATGCCTATCGTCCTAATGAACTTGCCTATCATAATCAGAAAGAATTCAAACCCAACCAGTAGTTTCGAAGATTAGAACTTTTAACGAAACAAACAAACAAATTCTTTTCAACTTTATAATATTAGTAAAAATAGAGAAGTATTAGTTATGAATCCAAGTTCAAAATATGGATATAAAAACGTCTATTAAAATCGTCAAACCGTATATCATTACATAGATCAGAGCTCAGCGGAGCGAGGAAACTTCATTTGGAAGATCCTTTATCCGTGAAATGAAGTCAGGACGATACTGTTTAATACCGCGCAGTTAGCAGAACGACGGTGACCGTATTATAGCGCTTTACATTTGTATGTATTTGTTAATTAATATCAGTTTATTAATAATTTTTTTTCTTTGCATTGTTTTGATTATTTCTTTATTAATAGTGAATCTTGTTTTTGCACATTTTTTCTAGTAATTTAGATACCTGTTAAGATTTTTTTTTTTGTAAATATTGATGGTTTCAATATTTACTGTTACATTTTTGAAATAATTGAAACATTGTTTTATGAAAATGTATGGTTTTGTTTTCTTTAATATTATGTACAAATAGTTTGTTCTATCATTATTGATTGTAATTAATATGATTATGATTATTGTAATAAATATGATGATTATGACGCAATAATCTAATTCATATAAAATAATACAGTTTAGTTTTAATTTATAAAACAATTTAAAATGTTTAATAATTCTCGGTTTGGTTAGCTTAGCGTTCAGTGTTTTAGTTCTTTGCAAATCTGAGTGGCAACAAACGGGGTCGATACCGAGTCTATGTACTTTTAGACCTCCTGAAAATTTTCTGAAATATTACAAAACCACGCCCCTTACAGTGAATGCTGCTATTGGGCGATGTACGTCTAGTTCCGTAGACGTATCGACCAATGACGGCGGGTGCTACGCGCAGCCGTAGATCCCCCGTAGAGAGGCGCGGGGTGCTGTACCATCGACAGACGCTACGACGGACCTGCTACGCCTAGGATCAGAAAAAAATGTAAGTAAATTAATTAATTTAAATATTTTCATGAATTTCGACATTTTATATCAATAATACATTATGAATTGTAGTGGCGATACGTTATATCTGTCTATATACGTATATAATATATATACGGGTGTTATGTAATACTGTCTCTAAGTAACCTTTTTACTAAATTACTAAATCTTTGCTGACAAATTTGATTATAAGTATTTTTACTATCCCATAACCTCAACTGTTTTTTTTAAATCATACGAAAAAATATTATAATTATTTTAGGATGTTAATAGTAATTTTGTTTCAGGTGTTAGTATAGTGAGTGGGTACATGAAGAAGATCGCGCAACAATGCAGGGGTTGCAGGCAGCGAAAGAGAAGGCCTCCGGTCTCTTCGCCAACAAACCCCTTCTGTTCAAGTAAGTAAAACTCTCGATCCTTTGTAATTTTTAAACAGGTGATTAATTAATGCTGATGTTCCACATCTAAAGCAGTAGAAAGAGCAGAAGCTATGGGTATATTTCAGCAGGACAGCTCCGGACAACTGTTTCATTGCTTTATTATATTGACACAACAAAGGCTTCTTACAAGAAAGCATTGACAAATATGTAAATGACATTAATTTGACTTCAAAATATAATAAATTATATGCTCGAAAAATATGAAATTGAAGAGATAATATCTAATGAATAAAAGCAAAGACAATAAGTTATATAACTTATGTAGACCTGTCGAAGTTAAATCTACATTTTAGTTTAGTATCGTATTGGTGTCAAATAAAATATAAGGACATGGAGTCCAACTATTTTTATATAATGGCTCGGTGAAAGAGAAAAGGACTGAAAAAGGTTAAAGCCTCTAAAATGAAAATAAAATAAAACTAAAGAAAGAATGGGAATTCTAGTTATTGAAAAGTCCATAAGACAAGACATAAAAAAAAAGTTAATATCATTAAGATATTATATATGAGAACCGATTTTAATAACTAAATGGACAAACCATCCTTCTTGACTTCTTTCAAAATATTATAAATTGTATTGTAAGGGTATGTTAAATAAATAAATAAATAAATGATATCTGATATCTTTGTAAATTATTAACGAAGTCAATCAATACTGATCATTAAATGGTTTCTTAACACCCACGTCGTAACACAATTTTTTTCGGTTCATAAACAAATTCTTTCTGAAAGGGAAAGTTATTTTAGTAACTGATGTCGGCTTGTCAATAGCTTGCTAGTGAATTAAGAACTTACAAATAAAAAAGGTTTTTCCCCAATATGACATATTCTCTGTTTTGTCACTTTAAATCCTGTCATATTTTTGCTGGTGCCGCAAAGTCTCATCTTGCGTTTCTGTACTCTATTGAGATGCGAACAAAAAGCTTATTGGCGACCATGAATTAGTTGAAGTCAACCTCCAAAACATTGAATACAGGCGCAGAATAGCCATACATTTTGAAGAGTTTGCACGGCATTTACTCGATGTGATTCCACCATCCCCCTTCCATCAACAGATATCCCGACGCACGGCGAGTATCCATCCTTACGATGTGGACATTCCACCAGTCCGAACGAACCGCTTTGCTCCGTCTTTTCTGATTTGCACAGCGAAGGAATAGAACAGCTTGCCTGCGTCGGTATTTATGTCTGGATAAAATGTTGGTGTCTTCAAGAGAAGAGTAAATAGTTTGCTAAGTTAATGCGCCTTACCTACGATTACATTTACACTTTCCATCAGGTGGAATGTAGTCCATCATTAACTTAGACTGTTTAAAAAAAAAACCAAGTCAACATATAAAGTCCTAATATATATACTAGCATTGATTGGTCCAGATTCCATTAAATAAAAGAATACAGATTTGCATGAAATATAGATATGTTTTAGCGAATTATAAAATAATATTATCTATAACTTTTTAGAATGTTAAATGAAAATATTAAACTCTGAGGCTATATAAGACCCATAATCGGGCAGAGCCCTCTATCTCTTTAAAGATAGATGCGATATATAATTTATTTTTAACAATATATATTACCATGGCGTGCAACAATTGGTAGATAGGATAAGATACAATTGCACAAAAACACTTAAATTAAACTTGATATAAATTAAAGAATATAATAACAGTTATAGTAGATAAAAAAAGAAATGTCAAAAGATTAATCAATAATTATAAAATTGAGCTATAATATACTAAAAATATTGTGGTATATGTTAAATAATATCACTTATAATTTCACAATAATGTCTTCAACAATATACAAATAACTGAGATTTATTTATTAGATTTCGATTTATTTTTAATATCTACGATATAATAATAAGATTGACCATTATTGCCATAAAAAATGTTCAAAATTATCATCAATATATTTCTCACGAATTTTGTGAGACCTTCGTCTTCATAATCTTGAACCATCTACCAAGATATGGATTGTATTTCCTATTGTGGCATTTCTAGATCGATACAAAATATAACAATCTATAATGGGTGCGAAGACCCATCACATTCACTTCTGATTAAGAAAAATGTTATATTACTATTTATCTACATATTTTTAATAAATATTTTTAATAATGAAATTAAATTCCATGTTAATAAAATCGATGCTACAATTTTTTTAAATTTTGTTCAAAACAACAAAAAAAAAAGCAAGATTTTTTTTAAATATCCGGCTATACTCACGTTATTGCTATCGGAATTTGCTCAAATAATTTCGAACCTATTTTGCATCCTAATTCATGTACTCTGAGCATGGCGGAATCGCGGCGTGAACTGAATGTATTTTTTTTCCTATTGTGATCACTTTTTTCTAACATTAAAATTGTTGATTTTTACTCCAACCACTCCAATCGCACAGTTAGTATTTTTTAAATCGGGAATACGCTGTTTTTATTTTTTTTTATAAAAACTAAAAGCCGCTAAGTTGATTTTTTTGGAAAGTAAATCAGCTCAAAGTAAAGTGAACATGCATTGATTGGTATCAAAACGAAGGCATTTGGATTATTGGATCGCTAGAAAATGATCCCGAAAAATTCTTACATAACATTCTCACACACATTTTTTTTTAATATTTAGAAAGGAAGGACACAGGAAACTCGAGGACACCTCGAAAGATAAAGTTATAAAAAAAAGCTGATTTCGAAATTCGAGTTGAGAGAATACCTTAATCAAGAAGTTAAAAAAAAAGGAAATCTATCTTTCAACAACGATCAGGTTTACTTTCTTCTTTGCTTCTTTCCGTAGGCTGATATGATCAGTAACCACTAGACATATATGTTTGACCTTCTATATTGGCAAAGTAAGACTCGTATCTATCCCAGGTTGTTTAAGAGAAAAAAATAAATAAAAAGTTAGTAAGAACCGATATTAAGTAACCTAAATAAATATTATTCGACTGTATAATTAAATATAGACAATATATAAAAAACAGTAATAATAAGTAACATTACGTGTAAATAAGCCCTGGCCTACATTTAAAGTAAGTAGCTTGGAAGCAGAAAATAGTAAAATATATGCATAGTTATTTAAAAAACGCCAAATTCCAGACAACATTTATAAGACAGTAAAATAACATTTTATAAGGCATAAAAATTGTATAAGGAAGCAATTTAGTTTGAAGCTGCAAGTCGATCGTCAATAATATTGACAGCGGATAATACATGTTGTAATATATATAAAATAAGGGAGAAATCACGAACCTCCTCAGCGAATACTTCATAGTGCAGGGTCGGCAACTTTATTACCGAAACATACGACATACCGTCTTACAAATTTGAAAATACACATAATATTTATATTGATATAATGTTTAGGTCACTTTAATAGTTCTTTTTTATAAAATATGGATTAGGGCTACCTTCATTGATTTCGATTATTTTTTAGAGATTGTTTTTAATCCGGTTTATGATACAAATCTAATATTCGACAATCGCCGTTACCAAATGGACTGAACGCACAAATGCGATTATTCGACTCGCAGCCCTGAAGCTGCTCTCTGTTGATAACAAACGGAGAGATCCGGATTTATCTCGTCATGCGGACTGCTTGTTGTTATTTTGTATGTTATTTGTTATATTGAATGATATTGATTGAGTGAACTGTGTAGTCTCGTGACAGTGGTTTCAGATTACAACTATAGCGTGTCGTAGTTTTGTTATGTTGGCAGTTTGTTAATTGTAATTTCTTGTTTTGTTCTAATACTAAGAAACATGATTGATCAGCGTTCATTGTATATTATATTAATTACAATATTAAATATAAATTAATAAATTACAAAAGTATTTATAATTGTTATTACGTTGTCGTATTTTTGTTTTTTCATATAATTTTTTTTTATTTATTTATTTATAGATTCAAATTAATAGATTCATATTTTTCTCACAATCTAATATTTTTTATTAAATTTTTTTTTTATTTAATAATTAACATGTGATGTTTTTTTTTTTAAACGAAAGACGTAGTATCTACATTAGGGAGAATACGAAAATATAAAAGTTGATAATTTTAATCTATTTTCAGCTTTAATAATAATAAATAGTAATAACAATAATATTAAAAGATTTTGGGAACGCCGCATGGGTTGCCGAGATAATATTAACTGATATGTAAATCATATTTGTTTGTTTTCTACTTTCATTAGTTTTTCAAAATGCTGTTCAAACAATGCGCTAACAGTGCCTTGTGGTCTTGCTTAAGAAAAAAATGGCCTTAAATGGCCACGTCAATTATTAAAAATGAAGTATTTTTCTAATATCTTTTGAAATTTGTTTGAAAAAAGCAGACAATCTTTTTGATGACACCGCCCAGTAGCAGCTAAAAATATTGTAATTTATAGAAATGAACCGAAAAAAATTGTAGTTGTTTCGTCTTTCGGCTCTCACACCCACTTACCCACTTTAATGCGTTGTTATATTAATCTTATAAATATTTTACGACACAAAACGACAAACAACGCAATCTAGCATACAAAGAATATTTTATATTAATTAATATTTCGAATATATATACGAATACCCAGACTTAAAAAATATAAGTTTTATATTATACTTACAAATATTTTTATGAAAAAGGAATGGTATCATCGGATAACAGTCGGTACAAAAAACGGTGCTACGGTCAGTTCACCGATCAATTATCTAAAGTCGTTTCTATGCGAGAATGCTATTACCTCGGTCGTTCCAAACCGTTTACAAGCCACAGCCTTAAGAGTACGTAGCGTAAGAGTACGATTTTGAGGTTTTAAAGATATACTCTTCTAATTTGACTATTGTAGATATTTACGATAAATTTCTTTATTGTACCTATAAATTTAAAGTACATTTTTTTTGCATTTGAGATATGTTTCCAAACCCCATAATATGATAAGACAAAAATAAAACAAACTATACGAACGTCACATTCGTTAAAAAGTGTTTTTAAAAAATTAAATCGTTTTCAGTACATCGAGTTAGCTAATTTTTAGTTAATCTTTTTAATTTTTTATTATATATTATTTCTTTAATTCAATAATATTTTAAAACTTTAAACAAATTTTTTATACATGAAAGATAAAAATAATAACTATAAAATCAGTTTTACAGTTATATGAGTATTATTTTTTCATACTTAGAGTCAGCTCTAAGTATGAAGAGACATACAAGAGTAGCCCGTGTGAAGATGCACTAACGTTATAAGCTTATAAATTGCTAGCGGGAGAAAGGGTAGCCGGTTCATTATTTAGTCCGTTTAAATCACTAAGTCCTTAAAAGACATTAGTAGGCTTTGTAGCGTTATCGCTGTACACAAAAGAGATTTTCAACGAACTGACAGGGGTGCTTCCCGTCAATTATGAGACTTAATATTGCACGCTATAAATAGACGAATCAGCGATTCATTAAGAGTATTTGAGTGCGCTTTTGAGATTACTCGATAATATCTTTATTGTATCAGCGCTAGTAGAAATTCAATTAGAAAATAAATTGAGTTTTTTTTTTCAAGTTAAGGTAGATTATGATCGCGAAATCTACTGATTATTTACTGCTAATAAAGTCTTTATGGTTTTAAATGATATGATAATTATTTAATAGCACTATAACACGGATGAAAGTAGTATTGTGTTATATATTATAAAATTTCTGCTAAGATTGTTATATCTTACGAAGTTTTCTTTCGATGACCAGTTTGCACTTATATATCATCACTTATATATCATATCACTTATATATCATTTATCTTGCCTACCCATCATTCAATATATAATTGGTAGGAAAGGTTTTTTCCAGAAGGTTACTCAGATTAAACTGTAGTCTATATAACATATAAGAAATACCGCTCATTGTCTTAAAAAGACTCTAAACAATAATATTTCAATGGTTGCTATCTTTTCTATCCCTTTTTCTTTTTTTTTTTCGTTGGAAAAACCCGTTACGGGTACCCCGTCGGCCCTGGGGGGTGACGGCAGGGGGGTGATGTGGCACCACCCGGCAGCATAGAGGATGTTGCCATTTTTAAAGCTACCTACTAAAAAACCAACGGTTGCACTCTGCGCCATAATGGGACGTCACGGGATCGCATTAGTACACACCATGACGGCCCGGCGAGAAACTTTTGTGGCCTATGATTATTATTATATATAATAATCCGACAGTACTCACATAAATATTATCGGTATTCTCCCGAATAGTTTCGAAAACATTCGGAGGTCATTTCTATACTTTTTTAATCCATTTGAATCTATAAATTTGAGGCAGAAATAAGGTTAGAAAAAAGTTTTGTTATCAAGGAGAGATACATTCACAAATAAAGCTATTATATTTACACAAGTAACTCTATCTGACGAAACATATTATTCTCTGAAAGATTAGTTGCTACTCCTACATTAAGATCACTTCTTTTAATATTAGTGTAGACGGATTAATAGGTATACAGCACTCAGGCTAATTGTTTCCGCCATTTGAATATTGCCGACGACAATTACCGGATTGGACCAGAGCCCGAGGCGACTGCACAGCGGAGCCCTAAATTAATTGCTCTCTGCCACTTTGTTTTTCACCCTATACAAAACCTATAACGCTGAAGAACAATGGATACGTTTTTGATTCAAAATTGAACTTCATTTTGTTGGATGTCTGCATGACTTAGATAAATACGGATTTTATAAATACATATATTTTTGATAAAGCATTAGAGAGTTCTATTGCGATTATAAATATGTTACAAGTTAATATTAAAGTCACGTGTACGTAAAGTTTTTGTCCTCGAGAGGTGTAAATAATATTTCCTCAATCTCCTCCCCACAGGGAAAGGAGCCGAGTCACATCCTGTCATTAACGAAGTAGGACCGGATATTTGTTTATTCTTTATTGTCATGATATAATTTTAGTCTCATTATCTGTACATTAAAATGACATCTAATACATTATTACATTTAACAATATATAAAATATATGATGACATATAAAATAGAAAAATCTGACGTATTTTCAATTGACTGTTAGTGTTGAGCGACAGTGGGTGTTGTGTTTCTTGTCGGTCGCTGCATGCAGCTGGAGGCTGTTTATTAAATTTAATGAGCGCGCGGTCCTTTTGTGGCGAGATGGCCAATTAGCTACGCAGCTGAGGGGTATCACTGACTTACTAATAACTGTTAAAAGGGTGTTTACTAAAATAAACAGAATAACAAATACGGTAACAGAGCTTTAATGAGAAAAGCTATTGAAATCAGGACTAGAACAATTTAATTAGAGATATTATTATTATTATTTTTGTAATTCATCATAAAAATGATTTGAAATATTTTTTTTTACAAATTTATTAACAAGTTCAGTTAAGATTCTGTAAGTGAATTGGAGAGTTTTCCATTACAGAGTAATACAAACACGTTGATAAAAATAGTGCTATAATGTTGCTAGTCTAGACACTGTTGTTGCTACAAGTAGTGTTATAACTGTAGATAACGTAGGCAATAAAAGCATTCCGCGAGATCGATAGCTCGGAGCCGCTCTGTCTCTCAGACGGGACAACGCGGCGCCGAGGCGACAAGGGGACGAGCTCTGAGATATTGATGACTACGCAGTTATCCTTAAATATAACCAAATTCACTACCATATTCGCTACTTTATACATATTTAATAATAATACGACGAGAAAATATTATTAAAATCTTTCTCTAGTATTAATTTCTAAAACAACGAAGTTTTGATTGAAACCCATGATGAAAAGGTAATAAAATGAAATGAGAGAATGTTGTTCAAGTTTAATAATGTTTTTTGCTCGCAGTGCGCTAATTGTTAGATATAATGAGAATCTTCTAAAAGGACAGATTTTAATTTGCGGTGGCCGGTGGGATGCAGAGAGGGCGGTGCTGCTACGGATTAATTTCAACATCAAAGGATACTTTGAAATTACATGCGCTCATCGATTATATGTACATATTGACCAGTTTTATTTGTACATTATTATATGAACTTCGGTAGTACATTTTTAATATTTTTTTATTTAAATTCATCTAAACTTTTACACGTATTTTCTGATTCGAATCGATTAACATTTTTGACAATTAATGTAATTTGTAAAATGTTTTTGTCTCATATTACTAACAAAAAGTATTTTAAAGTTATCAAAGAAATTTATAAATTATGACATTTTTTTTTAGGTTTTTAGTATTCATATGAGACATTTTTTTTGCTAACGTTTATCAGAACGAAAAAACCTTTTCGATTTCTTTTGCTTTCCTTTTGAAGCTTTTATCATTAAATATGTTTCTTTTCACAACGACTTAGTTAGTTTCTTGAAGTAATGAGATAATTTAGAAATATATATATATACTTTTAAAGATAAAGAAAAAAAATAAGTAGGAGGATTCATTTCTGATGTTGTTAATAAACAGATAAAATAATACTCATAAGTACGTTAACGTCTTAGAACGTTTCGTAACCTGTGTGGATAATAAACAATATGTTAATATTTATAATAATAGAATTTATTAAAAATTCAGTTAGGCTTGTTCGGATATATTTTATTTGTTATAATAAAAGCGGCGGTTTCTTATCGAGGCGTTTCGAAATGTATGTCTGGCGCCACGTCTGGATAGACTTGGTGGCGCCTTCTTGTTTCATCGAATTAATCTTCAAAAAATAATACAGACTAGATTCATATAGACACTATGTTTATTTTTACCGTTTTTTTTAATTTTTTTTTTTAAATAAATTCTAAAGACTATCTGTACATTATAATCTAACTACAAAAATGTAAAACGTTGATATATTATTGACTTATTTTTGATCCGAGGCACACATACGTGTATCCATCAATGTCCAGCAAAAATTAAATTAAGCAGTAGTAAGTAAAAAAAAAATTTGGACTAAGTAAAACAATAATTTTTCATGAGTGAATGTGTTCATTTATTTTTCCTTTATTTTCAATAAGGCTCATACGACCGAGCAAAAAAAAGGTTTTTTAAGCCACTTGCTATGTTTCAGAGGAAAAGATCGTTTCATTTTTAAATTACGCGACAGATATGACTTGACATAGTAATTTATTTTGCTGCTAAATCACGACGAATATGCATTTTCACAAAAAAAAATCCGGTCGCTTTTTGGTAAGTTAGATATTCGGTTATATTCAGATATTCGGTTTATCTAGAAAAAGTTTGCCAAAATAATTCTATAATTTTGAGCTTATTTGAGAAAGGTAAAGTCAATTACGACTTTAATGTTAATATTATTATTATTACTAACATTTTATGGTAAATTTTATTATAAATCATAATAATATTAATTTTTATTTTTATATATTTTATCGATAAGGGCGCTCCATGTTATCGTAACTTAGTCTGTGCTATAATAAATACAGCAGCCCTATTTCGTTAATCACGCCATGGCACTAATGTTGGTGATGTGCAAATATTTGACTTCGCCAAGACTTATCGATCAAAAGCGAGATCATGACAGTCTCGCACTCCACGCCACTTCCCTCACGTTTCAAGCACTTGTAAGCACCCTGTGTGTGCAATTTTCTTGTCTTTTACCACTCGGGGGATACTGTTTGAACTGTCTCAGTATACTTTAAGAGTAAATCCCATACAAAAACGTTAAATTTATTTAATAAAAAATATTACATTACAGCTAAAATATTTTCTTAAAAATATGATTTGTATTTAAAACATCCATTCAGGTCAAGTGTCGGTACGGGTACGGGAGTCGATTGAATTTCCGGATCGTGACGTCATCGCGGGGCAAACGCTGCCGGAAATATCGCTAATGCATGTCAATTGTGCTCCTAACTTTATTACTAAAATATTCACAGGATGGTGTTACGCTTTATAAACATTTTAGGGGAAATTTACATTTAAGTGGTTCAGTTTATAAGATGCTGTAATGACACAATTAACACAATAACATTTACTATAAATGTTTCTTTGTATTATAATTTACATTTTAAGGTTCTTAATTATAGTTAGCTATTGAGTAGAGTTTTGCATAAGCATGAGTGTGTCCATCATAATGTATATATCAAATAAAATAAAATCGTTTTCCATTTCTATGTGTGATGGAAATAATTTGACACCATTTCTATTTTACAACGTTAAAGTCGTTCAAGTCGTGTTAGTGACACGGCACAATGTTACATCGAGAATACAATGTAGTATTGTGACATAAATTATCTAACATCGATCGTGTATCGTTTTTTGAAACATATTTATTAACTTAGAATATCAATTCGTCGGTTTCATAATAAAAAATAATATTTAAAGAAACCTTAGTGACCTTATTTCACACATATAACAATATTAATTTAAAAAATATTTCACAGATGCTTAGTTTTATTTATTTCAACATCAGGTCATCATATTAATTTCTCATAGATTGTAACATAACATATGAGAAACAAATAATGTGTTTGTATTCATTATTAACTTTTAAACGTTTATTATATAACTTTGTTATTTTATGTCTTTTCTTTTATTTTCCCTCTCATGCACCTAAATAAATAAAATAAATAAATACTATGTGGCGTACTTTAAACTATTTAAATAATCTGCACAATACTTAAGAAAGCATGTTAATAACGTGATCAGGAGTTTTAGTTTCTCCGACTTGTCGCCCCCGAGATTGTATTTTAGATAATGGGCGGGTAATCACTACGGTGATTTATCACTCTCCTATATCTGCCTTCACTGTCCATTAAGCAATCAGCCTGCAACCCTTTGTTGACAACGAGGCATCCGCGACATTGCTTCATTTTATATGAGCGACTAACATTCGTATTTTATGAAATAAAACTATTTTTACGGATTAAAAGTCGCGTATAATTTGGTTACATTTTTTATTTTAACCCGACGTTTCGAATACTTTGCAGTAATCGTGTTCACGGGTAGACGAGATGTAACATAAATATATATACCACCAAAATGTGGTCATATATTACTCATTGAAAATTATCCCTAAAGTTTGTATTGTTTAAAAATCTAAAGAATTATAGTCAAGTTTAGCCATGTTAAGGTTCTTTAAATATTAATATATATCTAATAAAAATAGCCATAGTCACATGATACTGCAATACTGGAATACAGTCCCATCGGACTGCCGATTGCGCTACATTCTTTAAATAATCTTTTTATAAGGAACTGGACTATTTGGTTTCGGAAACACTAACCAATATTTACTTTTCAGTATGAATAACACTCAAAAAATACCATAATTAAAATTGATGTTATGAAACATTTAAGTATATAAAAAAATTGTTTAAATTTTTAATTAATTAAAAAAAAATTATACTGATGAAACAAATATAAAGTTCTGAAACTTTGTTGAGAGTACGGAGTCTATTTAATTTCTCCAATGCTAATGAGAGAACTGTCGCCAGAGTTTATTATGCTGTGTCGGGTATTCCCCCCAAATTACATTTCGATACGCGCTGCACCCCGCAGCACCCCACAGCACCCCACAGCCTGAGTCGATCAGTGGCAAACAAATAAGTATATCGCTGGCACAATCGAATCTATTTCTTGTAAGCCCCACAACTGACTGCCTCAAAGAGAAGCCTGAAGATCACACGCTGCTTTGAAACTAGTTGCAGTGTAAGTCGCTGGAGCTAACGAGATTTTATATGTATGTTAAATCCAATCCCTAGTTGTTAAGCTTATTTTTGCAATATAAATAAAAACTACATTTAGAAACTCAAATATATAATTTTTTTTTTTTCAGAAAGTAAATATATGTAACTGGTTTATTATCTAAAGTCTTATTAGGACAGTATTAATGGTATTTCCTAGAACGGTTGAGAAGGTTTTGTTTCAGGTTCTCATAGATATCTAGCAGCGATATATCTTGCTGTATAAATTCACTCACTTATTTACAGCTGAACAATTTATTGTTTTTATTATCGGAGTATTTTTTTATTTATCGTTTTACCTTAATATTTCTTATATTATGGTAAACGGAATAAATAATAATATACATAGAATCCCTGCCCAACAATATTTTCACTTTTTGTATTTCATTAATAATTTCATCAAGAAACTGGCTATAAAAAATGAATAGTTTGTCATGAATTATGTTAAAGTTAAAATGTTTTATTCAAACAATAATACTATCAAAAGCAATTTCTCTAGACCATATTTTATTTTCGTCATTTACATGATGTCGTATTAAAACGTTGACTCAGTATTTAAATGGATTCCCATTTGTAGTCGCGAAACATGAAAATAGCGTGGCTCTTAAACAGAGAGGGGTTCGTCAGAGACCTAATACACTACTACAGACGGCGATGGCTGCTTTATATTTTTGATAATTATTGTGACATAAAGAATACATACAAATATTGAGTAAATATATTAATATATTGTCATTAAACCAAAATATACACATGTTATATCTAACTGAAATAAATTAAACGTATAACTTAAATATGTTCATATCACTAATATCATATAAGCTACATTTAAGACTATCTTTCAAATAAAAAGAAACTATTCAGTCTTTGAGACTCTTAAGTCTATGGTGGTAGTACTTTTAAAGTATATTGCGTATCCTCATACATACGGATGTAGGCAGTATTATTGTTTTTGAAAGGTCGTACTAACGTCGAAATGTTTCGTCTAACTAAAAGGGGTTCGGTTTCATTCAGTCTTCACAGATCTGCGCCTGTAAGATTTCTCTTTTATATCTGTGGTCGCTTTCATTGAGTGTTTAGAAACCGTAAAATGTAAATTTTATCTTAAAGATTTTCTTTGTGTTTTTATTGTGATGGTTTACAAGCAAATTTTATAGCCCTTTTTATTATTTCTTTAATGCTGAAAATAATGTAAATCTTTTAAATTTCTTCAAGATGTTAAAGAAATATTTTTAAACATATATCGCGATGAGATTATTTAAAGTGGATTTTATCAGTCTAGACTCATGATCAACGAACGTCGTATCTTGTATCTCAAAATAGGAGTAACTTAAAAAACATTAAGAATCATTTGGCCTCTTCAGAGATAAGTTGCCTTGATCCCGGCCATTGTGATAGCCATCTGCAGAAAACTCCGTGAAAAGCCCCGGGTTCATTCCCATTCATGGGGCGATTTGATTTACTAAAGATCTTTGCCTTGATACTGTCTATTAAGCGAGTGGTCGGCGACCGTCGTTTATACAAAAGAATAATGTGACGTGTACAGTGTAGCCGGCTGCTAAGTATCCTCGGTATAGCCGATGATTTCTTTTATTACTATACTAATAAATATCTTTAATACTTTAAAATTAATATTTATAATGATTTCTTATTATTCTAAATCTTGAATTAATAATAATTAATTATTCAAAATGTAATAAAAAGTAAAGATTTTTTTATTGTTTACCGCTTTTTATACTAAATTCAATATGTTGTGTTTTATAGTATTTTTAGGTTCGTGGGGTATATTATAAAAGTGGGGTGAGTTAACGCGTGGTTCCGTGCGAGCGAGCGTACTATTTATAAAATGAGTTTGTGGTGCAATCAACCCCTACACCCCATTGGTTACGTCTCACTTCTTTGTTAGGGATGCACCTGTGACTTTTGATTTTATCTTAAAACCATTTGTACATCCTCTCTTTTAAATCTTAATTTGCAGTGCAAGGATTTTAATATTAAAAATATATATGAATAATATTATGTATTTTAAGATTTTGTTTATAGGTTATAAAAATAAATAAAACATAAATTATTTCAAAAGAAACTCTTCTTTATATTTTATTATCCATGAAGTATATTTTCAATGATTTTATAAATTGACATAATTATTTAGCGTGAAATAATATTTTTTATTTATCGACAACGACTCGTCACAGCACTATTTCACGGGTATTTGTCCTGGGACGTCACCATTTTTCCCTCCGCCATCAGAAAGTTAAAAGCATTGAAAGACATATCGCGGGTTCCTTGCAGGCTCATTGTTCTCTGGCCCTTTGTCCTGGGTCGAATGTTTTAATGTAATTGGCTTTGTGACCGTTTTTTGAATTATATGTGTATCGATTTAAAGCTATTAACCTAAATGGATCTATTGTATTCACAATAGCCATTTTTATGAGTAGCCGTCCATCTAATATGAGCTATCATTAACAAAATTATAATTAAATCAAACACAACATTTAAACCTAATCTTCCCTCCAGCTGTATTTCAAAATGACAACGTTAATAAGTTTTAATAACATTGCTAATAGTTTAAAAGTTAGTACTTAGCTACAATTATATTATATAATATTATTATAAGTCTACAGTAATATAGGATGAAGGAGACAACCTCTATACTTTTCCCTTTCGTCTGACTCCAGTAAGTGAGTTGGATATAAATTGGGGCATTGTCTGTAAATCTAGAACATTCGCAAGACTTTCAACGCCATTCTGCAATATCTGACAAAATATTATTTACTATTTTGTAATAGTTTTTAAAAATGGAATAAAGAAATTATAATCTTTATTTTCTAATAAATTGACTATTAAATTATCTTTAATTTTTAATTACAATTTTTTTTGTTATTTTGTAATTGACGTGACAAGTTACAACACTGTCACGTTTAATAAATCCAAAGACGATCTTATAATATCAAAAATCAATGTCAATATGAACCTTCACGGATTCCTTGTAAAATAAGACTGAAGATCTTGAATGAAACCCTTTGTTTTCTCTCTCTAACAATACTGTTATTTCTTTCTGGCTCACGACGTTATCATGATAAGATCCTATCGCAGGAATATAGGATCAATCAGTTGGGTGATTCTACGACTGTTGTTTTATTAATTAAACAATAAGTATATTTATTATATTATAATTATATTATAAGATAAAAATTATAAAAAAAACTTTTAAAATAAATTTGAAAGCTAAATATTTTAATTACGTTGAAAGATGATGAACGTTATCAAATTAATTAAATAAAAGCAATTCCAATTAACCTTTTCTAGAGAAGACGAAAGTAATTACAATAAAATATACTATTTTTGAGCTATACTTTGAATATAAAAGGCTCTTCGTCTATGACTTTATAAATTTTTGCTATCAAAGTAAAAGGAACGAAATAATCAAATTATTGTAGAATATAACTCCAAGCGAGGACAGAGGGAGCGTGGTTCGCATTTCTGACTAGTTTGATATCAGCCTTCGTGACGTCACTACCGTCCTCTCGTCCTCCTTCTAATACGATAATCTGCACCATCATTAATAAAGTGTCTCTTGATAAGAAAACTTTTGGACAGTGCTAGTGTTAAAATATCTGACTCCTGTGTTTATGCTTTACAAAATTACCACGTGTTTTTCGTTGACTGCTACAAATATCATTTACTTCAAATACCTAAGTAATCCACAGGTTGTTTGTTTCTCCCGACGGATAATAATTGAAATTAAGACTCTAAGGACAAGCGATAAGGTGGTAAATGGTAAAGGTATTTCGGAGGGTGTTATTTTCTAGTATAACCTGTTGATTCACCGCGAAGAAATCCACAGGGAAAATGTTTTGGCGTCGACTGGTGTAAGTATTGCATTCAAATTTACGATACATATAACTGTATTGTGAGTTAGTTTAATAACATTTAACCTTTGTAATATCAAATATACGTTTAATATTTATTTATACTCAAATGTCATCTATAATTTTCACTTTTCAATAATTTTATTGACATCAGAAGTTTTTTTGACAGCTGTGTCGTTATTATTTGCTATTTTAATACATAAATACACTTTAAAATAAAAAAACCATTCATAATTGCTATACAATAATATTTTTTTTTTTATATAAACTTTTTTTTATTATTTTTAATTAATTATTATTTTATTACAGTTTTGAGAAATAAGATCTAATTGCAGTATTATATTTTGTTTCAGTTATTTGAGTTCTTTATTAGTTGATCATTATAGTATTTTTTTGCTGTAAACTTATAATAATATCTACAATTACCATTCAAAATGTCCTCAAACGTTATCAAGTAATTCTGGACCCTTGTTATGAAGTCACAGTTATGTCTCTACGAGTGGCTCCGACACACAATGTGCCCTACGCGACCATCTCTAGGGACGGTATTACTACAACGGGGATGCCAATTTGTTTTTATGATTGAACTGATAGGGAGAAAAGTTACTTACTTGTTTTATATGACTTTTTTCACTATTAGGCTTCTACGGAGATTTATATTGTACTGTTTATATATTACTGATTTATAATATAGCTATTATATGCTATGCTCATTATATCTTAATATTATTTTAATTTGAATTACGTAGCTCAGTCACATCATTCAATATATTTAGTTAAACTATATGGAGATATATGATTCTTCCACACATATGTTTCATAAGTAAATATATCAAACGTTAATGTATCTTAAAGGATATATTTATATCATCTAACATATACTGGCTTTGTACCCTCGCATACTACTAGCAACTATAATTACTATAAAGTCATTGATATGTACTATTATATTTTTATATATTATATAAAAATATATTTGAAATACTATGTTAATAACATAACTCATCGTCTGACCGAGAACTGCTTCTAATGTATGATGCTTTATTATGATAGTTTTTATCTGATGTCATGAATATATATGACGTCACTAAATGTACTAAGTTTGATATACAAGGTGATATTATCACTCATAATTAAAAATTATGAAACTGTAACATTCAATCAATCAATCAATCACTTGAATTGCTTGTTTAGATAAAATTTTATTTTTTAAATAATGTTTTTTTTTATAATTACACAAAAAATATTATATCCTAAGATATTGTAGACATGATTAAAAACCAATGACTTGTACGACATTGGAGAGGAATCAATACGAAGCGAATATTAAAATTGTCTTCAGAAGATAATTTTAATATTTCTGTTATAGGTACAATAAATAATACCCGGGGGACGCTGCCAATTGCCTGTTTCGTACATTTCATTAAACCACCGTGGCGTTCACCATTTTCATTTTCATTTTCATATTTCTTTTCTTTTATTTACTACTACAAACTGACCTTCAGTATAAAACAATTTGACACAGTCAGTAATTAATTATAAATATCATTGTTCTTTATAATTAAATAATCTTCATTTATATGGCTTCATACTAATTAAGACGCCATAAATGGACTCGTGGAAGCCAAGAGCCTTTTAATTATACTCCCCTGGTGGAACTGAGAAAACAATTATGTCTTTTAGTAGCTAACTGATATTGAAAATTATTATCTTGATTTGATTCTATTAATATATAAATTATACTACAAATAATACATCACTACTCACCAATTAACAGTAAACGATGCCTTGAACTAAAAAAATATTAAAAGTAATAAATATAAAATAGATTAAATAAAAGCTCAACCCTATTTCATTTTATGCAATAAAATCTTACACGTAGTCGTAGCACTCGCTACGACTACTACATACTCTACGAGTACAAGTTCCTCTACGAGGCGCTACGATGAAGTCGGTCATTACTCTCACCCCTTGACTACAATTCGTTCGATTTCCGTGTAACGCATTTACACCCTAAGCCGGGTATTTGCGTAATTGATATTTACAACTAACCTGGATTTCAAAACGCTTTCGGGATTAAGATGAGATTTGTAGGGATTTTCTTCCTTCGAGAGTTCTCTTTACAGGCAGCATTAAGCTGCAATAACATTTACAGTTTGAGTCGGTTACGAAATTAGATTGCTTTCCCTTCCCATCATTATTGAATAAATTAGATATCTTTGAAATGTTCGACTCATTTTCATCATCATCAAATTTATACCTAGTTCCTTCTACATTAGTCTGGGCTAAAATCATGTTTTTGTAAAATACTTTCTTTAAAACAACCAGTCCGTTTGTTAATTCATAATACCTTAATTGCTATTAAGAAAATGAATAATAAACAACAAGTATTATAATATTTATGTGATATTCCGACAAGTGATCGCAGAAATACAAGAAACAACACCGGGCGGTCCGGAACGTGCGCTCCGCGGCTCCGGACAGATTAGACCCGACAAAGAGAATAAGAATCTGCGAACCAAATATCATCGCAAATACGAACGATTGTTTGCCTTCCATTTTTATGATATTTCTATTTGGTAAACTCTCGACCCTGCTATATTAAAAAAAAATTAAACATTTTTCTAAAGCATCTCGTTTTAAATTTCAGATATCATTCAATTTCATTTTATGAGAATAGAAAAACAGTTTGAGAAAATAAAAAACAATTCAATTTAGCAAAGTAACTGTCTACTTAAGTAGGGCAAACGGCTCTCGCCTGTAATGAGACGGACGAGAGCTGACCAAGTACACTTTTATACTACAAATTGGTGTCATTGACCTTTACCACATGTAGACCATTACGAACAAAACACATTTTATTAACCTAAATGTGTTATTATACATGTACATTTAAAAAAAAAGACTATTCAGTTGAGTAAGAATATTGGTGACATCAGCATCACTGACGTCTCTTTTTTCGTTTTCTTATAATATGTCGTTTTGTTATATTCGCTGGGTATAACAAAGCGACATTGTTAATTGATAATAACATGAAGTTTTCTATGCAACAAATGCAGTACTGATCCTGTAGTAACCGTTATAATCCTATAATGGATTGATAATAAATATTAATAAGTTATTGAATTCGTAAATAAATTATTGTCTGATGGTCCAATTTATACATGATAACAATATTGTTGTCATAGATATACGCTTCTTTCAATTCAGTGGTTTCCATCCCCGCCATAAAATAAATCTGGTCATAAATAAAACGAAGACGCTAACAAGCGTCTCGGGTTCACCGAGTTATATTTCTTCGGAGTATCGCCATTTTTGTCATAACTCTATTATGTTAGCGAAATGTGATAAGCGTTATAAATATTTCATTGATTTTTTTGTTGCCTATCTTCTGAATTATGGATATACGATAACAAAGTATAATTCTTAATCTTATAATAAATATATATAATTGAAGAGGACTATTCTTAGTATAAGTATAGGTAGTAGGTATGTCCATAATCATATTATACACAGAAATATACAACAACTTATCACTGTATCTAATAGGCTTCTAAATTTATTACATGTTTTATTCAATCCAGCGCTTAACAAATAGAAAGACTCGAATCTCCTTAATTTTTTCTACGGAACTTAAGATTTTCTCGAAGCAGTCTTACTGTAAAAGTCTTTTTAATTCACTTGATTTGCATTTAAACGAACTCTAGCAAATAGTTTTACTTCGATCACTCAATTGTCCACTTTTTTACGCTATGGAATTGAAAAATTTATTTCATTCAAGAAGACCTGTATTTCAAATAAATGATAATCTGATGTATATTTATTCTGGTTCAATAAGCAATCGAATTTTACATCTTATTTTTTGCAACTCAGTCACGATTAAAAGACTGACTTCTGGCATCATCTATGGTTATGCGTTTAGGATCCCCGATCACTGGGTGGTCGGGAAACAAATTTAACCGACAATTGTAAATCAATTAGAGAGGGTGGCTCCGGGGTGTAATGGCTACCCTCCCACGTGCTCACCAGGGCCGAAATCGAAGAGTTTATACAACAAATACCCTGTGATATTCAGATATAGATAAAAAATATCTATCTATATATAAAAAGCGGCAATTAATAATTATAATAAAAAAATATCGATATTCTCTATTCTCCTTGAAAAAATAATTATAACGGCGATTTTTGTATTTAAACTTTCGTGATCTGTTATTACTATTATATATAATTATCTGTCTGTGCTCACGTAAATAATATTGGAATCTGCCCGACTACTTTTGAACCCATTCGGGGTATTTATTTATGAGTTTTGAGCATGGCAAAATTGCCGCGTGGAGAGTTCACGCCGGGCCAGACTGCTAAACTACTAACTAAACTAGTCGGGCACATTCTGAAAATATTTACGTGAGTAAAACCGAATAGTTACATATAGTAAGGTAATAATGCTCAAGTAGAAATGATATAATATGTAACAGTTATAATAGAAAGAATGAAGTAGCTGTTATCTATATATGTGACAATTATTCGTAAATAATATTCAGCCTGATTGGAAAATTAATTAAGCATGGATTGGAAATTCCTCCCTGACTATAAGTATTCATAGTAAGGAGTGTTCAAGTGCATATTGTGAAACGCAATGTACCCCTCTTTTACATCCTCCTCTTCACGTCTCTCCCAGGAGTTGTCTTCGAAAATTGAGAAACATAGACGACATGAACGTTGCAATGAAATATTTATAAGAAATCTATTTCAAAATGTTATTCGAGGTAACTTCATAAAAAAAAATATTTTAATTTTCACAAGAAATACTAATATCCCATCACAAGATTCTAATAACAAATAAAATCGTTGAATACATACACGCCGTTACTTGTATAAAAGCGATGTATAGTTATAATAATGTTAATATATATTATTATATTGCACAGTATAGCTTTATCATGTGTGTGAAAGTCTTAATAGCGTCGGAGAGGAAGTCTCATAGATCCATACCGCTACAGACGATAAAGTTAGTTACTCACTAGTTGTTTGAGTGGGAGTTGGTCAGCGCTAATTCTAATACCAAATTGACTGAGGATTCGCTTTATCTTTTTAATGAATTAAATAAAATAATAATATACTATAGCTAATGCACTTATAAAATAATATACAAAGTAAATTTGTTTATAAAATGAACACGTCATGTATAAAACATGTCAATTAAATATAATTACAGTATATAATACATATAAATGTATGGACGGAACTATAATTACAGCATTTGTGACATTGTCAGCGCGGGTGCATTACGAGAACAATGCGTAAGCGACGAGACGAGGGGAGGATACGAACAGATAATCTCTGTTTTATATTTTACCCTACTTATATATTCGTTTATTGAAACATGACTCAATCTTTGTTATAGATAAATATCATCTGCATATCTTGATTTAAAAGATTTCATTGTACTTATAATTTAATTTAAAACGCCAATTATTTTTTTAAATTGTTATTCCTGTAGGATGCTAAACTTACTTGTTTTCATTTATTATTATTGACTTACACTACATAATTTATTGGCAAATTTGTATGTAATAGATTTACTGTGTTCAGATACAATAAATATTTAACAAAAGGATTTTAAGCCGTCTAAAAGTGTTTCATTTACAAACTCCGCAGTAGACGCAGGAAAAGAGTTGTTTTATTATTGGATACTCTGTGACATGCTTCGTTTTTAATAGAAACCAATTATTATAAATCAAAAACATATTCCTAATCAATTATCTATTCATATTATAAAATTAAGTCTCTCTTTGTGAATAAATCGCACTTAAAAGCTACCGAAATGATTTTTGTACGTTATTGGCACCAATAGATAATATGATAGATGTAGGAGAATAATTAATGATGGTTTTATGTGAATTGACTGAAATATAATAAATATTGTTGTAATATATGAATAATACAATAAATTGCGAATATCCTACGTGGGCGAAGTTGCAGGCGGTAGCTAATTTTAAATATAATGTATTATTAATATAAAGCATAAAAGGAATAATAATGTGAATTTTAAATGTGTTATATATATTTGCAAAACTATTGCGTTTTCTGTCACCTATGAAAAACATTTGAACAAAAAATAAAAAAAAACAAATAATTTGTAATTTTAATAAATTTAAATATGAACAAAATAAACGTCTTTTCTATAAAGATTGACTCGATACTACAGACATACTTTACATAAACTTGTGGGACATTACAGAAATTATAATTTTATTATATTAGAAGTATGAACGTTTGATACTAACGACATATTTTACATAAACTTGTAGGACATTAGAAAAAAAATATTTTTATTAGAAGTATTATTAGAATGTCCTTTATTTCTATAAGTTAGGAATTGTATGCCAGTAAATGTTACTGTCGTAACTGTTGACGTGTCACTCGTCCAGTCAGAACTAAACGCATTAACGGTAGCAGAGCGTTGCGCGTCCTTTCCACTTGGTTATGCCTTTTATGCGACGATTCATTACTGCAATACAGCAGGGGGAGGAGATAGACACATTTATTACTTTTGTCAGCGGAAAAATGAATTTACACACCACTAACCTTTATTTTATGAATCTTTAAAAAGATTTGATGTCTTCTTTGGTGATGGAAACTGTAAATTGGGATTAACTGAAGTACTGAACTTAATTCTCGGATTTTATCTTTAATTTGTGGGAGCATTATAGTAATGAACACAATTTATTTAGAATTGACAATAAAATAATTTTAATATTACATGATGATTTTTAAATAGTCTAGTACTTTCAAATAATATAGAACATTGTCAAAGCAATGTATGTGTATGAAATGTATAGAACGGTTTCAAGTAATAGGTTATCAAAGTGAGATTTAAAAATAATGTTGTTATAAACACGCGTGCTGTGATATTACCTCTAACGATCACTTGAATTCTGTCGTTAATACCTGCATGCCTCCTATTTGCTCGCATTTTAATTCCATTTCCTCCTGCCAAGTACTTCCATCCTATCGTTTCAATTATCGGAAAATAGACGCGAATGTCAGCTATGCTGAAATGAAACACGTGTATTTTTTATATGAGGTTTATCAAAATTGGTTTCTTGTTGTTCACTTAGTTATAAGATTTTTTTTGTTTCAGAAATAGTCAATATGAAAATTTCCATGTCGAACAGAAGGGCTACGATCAGATGTACGATGGCGAGGATCTTGAAACACCCCCATCACCAGAGAGACCTCCGCCGCGTCAAATAGGTGCTTTTAATGTTTGATTATCATAATTTATCTTATAAAAAACGGATAATATCAAAGCATATTGTTTTCATAATATTTAGATAAATACGTTCGAGCGGAATGTCCATGTCTGAGTGCTCGATACACTGTCGCCTTGCTCGCCTGCTTCGGCTTCAGCATCATGTTTGGCATGAGGTGCAACATGAGCATGGCCAAACTGAAGATGATGGACAAACAAAATGTAACTTTGAGATATATATTTTAAAAATAATACATCTTGGTTTCTTATCACATATATAATGAATACAATCATTTTAAGAAGACAAATGTTTTTAATATTTTTATATGATTATATGTCAAGAGGAATATGTTTGCAGACATCATCTGGAGTTATAGAAGACACGCCATTTAACTGGACTGTTGAAATCGAGTCTTCCATAGACTCGTCATATTTCGCGGGTTATTTAATCACCCAAGTACCAGGTGGTTTCCTAGCGTCCATGTATCCAGCTAACAAGATCTTCGGAGCTGCAATAGTTGCCTCCGCTCTGTTCAATATGGCTATACCCGGTGCCATGTCTGTAGGACCCGTAGCTGTTGTTTTGTTAAAAGTCGCTCAGGGTTTTGTTGAAGTAAGTATTGTGTATATTATTATTTGACGTATATGTGACGTGTGATCTCACAGTGCTCAGATATTCCTGCATATAAAATAAACATGTAACAACCATAATACATGTTTAAAACTTTGAACATTTGGCAGTTCGTGTCGAAGCATGATCAAGCTTATTAGTGATACTCAAATTTTGAGCCCTGTCTGAGCAAATGTAAAGCGTCACGTTTGGATTTGTCTCCCTCTGTATTTTAAATGTTGTCAATTGTGCAAATTTACACAATATTATTATTTCTCTTGTATTATAAAAAGCATGAATATTTTACTTACAATGAAAATTAAACATCATAAAAGTATTTAAATGAAATTTATTAATCAAGATGCTTTGTTCTGGAAATATTATTGTAATATATTTCAAATATAAATAAAATATGGTATATTAGATAGGTATCTTTACTAAATCATACTTGAGTTCTGTCGAAATCGTTTCCTAAGGTACAAAGCCTCTTTAGGATTATTGAGCCCCGGGTTGCCATAGATACGTATTTATACGCCTATACCCGGCTTAGTTGACTCGTCAATGGCACGGTATCCTATTAAATCTTACACTGAGATATCGAAACGATTGTATAAATCACATACATATATATAATCCATGATAAAAGGCAGTCACAATATGTATAATCTTATTGCATTTCGAATTATACGAGAAATAGAAGAAGAAAGTCGATTTTTTCAAGTCTCTGACATTTATACTTTTACAAGGTATTACTAAATGTTAAAAAAAAGATTGTTTTGCAACTTCAGTAAAAATCGCCTACTAAAGACAGAGATGAATAGAGATTTTTTAATCAAATTTAATTTGGCAGTTCGGTACTAAATTAGGTTGACCAAGGTAGCGAATATGTTGATCGCGGTGGTATAAGTTATATTAGGTATTGAATATCAGACTCGCTTCGACACACATCGTCCTTAACTTGTTTATGAGTACCCTTGACAATGTTTGTCTCTCCGTCATTTGCAGTTTTCGTTTCATCGAGTTTCAAATCACACCCATTCTATAGAATTCAATCCAAAAATGTAAATTATATATTGAAATTATTTTATTTAAAATATGAAACGTAAGTTAATTTGTAGGGTGTAACTTATCCTTCATGCCATGGTATCTGGCGCATGTGGGCACCGCCTATGGAGCGGTCTCGATTGGCGACGTTGGCTTTTTGCGGCACTTACGCTGGTATTGTCATTGGTATGCCCCTGTCCGGTCTTCTCACTGACTACATCTCTTGGCAGACGCCGTTTTACTTCTATGGAATTTCTGGTGTTATTTGGTAAGGATTTACTTTTTTGCAAAATCTGGTTTTGCTTGACAATTTTCTTGAACATAGTTTAATTTAAATTTTGAAGTTGCATTTGACATCTCAGATATCATGTATAACAACATATATTAATTTTTATAACGATTTGATTGTATGTTTTTTTTTAATAAGGTATTTTATGTGGCTATGGTTGGTGTTTGAGAGGCCAAGCAAACATCCTCACATAACTGGCAAAGAGCTGACTTATATCGAACAGTCTCTCGGCACATCATCACAGGCTGCTATGCCTGGTTTCTGGAATACGCCGTGGAAGGAATTTGCTACTTCAAAACCTGTACGTAGTTATTACGTAGCTGCGTGACTTACACTCAGTGCGACAGTTACAATTAATATATTTTTTATAGGTATACGCCATAATTGTAGCCAATTTCTGCAGAACGTGGAATTTCTGTTTACTCGTTATCTTCCAGTCGGCGTATTTTAAAACTAGGTTTAATATGCAGATTACTGAGGTTAGTATATTTCTTAGTTTTTTCAAGGATGCTATTAAATAAAAATAATTTTAATAAATTTCTGTAATATTTTCAATAGTCTGGGTTCGTCGGAGCTATACCTCATTTGATCATGACATCACTTGTACCCATCGGAGGCATGATGGCGGATTATTTGCGAAAGAATAACATAATGACTACCACAAATGTTCGCAAACTCTTCAACTGCGGTGGATTTGGACTCGAAGCTTTCTTCTTCGTTCTAATTGCGTATGCTGATAATAAGGTATGTAGCGAATTGCCATCTTTTATTGTGATATTTGTATCTTTCTCTCGTTAGTAGTTACATTTGAAAATTGGTAACGGAAAAAATGCAGTTGGCATCACCTAGCCACATTAAAATACAAATTCTTTGACATTATAAATGTTTTTTGTAACTCAATATTAGATTGATAAATTGATTTGAGCTAAAATAGTTGGAGCATAAGCGGTTTTCCACGTATTAAACGCAGTGTCAAAGCAAACTATCAAAATTTACACAAATTATTTTTATTTATAACACAGTACATAGCTACCATAGAAATGACGCTGGGTGTCGCCTGCAGCGGTTTCGCAATATCTGGCTACAATGTTAACCATCTCGACATCGCTCCACGGTACGCTTCAATCCTCATGGGGCTCTCCAACGGTATCGGCACCATAGCTGGCTTCATTGTGCCCATAGTCATTGACAATATAACAACGGAAAAGGTATGCACAGTATGACTGATATGATGATGATTTTAATTTTGATTATCATTTATTCTATGATTATACACAATTAATACCTACTTATAAAAATGCGAGAGACGCTTACATTTTGGTCCTTAGTTCATTTGTGTCATTTAATTACGAAATAGTTCTTTTAGAACAGGGGATGAAAACAATGCTTATTATATTGAATAGGAATGATTTCTTTGAAACCTATCCGTGCGTTCTTATCAAACTTTGAAGTGACGCTCCCTCGCAGCCATAGGTTTTCTTGCAGAGCGAAACAAAAAGGACAGTGGGTCGTAGCTAATTTTAAAAAGGAAATCGAGCTCGGTTTGCTTCGCGGTGTGAATATGAAATGAATACCCGGGGTGGGCGTCGATGCGTTACGTAGCCACATTACGATGCCACTTTATTAAAGGCAGCTTCTCGCTACAATGAATACAGGATACAACCGAATATTTGGAGGCCATTTTGATATTTTAAAATTTCTCAATTATTGTTGAAATATATTTTTTTTGTATAAAATCTATAAAAATATTATAGGAACATGTAAGTTAATAAATTATAAATATTTTTGTATGAAGGATAAACCAGACAAGGCCATAACGGAGTGGAGGGCGGTGTTTCTGATGGGAGCCACAGTGCATTTCATCGGTATCGTTATTTATGGTGTATTCGCCTCTGGAGAGCTGCAGCCTTGGGCTGAACCGACACCTCCATACGACGCACCTCTCAAACCTTTAGATCAGGAGACAACATTCGTAAGTAGATGTTTTCCTCTGTTTCATTTTTTGAAAGTAGACTAGATGTCGTAATATAGTATGGTTAATAGTGCCTGCTATTGTTACTTATGTACCGATATTTTCAAGATATCACCTTAAAAAAGGTAACCTGTATAATATATCATATTACTTATATAAGGTAAGTTCATGTATATTTTAGATGGAGAATACATCAGCTCCGCTGAAAGGCTCGGAGCCGCCAGCGTACGGAACCATCGCACCCCCTCGCCCTCCAGCCCCACAGGCACACGTGGCCAACAATCCTTTCGTTTCCGGGGCTCTGTACCAGGCCGAGCCAATACAACCCCCTGCGCAGTCCTACCAGGACCTCACCGATGACGGCACCTACTAACCTAAACAATTCAAGCTTACATCGATGAGCTCTCATACTATAGTTAGAAAATTATAATATCCCATAGTACCAATATATCTTATATTTATTGTTTCATGTTAAAAATTCTATTTATTCGTTACGATTTTGCTTGTTTCTCTGGTTATCATTGTGATATTTTATTTGCTCAATTTGTACAGGTGTATATACTTCATTGGCATATCAACGTTGTCTAGGAACTACATTTTTATTTATTTTCTACGTTATATGATTTGAAGGATCCTTTTTCCGTATGCTGTCGTTAGGTTTGTTGTAGCTTCGAAATTTTCAATATACTAAGAAATATTAGATGTAATCTCGGCATACGGTTGAGTGAGTTCTTCGCTGTTTGTATCACTGTCTAGATGACATCGTTACTATCTCTTGTTGTTGTAAAATGTTTAAATATATTTACTTAAAATAATTTAATAAATAGGATTGTACTTCAATTGTAATTGAAAGCATAACTGTATGTATGATAGGTGTAGGAATTTAATTAAAATGTTACTTACCTATGGGAAGGAATGTACTTCACTATTTTTTGTGACAACGAATTGAATGCAAAAAATCAATTTAATACTCTTAATACAACAAGTGACGGCTAAATTTAAAACTTACAAATAGAAGATAATATTAAAAAATATTTTAGTTTAAAATACACCCGCTGATTAAAGAAATAAATAAGTCAAGTCAAAATTTCAAATATTATTTGGAATTTATTTATGAAACATATTACTATGTTTAAGAAAGTACATACTAAAGTTTGTAATACCGTAATACAGCTGGTTACATAATTATTTGGTTTCTTTTTTCGATCGTTTCTTCCCAAGTCTCATAAGGATTCAGAACAGGTATGATATTTTGGCTTTACGTTTTCAATCCATGTCTAACACTTATTGTTTTTAATATTATTTACAACTGATTCACTTTTAACAATGATTGTTCTTATATTAATATTTTAATAGGCAATATACATATATATTTTTATTTGTTTAATTCACCGTTCACACACTTATAGTAAAAAATATTAATACTGTTGGAAATATTTTTGAAAATAATATTTATGTTTAAATGCATCCATTTTAGTCAAAGGTTAATGTTAAAATAGTTATTTAAATGTGTTTAAATTAGTGATTAAATTGAAATAAAATGCATATTAACTATTGTTGGAGTTATTTGAAGAATGTGTGAAACGAACTAATCTAAGATGATAACACATTTGACATATTAAATAACAATGAAATCTCATTGGTCATTTCTCTCTGAAGTCTCTCTACTCTCTGAAGTCACTTTTAAATTTAATTTTTTTTTTGGGAAAGTATGGAATAATATATAAATACAAAAAATTAAAAAAAATTGTCAACTCCTTCTCTCGTTATTGTATCGTTGCTTAATTTCACATGTGATATAAAAATTGTATAGTATTTAGTTTTTAAAAGTGTAAGTCTGTTTTCACAACTTTATGTTGGATTTTTTGTTAAATATCTTGTAAAGATCTTTGTACTTGCAAGTATTTTAGTATGTAAATAATAGCTTCAATACCTATTTTCTATTTGATAGTTAAATTGGGTTTTAGGTGTAAGAATTGACAATAATCAAACAATATATGATATATAACTACCCTAGATATAAATATTAAGATCTGATTACTGAAGACGTCATTTACCATGGATATGTATTTATATACCTTATATTATAGTAAAAATAATTTAAATCTATTATAGATATATTCTTTCAGGTTTAAATATATATACATTTTCATCAATAATAGGACCTAATACAAGCAAACTAAAAACTAATAAAAACTAGGTAAAACTAAAATAATATTAGAAGAAAAACAAAGTTTTTATTATTTAAATCTCATGAAATAACAAATACTCTTTCTTACTAAATCACTTGTTAAAAGCTCATCTCTGACCCTTTAATTTGTTTAAAAGACACACAAATATTCAGGCAAAAAACTTAAGGAATGATTTTCTTACATGTGAGTGAGTATCGAAATATATGTTTATATATTTGACATATACAGTACGGTGCGCAAAATCACTGCAGTCATATAAATATAAAATACAATATCTCTTAATATATAAAAAAAAACATTGTATACAATGATTGTGTGGGTATAATAATTTATTAATGTCTTCTCATGATAATCAAAATCATCACAATTACACAAATTATAACAAATTATTGATTAACTTAAAAACACTGTCACAAATTTCTTAGAGGTTGCTTTTGCAAACCATACACAAGTAAGAAGGGCTTTCCGAAGTGTTTTATCTACAAGCAAATAACTCTTTAATATTCAATATCTCTTTAATATTAAATATATATTATATTTTATAAATAATATTTAGAATGGATAAAAATATAAAGTGGTATAGTCTGTGAAAATATCGTAACTTGGACATGTGAGAATTATCATACCGTAGAGTATTATTGTTAAGAGTATAAAAGTGGGTACTGATTGTTACGAGATGTAATGTAACATTCGTCTCGAGCATGATTCGTTACATTGTGTGCTCGCTGCAAGCTCGCTGAGAGCATTCGCCGTAACACGTTACATAACGCACCACAACGCCTGTCAGTACTTACCTTTAAAATAAAAATTAGGCATTCTTTATATATTATGTTGCTGTAAATCCCTACATCCATTAAAACATATTAGTAGAGTGTAAACTATTTTAGAAGTTTGGTTAAAGTGGTTAGATCTTTAGAATTATGATATAATGTTTAAAATGTTGTTTTAACGAATCTCTACGCCGTCAATTCTGTGTTGTAAAGAACTATTAAATTAACCTTCATGAGATTTTTATGAGATATGTAATTCATTAACACAATCATGTTTTTTATCATTTTCATAAAAGTTACTGTATTTTTAAATGTAAAATAGGTTATATGCCATGTTGGAACTCAAATGTTGTTTTTTTAAACATTTACAAGACTTTTATCCTCAGTGTTGATTACGAGGGCCGGGGCCGTGCATGCTACTTAATATAAGGCTAGTATTTCTTATTTAAATTTAATTCTCATCTGATAATTTTCACGATGTCCAAAATTATGGCGAAAAGGGTATTGATCCCCCTCGCACTTGTTGGACGTGCACTGTATTGGCTATATATGTAAAAAAATAAGTTTATATAAAAAAATTTAAAAAAGACAAAAATATTAAGAAAAAATTAAAGTAAAAAAAATAAGATACGTAAAATTAAGGTTAGCATCATACAAATTTAATCATTTTCCTTCGATATCTTTTATATATTTTGTAAAAGATATATTTGTGTTCAATTGTTAATATCTATAAAACAATTGACAAACCATCGAATATATTTTTATTATTACAAATAAAATTATAATTACTAATATTTTATTAAAATTATTCATAGTTTTAAATATTATTAACAGGAAGACGACAAGTTCAAATTTATCAATTAATTTACAAGTTCCTTATAAATTTACGCTCACAAAAAAATATATAGACAATCTTTTATTTTAAATCCATAAAAACTAAAGAAATATAAATTAATTTAACTTGTAGTATAATGTAAGTAAGTAAATGATAATAATAATAATAATAAGAAAAATAATAATCTTAAGACAATAATATATTTAGTACGGGGTGATCGCACTCTGTAAGGCTGTGTCGACAATAATGCTTTTTAAAGCAACCGTAGCGTGTATATTGTAGTTAAAACTTAATATTTTTGTATTTAGACTTTCATAATCTATTATCGGTATTCGGCTTTACTCATGAAAATAATATCGCAATTTACTCAACTAGTTTCAGTTCAGTTCACGCCGCGATTACGCGATGCTCAGAGCTAAAGAGAGCTAAAGATAGCTCAAACACGAATGGATTCGAAACTAGTCGACCAAAATTCCGATAGTATTAACGTGTGTACAGACGGATAAGTATATATAATTAAATATATGATATTTTTATTATATATTATATTATTATATATAAAGTTTTTATTTCTGGTTTGTATTTCTGTTTTAATGTTTATTATAAATCGTGTGTTTATTATATTGCATTAATATTATATTTTCTTTGTTTCTTAGTACTTTTATAATTAGCAATAAGAGAACAATAAATAATATATTACATATAATGTAAATAAAGACAATATGAGGTACAAGTAAGTAAGTAAGTTGGTGTAAGTTTTAAGTAAGTGTAATATAGTAATGTTGCGAGGAAGCACTGACTGGTCAATTACTGATTAGACTCTAGTTTGAGGATTTCTATAAAGTCCTTATAACAAGAAGCTGTAAATAATCATTTGTCGCTTTTCTTATAACAGTAAAAGCTTCATATTACCTTTTTTTATTTTGTGTTTTGTTTACAAAAACAAAAAATTCTTGGATTTTGTTTTATATTTACATCTTAATGTTAATTTTTTTTGTTATTCAATTTCGATATTTATTTGCTTTACATGTTTTGTAGTAAAAGCTGAAAACAATAAAAAAATATATCATTATAATTAAACTTAACTCATAAATATTGTTGGAATTTAATAAATATATATTATATTTTATTTGCCGCAAATTGATCTCATATAGTATAAAGTAGGTAATACCTGTACATTAAAACAAAAAGTCCGGAAAAAATCTTAAAATTGTAAATAGTTCTCAAAAAATTAATTTCTATAAATAAATGTAAATTTTATCCACTATCATAGAATAAATATTATTTAATATATACATGTGGTATATCAAATATATATGTCATTTTCAACGTTGCTAAAGAGTGATTTACACGGACGACTATAACGTCTACTTGTGAGGTGAAAATCGATTCGTGTAAAACTTCCTTAACATAGCGACATCAAGTTTCAAACAGGCCTACTAACATATAATAACATATAACAGATTTTAGGTTTTCTATAAATCGTAAAGACAAATTAATAAATATGTTTAAGAGTTCAATGTACGGGTTAAAATATTATATAATTAATAGACTAAAGAACTAATAACTATAACTAATAATAATAACTCTGTCTTTATGATTTCATTTATTCCATGTTTTTAATAATATGCATGATTTAATTAAATTAAATTTTATATATAATAGAATGAACGTCACAGTTTTATCTCATTATTTAATATAAATCAATACTAGTTATTTGTTTTATATACAAAGAAAGAGAGAAATGATCAAGGTTTTTCATTACTGGCTCTATTTTATTTATTGTCTTTATTATATTATTAATAAAAAAAACTAACAAAAATGTGAAAACTTTAAGAGAAGAAAGGAAAGAATCAAGTAGACGCTAAAAATTCAAAATTTTTTTTTAAATTAAATTCTTGTCAATATATTATTGTTGATTGATAATTCCATTGTACCTGTTTATTTATTGTAATCTTTAATTAGTTTTAATAATTTAATTTAATGTAAATAATCACGTTATGAAGACATTACCTTCCCTAATATATGTTTAAAAATGTTGTCTTTGTTTTATTTACCAACTATACATAATATATAATATATATCAATAGTAATTAGATATAAAAATAATAGTTTAAAGTCTTTCTAACAATAAGTCTGTGGTAGGTGTGAACCTACTTAAGCCGTTTAACAGCATCTTGTACACAAAACACAAAATCTCTATGCTAGCTAAAATTTATAGTAAAAGTATTACAATTTTACAATTCAAATCATATTGTAAAGTTAAAAAAAATATCTTTTTTATTAAAGAAACTATCACTGTGTCGCGAGAGTTTCACAAAGATATAAAAACACAGACACAAATAACACTTAGATTAGAAACAGCAATCTATAGATCACAAAAACAATAGCCTTGTGTAGGAATCGAACCCAGAACCTTTTCTCAGCTGAAAGAGCCACAAACTGCCGACCACTAAAATAATTGACTTAAAACAAAATAAGTATAAATGAAACACGTCGTATATTTATAATATATTTAAATTAATAAATTAAATCACACCACATTATAATGAAACTATACTAGTTAAAACTATACGAAATGGCAGTAATTAATATATCTATTGGTAACATATGACATACATATAATAAAACATTATTTTATGTGCAAAATAATATGACAGCATTTTGCAACAATTCATTTGAATGAAACCATTATATACAAAATAAAAATGTTATATTACATATAATAATATTATAAACTGCAGAGTTTGTTTGTTTGCTTTAACGCGCTGATCATCGAAACTACTGGTTTGATTAATTTTTTTTTTTTTTTTAATTTTCATTTTTTCATTATCTTCATAATAAATAAAATTGTTCTCTCCCGGGTGGAACCGCGAATAATGGCTAGCTTATTATAAGATATGTTGCATCTATTAGTTTTATTTTAAAATGTTACAATATTGCACTCTATGTTGACTGTATTTTAAGATCATATTACATTACGCTGGCAACAACTTTATTCACATATATTTAAACTTTAAGTAAATAGACAATATCTTAGGTCATTCTAATACAAAATTATGAGGTAGGAACTAAAATCTAGTAACATTTACCTCAATCATATTATATAAAAAGAATCACCCCATTTTTCATAGAAATATCGTACTAAGTGAACAAATCTTTAATTCGTTCTTACTATGCGTAGTTAAAATTGACGTTTCAGTGATAATGTTGCTGTCCTGAATTTTATTTATATTAATAATGTACACATTTATTTTGTTAAATTGTAGATGAGCAGATGTGGCTGTAATAATATTTAATGAGTTATTAACTTCAATTAAACTTCAAGTGTTTGTAACATAAATTAAAAATACAATCATTTCAATAATATACAATTGAGTATTGATGAAACATGGGCTACCCTTGTATTTATTTAATAGTGTTAGCCGTAGTAGGAGGCAGAAAGTTGAAAATATTGTCCTTATTTTTCTTTTTTGTTTTTGAAGAACAAAATATTACATTTTTAGAAGAATTAAATATAATTAAATACGTGGAAATTAATGTAACATAATGGCAGTGTTTGATATTAATATCAGATGATTTCAATCAACTATAACGTGATACAGATCTTAGTTTTCTAGATTTTCCTGGAAAGCCTCTGGCATAGGGAGCGTTTGCATTCGTTGTTACGTAATACACCCCGCGAGCTCTGAAATATATATCAAATTAATATTAAGCAGATTTAATAAGGCCATTTCATATAAGATTGTAGCTAGATAAGTTGTAATATATCTATAATTAAGTTTATTTTTTAATTCACTGACCGTGAAAGTTAATTGCTAGATTAAAACTTAGATAAATAGTATTAACATAAAATAAAAGTAGGTTATATTCGGTCTTCCTTAAACATATAATTAAAATTAGTATCCAAATGTGGTGATTTTAATTGTATATAAAAATGCTGTTGTATGATCAATAAAGAAGACCACTAACTTATGTGTGACGTGTTCTCCCATGAGCACATACTCGGTGTCCTTGGGCTCGCACCATCCTATCAGATAGGAAAACAGATTTGGACAAGGTCCAGCCCAGAATCCAACGCGGCTAGTAATGGACTCTATGAAGTATGGAGTTACTTTTGTGTGGTCACATGATAGTGTTTCTGAAATAAAATAAAAATTAAATTAAATTAAAAACAAACATCAATATAATAAAACTTATTAAGTCGGTGCAGCGACATCTATTAATAAATTACAAAAGCTTACAGCGCGACCTCTCTCGAATAAAATGCTAACTACTATCAGAGCTACTTTAATGATTTTGCAAACGTTTTGCGTATAGAAACCAAGATGGTACTTATACTACTTATATATTTAATTAAAAGAACTAAGCTATTTAAATTAAATAAAAGCAATAGTTAATACGTACATACGTTTATACTTTAATTAATGTTTATTAAATATCACCCTATAAAGATAGTAACCAAAAATGTACAGATGGCGCTATATATTAAAAATTTCTTACGAAAAATAGTATCATGTGCGCATCCCGGCTGACTGGAACCACCATTAACATAGAAATCAGCGTGTCCATTTGGTCCCCATTGACCTAGAATGCCGGCTCCTGTATGTAGAATATCAACAAAGAGGGCGTCTGTATAGTCGAGGTCACGCGAGCGATTGTTACCCATATAGAAGAAAATGGTCGGATCAAGTCCTAAAAAGGAAAATAAGATTTCATTACTCACATAAAAAACTATGACATTAGTATTCAGTTTAAAGTAAATAAATTGCAATTACACAAAAACTTATAGAAATTAAAAATATAGATATTATTTTATCAAATAATTAAGCATTAAGGAGCTTATATGTCCAAACTATCTGCTGGTAGAAAGTCTGCGGTTAGTTGTTGTTTTTAAACTGCACTCCCTGGCCTCCATTTCTGAAAACGGACGCCATATTTGGAGGATATTATTATCAACTCCATTTTTGAACGTTGGTACTTTTATTTATTTCGTAATCTACGGTTGAAGTTAATTACATACGTCTTACTGATATTATAGATATTACTACAGTTTACAATATTTAAAACTAAACATTTATTTCTTCATTGAGCGAACTTAACCTAATATTAATCTATTTAAAAACATATTTCAAAACGTTATTACTAAAATGAGAAACTCTTAATTATAGATCGTAATGTCTTTGTACGTTATTACATCATATATTTTGTAGGGCTTTCGTAATATTTGATTCTTCTATCAGGTAACTCTAAACCCAATATTGGCTATACGCAGGACATTTTAGACTAATGATTTCTCTCTCTCGCGGTGGATACTATTACATGACACTTCTCCGAAAGACCAAGACTAAGAAGACGCAAACCGATGACCTGTCCTGAATACTTTTATCAAATCAAAAACATTGTCAAGTGAGTAAACTAATAAGTGAATACCAGTGATTCTTCCAAGTTTCCCCTCCTCTAAGTGGTTTGCAACGAGACCGAGGATATGAGCGCCAACGCTGTACCCGATCGTATGGATCTTCTCCGGAGGAACTGCTTTCTTTGGGTGGTACTGAAGATACTCTACAAGCTGGGTTATGCACATGGCAGCGAATCGAGGGGCCCACTCTATCTAAAAACAAAAGGATCTTTCAGTCACATACATTTTTTTTATTGCATATAAAAAACATTCTTAACGCATGGTTGTTTTCATAAAAATGTAAACCACTCTACAGTAAATGTTTCATAATTATTAGTTGAAGGTTCCTAGTTTGCATAAATGTTACATTAATTATGCAGTTCTAATAAATTATAATTTGATAGTAAAACCTTGATTATTCGAAGTTCTATAAAAAAAATAAGTATTTTTAATTTGGCATTTATAAAAAATGTTGTATAAACGTTTTTTTTAACTTTACCTTGCTTGAAGCTAAAAAATGACCTTAATATTTAAGAATTTCCTGTATAAAGAATGTGTTGTAAATTGTAAGTAACCTGACTGAGGCAAGGCTCCTTGACGAGGGAGCCGTAATCCACGATGATTATGTTATAGTTTCCTCTCTCAAAGTATGCGTTCCTCATATCAGTACTGGGAGATAAGTTTCTGCCACCACCGAACCCATGAACCACCACTTTGGTGGGGTGTTTAGTATTGAATTTGGAACGCGTCAGCGAGTCGTTATCCAGCGTGTTTATGAGTTCTCCTTTCTCTTGAGTTGTTCTAGAAAAAATCGTGACCTTCACTACGTACGTACAAACACACATTTAATATAAACATGTCTAGTATGATACAGATTAAATCACCATTTTAATTAAATAAAAACTTTATTGCTTAATAAAGTTTCATTACATACCTATACATTTAGAGCCGATTCTTAAAAACCTTAAGTAAAATTGAACTCTTTTTTTTAGAGATCTTTAATACATTTATTTCTTACACTTACCTGGTGTACAAATAGTATTGCATTTTAGGATGAGGACATCTGAAGGGTCCCGGGATGCAGGATCCCGTCTGGAACAGATCTCTGACAGATTGAGGTTTTTTTTCCGGTCCATTTTTCACTAAGTTCTGGTCTTGCGTTTTAAGTACTGCAATTAAATTTAAAAAAATGGATAAAGTTTATTGGAATTTATAAATAATCTTAAATATTATTATTAGAACAAATAAAATACATGTTATCAATTTAATTAATATTGGTTTATTCACGAGTAGATGTTCTATTGTTACGATCTATTAATGTTACGTAAGTTTATTATGTATGGGAACTACGAACAATTCTCTTAGATAAAATTTTATATGAGAATTTTTCGTAATAAGGTTCATAAATCACGAGTCAATAATGTGAGGGTTACATAAACTGTCTGAAATCTTAAAAAACGCTTTGTGCCTTAACAAGTATAAATTGCAAATAATCTGTCATCTTACACACACTACTTCATGTTCCAGGAAGGTATTCACCGAATTCAATTCCATTTGATGGAATTTTTCATTCAAAATATATTAATACAATAGGTTTAACTAGGTTACGTTAAAATGTTTATCAATAGTTTAAAATATATTAGTTTCAACTTTTAGGACACAATTTCAAAATTTTCTTATTGCACACGAAAACTTAACGGAATTATATGCAATAATAGTACCTAAATAACTGTGTTTTACGAACGTTACCAATTGCGTGATTTGTTTTAAGTGAGGCTCTCTGACCGTAAAATAAAAACATTGCTATGCGCCACCGCAATGTAACAAAATACTTGCTTACAATAGGATTTCCTCAAGATTATGTGGATTATATATAATATAATTACTTAAAATGTATAAATATATTTATTAATTATAACCCTGAAATTATATGTCATAAATCCGAATTTGAGTTTGGATGTTACATATTCATCTAAATGTTTCTATGTATTGTCATTAATTATGTCCCTAATTTGAAAGCTAGTTTATTTACAAAACCCTCGTTCTTATAGTTATAAAACCAGTTCTAAATGAACTGTGCAATCTGGTACACGTTATTAGGACCGGCCTCATGTTGAGTAACATTGGCCATCAAGGTCTTCATATAACTGCCTACCCTAATAGTAAAATACCACGCATTCTTTAATTATTGAACTATTCAATTATTTTCGAAGTTTTTATTAAAATATTGTATGGAAGTAACTTCTGGGTTTTTTTATTTTTTAACAATTCCAAGTATTTTTTTAATATATCTTGGCCACAATCGGCTTGTGATTAAATATTTTTTATGACTTATAACCTGTCTGCGTTTGTCCCCACTTTTTATAGCTTTATCTATTTAGATATTTATCTTCCACTATCTTCTCCCATCTTTTCTCATCTCTGCAGAGATTTGATGTTTTGCCATAATTATTCAAAAATGTTATCCATGATCGTCATTAGCTCTTCTCTTCTCTTAAAGAATATGTTTTTAACTCCCCTAATAGTAATCGAGTTCAATGTTAAAATTGAAATAAATAACACTTTGGTTAACACACAATATAACACACCTATCAAAGAATCGTTAACTGGTGTTTCTTAACTGACACTAGTTGCAGGTCAGCTCGTGTTGATGAATATTTTATTTATTTAACAAGGCAACAGCTTGTTCCTTTATTTAGTAAAAAATCTACAAGGTTCATATTGTTTTTTATAAATATCAAGATATGTTATCAGTTAAATGTTGTTGTTGCCGTAAACTGCTGTAAGAGAATCATTGAAGCATTTCACTGAGCTCTTATTACAGCTGCAATTATTATTACTTTTCTGTAATTTGCGTGTTAATTTTATATAAGTTTAAATTCTTTCATTGTAGATGCCTATATAATTACTGATAAAATGCGGAGATGCGATGTAATAGATATAAAAAATAAACAATAACAAAGGCGAGAAAAGTAATATGAGAAGTTTATGCAACCATGAGTCAATTTTCCCACAAATATCCAACACGGTGGGACCTCTCCAGGCGTTACGACTCCTTGGTGTAAAGTGTCTAATATTACTGGATGTTAACTGATTATGATGCCAGCTGTGACAAGTTGAAACACTTTCACCTTATAGATTCACTTTCAAGTGACAGTCAAAGGTTACTTCAGTTTTAATTGTTTAAGATACCTTACAACCGGTCCTAAAATAATGATTCTACGACTGTCTTTAGTCGATATCTAGTGCAGTATTACAAAATATTAGACAACCATCAATTATAGGTAGATAATATAACTTTATTGGTAAAATATTGTTTTATATTATAATGAGAATAATTATTGTAATTTTTTACTCAATCTCATAAAAAAGCTTAAATACATTAAATAAGATATATATTTTATAAATAAACTACCAATTTTAATAATTTATAAACCAAGTTTCGTGTCATACAACACGTCCTCACTATGACTTATCACATTCGAGTCTTATTTTCGCAACTTCAAGACATCACAAAACGCATACAAAACACTACTTAATGTCATTAGTAATTAGTATTCTCTACTTAACTAACACTTTAACATATAACGTAAGGACAATTGTTTTAATTGTTTTACAGAACCTAAGCAAATCTTAACATCCGTAATATATTTTTAATAAAAAAAATATAATAATTTGTGTCTTGGGAGTTTTCACAAGCATAGAAATAACGGACACAAATAACACCCAAACTCAAAACAAAAATCTGTAGAACACACAAAAAACGTGTATGAATCGCACCTACGATCTTTTGCTCGACCGGTAGAGACAAAAACCACTAAACTAATAGGTCATCAAATACAATTTAATGAAGACAGATTGCTTCAAATTTTTAAAACGCACAGTATGCCTTCAAAGGTGGGTGTACATAATATACATAATACATAATATATCGACGAACAACTATTATATATTTATTGATGAATTATAATTGCAGATATTGAACATTTTAACAATTTCATAATATGTAGATAATTTAAATTATATTTCCTAAACTTATTATTTATAACAGATTGCTCAACACAGCCTGTTATATGTATGAGTTATTCACTTGGTTTCTCTGATATTCAAGGAGAATTTGTGACCTCAACAGTTTTTTGATTACAAATAAAATACTCGTTTCTTTGTTATTCTTAAAATATATACTTTTTATTTAAAATTTTGGAAGCTTCGATTAAAACTCGAGAAGAATTGTTTCATATTAATCTTCATAAAATAATTTGACTATTATAAGAATGGGGGTTTGTGGTAATATTTAATTATAACTCTTAAATATGAAAAAATATTTGATGTTAGGATAATATTTATATAAATATGTGATTAAAATGATTTTAATTTGATTAAAAAATTACTTACATTTTTTACAATTATTGTATGAACATATTTATTAAATATTAAAAATATTTTGATCATCCAAATATTAATTGTTTTTTTTTTTAACAAAATACCTGAAACCGATATATTTTTTAAGTATTATATAATTCCATCCAGTTCTTATTTCAGGAATTTAAAATGTAGGTTACTTTCATTTTAATTAACCACGAAACAAAATATTTTATATAATAAAAATTACACTTTGTAATATGTACATACATTGTATTATTTATTAATTTTGTGACTGTATTAATTATTAAAGTGTTTTTGTTTAAGAAGTTATTTACGTATATTATGAGTGTGTTTTTAAATTATTTATTTATTTATATATTTTTCACTTTCAATCAATACCAATTATCACTTGTGTACGTGTGTAGTGTGTGTGTGTGTGTAAATGGAAGTGCCAGGAGGGCCTATTTTGATGCCTTACATATCGAAATAAGCCCTTCTGTATAGTCACTGTCCAACTTATAACTAAAGCAACAAGGGTTAAAAGCGCGCCCTGGTCTGAGAAGAACCACACAACAAACTCAACCGGGAAATTAAATAAATATATATATAATAATAAAAAATTAAATTTAGTACAAACATAATATAAATGTAGTATTTTTGTTATCTCATTCAACTAAAGATCCGAGTACAGCAGAGTATTATGCAACAAAGTCGGCCGTCGTTTTATAACGTAACCCACTCGGAAGTAGCGCATACTGACACGATTGTTTTCTTTTACTTTTAATTATTTACTTCAAATATATGATTTTCATACTTGAATTTTATTATTTCTGTAAAATATATTATAATTTAAAATTATAAAAAAAAAAATATTTCAACTTTAATTTTTACATATTTAATTTTTTTTTTAAATATACAGAACATGCTTACTTAAATAATAAATAGTAAATAACAAAAATATACTACATTTAAAATTAAAAAAGTTAAAAATCATTTAAAAAAATACCAGAAAATTGTAGAGCAGTGATTCCAATAACCAACAACCACTGTGCGTTTGTCACCATTTTAAAAAACTTAATCACAATTTAAACAAAAAAAAAATTTTTAGATCACCGGCAACATCACAAAACGTTCATATATTTGTAAAGTTTTATAATAATAATAAATATTATTTTAGGCACGTGAGGTTCTCTGTTTGCGGAACCCTCGTACGTCCACTACGCGCGCGTACAGAGGATCCAGTGACAGCGAAAGTGGTTTTAAGAACTGCGGTTCGGTTCCTTGCAAAACAAAGATGTATGACGAATCTGGCATTCATTATCATAAATGACGGTGATTTATGTAATGATTTATTCACAAATTTTTATAAATCTATCCTACATATTTGGGTAATTGTGTTGATTTAGTTTTTTATTATAAAAAAATGTTCTATTGTGGTTGTAAAGTTGATTATTTTAATAATATGCTAATTATTTTGGGAATAAGATCTAAAGCGATTTTTATAAAGTCAAAGGATGAATTTATCGCAAATAAACAATTGAAATATGTGACTTTATTTTCAAGAATATTCGCTTATATGTTATTTTATATATTACTCAGATAAAAACGAAAATAAAATGTATGTAAGTATACTTTAACGTTTAAGCTTCAAAGTCAACAACCAATTGTTTGATTTTACATTTTATTTGCTATAAAAAAAACAAGAAATCCAGTAAAAAACCCAGTAAATATTTTAAAAAACGTTGTCTTTAACATAAATAATTATTATAGTCATGTTATTATTTATTTTACTAAAACCCAAAAGACTGATATTACAGTAGTCTACATTTTCCTTGTAAACTTGAAAGTTGTTTAACTTCATAACCCGTGCTCTAAAATCTAGTTAAATAAATTATTTTCGATTAACATACATCCGTGTGACATAACCGCGTAATGGGAACGAGTTTGTAACAAAATACTTATATATTTCAGTGGTTCCGCTTCCAAGGTATCTCGTTCCTGTTAGAAATACTTACAAGATATGATGACCACTTCGTAATAACTGGTTTTAAACGAACATCAAATGTATACACTTATTATTATTAGATTCATAATCAACTGTATTTATAAATAATATTATTTTATAATTTACATCAATAACAAAACGATATTCTCTCTCTACATATCTCTTCTAATTATAGATGTAATGAAGTAATAATTTGACCTTAATATAACATGTTAATTAATTATTTAATTTTTTTTTTGTAATATTTATTAATATGCTGATTATTATTTTGTAAGAAAACCATGACACGAACTCAGACCATGAACTTTTAACACATACACGAACTAAACACTGGTTACAGCAACCCGTTACAAAATATATCTTATTAGGAAAATTATCAAAATGGTTTCGCATTGGGTTCCGTATGAAATAACGATATACTCGAAGAATAGCCTACACAAAGCCTTAAAGTGTATGTTATATATTTGCAGGTAATTTATACAAAGAGTATATACGTAACATCTTTCTGTCTATCCTTCGTATCGTCGAGGTTCCGTTTCTTCTATTTCGGTACGGAGCACTAAAAATAATTTGAAAGTATAATTTTATGGGACGTTTTGCAACTTTAAATTGAGGATGACTGTAAGGATATTGACAAAGTTTTCTTGCGGTTGAGTGCGTGTAAAAATAGAATGTCTGTATGGTGTATAGTATGAGCGGGAAATCAATTGTATTTTAGCGAATTTGTTTGATGTTCTTGTAACTCTGGCTGCCTAACTCTGCTCCGTTAGAACTCATTACTTGCGGGTCGGTTTGCCTTCTTCCCTCAAATAATGCGAAGACAGAAGGAAAACTAACAACAAGTACGCACCGAGAAACAGTGCTGTTTGCGATGACTGGTTTCTGTCTGTTTCTGAAATTATATTTCCATTATTAATTGACTAACTATTAGGCCCTTAAATTGAATTGATTGCGATAGTTCTAGTGTTCTCCAACTTTTTACTAAATATCTGTGAAATAGTCATAAAAATTTAAATAGGTTCGGAAGTGTGTCCATGAAAGGTATTTAAAAAAATTTGACTGAGTACAATTAGAATAGATCACGTTGCAAAAGTTTTTAGAATATTTGTCTCTTCATCTGTTTGTCTGTTTATTTGGCCGAACATCGTGTGAAAATGGTTGAACAGTTTGTGATGCAAACTTTACTAATCTGTCGACAAAATCCTCAGTCAGGTTTTGTATAAAATGCTAAAAAAAGGGGGTTAGCCACTATACGCGATTAAATTAAGTGTGCTCTTTAATGATACCGCGCTACGAAGAAATATACATTTAAAAATGTTTTGTTCTAAATATTAAAACATTTCATATACATTATTTATATGATTAATTTCTCTATTTTCTATAAAAGTGTTCTTCGTCACTTCGGATTTTTTTGTCGTCACAAAATTGTAATTCGTGCCGTCTAACGACACAATTGGTAAATACGTAAATCTTGACTTAATATAAATATACTGCTTTCGTTTGTTTTAATTAATATTTAAGAAGTATTCTCCTTTTTTTAAATTCTAATTGCGATAAATAAATAATTTTAAGATAAACATATTAATTAATAATAATTTTTATTTATAAGTTAGTAGAAAATAGAATTTATTCTATCTATTTTACAATTCTGAAATGTCTTCTTTAGCCATTCTTCCCTCGGGCAAAAGGAGGTTCAGAGTTCGTGTCAAAGAAGAAGATACCTGATGCACTGAAACATGGAAAATAGCAACACATAACGAAAAAAAAACTTTAAACAGGGCGCCTGTTGAAAAGCAATAGCAGTATTATATCTAATATTATTAACTTCTTTAGTTTTCTAAATTAAACTCTACATATGATTCATTGCAATACAAATTAACTAACACTGTATATACATATTAAAATCTTACTTTCTCGGTGTGTATTCGCCAAATATAACCTTTTCACTTAAAGACATAAATTCGCACCAACCAAGCAGATATGCTACTAAAGAGAAGCATTTTGTTGCATAGAATCCTTTTTTAGTCCAAATTGATTCTGCATAGTACATTGGTGCCCGGGCATGGTCGCACCCGGATTTTGCTAAAAAAATAGGAAAGAAATCACACCTAAGAACTGTTGTTACTCTATAACAACCAGGTGTCACGAACTTAAACACTTTAATAAACTTTAAACATTCTTCAAACAAAAGGGAAAAAAGTCACAGATTCAATTGTTTCTAGTTATAAACAATAGCTTACATTTATGTCAAAGGCCTATCAGATAATCAAGGTTAAGCTTAATATATTTGTTTACCAACTATTAAGAATTTTATCATTAATTATACATTGAATATCGTTACAATTTAGTTTTCATTTCCATGTGTGATATTAAATAATCCAATTTTTTTTAATTAAGGTTACAAGTCACTAAAAATGTTCTTAAAATTGAAGCAGTAGTTTCTTGATTTGTTGAAATTATTTAAAAAATATTCATATAAATAGACAACACCGACAATAATTTAAAAACTGTTCTCTTTGAATTAGTGTCGTGAACTTACCACTTAAGCACTTACTTTTATTAATATTGATTGATTTCTTTGGTATAGAAAGTTATCTAGTACTATTTAACTTTATTTAAATTTAACTCACTTGCATTTTCTGTATCTTTGCAACCAGGTTGCTCCATGCCTCCGTTGGCAAAAAAGTCAGAATGCCCACATGTCTCCAGTTTTCCTTTAGCTAAAGCATTAGTATGTAGCACGTCTACAAAATCCGCATCGCCGGAGTCAATTTTTTTTTTTCTATCATTTGTTGCAAACATTGGCATTGCAGGGTCAAGGGCTAGAAAATGTTGAAATATACTTGAACTATGATATTTAAGGAAAAATACAAATTTATCTAGACCAATGGATATTTTATTACAGTTATGGTAGTTATATTCATTCATATTTTATTATATTTATCTTTTCCACTTTTAACTAATATCACTGATCACTTGTGTTCATTAAATGGAAGTGTAAGAATGCCCTACTTTATTATCATAGATTTTGATAGACTGAAGTGTTATATATTACCAGTTATTCTTGTTAATCGTCCCGCTTTTAGATAATTGGCAATAAATCCGGCAGTTTGTCCGCCGAGACTGAAACCTATGACGTGAAACTCTTGAAGCCGAAAACCATGGTTATTTACCATCTCGTCGATCAATTGTGCGGTGCACATTCCAACCAACTCAGTGTTACTAGCCGCCTGGAGGTAGCAAGGCTCTAAGGCAATCTTGTTGTAGTCGACACTTATTACATTGTAATTACAATCAAGGTATGCTGAAAGAGAGTTTAATACAATTTACGGCTAGTGACGTGGTTGTGGACCTAACTGCTGAGCTGAAGGTCGTCAGTTAGATTCCCACACGAGACATTGTGTGATCCATTACCTACTGTTTCAAGTCTGGGTGTCGTATATATTTGTTTGAGAAGGTTTCTCAAGTGCGAGACGTGTTTAAAAAAAAATACATTATTATTATGTTAAAATTCTGTTGCTTTATTCTATTTTGAGATTATGTTATTGCCGTATCATGTCGAGGCATGTCGTCATAACTCAAACAATGCAAATATGAGATGATAATTCGTTATTCTAATCACAAAAGATTTAAATTTTTAATTATTTTTTTTCCGCTTTCGAATTTCCATAAGATTGCTTTGTGACATCTTCAACTGTGTGCGAAAAAAGTTATAACTGAGTTCTTGTTATTGTATTTATTTTAATATAATTTAATTTTGCTCACTCAACCTGGTCTAATTTCAGTGTTTGGTGAAAAGTCTTTGTGGCCCGTGTAGCCGTGGATTAGAACTTTTATGGGTTTGTCCATCACCCACGGTGCCGATTTGATGGATTCTGGTTCCGCGACTTTTAATTCCACAGGTTTGTTTTGGTTTTCGCTATAAAATGAAACGATGAAACAATACAAGTCAATTCTTCTTTAATCTGGATATATCGTTCAGGTTTAGATCTTTTAGCATACGTATATTTATAAAAACATAACAAGCTAATAGTAATATTTCTAAAATAGTTCTATAAATCAATAGTTTACTAACCGAGTATATAACCAAAACGTTATATTATTGTTTGGACACTTCATCGGTGGTGTTACACAATTCGGACCAAATAATGTTAAACCCTGAGCTGAAACATTTTATAAATTACCAAATACCATTTTTTTGTATGAAAATTCGATGATGTTATCGCATTCATTTAAGGGCCGATTGTTCTAGTAGTTATAAGTTTATGGCACTATCTGCTGAGCCAAAGCTGTTGGGTTCGATTCCCACAAGGGACGGTTACTTGTGTAAATCCTAAATTGCTCGATTTCAAGTTTGAGTGTTATTTGTATCCATTTCCATTTCTGTTTGTGAATACCCCCGCGACAAATAAATTAAACTCTAGTGCGGAAGTTACATTAAAAACAAATTGGCAACGTATTATGGTATCCCAATTCTAGAATGTAAAACTAACCTTTAACGAAAATTGTCTGATAGTAGGTACTAAAAATACAATTATATAAAATTCAAACCCAAAAGTTTCTCAAACACATATTTATATAATCAAAGTATGATATATTTGAAGATCCTTATTATGAAAAACTATATTTAATATTTTTTTTATTTATTTATTTAGAACATACCTGTATTTGCAACTGTTAAAACTAACATCCATAAGAACTTCATGTTTCTTTTATAATTCATTATTTATATAACATAATTTAATGACATTAATTTAATTGTAAATTTGTACACTTTTGCTCAGTCGTCAGTAAAAACGAACACTGACTGTTTGTGAACCAATTTTATAAAAAACATTATCAAGAACATTATGAAGGACCAATAATGAGACAATTTTTTTTTTGAATACCTACATCTTTGAACAAGGTTGTTTCGAACCAATAAATACATAGAAACACTTTATAATAGTTTTTTTTCTATCATACCTTAATATTATTTTGTGGAAATTTGACCAAACGAAACGTAGTAAGGTAAAGATCTGTATTAGATAATGTTTTTATTATGTTATTAATATTTTTAGACTATTTAAAGACAAAGTTTTTTTTATAAACTCCATAGTTTTGTGTTCTAAATGTAAATTACGATAATTTTGTCAAGGCTGGGCAACGAAGCTATCGCTGAAGTGTAATTTAAGGTGTTAACATTGTTTTTGTAATTATTTCTGAGGAGGTTCAAGTGATAAGGGAATGGCGACAGTTATTTATAGCGTAGTATTCCGTTCAAATAAGCAATAAAAAAAATATTTGTTTTGATTCTATTACATCATAAGAAAAATTCTGTATTCAAAAATTCTGTATTCTGTATAATATATTATATTATTGATATAAATATATTAAACAATTAGCATTACCAACATGTTTATTTATTCAGTATAATTTAGTTTTTGATGAACTAATAAAAAAATTTATAACTAAAAGAAATGTTTTTTGTTAACTACAAAACTCAGACCAACAATTATCAAATTTCATTAAGTATTATACAAGATATGTACGTAGGTACCTCATTGTAAATTAATTTATTCTTGTTTCTTCAGCAGGTAGATAACAAATGACAAACACAAAATAATTTAATTCGGTTTATTATTCAAATAAGTAAAAATCAGTCAGTTCGTTTGAAAAGAAGACGCATTTGGCACGTATTTCACTAATTAATATGGCTCATTACAAAACTGTATCATAGCACCTACAATTAAATAAAGAGCTTTGATTAAGACATCTATTTTATATATGAATTTAACATTTCAAACTTTAAAACATTTTGCTTTACAGACGTATTCGTAAATAAAATATATAAATGCCATTTATAAGAATAAAATGTTACAATTTGCTTTTTTTTCTTAATTTTTGTATAACCTGTAATTTGAAGGCTTGCCTTTAAAAGAGCGTTACAACTTCCAGCACATAGAACTTACAACTATATCTTTAATCTTACATTTAAAACTTAAAATACAAGTAGGTTATCTACATTTAATAAATATGTACAATGAGGTTCAACTTATTATCTTAAGTCTTATCACTTTCAATTGAACAATATATGGCAAGAAAATTGAAACTACCAAGACCTTGATACAAGATCCAAACAATATTGTACAAAAATAAATTTAAATCGTATTTACAAGTGCATACAAAAACTTAGACGTATTCTTCAGACGGTTTCGGCGTTCCGTTTGGCAGTCGTAATGAGGAGGACATGCGGCCGTTAACTGAATCAGGTAACTCAGCTATGTCTTTAAAAACACCAATCATACTTTCAAAATTAAGTAAATAGTCCCAACCTAGAGTGGCTGGGGCAGGTGACCCATTAGCTTGTCTATAAAGAGCTGAACCCACATGTGGAACTAGATCATCGTCTGATGCTACCAAGGTACTCAGCGAACCTCGAAATGAAGAATCGAAACTCTCATATGGTGGTGGTAAAATTGGCTTTTTGTTATTGTTCCCGCTATTTACATTAGATCTTCTCACATCTTCCGGTTTATCAGCACTTATACTATTATTATCATATTCTATTTCCGAGCATGTGAAACTATCATTACCGCTTTCATCATCGGATCCAGTAGAACTTCTGTTATCGACTGGCGGTGAGTGATGCCTATGTGATATATGATGACCAACACCCCCACCACGTGGAGCTTCGCTCGAACTAGAAACGGCATCTAGTGTAGATACAAGACTAGATGTTCTTTGTCTTGCATTCATTCTTTCGATTTCTTCAGCAGTTAGGCCTACTGCACCAGTTCCTACAGAAACAACTTGAGGAACTTGTGGCGTTGTGCTTGGTGTTTTTCTCCCGGCCGATGAACTTTGGCCACTTAACTGTGACATCACTGGACTATTTAAACTACGTTCACTATTACTATGTAAAGCATCTTTTCCAACGCCACCAGAGCTCGACGTTGTCGCTAATAAAGCACTCTGGAGTGGTTTTCCAGATATATCATGCAGTGTTAAGATTCTTGGCTGTTGACTTAATTCACTACTAGGGGATAGTCTTGCTAGTGGTGTCGTTTGATGTTGTCTGGTTTGAGGAGGAGGTTGGGAATTTTGTGATAATACTCTTGGAGGATACCCACTAGGATGATGTGGAGAGTGTCTGTGCTGCGGGGTTTGATGTTTATGATGATATCCCGCTATAGGAGGCGGGGTCGCTTTATATTTTCGCACCCCTGCCGCTTCTCGAAATCCTTTATAATGATAAACTATATCTATATCAGATGGTGCTATTGAACTAGCATTTTCTAGGTCGTAGTGTTCGGGTCCTTCTGAATTGATGTCCATACCATTTGGATGATCGTGTGTATGGTGAGAAGTGTTCGCAGAAAGTGGTGGTGGCGAATGATGATCTTCTCTTAAAGCTGGACTTTTGCCAACCACCTCACGTTCTATTATGTCAGGACGCTGGCTTCTCGGATGATCTAAATTCATTATGTCGCGATCTTTATATTTTTTAGATAATAGTTCAGGCCCCACTATATGGCCAACGTTTCGCATTATATCTGCATTTTCAGAAATATAACTATTTAAACTGGTTTCGTTATTATGAAGATTTCTATTAATAAGACTGTCATTTGTTCCAGCAATTAAATTTGGAGTATTTAACATAGCAGGTCCTCCATTTTGTTTAGAATGAACAATATTACCTTTACTAGTTGATGTATTTCCTTTTTCTTTTTTTTGTTTCCGAAGTCGAAAAACTAGAAACGAAACAGCTATTGCTACCAAAAGTATTATGAAAAATGATATAACAAGTATAAGACCAATATTTAAAGGATCAGGATTTTGAACTAATCCAATACCAAAAGCGCTATGGCATCCAGGTAAAACTTTTCCTGTTCTAACTATTTCTTTAAATATGCTACCATTGCCTGTAAATGGTTGAATTTCATTATTTATAGTAAAGTTTGCAAAACATCCTTCGAACTTGTTATAGCTTGTTATCCATTCCGCTTTTAGGCCTCCTAATGATATTGTAGTTAAATAGGGATCTAAGAAATCGTGAACCCCTGCTGCGTCAAGTTCCTCACCATTCTCTTTATTGTCAATGATTAATCTTATACTTCTTCCATGTGACAATAATGTGATATTATGCCAATTTCCATCAGAAGTGTCGATCTGTTCAGTCTGACTCATATTAACAATGGTGTTTTGTTTTGAAGTGTAACTTACTTTTCCACCTAATAATTCTATCAACGTATAATATTTATCTGTAGCGGCATAAAAAAGAACACCTTCTTTTCTATATGTTCTAAATGAAAAAGATAGGTATTTAGCCGGATTGTTTAACTTCGTAACAGATTTTCCTTTAAATATTTTTTTCTCCCACATAGTACTTCCTCCATAAAGTGAATCTAAGAGTTGCATTCTTCTGTGTTTTTCAGTTATAACATACGACACAAAACCATTTTCACCAACCGAAATACTTTGAAGAGAAATAAAGCAATCGGGAGAAATCAGGTTATTATTGCATTTACAATAATGTGTTTTCCACTTATCAACGCATTCACCAGAACCACATATTTCTTGTTTGAAACATGCTCCTTTTTCTCTTCTTGCACAATGAGGTTGTACTCCACGAGAGTTTAAAGGATTTGTTAGATTTAATACACGGCCATTGATCGTAATACTATGCAAACACCCGACAAAATCATCCGAATGTATTTGTCCTGGACGCTCCAAAACTGGATCAGCCTTACGAAGTCCACCAATAAGCAGAGGCTCGTTATTAAAGTTTAAAGTTCTGAAAACAACATAAATATTAGTTATATATATATATATATATATATATATATATATATATATATATATATATATGTATAATATATATATATATATATATATATATATATATATATGTATAATATATTATAATTTTTATTTTAAGGTTTTTGAATTATAGTAATAGAAATAATAAATATATATACAAACCCAGCTTGTCCAGTATCATCGTTGTAACACGAATCGTCACCAGGTTCACATTCAGTACAAACATCTCCGTGATCTGTACAAGTACCGATACTAAGCGAAATAACCCTTCCATTTCTCGTGGCAGTCAGCTTGTACCATTTACCGTCGGAAAGATTTTTATCGGTATCCATAAGTGCTACAGAAGTAATAGAAGTTCTTGCTCCACCAAAAGAGAAGACTGGTTTTCCACCCAGTATTTCAATTGCAATGAAATCTGACCGGCCCCCAGTCTGAGCGCCGTAATTGTATAGTAACAAAGCATCTGATTTTGAAGTAGCAAATATAATGGTTATGTCATTTGTAGATGCATCTAATGCTGGATATTGCATGTAGGATAATTCATCAAATCCAAATGTAGAACTTTCACAGTGTGTACCATAACGTCCATTTATGCAACTGCATTTATACCCTGGTTTTAAACTGATACATATTCCTCCATGCAAACATGGATTAGGTCTACAAGAGTCTACTAAAGCTTCACACTGACTTCCGCGATAACCAGGGCGGCATAAGCAAAAGAATGAGTTTTTATCGGCACTCTCTTTACAAGATCCACCATTTTTACATGGATTACTACTACATACATCATTCCTTTCCAATTCACATGTTTTCCCTTGACGTCTTAGTGGACAAGTACAAACAAAATCATGTCCTTGTTTGCGACACACTCCACCAAATTGGCATGGACTGGGTGAACATGGATCTTGACGTTTTTCGCAATTATTTCCTGTAAATTTGTCTATACAATGACATATATAATCGTGACGTACGAGTGGCGATGAAAGTATTAAACTAGAGCTTTCTACAATTTTAGTGTCATCTAAAACATTAATTGCATCCGAACAAGTGCCTTCGTTTTGGCATTGATGTGCTGAACATGGGTAGAACGGAATTATAATTTCACGTTTCAAAACTTTTTGTAATTCAATTTCTTTCGATTTTAAGTGCTTTTCTGTATTCTCTTTTTTCGAAACAGAATTATTATCTTTTATAGCTATTAAAAGATCGATATCTGTATTAATTTCATTAATGCTGTACAAATAAACGGTTTCTTTATTTTTTAAACCACTTTTAAATATTTCTAACACAGTCCTGTAATAATGTGTTAGAAAATCTGTCGCAGTCATGTTAATTATCCTTGTCGTTATTGATTGTTCAACAGTATTATTATTAAAACTAAAGAATTCAACACTTATTGACGATATTACATTTTTATGAATTCCATCATTTCCAGATACTGAAAACGAATATCCTTGACCAGGTTTAACCGTATTTGTGTAAAGGGCGCATCCTTTTCTAATATTAAATAATGAAAATGTTATATCAGAAGTTGAATCTTTAATCATTTTACATTCGTAGTCGCCGACAATATCAGGATCATTAGGTTTTACATCAGCTATTTGTCCTTGAGGTATTTTATTATTAAAAGTATAAACTAGGACATGAGCTGACCTTGGAGTAGGTGGATTATCATTTTTATCTAATATCTTTATCTGCAGTGTATAGTTTGAATACATTACTGGTGTTCCACTATCCTCAATTTGTATTATTACATCTAAATAAGGCGTTATCTCTCTATCAATTCTTTTATTTGTCATAAGTACTCCTGTGTGTTTTTGTACTTTGACGTAACTTTCATGTTTTCCCCCAATTATTGAATAGGTAAATGGAGCACCATTAGGAGGCAAATCAGGATCTTTCGCAGCAAGAGTGGTTATGCTTGTATTAGGAGGCTCATTCTCATATACTGCACCATTGAAATTAGCGCTGTCTATTACCGGTCCGTTATCATTTATATCGGTTAAAGATATTTTAACTGTGGCTGTGCCCGTCTGGGGAGGAATACCTGTATCAATAGCACCAACTATCAAAGAATATGTAGATAATGTCTCTCTGTCTAATTTACGAGCAACTTCAATTTCTCCGCTTTGAGGATCAATTTTAAAATCTTGGTTTATATTTCCATCTATTAAAGAAAAGCTAAATTGATTATTTTGTGGGCGTACATCCTTATCAACAGCTTTTACTTGTATAACCTCTTCACCGATTTTAGCCCCCTCAGAAATAGATGCTTCGTAATAATTTCTTAAAAATTCAGGAGGATCATTGCCATCTTGTATTGATATAATCACTTGAGCTTCATCAGTATCATTTCCATGTATACCACCTGAATTTTTAGCCAATACTGTCAGTACAACTCTATTCTGTGTTTCTCTGTCTAGATATCTGGCCACTCTTATAACTCCTGTTTGAGAATTAATACTAAAACCTTTATCATTACTAGAGCCGACTAATAAATAGTATATTATTCCATCATCACCACTATCTTGATCGGTAGCCTGAATAACACCGACGTTGGTTCCAACTTCAGCCGACTCAGACACATCAAAATGAAACACTGGCTGTATAAACTTGGGAAAATATTCATTCACACCTGTTATGTAAACAACTACTTTAGTTGCACTTTGCATGACTGAATCAGGATTTTCGGCCAAAATGTCTAAGTTATAAACAGTTTTTTCTTCATAATCAAACACTTCTTTAGAAAAAATCTCCCCAGTATTTTCATTGATATAAAAAAGTGTAGACATTTCATTTTTAATGTAATACTTTATTATTGCATTTTTAGGTGAATCAATATCGAGTGCCTTCACTTTAAAAATGAAACTTTTAACTGGTGAATTTTCTGTTAAGTAGGCCACATATTTTGACTGATTGAATTGTGGAGCGTTATCGTTAATATCAGTAAGTATAATTGTAACTGTGGCCGTGGTCTCTTTTGGTTTAAATCCCAAGTCTTTGGCTGTTATATTTAGACGATATTCCTGAACTTCATCATAGTCGAGAGCGCGTAGAATACTGATTGTACCTGTGACTGGATCTACTTTAAATTCTTTCCCTTCGTTACCGGAAGTTATAGTATATCTGACAATACCATTCGGCCCATGGTCTTCATCTTTAGCATCTAGGGATAATATTGACGAACCTATAGGTTCGTTTTCTGGAACTATCACTTGATAACTTAAAGCTGTAAATCTGGGGCTATAAATATTTTCACCTGTCACAACAAATGTTACAGTTGTTTCGTCCCACTGTGGTGGAACACCTCGGTCTACTGATTTTACTTTAAGTTGGTAATACTGTCCAGTGTAGTAAAATTGTTTGCTTATAATAATCCAACCCTCTAATTTATCAATTGAAAAATAAGTTGTCCCATTTCCACCAAAAATGTAATATTCAATTTCAGCATTTATACCAAAGTCCAAACTGTCTTCAGCTTGTAGTTGTATAATTTTCTCTCCCACAGTAGCGTCTTGAGGTACCGGTACCAAATTTTCATGCTCTTTAAATTTAGGCTTGTTATTATTTGCATCTACAACATTTATAGTGACTAAACATTCAGATGACATAGGTGGTTTGCCATTATCTGTTGCAACTACTATAACAGAATATATATTTTCCGGAGATATATTAACTGAAGTTCTTTTGTAATTCATCATAAATTTACTTAATATTTCTCCGGTTGCAGGATCTATAGAGAATAGATCTGAGGTCTGTTGTAAAGAATAAGATATTATAGAATTGGAACCTTGTTTATCTTTGTCTGCGGCTATTACTTGCCCAACAAAACTGTTTTTCACTTGAAGTTCAGGAAAGTTAAAGCTGTAATAAGAATATTCAAACTCAGGTGCATTATCATTTTGATCTTGTATGGTTATTGTTAGAGGTGTTTCAGATCGCCAAGCTCCATCTATTGCTGCAACTTTCAGAATGTACTCGTCTTGTAGTTCCCTATCCAATGATTTTGCAACAGTAACATTGCCACTTATGGGATCTATAACAAATTTTTCTCCGGGATTTTCTACAAAACTGTATGTAGCATTAGCATTTGGGCCTGTATCTAGATCAGAACTTGTTACTCGTATAACAAAAGAGCCTATTTCGGCATTCTCAGTAACGTTAACGCTAAAAAGTCGAGTAAATCTAGGTGGATTGTCATTTTTATCTGAAACGGATACAAGAACTGTAGATGTTCCTACTAACTGAGGTATTCCATGATCAACAGCTTCAACTAATATTTCGTAGAATGGTATAGATTCTCGGTCTAAAGCAATATTAGTAAAGATTTCTCCACTTTCAGGATCAATAAAAAATGTTTCTTCATAATCATTTACAAGTCTGTATGAAACTCTTCCGTTTTCATTTGAGTCCTCGTCGTGTGCTTCAATTTTTATAACCAGTTGAGGTGGAGATTCTTCTTCAGGTATGGATGCGTTATACAAGATATTATCAATAATAGGAGCATTATCGTTAGCATCAGTAACTTTTATTTCAATTTCAATAAATGATTTTAGAGGCGGGCTATCAGAATCCTTTACTTCAAACCAAACTTCATACAAAGGCATTGTTTCATAATCAAATCCTTTACCGGTAATAAAAATTTCGCCACTCATTGGTTCTATCCTTAAAGCATCACCTACATTACCTCCAGCCACTGAATATTGTAAGAGTCCATTTGGTCCTATTTTTGGTGAAGTTGCGGAAAGCCTAGTAACTAATACACCCTCTGGAGTATCCTCAGAAAAAGAAAAAGTCAACTTATTACTAACAGTAAATTTTGGGAAGTTCTTTCCCGATTTTGGTATCAGAATTAGCTCCGCAGAACTTTGCCTTGGATTAATTCCACAATCAGTTGCTAAAATTATAAGATTGAAGGTAGATCTGTTTTTATCTTTGTATTTCATTAAATTATCTTTTGCTTTTATTACACCCGTATCTTTATTAATGCTAAAAATGTTTTGGTGTTCTCCTTTAAGGTCATAAATGATTTTTTTATTTTCTCCAATATCATTATCCTTTGCCTTAACACCAAAAATAAAGTCACCGGTCACAGTTCTTTCAGAAATATAAACTTCATAAACTGATTGTGGAAAGATTGGTGTATTATCGTTTTCATCTTCAACGACGATTGTTAGGTTAGCAGTGGCAGTTCTGGGATCTGTAGTTGAACAATCTTGGGCCATAATTATTAGGTAATAGACATCCCATTCTTCTCTATCTAACGTAGCATTTGTAAAAACAATACCAGATATGGGGTCAATTTTAAACCTTTCTGACTTATCTCCTAATAGACTATATCTTATTTTAGCGTTATTGCCTATATCTTTATCTCTTGCTTTTGGGTGTAGTATGACAGTATCTTGTGGTAAGTTTTCTTTAATATAGGTTTTATAACTTTGTCTTTCAAAATCCGGACTATTGTCGTTAACATCTTGAACAACAATTTTAACAGTTCCAGATCCAGTAAGCGGTGGAGAACCTAAAAAAAAAGATTTGTTAGTAAACCATTAAAAAGCGGAGGTATGCAGAGTTTGCATAATTTGACTAATGGTCTGGCATAAAAACAATAAGATATAAGGATAATAATATTTGACTAATTTACTAATAAAAATTCATAAGAATATTTTGGACTTTTTAAAGCGAAATAGTGAAGTTATTTTTGTAATAATAATATTACTTCAGCGACTTAATAACTTGAATATATATATATATATATATTGTTAAATTTTACCTGTGTCCATCGCAACAAGAGAAAGTGTATATTCATCCTGAGCTTCACGGTCTAAAGTTCGCAATAGAGAAATCTGTCCAGACGAAGCATTAATTTTGAAAAGATCTGCATCGCCCTCTTTTATAAAATATCGGACCTGATTATTAAAAGGAGGTGAATCGGCATCATAAGCTTGAACGGTCAGGATATATCCTCCATAAGGTGGAATAACATTTTCCATAACATAAGCTAAGTATGGCGTATCTAAAAATGTTGGCGGATTATCATTTATATCTTCGATGGATATCGCTAGTTCAGCAGTATCAAATCTTATATCATCTTTGGCACAGTCTTCCGCTTTTATCGATAAAATATAGCGAGATTTTCTTTCAAAGTTCAAATTTTTAGCTACTCTTACAATGCCAGTATCTTCACTTATGCTAAAATCTCTATTTTCGTCTCCAGATGCAATGGAATACCTCACTCTTCCATTAATTCCTTCATCAACATCAGTTGCAGATATCTGAAATATAAGTTGTTACAAATTATCTATTATTTTTATTTACTACGCTAATTGTAAAAAAAGGAAACAAATCTTACTTGTAATACACTTGCTCCTATACTAGCATTTTCAGGAACTGATGCACTGTATTGTTTTGGATCGAAAACAGGACTGTTGTCGTTTTCATCTAAAATGGTTACATAAATTTTTTCCTTTGAAATATTTGGTGGATCGCCTCTGTCTTTTGCGGTCACATCAATTGTATAGTTTGATTTTAGTTCTCGATCTAGTTTTCCGGTTGCCCGTAATATACCATCTACATTTCCTAATGAGAAATATCCGTCAATTTCGGGATTTGGCGCCATGAAATATTCAACATATCCGTTACGTCCTTCGTCTTTGTCAATAGCTTTTATTGTCATAATAACTGTATTAAGAGGAATATTTTCAGATATAGCAGTCGTTTTTGACGAAATAAATTCTGGGGCCATATCGTTAACATCTTTTAGCAGTATTGTTACCTGAAAATTATCAAAAACATACATAAATTTGCAGTTTTTGACATTATTTAATTACATTTAGTATTTTAACATAACATATGTTAGTTACAGCCCTTTTTCCACAGTAGACAGCGTCTTAATTCAGTTAACACTCGTAAATAGAGTTAAGATAAAAATAAAGTTTATTCTATAAACAAATAATCTAACATATAATAATCAGGAATAAGAAAAGAAAAATAAATATTGACAAAAAGTCAGACAATGTAAAAAGTAATATTTTAAATAAACATATGCTTATACTGACTTATGTCGGTATAAGCTTATGTTTATTTCAGTTAAACAAAAAAGTGGTTTAGACAATAGTTCAAAAATCAATATCAATATCTCTTTTGTAACTGAATGAAAAATGACAAGAGCATGTGAAAGTAAACCGAGCCTGACATAAGAAGAACAAATATGCAAAAAAAACAGTTGAAAAAATGTCACAACTGCGTTAATTATTTAATTTATCAATAAAATACCTGGACTGTGGCTGACAGCCGCGGTTCCGGGGGTTTTGCTAAATCTTTAGCGGTGATGACAAGATTATAGGTTGCTAAAGTTTCTCTATCTAATAGTTTAGATGTAAAGATCGTTCCATTAGATGATATGGTAAAGTCTTGATGGTCATCCCCAGATGAAATGCTATATGTCAGTTTTCCATTCATACCTGTAAATCACAAACAAGCAATATTTATAACTGCCATACAAGCGATAGTATAGATATCCAACATGACGAATTTCTAAACTGTTAGACGTCAAAGATATCTTTTTTTCACAGATTGCTTCTAAAGACCTCCGTGCTTGTTTTGGTAGAATAATTTAATATATTTTTTTCATTTCTATAATTAAAATTGAAATTACCAGAATCAATGTCAGTAGCGCTGACAGATACTACGGAAGTTCCTACTGGAACGTCTTCAAGAATCTCATTTGAAAAACTCATGGGATCAAATATTGGCGCATTATCATTTAAATCAATAATGTTGATGTATACAGTGACTGTTCCGGATAGGGAGGGGTGGCCATTATCCTGCGCTTGCGCTACTATTATGTAGTGCTGAGTCTGAAAAAAAAAATTTTAATAACTTATTATAAATATTGAAATCGTTAAAATAATGCGCAACACATTATAAAAGAGTAAAAATAAATTCGATAATATAATCCACTTATAAAAATCACCATATTAATATATTTTTTTATTGTAACAAAAGCGGGCACTGCGAACCATTTATCGAAGAATGTGATATAAACATTTTAGTGAGTAACTCCGCGAATTTTTCATATAATAGCTGACGAAAGACTTCAAACTATGACAAGCTCTCTCATTCGTGGATCGTGAAGCGAGATGACGATTTAAAAACAAGCAGCGATCTCGGAATCCGGCTTTTGGGATGTTTTGCCGACGGTCGCTTTGTCCGACATTGTTCAAGCCTTAATTTCGATGGAGGATCGAGTGGGCAAATGCCGAATATGATGCGCGACGCGAAAAAACTGTACCGGGATAAAATTAGCAGCTTTCTAGCGGAGTACGCGGAATTGACGGGCGGTCGAGAAAACAAATGTACGGCGAATTGTTTTTACTAATTAGCAGTAACGACTGGGCTGATACAAGAGAACTCGTAGTCTGTGTGTTATATGTTTATGTTTTAACATCATTATATATGTACAATCTATGATGTATATATTTTTAAAGACCTTTTATTTTATATATTTCAGTTGGTATATCTTACATCTTTAGAAAAATATTCTTAGAAAATATTGTGCTCCTATTATATTCTATACCTTGTTCTTTTGTTTATGATAGTTACATTGAATCGAAAGGATTTCTAAACGGCAATATTTAGCAGGGCTTGCACGCTCGTGGTCCGTGGCAGACCATGGCAGACAGGTTTGCATGAATAGCGGGATCAAATAATAGCTCACGTAGACCTTCTAATAACAGGATGTTGCAGAAGATATTGTAATATGTTAATTTAATTTCTTATTCCTAAAACTCTAAATACCTTAATAGTATGGTGAATCAGACTTGGTTTATTCATTTGATTAAAAGTAATTGCAATCCAAATATTTACAATGAGTGATCATTAATACAAAATATTCAACACCAATTAAAGAGAATGATTTGAAGGAAGTATGTTTTTGGAATTACAATCTGATTAAACGCAAAGATTATAAGAATAAAAAAATCTACAAAGTGGGAATTTAACTCGAACGCACTTAGTGTTCCGTAATAACTAAATCTATACATAAGACATTATCTAAACTATTGAAATTAACTTAACCTTTAACAATTATTCTACCAATACATTAAAATGTAAATGAAACAATAAATCAAAAAGAGAAATATTTTATTAACTGTTGTAATATTTTAAATATACTTCATTTCAATTTCTTTATAAAAGCGAATGAGACAGTCGCGCTCATTTATTGTCTCTTATTAAGAAGTTGCTTAAAGGCATTGTCTTTCTTAGTTATATAATTGCTCCTCTTTTCTACAATTTACACTATTTTACAATGTTACTAATAAGTTAGCCCTATCTCATCTCATATCTCCTGGTTTAAAAAATGTGTGATTATTTTATAAAAAAATGAGTATTGAGAGAACGTCGTACTTCTATTTAACCGCACACTGTAACAATAGCTAATCAAGATATTCAAATTAAAATAGCTTAGAAGTCAACAATCAATCATTCAGTCAGTCATGTGACTGAGCAGACAGGAGCTAAGACAAAGATTATTGCTTAAATTCGAACAACTTTTGGTACGTAACGTCGAGTCGTGCAATGGAACCACTTGAGCGGTCAACGACTCGACTTAGATCAATGTTGAGATAATTGTATCAACTACAAGAACACTAAGTACCCTGATGTGGACGACGAAGACTGGACTACAGATATTACTATCAAATAACTTTATCACTTTAATATCTTTATCATATCACGCATGTGTTTTAGTAATGAATATGATACAATAGTAATAATAGTAGTATGTGTTCAAGGGCACAGATATGTTTGTGTATGGGAAAATCTTGGATCCGATAGTAATAGTGTATTCTATAGGATTAGGTTATGTCGGACTTGAATTTTGTGGCGGAAAATTCACAACCTCGAGCCACACCATAATAACATTAGATGCACGATTCTGAAGCGAAAAGTAGCACGAGAGCCTTAAACAAAGGGTTTACTTACATTTTGATTTCATCATCAAATCACAAGCATAGCCATATACTAGTGCCAAGCAACGAAAGCACAGGTATTTACTGAGATTACTTCTATATTTGACTTAAATAGTTGACGACATATATACGTATAGTAATTTGTAACAAAACTATCAGTCGCGGGAAAAGTTTTTTTTCTTATAAGAGAGAATAAAGAAACTAAACTATTGGTATGGCTTTTTAAAAATAGGGGGTAGTTCTATATCAAATAGTCATAGTGTCTATTTTGGCGTTGTATTTTTAATATCAAATCGCAAAAAAATTGTTCGAAAAGTAATAAAAAAGTTGGTCATGCCTATCATTTCAAGTATAAAAATAGTTTACACCATGTTGTCATACTGAATATACAAAAAATTTCTTAAAAATTGTCATTGTTAACAAATGTCGGAAGAGATTATATGCAAACGCTGTGACATGTAAATTTTATATATTAGATAAAGATATATAACAATAATGAAACAATACATTTCCATTAAGATTATACAGAATATAATATTATTGAAGTACGGTTAGTGGGCACTTTACAGCCGAGCGCAGCATTTTTATGTTTCAATTAACATATTTGCTATTTTTAGATCTGATAACGACTAGTGAAGTGTTTAATTACAAACAACTGGCTGCTATTCAATGATGCGATTGTGATAGATAGCAAAGAACAAATAATACAAATAAAAATAATACATAAATTATTAACATTCTTTATGTATTACTTTTTTTAACTAAAATTCTTCAAGGAACTTCTTGATTCTGTTTTAGTCTCTTTAAAAGTAATTACAATAAAATATATAATGTTTTCTAAGATTTTCATGAAGACTACAAATCTGAATAAAACTATTTTTCGGATTTAACTCGCTTATATTTCTATATAATAAACGCGATATTTATTCAAAATATATTATTATATACCATACATTTTTTTTATTAAATTATGTAACTATATATTTATTATATCTGTATCAACATTTCTGTTAACCTTGATTAAATTGTAAGATGTATTAAAACAAGCAAAAAAGCATCTTTAGTACAACTATAATAATTGGCTGTTATTTCAACCTGAGAATATTTATACAAATGATCTTAATCACTTAACCTTTTAGCTGTTTTTATTTGTTACAGCGGATAGATAGTCGTAAAAACGGAGACGGTAATTGTACTGTCATACATAAAAATATATAAAAAATAATAACATTCACACCCGTAGCCGGTAGGCAACTAAAAACTTTATTATTTAAAACGCTTCGGATAATAAAAAGTTTATCACAACTTTATTAATTTTGAATAATGAAGTACAATAAAGTATGTTTTTTATAATGTGGATTATTTGGTACGTAACAAATATAATTAGTACGATTGATAATATTTGTAATTATAGTTTTAATATATCAGTCTTATTAGTAATCATTAGCTTTATAATAGAATTCTTACCTCTTCATAGTCGAGACGAGCTGTCAAGGTAAAAATTCCTGTTTGCGGGTTGAGTGAGAAAACATCGTTAGCCCAATCCGATATGACGTTATAGGTGAGTTGAGCATTTGGCCCGGAGTCGAGGTCAATAGCCGCCACCGTTCCTACCACGGAACCCCTGGCTGCGTTCTCCGGTATGTCAAAGGAGTAGGCACTCTCTTTAAAGGCCGGTGGATTGTCGTTTGTGTCGGTGACCTGCAATTAACAAAAATATATATTTTCATAATATTGCTCGCTTCAGTTCATTGCACGTATGTCAGACGAATTGTCTCATTAGATCTTTTAGTATCGATAGTTGAAATTAATATATGTCAAACCTTTGTTTATTTATTTATATTTTCCACTTTAAATCAATATCAGTGATCACTTGTGTAAGTCAAATGCATTCTAAAAGAGTTCTTGTTAGCGTCGATATCTTAAATGGTCGTGTAAAGATATGTATTTGTGTCAGATATATGAGATTTGTCAACAAACATTCATATAAGAAAATACTATTATTATTATTATTATCAACAATACTTTCATTAAAATAAATTATAGAGAAAGATAAAGATAAAGTTGCCTTAAAGTTATGACATGATGCTTCATTTGAAAGAACAACACATCTAATTATGTTATTGGTTTATAATCAAAGTTTTTTTCTTGTTGGTAAGGAAAATTTCAGTTATTTAACTGATAATACCGATTCAAACAATACTTATATCAAATATACGAATATTATTAATAATTGATTAAATTTTTAAGTAATATTATTGTAATTAACATTTAAAAAACCTAATTGTCTTACTTGAACAACTATAGTGACATCAGTAAACTGCATTCCATCGTCGGCTCTTATTAGCACCTGGTATTCGGAAATTGTTTCCCGATCCAGCGGTTCTTTTAGTGATAATTGTCCACTTTGCGCGTCTAGTATGAAGGGTGTAGTTTCTTCTGTCTGTATACTATATGTTATTGTGCCAATAGTATCAGGATCTTCTGCGGCGATAGTAGCAATGACCTGCCCTGGCGCCAAGTCTTCAGAAGCATAATACGCTGATGGTATGTTTTTGAACTCCGGCGGACTGTCATTTTTGTCCAGAATCACGACTTCTACCTGTAATTAAAGACATTAATTAAGTAACAATTCATAACCTCATCGTAACTCAACTATAAAAAGTTTAAGTTATTTCTTAATCGCATCGCAAAGACCAAACAAAGAAAACTATTGCAACAATAACCTATTTAAGCATCGAGTCCAACAAAACAGTCTGCAGTAGGACAACTAATGTTTTATTTATGACACCGACAGAAAATCGGCCACTTTAACACAGTATAAGAACACGAACCAAATTAATAATTCTAAAAATGCAGCCTGCGAGCGGCCTCCTCGACAAATGTGTATCTCTACTGACTGACGGGATGATCAAATATGCCTGAGGGCATATCAACGAGACATATTTATTGTGAAAGTTTTAATATAATTTCAATAATTTATCTTTCGTTTATTGTGTTAATTCTATCACAGTCCTAGAAAAACATTGAATTCAATAACAATTTAAGAATTGTAACGAATTATTAATTTAAATGTTATTTACAAAAACATTAGATGTTAATACTTAGTTGTAAGAACGATTTTGTTAAATAAATTGAAGTATATATTTAAATAATATTTTTTCTTTTACTACTTCGGATACGCCGTCGAAATAAATTAAAATTATAATATCGTAAAACATGCTTCTGTCTGAGACTTATTTGTGGATCTCAAGCAGGGTGTACAGTTTAATTCTCGTTTGATAAGATGCATTAGATAAGATTTATGAAGTTTGAGGCGAGCTTTACAAATGCAGCCGGTGGACTTTTTACAAAAAGCCATTCGAACAAAACTCGACAAGTCAACAAAGGGACAGACCAGCGAAAGACATAAACCTCCATAGTTTCGTCATCCGCTGAAGCACGGAGAATTCGGGGCTCAAAGATCGGAGCCGTCACAGATAAGAAGAGGCCGATTGTTGAGAGTTCCCTGCCCTCGTTGAAGAGAAGCTGCGCATTTGTTATGATGACTCAATCTTTTCTTTGTGTTGAAACGAGGGTGCCGTCTTAGGAAGAACACCTCTCGACGCCTACGATATTTTACGTAAAAGAAGCAGCAATTAACGTTGATTGTACGATCGTGTCAGTTAGGAAAATAAATTGAAATGTGTTAATAAAATTTATTGTTCAAGAAATAAGAAAGCTTGAGAAATGTTGGGACCGATTGTAAACATAAGTCACTTTATTGGTAATACGGTACATGTTCCCAGCGTGTGTATAAATTTGTGAATAGTAACAGAATACGGAAATGATGTACACTAATTGTATTAATGAAACGTATATTCTAATGGGCGGAGAACCAGTGCCTCCAAAAAGAAAATGCCGACGTTAAGAACGTATACAAAAAATACAAGATTTATTATGAAAAAGCTTACACGTTGTTCGGCTCCGCTAGAGGACCCCCTAGAGTTCATGTTTGAAGTAATCGATTAAGGGAAGAGAAATGACAAGACGTCGATTTAGTCGAAACCTCAATTATTCAAGTTTCGATAATTGATTACGTTCCACTACTCGATTAATACGAAATATCGAGCATTTATTATCTCATGATTAAATAATGATTAAAATAATAAAGCATACATAATGCATATTTTTTAAATTGGAACATTAATCGCAACATTATTAGTTATTAAACGTTGATGATGAACCAGCATGACGTATCTTGATTAATCATTGAAGTTTGAACTTTAAAATAAATATTAACTTACTTATAGCTATTATAATACTTTACTTAACTTAATGAGACGTGTGTATTTTAAAATAATATTATTTTTTAAAGCCTTATAAAACATGGGTTTGAAGCTGTTAGTTTTTTGGTTGATTCTTCAGAATATATGTGCAAGTAATATGAAAGATATGTAGATAGGCTTCAAAAGTAAAGAGTAATTAATCAAATAAGGTACAGTGCGTCGTCTCGCTTTTATTTTATTAGCGATCGAATTCCTGCAGATCGCTGTGAAGTCTAAAAAATGACCTTACAATTTTGTCGTTTTGGCAGAGCGCAATGTAAATTCATGAACATCAATCATTCTAGTCATTTACCTCCAAAATTTTGACGTCATGCCTTGATTGCCTCTCCCCATTTTTATATAATTTCACCTTGCACCTCTTTCAAAAGATATTAGTTAGTATGGGTATCGTAAAGCAATTTATCATTTGTGAAAATTGATAGTGGTTTTGATCCAGTGTAAGACTAATTTAGGACGCCGGTGATCAGGTTTTATTATTTTTACATGTACTGTACTTCGTTTGGTGTTAATGAAATTGCTCAGCAATATAGAAGGAAAATTATTTAATTTTCTTTGTTACATGTAGGTGTATAGAGCGAGGGATCTGTCTGTCGACAGATATGGTGGCGTAGGTTAGTCTATGTTTAGAGAGATTCGTGACCGCAGACCGACCGCTATACCCCGAGGACTTCACACAATTATGTTGGTCTTCAACTTATTACAGAGGACCCGGTGTTTCCTTCTTTCTGTTGCAATTTTGATATAATGCGCTATTTACTGGCTTGGGTCATCTACATATTTAGAAATCTTTGCACATACCTCAACCTCACAAGAGATTTTTAATGTAACTATTTTACTTATACAATGTAAAAGTAAAAGATATAGCTTCAAAAATTACTTATAATGTTATATAATGCTTGTTATTTTTATTTAATTTAAGTCTTGGCGCGTTTACTGGCATTAGTATGCGGATGTGTCGTCCGCCCACACAGACTATCGATGCCTTCAAATATATGTAAAATATGCATAAAAGTATCCCGGATAAAGTGCATGATAAAAGGCGACGCAGTTTCAATCGCCTTGAGCACATTTATCGGGGGTTTGGCCCTATGTTTACCGAAAACTTTGCAACTCCACGTCATTTTGGAGATTGCCTGATACTACTGCAAATTATAAAATATATTCAATAATAAAAATAATATATATTTATTTAAAATTTTATTTTCTAAATATAAAGAAATGGACATTAAATTTGCCTTTTCTAAGCGTTTTCAATTTCATTCTCAATATAAAGTTAACACGAGCGACTCTAACCTGTATTAACCTTCATATACTTAGAAAGCTATAAAATTTTTAAGTGTATTTTAACAGCGACATAATTATAATTCTGGAATAACTTATAGAAAAACAGTTAAACATAAAATCGCTTATATTGCAAAGTCGCTTTGTGCATAATAAGGTAATCATAGCCTTCATTTACCAGATCTAAATTGTAGTTCCCCGCTACCATATTTATCTGAAATTGTGTAATTTTATTATATTTTACATAAAAACTGTCCTTGTGGCATATGATTCCTCCAGTAATGCTTATCATTAACGTTCATGTCAGGGCCTCCGGGGCCCCCGGGGCCAAGAGCGCAAGTACCCTTGATTTCTCCTAAATTTGTAGCTCGAGGGTATCTCCTCTTGATCGATAGTATAATTTAACAAGTATCTCACATTTTCGAGACCGCTCGGAAATTTTTGCATCGCGTGTAGCTAATAAATTAATATAACCAAACTAGCAAACATTAGGTATATTGTGTATGTGTGTGTGTACGTTTATCAAAATTATTTTATAAACATTGTATATAAGAAACACATAAGTTTAAATAATATATGTGTATTTTAGAAAATGTAAGTCCGTGAACAAGCCATAACCGTTAGTGGATGTAGCAAATTTATAATAACTACAGTTTGGATAATGCGAGTTAAATGGATAGCAGGAAACCTTCTAATATCTTGACGTAAACAATATTCACGGTCTCCCGGCAAATAAATGAAGTACACGAACGAAAATCACGAGTTCAGAATTTTTCAACGTCGCCCAGATCGAGATCTGCGCGGGCGCAGCGGCGACTACAAAGAGCCTAACGATTAACGAACTTAAACTAAATGAGAGCATGTCATCTTTGTTTTAGGGTTTATTTATTTTAAATTGAAAAAGTTAAAGTGTATTTATAGATATTTGTTTTCCAACGATATTTTTTATTGAAATAATAGTTTAATATTGTAATTACTTTAATAGATTAATGTGACAATTGTTTTTGTTCTATTTCATTTACTATTTGCATTTCTATTTTTTATTGTATGTAAAATAACAACAAATCAAATGAAATTAATGTGTTAGTTATTTAACATGTTAGTTATAACAATAATATTTTAGCTGAGGGAAGACGTAGGCGTATGAGATATAAATTACGATACGGCTAATGATAGTACTCTTCCACATCGCAAAGACCATTGATGACTCATGTCTCGAGAATCGTAATAAATCTATCTCATCTGCCTGATCTAGCGGGATCGATTATAGGTATGAAACCTCAAGTCATCACTGAGAAAACAATAGCATTGATAACAAAAGAATTACAACGTCCGCTGCCAAAACGGCATTATCGGTATTGCAGGTGGCTGTACGGATTTGTCGGTGGGCGATGTAACCGTGGAGATAATGACCGACACCGCGCCCCGATGTCGCAACTTGCGCCGATTTCGGTCAGCCCGTCGGTCATCTCTAACGATGGAGCGATAATTAAGATCGGACGTCAGAAATATTTACGCCTGCAGCATCCCGCTGACCTGAACGTGAGTCGGTCACGACTTTTTCCATGTCGGGCGAGACCATTGTTGGTCTACTCGTGTTCAGTTTAGCTAACATGGAATTCATACTTTTAACATTGTATTTAAAATAGTACACTACTTATTTTACATCTTAGGCATTATGTAAAAACACTTGCATATTATAATTACAAGTTTATATCCCTTGCAAGAATTTATATAAATTACTAAAAATATAAATCTTACATTAATGTGAAAGATGTTTAATGATTATAACACACAATAAAAATAATGAATATAATTCGATAATTTAATTATTCCTCTATATTTTGAAAAAGTCAAATCAAAGAAGAATGTTTTAATATGATTGATTTTTTTTTTATTTTTCTTTTGTAATCCTATTTATTTTTTAATTTTTATTTTAACAATTTTTTGTACCTATAACTATTAGTTATGACTTATTCTGATTTTCATAGTGAATTTGTTAAAAAATTATTTTTTCATAGTGAATAATAATTCGACATTTTGTTAAATACCCGTATTTCTGTAATCAGGTGTTGCTGATGCCAAAATAAAGTTTATTTTTAAATTGAATGTTGGGCGTTTATTAGCTAACATAAATAACCAAAATATATTAAGATTCTGAGTTATCTCTAACACTATACATAAGAAGCCTAAACAGAAAGCATTCCCACGAATTACGTATAAGAGGAGAAGCAACGTAATAGATATGTATCTGTGTGTAAATTGAATAATAAATACCTTTTTCGTAGCAGCTGTTATTGTGACAGGATTGAAATTAATGCTTTATCTAAATGCTAACTAGTTTCAGGTTATTACTCATTCTGAGCTTAGTTATGGGTCTTTGTTGATACTCGGACCCAGCCATTATATAATGCTGCGGCGCCTAATAATGAAATTGTTTCACGGCTGGATATAGTTATTTGGGTATTAAACTAATCATATACCACTTAAAATCTAGAGTACTTCATAATAATCATCTGTAATTGAGGTTTTAATGAAAGGTAAAAAAAGTTAATGTCTGTTAACAATTAAGTGAGTGTAGACATCTCTAAGTGAAGCAAGTTGTGCGATAAAAACTATACCAACCTTCCATGTGAACCCATTAAGAGGTTGAATAGCTATTTTTAGTAAGTGATTTTTTTAAACAGAAAACATTACAGTTTTTTCAAATTCAGTTATAAGCAAATTGTATTTCATTAATTATGTCAAACCACGTCTATTGTTAGTTGAAAATTCCTCTATTTTTGCGATTAATACCAAAAAAATTAATATTTTACATACTTTTTTAATACTTAATTTGCTATAATATAACAAAAGAATCACAAGATAATTTTCAAAAATAACTAACAATATTTTCTTAGTGTTGTGTTAAAAACCTTGGTAAATCGTATAACGTAACTTTTAGCGCTGGATGTACAGTTAAACTTTATATACACATGTATTGAAGTGGTTGAAAGCGCTGTGTAAACGAGCGTATACACTAACAATAGTTTGACAACTCATAAAATCATAATCTTGTAATTGCAATATCTAAAGGTAATAAAGGTTTAATAATTTTAGCCAAGGTAACGACAGCTTATATGACACCAGTCACACTTAACATCACAAAAATGTTTACACTAACAAACGTACAACATAATAGACTTACAAACCGAATGACAATTGTGATAGTTTAACAATAAATATTTAATCAATAAAAAATGAACAGTTATAAATTGTGCCACATCTATATAAATAGTACAATCTAAAAGTTACAGTAAAATAATAGTGCTTTTCTGAAATTTGTACTAATATTGTTATCAATACATACATACAATACATTAATACATATTCTGTGTTGTATGTTGTGTTATTTAAATACTATCTAAATATAAACAATCTTTTGTTTTATCTTAGTTTTAAATTTTAATATGAGAATATTAACCTTTTTTTTCAGAAATTTAAAAAAAAAAAAAGTTATATACATTCAAAACGTAACCTACTATTTACATATCAATATTAACATAATATAGCCGAAAAAGCTTTGTTTGTTTAAGAGTGCTAATATTCGAAACATCAAAATGTATTTTCAAAAAATCTTTCTGATTATAATAGACATATTTATGAAGAAAGTTATTGTCTACAGTAGCTAGTTAAGAGGTTCCATGGCGCACAGCTAGTATTTTGTTTTTCCTAAGATAAGAAATCTTTATACAAGCTGTCTTTCAATACACAAATTAATTTGTTTTTAAAGAATTAATTTTGATGGAATTTTAAAAATTATCATAAATTTTATACATCTTTATTCATATAAAGCACATAAAATAAACTCAAGTCACGTCGTTTCTTAAACTAATAATGTATATATAGCCTTAGCAGTGTTCTTTGTGATGTTTGCGTTAAAAAACTGTTAGCGAATTGTTATCAATTGGGTGTAGAGCATACAATGGGAGCGAGATCCTTGTCGCTGACAGGCCACGACACCGGGATAGGTTCCGTCCCGAAACCAGGTTAACGAACGGACCCTTAGATAAATACGAATACCTGGGAGAAAACATTACATTCTTTTACAAAACTTATCAACATTCAAAAAGGTATCGCCTTTATTTATTACTATTCCTTATTTGAACAAAAGATTAGATATACTTTAGTTATAGTAGGTATAGAATAGTGAGCAGAATTGATTCGTTTTAATATAAAGTGGCTCTGATTAAAGTAATTAATTAATAATGTAGATGTTATTCAATAAATCTTATCTTAGAGCAATTAGCTTCTAAGCTTCACAAAATAACTTGATATATAAATATATGTGAAATCATTAATAATACCATTAAGCATTCACAAACACATCTGTGAGAGAACATTTCAACTTCATTATCAGGCCCGAAGCTTAATCGAAAAACTAAAAATTTATGAGACGTCACCGAATAATAATTCACACTAAAGCAAATGTAAATGTCTCTGCACAAATAGTCACGGAGAATATTGGTCACTTTATAAATAAAATAAGAAAAAAATGAATTATTATTTAGAAATGAAAATTGACTTCTAAGATGAGACTAAGATTACTGTTTCTACTAATAGTGCTGTTGTATTTTATTCTAGGAAATATCGTAGACTCGTATAGTAGTAAAGTTCTCTATATTTTATAACTAGGCCAATCAATTGAACAATCCTAAGACTTTATTACCGACATCAAAACTCTGAATTGGAATTAATTCTGCGTGTTGTATTACCTAAGGGCTAAGGCAGTTCATTAAGGATCTTTCAATCATTTGTTAGGAGAAGGTAAAGAATTTATCAAGACTTTTTTTTTATTTTTCCTTGCGGTTCTTTTATTCTTGAACACAAAACGCAAAATCCTTCTTGCAATTAGATATGCACTTGGGTATGTACCTTTAGTTTTTAATTACCAGTATAATGTTAGCCTTCAAATTTTAAATTTATATTTATACAGCTTATAATTTATATCAACCAATTAGTTGTGAAATCTTCTTTTAAACGGAATAAATGAGTTTTAAAGATATACGTCTTAGAGACGATTTGATGTAATAATTATTTTGAATAATTTTACGTTTATTAATATCTGCGATTTGCAATTATAATGTCGATCTAATAACAAAGTTAAACTTTTAACATTTCAAAGTGATTTTTATCTTATGCTTATTTGCAATCTATATTTTGGATTACTAATACTAATAAATACTAATAATAAATATTACTACACATTATTTAAATTATTATTATTATATAAATATACTATATTTAAAATAGTTTCCGGTAGGTGGTTTTGCGAGATTCTATTAACTGGGAGTAAAACTATATTACCGGCTATATAGTTATATATAATAATAAAAATATCAATAAAGATATGAATAATAATTAGGTTACTAATAAAATAGTAACTAATTTACTATATTTTTATTATATTTTCATTGAGGATAATATATAGATAGATATTTTAAGTGATTGTGGAAGTAGAACGTTATTTTAGAATTATTTATAATTGCTATGTTCACGTAAATACTATCAGAATTGGTTCGACTGGTTTCCAATTTATCCAGTTTTTTATTCATAGTTCAGAGCTTGGTGGAGTTGCGTGTTCACGCCGCGACTCTGAGAATATTTACATAAGTACAGCCGGATAATAATATATTTAAAATAGTACATAAATCACGAAAGTTTAAATACAAAAATTTGTAGCAAGTCAATTAATTATATTAAATATTAATTATTATCAATTATTACCTTCTGTATTTATGCCATATGTAATCAGGTAATTGTGAGTAATAAATGTATATTATTAATAATTCAACTTAACATATTATTATTTGATTACTAGAACTTATTAGTAATATAGTTCAGTATGTGTTAGTATGTTGAGTGCATAATATGATGTATATCTTAATCTGTTATATGTTTTTATTCATTCGCAATACTTGTATATTATGCTAGCTTTTACCCGCGTATAATACTAATAATAACCCCATAACCTCTTAATCAGAAAGACTTTTTCAAATCCATCCCATAGTTTAAAAGATCAGCGTGTTTAAACAAACAAACTTTCCTTTTCCAAATTTTTATAGATATGTAAAGTTGTAAGCTATTCGGGTTACTGGTACTTATTCTGTAAATTATTGAGTTTTAATAGATATATATACATATATATTTATTTAAAAATTTCATTCACTATCTAGTCTAAATTTTGAAACTGAACTTTAGTTAAATATGTTTATAATATCCTTATAATAATTTATATATAAATTTTCCTTATAATATATTTTTTCATTGAGTACACATAAAAGTAAGGTGTGTAAGGTAGTTACACAGCCTCCATACGACCCTTAATAAAAATGCACACTAGTTTTCACACGGTGCCTACTTAAAGATACCAAGTTTTAATGCAGTTGTAACTATCAATATGTCTGCTCTACCGGTGCACTAACTCCGTGTATTTTACGATATTTGAGTTGTTGCTATCTCTTTGCGTCATAAAAACGCTTACAATATTATGTTCATTTACTCTGGAATCGGATTCTCTTACTTTTTTATTTTGTTTATTTACGTAAAGTTAATTTTAAAACACTTATTTCTTAAAAATATAGTTCTACATCAAATGGTTATTATATAAACTATAAAATAGTTAATGTACACTCTGTGCGGTGACATACGGGTGCAAAAAAATAACTTAATTAATATCATTCTATAAAAGCGACACCTGTAGCTCCATTAACAAGTAGACTTAGATTTTTTGTATCCATTACGAACAACTCAATCATTAAAACACGCGCGGTCTAGATTCCTCTCGACGTGTCTAGATTGTTAGATATAAGAATATACTACCCAATATATGACACATAAAATAAAATTACTGACCAACGAGGTGTAATATATATGTATTTAGTTAATTTGTACTGTAGAAGTGGTAGCTAGAGGTATAACAGCGAAATCTCTCTAGAACCTAAAGATCTTGGCCTCTCTAGAACTATCATTAGTTCATTTCTTATATTTTACAATATTAGTTCTTCTTTCTACCCAACAAAATTTTGAGCTGTATGTCTAAAGGGTACCTCTAAATAATACACCTGGATCGCCAGTCCGAGGTACTATTCGCGCTCCTCTCGCTGCAACGCCATGGACCCGGCATCATCACGGTGAATCCATTTAATGCGAAGAATCTTCCTGTCTCTAGGTAAATGATTCTTAAGTCGTTAACTTCTTTATTTGTAATATTTAATTATAGTTGACTAATTAATAAGTTGCGTGCGCACTGCATTTAGTATTGCCGTTAAGGCTATCTTCCAAATGATCTGTAGTGTGTACAGTAGATCACGTTGTTTATTGAATACCCTGGTTTGACGACAAGCTAAAATAGACCTTCCCGCAACGCAACTAGTTAGACAATTGTATGAATAAGTATGTCGTAACTGGTTTATGGAGGGGACAGCTTTAAATAAGCAAAAACTAACCGTGCGACAGGATTACTGACTTTTTATACACTCGTCTGGAACTCATTTATTAATTAGCGGTTCTTGTAATAGTATTGCATAACCTTATTATGCAAATATATATTAAATATATTTAGCTTTATTCTCTAAAAAAGAAAATATATCAAAACAATCCAATTAATTAGATTAACAATAATTCAGTTATCGAAAAATTTACTTTAAATTTCATAATAAAAATCCAAATAACTATACTGTATATAATACATATGTTTTTATATTATTTCTATAAATAATATTAATATATTAATGTAAATTTTATCGATACTTCCGATCTGTACAATATCTATGCATCCTACAGCTCTACGAAGTCTTAAATAAGTTAAGAGAGGAAATAAAGGTTAGGAAAAAACATTATATTATAGAGTGGTCAGTGGTATGAGGGTGGGAGGGGGCGGGGGGGTACTCACACTGTGAAGGCAGCATGGGTTCATTAGCGGTATCACAGACGAACCCGATATTGTATGCAAGAATTATCTCTGGAAGCTTTTAGCTCGGAGATTTCTCTTCAGATGTTTAAATTTCAACTTGACAGTTAGTATCCGAGGACTTAAATAGTCCGATTATCAGGAGAGGAACTATCAAAAGATGTTTTTACAAAAAAATGTAGCGATAATTTAAAGTAGGTATCGTAAATAAACTTTAACTTAAAAAAACTGTAGCAATGAATAATATAATAAAATAAAAAGTTATTTGTTGAGCTCAATGAACTATATTTTTTCAGTGAGAATCTGTCTAGGAACTAGTCTCATAGTCACTTTTATTTCAAGAATACCTACAACTGGTGGTCATTACTTGAGACATATAAGGTCTACATTTACATATTTGCTTAACTTACAAATTTCCAGAAAAACAGCTCTCTTTCTGTTAAAGGAAAATAGCAGTGTGTTCCGGAAAAAAGGAACTAAACGTAAACATTTTAATTAAATTACAATAAATTAAATAAGTAAATGTTATAAACATCAAACAAACTATCGTATACTAACTAATCTTTGATTAATTTGTGATCGACAGTTTAATTGTAATATTTAATTGTGGTCTAAACTAAGTTTATTGTAATTACATTTCCTTCATATAACTATATTATTTATTAATACAATGACACCTAACTTACTCGAAATAATTATTGCAAGCACTCTACAAGTTGTTTTCAAATTGTTTTATATTGTTTAAATCATCAATCCATATAGTTTCCATATAGCTATAGTTTTCTGGTAAAATAGAGATAAAATAAAACTCTCCAATCATTTTATATATAACAAACATTTTGATCTGATTTACAATATAAGATAATGATAAAAAAAAAATCGAAGTGTTGTAACTGTGTCAACCATAAACTATCTGTACACACTACACGCAGTTAATACTTTTATAATTATACTGAAATCATATAATTAAGATATATATACTTTATTTCTGTTATTGATGAAACATTAAATGTTATTACATTTTTCATATTATGGTTAAAGTTTTAAATTTTATTACAAGATATGTATGAACTCCAACTTTATATTTTCATTATTTACTAGACAGAACACATGCCTTATATATATCCTTATGTTTTAATCTAAACACACTATTTAGTATTGACTAAGTGCATTTAAATAGCAACTAATGACAATATTATATTGTATGAGATATGAAAACTTTAATAAGATTGATGTCATTGCCATTAAACTAATAATAATGTTGAAAGACAAAGTAATAAAAACACTTAATTAATCTATAGTACCCACTCTGTATGCGAGAGCTACTCATTAATCTACAAGGAGGATACCGTTTAATACAATGTAATAAGAGCACTTACAATACTTATTTGAGCCCTAGTTAACAGCGTAGTCCTGTAATTAAATTCGCTTTGAAAAGACATGAACACGTTACACACCGTCGCACTCCTCGGATCGCGGCTGAAATCGCGACGCGACGCGTAAAACTGTCACGATAAGAATCGATCGGAAGATTGCAATCGGTCCGATCCAGTCCGGCCGACAGTTCTGAGACATTCCGGACTATACTATTAGAACACGTTAATGAAGGAGACGTATACCGTTTTTGCGGTAGAAATTGTTAATTTAATGTACAAATAATTTTATATACATTCGCAATATTATATGTATCCTTATATTGATATAATGAAGCTGTTAATTAAACAAATTTACTATGTGCTTAGGCACAGGAAGATAGTTGAAAAGAGTTATTTTATCAATAAGATTATGCTTTTTTGAATTTACTTTTCTTGTATATTACTAAGTTTCCAAATTTATTTTAATTGTATTAACGCTTCACAACGTGATCAAATATTTTTTGAAATATAATATACTTTTATTGAAATTCTTTTTTTTTTGTGATAATAAATGGTACTTTATATATAATACAAACAAACTGCTACAAACGAGACCAAGACCCAAAAAGATGAACCCAGTAACATATTAACTTTCTAGTCAAAGTAACGATTACGATAAATAATTTATAATATAACTGATGTTCTTAAAAAGTGACAGAACAAAATAAAATAATGAAAATAGAGACATTCAATAAGGGGCATATCTTATCATGCATTATGAGTACGTAACGATCCTAGGGGCCGGTCGTTCACATGCCTCTGTCCAATTTATAGTTTTTTTCTGAGGTGTAGTATTACTGCTATAAAATTCAGTTTTTGTGCTGGGCGCATGCTTGTTAGATCTCCCGTCGCGAGATATGTTGATTTACGTTTAACGCGCGTGACCTCTCGTCGGAGCCGATCATAGACTCGATAGACGATCCAACCCGCGGTCCGGAGATATCGGCACATCGCCACTCGTGCCGATATAACTTCGGAAATATGGTGTGGTGCCTCCTCGCCTCCCCGCCGGCCACTCGTTCGAGATTTCTAGATTTCTTTGTGTTTCACACGATTCAGATTCTGCTATAGAATCTAGCTCCCAAATATCATTCATTATAACATTGGAGATATTTGTTCATTGATTTCATCGGACCCCTATTTATAAGAGGTAATTGCCAGGAACATTGTCTTAGATCAGCCATGGCCACGTTTTGTTATTTGTTATTTGTTTGTCTGTACTAGTTAATATAAGGCACTTGGTATTCAAGAACGAGGGGATTAGATGTATGTATGTACATGAGGGCTCTAAGTTTTCGTAACCAAATATATAATCAAACTCAAACCGTTCTTTACTACTACTAATTTGGTTCATATCTTTTTATATTGAATTAAATTTCTTCAATACATATATGCCCAGAGAATTTCAGTTTTAATGAAGAAAGATAAGAAGTATTATTTCTAAATAATTGAGATAACATTTTCTAACAATTTAAATAGTTCAACAACAAAATGTAAATTTATTTAATGTTCCATTGCATCTTACATCCATACATTGAATGTTGCTAATTAGGTAACATGCAACAACCTGAGACCCATACAACTAATGTTATTTAAACCACTTCTCCGCGACAATTCATTATTGTATGGAAATCATGAACTAATTCAACTAATTTTATATTCGCAATTAAAGTGGTGAAACTTTGCGGTGACTGGTTGCCTTGCTGGTCCAGTTTTATTGATTTTATTAAAATTATTTATTATTTCAATAAAATCATTAAGCTTTCATATGCAATTACTTGCCATGTTTGAAAATTATTATAAACATTGTTTGTGAAATAGCAATCCCAATAAAGGAATACTAAGCTGAGTTTGTTGTGTGGTTCATCTCAACTAGGACGTGCTTCAACCTTCCTAGCTTTAACTTTAGGTTCCACCTCAAATGGAAGAGGAACGCGAGCCTGACACTTCTATTTGACGTCCACAAATGAGGAATAATTAATTTCAAAAACAATATCATTATCACGAACATAAAACTATATTGTACCTAACTGTAAGTATACAATAATATTTGTAAGACGATATGTTAATTGTAAAGATTCCTTTTAAAAAAAAATCTCAAATGTTTAAAGATTTTCACTATACATTTAAAAAAAATTATTTTACTTCTTGGTGCATTGCAATAAGTGTTCTAAGTTTTCTGTCTAAAATTAAAAATATCTTGATATACGTTTAATTATTCTACTAAATGTATAATCTATGCTAGAAACTATTTAATGTCAAGACCAGAATAGATTGCTTATAAAGTAATACAAGTAAAATACCACTTTCTTGTTTCGAAAGACTTAAATCATAAATCGTGAAATATAAAACAATAAAATTCAATTGTTTTCGAAATTATTTCCATATAAACAAATTCATCAATATACCAGTCGAGCAATCTCAATAAAGTGTATAAAGTAAAACGTCTTCCGGCATTCGTGAAACGGTCAAACTGGCTAGTAGCGCTACCGCCACCCAGCCGGTCTCTACCCAGCCTGCCGAGGTCCTACCGAGGGACAATTGAGCGATTTGTCAAGTATTGCATTAGGCAACCGGTCGACGCAGTCGATACCTACATAAATCGATGTGACGTGATTCGCGCGCTCCTGCCCATTCATTTCTCTTTACGCTACATGGGTTCGCATAAATGTTCGTTTCGACGAGTAATGGATATATAGCAGCCGATAGTAGCCAAAGATCTCCAGACGTGGGTCGAAGCTCGCGAAAATAGCGAGCCTTACGCAAGATATATCTACAAGGGACAATGGACGAGGAATGCTCGGAAAACAAGCTTTTTGGGGATTTATTGGATAGATTTTATGTGGGATGAATTTGCTTTCCTTGCATCTACCGCCTACTATGTGACCTAATACTAATATTTACGATGAAATCTCAAACACCATTTCTGTTTTATGACTTGAATGATATTTATGTGCATTTCACAACTGGTTGACCCTTTTGTATTACGAGATAATAATTTGAATAGCTTTTAAACATAACGGAATATTTCTTCACTTTAAACCGTTTAAAACGCACAGAATCATTTCATTAGCTCGCTAAAATAAATCTGTTAGATGCTTTGAAAATGAAACGAAATGACATTTATATATTCTCAGGGTTCTAGGAGTCGGAAGAGCATCTGCAGTCTACACCGTCGACTAATTAAAATTAATATGTTTAACCGTTTCTGTTCGTTAAAGCGACATCAATTTTCTCCGACCCATCCGACCTCACTGAACCACGCTGGGCTCCCGACACCGTCTCTTATTGGGTCGACATCAATGCTCACTTTATTTTGCTCATTCTTTATGCCGTTTATAAATATAATAATTTTTATTTCATATATCATTTTATTTTTGAATTTTAGTTAAAATAATAATATTTGAAATAGCCAGCAGTTTTGAAATTGTCCAGCTTTTGAAACTTTAAATTGTTATTTTAAAACATAAGTCATGTAATAAAAGTATTCTACCGCAAGAAACCAAGCCGGCGTCAAGAAAATTCCATATGTTGGATAGACAGAACATTATTGTCTATTAACATTGCTCTTAAAGACTTAACCATACAGTGAAATTACCTACATATTAGCGAATCTACATTCCGTTATCTTTAGACTTTCTTGTTGGAGAGAAAGACTATGTGCAAAATATCTTTAAGGATTGAATAGTTCGTAAGGCTTTTAAGGCTGTGTGCTCCAGGTCTGAGTAACGGTGGATGCGCCCACTCTAAGTGTCGCTTGAGTGTGCGATTCGTCCCTATGTTCTAACGATTTACGAGACATCTCCTACTTTATTGGGTAAAGCGACTCACATAAATCCTCCGAGAACATCGCACTTGAATGTTTTTAACAGAATATTACATTTTCATTTATAAAATAGTTCAAATTTTACCGATGGCTTCTGTATTTGAAATTGAATTCCTTATTATAATTTAGAGAAATTGATTTTTGTTTACAGATTCTACTTGTGATTGATATAACCTAAAGTGGAGGTTTACAATAATTGCTAGATGTTTTTTATTAGCATGTTTAGATAATTTTGTCAATATATTTTCATCATATTACAGTTAAACTATTATACATAACAAGGCAGGTCAAATGCACATAGAACCATGTCAATTTACTTCAACAATTCGTGAGTAAATATGTCTTATAATTCTAGGAAACGAACGAGCTGCCTCACGACAGCTTACAATATAGATAGAGAATTATATTTTTATTTAACTGTTACTTCCCTCAATAATTTAAACATATAAGTATCTGTTTAAAACTATCTAAGTTCAGTACATATATTGATCGATTTACAAGTTATATATTAGGAAGAATTATGCACGAACATGACCTTAACAATATTCGTTAAATACTGTTTGCGGAAGTATTGGGAGCAATAGTAAGCACACGCAGGGAACATTTGTTACTAAACGAACATACGGGTACAGTTATCCGGTAACCTATAATCGCCTGAAGGATTGACTGACGGAACAGACACAGCGGCATCACACGCAGTACGAGACACGTCCGTTAGGCATTCAGCCTCATAGATGTCTGGAATTTGACTAGATATCATCTGCGTACCGCACTAGGGTCTGACCTCTACGTAAAAGGAATACAACGCCTGTGATTACGGACCGCTCGGGATTCGATTTCTATGTTAATAATAGAAGATTAGTCGATTACTGTACTATAGTTTATTGCTATATAGGAAAAGTTTGTTTGTTTAAATCTTCGTAAGTATCGAATGTACTTGAAAACTTTTACTTATACTACTGAAGTCTTTGGACACAGATAGTATTTTATAGAATAAGGGTAATTGAAAACTGAAAGTGCAAAAAAGGAATGTGAAGTATACGAATTTATATTATTATTTAACAACGTTGTTTCACTTCAAACACAAATTGGAAAGTATAAACCGTTTAGGATATCGTGGTACTCGTAGCTGCCAATCATTTCACTGTTGCCTCAGCTATTTACCTCGCTAACAACTTTATTATTGTACGGCTCAGATGCTATCACATAAATCTGTCAGAAAAAAGTCGCATGATATCTCTATCATAGATCATAACTTTCTAATCAGGTCAACTAACGTTCAACTTAACGAACTAGTTTCAGAACGGATGTTACCTGTTTAAAGAACTTAAAAAGTGGATCTACTGATTTAATTTAAATGTTTAACTTAATTTTGTTGATATGTTGACTTCCGCTATTTATTACTAGTCCTCAAAGGTATAAATTATTTTAAAGTTCAATTAAGACACTTGTTTTCTACGTATTTCTTTAGTCGTTGAAAACTTAGCATCCTATAAAGATAAATATATATAAAATACAGATGATTCATTTAATAATTTATAGAGGTAAACAGCTTTTTACCATACAAAATTAATGATACCTAGAAGTATTTACCAGATTATATTAATATAGTCGGAGCAAAACACAAGTTTCGATGTAGCACATCAAGTAATATACTGAAGACAGGTCGCATTATGTATAATTGGGGACAAGATACCATGGATGCCACAACACATACTATCTAAGTGTTCAATTACAGTACTTTATCTTATCTTCATAACATTAAACAGTTTAATGTTACACATAAAGGAAGTGTTCTCTATTGGTAGCGAGTTGTCTCCAGATTAAAAGTCAATTAAACTCTGATCGATGTATGTCTGAGAATCTTCAATTATTATTTTAATCGTGTTTTTAACGATGTGATGGAGTTTATCTCGTCGGTCGTCGGTCGACCACTGCGCACGCAATGTCACAAAATGAAAAATACAAGCTGCAAGTGAATTCTTTTAGCTGATATTAAATTTCATAGCGATATGCTGACGAGTATTTTAAATACTGAGTTTAAATATACTTAATATTAGTTTATTTTTTGTGTTTGTACTATTACATTTGTACCTTTACTACTCGCGGTACCACCAGCGGGCTAATGGTTTTATTTATTATTAATATAATTAGAAGCAACAGCGTATTGCTGGATAGCCTATAGCCTTTACCATGAATCTGTCTTTCCTATCAGAAAGAATTTTTAAAATCTATTTTGTAGTTTCAAAGATTAGATCATTTAAACAAACAAATAAACTGTTCAGCTTTATAATGCTAGTCCAGATAAACAATATTTAATATATATTGTTAAAGGCAATATTTGAACTTTTCAATATAAATGTTGGAACATTTTTACGTATATATTTTTTAAGTATACAATAAGTATATCTATTACTCTGGTAATAAAAGGTGTTTAATTTGCAAGTTTACAGGAGGTCTGATAACAGACGAGTTGTTACGTAGCTGCAGCCGGCCGCTGTTCAGACTTGGTTTTACCTTAGATTAGAAAGGTATAGATTGATATAAATATTAAACACTATTATCAAGGTAACTATATTACAATACGTAAACAACTATAATTAAGTGATTTTGTTTGATTATGGTTGTTTGACTATTCAGATTAGTACTCGTAGTTTAGTTTAGAGTCACAATCATATACAATTACTTACAATTGTTTAAAGTTGAAATATATATTTTACCGACTATAATTTTAAACATAACTTTCTGTTTAAATTAATCCGCTCGTAAATACATATTTAATATATATGTAAATTTCAAATTTCTCAAACTCAAGCTACTACCTAATCCTCCTCGTGTCAATGCTGATGTCAATCACCAAATTTATTGAATTGATTGACATCGTGTTCCGCCAATCAAAACCTTTCTTAAAAATGTCAAAGAATATACAGGTATAAAGTAAGACGTACCTAAAACAAGACAAATTCTGCTATTTTTATATATTGTATTGAAAGAGACGTTTGATGTTTTTATGTCCTGTTCATTTTTTAAAAACTTATATAAAATATATTTGATACTAGTTCTTACGAACTGTTTCATTTATTATTAATAAAATTAAGAGTGGTAGCATAATGTTAGATATATATAGCCTTCCTAATTGGTTCACTGTTTACAATAAGAAATTTTTTTTTGTAATACATCTGGTAGCTTCGAATAACACTCGTTTAAACAAACAAACCGCTTCATAATATTAGTATATATTATTTGATATCTCATACAATGAGAACGTGTGAGCTGTAGCCGAACTGTTACAAATGAACGAGCAAATACGTAACATATAATATCGTTATAAAGTGACGATGAATGAACAAACACACAACTCGCTTAAGGCAATGGGAACAACCATTACCTATAACAATATCCAGCTCCGTCGCCATCTTTGTTCACGAGTTCGCCAGGGAGCGATAAAACTAACCCACGTCTTTTATTTATACAGTTCATTTAATAAATAATCGCTAAAAGTATCACTTTTAAATAAAATATCATGCGGTTGTTTTTATAACTAATAAATTTTTATAACCAAAAAAAATGCACAAAATTTTAGGGACGCACTAAATATTTGAAACAAAATATGGCGATGTTTATAAAATATTTTTTTATATAAATTGGCAAGTAAATAAAATTATTAAGAGGAACGTGATAAAAGTTATGGAGACAGACATTTTTCGACTAGGAAGGTAAGCATAGATAAAGTACGTTCTCCTTCAGAGCTTTCCAGCTTCAGTCAGAAAAAGCTCATATCATCGTCATATAATATACAGGCTGTAAACAGTTGAGAATAAACCGGACGTTACTGAACATCTTCCTTCATAAAGTTTTATAGGATATCTGATATCAACAAACTAATGTCAATGTCCTACAATTATACTGTGGTCATTTTATAGTTAAATGTTACTATCTAATATCAGAGATCAGACTTGTATAATATATAATATAATATTATAATTTACAGTTTAATATAGAGATATTTGGTAAATGGTAAAATATCAATGAGTTCCTTTAGTCTTTTGTGTATCTTCTGTGTATAAATATATTATTAAAGTTTAATATTATTATAAAACAATTTAATAGCATAAAATCTGATACCTTTTAAGTCACGATAACTTACAATGTCATGTTCGATAGTATTCGTAACTCCGCTGAAGATATTGTGTCCACGATAGGATCAGACTCCCCGCTGCCTTATTGATAAGGTTTCTATACTTCCCGTGTAAGCTGGAATGCTTCTGACTTTATTTAATGTAATTTATATGAAGGTACGGGTATCTCGAGGATATTTATAACACGCGTGTAACAATCGTATGTTATATGATAACAAGAGCATTAATATTTATTATTCAAATATAAGACGCATTGCTTTGTTCTTAGATTACTATTTTAAGATTTTGATTGTATCGTTTCGTATTTTGTATTTTCAGTTTCGTTTCGTTATATTGGAAAGATGATTTTAATGTTCTATTATATATTAAAAATGTATATGATCTTAATATTTAAGTCTCGTATATAAGTGTACGGTGCTAACAAACAATAAGCGGACGCCTCACACCGCTATACATCAAGTGAACCGGCTTATTGAAACGGTTATGATGGCAGAATAGATTCGCTCGGGGTCGAGGGGACATCACGAACCAGAAGGGGTTAAGGAGCGGATAATTGTGAATTCACCCAATACAATAGCCAATTTCATGATGAATTTTGCCGTAAAATGAGCTGCAATCATGATCTAACGTTTTCATAAATAACTAAAAATAATAGCAAATTGTGTATTTAGTATTAACAATGCTGAGATGTTCTATTTGTTTTTTAAATTTATTTATAATATTGTACAAACTGTTTGCATACACACATTATACTTTCAAGAGGTTGTTTGTCATAGTACCATTGAATCTGAAGGAAGCAAGCGGTCTCTTGTTTGACCTCAGTGTAGCCTTCAAGCCAGTATAACCTTTAATTGTCTCTGCGATCCAGAACAACGTACGCTTATGTATGCGTAGTCACAATAAATCTTTCTAAAAGTGCCATAACTAAACACAATAAAATTGTCCAACAAGCTCTTTGCGAGGCCTTTGCCCTATTGATGTTGTAGGCCATTAGTTTACTTACTTTACACTGTTGGCAAGAAGTGAACGACTTTCAAAAGCAATTAACACTTGAAGTCATTCATAAAGTTGCTGTGAGTTAGTATAATTACAAGTAGAGCTTTGGTAATGCTTTAACCCGCCACTGACAAAGACAGTTACTTGCTCCTGATAAAGTTCATTGTGTAATAGACAATTAATTGAAATTTAATTGATCGAGCAAAAACTATATCCCGTTTAGATACTTACTTAGCGCTTTACTAATTGCGATTTAAGATAATTATGCAAAAAAGGTCTGTCATAACTTTTTTGTTACCGGTCATTGGATGCCACAAAAAATATAAATGTTTATTTGGTAAGTAATAATGTGTTAGTATGATATTAAAAGGATTTGGTACCTTATTTTTAAAGGTTTTACTTCAAAATACCTTTTGGGAAATAATGCTATCCAAATACGAATTATAAGTAAAATGCTGTTTGTATTACATAATATAACCAATATACAGTACATAAACAATATACAGTATTTAATCCAAACCCAAAGATTACTATGGAACTAATGCAGAATTTATTATTTTTATTTATTAAGAAAGATAAGCTCGTTAGGCAAACACCTTTACACATAAAGCACGTCTAAAGCTTAGAGCATAAAATATTTATTAAAGTTAATATATATTTAGAGGTCAGCTCGAGTTCCTGCCCTTTATGTGATCCTTGTTAAATAAAATTGTAAAGAGCATCACAGCCACGATTCGACACAGAGCCGACTGCGCCGACTGCGCCGACTGTTCCGCGGTCACAATGCTTTCTCATTAACCGTCGACGCTCGAAGCCGTGACACTCAACTCATTTCGACCAAAAAAACCTTAGTTCATTTTGTTAAATTTCTTGACGCTCGGAAAAAAGCACAAAAGATTTTTCTTAGGCAAGCGTGACTGTCGTAATTAGACGGCGAGAAAGCGATCTGTGAAGTTACGATTTAGACGCGTAGTTAAGTCAGGAATAAACTATTTAATAATTTATTATATAACGATAAGCTAGTAAATAATAATTCAAAATCACAGATACATTAACAAAAACAACGTAAAAAAACTAGTTTTTTAATATAATACAGAAATTCCGAGCCTCATTTACCATGGAGCCGTAACATAAAATCCTTTAATAAGTTGCTTCCAATTTAAAATCAAAATTATTTTTAAGTCCGCTGTCTCTCAGAGAGGGGACCCGTCGGGGGCCAGATTATAAATCATAAATGCCACGTTAGCCGCCAGACGGCCAGCTCGTATCGAAATTATCGCCCGCGAGCTCCACGTAAAATATACAAAACAGTTTCAGGTTACCGCGTCAAATATTTCTTTAAGACGTCTAAAATAAACCATGCTGACTCATTAGCTCCTTCCAGTTCTCAGAGGATATAATAATGTTTTGCTATTACACTCGTGGACTCCACACTGGTACAAATAGAAACATTTATCGACCATCTAAAATATTAACATATTCTCAATGGTGGGTATTAGGCCTCATATAAATAATATTCGCATTAATATAAACGGCTAAATATTTTTACACCAATATATATCGTTATTATAATCAAATAAAGTTTTTTCTTTTTAAAGGTTATTATGTATTTTAATTCTAAACTATTACCAAATATTTTAATGCTTTATTACTTTGATATATGAGGAACGTCAATCTGTCCAATGTTTGTTATTCTTCAATAAATATTGTCATCTCGTAAAATGTGGCCCTCATATGGAACGAGACAATGTTCTGTGTGGGCTCGAGGAGAGACGCATAAATTGACTCTATCATTATTTCGTAAGCATCATGATAAATTTATTGAATTCTTAATTTAGTTCATCGCTCACTCTACAAATAGCAAAACTCTACAATCATAAATTTGCAGGATCTGACGAAAAAACCTGAATGCGAAGACTCGCAATTATAGCCCAAGTAAAGCTATTGAGATAAAATAAAAATATTTACCAAGTTTTAAATAAGGCTATCTTAAACCAAACTTGTTTTAAATTAAAAGCCGCGATAGCAAACTCACCTGCGGAATATCATTGTGTTCAATTTCTTCACACAATATTCAATTTAGAAACAAAATAAACCTACATATATGTATTTAATTAAATAAAAAACATTCAAGTTCAAGATGATTATAGAGATATAAAAAAGTGTCAGCCGGAATTATTTATATCAATTAAAACGCTTCGAATTCCACATAGATTCATATATCATTCGGCAAAAATAAAAAGGTTGCTGATGGCTGTGACAGTAATCACGCTCGCAAAAACTTCCCCACATGCACCACCAATTACAGCCTATCTACGGAAAGCCTACGTGACTAACATTGCAACAGATAATATCTAATACGAAACAAAGTAGGCTTCGAGACGCTGCGGTTAGGAAACATATAAGATTCTCTATATCTTTGTTTGTATTATACATTTTCTTTTTAAATATCAGTAATTACTATTGTGCGTCAATTAGAAGAGTTAGGAAGGTCTATTTTGATACTATACTTATCAAAATAAGCTCTTCTTAACACGCCCTAATCTAAGACAAACCACGAAACAAACTCAGCCCTGTATTTTTACTGATCATCGAATCACAAACGACAAAACATTATTTTTTTACTAGCATACAGTGCAATTGAGATTTGGTATAAGAGTGATTATTGTATTTTAAAATACTTCGAAGACTGACATAGCTAAGGCTCTGAGTTCAAAATGGCTGCCGCATGCCTGCTAAGATTGACTAGTAGCTGAATGCATTGCCAAAGGCGATGCGGAGTGAGACGATCTATCTGAGGCCAACCCGCCATGGAATGAAGTTCTAGGTAAATTAAAATTCTTTTTTTTTGATAAGTGTTTTAAGATTACTGGTGAGCTCAGTGCTGTCTGTAAATACTATAGAGGCATTATTTTGAAGATAATTTTATTTAACTGAATGTGCAAAGAGAAACTTAATATTTGTTATAAATATTCAAATAATGTTTTGTCGAATAATTTAATACAACTCGTTTAACAAATTTTAATTCTGAAGATTATAAAACTCGAAAATAATGATAATACGTAAATGTTGCTTATGTTAAAGTTTTAGTACAAGAAATAAAATAAAGAAGGTTTAACTCAACTTGCCAAAGTAATCCAAATGTAATCCAAATCATACCTGCAAAAAATAATAATATGATTAGTTATATTTAATATCCATATCGTCGAAGGGCAGTAAAAAACATAATAATATTCACACATTAAACGGTGCCCTCCCGCCCGCCTAAACTGACAAAAACCCATCATTACGGAAACGTATTCGCCGTTAATCCAAAACCACATAAGTCACATTTATCGCTGCATCAAAAAGTAATCAAGCGACAAAACTTAGAGCAAGTCATCTGGAACTCCACGAATATTCGAAACGCACTAATCGATTCGAAGAGGCCGCAGGTAACCTCTGCCTAAGCGTTATTTACGGGCCTCTATAAAAACTATGCAGCAGAATGTTATTAATATTATTAAAGCACGCTACTATGACAATAATGCATACATTCCTAAGCCTGATTTGTACTAAATTAACATTAAAATAAACTTACATATAGATTTCTTAATTAATCTGTCTATCATCGTCCAGTTTTCGTATATTTTTGAAAATTAAGACTTATTATTATTATTATATATAAACATCATATTTCAGGTTGATTATTAAATTAAACAAGACACCTTCTCATTAACATCGTGTGATTACGCCTGTGTACTGAGAGAGGGACTCGATCCTCTGGCACTGGTCGAGACGCCCCGCTGCTGTGAGATATATGGACCGACCGAGGAAACAAACACTAAAGTATTGACGAGGTCATAAATTTTTCAAATGACCCTGCATTCCGATTAAAAAACCAATTTGGGGTCCGATTTAAACCGTTTTGCATTATCTTATGTTATGTTATTTAATGCTTTAATAATCTTTGTTTAACGCCTGCTTGCGTCGATATCATGCAAGGTTTTTATAAATATTTTATTATATTGTTAAATTATCTAATTAAGTAATTCAATTATTTTTTGTGTTTAAGTTTACGTGATTCTTGATCACTTTTATATGTAAAGATCCAGCTGTACTCACGTAATACTATCGGAATTTCAAGCCTGTTCACGCCGCGATTCCGCCGTGTTATGAGCTCATTAATAATAATTCCGGGTTTGTTTGAAACTAACGGAGAAAATTCCAATAATATTGACGTGAGTACTTACAGCCGAATAATTATATACAATATAAATTGAAACATATGCTTATTGATTTCATAAACCTTATAATTTCAACAATATCTAGGAACGCCACCAGACCCTCAATTTCGACTCGCTGCGATCGCGAAATCTCGGGTGCCGTTTGCATGTTGAGCGAAGCGAACCAAGCCGAAGGCTTCGTCTTAGTGTGGGAAAAAAAATTGAACAGGAGGACAGTACAATTCGATTAAAAAAATTCTGCACGCGCATCCACAATGAGACTTCAATTTTTCGCACAATTTTTTTTACATTGAAGTCTATGGGAGTGATGTTTTTTGGACATTATTCATCAACGACAATGAATTTTTTTGAAATTTTTTTACAAACCACCACACATATCAGCATGGTAAATTTGAAACCGAACCGTTAAGCCGTTTTAATGCCAACTTTGTAAAACCAATGCAAATTCTCTCCAGTAGAGTGCTCCGCTCACTTCGCTCGCTTCGCTCAAATATATAAATATTTAAAGTAACACCGTCTACAAAAAATAAATACATACGGATAAATATGTTTGATTTTTATAATAAAGGCAATACTGGTGACATCTTTTACGTATAATACTTGTGTTTAGAACAGCTTATAGATATATATAGTAGAGAGTTCTGTCTAAGAGAAAGCAAAGAACTGGAAGTCTCACTTGATCTTGGTCCACTTTTACAATAAACTGGGTCTAACTATTACTGAATCTGTCATTAATAATTATTTGCTGATAAATAACATATAACGAGAAATATCTGTATTTTGATAATGTATAACATTTTTTCTATTATATATTTTTTTAAATAAAAACGTATTACTTAACAGAAATATTGATTTACCTAAAAAAATACACACTTTTTTATCATTCTCTATATTTAATGTATTTAATAATCCAAATGTCTTTTGGTAATAATTAAAACAACTTATAATACCAAGTAGAATCCATTTATAATAAAATATTCTCATTGCGTAAACCCACAAATATACAAGAATTAACGAACATAATTGCCTATAATTTATAATATCATAACGTCTCTCATGGGGCCATGACACCGGATTGGAATAAGACTATAAAATTAAATAATACGAACCAAATCTACAGGAAAAAGCTAGTGGGGCAATAAAATGTTTATAGCCTTAATACTTGAGCGAGAGGTCGTGGAACTCATAGATATTGTTTGAATTTTTAATTTATATAAATATGTATGTGCATCTGATTATCATTAATAGTATCAATCAATACAGATCAATGTTCACGTCACACACACACTCACACTTGTCTAAAATGACAAAATATTCACTCTTGAGTGACACTCCTTGTATTCGCTTTTGTAATGCGCCCACTCGCTGAATTTAAAAACCGTTCGATCAAAACGATACAGATGTTGTCTTATTTTATGGAATAAAATAAAACTATTTTTATAAGAAATTAGTTTACACGTGTCGGAATTAGTAAACGTTTAAAGGATACAAGTTGGTTCTAAATGTCTCTACAAGTTCTACAATACATTATTTGTCATTTCAACCAACAATTAGACACAAGGTTTTTTTATATACATCAGTAAACGTGAAATAAATCACGTTTCAACTAACGATGTAAAATAATTGGATATCCGTAAACCGTAATCCCTCTAAGTTATTATTAAAGCTATAAGTTATTCGCTCCTGTCATGCTCTGACCTCGGTTCAAAATTTGTATTGCATTATTAAGTGTGGTGGAAATGTGCGGCGAGGTCTATTAAATCACAAAGTTCTAAACACGCACTCGCTCCCGAGCCGAGACCTAATTGAAAGTAGCCAACTCCATCCCTAGATTTAGTCTATTAATTAAAATTTAAATTTCTCGCCTCTCCCCACTTACGCTCGGTACCCGCTCGCTCGCTACCATTTATACCTGCTCAAAATCACTCACACCAATACAAATTAAGCATTCGGCATGTGCTATAAAGACTAAAATTCAATAACGAACCATAACAGTAATCTAAAGAATTCTCAACTATAACTAAAAGACATAAAGCACATTTTAATTTGTCAATAACGAGCAACAATATAAAATCAAACAAGGCGCGTAGTTAATAATTTATTGATATAAGACATGCAAAGCCCATAAAGTTACCAATGGCACACGTCTCGGTCTCTTTAATTTGTTAGTCGTTAGTGTAAGCGGCAGTGCGTTTAGATTGAGATTTCAAAATTGTCGCTATTTTATTAGTATTAACAATATCTCACTTGCAATTTATAGCAGCTAATACTAGCTGTTAGAAACTATTAGATCCGTTTCAAACTACTAGAAATTGTAGGTTTTAGTCGGTCTATTACTCGCCAGTAGGACATTGTCACAACGTATATGCCACAGTTTAGTGTAATTTTTTCTTGTATCTAATCAGTCTATATTATTTAAAAATCATATAAAATGGGGATCTAACGAAACTCAGACTTAGTATACAGTAATTACCTACTACACATTTAAAAATGGTTTTGTACGCATAATTAAAATGCAACTCAAAGCTTACCAACATTGAATAACTAAACAATATAAAATGGTAGTTATTGTGCGTGTAAACGACCAAAGATTAATTCGTAAACGGTGTAATAGAGCCTAGTTACAATTTAGTAAATAAACAGGCAGTCGCCCGTAACCGAGCGTTACAACCTAAGTGTCCAGAGCAATGGAAGTAACTGCTGAACAAACAAAAGTTATCGTTCAGCTCTCGGGCGTTAGGTCGAAACCGATAGGCGGTGCGTCCGGAGAATGTTAGAAAAACTTATAGAAAATGACAAGCGAGTGACAGGGACAGACAGAAATATCACGTAGAGAAGAGAAGGACGGATAGAAAACTCGTTCGCCAGCATTCCGCCGCATGGTGGATTTAGGAACGGGGGCAGCGCGATACGATTAGGCGGTTATGTCTTGTTATTTTTAAACTTTAGAATTGTAATATTTAAAGATGATTTCCATCCGCTCGCCTTCTAATTGTTATTTGTTTTATATATTTAGCAAACTGGTGAATTATATTTGAATTTACTTCATTAGGTTATGTAGTTCTTTTCTTTTTATATACGTAGAAAATAACATAGACATTGGTAACATCATAACAATAATCATTAAATATAAGATACAAGTTTATAAATAATTAAAGTTGTAGTTTACTTGTAATTTGTTTGTCACTTAAGTTCATTTTACTTGATAGTTAAAACTATGTATAGTTTATCTAATTAACATATTTTTATCAGATTTGTAATGTTTTGACAACGTCGAGATAAGATTATGAAAGATCTAACTAAATTTCACAAAGAAAGTATATTAATAGCTTTGTATACAATTAGAACCATTGTAATTTCCTCTGAACTTCTTTATTATTTTATATAAATAAAATATACTGTAAAAAGATGACTTTTGAATCTTATTGAGAATGCAATAAGGTCGTTTTTATTATTTTAATGTCAGATCAAAGAGGCCCCAACATTGTTGCTTATAAAGTCTTTGTGATTCTTTGGTTTCAAGAATGTCATTAAACGAATCAAATAAATCTCTTAGTTATCTACTATTTAGTATTTTGTATCTTGCTGTTATTAAGACAATGTAATTAAAGTTAAAATCATAGGTCTTGTTAATTGAAATACTTATCTTGGAAAAGACTAGAGCTTTTAGGCTACAGCTTATTAAGACTACAAAGAGAAAAGATTCTTTGTGAGTTCTTTTGTAATTTACTAAATCATTTAAACATATAATAAATATTGTATTATTTTAAGTTGGTAGCGATTATTAAGATGCAAATATTTTAATTCGTTCTGCTATCTGTGTGTGTGTTTCTTAATACATGAAACAAAGCAAGCGAAATCAACAAAAACACTAACTTCACTAAAATTTAAATTAAAAACCTTCAAGAAAATCTAATATGAAAAACCTCCATTCTCCAACCTCATCCTGCTTATGCTTAGCAAATTTCAGCCATTAATTAAATTATTAATTATTTCATAGACTAATACTATCATAATAATCCCTGAAATAAACAACATTAGCCATAGTTAGTATAAAAGTTTGTACAATATGTAAGTTCATAAGTCTCTCCGCGGTCCACACGCAGGCCGAGGTGTCCGGTTGCTCCTCGTGTAGCGTTACTGATGTGAAGCAGACCACGGTACAACAACTTATGACGAGACAACTACGACGATATACGCCAGCTACATTTAGTTTATTTTTGATACTAATTCCTGTTAGGACTTTTGGAAATAAAGAAGTATCAGCCGACTACATGATACATACTGGCATTCTATAAACTAACTGTCAAAATATAGGCAACTGGCAGTGTCCTGCGGCTTTACGCGCAGATGATAGATTTTATTATTAGGATAACTAAGAGAAATAGCGAAATTCTATATAGCCTTACTCATGAACTTGTATATATATGATCAGAAATAATTTTTCAAGTGTATTTAATAGTTTCGTTGATTAGCTAATCAAACAAGCTACTGTTCAGCTTTTTAATATTAATATAGATTTAATAATTAAGCATTGGGCGACAAGACGTTTATGTTGAGTTCTCAACACAGTTGCTTAAGAGAGGTTTTGTAAGTTCCGTATATATTTTTTAATAACATGCTGTAATTTTTAATATATTTATTTTCCAAGAAACCTTTTACAAGATACCAAAACTCTGCCTGGTTTAGTGCTAGTACTCAGTTAACTATGAGTAAATATTATTATGACAGTTTCTAGAAATATATTAAATTTGTATAAGACTTTGATATCTTACTTTGTATTGGGGATTTAATATCTCATCGTATGTCATATTGCCCGCAACCACAAAATAATATTGTGGCTTTCATTGAAAATATTATTGCTATAATAATAAAATGTACTTAGAATAATTATTTTAAATTTAAAAAGACCCAATAGAACGTGAAATCCTGTCAGTGATTCCAACGAGAAGTGAACGCTGAATGCGGAAACTTTCTCTATATAATTTAATAGTGGTGATTTTAACATCCCATTGTGATACTTTACTTCGAGACATTTGACATTTGACATTTGACACTGACAACTATAGCACTCTATTTATTTAATATAATTATGACACTTAATAAAATAATAATTCATAGACACTTCTGACATCGGTATCATTCGGAGGTAGTCGGCTTTTCCGAGTTTTCACGATTGGAAAAGAATTTTCACTATTAATTTATGTATTGGGATCTAAAACATAAAGGTATAGAAATAAAAAAACAATTGCTTATTCAGTAATAAAATAGTAGTAAAATGTCTCTTTAAAAATATATATATTTTATACACATTTAGAAGATCAAATGAAATTAAGCATAAGGATAAACCACTCAAATGTAAGTTTTTTTAAAACAAAATGTTTATTTTAATACAGAATATAAACCAAGTCCATAAAAGAATACTTTGCATCGCAATTAATAAGCAAATGCAGGTATTAAAATACGTTCAATAACACTTTAAAGACGCTGCTTACTTTTTTAACAAGAAATGTGAAGCCGACACTTGAAGAGGCGCGAAGTGATAAAATATATCTTTATACGGTAACAAGGCTAGAGACAATGCCAACGTTTTTGTACTCGGTAGCAACTCTCCTAGATCATTACAATAGCATAAAGTAGCCAGTTATGAAGGAGCCATACTATGAGATCTCGTCCCGCAACCGGTTTATAGTTTATAGCTTTTTGTAGAAAAAGACATTCGACTTTAAGCATATATAATAAAATATTACCCAAACTTAAGCCAGATTTAGTTTAAGACCGAATGAATCATGAACCAACCTAACATTTAAAATTCGGAATCGCTACAAAATTCGGGGGAACCGCGTTTAGAAATAAATAATAAAAATGATCTCGAATTATCGATATACCGAAAACAAGCGATCCATAAACGTCAGAAAAAAGAAAACTCGAGTATCTTATAAAATGGTATCTGCAGAGATAAGGGCAGAGACGCATTCGTGCCGCGTAGCCCACGGCAGCGTCTCGATATTTCATGAAACAGACGATTTATATGCGCGCTCCGGCCAGCTTTAATGCGCCCTGTATGTAATTACTATTAAAAATAAAAAGAACACCCCACCACCGTCAACCATCCCCCACTATAGATTAAGATATTTTAAAATGCGACGCAGTGTTGCTCGTTTTAATATTGTTAAACACCATTTTTTTATTTATATTATTTATAAAATATTCATACTATACAACATTTATTAAAACAGACAGATAGACACAAACAGTTATTTATTGGGATAATCAAAACAAAGATCAAAGAATCACCCGCTTTTTTTATTTATTTTTTTAATAAATCTTTATACTAATATTATAAAGCTGAAGAGTTTGTTTGTTTGAGTAACGTGATAATATTCGAAACTAAAGAATGGATTTGAAAAATTCTGTTTATGACAGACAGGTTCATTGAGGAAGGCTATCTAGCACTATGCTACTACTTTCAGTTATTATATTAGTAAATAAAATGGATCGTTTGTAGGTGGAGCCGCGGTTAAAAGTTAGTGGAATATAAAATTTATTAACACCGCCAGAACACTAACCCGTGCACTATGTCATGCTGTCCTTCCCTGTTGTACTTCTCATTGTATATTTAATAAAATCAAAATAAGCACGGCATTGCTAATCTGTATATAAACAATATCAATAACCAATTCCATGTGGTGTTAGATTACATCTAAATATTTTTAAAGACTTATTTATAAAATAAATTTAAATTCCTTGTATTCAAACTAATATTTAATTAAAACTGAATGCAAAGATAATTTTAAAAGGCCTCTTTTAAATCATCAACTCATTAATTAAACATTAGAACATACGAACCGGTGACTAAGATACTTATATAACATTTAATATTTATATTATATATATTATCTGGCTGTACCCACGTAAACTTTATCGTGAACCGTTCACGCCGTGATTTTGCCATGCCTAAAGCTTGTTAATACGGACCGCGAATAGTCGAAACTAGCCGAATAAATGCCGATAATATTTACCTAAATACAACCGGATATATATAAAAAAATCATGAATCATAAAAGTTTAAATACAAAAAATATATTTCATTTTGTTTGTTTGTGTAGAATGTCATTCATTTTGCAAACTTCCAATTTCCTGTTTATAAAAAACAGCTATTAATAATTGTCAAAGACAGCATGTACGGTGACGAACGGATTGTTTGAGCAGGTAGGTAGGTAAGTAGGTAGGTCGATAGGTAGGTAGGTAGGTAGGTAGGTAGGTGCACCGTCTTGTCACTCTAAACAATTTTATCTGATTAAATAAGTATGTTCATATTAGTGGTCGTTACTCAGTTCATTTAAGATTTGAATCTCAGAACCCATTATAATCTTATTTTAAGAATAACCTGTCCGGCTACAATATTGCATAAAATTTAAAGTTTTGAAGATATTAAAAAAAGTCGTTTTAATATTTTATTTACATTATCTTTTCAATCTGTCTACAATATATTATTCATGCAGTAGGTAGCAGTGACAAGTGATCTGTTATTGAAATACAAGAGAAAAAACTAAGCCATGATTAATTAAATCTTAATAGTTAATTGAACGTAATGAAACGTGGCATCTAGAATATATCTAACAAAATAATAATATATATATTATATTTATTTATCTTCTAAACCTTTTCGATCAAACTTAAATCGGCTACCAGTTTTAAATATATGATTCTAATACAAACAAATAAAAGCTTCGAATGATTTGCATACTTTTAACTCGGGGCCATTACAATGTTTTAATACGTCCGTCTTATTACTTATCAGTGTGTCAAGTGAGTCTTATCTACTCCAGCCACTGATGGATCGATATTAAGAGCTACAGAGCTACAGGTTACAGTTCTACACTCGTCGCTCGTCCATTCACCGACCAATGGCTATGTTTTAAGTAATTCAACTCATTAGCATGTAGTCCAAAGATAATTACTAATAATCCTCACATATTATTGTGCAAGTATTCAAACACGTAATAAATAATATAATCTAACGCTAAGATTGTCAAAAAAAATATAAGTTATGAAATGTTGAATTAATTTTATAGGTAGCTAATAAATTCAGTCTAGCAAGCTTGATTGAAGTAAAAAACATGCTAGCACACATGATAACCTTTTTAAGAAACATAATGTATGTGTGTGTAGAAACAGGTAACGAATAGCACACACACACACACACGCACGTGTAAAAACCCGAAAGCCCCTCCAAACCTACACATCAGGCCACAATAGAACGTGTCAGATTAAAAGATGAATGATTTTAATTTCTGCGTTCTGTCTGAAACGACACCGGTTATTTATTAAACAAACTCAATATATATACAGTTTGCTTCTCCTTTATAAATGTAATGATTAAATTCAAGGAAATGTTTTAAGTCTTCGTTTAATTGAATGCAGTTCAGTTTTTAATACAATATAGTAGTACAGTGAATTCATCAATGCCACAGCTAATTATGGTCAGATTGCGTTTATTTAGAATTGAATTGTGCAAGATGACAAGGGCTGCATATTAAAACTACGAGTGTCGGATATCCGACGTGAATGTACAGACGGCAGAAAAAACAATTGTTATTATTTATATACTTTTAGCATAATTTCAAATATCATATCATATTAAATTTTAAAGTATACCGATGTTATACAATCATTCAAATAAATAATCTTATTAATATATAAATAAAATCTTTCATATTATAGAAGAATTTCTAAAATATATAAATGTATATATTTTTTGTTATAATGTTAAGTATTTTATTTAATTTAGTAAACCTATGAAATCTAGTGGTATTTTCCGTCAGTACAAGAGCAATCCTGAACAATGAGTGTTAATAATAAGAAACGTCGTATTTACGAGCATACGTGCCCTCAGAGCTGAGACGAGCCAGCTCTATTGTGCTCAGACCTCCTATGATTATTTCAGGCTCTTGCATTTTTCTACCAAAGAACCTTTTTAGCTTTATACTTTACGAGCACGACTCGAAGCAAATCTGGCGTTCCTCGCATAAACCTAATTTACGATTTTCCAAGACGTTTAAAATGTAAACTTTACCATTAAAGCTTATGTTGAGAATTGAAAAGCAATTCTAACTTAATGAACTATTGTTATTAGAGAGCCATCAATATTTTTAATTAATTTATCATTCACTCCTACAAATATTATCAATTTTATAGAGCTTTTAAATTTATATACCTATATAGAGAACATATTTATTGAAGAGCTTGATTATAGAAATGTTTTCTAGATATTTGAAAATGAAATTAACAAAAACTATAATAATCTAACATAAAATAATAATTAACCATATAGAGATATTCAATTAACTCTTGCACTTTGAACGAACACGAGCTCTGGCACATTGTTACTTTATATTGAGTAAATATATTATTAAGTCAACCCACATTATAATGGATTCCTAAATTCGTGTAATATAAGACCTGGGGTCGATAACTAGCTGTTACGAAATTTGCTAAAAACAGCCTACACTGTGGTCTGTGACCTAAATACGCAGGCGCCTGCGCACCCGGCTTCAGCCAATCGTAAGCCGCCATTCAAATTTCGAACCGGCGCCTATATATCTATAACTTAGTATTAAAATTAGAATAGTTAACTATAATAATATTGCCCTTTAAGACTGTCAATGAGCTGGATCTAGCAACCTTGAATGTTTAATAGTTTTAAGTTAAACTTGATGTTTTATTGAAACTCTTGATTAAATCTTAATTAAAATAATTCAATAATCATTCAATTACCTTTAATATTATTTTTATAATATAATATTTTAGTATTGACGATAAATAAAACTGACATTATTATAGCAAGTGCAAGTTGTTTTACGTAGAAAAAATTTTTAACTAGCAATGCAATTCCCAAGTCGTAAAACTCATAACTAATAACGCTTCAGATTCTTGTAAGTCATTATTTTTTTGTTATAATTAGTGTGTCTATAAATTAAATTTATAATTAATATATTTGCAGATAGTATATTTTTTATCTTTATCTTTAAATTTATATTAAATGATAAGGCAATTAGTTTCCTTTTATACAACAGCTTCGATTAAATGATGTTACAAGTCTATGAATGCCTCTTGGACTTCGTATAAGTACAAGTGCATATCTCAATTTATTGTACTTAATTCAATATTTATTATAGTATTGGTGTCAATGGCTATGCCTTGCATTTATTTGCAATAATAACATAATAGATGAAGGGAGCGGCGTGAAAAATAACATTTAAATACTTGGAGTAAACAAAGTGTTTACTGTCACTTATCTTATCATATTTCAGTGGCTCTTTAGCAAGTATAGTAAAGAACACTAAAGCATGTGCTAAAAATACGTATGAGTATTATTTACAAAAAAGAAATACGATATGTATGTCTTTTTACATCTAACCTCTCTGATAGAGACATTAATTTCATAAACATTTTTATATATTTATATCTAGCGAGTAATATTAATTTCTATACATATATTATATATTTATTATAGTCCATCTTTTCTATAAATTTTATAACCTAGCATAAAACGAGACTAAATAGTTCTGAGTTAAGCTTAAAGTTCCCGCAAAAAAAAAACAAAAATATTCCTAATACGTTCTCTTCAATGATCCCCGCAGCTCACAGGATAGGGGCATTTTAAAAGCTTTCTTGAGCCGTACAAAGCATTAAGACGAAATGAAGATAAAATAGACCCCAACCACGATACAACTGAGCCGTAAATATATCTACCGCCATGCTTTGTTGAGCTCAAACTACGAGACAGACTTTAGGACCAATTATATATAATACTAGCTCAAAATGAAATGATTTCTAGTGAATTTTCAAAAATAGGGCTTAGTGGTATAAGGGTGAAAATTTAGGGTTTTTTTTAAATGCTGGTTCATAAAAATAAATTAAATAATATTGTTCCGAAAATAGAAAAATATTGGCTCGGATCATCCTTGTCAAAACCATAAAAACTAGCTTACATTTCTCTTTTCAAACCTAATTAATATGCATGCTAAATTTCATAAGAATCGGTTAAGCCGCTTCGGATAAGTTTGGCTACAAACATTATGACACGAGGATTTTATGTATTAGATATATTAAAATAATTTTTTTAAATAACAATTGAATATTTTAACAAAATCAAATAATATTTAAGACGTCTGTTTTAATGTTGTTTATTGTGACACGGTCCCGCGCAGGCTCCACCCACGGCGCGTAATTTGAATGCATGTTTCTGTGATATTTTACAAAATACTCCAAACCCAAGGCCCGTGTCATTACAATTGATTATAATGTCGCAATAAAAAAATTCACTTTTACAAATTGTTAATTTATTTTTAGCTGGTTTTTTGATGAATATATTTATACTATATACTTTCCAACAATTTGTTTTTTTTTTATATATTCTTTTACAATAAAAGTATTCACATAATGGAAAAGCTACATTTCAAAGTCCTTATTCATATGTTTTATAAACGCAATGAATTATGCTGAAACCTATATCGTGTTACTCAAAGATTATTAAATTATTGAACGAAATCTAAAAGAGCATAAAACTGCATTGACCTAACAATAAAATGAATATAAAATATATATAATATAAACGAATCGACAATAATGGCGCTAGCATATTTCTATGTACGTGTTATAAATAAATCCCATACAAATAAAACTCTCGATCCGGAAAAAAGCATTCTAAGGTCGTATAATAAATGGCTGTCGCTTAAGCAAAAGTAGATTCGATATTTCAAGCTGCGGCTAAGTTATTGGCTGTTATTAATAACGAGACTTTCCTAACTTAATCTGACTTGAAAGCTTTGAGTCTCGTCGTGTAGCCAATGTATTGTTCTGATAGCAACGAAGTCGTGGACATTCCTTATCTATACATTATACTTTTAAACCTACGTTCACATTAACGTTTTGTGAAAAAAAACACAGAAGAACTCATTTATTTTTAATTTTGTTTTGTTGTATATAAAATATTAGTTCTAATTATAACAGCCGAAAAATGTCTTAAAACTTAAAATATTAAGTGACACTATGTAATATATATCATTAGTCTTAATAAGACTAATTTGGGCTACGTTATTATTACATATTATGTTGTAATAATAGACCCCAAATTAACTATTGTTAGTTAAACAAATATAAACAAGCTACAAGGTTTTTGTTCATCCCTCTCATTTCTTTTGAATTCAATGAAGACCAGGAGAGGGCGTCACCGGTTCTACTTGAATTCTATTTGAATTCTTTAAGGCAGAATATATTAAATATATTTAACATTTAAGAAACCCTATATATTCTCGAGTCCGTCAGAGTTCATTATGGGTTTAAATAAATATAAGAACTAAATGTTTATTTAGAATTCTGATAGAGTAACTTTATTAAATATTGTAAAAAAAGCTACTTGAGTCGCTTGTTTCTCGTTAGCGAGACCTCAGAGTTACCTTCTAAAGAATCAAAGTATCTCTTCAGACTTCGCTGTGTCATTGCAGGTACGAGACACAGGTCAGTTGGAGTTGATATTTGTATTAATAATAATTAAATTACATGAAATATACTTAAAAAATATACACTTTCATCTGACGTTGTATTAATTAATTTCTTGAAATATAATTATTTTAGAGTAAAAAATTATATTATTAATTAAAATATATACATTCAACATTTGTGTCCTGTATGAACTCTATGCCAGAACTCGCTAATTTGAGTACTGCGAACTTATTATTAATTCTATTTTTTTTTTCACACAAACATAGATAAAAATAAAAACTAAATAATATATATGTATATATAAGATCGACTCCACTGTTTCGTTGGTCGCCAGCAACACAAGCCGTGATGTGATGCTCCGAGCCCGTGAGGTGGCGTGTGGGCAGTCGAGGACTATTGAGTCTTTTCTTCGTACCAATGCGTACTTGTATATTTCTTTTTACGCGGCCAAAGCGCGTGGTACCCGCTTTCATTGTCCACTTAAAAACCACATTTAACCTTCGAGTTTACAAATGACGACTTCACAGGCGTAAAGTAGTTACGATTTATGAACTCCATGATTTATTGTATCCAATTTACTCACTTAACTTAATTAACTCTAAGTGTGTTGCCTATTTGAATAATGAACCTCATATTTTAGGGTATTATCCAAAGGAATTCAAAAATATATATTACTTAAACTATACAAATACATTGTTTATATACGTATAATTTATTTACCAATAACTGTATCTTTTTCAATAAAATTGTTTATACAGAGTCAAACTGATTCTCTGTTTTGTCACTTTCACACTTTTGACGTAAATCGTTAGTGAGAAAGTGACAAAATATAATATTGTTACTAGTAAGGGGGTTAATGTAATATTAGAAATACCCTGTGTGGTGTTTAAAATCACTCGCAGTGCTCTAGGCGAGATAGTCAGTATCTGAGCAGTTATTCAAGGTAAATCGGAAGAATAAAAGCGTCTCTTATCAGGCCTTGGTCGTTTTGAGCTTGGAACAAAGTGCCCACTATATGTGACACTCTTACAGGATATAGTGTTTATTACGAAAATTATACTACAGAGATATTTATGTAAAGATTAACTTATGTATTTTTGTTTTTATATTAATGATATAAGATTGTGTGAATATATGTATATTTTAAGTAATTTATATATTAACTGTATGTACTCTTTGTTGTATTGATTATTCATGTCTAGAGAAGGAGTAATTGTGTAAAGTATTATTTGAAGCCACGAAATAAACGTGTCTGAATTTATTGTCTCAAAAATAATTAATATAGAACATAAATTAGTTTCATTACTCTCTTGTTTCATTTTAAAACAGGCGGACTGTAAGTTTCGTTTCGTTATTGAATACAAAAAAAAAATTATTAGATATTTGGAACTAAAAATAGAATTAGATGGTTTTCGAAAAACTATTTTATATAAGTAGATAATTTGCTGTCACACCCCATGTTAACCTTCTGGTAGGTTGATGAAGCAAACAGAAAACCACATGCTTTTAAATTTTTTTTAATTTAATTACTCATCCAGAAAGTGGTCGTTAATATTGAACACAATACTATATTCGTTATACAAACTCTATACGAATTTTAATACTATTTGTATATTGTTTTTCATATAAATTATCAGTACATATTTTTATAAAGATGCCTAATTCTAATTCCAAAGAAAATATTTGAATAATTTATTTTTAACACGAATTATAATACGAATTTGTACTTTACCGTTCAGTGTTCAGTGATAAATGTTATATCTCTTTACAGTTTCAATATAACTCCGACTCTATTATTGGACTAGTTTATTCGAAAATAAGCTTTATTAAGCAATAGTTACAGATCTAATTGATGATGTTGACATTTCCATGAATGTTGGCTTTCTCGTATTTCGTAAACAGTATTTATTTTCGAGTGAGTTAAAAATTCTTGTTAGAAACAACTGTGAGATTAAACTGGTTTTGAATTTTATCTAATATAAATATGTAGATAGACGCCTCCGAAGAAACAGTCGTATGTATGATGTTTGATATTTAGTTATACGTGGTGTTACGAATGTAAGAAGATATCTAAATATGATCATCTGTTAATTAGCTTATTGCAGCAATACGGGCTCGTTCTGGAGACGTCATGCCGGTCCACTTGGAGAATTAAGCTTTGAATCTGATGTTATCTCCATATATTTTTTCTGTGACATACTTAAATTGATAAACCATTGACGTACCAACAATTACGAGTGCATATGCGATGGCATCTTGAAAACAATTAAAATAATGTATTTGAAAGCTAATGAACACGATTGTAAATTACAACCGACATAAAATTAAGAAGTACGGCTTAAACTTGATAGCAATCAGTATTCAGAACTCATGAGGCAGTGAGAAGGAATTAAGGCCAGCATGTTGTGATACCGCGGAGAACAATAGAGAGGGTACCGCACAAAAAACAAGCACAAATACAGCCCGAAACCCGAAACATACCTGTGCTTGGCGGACTGGGGGTTAATAATTAGTAATCGTAGGGTGACAATTAACATCCAATCAGAGAACGTCAAACACTTAATATTTCATTACATATTTAAAACGAACTCACAAACAAAAATACTAATTAAGTGTAAACGATCAATTTAATTCAAATATGTGACGCAGATGGCGTTTGTTTCTTCCGGTCGAAGATATGATGTGCAGTTAAAGGAGCTTCTATTTGTCCGAGAAATATCCGCTAATGATGGTTCACCTAATTAACGAAAAAGTGTCGCCACATTGACGGGGCACCAGAAAAGGATGCCCGAATGTATTCGGGCATTGGCCGATGTGAAACTCAAAAAATCGTTTAAAATTCATTCGCTCCGCCCACAGTACGCCCAGCGAGTGTAGCACACTTATGATTTATCGTGACGACATCCCGCCTCTTGCACTAACTACCAGGCTTCCGTCGCACTAATTATGTACCTACATATAAGAGCCTTCATACTCATCAACGATTTCAAACGGCCTAATATTGAATTACAAAACGAAATGACATCTTTATAAATGTTATATTGATTGAGTCCAAATTAAGCAATAATTTCATTGTTTGATTTGAGGAAGAACTTTGACGTTTATTGAATAAATTTATAATGTGGACTATGTGAGTCTATCGTCAATGCCTGTAGTAAAGCTTGGACTACACGAGGCTTTTAACTTAACAAAACACTGATATGCTTCGAACGACAACAATAATTACTTAGCACGAGCTACAACCTGCTATCTTGTGAAAACTTGACTCTGGTAAAGTAGAGAATGTGATAGAGGTGTTTTAGTATACAAAATTATGTAGAGTTCGATTATCTCATAACTAGAGTTGTTAATGTTAATGTTGTTTAAATATATTAAAAGTTCAAATATTGCTAGTTAAGTTATCGCAAGTGCATTTTGATGAGTGTTTAATACAAATGCGAGCGAGGGAGTTCCAAGTACTGCTCGATTCAGTTAACAACTCACGCATCAAGGACGGAATCGAACGTATTTAGAATAATTTTGAAGTAGTCACTGGCAGTTCTCACGCTATTGGCATTCTTAGATGTACCTGATACAATACATGTACGTACCGACAAGCTACGATATTTATTATATTTAATGTACATAATGACGTATTTTATTGTTATTAGATACATTTCGTCTAGTATATAAATATATTAATAATACAGAATATTAATATCATTTGGTAAAGTTTCCTTAGGTCACGTGTTCGAGTCCGGCTCGTGTTGGGGATTTTTTAACTATATGTATACATATATTAACAAGGCTAAACATGTTTATAGACAATTTCAAGATGTATATGTATTTTTTTAAATAAATTATAATTATACATTTATAGATTGAATGATACTCTTAGAGAATGATTCAGTAAGAAATTGAACTGTGGCAGTCGTTAAAAATAAGTAAAGCTTTAAAACTTAGTAAGTTGTGACACACACACACACACACACACACAAACATAGGCACACGCACATACTTACAGACGCACAGACACAAACACAATGCAGAAATTAAAATGAACGTCGATACCAAATGAACCGTACAATTTGAAATGTTGTTATTCGTTACAACGAATTGTTATTACGGTTTGCATTATTATTATATTTTTACTATTATTTATCTTAAGACTTTATTAGTAATAGAACACTAGCGGTTGCTAGTGACTTCTTCCCCATGAGTTACTGAAGAGTGTTACGAACAGGATAGCACAAACTAACATCATGTTATCTAAACAAAAACATTATTATACATATTACACTTCTCTTTAGCAAAACAACAAAAAAATATACAATCTGTTTTAAATATGGATTCTTTCTTCGAGAAGATATAAATAAAAAAAAGTTATTCGTGCTTATAAATATACAACATATAATTTTTATTGTATTGTGAAGCAGAATAGAGAAGCAGAGGATATCATCTATTTCTATATCGAAGTAATATAAGTAACATATTTGGCAAAATGGTAATTCAATGTAATCAAATATTTGAAACAAAAAAGATTAGTAAAGATTGTAAGACTTTAGCTAAGATATTGATAATTATCTTTTGTTTGTTATTAATGCAATTATTTGTGCACGTACGAACCAATGAACCGACTAATGACTGCTTATAATGATGTAAACTGTAATATAATAGTTAAGGTTACTGGAGAGTCTGAGTGATGTTGTAAAGTGACTTTTATAAAAATAATTATAATTATATTATGAATTAACGTTTTTATTGTAATAAAACCACATATTTCAACTACTTTATATTTATCATATCCTTTGAACTGCCATAAATGGAACTATTATAACATTATAGGGTTAAAGTTTATAGAAATGCTTAATTTGGTTTGGTACTATGTACTCGTATGTATATTATTTTGCAATTATCTGTTTTCCAACGAAATTACTTTAAATGTATTATTATTATGATCTTCAATTTGTAAAAATTTACTTGTTTTCTTCCTTTCGGCGGTATATAAGCCTGTACGCATATGGGTTTTGTGAGTATGTATCTGTGTGTGTTTGTTTAAGTGTGTAAAAGTGTTGCTAATTAAATTAAAAAAATTGTACCGAAGATTATGTTTGAAAATTATTAAAACCTACATATAATATAATGTATAAGTATATAATAGTTTGATAGTTTTAATGATTTAATGAAACCATACCTCTATAAACCGGTAAGATAATTTGATTGAGGAAGATATTTATAGTAGGAGAGTTGTATTTATTTGTTTATAGTCTCCACATAAAGAGTGATATGATGCTGTGCCAACTGTATAAGAATCAATATAAGTGAATGGTGCAATAGAATACAGAGAGGTTTGTACCGATTAGATATAAAATAACTATCAATCAAAATACATTATTACGATCCCTTTGAGTTCTGTGATCCACATTAATAAGTTCTAATCTCTTTAGGAATGTTATAATACCAATATTAGTACTTCAGTACATAAGTCTATAGTATATTATTGTTCTGTTAAACTTATTCTTTATGAAGAAAACAAAGGATTTTAGTAATATTGGGAAATCGATTGTAAGACTTTTTGTTAAATATATTTTAAGTAATTTCTTGTTTCATTATTTTGTTTTAATTTTCAACAGTTCTGATACCCAAGTTTATTTTTTTACCTAGAAGAACATAAAAAAAAACAAAAAAATATAGTAAAAAAAAAATACGTTTAGCTGTCTAAATAATAGGCCATAAAATGCGGTTGTTTGTTTATATATATTATAATCAAAGTAAAATGAGATAGAATCCATAGACATTTAATTCTTTCATTAAAGGTTGTAGAAGGAGCGAGGCTGCTGCGGCTAGAAGGCGGCAAATAATTTATGTATTTTGTCATAAATCGGATCTTTATTTATGATCAATATCTTCAAATGATTTACACCGACAATGTTATTAAAATGTTTAGATAACGACGTGCCTTTGTACAAATCTAATCTGTGAAATACTAGATCAGATTGTTTTATATTGGAAGCATATCTTTCGCTGAATATTACGAGACTTTAAATAATATTTCAATACATAAATAATCGAAGTAATTCTTTTATTTTTGAGTATCTTATGTCTACTAATGATAGCTAAATGATTTCCTAAAGGATTGCCAAAATAAAGTATAATAACTCAAAAGAGCTCCACTTCATGAGATAATTAGTTTAAAACATATTGCTAATAGTTTAGTTTTCTAGTCGACGAGATAAATACAAAGACAATACTAATTAAAAATATATTAACGAACTCCCGTTATCAATAGTCTTATAAAGATATGAACTAGTATGACACATCGTATCTGTGATCAGTAATTCTTTTAAATAAAGTTGTATATGTATATTTAATGTACGTATGTGTGTAGACGTCAAAGCCAATAAATTGTATATCAATAAAAAAAAATAAAAAAAGCAATAAATATTCTTATGGCACGGAATGTTAAAAGTGCGGCTTCAAACATAACCTTTAAGGTAAACGTGTTGTTTCATTGCGAGTTCCTCAGAGGTCGCGAGGGTATCTCGTCGAGATCTTTGTCACTCATAAGTACCGATCTCGAATGGCTCGTGAGATTAACAAATATAAGATCGTCGTAAGTCACGTAAGAGCATATTGTATGAAGCCTCCAGGAAGTTCCGTCAATGACCAAAAGCGCAATTCTCTTATCTCTATCTTAATGTGCGAGATAAACTTAGTGGGCTCTGAATTAGCTTCCTAGATAGCACATCGAAAATAGAGATTTTTCATTAAGATATTTTCATTAAAAAAATACAATTAATTTAGCGAAGCCCTCTTTGAGAGACTTTTCTGTATCCTTTATGCAAGCTTCAATCGAAAACGGTATATCCGAAAATTTCAAATTTTGCACACTGATAGATCAGTCTAGTGGTGGTTTTAATCACAAAATTAAAAAAAAAATAGTTGAGAATAGAATGCGTCGACGTTTTGTAAATGCAACTTCGGTGCTGTTTGCACCTCACTTCACTCAATATACTTAAACATATTGAGATTTTACGATCGCAGCGAGTCAAAATTGAGATCTGGTTCGCGCTCCTAGTATTTAAAATATTTGTGTCGTATGTAAATTTTGTTGGCGTTTAAAATTAGTTATATATAAGAAAAGGTTAAAGAACAAGCTCGTAGAAACTAAACGAGTCTTGTTAGTGTGAGAAAAAAAACTTGAATGTAATATTATAAGAAACAACGGTTATGCAAGAAACATGATAAACTACTTAATAAAACAATGTTAGCGAACATAATGCAGAGAAATAAACAATAGAGCGAGCCATTTTTGGAGGAACAAACAAACTAAAATACATACCGTGTGTGCTCTGTGCGTCATGAATGTACTTATATTATAAGATATTATATATAACAAAAGAAGAATGTATCTTCTTATATAATGAGAAAAGTTTTATATTTCCTTCAGTTTAGAAGATATAATTTTATTGTAAACTAATAGTGTAAATCGGAAAAGTTTGTTTATTTAAATGCGCTTTTCTTCGAAAATACTGTATGAGATTTATTTTTTTTTTCTTATTATTAAAAACAGGTTCATGAGGAAAGTTAGCGTTATGCTACTGGTCTTAGTTTTTGTAATAGAAAAGTCCGCGATTGCATCCGCGAGTAACGGTTAGTCTTCATATACTCATATAGTGAGAAAAGTTGTATATTTTCTTAAGTTTAAACGTATTTTTATTATAAACATACAAATAATACATACATTAAGATAAGTTGGCATATTATATTCGCTTCCTTGGTTGTAAATTTTCATATATATTTTATTTTAATGGTCATTAAATTGAAGTTATTGCTGTACGTATGTAAGCTGTCCAAAGCCAAGCTAAGCTTGAGGTAGTGCTGGCTTTTCTTAATGTTATTAATATCATATATTGAATACATTAAAAAATATAGTTAATTTGGTGAAGTATTAGGTAATCAATTAAATAGGTTTCAATTATATTTATATATATATACTTGCCCATTAAAAGATTTGGTTTTTAGTTTCCCAGACAGCTGAACTAGTGATCGTGGGTTTGAGTAACACACGGGATAATTCGTTGTATTATCCAATAATTATTCACTCTTGATTTACTGGTAACTTATTTTGTCAAACCCCCTGCGGCTCCAGGGAGTATTACCTACTATGAACATTACTATAGGTGTTTTATTTAAACAGAGGTGTATATTTAAAAATATTATAGAAGTGAGATGTGCAAACATATATTTTAAATTAAAACATTACATACAAGATCATGATCTCTTTTAACTTCTACGCATAACTCAACATTGTGCTTATCTGATATTGAAGACGACCGAACTAGTAAGGAAGAATTTGACATGCTGTTCACCGTAGGCACTGATGTTATCTTCTTACGGCTTACCGTCCTTTAGTATTCGTTGGCGGCCACATGTTTAGATTTAAAACAGCTTCGGTAACTCGAAGGGCTGTTCTCGATTATCATGATATATCAAACTATGGCACTGCTTGCTCGGAATCAAACCGCTAATATCATACATGTAATCGGGGAGACCCATATGTTGACATTTTTATCGTGACTCCCTCCATATCGCGTGGTCATTTAGATCATAAAACAATAGAACAGTTGCAGCCGAGAGAATGCAATGTGCAGTTATGCAAATGGTAGGGGTCGCGACCGTAAGCATGAATATTGATACAGCATTGTCGAGATTGCAGATTTACCCAACGATAGTCAGAGCTCCTACTTTCTATGAGCACGATTCGGAAACGAATTATCCTAAACCGATTATCCGACGACGGTATTAGATCTCATGAACAATAAAGGGTAGCGGCCAGAGACATAAACGACAACAAAGGGCTTACATTTGCATGCACATTTCGTTGTAGTACTTTGTATACTTATAGCGCATATAAAAAATTAAGCATTTTACACCGTTGTGCAATATTTTATTATAATACGAATAGCATGAAGGCAACGAGGACTGGTCACGCGGCCACAATGGCCGGCTGGTCTAAGAAATGACTTCAAAAACGTATATAACTTCGTCAAATGGTCATAAAATGAGACCCGTTTTACGGCGCACCTTTATAGCCGCGGGGTGCGTACGGATGGACGGCGGATGCCACGTCTCAGTCGCTTCGGCCGAGCTGGTACATTACTCGCGACCGGTCCGCTTTATCGAATTAACTCAACTATTTTGTATCTATTATGAAATTACTTATTCAAACAATAACATTACTTCTATCTGTTATTTGAATACAATAGATAGGACGAAGATATTTTCTATTATTTATTTAAAATCCTAGTTAGATTAATTATAACGAACATATTTTAAAATTTCAAAATACAGCAAGTAATAAAAATATTTAAAAAATATTCAACATTCAGATTGGAATGTGTCAATAGACCCATCACGGCGGATCGAGATGAGGTGTAAAAATAAGTACCTATGTATATTTTTTATGTAAATCTCATCATAAAATACAGGCCATAAATGAACGGATACAGATATCAAAAGCAATTGTATAATCATCTGACTGCGGCACTTTAAATAGTAATAAAAGAGTATTGTTTCAGCGTTATAATTTAAAGATATTTTCATATATAAATTGCTTTGATGAAGTGTCAGAGCTTGAACTCGTAATATCTTATAGCAAACGTCGTAAAAGTTTGATTTATTCGCAACGCCAGAGTAGATAGTTAAACTTTAACATTTATTAATATAGGTATGTCAGACATTTTTGAAATATTTTAAATAAAGAGATAAGAAAAATATATTTCTACATACAGTCCACATTTGTATTAAATATTATTTATTATTTTAAGTCACAAATGTTAAAAGAAATGTTTAAACGCGTGTCCGTGATGTCTCGAATAACATTTTCTTAATAAAGATGTTTACCTGTATTAGCATTTCTACCTGAAACAGGTACCGATCGAATATTAGAAGAAATAATCTTTAAAAAATGGTCAGCTTTTGAGAATACAGTGAATAGTATTGTATGAATCACGTTTCACAAAAAAAATACATACAAGTAGCTACTAGATGAAATTCAACCAAATGAGTCCACAAATATTTAAGAAATAATTATGTTTATCGATAATTTATTTAAGTCAAGTATTTACTTATTAAATAAAACTAATGTGTACAGCATTTTTATTAATGTAGGCATTTAATTTTATTATTTAAATTAAGTATAGTTTTTATAGAACTCTACAAAGCTCTACTTTGTAGAGTACGACTCCGATGAGACAGGGACATGATGAATAATTGCTCATAAATATGTAGATCCCTCCGATTACAATGTTGGCCCAAAATTTATCGATTTAATTTGATACCCGGGAAATTATAGCCACTTAGATAAAACTGCTCCAAAAGTCTCAAATCAAAAAGGATTAATGCGAAAAATAAATTGGATTTAATGTTTTCGAGAATTACTTAAAATTTTACTGTGTGCTAATTTCCAAACAAAACAGATATGTTTACGACTTACCACATATACCACTTGAATATTACTCATTTTACCAAAGAAATAACGTTAAATTATAAATATTCTAACTGTAAATAAGATAAAATATCTAAGGATATTAATAAAAATGATTTGTTCTTCTAATTAGGTTCCAATCACGAATAAACTAAGTTCTTAGGCAATTCGTTCGTCGTACAATTAGAGTAGTATATTATTTAGTTGTAAGGTAGTCTAACGGCAGTGTTAGGTGGGCGTAAGATTCTTAACATTTTACTGCAGCCATTTGCATCTTACAACTTTTATCGATGTATATAAACGAGATTTTGACGCTGGAATTGCCTCGCTGTCTTCAATATTGCTTACTTTTAATCTTGTGACCTGAGTTGTTAACGGATAATTAAAAAGGTAATTCATTTCGTAGCTCGCACCGTGCGATAGAAAGTGTTTACATAAAGTACAGATACTTTACAATTCTTCAAAGCATTAATTTTTACAAATATTTGTGAGGTTATAGAAATATGAAATATTCAAATATAGATTTAATTTTTACAAAGTTCCTATTCTTTAAGAAAAAACTGAAAAGACTGCTTTTAAACCGGAGCATGGCAAAATCACACTTACATCACACTTACATCTCGTCTACCCGCGAACACGATTGCTGCAAAGCATCCGAAACGTCGGGTTAAAATTAATGTGTAACCAAATTATACGCGAGTTTTAATCCGTAACAAATAGTGATATTACAAATAGTCTGTTATAAAAAGAAAATATGTTATAATTAAAAGTCTAAAATCATTAATATATAAAAAAGCTAGATACTTATTAATTAAGTCAGTAGTCGTTATTTAGTATTACAAGTCTTAAAGTTGCCTGTTTCCTATACAAGATGGCTATTGAAAATCTCAGATCCGCACGAACACTGAAACATTGTAAGAGCATGTATTAGACCATTTACTGGGGCAGTATTATAAATTGAATATGGCTTATAGCAATGCATACGAGAGCTTTAATGTAGCTTTATAAAATATGCAACAATTTAAATTAATGCTGATGTTCAAATTCCTGTATCTGAGGATCAGAAGTTAGTTTTAATATATTAATTTCTTTATTATCATTGCGGATATTGAGGAAAATATTATAGTTTAAATTAAAATTTGTAAACATTATAAAAATATATATGAAATTATTAGATAATTAAGATTTAACAATTGAAGAATATTTATTACATTCTACACATATTATTCCAGCTTGACAAATTTGGGATTAAATTAATCAAAATGTAGAAGAATAAAAAAAAATAAAAAAAACAGCTAAGAAGAAAAAAAGTGAAATCATTGGTTGAGAATATAAATATTATTATTTAATAAGAATTTTTAAAAAAGGGGTAGAGAGAAAAGAAATAAAATAAAATAAGTCAGAAATGAAAGAAGAACTACATTACGTTTTATTAATAATACTGAATATTTTACTATTAGTAATCATTTATATGAACAGAATAAATTGTAATGACAACCAGTCATTTGTATAACAATATTGGGGGCGTAACAATGTAAAGACAATAAAATAAAACTTCAATAACACATTAAATTCAATATACATACGAAGCTCGATATCGTTGGATCAATTAGTCCTTATCGATTCTATACAATGCGTACTAAATCATATAGTATCGCTGCGACGGAGGTGCGTCGAGCACGGAATTAAAATGCAATAATATATCCGCCGTGTAATTCTGGGCTCTTTCAGATCTGGAGATTGGTGAAGGTGAAGTATTTATTTATCCAGTGTTTCTCGAGAGGACAGATAGCATCAGGGAATCAATTTTGCAGTGTTAAGTGACTGCGGGTAGGTTTGAACCCTAAGTCAAGTGGCGTACCGATTTAAAAACTAGTCAACGGAAATGTAATGAATTACTTTTGCATGTAAAACAAATAATTATTAAATATATGTGTCAGTTAAAAAATAATCTTAGAAAATATTTCAGATTTGTTTGATTTTAAAATCGTTTGGAAATAAAAAGAACCAATGCATTAAATTGTGCAAAAACTCAATTTTGAAGTAAAAAAACCTTAAAATATTTAAAAAAAAACAAACTTTGAATAGAAACATGTAAGCGTTGTAGCGTCACTTCTTCTTTTAGAAATATTTTCAGTCGTTGCTTTAAATAAACACTTTAAAATATATTAGTTGAGTTAAATATTTGCATAGTTGTTAAGATACTTAAACTATTGTAAAATGTAAATGGCGGGTATGCAATAAGACTGCATTTATTATCGGGACCTTGATAAACCTCTTACTGTCGCACTTCTGCCATGAATCGCGACCGCGGCAAATTAATAGACCAGATACACTGGAGAAGCGTCGCCGTCTCTCACGCGATACAAAGATCCTTAATCTAAAACTTCCTGAGCGTCTAACTACGGCATTAATATGAATATACGCGAACCGCAAACCAATAAGATCATATTTACGCATCAGCAACCTCTTATTAAGTTATACGAGCCCTCCGTATCCTAAACAAATCTGTGATTTAAGAGAACGAGATAATAAAAACGACAGCTACACGCCCGTCCCGACTAAACTCCCATCACGCCTTTGCCAATCATACACAAATCATAATAAACCTCATACAAGTTCAAACTTATAAACTGCATGCAAGCAACGCTCATACATAAACTTCGATGTATGACGTAGAAAGCATCAAACCAACTAGAAACCGGTTCAGCTTCACATGAATGCACACATACAAGTGTCCAATTAAACGAGATCCGTGACAGTCGGTGATACCGGACCCCGCTCGACTCTCGGCGAAGGGCATCCAGGGGCGAGGTAGATCACGCTCGATTGGACACCATAGTCGACAGTGATAAGAAAGCGGGCACAGTAGAAGCACGAAGAACAAACTATTATAATATTGTGATCGCTCGTAATATTATGAAACTATAAAATCATATCTACTCTTATTAAGCATCAGTTTTTGGAAAAATGTTCCAAGAAAAAAGTTATTTTGCATTAACATAACAGCATTCCTGATTCTTATCAAAAATTCCGTTTACTTACTTTCGTTTTTATTATATTTAATGATTATTTTTATAACATTTTTCATTCATTTTCCGGATGTGGCTTTGAGATTTTGTGCCACATACAAATAAATTTTGAATTTATAAATAATTGTCTTTATACACATTAAAAACCGGTTCATTTTATTATTATATCATATACACATGTGACAAATAAATAAATTATATATACTATTTCTACCTGTTACCCGCGACTTCATTTATAAGATATTTCACATAATTATCATTTTGATAAAACAGGAAACATATATTATATTATATTATAAGATATTAAGACTAAACATTAAATATAACTAAAACAATTATGCATTTACATAAAAATTTAAATATGTTAACTCAATAATTAAATTTTTAGTGACTTCTAATAAACAATAACATACAGAGAAACATAATATAAATGATATAAAATAAAGTAAAAACTAATTAAATTCCACGTGGTTATTAATGGAGGAATAAAAACTTTTATGTCATATCTCATGTTTACTTTTAAATAAAAAAAACATAAGTATCATTTTTATAGGCGATTTCAAACACTTTATGAGAATAGTAAAGTGAAGTTGTAACTTTCTTACTCCATCAATAGAAATAAACGCATTTCTATCGTAGATGGACAAGTTGGATCTAGTCTGAGCAACTCTCTCTTAAATGGCTTCTATTTCTTATAAACCAGGAACTTATTGCCAAGAGTAGGAATATAGCAAATGCTTATTTTGAAATATATAATATATAGCTTGTAAATATATTAAATTAATCCTTCTAACATGTGGTCAGTGCAGGGAACATTACGGCGTTTAACGGGATTTGAATACGAAATGACCGTTTCAAGTCTACAAATCAAAAATAATATCAAGTGTCTGTAAAGGTCAGTCTTATCTGAAGAAAAGTCTAAGGTACCTAAGTGACTTTTTTCGTCGATAAGGCTTTTAGGGAACGCGCCACCCAAACTCGTTATCAATTGTGTCTTGAAACGCATTAGAAGAGGTAACAGGTTGAAATAAAAGTTGATTTAACATTTAAAGTTTTCTCTGAACGAGCACCTCCGTCCCGACCAATAAATTTATTGATAACAACAGAAACACTAATATATTAAGAACGCCTGCACTATATCGACTCTAAAATACTAGGTTTTATGTGACTTGTAATGTCCTACTAATGGAACAGCAAATTAAATATAAATGTCATCTCAGCGATAAAAATAACCAAACAAAAATATACTATTTTAAAATAAATTTAGCCTTTAACCTATCGTTTGATTCGAACCGGCAACTTCTGGGAAATCAGCCCGTCACTCTACCAATGGAGCTACCGTGTCCCTACTCGCTAAAAGCCAATAAGCTGTTGATAAGCTCGAAATGGGTATAAATGCTAAAAACAATTTCTAACAAATATATATTATATTCTTGTGAAGGCTAACATACCATCTCACACCTTATATATGATATTATTAAACTATTAGTTCAAAGGGTATCTTATCATGTTCAAAAGTGAAAATATTTAATATAATTCATTTAACGAAGCTCGCTGTATTTTTTCACACAATTACCCAAACAATGTTATTGTGTAATAAACATAAGGTAACATATCTTTACATCAGATTTATAGCTTCATAATGTTTTTTACTTAAAAGTTAGATACCAAAATTATTAGATATAATCAGACGAATAATACATAAAAAGTTTTTACATTTAAAATATATGAATTAAAAATAAAATAAAGTAATTGTTTTACCACGGATATTCTCTTTAGAAATGGGAAGAATAATTTTATTAGAGAACAGTTTCCTTTGAACGTTATGTAAATCTCCGCAAATGTACCAATACGTTTCTATAATAGACAACGCCTCTACAAATGGCCGACGCCTCATAGATCTCTCGAGGGTTGAACGTAGATCTGCATAAGAGTTGGCGTGAAATAATGAAAGCCATTTCGCATTATAACGTAAGTTGTACGTTCATTAAGGTGAGTCGATGCCCGCAGGAGCGCGCTGCATAAATCAGACGGGGGAATGCGGGCTGGCGCCCTAATGCGCTTTCGATGTCAATGATATTTACCCTTCACACTCAGCATCCATCTTTCACAATGATTTTGCATATCACTTATCTGTGAATTATTTCTATGATCAATCAACTTATTTATAATTTACTTTGCATATAGTGAGATTATAATTTATTCTTATAACAGAATAATACGAGATAAGCTTGAAAAATACAAGCTTTGTTTTCAGGAAATATATCAAATATTTCATATTAAAGTATTTTTAATACCGGTTTAAATAATGCATAATCAAAGTTAAAATAAAAAGGTGGTATCATACAACAAAACCTTTAGTCAGCGAGTCAAAATCACAAGTTGACCTGAACAGTATCACACAATTATTACATTATCTAATGTCTATCGATGGTATAATTAAAAAAGCTATAATCAAGTTGTCTCGCTAAAAGCAAGATGTAATATTTCTAAGACGGCTTTGCTAAGATTCCAACGTGAGCCAAAAGATTCCCGAGATTACTTAAAGAGATTTAAAGATGTCCCTAGAAGACAGGTTTAAACATTTATCTTGAGACATTCTGCGACAATTTAAACTTACAACACATTACCGCCCTTTATGTTATAAGGATATTGTAATAAAATATATGTATTTGGATTAGATCACTCAAAATGTATTTCAAACTTATTTGTATTTTAAATTACTACATGAATGATATCTTAAAAAATCCTATTTAAAAATTTGCATACGAATCACAGGATATTTGAGAAAAAAAAACAAAATCGATAAACATAAAAAAACTTTATACGCATTTAGTGCGAAACAGACAAGTATATCAAAATATATTGTGAATTAAAACTGCATTTAAGTTTACGGTGAGAAGTCTCAACCCAATTATATAAGATTTCGATTCTTATTTGCAAATCTGGGTTCAATTATTGTTATTTATAAAAAGTTGATGCTACATACAAAACATTATTAAATATGGGATGCTTTTTTACATAGGATTAAAATAATATCGATATTTAACATTTTTTCTTGAGGTGGAGAAAAGATACGTCATAAATTGTTATTATATTAAAAATATTGCTAAGGATAATTTATCAGAGTGATATATACTGTTAAGCTATAGTTTTATAATTTCTATTATTCAATATAAATATTTTATTTAGGTACCTCCTTTGACCGGTGATGGGTGATGTTTTAGATATAAATAATATGAACAGTCCAACAACAAAAAATCTTCCCATATTTATTTTTTATACAATGTTCCGTTTGTAGCTAAAATATAATATCGCAAATAACATGTTCATTCTTGTAAACTAAGAATTGTTACAATATCTATTCTTTTTAATGTTGATTATCACTTAACATATTTATTTAAATAAGTTTATATTTTTAATGTACTTTATAAGTTGAATCAAAATAAAATAAAAATATATCAATCATTAATAAAATAAAATGTCAATATATTATAATATAAGATATAAATATTTTATTAGCACATTACTAAATTTTTTATTAGAAATAATCTTTTACGACATTTTTATATCGCCCTTATATTATATTTTTCGAAAACATTTAACTTGTTGTTAACTTTTTATTTTCTATAATAAAATGTATATTTAAAAAAGCAGAATTAAATGATTCGAAAAGACAAGGCATGTCAAGAGCATCGTGGTTTAAACCGAATTCTCATTTGAACTACTACTTACCCTTAATGACGCGAAACAAATTACAAATGAAATCCATGTTTCATTTAATCTGTAGAAGGTTTCAGAACGAATGTTGAGATATCGTTGCGAGACGAAGCTTATCGTTAATTTAGAGTCTCCGATTAGAGTCCACCATCCGACGTACGCTAACGAGCATACGATTTTTTTTTATTTTGGCAACAGTACGGTGCGGATGTTTTGTCTTCTACCGACGATTGTGCGAAGTTAATTGGATTGCCGAGTTTAAAATAAGTAAATTAAACCAACCCATAATCAAACCAATATGCCTTGATCGCGACATCTGTCGAATGAGTTAGTTTTGTTCGATATCGTTTTATTAATTTACGTTACATAACTATTGAATATTTATAAATAATTAAATATTACCTTAGTAGTTGAAGATTGTAGAGGACTTCCAGAAGAAACAGCACAGATTTCCACTTCGTAACGATCAACACCAGCTTCTCTGTCCAAAGAAACAGCAGTAGATAAGATGCCTAATGAGGAATCTATATCAAATAACCGATCCACTTGTTTATTATCACCAGTCACATTCACTATATAGAACTCTAAACCACCTTTATAATTGTTAGTCATATTCAGCACCGCAGTTCCAGATGGTTCGTTCTCAGCCACGGATATAGATGCAGCATTCATCCATATTATACCATCAAGTTCAGTCCCACCCATAATAACAGTTAAATAAGTTTCGGTACTTCTTTGTTCACTCAACACAGCTTCATCTGTTGCTTTTATAACCAAATTCCATCTAGCATCAGGCATAGTTGGAGGATAACGCAAGCTTAGTGCGCCATTACTTCTATGTAAATCAAACATATCATTACCTCCGTGAATCAACTTATATGTAACTAGACCGTTTGTTCCAGAATCGAGATCTCTAGCCAACACGTTCATAATATATATTCCCCGACTCACACTTCTACCTAATCTCTCAGAGTTTATAACTGCAGCATTCATAGAAACAAAGATTGGAGCGTTATCATTAATATCTTCCACAATAACCGTTACTAGCTTCTCCGACTGTAATCTTGTTGATGCAGGCTCTGCTCTATCATAAGCTACCACAGTTATTCTAAACGTATCAATAATCTCTCTGTCAATAGGCAATAACGTGTAAATGACTCCAGTCATATTATTAATTGCAAAATGTCTTTTACTATTACTAGGATCTTGGTGTGTTATTGAATAATAAACTTTCCCGTTTAAGCCAGAATCTGGATCTTCGGCAGTAACTGTGACTATTGGTGTATGCATTGGAATACCTTCTCTGATTTGTCTCACGATAGCTGTATTTGTAAATATCGGAGCGTTATCATTAGCATCCACAACAGTGACGATAAAACTTATACTAGACGACAAGCTTGGATTTCCATTATCGGTTGCAGTAATATTTAAAACGTATGACGTCAAATCTTCATAATCCAAATGCTTGTGTAAAAACAATTCTCCTGAGTAACTATCTATAAAGAATGTTTCTTTCCTATTACCGGATGTAATAGAAAATTGCAATTCATTATTTATGCCTAAATCTGCATCATTAGCATAAAATTGAATAATTTTTTTATTTACAGGTTCAGTTTCTAAAACGGAAACATTCATTTGTGATTGGGTAAATATTGGAGCATTATCATTTTCATCAAGAACATCCACTGTAATTGTTGTTGTAGAAGAAAGTCGTGTTGCTTGCCCTGAATCATGTGCCATAACTAAGAGTACATAACGGTCTACAGTTTCTCTATCTAATGGTTTATTTATGAATAGTTGTCCTGTGGCTTCGTCAAGCATAAACTTGTCCAAATCATCGCCCCCTACCAGTTTATAGTAAATGTCACCATTGAGACCTTCATCCGCATCCGATGAATAAACTCTCATAATAGAAGCACCTACTGCAGCTCCCTCAGAGACTTCAACGGCATATGGTGCCCGTGTGAAAATAGGTGCATTATCATTTACATCTGTAATGTAAATGGTAACTCGAACTGAATCTGACAGTTTATTTTTACCGTTATCGCTTACAGTAACGGTTAACGTTATATAATTTTGCCCACTGTTCTGAGCTAAACTCTCTCTGTCAAATGATTTTAATGTCTTGATAAATCCATTTCTTGAATCTATTCTAAAATCATTTTGCGCAATGGGTAAGCTAAAGGTCAATTCAGCATTCCGTCCTATATCTTTGTCAGCAGCGGTTAATTTTCCCACAAAAGTATCTGGAGGCTCATTTTCCTTTATTTTAAAAACAAATGTTGTATTGGTAAATTGAGGGCTATTATCATTTTCATCAAGAACATGAATAACTACTGGCACCTGAGATGACCTGGAAGGTTTACCATAATCTGATGCAATTATAGTTAAAGAATAATAATCTTTCTCTTCTCTGTCAAGGGGACTTTTAACATAAAGATATCCATCAGGAAACACTCCAAATTTTCCATCTATGTTTCCTTCTAGAATTGAAAACGATATTTTACCGTTTTGACCTAAATCAGCGTCTGAAGCTGAGACCGCGAAAAATCTGGTATTTACAAGTGTTGATTCAAATAATGATGTCTCATAAGACGTATGATCAAATACAGGAGTGTGATCATTTACATCGTCTATAATAGCTACTATTGAGTGCTTTGAGGCTAGAGCTGGTCTTCCACTATCAGAAGCAGTAACTTCAATAGATAATGTCGAACCGGGTTCACTAGTAACAGCTTTATTTAAATATATCACTCCGGTTGTTTCAGATATCCTAAAGCTATTATCAGCATTATAGCTTAAGGTGTAAGTAACTGTTCTATTGGATCCTGAATCATGATCTGTAGCCCTGGCAAAATATACTTCATGTCCAACTGCCATATTTTCAGGAATATGTATTTCATCTTTCCCTTCTATAAAAATTGGATAATTATCGTTTACGTCTAATACAGAAATATTCACAGTAGTAAATCCAAAAGCTTGACCACTTTTAGCCATTATTTTTAAGTGGTATGTGGTTTTATCTTCACGGTCAAGATTAGAATCAGTAGTTATTATTCCAGATTTTTCGTTAACTCTGAAGACATTCTTGGGATCTCCTTCTAAAATGTAATATGATATGCTATCACTTATAGTTCTTGTGCCAATCTTTCCCACGAAGCGTCCAGTAATAAATTTAGAAAGACCATCATCTTCAGTTACCTTAAAACTGTAGCCATTATACCCATCAAATTCTAAGTTTTTCCTATACGACACTTTAATAATATCAACAATAGCGTCTTCTACTGCTTTTCTATTTCCTTTATCTTTGCAAGATATTCTTAAGGAGTATAAAGATTTAGAAGCTTTACGGAAGTCTTTTTGCAAAATTACTTTACCACTTTCAGGCTCAATGTCAAAATATCCATCACCACCACTTTCTAATTTGTAAAGCATTTTTGAATTATCACCTTCGTCACGATCCAATGATTTCACTTGCAGAACTTGGGACCCTGGTGCTAAATCCTCTCTTATACTTTCAAAATACCTTTGAGGATAAAATAAAGGATCGTTATCATTAACATCCAAGACTTTTAAAAAAACTGTGGCAGTTGATGATTGTGGCGGATAACCTTGATCTTTAGCTATAACTTGAATCTCGTAGAAAGGAATTCTTTCTCTATCTAATTCTGTAATTGCACTTAATTGACCAGTTAATGGGTCAAGCATAAAAGTGTTAGGATATTTTCTTTCAATATTTGATGACAAGTAATAGGACACCGAACCATTAGTTCCTTGATCGTAGTCGGAAGCAGTCAATATAAGAATTTCTTTAACAGGTTTTACATTTTCTAAAAGAGTAGCATTAATTTGGGACTGAGGGAAACTCGGTGCTTCGTCGTTTTCATCTAAAATTGTAATCTTTAATCTTGTGTACGCCCATTTAGGATTTGGACCACCATCTCTGGCTGAAACATTTAATTCAACAGTACCTTGAACTTCTCTATCTAAAATTGATCTAGTTGTAACTAAACCTGTATAATGGTCGATGAAAAACCATTGTTGTTGATTGCCATCGTAAAAATCATAAAATATTTCCGCATTGACACCTGTATCTTCATCTGTTGCAGTAATTCCAGCTACATATGTTCCAGAAGGAGCCAATTCACTAAGAATTGCGGAATATTCAGATTTTTCAAAAACTGGCTCGTGATCATTTACATCATTAACGTGAATAACTAGAAATGCAGTAGCGGTTCGTGGAGGTACACCTTTATCAGTAGCTACAACTGTTAAATTATATTTGCTTATTTCCTCTCTGTCTAAAATACCATTTACATGAACTATGTAAACACTGCTGGAATTATCTAATCTGAAATGGTTTAGCTCATTGCCTGCTACTATTTTAATATCAGTTATTCCATTAAGACCAGCGTCTAAATCAGACACCGTAATAGCAGCCACAAGTGACCCATTTTTAGCATTTTCATCCACCGTTGCAAAATTTGCTGTTGCTGGTACATATGTAAAAGTAATAACTGGGTCGTGATCGTTTGCATCAATTAAATTGACAGTGACATATGTTCGTGCATCTTGACGGGGTACTCCGTGATCCTTTGCTATTACTGTAAGAACACAGGTCATATTGCATGTAGTGTTACTACAATATTTCGGACAATTTAGTTTTTTCATGGTTGTTATAACACCTGACTCTGGATCCACTGCAAATTGTTTTTCTGTATCTGTAACTTCGTAAGTGATCTTGCTATTATCACCCAAATCACTGTCAGTTGCAGTTACTTTAAGAACCATAGTGCCAGGAGGCACGCTTTCATTAAGTGATACTGAAAAATCACTTTGATCAAATATTGGTGGATTATCATTAACATCTAAAATTGAAACGTTAACTTGAAGGTATCCGTATTTTGTTGGACTACCACCGTCACGTGCAGATATATTTAAAATATAAAAATCATTTGTTTCTCTGTCTAACTTCCCTGTAGTTTCTAAATGAAGATAAGAGGTTTGTCCGCTTGGATTCACGGTAACGTTCAATCTAAATTTTCCTTCATTATCGCCATCTACTATTCTATAATCGTTGGCAATTCCATTTTCACCTAAATCCCTATCGGTTGCTGCATCTAATAATAACTTAGTCCCTGGAGCTGCACTCTCAGAAAATGCCACAGCTATGACAGGTTCAGGGAACTCAGGAGAGTTATCATTGACATCTGTTACCCTAAGTCGCACTTCAATGGGATATGTAGGTTGACTGGATAAAACAACAAATGCATAACGATCAACACTTTCGCGATCAAGGATTACGTTAGTTTTGATCTCACCAGATACTGGATCGAGAACAAATTCCTTCGATGGCTCATTAAAACGATAAGTAAAACCAGGTTTAGTAGGTATCCTTCCAACAATCGTCCCAATAAGTTGAGCCTCAGGTACACGAAGGTCAACGCCAGTATCCACGGCGCGAGACTGCATCTGTTCGGCGGCGGCGCCAGCGCCCGCGCCGGTAAACAGCGCCAGCGCGACCAGCACCACGTGCCACCGCCCCATCACGGTCATGACACTGATAATAACATTGCAGATTAAGTCCTCCTTCAACACAAAAGTCACACACAACACAGCGCTTAACGTGTCCCGTTCGCGCAGAGTCGCGCGCTCTCTCGTCTCAGGTATGCAACATGGCCGCGACGACCTGCGCAAGCATGAATATCTCACAGAGAGTGCGACCCGGTGTTGCGCCTACACCGTCACATTCATTCGTAAACACACGTGACACTCACTACCTACACAAGTTACACTGTTTAATTATTAGTTTTTTATATTAAAACATATTCACTTATCGTTTTATACCTAACAATTTACTTTTATGTTACGAAAGCACAGTCGAGAATCACAAACTTTAAAGTTTTTATTGCCGTAACGAGAGGCCGCAGCGGTAGCAGCCTCTTAGTTAGCCACTCGACACGATACTAGCGGGCGGAGGCTTTCTCGCCGCCCCGCGACCGTCCCGCGCCGACACTCCCCCGCAGCTTTAAAGCTCCGTAGTTGGGACGATGATGCCAAGATAATGGCCGCCCAAGGATTCTACTATTTATTGTTTGAGCGTTGCTAACTATTAACCATTAAAAAGAGATTTCAAGTTTAGGATCTGTGACGGTTTCATGAAAGAATACAATATTTAGAAGAACAGTCAATTCTACTGATTGTCTTTGATAACAAAACACTTAGAGATATGTTAATGAAGTTAAATTAAACAACGTATTTAAATATTATTTTCATATTAGAGATTTAAAGATATGGTTGTGAGTACAGGAGCGCGTTTATGTCTTTTGTATTACAGAGCTTACTTCGTAGAACAACAAACTTAACTAACTATATTTGTGCACGAGTTATTGATATTTTCTTATTATTCAAAATACTAATACTGTGCTCATATTGTAGGAATTAAAAATAATAATAATAACTAATATTTAGTAGAAATAATTTAGTCTTGCGTTTAAAAAAAAATCTATTTTTTTTTTTGCATTTGATATAGTATTGCTTGAACTTGAAATAATATTGTTTTTCTTCTGTCTAAAAAAATTATACATCATTAAATAAAGAAACAATATCACATTAAAAACATTTTAATCTACTTCGAATGTAAATTACTAATAAAGAATATTTGTCTAAACACTAGACTTTTTACTTAAGCTCCCTCTATCTAAAAGATGAATTAATACTATATGAAATCAACCTTAACAACAAGCAAGCTTCACTAATATTTATATCTTAGTTCGAAAGATGGCGCTTTCATAAATAACTAACAGTAGTATTTTTAGTTGAAATTCCTTACGTTATTTTTTTATATATAACTTGAATATGCTAGAATTGTCACTCTTCGTCATTTATTTTGTAAGTAAATTATCTTTTATAAAATTATCAACCACAAAGGACGCAAAAGATTACATTACGACCTATTACTCAAAATACTATCTAATTACGTGTTAAAGATTATTATTATTCAATGTTATTCAAAAATATCATTGTATTGATTTTATAATACCTAGTTTGCATGGTTTAAAAATAACTCCATGTTCATACTTGCTGTATTTCTATCTAGCACTTGTTGCCTAAACGGTTTGACGTCACTTCCCCTCCCACCTTCAGGCGGGAGGAGTCGCCGCCGGGGGGTCTTGCTGACGTAAGGACCCACACTCATGAATGAAAGAGTCCTAAACTTGGCTAACTTACCTTTTATACCCACAAAATACAATTTTACGTCATTTCTTTCTCCGCTCATACAAGAATATTATATTGAGTTAAATAATTAGTATTTTAATTAAATGGTTTTGCTAAAAGTATTTACAGTACAAAAAACAACTTTAGAAATTTCATACAATTAGACAAAATATTTATATAATATCAAGAAAAATAAAACTCTGAATATAAATTGCTTTTACTCAGAAAATAATATCTAAAACAATAAATGAACGGAACACGCCTCCACGAAGAAAACAGTCAATTTATTAGTCTTAAAAGTTTTATAAATTAAATATATACTATAAATATAAATTAAAAGGATACAAACTATAGTATATATACATATTTCTAATTACTAATAAAATTTGAATTAGAATCTAGCATAGACAGTAATACACAAATTGATTGTTATCTGATATCTGAACGCGGCTTCGACAGTCTGAATCAATTTCTATAAATAGATCGCGGTACCGCCCACGCAATCTAGTGCACTGCTTTGTCTAAAGGAGACGGGAAATATACTACTTTATTTTGAATTCCCTTAAATATACGTTTTGCATGAGGTAATTAAATTCTTAAGACTTTACGCAGTGTAACCAACATCTTTATTAAATGATTTTCAAATGCATATCACAATTAAATAGCGATAAATTAAAATAGCCTGATCACGTATTCCCGGACCAGAATTTCTCGTGATTCAATTATACTAAAATATTTTAACTTTAATGTACTATATACTCCGAATAGGTTTGGAACGATTCGGGAAAAATTCCGAGTGCATTTACTTGAGTATAGCCGGATAATAGTAAATAGTATACTAAAATATCCGTTAGCACGATAACATTTATTGTAAATTACATTCAAATAGCTATTATATTTGTTTTCAAACCTGAAACTTACCATAATTAGTTTTTCCTTTTAATTCACTGAAAATACTTTTAATAGGAGTGGAGTTTTCTGAAATGTTTTAACTAGAGCCTGTTAGTATGCAAATTATATGCAATCTTCTACGAAGCGTGCACCTTCCAGGAAACTTATACTCTTTAACTAAATTACTTTGTTTTTTTTTTAACTAGCAATATATTTACTTCAAAAGGTTTTAATAAAATAAGTTTAAGTTATTATAGCTCTGTTCCCTGTATTTTGCCAAAAACAAAACTGTAAATGAAGGTAAATAGAAATGTTTATTATCATATTTGATTATATTTAATTGTAGCCTTATAAAATATTATGCAATTATTACATTTATATAATAATATTATTTACAACTGTCACTGGCAGCATTGCAAGGATAAAACAAACTTAAAGTGGCTGTCACACAATGTTACTGTCAGAAAGTATTTCATTCTAAATATAATTATTCCTTGAGAATATTACGCAATAGATTTTAATATTATGTAATATACTCAGTTACCACTTCAAAATAAAATGACTTTTACTAAAGTTTTATTCCATATAATGACATTGTTATAGCATAATCAGTTTTTTTTTTAATTTTACATGGTCTTAACCACAAGCCACGGTTAAAAGGTAGGTCCATAAATAAGAACCAGCCAGAAACTCAAAGAATAATCTTTTAACTTATTTGTAATACTACGATACAAAATAGCTTTTACCATTAAATATTTTCTGATTTTTCGAAAATAGGTACATTTCTAAGATATAGAGTAATGGAACCAGAAGTATTGAAGCGATGAAATCAATATCGCAATAGATAAATATTATTTCTTTTCTTACTATGCAGTTAAATCGGTCAATGGATTCTAGAGCTCCACGGCGCAGGTTATAGGTTTACCTAGGTTAAAATCTTAGTTATTGACTTGCACCGACGACGTAAGGGCGCCAGTCGGTCGTCGACCCCTTATTTGTGATTTCCGCTACCGAATCTGCCATTGCATTTTGACTGCACTGATATAACTATTTTCCCCGACCTACCCCATGCTAAAGCGTGGCTCTTAACCGCTAACGATTTTCTTAAGCCATACTGTACACATACACACACACACACTCTCTATACACACACAGATAATGTTACTTCACATAAACTATAGTTTTACATTAATAATCTTAACTCCATGGTTATGTCATCTTAATATCTACGTATGTCCTATTTTAACTTTTCATTTAAAACGTTTGATAGTCTAAATAATATGATGGTTAATGAAAAGTAACTTATTCACTTTGTTTTAAATATTAGTTATTATTTTTAATATATCATTACTTGGTATTAAAGTTTGATCTCAGTACTCATCACTTTTTACTGATGTCTTCATGGGATTAGGAACAAAGTTTTAATATAAGATTTTTGTTTCCATCGTAATTTATCATAATAAAGCAATACTTATAAACATCTCCTAAACAATCTTTAAAGTTATAAATATAAGTTAACAGAGTTAAAGTAACCGATGGCCTTTATTTACTCATAAATGTCAAAAAAAAATTAAAGTTAAACTAAATGTTCATTAAACAAATATACATCAATTTATATTTATAAACATTAAAAATATTATTTATTTAGTAATATTAATTTCGTGTAAAAGCTGACCTTAAAAAAGAAATTGTTATATTTTCAGCCTTAAGCCCTTTGATCCTTTTTATATATATTTTAATTTTATATTTTTTGTATATTTGCTAATTTCTTGTGTGTGCAATAAATATTATATCGCTCACTCTATTCTTGTTTTTTTTCTTTAATTAATTTTGTGTTTGCAGCTAACATAAGCTAGCTTTTAGCGAACAAATTTCATGACAGCTTTCATATCTTTAATAATAATGTAATCGATAATATTGTTTATATGGCTTTGATAAGATTACATACACAGTCACATTCATTGAAGATTAATGTGATTTTGACAAGAGCTTTAAACGTACTTCTTTGAAATAAAAAATACATGTAAGAAGAGTTTTTTATAATTTTTATTACAAATCATTTGTTCGTTAAATGATAGGTTTATAAAAGATCTTAAAGATCTGAAAAATAAACTTGACTTTTTAAATAAATAGTTTACTGTATGTAGAATAATTTAAGAAAAGTTTTATGTTTAAAAAAGTATATAATTAAATCTACTGAAGCAAGAAATATTAAAATGAAACAAATTTCAAAATGAAGCAATACAATTCTAGTATAATATATAACTTTTCTAAACAGCGTTTCAAAGGAAAAAAATCATTTTGTAAGGATTGAGGTTAATCTTGAAAAATTTTCCATGAACCGAAACGAGAGTTTAAGAAACAAGTTTTTGTAAAGTTCCACGTCTTTATTTAATACATTGTATTATTTGCCCTTTGATATATTACTATATATTTATACAAGCTTTATTGAATGCATTAAAGTACTACGCCCACACAATGCAGGTAAGAAGCACATAGTAATAACTTTCCTCCAGCATCCTGCCTTTGGATTTTGTGTAGGCGTTTTCATATAACAGATACTTATTTAAATATATTGTAAGTTATATTGAAATGAGAAATAAATACCTCGTGATCTTATTCTAGTATTTAATATTACTTTCCAAAGTTAGAAGTGACACATTTAAATGAAAATTGTAATATTCCATGCTAGGAAATAGTTTAATACAACACACATTCACTAGCAAATGAAGTCACTGCATGAGTGTTTGTATGCATTGTTCACAAAAATAGTGGTACGTTTTAGAAAGATGAATAATCTGTGGGCGCGATCGATAAAGAGCGGGGGCTGGAAAAGGGGTATGGGGTGCTCCCGAAGGGTGTACGCAGGGAGACGTTCATTGAGAACGTGTGGGCGGGAGCGTGGGCGACAAGCTTATAAAGAGCCGCGGGCCGCCCTGCCGTCATAGTTGTGTCCTACACCCGAATGGGAAAGTACACTGTGAAAATGTGCAATATTATTTCTGGATTAAGGTGAGCTATTCACTTTTAAATTTATAACAATATTATAAATGCATTTAGTTACAAAAATTTTAAAATGTACTTTTTAAATTAAATTTTTCCGGTTAACAGTTAAATAAGATAATTTATTGTGAAATCTGAAAAATTAATATTTTAAATAATTAAATTAAGAAAAGTTCTAATTGTTTTAGACTGTGGGTGGTGTTGTTCTGCTATTTATTAGCACAAGCAAAGACCTTCCCTCTGCAAGGATGGCCTGTCTATCCTCAGGCTTCCCGAGAATATCCTGAAGATGATTACTATTATGCTCCAAAAGTGCAGTACTATTACGATGCGCCAGCCATGAATGTACCTGAAGTTTACGGTCAAGTTCCTTTAACCTATTTTTACGATCCATATGGTCATTTCGCAAATGAAGAACCGAAAAGGCAAGAAGAAAGACTAGCGGCATTGCCTATTGGTCAGGAAACGTGGTATGAAAGTGATTCATCTCCTCGATGGAGGTCGAACAACATGGATGACGTCAATGCCGCGTTCTTAGATAACTTAATTTTAACTCAAATGGCTCAAGATGCTCAAAGGCGACGCGAAAACGCTCGAGCTGCATTTTCAAATATAGATTACGAGGAAAAAGAAGATGAAGATGTCAGAGAACTGAAGGCTTTGGCTGGTAAACCACTTTACCATGCACCAAAGACTGTTCCTAGAATTGAAGAAGATGACTACGTTGATGATGACGCTGATAGCTTTATTAATTGGAACGGAAATAAAAGAAGTCTCAGCACGACTCATAGTCCAATTACAACAGAAGCGACAAAAGAAGGTCAAAAAGAAGTTCTAATGCTACGACCGGCACCAATTTCACACAATCATCAAAGTCATCCAGAGAATGAAAATAAAAAAAATTCTCCGTTCTACAATACAATCACTCAGTTTTTAGAAAAACAAGGCCATGTAAGTGTTCGTTCTTTCTGTTTTATATTTAGTTTAAGAACTTTCATCTCTGCTCATTTCTAACATCATACTATGTATTGGTATAGATTGTTTGAGCCCGAAGTCTAAAAATAACTTGGCCGGGTTGGGGGTGGCGGGTGACACGCGCTCTGAGGTCGGGTCAATCAGGGTAGGGCGGGGTACGGGGAACAAATATCTGCTAGATTCACCGTCGTTTATAACCTACTTAGTATATTCCAACATGAATGAATTTTCATATAACGATATTGTTTTCTTTACAGAAAATTTCAAAAGGACGCAAAATCGATAAAAGGTTTGTATCTGCTGATTCCGATCTTGTCGTTGAACTTCGAGGACTAAAACATCACATTGCCACCTAAAGTGATGTCACTGAGAGCCGCCAACTTACATGAGACTGACTATTATTTTAGAATAGTAAATTCCCACGGCATCCGCGATCAAAGCAATTAAGAGGCAACAAATTTAAAAAAAAGCAAAAAAAAATGTACCCAATCCTTATATCTGTAAACAAAGCATGAATAATATTACATTTCGCTCATTTAACAGCCATCACATTTAATTCGCATTAACGTTGTGTCTCTTTAGATAACATAATTCATTATTAATTCTACGGAAGTATTCGAGTAAGTATATCAGATCTCAGATCCTTTTTGATTCTTTATTAGTGTTAATAAATATCCTATACATACGACTGTAAATGATCGTACAAAATGTGACTATAATCACGTTTTCTGGAATGGTTGAAGTTTGAATATTATAAGGAAGATAGTTTTTTAATTAGATGTTATTAAAGTCCCCTTCATTCGGCAGCTACTGTCGCACAAACTGACGTGCATTGTAAATATATTATAAGGGATAGTTCTTCTAAGACTTAGATAGAAAATAATTTAAATTGTTACTTTTGTAAATTATTATGTACTTTTTAGAAAAAAAAAATGCTTTTACTGACAACAAAACTTTGTTATTTATATTATATAAACTCGCATCTACTTTGGTACTGCAATGGTTAATATCTTTTATATTGCGTACTATTTGACAATACGTTTAACTTTTACTGTAAAAACTACTAAAACCTATGATTTAGAGTTTGTCTTAGCAGGTGCTATTTATTTTGTTTCTCATACGGTCTAAGCAGACAATAGCATAAATATTTTTGCAAAGCAAAAGTACGGAGGTATAGTATACTTTTATAACTAAGATGGATGTTCTCTGGGATGGCAGAGGATTTGGTGATATTTTAGCTTTACAGCTTCGTAACTAATGTTTAAACAGTCGGTCTATGAGACCTTTGTTAAAAGTTTTTATGAACTTCGCCATTTTATGGTTTGTATAAAAAAATATATATCTTGTAAATTTCTTAATTTAAAATGTCGATTTGTATTTCCCATTTCTGTATATATCTATGCATTAAGTAGTTACTTATCCTAATATTCCCTTTTATAATATATTTTGTAATTAATTCGAACTAAATTTAATAAAATTTATCTTTCAAAAGTACATATCTGTTTATAATAATGTCAAATTACTTTTCCATGTGTAATGATAAAAGCATCCAATTTCTAAATAACTTAGTTGATAACAAAAATCAATGTTTCATTGTGACCTGTAATGTACTACTAGTTCGTATTAAAATAATTACATTTGATTTTGATTGAGGCATTGAGTGTGTTTTAAATTATACTGACTCAATGCCTTATGTTAGTAAGTATCAAAACCACTCAAATTGGATTATATGAGCCTAATATTAGAATTTGTGTGTTTCGGCTCAAAATATCACTATACATACACGATTACCCACTTATATATATATATAAATATACATATAAATACAATATATAGAGAATGTATTAGGATATTATTGTTTTGTTCTATTTGAATTAATTGAAATGTGTACCTAAATATGGTTACGAACTAAACATTAGAGAACTATTACAATATTGTATCGTCGAAAAAAGGAAAAATATAATATATTCAATATACTACTGATGTTTTCTTTACAACTATTCCAATAAACAAATACATTATAGATTTTAATTCAAAATTATTTAGTAATTCAAAATCCTTTACGTCTTTACAGTTCATTGTGGAAGCTATGTAACATAAGAGTTAAATATATAGTTGAATATTCCCCATACTGACAGTTATACATATATAGAATGATAAATTCGTTGCAGGTAGAAGGGTTATAGTACGAGTAGCTCAATTAGTAGAGCAACACGACAGAACGGTTTCAACGAAGTCGCGGGTTTGAATCCTACTTGTATTGATAAATTTTCATTCTATAATTATTTGAAAAAAAAAAACAAAGCTTATATGCTACAAAATACTTACTACATAAGGCTCATATATTACAGAACGATTATATACTACATAAAGCTTATATAGGACATAACCCTTATATACTATATAACTATTAGTATATAAGTAGTCATGTACATGAGGCTTATACTTCGTAACGCTTATATACTACAGGCAGTGCTGTTCTCTAGGAATTCTTTCCCAAGAACCACCAAGTTTTGAAATAAACTTCCTTTAGAAATGTTTCCAAATCGATACGTCTTGGGTACCTTTAAATAGTACACCTACTCCTAGCTCAACGGGTATCAACGCTCCTGTGCATCCCGTGATAATGCAAAAAAACTGTGGGGCGGTGATGACTTTCCAACAGGTGACCCCGATGTTCGTTTGAACACCTTTTAAAATATAAAAAAAAAACAAATAAATTGACATTAATATTTTTTTATATTTTGTGTTAGTATTGTTTAATTTTCAGTTATAAGTCCCTTAATAACGCCATCATAATAACTAAATAGTTAATTGATCAACTTAATAAATTCTTCATTCATTGAGACTGGAGACTGGTAAAGTGCAGAGTTCTTATAAATGTCCAACCCGTGCCCAAAAAAGGCAGTCGTGCTAACCCTGCCAACTACAATCCCAAATCGGTCACGTCCATTCTCTGCAAAAGCATGGAACGTGTCCTTAATAACAGACTCCAGGTAGTCTCCGAATGGGGCGAGACCAACTTTGTTAAGTTTAATACGGCGAAGACCAAGGCATGTCTGTTCTGAGGTCGTTCCATCTGGCTCCTACTTTTCGGAATGTACCAGTGAAAATTGCAAACCACCTAGACCTTCTTGGTGTCAGCCTAAATTCGTCTCTCAACTTTATTTTGTTCCTATATTGGGTCTAAAACAAAATTGGCTACAGTTGCTTACTCTTTATAAAGCACAAGTTCGGTCGGGCATGGGGTAAGTACGGCTCGCATCTTTGGGATGGATCATTAAAATACCATCTAGAGACATTGGAATAAATTAAGAGACAGGCTAAGAAGCTCGTGGGTGATACCACCTTTCCTATGTCAAAACTTCAAAGTCTGGAACATCACCGCCGGGTGACTAGTTTGTCGATCTTTTATTGGAGAGTGTGCAACAGATCTAGACAACCTGATACACCCAGCTCCTTTCAATCGCCGAACAACCAGAAGCTCGGCCAGGAAACACCCCGTCCAAAGCGCTTCGCTTCTGCTTTCCTTGTGCGTACGGCGAAAGTTTGGAAATCTCTGCCGGAGATGTATCCTGATAATTACAATCTAGGGGTCCTCAAATCTAAAGTAAATAGTAAAGTACATACTAGGTAAGCGTGCCACACCTTAATCTACAGCCCATGCTTAATATCAAGTGGGCTGTAGACAAACGGTTATCTTTTCTTGTTTTAAAAAAATCCACATACATTAAATTTTTATTTTATTTTACATTTTTTCAAATTAAAAGTTTTATACAATAATACTTTAGTAAAAAAAATACTTTCCTTTAGAAATAATTCTTACGTTTATTTATTTAAACAAAAGTAAATATATTCCCTTTCTTTGAGAAAATGGTAAATTCTCATTATATTGAAAGCACGAGAATAAATAAATTCAACCTTTAACCTTTTCTCTGAAAGGCAATTTTATAAGAGAGAACGCCCACACCCGTTGAGTTACTGTCTTTCTTTTAAGGTTAGATATTTAATAACTTGAAAAATATGTTAAATTTTATAATTACACTATATTTATAAGCAAAAGTTAGAGGATTGTAAAAAAAACATTATACTTATGTGGTCTTAAAAATAACTTCTTGTTTATCTTACGTTTATAAAAAGAAAAAATTAAAGGCACAATTTCAATTAATGAAAATTGTTTTATGAAGAAACAAACAATTAAATTCGTTACAACGTTATCTCTTCATTACGTGTTCTAAGCTTTTTAAGAGCACTACACATTTGACCGACATTTCGAAAGCTTTGCAGCAAGTGTGTTAGTGAGTAAGTTAATTTGTCACCAAACTCTAACGGTCTTTAAGTTTACGGGCATGGAGATCACGATGCACACAAAACGCATTAACCGTATCTATGGGTCCGACCTTGTTCTCACAGACGTGGGACGAGTGGCCGAGTTTTGCAATATATATTATAATTTAACTATAATGACTTCATGTCAAAATATTAAGACTTCATTTTGGTTTAATTTCGATGTTTCTAGTTCTTCGCAAATTGTGTAAAGGTTTTTAAGTTTGTGAAACAGTAGTCACACTAAAAAATACACGGCTGAGGTTTTCGTGTTGTTCTTCTAAGAACAGGGGCCCGTTTCAGACCCTCGTAAAGTTAATATTAAAAAGTGTTACAGAAGAAAGGCTTATTTCGATAAGTATAGTGTCAAAATAGACCCTTCTGACTCTTCCATTTTACATACACAAGTGTAGTGATTCAGAGTGGAATAGAAATAAATAAATAAAAATAAATTGTCAGGATTCCCGATTACTATGGTATCAAGTAAAATTATAAAATTGTTTGCCTGTAATTTCATTGTAATCTGGATTTTAATGATAATGGATTAAAATGTTGTAGAAGAGCAGTGGTTGGTTGTTAGGTAGTTTGGCTCGGAACACCCTCAAATGGGTGGTAGCACTGGAGCTTCATGATAAGTGCTAACGCGATCCCGTGGCGTGGCGTGGTAGTATTGTGAAAGTGTCATCTACATAACTTATGGATCTTTAGTAAATACGACGCAGAGCGATGAGCTCTTGCCTCGATATCCTCCATATAAATATAGGCAACAACGGGAGACACAAGGGAGCCCATTACGTTTCCATCATCTTACACGTAGAATTCATCATTCCATATCAGGTAGGCCGATATTAAGCAGTGCTGAAGCCTACGATATGCAGAATTACTGAAAGTAATTCGGCATATTTTAAGGTTATCCTGTTATCCTCTAACTTTTGTCTTAAAGATTTCAATGCTGACTGCATTGAAACACGGTTACACGGTACGGCTTGTAAAAACTGACTGTACATAAAAACTAACCATAATGTCACTGTTTGTTAATTTAAGGTGTTTTATGTCATTAACAAGCTGGTTAGAATCCTTAACATACGTATTTCTATGTCCTCAGATCGGTGAAAGTATCTTAGTAATGTGTTTAGCCGGTTTGTAAATTGATGTATAAACCTGGTTAATTATAAAACGTAATGGTGTGTTTTTCTTGTGTGTTTTTACAAATGACTAATACAACACCATTGGTTTTGCATAAGATGGTGACGGTGTTTTGAAAACCAATTTCAATTGCTTACTCAATTTATTAATAAGTTCTATGGTTTGTTTAAATACTTTGTTAGAAAGGTCTATGTTAAATTTTTAAGACAGAAAACATTTTTCAATGCAGTTATATCAAAAATGTTTGCCGTAAACAAAACAAATAAGGGTAAAAATTACAAAGCAACCAAACTAACAAATGAATTTTTATAAAGGGAGGGAAAACGGTTTCTCAGTTTTCGGGCATAGAGTTCCGGATGTAGACAAAACGCACTAACTCCGAAACTCTATGTCCGCAAAATAAGGAACCGTTGGAGGTAGATAACTAATTAATTGACTTACTGACAGACACTTACATCTCGGTTACCGGTGAATACGATTGTTGCAAAGCATTCGAAACGTCGGGTTAAAATAAAAATGCAACCACATTTATGCGCGAGTTTTAATCGGTAAAAAATAGTTTTATTTGAAATGTGTACTCGTGAAAATCCAAGAAAACACTTAATTAAGATATATGATATCAGTTTAAGTGATAATTGAAATTCAAAAGACGTCTGATTATAATACTGAAGGTATTATAATCAGACGTCTTTTGATATTTAATTACATGTCTTACTTAATATTTAATTACAGTGTATTGCTATAATGTTCTAATGCTAGTGTATTCTCGTCTGAAACACACAAAAAATATATATATATCGATTGACAGAACAATTAAAATACATTTCTTAACATAGGTTGTATAAATATATTCTTTTGAAAATCTCTCCACAAACTTTGACAACAACGAAAATCAAATGTTTTCTGTCAATTGTCAGTTGAATTTGATTTATTGAAACGTCATAACAAATTATTTAAAAATCAAAATAAATAATTAACTTAAAAGTTTTCAACACAATTTTGTACTTCTTAGTTGTTTAATGTCTTACTTATTTTTTGTTTAATAAGCATGTCGTGAAAGTAAAGAAATATAGCCCAAGAAAATATTAAAAATAACCGTAACTAAGTTCCCGTTACTCGTCGACTTCCACATTCCACGTCAGAATTAAATCGTTCAAGTAAATCAAAAGATGCGTAGAGCTAAAGGATATCAAGATCTTGACGAAAATGTTGGGGATATGCGTCCACCAGCACCTCCAATGCCGCCTCCACAAGAAATCGAAATGGCTTCAGTTTCCGTAGTTCCTGACGGTGAGCACCTTAATGTCTATTCTTGTAAATTTAATTCCTTGCTAAAGCCTTTTATTTCTGTTAGGTATGCTTATTAGAAGTGTCTACATAATGACTTGTATTTATAACATATTTTTTAAAGAAACTGAAATGAAAAAATATATATCAATGGATATCATAAATATATTTTTGTGAAGTAAATATAAAGTAATTAATCAATAATTAAGATGTAATAATGAGACTTGAACTTTATGTTTTGCAATAATAGTTACTTTTATTTAAAAGATGATTTATTTTTATATAACTTGAACAAATTATAACATTTGTTATGAATAAGACGTCCAGGCTTTACATTATATATACTGCAATCATTGCTTATAGAAATGTTTGACTTCTTAATTCAAGTTAATACAAATTGAAGCTCATTATTCTTCTTACTTTATCCCACTCTTGATGGGGTCAAAATAACAAGTCTTTCTGCCTCTTGATTCTAACAAACTTGAATGCTGGAAATTAAGAACCCGTGATTCTTAATTTAACACATAAGATATCATTTACACATACTTTCCTTCTCTTTTTAAGCACCCCAAAATGTATATTACTTCCAATAAAAAATAATATTGCTATTATCTATCATGTAAGTTAGTTTAATTAAATATATATCATTAAGCAAAAGCTTACTAGCATTACTGACCGATAATCCCAGAGGTTACAGGTTAAGTTGTGCTTATATAATTTTTTTTTTCATTCTATATATTTTTATCAAACAGAATGACCCACATATATGCAATTATAACTTTATAAAAGATGTTAAATAATAATTTGTTATTTTATAAATTATAAACTTCACTTAACATTATTAACTATTTAGTGGTTTGTTTCCTTTAAGTTCAATTATGTAAATAAATCCTGGACTTGAAACTAAGTTATTATAAATAAAATATTCTTTTCAGATACATTCACAGTGACTCAGGCTGTGAATGCTCTAGGATTTGGTTGGTTTCAAGTCAAGCTGTCATTGTATACTGGTTTGTGCTGGATGGCTGATTCCATGGAGATGACTATCTTGAGCATTCTGTCACCAGCACTACATTGTGAGTGGAATATAAGCAAGTAAGTCCCATTTATATAACAAAAATAATCTAATCAAATATAACAAAAATAAAATGGAAGAATGAATGATAATTGTAAGAAATTGTTAGTTTCCTGGCTTAGAATATTTTGTAAATAGTAAATGCGTGGCATTTCATTCTATTCTGAGCTGTGCACAGTTAAAGCCACTGGAAAAAACTATTGCTTTGATGTATATGATTATACAAATATTTTGTTTTCTAGATACCAGCAAGCTTTAACAACAACAGTTGTGTTTATGGGAATGATGCTGAGTTCAACATTTTGGGGGAATATAAGTGATCGGTATGGTAGGAAAACTGTAAGTTATGTAGCACAATATCATAGTTTAAGCTCTAAGTTAATAGACACAAATATGTTCTGGTTTTTTCTGGTCTGGTCTAGTCTTGTCTGCAAAGTTATTATTTTCTTACAGGCATTGAGTATGTGTGGTGTTCTACTCTTTTACTATGGTCTGTTGAGTGCAATAGCTCCAAATTTCCTATGGTTATTATTTTTAAGAGGTCTTGTTGGGTTTGCCATAGGATGTGTACCACAATCGTAAGTCAACACAAATATTACAATTTATTAAATTAAAAAGTTACAATTAACGTTATTTACAAATGTTTCAGGGTGACTTTATATGCTGAATTTTTACCTACAAAACAGAGAGCCAAGTGTGTTGTCCTTTTGGATGTAAGTTCACTTGAATTATATGAGTACAGTAAAAAACTTAAAGAAAGCTCTCATTGCTTGTGTGTGTATGTTTCGCAGAATTTGCATCTAATGAAATTATGTATTGTGTTTTGAAATTGATCAATAATTAGTAATAATTTGTCTAATTTTAGGGAGACATTTGTTTTTGATAATCATGAGAAAAGAGTAGTAAAAGTAAAAGATCAGTAATTTTGCTCACTACCATATATTTGAAATATGTAATGTGTGTCTGAATACTTCACACATGTAAGAAGGGCCATTCCTTAAGTATTTTACCTATAATGCCTAAATTTGTATCCGAATTCTATTATATTTGTATTCTAATAATAATACTATTTTCCAGTGTTTCTGGGCTCTTGGTGCTTGTCTGGAAGTGGCTTTAGCCTTAGTTGTGATGCCAACATTGGGAGTGCATTGGCTGTTGGCGCTATCTACTATACCATTACTGATATTTGCTTTTATTTGTCCTGTAAGTAGTATACATTAATTAGTAATCCTCACTTTAAAATTATTATCTATATTTTTTATGTAGAAGAAAGTAACAATTTATTAAAATTATTATGGTTTCTCTAACTTGAAAAATATTTCCAGTCAATCTTGGATTATAAAAGGTAAGATAAAAGAAAAATAATCATAAAAATTAAAAAAAAAACCGTAATTTATGTTTTATTAGACTCATAAGTCATATTCCACAATTCATTATAATAATACAATATGACAATTTTGTGGTTTAATTTTAAGTTTATTTTCTTGTACGTGTGTGCAGTGGCTTCCAGAATCTGCGAGGTTTCATGTAGCAAGCGGACAACCAGACAAGGCTTTAGCAACACTTGAAAAGGTATTTCTATTTGTCAAAATTTTAAACACTAGTCATTACTCGCGGTTCCATCTGCAGACAAAGATTTTATTTACGATTAGTATAACTAAGAGTAGCGAAATGCCTCATGAACGTGCCTATCATAATCAGTAAGAATTTTTCAAATACATCCGTTAGTTTCGAAGATAAGCTCGTTTTTAAAAAAAAAACAAACAAACTCTTCAGCTTTATAATATATGTAGCATTTATTACTTTTACGAATCTGATCAACCATGCTCAATAAAAGTCCGTAACAGTAGTGTCAGTAAAAGAAAGCAAAATAAACAATCATCACAATCTGTGAAAAGAGAATGTATATACTCAATAAAAACTGTCTTGTTAATTGTTGGGTGTGAAATTATCGCGTGTCTGAAGATCGTAAATAGGTTTGAACATTTAATATATTATCTAGTTAATGTTAAAACTTTCACGGTGTTGGGATATTGGTGTTTCATAATCCAACCCGTAAATCTTCCTGTACTCTATAGTTACTTGTGTGAAGCTTACTATTCTCGGGGAAATAAATATCCCAAAAGATAAGACCTTTATTATATACAAGTATTACGAACTCACCAGGAGTGGGTCTATAGTTCACTGATATGCCGAAGTGGGAGCGAAAGGTATAACAGCGAAATCTCTCTATAACCTACTTAAACTATAAAAACTACTTAAAATTTGTCTCTAGAACTATCATCGTTTCATTTATAGAAAATACTGAATAGACGGCATTAATAGATTCGTTTCAAATTTTTTTAGAAATGGCGATGAGTGTATACACATTTAAAAAGGGCCCTATACCTATATCTGGATCGCAAGTCTTAGACACTATTTGCACTCCTCTCCTGCATAACGACAGGCCTGGAAACCGCACAGTGGATACATAGAATGGATTGATAAGAAGCTTAGTCTCTACATTTTTTGTTTCCAGATAGCTCATGACAACGGTCGCCCCATGCTGCTGGGTCGTCTGGTGTGTGATGACTCCGTGGGCATCGGACAGCGAGGAAGACTCAAGCATCTTCTAATACCACAACTGAGGAACACCAGCCTGCTGCTGTGGATTATATGGTAAATGATTATAGATTATTATTTTAACGGAAATGTCTAATCATATAAATTGAACCGAGACAAATACTTTTTTTTTTTGTGCTAGGTATTTATTTTATTTATTTATTTATTTCTCTTCCACTTCGAATTAATACCAGTGGTCACTTGTGTACGTCAAATGGAAGTGTCTGAAGGGCTTGTCTTGATATCATAGTTATCGAAATAAGCCCTTTTGTAAGTACACTCTCTGACTCTGACACAAACGGACCCTGTTATGAGAGGAACCACATAACAACCCCAGCCGGGTATTTTTTATTGTGACCATTGTTTCACAAACGTCAAAATAATAAATAAAAATTTTTGTAAAATAATCTTAGTTGAGTAAAAAAAACATTATCATATGCTGTTAGTACATTTTTTTATATTTGGTCAAAGTACTTTTTTTAATAGTAACCACGGATTACTTCTGTTATTAATTTTAAAATAAAAAGAATAATGTTATTATTATTTGCAAAATTTACAACATCAATGGAAAAATAAGCTTTCCTGTTGTCAATATTAAATGATTAAAAATAACTTTTTAAATAGTTTTTTAGTTATTCAATGAAAAAATATATATATATATATAGCAAAAATTTTGTAAATGAAACATCACACTTTACGCATGATTTTACGAGTCCCATAGAGTGAATGTGGAGATTAATTATCTCATTCATTCATTCTATTATTGCAAAATGTTCAAACGGCAATTAAATACATATTGCAGGTTCCTTCCTCTGACGTCTTTGAAAACTCCATTGACAATTATAATGCAGAGAACATCTGCTGGGAAAAAATGTTTACTTTATCTAAAAAGCTCCAAAGACTGCAGCTACAGAAGTTGAAGTCAAGCCTTATATGTAACTCGAATAACATGTTACTAGAGCTTCATAAATTATCCAAGACTTGTCTCTGTTGCAGGATGTCCTGCGCATTCTGTTACTACGGGCTGGTCCTGATGACCACTGAGCTGTTTGAGACGAACGCAGGCGAGGAGGCGTGCGCGGCCGACTGCCGCCCGCTGCAGACCACCGACTACATGGACCTGCTGTGGACTACGCTGGCAGAGTTCCCAGGTTTATTATTCGACATGTCGACAGACAGACAGACACCAACATCTTGTCTTACCACGTCTTTGCTGCAAAGCACTCGAAACGTCAGGTTTTAAATAAAAAAATGTAATAATATACGCCAGTTACATCCGTAAAATAGTTGTATTGAAATAACTAATCAATTTGAGATGATAAGAAAATAATTGAAATCTGAAAATATTAAATTATCTACATAAATAAAATTGATTTGTTTAAATCAAAACAACAATCAAAATATTAATTGTCTGTAAATATTAATAAGCGAGGTAATGAGAACTCTATATGTTTAAAATAATTTCAGGTATTTTTGCAACAATCTTTGTAATCGAGAAGTTTGGTCGCAAGAAGACAATGGCAACACAATTCGTCATCTTTGCTATGTGTGTCTGCGTTCTTACCTACAACGGAAAGTAAGATTAATATTTATATATTTTATATACAATATACTATAAGAAGATAATGCATGTATTAAATTGAGATTTTTCATGAAATATTTAAATTTATTACATTAAAAAAAAACATTATTCATAGATAATATAAGTTTTTGAAGGATTTGTCCATTTCCTGACTTTTTCTATTAATGTAAATTTATACTATGAATCAAAATGTTATTGACCATCTCCTAAGAACTTTTTCCTATAACTGTAGAGATATCCACAACTTTCTCACATATAAATACAATAACCTGTATTAAAAATACTAATATGTTTTTAATTCCAGTCGTACTTTCCTCACCTGCACATTGTTCCTGGCGCGAGGGATCATCGCGGGGTTGTTTCAAGCCGCTTACGTTTACACACCAGAGGTAAAGATAGTGTGTACGTGCGTGCGTGCGTGCGTGCTTGTGTGTGTGTGTGTGTGTGTGTGTGTACATCTGTTCGTATGTGTGTACACTTGTATGTGTGTTCACCTGTATGTGTCCAGGTGTACCCGACGGCGCTCCGCTCGACGGCAGTGGGCGCCTGCAGCGGGGTGGCGCGCCTCGGAGCCATGGTCACTCCCTATGTGGCACAGGTACAGTTATCAACTGACATGTATAGAAACGAAATTAAAATAATTCTGATATTTTCTATATAAACAATACCTCCAGTATTGTTAATATATAGAATATAAGTATTATCAAAAGTGCAAGAATTTACTACCGAAACATCCCCATCATGTCATGTCATATCGGACAGAATACTATATTCATTGAAGCTCAATTTCTCCGGGACGGTTTCCTAGAGGTCGCGGATCCGAATCCTGTTCGTATCAATATATTTTTCATTTTATATTTATTTAAAAAATTAATAAGTTAAAATTTTCATTTATTTTATAAAACTTATTTATTACTTTAAATAATCAAATAATGACGTAGGGTCATATTAAAATACCAGAATAAAGATTTTTAAGATATTATTCATTTTAATTACAGGTATTGTTAAGAAACTCAGTAGTAATAGCTACAGGTGTGTATTCGGTAGCAGCGCTCCTGGCGGCCGCCGCCTGCCTCGCTCTACCCATAGAGACTAAGGGGCGGGAAATGAAAGACACTGTTACGGGATAAAATAATTATATTCAAGTATTACTTATCCGTACTTAATAGTTATGTAAGAATGTTAATGTTTATTTATATTTTAAGTAATGTAACAATTTATTATGTTTGCGCTTTTTAAATAATTTAAACTAATATGAGATATATTGAGATTCAAGTATTAATTCATTATAAAAGTTCATTTTTCTTGATCAAAGGCTGATTGTAAATGTTATTGTTTTTACTAAATAAGTATGACTTATGAAGGATATTATTAATAATAATTGACTTTTATAAAATTATTATATTTACATAAAAAAAAATGTTTCAGTTTTCTCATTAAATTTATTATAGATTTAGAATGATATATATTTTAAGATTAATTATGTGGGTATTGTACCTCAATGTCTGTGTCCAAAGCAGTCTGATTGTTGTTTATACTTTATAACTTTTAATGACAATTGTGAATGATACTCTCTTTTTATAACCTTCTAGAAATTTTGCTTCTAAATAAATTAGTATATTCTTGGTAAAACTAAATGGAAATCGGTTCAGTAGGTCTCAAAACTCAAAAGCTCTTACAAAATGTTTATACAATATAGCGAAGGATTTAGTCTTATAATAGATTTATGAAAACACACAATTGCAATTTTTAATATTAAGAACTTAAAAATATAATATACATAAGATTTTTTTTATATAATTCAAAAATCGTAAAGCACAAAACTGACATATTTTTTACTCATGGAAATAATATTGTACCTGATTTTTGTTTAGTATTTTATAGACTTCAATGAGACCGTGACGTAACTAAGGTGTAATAAAAATAGAAATAAAAATTTATGTAACAACGTTCACTGACCGACATAAAAACACCGCGCATTGTCGAAACTAATGTTTGTTTATTTAAATAACAATTGCAGGTTTGTTAATAATAATATTACCTTATTATTAGTTTGGTAATGTCATTTAAATAACAATATGATATTGGTTTGTATACATGTATCCGTTTTATACTGTATTCTCTGTAACAGATTAACTTTCATGTTTTTTCTCAAGACAATGGTCGGTTTCTGAAACAAATGACTTGTCAGCTGTCAAGTAGGTTCAGTTGTTATTGGCTGACTGCCATCAACCAATCAGAAAAGTTTACACTGGAATTGTCATCTTATAACACAAAACTTTTTTATATAAATAAAAACCTTTTTGAAAATGGATATTAACATTTATGTAATCTCGCTAATTAATAAGTTAAAATGTTGCTAAATTCATCAAAGCTTATCACGACACAGTTGATCAGTTGTGAGAGTGAAGAGACTACCATAGTTCCTGTTCACTGATAAATTTTTATTCTATATTTATTGTAAATCTTTTTTGAGATTATATTTTTATGTCGATTGTAATAACTGTTTATTTTGTGATAAATAATTAGTACTTAATGTTATACCATGAGTTGTGATCTGCATTTGTGTATCTTCTAGTAATTAGCTTTAGTATTATTGAATGCTATTCCTTAAAAGACTAAAAACAGATTACAAAGGTTTCGTAAATTTATATAGCGTTTTAAAAAACTGTTATAATCTAAATATTTTGCGTACTTTCTGCAATTTTATTCAATTATTTCACAATTCTTAAATACTCATCACTGCACAAAATGAAGATTGTGTTTTTATGGTACACATTTTACATATATATAATTTTTTTAATCTTAGTTTCTGTTTATTGTTAAGTGATAATTTTCGTCGCCCTCATGTGTTTAAATTTAATAATAGTAATAATTGACACCAAATATAATGTTACTTTTATGTTTGTTAATAAACTATATTATAGAAATTTAATTAATAAAATGCACTGCTATAAATCGTTTTTATTATCCCATGTAGGTATGCATAGAAAACATTCTTATCAAAAAATTAAACTGCAAGTTGTGTCAATAACTTTTGAATTAAACAATGAGTGTGAAAAATATTTAATACTTTAATTAAAACGAATATTGTGTCACAATCTATAATTATTTATTAAGAGTTCCAACACATTCTCCATATTTAAAGTGTCAATCAATTCATCTCATTCTTTTCACAAATACAATACATGAACACAAACATTACTAAGATAAGAAATTTAAACGCTAGTGCCTAAAAGCTTACACTTGACAAACCAATTACTTAATACCTTTAAATGTTATCTTAACATGTTTGAACGATTGCTACAAGTCTCAAAAGTTTTGCAATAATTAATAACACTATTTTCAGCGACTGCAACCAATCACAAAATTAACCTAAATCACATTTTAAAATAAAACCACAATTCACTGGTCGAACTGTCAATATTAAAAATACTCTTTATAGTATATATACTATTACCTAGAGAAGATAACTAAAGTAGGTGATCAGTCAAACAACGGCCTAACATTCTAAACTCATGATACAATTGTAATTCTCCAATATTGTGTTATATATTTAATTACAATAAATAGGAATACTGGCTAAGTTTCTAACAAATCTTTTCTTTCTCATTATATACATACATCTCATAGCCTCCACATTTACTTTAACTGTAAGGTACCTAGTAATTACTTGAATGTAACTTAATTTAACTTAGTTAAATGTCTTAAATTACTATCTTTTGAGTTTTTTTTATCTTTTATTGCCATGGCAAATTTTAGTTAAAAATGTGCAAACATGCTGGTTATATAATGTAAATACAGTTAACCTTTAATAAACAAACAATTGAAGGGCAGCCTAAAGACAATTTTTGACATCCTAGGATTAATCCAGTTAACTGGTCATTGCTATATAAAAAATAAACATTATTGTTAACTTTTAGAGTAACAGTAATTTTTCTTAATTATCTTTTAAATAAAAACAATACAATTAATCCCACAGGAAGTAAATTTTCAGATATATTTAGTATACTGTGCCTTGAGATCAGATATATAATTGATAATCAATTATATATATAGCAGTAAGTTATTTTTGCTAAAAAATTCAAAATTAAATACTCATTTCTAAATACAGAAGACTTACGATAAACGGTGGGACAATAAACCTATTATATTATTTATAAAATTTTTGTTTTGACTGGTATATACATAAACCTTATATAATGCAAAATCTTTGTGTCATTAGTTTAAAATTAATTACTTAAACAAATTAATTATATGATTGATTATATATTGATAATAATAATAATTTTCGTCAAAGTAAATTCTTTTCATAAAGCTGCCATAATATTGTGATGTTACTTAAAATTTTTATATCTACTGAGTCAACAAAATTATATATATAACATTAAATTCAGAAGCTGCAATTTATGTATATATACATATACATTGTTGTAAGTTATTTTAAGATTTGTACTACTGCCTAGACTTGAATGTCAGGCTTTATTTTTAATCATCATCTAATTCAATTACAATAGGTTCTACATTATCAGTAGCTTTAGTATATTCATCTTTCAGTTGTGACAATAATATACACTTTGGTATTTTAAGTTCCTCGGCTTCATCAACTAAAACTTTTAACTTCTGTAGTCTTCCAATGTCTGGAGCCGTTGGTAAAAGTATATTTTTAGTTTCTGTCATCCATTTATCAAAACTGTTTACTCTGAAATCAATTGTCTGCAACATAATATGCAATTCATCCATGTCATAACGATAAAATAAAGTTTTCTTTTCCAATGCACATGAACAAAACCCATCTATGGTTGCATGTTGTAAGCATGACATGTGCTTGCATTCTGAGCATGATACAGAGGACAGAAAACAAGTGGTTTTGCACACTTCACACAGCCTTTCATCATCCCCAAGCAACTCAAAAGCTGTTCTTCTAACATTTTTTAGTCCATTCCTTGATAATAATGCCCTTAATCGGCCTTCTTCTTCAGTTGCATGTACTAGCTCTTTTTGTGTTTCAAGAGCAGTTTCTAGATCTAAACGATCTCCTTCAAGTGCCATTTTACATATGAGCTCATCATGGGAGAATACACAGAATCTCTTCAAATATTTGTAATGCATTATACAGTCACGACCAATGTGCAGCCAGTCAGGTGGTGCAAAATTAACAGCCTCAGCAAAGTTATAACCCTGATTAAAACCTGCATGATATGCCCTTGGAAAAGTTACAACAAATTCTCCAGCATTTTGATCCGTTCTATAGATTGGAACTCCAGCTGCCATTAATATATTTGGGTTCATTATTGTTACTAATTGATGCAATAAGTCAGGTTGTGTCTTGAAAAGGTCTGGGGCTGCTGCTTTCATAGCATTTTCTAAAAGCTCAGCTCCACTTCCTGGAACTCCATACCAAGTCTTTGCTTCACCCCAATGCAAGTAGTTTATGGAATAACTCCAATGATCTTCATTATGCCAACAAAATGCTGAAAAACACATACCAACATACATCCATGGCACTGTCATTCCGGATATATCAGCATTTATGAACCTTAATACAGAACCTTCCAAAACGGGCAGGTTATTTAAATTCCAACCTGAATCAACATATTCTTGATCACCGGGATATAAATTCAAAGACGACTTTGTAGGAAAACCAGATCCGTGGTCCATTGAGTGCAAATCGGCACCATATTCCACTGTTACATCCTCTTCTACTGAAGATATAATTCTCCAAAACTCTTTTTCAGCTACATTAGTAGGTACTAAATGACCTGACATGCCAAAATAATCTGATTTGAATTTATCAGCCATTTCTCCAAACTGTTGTAAAGTGTATTCTCTTTCAGCTTGAGCAAAGCCAAAAGCCTCAGCTGGCTTGTGAACTTCTTCAGCAATGCAACATGGGCAACGCCAGTCACCATCAGGGACTGCACTAAGAGGAGGCTTGAGGCAAAATGTGTGATAAGTATCTGAACAGCCATTACATATCAGAAGCAAATCATCTCTATGATCTTTTTGACAAATAGCACAAATATATATGGCCAATGGGTCTAGATCATACCTAGGTCTCTTTCGTGACTTCGTTATATCAAATTCTTCATCATTTAAACCAGGCATTTTCGGACCAGGTCCATAACAGGCTAGTCTCCTTAGTTCTCGGTTACGTTTTATTTCTTCAAAATCTATTTTGGATTTTGAACAATTGGTATCCAACTTAATATCTGAACCTGTTTTTGTCTTCTTAATACTTGTATGAGGTTTTTCATCCTTAATATCATAACGAATTTTAGTTATAGACTCTATAGATATTTCTTTAAAAACTTCTTTTCCCTCTTCATTTTCATCTTTAACTTCTGTTTTACAATCAGCTTTTTTAACAGTTTTTAATATATCAGCCTTGCTCTTTTCAAATATTTCATAAGGAAGAAGTATTTTTTCATAATTACTTTTAAGAAAATTCATTGTGATAGTACTTTGACTGTAGCCCATTGTGTTAGCAATCTTACGCCATTTTTTAGGACTATTACAATTTTCGAAACCCCCTTCTTCGTCAACCCAAAATTTTAAGCAATAAAGATCTAATGTTTTATTTTCAATCATAGGAATTTTTAGCGGTGATCCTTGCAGTTCCCAAAACTTTAATATTTTTTCAAGAAACAAAAGCTTTAGACGAGTTATGGCTTCCAACTCATTTACTTTTTGAATCCGTGGAACGAATTTTAATTTATCGACGTCTAACGAAAACGGTGGCTGCCAGCGAGCGGGTGGTTTTATTTTACATATTCCCGTTTTCTCGGCCACAGGACGTATTTTAGCGATGTATCCTAAAGGATCCATAAATTCTTCAGGCGTAGGCTCGAATATGGGCGCCTCTGGTGGTGAAGTGAAAGTAAATTCAGCACTTTTCTGCATGGCATTCTTCTGGATATTTTTGCTATCCATTTTGTAAACACAACATAAATAACCACAATAGTAAAAAGTAACTCGCGACTTATTTATCCCCGATAAAAAAATTACTAATGCCTACGTGACTTTTCGCCATGTGTAAATGGCTCCTAATATTATAAAGATCGGGGAACTGTACATAGAATTAACGATCTAACTTCTCGCAATGAAGAAAAAACCATCTTTACACTGTTTTCTATGCAGAAGAACGAATTAGTTATTTACGATGTATATTTATTATAGTAGCTTGTAGCAGATACAATAGCAAAACGAAATATCAACTTTTTATTCACTTTGATACAAAGCAGGCAATAATACAATTGCAACTGATGTCGGGCCATCCGACATCACTTTATTCGACAATCGACAGTCGACACTGGACAGTCGACACTTGACAGTCTAGTCTACAGTCTACACTTTAAAAGTGCTTGGAGACGATCAATATTTACATTATTACATAACTTGAAGTTTTATTGGTGGTTTTTATTGATGGTTGAAAAAAGTCATAAACGTCTGCTACTTTTATACTATGTAAAATACTCTATAGTAGTTTCGTAAAGATAAATCTTAGTATATATTATACCTATGTATTAACAAAAAATATTTTTTTTTATATTCATCTTTCAAAAATTTTCTTATATATTTTTAATTAGTTGAAAGTTTCCGCAAACTACATAAAGAAAATTTAGAATGGATTGATCCTCTTAGAAAGATAATAATTTAGGAAAAAAAAGAAGGTCAAAAGAGAAGTAGAACAAAGGCAGGTGCAGGAAGAGAGGGATAGCGGCTTATTCACTATCTATGTCAAAGGCACGTATTATATCAAATTAAATCACAAATTGTGTGTATGTGGAATTATAATATTTATGTTAAAAATTAATAACTTTAGGTATATCAATCACCATCGATCAGGTAAATATTGAAGGTCTCAAAGCACCCTAAGTCTTTATTTTACAAAGCATATTCGACCTACACAACACAAATAAATTGTACAACTTCAGTACTTATGGCAGATACATTTACGACCTATATTCAATTGTTAGATGAAATTATTAAGCACTGAAAGATTTATATAGAAGTATTTAGATAGATCTGTATTTACGCATAGCGTACGTCAATTTGATTGGTTCATTTCGTTTTAATGAAAATTAAAGTTACTTGCTTAAGTTGGTAACGCTAATCAATTAAAAGAAAAGCGGAAACATGTAACATATTGTAATATTTCCTACATTGAGTACTAGATTAGTTATTCGGATGTTAGGCGGATAGTATTATGTTTAATTTATATTTACATTTGTAAACATACAGAACTCTTAAATAATATGATCATAATAAAAGTGGCAGAATTTCCAACACAACTTACAATAACAAAAAAATACATATATTTCGATTGAATTTGTCTTCCAATCTAGTATAAACAAATTCTGTTTTTCAAGTATTAGTTTCTTATTACGCCCTGAACTAATTTAAAATACATATGTAGTAGTATCTTCTTAGATATTCAAGAGTATACATTTGAAATAAAACTATTTTTACGGATTAAAACTTGCGTATAATTTGGTTACTATTTAATACATATGTAGTGTTTTATAAAGACAAAAATAGACACTAACTTTGTCTACATTCGGAAGAACTTACAAAAATGTCTTATGTCTAGATCGTACTTTCGATCTCCCATTTAGCAGACAGGTTGGCAGCCGTTGTGTAGGTTAACCTCTAATAGGTCAATAGCTTTCTACTTCTGTTTTATTTCTAGTGTTATATATCTTTATAAACAAAAATAAACGAAGCTTAGAATCCTAAACTTCTTTTTTAATGCTACTGTATCGATTTTGATGAAACTTGTATAAGGCAAAAACATGTTTTTTTTTTAATAACACAGCTCTTATAAGTATTTATAATGTTTTTTTTATTATAGGGGTACGATAATATATGAATATAATTATTTTTTAATAATTTCTGTTTTATTTTTTTTGATTTTGATACTGTCCTGCATAAAAAAATGTATTTTAATCAATTTCACAAACCCCTATATAATGTTGAAGAGCAGATTAGTTAAATATATTGTAAAGAAGGTAAATATGACATACAAATCTGATGTCAAATGACATCAGAAAAAAAGATGAAAACCAAGTCCTGCAAAAAAGAACGAGTTACTTTTGTATTGTGTTTGAATTTGATACATATGCCTTTATGGTTTAATTACGTTCATTAAAATCGTTTTCTACATTAACAATATAACTCGAATTCTCACATAACGTTATTTGGAATTTTAATAAAGATAATAAAATATATAAGTTACAAATAATTAAATAGTTACGGAGTTCTTTAGTCTTTAAGTTGTATTTTGTAACCAAGTGTCAAAAATCAAAATACAAATGTCAATGATAGATCGTCAATCTCTATAAAATACTTCATTTAATAATTTTATAAGTGAAACATAAGTGAAATATTAAATTTTGTTGGAATTACTATAACATGAATTCAATACGTTGCTTTTGGCGGTTAAACAACTTACAATATCAACAAATAAGGTTAGGTCACAGAATAAGAGGTAAAGCACCAATATTTTGCAGAACAGTAAAAGAACGAATAGACGAACTCAATTATAAGGATGACTTATACACAACAAGAATTGATATAGGTTTTCCATCGGAAAAGTAAGTACCATAATATATATGATAGACAGATAAATTTTTTGATTATCCTAAAAGGTTATTTTTTAGTAACTAAAACACGTAGAATATATTATATGATAATTAATTTTTCATGCCATGTCGTGGTAAAACATATAATATAATACATAAATAATATAAGTCTAAATATTTTTCTTTATATTTTATTAAATTGTATGTGCCCCTTTCCTATGCTTACTGTTTAGGAAATCAGCAATATCAGCTCGTGAAAATCGTATGGACAAAGTTAAAAAAAACAAAGGTGACACAAAATTAGAACAACTTGCAAGAAGTCTACAGTTGGAAATTAATTTAGAACAATCCAGAAAAGATTGGCTTCTAACTTTAGGACCACTTCACAAGAAACAGATAGCAGATCATTACTCTATCTTTGAACATCTTTATGGAGAAGGTTTCTTTGTACCACATTTGAATCTGGAAGTGTTCTATGATTTAAAGGATGGTAATTGTTTACCGGTGTATTATGGTAATGTTATCAAACCTGCAGAGGCTAGTGAGAGACCCATTGTTTCTTTTGAATCTGATGGCAATTCCTTATGGACACTTGCTTTGACAAATCTGGATGGTCACCTGACAGAAAATGACAAGGAGTATGTTCATTGGATGGTTACTAATATTCCTGGTAACTCTATTGAGAAAGGCGATGTGATTGTGGATTACTTACGTCCTTTTCCACTTAAAGGAACCGGATACCACAGATATGTTTTTGTACTTTATAAACAAGATGGAAGATTGAACTATGAATTACCTAAAGGTACAGTGTATTTTAAGTTTGACATTTATTATCTAAAATATCTTTTACAATTTGATAAGTTAATGTACAAAATATTAAATTTTTACTTTTAAAAATATAATCCTATGTATTATTAAAATATATTGGTTTTTGCAGTTGCATTGTCTACACCATTAGAAGAAAGAACATTTAAGACAAGAGATTGGTATAAAAAATATCAAGACAATATAACTCCCATTGGTCTTGCATTTTTTCAAAGCAACTGGGACTCATCAGTAAAAGAATTTTTCCATAAAACTTTAGATACTAAAGAACCAGGTCTGATTTTTTTTTTTTGAAATATATTCAAATAATATTTTGTTTTGTTGATAATACTAAATTGATTTGTTGTTTTAGTGTATGAATATGACTTTCCGGAACCTTACATTCGTCCTCAGGAATGGTTCCCCCGTAGGAAGCCATTCAACTTGTACATGGACAAATATAGGGATCCAAAGCAAATAAATAAAGAATATTTATTGCGCAAATTAAAAAACGTAGATCCTTTCAAAACTCCAGCACCTCCTCTTCGATTCCCCAATGCTCATCCAATGCCAAAAACAATGCCATCATGGTTGAAGCTCCATGAACGGAAGATAAAACTTGGTTGGGGTAGAATAAATGACGTGTAGATATAACATTATCACCTAATTAAATTAGTTGTCACATATACAAGGAAAATTTTTATTTATTCCATTAATATTAGTTTCATTAAAATATCAGGGTATATGATAACATTAAAAGAAGGTTATAATTGTATTATTTATTACTAGCATTTAAAAAAACAACACATCAAGCTCAAAATTTATCATAATGCTCTATATAAAATAAAATCAAACTTTAGCATTCTTAATTTATTTATTCTAGACAAAAAGTGCAATATTATATAATATAAATGCAGTAAATAGTTTGTTAATAAAAAAATCTTAGAGCAGGTTCTAAGAATGTGAATATGTATATGAGCAACAAGCTACTTCCCGCGACTTCATCCGTGGTCTATAAGTGTAGACTAGAGTACATATGTTCACAATGTTATAAACATAGATTAAACCCAAAAAGGATACAGAATGTGTATTTCCACGGTAAGAATTATTAATATTAGCAATCAAAGCAAAAATCTTTTAATTCTTAAAATTTATTAATAATAAAAGTTAGATTCGGTGAGCTATATATCAGTACTAATTACATTATAAGAGTTAGGTGCATTATACATAGCAACTGTATCTAATAAGAAGACTAACACATATCACCTAATTTATTATAGACATTTAAATTTACAATTTTAAATAATTTTGCCGCACCTTAGTAAATATAAAGATATAGATATGAACATATATTTTTGTAATCAAATAGATTATGGAGTATAAATGTTTTAGTCCAATCCCACGTCATCAGTGGGTGCTTTGGGCTGGGGTTTGGCTTCTTGTTTTGGCTCACCGGCATCTGCAGCGGCTTCTGAAATAAAAAAATAAAGTTTAAATGCAAAACTAGAGCCTAAAGATTTACATATGCTCTTTCGAACTTTCTTTGCCTTTGAAATATGTTTCGTTGTTTGAGTTTAGTTTTGTAAGGAGTATTTGGTTTAGACGTTTATCAAAATTACAATGTCTTCTACTGTCCGTCCCTCTCACCGATTCATTTGATTTTAGTGAATGTTTGGAGATTTTTCTAAGTTTTGGCTTGCGACTTTTGTGGTAATATAAATATCTTTTCTCTTTAACTGTTCTTTTTGATTTTTACTTTTCCTCCATAATTTTTCTTTCTGTGGCATACTTGTTGTTTCTTTATTTTTGGTAGCCACTACTTACCTCAGCTACTTCAGAACATCTTCCACATTGCGGTATTTTGATGACAGAAATCCGCATCACCAACAAAAAGATATGGGGAGCTTGTGTAGCCGAGTTGTCACCTATATTGACATGTCTGTATAGATACTTTTAAGATTGGAATAGTGGAACTGTTAAGCCGTAAATTCAGGAAGCTTGCTAACATGCAACCAGTGGCCAAAAAAGTTAGCCGTTCCGACCCTGCGAATTACAGACCGATTTCAATCACCGTCATAATCTGCGACATTATGGAGCATATCTGTTATCTTATTATTATGGTCCGTTAATTCTGCAACTTGGTTTCTGCTGCATATTACCGATCTGCTCAAGGCCACTATCTTTGCCAATGTAGGTAAATTCAGTGCCACCAAAATGCAGACGTATTTGTTTACCGTCAAAAGGAGCTCATTACCTTACAATAGGACGTTGGCTCCTATTTTGCAAAATGAATACTTGGAATATCTTCGAATCTCAACTTTGGCTGGTGTATCTTTATAACCTCGAAGAAAGGCGTAGAATTTGCAGCCTACAGTTTTCTGTAGGATACAGTTTTGTGACTGTGTACAGGAATTATACGAGCTAAACCCACATCCCCTTTCCATTATCTGATCTTTCGATGTTTCGAGTTTTGACAAAGTTTCGAGTTTTGACAAAAACACCTTGCCTAAGTCGCTGTTACCATCAGAGTATAATATGAATGTTTTCAAGAATCGAATAGGCCCTTATTCTGGACTACATCCATCTATGAATGTATTTCGACTTTTAAAAAAAACAAAAAATCGATTATCACTTGTGCACGTTAAATGAAAGTGTCAAGAGGACATGTTTTAATACACTCATTTAAAGTTCAAGATACGAATATGTTTAGGATATGTTTCTCAAAATGTCTTACTGTTTACTGTTCTGTGTTTTAAACCTTTTCATCATTTCTTGTAATAATTGTCTCTTGTAATGTGTTTAATTCCTCTGACAGTTGAATTACAATTAATATTTTATAAAATTAATAAAGAATACCTATAATGTATGACCCTAACCTGGATTGTCGTTTCCTTCAGACTTAAAGTTCTTCAAGAAGATCTCTATTGCAGCAGTAATCTTAGGATTGTTTTGATATTTACTGATATTAGCGGGGTTTGTGGTAATATCGTGTAAAGCCATAAATATTTCAGGATCCTGAAAGAGAAGTAGTCAGTATAAATATATTACATTAGTTGATAATTATTAATTTTTAAAAAATATAGGATGAAAACTTTATCGATACGAGCAGGATTCCAACCCACGACATCTGGGAAACTCCCGTCGCTTTACAAATGAGTGCTACCGTATCGGTATTCGCTTCGATGAGTTTAGCTTTTTTATGTTTACAATTTATATTATTATGTTTACAAATGTATGTTTATCTTATATGTTTTAAAGACTTTTAAAGTAAGTAATCAATAAGTATACATATATTTTTACCCGAGTAAGAGCATACAGTTCCGGAATACTCATCTTTTGCAAAAGTTTCAACCCATCCAAGTTCAGTAGATCCGCGGGTATCTGAGCCTGCTCCTTGGCTGCCTCAGCTCGAGCCTCCTGGGCTTTGCGAACCCTCTTCACCTTCTCACGATGCTGTAACAAATATATATTTATTTATATAATTACATTTTTACCAACTTTTATTAACGGACAGAGAATTACTAAAGAATTTAGTGTAATTACGATCAAATCTAATTAATTTCTGGAAGATTCTTTAACACAAATCTCCTTTGGTACCTCTTTCTCTCCTTTGTGACGTTGAACATTGAGACTGTGCTGGCGCAGTTTATCAGCGTTCGGCTTCACTTCATTCAACCACTCGTTTGTTTGATCATCATAATCAATCTTCAGTGACTCGCGCAGATCATTAGCTGCCTCTTCGAATTTGCCAAGCAGCCTTTAAATAGCAAACAGGGTCTTTTATAAGAATTAAAACAACTAAAGCCTAAAGTAGCGGAAGCGTATCAGTTTTACTGAAAAAATTGGATCTAGTGCAAAAGGAATGATAATTCGCAGCTTAAAAACTAAAGGCAACAACTGTTGAATTAACTGTGAAAGTCTATCTGAAATTTGTACATTAGCAGTGCATGCCTCTTGTGACCTTTCACCTCATAACTGACACCCAAAGGCCACTGGAAGGCCGAAATTTCTAACATATAGTCCCTCTGTGTAGAGTATTAAACATACTAAATTATATTCCGTCTGAACTAAATACCGTTTTGGAGTTATCCTGTACAAGGACGGACAGACAATCCTATAAAGTAGCTTTCGCTGTCTTGCTGCTTTTGCTGTACAAAGTGCGTATAATTTGAAACTATAATGTTTATGCCTACTAGGGAACTTCGAATTTGTACGCTGATGGTTTTTGATATCTAACTGTACAATTATTTATATTAATATAAACAGTACCTGTAAGCACGTCCGCGGAACTTATACCCAGCCGCACTATCACAATTGAGTTCCAAAGCCTGGGAGCAATCCTTGATGCAGGCATTTAGCTTGTTTTGTTTGAGGAATACCTAAAAACGATATTTAGAGAGTAAATTTAATATATTTTTAATAAGACGGACTGCAAAAGTTTAAATAAATTGTTATCAAAATCGTTTTGAAGAGTGCTACCAAAGAGGAGACAAAGTTTCTTAGAAGTCCATTCACCGTGTAAGCGGAAGTGGAGCCGGCCGAGTTGTAGGAGAGGAGTGCTAATAGTGTCGTGGACTTTAGAACCAGACATAGGTTAAAGGGCTCCTTTAAAATACGTATACAAACTCAACTTCACTGTATAAGCTTCTCTCCATACCTAAACAAATTTGAAACAAATCTACCAATGCTGCTGTGAAGCACTTTTTACAAATTGTACTGATGGTAGTTCTAGAGAGGCCAAGATCTTTAAGTAGGTTATAAAGATATTTCACTGTTATACCTCTTGTAAACACTTCTACTGCATACAAATTAACTATAAACCTATTCCTGTTAAGTTCGTTAAACTTGTTTATTTGAAATTTATGATCATTGGGGATATTTGTTTCCTAGAGAACAGTAAGCTAAGTAAGAAAGTAACAGGAAATAGAGAGCTCTTAGTAACTGTCTAGTTCAAGCACATGTCTGGTCTAGATGACAAAACACTATTATCCTCAAGGATTATATATTGATTCTCACACATGGTCACCATGAGAATCTAATTAGGAACAACATCTCAGATAGATACTATTGTCTTTTAGACAAGCCATCTTTAAAAAAGTCTACAAATTTCTTTGTGGTTCTGTTTGCTACTACTTTATTGTGGCGATGCAAGTATTGTCTTTTATCCAGTACAAACCTACACCATGCCAAGTTTTTGGCCATTCCTAATGACCTTTTACAGTTGTTTCAAGACGTAATGGTGGCTTTTATTTGCCAACCTAAGCAATAACAATTTAACAAAACTAAAATACATTATTTTTAAGGAATAAATAAATTGGCAAAATTTCAGAGATCTTCCACTATCAAGAAAGACTATTACAAGAAAACATTTCTTTGTTACCGCAACTTCCTCTCACAATATTTTTTCTATAAGTTTGTTACCGCAACTTCCTCTCACAATACTTTTTCTATAAGGTTTACCCTAGCTGAGTGTGATTGACCTCACCTGTCCCCTTTTAGCGTAAACCAGAGAACTTTGAGGATTAAGTTTAATAGCCTCAGTGTAAAGTTTGATTGCTTCATCATATTGCTGTTCTGCAAAAGCTCCCATAGCTTTTGAACGCTTTTCATCAGCTTGGTCCTGGTCTTCTTCAGTAACCTCCTTTGCCTCATCACCCATTTCCTGATCAGCCTCAGATGAGTCAGTTATGACACCTATTGGTTAATAATAATGTGAGATCTTATTGTTATTTATAAAAAATAATTAAATTGTCAAAATAATTAAATATATGTGTTTTAGTTACCTTCCATATTAAGTTCAACATCAGATTCAACATCTTCTTCCTCCTCCTGGTCCTCATGCGCCTCTTCTGCAGGTGCAGTATTGCTAAAATAGTACATACATTACTTTATTTTAAATTATAAAAAAAAGTTTTAATTTAAAATAGAGTAATACTAATAAAGAAAGTATTTAATACTAATTAATAAATAAGTAATAAAAAAAAATTATTGTGAAAAGTAAAATTGTGTGTAAACTAAAATGATAAGTAATCATATGATAAAGTGAAAAGATAAACATGGTATGAGTGTATACACACCTATCACCTGAGGCGGAGTAATTTTTTGTGCTGTAAGAAGCGGCTGGAAGCTTACCGCCGAGTGATACTATATATTCTTTGAAAAACAACAATTTAGGGTGATGAAGCATACTAGGTACGGCCTTACATAGCTCCACGAATGCCTTCATTTGCTTCAATTGCTCTTCACTTAGTGGGCAACTCATCTTTAACTTTTCTTATCTGCCGGTTAAAACAAAAACAAAAGAAAATTACTTACAAGATACTGCCCCCTCTTTTAAACATTTTAATTATGAAGATGCATAACTACATTTACACCATATATAACGAATTATCTAAAAAAATTCAACGTACATTTCTCAACAGAATTATAATCGATTTCTGGTTTCAAGATGACTAGAGAAATGCTAGCGACGGTAAGTAAAAAAAATGCCGAACGTCAATTAACTGCCAAATGCCAGATATTGCAATTTGCAACTGCATTCACAATTGACAATTGATTTGACAGCTGAACTGAGTTGCGACAGTTGCCAGTTCATTACCTAAAACTGGCACGTATGTGTGTAGAGTAGAGGTGGGCGTTTTTTTTAATATTCAGTATTCGTCAACCAATAACGTTGATTTTGATTACGTTATTTAGAATGGTTAAAATAAACGTTGTTAGTAACGCCGAATGTTAATGATTTATGATTTCGTTACATTTTGAAATTTAATATCGTTTTCGTAATTCGTTGATTTTTATTAAGATTTTAAGATCGGTGATAAAAATAAAGCTTACATATGCTCATAAAGTTAAATATAATAAATAGTCTTTTTTCTTTTTGTTCGATAAAATTTTTAGTTTTTAAGGATACAATAATTGATTTGTTTTTAATTAATAAAATGATATAAAATATATTACAAAGTTAAATTTATCAAAGTAACACCATAATGATGATTACAATAATGTCCTTTTAGTATAATTATTAAAAATGTTTCAACCCTCTTAGATATCCTTTCCATGTTGTTTTTAAAGAGTGGTGGTTATCGTTGAGACTCGATATCGTTGATGTCCTCGGCAACGTTATTGGTCGTCTCCAAAATGGTTTCTGTTTACTGTCAATCTTAAAGTCTAAGATGCCAGTGTTGGTTATTAAAATTGTATGTAATTTGCTTTGTTTATTAGTCAGTTGAAAAATATTTTAATGAATTCGTCTTGTCCATTTAAATATTATGCTTATGTGAAAAGCAGACTTTATTAATTTGCTTCGTGTGTAAAAAACCGTGTTTTTTTATCATACAAGATGCTCACACAGAAAATTTTTGAAATTTTTTACACAAATTGTATAGAGTAGAGATAGAAAGTACTATCTCCTAAAAAAAAAGAGTTTATGAAAATTATTATGGCATCAAAAACAGAAAAAATTAGATTTCTGTAAATATATTTTTTATTTAATTTAGAAGTAAAAGTGGAAACGGCTGAGGATCGAATTATTTAAACGCAACCAGGAATAATCCTAAACCAGACTGAAACTACATATTTACATGTTATAATGCTATTGTGTCTAAATAAGTGCGACCCGAATTTATAATGAGAAGCGTAAACAAAATTGCGAGTGCAAACAAAAGTAAAGGCTTCCCTCACACATTTGGTTACGCTTTTGGATTCACTTTAGTGTATGACAAAAGCGCCAAAACTTAAATAATTTAAACAACATGTGTTTCGTACTCATTTATTGTAACTTCAATAGTAAAAATCTGTGTTATAATGTTCTCAAAGATATTAATAATGTTTTTTAAAGAATTGAATTTAAACCATTGAATTCGTTAATTATAGAGAAACTTTGTCTTGAACAAAACTACACAATTAGTGAACGTCATTGTCCAGCTTTCATGTATGCATAGGGCCCTAACATCTAACTAAGAGCCACGGATTTAAACTTGACATTGCCAACAATGTACAACAGCATTTAAAAAAATCGGAATTCATTCTAAACGTATTAAAGTTATTTGCTATTATGTGCAGATCTTTTGAGGTAGTTATTGATTGTTCAGTACTTAAAATTTTTTAAATTATATGTATTTAAAAAACGATTTTAAAGCTGGTTATTAGATCTTTAAAATGTTATCGAATATAACAAATTTAAGTTTATAGTGCTCTAAAGAAAATTATTTCTTGGCTTTTTTTCTACTTTATGATATAGTTACATGTTATTACATGTACGACATTAGCTGTGCCCGCGATGAATTAATAGGCTATGCGAACGATCGTGTGACGTATTAATTTAACGCCGGCAAAAAGTTGACAAAATAGTTATCGTTTGTATAATTGATGGCCTTACTAACAAATTTTCTTTATTGTGTTGAACTTCTACGAATTAAATGGCGGTGCTCGACATAATTTTAATGAATTTTGAATTCTGCTCTTCAAAACTCACTCAAATCCAAAATTACTTATTTCAAAATTGAAACTGTATAGAATTCTTTTTAATAGTTAAAAGCTGAAGTTAACTGCGTGTAGCGTAGTCCGTAGACAAATCAAATGAAAATTTAAAAGAAAAATTTTAAAATATTATAAGTATTGAAATTTCCATATACTGAGAACATGTTCGGGTTCCTTATAAAATTTCGAAAACACAAAACGATTGCGAGTTTTTCTAAACCCGTAGCGCCATCTAATTTGAGAAATCAAAACTTATGATACGCATAATCAGTAGGAATTCGACATTTTCGTTAAAGTAAAAAATAGCTTAAATGTTGACCAGGACAATCAGCTTTACCGTACCAAATTGCATCTAATTACATCACATAGATTTTATATGGTACATGCAAAAACATACATACAGACAGACAACAATAAATAAAAATTGGGTATTTATATGGCTATCGATTATTACACTCCCATAAAAGTTTTAAAATACATTCAATGTACAGACACACGTTATTTGCCGTTTCATTATATAGAAGATATAGATTTATCACCAGTGTGTGAATTCCATTAACAAATTTAATTTACTTGTTTATTAAACCTGTCGTTTTAACTTGAAGAATATAAATAAAATTTAAGACAAATTACTTAATTTGTCTCAAACACTATATTTCTATGTAGAAAATAGCTTAATAGCGTATAATATTTACTTTATTTTCAAATATACTTAATGAAAGCAAGTTTAATATTATATCTTGACGTATAAAAATAATAATAAATATTGTTATGAAATTCAAATGATTTTGTAATAATAATTTTTAAAATAACGTGCAAGTTGTTATCTTGTCTATGTTTCTACTATCTGTGAAGTGAACAGGAAGCGAGGGATTTTAATTTAAAGTTCATAATAACGTACTCACTTGTACAAACAGTGAAGTTTAACTTGTAAACTAGCAGGTTTCATAGACGAAGGTATTGGACAGTAATGTTATTATGATGGCAGTTTAAACTTAGATTGTTTGACTATAAAGTTGCGATTAGAGATAGTTATAGTTGCGACAATCAAACATTAAAATAATGAGGCGATATCTGTACTATATATTTTTTCATTTGTACAATACAGGACTTATAAATATAAACTCAAATTTAAAGTTTGAACATTGTTTGTTTGTTGAAAACTATTGTTATAGCTCCACTAAAAATTTTTTAAATTTGGAATACTTGCAATAATTTACTAGAAAAACACACAAACGGTTTTGTTCTATGATTGCAATAAAACTAAATTATTGGATGGATTTTAATAAAATTGTTGGTGTGGTGTTGCTTTGTATTTAAACATATCAAGTACTTTTAAAATCTCTTTATTTATATTGAAAACATAAATTTTTCTGAATTATTAAAATAAAACGTTTAATAGATTCGTATAAGTTACAAGTGACGATGGATTTTTATTTAGGTCTGCGGAACCCTACATTGGGCCGGAATAAATTCGTTGATAACAGATTATATAGTTAAAAGAGTGGTTATTTACTTTACTGATACACGATGAGCTATTTCATATACTATCTAAGAACGATTATATTTAGTATGAGGATAAGGAGTACTAGCTTTATATTATATAAAGCCTTTCTAATAAACTGGCATGTCATAATCAGAAAGAATTTCTCAATATCATCAATAATATTCGAAGATTATCGCGTTAAAACAAACAAATTTTTCCACTTTATAATATTAGTATAGACATTAAAACAGGAGTTCAACGACTGATGACGTCATTCTGTTAATTGGTAAAAGAATTCCTGAAGAACATTGGTTTATCCATTGTTAGAAGAAAACTTTATCTATCTCTGAGTCACAAACATTTTTATTTCTGTATCACAAGCCTATGTTTTTTTTGCAACTTATTGTTTTATTACCTTTATTATATGTACATATGTATACATATAATAAAGGTAATATTGTATTTTGATTTATAGGAGAGTTCTTTCGCTCTTTTTTATCTTGCGAAACTAGTTCGAGGTTTGGCATATCTCTATAATATTCGATTTTCTAAATAAGTCTGACGTGTTCAAGTTCGTTATATTAAATTATAATATATATTAATAATTGTGTTTTGGGATTTTTTTAATGAATAATTGTATAATGACCTACTTACAGATCATTTAGAATTATATGATGTTATTATATTAATGATTTTTAATGACGAACTTCATAAAGTAATATAAGGGCTATTAGTACTGATAACAGTTCTATAACATTACCTGGTCTCGCAGCGGTGGGTTCAGTTAATAGTTAGACAGTATCAGTGAAGACGTAATAGAAGACAGATCAATTTTTTTTATTTAAAAATGGTTTTACTAAAGCTATTTGTTTTGTGTTGCCTGACATGGGGTAAGTTTTTTTATCTTAGTAATTCAAGTTCTAGAAGTATTTTGGCTAGAAATAATGGTGTTGTTGTTGATACTAGATCGTAGTTAAGACGTAGTGAATATTTAATAATTCCAGATGTATGTGTGTTGAATTTGGTCTCACACAACCTTGTAACGGGGTTTTCTTTTTCTAAAAATATTCTGTAAGTTTGAAATATATTATGTACAATTATATTTAGTTATTCATTATATCTTATATTTTTTTTTTGTTAAACTAAAAATAAGAAACTAATAATACATATGTAACTAAATATTATAAAAAAAAATATATAAAAATTAACAGTTATTTCGAAACAAACGAAACGAAATTCTGAAAAATCACTTACAATTTTTTAGTATATTGACGTAAAATAGTAGTATTATAGATAGTAGTAGTAATATTATTTCCATTTACGACTCAAAAATCGTGATCCTGAACGCACACATCTACATAAATAGTATATTGAGCCTTATAGTTATTTATTTTATATTATGCACACACAAACGAAATACAAGTAAACACTATAATAAAAAAGATTTTAATCTATTCATAAGAAATGAATGATTGGACGAAATACATTTTTAAATGATAATTTCAGAGGTATTCGGTGACGCAGCAGCAGGGACGGACTTAACCAAAAACTTCGATTTAGACAGTATAATATCAAACTTATTTGGAAACCAAGGTAGCAGTTATCCTGGGAATGCTCAAAGCTATCCAACGGCTGGGCAGGTACCTTCATTATAGTTAAAAATCACACTGGGAATGCTTTCTCAATATCAAATATATTAATGGATTCTGTTTCAGTACTGTTTTTTATTAGTTTATTATTGTTATAGGGTAATCCACAATATCATGAGCCCTCGAATGTAAATAACGTGAATCCCGGGAATGGTTACCCGGGATATCCATCGAATGGACACCAGGTAGGCATTACAGATTTAATAATATTATCATCATAAAATCATTAGGTCTTCATTCAATTGATTGTGATGGCTCTTATTATTAATTCAACATCTTGAAGTTTGTGAAATAGAGATCACAATAAAACAATAATTGGCTGAGTTTTTTGTTGGTTCTTCTAATAAGAGGGTGTGTTTGGAACCCTCTTAGCCTTAACTATTAAGAGGGTGTCCTTACAGAAAGACTTATTCTGATAAATATGGTATCAAAATAGGTCAAAATGTCAGGACACTTTTAATTGACTCAAGTTTTCGCTGATTCATACTCACAAAGAAAATAAGAAAAAGTAATAGACATATACATTTATTTCATTATCTCATAGGTACTAAAATGTACTGCATTTTAATATATCATAAAACTACTACATTTTACGGGTGTTATAAAGTTATTTTTATAAATGCATAAATAATTTAATATCCTTGTTTTGTTGCAAATTTCATTTTAGGGCAAGAACCCTCAGTACCAAAACCCAGGAAATGGTTTCAATAATGATCCAAGAAATGATAACCGAGGACGCCCTTCAGCCCAGGTAAGAAAAAAATGTCTTTATAATCATTAAGCGGTGACCTGGAGCCAGTGCTTGCTTAACTATAATTATGGACACGGTTTTTTTTCTCTCAGCTGCACTATACCTCTAGATATTTACTTTATACCTCAAACTAGATAAATTGAGCTTTAATTGTAGCAGTGTTATCTATACATATTATATAGTACATTAATATAATGTTTTTTATAATTACTAGAGCACTATTATTTAATTAGAAATCCGGCTTTACTCACGTAATTACTATTGGAATTTCCCAATTTGTTTCGAATTCATTCGGGGTCACTATTCATAAGCACTGAGTATAGCGGAACCGCGGCGTAAAAAATTTTTTTCGTATAAATTCTGATAGTTTTTAAGGGGGTACAGTCGGATAATAATTTAATCATAGGTCACGAAAGTTTTAATAAAAATACAGATAAGTCATTTGTAAGACAGCGTTTTATTATTTTATTAATCAACCCTTCATATTTGTTACAAACAAAGAGAAAATTGTAGCTTGTTAAAAAGGTGTTTTTTTATTTAATTTCAGGGATATCCACCATACCCGGGCTCAGATAACGGTATTAACAACAATAGTCCCGGAAACAGCTATCCATCCAACAACTATCCTGGATATTATCCAGTCAGACCAAATCAGGTTATTTATTTTATTTTGTTACAGAATATACAATTAAGTCACGTTTTAATAAAAATAATTAATATTTAAATGAGTACGGAATCCAACATTTCTTATTTGTTTATTCATCGCCAAAGCAATGGAATTATCAAGAGACTTTTTAATTAAGAAAGCCTTTATTTCAAAAAGAGACCGCGTACAAAATTTCACCTTCCTTTCCCAAATGTTTCAGATTAATAATCCCCAAGGAAATGTATGGAATAATGCAAATGAGAATCCGGGAATAAATTATCCAGGCAGCTCTCAGTTTTTCCCCGGCAGTAGTTCGCAGGTAGGTGTGAGTGACTCGCGCCTGTGTCGCTTTGCAATACATTATTACGTCAAACATAAATATCGATTTTACATAACCTCTGGATAATTTTAATTTGCAGGGTCCCCAATATCAACGGCCAGGTGGCGGTTTCTCGGGAAATCCACCTAATGGATATCCGGTATTGCTATTAATTTTACTAATGTTATTGTGACGCAGTCAGCTAATTGCTCATTGAACATGATCATTAACTAAAAAAATTACTTAATTATATTTTTCAATAAAAATATTTCACGGAGATAACTCGCGAATATTTTTACATTTTTTACCCCGACGTTTCGAATGCTTTGCAGCAAACGCGTAAGCGGTAACCTTATACTCATATTCATTTAAATATTACCAGTACCTGCAGTGCTGTAGTACCTGTGTACCTGTAGTACTCCTGTAAATCTTAGAAAACATTAACTTCATTATAATTAAATTAACTTAATTATATAAACATTATTAAAGGGTAACTATCGTCCCAATCCCGGGATGGGTCCTATCTGGAATGGTCCGAACAATCCTGACTTCAACTATGATCCTGGCTTCAGTCCAAGTTTCCCACAGGTACAATATTATATAATATATAGAAAAGTATATATTTCAATAGAATTCACTTTACGACTTAAAAATTAACGAACCGAAACGGTAAATAAGACTGAAGAACCTAATTTTGTTATAATTCAATTATCCTGTTACAGAGACGTCCGGCCACGAATTGGAACAGCCCTAATGGGTATCCGAATAATCAGAATCCAAATCAAATTAGCGTTCCCGGAAACCAGTTTCAAACACAAGCAGTCGGCAGTCAAGGGTTTGACCAACAAAACCCCGGCTTAATTCAAGGGCAACCCATTCAATACCCTCAGGAAGGCCACACTCACAGAACAGGATTACAAAATGGCGGCTTATTTAATCCTTCCCAAGGTTCTAATGGATTAAACAATCAATTACCAAACTTACAAAACAGGAACTTTAAGCCGACTTCAAATTATCCGGGACAGAAAAATGACAACTTGCATAGAAACGGTTTGAATCTAATGACGTCCACGGAAAAAGATTTAAATTTAGGAAATCCTGTAGTTGTGTCTGACACGCCAATAGCTAAAAGGTAATTAAGGATACAACAAGTCACCTATCATTGTTATATTTTCTCTTACTATCAATCTATTGTTGAAGTTGTAGTTAACTGTAATGTAATGTATGTATATTTTTTGTGGAGTTTTTGATTAAAAAAGCTAAATTGAAAATATGTTTTTTAATACAATACCAGATACAAAGATGGTTTTCAGGTCACGAACGAATGTTATTAGGCTTAATGTCAAGAGAGCGCGCGGTTGTTTTTAATTTAATTTAACAGATAATATTTCAACATATAGAAAAATTAAAAATAAAAATTAAATTTAAATGATTTATTTAATTTTGTGTTTTTTATTTTAATTAATGGTTTATAAAAGCGAAATCATTTTCTAAGTTTTTAGTTATATGCAATAGTGTTGTCTGTTTGTTTTCTTACTGTTGGTTTGGTTCAGTCCGAGTCAGATGAAGCAATGCGTCCAGGACTGTCCCTCTTCCACTGTGTACAGTCCTCGCTGCGGGACTGATGACGTCACTTATTTTAACGAGGAGAAAGTTCAATGCGCTCGGAAATGTGGTTTTGGTAAGTTGAATTATAAATTATTATATTATAATAACATTATTATTGTTTTAAATTAATAAAGTAATTTGTGGTATAAACAAAATTCGCTCTATTTTTGTTTGGCGCGTTCCGTCCAGAAATTTGCATTTTTAATGAAATGTGCAATTTGTTTGAGTCGTATAACAGTATGCTACATAGAGGATACACATTTACATAATTATATAATCTCTGTAATTTGGTAGGCTTACCGGTATCCGTGGTATGAATAATTTGCTTATGTATCAAAACTCTTTACGCTTCCAGATTAACTTTAATTAAATAAGTTATTTTATGAAACAACGTACACTCACACACTGACAAAAATCACACAATATACATACTCACACACACATACAAGGATCTAAATCTAGTCTTCGAATACCAAATTTTATTCAAATAAATCCAAAGGCTTATACGTAGAGTTCCGGGAGACATCGTATTGATTTCCATCACAATTTGGATTCTTTACTATCGTTCACTTTAAAAGCTACTTGAAAGAAAGAAATAAAGAATATTAATGAAAACTGAGACAAAGCAAAATTCTTTGTTAATGCAAGGCGCTTTTCATGTTCTTTTAAACTTGATAAAAAAATTTATTATCAATGTGAAGGGATCAAGCGCCTTAATTCTTATCTGACGTCCTTTTTTTAAAAAATATCTATTGAAGTTCTGTTTTAGTCAAAATAAATGTTATTGTTATTTTTGGTAACCAGACATTAAAATATGTTAAAGTTACTTTATTTTTACATATTATAATATGATAATTATGGCACATATAATATATAGTATATAGTTTAGTATGATGTAATAGCTGTCAGACATAGCAAAGGGATTACCGTGCGAAGTGAGCCGTCGCGGGGATCAATGCTTAATTCACAAACGGCGAAGCAACAGAGCATACAATATTATATACAAGCTGCAAACCCAGTTAAGAGGGAGTCATGGAACCCTCATACGGGATCATGAATAACTTCTGGCTGCGATGAATTCTTATTAAAAATGGACACGTCATTTAATGCGACAATAGGCTTGTGTTTAAAAATTCTTTTCTATTCTTTCTACAAATATGTTACAATTTGTTAAAGCACTATAACTGTGTAACATACAGTATAAAGAGATTCTCATGAAGTTTTTTCATTGTAATATGCCTTCTTGTTTCAGATGTCAAGATTAGTAGGAATTGGCCATGCCATGATTGAACAAAGAAAAAACAAAGATTAAATCTTAATTCAAATCTAATTTATTTGTAGAATACAGAAACACGTATTTAGAATACGTTATGAATTTCAACGCAAGTATTTCTAGCATAAAAGAATACAGCATGAATAAAATTGAACTTCATTTTCTATAATAAAATTATAGCTTTCCGGTTACAAGCAAGTGTTTGCGAGCTTTGGATGAGGAATAATTTAACTTTACTGGTATTCGTAATACACATTTATAAACCGTATATATTTGTTTTATTTTTATATTTGTATATAAAATTTGTGCGAAATAATTAAATATTTCATAGTTATTTATTCTGTATGATTGAATATTAAAATCTGATTCTAATTTAAGCCAATAATGAACCAATATGGTAATATTGGTTAATATTTAACACACTGTGATGTAACTATTAATGTATTCATATTAATATATATATGTGCAGGATTATTTGAGTGATCTGTTTCTAAAGCTATTGAACTTACAGGGTTCGGTAGTCGATTCTGAAAACCAATTATATCTGATGACTAAAACATACACACACATATACAAACATATATTTGTATTGACATAGTAAAGGAGATTTACGTTTTTAATTCTGTGTAAATATATTGTTTTTTTACTTCTAAAACTTATATAAAGTATCGTATTACTTTATTTTCAAATTAAAAAAAATGTATGTCTGTAATGAGTACTTCATATGATTATCCCTTACTCATATTTAAAGTCATTCAGTTAGTTATTGTTTCACAGATTTAATGTTTATTATATGAAATGTATCTCGTTTTTAAAATCTAAAACAACATATCAATCAATACGATCATTTCAACTGATAAAATATAATACTATTGTATTTTTTAAATGACTTCACATTTAATTTAAATTACCATTTATATTAATTAATTTAAATTACCATTTGTATTCTTAACTAGATTCTTTTTTTTTTTTTTTATATATTTATATGTAATTTTTAGTATCATGTTTTTTGTACGCCTACCAAACAATCTCTCTGTACTTCGTAAGATTTGGTGGTAGAGAACGTTTTTGTAGCATTAAGCCCGCCTTTTATGCATTATTTTTGTATTTGTGCAATTAAGAATTAAATAAATAAATAAATATATAAATAAATAAATTGTCATGAAGTAAATTATAATAAATATGTATATTTATCTAAAGAGTATAATGTGTTGCGGTTAGACTGATTGAGTCGATAGTTACGGGCTAAATTCAAATCAGTAAATGTCGTAACGCTTATCTCGAGGGAAACCATAAAATAGAGATCAGATTTTACTGTTAGGATACAGCGGTTGATTTTGTGAATGTAATTTAATTATATTGAAGCTATTGAATTGTTTTAATTACGTATCGTATTTGTGATATTGATATTCTTTTTGATTAATTTGGTATAATTATTTCGTTCAATTTATTATTTATACCTTAAAATGATATCTAATACTAGTTTATATTCGTGGTTTTACCCTCTTACGGACGATTTCATTTTTAATTTATATATTTAAGAACAGCGTAATTTTAGCTTAGCCTGCATATTAATCTTAACAGCTTAATTTAATCAAACCGGTAGTTTTGAAGATTAGCGCGTTTAAACAAACTTTTCTACTTTATAATATTATTATAGATAAAAAACTACAATATCTACTCCTGTATAATATGATATTAAATTCAGTTTTAAAATTCTTTTCTATCAGAGACGTCATGGCCAACCTATTTGACATTTAGCTATATATGACTCGTGTAAAATGGAGTTGCGGTTATAACGACCCAACTTCGATAATAATCATTTAAGCTTTCATTCTACATTGGATCAATTATATAATCTCATATATAGCTATATACATATTATATGTAAAGTATATAACAACATTAACACCTAAGCAGTGATGTTTGTTATAAAAACTAAATTGAAACCCTTAGAAACGTGTTCAATAAATGTAGGCAATCGGCTCTCTTTGATTATGAAAAAGGTGAGAGCAGCGAAGGAGCAAAAAGGTGAAGTGAAATGGGTACACTGGGAGTGTAAAAGCACCCTTGAGTGAATCTAGCCGTCTGAGTGCGTTTATATTGTCTTGAATAGTGCTAGCCGTTTTATTAGAATAATATTAATATTACACTACTTCACTACCCTCTTGTACTACTAGAACTACTTTAGATTAATAACATTAAAAAATTACTAAGGATCGAATACTTTTTAATATCATCTCGTTAACTAAATAACTTAAAAGATGTCTCATATTCTATTAAAATAAATAAGATTAATAAAATTGTAAGTAAATTATATAATGAAAAATTAATTAACCTTTTAAGATTCGAACCTGGAACCTGGAACTCTGGAATACCTTCAAATCTCTTTTCCAAACTTTTAACATATTTCAATTGAGAGCCATCAAATCGATAAAAGCTATAATGACATATAATTAAACAAATATATTAATATATTATCATTATAAGTATAATAATTAGTTATCAGCAATTAATTAATTACTTAATCGAATATGAAAATAATCGCTTAAGGTATATATACTGTACATGTGAGTAATATTATTTTACGAAGCACGTAAGTCAGTAAGTATTTTTATAACAAAAGCTCGCCAACTTTTAGTGTGTTCTAATTAAAATTTGTATTTCTAAAGCTATTGAACGTTAAAATGAACAAACATTTAACTGGCTTTTCAGTAGGAGTATTAAAAATTCATGATATTACCTTTTGTAAAAGCGTGTAAGTAGAAATGAAATAAAAGGAAACTTCTGCTGTGTTCGCCGCAACGTATGAAGTTTTAAGTAACGAGCGTATGAGTAAGTTTGGTTCAATTTAGTTAAGTGTTATTATGTATTAATAAACTGCTGTGTTCACTAATTTTACCAAGAAACTGCATACGTATTATGTTAATATACACGATTACAGGTGATTTTAAAAACGAATATTCTTTTTATGAATCTAAAATATGTCATTATTTATTATATGTAATATTTGAATATCTCTTCTTAATAATACTCAAGTTATTCTGCATGGAGGTTGAAGAAGGATAAGAATTGTTTTTGCATAATTAATTAAGATAAGTCCTAGATATCTAGATAGATACTTGAGTACATACAAAACTTTAGAATGTAAAACAATAAAAATACTATATAAACATATTTCTAAATATCTATATTTTGGTTCGTATGAACAAGTGTCAAATTAATGGTATTATTCTTGATGTACAAAATTAATTTGGTCGGAAGTAATAAGGCGGGTGAATCGTTTAAGTCCATGAATTAGCTGGCTCAATGTTTGTTGACTAAAGTCTCCGTAAACACAATTAAAATGGCATCCCTCATGTGGACGGATTCCTGTTGACTTAAAGTATAATTCTCTCTCGGGAATCCTGGCTTTAAGAAGGCCTTTCAATATTCTCAGTCGTCCTGAGGGGAAATTTAACGACACTTGGATTCCTTGCCTTTGAATTTGTAGCTTTAAAAATAACAACTGTTGTTTTATTAAATTATGAAGACAAATTGCAAATACAATAGTTAATATATCAATAAAATAATACAATTACAGCACATATTTCCATAATTTGATATTACAAATATTTAATTAGTTTCATATATTTTTTTTATACCATACTTTTATATTATAATACTGACGAAATTAAAAATATATTCAGGATATAATGTACGTGTTCAGATTTTCATTTATCTCGAATTGTTAAATTCAGACGCAAACTGATTTTTGGTTGTACAAATGCGAGTACATATTTTAATATGATTAAAGCTGCCTTATAGGATTTTATTTATTAAATGGTTTTAACATTTATATTTTTTAATAATACATAGAGATAAAATGTATGTCACGATTTAATTTTATGAATATTTCGTTTGTAGAGATTTACTATTGTTAAATTTATTGTTAAAGAAAGGAAGAACATAATTGTAATTCTATTTGTTAATAACTTAAAATTTTTTAAAATAACTAGAACGAATCAAGATGAAAAGGTAACTTTAATTACATATATAAATATATATATAATATACTGCGCCCCATCGACATCTGCAAAAGTAACAACCTCGAGAAAAAAGGACAATGTCGGAACGAACGTATTCTCATTCGACAGTGAAATGGAGAAAGAACTCCAAACCGCAGGTCGCAGTTGATTAATTTTTAACTCTATATTTATTTAAAAAGTATAGTTTTCTAATAACCAATGTTGAGTTAGTTTGAATGGCGTTTAAAAAATTATTGATCGAATCTCAATTATTTAATTTAGATTAAATATATATTTTATGTACTTAAACTTTTGAGATCCCAATTAGCTCAAGTTCCGCTTTTCCAAGAACCCGTTCAGGTTTCTTATTCATGAGCTTGGAACACTACGGAGTCACAGCGTCAACTCTAGGTTCTATTACTACTATACACGTGAGTATACCCGGGTAATTATGTACAGTATTATATGAGCTGTATATTTTGATCATGTAATAAAACACTTTCCAAAAATATCTATTTAATTGTGACACTAATTACAGTTGCATCTTTGCATTAAAAAAAAAAACAATCAATAAGTTCAGAACAATCTTCTTGAAAGTAAGCGTCCATATTTTTTAACGTGTTACAACGCAAACCCTTAATTTTCAATAGAATTTAGAATTAACAATTAATACTTTCAAAATAGCTAGTAGTATATTTAAATATTGTTTAACTGACGATGTTTGTAACGAATGAAATAAGAATAGATAGCGACCAAACAAGACATGGAGTACGTTAAATAAGATATGACAAATAAGTTTCCACTGAGATGACATATGATAGCAGAGCATTTAGAAATTACGATGCTGAGCTGACATCAGATAATTGTGATAATGAACTTGCCTAAATATTTTTTGCAGAAATATTTTTTTTAAATCAATCAGGTAGTTTTGAAGATTAGCGTTCAACCAAACAAAACAAAATTAGTAGATTGTATCACAAGGGAGCAAAATAGTATTTTTACGGACAGGGCGCTGTCTTGAATCCCGAGCGAAACGAGGGATTCTAACGTAGAATCCTGCGCGCAGCGAGGGATTCAAAGTATATCGCCCGAGGGAAAAGTAATTTGCTTTCGAGTCTTACTTTTCATCTCCTTCCTAAGAGAAAATATGTACCTACCGCTTTTGTTTTTTTTTAGTTAGCGCCGTACAACCAACACATACAGGCAGTAATTCATATAATTTCAGTTGGATTTCTATGAATTTTTATACATACATGTATGTATCAAATTCAAATCACTTTTCCGCCCGCTAAGAAGTTCTTATCGGAAAAGTGCTATTTTGCTCCCGCGACACTTTTCGCATAGAAGGGATGAATTATTGTTTAGTTTTTTTAATATTAGTGTACATACAATTCTACCAATAAATAAATCTGATGATTAGACTTTATTTTTTACAGAATACCACTTGATATATAAATTTAAATATAACAGTTAAATTGTAAATAACGACTTTTACTCTCTTACTAATAAAAACATATACCCAGTATAACTTATTTTCAGTTTTGCCATTACTCACTAATGATTTATATCAAAGGTGCGATATAGTAGTATATATACTAAGTTAAGAAAGTTATAACTTTCCAATTTAATAGCAAACTTATTAGTATCATCGAGTCCGAGCAGTTATTTACATTTAGTTTCAAAATGTAGATGTTAATGCTATCAAGCGGCTATTGGACGGTTCTGAAACAAACTTAGCTAAGTTCCGTACAAAGATATAAGCATTGCGAAGTTTCTTGCCGGAGATTTGAGGTCTGTCGCATCAAAGGGGCCGGACCCTTCCCCATGTTTTCGAATTCAAATGGTCCCAATGCTGTGTGGCTTATAAAGTTTTATCTTTGTGTAGACTCGGAGAATGAAGAAACTTCCCTTCAAGTCTTTTACCCTTTTTGATATATGAATAACATAATGAAAATACAGAACAAAAGTTACGCATTGAAATGTAACGAGACATGGTATATTTACGTATATAATTTATGTGAGTAAATAATATCAATATAAATTCTAAGATCTGAGCGATAAACGAGCTATGAAGGTGATGTGAACGACATCGTTCAATGGCAGTTCATAAAACGCGGACAGTATAATGCCATTGTTAGAGTTTTGAAGAGAACTCGTAACTGTAGATCCCGATTTTATTGCAGTGCTCCATGATGCAATATGCGCTGTATAAAACTACGAAGGCGCCAGATGGACCCAATAAAGTTCATACAAGTATCATATTTTGTATGAAAATTGTTACTTCGATAATAATCGTTATTTTGTACGTTTTCGTATCAGTTTTTAATTGTATTCTCTATAACATATTATTTGGGTATTTTATTGAGGAAATATACTTTGATTTAATTAATATTTTAAAATATAGGAAACATGGAATTGAGTTTTTTTCTCTTAGTTTGGAATATCATTTTGTTTCCATTATAAATACTTCTACATTAAAATTGTTACCATTACAATTATTTAAAAAGATTAAAAAAAAAAACTTATTTAATAGGCGTTGGCTCTTGCTTGCGATTTCAGCTTTAACAAAATTATATTCTTTCGAACAAAAATTTGTTATAACACTATCTTTCAACATAATCTATTTGTAAATTTTTGCGTACTAAGCATACAAAGACACAAACACATACTGCCATATTACACATACATATTCTCTGTTTGGTCACTTTCACACCTTTTTTTTAGTGAGAAAGTGAGAAATCATAAGGAAGGTTGTTCTGGGTGTTAATATTTTTATAAGTAAGGCAGTTAATGTTAAGGACTCTGTAGTCTGTACATAGTTACTTAAAACACATATTAAATTTTCAGTTTCGGGCTCGGTAGTTATATAATAATATTATAACTAGCAGGTATATCTATATTATATTCACCACACTACAATACATATCAAATAATTCACACTAACACGTACAGATAATAAATTCCAGTACAAAAGGCGGTCTTATCGTCTATCGTATAATGTGTTTAAGTTAGATGAAACATTAAGGAAGTTAGCGGATGGGTAATCATTCAGAGTTATTGGAAACTATAATGCTCTATGGACGTTAAAGAATAATAATAGTCTTTATAATTTACAATGTTATTTATAAGAATATTAATATATTTGTGTCAAAAATTTTATGTTATAAAAATATTATATTAAAGTATTTAATAATATTTAGAGTAGGATGCCCTATTGTTATGAAAAGATACCAAGCTGTATTCTAGTTCTTCAAGTTATATTCTAAAAGTAATTTCAACTTTAAGTTTATAAAAATTACACAATTCAAGCTCCTCCAGTTTCTGTCTTTCTTCTCGGGTCTGTATCAAATATCTTTCCGCTTGTCTGTAGCAAATAGCTGGTGGTAGCTGTAAGAAGTTAATATGTAGAAATTACTATCAATTACGATTTTGTTTTTGATTGTTACTTAAGCATCTCGAAGTTCAGACTTACGTAAGAGCTGGACAAAATTATTCATATGTCTAATAAAAATTTATTCTTATGCCCAACACTTACGTTAACTACTTATTATGTTTCTAAATATATAAAAATTTTGTAATGATTATACAATAAATGACACCAACGATTCCTTTAAAACAAACACTGAAAGCAATATAAATATCAAAAAAAATATATCTACTCATTTACTAAATACAGATCACATTCATATTAACAAAACAAACAAATAAAAAATATATATAAATATAATAAATTTTATTTAATAAATAATAAAACACTATCGCATATGTTGACAATAATAGAATTTGTAAGAAACCTATAAGTAAAAGGGAACAGGTGTCAAACAATCTTTTCATATTTGTCCCATCGCACTCACAAACTGCTACTCGTAAAAACTTACCACTTCATCGAGTGGGTTATATAGAATAGCTTACACTCGGCTATGTTCGTTTTAGTTCGGTTACAGTCGGCTCTTTTGGGTGGGCGGAAATTCAGTTTACGGAGGCGCCAAGTACAGAGTGACGTGTCATTCCGCTCGTAGTAAAAACTGTGTAACATCGTTGATCTTCAAATTAAAAAAAATGCACAATTAATATTGTTTGTGAAAAGTTTTTAAACCGTCTTATATAATTATATTTATGAATGATTTGTGTCATAAAGTGGTTTAAAGTGATATTATTAGATTTGTGAACCAAATTACTGACTTGACTTAGGCGGAAATGATGTTGGGGTTGTTTTATACAAGTATTATACATAATAAGGTAAGAACTGACAAATTTGAATTAATAAAAGAGATTAATTGCTGTAAAATTAGTATAAATAAGTTTATGTATTTTAAAGTTATTTAACGGAGTTGTGAATTAATTCGTCGGTATTCAATTCCATTGCGTGCATATCAGTGATAAAATTTGCATGTGGCTTTGCATTTTGTAATAAAGGGTTTGGAGGAAACTGCGATAGAAATGAGGGCGAAGCCATAAAATATTCATTGTCAGTTACTAACGTTAGTGAAACTATACTAACTTAGTAAAACTTATAAAAACTTTCGCGGTAATGATACATGTTTAACTATTAATTCACATTAATTCAATAATTTATATCAAACCAATGTTTTTTTTAAAATATATTAACATATATGTATATTATACTTACGTATATCTTTATGTGATATCTAAAGTTAGTTTGTAATATATTTTTATGGTTGATATATTATTAACGTTTGATGAGACAAGTAAATCGACGAGAGAAAAATGATGAATACTTTTAGAGATTTATAGACATTGCGAAGCTACCTAATGACCTCTTGAAGAAAGACTCTGAGATATCGTTACCTCTATAATTACACATGTATGTGTGCTTGGAGTTTATGAGGTGTGTAAAAATAGTAATCATTTTCATTTATACAGTTTATTAGCTATACAACTTTTATGTATACTTCTTAATTAAATGTATTAAAGCTAGTTGTCTCATCAATACTGGTGGGTGAGTTGAAATTGTGAAAAGCCACGAGACTACTTTAAAAATCTTCCTTCTGCTACTTCTTTGATACTAAACTTTAAACTTTGAAAATCCGCTATTATCATTAAAACTTCTAACACATTCTCTGCTTATCACAAAAAATATTACCATATTTAAGGGTTTATATTAAAAAAAAAGATAAGCAAAATATTTATCTTTTTAATTCAGATATAATTAGTATAGGAATCATTACTTATTATATAAGTATAGATTAACATTACTAAAACTTCCCCTGTTTACTAATATCCTCTATAATTTCGTCGATATTATGATTTCGTCTAAGAATTTCTTAATGTATATTGTTATTGTCGTTAAATCCTTTCTTTATTAATCCTTAGATAAGTCAAGTATAAAAATAGGAAAAGAAAATTAATTTCCTCATTAGGTATTTTGCTCCTCTTTTCTCCTTTATAATTTATGAGACTTCTCGTAAGCTAATTTCTAAATTCTTAATTAAAATATTTTACGATCCTTTATAATCTTTAAAGGTTTAAGTTAACGCTTGAGATAAGATGGAACATCTCCTCAAAGAATAATAATATTGTCATGATCTCGTTGACGTGTGTAATGAAATAAAGAAAATATAATCCAGAACACACGTACCTTAATCTGTGAACAGCAACATTCTGTTAACATTAATTGGTAGAACCTAGATGAAAGGGTAAAAACTCCAATCAAGTGGATTCGATAGCATTAACTGAATTCGTTCGAGCCAATTAGAGTCTAAGCAAAAAGAGAAAACCCTTGTATATTGAATGTAAACCAATGATTAGAATTTTGACATTTTAATTAATGAAAAAATAATATTAGATAGTGGCATAAATTAACTTAAAAGCTCTTTAAGTTTCGCATGACTTGGTAGGCGGAGGCCTTGGAGTGGATATCTAGTCTAGATTGCGAGCTCTGTGGGTTTTTAGTAATGAGAAAATAGTTTACAAAGAATCAATAATTTGTTCATTTTTAAATTTTGTAGAATTAATTGTTATTATGGGGTTGTTTTGAACTCGGTTCCCCAGTTCTCGGTAATTGTATGAAGGTTTTTTATACTACCAATGCAGAAAAAGGAAAAAAAGGAGTTACAAATAGCTCTAACATAAATAATAGTTAAATTATATATAATTATAGCAAAATATCTTTAAATCCAATTATAAGCATGCTGCATCACATCACTAAATAACAGGGTACATTTTGCATACGTCTGGTAGGTGTCAGATGTACTTACATATGTGTTTGTGTATGTGTGTCTGTGTGTGTGTGTAGTCCACGTCTGCCGTTACTAAATATTTGGAAGTCCCTAGACCTGAATCTAACAGACGAATTTCCTAACAGCCAGTAATTGCCTAACTAGATATCTGCCGTTCCGTCCTGTTTGCTGGCAAAACGCGCTCTGGCTGAGTTCGTATTCAATTATCTTTATGGAGGGGAAGCAGAATTTGAGAATTACTTTGGTCATAATTTTGTGTTAAAAGATAAAAAAACCTAGTATAGAACGTACTTTGTACATTCTGTTCTGTTCTGTTCTGTTCTGTTCTGTATCTGGTATGGCTCAGTAACATTTGTAAGTTCTGATGCAAATTTTGAATGCAATAAGGAAGTCGGAAGACGCCGTACAAAGTTTTATACCTGAGCAAGAATTGCATTATACTCTAAGCTACATAGAATAATTAAATGTAGCAATTGTAAGTTTGCTCGGTCGTTGCGGCTCGTTGTCTTTGTGGCTTGGCTGTGTGCGACGGATGCGTCTTCAAATAAATTATAAGTAATTAGAAGCTACGTTTTCAACGGCAACAAAATCACACTTCAGAGCTTTTGACTTTACATTTTTAATATATAATTACTACTATATCATTTTTTTTACTTCATATTGATAATAAAATAGTATATTTTTTCTTTTGTTCTAATTAAATTAATTGGCGTACATGAAATATAGGTTAAAAAAACAATAAATCAAAATCTATTTTATATAATTCTCGAGATGCACTCACGTAAATACTTTCGCAATTTGTTCGGCTAGTTTTGAACCAATTCGCTGACCTTATTTATGAACTCGAAGTATGACGGGATCGCGGCGTGAACAGTTTACAATCCGTTCAATTTTGTTTAAGGATCTTGAATGCGATCGAAATAACAATAGTAATTACGTGATTATAACTAGATAATTATATATAATATTATATTTAATTATCCGGTTATAATCGCTTACGGTATGATGCTTACGAAAGTGTAAATACATGAAATATAATATAATAAATTAATTAAATATATATATCAAAGTGTCTAAATGAATCTCGTGCGTATTTATTCTATTCACAACTTCACTGAATCCAGATTTAATTGGTAAATTGCTACATAAAATTATTAGCCAGTCGCAGTACGTCGCAGCGAATTCAAATTATCAGAAATTCAATACAATTGCCGCGTATGTGTTCAACTTGCTCAATTGTTCTGGCCACGTATATTTATCGTGACGCTTTGTTCATTGAATTTCGACTATTTAATTAGGGTACAAAAAATAATTAATTTAGTAGCTCGCATGTAACATAACTACAGAATTACCAAAGTTTAACGGCAGGGTGGATTTTATTGTGATTGAGAGCTATTCAAATTTCTTACATTATTTATTAACTTAACATACAAACTGGACATGTATGACGAATATAACAAACAAAATGTTATGTTGTTTTATTGCATAAAATATTTGCGTTGACGTACATATTTATTTTAAGATTTTTGTGTATAAAATATACTGTAGAAACTTTTATACGACGATGTTCTTTAAATATAATTCCTTTTATTAATTCAAAAGATAAGTTACACAACAACTTCAGTTAAGCAAATAATTTTCTATTACTTAAGTGAAAATCGAGAGGAAATATTTCAAAAACTAAAAGACGCTTCAGCAGACGAGTTTATTTAAGATGCGGGATGATTTCAAAATAGAACAATAGTTTCTTCTTCTTCTTATATATATATATATATATATATATATATATATATATATATATATATATGTAGGAAAATAAAAAATAAATATTCAAACAAAAAACGTTATTATACAAAGTCCATTTTAAAATATTTACATTATTTAAATAAGTTTTCCAACGAAAAGAGTATAAAAATGCCTTAAACGAATGCCGAAATAGCATGTCATTCAAGTGACATGTCGCTGCCGGGACAGCCACTAACTAGAAACTTTTTTGTCAGAAATGCACGTTCGCATATGAAAGTATTTCAGAATTCTAATAACTTTTATTTAAGCTACCGAATACATTACAACTTTATACTTTATTATAACTTTATATGCAAGTTCTTAACTCGTTAATAAACTTTACCCGTGACATTAACTGGAGTGTTAAAAGTAATCAAAAATAAGCTTTTCGAGTTCTTAATTACTACCAAAGATCTCATAATAACGTCTTTACTTGATGTATGATATTACTAACAGTAAACGACATTGATGTGACGACACACTTGAATGCCTTAATGGTGTTTTGCACTTACTTTACTGGATTTATCGCTACCATTTTATTTTATCTGACGTCAAGTTACTTACAGTTTTATTACATTTAGTTGTACAATGTAATCCAATTTAAGAAAACTAAATGTTTCATATACAACAATGTAAGGTTACGAATGATAAAATGCTTTCAAACCGATATGATATAACGTAAACCACTCGCTTACAATTGAATGAAACTACTCTATTTCCATTTTTATTATATTTTATTATATATATTTTGCTTTATGCTGAAGTTAAGCCAATGCTTTTTTAATTTACCATCCAATTTACCGTCTAAAGTCAGTGGCTTGTTATCTAGAAGTACCTGGACAGTTCGTTACCCACTAAAAGGATTAACTTAATTCAGTCGTCCGCTGTCTACCGGTCCCAGCATTCTATCCATGGCTAGTGATGTTATGTGGTATATCTATTACTCACGTTTGAGGTCATAATTAAGATCTATAGTGGAAATTTGCTTTGATCTAGCGGATTGGGGACATATATCTACATCAAATATTTCATGTGCCAATTCTAAAACGTAAGTATATGTGAAATATATTTCAAATTATTATAATATAAATTTGTAAATAATAAAAGCTTTGAAATTGTCATTACTTAAAATTCTTATATTTAGAATTGATTACAATTTGGGTAATATGAAATTAATATTAGATTTAATAGCACGGTTACTCCATTGAAAAAACGGGCTACTAATTTTGTGGATATGCTTTTTGTAGTCATGGCAACACTGGTGTCTCTCATTGTTCTGGAAAATTACTATACCTCTTACTATAATATCTAAACAAAAACGTTTATCTTTTTTTAACAAATAGCAACAAACTTACAGACTATATACAAATACAATATCATCAATTCTTTAGATCCTTAGACAGACATCTTTTGTAGATACATTCAAAGAGAAAGACGGGACAAGTTGTTAACAAGTTAGTTTTTAACTCTCTAGTTTTCCTGAGAACACCGTTGTAAGTCTCTTATGTAGTAGATTGAGAGCATTGTGATAATGTGGACAGAACTAGGTCTCAGTATGTATTAGTTTCAAACTTTTAGTTCTTAGACAGATTCAGGAAATACAATAGATTTAGTTGCTACTTTGCTGTTTTCAATTTTAAGATTGAAGTCAACAGATAATATTTTTATTTATTTCAGTTACTTCCAAATATATTGTATAGTAACTGTAATTATAACAAAATAATCCAAATAAAGCTCATTAATTACTTTCACAACCTTTACATGTCATTATCGAAGCTTCAGTTAAGTGAGTGGTTATTTTCATTGGGTTTTATTTCGTTGCGCTCGTTATAAGTTAATTTTCCTCATATTTTACGGACTCATAAGGACAATTAACTCTTATTGTGTATATACAGTTTAAATTTAATCTACTTTTATATGTCATTTCCAGCGTGTGAATAACATCATTAGCTTTATCTCCCTCAGTCTATTGATAAATCAGTCTCTTTTGTGTATTTGCTTCGACATCTTTTTTTAGGATCCGTACATCAAAACGAAGAGCGAATTCAATGAATTTCATAGTCATCTAAATATATGAAAACTGCAGAATTATAATTCGCTGTGTCTATATTTAGTTTTAATTAGTCCGTGAAACTGGACACGTCTAACATTGTTGTTGTTTTGAATGAAAATAAATAAAATGAAAGACAATATGTTGTCAATCAACCGATTTAAGCTTTTTTGTATGTAAAACTCATGGTTCATGTTTACTAATATATATAATTATCCGGATGTACTCCCGCAACTACTATTGGTATTTGCCCCACTAGTTTCGAATCCGTTCCGAGTCCTTATTCATGAGTGCTGAGCATGGTGGAACCGTAACGTAAACATTCAGAATCAGTTCAGTTTAGGGATCCTGAATAGGTCCGAAACGAGTCGGAAAAACCCCGATAGTAATTACCCCGATAGTCAAGTTTATTATATATTTTAGCCAATTAAAGAAAATAAAACATTTACACAAGCATGATTCGAACTTGCGACTTTTGGGATATCATGTTTTCGCTCGCCAAAATGAGCTATCTAGTCAGTCTTGACGAATCGATGGAGGCGACATCTATTGATCTTTTTTCTAATTTTGACATTCAATATTTTTGTCTTTGCAATTAATAATTTTGGGATGAAGAATAATTTTGATACTATATATGTCTGATTTTAAAGATATGAAAATATTCATTTGCCGATTGGTCTAGTGATCAGTGGCCCTGCCTGAGTCAATCCACGACCATTGACTCTTTTTGATGTCCACATTGAAAAATTATTTGTTTGTTCGATAGATTTCGGTTTCAAATCTGGGTGTTTTTAGTATCTATTATTTCTATAGTATTTTCTGAGCGGGAGTTGATTAACTTAACTTAGATATTTCTGTTTTACTTAAATATTGAGCTGTTATTTAACCTGTATTAGTTCAGGGACCGTTAATTAAACAAATTGCTAGGCGACTGATTCTTTTTTTGTCATTTTTGTGGTCGCCGGCGTCTGAAGCACGATTGGTTGGATTACTTGTAATTTGGTATATCGACCGCTCAGGTTTACTTTTTAACAATATTTGTTACTTTATTTTGTATTGAGAAGTTTATATTTATTTATATGTTCCCAATAATTTTTTGCCTTAGAAATATATTTTATGATATTAAAAATGTGAGTTAGGGTATGTTAGACATTGATTACGCTATTGATAACTTGTTTCTTATTTTAACAACTAAAAAAATATTAACTATAATTTTAATTATTTTTTGTCAGATCGACTATTTTTTTAAAAAGTGGTTTGCAATTGGTGGAATGTTTTGTACTGTACTTTTAGAGTGTTTTACTTAATTGCTAAAACTTTATGAACAGTTATCTCACACACATGTTATTTTTTAAAACTTTTACAGACGTTGTTCTATTTCTATATTAGAATTTAAACCTAAAAAATACTTTAAAAATCATAATCAATCATTATAATGGAACCTATGAAAGCGCACTGTATTTGGATGGAGGTCTTCTTCTGAGATACAGAGAGACATGACAATGGCGCATATTTTTGGACCTTATTTGATAATTATATATTTGACTTCATTTAATAATAACGTAAATGTTGTTAACTTGGTCATTAAAAATTTATTCAATGTTCGTAATAGTTTTTATTTATTTTTTCAACTGAATCTATAAAGATTAAACCCTAGTTTTATATTTCTGTATCACTTAAAATTAAGTCAGTGCAAAATATTAATATACAAAACACTTTTTATTCTTTTCAAGATAACTGTAAATTAAAATTTTTAATAAACATTTTTAAATTTATTTACATCCCAATTAACCACATACGTTATATGCTATATCCGACCACTTTTCTTTAACCTGACTTCGTTTACCGGCGCTTAACTATGGGTAGTAATTCGGATATAAAGTGCAACTAGGTCACCTCGCCTTCAAGTAGCCGTATTTTCACTTGAATAAACCTTATTATTCTACTTGTAAAGTCCATCTTCAAAATCTTAGATACCTATAAATTAAATGTAAATGAGCTTGCATGTGTAATGAAAATATCATATATATAATATAGGAAACCTCTTAACAGCTGTAACTGAACCGTTGTTAATAAATTTGTAAAGCAATATAACTTATTAAATATTCACAATTAAATAAAGTAATAAAAAAAAATATTTTTTATCTTATTCTTATAACGTCACATCAAATCCTTAGTGTAGACGATCACGCCCTGTGGTTGTAAATTATATGATATAAGAAATATTTTATGTGTCACATTTGTGTCATTTCAAGGTCCTAACATTATTCATCTCAATATAAACTACAATCACGCTCCTCCTAAGTGGATTCACGCAAAATAATGCACATACATAATCAATGTCCTGAATTATTGATACGGGACAAATTCCACTTCAGCAAACGCAGGTGATATCAGATGAAATATATATCTATATTGCGTAGTATATCACATACGTCACAGATTGAAGGCACACAGTACGGTATAAATTATATTATACATTTTAAAAGTTTTCACAAATAAAATAAACATTTGTATAAAAAAGTAGGTTATTTGTTCAATCAAAATTTTATTTCTTAACGAATTTTTAATAGATTGTCGTTATAACAGATTCTTTCGTAGCGTCGAAGTTTATTCATTAATTTTCCTAAAAGCGTTTAATGTGACCGTATCTAAGTTGTAATCATCGAGTTATTTATTTATATTTATGCAGAATCATTCGATTACGTGACGATGAAAGATTTTTTTATCGATATCTAAAATACTTGTTTGTTTTCTTTCCTTTCCTTTTCTTTTTAAAATAGATCTCCTTAAAATAAACGTATTTTAAGGAGACCTATCTAGAAGAGAATGTCTGTGCTCTTTGCAGGTGGAGAAGAATAAAAATTTATAAGTATACCTTAGTGTTCATAGATGAACTGGTATTATTTTCGAAAAGTTTTAATTTTTTTTTAAATTAAAACTTTTGGAAATAACATATTTGGTAAGACTTATTTTTAACTTTTTTGTAGTAATTAATTAATTATTCGTTTGTATTGTGTAACATTTTATAGAACATTGGTTAAATTTTCAAAAGGTTTTCAGTTTGTCAGAAAGTACCTAAATTATATATACAACCACAAAAATGTTTGTTGAGATTTATTTTCAAACTTTTTGTAGTAATTAATATGTTGTTAGATTTGAGGCCTCCGAAGGTGGTTTCCGTTTCATTGAGGGTGCAGTTTGTTAGGTTTATGATATTCGGAGGCTTTCGTACCGACAGACCATTTTTATGCTAAAAGTAAAATTTTACATTCCATAAAATAATGTCGCAATTTTCCCTTGGCACAAAATGTTTTATTCAGTTGTAAAATTTTCATTCTACAACAGTATCGTTTTGTTAAAGTCAAAGTGTTCTTTCATTTTCGCAATCAAGAAGTTGGTTTGCCATTTTGTGTATTCTAGGTAATATTTCTTTAAAAATTATTCTCAGTTATAGTTTTCAAGGTATTTAACAAAGGGCTGTTAATTTACTTTATATACTTTAGACAAAGAGAGAAAAATGATATTTTTTTGCCGCATCTTATAAATATTATCTCTGCTAGAGTATAATTATGTTGAAACAATAAATCAGGTGAAAAGATTTAAGGGAACCGAAAATTTTCTGAATGTATAATTCATGTTTTTTTAAAAAAACGCTTTCTTTTGTATTTTCTATGATATTTATAATAACTAGTGATCCTAGGAATGATTTGATTCGATAAATAATTCTAATTAACAGTTTTAATTAACTTCATTGATATGGAATTATAAAAACACATTAAAGGATGATCGAAATGTGGGTAGATGGAGAGCAAATACTACATGTCAGAGTCCATCTGAAAAACAATTAAAACATGAGGCAGCACGGTCTAGCGCCTTGCATCGGCCACTCGGTTCATTGGAACAGATTCAAATATTCTTTATTTGTTGCCTCCTCGCTGTGTGCTTTACATTTCATCTCACCTCATTCAAACGAGTTTAATAAAAAGGTAAAAACGCCTCACACGTCTGGGTTTGATAAAAGCAAATGTAAAACTGATAACATTTTTGACTGAATTATTGAAGTATTTGCCTTAATTAGTTATTTTTTTATGAAAATTTTAAATTTAAAATAGTTTTATCAATTCCTTGTTGTTATCAACAAACGCAGAAGGTTTGTTTGTTATGGTGTTTGATTAATAATTTCCTGTTATGAGATCTATTATCTTCTTTGCTGCGACACAATAATCATTTTAATATTATATTTCCACATAGTTTGATTAAAAACTGTTTGTTTAATATCCGTTAAAAATCTATCGCTATCTCGTACCGTCTCTATGTATAAATATATTCTTTCTCGATCACTCATCTGTTCACTTCATGTCAATACTCGTTATCTCCGCTATCGACATCCTTCCAATATTTTAATATGAAAATCATTAATGTATTTACTGTTTTCAAAAGTAACACACTATTTCAATAAAACTATTTTTCGGATATAACTCGCGTTTATTATTACATTTTTATATTTAATCCGACGTTTCGGATGCTTTGCAGCAAACGTGTTCGCGGTAAGACGAGATGATGGTGATTTTATTGAAAAGTGTAGTACTCGTGTAAATCTTAGAAAACATTAACACACTATTTTTTCTTGCTTACCATAAAAATTTTATATATCTTATTAGTTAAATTACTATTTTTTTAAACTATTTAAAGACATTAAAAAGGTATCACTTGATTTAAGATTAAATAAATCGGTTAAATCATGATAAGATTTTAAGTTATTTTATTATTAACAATAACTTTTGTAGTTTATTTTATTGTTGGTAGTTTGATATAATTTTTATTCCTATAAATGTAACAAGAATTTTAAAAAGTTTATTAAAGTAAATAAATTATTTAAAACTACTAAAAATTATAGAAACTAGAAGTAAAACTAAATTCATGACTTCTCTATGCTTCTATTTTTTTAAAAAATAGTTGAATATTAAAAGTCTATGGGTCAGGGGTCAAGTCTTAGAAGACACAATGAACCTACACACTAAAAATAATAAATATCTATTCAACTATTCGGTTTTAAATTGATAATAGATCAGTAAAAACACAGATATCATAAGTTTAATCTATATACCAAATATTTTAAAATCAAATTTTGCGGATTACGATTATTCCAAAATAATATAATTGCGAGTAGTTTATTTTCATTGAAAAGCCTTCAATAGCTGTAATCTGCTTGTTGAATTTAATTCTACCTCTATTTAGTGTATCATAGCTCTACGTTCCACCATTAGCATTTTACTTTTAATGAAGCGCGCTACTGAATAAGCTAAAAGAGATTTTTTTAATGTCACTGACGCTACAGGAAAAAGAGTTTTAATCTATTCCTCCAGTACCTTAAAAGATGGTAAGTCAAGCGAAGATAAAGCCGAGTCTTGCTAACATTTTCCAGTTACCTTTTTATATAATATAACTTTACTGTCTTATAAAACTTCAATAGCATAAAAGGCTCCCTAATATAAGAGCTATAATCTAGAGTCAGAATTTCTGTGGAAATATTATATGTATATTATAATTGTAATTCAATTATAATATTATAACATTATGCAACTTAGTTTAGATCCTATCTGTGTAAATAATATAAATTATTATTTTCTTCGTCAGATTTTATATAAACTACCTCCGCAGAGCCACCAGATAGTAAATAAGAATATTTATTAATGAACGTATTACACAAGTTTCTTTACTGTCGGCAATAAACAAAGTTATAAAAGATTGTAGCTCTGCTGCAGGAATTGTTGGCCGTTATTAGTCAGAGAGATGCTGAGATGTCATTACGGCTTTCTTTGTGTTGTATTAGACGAGAACAAACGCGTGTCCGAGGACTGACGGCGGGAACAACTGTTGTGATACGACAAAGGAAACAGAGCGAGGATATCTCGGCTTTCCTGTATTAGTGTTTATGCTTACTTGTACTGTAACTGTAACAGTTTTACGAGTGTTGTGTTGCCCGCGTTTGTGAATATTACTTTTTAATTTTTATATTCCTTTTATGAGAGTTCTCAAATGCACTTTACACTTACACTTAACGATTTTAGACATCAGTCTTATATTATTCAATAGCTTTTTAGGGAAATGTAATCATTATATTTGTAAAACAAATACATTAAATAAAAATAATCTGATCGTATTTAAATAAAAGAAAACAAGAAGAAAACATTCTGTTTTGTCAGAGGGACGTGACAAAATAAAGAAGTCCTTTTTCTCACAAAAACAAAACGCTCTAACAGGATCAACATAAAAATGTTACCCGACAAATAGAGAGTTCCTTTATTCTTAATTCACCTATCCAGTAATATAAACAACGCTCTATATGGAAGACAATAAAAACCCTACTGTATAAATTTCACTGCATTCCAATTTTTGTAGAGCGGCCACATGTTGCCAACGAATACTATTGTATTTTTTGGCAACGAACACACGCGTACACTCGGTTGAGCGATTTCGCCGCGGTTATAATGTTTGATCTTCCACGTTATGATAAATAAGTATAAATAATGATATGTTCTACATGGTATTATTATTTTAAATTCTATTACGTTCAGATATAGTATCTATTCTTTTTATTATTATTGAAGCTTGTATTATATAAGTTAATATAAATCAAACAAAGTTTTTTAATGATATCAAAATTAATTTGCCATTGTAGTACATACATTTCTTATATTTCTTAGTTCACATTTTACGTAAAATCTACAACGAAGCATTAAGCTCTCTGATTAAACATTTAAAGTCTAAATAAATCATTTATTACACAATTAAAATCTTTAAAACATAGTTTAATTTATTTATTAATTTGTTAATAACAAACTATGTTATTAACTTCCTGATTAAGAAGGTTATTATAATTACCCGGAATTTCGCAATAGGATATTTTGTAATATCTTTTTGAGGTGGCTTAAGTAAATGTAAACATTTTTTTAAAATGTTCACGTGTGGGTGTGTGCGTGCACGTTTTAGCTTCTTAATTCTAATACATTAATTGTGCGATCGTGGTAGTTGTGGTACCAGTCGATGCATATCCACGTAATATCGAACTGATTAGTTTTTTAGCGAAAAACAAGATACATATATTTTTTACTGAATACTAAGTGTTATTTATAAAACTAATTGCTCTATAGGGATTGCTATTAGTGCCCATATTTGGGTTATAATGCTACCTATAATTATCACAATTATAAAAAAAATATCAAAATATTTTGTTTTTTTAATAAAATGAAAAAATAATAGTATAAATTTTTTTGTTAAATTTTTATTGTTATGAAATATGCTATATCAAAGTTATTGTTATGAAATATGCTATATCAAAATAATAAGTTATTTTAATGATTTTAGTGAATGTAATGTTGGAATGGATTTTATTAAAAAAAGCATAAATAATATACCTTTTTTTCTTAACCCGGAAATTCGTATGATGAGACTCGCACACACTACCGCTTGTTTCAGTAAATAATTTTTCCTTTTGTATTCTGAAACAACATACTATGAATAACATTGTAATAAGAACTTGCTTTTCAACAACTGCTTCAAATATATATTATAATAAAGAAAATACAATACATTTGGAGTATTCTTAAATAATTCTCAAAAGTTGGTTGGTTTTATGAATATGTAAGCAATATATGATTTGTGTTTTCGTACCGTATCTTTTGTTTCAAATAACGGAAACCAAACACGTTTTAGTTATACGTGTGTCGAATGGAAATCGAACACTTTCAATATTTTTTCTTATAAACGAATGAAATATAGCCTCGCTATTGATTTCTCTGATCCAAACGGTAGATGGGCGATAACTCTAAATTTTACTATCATTTACATTTTTATGTGCTCACTTTTATTAATATCTTTATTCGGAATTTAATAATCTAATGTTCTTTTCGGATTTTCACGACTTTTACACATTTGAATAAAACTATTTTACGGATTTAACTCGCTTTTGTTATTACATTTTTAATTATAATCCGACTTTCAAATACTTTGCAGCTATATTTCTCTTCACGCGAATACGTCTGATGCAAAGCATTTGAATCATTGGGATATAATTAAAAATATGATTATTAACGCGAGTTTAATCCAAAACATAGTTTTAGGGATTTCATTCAGATTAAATAATCTATCTACAATCTAAGATTGAAATTTACCTAATTTGGGCCTAGAAATTCAATCAACTGGTTAACTATAAGTTTAACTGAAGGTACAATTTCAAATCCTTGAGAAGTAAAAAAGATCAGGAGCGATTATAAGTTTGGGTCCTCAGTTGACAGTTGAACAACCTAATTGGGGTTTAGACATTCAGTGGCTTGAATATAAATGATTAGGCACAGAATGAATAGTTTTGAAGGTCTCTTTGATAGGTGTTCAATATTCTACGAGCGTCCGACTGAATAAGTGACTTAATTTCTAATCATCAATTAGAGAAACTGTCTTAGAAATTAATTAATTACTTGACTTTGAGCTATAATTTATTGGATTATAAAATATACAATAATGTGTTTCGAATTGTTTTTTTTCTATTTGCATAATTTTTTTTAACATTGTCTAATTAAAAAATAATTAATATCCGATTAAAATGCAATTAAAAATCTCGTGTCAATTGAGACTATTCATTTTAAAAATGTTAAAGTTTTATCAAGAATATTTTTCAGTGCGTCATAATAAAATAGACCACCATTAAAAATATTGTTTTAAAAAATTTCAACACTAAAAAAAACTATAGCAATACAAATTCTATCTGTCATCCAGGTTCGAACAGTATTCCTAACCTGAGGGATTAGATAATAGGCGTTAACGCTCGACGAATAGAATAATTAATGTATGGGTTCGACTTAAGATAACGTTATTCTATCTTCTACATACATTTAGATAGAATCAGAAACCACGCTGGGGATTTGGCTGTAGGTACATATACTAGGTTGATTGAATAATATAAGTCAAAGAAAATTCAATAACTAAAAAGAAGAATGAATGTAAACTTTAAAAATATAAAATTCATTTTAGTTTAAATTATTTAGTTTAAATAAAATTTCGATCAAAAATACTATCAAAGGAAAATTGATTTAATAAATTTTGATGGTTTTACTGTTCAATATGATTAATGTTTTAGAGAGAAGTGTATGTTGAATTCGGAAAAGTTAATTTTTTATATAGAATTTTACTGAAAACAAAATATTGTATATATTTTATACATTGTATCGTTCATTTATTATGTATCAAGCGGTAATGGGTGCAAGTTTCATCACATTAACTTCCTGGTTAAGAAAAATGCCTTATTTTTATATATAAATATGTATTTCTTACAACTAATTCCTTTTAACTATTTGATTTTTAGATAAAATTAGTTTTTTTTTATTTTTCTAAAAAATACGAGTTTCGTTTCCAAGTGTAATCACTTTTTACTGACATTAACATGCATCGATTATCCATCGCGCATTTAGCATTCTAGAAACTGCTAGTAAACGGTTTTTAGTTAAAAAATACACTTGACCGATTTTGCTGAAAAACGAATAAATTATTTAAATACGTTTCTACATAAGCTTCGGTCACGTATTTACGATTTTTAGAAATCACGAATACGGTGTTTTCAGTTTTTTCGAAAAAAACCGCTAAGTCAGTTAAGTTGGCAAACTAAAAAGTTCTAGGTTACGCAAATACGTATCTATTGATACTAAAACGAAGGAAATTGCATAATCAGATCGCTATTAAAAATGCTTACATATATACACAAATACATACATATTTTAAAAGTGTCTAGAATTACTCAACACATAACTTCCAGAAGTAAAGATGTAAATCAAGGTGACTACAATACTCTTAATAATCTTCATAATTCATGCTTTACGTTTCCAAATTAAATGTTTTTTATTACTCATGTTTTCCTTTTGTGGTAAAAAAAATTAATTTTCTTCCTTCGATAAAGTAGTAAATTTTTTGTTACGCCTCATAGCAATGCATTCAACATTTGTTTTGTCTTTTATATAAAAGGTCTATTGTAAGCTCCATCCAAGATAATAGAAAGCATTTACAAAGTTGGATGAAAAAACTTGATAGTGTAATAATTTTTATATTTAATATCCAGTAATCCATTATTATTATCTATAATTATCCGGCTTTATTCATGTAAAACCCAATTCAGGCCGACATGCTCCGATTTAACGAATAAGGAACTGGAATAGGTTCGAAATCAGCCTGGAAAATTGCTATAGTATTTAAGTGTGTACAACCTTTTTTAAGTGATACTTATATATAACTGTACTAATTTATTTCTTATGAGGCGAAATTATTATAAACAAACTTCAAATATATCCGCTAAATGTGTTTACATCTTAACGTCGTTATCATTAATTTTGAATGAACAAATGTATTCATAACTTCTTATCTAGAATTTTCATCATTCAGATTGATATCCAAGCAAAGATCACGTCTTTTTATTATAAGAATATATCCAATAATCTGTTATTAGATTTATACTAACAAAGGACCGACATATCGTACATACAATAAAATAAATAATAAATATCAGTTATTACTAATATTTCTGTATCTATAATAACGATTATATATTAATTTATTCTCTTTAAGTGTTAGCAAATCTCTAGATATTTTAAATGGAATTAGGACTATCAGGAATACTTTAGTAAAATGAATGATGGATTATAATATGGAACATTGATATATTCATATGATTATATTACATAATAATTGTTAGATTTTAAATAAGAGTTATTGTTTGGCAATTTTCAGAGTATAAAAAAATTATTTATAATATTTCGTAAGGAGCATTTTGCAAATTTTTTCATATATCTTTAAAAACCTCGTCGGTCAAAGCATGTGACCAATTTTATATATTTTATATCAAATGTTGCGTATATATGAGATTAGTAAATTCTTAGCATAGGTTATATGAACACAGAAGTTTGTGGTACTTAGAGACCAAAAAACTAGTCAGCACATATGTAATAATTTATAAACTGTACAGCAACACTATCAGCATATTCCAATTTATCCAGCTTTCATTTCCTTAACGACATACGTTCTATCACGAAGCAATTACATGAAGTTATAAATGAGCAATATATACATTAGAGTTCCACTAGCGACTGGTGACAGGGCGCTAATACTGTCGGCGGACTGTCCATCTGATGTGATAAGGGTCTATAGTATATTTGTTGAAGCGTTCCCTACTAATCTAACTGGCCTTTGTTCGAAGGGTCCCTACATTTTAATTGAAGGGGTTACATTTAAATTTTATTAAAGTTTTGGATTCTGTGGGCTCCACAATTTTATTTTAATCTACATAAATTGTAATATATTAAGCACATTGATATAATTATAAAATAACAAATTGAGCATGCTCTATAACAAGTTGGCAACAAAACCTTGTTACCCGGCCAATGCAAATTACAAAAACTCTACTAAAATATAGCATACTGTGGTTTTAATTATGCTTTAGTATAAAACTATTTAACAATAAAATCGTATGTAGAAACTTAGTTATTTTAATGAAAAAACGAAACATTTTATAGGTCTTTAACAAAGAGGTACGGCAAATGGCAATATTATTTTCTTTTCATAGAGAGAGTCGCCTCAAACGTTTCTATAATGTGAACCCGAACTACCCGCGCCCGGCCGTAAAGAAAGGCATAAAACACTATTTTATATTTTGGATAACCGACATAAAACCTTCCCAGTATATAGGACGGCGAAATATAACACACTACATACATTCTAAGACTTCGTTTCACATTATGTATTTTAATCACTTGATGTATTTGAGTCTTTCTTTTCAATAAAAATATTATAAACTAATTTAAATTATAAATTATCATTTTCTTATTAGTTCTTTAACGTGAGTAAGATATGGGCCAACTATGAGTTTAATCGATGAGCCGACTAACCTACCAGTCGGTTGCTAAAGGGCCGACTAAAACGCCAACTAGTCGGCCAGGTTATTTCTGTTAAAGTTTTATCTTTATTTATTAGCTCCAAATATTATTGCCGATGATTTCCATTTATTTGGCCAAACACTAAATCAAAAACAAATCATAGTACCGATATTATAAATACCAAACTACAGATGGCTAAAGTTTATTACAAATGATTTTGTATCATGCGGGGTTTTGTCAAAATTAAGAATTCTTAAAAAAAAAAGAAAAAAAAAAAAAGAAACCTGTGCGTCTCAGGACGACCGCTGAAGTTATAACTTAAATAAATGTAAGTTGAACTATTTAATATTTAAATTGTTTAACTTGAGAAACGCTTCTGTTGTTATTTAAATGTTATGTATATTATAATTATAACGAAGGGAATGGTTAATTATTAATAAAATCCTTTATTGATTATAAAGTATGTTTTATTCTTAGTTACAATTATTAAATTGTTGAACAATAGATTTTATGTATGTACATTATTAGTATACCGAAATCAGGCTAGCACTGTGCCTACCACTGCCGTAAGCGTGAGAAAAAGGGAAGCCAGACAGACCGATGCCGTCACGCGTTACATAACAAAGCGGTTGACCTTTCTATAATTTTTCACAAGTACTTCAAGGGCATCATATATTGTAACGTATACATATGTAGATAAATATAAATATGTAGATGAATACATTTTAATGCGTTTATTTTATAAAGAAAATATGAAAAAATGGATGAAAACGAAATTTAGTCAGATATTTAGAACATAACCTAAATAAATGTACCCTGTAAAGTAAGATGCATTTTTAAATTAAACTAAATATTTTCTATTAAAACCAATATAACCAAATCCTTCGATTACTTTACTTTTAGTTTTCCTCCTGGATTTGTAACTAGTATATGGGCTAATAATATACACATTTATAATATTTTTACATTTAAATAAATATTTAATATACATACATATAAATAATATATACATTTAAATAATATTCATAGCAATTTAACTAAACATAAATTGAATGTGGTTTCATTTCAATCTAAATTCCAGGGTAGTATTTTAATCAAATTATTTCTATTAATTTTCATGTATTAAATATATTTAATGTAGATATATGCATAGCAGTTTCAAAATTACGACATAATTATTCAAATGTTGTTATATGCAAAATAATACAATATTGTAGTTCTGAGTAACAATAGCTATATTTATTGTAATTATACTTGGTTATATGATATATCTTTGTCTTTCTACCATTCCTAAACAATTATGTGTTATGGTACTGAAACAAGAAACGCAGAAAGAAGTAATAGCTTCAGAATGAATACCTTATAGCTTGCGGAAGTTATAGCTTCAGACAATTAGATTAGGACTAATAGATTTCGTCATCAACTCTATTATTACCTTCAACTAACTATTACTTAAGTGTCGATTATTCCATAGGTAATTGTATAAAGCGTAAGAAATAGCTGTTTCTACCTACTATAAAGTACGATATATAGATGTTGAATGCAAATATCAATCATAATTTTTTGCTTATATAATTGCAGATATATCTAAGCAAAAAAGAAATACTTGTGAAAATAAGAAATAATAATAATATAATTTTTAATTGTGTCAATCAAACCAAGTCCACTAGCTTATTCTGATACTTAAAGAAATAAGCGAACAAAAACAAATAGTACAATGTACCTAATATGAGGCCAATAATATTTAATTTATAGATTTCTTCTTCGTATCATGTTAGATGTATATATATTTGTATGAAAATATTAAAAGCCAAACTGTCTATAATATCGTATTACATCGGTTTCAAAATGTTCTTCATCTATTATCTTCGCTGTAGTACCTAAGAAAAGATGTCAGGAAGCCTTATAAATTAAAGTAGGTCTTCAATTACTTGCCATGTTATATCCGGATTTACGGCAGTAGCGACTGTCGATAATACCATATCCAATGTTCTATGGAACTTATATTTGAAGTGCAGTTCATCAGCTTATCTTGAGGTACTTGCTGAAGATATGATTTTATCTGATCCTGCTTCGCTTCAAATAATAAGACTATTTCAGATAAATGACACAAAATTAATACATTTTCAGTTTTATTATATTATTTTATTGCTTCCTCTTGAAAATATACTCAGCAATAAAATCTCATATGTTGAATCTCATAACAAGCTAACATGGTGGTGTTAATTTGATGCGCCATATTTAATAAAAATGAAATGAAATTAAAAAAAATATTTCTGAATCCTGTTTGGAATTATACCTTAAAAATTTATTAATATTGTGAAGTTAAAATATGTATGCAAATAAATACATCAAAATATAAACATCTGTTCAGTTTTTCAATGATGCGAGTTGCTTTGAGATCTTAGTCATGTAAAATGTGTAAAGATTATTATTATGAAAAATTAACAAAATTTAGTCTACATTTTATGTTATTAAACATTATTAATAATGTTTTGATTGTGTAAGTTCATAAGTGAACGTATATTAAGCCAGTCGGTCTAGGCATGTGGCCGCTCCAGGGCGATCGCGTGCACGTAAAAGCATACTAGAGTAACATGTGGAATGACTCTTACTTATTCAGAGGCTACACGCAAACCTAAAGAACTCTAAATATGCTGCTACAATTTACAACATCTACTTTTATAACAGTCAATACTTAATTTTGTTCCTTACTATTTCTATATGAAACTCATAATTATAAGGAACCAAGTTTATGTGCTATTGTATATGTATGATGTTACCTTAATGTTCTAAATTAAGCAGTTTACAAATATATGTTCAAGAAATACCTTTGGATTTTGATTTCAAGTAAATTATTATCAGTTTCCTTTATATATCTACGGGCAGTAGAGCCATTTCTTCCTAATAATAATCTTTATTAATAGGATCAAATTAGCACTCATTTTGTTGATAAGTGGTTACCGCCACGCGTGGATATCTATAATATATGAAGTTTAGGAGATTGAGGAGAAGGAAGACGGGAAATATTTTGCAAGGCGATTAGGTCCCCTATTAGCAGGAGAGGACGAAAATAGACTTTGGCTTCCGGTTCAAAATAAATATATCTAATTTCATCTCAGGAGATTAACGCTGTAATGCCCAGAAATTGGAAGATTAAAGAAATAAAAAAAAGCCAAAATAAATATAATATCAACGAGTCCCTTTGTCCTTTTAAGAAGCCTAAACAAAGTAAGCGAAGCCCCTAATTCTTATAAATATAACAAGCAAGAAAAAAACAAAAGATTTTTTCTTTCTTTTTCAATTAATCATTTTAAATCTGAGAAAATGTATTGAAAGATAAAGAAAAGTAAAAATCATTGAGTTGTTTTTCTTCAGAGCTATTTGTTAATGCAGTAAAGTTTGACTTATACTTCTAATAAACACCAATAAGATTATTGACTTCTATACTTTTTATAGCTTATATAACAACTCATGATTCCTAACTATTTAGGTACATACAATTATGTTTACAACAAAATAAATTATTTGAGCTTTTGTAAAAATTATTTTTTTTTACTTTATTACGTTTGACATTTAAATATGATAATCAATCATTTTTAAAATTGATATTAAAGATTATTTAATGTAGTCGAAGAACTAAGGCAATATTTAATAAGCTTTAGGAACCTTTTAAAAGCACGAGGACTTGACTCAATCATGTCGCCATAGTAATCCTATAGACCAAACTGGGTCACAGCTGAATCAGGAAGTTCAAAAGATTTCTTTCTATTTCAAGATTTATTTTATATACCAATAAATAAAGTATGGTTTTTCAACTTATATTATTTTAAAATCATTTTGTTATTGTAACAGGAACATAGTTTATTACAAAATGATCTACGACAGCACTTACTATAAACAGAGACTACGTGCCTCGTTTAATAAATATTTAGTTATGCTATTATTTATTTTAATGTAACTCAATTTATTCATAACTTTATTGATTTTCGACCGTTTCATGAACTTAAACATAAATCCTCACTGCCTGCTAAATCATGTATCCAGGAAAGAATAGGATAAATGAGATTCCCCGAAAATGCCGACAGGGGAATAAAATAAATTATATACTTTTAGGTTAAGAAGATTAATATCCTACTTAATACCGACTTATAATTATAGAATGAATAAGTTGATACATATTATTATCAAAAATGTGATTGTGTTTTGGAGATATGTGTAGAGATATATTCTTTAAACAGTCACATTACATTAAGTTAATGTTATCTCTCGAGGCTTGCAATATTGTATCGCACGAAACATAAATAAAATCAGATATACAATTCACCAGCACTATTATAGAAAGCGCTTTCATTACACGAATTATATAACTAGAGAGACGTCCATTGTGAAGATAAGATTGATAACATCTTCATTAATGGCTTTCGATCTATCTACTGTGGAGTTCGCTTCAACTATCTTATTTATTTGCACATTTAATTGGTATTCAGTTCTAGAGGTATACTTACTCAGTAATACATACCCACCCTGGGGTTTTATTAATTTCGTAATTGAATCTATGTATTTTGCTTAAAAATAACGTAGTTAATAAATTGACAAATGAAGTTAGAGGTTCACTATACAGTTTTTTAACATTTTAAATTTGAAATCATTAATATAATTAAAGAATTTATTTAATTCGAAAGTAAATACGTCTATTTTTATTTCAGATTGAATCCAGTCCCCGCGTATCAACTACTATGAAAAATTGAGGTGCGTAGGTTGTATTATGTCGATTTATTATTGTTGAATTTAACTTTTACTATAATTCATAATAATAATTATTAGGTTATAAACTAAAAGTCTTAACACTATATAATTGTAATTATTTGCTGTAAGTTGTTATATGATACAATACGAATAAGATTCCATATAATAGAGAGGTTATATGATATTATACAAAGCATGTCTGTAAGTAATTATTATTTGCCTAAAAACCAAATTCCGTAAATCTTTTATTTCTGGAGTACAAATTAGATAAAAGACTCGTGTTCTCTTACACTTAACGTCGTATTAAATTATAATTAAAGGAAAATTTTGAAATTGATTTTCTGAAATAAATTGAATTGAAATAAATTTGATTGGAATAAATTGAATTGAATTGAATCAAATAATTGAAGACTAAATTGTTAGGTGTCTCGTGTGAGATTATTGTGTCTGTATGTCGGTGCTGATCGTCCATCAAAGCAATAATGGACACTATAAATCCGTTTATTCTCCTGCTTACATTGTGTAATGTGATTATTGTTGATTCGGATTACTATACAAGTTACTTAAACCTAAGTTAGTAAGTATACTAACTTTAACTAAGTATAGTTTAACGACTGTAACATTATATATCGTAGTTGTGTGTCTAATTTAGAGTAGACACACTTTTATAATTTTTCTAATAAATATAATATTTTTTAAAGTTATTGAAGATTTGATGAACCTATATAACTATTAGATTCAATAATTCATGTTACATTACTAATAAGTAGAACATTGTACAGAGATGTTTTAAAACGATGTTGCAGTTTCGTATAGAAAAGTTTAATACATACATGATGTATCGGTTAAAATTTATTAATTTGTATTCGGTTAAAAAATATTTTTATAATCTTAAAGTAGTAGTGTAAATGAATTTTCAATTATTATTAAGCTTTAGTAAGATCTGGTGAGTCAAGGTAAATACATCTGAAATCCAATAATAGAACTCACAGAATTACGAACTCATACAACGTGTGTTCACGTACGAGTAAATAGGAGTTACTTAGTTCTAATAATACAAACTAGAGTCGACATTTCGTTGATTCGGTTAGTTCCGAAAACCCAGGAATTTAAGTGTTGCTGACCGCCTTCCGGATTGTTTTACTGTATTTAACAAGATTAACAAGAAGTCAATAGAATTAAATGAATGAATGAAAACTAATTGTGCATTCATTAATTTAAAATTTTCAACAGTTAAGTTTTCCAAATATCTAGACAAGGCTATATATATATATATATATATATATATATATGTTATATAAAAGAAACACCATAAAATACATTATAAAATGTTCTAATCTGGACGTTTGTACATTTAATTTATATCTTTTAATAACTACTTTTTTTAAACAACAAAATATGTTTTAATAACTACTTTTTTTAAATATTTTACTCCTATTATCTTATCAGCTTTACTATTTATTATGCTTTACTACTTATTATTTTATTTATTTGCAAAAAAATAATGCCTAGATTAGCTACTTAATTTAACTTCAATTTAAAATACAATAATGTACTATTAATTAAAAAGACTATTTATACTTCTCTTCCAATTTATATACAATAATAAAATCAAATTAAACGGCGGTAGTTAGGGAACGTTTACAACCAAACGGTTATTCAAGAATAGCGGAGATATTAGACTCGAGATGACAAAGGAAATTTACCCTATAAATGAGGTACTCCCGATCCTTTTGTATACAAAATGGTAGAAAATTAGTGTGATTCAAAATGAACGAGGCTCATTTTTCACTACGCCTAAAATCCTTGGATTATAGACAGATTACTAATTGTATCTCGAGTGTCATTAATATTTAGCTTGGATTTTTTTTGTTTCAGGGACGTGGTGATTTAGGGAATGACGTACAGCAGTGAGGACGGCAGGTGTGGCGCGGGTTGAACAGGCGCGTGGCATGTGGGTGCTGCTGATGCTTGCTTTGGCGGTGGCCGTTAGTGCCGAATGCCCCCGCCATTGTGAGTGCAAGTGGCGGAGTGGAAAAGAGTCCACACTATGTGCTCGCGCCGGTCTTAATGCTATACCGCCTCGTTTAGATCCTACTACTCAGCTCTTAGATCTTACTGAGAATAGAATAACGGTACTTCGAGATGACGCTTTCGCAGCGGCTGGTCTTCTGAATCTCCAACGGCTATATATTCCTTCATGCAATTTAAAAAATATAAAACAACATGCTTTTCGAGCTCTTGTGAATCTTGTAGAGCTTGATTTATCCAGAAACCGGTTAGAGACAGTGCCATCTCAAGCCTTCGAATCGATTCCTGAACTTCGAGAACTTCGACTAAATGGTAATTCCATAACAAAAATAAAGGATGATGCATTTTCATCATTGCCACATCTCGTAAGACTTACTTTGAGTGCTTGTAAAATATATGAAATAGAACACAGAGGTTTTAAAGGACTGGAAGGGTCTTTGGAATATCTGGAACTTAGTAAAAATAAGCTTCAGATATTGCATGTTACAGTATTGGCACCGTTAAGATCATTAAAGGGACTTGAGCTTGCAAATAATCCTTGGGATTGCAATTGTGCTCTTAGACCTATGCGTGATTGGATGATAAAAAAAAATGTTCCAGCAACTGTTGTACCGGAATGTGCGTTACCTCCAAGGTTGACATCACAATCGTGGGACCGTTTAGATTTAGAAGATTTTGCATGTTTACCTGAAGTAAGTGGAACTTCAAATAATTTAAGAGGTTTAGAAGGGGACGAGGTTACTCTTATTTGTAAAGTAAATGGAGTGCCTGCACCAAGAGTACGGTGGATTAGAGCAGGAAGACTTTTAGCAAATACTACTACGACAAGTAATTTTAACTCTGGTAGAACTTTTTTATTACGCAGTGAAGGACAAACTAGTAATTTAACTATAAAGTCGGCAGATATCCAAGACTCAGGACTTTATACTTGTAATGCAGAAAATAGAGCTGGTAAAGCAGAAGTAAGCTTAAGTTTAACAATTGAGAAAAAACCCCAAAGTAGAGGGTTTGGTGGAAAAGCCCTAATGGCAGGTATGGCTGTGTCCGCAGTGGTAGTGTTAAGTTCATGTTTAATAGGACTATGTGCATATGAAACTCGTAAAAAACGTCAGTTGGTTAGATGGAATGAACAAATAGTCACGTCAAACCACCATGAAAATAATTATGAAAAAATTGATGCAAATTTGAAAACAACTGCTGAAGTTTCAAGAGTTGTTATTTCAGACAGTAACCGAAAAAGAGGAGATTATAGGAATGTGCCATCAGATGACCCTGAGGAGGAGTACGAGGGGTACAGAAGAGAAAAATTTATTAGAAAAAGAAGCGAATCCACTTCACCACCACGAGACGCGAGATGGAGATGTTCTGAGTATGAACCTTCTGTTACAAGAGCAGGAGAACTAGTGCAAGACTTACATATACCAAGAATGAGAGATTATAATATGGGGTAAGCTAGTATATATTGTGTGTATATGTATATTTTTTTATATATTTATTTCAAGCAGGAAAGTTATTTATTATATTTCACAATCCGGCTGTATTTACGTAATTACTATCGGTTTTTCCCGACTAGTTTCTTTCTATCTATGATAGGAACGGGTATTTTTGTTTAACAATGCAAAGATGAATATACAATGTCATTCTATCATCATTCTAAAACAAAATAGGAGCAATAGTTATGAAACACATTACAACTGTCTTGTTAGGTTGTTGTTGTCAGAACAATAAGTAACAATAGGTTCTGTCAGGAAATCTAATAAAATTATATCATTTCTTGGTCATTAAAGACTTGAACATTACAACCGTTTAAATTTTTTATACTCTTAAATTTTGGATTCATATGTAAATAGTTTGGGTTATTTACGATTTTTGAATGAATAAATTAAGCTTTAATTGACAAATATTTGTTACAGTCCGGATGCAACTCGCGAAACGATACAAACATCTAAATCGGCTGGAATTTTAAGTGGTCACGTAGAGATATTATCAGAGAATAATAGATTTAATAATAATGCTCGGTCATGTCCTCGGCCCCGAACACGTGATCGTCTGGATAATGATTTATCTGGAAGCGACAGTGAAAAGAACTATCCTGATTTAATAGAAATGAGTGCCTTAGGCACAACATCGTATTTTCGCAGTGATACAAAACATGATCCTTATTATTTTTACACAATACCTAGAAGAAAAGATGGGGACAGCCGAAGTCCGCTTTTAAGTAGTCGCAGAAACAGTTCGGGAGGCGATTCTATTACTTTTATTGATAGAAATTATGATAAAAATCGACAAAGGCCTAGTGGACGAAGGTCAAATAGTTTTTTAGATCTCACCGTTGGTTCTAATCGAATGCGTCGTAATCCGAGCCTCCCGGCATCGCCATCAAGAGAGCAATCATCAGTTCCGTCCGCCACACCTCTACTTGACTTGTCTGGTCTTCGAGACTATTCACGCACAGGGCAGCCTTTTGAGGATTTTGATTTTCGAGCTTCACAACTTGAAAAATTTCTAGAAGAATACAGAAGCTTAAGAGAACAACTTTCTAGAATGAAAGAAACTAGAGAAAACCTGCAAAGAACGAGAGCTGTGGAAAATGAAGAGTTGAGAGCAATCCACAAAGGTAAACCTAGTATAGCAGTAACAGAAACCTCATCCTCCGTAACATTGGCAGATGCAGCATCTCCGTTGGCTCTAAGTCCACCGGATTATAAACCTCAACAGTCGAGGCCTGAATGGCTGACCACTCTACTATATCGTAACTAACTAAATAATCCTTGTAAATATTTATTATATATTTGAACTGATGTTAATGATAAGCAATTAAATTGTTTGTAAGCGAGGTGATAAATTAGTATCATTCTTTTCCAGTTAAAATAAATTTTGAGTCAAAATAATTTTGGTTTTGTTTTTATTTAAGTGATACTTCTTTAGAATAATTGTAATTTGAAACTCAATAAAATGCAAATTGCGAACGATAAAGAAACAAACACATTGCTTATGTATTATTAATAAAGTCAAATATAGTTTTTCTTTCTAACGAATCAGACGTAAAACCATACGTAAAACCATAAGCGATATATTTAATTTCAGTCTTATTAAAAGATCATAGTGGTAGGATTTAAATGGAAATTTCAATAAAAATTATCAAAATAGCAAGAAAAGATTACCCTTATCTTGTGACGAGTTATTGAACTAACGGGTAAAAAACATATATAATTTCAAAAAAGTCATTATTACATTGTGTAAGTCTACTTTGTTCAAGTCAATTCAGTGTTGAATAGTTTTAGATACGTTATTGTTAACAATACCTATTACGAAGTGGCTTGGGTATAGTATTTTTATTTTATTTCTATTTTGATTACCATAAGCCTATAAAGATTTGACAATTTTTTAAAGTAAAAATTAGGAAACTGAATAATACGTGACATAATATATACTAAATGTAATATCATTTACTTCAAACTTTAAAATATTCTATGAGCTTGGTCAGAATAAGAAAATAATTATTAAAATTATTATTTATTAATAATAATTATTCAAATTAATCATATTTTTCCCAAGTAGGCTATTTTTTCTTGTACATTTAATGGTAACCTTATAAGTCATAAATAGTTTTAATGAGTTTTTATTTCTGAAACATATTGAATACAGTGATTAGAAGAGCTGGAATATTGTAAAGGCGTTTTTTAAATGAATGCTAATAAAAAGCATCAAAACATACTTGGAATTGCCAAAATCAGTTTTATGCAAAGTGGTTATAAAAAGTAGAAGCGACGTGGTGTTCGTTATCTACGTACCTTAATAAACTCAAAGAGGAAATATTTGTTAATTTATTTCCACATTTCCATTTAAAATTATAATTAGCAGATTTAATTTTGAGAAAAAGCTTTTTGTTTAATAAGAGCAATGTTGCAAGTTGGTTATTATTCATGTATCTTCCATTAGTAAAACAAATCTTTATTTCAGAAATAGAGACGGCCGAAGATATTAAATGACAAGACGGCGCAGATTTGAACCCAATTAGCATGACATCGTTCTTTGTTTCGCTGTAGGAATGCTATAAAGTCGGGGAATTTTATCGGAAGTAACGATCTCCACTTCACATTTTTATTCAAATAAAGCTGAAACTTGTTTTATACAAAAACGTCTCTTTTGAACCAAGTTCTATTAAAGAGTAGTCAGTTATGATGAATCACTTTTTCAATAGCATGTTTGACCTATTTTATAATAATTAATTATTTTAGTTCCAGACATTTCTCGTAAGTTTGATTTATATCATATCTTGTCTATTCATATAATATCAGGTATAACTTTTAATTTAAATGGACAATATAAAAACTGATCTTGTCTATAATTACTATACAACACTATTACTAGACGGATGTTTACATGCCTGGTTACCTTTTTTAGTCATTATATAATTTGCATTTCACTCGGCCAACTTTTCTTTATTCATAGGAAAAAGCATATTTTTGTCTATAGTTAGAATAAAACTTATTATCATAATTTAAATTTGGATAAGGGACCGCCGAAGACGAAGGCAACAGCATATTAACCTAAATATTAGAAAAATAATTGCAATAGGTAAGTTTAAGTTGTCCCGTAAATGAAAATTGTGGAAACTACATGATGTCAAGACAACAATGTCAAATAAAAAAAACTTTAGAGACATATTCAATTGCAAAAGCTTTTCTTTGCTTTATTACGAGCGAGTGAATATATAACTTACAAATATAAAACGAATAATCGTTTTATATTTGTAAACAATTTAAATAAAAGTAACTTAACCGAGTCATTGTTGCATTCACCATAGTAATATATTAAACGGGCTATTAATGAAAACAGTGTAAAGCGGCGTAATCGAACATTTGACTAACGACGCCCGCGAAGCGAGTTATTTTGTAAAACACGATGTTAAAATAGTTGAAGTTAAATTAGTGATCCAATAGACATTGCGAGAGTTTGCAATTACAGCTGTCCGAACGAATTGTGTGCTCGACAATAAAAGCGTTACTTTTATTGGGGCTGTAAATTCAAAAGCCGTTGTCGGCGTAGTATCGGTGTCGCATCGCTTCCGTATCTCATTCTGTAAGTTGACTGGATTTAGTGCATTCCATTCGTCAGACCGCAGGCTCGGAGAGTTTCTCTACTAATTACTGTTTAATGCGAGAAAATGTTGAATGCATTTTACTACAGCTTTTAGTTTCAAATATTTATTGCATCATTAATTTTACTTAAACACATGAATAACTAGTAATGCGTTGTCCTAACGACCGTTAGTTGTTCTTTAAATTAAACATCTTTTTACTAATTTAAAACCACTACAAATGAATGAGGAAAATGCGGGAATATTTATATATTTTGTACTAAGATTAAATTTGGTTTAGTTTAAAAGATATTGATATTTTGTAACGTGAGTAATTTAAGAACGTTAAAAGTCAACGTCAACGTTAACATGTCTTTGGTATAAAATTTTAAAAGCCTTCGAGAATGTATGGCGTTTCATTATAACGAAAATCAATATACTGATGTATAAAAGACGACCTTCATATACTATTTCGCGACGGAAAATATTAGATGTAAGTAAAGGTTGGTAAAAATTGTATGGTATTTTTATATTTATTTAAGATCAATGCAACATTTTTATAAAAATACACTTTTTTTTTATTTAATTTTTTTTTTTTTGAAATGAATTACTTAATTTCAAATGTTTTAGAATATTATGTGCAATCATATAAAGCTAAATAAATAAACAGACAGTTGAGACAGTTTGTTGGGAAATTGACGATACTTTCTTGATGTCTCTTTCAAGCTACTACAAAGTATTCTAAAATGACTTTCAGTTACTTAACAAATAAAACTATTTCAATTTATTTCTTTTTTTTGTGTTTTTTTGACTTAAAATTTCATCGCATATTTAATTCAAAATCTTTGTTTTTATGATTCTAGAATCTTGGAAAGATTTAAAATGATAAATCGAATCACATTTTACAGAACGAAGTTTCTGTCTGTTACGTTATGTGAACTCCATATTCAAATAGCTTTTCCGTTTATCTAGGCAACTGTAAATGAGTTTCAGCACTGTTGTAGATATTACGCATGTCCTTAGCGATGCATTGAATAACTACAAACTAACAAAACTAATATGGTAGTTTTTCTTTAATAAAAGATTGTGACTCCAACTTTAAAAGGTAAACACAGAGTTATATTTTTATGGTTAAATTTAATAAAGAAATCCTCAATATAAGATTCAATAACAGATTTGTATTTCTACATTATATTAAGGTGTATAAAAGTATCTTGATATATTTATTTTGTTTACCAAACTAATAAAAATAATTGTCTTTTTTATTTTATATGAAAATATATATATTTATATTTATATATATTTTAAAAAAATATTCTGCTCGTTAAATATTTTTCAATATCTAGTTTTAAAAACATAGTTTTTTCAGTTCATCACTACATTTATTTTTAAATTTTGAAGAACTTCTTTAGATAAAAAAGTTTCCTGAAATTCAAATATTTTTCATTATCAGGGCAGTTGAATTGAATTCAATAAGTTCATACTTTCAATAATTATAATTTATATAACCTAAATATTTATCATCATCATAAATCATAAAAATTATTTTCGAACAAAAAATTAAAAGAATTTACATTTAATAACTTTCAATCTCTTATTTTTGTATTAATTGTAAAATGTAATCAAACAAACGAAATACAAACATTTTATTACACAAAAGAGCTTGAATCCATGTAATAATCTGGTTCAGTGGTTTACAAAGACAATGTTCGGTAATTTACATTATCTATTGATACTCTTGTATCATTTGCAACCTGATCAAAGAGTCAAATAACTTTGATGTCGCAGCAAGTATTTATTCTGCAATTTCCTAAACACATTGGTGTAAAAATATTTTACATTTAGGGGCTCGATTCCGTCTATACACAATTTCAGCCTTTTTTTAAATGCAAGTTTACATACACACACGTCTATATACAAGTTTTTAAAATGTCATAAAAAGATACATCTGTCAGTCATAGTAAGAATTGACCATCGGCGAGCGTAATAGAACGTTTCAAATAAAAATAAAGTTAAATACAAATTACTCTTAAGCATAGAAAGATTGAGAATGTGATAATCAACTGGTCCAAATTTGGTTAGTATGGCTTGATCGTTGTAAAAGGCGACGGCGGACAAAATTTGATCGAGATGAACGATAAAGATCATCGCTTCGCTCAGCACAATAATAATTATTTTAAAGTAATATTATTATTAAATTATGTGGCACGTAACAAAAAAAACTAACAGGTAAACATAATTAATAATATTACACGGTTTAATTAGTAAATAAAATAATTATATTAAAATACACAAACGTATTTGTAAATAATTTAGACAACACAAGTGTTCACGACAACCTGTCAGCATTTTTGTTTTATTCTAGAACGTACTTCAAAGGCGGCATATTCAATTCGGTCAGTTAGGGAGAAGAGTATACATAGTACAGGTAAGCGTGTATGTGTGCGTGTGTGTCTTTAGTTATCTATAGATAACAAACTTTTAAGACACTTATTTTCTTAGCATCCGTCCAATCATTTTTCTATATACTCTAAATAACAATAATAATAGTATACTTTATTAAACATCACGAATATGAAAGTGAAGTACAAGAAATAAAAGAAGAAAAACATTAAATCTATAGATAGATGCTCTATAAAGCCGTGGATCTCTTCCAGACAACCAGTTTACGCTATCGGTATATATCTAACAGGTGCTTGTGTGGTGCATTATATACATATGAATTGAAATATCTTCGAGATTTATTTAGCAAGGTCAGTGAGGTGACGTGAGGTGAGGTGACCTGCATGACGTGAGGTGATCTGGTATAAAATGTTAACAATATAATCCAATGTTAATTCTAGTTTCCGCTCATACCAGATGCATGTTATAAACCTATTATAACGAGGTCGCACGAACCGATGATTTTGTGGTTAATTTATAACACGAAACTAAATATGCAAAGTAGCATTAAGCTTATTATTAATATATTAGTATCGTATGTTTGTTTTATTTATTATAATATATTTATTTCGATATTTATGAATATAGAATGTACAAATAATATTGTTAATAGAAGGAGGGAAACAAAAAAGATAAGATATTTTTAGGCACATTAAGATAGACATCTTCTATAATAGTTTAGACATAATAGAAAATAAATGTAATAAATCATTGTGACGTCTTATCAGAAATGATGTCAGATTAAAATGATTTGTGTACTCAGGGATAACATTTAGTAAACTAAAATCCATTAAAATCCTTTTAGATTTTTTGGCTGATTTCTAACAAGATATAGACAATAAAATTATGGATTTTACTGTAGTTTTAGGGTTACGTATACAAAGTTCTTTGATACTTGTTAAACAAAAAATTGTGAAACAAAATTTTAATAATCATAAGACTTGATAATGTTATGAAACATCTTCATATCTTAAAAATGTCGAATTAATATGGAATGTTATCTCGAAAACCATGCTTTTAATCTTAAGTCACACTTGAGGCATATGTATCTGTGTGTCAATATAAATCTATGTTTAAATATCCTGAACTATGGATATTTAAAGTATTTACAATTAGAACTATTTTAGTGAGGAGATCAAGCGGCCTGTATAAATCTCATCAAACTTTGTTACTGCTCGGTAAATTGTTCAGACACTTACATTGAAACGTCGAAACGTTTATCGATAGTTCAAAATTGTTAAGTTTGAAAGAGGTTCGTGAACAACAACATTTTGAAATATTGTTTTTGTTTGATACTATCTCTCCTCAGTATTGCAAAATGGATAAAATATATTTTCTAAGTATCGAACAAGAGGTTGGTAAACTTTTTTTTTTGTTTAATATCTATACATGTAGTAAAACTGTAAATAACCTGTACATTGAATATATTTTAAAACTTTAAATAATTAATAGATATGGATACCAAATATACAACATTTGAACACTTTTTCTGTCTGTCTGTCTGTCTGTCTGTATGTATGTACGCATAACACAAGTCCTACAGGACGAATTTAGATGAAGTATAATATGGTTATAACTGGAATGTCCTGTCAACATTTAAGATAACTTTTACTCCAGGAAAAAGTCTTATTCCTAAGATAGAATACAAATTATCATTTTTTGAGCATCATATTAAAAGTACCACAGAAAAAAACACACAAAATCTACATCTTTTAAATCTTATACATCTTTTAAAATCCAGTTAGTATAGTTTTGAAATCCAATACTAGATGGCGCACAGGGTTTTTTAAACTCGCGATAGTTTTATTATACTATAGTTTGAAACTATATAAGGAAATGACTTAAATCGTGCTTTCCCCAAGTAATTTAAAATTCCAATTATATTCCAATAATATTTACTATTTGTAATTACTACGGGCTACGTTAGTCTACTAAGTAACTAAAACCTAGAACTCTACAAGCTTTCCTGTAGAAGCATTGTAGTTTTAGGATGTATAATAAGTTTCATATGTATATTCCTGTAAGTATAACTTGTTAATCAGTTTTTTAAAAAACAATACTGAGTTTTTCTAATAATTAAAACATAAAATACGTTCCAATGATAAAAAAAGGTTAGGTCATTTTTATCGGAGTTTTTGTGGCTTCTTCTTCTCGTGTAAATAGTTGTAAAATTTACACTTTAGCTTGTCCACTTACAAAAAAAACACAGTTTCTATGTTAAAATAAATTATTTATGATTTGGTTAAGTTACTTTTTAAACTTGAGTTTAAAATTCATTGAAATTAGTACGAGCTTCACCTCTTAAATTGTAGAAGTTTAACACAATAAAGAAAATGTGTAAATAATGCCATCAATTATACAAACAAAAACTATTTTGTGAACTTTTTATTGGCGTTTAACTAATGGCGGTCATAACCAGTTATTAACAAATTATTATTGTATCTTAGCGACATGTAGTCGGGTTTGAATTTAATAGTTATTCTCAAGTAATTATCCGAAACAGATCGACTACTTTCGAACTGTTTCGGGGCCCTTATTCAAGACCTTATAACATGACGGAATCGTGAACAGTTTACAATCAGTTAATTTCAGATTAAGAATCCTGATCGTATCCGAAATAATTCGAGTAAATCCCATTAATAATTACTTGGGAATAGCCGGAAAATTATATATATACGTAATCATGATTCACGAAAGTTTACATACAAAAATAGTTGGGTTTGATTTTAATATTTACAATTTGTAGTTGATAGAACGAGTATACATATTGTACTGACTTTTGAAAGCAATTATTTTAATTGAAATTTTTATAAAAATAATATTATATGAAAAACTTATATTCATTTTCATTTAGACAATTAATGTTCCAAAATTGATTTCAATATCAATCTATGTTAATTAACTTTTATCCTCGTTGTTGCAATGTAGTTCGACAAGATTTATTTAGCTCGGTAGAGCTCAGTCTGTTGCAATACGATCAACGCATCGGTCATTGGTGTGGCAACTTGTGATTTATGTGAAAATAAACGCGAACTATCCATCCACTCTATTTCATTTCAACCGGATATCGGTAACAGATACCTACAATTGAACTTTTCCGGTTATCCACGAATATTTGTTTGTTGAGCTACTACAGTTCCTCTAAATTAATACTACCTAAAATATGTATTATGTCAGATAAAGTGAAAACAATTTTATAAATTATGCAACATTATCAGTACAATGTGATTGACGTTTCATTAATTAACAGTGAACATATTTACGAGTGTAATACTATATATTCTTTTGATATATCAGATAAAAATAACATATTATAAAATAATTTTGTCAACTATCCATTGGTTTCTAAGATTGATTAGGAAATAATTAACTAATTTGCTATATAATCCCCCATTCTGATTGGTTGATGGCGTGATACAGACAAATCAGGACCCTCGACTGCTTTCAAATTGTTTTTACGAATCATAGGATTATGAAGCTATAAATACAGCCACTTCAGCTATGCAGATATGAATTGTACTTATCATATGATAATTTAACGTATCATATAAGAAATAACACTTAAATACCTCCATATGTTGGATGATTATTAGTACCGATTTGTTTTTACTGATTTTCAGAGATGAGCTTGTGGTCGCTGCAGTAATATAAATTAATAGTAGGTACCTATAATATTATTTCTATTAAAAGAGCATTGAAAATAAATGAATTTTAGTTATGTTTACCAGTAGCATTGGGTTTAGACTTTATTGAAGGAAATTGACTACGATATATTATATGAAATCCACTTTTCTTATTACAGGAAAACTACAGGTTCAGACAATATTTCAAGCAAAGACGAAAGAACAATAAGAAAATAGAAATCCTATTTTATTAAGGACATGGACATAAAAAGACATCACTTTACTTATATTATAAAACCTATGCCTACAGTTTTCATAAAATACATCAAAAAACTTTGATACACTTTACTTTCATATTACAGCTTCCTCATATGTAATAAGTTTATATTTCTTTCAATAATATTTGATTCTTAAATTCTTTTTCTCCTAGGTCTAAGAGTAACATTTCTTCTATTACATTCAGAAATAATTTCTGCAGGCTCATGACTCAAATCATTGGGAACCTCTTTTGATTCTATACCTTCAAAATTAAATTTTGTAGTTTTGTTTTACTGGGATAACTTGTAAATTTGTAAACTTGTTTTTAATCCCAATGTTCTTGTTAGTAATGGAAATTAAAATAATATTTTGTCTCTTTATTTGTATATTGTTCTTATTAAAGCGTACATCATCATCATCATCATGACTCACATCATTGTTATCTTCCCAGTTCAGTGATCAAACATTGTTTAAAAAAAATTTACCAAATTATACGCGAGTTTCAATCCGTAATTTTAATTTTCCTCAGACACTAATTTTACCTTTATGTGTTTAGGGGCAGGCTTTTTTCCACTCCACAACTGATATGGAGATATTTTTTTGTTTGCGTACAAGATTTGTAATATAGTAAATAAACTAAACAGTTTACTGCTTCAGCCACTAAATTAATGAGATACCATGAGAATACAACAGACCTTGCACTTTCCATGATTGTTCGCATTTTCCTTTCCACTAGCTGTTTTGCCAACATGTGTTGTATGTTTGTGAACTAACCCTACATTCTCACATATGTTGTCACATCTCACTATTAATATTTTTACTGGTACAACTTTTTTGAAGAAAAAGATTTTTTTAATTTTAATAACCACCATGTTGGTTGTACGTTCACAAGAGTAGATTCCATACAAAGAGGCTCTTTACTTATTTTAAATAAACATGAAATTCAAAGAATGTAAAGACATAGTAAGCCATTCTGTTGAACGCATCATTAAACTAGCCTCAGTTGAATTAGAGCAATTCATTATTGTAAGTGTAGCAGTTTTATACAAACTTTTACATTCAAATAAGCATTTTATTATTTGTGAGGATTTTAATATAAATAATATTAAAATATCTAAAAATATAATTCAATAAGTATACTTGGGTGATATAAAATCTAAATTTTTAAAGAATATCTTTTTTTTATTTTTATAGAATAGAAAGAAGAATAGAATAATACACATAAATATATTTTTTTGACATTAAAGATTATTTTAATACCTATTACGTGATACTATATGAGACATAATAAGTTTATTGTACTGTCGAAAACAAACAACTCAACAGAAAATCCTAAAATTGCTCACTTAGCCTGCTGCCGTTTGGGAGACTAATTGCAGGTATAAAAAGCCATGTTTAGAATGAAATCTTCAGTCATTATTTGCATCTCAATGCTTAACCCGAAAGGACATGGACATTAATTAAAAATAATTTTAACAATAAAGTATAGTTAAATGATCTTAATGAATTAGAATTCAATTGAATTAAATATAATGAATTTTAATCGAAAATAAATTTAATGAATAATAATTATGAAATCATAATTACGAATAAAAATAAAACACCTACTGACATATCTAAGAATATAAAAGATGCTTCGATTAATATTAAAACTTTATTCTTATCATCTATCAACGAACATGATGTACATAGAATAATCTAAAATCTTATGAACACTAATTCTACTGGATATGATAGCGATACAACCAAAATATTAAAGTTTTCTGCTCCTTTAATAATTGTTGTGCTGTATTATAAATATATCTTTTGAAAGTGGCACATATCTTGAAAAATTAAAATACATTATAGTGAAAGCAATACATAAGAAAGACGATAAAAACGATTTAAAAAATTACAGACCAATTACTCTTATACCGGTAATATCAACAACTGTTGAAAAAATAATACATAGTAAAATAAATAGCTTTTTTATAAAAAAACAACATACTAAGTGATAAGCAATATGGGTTCCAAAAAAATACTTCAATGACATAAGCATGCAAGCTTAATTAAAAAAAATTGCTAAGGCATTTAATAAAAAATGCTTGGTAGCAGCAATATTACTGGATATGTCGAAAGCTTTTGATTATATTAACGATGACATCCTCTTAGGGAAATTTGACAATGACGGTATACATGAAAAGGCCTACGAATAGTTAAACAGATTTTTGAAAAATCAATAACAATGCCTTGAAATTACAAAGATATATAATAAAAAAAATACATACAACTCGTTATATAAGAAGGTTATATCAGGAGTCCCCCAAGGAAGCATCTTAGAACCTTCATTATTCCTAATTTATATCAATTATTTGCCAGAAACTGCAAATGATAATATAATTCTTTTTGCGAATGATATAACAATAATAATAAAATATAAAACCAAGAATTGCAACAGATTATAAATAACGCACGAACTAATGCTATCTCCTAACTTGGATTAAATTATCTTCGTATAAATTTAAAATTTAAAAAAAATGAATTCAAAGCATATTATATTGTATAATACTCAAATAAACCAATATAAAATTTAACGATAAAATAATAAAAGCAACTCAAATAATATCATTTCTATGAATCGATATCGATGTCAGCAGGACCCAAATCTACGACTTTTGGTAAAAAGTTCAGTAACTCTGCCAATCTATATGCCTTGATGAATCGAGAATTCGTTCTACAATCGTCTTTATCGGGATGGATGCAGACTTCTTTTGGAAATCCTAAACAATTTTTCTAACCCTGCAGAAAATATGTTACAACCAAAATTAACGATTGAAATCTTTGAGTATATTTAAAGTATGAGTATATTTAGCAAAACAAATTTAGAATTTCAAAGATATTTGTTTTTAACCAAAAATGATATGAAAGAAAAAATTGTATATCTCGGGACAGAAATGATAACTTAAACTAGTCTAAGTTGAATTATTTAATATTGAAATAGTTTAACTTGAGAAAAGCTTAGGTTCTTATTAAAATATTTATTATTTTAATAATGTTAATATCATAATGTAAGGATTAAGTAAATTAAGGATTATTTAATAATAAAATGTTTTATTTATTGTAAAATATATTTAGTACCAATTCTTAAATAAGAACATTTAAAATTTATTGTATGTTCATTATTACTTTCATTATTTAATACTACAAAATACGGCTATTCTATATAACAAAATGTACTATATACCGAGCTAGCGCTGTGGGTTTCAGGAACAAAAAGCCAGATGGACTGGCGCCGTCACGCGTTACGTAACAAAGCGTCGCACCCTCCTATAAGAAGTTATAATTTAAAATGTAGTTCAAGTGACAGTGGCCTTCGTTCAGGTTATGGCCATACATCAATGCTTTAGTTTTCAATTTCATTCTGCATTCGTATTTATTTTCCAAAATATTAATCCTCTGATATAGTAAAATACACTTTTTATCTCATGTTTTATTCATAGTGCGGTACAATCATTGGTATAACACAGTGATTTTTATTTCAATTTAGATTTATAACATGTTGAATAGTCAATTAATTATTCAACAGTTAAATTCGCTTTATCAATACATTTAAACATTAACAAGTCATCATTTAATAAAAAAACATTAAGGAGATAATCGATACATATAAATAACACTTTTGCCTGTACTTTCAAAATAAGTATTTTCCTTAAATTTAAAAGTTATTTACAAAACATCAAACAACATTTTAAAAATATTTGTTTTCTCAAAGATCTTTTGAAATACCTAACCGATGTTCCTAGCGGACTTTATATGTCAATAGAGCAGTATCTACATACTTGACCAACGGCAACGTGTAGGTTACATTTTATTACAGAAACATTTACAAAAATCTAAAAAAATCTTTAAAATTTAATTTGCATGTACAAAATTGAACTTTTCAGTAACGCTCAGAATAGACATGAAATAAACATATTTGTTATATTTTACCAAAAAATTGGTTTAGGATACGACAAGATAATAAAACACTTAAATGTTTGAGTTTGTAGAAACAAGTAATGTTAGATTTTTTATTACGTAAGTCTGGAAACAAAAGAAATAGCTAGTAATAGCTAGTTTAATAATGTAATTACCCGTATCTAATAGTAATAAAATGAAAATGTTACGTAAAAGCGGTTGCGTAAAAGTGTATGCTTAAATGCGTATAAATACATAACGTAAATGGTGTGTCTTTCATTGAAATATATTGTTTTATAAAGGATACAATATGTTAAAGAATGAAGATCCACGCATGTACAGGAGAGGTATTTCACCTGTAAGACTCTTACTTTACTTCTAATCAAGGAAAAAGCATCTCAAGACCCGCTTTTAACTGGCTTTCATGTAATACCTCTTGTGTCGTTCTTTAAGTCACTTGATGTTAAATATATCTTTTACCTCAAAATTTCAATACAAGTATTTTAATACGGTTTCTATTTTTATAAAAAGCGTAAGAAATATTATATAAAAAGTTATAAATCTATGTCTACCCTCATTAACAATAAAACATCATTCGTCTTGGAGTAATATTATTAATAATTTGAGAAACCTTTACTTAATTTAGAGTTCTGGAGACAGACTTCATTAGATATTTATGATGTAAGAAATAAAACTTAACACAGATTAGTTTTTGCATTTTTTTATTTTTTTATATTCATTGTTTAAAGTAAATAAATGAAGTCGTTAATTTGGAAATTAAATTAAAGTTTAGTTATAAATAAAAAATACGATGACATAAAATTAAGAAATAGTTTAAATAAAATAAAAATAACAATAATTGTTTTGACATGTTACTAAAAGGTATTTCGCTCAATACTCAATGAGTCTTGCACCCAGCATTGATTTTCGGTGGAACCTCACTACATATCGATGTGCAATGTGACATACAAAATAAACTAAATAAGTGTGATCATTTAAAAAAAACCAAAAGTAAAACAAAGTATTACTAAAACTGTCGTGTAGCGTAGATAATACCTAAGCAATGTTTCTTAATAGTAATCCGTCTAGTATTTTTTCTTTGATTTATAAAATAGTATTTACAAAATAATAATATAAAAAAAACATTCAATTGCTATAATCTTTTCATGTATAATATACATATTATGTAATAAGCAATCGCTGTAACGCACAGAGTATAAATATATATATATATATATATATATAAGAATTAGTAATAAAATAACGGACACAACATGTTTTGTATCAAAATACTATCGGATATATTATATTCTAGAATATATTTTTGTATACGACCTGAAGATGATAAAAGTAAGTCCTCTCACTATGTGGCTTTGAACGAATCAGAACTATCAAATCCAAGTACAAAAAAGGTTTCAGTTAAAACTATCTTGAGTGGAATTGACAGCGGTATCAGTTTTTTAAGACATTTCGGAAAATTCGCACCGCGGGTATCCCTTCGAGCGCAACCCACGTTGTACTACTCCTTTACGTAAATGACGGGCCGACCTTTTTTTATCTCAGCCAACCGCAATTCGTTGTCGACGATCTCAGCTAGCGATATATTCTCCGGTTCAATTACTTGGACTGTTAAAATGAAATTAATATTAATCAGTTCTACTTTATATTTGTAAGAGCTCTTTATAACAACTACATTTATTAAACATTCCCTTATTGTTACTCATAGTGTATTTAGTATGTTATCAAAGCTTTTACTATTTCCCGTTTCGATATTACTACAATATGTAAAGTATACATATACAAATAGTAATTGTCTTTTGTAATTCTAGAATTAATATTGGATTTCGAAAATACGGACATTTGTCCGTTATTATTTCTGGTTAGACCAGAAATACACGAATTTTATTCAATGACTATTGAATAAGTTTTATGGATATTTACAGTTCGGGCATATATATATATTTTAGGGTAGTTTACTATGTATAAAATGTAGTGATTTTACATGTAATATTATTAATTTTTATGTACATACAATTTTAAAACTATACTACAAGTGTTTTGTCTGTTTTTTTATGTTATTAGTTTTTTATTACAGAAAATATTAGAAAAGTCAAAAATCGGAACTTAAAAAAAAATTGTAAATAAGTATTCTTCAATAGAAATTCCTATACTTTATTCTTGAATAAGATATTTTATTTTGTTTTAGCGACAAGTTCAGTCGACGTTGTCACAAGATTCTTTAGCGTGAACTTTTTCAATTCATGTTATGTTTCATATAATATTTTCAAGAAAACGAAGCCGATCTTTCGAGTTTTGAAAGAAATTGCTGAACGTCTTAAACTTGTTCGTCATGATAGCGTACTTGAATACCGCGATAAAGTAAAAGTTTTGGGAATCGTGTAGTGTTTTTTTGTATCAGTATTTTAAGGATTACTCTCAGCCTTTCTTACTATACTTACTATACTTATATTTGACATGACTACTATTTACTTTTTCGTTGACTTAGTTTTTAGCTTTTTTAAAGATTTTGTGTTATAAGAAATAAAATATGAATTTTTTTAAACAGTAAAATGAAATTAATAATTTATAAATATCATAAATATTGTTTTTTTTAAAACTTTTATAGCCTTTAGATAATATTTAAATTTCCATGTATTGTTAGATACATTATATTACCCTTTAGGTGTGCTAACTAGACATAATTAAATTTAATTATTTAACAACATTGAAAAGATGTCACACCCGGTTTCCCTGGGGTTACTGTTTCGAATCCTATTCGTATCCAACAATTTTACGTATTATATATATTTAAAATTATTGATTATTTATATATATTTAAGACCAATTCAAATTTTGATTTCGTTTGTGTCATTTTCTGAATGTTATTTGATACTGCAATGTTTGAAACATTGATTAGAAATTTTGAAAGACATGTCACCTCTGTCCCTGTATAGGCGAATATTTTTTTTTTTTTTTTTTTTTTTTTAAACCACAATAGGTAAGCGTTTGACTACAGCCCGCCTGATGTTAAGCATAGGCTGTAGTCTAAAGTGTGGCACGCTTACCTAGTAAATACCTATTAACTTTCGATTTGAAGACCCCCAGATTGTAACAATCAGGAAACACCGACTCCGGCAGAGAATTCCAAATTTTCGCCGTCCGCACAAGGAATGTGGAAGCAAAACGCTTTGTACGGGACTTTGGAACCTCAACCGTAAATTGGTGTTTCCTATTTGAGCTTCTCGTCGTTCGGTGACTGAAAGGAGCTGGGTGTATCAAGTTGTGCAGCTCTGTTGCACACTCTCCGAAATGTATCCGATAAAAGACCGACAAACTAGCCACCTTGCGGCGATGGTCCAAACTTTGGAGTTTTGCCTTGGCAAAGGTGGTATCACCTACGAGCCTCCTAGCCCGTCCCTCAATTGATTCCAACGCTTCTAGCTGGTATTTTGCCGATCCATCCCAAAGATGCGAGCAGTACTCCATGCACGACCGAACTTGTGCTTTATAAAGTGTGAGCAACTGTTCCGGCTTGAAGTACCGACGCACCTTCCAGAGAACACCAAGCTTTTTAGCAGCTAATTGAGCCTTATACTCAATATAGGAACCAAAGTTGAGAGACGAGTTTAGCCTGACACCAAGAAGGTCCAGGTGGTTCGCAATCTTCACGGGTACATTTCGAAAAGTAGGGGCCAGATGGAATGGCCTCTTTTTGGCAGAGAATAAACACGCCTGGGTCTTCGCTGCATTAAACCTAACCAGGTTGGCATCGCCCCATTCGGAGACTGCCTGAAGGGAAAGGTTTGTGCGCTCGACTATGGCCTCTCTGAGTGACTGGATTTCGGCCACACTAGCTCGTGTGTTTGATATATAGCTCTCCACAACGGTGCTGTCGTCTGCATACCCAAAGATACCGGGTTTAAGCAGATCGTTAATGTGCAGCAAGAAGAGAGTTGCGGAGAGCACTGACCCTTGAGGAACACCGGCATTAATAGCCATTCGATCAGACGAGCAGCCGTCGATGACTACCCGTATTGACCGATTCCTCAAAAAGTCTGATATCCACACACAGAAACCAGCGGGCAAACCGTAGGAGGAAAGCTTGCTAACAAGGCTATCGAGCCAGACCCTGTCGAAGGCCTTGGAAATATCAAGAGAAACCGCAAGGGCTTTTCCGAATCTCTCAACTGCCTCACTCCAGATATGAGTGGCGTACACAAGAAGATCCCCAGTTGATCGATTCCGGCGAAAGCCATATTGTCGATCACTGAGGAGGTCGTTTGATTCCAGGTACGCCAATAGCCTGACATTAAGGACGCGTTCCATGCTCTTGCAGAGTATGGACGTGACCGATATGGGCCTGTAGTTGGCAGGGTCAGCACGACTGCCTTTTTTGGGCACGGGTTGCACATTTGCAAGCTTCCAAGAACTCGGCACTTTTCCAGTCTCAAGAGAGAGCCTAAACAAACGTGTAAGTATGGGAGACAACTCGGGCGCACATGTCTTCAGAACAATTGCAGGAATACCATCTGGACCGCTGGCCTTGTTCACGTCCAGATTGCGTAGCGTTTTCAAAACCTCTCTCTGGCGAATTCGGATTTCCGGCATTGCCACCGAACTGCCAGGAAGAACTGGAGGTATTGCGCTACCAGCGTCTAAACGTGAAGATTCCGCAAAGAGAGATGCAAATACGTTTGCTTTCTCTACAGCGGCGTGAGCCAGTGATCCATCAGGTTTCTGCAGTGGTGGTAGCGAGGGGCGGCAGAAGTTCACCTCAACCTCTTTGGCTAGGGACCAAAACGCTTTACTCCCCGGCGGGTATGAAGCCAGTTTGGACCCTATGCGGCCAATGTGGTCAAAATGAGCCTTCTTTAACACCTTTTTGCAGGACTTGGCAGCCTTGTTAAAAGCTCTCTTCTTGTCGCGAACATCCATGGCCTTACGCTGGCGAGCTTCAGCCCAGGCTAGGTATGCCTGATATTTCTGCACTTCTGCGCGTCGACAATCAGGTCCAAACCATGGACGAGCTTTTCCATATGATGGCACGTCAGAAAATGGGATGTAATACTCCATTCCCATCCGTAGCACATCAGTAATGAAATCTGCGCAGGCACTGGGATCACTCGAAGAGAAGCAAACTGACTGCCAAGGAAAAGATGCATAGAAAGACCGCATTTCATCCCAATCTGCTGACCTGTATCGCCACATCCGCCTCGTACTTTTAGGGCTGGGATCGGGAGGGGAGTAGACGGATACAGATTTCACCAGACAGTGATCAGAGCTACCCAAGGGCGATGAAATCGTCACCGAGTACCTGTCTGGATCAGTCGTCAACAGAAGGTCCACGCAGTAAGGTGTGTGGGAGTCAACATCCGGCACCCTAGTGCCTCCTTGGACCAACTGGGTGAGGTCTAACGAGAGAGCAAGGCGTCTCGTCTCTCTCCCAGCATGGTTCGTGTCTAGGTATGGATATAGCCAATCCTGGTGATGGCTATTAAAATCCCCTAATAACACTAGTTGAGCCGACGGGTACTCCTGTTGAGCTAAGTCCGCCACCTCGCTGAGGTAGTTAGTGAGCCTAGTTGTCTCAATATCTCCGCTGTGCGACCGGTAAACACAGGCATAGAGAATTTTCTCAATTCCTGTATCAACCAGTATCCACAACACCGAAAAACTGGGGTCTTCAAATTTACGGAGACGTCGAAAACAAATGTCATCGCTGGCATACACGCATACGCCCGCACGTGGTATAAAATTGTACTCCAGGGTATACCCCGGGTAGGATAAGTACGACACGTCGGATGGACATCGTATTTGGGTCTCCGTGAGAAACAGGAGATGCGGTTGGTCTGTATCGAGATGATGGTGGACAGAATTGAGATTGGAGTGCATCCCTCTGATATTGTTGAGGTGCACTTTCAGGGAGAGGGTATGAAACCGCTGTTTATAATCTTTTCTTAAATAAGAACATTTAAAATTTATTGTATGTTCATTATTACTTTCATTATTTAATACTACAAAATACGGCTATTCTATATAACAAAATGTACTATATACCGAGCTAGCGCTGTGGGTTTCAGGAACAAAAAGCCAGATGGACTGGCGCCGTCACGCGTTACGTAACAAAGCGTCGCACCCTCCTATAAGAAGTTATAATTTAAAATGTAGTTCAAGTGACAGTGGCCTTCGTTCAGGTTATGGCCATACATCAATGCTTTAGTTTTCAATTTCATTCTGCATTCGTATTTATTTTCCAAAATATTAATCCTCTGATATAGTAAAATACACTTTTTATCTCATGTTTTATTCATAGTGCGGTACAATCATTGGTATAACACAGTGATTTTTATTTCAATTTAGATTTATAACATGTTGAATAGTCAATTAATTATTCAACAGTTAAATTCGCTTTATCAATACAATTAAACATTAACAAGTCATCATTTAATAAAAAAACATTAAGGAGATAATCGATACATATAAATAACACTTTTGCCTGTACTTTCAAAATAAGTATTTTCCTTAAATTTAAAAGTTATTTACAAAACATCAAACAACATTTTAAAAATATTTGTTTTCTCAAAGATCTTTTGAAATACCTAACCGATGTTCCTAGCGGACTTTATATGTCAATAGAGCAGTATCTACATACTTGACCAACGGCAACGTGTAGGTTACATTTTATTACAGAAACATTTACAAAAATCTAAAAAAATCTTTAAAATTTAATTTGCATGTACAAAATTGAACTTTTCAGTAACGCTCAGAATAGACATGAAATAAACATATTTGTTATATTTTACCAAAAAATTGGTTTAGGATACGACAAGATAATAAAACACTTAAATGTTTGAGTTTGTAGAAACAAGTAATGTTAGATTTTTTATTACGTAAGTCTGGAAACAAAAGAAATAGCTAGTAATAGCTAGTTTAATAATGTAATTACCCGTATCTAATAGTAATAAAATGAAAATGTTACGTAAAAGCGTATGCGTAAAAGTGTATGCTTAAATGCGTATAAATACATAACGTAAATGGTGTGTCTTTCATTGAAATATATTGTTTTATAAAGGATACAATATGTTAAAGAATGAAGATCCACGCATGTACAGGAGAGGTATTTCACCTGTAAGACTCTTACTTTACTTCTAATCAAGGAAAAAGCATCTCAAGACCCGCTTTTAATTGGCTTTCATGTAATACCTCTTGTGTCGTTCTTTAAGTCACTTGATGTTAAATATATCTTTTACCTCAAAATTTCAATACAAGTATTTTAATACGGTTTCTATTTTTATAAAAAGCGTAAGAAATATTATATAAAAAGTTATAAATCTATGTCTACCCTCATTAACAATAAAACATCATTCGTCTTGGAGTAATATTATTAATAATTTGAGAAACCTTTACTTAATTTAGAGTTCTGGAGACAGACTTCATTAGATATTTATGATGTAAGAAATAAAACTTAACACAGTTTAGTTTTTGCATTTTTTTATTTTTTTATATTCATTGTTTAAAGTAAATAAATGAAGTCGTTAATTTGGAAATTAAATTAAAGTTTAGTTATAAATAAAAAATACGATGACATAAAATTAAGAAATAGTTTAAATAAAATAAAAATAACAATAATTGTTTTGACATGTTACTAAAAGGTATTTCGCTCAATACTCAATGAGTCTTGCACCCAGCATTGATTTTCGGTGGAACCTCACTACATATCGATGTGCAATGTGACATACAAAATAAACTAAATAAGTGTGATCATTTAAAAAAAACCAAAAGTAAAACAAAGTATTACTAAAACTGTCGTGTAGCGTAGATAATACCTAAGCAATGTTTCTTAATAGTAATCCGTCTAGTATTTTTTCTTTGATTTATAAAATAGTATTTACAAAATAATAATATAAAAAAAACATTCAATTGCTATAATCTTTTCATGTATAATATACATATTATGTAATAAGCAATCGCTGTAACGCACAGAGTATAAATAAATATATATATATATATAAGAATTAGTAATAAAATAACGGACACAACATGTTTTGTATCAAAATACTATCGGATATATTATATTCTAGAATATATTTTTGTATACGACCTGAAGATGATAAAAGTAAGTCCTCTCACTATGTGGCTTTGAACGAATCAGAACTATCAAATCCAAGTACAAAAAAGGTTTCAGTTAAAACTATCTTGAGTGGAATTGACAGCGGTATCAGTTTTTTAAGACATTTCGGAAAATTCGCACCGCGGGTATCCCTTCGAGCGCAACCCACGTTGTACTACTCCTTTACGTAAATGACGGGCCGACCTTTTTTTATCTCAGCCAACCGCAATTCGTTGTCGACGATCTCAGCTAGCGATATATTCTCCGGTTCAATTACTTGGACTGTTAAAATGAAATTAATATTAATCAGTTCTACTTTATATTTGTAAGAGCTCTTTATAACAACTACATTTATTAAACATTCCCTAATTGTTACTCATAGTGTATTTAGTATGTTATCAAAGCTTTTACTATTTCCCGTTTCGATATTACTACAATATGTAAAGTATACATATACAAATAGTAATTGTCTTTTGTAATTCTAGAATTAATATTGGATTTCGAAAATACGGACATTTGTCCGTTATTATTTCTGGTTAGACCAGAAATACACGAATTTTATTCAATGACTATTGAATAAGTTTTATGGATATTTACAGTTCGGGCATATATATATATTTTAGGGTAGTTTACTATGTATAAAATGTAGTGATTTTACATGTAATATTATTAATTTTTATGTACATACAATTTTAAAACTATACTACAAGTGTTTTGTCTGTTTTTTTATGTTATTAGTTTTTTATTACAGAAAATATTAGAAAAGTCAAAAATCGGAACTTAAAAAAAAATTGTAAATAAGTATTCTTCAATAGAAATTCCTATACTTTATTCTTGAATAAGATATTTTATTTTGTTTTAGCGACAAGTTCAGTCGACGTTGTCACAAGATTCTTTAGCGTGAACTTTTTCAATTCATGTTATGTTTCATATAATATTTTCAAGAAAACGAAGCCGATCTTTCGAGTTTTGAAAGAAATTGCTGAACGTCTTAAACTTGTTCGTCATGATAGCGTACTTGAATACCGCGATAAAGTAAAAGTTTTGGGAATCGTGTAGTGTTTTTTTGTATCAGTATTTTAAGGATTACTCTCAGCCTTTCTTACTATACTTACTATACTTATATTTGACATGACTACTATTTACTTTTTCGTTGACTTAGTTTTTAGCTTTCTTAAAGATTTTGTGTTATAAGAAATAAAACATGAATTTTTTTAAACAGTAAAATGAAATTGATAATTTATAAATATCATAAATATTGTTTTTTTTTTTAACTTTTATAGCCTTTTGATAATATTTAAAATTCCATGTATTGTTAGATACATTATATTACCCTATAGGTGTGCTAACTAGACATAATTAAATTTAATTATTTAACAACATTGAAAAGATGTCACACCCGGTTTCCCTGGGGTTACTGTTTCGAATCCTATTCGTATCCAACAATTTTACGTATTATATATATTTAAAATTATTGATTATTTATATATATTTAAGACTAATTCAAATTTGGATTTCGTTTGTGTCATTTTCTGAATGTTATTTGATACTGCAATGTTAGAAACATTGATTAGAAATTTTGAAAGACATGTCACCTCTGTCCCTGTATAGGCGAATATATATAAAATGCTAAATTCTTTGAAGCGAGCTGTGATACAGGTTTTAAATTGGTAGAGCGACCGTATGAGGTACCCTCAGAGATGTCAGACTCAAATCCTGCTTCTTACAATTAAATTGTATTTACAATTTATAGAAAAAATACCCAACATGGCTTACCATTAAAATACTATTAAGTAGTAGTCAATGTATCTCGTTCATATTTTGGATACTTCTGTGGCTTCAATCTATAATAAAAGCCGTTATTCAACGGACTTCCTGTATTTCTTGCATTTTTATAAACGGAAATTTTATATGATTCGAGGAGGAAGTCGTCATACTTAACCGCAGGATATATGATATTCTCTCATGTTATCGAATCTTGAAGCTGACTGTACATTAAATATATTTGGAAAATTTTAATGGAGGTATAATAAGTAATCGATATACATATAAATCATAATTTTATTAGCATATTAGAAGTCGTTTTGAATGTTTGTGCATAACCCAAAACCTACGCGACGGGTTTTGATGAAATTTTTATTTGGTGATAGCTGAATGTCCTGATCAACATTTAGAATACTGTTATTGCAGGATAATATCTAAGTCCTAAGGAAAATGCGTATGTGGCATAAATTAGTTTTGCTTTCCAAAACTAGATGGCACCACAGGGTTTTTAAAAATTCACTATCATTTTGTTTTTCGAAACTATATAACGAAATGATTAACTTTTACACTCAGTTATACGAAATTCAAACACAATATTTTTTGTCGTTAAAAAATGTCTACGGTCTAAGCTACTTGTAAGTAACTAAAACTCTTAGTTACTTCCTGTAAGTTTTCTTTTAGCGGTTTTTCTCACGCAAAATTTTCCGGTAGGAATAGGTAGGTTGGTTTTCCGGTAGGAATAAAATGTTAAGCAGTTTGTAAAAAACAATACTCCAATATTATGATAATAAAAAAAGTTCGAGTTAAGACGTGTTGCTGGGAGTTTCTTGAGGCTTCTTCTTCCAGCGCAAATACCTACATAGTTGACACTTGAAATTTTCAACGTTCGAAAAGAATTCTATACACTTTCATATAGTAAATGAATTCTGTAGAGTTGAGTTGTAAATTCATTGGAATTAATACTATATCTTCCTCTTAATTTGTGGAAGTTCAACACAATAAAGAAATTGAATGATTAGTAAAGCCGATAATTATACAAACAAAAACTATTTTGTCAACTTTCTACCATCTTTAAATTAATAGGCCATGCGAATGATGTCGCGGGCAGAGCTAGTGGCAAATATAATCGTAATATGTTGAAATGTTTTATAAGCATAGCCGGATACAATAACTAATAACAATAACTGTTTACTTAGGCTTTCAGAGTTTAGTCACGGTGAGTGGTAAGTGTTTTTTAGTGGGTAGCCTTAAAATGGCAGCGTCCTCTATGCTGTCGGGTAGTCCCACATAATCCCTCGGCCATCACCTTTTTGGCCGACAGGGTATTCGTAGCGGATTTTTCCAAGGAACAAAAAAAAAAGACTTACAGAGTTTAAATAGAAACTTAGAATAACCAAGTGCCTACTCGCAACTAACAAATATGTTACATAATGTTACTATAATCAATAAATGGATGATGATAAACTAATTAAATTTAATTATAGGACTTTCTAGGGATTTATTATAAATTGTATAATTTAGGCTTTAAATATGCCTACAATATTAAAAGACATATTAAACAGCTGACTGTTGCAAGCTCTGCTCAAAACTTTCTAAGCTGGTGGTAGACAGTTTTGACAATGAAAAACTGTTTAGGTGAGTCTATATGTTCTATTAATAGACATAAATAAATAAATATATATATATACAAATGTATTTCAAATAAACATGTAGACTGTGTTACACTATCGTCATACGAATGCATCAGTATTTGTAGAAGCATGTTAGTTGCAGTTCAATGACAGTGGAACTAAGTAAAATGGATTTTTGAAACATTCCTAGAACATTTATTTGATTGCTTTAGTATGTTCGCAAACGTAAAAACTGTGAAATAAATAAAACAAATATCATGTTTATCATTGAGTTAAAAAAACGTGTTCATTTTCAAAATTACTTTTACCTACAAGACATTCATCTTTTGTCTAATATGTGGGTGCGAGCCCATCATATTAACTTGATTGAAAAATGTTTTATTAATTTATTGTTTTCCTTATTTTAATAAAATCCATTCCATTATTTTACATTTTCTTAATAAACATTTAATTAAGGTTTTAAGCTAAACAAAACACTAAAGACCGTATGAACCAATCGCTCTAAGCCTAATCAACGTCTAAGTTACGTAAATATTCGTTAGTGCCTCAACCAAAGTGATAACGCCGTTAGTTTTTTAGAAATCGCAATTTTATAATATTAAATGAAGTTAAATAATTTCTTTAAAAGACAAAAAATTATGTTAATATTAGTCCTATTTAATCTCCAAAAGTTGATAGTTTTTTATGGTGTTGTATTTTTTATCTTTATTTAAAATTAACTAAATATTTATCCATTTATTCGTCCCCGATATACAAGAAAAATGTGGATAAACCGTCTTTTATTCAAATAGGATCAAAGCTTTAGGAGCAAAGTTGGAAAACCTAAACGAAAGTTTTAAAAAATCACATTTAGTTATAAATAAGCATTCTGAAGTATCTTAACTTTTTAATAATTGTATCTATGGTGCTTTATACATATTTGAGTTTCTGGTTTATTTGGAATATATTCGATTTTGTATCATAAAAAGACAATATTAGAATTTATTTTTTGAATAATTTTAAACAATAAAATCCTTTTAAAAACAATAATAAAGGCAAAATACCAAATAATCTGAAATAAAATTAGTTGAAATATCTTCAAAATTCGTATCTATACAAATTCTTTTAATTGTGAGCTTAAAGACTGTGTTTTTGAGAAGGGTTTCATAACACCGGCTAATAATACTACCCGTAGCTTACCATTACCGGACATTCATTACCGAACTCCTTGAGGTACTATTTTAGATGAATAAGGTCAGCGAAAGATTGGGGGAGCTTATGAGAGATATCGCGACAAAGTTCCAACTCCTTATACCAGATAGGACATACAAGCCAAAAGATTGTTCATAAACTTCTACCAAGTTTTTACAATACTTTTAATGTACTGGTAACGAAATCTTGTAAGTTGTACTAGACGTATTTCTTGGCTACATTCAGGGTAAAGTAAAGGAAGTTCATTAATTTTCCAGCGCGAGACAAAGCTGTTCTTGCGCCGTTCACTTCCAGATGAATAATCAAGGCTGTAACTTTAGTCAAAGCAAATTTTCTTCGTATATTCAAACAGTCATAACGTAGACTACGATTTAAACGGAACCTGGTGTAACTTTATTTTTTATTAACACCTAAATTTTTACAGAACAAACCAACTAATATTTCAGCTGTCATTTGGTTCAGACTGTGATTAAGTATTCTAAAAATTACTTGGTACAATAAATTTCTAAAATAATAATTATATTTACTATTCGTATCTAAAGAGCCTTTAATTATTTTAAAATACTAAAAATGAATAATCTCAAATTTATTCATTCATCGTTCGTTTTCTAACATCGAGAAAACGCGGCGCTTAGTTTTCCTAGTATCATACAGTCATGCAGTATTAGTAAAAAATCTTCATCTTAACATTTATGGTTGGTTATAATAGTGCAATTTATCATTTTATTATTCTTTAAAAAATATTCATTATAATTTGATATTGGAAGAAACAATCGCCGGTTGTGGTCGGAGGGGAAATAGCGTGAGCAACAAATAACCGTCCGACTAAGATAAAAAGGGCCCGTCATTTTGTTAAACGACTCTCGGTCTAGCGCAAATAACACACAGACACTGTATGAATTCTACCTTTGTATAAATCCAAGTCACTTCATATTATTTTGCTATTCTGGATTATGTGAAATACGAATATTATATCAAACCCATCCAAACCAAACCAAACTTGCATTGCATACTATCAATTGAGCAATAGTAGTAATAAAATATACCTATATACAGATATTAATGCTGTTTCTCCTTCTAGATTTGCAAAGCGTATTCTGTACAGGCAATTTTTATGATAATATTTCTCGACATAAAAATTCACGTTAACTGAAAGTCAGTTGAAGTACTAACTATTGATATTGGTTGTGATAGCAATGCGTGTCTTATAAGCATTTAGTAAATATTGTTAAGGAAGTTTAAAAAATACTAAAATGAGATGGGATTTTGAAAGCTCTCAATGGATTGCATTGAAAGGACTCAATATTAAAATTGAAACAAAAAGAAAATTGAGGTATAGTATTAAATTTAGACGAAAACTTTTTTTTCTCGAAAATAAACATGGTTTTAAAGCGGGATGATCTAAAATACCTTCATTGTTATACCTTATTAAAATCTTGATATCAGTAACGCACATATTTTCGTCCACTGGATGATTTGATCCGGCTTGCGAGACATTTAAAAACGAAATTAAGAAATAAATTAATTTCAATAAAATTCTTAATTATCACCTCGTCTATGCTTAATACCATGGTTAAAATTCGCCCATGACACATTGGGTGGAGAAGACATGAAGGAGGTGGTCCGCTAAATATTATAATTAATTATACTGACAAGTTTCTCAGGTTGATAGGAGCTTTTTGTTAGTAAAATCTAAAGAATACAGGCAACGCAATAATAATAACAACAACAAAAAATGTAAAATGTTTCTATATATTTATATAAAAAAATAAGAATAAGGAAGATTAGACTATATTTATTCGTCGTTTTTATAAAGAGTTCACTATTACTAAGGAATTGCTTGCTTTACAGTCGCTAAAAGAAATCTCTATAGGAGACAACATTTTTAATAAAGTTCAAAAGATACTTACGTTTTTTGCTTGCCATGATCAAAATAAGTTGGATACACATTCTGTGATCAGCTAAAATAAAGGTTTCATCAGGTTTTTAAATGTTTTGTAATACTCGAATCCCTAATGTTATGAATGTAGTATTAAAAACCATAATTTTTTTTCTGGGTCCCGAGGGCTTAACCACAGTCAGTTCAAGGCGTTTTAGGATGAAATAGGTACCGAATATTAAGAGGTAGCATATTATTGTAAAGTTAGATCGCTAAGTAAGGGGTAAATGCTGAAAAAGTTATACGAGTTTCTGAATGAGATAAAAGACTATGTAAATAAAAGATAAAACACTATCTGAATTGAGAAACTCAAAATGGATTTGTCTAAGTCACATTTCTAGTCTACTTTACAGGCTACTTGAATGATTGGAAACTTTAAAAATAAAAGGACAGCTAGTTAATGATGTACATTTGAAAATGTTTCAAAATTAAATCCGCTTGTAGGAGGCACGGATGCTTTCTGGGTACAGTTACCATTTCATCACACTCTCTGCCTTACAGAATATGCTTATGCTAAGTTCAATATTTTTAAGAACTCAAGTTACTGTCTGAACAATGTTCGAATAGATTTAGTGATTTCAAAAACATGGAAGACTGTTTCAACGTTTTCATTTAGGTGTATATAAACATATTCATGTAAAGATAACTGTTATCAAAACGTAAACAGCCAAACTGCTGTGAGCGAGCTCAGAATGAAAAGCTCTTTCATCGTACGCTCTTTGTCTAGCCCCGAATTCATGTGTAAACTGTCGCGACGGGAGGCTCGACGGAACAACTATAAAGAACTGCAATACTTTCGTACTTTTACGATACATTTTATCCAAAGTACAGTAAGATTGCTTCTGGCGTATGTTTATTTTCCTAAGCGCGATTAAAGTTTACGACATGTCATTTTTTCAACGTCAACGAATTCGGTGAGAAAAATATTTATTTAAAAAAAAAGTGAATTTAAAGATAATTTGATTTAATTTTATTCCCGTTGACATAAATTAAGAGATATTCAATTACCTTTTGATGTTACTTCTGAAGAGGCAACGAAAAGGTAAATTTATATAATACAATTACCTTTTCGTACGCTGTGTAATATGATTACTTGGTTTCGCAGATAGTTATGTTTACATGAAGTTGATTTGACATCAAAATTATTATGTTGACTATTTTTACTTTTTGACTACTTACTAAAGTCAAGAGGAGTCAGATTACAACTACTTGATTTTTATAGAACCATAGTTCATACCCCCGCCGTGAGTCATACCTCTAAGACAGAAAAAAGTCTTAAATAGTAATACACTGTTAAAAGATAAGTCCTTATAAAGAAAAAGTAACAAAAAAATATCACCCATATTTATGGACTAGCATTTTGGTCATTTAGTTTCAGAAAAATATCTGCAAAATAAGTATCAATAAAGGAGTTATAAAGGACTGATTTCGACGAAAAATAATTGTATCTGGAAGTTACTTTAATGTTGCCTAGAAAGCGGGAAACTATCTTTTCTGACATCATATTATATATACCAATTAAATATCTAATTAATTATTTATGTATAACATTCAACTTTATTATACATTACTATTATACATCATTATATATTGCAACTAATATGTTTATTAACAGTACATTACCAATTCATCAAAGCAAGTTAAATCATCGTAACAAGGTCATCGTCTGCGTCTGGAACGTATAAACCACACATTAGTAAAACAATCGTTCATAATTGTAACTAATATACTTTTTAATGTATGCCTGTATTGTATACAATTTAATTATACAATACATTTAAAAAACTTGTAATATTAAGGTTTTTAATCTTATATACCTAGAAGTAGGTATTTCTATGAAACCTATAGGTAAAAGCTTTATAACATTATCTACTCAATATTTCTCTGCTGTTTGTAGCGGAGGCTCTTGAGAGTAAATATAATAGTTCATGTGGTAAGATTAGTTCATCGGTCTGTTATATCAGGTATGGATAATAGACTGATGGCAATATCTGTTTAGGTATTGTAAACTTACAAAATCTGTTGTAAAATTACAAAAGAATATTGATTTATTTTGTATTACATTTTTAATAACAGATTACAAAAAAAAATGGTTATTATAACGAAAGGAATTATGTTTAGAATTATTTTACGAAATCTAAGAACCACTTTGTTCTTAGAAGGTTGCTGTTATAATTTTTATTAGTATTAAGTTCCACTGCCGACAGTTTAATGGAACAATGACCCAATATCCGAGCAGTTACGGTCAGCGGTGCCCTAATTTGGGATAAAGTTAAGACATAACTGTTTGCTTATCGCCATCGTCTCGTATAACAATTGTTTTATTGGTGAAACTGTGTAGGGAAAATTATTGACACCACATTTTGTTTAGATACTTTAACTTTGGCTGTTAATCTTCGTCTTGTAGCTAATACTATATGTATTTTGTGATTATTTATATCTTTTCGGTTGTGATTGATGGAAACTAGGAACGCCACCAGACCCCCAATTTCGACTCGCGGCGATCGCGAAATCTCGGGTGCCGATTGCATGTTGAGCGAAGCGAGCCAAGCCGAAGGCTTCGTTTTGGTGTGGGATGTCGTAATTGTAGACCTTACACTTGCACTAATTTTTTTACATTGAAGTCTATGGGAGTGATGTTTTTTTGGACATTATTTCTTAAAGACAATTAATTTTTTTGAATTTTTTTTTACAAACCACCACACATATCAGCATGGTATGTGTGCAAAATTTGAACCCGAATCGTTAAGCTTTTTAATGCCAACTTTGTAAAACCAATGCAAATTCTCTCCAGTAGAGCGCTCCGCTCGCTTCTCTCTATTGAGATGACTTACAAGATGTAACTTTTTCCATTTACATTCATCGGATCAAATTTCATGATCGTTGCAATTACAGATTGTTTCTTGTAATATACCCATTACTTACAAGACCATTCTTTAAGAATTAATTCTAATAAATTTCATCCCTTTACGAATGAGTTCGAAGGAACTCAGACAAATCAATTTAAAAAAATTATGTAGACTGTTGGGTAAATATATAAAAAATAAGCCATGAATCACGAAAGTTTAAATGCAATAATTGCAAAAACCTATTTAATCCATTCATAACAAAATAGTAAAAGAATGCTCGATAATATAGACCTTATTTAAGTGTCTCGCAATAGGTATACAATTGGCACAACAAGCTTCAATGACATTTTATATTTATTTCCAGCTACTGCTCACCATTTTTTTTGGAATCATAAACGTTACATTGACATTTGTTCTTATTACAACAACGGTATTTTTCACGCTCACTTTAATAATTTTGAGGCAAATTTAGTTTTATAAAAATATATAATGATACCGGCTGGTATCATTATATTTACATGTTACATTTTTAAAAGCTAAATAATATTAAATTTTATATTTAACAAAAAAGCTTCTATTAGACAGCTAAGATCATATAAAAGACTCAAATACGATGGACTTCAATTATTCTACGAATATCTTTGAAATGTGACAGAATTCAGTGCCAAGTTTCGCTGCACTATGTTCGGTTTTTCTGAATATCAAACGTTCGCTCGTCGAAGCGACAAATGTTCGCTTCGATAACTAACTTTGAAAGAATTTAAGGGTACCAAAATACAATAACTTTTTATCGAACAAACATTATATTCATATTTATTATTCGTTTATTTTCACTTATGACCTGAATAATTATAAATAAAACTTCTCGCAGCATTTCTTTGCAAAATGATGTAGAACTTCATCTATCAAGGTATTCTACCAGGATTTACCAAATACTCGCGTCTTTACAATGACTATACTAGTCATTGTAAAGACGCGAGTATGGTGTTAATATCATTATAATATGTAAAAATGCAGAATATACAATAAAAATATTATAATAAGTATATATATTAATGTTTTGATGGTGCATGTTATGGACTACATACGTTGATGGCTTTTATATCTGTGAAAATAGTTGATTTGGAAAAATATTGCTCTATATATTTTTCTCTATTTCTATTTAATTGATGCTTGTCTACCCATTTAGTATATTTACTAACGGTTCTCAACAATAAATCCGAAAGAAACTATTCAAATTTATATTCATGAAAAAGATTTATATAAATTATTGTATAAAAAGCTCGCTGAAAGTTAGTTACGTTGCATAGCGAAAAAGCAAAAGAAATAATATTACATAACTAAGTGAAGCACAGCAAATAGCTTTAATGCAACTCTTATTTTATAATTTATGATCTATGCAATACGAGTTTAGATCAAAAGTAGTTAAAAAATTCCTGAAATATTTTATTTTGAATCCTATTGAATTGAAGATATCCCAAGGGTTGAAAGTGGAAGTCCTGCTTGTGTTGATGATTTATGATATTTTGAGTTCCACACATTTAAACAAGTTTACTCGGATCGCACTCTTTAGTGTAAGATAATAATTATTATCATCACATAAGATATAATAAACTAGTCGACACATGTTTAAATTTATTATATTTAGTTACAAACTCAATAATATTTTGTTTACTGGTGTAAAATGTTCTATATAACGTCAACTCAGATTGTAAGCTTAACTAATGATATTTTACAATGAATAAATTAGTTTATTTTCAAAATAAAGTAAGCAGACCGATACGTATTAAAAAATATACGTATTTACGTATATATAGGTATATATGTATATTGAGTAATTTCTAGTTTCCCCGCTAAAGTGTTTATAAGAAACAATAATATAAACATCATTACAGTTTCATTAATTTATTATCTTAAATTATATAAATATATTAAGAGGTCCTGTGGAGGTACTGTAGTTGTGTCATTATTAATTACGGAAAGAAATGTATTAATTGTGTTGCTCTGACTTACTTTTACGTACAAAGTTTAAACAATTAAGATCTTTATTAATTAGGTTGGTCTTTTTAAATATCAAAACGTGCTTCGTCTAGTCCCACTTGTTTTAAAAATACTACTATGCTAATTTATGTTAAACATTCGTACGCAGTAAAGAGTGTCCTGTGTGTTTTGTAGAAACAGTCTTGCTTTGGCTGTCTCTTCATGCCGTAGTCAGTAAGAAATTTACATATAAATGTAAGTGAATGTATGTAAATGATAAAAAATACATACTTTTTAACTTATTTAATTTATTTTCCATTATTTTATTAATAAATATATATTAAAAAATACAAATTGAAATAAACTGAACTCTGCTAACTTCGGATAAAATTGAGATAAACGGCTTGTACGTTCAATGCAGTCTTCTGAGCGAGTAAAGCACTTAATGGCTGTAAATTCTTATTATCTTATCGACAGCTATCTGGAATAAGAGCTACAAGTGTTATTCTACAAACGGAGGAATTCTAACGAGCAATTCTACTAACCGCAGATTAAACCTTGAATTACTTTGTGATAGTCACCTAGAAATTGCTTTATAACTGACTACGTTACTGCTTCATGCCTTTTTAATAAGAACTTTGGTCTAATAATTTGTTTTAGCATATGTAATTTAAATACATTTTTAATTTGTTCATGGGTCGACGGGGTACCCGTAACAGGTTTTTCCAGGAAAAAAAAGCGTTGAGGATGTGGTATCGCCTTCATGAATGATCGCCTTCGGAAGTCTCATGGAGAAACCGGCGACTAGATGGGTAAATTCCGATAGTAATGACGTGAGTACAGCCGGATAATTAAATTTAATAGTAATCATGGACCACGAAAATTTACATACAAAAATTTATAAGTTGTCTTGTCAACAAGCATTTCACCGCAAACATTTGAAAACATTATAAAATAACAAGAGTTATAAACGACAAGTTGCCACAGAAATACTGTGGCAACTAATATGTTAACTAAAATCTTAAAAGATTTATATATGTACAACCAGATGGCAAGTAAATGCAAGGCAATTCACGAATAGGACAAATGTGGTTATGCACAACACAAGACTCGAAAATACGTCTTTATTTATATCGTTACATAAGGAAGCAAGGCTGTAATACATTACACTCCTAGTAGCAGATGTGAGATTCAGAGCGACCCGTGGCTGTATACTGCGGCTTCATTTCTACACTAGGAAACTATTGTTCTGCATTCACTCCGCTATGCAATTTTTTAACAAATGACTTTATTAATGTTTTTGTTGCATATGCAATGAAAAAAAAATTGGGGCGTTCTGTTAAAATGCCTGTTAAACAATTATAGAATTGGTTTTAAATAAGACAAATTTAGAGCAGTACTTTAGCTAATTTTAAGGCAAAAAAAAAAAATTAGGACCGTCATTTAAAATAATAATGGCCTTGATGACACGTCACATGTGAAATAAATACATATATTTGATCTTGGTGTATAAAAATGAGGTCTGGTGTATTATAATAGAATTAGTTAGAGGATTAACTCATCAGTCATCTTTGCTTTGTAGATCATACTACGAACTGTGCATCGCTCGAGTGCTCATTTAATAATGTGCTGAAATGAACTACAAGTTATGTATATATGAGTAGACTATAATGATATTGTTATATAACTAGTTACTAAATTGTTTTTAGCTAACTGTACGAGTTATTAACAAGAGATCCTGAGTTTATTTATTATTTTCTTCATTCTCCTCATTTCTCACCTGCCACGTCTTGGGACGCAACATCGTTAGAGTAAAATGGCTGCGTGCATGCATTACCGGCGGTAAGTTGGCGTAAACTATTGTTTTATCGGTGATGATTTGATTAAACTTTGTTTGAATACCCAATATGTTGTAGAATTTTATATTTTAATATTGTGTATTTGGTATGTTACTAGAATAAATAATAATAAGTGACAATCCTGAATAAAAATAATTGCTATTCATAAAACTGATGACTATTTTGTATCTGTATTAATCTAATAGGTGACATTCATTATGAAGTTTAGTTATTTTGCAAATTGAAATTAGTATTTAAGTCATTTATTACATAATTCTGAGCGACTCTCGGTCACAAAAGCTAGGATGATTTATTCCAAACTACAGATGTCTTTGTACTGGGGTTCATTCGACAGTCGGTATATATACAAATTTCTTCATCTACATTGGTCTTTAATAATTCAACGAATAAATATTAAGGTTTCTGTTTTGATATTTATTTATTTATTTAATTCTTTATTGCACATAATACAACGATAATGCCCAAAGGCGGGCTTAATTCTACAAAAACATTATCTACCAGCCAATCTTACGACGTACAGGAGAGGTTGTTGGGAGGCGTGCAAAAAAAAATTAAAATTAAAATTAAAATAAAAATATGTTCTAAAGAATACTAAACACAAATAATATATAAAATAATACATTACTATAATAATAATACTTTATATAAATTTGAAGTAACTTTTAAAAAAATATATTTATTTATTTATTTATTTAATTCTTCATTGCACAAAATACAAAAATAATGCACAAAAGGCGGGCTTAATGCTACAGAAACATTCTCTACCAGCCAACCTTACGACATACAGGAGAGATTGTTGGTAGGCCTGCAAATAAAAAAAAAAATTAAATTAAAATTAAATTAAATTAAAAATAAAAATAAACCTAAACATAAATAATATATAAAATAATACATAACTGTAATAATAATACTTTATATAAATGTGACAAAGCTTCAATATAGACATATATAAAAACAAAATAATAATAATAATAATATAAAATAACATATATACACTATATACAAATAAGGTAACATACAAATATATACTTTATTAAAGTAGATAAAAATTCTTGACTTGACGTTTAAAAGACTCGCGAGATGGTGCCTTTCTGATATGTTCGGGCAACTCGTTCCACAGTTTGACAGCAGTCAAAGCAAATGAGTTGGACAAAAAACCAGTATGATGAAGGGGAGTATGCAGGAGTATAAGAACTGAACATAATAGAATATAGGAGACATAAAATGCGAATATTTCTCCGTTTGAACATTATATATCATAATTCACAACACTTGTGACGTAAAGACATAACAAAGACATAACAAAGAAACATTATAGAAAAGTTAAAAGTTCTAAAGTAAAAGTACAGAAGTACAAGTAAACGTTAAGGAAATACAAAAGGAGGAATCTTTATTACATATTGTTTTACAATAAACACTCATCCTGAATTACTCATCTTTTGGCGTATTTTATCCAACTTTGAATCTGATGTTTGATTAATGTTATTCTTATCAAAATGAGAAATACTTTTTACTTAAAAAAAATGTGATAAATATTTTTAGTAAGTAGTAGTAGTAAAGTAGTTTTTCTTTAAATTTTTATTTATACCTTCTTGTTTTTCGGCAATAATTATAATAAAAGGAATTAAATCATTTATTACATATATTTTTTATAAATATTATTACAGCTTAGAGATGTGAATAACATTATTTTAAATTAAATATATTATAGTGTAATACATAAACTTTCTAATAACTTATATTTTTTCTGTCGAACAAATATTATGTAAGAGACTTAAAATGAAAGTATGAAATTTCGATCATACTAAAGGATTAAGAATTTCTGAGACATTTTAATTAAAAAAAAAAAGTAAAGATAATATTATTTTTTAAAATAATTTGTACTATAAAAAATAAAATGTTACTAGGCACCATTATGTAGTATTTGATTTTTTATCTACATCAAAATTATTTGATGTAGAAAAAAAATCAAATACTTTTAGGTTTGGTTGGTTAGGTTTTTTTTTCTGAGCTAATTTTTTTTTTTTTTTTTATGAAAAAGGAGGGCAAACGAGCATGCGGGTCACTGATAAAATGTGATCACCGCCGCCCATGAACTCTTGCAACATCCGAAGACTCACAAGAGCGTTGCTGGCCTTTTTTTTTCTGAAAAAAAACCACCTATGATATTAAATTTTCACTGCGAAATGAGGATGTTAACGCGACGAATCTCGGTCAAGAGTCATACAAGCTGTTATAGACTTTCTTCGAAAATAACATTGCATCTTCAAAATATTATCATAAGAGTTTTAGCTCACTTTGTTTTTTTTTAAACTGTCACTTGAAATAAATAAATGAAAATAATAATCAAGTTTTTGCATTTGACTTTATTTTGATACTAATCGATGCATATTTACGTAAATCAGAGCTAAATTATTTTTTCCAGCAAAATCGACCAAGACATTTTTTTAAACTAAATAACGTATATTCGTGATTTATAAAAATCTAACTGAGCGACTAGGGTTACGGTGGCACCAATCGACGTTTTAATATCAAAATGTGGAAAAAATTGCAAAAAGTGGAAAAAAATATATCTCAATGTTTTTTTAGTTTTTAAGAAAATGTAAAATAAAAAGTCGTTTTGAATCCAGTCTGCAGTGCCTTGATGGGTTTGGAAAGTGACCTCTCTTACCTTCTATAGGCCTGCTTTGTGAGGGTGCTCTAACTTGCTCGGAGCATCCCAATATGGGGGATATCGCCGGGGCATCACAGTAAGGGTGAATGCGATCTCTTGGCCTCTCATAATGCATAAGGATAACCGTTTGTTTTGTTAATTTATTTTGTAAAAATGGAAGTTGCCGGTTATATGGGGAAACAGTAATGCCTTATCTTTACTCAAATTAGGAATTACTGACCGTAACTGCTGGGATATTTTATCATTGTTCCATGAAGCTGTCGGCTGCGTAACTTTATACTAATAAAAATTATAATAACCGCCTAAGAACAAAGTGATTCTTAGATTTCGTAAATTATTTTTGTGTCTATTTTTATTTATTTTTTACTTCAATGTGTAACTATAAAATAAATCAACATTCTCTTAGTATATTACTATAATAGAAAATCAGATACTAATATCAGTCTATTATCTAAACGACTGTAGAAAAGACCGCGAAACTAATCTTACCACATGAACTATTATATTTACTCTCAAGAGCCTCCGCTACAAGCAGCAGATAAATGTTGAGGAGATAATGTTAGAAAGCTATAAGTTTAATCTATAAGTTTTATTCCAATACCTTCTTAAAAGCAAATAGGATTAAAAACCTTAATATTATTTATTTATACTGGTGTTACGTACGTGACAACCCTACATTACGACACCGCGTTCGCCGAGACCACCTACTGCGACCCATTCCAGCAAAACCTTTTTTTTTTTTTTTTTTTTTTTCCCGTTGGAAAAACCCGTTACGGGTACCCCGTCGGCCCAGGGGGGTGACGGCCGGGGGGTTATGTGGGACTACCCGGCAGCATAGAGGATGCTGCCATTTTTAAGGCACTAAAAAACCAACGGTTGCCCTCTTTGCCGTAATGGGACGTCACGGGATCGCGTTAGCACACACCGTGACGCCCCGGCGAGACCCCCCGAATGAGGGTGCCCCGAGCAACGTAGAGCACCCTCCCATCGCAGGCCTATGTTAGGTAAGAGGGGTCACCCTCCCCCCTCACCAGGCCTAGAACTGGGGAAGGAAGCGGCGGGCGTATTCCCGCCTCCTTCTTCCTAGTCTTCCCCGACGGAGCGGGTCAGCGGACGAGGCTGACTCCCTGACCCGCTCCGCGGCCTCCTTTGCGGCGATGACTTGCTCGCAGAAGGAGGCCATTGCGACCCAGCACCTCTCGCTGCTGACCATCGCGCTGATAACGCGCGGCAGCGAGAGGTCCCTGCCAATCACACCCACCAGCTCAGTGCGCTGGTGGTCCCAGGCGGCGCACTCCGCCAAGGTGTGACGAGCCGAGTCGACGGACTCGTCACAGTGATGGCAGGAGGGGGTCGCCTCCCTTCGTGCTATCTTGTGCAGGTACCCACCGAAGCAACCATGCCCGGTCAGCACCTGCACAAGACGGAACGTAAGCGTTCCGTGCCGCCGATTGATCCAGTGGTCGAAGTGAGGGCGGACCGCCCCCACTGTGATCACACCGGCGGCAGGGGACTCTAAGTCCCTGTTCCACCGTCGCATCAGGGCTCGGTGAGCTAGAGCCCTGATTCGCGCCACCTTGGGCCTTACCCCCGTGGCCAAGGCTTCTGCCCGGTGCCAGTACACGGCTGCGAGCACCTCCGCCTGTAGCTCCCAGGGCGGATTGCTCGCCAGGAGTGTAGCCGCCGTAAAGGACACCGTACGGTACCCCCTGATCATCCTCACCGCTAGGACCCTTTGCGTTCTTCGCAACAGGGTCCTTGAATCAGCGGTGAGGGACTCCGACCATATGGGAGCATCGTGCTCCTCACGATGCCGGCATATAGGCGCCGGCATGGAGCCTGCGGCCCACCGACGTTAGGCAGAACCCTTCCCAAGGCAGCTGCGGTGGAAACCAGCAGGATCCTCGCCGCATCTAATGTGCACCGGGCAAAGGTGGCGCCCATGGTCACGGCGTCCCAGCGAATCTCCCCGACGTGGAGAGACTCCCTGGAGCACCCGGTGATGCGGCAGATCGCGACTGCCACCTTCTCTGAGGTCGCAGAGTCGTCCAAGCCCTTGATTCTGAGGCCAACCCTCTGCTGGGCTCGGGCGACGTCTGCAACCCCATCCAAGGCAGAGCGGAGGCTCGCCTCCAACGCCCCCGCCTTGTCGGCCGACGCCTTCGGCAGCTCCAGGAGCCTCGCTCCGGTGGCCGAACGCCGAATTACGAGCCCACCCTCGAGCCCGATCTCGCCGAGATTAACTCGATGACCGCAGGTGACCGAGGCGGCGGGAGCTTGGGCTTCGGCCGGGAACGGCCCTTGCGCCTTTTCGCCCTGGCCCCCCGCCTTCTGCGGCCTCTGCCTTTCTTTGGCGGCTGCGAAGGCTCAGGGGCTGCTGCTTGGCGGGCTGCGGGTTTACCTACAGGAGCCGGTGCCGGCGGGCGGGGGGCACTCATTTTACTCATGCCCCGCCGCACGACCGTGGTCCAGGCCTCATCCGTAACGGCTACCTTCTGTAAGCGAGCCGGAGGAAGCCGAGGCACCACAGGTTTCGCCCCTAGGACAGGCGAGCCTGAACGCCCACTTATGGCGGGCTTCCTCGCCGCTGCTGCAGCTGTCGCGGCCTCCCTTCGGCGATCTGCCGCTAAAGGCGGCCGAAGACTTTTCTCGGGGAGAAGGCGATCTTCGATACCAGCAAGGCGGGCGTTTAACATAACGCCCACCGAGGTAATCAGGGACCGCCTCAACTTCCGGCTGACCTCGATGATCGAGGCAGCATGCCGCCCAGCGACGGCCCTTAGCTCCTCCGCTCCCAAGCATGCAGGAGAGTATGCCGGTTGCGAACCCAAGGAAAGGTCTTCCTCGGATTCCGGCACACTCTCAACCGCAGCAGGCTGTTTGCGGAGGGCCCGAGCGCTTAGACTGCGCTCGAATTCGGCCTCCTCCGCCTCCATGTTGAGGGCCCGTAACTCGGCCCTCGCTCGAGTGAGCCTACTCCCTCTGAGGCCAGTAGTGGCGCGTCCACGACGAGCGGCGCTGCATTTTGATGTAGCACCACGCGTCACTAGGAGTCGGAGCGACCTCAGAGAGAGGTCTCTTCCGTCGACTACTGCCCTCGCGGTCAGACAGCTTTTCGCTACCGCGAGAGCCCAACTTGGTCCCCTTTGATAGGGACGCCATATCGAAAGGCATCTTAAATCCCTTGCGCTTGCCAGGGTCATTAGCGGAAGAGCCGACCAACGGGGTCGACTCCTCCGCGTCCAAATCAACAATATCCATTCCGACAGCAGAATCGGGGTCAATTGTACGGATGCTAGGGTCGTGTTCACGGAGGCCGGCGGATTGCCGACCTACGGAGCATTTTGTGCCCCCCCCAGAGTACGTGGGGCAGCCGACGTCCGAAGACGTCGGGAGGGATTGCCCAGCTTGGCTGGCACCCTCCTGGGTAGACTTTTACAAAATGCTTGCGTTCATGTCGTTAGGGCTCATTTACGGGTGAGCTCCCCCGCCTTCTCAGCGCTTGTCAATTAACCCTACGCCGTAGCACGCTAGACTACAGTTTCGGGGTAGTTTTTTATAGAGGTTTCCTTCCTCGCAGCACATCACGTGTGGTGTGCCCCCGGTCCCGGCCGTAGTGCAATGGCCGGGTTACGGTATGATTTTGTGCCTTGCGGCTTTTCGACTGATTGCACCGGTTTTCCGGTGGGCAATGGTGTCGTCACATACCTACGCCTGGGCTGGCTGCTCTTAGTCTGGCCCCTCACCCTAAACCTCCCGGTATGAGTGACTCTGCCGGTATAGCTTCAGGGATCATTGGGACACGACACGACAAGGTGGCAGCCTCGGGGGGGACCCATTCCAGCAAACCTTGCGCAACATCCGACTACATCCATTCATCGTTTCCAGAAATGCTGTCTTATTCCTTAAGTTTAGACATAATATTATTTTATAAATTGTAATAAATAATTCACTCTGTGTTACCACTTCAACACATAAAGTCGCATTTAGTTCAATTATAATAAGTAAATTTGGCCGTTAAAATAAATTCACTTTTATATTAAGTTCGGTTTTTATTTAATCCTTTGGCTGCGAACAACGTAATTCAGTGTCTGAATAAGTTGTATGAAACTCATACATAGAGTTAGAACTATATTTATTATTTATGTGTAGATTTATACGAGTTTAGGTAACCATTCGTAAAAGTAACAAGTATAGATAACGATAAGTGTCATTTAAGAAATTAATTTAAACGAGGATGAAAGTATTTATACTATTTATTAAAAATTATGTATCTATTAAATATATAATATTTTATTAATAAAATTAAGGAAATATTGTTACTAATTACTAATCTGTGGTTTATACGTTAAGACGCAGACGATGTCCTTGTTACGATGATTTAACTTGCTTTGATTAATTATTTATGTACTGTTAATAAACACATTAGTTGCAATTCACTGGTGGTATTCTTCAAGATGTTGTTTTATTAGCTCTTCTTTTTTTTCATCTTTATGTATACTGTAACTAATTTCTTTCCTTACCGTATTATTAATATGGCGATGATCTTCAACTTTATGTATCTATTTCTGTTGAACATGTCGCTGAAGCCATTGAGCTCCTCAATCCTGATCGTATATAGTTAGAGTAATTTCCATGGTTTTTAGGTGAAATGTAGAAAATCTCAAGTGGTAATTATAGCAACTCTCCGCAAATTAAAAAAAAACAAATTTCTTTACTTCCTGGGGATTTTGGATCGCTAAGAAGGTGGAAAAATATTTTGTCAATCATTAATTAGATATTCTCTGACCTATCCTCTTTACACAAATAAGTGATCAACAAGGAAAAGTCTTCTAACATAAATAGAGTTATCAAATTATATCGCAAACAAAAAGGTGAATGAAATGAATTTATCTTTTCATTGCCTCTTCAGAAGTAATATTAGAAGGTAATTGAATATTTCTTAATTTATTTTAACAAAAACATAATTACATAAGATGAACTATAAATTCAATCTTTTTTTTAAATAAATATTATGTGCGCTATACATTTTATCACGAATTAATTGACGTTGAAAAATATGACATCGTAAACTTTAACCGCGCTGAGTCAAATAAATATACGCTAGAGGCAATCTCACTGTACTTTGGATAAAACTTTCATGTATCGTAGGCATTAAACGAGAGTAGTGCAGTTCTTTATAGTTGTTCCGTCGAGCCTCCCCTCGCGACAGTTTACACATGAATTCGGGGCTAGACAAAGAGCGTACGATGAAAGAGCTTTTCATTCTGAGCTCGCTCACAGCAGTTTGACTGTTTACGGTTTGATAACAGTTAACTTTCCATGAATGTTTGTTTTGTATACAATTTAAAACTTTATTAGTTTGCGTTTTATTACTACAGAATGGATACTTAAACAAATTCTAATTTATTATTTAATATTTCCCACTTTTGAAAGAAAGGTTACCAACACTATATAGGTAAATGGTTAGATATTTTACATATACACTAGGCGTTACTTAAATCAAAATTTAGTATAAATTTATTAAATTTTTCCACTATACGGTTAAATGTTTTTATTGCAAAATAAAGTTTTATGTTAATTTAATACCTTATTTTTTTTCTTGTTGCATGTTGAGATTGATTTCTTTTATCTTTGTGTACAAACTATTGATAGCTTTCAACATTCCATCATATATTAGTGATGAATGAATGAATAATTATAAGATATACACTGATATCACAACTTATTTCAGTAGTTTAGTATTTCGACTGACTTGAAATTGTCGTGAATTTTATCTCGAGGAATATTATCATAAAACTTGACTGTACAGAATTCTGTTTACAAATCCCGAAGAAGAAACAGCATTAGGATCTGTATGTATGTAAATTGTATTGCTCAATTGATAGTATGAAATGCAAGTCGGGATCGGTATGATATGACTATTTTACATAATCCAGAATATCAAAGCATTATGAATTGAATCGGATTTACTCGTGAGTAGAATTGATCCATTGCCTGTGTGTTATTTACGCTATTCCTTTTTTCTTACTATTTAACTAAAGTAAATAAAGTAAAGTACATCTTTATATATTCCACGATAATTTCCCTCCGACTATAATTGGCGATTTTAGAATGTCAAATTTGAAAGACGATTTTATAAGCATAAATAAAATAAATAAAACAATTATAACCGAGTGCTCGACTCAATCTCATCAATTGCTTTCGGTAGATAGCCCCAGAAATGGTTTCGTACGTTTTAAGCAATTCATAGTACACAACACTAAATTGATCCCACCAAATACACAAGAGGTTTTTCCCATTAACATTTTGCTTAACTGTAGAAGTTGAAGGATAGCCAGGAGGTTCACATGATTTTCTCTTTTTGTAATATCGCAATGGATCCACTTTTCATCATTATACGGCGAAGCAACCTTTTTTTATATGTGAGATGCCTCGCAAGCAGCATTTCACATGTGAAAAATTGGGTGTTTAAAACATTAAACATCTTGACATAAGTTCATATGGAACCCAATTTCTTTGTGATTGAATCATCCCGATTGATTTTAACGGATGTGTTAATAATTGCTGAATTATTAATAATGTAATTGTAAGTTTTTTTGAGCTTGGCACGAATCTCGATCCAATAATACCTCATGTCTTTTTTTACTTTTGGCCTGCCGCAACGTTCTTTGTCTTAAAATTCAAATTAACCATTTTTAAACTTCAAAACAACCCAAGGGAACTTCTCTCACTTATGACAGCCTCACCATATGCTTCTACAAGCAATCGAGGATTCTCAGCTTTTTTTAAATGATAGAAATAAATAAAAAAACACAAAGGAATTACAGTAATAAAGAATCGGTTATGCTGTGAGGTTATCTTGTTCAAGGATTTCCCTCCTAACTATAATGCCTAATAAGTCATCAGTTTTCATCATAATTAACTAGTGGCACTAACTTTTATCAAACTACCTAAACTTATTTCTAGACTTTTAAAAAAATATAAGAAACTTTTTAAAACTATATTTGAAAAATTGAACCTTGCGTTAATCAATGTTAGAAGGCAAAGTGCAAAATTTATAAAATGTTACTTAATAGTGATCTGAAAAAAATGGCAGCTGAAATAATTGTTGTTTAGTTCTGTAGAAATTTATTTTTTAATAAATAATGAAGTTACACCAGGTTAAATCATAGTCTAAATCATTAATAAGTGATTGAGAATAGGAAGAAAATTTGCTTTAACTAAAAGTTACTGCCTTGATTATTCATCTGGAAGTGAATGGCGCAAGAACAGCTTTGTCTCGCGCTGGAAAATTAATAAACTTCCTTCACTTCACCCCAAATATAGCCAAGAAACATCTCTAGTTCAAATTACAATATTTGATAACTTATAAACTTTCGCGTTGCATAATGTAATATTATTTCTAACGGGAATTAACTCGAAATAAGTATTACAAACCTCTCAAATGCCTGACGTTTGGACCAGGACCAGGCCGTGGTCAAATTCTGATTGTGTCAGTAGTCAGCCTGTGACCACGTTTATTACACAGTTTTTAAAACTTCGGAATACTTGAAGTCATTTATCTAGATTAAATTTTTTATAACTCTTATTTTGGTTTCCTAAGGATATAATCTTTAGTTGTAGTTACCATAACAAATGGACCGTGTTTAGTTCTTGTTTTTAATACAAACTTTTGTGTTTCGGTGCATTTGTTTAAGTTAGCCGAGTCAAAGCAAAATTCTTCAAGAAATAGCTTTCATTGGAACTGGAAATAACCAACTTCTATTGAGCTTCTTTACTCTTTGGTATCTCCGGCTGCAGAATATTACTGATTGAAAAGGCTATGAAGGGTGGTGGCTGTTGGTTTCTTTTCTCGAGTTCTGATCTGATGAATTCACATGAGGAAGATTTAAAATGTCTTAGTATAGAAACTACTAAACTCACATATTAGTACATAATTTTTCATTATCGACATTACCACCACAGTTATTTAATACAGACCTGAGAAGTATTAATTTTGAAGACATACTTAAAGTGTAAATTACATTTTTAATAAATCTTGAAGTGCCCTAGCCGATTTTTTTTTAAGTATAATTCAACTCAATATTAGCTTTAACAATCCCTTTAATTAAATTTCAGTAGTTTATCATCAATTTATTGTTTATACTAATATTGTGTAACATATTTGTTAGTCACGAGTAGGCACGTGGTTGTTCTAAGTTTCTATTTATACTCTGTAAGCCTAAGTAAACAGTTATTGTTATTAGTTATTGTATACGGCTATGCCTATATAACATTTGAATATATTATATCGCTTTTATTTGCTATAAATTGAATAATATATAACGTAGAAATAAATACTGTCTTTCACGTTTACAATTAAGTTTTCGGTTTGCACAGTAATGACAGGTCCTACTTGATGCCTCGTAACAGATTGATATAATAAATGCTTGTAAATTTTCGGTTCGATTGTTTGTTCGTGTCAACACGAAACAAGCTCATAACATGAGAGAAAATTATATATCCTGCGGTTGAGGGTGACCACTTCCTCCTTGGGAATTATAGAAAATTTCCATTTATAAAAATATAAGAATACAGGAAGTCCGATGAATAACGGCTTGCATTATAGACTGAAATCACAAACTATTAAACATTTCAACAAGATAAATGACTATCACTTAATAGTTTTTTTTATTATTTACATAAAGAAATTTAAATATCTATACTGCAAAATTTAGAAACGTTAAATAAGCTTTTCAATAAGAAGCCTAACATAAAGACGGATATATAAAAGATGATAAATTCATAAAAGCAACCAACAATACGGTAGCTCAATTGGTAGAGCAACGGGACGGTTTCAAAAAGATCGTAATGCAGATGCAGAAAAGATGTAAGCAGTAATGAACCAGACAAAAAATATTTTCAAATAATAGCATACGTTTGTTACCTAGTGTTTATCGCGGTATTCAAGTACGTCATTATGACAACCAAGTTTAAGACGTTCAGCCATTTTTTTCACAACTCGAAAGATTGGTTTCCTTTTCTTGAAAATATTATATGAAACATAACATGAATTGAAAAAGTTCACGCTAAAGAATCTTGTGACGACGTTGACTGAACTTGTCGCTAAAACAAAATAAAATATACTTTTTATACATGAAGTATACGTTTTTCTTTAAAGAAAAGAAAAAAAGAAATCTTACTTATTTAAAAAAAATAATTCAGTCATAATTGCCATTTGTAACTTTTTAAAAATATTTCCTTGTATTTTTTTATAGATAAGTTTTCTTCTAAGTATCATAAACATATCTGAACCCTAAATTAATTATATTATATATAACGTCACTACATTCCAACATTGTAAACATATAAAACGGTGGCGGCGCGTTAAGTCGGAGGCGGGTTATCACTCGGAACCGAACATTGTCGATTGTGCCATATCCATATAACTTATGCAAGTCGTTGAATTAAGTTAATTCTTTTGGTGGATTTTGGTTTACATTGTATATTTTTAAAGGTTCGTATTTTCAAACTCTAACACTAAATCTATATTTACAATACAAAATTATTATTTGTACGATTTAAATATTTTAGTAATATCATCAACGGGAAATAGTAAAAGCATTGATCACAGACCACATACACTATGAGTAACAATTAGTGAATAACAATATGTGATTAATGTACTGAGAGCTGTTATATAGAGCCCTCATAAATACTGAATAGAACGGAATTAATATTAATTTAATATTAACAGTTCAAGTAATTGGACCGGGGAATATATCGCTAGCTGAGATCGTCGGCAACAAATTGCGGTTGGCTGAGATAAAAAAGGTCGGTCCGCCATTTACCTAAAGGAGCGGTAGAACGTGGATTGCGCTCGAAAGGATACCCGCGGTGCGAATTCTCCGAAATGTCTTAAAAAACTGATACCGCTGTCAATTCCACTCAAGATGGATTTAACTGAAACCTTTTTGTATTTGGATTTGATAGTTCTGATTCGTTCACGCAGTAACAGAGTGACAGGATTTAGTTTTATCATCATCGGGTTATATATCGGGTAATAAATCGTTTTTTATAAGTTTAATACCACAATCGGTATGTATCATACTTTTTAAGGAAAATTGTATAATTTTTAAATAAAAAATAATTTTTGTTATAATGACAAGACCACTGCATTACTAGTCGCATTTTGGGTATGTATACATTTTTAGTAAAAATAGTTATTATTGTTTAAATTGGGTCACGGACACATTCAATTGGGAACAGCTAATTGTGCAATATAATAATACAAATAATAAAATATATAGTTGAATTACAAGTCAATTTTATTAATTATATAAAAATATTATTTATTAATTATTATCTACGACCGACGATATTTTTAGTAATATTTGTTTTTATAACATTAATTAATTTTATATTCTCTTAGTTTCTTTTGTACTAAAATTTAATTTAATTTTTAAATAAACACGTTCAAACTTTATTTCTTATTACATAAATATCTATTGAAGTCACGCACCAGATCTCCATATTACGTACTGGTTTCTCATATTAATAAAATTATCTCAAGATGAACGATGTTTTATTATTAATGACGACTTACATGGATTCATAACATTTTTATAAAATATTTCAAAAACTTTTTATAAAAAAGATATAAACCACGTTAAAATACTTGTTTTTGAGATAAAGGATATATTTAACATCAAGTGAACTAAAGAACAACACCAGTGGTATTTCATGAAAGCCAGTTAAAAGCGGGTCTTGAGATGCTTTTTCCTTGATTAGAAGTAAAGTAAGGGTCTTACAGGTGAAATACCTCTCCTGTACATGCGTGGATCTTCATTCTTTAACATATTGTATCCTTTATAAAACAATTTAATTCAACGAAAAACACACAATTCCCATAACATATTTGGATGAATACGCTTTTAGTAGTAGTAGTTTTGTATTAATCTCTCGCAATAGCGAGCGATTTCTTTTTTACCTCGACTTAAGTAATAAACAATCAAACATTACTTAATTTTTATAAATTTAAACATTTTAAATAATTGACTTGACATGAACTTTCGTTTCAACTATATTTTTTATATTATTGCTGTATTAAATAAATATTTTTAAATTTTGTAATATGTATATATTTATGTTGCTCTGCTAAAAAAGATTTCAAACTTCAAACATTAATTTCTTTTGTTGTATGTTTTAATATTACTCTATATTGCAAAGTTACAAACGGTGATCGAGGTTTTCAAATGAGTGCTAGTAGATGTCACCTCCTTCCCGATAAAAACAATTTTGTATAGAAGACTTCATATATGCGTATAGGCGTCTACGGTTGCGATGACAACGCTTTACCAGAGGTCGTAGATTCGGGTTCTGCCGATGTCGACGCATCTTTCATTCTGTATATATTTTGAAAATGTTAACTTATGAAACACATAGCTAATTAAAAATCGTATTATATGTACTTACTTTTAATTTATATAGCTAATGCTACAACAGTCACTAGTTCGTCCGGCATCAATGTTCTTTAGAAACCGGTAAAAGACGTATTGAGTAATAATAATAAATTGACGTCTGTAAACATCTCACCTCATCTTATATTGACGTCTTAATCACCACTGCTAGTGTGAGACATTCTAATCACGTCTGACATTTGTCCGATGCCCATTACTCTATCATAGCGCATATGTTCTGACTTAAATTACACTCCCTTTGTTCGTAAATATATTGTTACAAAGAACATCCAAAATATCAATGTTTATACAATTGAATTATCGTTCGTTTCTTATCTAATTATTATGATTTTACTGGTATAGTAAACAAACAAGTTAATTTCGCATAGAAATTGAAGATATTTTTCCTTAAATTTTCCTCTTTCATCTATTTATCCACAGACAATCAATTTATAGTCGTTGTTACATTTTCAATATATTATTATAATCTATTTTGCAAGTCACAACTTTTAATAAAATTAAGTAGGCTAAAATTCTTATGATAATATTTTTGAAGATTCTTTTTCTTTACTTTTCTAAGAAAGTCTATAACAGCTTGTATGGCTCTTGACCGAGATTCGTCGCGTTAACATCCTCATTTCGCAGTAAATTTTTAACATTATATGTGGTGGTTTCTTTTCTGAGCTAATCTACATTATTTCATGAAGAATTTTTTTAAATGCTAGTTACATAATGGTACTTAGATGGAACAACATTTTATTCGAATAGTATTCTTTATTATAAAAAATAATATTATTTTTACTATTTCATTTGTTTTTCAAAAATTTATGTTTATTTAGTAAAATTTTGAGTGTTTCTCTACTACACCTCTTTGTATAATAAATTCACATATAATATTTATTATACATAGAAAAAATATGTCATTAGACAGTCTATATATTTCACTATCATTTAAATAATTTAACTGAATATTATGTTAATTTCCCAGCTGTAATAATATTTCTGAAAGTATACGCAATATAATGATTTTAATCATTTTGAAATATTAATGAAGAACAGGTAGATTACAGATATAGACAGAAATTTAACCTAAACGTAGTATCGTTTCTTTTATATAATTACTCACATATACTGTTTGATAATGTACCAGAACCTAAAACTACATTGATATATAAAATATATATTTTTTTTCATTCAATACATTCAAAAATCAATTATGTTGAAAAGCCAAAGCAAACCCTATGTACATTTATGCCGCTCGGTAGCATCACTAGATATACAGAAAAAGAAAAACATTGGTAATTGTAAGTTAAGAAATACAAATCAAACATTATTGGAAACTAAATATTTCTTGTATTAAATCTAAATTAATTATCCATAGATCCAGGAAAGACGTATGAAATGATATAAAAAGTATAATAAAATGCTTATTATAGGCTATTGTTACTTGACTTCCTATTACGGCGCAGTGGGCAACCGTTAGTTTTTTAGTGGGTAGCCTTATAAAAGGCAGCATCCTCTATGCTGCGGTGTAGTCCCACATCTCTCCCCGGCCGTCACCCCTCTGGGCCGACGGGTTACCCGAAACGGGTTTTTCCAATGGGAAAAAAAAGAAAGAAAAAGGCTATTGTTAATATCCTCAAAATTATCTTATCATGGACCTTCAAACTCATCAAATATTTCAGAGCTGTTGTATAGTTTGTTCTATCTTAAAAGTGCGGTGGAAATTTAACTCATTAGTAAATGACAGACGAAAAGACCGTATAAGGAGTCCGGTTGATCTTCCAGCTGGTAATAAGGCAATTTCATGAAAATGAATAATTAGGGCAAAAACTGCTGGAAGTGGAGATGTTATAAAACGAGATGGTAATGTAAAGTTTTACACAACGAAAAGATATTGATTTGAAAGACGTATATCAGCTTGTATCTATTTGATATTTATTTGCATTGAATGCTAGGTATAAAGTACAGAGCAACTCATTGGATGTATCTTAACCATCCATATGTCTACTCTTATACCATAAATAGTATCTATATAAAAACTTAGTTAGATGACCCCTTGATATTATGAACAAAATGAAAAAAAATATATTTGAAAATTTTAAGATGTAACATTTTGTTTTTTTAAATAATGTAGTAGATCAAATATTACAAAATACAGTAACCAAATATTTTTGACAACTGATTATTATTTACAATAATTATGTACAAATGATTATTATTTACCTAGATCCAAGCACATAATAACTATCATTTACTTTAAGTACATGTTTTTAGTTTTGTAGGTTTTGTATAATTGTTTGTCCAAATTTTTACCTTTGTCACTGTTAGGAACATTGACATTATAATACATAATAGAAGAAAAGTTTGACAAATCGAAAATCCACTTTAGTAATATTAATTGGAGATCCAATAATAATAGCCTGTAATGAAATATTTAGTTGTATTGACTTTTATTCCATACGATATGCTCCAGAAAGTCTAGCAAAACCAATACTGTTAGTTATTTAATATCTATTCCCATCCCAAATATCATCAGTAACTTTAAAGTAGAAATTTTACTGGGACTAGTACGAAATCCAGATTGAAAAAGTTTTAGAAGTTTGTTGTAATTAAAATATAATGTGGGTTACCTGGAAGAAAACACTTTATAGTTAAGGTCGCCCATTGCTATGTATATTTTCTTTTACTTTTGTATTCTTTATGTATCTTAAGTATGTGCAATAAAGCTATTTAAAATAATAAACAGTTTAGAATTCAACTATATATAAGTTATAGACAATTTTTTTAGGACTTAAAAAAGAGTGAGAGTGGAGAAAATAATACAATATAAAAGAAAATATGGCGTCATCTGGTCATGTTTCTTTTATTTTTTTTTTCACATACATATTCAATAGTAACTAAAATGCACTGTACAATTGTGCTATAAAAATCATGTTTTTCTGTTTAAACAATTAAAAAAAAATATACAGAATTTAAATCAATCCTATTGATATGTGCAGTTTATATGTTAAATAAATAACTCCATAATCTTTTATTTAGTCGTAAGGTAAACGTAACGCAACCTAGTCTGTAATTGCGGCAAGTGAACAGAGTCGCCATTATAAGTATGGTCAGTCTTCTTGAAACGCAGACCTGGTCACTTGGTTTGATTGGTGTGGTTAGTGAGTGTAAGTTAAGAGGTGAGATTGTGTTTATGTACAGTATAGAAGCGATGTCGTTGTTTTGACGAAATCAAAATGTAAATGATGACGGCCATATTTTTCCGCTTTTGCCATCTCGGACATACTAAAAATTCAATATATTAGTCATGATTGTAAATAAATTAAGTTAATATGATCCTAGTTTATAGATTAAGTAATTTATAATAATTTATTTTTTCAATAAATCTTATCGCCATTGGTTCAAAAAAATACAATATTATTTAAAATAATGGAACCAATCTCCGTTTCTTCAGTATATTTAGTAAATTACTAAATTATCCAAAACGGGCCGTAAAAGCCTAAGGGTGTCGCTTGCTATGTCTGATTATGAAGCTGAGTAAGTTCAAGCTAGACTCCGGGTTTTATACTTTTATTATTGTACTATAAACCATAAATGAATCCTTTTTATAATCTTTGAAACAAAACACAATCGGCTTCAGACTCTCTGTATTTTTTATTTTCATCATTTTTTATATTATTGCATGATCACATGCAAGCGATATTTTTATTAAATCCATTTCGTTTTTCCCTAGACTTAATTAATATTTTAATAGGTTCACAAATGTTTAAATACATAATAATTGACCATTAACTTAATTTTTTAAGTATCTTTTAAGTTCATTTAGTACGTTTAAAAAATCTATTGTTCATTTGGTCATCATTTTACAAGGTTATACAAATAAGAATTATTAAATTATTAACTTTCTTATTCCGTTCCGTTGCTAAGTATCTTAAGTTTTCATATGATATTAACTTCACTGACATTTGCAGACGCTAGCTGTATCTATTAAAAAAATCTAGTTTAAATATTATTATTATATTTTAATTATCTTTTAATTTTAAGTCGACGAATCAGACACACAGAAAACCTCTAAAGAGTTTATGTTTGTGTCTAAAATATTTAATGTATGTTTTCTAATAAATAGTAAATAAATAAAAAAATGGATTTATTTAAACATCTAGTTTAGTTTGAAAACAACTGCATATTAATCAGGTTTTAGACGTGTGTAAAACCCACCAACAAGTATCTCAAACTATTGACAATCAAATAAATACATGAACAATCAACAATATCATTTTATTAAATTGTTTTCTCAAAGCTACAAAGTTTTAAAAGATGAAATAAACATTTCTTAGTCTTAGTACTTGTTTCATACATCTATATATATTTTAATAAATAACTTTACGTATTTATTGTATTAGATACAACACTTGAACTTTGTGAATAACATGTTGTAGTGACCGCTAGTAACAGATGACGCCAGTTTCACTGAGAGGATACACTTTAAACATTACACAAAGTTTCTTTCTCTTTAACACCCCTCTCAGAAATAATGTGAAAAGTTTATGAAAGAAAATATTATTTTTTTCACTGAAGGTACCTAATAGTACATATAAAAAATAATAAATTTAAATGAATATATTTTTCATAAAATACTATACTGAACTGAAGGTACAAAAACGTTTTTAAAATGAAAATTAAAGTGAAATAAGAAATAATGTCAAGATTATGTATTTGAGTAAATTTGAAGATATACAAAAAATTAAAATTACGCTAAATGTAATAATGTGCAATAACTATATATGATCACGAATTATTTTTCATCTTCATAATTTCAGTATTCATTAGGTTTTTAGAAAAAAATTAAAACAGATTACAATCCACATTAAAATACATTTAATCTTGAACCGAATTAACAAAAAAAGTTTTTGAGAGAAAACACTTTGTGTTTGTGCCCTTTCAACTAAAGAACTCGCTGAAGAATATGTAACACAGTTTTTTTAAAGTATATCACATTATGATAAAAATAACATTCTAGAAACATCATTTTCAAAGTTCAAAAGATGAGTAATTAAGGATGAGTATTCGTTGTAAAACAATATGTAATAAAGATTCTTTCTTTTGTATTTTTTAAATGTTTATTTGTACTTCTGTACTTTTACTTTAGAACTTTTAATTTTTTTATGTTTCTTGTTGTCTTTACAGTACAAGTGCTGTGAAGTATGATATATAGTTAACTCCGTTTGGGTTTTGATTATAACGCTTAAGTTTATTAAACCAGTGAAAACTGTGTATATAATGTAAGCAACATAATGTATAAAGCCTTAATTATTACTAAAAACCTATCAATTGTAAGCAACATAATTTATACAGCTTTTATTAAGTGTTGCCACCTCTATAAATGTAGCAATTATTTGATTTATCAATTATAAATTAATTACTGGCAACACTGAGTATTGGAGAGGGCAGTTGAGAGAATTGTAGAAGGGCATTCTGTTCCAAGCCATCCAAGCGAGTGCTTGTGAGATTTGAGCGTTTTATTGATAATATTAATAATTTAAATAAATTATTTATAAGAAGTTATTACTGTTATATATATGAAAGTGATTAAAAGTGTTAAGAATCATTTAGTGTTTTACTTCTGCGACTATCCCAATAATAATAATATCAAAACAGAAACCCTAATTTAAATATTTATTGGTTAAATTATTTATGACCAACGTAGATGGAGAAATTTGTGTATATACCGACTGTCGAATGAACCCCAGTACAAAGACATCTGTAGTTTGGAATAAAACGTCCTAGCTTTTGTGACCGAGAGTCGCTCAGAATTATACAATAGCTAACTCAAATAGTAATTTCAATTTGCAAAATAACTGAACTTCATAATGAATGTCACCTATTAGATTAATACAGATACAAAATAGTCATCAGTTTTATGAATAGCAATTATTTTTATTCAGGATTGTCACTTATTATTATTTATTCTAGTAACATACCAAATACACAATATTAAAATATAAAAGTCTACAACATATTGGGTATTCAAACAAAGTTTAATCAAATCATCACCGATAAAACAATAGTTTACGCCAACTTACTGCCGGTAATGCATGCACGCAGCCATTTTACTCTAACGATGTGCCGTCCCAAGATGTGACAGGTGAGAAATGAGGAGAATGAAGAAAATAATAAATAAACTCAGGATCTCTTGTTAATAACTCGTACAGTTAGCTAAAAACAATTTAGTAACTAGTTATATAACAATATCATTATAGTCTACTCATATATACATAACTTGTAGTTCATTTCAGCACATTATTAAATGAGCACTCGAGCGATGCACAGTTCGTAGTGTGATCTACAAAGCAAAGGTGACTGATGAGTTAATCCTCTAACTAATTCTATTATAATACACCAGACCTCATTTTTATACACATTTTATTTACTATTCATACCAAGATCAAATATATGCATTTATTTCACCTCTGATGTTTCTTCAAGGACTTTATAAAACTAAAATATGTTATATTTAAAACCGATTCTACATCACGATTTTATAGTTTCAAGTGTAACAATAAATATTAATAAAGTGAAGTCATATGTGACAAAATTGCATGGCGGAATGAATGCAGAAAAATAGTTTCCTAGTGTAGAAATAAAGCCGCAATGTTCAGCCACGGATCGCACTAAGTCTCACATCTGCTACTAGAAGTATACTGTATTACAGCTTTGCTTCCTTATGTAACGATATAAATAAAGACGTATTTTCGAGTCTTGTGTTGTGCATAACCACATTTGTACTATTCATGAATTGCTTTGCATTTACTTGCCATCTGGTTGTACATATATATATCTTTGAGGATTTTAGTTAACATATCTGAGTATTTCTGACTAGTAACTTGTCGTTTATAAATATTATTATTTTATAACGTTTTGAAACATTCGCGTTGAAATGCTTTGAAGTTTGAAATGAAAATACTTGTACGTAAACTTTCGTGAAGTATCCAACTGAACTGAAGTTATTAATATCGAAATTTGCCGGACTAATTGTCAGTCTCCGCACGAAACCTTCGACAACGACACTACATCCGTCCTCCCGCCCGCACTACTGTCATAGCGCGCCCAGCGAGCAGCCGCAAGCAGTTCACGCCGCGATTCCGCCATGCTCAAGGCTCATGAATAATTTTTGATTTAAATATTGATTCTTATACTGATGTTTCGACGAGTTTCCCCAACGTAGGAATTACCGCAATCACAAGGAATCTTGTATACACCCTTTCTTTCGAATGGTTCGTAAATAGTTAGGCAAATTCCGATAGTAATAACGTGAGTACAGCCGGATAATTATATTTAATTATAATTTGTAAATTGTAAATTGTTTATAAGATGACTTATTAAATAATTTTTCAGTCATGAACAAATTACAAATAGTATTTAATTTATTGCATATGCTGAATTGAATTAGTTGACCAACCTTCTCATTAAATAAACATGAAGCAGTAACGTAGTCAGTTATAGGGCAATTTCTAGATGACTATAACAAAGTAATTCTAGGTTCAATCTGCGGTTTGTAGAATTGCTGGTTAGAATTCCTCCGTTTGTAGAATAACACTTGTAGCTCTTATTCCAGATAGCTGTCGATAAGATAATAAGAATTTACAGCCATTGAGTGCTTTACTCGCTCAGAAGACTGCATTGAACGTACAAGCCGTTTATCTCAATTTTATCCGAAGTTAACAGACTTCAGATTATTTCAATTTGTATTTTGTAATATATATTTATTAATAAAATAATGGAAAATAAATTAAATAAGGTAAAAAATAAGTATTTTTTATCATTTACATATATTCATTTACATTCATATATATGTAAGATTCTTACTGACTAAGAATGAAGAGAAAGCCAAAGCAAGAATGTTTTTACAAAACACACAGGACTCTCTTTACTAAGTACGAAGGTTTAACATAAATTAGCATAAGAGGGTTTTTAAAACAAGTGGGACTAGACGAAGCACGTTCAGCTATTTTAAAAGACCAACGTATTTAATAAAGATCTTATTAGTCCAAGCTTTGTACGAAAAAGTAACTCAGAGCAACACAATTTATACATTTTTTTCCGTAATTAATAATGACACAACTATAGTCTCCTCCACTGGATATTTTAATATACTCATACAATTGAATAATAAATCAATGTAACTCGCTAATATGCGCGTTTAATAATTACTAGTACTAAAAAAGCGCGCGCATTTCCCATGCAAAGTCTATGGGAAAAATTAATTTTTTGACAAATTACTGCAATTAGGCTAATGAAATTTGAGAGTTGTCACTATTTTTCAGCAGTGTAGCATAATGAGACCTTTGATTTGAGCCATCAACGATATTTTTCCCTTTAGTGGTTCTCGAGCTACAGTGTGCCAACGAAATCGCTTCCTGCATTAATATATAAGATTAAGACGTAATTTTTGTTCAAGGAAACGATATTCATACTGTTATTGCTAATACACACGGCAGGTAGGAAACTAGAAATAACTGAATAAAATATAACATTAAAAATATTATTTTCTTATAGTGCATGTGTGTGTGTCTATCGATAATAAAAAAGTATATAATCCTTCTAGATAATTCTGGTATACAAGGGAATAAAAGAAAGAGAGACAAAGATCCTTAAATCGTCGATAATGCTTTTGCATGCCTCTGAAAGTTTTTAAGATACATCAGGTCTCCAAAGAGTTTGGCCTGGCTGGAGTAAATTTCATTCTGACACTAAAAAAAAACGTCTTTAAAACTTGATGTCTGCCAACATAAAATAATTGTCTCTAAAAAAGATGTTGAAAGTGACAACTTATATTCTGTAATACTGAAACTTTAATAAATTGTAAATAATATAATAGGTTCGAATATGAAATTTTATAGATAAAAAATCTATTGTAAACCAATTTTAAACTCACTTGTCATATGTGTAAAGTTTTTTCAAAGTGAGTTATCAGAACGAACAGTTGTCACTTCTACGAACGTTCAATATTAGATATTCTAAAAAATCGAACATGGTGCAGCGAAACTTGGCACCGAATTTTGTCACATTTCAAAGATATTCGTAAGATAATTGAAGTTCATCGTACATGAATATCTCTTTTATCACCTTTTAACTATCCACTGGAGGATCTGGTCTATCATATAAAGCCTTACTTATTTAATATTATATTTAATATTTGTGAATGAATATAAAGTCAAGGAAGTGGTTTTATTTCATTAAAATATAATATAAAAACTGATATAAATTTTTTCTTATCAATCCAAAATTACCGTTGAATTATTAAGGTAAGCGTAAAAATACTATTGTTGTAATAAAAACAAATGTCAATGTCACGTTTGTGAATCCAAAAAATGGTGAGTAGTACGTGGAAAGAAATATAAAATGTCATTGAACCTTGTTTTCTACATTCTACATTTAAATAAAGTCTATGTTCTGGAATGAATTCTTGAAGGACGTAACCTTGTAATTACTCCTATATTCCTAGATATCGTTACTTGAGATGATTATTTACCCTAATCTAATAAATATGAATAAAATGACTTAGACTCAACAAAATATGCTGTCAATAATTGCCCTTTCAAAATTTCTTCAATGTAATCACTTGATATATGAGACGATAACGATAAGCAAACAGTAATGTCTTAACTTATCCCAAATTAGGGCACCGCTGACAATAACGGATATTGGGTCATTGTTCCATTAAACTCTCGTTTGAGGAACTTGATACTAGTAAAAATTATAATAGCAACCTCCTAAGAACAGAAACGTTCTTCGAGAAATCATAATTTTCTAACAATATTACTATAATAGAAAATCAGATACTAATATCAGTCTATCATTTAATACGACTGTAGAAGAGACCGCGAAACTAATCTTACCACATGAACTATTATATTTGCTCTCAAGAGCCTCCGCTACAAACAGCAGAGAAATGTTGAGTAGATAATGTTAGAAAGCTTTTATCTCTCAGTTTCATAGAAATAACTACTTAAATGTAAGTAGAATTAAAAACAAAAATATCTATAAATTACATGGAATACATTTAAAACTATATTTATTATGATTATAAATGTACTAGTAAACCCCCCGTTAATTCTTACCGGTCTAGACGGAAAGATAGCTCTTAACAGAATTTAAATTAATTACCTTACAAACAAATTGTGGTAAATTATAAGAAATTCCATTTAAAAGACATATGTTGTAGTATATTGGGGCTTAAACTACAACATGGGAGTTTTCTATGACATCTTAAACTACAACATATGCCAAAACTGCAAGGAATAAAAGTTACAGATATATAATCCTATAAACCTACTTTTTCATGTGTATATATTAGATTCATGTATGAAGATTTATTTACATACATAAGTAACAGGTATAAGCATCATGTAAGTAAAGGCTTCAAACGACGGATGAAAATTTGTATTTAAATTATATACTAAAAATTATATACCTATTGAATATAGAATATTTTAATTATAAAACTAATAAAATATTATTACTTAATATTATTTATTACCAATCTGTGGTTTATACGTTCTAGACGCAGACGATGTTCTTATTACGATGATTTAACTTGCTTTGATGATTATAGTACCTTACTGTTAATAAACATATTAGTTGTAATATATAATGATATATAATAATATGTAAATACTAGTAGTCTAGTAATACAGTAATAATTAATTAGAATTTTTAATTTAATATAATATTAGAAAAAGATATTACCCTTTTTCCTTGAAACATCACAATAGCTCCAAATACAATCATTTTCCCTCCCGTACCGGTCATTTAAACTACTCTATTAAAACATACATTTCAGATATTTTTCTGAAACTAAATGTCTAAAATATTAAAAGACAAATATGGGTAATATTTTTTATTGATTTTTCTTATAAGGAATACTTTTGTCCATACATTAGTATTTTTTTTTTTTTTTTTTATATTCTTTATTTTTATGGGACTTTTATCCGATTCGGATATGTCAGCCCCATCATATCCTAAATTACAATTAGAAATACATTTAATTATCATCAAAACAAAAAATATAAATAACTAAAATCCAACAATAAACAATAAAACAATACAAAAAATAAAAACAAAAACACGCACACCTACTTATGTAAGTGTATATAAACAGTTTTAAATTCAATACTTCATTAGCACCTGTGCAGAAACATTTCTATAACAGATTTAAAACTATCTGTTGCCGGTTGACCAAGGAGGCTCGCAAAACTACCTACATCATATCTATTAATGTAATGTTTCTGCACAAGAGCTTCCCTCTGTGATTTATACTTACTACATTCTACTAATAAATGTTGTACATCATCCATCGTACCACAGATATCACAATTGGCGGAATCAGTCTTTTTCATTAGGAATGAAAACTTGTTTGATGGATAATGTCCAGAACGTAATCTATGAGCTAAAACTATATATTTTCTACTTAATTTAATATTGTGAAACCAGGGGAAACGAAGAGGCTGGCATTGTATGGTGTTGTACCAAATTCCTTTTTCTCTACTTCTTAAGTCAAAATATTCATTAAATTTAACACAACATTTTATTTTAAAATTATATAAAATTTCTGTATAATAAGGAACGTCAGATATCTCTGTACCTACAGTTATTGCTAATTTTGCTAATTTATCAGCCTCTTCATTTCCTCTTAGACCGATATGAGAAGGAACCCATTGCAATCTCAGATTTATATGATTATAATCATATATTTGTTTTAAAATTTTAAAAGCAATCGGTAGGCCTCTGCTATACCCAGAGACACATCGAGCTAAATGTTGTAAAGCACTTTTGCTATCCGTAAAAATAACACAATCTTGTGAATCAAAACCCCGAATGTATGTTAAAGCTTCTGAGATTGCTATAAGCTCCATCGCCATGATAGACAGTTGTTTTTGTGTTTTAAACATAGCGGATTCCCTTTCACGTAAAAGCCAAAATGCTGCTCCAGACCCCATCTTAGTTTTGGAGCCATCTGTATAAATCTGCACCCATCCATCATATTTATCTTTAAGTTCATTTGTTATTAAGTATTTTAAATAGTCAGGTTGAAATTCTTTCTTTGAAGTTACTATACAGTCCAAATTTGTCCTAATTACTTTATTTATATTTATATAAGATACCCAAACATCTAATTTATACATTTGTAATATGTCACTATCAAAAATATTATACTCTTTACATTCATTGTATATTGTGTGCAAAAGTGGCTTCTTTTTTGATTGCCAATATCTTCTATGGAAATTAGAGTCGTGGTCGTTTAACGTATGAATAGTTGTATTGTTAGACCAGCTCATATTTTTAACTAAATATTTGTATGCTAAATATAGACGTCTTAGAAACAATGGTTGGATACACAGTTCGCTTTCCATTATATGGATGGGAGTACTTTTGATAAATCCACCTATAATTCGAAGTGACTGGTTCTGTATTCGATCAAGTTTTACTAGATGTGTCTTTGCACTAACATCGTACAAAAAGCTGCCATAATCAATTTTGCTTCTAATTAAAGAAATATACAAATTTCGTAAGTACTTTGGGTGAATACCCCAACTGCCACCCGCCAACACCTTAAATAAATTTAAAATTTTCAGTGATTTTTCAATTAAAGTTTTAATATGTGTATTCCAACGCAACGATCTATCTAACCACAATCCTAAATATTTTATATTTTCTTCTATGCATACAGTATTATTATTATTATTATTAATATTGTTGTTGATAACTAGATTTATCTGTTTTGTTCTATGTCCTCTATGAAATATACAAACTTTTGTTTTACTGAGCGATAATTGAAGACCTATGATATCTAAATTTTTGACCAACGTATTTAAGGCTTCTTGTAAGTTTTGTTCACATATAAATAAGTTTTTGTTACTAAGGTAAAAAACAAAGTCATCGGCATATTGCGAGATGAAAACATTGTTAATTTGATTACAAATTCTATGAGTGGTTATATTAAAAAGTAATGGAGATAAAGGATCCCCCTGTGCTAGTCCCCTATTAGTGTGTCTCACCTCAGTAGAATCAATATTATTTTCGTATTTAATTAATAATTGTCTATCGCTTAGAAAAGACCATAGGTATTTACAAATATTTTTTCCTACCCCCAGTTCATCTAAAATTGTAACTACTTTTTCAACTAATATATTATTGTAAGCGTCCTCGATATCCAAAAAACATGCCACTGTAGGTAGTCTGTTGGTGAATCCAACTTGTATATAAGTTACAAGTTTTGTTAGACAGTCCAGACTGGATTGAGATCTTCTAAAACCAATGGTATATGGGGCTAACATTTTATTTTTCTCAATAAACCATTCAATCCTTTTATTCAAAATGATATGAAATGTTTTGCAAAGACAAGAAATGAGTGCTATAGGTCTAAGTTTGAGATTAGAGTTAATTTTAGCAATAGGTATAATCAAAGTTTTTCTCCATTGGGCTGGTACGAAACCTAACCTTAATATGGCATTGTAAATATTTAGAAGAAACAGTTTACCATTTGAAGGTAAATTGAATATCATTGAATAAGTTATTTCATCAATACCTGGAGCAGTATCTTTCTTTTTCAAACAGCATTCCAGTTCTTGTATCGTCATTAATTGTTGTAATAAAGTATTACGAGAGTTGATTATGGGTGTGCAATTAATTACAGAATCGGGAGTTAAGTTATACAATAATTCTTTTACTTTTTCGACTGGAGGAATCAACTTATGTTTCCCATAACCCTTAAACCAACGCATTTTATCCCACATTTCAGACGAAGAATTCGACTCATTAATATTCGAACAAAAATTTTGCCAGTCTGATGTTCTGGCTTTCTGCATTAAAATATTCGAATTGCTAGTCTTTCTCTCCAATAGAGTAAGGTTAGTTGGGGTGGGATTTCTGCGAAAAGTTTTAAGTGCTAATCTACGTTCCGCAACAATTCTAGACAAGGAGGGTTCCCAATACCCCTTGGGTTTAAATTTATTTGTAGGATCAGAAGAATATATTACTTGGGGAATATACTTGTTAGCTGCAATTTTTATAATATCAAGAAAATTATCGTAGTGGAGTTGCAAATCTTTTGATGACCAGTCGTTAGAATTATTAAAATATTGAAATGTGCTAGCTAAATATTGTTTATAAGAATTCCAATCTGCCTTTTTAAAATTAAATTTTTTATAATGTTTTAAATTATCTTGAAAAATAATTGAAATTTTGATGAATAGGTGGTCACTTCCTAAATTTTCATTAAAAACTTGCCAACCAAAATTTATTGCTGAATCTGAAGACACAAAACTTATATCAGGGCTTGATCTTTGTAGAGAACCATTTACTAGTTTCACTCTAGTGGAATCCCCATTATTGAGTGATACGAAGCCATTTTCTAGTGATGCTTCATATAAATAAGTACCTCTTGAATCTGTCTTGTATGACCAGTTGGAATGATGGCCGTTAAAATCGCCTAATATAAGTGTCTTTTTAGAAATTATTGAAAATATTTTATCCCAATCAGATTGACTAGTTTGAACCGAAGAAGGGCAATATATACATAATAGAGTATCTAAATATCTAACATTTAATATTTTAATACCAACAGCTTCTATTCCAATATTATTGGAATCTACAGACAAAATATGCGACTTAATTGATTTATGAACAATGATGGCTACTCCCCCATAAGAATCTTCACGGTCTTTTCGATAAATGTTATATCCACTTACATGAAGTAACGAATTTGTATCCAACCAAGTTTCAGAAATAGCAGCTATATGAATTTTTTCCTGGTGTAATAAATTGTCAAACATTAATAACTTGGGTTTCAAACTTTGTGCATTCCATTGTACAATATTTAATTTAAATTCTTTATCCATTATAGAAAATTTTAGATAAAATGTCATATAACTTTCCTTCATTCAAAAAACTCATTAAAAACAACTTACATTCGTCAACAACAGCTTTAACTAATAATATGATTTTATCAAACCAGTTATTCTCTTTAGATAATATAATTTCTTTTATTTTTCCTAGGAGCTTCCAAACGTTAAACCTCTTCAGTTCCTCATTTTGCTCCTTTGCTGTAGATTTGTTTTGTAAATCTTGATCACTGTCCTCACTTTCCTCATTATCGTAAATAACTGTTTCTTTATTATATTAGCATTATCTATTTTCCTTATTTTCCTCTTTTTATTTCCATTATTTTTATTCCTATTTGTCTTTTTTTCTATATCTACTTGTTGGTCATTATTTTCCTCTTCTTGTAGTGTAGACCCGTTTCTAACGACACTGCTGTAAGTTCTAGCATTCAAATTTTCTCGTACATGTTCGATATAGCATGAATCAATATGTTCATTGTTACATGTATCTTCTAAAGTCTTTGTTTTTTCCTGTTTTTGTTTTAATAAGTATATATCTAATGCTCTTTTATAGGTTATATTATTATTACTCATTATGACACGAATCTCTTTTTCCTTTTTAAAAAAAGGGCATGATTTGTCTAAAGCCATATGGGGACCTTTACAATTGACACAATAAAATTCTTTAGTCTCACAATTATCATGTGTTTTAGCGCATTTTGGACAGATGCTTTTATTCAGTTTACAATATTTTCGAATATGTCCAAAAGACCAGCATCCTGAGCATCTTGTAACTGGAAACTCAAATTTTTCCACATCGAACCTAAATCCATATGCTTTGACTGATAAAGGCATAACAGGGTTTCGAAAACATAGTCTCATAGTTTCACTCTCAATCCACTTACCTTCAATGTTTAAACGTCTCAAACGTTTAGCTGAGATAATATCGTAATCGCATTCTAAGTTTTCTAGTAATTCTTTTTCACTTGTATCTAAATCTACGCCCTTAATGATACCATAGGATAAATTTCCAATGTTGGTAAATTGAGCTCTTATATCCATATTTACTAATTTTTTCAAATTTATAAGTTTTTCAGCTTCTTTTTTATCATCAAATTGAACAAAAATTTTAAATGGGCTTTTATATTTTATTTTTAAAACATTCGTAATGTTTTCATCTTTTAAGAACCTCGCAAAAGCCATTTGCTTTGGAAGAGTTTTTAATCCAAATAAACTTACTTCATAAACATTTTCGGGTATGTCTGTACTATTTTCATTAATTATTCTTTCCTTTTCATAAGATTCATATCCAATCGTTCTCTTAGTTCTTCTTTTCGACACCACCGTAAATACATCCTCATTGCTATAATTGGGATCTTCAGTCTCTCTTGGTCTTTTTTCAACTTTTTTATGTATAAATTCGTTGTTAACGCACTCGATATTTGGTATAATATCGATTCGATCAATATTCTGAACTTCATTACTCTTATCGGAATGATTCATAACATCGTCTTCCATCTTCACTAACAATTAACTAAAATGAGGGTACTTTAATAATATTACAAAAATTAACGCACGGACTACTTTAAACACTTGCGCTCGCTAACGCAGTTCACGCGCGACTGACATTAGTATTTAAAACCTGGTTTTGCCTTAACAGTATGACTCAGGGCGGAGGTGTGAACTATGAATTTGTAAAAATCAATTAGATGTAATCTGACCCCTCTTTACTTAAGAAGTAAAAATCATATAACAATAATTTTGATGTAAAACCAACTTCATGTAAACATAACGTCCCTGAAACAAAATTATCATATTATATGGTTATTGAATTTCTTTTAATTTATCAGCTACGTTATAATAAAATCAGATGAACAATAAACATGATATATTTTTAAAAGAAACATTTGCCATGAGGTATTTTTGTATAACAAATACCGCATTGTAAATGTTAATTTTGATAAATTTACTGACGTTGAAAAAATGTCACATCGTAAACTTTAACCGCGCTTAATTAATAAACATAAGTTAGAGGTATCCTCACTGTATTTAAGATAAAATTCTCATGTATCGTAGGCATTAAACGAGAGTATTGCAGTTCTTTATAGTTGTTCCGTCGAGCCTCCCCTCGCGACAGTTTACACATGAATTCGGGGCTAGACAAAGAGCGTACGATGAAAGAGCTTTTCATTCTGAGCAGTTTGACTGTTTACGTTTTGATAACAGTTAACTTTCCATGAATATGTTGTGTTATATACGGCTTTATTTATGTGTGTTTTATTACAAGTACAAAGTGGATAATTCACAAACAAACAAACAACTTCTAATTTGTTATTTTATGTAATATTTCTACTTTTGAAAGATACTTTATCCGCACTGTATAGGTAAATAATTTAATATTTTATGTATAGCCTAGGCGTTATTTGATTTAATTAATTAATTGATTAAGGTATTTTAAAAAAAGGTTTCAAGTTCATTCGATATAATAACACACATTTCTTTTTCTTGTTACAATTTTAAAATTTTATGTTTTCATTAAATTTTCTTTGCATTAAACTATTGGTAGACCTCATAATTCAATCTCATATTGATATTTATTAAACATTAAACACGCGGCAATCGAGCTGAATCTTACATTTAGATGCTGATTCCAAATATATCTTTAGTTTTTCAAAATTCGAAAAATAAAATTCGACACACACACAGACACACAGACACATAGAAACACATACAGACAGACAGATCGGAAGGAAAAACTGAGTTTTACGAAAATTTCTCAAAAAAAGATACACATTGAAATCACAACCAATGTCAGTAGTTAATATTTCAACTGACTTTAAGTTAACGTAAATTTTTATCTCGAGGAATGTTATCATAAAACTTGTCTGTAGAGAATGCTCTTTGCAAATCCCGAAGGAAAAACAGCAGTAGCATCTGTATGTATGTAAATTCTATTGCTACCATTGCTCAATTGATAGTATGAAATGCAAGTCGGGATCGGTTTGATATGACTATTTTACATAATCCAGAATATCAAAATAATATGAAGTGACTTGGATTTATACAAAGGTAGAATTGATCCAGTGTCTGTGTGTTATTTGCGCTAGACCGTGAATGGTTTAATAAAATAACGGGATCTTTTTTATTTCAGTCGGGTAATTATTTGTTACTCACGCTATTTTCTCTTCGACTGCAACCGGCGATTGCTTCCACACACATCAAACAAAAAAAAATATACATTTAAAAGAAATTATATTAAACTTAAAAATTATGAGCTACTACATATTACTAATATTAAACTTAAAAAATATGAGCTACTACTTCTAACTACATTATTCTAGGAAAGCTGAACACGGCGTTTGTCAATGTTAGAAAACAAAGATTGATTTTTAAATTATAGCTTTGTAGAATACAATTTTTTTTAAGGGTTTTCTTCTCTTTTGATGTTTATACGATATATTATTATTTTATAAATGTAACGTACAAAGTATTTTCATAAAATATTATTCTTAATCACAATCCGAAACAAATGACAGCAGGAATATTGGTTGGTTTGATCGGTAACAATTTCGGCGTTAATAAAAAATTAATTTACTTTAGTAACTGTTTGAATATATGAAAAAAAAATTACTTTGACCAAAAGTTATAGCCTTGATTAGCCTATTATTCATCTATACTGAACGACGACGTAAGAAAAACTTTGTCTCTCGCTGTAAAATTAATAAACATCCTTTACTGTACTTAGGGTACAGTAGCCAAGAAACGTCTCTAGTTCAAATTACAAGATTTCTAAACCGTATATTTATTGTTAAATAGTGTATGAACAATATTTCGGCATGTATAGCCTTTCTAGTATTAAGAGTTGATTAAGTATCAACAAACTAAGTGTTTGTCGCGATATCTTTTATAATCACGCCCTATCTTCCATCGCCCTCCTATTCACTTAAAATAGTACCTCAAGGAGTTCGGTAATGAGTTTCCTCGGAGGCTCCACTTACATTAGGCAGTTTTTTGTAGTTTTAACCGGTGCTATTAAAACCCTTCTGAAAAACATCGTCTTTAAAGTTGCAATTAAAACAGTTTGTGTACATACGAATATTGAAAGCATGTCAAGTAATTTTATTTCAGATTATTTGATATTTTGCCTAGATTATTGTTTGTTGAAGAGTTTTAAGAAATATTTAGCAAGTAAAATATTTACAAAGCACCATCGATAGAATGATTCAAAGTCGAAATAATTCAGTATGCTTGAAGTCATCTATATGTAGATGAGTTTTTTTTTAAATTTTCATTTGTCTCTCTTAACTTTGAGCTTTAGTCGTAATTGAATACAAGAAGTTTATAATTGTAAACGTATATACCTTGGACAAACATAAAACATTTGATAAATGTTACGTCGTTACGTAAGAAATTGGAAAGTTTTGAGATTTAGTAGGATTATTATTTTATAAAATCCTTTTGACTTTTGAAGAGATGATTATTTAAGTTGTCATAAAACTAAGGTTGCTGTAAGTCTCGCTTATTGTTGAATTACCTGTCTATCTTTGGCATCTTAATGGACTTCAAACGCATTGACTGACTGTTTTTTTTAAACAAATCGATCGTGTCTGTTGATATCACTATGAAGAATGAAAAAAACAATAAAAAAAACTTAAGATGAAAGAAAGAAGACAGTTTTGTTAGCCAATTGAAAGCAAAATTATTCAAGACATAGCTTTCATTAAAACTGGTTACTAGCCAACCTCTTTTGAGACTTCGACTTCTTTCTGTATCTGTTCTCCGATTTTTGAAACTGTTTGAGGTTAACCGCTAAATAGGTGGCAATCAAAATTCCCCTTTCAATTATTCGAAGTTATGTTTGGATACATATTTTATTTCGTATGTTTTCTATAAAATACTGTGGTTTACGCCGACGGGTTTTGGGCAAGCTTATATATCATTATTCATTTGGCACTGATACCAAATTTCTGGTGCAGGATATTGATGATTAAGAAAGCTATTGAGGGAGGTGGGTGTTCGTTTCTTGTTTGTGCTCATTGATAACAGGCTTAACGTTTAGGGTGGTCGGTAATATGTTTAGTAGACCAACTTACTTGACTAACAAAATTTATAAGATTAGATAACAATTCTTAATTTTAGTTGAATATGTTCAGTTTTATATTTTATTAATAGACTACTTATTACCAGTCACTATAAAATAATTAATTAATAAGGTTACCCAGTACAACAGATGTTTGACCTTGCTGTCAAAGTCGGTCACCACGAGATCGCTTTCGTATTAAACCGTAGCGCCCCGATGCAAGCACCGCGAAGAAGATACCCCTCATCTCAGGCAATTTCTATTAGTCGTAGGTTTATTATAACGCAAGGACCTCCTCTGCTCCTACCCAAACTCGCTAACAGAAGAAGGCCGATGCACCCTTCTAGTCGGACGCAGCATTTAAAAGGCACGTATAGGAATTCAAACCAATCCTTTATTTTATGTCTGGAAACTTTTATTGCTACATGGGATGGAGGAGCTGGTCACGTGGGACTCCCAGCAACATAGAGGATGCTGCTATTTTTAAGGTTACCCACTAACCCAGACGGCTAAAACATCTTGCCGTCAAACTGAAGCAGCACGGAGTTCGCTTTAGCATACGTCCACGTTTCTCTAACGGCTGGCCGTATGAGCAGCTTCCTGAGCCATGAGGGAGCACGTCCGGTAAGACTAAGACGCGCTCCACTCCATTCGTGCACTCCACGAGTGCACTCAAACCTTCTTTACCCCATACCCCAGCAAACAGTCACAGGATACCGTCCCCGTGGCCATACAAAATAATAGATTTATGTTGAATACAATAGAAGGCACTCATAACTGTCCCTTAAAAACAGAAAACTGTGCATATCCCCACACTGCACGCGGCAATCCGAGATCCAGCCTGTAGCGATCGCACGAGATAGCCCAACACGGCATACAGAGCCAGAAGAGGCAGCAAATCTATTAAATCTTTAAGTACTCTTGCAGGACGTTTTTTTTATTGAATATGAGCTACTTTTAAAATAAAATTATGCAAGGTAAAAGTCTTTTAATTAAATTTAAGTGCTCATCAATCTATTATTCATAGTAGTATTATGTTGCAAAATTGTATAATATATAACATAGCATTGAATAATATCACGTTTCCAATTAAATTTCAGTAAGAGTAGTAACGACAGGTTTTACTTGATTCCTCGAAACAGATTTTCATATGATAAATGCTTATAAATTTTCTGTTGTTCGTGAATGTTCGTTCGTGTCGCTGAATATTCTAAATAAAGACATGACATAAAAGAAAATCATATATCCTGCGGTTGAGTGTGACGACTTCCTCCTCGCGAATCATAGAAAATTTCCGTTTATAAAAATATAAGAAATCCAGGAATTCCGTTCAATAACGGCTTGTATTATATAGTAAAGTAACAGAAATTCAACGACCAGTTTTCTTAACGAAATAAAAATGTCACTATCGTCCCAATAAAGACGGATATATAAAGAATGCTAAAATTCATCGAAGCAAGCAACATAACGGTAGCTCATTTTGTAAAACAACGGGGCAGCTTCTGAAAGATCGAGGGTTCAAATCCTACTCGTATCGATACAAATTTCATTTTATATTTATTAACATTTTATAAAGCTTAACATGGCATTACATGTTTATGGACAATTTCAAACAGCGGAATACTTTTAATATTCTTGTAAGATAATGTTAGGGCTAAGCTTAATTATTGAATTGTTAATGTTATAAGTGCAGTAATGAACCTGCCAATCAATAATTTTAAACAGTACCTTATTATATCCAGTATTATATCTAGTTAGCACCTTCAGGATTATATAAAGTATATAAAAATTATACAATCGATAAAAGGATAAAAATAAAGACATTAATGTTATTCAAATTTTCAATTCCATCTTCGGAATGCGTATATAAAAAGAGTGAGAGTAATTCTTAAAATATAAAAAAACACTATAAAATAAAAAAACACTATAAAATTCTCTAAAACTTTTATTTGATCGCGGTATTCAGGTACCCTATAATGACGACTAAGTTTATGACGTTCAAGAAATTCTTTCACAACTTGAAAGATCGGCTTGCTTTTTATAAAAAAAATATTTAAATATATTTAAATATATGAAACATGAAATAAATTGAAAATTTTACGCTAAAGAATCTTGTGACGACTTTGACTGAACTTGTCGCTAAAACAAAATAAAATATACTTTTCATACATAAAGTATACGAATTTCTTTAAAGTTATATATAAAAGAAATCTTACTTATTTAAAAACGTATTCAGTCATAATTGCGATTTGGAACTTCTTAAAAATATTTCCTTGTTTTTTAAATAAATATAAAATATATTATTATCAATAAGTATTCTTCTAAGTATCATAAACATATATGTACCTTAAATTAATTATATTATATATAATGTCAGTACATTCCAACATATAAAACGGTGGCGGCGCGGTGTGTCGGAGGCGGGTTATCACTGGGAACATTGCCGATTTTGCCATATCCATATAACTTATGCAAGTTGTTGAATGAAGTTAATTCTTTTAATGGATATTGGTTTATATTATATATTTTATAAGTTCGTATTTTCAAACTCTAACATTAAATCTATAATTACAATATAAAATTATTATTTGTACGCTTGACTTATTTTAGTAATATCATCAAAGGAAAATAGTAAAAGCTTTGATCACATACCACATACAGTATGACTAACAATTAGTGAATAACAATATGTAATGAATGTACTGAGAGATGTTATATACACTCCTCATAAATACGAAATAGGAAGGAATTAATATTAATTTAATATAAACAGTCAAAGTAATTGGACCGGAGAATATATCGCTAGCAAAGATCGTTGGCAACAAATTGCGGTTGGTTGAGATAAAAAAGGTCGGCCCGTCATTTACCTAAAGGAGTTGTACAGAGGAGGTTGCGGTCGAAAGTATACCAGCGTTGTGAATTCCCCGAAATGTCTTAAAAAACTGATACCGCTGTCAATTCCACTCACAATGGATTTAACTGAATCCTTCTGGTACTTGGATTTGATAGTTCTGATTCGTTTTCACAGTAACAGAATGACTACTCTTATAATCTTCGGGTTATATACGAAAATATATATAGTAAACAGTATATCCGATGATGGTATTTTGATACATTCGAGGTGTGTGTTCATTATTTTATTACTATTATTTATATTTATATAAATAATATGTATGTTTATAAAAGTGTGCTGCAGAGCGACTACTTATTACCTCATGCGGGAACTATTGTTAAATATATATATGTATATTATATATGAATAAATTAGGGTAATATAACGTATTTTTATAAATCAGGTAAAAACTGCTAGACGGATAGTGATAAAATTACGATATATAAGGTGACAGTTTAATATCACTTTCGGCATAAGTCATAGTTATTTGGAGAAAGTCCAACAAAATTGGAACAATATACGTTTTCTATTATAAAAAAATATCGACTATCCATCGTAGCAGTACATCCATTCACTGAATACGTCTCGGGCAGGGATAGAGAGGTTCGCTATCCCTGCCCTAGACGTATTCAGTGAATGGATGTCTGTGCCACAAAGTTAAATTAAATCTTTTTTAAATAACTAATGTGCCACAAGAATATGTCATTCAAAATTTTAGCACTGTGAAACTAACTATACGTAAAATTCTATCGAATGTGCATCTTTATATCTTTCGAGAGTATTCATGCAATATTGTAATAATAAAACGTATAATTTGGCGCTTCTAGTTAAAATACTAAAATAGGTATTCACTGTTACAAATTTACATCATCAATTACAAATTAAGTGTCGATTAATGATTTTTTTATTCTTCTTAACAAAAAAGATAACATATAAAAAAAAAATTGTGCGTGCCATCAAAAATTTCAAACGTTCCACTTGTGGAACGAGTGCCATTCGTTCGCCATCCTTGGTCAAGGGTGTTATGTTATACGCATAATACTTTGCTTAATTTTTTTTTTCATTATATCCTATTTGTAGACTAGAACACTATGTTTGGGTTTAATTTAATTTACATTTACTAAAGTTATCACATATCACGAATAGGGTATAACGAAAATACTAAGAGATAATTTATAAATCGTAGCAACTGTCAAGAGATAAAGGAAACGTTACTGACATTGTCACTCTCACCATGCAACAGCACACAAACTAAAATGTATTATTATCTACTTTCGTTGGAAGTAATACTTTGATTTTCTTATCTTTCTTTTTTTTATAAATCACACTTTTTGTACTACAGTTTTATTTAATTTCCTAAATAACAACTTATTTAATTTTAAATAATGGATCTACTCATCATAAAAAATGTACAAAAAACGTCTTAATAAATAATATAATATTTAATAGTATCTAAAGAAGTTGCTGCCCAGAACTCCATATTACGCACTGGTTTCTCATGCCATTGTATTGAATCGGTAATAGTTAGACATACAAATTTAATGAAAGGGTTTTTAGATTTATCTAAATTTTTCTGAAACGAAATATAGCCCATTTTATTAAAATCTTTGTAACAGACAAAGTACACCTTATCAATATATATATAAATAATATAATGTTATGGAGTACAAGAAGGTATGTTGGGTATTTAAACAAAGTGTAATCAAAGCATCACCGATAAAACAATAGTTTACGCCAATTTACCGCCGGCAATGCATGCACGCAGCCATTTTACTCTAACGATGTTCCGTCTCAAGACGTGACAAGTGAGAAATGAGGAGAATGAAGAATATAATAAATAAACTAAGGATCTGTTGGTTATAATTTGTAAAGTTCATTTAGACAAAAAAGAGACGAAAATCAATTAAATAAAAATAGAGAAAAATTTAAGGAGCAATATTGTTATCCAAAACACACATTACAAAAACGTTAGTGTGTGTTTTTATAATGATTGTATTAGTTGTACTCTTTACACTATTACATATTATTATAATGAAAACAAAATAATACCCCGAATACTTATTATTTTGTTTTCGCACTTTGCAATTAATATAAAGAAACAAGAAACAAACTTATATTAACAACCACACAAAACTACACACCTTATATAATATTGTACCAACACAAGAAAAAAACATGACGAAAAAGAATACAAATAAAATTTGAAATTACAAGCTGAAATAAAATATATTATAATTAACATAAAAAATAATAATTAAGCGTACTTAAGGAATGATAATAAAACAAATGGCAGGTCCATAAATTTTTTTTTAAATATTTAGTCAGGTGATACAACATTGAGTATTACGATAAGACAAACATTGGAAGTAAGACCGACTCTCCAAACTATAAATGATGTTCCTGAAGAGGATTTATACTCCTTCTAGATAATTCTGGTATACACGAGAATAGAAAAACAATAGACGGAGACAAAATCATCGATGAGGCTTTTTAGCAGTCTATGCAAAAAAAAGCCAAAAAGACTTCAAGTCTAGACTAGACAGTAAGAGATGGCGTAGCTAGACCAAATTTGATTGCGAAGCACACTAAAAAAATGTCCTTAAATCTTGAAGCCTACCACTCCCAAATATTTGCCAACAAATACGAAAAATAAAAAAGGTGTTCAAATTGCCGAATATATTCTGTAATACAGAAACTTAAATTACTTATAAGTAATATAATAGGTGCGAATATAATATTTGTTAGATAAAAGACTATTGTAAAGCAATTTTAGTATGAAACTCAATCGCACCTGTGACCTAAAGTTCTTTCAAAGTGAGTTATCGAAGCGCACAGTTATCGCTTCAACGAGCGAACGTTTGATAGGAGATATTTAAAAAACCGAACCTAGTGCAGCGAAACTTGGCACTGAATTCTGTCACATTTCAAAGATATTCGAAGGATAATTGAAGTTCATCGTATATGAATATGTCTTGTCTTTGTCTTGTCTTGTCTAAGCTTTGAGCTGTCCACTAGAGGATCTGGTCTACTATATAGTTCAAACGTTTACCATAAGTTTTAAATATTAAAAATTACATTTACTTTTTCTTCTTTGAAAATAAAGATTGAATGAGTTTTTAGAGATGTTGTTTTTAAATTTAATTAATTAGTGAGTAATATTTTGCTTTCAAAAATATGTTATATTTACTTATACCATTCCATTTTTCTTATAAATCCAAATTTTCCCTTAAATTTTTAATTTGCCGTTTATATATACCATTGTCGTAAACAAAAAGTCAATGTATCGTTTGTCATTCCAAAAAAATGGTGGAAAGAAATACAAAATGTCATAAAAGCTTGTTGTGCCAATTGTATACATCTTGTTCGAAACATTTAAATAAGGCAAACATAAAATAATAAACAAAAAACTGATTAAATCATTTTTTTTTTATTATTTTGTTATGGGTGGGTTCAAAGGTTTTTGCAATTATTGTGTTTAAATTTTCAAAACATCGTTTCTATCTTATATATTTCCTCGGCTATCTTCGTATTTTTTAATATGGATTTTTTCGAATAGTTTTGAACCCGTTCGATTTCCTTCGTGGCTACTTGGATTCGTTCAGAAGCGTCTTAAAAAGCATAATATTTTAGTAATATACCTTCATCGATACAAACCCATCATGTAATGCGAAGAAAATTGCGAGAAGTAAGAGAAGCTGTAAAATAAAAAAAAATTGAATTTCTTTGGAAACTTCTTCATCCACACCTTCCTTACTAACCGACAGTTTCTGTTTTAATATATTTTTGAATAGACCAAGGTTCTAAAAGACCACGAGGATGAAAAATCTGAATAATCAAACACAAGATTTTTACATTTTGTAATCTTTTTTTCACTTGGATCTAAGTTTATTTTAAATAAAAATGTAACTGAATTACAATCTCAATGTAGACCGACTGTTTTACTAGGTAATGTTTTATTTAAATTTAGCGTTTTATCTGTCTTAATAAACAATCCTCCATTTTTGTATTCTAATAAACATTCCTCCGTTAAAGTTTTTATAATATAGGGATTAGATTGTCATTTTTGTAAATTAAACTGTGCTGATATAATACTAATTACGTTTCTACATCACATAATTCACAAAAGAAAATCATGGACAAAAAAATTCCTAGTGATTGTAATTTTTTCTTTTGGAAAGCTCAGCTAGCTAGTGAAACCATGCGTTTAGTGACAAGGTAACGTGCTAATGAAGTACTCTATGTAACAAATCTAAAATAAATATAGATTGAAAGATACATACAATAGCAGCGGAAGGACTCGAATCTACAATATCTGGAAAACCGTTCAGATGCTCGGAAAATTGAGCTACTGTGATGTTATAAGTCTCGACGAATCTAGCATTCTTTATATAACCGTTTTTATGGACATGGAGGCATGTATTAGTCTTCATTCGAATATCCTCGTCTTTTGTTTGTTTCTAAGTTTGCTGTCTAGAGTAACTTTGTACATATTGATCAATCGAAAATATTTGAAATATTTTTAATAGAAACCACAATATAGTTTTTATATAACAAAGTTTAAAAATATTTTATTTTAAACAAAAATAATATAAAAAATGTAGTTCCAACGACGGTGGTCTTCGTTCAGGTCAGGGCCATTCATCGATGCTTTAGTATTCGAGTTCATTCTGCATTCGTATTTATTTTTCTAAATATCAAGTTTCTGCTGTAGTGAAATATACTTTTATATTTTTCATGTTCTATTCATAGTGCAGTGCAATCATTGATATAACACATATATTTTTATTTGTTAGACTTGTAATAGTTATCAAAATGTTGAAAACTCAGATCATTATTCAACAGTCAAATTCTTATTAAGTGTATACTAACCCAAGTTTAAACGCTTAAGTTATTAAGACATTTAAAAATTAAAAACCATCATTAAATAAATTCTTAAGGAATAGATAATCTATACGCGTAATTAAAATTAGAGTGGGTTTTTACAAAATTACTATTTCTGTTCGAGTATTGTAGTTACGAAGCAAGATATATATATATTTTTAATATTTGTGTTTTCAATGATTCAATAACTCTTAGAATGACATGAAATAAAAAACATTTTTTATGAATTTTGAAGGGATATTTTAAAAATTGTTTTGGCCTACAATAAGACAACATAAAACGGTCAATTTTGGTATTATGTAAAATTTAATTATATTAGATGGCTTATTATTTAAACCGGGAATTAAAAAAAATCGCTGGTAACAGCTAGTTAAATAATAATAACTGGTGGTGCCAAGAATTTTAAATTTAAATACCTTCGATACGCTCTGAGGGGAGCAGCGGAAACGTACAATGTGACTCGAAAAAGGGTTGTAGGGAATAATGGGAAACCATGCATGCACCATCCTCAGAACCCAAGGCAGCTCCAGCAAGATAATCCTCGAAGGTCGACGGCGCGTAACGGAAAACAGTTTATTCACGCAGATCGATTCCACAGGAGTCCCGTAATACTCGCGATCACGATTTGGCACTACCACTTAATAGCGGGAGACTATAACAATGTCTCTTCACGATCCCGAAATGCAATATTCAAAGATCGGGCGGGTAGCTGGAGGTGAAGATGGAGTTGTAGGGCTACGTCCTCTGCCGATGCGATGGTGTGCATGGTTTTTAAGGAAGAGTGAAGGAAATGGATTGCGAAGTCATTCATTAATTAACAAATAAAGCCAAAAGATGGCGTTACCATTTCCAGTATCTAACACTAATAACATTCAAATCTTACAGAAAGGCGTGTACAAATAAATCGTAGCGTAAATGATGTGTTTTTCATTGGATTAAATTGTTCTATAAATACAATATGTTAAAGAATGGAGATCCACGCGTGTACAGGGGAGGTATTTAACCTATAAGACTCTTACTTTACTTGTAATCAAGGAAAAAGCATCTGAAGACCGGCATTTAACTGGCTTTCATGAAATACCTCTTGTGTCGTTCTTTAGTTGCCGTGATGGTAAATATATCCTTTACCTCAGAATTTCAAAACAAGTATTTTAATACGGTTTCTATTATATTTTTATTAAAAGCGTTTATAATATTTTATACAAAAATTATGAGTTAACGTTTGTCCTCACAAATAATAGAAATTGATAAAAGATACAGTATTAATATTGTTAAATACGTAATATACATAGAAAATCGCAGCTATATATTCGAATTTTAAATAAGACGCACAATGAGCAATCGAGTACCTTCCCGGGTTTCGGCACCAAAAAGATGCAACAAAATGAACAAGCCGAGATGGCCCGTCAACGTCTCTCGTGTGTCGGAACACGAATTACAACAAGTAACACCGTTGAAAAACGCTAAGTTCTAGATTAATTATACGCGTTGACCTGAACAACAAAAAGTACTTACAGTTAACACTCGTGGCTATCCACACCATACACCCGAAGATCTTCAATATCTTATACCTTCGTTCAGGGGGTTGTTGGCACGTGGCGGTACCGCCAGTTCTCATATATCAGGATATCACTTCCATAAATTTACACTACATACGCTACACATACACTACAGTTTTAAGTGTTTTGCGGCAGACAATTGAATTGCTCGCGCGGCGTCGAGATCACCATTTTCGAATGAAGTCCCCGCCAATCACCCGATACTGTATGCTCCTTTCGAGCCTTGCTATCGGTTGGACCACCAATGTTGCTCGCGATGAACAAATTACGAATTCGTTTAGAAATTGAACCAATAGTAATATAACAATATCATTATTTTGTTCTCAAATAATAATTCTACAATAATAAAAAAATGTAAAAATAATTTTCCACTTTTTTTAGTTTCAAATGTAACAATAAATATGAATAAAGTCATATGTGAGAAAATTGCATGGCGCAGTGAATGCAGAACAAGTTTCCTAGTGTAGCAATGGAGCCTCAGTATTCAGCCACGGGTCGCTCTAAGTCTCACATCTGCTACTGGAAGTGTAATGTATTACAGCCTTGCTTCGTTGTGTAACGATATAAATAAAAACTTCGGTTACGGACGTATTTTCGAGTCTTGTGTTGTGCATAATCACATTTGTACGATTCATGAATTGCCTTGCATTTGGTTGTAAATACTTAAATCTTTTAAGATTTTAGTTTACGTAACTTAATTGTTCTGAGAAAGTTGGGGTTTATAAGTGTAATTATTTTTTATCAAAACCTTTGTAATAAAATGCTTATTGATGAAGAACAACTTTTAACGTTTTTGTTCTCTAAGGTTTTTAACCATGGGATCTTTCCAAAGACTGAAAAGGATCTTTTATCTACCTCAGAGCACGCGTCGATACATCAACCAAGTGATTAAAGCATTGAATCAGCCTAAGGTTAAAGCGAAATGGATTGTCTATCCAAGGACACGACTGGAAGTATGAAACAAGAGTTTGTATTATATTATTATTCTTACACCTGTTACCTCCTTAAAATAGTATTTAAATACACTAATAACTTAGAATTTCAAAGAAAATTTGACCCGATTGTAAAGGTCACACTGATGAGCATTCCACTGATTTCCTAAATGTTTAAATTCTAATAACTCATATTTTCATACAGTATCTAAATATTCTTATTTACAGATCTGTCACAATAACTTTTACATTATTAAGGTGAGTCATACATAAAAGAATCACAATCAAAATAATGAACTTGTTTTTTTAGGTAAGTATAACTTGAATAAAGGTTTTTAATGTAATATAAACATATTTGTTGATTTTTAATATAATTATTTTACAGGACACTGATATCTAGAACAGCCTTGGCTGATGATTCTCAAATTAGCATGCAAGTTCAAGAAAATTTGTATTCATTTAAAAGCATGTGCAAGTTATGTAATTGAACTGAACAGTATTTTGGTTCACTCCTGTTTTTGCTTAAGGATGGAACATTGCACTTTTACTACCATCTTCATGTAGCCAATAAAATAAGCATGTGCATGTATCACACAATATTTCAGTAAAAGGTGTATTACCCTGACTGGAATCAGTTAATGCATTGCCACAGGGAGCAAAAAGGATGTTATTAGATACAGAGCAGTACAGAGTTGCTTAATAAATAGATTTAAAGATTTAATAATGTTTGTTACAATTTATGAAATTTTAATTGTTTATCTAACTCACACTACTAAATTTTAAAGACTTTGTAACTTTTTTATTTGTATTAATGTCATGTTTGAGAAATGATAAAGAGAGTTGTTATTGTTGAAGAAATGGAATATCTCATGTGACTATAAAAATATATTTTTAATAATTGGTTAATAAGCTATTTTTATTCAACAATTAACAACTACTATCACATAATACATGTTACTTTTATTTTATTGTCACATTTTCATTATAGGACTTAATTTTGTAACGACGGCATAACATATAAATTAATTTTTCGAAGTTAGAACTGCTCAATTATTTCACTCTTATCAATTAAAATTATATATATCAAGTAATAATGATCAAAGAAAGTAATTATATGATTAACTATCCCTAATAAACCCCTATAAACTTAAAAAACTATTTCTATTCTAACAAACTGAATGTCAGTAAAATGTTATATCAGTAAAGCTTTTTTCTTTTTACATACTAGTGATTTTTAACGATTTCGAAAAATTAAAGAAATAAGTTACTATAATTGAATAATATCATTATAATTATGATAAAAACACTTTTTTTCTATGCAAAAATACAAATATAACTAAATGCCACTCAATAAATCTGTTTAAAGAGTTAACAATGGTCTCAACTGTGTTAAAATATATGTTAAATTGTTTTAATCAATATCCAACTGATTTATAAATTGACTCTTCACTCTTTTAAATATTCACTCGCACCATCGACAGTGACTCCACAGAGGAAAGAGTCGGGATATGATGTTGCTCACTGCGGGGTAGCAAGGAATGGAGGAAAATGTGGTGCCACTGGTGCTGTGACGCTTGTAACATAACAAATGCAATTACATATAGATATGTATCAAAATATATGACTTTACATCACCTATAAAAATGGAATAATAACTATTTCAGTGCCTACTGTAATTTTGAGATCAAGACTCAGTAAGTATAAAATTCCTGGTTGTTATTGGTTGTGGGGCACTTGATAATCGTTGCTGTGAACATTTATAATGTTGTAGATCTAAAACACAGTAAACATAAACAGGTACCACCTCCAGTAAGCATAAATTTTCTTATATTTGAATAGGGATTTTTGTTGTTTTGGCCTTCCAGACTGTTCAGACCTAAAATAATCTTCTGTTAAATCAATGCTTAAGTGAATTATTCTAAATGCACATATTAAAAAAAATATATTAAACTATATTTAAAAAAAAACTCAAGAAATATATTTAAATATAAATAATTTAGGTATTATATTTTAAATTACTGTATTTTAGTACAGTGTATTTCATGAATACATATAAAATATTTCACCATGGCTGGAACACAGGAAAACAGTAAGTTAAAAAGGAGGGATTATTTGTTAAGCGAAAGTAAAAGTACAAAACTGCGTAGGATGCCATTGTTTTGATTTCGTATTTCCGACTATAAAAGAAATTAATAAAACGAATAAGATTTTTATGTGTCTGATGTTATTACAAAATATATTAATTTAATTACCTTTGCATAAACTTTAATAAAGACGTAAAATTATTCTATTTAGGCACGAAATCACGGTTCCAAAGTAAACGAACAAAGTCAACATGATTAACATTTATCACACCATATTCATTATATGTCGAATTTACCTAAGTGAAACTTAATAGAAAGACATCAATGATCAATAAAAAAAAATTAATAAAAAAATAGTGAAATAATTCACTATTTTTTTATTACAAATACTTTCGTTTAACCGCGAAGTACGTAAATCATATTAAAATTTAAAATTGACGTATTAGGGAACGCTCACTAGACATAGACTAATTTTTATGTTCTTTCCTTATAATATTTAGAATTGTCGATAGTAATGGTTGTGTGATTCTGGCTAAAGACTTTTAGCTATTTCTTTAATAGTTATTGCTAACACGAGAAATATCTTAGATGTAATTTTGCTTTAAAATGTTTGTAACATGGCTAGACCCTTTGAAGTTTATACATACATCGCAGACTAATTCAAGATTTAACTTGCTTTAAATTTTGAATTAGTATTGTAAGCACTAAAATGTCGTGTTAGTTGCGCAGTTTCCTCAATGCTTGAAGCTCTCCCATTTTGATGTTAGTCTAGATTTTCGTAAAATAACTGTAATATGTTGTATAAGCGTCTCCATAGAGTTATAACTTCCTCTAAGCGGCTTATAATATTCTCGTACGGAATCTGTTTTGATGCATTATCATCATGTGACATTATGGGTGGTGTCATCAATGGTTATAGTCGATAAATTAATCACTTTTAGTGTTGAGGATATTTTTACAACTTAACTTTTTTAAAAGTTTGTTAAATTAAGCGTCTTACCGCTCACAGCGCAAACCGTAAATCCGGGACGCTGGGCTGAAGAGATACACAAACACATAGCTCGAAATCACTACTAGACGAACCAACCCTGCATTCCTTATGTAGTACGTGTAACTTACACTGCACTCTGTTTACATTATACCGACAGTTGCGAATTAATTATATAATATTTATGCGATTAAGTCCCAATATATTTCTATTATGTTTAAAAATCGTGAAAGTTTAAAAACAATGAAATCTTGTAAGTTTAACTAGAGATGTTTCTTGTATATATTTAGAGTAAAGTAAAGGAAGTTCATTAATTTTCCAGCGCGAGACAAAGCTGTTCTTGCGCCGTTCACTTCCAGATGAATAATCAAGGCTGTAACTTTAATAAAAGCACATTTTCTTCGTATGCTGAAACACTTTTTAATGATATAGTCTACGATTTAACTTAAGCCTGGCGTAAATTAATTTTTTATTAATACCTAAACTACAGAACAAACCAACTAATTTTCTAGATGTCATTTGTTTTAAATTGTAGGTAAGTAATATTTTATTTTTTTTTTTTTACATTCAAATTCTAAATTAATAATATATTCTATCGACATCAGAAAAGACTTTCATTATTTTTAATAATACTAAAAATACTAAAACCCCTTAGTAATTTGATTTCTACAAAGCAAACTAACGCTATAGTTTTGGTTAACATTCATTGTTCGTTTTCTAAAATTGACAAACGCGGTGTCAAGTTTTCCTAGTATAATATAGTTAATTAGTAGTACTTAATATTTTTTATGTCTATAAAATAATAATTTATTAGTCATTTCAATTTGATATGTGAAGAAGCAATCGCCGGTTACGGTCGAAAGAAAAATAGCGTGAGTAACAAATAATTACTCGACTGAAATAAAAAAGGTCCCTTCATTTTATTTAACGACTCACGGTCTAGCGCAAATAACACAGACTCTGAATCAATTCTACTTACGAATAAATCCGATTCCTTTCATATTGCTTTGATATTCTGAATTATGTAAAATAGTCATATCTTACTGATCCCGACTTGCATTTCATACTATCAATTGAGCAATGGTAGCAATAGATATTACATACATACAGATCCTAATGCTATTTTTCCTTCGGGATTTGCAAAGAGCATTCTCTGTAGAGAAGTACTATGATAGCAACATTACTCGAGATAAAAATTTACGATAACTTAAAATCTGTTGAAATACTAGCTTTTGATATTAGTTGTGATATTTGGGTGTGTCTTATAAGTCTTTTGTAGGAGTTATTTGCAGTGCCGGATTAAGCCTTTCAGGGGCCCTAGGCCATTGTAATTTTGGGGCCCCCCATTTTTTTATCATTGTAAAATTGGTTGTTGTTTTTGCATGTATACAATTCAAACCACCCATTTATATTATTTCAAGGTTCTAAACACGATAAAACAAACATAATTTTTTTTTGTTAGATTCTATATTTTTTTATTTTAAATAATTAACAATGTATATGGTAATCATATACAGGTAATCGTAAGATAATCTTTGGTCATCATATCTTTGGAAGATGAAAAGCGCTGTTTTGGTTTTTCAGCGCGTAATTCGAAATTTGAATTGTGGTTTAAAATAACAATCGAATTAATAAATCAATATAAATTTAGCAATGATTATGTTCAAAAATATCTTTTTGAAAATCAATTAAATACTATAATAAAAACGTATTGTATTTTTATTAAAATTTTTTTCAAAATCCTATGAAAATGAAAAATATCGATTAAAATCAGAAATTGATTTAAAAAAAGTCATGTCAGATTTTCTTGGGGGCCCCTGGTCGCAGGGGGCCCCAGGCCATGGCCTAGTCCGTCCTATTGGGTAATACAGCACTGGTTATTTGTTAATAATATTTATAGTCATACTAAAAAAACATTGACTGCTGAAGTCTATCAATAGTTTGTATGCCAAGAAGGATGAAACGAAAGGCGAAAGAAAATAATCTTAAAAAAAGAAATGTGTTTTAAAATAAGGAAAAAATTACCTATACATTGCAAGCGAGTTTCATTCAAAAGTTTGAAATATTATTTAAAATAATAAATTAGAATTAGTTAAAGTATCCACTCTGTACTAGTCATAAAAAGTACACAAATAAAAACGCTTTAAATTGTATACAAAACAAACATATCATGTAAAGCTAACTGTTATCAAGCACGAAATTTTGCACACATGCGCAAATTGAGCAAAACTCGGTCTGGATTGAAAATCAGCCGAATCGTAATTGTAGTTTTCGAGATAATTGATAAAATGTGTCCCCGTCGCGAGGCTAACCCCGCTTGCGTGGACCTAGTACATTTACTACTTGTATTTACATATTATTATTAAGACTTTTCTGATTAAATGTCCGGGTTTGGCTTCTAAACGACTCAAGCGATCAAGACGAAATTTTGTACACATGTTATGCATGTCCACACGGTTTAAAAAAAAAATCGTAAAAAAATTCTGTGGCGTTGAGGAATAATGATAAGAAATAGAAATAGAAACAGAAATAGCTAAGTCTTTAGCCAGAATCACACAACCATTACTATCGACAATTCTAAATATTATAAGGAAAGAACATAAAAATTAGTCTATGGTGAGCGTTCCCTAATATGTCAATTTCATATTTTAATATGATTTACGTACTTCGCGGTTAAAACGAAAGTATTTTTAATAAAAAAAAATAGTGAATTATTTCTAAAAGTAAATTTTTTTTTTAATTGATTATTGATGTCTGTCTTAACAGAAAGACTACTATCTACCTTTTAAATTCAACATATAATGAATATGGTGTGATAAATGTTAATCATGTTGACTTTGTTGGTTTACTTTGGAACCGTGATTTCGTGCCTAAATAGAATAATTTTGCGTCTTTATTAAAGTTTATGGAAAGGTAATTAAACTAATATATTTTGTAATAACATCAGACACATAAAAAACTTATTCGTTTTATTATTTTTTTTTTATAGTCGGAAATACGAAATCAAAACAATGGCATCCTACGCAGTTTTGTACTTTTACTTTCGCTTAACAAATAATCCCTCCTTTTTAAATTACTGTTTTCTCGTGTTCCAGCCATGGTGAAATAACAAGGCCCCAGGAAGAATATGGCTGACCGCCTGTGGTATGAGTTAGGGGACTTTCTCATGTGTTAAGGAGTTGGAAAGTCTTTAGAAAAATGACAAAGTGAGATTATATATCTTTATCTCTAAAATTTTTATTATTTATATATCTTTTAAATTCTTCTAGATATATTTGAGTTACTCATGAATGTATGATGTAATACATAATGTACATAAAAAAAAATTAAGAATAAAGCTCTCAATAAAAATGTTTTTATAATAAATAGCTTAGTTATATTTTATATGTATTCATGAAATACACTGTACTAAAATACAGTAATTTAAAATATAATACCTAAATTATTTATATTTAAATATATTTCTTGAGTTTTTTTTTAAATATAGTTTAATATATTTTTTTTAATATGTGCATTTAGAATAATTCACTTAAGCATTGATTTAACAGAAGATTATTTTAGGTCTGAACAGTCTGGAAGGCCAAAACAAAAAAAATCCCTATTCAAATATAAGAAAATTTATGCTTACTGGAGGTGGTACCTGTTTATGTTTACTGTGTTTTAGATCTACAACACTATAAATGTTCACAGCAACGATTATCAAGTGCCCCACAACCAATAACAACCAGGAATTCTATACTTACTGAGTCTTGATCTTAAAATTACAGTAGGCACTGAAATAGTTATTATTCCATTTTTATAGGTGATGTAAAGTCATATATTTTGATACATATCTATATGTAATTGCATTTGTTATGTTACAAGCGTCACAGCACCAGTGGCACCACATTTTCCTCCATTCCGTGCTACCCCGCAGTGAGCAGCATCATATCCCGACTCTTTGCTCTGTGGAGTCACTGTCGATGGTGCGAGTGAATATTTAAAAGAGTGAAGAGTCAATTTATAAATCAGTTGGATATTGATTAAAACAATTTAACATATATTTTAACACAGTTGAGACCATTGTTAACTCTTTAAACAGATTTATTGAGTGGCATTTAGTTATATTTGTATTTTTGCATAGAAAAAAAGTGTTTTTATCATAATTATAACGATATTATTCAATTATAGTAACTTATTTCTTTAATTTTTCGAAATCGTTAAAAATCACTAGTATGTAAAAAGAAAAAAGCTTTACTGATATAACATTTTACTGACATTCAGTTTGTTAGAATAGAAATAGTTTTTTAAGTTTATAGGGGTTTATTAGGGATAGTTAATCATATAATTACTTTCTTTGATCATTATTACTTGATATATATAATTTTAATTGATAAGAGTGAAATAATTGAGCAGTTCTAACTTCGAAAAATTAATTTATATGTTATGCCGTCGTTACAAAATTACGTCCTATAATGAAAATGTGACAATAAAATAAAAGTAACATGTATTATGTGATAGTAGTTGTTAATTGTTGAATAAAAATAGCTTATTAACCAATTATTAGAAAATATATTTTTATAGTCACATGAGATATTCCTTTTCTTCAACAATAACAACTCTCTTTATCATTTCTCAAACATGACATTAATACAAATAAAAAAGTTACAAAGTCTTTAAAATTTAGTAGTGTGAGTTAGATAAACAATTAAAATTTCATAAATTGTAACAAACATTATTAAATCTTTAAATCTATTTATTAAGCAACTCTGTACTGCTCTGTATCTAATAACATCCTTTTTGCTCCCTGTGGCAATGCATTAACTGATTCCAGTCAGGGTAATACACCTTTTACTGAAATATTGTGTGATACATGCACATGCTTATTTTATTGGCTACATGAAGATGGTAGTAAAAGTGCAATGTTCCATCCTTAAGCAAAAACAGGAGTGAACCAAAATACTGTTCAGTTCAATTACATAACTTGCACATGCTTTTAAATGAATACAAATTTTCTTGAACTTGCATGCTAATTTGAGAATCATCAGCCAAGGCTGTTCTAGATATCACAGTGTCCTGTAAAATAATTATATTAAAAATCAACAAATATGTTTATATTACATTAAAAACCTTTATTCAAGTTATACTTACCTAAAAAAACAAGTTCATTATTTTGATTGTGATTCTTTTATGTATGACTCACCTTAATAATGTAAAAGTTATTGTGACAGATCTGTAAATAAGAATATTTGTAGAAGAATATTTAGATACTGTATGAAAATATGAGTTATTAGAATTTAAACATTTAGGAAATCATAACCCATCCTAGTATATCAGTGGAATGCTCATCAGTGTGACCATTACAATCAGGTCAAATTTTCTTTGAAATTCTAAGTTATTAGTGTATTTTAATACTATTTTAAGGAGGTAACAGGTGTAATAATAATAATATAATACGAACTCTTGTTTCATATTTCCAGTCGTGTCCTTGGAAAGACAATCCAATTAGCTTTAACCTTAGGCTGATTCAATGCTTTAATCACTTGTTTGATGTATCGACGTGTTCTCTGAGGTAGGTAAAAGATTCTTTTCAGTCTTTGGAAAGATCCCATGGTTAAAAACCTTAGAGTACAAAAACGTTAAAAGTTGTTCTTCATCAATAAGCATTTTATTACAAAGGTTCTGATAAAAAATAATTACACTTATAAAGTACAAGTTTCCCAGAACAATTAAGTTACGTAAACTAAAATCTTAAAAGATTTATGTATTTCCAACCAGATGGCAAGCAAATGCAAGGCAATTCATGAATCGTACAAATGTGGTTATGCACAACACGAGACTCGAAAATACGTCCGTAACAGACGTTTTTATTTATATCGTTATACAACGAAGCAAGGCTGTAATACATTACACTTCCAGTAGCAGATGTGAGACTTAGAGCGACCCGTGGCTGAATACTGAGGCTCCATTGCTACACTAGGAAACTTGTTCTGCATTCACTGCGCCATGCAATTTTCTCACATATGACTTTATTCATATTTATTGTTACATTTGAAACTAAAAAAAGTGGAAAATTATTTTTACATTTTTTTATTATTGTAGAATTATTATTTGAGAACAAAATAATGATATTGTTATATTACTATTGGTTCGCTATTGGCTAATTATATTAATTATTAAATTTCTAAACGAATTCGTAATTTGTTCATCGCGAGCAACACTGGTGATCTGACCAATAGCAAGGCTCGAAAGGAGCATACAGTATCGGGTGATTGGCGGGGACTTCATTCGAAAATGGTGATCGCGACGCCGCGCGAGCAATTCAATTGTCTGCCTCAAAACACTTAAAACTGTAGTGTATGTGTAGTGTTTGTAGTGTAAATTTATGGAAGTGATATCCTGCTATATGAGAACTGGCGGTACCGCCACGTGCCAACAACCCCCTGAACGAAGGTATAAGACAGTGAATATCTTCGGGTGTATGGTGTGGATAGCCACGAGTCTTAACTGTGAGTACTTTTAGTTGTTCAGGTCAACGCGTATAATTAATCTAGAACCTAGCGTTTTTCAACGGCGTTACTTCTATTAAATTCGTGTTCCGACACACGAGAGACGTTGACGGGCCATCTCGGCTTGTTCGTTTTGTTGCATCTTTTTGGTGCCGAAACCCGGGAAGGTACTCGATAGCTTCATTGTGCGTCTTATTTAAAATTCGTATATATAGCTGCGATTTTCTATGAACATTACGTATTTAACAATATTAATACGGTATGATATATTTTATTTATTTAATTACCTGATCATATTTAAATATATATAAGGCATCATTTCATTACAGTTTCGATAGGGTCATATTAATATTTAGTTTTCTAAAATATTAAGGTAGACAATATTTACATTGACATTCATTCGTTCATTTTTCATTCAAACACATAAAATCGAAGTTCATTATACACTAACATTCAACATCATTCGGTAGAATTCATCACTCAATAATATTCATTATCTATATAGCATCAATCTATTTATTCTAGCGCGTCATTCGTATTCTTTCTTAATTACTAAAGTCTTTATACAGATACTATTATATTTCAGTAAAGCTTTGAGTTATTACTATTTCCAAATATGAATTATTAAACTACACGTTTGCAGCATAATCGTAATAATAATAGTATTCGTAAATATATTACATTGTCACAGGTCACATATATACAATCTTTAAACAAATAATCGGTGTTTATATGTATTTACCTCATCATCCTCATCCACACCTAACAATATATAAAACAATCTTAACTCTGTATCGGTGTTTCATATATTGTATTTCTTTAAATATTGCAGAGCTAGAAACAGTATTTACCTTTAATTTTTATTGGTTTACATGTCATATTATCGGCTGCAATTGCAACATAAATCGACTTAATTATTTTTAACATAAATAATTGAAAACTTTACATTAAACGACCTAATGCTTGTAGGCTTCTTACAACTCAAATTATTTGCGTAATACCGGGCACACTGTCGGTATACGACTTCGGCGCCCTGCATACTGTATGATAATTATATTTATAAGTATCTATTTGTTTACTTCTTTATCTTTAAAGACTCATTAGAAGTTGTTTTATTGTTAATATATTTGTTTTCTTTTTAAGAATGACGTTTAATCCGAAGCGTACTATTCGTAAGTTAAGTTCTGCAAGTAAATCTAAGTCTAAATATGCAGAATTATAGAATAACCACTATAAATATACGATTTACCTACTTCGATAGAAGTAGGTAAGGATGCGAGAAGAGATGAAGGCCAATGCTATCTTTTCTTTTCATATTGCACTCAGATTAAGAAAATTGTATCCGACTTTGAGGACTCGCATTATTCAATTTCAATTCTTTTATAAAAAGACGATGTTGATGATGATGATGCCATACGCAGTCGTTTCGATGATTTAAATTTTCAAGTAAAGGCGATACATCGTTTTTTATCAAAAACAAAATTAAATTTTACTTTTAATAATAAATTTTCTTTATCTCGCGTCCGATTGCCGAAGATACAGTTGCCCTTGTGTTCAGGAAGCATTAAAAAGTAGCTTGAATTTAGCGATACGCTCAATGCGCTTATTCATAAAGGTCAATCTTTTACCAGTTGAAAAGTTTCATTTCTTGGTATCTTCGTTAAGCGGTCACCTCGGCTGGTTCGTTTCGTTACACTAGTTAATAATTTTTTTTTTGTAGCTGAGTGATACGAATTATAACCAAAAAAAAAAGCCAAATAAATATAATAATAATATATTTTACAATAAATATGTTACTTACTTTTAATTTAAAATTGTTGTAAAAACTTATACGTATAAAAAATAACTAGATAGTTACTTTTATACTTTACTTTGTATTACTTAGTGAATTTTGCTTTTAATTTTTTTGTAATAACATATACATATTATAGAATAACTAGATACCTACTTTTATACTTTGTATTACTTACATTATTTTTATTTTAAAAAGTTTTTGTAATAACGAATACTTCTAGATACTTAATTTTTTTTACTTTATTTTATATTACTTAATTTACTTTCAATATATTAGTAATAACTTATACTTACAAAATTAACTTACCTAAACAAAGGACTCTCCCACCCATGAGGAGGCTTACCTGACGTACTAGACAATGTACTAGTTCAAAAAAAAAAACCAACAGATCCTTAGTTTATTTATTATTTTCTTCATTTTTCTCATTTCTCATCTGCTACGTCTTGGGACGGAACATCGATAGAGTAAAATGGCTGCGTGCATGCATTGCCGGCCGTAAATTGGTGTAAAAATATTATCGGAGATGATTTGATTAAACTTTATGTTTGAATACCCAATATGTTATATATCTTTATATTTTAATATAGTGTATTTTGTATGTTACTACAATAAATAATAATAACTGAAAATCCTGAATATATTTTTATTCAGGATTTTCAGTTATTGCTATTCATAAAACTGATGACTATTTTGTATCTGTGTCAATGTAATAGGTGATATTCATTTTGAAGCACAGTTATTTTGCAGATTCCAATTACTATTTGAGTCAGTTATTGTATAATTCTGCGCTCAGAAGAGTCGCTACTCTTGGTCACAAAAGCTAGGACGTTCTATCCTAAACTACAGATGTCTTTGTATCGGGTCCAATCGTCTGTCGGTATATACACAAATTTCTCCATCTCTACATTGGTCATTAATAATTTAACAAATAAAATGTTAAGTTAGGTCTTCTTTTTTTATATTGTTATATATAGTTTCCTGCTGGTTTAATAATACTCAATAGTTCAAGAGTTTTATTATCAAAACCAAAACGAAGGTAACTTTATTTATCATACTTCGCAACACTTGTACTGTAAAGACGTCATAAGAAACATTATAAAAAACTCAGTTCCATAGTAAAAGTACAGAAGTACAAATAAACATTGTGAAAATACAAAAGGAAGAATATTTATTACATATTGTTTTACAACAACCACTCATCCTTAATTACTCATCTTTTGAACTTTGAAGATGATGTTTCTAGAATGTTATTTTTATCATAATGTGAAATATTAAAAAAAAATGTGTTATATATTCTTCAGCGAGTTCTTTAGTTGAAAGGGCACAAACACAAAAATGGTTTCCCTCAAAAACTTTCTTTGTTAATTCGGTTCAAGATTAAATGTATTTTAATGTAGATTGTAATCTCTTTTATTTTTAATAAAAACTCTAAGGAATACTTAAATTATGAAGGTGAGTAAAGACATGATATCTCAGTTAAGAAAGTTACGATAACGTGGTAGGTTTGAGTCCTGACACACTTTCCTGATCAATTATATTCATTGCAATTTTGATTTATGAATATCTTCAAATCTAATGAAATGTAACATATATTAATTATTTTTTATATCACTTTAATTTTACTGTCACCTAAACTTAAATGTTTCTAAAGAACATTTTTGTTTATATTCAATTCAGAATAATGTTTTATAAACAACATATTTATTTGAATTGTTATTTTTTTATATGTTCTAGTGAGTACTTACAGTGAAAAAAATAATATTTTCCTTTATAAACTTTTCACATTATTTCTGCGAGGGTGTTAAAGTGAGAGAAAGTTTGTTTAATGCTTAAAGTGTAACCTCTCAGTGAAACTGGCATCATCTGCTACTAGCGGTCACTACATGTTATTCACAAAGTTAGAATATCTATCTTGTATAGTACTTACTGCCTTTGGATTTCAATAAAACTCCTTTTAAATCACAAGTGGATCTAATATATGCGGAGCACAGAACACTGTCGCTCACAATGACGGTTTTAAGATAACTGACTCACCTGTGCCCAGTCGCATACACTAAATCCCCTGTTTATTTTAATTTATTCGAATAGTTTAAATATTACAAATAAATTTTAATAAATCTTATAAATTAAATCTCCATAACATAGCGGATATATTATTCTTCGAATGTTATTATTAGATACAATGTAGACAAAACAGCTTTGATTTAATTTTAAATTGCTATAAAATTATTTATAAATTTCATTTAATATTAATATAATTTATAAAATTCACAACAAAGAATTTACGATAAATTATCATTTTCTCCTAAATCATGATTACTGTTATTTTGACCAATTATCATTTACTTTTTTTAAGTTAACTGTCTCGTAGATATTCTTTTCCGGTTTCATCATTCCGAATATTGAAATCGCCACCATTCACGTATGTTATTGTATGTGTAGTGGGACTGAAATTGGAGGTCAACTTATTATTTTTTCTTACTTACTTTTCTTACTTTCTGCCTTAAAATTTTCTTTCATTTCATTCAGATACAGTTAAATTGAATAAATGATAGTGAAATAAATAAACTTTCTAATGACATATATAAGTAATTTATATATTTTTGTTTATTAATTATATGTATTTATTAGTTTTTATGTATGTATACTTATTGCTTACACACACACATATATATATATAATGTTGTTCCCTCTAGGCACCATTATTTAAAAAGTATTAATTTTTTTCTACAAATTTCAATCAAATATTGTAAATAAGCTCAGAAAAAAGCCACGTATGATATTAAATGTTTCACTGCGAAATGAGGATGTTAACGCGACGAATTTCGGTCAAGAGCTATACAAGTTGTTATAGACTTTCTTATGAAATAACATTGCATCTTCAAAAATATGATTTTAGATTTTAAGCTTACTTGTTTTTATTTAAACTGTGATATGAAAACGCTAAATTATTGCAAAAATATGTATTTACTACTAGGAACGCCACCAGATCCTCAATTTCGACTCGCTGCGATCGCGAAATCTCGGGTGCCGTTTGCATATTGAGCGAAGCAAGCCAAGCCGAAGGCTTCGTCTTGGTGTGGGAAAATAAATTTTACAAGGGGACAGTGCTATTCGATTAAAAAAATTCGGCATGCGTATCCACAATGAGACTTCAATTTTTCGCGCTAATTTTTTTACATTGAAGTCTATGGGAGTGATGTTTTTGGACATTATTTCTCAACGACAATGAATTTTTTTGAAATTTTTTTTTACAAACCACCACACATATCAGCATGGTATGTGTGCAAAATTTGAAACCAAATCGTTAAGCCGTTTTAATGCCAACTTTATAAAACCAATACAAATTCTCTCCATTAGAGCGCTCCGCTCGCTTCGCTCAATAACGTTATTACAACTTAACCTTAAAAATTGTAATTATATCAAAATACTTTTTTTAATTTTTTTTACTAAAAATTCAATAAAGTTTGCTTTTGTTATATTATTATTATACCACGAGTGTTTACGTTTTGATTATATAAGGTATATTGAAGATGTGAAAGTGAACTAAAATTATTTTTCTGTGAATAAATAGATGAAAGAGATACATATTTAAAGAAATATATTTTTAATTTCGAAGCGAAATTAACTTAGTTGTTAAAAAGTTAATCATTCATTTAGATATTTTCGGATGTTATATGTAACAATATATTGAAATTTAAGTTAGAGCAAGTGCGCTATGATGGAGTAATGGGCATCTGACAATTGTCAGACGTGATTAGAATGTCTCACACTAGCATTGGTGATTAAGACGTCGATATAAGATGAGGTAAGTAATAAGCATTATTACTGTATAAATTCTATCTTAGACTCGGTTTCTGGTAATCTGTTAAATTAAAAAACACATTTTTAGATCCTTGTATTAACTGTTCTGTTAAGTGAATGCGTAAGTCAATTACAACTCGTGACGTTGATGTACAACGATTTAAATCTTCATAATAATCCTCCGCTTATGAAATGATTACCTAATTTGTTATGTTATCCTGTTTTCTTATTGGTTGATGGTATGATGGAGACCAATCAGGACCATCGAGACTGCTGTCAAATCATGTTTATTATAATTTTTCTTCGAATGCATTTTTATCTGAATATGGCAATGAATTAACATGAAAACCTCTGATGGAAATTATAAATACAGCTAAAATATTTTTCTAAACTAATACTACAAAACAGTGATCATATATACTTACCTCTACTTATATTTCTATATCTGCGATAACTACAGCCACTTTAGCTATGCAGATATGAATTGTAATAGGTGTTATGTTTGTTTTGTACTTCTATTAGAGATTATTGTTCAGATGATAATTTAACGTATCGAATATCAAATAATATATATATTTTTTGAATTATTATTATGCCTGAATTAGTTTTTTAAAAGTTTTCATAGAACACATAATTGCTTTACTACGAGCTATATGAATTAATAGTAGGTACATATAAGACGATTATTTTGTAAAGATCATTAACAATAAATGACCTACATTTTATGAAACATTTTAAAGTGAATATAAAATGAAAGATGCATCGACACCGCCAGGACCCAAATCTACGATTTTTGGGAAACCTTTGTCACTCTGCCAATTACACTACGATGATGTTATACGCCTAGATGACTATTGTTCTACATATAATCGTTTTTATCGAGAAGAAGGCGACATTTTTAGCATTTTTTTAAAATCTTGACCAATATTTGTATCTTAGCAGTATAGAATAAAATTGAGAATACATAACAAACGATAATAATTTTAGAAATCTTTTTAAGCGTATTTAGCAAAGCGATATGCCAAATTTTAAAAATATTTATTTAAAACAAATATAATATAAAAAAAAAATAGTTCAAACGAAAGTGATTTTCGTTCAGGTCAGGGCCAGTTATCGATATTTTAGTATTCGACATCCAATCTGCATTCGTATTTATTATTTTAAATATTAATCCTCTGCTATAGAGGAATAAGCTTTTTTATTATTGTTTTATGCATTATATCTAAAGTACTTAATTATGCTCTAAATAGAACTGAAACATTTTTTTTTATGTTTACGGTCAATGTAAATTTTTTTTTGGGATTTTAACAAGATAATGAAAAAATCAAAGTGTTTTAATTTATATAAATTAAGTAATGTTTGATAGTATATTAATTAAGTTAATTGGAGGGACACACAGACACATACAATACATACATACATACATACATACGTAAGCGTAAAGTGCCATCTATTCATTTCCAACCTTTTAAGTCATTGTATAGTCAGTTCAGTTTTATGCCATGTGCTAATAACACGTATTTAGTCATGTATGTAGGTTGTACCAAAATATTGTGGCATTGAGAAATATAGTGATTGTTGTTTGCGGAGTCTGACTTTCATTTAAAAATAATACAGTTACTGGACTCAAATACGACTAGGTTCTTAAATCAAGCTACAAAAGAAATCGCATACAATAGCTAGTTTAATTATTAACCGTACCTAAAACTACTATTACTAAATGCATATTCATCTAAATACGTAACGTAAATAGTGTGTTTTTCATTGCATTCAATTGTTCCATTAAGGGTACAATATGTTAAAGAATGAAGATCCACGCATGTACAAGAGAGGTATTTGACCTATAAGACTCTTACTTTACTTCTAATCAAGGAAAAAGCTTCTCAAGACCCGCTTTTAACTGGCTTTCATGAAATACCTTTGGTGTCGTTCTTTAGCTCACTTGATGGTAAATATATCTACCTCAGAATTTCAAAACAAGTCTTTTCTTCCAGTTTCGATTTTTTATAAAAAGCGTAAGAAATGTTTTATAAGAAGGTTATGAATCTATGTCTGTCTTCATTAATAATAAAACATCGTTCATCTTGAGTTAATTTCATTAATAATATGAGAAACCAGTACGTAATGTGGATATCTGGTGTGTGACTTTAATAGATAATTATGTTATAAAAAACCAAATTTAACACAGTTTAGTTTTTGCATTTTTTATTTTGCGTATCAATTATTTAAATTAAAACCAATGAATTCGTCATTTTGGAAGTTAAAATAAACTTTAGTTATAAATAAAAACTAAAATGATACAAAATTGAGGAACGATGTGCAATGTGATGGCAATCAATTAGTAATGGCGAATACAAAACCTACCTTAGTGAAGACTGGTTCAGGGACTAGTGGTGAGGGGATCAGATATTCGAATAAATTTCATCGATAAACCTCTTCAAGGAAAGCTTTTGGAAGGAAGTGATCGCATTTTTAATATAACATTGTTTATAAGGAAGTTTTAGACAGCGGTTCATTAGAAATCTAGAAACAATTTTCCTACTAAATGTATTTTGTTTCTAAGGAATTCTACAATTAATTATAGGAGTTATACTTTAACTTAACTTTCCATTATTTTTATATTTAGTATTTTCATGTTATCTTGCATTTTACTCATTAAGTTTTGAAAATAAACGGGCCCCTCGCTAGTGTATAATTTTTTGCTAATTGCCATTGACATTAACATTGGAGAAATCATAAGAAGCTAAAGTTTTCGAGATATATTTTCATTTCGCTCAGTTTCGCCCCTTGCTGGCTGGCGGCCCCAGTAACAGTACTCGCATTTGGTAATAGGTAATAGCTGTACCCCAGAGATTTTTGTAAATTTGTTTTAAAATAACGGACACAAACGTCGAATAAAAACATCAAAACACTATCATCGGATGTATTATATACTATATATATTTTCGTATATAATCCGAAAATGGTAAAAGTAAGTACTGTCACTATGTAACTGTGAGAACGAATCGGAACTATCAAAATTCAAGTACAAAAAAGTTTCAGTTAAAACCATCGAGAGTGGAATTGACAACGGTATCAGTTTTTTAAGATATTTTGGGGAATTGTCACCGCGGGTATCCTTTCGAGCTCAATCCCCGTTGTACGACTCCTTTAAGTACACGACGGGCCGACCTCTTTTTATCTCAGCCAACCGCAATTTGTTGCCGACGATCCCAGCTAGCGATACATTCTCCGGTCCAATCATTTTGACTGTTAATATTAAATATATATTCATTCAGTTCTATTTTATATTAATAACGGCTCTATATGACAGATCGCGGTATATTAATTATTATTATGCACTAATTATTATTATTATTAGTGTATACATTACGGGATCAAAGCTTTATACTATTTTTTGATTTTTTTTTTATATTACTACAGCATTTGAAGAATACAAATAATAATTGTATATTGTAATCGTACGAGTAGAATTTATAATTGGGTTTTCAAAATTTGTATAAATTAATCTTAACGACTAAAAAACAGGCATAAGAACTACTTTATTCAACGATTACTATATAAGCTTTATGAATATGTAGGGTTCGTGCGAAATCGGCATTGTTGGACCCATAGTGACAACCGGCGCCCAACTTACTACTGTTATGTGTCTACTATGTTGGAATATAGTGAAGTTATACAAAATATAATTAATTTAGGGTACTTACCTGTTTTTTATAGCTAGAGGAATATTTATTTGTCATACATTATATTATAATTGATTTCACTATATTTTCTCTCATTAAATTTTAATACAGAAAATAATTGTAAGAAACAAATCACAGTTTTTTTAAATTATTTTTCTTATAGTATATATAGGTGTATGTATATAGTAAAAAATTATATATATTCTTAAACAGAAATTCGTGTACTTTTATGAAAAGCATTTTTTTATTTTCTTTTAGCGACAAATTCAGACGGCATTGTCACAAGATTCTTTAGCGTGAACTTTTTCAATTCATGTCATGTTTCATATAATATTTTCAAGAACAGGAAGCCGATCTTTCGAGAAAGACATTGCTAAATATCTCAAACTTGGTCGTCATGATAGCGTACTTGAAAACCGCGATAAAATAAAAGTTTTGGGAATCGTGTAGTGTTTTTTTGTATCGGTTTTTTTGGACAACTCTCAGCCTTTCTTACTATTGTATATTTTTCATGAATCCTATTTACTTTTTAGATTGAGTTAGTTCTTAAAGATTTATGTTTAAAGCAAATAATAATCTTGAATTTGTTTAAGACTTCCGAAAAATAAATTAAAAATGTATATTCTTTAAAAGTACCAAACACAGCAAGTACATACTGTACTGTAAGTATTTGTTTCGCCTTTTATTGTTTTTATAAAATTTTTTGAAGTCATATAAATTTAGATACATTATATTAAATTTAAAGTATAGTTTGAAACTATTGATGAGCAGGTTCATTACTGCTGTTACATCATTATCAATTCAATTATTTTGCTTAGATCTTACATTATTTTACAAGAGTATAAAAGTATTTCGTTGTTTGAAATAGTTAATAAACACTTAAAGCCATGTTAAACTTTTTAAATTCTTTATAAGTTTAAAATAAAATTTGTATCGATACGAGCAGGATTTTAACTTGATATGTTATGAAAACCGTGCCTTTAATCTACCAATTGGCCTACCATGTAGTTACTCGCTTCAATAAATTTAGCATTCTTTATAGATCCGTCTTTATCGGGACGGAAGTGACTTCTTTTCGAAAATATTCTCCAATGCTCCAAAAATTTGGCAATAAAAAAACATATATATGTTTCCATAAAAAACTTTTATAATAACAACGTATCCATTTGAAACTTCTGTGACTTCAATCCATAATACAAGCTATTATTAATTGGCCTTTTATATTTCTTATATTTTTAAAAAGGTAAATTTTTCTTTTCTTCCCGGTGGTTTCCTCGGGGTCCCGCTTCAATGCGACAGCGATCTCGAGGTGTCTCAGAAGGATCGCAACGGCCTGCTTATGTAGCCCTATTTCTAATTTATTTCTTATAGAGATTACCCAAAATTGGAAATTGTTTTGGTCTACTAAAATTATTACTGACCAGATAAGCCATACTGCCTTTTTATTGATGACCACATATTAGAACTCGAGAAAAGATACCAACACCAAATTTCTTCCATAGCTTTTTCAATTAGCAACATCTTGCACGCGGTAAAAATTCGGTAAAAATTTGGTATCATTGCCATATGAAAAATGAATAAAATAGAGAGCCGAAAATCCTTCGGCCCAAACCACAACATTTTATAGAAACCATACGAAATAGAAGACTTATCTAAATACAACTTCGAAAATGAAAACGTAATTAGGCGCGCTGCTGTCCCTTGACGGGTAACTTGTAACAGTGTCAAACTTCATAGAATATATACAGAAAGAGAAGAAAAGATACCAAAGTGTTTGAAGACTCAAAAGAGGCCAGTTAGTAACCAGTTCCAATGACAAAGATTTGTATTGAAATAAAGAACAATAATCAGTCTGTTCGGAGTAAAGATGCCAAAGACAGTCACGCAATACATCTCAAAATACATACAAACACATGTGCTACTTACCTGGGCGATGTGGGACTACCCGGCAGCATAGAGGATGCTGCCATTTTTGCTACTTACCTGAACAACCTTTATTTTACGAAAAGCTAAAAGGTTTAGTATTATTGAAAAGTTTTAAATTGACCTAGTATTAATCGATTTTTTTTTTGATATTTGTCCTGGATATAGAATAAAACTTCTATAAACTTTCTTGTTTTCAAATACGACCAAAGCTCAAAGTTAGGAAAATTAAATAAGAGTTTAAAAAATCTCATCTAGATATCAATGACTTCAAGCATTCTAAGGTATCTTGATTTTTTAAAAATGTATCAATGGGCGTTTCTAGTCGGTTTAGAATATATTATATTTTTTTATCATAAAAAGAAAATAAGAGATCTTTAGTTTTAATAATATTCATAAACATTAGAAATCCTTTAAATAGCAATAAAATAGGCAAAATATAACATAGATATTCTTAGATTTTCACGGGTACACATTTGAAATAAAACTATTTTTACGGATATAAACTCGCGTATTATTTGGTTAGTAATAAAAAGTAGCCATTATACGCGAGATAAATCCGTAAAAATAGTTTTATTTCAAAATACAAAATAATCTAAAGTAATACTACTTAGACACGATGCTTTTTTGACGTTCTATTTAGAGTGAATATGCAGGCGGGTGTTAAGACATGCTTATGAGAGATATAGCACCAAACTAAATACCGACTCTTCATAGAGTGGACAAGCCAAAATGCTTTAAATAAACTCTGTCAAGTTTATTAAATACAATTAATGTACTGGTAACGAAATTTTGTAAGTTGTACTAGACATGTTTCTTGGCTACATTCAGGGTAAAGTAAAGGAAGTTCATTAATTTTCCAGCGCGAGACAAAGCTGTTCTTGCGCCGTTCACTTCCAGATGAATAATCAAGGCTGTAACTTTTAGTAAAAGGAAATTTTCTTCATATACTCAAACAGTTATTTATAACTTAGATTACGAATTAACCGGAACCTGGTATAAATTTATTTTTTATTAGCTCCTAAACTTTAACCGAACAAACGAACACATATTCCAGCTCTCATTTGTTTTAAAAGAGTTGAGTAAATATACATCTTAGTTTTTTTACGTTTTGGAACTGGTATCTTAGCCATTATTATAGTTAAAAAATACTTTTATTTTTGTCAAATTGTAACTAGTACAATTTTTTATTTGTAGAAGTTGAAATTGGGTAATTTAATAATCATAGATGATGAATTAAAATTAACTATTTGATAAAAAGAGAAACGCTTTTATCCTTTTTATACTTAATTAAAAAAATACCAACAGATACTTCATAACTTAACCATACACTTTCAATTTAACGATGCACTTACTTGATAAGGTGTTCATCTTTCCTACTCGGTGAATGGGACCCGCTGACTCAAGGATATTTTCTGAATAGCATAAAAAAAATAAATTGTGAAGTATTATACATGTCACAAGGAATAAAAAAGAAATAAACTCTATCAAAACGAAACATTTTATGAATCTGGATGCAGCAACTCATGATATTAATTTTATTAAAATAATAAATTTAACTCATGATATTAAGATTTAGAATCAAAAAAGTAAAGTTACAATTAAAAGAAAAGAAAGTAAGTAAGTAAGCTCTTTATAAGAAAACACTGCCTATAGTACAAATAAAATTAAATTTTTAAAAAAATTATGCGATGATGGTGTTATCCCTAGAAGGGTCAAAGAGAAGATTTCATTAATCTACGTTAAGCCGAAAGTATATAAAATAATTTGAATCGAACCGATGAAGAAGATTATTTTGTAGAGTTTGCTTTACTATGCAATAATAAAAAATAAGTCAAAGCGAATATTTTTTTTTTAAAATAATTAAATTTTTAAATACTTGCACTTAAATACAGATGTGATACAGTGAGATTGTACAGTCAGTTTCAAAATTTGATGAACATATTGAAAGTTCAAAAATAGCTATACCCCATATTATACCAAAACTTTTCAACATGATAAATGCCAATATTGAATGAACATCATAAGAATTCAAATTACCTAAATATCAAGTTGTCAAATTCATCAAACACCTAATGTGTTTCTGACAAATTTTATTTAATTTAACGTATTATATAATTTGTTCTTGTCCTAAATGAAAATCGATGGAAAGGTATTACTAACATTACCACTTTAAAATATATTATTTTTATATTGAAGTGGAATTTTGTGGTGTTTGATTATAATAAAATAACACTTCAACTGGGCTCTTACACGTTTACTGCTCAGTAACAGACTGCCATTTTGTCTTCTACAATAGACCCACTTGTTTTACAATCTACCTACATCTTAATAAACTACACATTTCTAAAATGAAGTACTGTAATTAAAAATGTATCGTCTATAATTAAAAATGAAATAAACAATGTTTTTAAATCATTAATATATTCTTGTTGTAATGTGTAATCAGTGTTTTAAAACTGAAATCCAAAGGGAGAGACGCTATATTCTTTGTCTCAACTTACATTCCGTACATAGTTAAGACAAAAGTATAGATTTGTGTCAATTATTGAAGCTGATTGCACATAACAGACCGTAGGCCAAAATTAATAAAGTTTTTTTAGTGATTGCTGTCATATCACAAGCACTTACATCAAAAATAATTAAATAATTTTATTCACAACTATTACATTGCTTTAAAATGAAATTTTTAATGAAATTTAGTCAATTAAAAAATTGCGAAGAAATTTTAGTGTAACTTCAAAAAATATAATTAAGTAAAAACTTTAAGAGAGTTTTTTATATTTAATAAACACTACGTGAATTTTAAATAATTCTTTAAAAATAGATTTAAAAAATGTTAAATACTAAAAAAGGCATTTCAGAATTACAATCAAAATAAAAAGTGTATTATGTGATATTAAAAAAAATACTATAAAAGTATATTATGTCAGTTGGCCTAAGTGAGCCTAGAACTTATGATATTCTATCGACATAAAAAGAAAAGTTTAAAATTTGAAATTTTAAAAATTTTAATTTAATTTTGATTTGAATTCTACAAAGCAAAAAAAAAAAAAGGATTTTAAATTCATCGTTCGCTATCTAATATTGACAAGCGCAGCGATTAGTTTTTGTATTTTCTTAACGTTATTGGGTTGTAATTGTTTTCTATTATTATTTTCTTATTTTTACATAAATGTTTATTTTTTAGTTAATATTGGAAGAAACAATCGGCATAGATAAAAAGGGCTCGTCATTTAATTAAACGATTCACGGTCTATCGCAAATAGCACACAGACACTTCATTAATTCTACTAACGAATAAATCCGATTCCATTCATATTGCTTTGATATTTTGGATTATGTAAAATAGTTATATCGAATTGATCTCGACTTGAAGATCATACTACGAATTGAGCAATGCCAGCAATAGCACTTACATCTCGTCTACCCGTGAACACGGTTGCTGCACAACATTCGAAACGTCCGATTAAAATTAAAATGTAACCAAATAATTTGCGAGTTTTAATCCGCAAAAAAAATGTTTTATTTCAAATGTGTACTTGTGAAAATCTAAGAAAATACTAAATGCTAGCATGGCTGCTTCTCCTTCAGAATTCGTAAAGAGCATTTTCTTCAGGCAATTTTTATGATAATATTCCTCGAGATAAAATTTCATAATAACTTAATTTCAAGTCAATTTTTAAAATTGTTTGTGAAAGCAATGTGTGTGTTAAAAGCATTTTAAAATTTTGAAATATTTAAAATAATAAATTCGAAGTTGTTTAAGTATCCATTCTGTATTAGTAATAAAACACAAACAAAGCTTTAAATTGTCTACAAAACAAACATATTCATGTAAAGTTAACTGTTATCAAAACGTGATCAGTCAAACTGCTGTGAGCAAGCTCTGAATGAAAAGCTCTTTCATCGTACGCTCGTTGTCTAGCCCCGAATTCATGTGTAAACTGTCGCGAGGGGAGGCTCGACGGAACAACTATAAAGAACTGCACTACTCTCGTTTAATGCCTACGACACATGAGAATTTTATCCAAAAATACGATAAGATGGTCTCTGGTGTATGTTTATCTTTATTTTTTATTTTTTTTTTTTTTTTATTCGTTGGAACAATCCATTACGGATACCCCGTCGACCAAGAAGTTGATAGCCGGGGGGTTATGTGGGACTACCCGGCAGCATAGAGGACGCTGCCATTTTTAAGGTTACCCACTAAAAAACCACCGGTTGCCGTCATCGCCTTAGTGGGACGCCACGGGATCGCGTTAGCACTCACCGTGACGCCCCGGCGGTACCCCTCATTTGAGGGTGCTCCGATCAACTTAGGGCACCCTCACGACACAGGCCTATATGACGGGAAAGAGGTCACCCTCACCTCCCACGGAGGCACTGCAGACTAGGTTAGAAAGCGGCGGGCATAGTCCCGCATCCGTCTACCTAGTCCCCCACGACGAAGCGGATCAGCGGTACAGACAAGCTCCCTGATTTGCGCCGCGGCCTCCTTCGCGGCAATGACTTGCTCGCAGAAGGAGACCATGGTGACCCAAGCGTTCTCACTGTCCAGCATCCTTGGTATGACACTAGACAGTGTGAGTCCGATATCAACCACGACCGCCAGCTCTTCGCGCTGGCGATCCCACGCCCCACACTCCTCCAGAGTGTGACGAGGTGAACTCCCGGGGTCGCCTCTCTCCTCGCCACCCTGTGCAGATACTCGCCGAAGCAGCCGTGCCCTGAGAGCATCTGCACAAGGCGGAACGTCAGAGTACCGTGCCGTTGATCTATCCACTGCTCAAGTTGGGGTCGAATGGCCCCTACAGTGTTCGAACCAGTGGCTCGAGACTCCAACATGCGTTTCCACAGCTGAATCCTGGGTCCTGTGTGCTCCGATCCTGATCCTATCAGCATCAGGCGTGACGCCCCTGGCCCGGGCCTCCTCCCGGTTCCAGTACACTGCAGCAAGTACCTCCGCCTGGAGTTCCCAGGGGGGGTCACTCGCCACTGTACGGTACCGTACGGTACCCCCTGATCACTGTCACAACGATGGTCCTCTGCGATTGTTGCAAGAGAACCTTACAATCGCAAGTGAGAGCTCCCAACACTATGGGGGCACCGTAAAGGGCCATGCTTCTCACTATGCGGGCGCACAAACGTCGGCACGGAGCGCCCGGCCCTCCGACGTTGGGCAGAAGCCTACCTAATGCTGCAGCAACGGAAACGAGCTTCGGGACCAACGAGGAGAAGTGGGCACCGAAGCGCCATCTGCCGTCCAGGGTAAGGCCCAAATATTTTATCTGGGCCTTAACCACCACCTCGGAACCCTGGACGAAGATGGATGCCCGATGAGAGGGACACCGGCGAGGGCCGTGGAACAACAAGGCCTCAGTCTTTGTGACCGAGACCCTAAGTCCCAGGGCGACAACTTTTGCTTTGATAACTCACGTTGAAAGAACTTTACACATACAGTGCTGGTCAAATGATTTGGGACAGAGTAGGATTTTGCAAAAAATCGTGATTTATTATGGAAAGAGTTTATGCAACATCATACTAAAAATATGATTTTAAAGCTCAAAGACAGGACTACACAGGCATTTGGTAGCTAAACTTCAACAAACCTTTAAACTAACAATAAAAATTAATATTATAATTACCTAAATATTTAGTTGGACAAATGTAATGGGACAAATATTTAATTAATGCCAAAAACTAAGTTATTTAAGTTGTGCTCCCATACGAATATTTTCTTGGTCCTCCGTTGGCTTTTATAACAGCTTCAAGGTGCCGAGTCATAGACGAAAAAAAATTTTCAGTTGTGCAAGAAGTTATTTCTGCCCAAGCTTACTCCACTTTCATTCTTAGCTTGTTCCTGTTAGTAGCCAGATGACTTCCAAGAGTACGTTTCAAGTGCTCCCACAAATGCTCTATTGGATTGAGGTCAGGCGATTGTGCAGGCCAATCAAGCAATAAAATTTGGTTTTTAGTAAAATATTCCATAGCCTTTTTGACGTATGTTTGGGATCATTATCCTGTTGAAATGTATAACGCCTTCCCAAGTGCAATTTTTTTGCTGATTGCTTCAGGTTGGAGTCTAAAATGTTGATGTAGATATCAGCATTCATAATTCCATCAATAAATTCCAGGTTACCCACTCCGTTAAATGCCATGCAGCCCCATAGCATAACACTCCCATCCCCGTGTTTTAAAGTTGGTGTGAGGTTCTTCTCTTTGAGTGCTTCATTAGGTTTTCGCCAAACCTTGGAAGCGATGTCGGACCCAAAAAAGTTAATTTCTGTTTCGTCTGATCTAAGGATTTTTTTCCAAAAGCCAATGTCTTCCCCAACATACTTTCTAGCAAACGCTAGTCTTGCTTTTCTGTTCTTGGTTGAAATTAGTGGCTTCTTTCTTGCTGTTCTGGCTCTGAATCCCTCCCGATGAAGATATCTGCGTATGGTTCTTGACTAAACTGTCTTCCCGGTAGTTTGTTGCATCTCCTCAGCTAATTTTGATGTACTCAAAAAAGGCGAGAGTGATACTTTTTTCTTGATTTCTCTTGCTTCGCGAGTAGTAAAAATCCTTTTTCGTCCAGATTTTGGCAAATTTGCAATGGTTTTAGTTTGTCGATCCTTTCTATAATATTATGAACTGTAGATTTGGGAAGTCTATACTTTCTTGCTATTTCCCGTACACTCGTAGGTATATTTTCTCGGTTTTCCCAATCAGAAATCATCAAATCTCGAATTTCACTTTCAAACACTTTCAACTTTTTTTTTAGACATCAAGTTTTAAAGATTTCACTTTTATCTGTCAGAATGGAAGGTACTCCAGGAAGGCAAAACTCTTTTAAGACCTGAAGTATCTTGGAACTTTTATAGGCATTCAAAAAGCATTTCTGAAGCAAGCAGAATGTCTGTCTATTGTTCATCTACTCGTATTCCCTTATATCCCAGAATTATTTAACATCCCAGGATAATATAACCTCTGCATGGACTTTCTTTACAGTTTGGAGAGTCGATCTTACTTCCAATGTACATTTTTATTCACCATCTTATTCTCACAATATCTTAACATCTGGTTATAGATATAAAAAAATATTTGATAGTCCTGCAATTTTTTAATTTAATTAGTCAAAAAAATATTAGAAGAATATTTAGTTATTTCTGCAGTAAACATTCTAAAACATTTCAAGTGAATTAGTTGAACACATTAATAAATTTTTCGCTAATACTGTTAAAAATCTTGCTGAAAATATTCTTTGAATAAAGTTTAACTTTCTTTGTCTTCCAAAATAATGTTGTTTCATCTTTCGTACTTATTGACGCAGGTGAAAAAGAAATTAAACATATTTTTATGAAATTAAGGCAGGATAGCTCTCCCGAGTAGGAGAATATTCCAACAGTGTTTCAAACTTGCTAATGCAGTATTAGCATTAGTACTTTTTCATTTAGTAAACCTATGTTTCTGTCAAGGAGTTTTTCCTAAAAAATCTATGGTTATACCAATGCATAAGTCTGGAAGCAGTGTCGATATTGGAAATTACAGGCAATTTCAATTCTCCCTTCTATATCTGATGATGATGATATTCACGAAAAACTTTTAAATATAAGATTAGTTAGTTACTTGAATATATTTGATATCCTGTCAAACCAGCAATATGGTTTTAGATAAGGGAAGTCCACAGCAGACGATATTACAGAAAACTATTAAAAGAACTAGAGTAAAAAATGAAATCTGTCACATATGGACCTCCGAAAGGTCTTTGGTATCCAGTAATATTTAACATAAAATAAGTTACAATTAATTCACTTACATATATTTTGTTTTAAATTATTAACTCCTCCTTCCACTTGATGCCTAGATAGTAAGAATTGTATCTTTACATCTATGTAAACAATAAAAATAAAAGATATATATTTTTAATAATAATTTATTGTCCATTATTTTTTCAACCAATATATATTACAAAATCATGAAACATATTGAATTCTGTTAACTTCCGATAAAATTGAGATAAAAGGCTTGTACGTTCAATGCAGTCTTCTGAGCGAGTAAAACACTTAATGGCTGTAAATTCTTATTATTTTATCGACAGCTATCTGGAGTAAAAGCTACAACAGTTATTCTACAAACGAAGGAATTCTAACCAGCAATTCTACTAACCGCAGATTGAACTTAGAATTAATTTGTTACAATCACCTAGAAATTGTTGCTTTTACAATCGTTTTCAGCATATGCAGTAACTTAATTAATATTTTGTTATTTATTTATGTCTGGAAAGTGTTATAAATAATTTAAAAGTTGTTCTTGTCAAAAAGCATTTCAGAGCGAAAATTGTAATTTAAAATTTATTAATACTTATAAACCACAAGGTTGAAACAGAACTACTAAGTTATGTTTACTAAAATCTTAAAAGATTTATGTATGTACAACATGCATGCAGGCGAATGCAAGGCAATTCATGAATAGTACAAATGTGGTTATGCACAACACAAGACTCGAAAATACGTCTGTAACAGACGTCTTTATTTATATCGTTACACAACGAAGCAAGGCTGTAATACATTACACTTCTAGTATCAGATGTGAAACTCAGAGCGACCCGTGGCTGAATAATGCGGCTTCATTTCTACACTTGGAAACTATTGTTCTGCATTCAATCCTTTATGCAATATCTTACCACATTTAAGTTTATTAATATTTATTGTTGCATATGAAATGTAAAAAAAAATCGTTCGGTATCCATGGATGTTCATATATTATAAAATTACAACGCACTTAGAATACAAAAATTTGTTAAATTACTTATAAGTATTTGTATACTTATTATTTTTTAAATTATTATACAATTAAAAAGCAAAAATAAAATTGCTAAATATACAATAGCTTAAGTTAAGACAGAACAGTACATGTAAAATTAATTAAATATGGTGTCCTTTTTTTGATATTATTTAGTTATGAACAATTTTTTCTTTATTTAATAATGTTATATGCATGTATGTTTGTATGCACAATAGTGTAAACTAAGATAACCGTTTTATTATTAAAGTCCAAATGGAAATAAATATATTTTTTGATACTAAAGAACTCAGAAGAAATATTACAAGAATTAAAAGTTACAAAAAAAAAAAAAAAACACTCATCCTTAACTACACATCTTTTGCTAAATTTTTTTGTTCTACCTTTTAGCCGATGTTTTGTTTACTTCTATTTATAATGGGAAATACTCCCATAGTGTTTACTTACAAAACCTTACTTACTTACTTTCTAAGTTGAAAGGGCACAAACAAAATAATTTCTCCAAACATTCTCAGTTAATTTGGTTCAAGAGTAAATGGATTTTGATGTATTTAAAAAATTATCATTGATATTGTTTATTTATTTCTAAAAAACTGTGTAATACTTAAATGATTACGGTGAGTAACAACATGATATATCATTTAGGAAGGTGATGATAATGTTCTTAAAAATATGATTGCTTTGAGTCCATTAATATTTGTGCATTATTTGCATATTGATCTTTAAGCAAAGTTACTTGTTTGTTGGTTCCAGATACGCCTAGCCATTTGATAGGTATACAGCTGTCTTCAAACTAAACTAGAATCATTAATTAGATACATTGCGGTTTACAGCTATAAGTATCTGTAAAGTTAAAATCATATAAAACGCAAGATAATATTTGAAATTAAACAATTATTACGGTTTAAAACTCGCGTATAATTTGGTTACATTTTTATTTTAACCCGACGTTTCGAATGCTTTGCGGCAATCGCGTTCACGGGTAGACGAGATGTAAGTGTTTCGTCATCTTACATCTACACAATATAAACAAATTATACGCGAGTTTTAATCCGTAAAAAATATTTTTATTTCAAATGTGTACTCGTGAAAATTTAAGAAAATACTAAGATAATATTTAATTAGATTATACTTCTTATTTTTGTAAAAAAAACTTTTGGCAGAAAGTCCTTTGTTAAATTCTGTTTTAACGAAAAATAGGTGTTTTAGAATCAAAATCAATAATTTAAATTATGTTTTTTTGTATGTTGGTGACACGAATCTAGACGCTTATTTGTTGTGACCGGAGAGACACAAAACGTACCGCGTTACCTAAAATTTAAAAACTATCCACGGATAACTTACTGTCTGACCTACAGAATACAAAATTTTTCTTCCACAATTTGATGCGGTTTTATGTCTTTTGGGTGTAGAGCGTCTACTTAGAGCATCTACTGCCGTCATTTGTTATTTGCAAGGAATCTTGTATGTTATAGAGAATGTATGCCATTTTTTTGCAATCCCTAGAAAAATGAAGATTTCAGGATGAAGATCTTGGGAACAACGAAATCGATTTGACAAAAATATCATGTGCCTGAAGTCATACTATAAAAGATGATGAAAATAAATAAAACAGAGAGTCTGAATTCGATTGTGTTTTGTTTAAGAGTTTATAAAGCGGGTTTCTTTATGGTTTATAGCTCAATAATAAAGAGCATAAAACTGGACTCCAGTTTGAACTGACTCAGCTTCATAATTGAGACATTGCAATTGAGACCCTAAGGCTTTTGCGGCCCGTTTTGGATAATTTAGTAATTTACTAAATAAACTGAAGAAACGGGGATTCATACAATTATTTGAAGTAATAATGGAAAAGGTTTTTGTATAAACAGCGAAGATTAGATTTATAACTTGAATTAATTGAATGTTTCTGAATACAACAAATTTTAGTAAATAATGAATGCTTTACTTTTCATATAATTAATTTAACAATTACAAAAGCAGAACAAAGTATTGTTCTTTTATAGGTTTCTCCTTTAAAACTTGTTTGGAATAAAGAATTAATATTATTAAAAGCAATCGCTCTATTTAGATCTATAAAGATAAAGAAATTTTATTTTCCAAGTAAAACAAATTATGTTAAGATTTTTAGGAAGTTTTAACCAAATTATTTTACTTTTACAATAGGGTCCATAGTATGTATTAAGTTGTCATCGAACTTAAGAGTAATACGCACCACAAATATAGCAGATGATCTCTCATTTAAAGTAATGTAAGTTGATTAAGAATAGAGGACTTCTCTTTTTACTATGATTTTATTGCCAATGATTTTAGAAGAATTTGTAGGTACAAAGTTTTTCGAAGAAGATATAATATATTTAGGTACAAATTAAAGACTTTTATTATGATAATTTCGTTTTGTTTTTATTACAAGTTTAATCCAACATAAAACTACATATCAATGGGATTGATGAAGATTTTTTAAAAATATAATTTGTAAATTGTTTGTATAAAAATAGATTAATTTTATAGCAATTTTGCATAGTACATATAAATGTGAAAAGAAATTTATATGTGAAAAGAATATAAAACAAACATGACCAGATGTCGCCGTATGTTCTGTTATATTTTATTACTAGTAAACCCCCCGTTAATTCTTAACGGTCTAGACGGGAAGATAGCTCTTAACAGAATTTAAATTCATTACCTTACAAACAAATTGTGGTAAATTATAAGAAATTCCATTTAAAAGACATATGTTGTAGTATATTAGGGCTTAAACTACAACATGGGAGTTTTCTATAACATCTTAAACTACAACATATGCCAAAACGGCAAGGAATAAAAGTTACAGATGTATAAACCAATAAACCTACTTTTTCATGTGCATATATATTAGATATTCGATATTCGTCTTCGACTTAGAACTCGAGTTTGGGTAGTTAATGTTTTAATTGTAGAGAAGATCAAAGTGGGTTTTTGTTTATGGGAGCACCATGACATCGCTCTTCCCTGTTACAGAAACATACAGCCTATGTACGAATTTCAATCTCATTCGTCACTTGCTCAGTTTTGGATCACAATGTCAAAACATACTGTACTCATAATATTTGGTATACGTTAATATAATTACAATAATCGTTAGGTATCTTAGGCATTGAATTTATTTACAGGCATTAAATGTATTTATATCAAATTTTAAATAAATAATAGGCCTGGCACTTGGTACCTACATAAAGTTGACTGCGGATAGTCCCTTGATAGGGCCCTAAATACAAAAAGAACTAATATAGATTAATACCAGCTATAGATTATACAGATATTTTGATTCTTTTGCACCCTTATATATAACCTTACATTTGTTTAATATTTCTGTTTTTTTGATAATTTTTTTTTTTTTAAATTATATCAATATTTCTTATAATGTTTGATCTCCTAAATTAGTTACAGAACCCAAACTTTTATCTTTAAATCTTTTTCACTAGATCAATAGCTTTCTGTTAAGAGCTAAAGGTCAAAGCATCTATTTATATAAATATTTTTATGGTATCATAGAAAACATGACATCTGTTCTTGACAGTTTCATTCGAATATCCGTCAAAATCTTTTTCAGCTTGATATACCACAGCCTATTTTGCTTCTTTCAAAATATATTTTAATTATGTAGCAGACAAACTTGTGAACCATTTATCATAGTAAATTTCATTTTTCATAATTTGAACCATCACTGTTAATTTCATCTTGTAGGAAGGCTGAGTGAGACAACATTGATTATGATGGAATAGTTATATATTTTTGCCAAAAATACAACAACTATATCTTTGTTCTTTCTTTAAATTTAGTGGTGCCACCTAGAGACATGCAGGCAAGTGGTGTGCGTTCCTTTTCAACATCATTAATTTCTGAATATATTAAAAAAGGAAGAATATATCTTTTATATATTTATATAGTTATTGGTTTTGATAAATTAATAAAAAAATGTATTTAAAAAATCATATATAATAAACAAAACTATCATGAGGTTAAATTTATGAATATACCTACTGGTTTTTCAATAATAATAAGAAAATATTTAAACAAATTTGCTGTATATATTTTTATAAATATTATGACAGATTGAAAACTTAACATTCCACTTAATTGATACTGTAATACTAATAGCAAAATTTCAGTATTCAATTCAGACTATACTAAATCTAAATTTTTGAATATCTTTATGGCAAAAAGTAAAGTAAAATACACTATTATTTTTTTAAATAAAATTTTATATAAAATGTTGTTTCCACGATACGTCATAGTGTTGTGCAATTATTGGTATAGCATATTCACGTTTATTTCAATTTAGATTTAAAATAGTTATGAAAATGTTGAAAACATAATTCTTTTTTAACAGTAAAATTCCAAGTACGAACACTAGCAACAAATAATTCGCTTTACCTATACAAAATTAAACATTAGAAAGACCTATAAACGTTAAAAAAGACATAATTTAATAAAAAATATTAAGAATAAGATTATACATCTATGTTTTGAAAATAATTAGTTTTCTTAAATATAAAAGTTATAGACGAATCAAGATTACATTACTATTAAAATATGTGATTTTTTGAGATGATTTTTTGAAAGACGTAACAGATGTTAATAGTGGACATTTATATCTAGTAAGAGAAGTTTGTAGGACAACGTGAAGGTTACACTTTGTATAAGAAACATTTGGAAAAATCTTTTTTTTTAAATTAAATATGCACATAACGCCGTCAGAAAGCAATCTTGTGGTATCTCGAAAAGCACAACTTCACAATCTTGCTTTAGCCAAAAATCTATACGTTTTGAAATATTTACAAAACAATGAAGAGCGTATCAAAGCAAAATAATTACTTAGAAAATTTTTCATTCCTTAGTTCCATTGATGTAAAAGGATATACATCCTTGACGCTAGTTTTCAATAGAAATATTTTAATGTGGTTTATATTATTTTTCGTTCATCTTGAGGTAATTTTATTAATAATATGAAAAACCAGTGCGTAATATTGAGTTTTGGGGAGTGACTTCATTAGATATCAATGTTATAAGAAATTAAGTTTGAACGGGTTTTTTTTACGTTTTTTTTTGTATTTTGCGTTCATCAATGGATTTTCATTTTAACAAGGTTTTTTATTTAATTTCATTAAATTAAATAAAAAACCTTGTTAAAATGAACTATAATTACATATATATTAAAACAAGAAACTATAGAAAGTATATATTATTAAGAAATTGTAGTACATGGCATTAAGACCATAAGAGGTATTCATTAGATTGTATTATTTGCATCCAACACTGATTTTCGGTGGCTCCACAATCCAAAGTGATGTGCAATGTGAAATAAAGTATGTGCGATTATTTTAAAGAAAATAAAAGAGAAACATATTACTTTTAATATTGTGTAGAGTAGATAATAATGTATTAGTACACAATATTTTAATATAATTATTAACATTGTGACTCTGTTACTATGAAAACGAATTGGAAATATTAGATTCTAGAACAAAAAGGTTCCAGTCAAAACCATTGTGAATGGAATTGACAGCAGTATCAGTTTTTTAAGACATTTCGAGGAATTCGCACCACTACACTGGAGATTCTATTATCTGAGATAAAAAAATATTATATATTATATATTATATATCATATATCATATATTATATATTATATATCATATATTATATATTATATATCATATATTATATATTATATATTATATATTACATATTATATATTATAACAATCCTATTTCATCTCACAAAGCCCAACAGAAATTTAAAAAAAAATCTCTAGGCATGAATCACTTAAAGCATTCTGAAGAATCTCAACTTGTCAATGCATGACTGTATCAACGGTACCTTGTTCCTATTTGAGTTTCTTGGTGATTTCGAATACGTATTGTTTTGTATCCTAAAAATAAAATAAGATTATTTCTCAAAACTTAAAAAAAAATCGATATAATATTGGCAAAATATCAAATAATTTGATATAAAATTATTTGTTTAAAAAAATTCGTATTTATACAAATTCTTAATTGCGAGCTTAAAAATATTGCTTTTCAGAAGGTTTATAATAGCACCAGTTATAACTACTAAAAATAGCCTGTAAGTGGAGCCTCCGAGGAAACTCATTACCGAACCACTTGAGGTACTATTTTAGGTGAATAGAAAGACGGCGAAAGAAAGGGCGTGCTTTTGAGAGATATCGTGACAAACTAAGTACCAACCAACCGGATAGAATGTATAAGCCAAAATGTTTCATAAATTTCTACCAAATTTTAATAATATTTTTATGAAATATTGTTTGCTGAACTAGAGAATTTTTTTATATATTAAGAATAAAGTAAAGTAAAGGAAGTTTAATTATTTTCTAGCGCGAGACAAAGCTGTTCTCATGTCATTCACTTCCAGATGAATAATCAAGGCTGTAATAAACTCAAACAGTTATTAATAAAAATACTCTTTTTCCATGTGACGGGGTATATAAACGTGACTGTGATTGTGGTTTATCATACATTGGTCAAACAAAGAGAAGCATAGGTACAAGAGATAGTAAACACATATGAGGTATCATGAATAGTCGTAAATTGAATTTAGCAATTTGTGAATATACGATAGGCGAGCCTAAACATTATAAAAGATTTCAAAAACCATAAATTCTCGTTAGAAAATTCCGATACATACCAAGACTGGTTCGCGAGGTTATTGAATTTTAAAATATCCTAATTTTAAAACAGATGATATTTCGAGCCTAAATAACACCTGGGACCCACTCATAAGTAATGTATGTAAACACCCAGGTCTGATCGCGCTGTTAAACCTCAAGATACTATTACTCACACATCATTACATCTCGTCTACCCATGAACACGATTACCAATTATTATTATACGCGAGTTAAATCCGTTGAAAGTTTTAATTCATAAAATTGTGTAGTGCTTTTAAATTTTTTTTATTTTATTTTGTTATTTGAATTTTTTATATTCAAAAGTAATCGCCAGTGACTGTATGAGGGAAAGTAATGCAATTCAATTATCTTTTGATGTTACTTCCGTACGAAAAGATCTATTTTGGTAGCGACAAGTTTTCTGTTATGGCTCCTGAGACCTTTTGATTTTTATTTGGTTTTAAACTAAGTTCATCACACTCATTGTCTGTATTTGAACTCATTACTTAATAATTTTTCAAAATCAATAAGTTTTTACGCGCCTAAGGGTTCATTTGTTTTTTTTTTTTTCAATAAATTATAGATCACCGAGTTCTAAACGGCTTTAAGTGCAACCGAATTCAAAATTTAAATATAACCTTTGTGAAATTATCACAATATTGCTCATGTTAAAAAACTTGTTCGAAATAATAGCCTAATTTCCAGGCACGTTTGAGAAAATACAATTATTTTTCGAACACCGTATAATATGATTACTTGGTTTCGAAGACGGTTATATTTACGTGAAATATGGTTTTTATGAAAAATTTTTTCTTATTAACCATTTATTAATGTAAAAAGAAGACGTCAGATTAGTTTACTATCAGAACAAAATAAATTATGTATAATATATAAATTATGTTTTAATAGGAGTTATAAAGGAAGCCGGTTTGCTAGGCCGGGAAAATAATTTTATTTCAATAAAACTATTTTGCGGATATAAATCGCGTTTATTATTATATTTTTTAATTAAAACCCGACGTTTCGAGCACTTTGCAGCAAACGTGTTCGCGGTAACACGAGATGTTGGTGTCTGTCAGTCAGTCAGTCTATTTGTTACCTACCTCCTTCCCGAGTTTAAAGGCATTGAGTTCAGGAAGTACACAAAACGCACTAACTCTGTCTATGGGTTTCATTGTGTTGACATCCGTGAAATCCCAGGTCTGTGAACACAATAACGTGTAAACTACAAATTTCTTATTATTAATAATAAGCAACAATGCATTATGATATTAAAAAGTTCTACATTCAATTCGTACATTATTATTATATACCTATTTCATCATTGTTTCATGAATTACTAGCTTTTGGCAGCTGTTTATTGTTCATTGTCCTTACAACTCGAAGAAAAAAGAAAAAATATTAACAAAATAAGAGACATCTCTCTTGATTTATAATCAGGAAGCCATGTACAATTTTTATACTTTTTCCATTTTATACGATATTTTCAAACAGTAACTATTCTGTTATGGAATATATGTGAGCTATACTTAAATAAGTTCTACACGCATACACACATATACACAAATGTAAATCCATCCATTCAATAAAATTGTTCTTAATTGTAATAAATGTAGTTAATAGTGTATGTATGCGTTCTATACAATTTAGTCAAACATTTTAAAAATATATAGTATTACGCTTTTTCTTTAAGTAGGTATTTGTATGAAACTTAGAGATAAAAGCTTTCTAACATTATCTCCTCAACATTTCTCTTCTGTTTGTAGCGGAGGCTCTTGAAAGCAAATATAATAGTTCATGAGGGTAAGATTAGTTCATCGGTCTGTTCCATCAGCCGTATTAGATAAAAGATTGATTTTAGTATCTGATTTTCTATCATAGTAATTTTGTAAGATTTCTTTATAGTTACTGATTAAAGTAAAAAATATTATTACGAAAAAAGGAAGAAAGTATAGACTTTAAATTAATTTACAAAATCTAAAAACAACTTTGTTCTTAGGCGGTTTTTATAATTTTTATTAGTAATAAGTTACTGAGCCGACAGTTTAATAAAACAATAATCCAATAGCCGAACAGTTACGGTCGGCGGTGCCCTAATGTGTAAAGTTAAGGCATTACTGTTTGCCTATGGCCATCCTCTCATATAAAAATTGATTTCATTGAAGAGATTTTGTAGGAAAACTTATTGTCAGCACATTTTGTTTAGATTATTTAACTTTTGCTTTTTATCTCTATTTTCTCTCTGTCTCGGTTAGAAATTATTATAAAAAAAGAAGATAGTGGGGAAAGTATTTAAAATAGAAACCATGGATCACGAAAGTTAAAACAAAATAATTGCAAAAACCTATTGAATTCATTCATAACAAAATAGTAAAAGAATGCTCGAAAATATAGACCTTATTTAAGTGTCTCGCAATAGGTATACAATTGGCACAACAAGCTTCAATGACATTTTATATTTATTTCCACCTGCTGCTCACCATTTTTTTTGGAATCATAAACGTTACATTGACATTTGTTTTTATTACAACAACGGTATTTTTTCACAGGCAGTTTGATAATTCAATGTCAAACTTTATATTTATAAGAAAAATGAAAGCATAACTTTCCATATATTACACTTTTGGAAATAGAATTTCTCTCAAAACAAAAGCAAAATAACAAAACAATGACCAAAAACTAATAAATTCTTTATTGTTATAGGAAGAAATATTAAATTTAGTATTTATTATTTAAAACTTTATGTCATGTAACCGACCCTCAAGTCGACAGCTAAAAGTATAAATAATACTTATTCCCATACGATGAACTCCAATTATTTTTCGAATATCTTTGGAATGTGACGGAATTCAGTGCCAAGTTTCTATGCATTCTATGTTCAGTTTTTTCGAATGTCAATCGTTCGCTCGTCGAAGCCAATGATAATTTTATTTATGATTTTATCAAGGTATACCAAGGATTAAAAGTTCAAGTAAACCCTGCTTGTATTGATGTTCTTTTATTATGTTTTTAATTTTAACTAATATTTTCTGAGACTTTGAGTTCTACACATTTAAATCAGTTTCATCGGCTCGCATTTCACCTAAAATAATAAGCCGTGATAATTATTATCATCATAGAAATTAAAAACAAGTCCAATCATTTTAAAATTTATTATATTTAGTTACAAGATAAATTATATTTCGTTTTCCTGGTGTAAAGTGTTCTATATTACGTTAATTCAGATTGTAAACCTAACTAATGATATTTCATAACGAATAAATTAGTTTCTTTTCAAATTAAATAAATTACTATTTATTCTAAATAAATTCAATTAAATAGTAAATTTACTTACATTTGACTCCTAACAAATATATATATACGTATATATAAAGCAAAATCGGGTTAACCAGAAAATTTTGTTAAATAAAATGAATAAACCAAAATGTAGCTGCTCAAGCTACATTTTGGAGGATTTAAAGCTCATACATGATTTGTTCTAGTTCTAGTTTTACTTTTCAATTATTAATCAACACATACATACACACACACACATACGCACACTATGAAAAAATAATACTTTAAATGTTATATTTTATTCAGTTATTACTAGTTTCTGAACTGATGTGTGTTTAAAGAAAATAATATAAATATAGTTTCCTTGAACAAAAATAACGTTTTAATAATTGTTTAAAGGCACGCGCTCTGGCATATTAATGAGTTACATTAATTTATTATCTTCAATTGTATGAGTATATTAAAGGGTCCTGTGGAGGAGACTGTAGTTGTATCTTTATTAATAACGGAAAGACATGTATAAATTGTGTTGCTCTAAGTAACTTTTTCGTACAAAATTTGGACAATTAAGATCTTTATTAATTAGGTTGGTCTTTTAAAATATCAAAACGTGCTTCGTCTAGTTCCACTTGTTTTGAATATATTACAATGCTAATTACACTTTTGTATTTAGGAATAAGAGTTCTGTGTATTTTGTTTAAAAAATTTTTCAACTGCTTAGAATTATTAAACCTCTCTTCCACTTGATGTCTAGTCAATAAGAATTGTATCCATAAATATATGTAAATGTTGAAAATAAAATAATGAACACAAACTATATTTTGTAATAGTAATATAATTTCCATTATTTTAATCATTAAATATATATTACAACGCCATAAAACAAACTGAATTCTGTTAACTTCCGATAAAATTGAGATAAACGGCTTGTACGTTCAATGCAGTCTTCTGAGCGAGTAAAGCATTTAATGGCTGTAAATTCTTATTATCTTATCGACAGCTATCTGGCGTAAGAGCTACAAGTGTTATTCTACAAACGGAGTAATTCTAACCAGCAATTCAACTAACCGCAGATTGAACCTGGAATTACTTTGTTATAGTCTTCTAGAAATTGACTTATAAGTGCTTCATGTTTTCTAACGAGAACATTGGTCTACTAATTCTTTTCAGCATATGCTGCATATGCAGAAACTTAAATAATATTTTTTAAATTATTTATGGCTGGAAAGTAGTGCAAATATTTTAAAAGAGTGAAAGGTTTGATAAAAAAAAAATACTTTAAACAACAGGGTTGAAACAGAACTACTAAGTTATGTCAACTGAATTCTTACCAGATTTATGTATGTACAACATACATAAATCAGACGAATGCAAGGCAATTCATGAATAGTACAAATGTGGTTATGCACAACACAAGACTCGAAAATACGTCTGTAACAGACGTCTTTATTTATATCGTTACACAACGAAGCAAGGCTGTAATACATTACACTTCTAGTATCAGATGTGAAACTCAGAGCGACCCGTGGCTGGATACTGCGGCTTCATTTCTACACTAGGAAACTATTGTTCTGCATTTATTCTGCTTTGGTATTTTCTCACAAGTGACTTAATTTATATTTATTGTTACGTTTACAGCACTAAAATCTGTATGTTGAGACATTATGTTAATCTATCGTAGAATTGGTTACAAATTATTGTAAGCAATTCTGCGATAGTATATGAATTCTAAATTATTTCTTATCATTATCCTATCTGGATTACTATTTTTTATTAACTAATATAGAATTAAATAGCGAAAACTGAAGTCTCCAAAAATACTTTAGCTTATTTTATGGCAAAACAACATTTGTAAAATTAAAATCGTGATTTAAAATAATAGTGTCCTTATTCAAACGTCACAAGTAAAATAAATACATATATCTGATTTTGATATGAGTAGTCGGTGTACATTAATGGGGTCTAGTGTATAATAGAATTAGTTAGGGGTATATTAGCTCACCAGTTATCTTTGATTTGTGGATCTTGCTATGAACGCACGTCGCTCGAGTGCTCGATTAATAATGAATTGTAACTTACCACAAGTTATGATATATGAGTGACCTATGATGACTTTATAATAAATATAACTATATTAAATAACTTTATATATAATTATATTAAATTACTTTTAACAAAGCATTTTACAAGGCAATTATTTTCCTCTACATATCTAGTGTCATAAATACGTATGTTGTCTGCGTTGCATTTTAATATATGTATTTTATTTATAGTACATGTTGTTTTTATGAAGCATCATTATAAAAATACGATTTTAAATGTTTCTGCATCAAAAAATGTACATTAGCTCAGAAAAAAAAGGCCACCTATGATATTACAAATTTCACTGCGAAATGAGGATGTTAACGCGATGAATGTCGGTCAAGGGCTATACAAGCTGTTATAGACTTTCTTAGAAAAGATAAGAAAAAGATTCTTTGAAAATATTATCATAAAAATTTTAGCCTACTTAGTTTTTTTAAAAAACTGGATTCAATTTTTTTTGTTGCAATTAATTTAATTATTTAATTTAATTCATTTATTATTTTGTTTTCTTTTTTCTAAATAATCTTATCTATATCTTTAAATTATTATACAAAACAAAAATTTCATTAAAATTTACTAATAAAGATATTTTAATTATATTAAGTTGAAATGTAACAGTAATTAAAAAGTAAATACCTGTTATTAAATACGCAATTAGATTATTACATATTTAAGGTATTATATGTTTAAGTTCTATGCGAAATGAACTTATTTGTTGATAAGTTATTAAAATGAGTAAAATCATAATAATTTGATTAGAAGCGAATGATAATTCAATTGTACAGATATTGCAACGTTATAATATATATTTATCCAGGATAATATTGAGCTGAGCGGAGCGAAGCTCTTACTGGACAAAAGTAAGTTTCGTTACTAATGCTACTCTTCCTAGACGAATAATGGTAAAATGTCGAAAATTGGCCGAGTTGTCGAGGATAGTGACTTATAGGTCCTGAAGTTTCTTGGTGATATTTGTGATTGTAGTTTTTTATTAAATGGGCAAAGTATATCTCACAGAGTTAACATGTGTCATAAGAAACATGACTATGATAATAATTTTCGAAAACATGGTTTTATTTTCTGTTGATCACTTTTAGAATTCTTATTCAGCAACAATACTTCACTTAGCTTCATTCGCCGTGCAGTCTCGGACCTAGTATTTATTAGTATATTTACGAATACTGGACGTGTAATTTGAATCATATATTCACTATAGTGGAGTAATGAACATCAGAAAAGTGTCAATCGTAATTAGAATGTCTTACAGTAGCAGCAGTGATGACGTCACGTCGTTTCAAACCTGGCGAGTGGTAAGTATTATAACTTTATAGATAGTATTCATACTCTTAATCTCCAGAAGTTTGTTTAATTAAAGGAACACATTTTCATTTTTCAATTTAGTATTTGTATTGATGGCTCCTCAGCAAGAAATATACTACTTTTTAACGAGGCCTCATAATCAATCACAACAACTCGAACATATCATAAGATAAATTTTCATTTGAATATTGTTTATAATCAATGACAAGTAAATAAAAATTTGTAAAAGTCAGTCGTAATATATTAGCTGAATGTAAATATCTTTCTTTTTCCTATCTGATAGTGACTATTTATCTATACTCAACAAAAATGTATTCGAATTTACAAAACGCCAACAAATTTTCAAAATTTCTTTACATGATTTCTTCTCAGCAAAACAGTTTTATTGTATTTCTGACTTGTCACCTTATAATGTTATTCAAAAGGATGAATTCTATTTGCAACTATAAAAGGGCATTTCAAATTCTAAAGCAAATCGACTTATCAGCCTTGCATTCAACTATAGAAATAACAAGCATAAAGAATATATTAAAAAAAAAGATATCAAGATATTTTATGTCTGTTAATGATGAAGATAAAATTTCAAACAGCCAGTTTTAGTCAATCAAATTAATTTTTTGTAATGAATGACTTCTTTAATATGTACATAAAAAATTTAATAAAGTATTAATAGTTTTTTTTTATTCACTTTAATTTTAAATTTAAAGAATATTTAATATGCTTTAATATTCCTTATACTAAGGGTTTTCAGGTTTACCTCGTCAAAGTATATAATTTGCTAATCAGATGACTCGTCCTTTCTGCATGGTGAATGCTATACGCGATATTTCTTTAGTTCATATAATTTTTTTTTTTACAATTTAAGGATCGCAATGATATTTTTAGCCTATAAGTTAATAAAAAAAAATTATTGAAATAGTTTGTGCAGAACAAGAACGTTTTCTTGTTGTAGTCCCCAAGTTCATCATATCATGCTTCTAATGTTGGATAATGTTGTATTAAAACTTCTGCAAATAATAAATTATTACCAAATATTCAACTTACTAGAAATTATCTCTAGAACTCGTTGATTTAAATTATTGTTAAAATTATATAATCCTTTTAACCCACTTATTTTTAGACCTAACTGGGTTATTTTAATTGATATTATAAAAATAGTATTAAATTATAAATATGGCTAATTCTAATCGTGGACAATTATTACAAATATTTATTTACAGACCAGGTTATTAGATATCTTTATTAGTAATTTATTGAATTAAGGAAAAACAATCTGGAATTACATATACTATGAATTTCTTTAAATCAAAGCTCTAATTTGAATCTTCACGTAGATAACTATTTAATATTATTTGTTAAGAAATTGTCTGTCTTTGAATAATATTAAGAACATATCAAAATGTATTAATTTTTTTTAATTTCTCCCCTTACAAACGCTGAATAGTTAGCTACTTCAGAAAATATTAAAAATGATATATTAATTATAAATTTACACATTATTTCATAAAGAAAAATGATCTCGGATTTCTTTGTCTAATAGAATTAAGAGATTAACAATCAAAACAAACCACTAGGATTAAATATTAGGCCCATTTGTTTTCCCTCTTTCTTGTTTTTATAAATTATCTGCCTGTTATTATAGATAAGCGCAATAAAATGTAAAAAGTGACGGTAGTGGTTGAATCCATGGTTTTTTTAAACAATATACATGCTAAATTTCAAGAATAGAATAGAATAGAATAGATTTTTTTTATGAAGAACATATAGGTAGCTCGTAAATATAGGTAGGTGGCTGTCAAAGAAAAAATCGATATGGATTTGTACCTACATATTTTTTGTATTGTTGGATTATGTAGAAGCCATATTGAACCCGGCACTGACCTAAAAAATTGTTGATATGTAACTAATCAAATATTTTGAACTTTGCAGTTTTTATAATGGTCCTTTTTTTTCAAACGTTTTTTTATTATGAATAATGATTAATAATAGGAATATGGAACAAAATAATAAAAATAAAATTATTACTATTAATTAAACAAACTTTAAAACACACATATTTTAATCTTAACAATAACTGGTATATGAATAAATATATCTACACTTCGCAAAAACCCTAAAAATCCTTGTTCATTTAAAATATTTCAATGAATGTTGATGAAAGCGTATATAAACCAAATGTATGAGTTCGCTCGTATTATGTTGCAAAGTTTATAAAACGGGTGTTCCTTTACATTTTATAGCTCAATAATAAAGAGCGTAAAATCCGGTCTCTCGCTTGATATCAGCGTCATAATTATGGCATTAGTACAAAACTCAGATCAATGTTGTAATTACTGCTTAAGTTTTTTTTTGCCCTTGATTTTCAATTCAACTTTTTAAAGGTAACTTCCCGAAACTATTCCGATAACTTTAAATTTATATAATAACTAGCGTTTGATTGTGAATTGTTCTACTCCTCCATCAGCAGTACATTGTTACTTGTGTGTAGTCTAATATATATAGTTATATTATATGTAGTTGCTCCTAGGCCTCTCATTTCCGTGCCGCCAACTAATCTCGGTAGTACCGAAGGTTACCCCGAACATATAAACTTTACATCTTTATTGAACGAAGCGAGCGAAGCTCTCTATGAGACTTCTGCATATTTTCTGCAAGCATCAACCAAAAACGTTATATCCGAAAATTTTAAAATTTTGGACACTGATACATCAGTTTGGTGTTTGTTTTAAAAAAAAATTCAAAATCTCAAATAATTTGAGGACAGAATGCGTCGACGTGTTGTAAATGCAACTTCGGTACTGTTTGCACCTCGTTTCGCTCAATCTGCTAATACATACCGACACTTTTGCGAACGCAGCCAGTCATAATTGAGGTCAGCTGCATGCTCCTAGTATATTATATAGTAACTTTCATAGCAGGATAACTAAGCATTCTTAATGGTGAAAGTATTTTTGATTTTTATAATATTAGTATAAATTTGTAGATAATAAGTTTGTCTACTTTATACTCGATCAAAAATGCCATAAACCTCAAGCATAATAAACGAATCAACCGTTTATATTCGAATTTAATTCATTAGTTAACTGTATTGTCATAATTAGAAATATATTATTTAGGGTTCAATAATATTTTCAAATTAAAATTATTACAAATACAGCCTATTTCTTTAAGAATTCAGAGTTTTGCAAATAACTCTTATTCCTTTTCATTCATATTGAGGAGACAAAAAATATTTAAGCTATTTCATTGTAGTCGATCTCGTTTTACAATCTTACCCGATCTTTAAAAAAGCTTGTTAAATATAACTAAATATTAATTAAATTATAAATCAGTCTCATAATCGACAAAGTTAAATATATGCTTCCTGAGGCCCACTCTTTAGGTTAAAAATTAATTAAGAAAAAGAAGGAACAAAAATGCAGATAGGTACTATCTCCTGATCGTAATTTATTATACGTGATGCGATTGATAACAGAATTAGCTTTAAAAATTGACCTTATTTTGTCAAGGAAAACTCTCCAATTAGAAGTATTTTAAACTTTGCATTGAAATTAGTATCATTCTCAAAAGGTCGGAAACAAATTACAAACTAATCAGAGCCCACCAATGGCAGCGGAAGAGACTAATTTTCCCAATCTCGTCTCCGTGTTATCACTCATCTAGAACTGCCAACCGCCAATTAGCTTTACTGATTTTATGGTCCGGTAACTGTTTTGGAGAATTATAGAAAATACCTTAAATTAAACCCGATAAAACATTAAAGATAAAACAACATTTAAACGAAAATATTAATAAAACATTAAATTATATTGTTAATGATCATAATTTAACATCCAAACACAACTCACATAAGTGTAACTGTATTAGTTATAAAAGCAAATTGTTTTAAGTGGTTTAGTAAGAATGTTACTTCTAATAACTTAATTGAACCCTTTCAGTAATCTTTCGTTTATTGTTCCCACTTAGTAATATTACATTTAAGAAATTATGTATTTGAGACAATGTTACTGATCTTGGATCGATTGTGGTCAAATAAATGTTATAAAAAATATTCTGCATAACTGTAACAAGAATTTTCTGATACTTTATCACTTACAAAATAGTAAATAGTTCGACAATATTTAGAACAAAATATTATTTTTTCCATAAACTAATTAATATGTAAAAGAACCATATTAGAATATTGAAATAAATAATTAGTTAATATATATCAAATAATAATTTAAAGGTTATTTAATAGTGAAAGATGAGAAATAAGTTTGGTTCTTAAAATATTAAATTCAAATTAATAGGAACGATGGTTTTGACCACTCTCATGGGTAAACTTTACCTAGGAATACCTTTTGTTATTATACGATCCTTTATCCGTAGTAACCAATAAACTTCTTTAAATCGGTATGTGCGTGTTACTTTGTTTTAACTTCATTTATTTTTAAGAGGTAGGTTTGTCATAAGGAAGACCGTTAACGAAACATTAGTCTGCATATCCAGTTCTTGTCCAGATATTAAATGGGATATGAAAATTTCCTGTTTTAAATGCAAAGGAAATCAATATTAAAATTTTAAAAAGCATAAGAAAAATATAATTATTGCTATGTCGTATGAATTAAATAAATAGAAGTTTAAAATATTGTTAAACTGTTCTGGAAGGGTCATTATTTATAAAACAGTTTTTATAAGAAATTACAAAATACATCAAGACTTGCTGAAATATTTATTTAGTTACTTATATTTCTATGTTTGCGACTTCTTTGATAGCTGAGTAATTCAAATGTTCTGTTTCATTAAACAGCATATCGTTAGAGAGTAAAGATACATTTATTACTTACACATAATACTAACGACGTCCAAGGAATAAGGAAAATAAATATATTTTTAAAATTCACAAAACGTTTCTTTTTATTAATGTTTCTGAATATTGTATTAATTTTTTAAAAATCTTAACTATTTTTGAAAGATTTCGATAAAATTTACCTTATAGAAAATATATAAAAAGATTTGGTTAGAGGTGGCTAAATGTATATAGCCACCTCTAACCAAATCTTTTTTTTTTTATCTTATTTATTTTATAAGTTATACATCAAGTGATTAAGTCGACTTAAATTACAATAGTGCTTATTCTGTGGGTGTTATTTTAACAATACACTAACAAAATCTTCATATCCCATAAAATATCTTTTGTAAGTCAGTAAAGTTAATATAGAATTTTGATAGATGAGCAAGAATTTACACATCGTGATTGGCAACACTTACCTTGCAAACGTTTTTTTTTTTATAAAATTTTTTAGTCTTTATCGTATTCAGCTGAGGAAAATTTAAATATTTAGAAGCCATTATAGGAAAAGACTTAAAGTATTGTTAAAAGTTTTTTTTTCTGGCACTCAAAAATGAAAACATCCACATCGTAAATCAAAGTCTTAGAAAAGTTTTCATTGTTAAGATTCTTTTATATTTTAATGCCTACTAGTACATAAAAGGTCAGCCATCAGCATACTTAAAAATATCGAAAAAAATACCTTAAATTATTTTTATATTTTAATGAAATTAACAAAGCCATCACCGAAACGATATCTTAGGTGCACTACTACTAGCGTGCATGAAATTGGTAGCTTTGACAATAAAAAGTGTTTTGTAATTAAATATTTTAATTTTTGTACCAAAATATTTTACTAAAGTTATGTTTTTTTTTCCAAAAACTAGTATTTTCTAGCAAAATTGATTTTTTATAAGTTTATAAGTTAATCTTATATAATTATAGATGTTTTGTATATTAGTTACTTGAAATAGCTTATTATATAAAATTTAGAGTTAAAAAAAAGTAAAATATATGTTATTCTCGTATGTGCGGAGATGTGATACTTGCTTATAATTACTTGTTGAATAAAGTATGCGATTGGTTAGAAACGAATGTTACGTTCATTGGTGTTTGTGAATATTATATTATAGTAGTATAATCATATTTCTGTGTATTGTTTATATATTAAACAAAAATAAAATATATGTACTTTACACAAGGCAAATTTAATAAAATAATTTAATTTCATAATTTTATCCTTTCCTTACATTATTTTATTACCAATTTCAAAAAAAGGCATTCAGGCAAGAAATAATATATCTATATACATATATGTATATATAGAGACTAAACAAACTACATTAAGGACATATTTCTCATAACGTAATAGTTATTGTTTTTAGAGTCTGTATTTATAGTGCAAGGAGTTAGAAAGTTTGTAAAGTGTGGTTAAATTGTATCTCCCTTACGAAACTGTTGGCACACAGTGGTGCCATCTGTGAATAGTGGTCAGTAAAGTTTTATGCAAAATGTTTACTTTTGAATACAATAATAGAATTTATTTAAAAATGTAGAAAAAAATATAAGTATTTATTTAAAATATAGCTTACAATGGAATAATTATTTTGGTGATTCCATATTGAAGTGGTTTAAAAGGTGCTGGCCTTTCAAAAGATAATTGGCCTTCTTTTGGAGTTCTAATTGCATTAAAAAAATATATATATTTAAGGATTACCTCAAGTTACAAATAAATAGGAGTTTAAGTAAGGGGTGTAAAAAAGGTTTTTTTTTCTTTTCTGCCAATGAAGCAATGATTAAAAGCTCTTTTTTCATATATATTACAATACTAGCTGCTGCCCACTACTTCGTTTGCGCTTCCATCAATCAAAAGTTTTCTATAGGTTAATCTAATTTGCAGTAAGACTAAATAGTATATCTATTCAGTTGCTCCTCAACTTCAAGTCACGCCTACAATTCTCTCATGGTACCTGGGAGCTACAACACAATAATTTTAACGGTGTGTTGCAGTGAAACTTCTTTAGAAATGGCATTTTGAAATTCAATGAAGCGTAAATACAAACGATAAAGAAACAAACACAATATCTAGACTACTACTAATAAAGTCAAACTGTGGTTCTTCGAAACGAGTCATACACTCAATACGAAATATCACCAACAATCTATTTAATTTCAGTGTAAATTTTATCACAGACCTCGCTATGTTCAATCCTATTTAATTACATTAATAGAATTAAATTCTGTAATTTATATGTTTATCGTATGTATGTAAAAGATTTTCTTTAACTTAAATGACGCTTTTTGCTTTTTATTTTGTGTCCTATGTAAAAATAAATCTTGTAAACATTAAACTTTATCTCTATAACGTTTTAATTAACTATTTATTTCATCTGTCAAGCATGTGTTTTTTGGCTGAAATATTACACTTAGATGTATGGAGCCGTGAATAATTTTTTGTGTAGCTAATAGTAATGAATATTTTTGCTACAGGTTATCTCTTCATTTCAAACCGTTCAGACAGCTCACGAAATAACATAGAATTTAAGCCGAATTTAATAACATTAATATAATTTATTTTTTATTGATAAATTGGAAATAAATACTTACACATTAGAATGAAATATATAAATAAAATTATAAAATCAGTATTGTTTTCGTTTAATATATATATATATATATACATATATATATATATATATAAACCTATATATATATATATATATATATAGGTTTATTCGATCAACGGTTTTTTTTTTGTTTAAAGTATAAAAGAATATATAATGTTATTAGCTATTAGCAGAGGCTTCGACTGTTAAATTGGTTTATGCTAAGAAGATGAAGTCAGTTTTGAATTATGGGCAAATAATTTGGCTATGTGAGGTATAGCAGATAGACACAATGTAAGCTTTACTGATGGATAACAAATGAAGCGGGTGCATAGCTTCTGTGGGGTATTATTGAACTAGAAGTAAAGCGAGCACATCAGTTTGGGTGCATGCGATTAACAGAATGCGATAGAAGCGTACGCTTACTTTTCGATGCGTGAGATGATTTTGGATTAAAACCAAAGTAAGCGGTTATTGTGAGGTGTTTAAGACAATATATAATTTTCAAACGAAGCGAGTGCTTGTGGTTCTGAAGTACTGTTAAATTGAAAGCGAAGTCAGCTCTTATGTTATGAGCATATAGGAAAACGTTGGATTTCAAAGCTAAGCCAGCGCTTATGTTTCAAGTTGGATAATATTGAATTAAGAATTGTGAGCGAAGAAAATTATTTGATATTTATAAAAATAGTTTTTAGCTTTTGCCCGACAACGACTATAGCTACAGTAACGATAATTGGTTTTTTAAGTATTTTTAGACAATAACTTCCGAAGGAATGAAACGATCGGAAGGGTTAAGGGTTCTTGTGGCAAAAAATTACATGTCACACATTAAACAAAATTTCATAAAATTTTACTAACATTATTGCTTAGGTAAAGTTTTGTTACTTATCAAAATCTGTATTTTTAGATTTTTTTCAAAAAACTACTGACCCGAATAAGGATTCTATTTTTATGAGTTGATTCTATAAACATAGAAAAGCACCTCTTCGAATTAGAACAAAATTGAAACCTGTTTTTCTTTAAGTTTTTTAAGCAATAATTCCCGAGAATATGAACTGATCGGGTTATTGAGGTGTCAAAATTGCTAATAAGCTTTAAGCGTACAGGCGCTTTTGATTTCCTTAATATATAAAATATCCTATTAAATATCTATCAGAATTTGCCTATGAATAGGTTTGCACCCTTTCGGGGTCCTTATTCATGAGTTCTGAGCATGGCGATAGTAATGACGTGAGTACAGCCGGATAATTATATTTAATCGTATTTATAGATCACGAAAGTTTACATACAACAATTACTTAATGTAGTTTATGCTCCTTAAAAATAGTATCTTATGATCTTTGCTGGACTATCTTTTAACAATTTGTAAATTCAATTCTTTTGAGCATTAAGGAGTCTAACATATCCAAACAAACAAACTTTCGCATTTTTAATATTAATTGGATATTCTTTCAACAGTTCTTTGACTATTTCTACCGTAAATTTTTAATGAAAATTTTTTTCCAAAGTATTCAATTTTAAACATAACTATGTAAATAGAAATGTGACTTCACTTTGACGAGATAAGTAATTTTTTGATTGATTGAGGCTTATTAAGAGGACGGGTGAGAAAATTAAAATATTTTAATTAAATGAGATATTAAGTTAGGATATATTTTAAAATGATTTATCCAAAAAATAATTTTACAAACCAATCAATTCTATTTATTCATAACCGTTATTAACGAGGCAAATCAGTTCGTGAAATAATTCATAAATATATTTTAAATGCGTAGCTGCCAACCTATAACTACTTTAAGTAATGTCGCCTGAGTTCGTTTCTGTGTATTTAAATATTTTATTTTAAAATAAAATCTAGTTTGAAACTCATTTTATATAACTGTTTAAGTTATTTCAAATACTTGAATTGCGCTGGAAATAAATATTAACATTTTTATGTTTTATTAAGTACCTATTTCATTTTTATAAGGTTAGGTGTATTTAATGAGCAATTTGCTTGATTTTAAATAATGAGTAAGTAGTCATATGTTCTTATAACATATTAATTGATAAAACATAAAGGGACATATAGAACCAAAGTTAGAACGTTGTTGCTAGTAGTATTTTCGTGATATTTCGCGTTTCCTCCAAACATTCGTATCAGATCAAATATTGTTAAACTTTTTATCTCTCCGGGCCTCATATAAACTTGTCAAAAATCCTATAGGAATAGAGTGTCTTAGAAATTTTTAAATCAACGAGTGCGATTGACAATCCCGCCGACCTACGTCTTAAAATTCAGCATAGTGGGTCCGTTTCTATGCTGTATTAACATTTGAAAGAGGTCCAGAACCTTTTTTTATTTTGTTTTACATTGATAGGTGTCTTTCTTTTGTTTCTTTGGATTTTTTATATAAAGTTTATATATAGTTTACTTGGTGTTTATATATGTATTTTTATTTTTATTTAAGTGTGAATGAGCGAATTTATACGTGATTTTGTCTGAATTGTGTCAAGGTAATGAAACCGAATGTACTGAATCTCGATAGAAAAAGAATACTGAATAAAAAATATTTAGTATTTTTTTATTGATATAAAAAATATCACATACAATAATTGACACACAAATTTCAATACATTGACATATACATATACGACATATTTATCGTTATAAATATAAAGATTTCAATTAAAAAGCTGATAAGTTTATTCCAGTACTATAATTGACAAGGTAATATTTTAGTTTACCACAAAACATCTGAACATATATAATAAGGCTATATATAGCCTAAGAATAGTCGGAAATTAAATTTATTTCAACACTGTTTAACAATTTACCGACAACGAAGCCGCAAACACGGGTAACACAATTCTTAAAATAGACATTATTGTATAGCAAAGCGCAATTTACAAATAATTCATAATAATTCTTAAGTATACGCCAATCGATTGCACGTTTAAATTTTTTATTGATAATAGAATTTGTAATTGTATAGTAATATTCGCCTATATCATCATTTATTTAACTAGTATGTTAGGTGAGAATATGAAGAAACAACAATATATTCATTACAATCAATATATATTTGTTATTTTATGCAGTAGATGTTAAAACAAAACTAGAAGCGTGTGAAAGAGGTCTTCAAGAACCGTATCTGGCTCGCCGCCAGCCTAATCGCCGCTGGATATAAACCAGTGTTTGCAGAGCGCTGGGTTATTGCTTACTACATTGTATTTACGCGGATTTCAATGTATTTTAATGAACTAAGACTGTAAAATTGTATTTTATAGACATCTATAAGAGAAGTTGAATCATTGTGTTAAAGAATACAATCTGATCTCAGCGTAGACCAAATCAAGTAAAGAAATAAGACTATAGTTATTATAGTATTTTATTATATTATATATTATATAATATCTTTTATTTAGTTTCACTTATATAATTCACAATCCACATATTATGCCACATAAAATTTAGGTTTGTATATTATATTTTGTTGAAGTATTTTTCATAGTATTTTTTCTTTATACAGTACATTAAAGGCATTTAATATAATTTACTATGGATATATTTTAGTGTTTTATATTTAGTTTGAAATTATTATTTTTTGTTAATTATTATTCTATCCAAAACATAAAACGATGTTTCCAAACTTGTTTTTTGTTTCTACTGAACAACTTAAAAAAGTTACAATTTCCAATAAATATTTGTTTTTTTTTATTAATTTTATTAAACTGTGTGTCATCTGTTGCTGGAAAAAAGTTTTTTTTGTGTGTTAGTTCTTACTGTAGTGATACCAGTTAGCGACTTCAAGGTTACTACTTAACTTTGAATTAAAATAAAGTTTAAGCTTCACTGTTACATTGTAATTATAAATAGATCATATTAAAAAACTTTCCATCAGTTACGCTCAAGTGAGGCATAATTAATTTTTTTTTAGTATTTATCCAAAAGCTGGGACCACAAATATTCATATAGCAATAAGTATGTTCTTATCTTCAGTGTGTTATAATAATTTGAGTAATATATTATTGTAAATAGATTAAGTATACCTCAGATAACATTTCGTAAGTATTCAATTACAGTATCCTTTGTAAATCATCAGAATTGTAACGAAATAAAGTAAGCGTGACCCGAGCAGGCCATATTTTCAATTATTCGGCGCATACTGCTCCATTTTCCATCTGTTTCGTTGTCATCTAGTAAAAGGATGTCACGAAACATTAATTCTTCATCCGAATTCTATAATTAAAGGAATGTGGTTAAATTCCATCAACTATGATGTATAATACCAAATAATAGTTTTAGTTAAACTTATATTGATTCTTTTGATGTTTTTAAATATTAAGTGTACTATAAAGACATGACATTTCGTAATTATTTAACCAAACTGTTGTATGTATCGTTAATCACCAAACCTCATTTCGACTATTTTGTTTCTAAATTGTAACATGTTTGTCAACACGCAGTTATGACCTGATATTCTAACTTTTTGTTTCTCAACAGTTAAAAAGTATGAAATTTAAAAGGCCATTATTATTATTATATCGAAAGCTGTGAGTTGTGATGAAGTTAGCTGGATTATGGAATTTAATGTTTTAGATTGCTTCATTCCAGTAATGCAACGCAACAGATAAGCTCATTTCATCCATTATTAGTTTTTAAATGAATTCTATATTTATTATTTAGATTTTTTAGTATTTTTATTTTATTATTATCTTTATTTCCATAAATTGCAATCAGTCTTCAATAGTAACTTTGTTTCTGCAATAGAAGAATTTACCTTGTTTTAGATTTTATAAGATATTGAATATTCTAATATTCAATATATACATAAATTATATACCATACATACATTAGTATCTCTTTCAGCTAAAACCATACTAAATACATATTTATAAAAACTAAATAACTTACTGTTTATCTTTAGACGTATTTATTAGATTCTCCAGAGCTTTTCTCATGTTTAATATTCTGATTATCACCTTTACCTTTATAGGGTACGAGTGAGCGTTGGACTTAACTTTTAAACCATTGCTAAAGTTGTTATTATTGTATTATTTTATTTATTACCATTTTACTTTCTATCATGTCTACTGTCACGGGAGTTTTTACTTATATTTTATTTCTATGTTTTCTTTTATTTTAATGTATTTGATATTTAAATTAAGTTTTAGATTTGATTTGAAAATAAATAAATATGTATGTAATATGTATTAAATATAAATCTAGCTGTTTCAACTTTTGTTAACAGGCATTTGCTTTGTTTTCTGCGTATTAGGCAAAACATACGCGAGGAATATTGACGAAATTTGGTATGTTGATAGAGTGTTAGGATCAATTTAAAATTACTTTTACAGCAGGAAAATGACTAATTCCTACGGAAAAATACAAAAGACCAGTTCTACCACTAAACTTATACACATTGTGATATTTTTTAAACGTTACATTAAAAGTACCAGAAAAAAATGCACAAAATAATCCTATAAATTAGTTTTGATGTCCGAAACTAGATGATACTACAGAGTATATACTCTTAATGTGGTTATTTATTCGAAACTATATATGGAAATGACTTCGCCCGTCCTATCTCGAAGTAATTCGAGCACACATAATATTTGCTATTGGTAAGAAATTAGTAAGTTCAAAATTCTATAAATTAGTTTCACCTCTTAAAATAAGTCCCCAACACAATAAAAAAAAATAAAAAGTAGTTTTAATGATACAAACAAAAACTTTTTTGTCAACTTTTTACTTGCATAAATCAATACGCCACGCGAACGACGCAACGGGCAAATATAGATATACATTAGCATTATTTAAATCGTTAATTCGCCATAACGAATAAGTGAGCGAGTGATAGTTGATTTGCATATTGCAATAGATAATGCGAAAGCTTCTGTGTGTCACAAGGCAGTCCTTTCACACAAGTTTCCTTATAATATTAGTGACAGTTTATGCCAGTGGATCTTTTTCTCACTAGACGAACCAAAGTAGATCCATCCCCCCCATCCATTGAATATTGATATAGCTGCATGCTATCCTCTATACATTTACGAAGTAAGACTAAAGAATAATTAAAAAGTTAACTTTATCATACGTTAACTTCATTTCAACGGATAATAAAATTATACAATTCTCATATTTAAGACTTTGTAGTTTGAATTGCCAACCATACCAAGTTTTTTCGTGGATCTAATCAACATACTTATATACTATTTTACATTCTTTATATGTTAATTTTCTAAAAAGTCCACACATATTTATTTTACATATTTAATAAATTAATATTTTTTAAACATTATAATTGTGTAAAAAGTAATATCTTTGTGTTATTAATATAATGAACCAATTTGTACTGATAAAGCAACATAAACAATAAGTAACCCATTAAATTGAAGAGTAATTTATTAATTTGTGAGATCTTCTAATTATTTCTATCATGAGTGAAATTGGCTACTTTTGTAAAGGCATCAAGTGGGTAAATTGAAAAAGGTGGTAGTATATTTGTAGATCCTTTTGTTACTTCTTTTGATATACTGTTGTAATCAATGACATTAAGGACCAGGTCATTTTCATTATCTGCAAGATGAAATCAAAACTAATATTAAAAGAAAAAAAACATTTTGGTTAAACTTGATTTAGTTTAAGATATTATTTATTACCATTATGAAAGAATCCAACGACATTTTTGTGAAATATGTAGATTTGATATAAGAAGTTTTTTGTGACCTGCAATATTTACAAAGGGTTAATAAAATTATTAATTTTGTATTTAAATGAATATTTTTATAAAAGTTCAAAAATAACTATACACTATGTTACATCAAAACTGCTGATCATAACAAACGCCAATATTGAATGAACTAATGAAGTTAAAATTATAATTGACACAAATTTATAATTTTGTCATTGTCACGGAAAGAAAGTTGAGACAAAGAATATAGCCCTAGGAATACAGTATCTTTTTTTTTCATTTAGCCCTAAGAATAGTCTCTTTTTTGCATTTCAGTTTTAACAAAACTGATGACACATTTCAAAAAGAATATATTAATGATTTAAAAAATTTTTTGATGTATATTTTTTGAAACTTTAAATATGGTCATCGACTTTTGAAGCTAACAGTACGTTAGCTCTATCCAATACGACAAGAGTGATTAGAAAAGAGACATAATGACGAAAGTAAAAATTATATTATTAACTCAAATACGTCTCTTTATACTAATATATAAATAGATAGGTTCGATGTTTGTGGTAATGTCCGGTATTACTAATCAGATTTTAAAAGTTCCTTGACAGTTCTAAATTATTGTAAAAACTTTAAAATTCTTATAATAGGTGGATCAAAATTGAAAATATCTTAATAATTGAATTAAATAAATAAATTAGTCGAACTAGCCAGAATGCGTTGTCGATGCAAAGCCCCTACTCGCGAGTCTTTCAAACGTCAAGTGTGAAACGTTATGTAAATAAATTATATATATGTATTCTTTTTCTTTAAGTTACGTAACATTTTATTTAAATTATCATTACTATTGTTACATAATATTTATGTTTGGTATTCTTAACTACATTTTTTTTTACTTTTTTTTTACTTTTTTCTTCTTATTTTTTAATTTTTTATATGTAATTTTATTTTTTATTCTTAATCTTATTCTTATTATTATTATTGTTATTGTTATTTTTTTTTGCACGCCTACCAACAATCTCTCCTGTCAGTCGTAAGGTTGGCTGGTAGAGAATGATTTTGAAACATTAAGCCCGCCTTTTGTGCATTATTTTGTATTTTTTTTGCAATAAAGAATTAAATAAATAAATAAATAAATGCAAAATAAAGCTAACACACATGTCATTTTTTTAGGGGTAAGTCACACAGTTTAAGTCATGATTAAATGCTAGTTAATAATAAGATTTAAAAGCACCTCAATATTGTAAATAGTATTATTTTCTTGTTTTTAATAGATAAGTCTTCCCAGGAACTTTGATAGATTGCATTGGCTACGTCTTGTGCCTTAAAAAGAAATTCATTAAAAATATTATATAAATGTCACTTATAATTAGTTAAGTGTACTTGATGAGACTCGTCAAATTTTTATGTGTACTACATACGATGATAAAATTAATTATTTAAACGTTTCTAAATATATTACTCTAATATATCAATGATACTCTAAATATATTAAATAGAAGTTTCTTACTGTATCGGTGACATTTTGTCCGCATAGACAACAATAAAATGAAATTCCCGAGGTCAAAATGCAAATCAGCAAATTTTTTAAGTCTTCCAATCTTTTATTTATCTATAAATATTTTATTTAAATATAAATTATATTTCTGTCAATTTTAATAATTATAAATTATAAAAATAACTTACTATCGCAGCTATTCCGTAAAAACAGACTGTTACCCCTAAAAAAAACTGGTGTATAGCAAAAAAAGCACCAAATGCTGCGCCAAATTCACTTAACAATCTGTGGAAAGAAAAATAAATTTTCTTGGTTGTTTGGCGACATCAAGCACCGAAGATTTTACCCAATATCGGTCTTAAAAGGTAATAGGTGCAGTTCTTCGCTAAATAATGTATCATTGTAAGAATATATTATTTAGATTCTTACATACGATGCAATATAATAAAATATTATTTTTAATTCGATCATAAAACAAGTGAGTACGAGAAGAGAGTCCTTTCTTTCACTTAGTTGAGAGCTCTGGCCTCTCGGCAATTTTGAGTCACTTTATTGAGGCCACACTGGCTTATTTATATATAACTCTACAAGGTCCTGTGGAATACATGTTTAAATATACCGGACAATAGCTTACCAAGGTTAAGATCGTGAATATGTAGCAAAAAGAAAATGAATTGGTAATTTAAAAATTTGGATAACATTAGATAATACTTGAGAATTTTCGTAACGAAAGCTTCGTCGGTTGTGGAAAATTAAACCTGGTGTACTGGGTTTTTACTGTTTTCTTAAAGTTATGTCAAATGAACATTAAACTATTGTTGAATCCACCAATGTGATAATAGGCTCTCCAGAAATTTTAAAGGAATCTTGTTCGAATTAGTATTACAAAAATTTGTAAAGAACAAAACGAATGTACTACGAACCCAGTCAATATAGAATGCCTCTGAACTGTTCGCTTCATTTTAATGTCGATGTTCTCTTCTTTCGATTGCATCAATTCTTTAAAGTCGGCATGTAGTAATTCAAAGAGTATTTTCAATTGATTCATAGTCACAGCCAGTAATAATAGACTAGGGTTTAGTATCGTTGTTAAAATCATCACTGAAAATTTAATAAATTATTAGATTCAAATTTTCTAATCTATTATCTAAATTCGCGTACCAAAAAATCTTACCATTAATATACTCTATGAAATAAATACAAAGAAATTTGAATGTTTTATCTTTAAACTCAAATGGCATTGTAAACCCCAGAGAAGTCGTGAAGACCGCTTCTTTTTTTAAAATGTACTTTTGGACAAGAGTTACAAGTAAGGGATACCCCATGTATCCTAAACGATAGATTTCAATTGATTTGAGTATTACTGCAAAAATAATATATAATGTATCAAAAAAAAGTTACTTATACCATTGTTAGGATAATTATTATTTACTAATACACAAAACATAATATACTATAATTATATACCTAACTTTTTTCTAAAATGAATTTTGTTTTAAAAATCAACTTGGTCTAATTCATTATATTTATTAATATTCTTAAAACCAAGTAAAACTTTGTAAATCGATAGAAATAAATACCTTATATTTATAAATAATTAAATATAATTCATAATAAACTTGTGTAATAATAAGTGGTAAAATCGGTAAATATTATAATTTAAAAAATGTCACAATACATGATACAGAATTCAAAAAAATAATTTTGTTAACTATTATGTTTGTGTAAACTTTTAGTAATTGCTTATAATATAAATCATAAATATAGTAACAATAAAATATAAATTGTTATAGAAGTTAGTAACTTTGTATTGTCGGCATTTTAATATCGGTAGTTCTCAACTTGGACTTAGAGTTAATTTTATCTGAAACTTATTATTATGTACTCGGAGATCAGTTATTGGAATATTATTGTTGCATCTGACTACAATGAATGTACAAAAACAAATCATTCATGATTTCTTATTTCTGAACAATAATTATTATGAAATTAATAAAAGAGAGAATACACGTTGAGCTATAATTGTTTTTCATACTTACTATAGTTTAAGCGATCATAATCACCAATTTGTTTTCGTTTAAACGAAACTAAGTGAGGCAGCAGACTGCTGTCAGCCCTCCACTGTTTCTCCAGTTTAAATACGAATTTCTGTACACGACTTTTAATAATACACATATCCAAAAACAAGAATAAACCTAAAAAAAAATCTCAATTTTTATTTTTAAGTTAAGTATAATTAATTCGAATGTAGAATACACAAACCTTGTATACAACTGTAGGAATAAGACAATTCGACTGAAAAATATAAGAGATCTGCTCCATCGAAAAGCTTTTGAAACATAAAACTCCAATGGCTAATTGACATCAATATGAATATTATAAACGTTATTATATGTAGATATTTAAATTTAAACATCGCTATATTTGTTTCATTGAAGATATTTATTCCTGTATATCGAAAAAAATTCAATACTGTCAAATATGGTTTGAAGAACTCAGTATTGACTTTATTCAGGTCTGGCATATTGTACGCAGGCTCGCGCCTGTAATGTAAATAACAAATATATATATAAAATACTATTCAAGAAATAAGTCCGTGAGCTTTTGCCATCGGTTATAAGTAGTGGTTTTATAAAAAAAAATACATGTGTTGGTACGTGTTTATCATTAAAGTCTAAGGTAAAACTAAAAATGATGGTGTAAGTTTAAATAGGTTTGTAAAAAAAATATGTTTAACCCCGTATATATCCCGTCTGTCGAACTTGTCAGGTTTTATCAGATAAATAAAAATGTATTTATTTTCCTTTTATTTGTTATTTTAAATAAAGGATATAAATTAATTGTATTAATAAAATAAATAATTGTTGAATAAGTAGATATTTATTAAAAGATATATATATATATATATATATATATATATATATATATATAATACGTAACATATCTTTTCTATTCTATTTTATAGTTCACTTAAACAGAAACACATAAGCAATACTCGACTCAACTGAATTATATATTTCTGTATAATACCACACATTTGGCCATTGTGTTCGTCACATGTGTGTATCCCACAAAACTATCAATCTCCCCGGTGAAAACCATTAGCAAACATACAGTGTTTATATTTTGCTTTTTTTATGTTAATAAAATATATATTATAATATATAAAATGTATAATATTACTTAATTCGGTTAACTATATCATTTATAATTTTTATCACACAGAAAAGAGATACCATTGACTAATCAAAGAGTAATTTGTGAATCTTAAACACTACAGTAGCTACACTTTAAAAACTCAGATAATGCCTAAAAATTCTGGAATATGAAATTCTTAATTGTAATGGAATTCAAAATCAGTCAGCTAAAGGTGCCGTATTAAAAACCTCATTTTATTTTAGCGTAGCAGTTTGCAGAGACCCGATAAATTATGATCTTAGTGTCAGTGTTAATCGTTAAAGAATATGTACGTTTCTCAAAGAAGTAGTTATAAGTTAATTAATGAAAAATAAATATCGAAGACTTTTAATATTTTACTATCACTTGCTTACGTGGCTCTGGCCCCCAACCTATATATTTTTTAAGAACACACAGACATGGGTACTAATTTAGTTTTCCTATAAATATTATGCCTAATAAAATATTAAGAAAATATATATACTTTTCTTCAAGAATTTTTTCTAGGCTTATCTAATTAAAATTAAAATTTTCATGCATAGTACCTAGAAACGCTGCAAAAGCCGGTTTCTGCCTATACTCGAGGTCGATATGATAGAATACGATACGATACGATGCGATGCGACGTGATGCGATTCGATGTGATGCGATGCGAGAAGGAAAATCTACCTGCTCCCAGTTCTCAGTCAGCATACCAAAAGAATCTACTATATACGTAAATTATTGTGAAGAAAATAATTCTCGCAAAAAAAATCAAATGCAAGGGATTGGTTAACTAAAGGCATAGATTATTTATTATGTCAGGTTATTACTTTATCTTTGGAGTCTTTTATGATGGTAATAAAATAATATTTTTTATTAAATCAACTTTATTTAAAAGTAGTGACACAGCCCAGCTTCGTGCAAGTGCATTTTATTTATGAATAAAATGGCAAGTACTTTTATCAGAAAAGGTACTACTTATAGTTGGTAGGTCATGCGTAGCCTTGTTGCCTACATAAAAATAATTATTATGTTTGTGAAATATGTAAAGAAAATATATGTGGAATTTCAATATATTTAGAAAAGAAAACATTTAGAATGTTTATACCAAAAAATATATCTTATAAGTTAGTTTAAAATTTTAGCAAAAAATAAAACAAATGGAGTTCTCGAAAACTTTATGACTTGATTTTGCGGACTAGATTTTTCGCTAGCTTGCAGCGGCGTAAAAAAAAAGTTGAATACTTCTTCTGTTTTTTCCTTCGAAGTAAATTCTTGAACATATTTAATTTTTAAATAGTAATATATTGTTAAACGTAAACTCTTGAGTATGTTGCAACAATCATCGTGAAATGCAATATAATCTTATAAATTTATAGTAAAATTACTTTCGAGGGATTCAACATATTTTTGCTACTTTAACCAATTCTTATAAAAGTAATTTTTAATATAAAATTTTAATCGAACTTCGCAACCAAAAAATAATTGTTCACTTATATCATTTTTGCGTAATATTTTTGTCTCATAAGAGCACTTATTTACCTTCAGTTAGTCATTTCTTTTTGAATTGAGGTAAATTTAGATACAAACCTGTATTAAACCTAATTCTGTGATTTAAAAAAAACAAAGTTTATAATATATAAATCAGAAATAAAAAAAAATATTATTCCGTAATTCATTCATCTTGCTGCTCGCGATCTGATTTGTTGAGAAAAAGGTTAGAATTTGCCGCAGTTACTATGTTTTCGGTCAAAATGCTCTTGGGATTGATCTCATCTTGAGCCTTAGCTTGCTTATATAAGAAGATCCGAACTTTCTAGTCTAATCTATGATACACGTCAAGATTACAGTGTTCTTGAAACTTCTTGAAAAAGTTATCGCGATATACATGCAAGTATTAATTATCAGATCTGTGCGGTTTGTTCGTTAATATTTTAAGCATGGTCGGACTGATCAGTTTCAAAGGTTTAGTTATGTCTTGGGTATAACAGTTATATTTATGTGCAACAATTTTATGAGTATATCCGCTTGAAACTGTCTTAAATTTGACTTTTATATACAAGGGTTTCATATAGGTTTATGATCAGGTGATCATTACATTCTCGAATTAATGCAACATTGTCTCATCAGCGATTCCACATTGCCTGAAAATATAAAAAATATATACTTTTTTGTGATAAAGAAAAATGTGTTAACAAACTTTAGTTATAAGATAGAAAAAAAAATATCACAATGAAAACGTATAGATAAATAAATAATAATCATAAATTAATTAATAATGGGATAAACAATGTCATAGACTAAAAATTATAATAAATCTAAATGTAAATAATGTGTACATATATATTATTTATGTAAATAATGTATACATATATATTAGATTCATAGTGTTAAAGGAATTTTAAAAGATTAAAATAGTCTAAAGGAAAGAGCCAGTTTTCTACAACTTGTTTAATATTTTATTGTTTGATATTCAATATTTTATTAATTTTAGTTACCAACCAAGAAAACGAAGATACTTTTGTATGTATCGTTTTTATTTTATTTTAAGAATAGCATAAATAATATATTTGTTACATTTAGGATAAGGATTAATTATTTTTGCTTTAAGTCGGCTTAAAAATAGCCTCAATATAAATAACTTTTCTTACAAGCGAAACATTACTGGTTTTATAAAGTTCACGAGTTGGATATCTTACCGGTTTAAAATACATTATTCCTGAATAAATGACATTTTAAGAACTAGATATACTAACTGAAGGTTTAATAACACTACACATAACTGTAAAAAATATTTTAAAACATCCTAAAGTTGTTTTCAATTACAAATGAAAATTTACTTAAAATCACTTTTACCATCATAACGATTGTACTACTCTTATACATTACTATAATATAATTGTTAATAGCCTTATGTCTTTAAAAAAATAAACCATCGTAAATACAATGTAGTAAGTATTATCCCAGATCTCCGCTGGTTCATATTCAGTGGAGATTAGACTCTCGTCGCTACATGCGCTCTTTCATATTTTCTTAGTCGTTTTACTCTAATATACGTACGATATAATGTGCAATATTTAAGACATTGTAATAGTTCGAAATTTAAATAGGCTTTGGCTAGCACATTTATGAGAATAGACCAAACATATATTTTTACTAAAACCTTATCTTACTAAAACCTTATCTTTTATATACTCCTTAATTTTTTAGTGATAAGATTTAAGATAAGCTTTTGTTATAAAACTTCTGTAAAACGAAGATAGTTTTGGGAAATGTTACATATTATACAAATGCTGTTCACATAGCATTTGAAATACAATTATATTTTATCCATTATTATAAATATAGAACTTACACTCATAACTTTAAGAGAAAATCTAAATTTTCAATCTTTCAATATTTATTAAATATATTAACGATACTTAGGTGAAAATATTTTGCCCTAATTTTTTTTTAATAAATAGTAAGTTTATAAAATTATGGTTTGGATAGAAACAAGTGTTAACAATTCATAAAATAAAAACAAATTAAAAAGTGTGTCGCCCTATTTACAATATAAATCTCAAGAATAAGCACGGGTCTGCTATTTTGAAATACATGACATAGGTCGTCGAGATTGTCGCTTACATTCATCGACTTGAACAATTTCTAGGACGACTTCCTTAAGCTTTTCCAGGATTTTCGAGAAGTTTATATGAAACCTTCAAAACGAAAACTTAAACAATAGTTGCTCTGATACAAATACTTGAAGAAAATTGTGAGTTATTCATGATACATCTTTCACTCGCTATTTCGAATAAAGTAGTCTTTTCTATTTTACATAGAAAGAATTACTACTACCCTTACAATTTACTGAATTCAGTTTTTTATATCAAACATGATTACCACGAGGTTGCTATTTAAATATAAAAAAAATTGAAAAATAAAATGTAAATATAATACTCAATTCATCTGGAATTATTTTTTCCAATATAATTCTCAAAAAACAAAATGATTTCTGGCTTTATATCAAGAGATATTTTTTTATTATGTTCAGTGAGGGAATTAAAAAGGTCACCAATTGTTGTTGTCGTATTTCATTCAAAGACATTTCATTAATATTTATAGTAATACCAAAATACTTCATATCCTTAAATAAATTGAATCTTTCTGCGCTTGTTTTTAATTTCCGTACATCTTAAGATTATAATCAAATAATAACATTATTTAATATTTTCTTTGTTTTTAAAAGCTTATAATTGTAATTTATTTGTAAAGACTGGTTATCAATATTCTTATCAATAACAGAATTATATTAATATAAAACACGAAGAAATAAAATATTTCGGATTAGTTAGTTGAATTATTTAGTTTATAATAGTTTCAGATTTGTTAGTTAATTAATACAAATAAACAAAAATGGTAGTAATTATTACCAAATCAAACTATTCTTAGTAAAAAAAACGATATATGAGTAAAAGCAAAAACTAACCAACCAATAATAACGTTTATTAATTTCATTTTAAGTCTAAATGAGACTAACACAGCAAACCACAGGAAGAAAGATAGGAATTGAAAGAGAATGTATATAATAACATATATAACAATTATAAAATTATTATATATAAGAGTATATAAACAGAGGCTTAATTATATTTTATTCTGAAATAGAAAAAAATCTACAAATGCTTGGAGTAAGGGGCATGATATATGCACTTGGTCATTTATATAATATTCTATTTATACTCGTATATAGTCCGTAGCGTAATAACTTGTAACCAAAGATAATGACCATTGTTATATTAACGCAGAGTCAATCAATTTAAGGAGGCTGTATCATTTTGCATTGCAAAATTATTGGTATATATTAATTCCGAAGAGTGAAACAATTTATGTAGACAGAGATTTTATAAGGAATTAAAGATATGCTACTTGGAGATAATAAATATGATTAGCTGAATTTGTTTCTTAATTTTGCTAAGCGGAGCCATCGTCACAGAAATGGTGAACAAGGAAACTAATCACCATTTTTGACATCAGTCAGCATTCTGATTAGCCAAAATCACTTTGGGGTAATGTGAAGCCAATTTGACATCAACATAATAATTTTTACATAATCGATTTAAGTTTAATAACTACAATTGAATTAGCTTTTCAATTTGTATTTAGATACTAGGGACATAATTAATTAATTATTTGATATCAATGCAATCATTGACAACAAATAATTAACTATTGCAATGTTACATTTAACGAAGTTCTTAAATTAGATAATGTGCATGTGATAAAATTTTAATTTATGAGTAACCTGTATATTTTCAAACCACAATGGTAGAATGTAATTAGGATTGAAACGTACGATCATATTTTATACACCTACATTCTAACAAGTAAAGTTATTATCAATATTATTATTATTAATGACATCCCGTATCCTACTATTGTCTTCATCTTTGTGAAAAAAATACGATTTACTAAATTTGCATACACTTAAACATCATATGTTCGTGTTTATACCTTTCGCACATACTAATCTGTAAAAGTGGAAATTACTAGGGGGATAACTGTAATAATTATTAATAATATAAACAATTTTACACAGTTAAGTTCTTCACTCACTTATCTTTAGCTTTATAACTAGATACTTCACTTGTTTAAATACTTCAAATTTAAAAAAATGTGGTCCTCAACTGTACTATTCTATTAGTAAAATATTAAAATATTATGAACTATTTGCAAGTCTTTCCATTGAACCCAAGTACAATCAACTCAGGTTAATCGACGGTTGAAAAAAAACTTTTTTTTTCAATTGGATTTTACACATAAGATACAAAGTAATATTTTCAATAAATGTTGCTTAGTAAACAGATATATGGCTCTTCATTCAATATATTTTAATCATCGCCTTCTTAGCTAATCTCGACCCTAATTTAACAGTAATTTATATTTCATCCCTTCTATTTTATATTTGTGTTATACTTTTATTTCAACAGCAGCCGCACAAAATTTAGATATATAAAAAAAATTTGGTCAAGATTTGAATTACCAACAGATATTTGTAACCACGCATCTACTCTTAACTTTATAAACTCTGTGTTACTAACTTTTAAAGACATGTTACTGTTAAAATTTCCCCAATCACTGATAAGCAAATATTTACTATATACCTTTAGTTAGAACTTAGAACCATAGACAATTAGTAAACAAAGAATAGATTAAGCTCTTATCAAATTATATAGAATATCATATACATAGATTTGATTCATTCCTGTTAAGCATCCCTTTAAGTGGAACTAATTGAAAGGATTTTATCAACCGGTCATTAAGAAAAACATAAAATAAGAAGAATGTAAGTATTAAAACAATTATATTTTTGACGTGACCTGTATTAAATATAAACTTACGCTGTTCTGTTTGAAAAACATTTTAAAAACAAGTAAAAATTAAGTTTGCAACACAATTGAAATAATTATTTTTTTAATTTAAGTGGTAATTGTAATAAATATTTACAGCGCATTCAGTTTTAATAATGACTCTCAAGTATTTCATATAAACACTATCGGGAATACAATTTCCGCTTTCAATTAAATACACGATGTAGGTATTAAAAATTACTTATTAATATTGAAGAATATAATAATATATTCTTATTTTTTTTATCAAACGTATATTAAATGGTCAGTAATTATTCTTCGTCATTTTGTAAAAAAAATACCTTTCAATTACAAGATTTAATATTCAAACTTACTATTTATTGGCAAATTTATAAAAATCTTATTGGCATTAAATTTAGCAAAATACTTGATCTATAACACTTTTAACTTGAGCCAAACGGTTTCATTAATTTAATTTATTTCATCGTACACAAATATATAAAAAATAACTTAACCTAAAGTGAAATCAAATCTTTAGGCATCGTAAATTCAATTGGTAATAATAAATATTCGGAAGAAAAACATAATGTCTTAGTATAAAAAATATCATAGTGTTAAAAATTTTTCTCTGTTTGTCTGTTTACTGGTTTACTTATTTGTCTACGTTCTGTTTGTGTATCACGTATTTTACCAGGGCTATATTTATTTAGTGAAAATGAATGGATATATTTACCGCATTTATTTATATTTATCTATTACATTGTTCCAACCGGCTGAGTTAGCACTTGGAATTGTTTATCAGTCAATATTCTAATAATACGAAGAATAGCTTATTAAATTTAGAAGAAGTTTAGTCTGATAGTTGAAGTTATAGAGACGTGAAATTGTGTAGCTGGGTGACCAGTTTCATGGACTAAAAGAAGTATTAAGGTCGTCGTCGATGGCGCATGCTCTGACACTATGTCGCTAAACGGTGGTTTCAAACAGGGATCTGTGCATTACATGCAAAATGACAGAATTCCTTGCTATGTAAAAATAGTATGAGTTATGGTCTTGGGCAAATTTTATTGAGAGCTGTAACAAACTTGTGTCTAAAATCGAAAGTTCTCTAGATAGAGTTTCTGCTTCTTGGACAGGCACAGGCACAGGTTCTGATGCTTACGGAATACGATCCTCATTCGTATGCAGGAGACTCAGGTACCAGCTTATTCCTCTTGACCGGATACACCGCCAGGATCTTTCCGATCGGTCTAACCTCTTGGCATTACGCAGAGATGTAGCTTCTTTCTGCATTCTCTGTCGCCTATTTCTAGGACAGTGTTCCGAAGAGTTGTTCGAACACACCCCAATAATTAATTTGTGAAATAAATTATCTCCCGCGGTATTTGCGCACAGATGTAAAATTCAAATCTTAAAAAAATGAGCATAGTCCATACTCCTTACTCTTTAAAGGCCGCCAACGTACTTGCTGACTCCTGAGTAGCAGGTGTCCGTGGCGACGGCATGCACTTACTTTCAGGTGATCCGTTCACCTCCTTTCATATAAAAAGAAATGTCGGTTTGAGAAAAAGTTCAATAAGTTAATAAATAACACAAAATGAAAAAACATCACAATATTAAAAAGAGTAAATAAAAATTTTAAAATGTTAACTCTTTGTTTGATAACATGTTGAAACGAATTCAATCATTCCTAACAATTTCTTAGAGGGAATAAAATGTACATTCTTTTTACTATTATGTCTAATTGCAGGAATTTGTATACTTGTAACTGTATATAAAATTTTACGAGACGTCGGGTCATATTTAAAAATGTAATAATAAACGCGAAAATGCGCAAAATCCGTAAAATAAATTTATATAAAAGTGTAGTACTTAGTACCTCAAAAAAAATTGACCTATTTTAATTAATTTTATACTTTTACTAATTTATATTTACAATAGTTAAAAATGAAAATTACATAAAATAACTAATCTTTTATTGATTCATCAAATCATGTAATCCGAACTCACATAGAAACTTTTTCAATCAGAAACATTTATATGGATCTTTCTTTCAGTTCTTTGCGGTAGTTATTTAGTATTCTGTTATTCTTATAATAAATAATATAAACATTTAAATAGCTAAGCGCACATACTTAGCAACCGAAGATTGATTTTCTTTTAGACGTGCTTTTCAAATAAACTGCTTTTTAAACTGAAAAGAAATCGACTTCATATACATTTTAAACATATATTTCATTTATTGCAGGTAACTTTATAATTTTTTATATTTTTTTTTGTACTTATTTTTTCCTATTCTTCTATACTTTTAAAAATTATTTTGAAAAAAAAATGTTGATGTCCATGGACTATGGTAACTATATAACATTACCTAATGGTAATTTCATATTTTATAGAGAGGGAGAGAATAAGGTAGGTTTCGAATACCGTACGAGACAATTATACAAGCACCGAGACGCAAACCAAAGAAATGCCTTTTTTTTTTATTCGTTGGAAAAATCCGTTACGGATACCCCGTCGACCAAGAAGGTGATGGCCGGGGGGTTATGTGGGACTACCCGGCAGTATAGAGTACGCTGTCATTTTTTAGGCTACACACTAAAAAACCAACCGTTGCCCTCATCGCCGTAGTGGGACGCCACGGGATCGCGTTAGCACTCACCGTGACGCCCCGGCGGTACCCCCCATTTGAGGGTGCTCCGAGCAACTTAGGGCACCCTCACGACACAGGCCTATATGACGTGAGAGAGGTCACCCTCCCCTCCCACGAAACCAATGAAATGCCTGATGAAGGTTGTTTGCCGCATGTTATATAAACAATGGATACGTCTTGCTATTCTGACAAGTCCTCCTCAGGCATATAAATACTTTTCTGTTGAGATATAAGTAAAACGGCATGTTCATACTAAAAAAAACCATTTGTCACTTAGTTGTTACCTAATCATTACCTAGTGAAAGACCAGTACATTGAATTGAAAAAAAAAACTTATTGAATGACATAGTTACCTATAAAAGAAGGGGAGACCTCTTTGATTTAATTTGCTATCCCGCTCATATTGAACTTAAAGTTGATCAACCTTTTTTCTTTTATTATTACGATTTTATTTATTTTTTGTTTTATTTAATTCAGATATTTTTGCATTCCAGTCGACTTGAACATTTAGCTAAACCTAATTCCGGTAAATTTGATCCTTTAGTTAGGCTCACTGGTCACTTTTTTTTTGAATCTGCAATTAAACCTGCTAGGCCAGTCATACAATCCATCCAGACCTATGATCTCCTTCCTTACTATTTTAAATTTGTCATGACATAAATTGTCAAAACCTTTAACAGAAATATTAACCGCCATCCCGGTCCGATCATTCTCATGAAAATCATATTAACAAATTTAAGGTCATATTAATCAAGTTTTAAAAATTTTATAATTCTATAAGGGCCCTCATTTTTTTTGTCTTATTTTAGTTTGATGCTAGTTTTGATATGTACTGATGACGTTAACGCTGAAGTGGTATAACTCTCCTACTGTACTTAGCGAGATAAAGTAAGCACTTGTTAGTAGGGTATAGACTGTTGGATACAGGTCAATACACGCGTCGCAACGATAAAGTTTTGAAAATCATTCAAGAAGCAATTATTTCTTTATGCAAGAGAACCAAAAGGGTATATCAACCACCAAACGATCTATAGAGATTGTTAATGAAGGCTCGTCTAAAGAAACTTACTCTACCTTAGAATCGGCTGCTGGGGGCATTGATATTGATATGTTTTTGTATCCTAGATAGTTAAAACAAATAATACTTGGCGATCTTACTGATCCCTAGGAACCAAATATCCCCATAGCACACATTTTAAATAATCAAAAATTACATATTAAGAAGCTGAATTTTAAGAAACTTTGTCTTGCATTGTCTTAAATCATACATCCGAGATCTTTCATCCGGCAATTTATCTTTTTATCTTATTTTATTATTTTAACGATCCCTTATCAAACTAGAGAATTAAAGTGGGCACGTAGATTTATGCATGATGGTGGTTTGTAATGTGTTGAAAAGCAAATGATAGCTCAGTGGGGATTGAACTGGGGAGCGATATCGCAGTCTCATCAAACAGCCGCGGTCTTGTATGTAATACATTGTTTGGGTTTCTTTGTTTGTTAAGCTTTCATGTCTTCACTACTGAACTGATCATTAAATTTCGCAATAATTCGGGGGAACACAAAAATATTTAGGATACTTTTACTTCGGAAAAAAAAAATTATCGTCACGGAAGATAAAAATGAACTTTTGTGCTTATTACTCATGATTTATTTATTCACTTCCGATTAATTTTTATTCATAACTTAATATTTTAAACACATTAGTAAAGTTAGGTAAACTAAACTCATTATTTTGAAATAGATAAAAATTATGACATAGATAAAATATTGTACATTTTAACATGAAATTAATTTTTTTTCGGTGATTTCAAACAAATGTCAGTCTTCGGATGTAATTAAACTATATTGTTCAAGAAATGAAGTGAAATCCTTATTAAAGCCTCGTATTAATTAAGTAAATTAATTGCAATTGAGTGAGGTCATATTCAAAAATGATATTTTTTTTTTTCTGAACTGACATAAGAAAAAACATTATTTTTGATTTTTATAAATTTTTTGGAACTATATATATTTTGGTACATATTATTTTTATAGGATTGATTATTAAATTTTTATACCCTGTATGTAGTATTAAAAGTTTACCAAAAGTTTTGAGAAACAGAAAAATAAAAAAATTAATTATAAAACAATGTAAAAAAGCAGTAATCGGTGCGAGAACTAGCTCATTAACTTCCTGGTTCAGAAAAATGTTATATTAGTTTTTATTGATTTATTTTTTAATGTCATCATAGGATTCTTAAATGAATGGTTTTCAGTTTTTTTTTAAACTACAAAAAAGCCTTACCAGTTCTTTTGAAAAGCTAATCAGTTCTAAGTTACGTGACTACGCATGGATTGGTATCACAATGAAGTCAAACGCATAATCATATCATTAGAACTTCGCCTGCATAGTGTGTTGATAAAAAGTATTAAAGTCCAAGATTTTAGATTATTTAAATAAAATTTAATTAACTTTCTATTTAATACAGATAAAAACTAAAAAGATCAAAATAATGTACATATCTAATGCATCGATATGTTTTGGTTTTGAAGGTTCTTCTCATATATGCAATAGACTCTTTTATACTCTGTTATACTAGTATTTTCTTAGATTTTCAAAGAGTACACATTTGAAATAAAACTATTTTTTACGGATTAAACTCGCGTATAATTTGCTTACATTTTAATTTTAACCCGACGCAACGTTTCGAATGTTTTGCAGCAATCGTGTTCACGGGTAGACGAGATGTAAGTGGACTGACACTTAAATACTATTTTACTTGATTTGTTTCGATTAGTGAAAATATATAAATACTGTGATGAAACTCAGTAGACGCTTGATGGCGCTCAGTTCAGTTCAATGTTATCATGATAACTTTGAAACTACGTCCGAATTACTTAGTGTAAAAGACAAAGTTTATATACATTAAATACTGATAGCGATAAATCTATTCAAGTTCATAAAAATTTGATAAATATTATTAAGTATGTATTATAAAAGTAATAGGTATATTAACAACAAAGGAGTATATTTTTATAAAACTCAGTTATCTTAAAACATTACAATATTTTACTATAAATAATATTCGGTAAATAGGTTTGTCGGTTGTATTCTTCTAATATTCTAATATTTGTTGAAAAATATCTTATATTTATAAGCAGTATATTCATTTTTTTAAAAAAAGGGCTACAAAGATTTTCAAAATATGTTTGAGGTCTTACTACTTACGTTTTCATACTTTAGTTATACTGCTTTTCTGTGACCGACTAAAAATCCGAAATTTTAGATATTATTAAATACTAATTTCCTAATTCTAAATGGATTCACCTTTTGAAACTACATTAACCTTGAATATGTTCTATATATATATGAGACATAAAACTCTGACTTAGACGCAGATGACACATATTGTCAACCATATAATTTGATTCAGTGTGTATAGAATTGGTTCATTGGGACATGGTTACATGTCAAAGATTATTAAAACTCTTTAAAATTACAAATGATAACGGGCACTCCGAAACAACAGAGAATCGTCGATTTCTCTTAAAATGTGTAAAGAATTGTACAAAATTTTATTTGTGGTATAAATATTTTTATTTTTATTAATATAAAAAGATCATTTCTTTTTAGTCAGGAATAAAACAATTTTGTTCATAAAAGATTTTTAAAATATATAATCATAAAATCTATAAACAACCAATAGTTTATAATTTTACAAATAGCTTTAAAGCATGCGAATATTATAAAATGAAAAGAAAGCATGATGCTAAATTAATTTTGCTAAACATAACCTATAAGAAAGAATACTTGGAACTTTAGTTTATTATAAAAAAGAAAAAATGTCATGATACATTACTTAGTGAGTCACAAAGAATAGCTTAATGCCGCTCTTACTTTGCTTTTATAAAATATAAAAGAAGTCGCAACTAGATTAAAGTCTGCTGCATCGCTTAAGCCATTGAAGTAATTTATTAACTAAAATACTTTTTCTTCCGTTGTATTTAAATTGATTAACAATGCTATTTTGGCTTTTTATAATTTACAACATATTTTAAGACTTGAAAACCAGAAAACAAGCCCTATTTGACAATTCTATAGCTTCCATCCTTAAGTTTTGAGTGACACTTTTTTGATAATCAGAACACATTTTATAACAAAAAAATTTAAGGATAATTATATTATAAGGTTTTTGAAACCCCTCTCGTTTACAAAATCTTAACTACGAGTATAAAGTTACATTTAAAAACAAAAGTTTAGACTCCAAAGCTAAATAAAACAAGGAGCAATGCTTTTAAAATGCCTTAAGTAAATACAATTTTTTTTTGTTATTTTCAAAAGTGATATATTTTCAATTAGCTGTTTTTAAAACGGCGTGGGAGCTACGCCATCTATCTTCATAGAGGTGAACCTATAGTCCAAATTTCTACAAATCAATGGACATCAATGGACAATTGTAGGCTTTGGCTGCTATTAAAACCAGCCATTAGAGTAAGCTGTGTTGTCAAGCGTTTGTTGTCAGCAAAAACACTGATATAGTTAAAATGAGAAAACAAGTCTGGACAGCACAAGACACTAAAGTTCGAACAAGTGTTGTGTAAGACCCTCGTGTTTGGGTTAGTTCAGTCAATTACCAATTGGAACTATTGAAACTATTGATAGGAGAAAAAGCAAAGAAACTCATAAATAACGATAAACTAGTTAGTAAATAGCTTTAGAAATCTAAACATCATAATAGTAAGGTCATTAGTTTATTGGTCTTCTATCGGATACATTTCGCAAAGTTTGCTGCATAAGCGCATGAATAAGTTCCCGTCTTTTGATGTCGGACAAACAGATGTACCGATACATGTTACCGCTATGATCCACATTCAGCCGATCGTAATGAAACTTTCCGCGTCCCCTTTTATGTACCGAAACACACTCAGTGAAGAAATGAAATTCCTTGCCCAAATTTATAGATAGATAGAAATTTGAGGGTCTTCAAGTCGCAAGTAACAGGAATCTTCTAGTCAGGCGTTCTTCATCATAAATATAGTAACCAAGATGGCGAGCAAGCGCGTTTCTATTTTGTTGTTTTGTTGTCTCTTTTAAAGTTGAAAAAGTGGATGAATACTGATTATTTGATAAGTTAGTTTGTGTGCAAAACCTTTTAGTGAATTACGTACATCTGTTCCAGGAGAATTGCTGATATTAAAATTCCTTCAATGGGAACATAATGTATGAATATGATTATTTCATGTGAATAACGAACACCTGTTGTACATTATAACATTGTGATAGAATGTCGAATTTCAGATTATTGATATTATAAATATCCAATAATATGATTTTTAATATACATTAAATGTTTAAAATTACATCGAGTCTTACATTATATTAGTTACTAAGTATATAATTGTAATTCTTTTAATTTAATTAAGTTTAAAGTAATTTTTGTGTTTTTTTCGACCTTCTGACTATAAATCTGATTTAAAAAGAAGTTCGTAGTTTTCTATACTCTTATTTAATTTTGAAAAATAAACAAATATTCCACAGTTGACCGCAAAACCTAAGACTCTCGATGGCAACTTTACAATTGTGGAACTGGGTAACTTTTAGTGAGAGTTCAGGTCTTACGCTTTCAATTAACAATAAACAGTAAATAAAAAGCTCTGTACTATGTAACAATATTCTGTTTCGTACTAATTATGTTTTTATTCAAATATACAAGTTTTATATAAAGAAAGTCAATACAATACTCTATCGTTATACATTGAATGATAAAATTGAATAGAATTCTATCCCGGTAATTGATCTGTATCTATAAAAAACAATACAAAAATAATGTTACGGTGCGCTTTCTTGCGAATAATACATTTCAAAATCATTTAATTCTAAATATATTAATAATAAAATATCATATCACATAATTTATTTTGTACTAAAATGTTAATTAAATTAAATGTTAAATGGCTCTTATTCATATTCAAAAATAAGAGATTATAATAAATAGTGAATTAATTGAGCTGAACAAATCGAAATTCTTAACCGGTCAATTCGATCAAATTTTAACCGCTATATCCTCCTACACCGATCAAGCTATACTAAGCAAATTTGAACCAGTTGATTATGTTATGCCCATCTTTTTATAGATAAATTAAAAAAAAATCGATTGTAATTAAGAGCAATTGGCAATTAACTTTATTTTAAATTTAAACGTTCTATTGCACGCGTAGATGATAAATTCTAACTATTGAACATTGACATTGGAGAAATCGTATTAAGCTAAAGTTTTGGTGATATTTTTTTTTGTTTCCCCCGTTAGCGTGCAGGTGGCTCTAGTAAATATAATCAGGAAGTGAGTTCCATAGTTGCGTAGTTTTAACAGAAAAGGAATAAGGATAAAAACTTGTATTTTATCTTGGCATCTCGAGGTCTTGCAGTCCAACAAGAGCGTTTTTGTCGATTCCTATAAAAATATTGATATGAAATATACAAGAAGCGCGAACAAGATCTCATTTTTGAGTCACTGCACAAAAATTCGGTATATGTTAGCATATTGAGCGAAGAGAGGTGCAAACAGCACAAAAGTTGCATTTTCAAAACGTCGACGCATTCTGTCCTCAACATATTTTTTAAATTTTTTTCTTTATATATATATATATTTTATAAAGTAAAATTTTTGGGATAAATTTTTTCCCATTTTAGTCTATAGGATATTTAAAACCACCACCAGACTGATGTCTATCAGTATGCACAATTTGGAAATTTTAGGATATATAGTTTTTGATTGATGCTTGCACAAAGAATGCAGAAAAGACTCTCATAGAGAGTTTCGCTCAATTAATAACGTTCCTGAAGTCAAGAAAAACATTTTTTTTATCATCAAGTGTCAAGTGTTACCAGATGCATATTCTGGTGACACGTGAGCAAATTTGTGAAAGCCAAAATAAAAACGGATGCACGAATTGTGAAGTCGGTTTAATTTATCCAGCAGCGGCTCGCATCAAAATAGCAAAGACAGCGTAATCAAAAAGAGAAAGTCAATGCAAATTCTAGAACAATGAGACGTAAGGATAGAATTTACATTGACTTTGGGTCAGCAAGTATTAGGACATAAACGACGATATTTCCTTATGTGAGGCTTTCATAGTTTTAATTATATATCCTTCCCGTTTCTTCCGATTACTTAGTTGGTTATTTAGAATAGTTTAGTAGGTTTTCCCAAATAACTTCTTTCATCACCTTCATCACCTTCTCGGCACAAAAAATGGGTATTAATAATAATTGGTCGATAATAACTTTTTATATCAAGGATTTTTTAGGTCGGAGTATTATCATGAGTTAGTCAAATTAATAAGTATCTTCAACTCTAATGCCTTGAGAAAGCACCATCTACGGTATAACACTTAAATAACAATTTTAAAAAAATCTCTTATATAAATATAAACAAGATGTAGGTAGTAAAAATTTAAGTACATGTTTTATTTCTTAAAAAAAAAACTATTTATTTAAGTTTCATCCCTAGTTGTTGTAAAAAGTTATGATTATAATATTGTACGTTAAGAGAAATACCTCAATTACATTTCTTAGTTACATGAAAATAATACTATGGCCAAGTTTTTTACACGTTTTTGATAGTTGACCAACCGGTCAACTTATTGATGGACTAGTAGCTTCAGGAGCTTCTTGACTCATTGCTCTACTAGTTGATTAACTAGTTTCTAGACTAGTTGCTCGACTAATTGGTAAACTGGTTTGGTAGACTAATTGGTCGACTAGTTGCCCGACTTATTGCTCGACTAGCTGCTAGACTAGTTGGTCGATTATTTGGTGGACTAGTTAGTAGACTTGTTGATCAACTAGTTGCTCGACTAGTTGGTAGACCAGTTGGTTAACCAGTTGGTCGACTTGTTACTTGACTAGTTGGTCAACTAGTTCTTTGACTAGTTGGTAGTTGGTTGATTTTGTCGATGAACTAGTTGCCTGAATAGTTGCCTCGACCGCTGACCCGCTCCGTAGGGGGAGGCTGGGTAGAAGGAGGCGGGAATACGACCGTTTCCTCCAAACCCAGCTGTAGTACCTTCGTGAGAGGGGATGGTATCCCCTCTTACGTACCATAGGCCTATGTAGAGAGGGTGCTCTAAGTTGCTAAGGGCACCTAAATAAGGATCGATCCGCCGGGGCGTCACGGTGTGTGCTAACGATTCCGTGACGTCCCATTACGGCGTTAAGGGCAACGTTGGTTTTTTAGTGGGTAGCCTTAAAAATGGTAGCATCCTCTATGCTGCCAGGCAGTCTCACATTACATCACATAAATAATAAGCCCAATTAATACACAAACTAAATAATAAAATGTTTGTTTTGTAAGACTAAATACTTTAAACGTTATTGATTCCGGAAATATTTTAGTAACTAAGTTAAATATTTAAACACCTAGCTGACTTGCGCTCATTGGTGAGTATTTTAACATTCCAACTAGAACTTATGAAAATACTCAGTCAATAAATTACTATATTTTTCTATTTAGTTTTTAATACAACAGTAATATATATATATATATATCCAATAGTACAGATAAGTAACTCTGGGTACTATTACAGACTTCTAATATTGTTGTTTTAGTGAGTATCTTACAACACTAGATTGGATCTATATATATTATGTAGGTGGTTAGAATATAGGTATTGCAAGTAATCAGTGAACGCTCGTGCAAAGACAACGATACTTTTTTAAACGAATTTTTTTCTCAAAACCCACAAAATATTTATAAAAAGACCTTTAAATAACGGAAAATTTCTTGTAAAACTTAAAGAGTTATAAAAGATACAACTTTTACAGCTTTATCATAATCTCTAGTAGACCGAATATTTAATTTTGATTGGAATTGTCTTTTTTGCATATCCTTCCACACATCTCTCTAAAAAAAGGTACTTCGTCTTATGGATACAACCCATATTAACAGCGGCATATTAATTTATTAAAGTGTTCGGAAATTAGGCAGTTTACGACGACAAATTCAGCATATTCTAAAATTTTTGTATGGAATATGATAAATCGTAAATAACCAGTTACCAACCACCGAAATAATACGTGTCTGCATTTGTAATATATCAGCATATCTTGCTGGTCGAGAACTAACGCGTGGATAGACCATATCTTAAAAAACAAAATATCGAATTTATATATGAAGTACCATATAGTTTATAAAGTTTAATTTACAGAGAAAAACTATCGAATTCAGTCATTTGACGACCATGCAGTCGAAAAATTACGAAACTTATTTTGGATAGATCAGTTTGGCGACCACCTATAAATTTAATTACAAAATGCATTTTCTTCATTCAAATAACACTTTTTAGACAAACATAAACTTTTTTGATATCTCAAGCCTCATTTCAATAGATAAATAATAATAAAAATTGTATAGCACACGTTTAAAAAGCATGTCAGCATTATTTTTCTTATAAATTTATTAAGCAAAAAGCGAGGTGTCCACTATTCGTCTAGTTTTGCGAATTACTGACAGGATATCGTGTGGCCTAGACAACTAGTAATTATTGCAATGGACGGGGGATAAAATGAGGCAGAGTTAAATCGAGTTTTCTATAAATAGATTTTACAAAATAAAATGTAATTACATGTTAAGAGTAAATTATTACTGACATATGTATAATTTTTTTTGATGGCAGACATAATTAATATCAAGTTAAAGTTTTTGTAAAATATATTTTGTTTCGCTCAGCATTCCCCGCTTGTTTGCTGTTTCTGTTTATAAAATAACTTTCGGAGCAATAAATCTTCTTAGTATTTTTTAAAAAGGTTAGAAATGAAAATTTTAGTTTGACTATGTTTCACAAAATAAAATGGTCGCGTAAAGTTTCCTTCTAATCGGTTGAATGTCGAGCATATAGCAGTGTCATGTATCTACATACATCTGATTGACCGATCAAAAGTTGAGGCAGATACTCATTCATGAAATTATGCAGCAAACTTTCAAAGAAAAGAAAGATTTAAATACATATATATATATATATATATATATATATATATATATATATATAGAGCTTTTCATGTGATTTTTTTATTTACTTTTTTTTACTACAATAACACATAAAAAGTTAGTAATAAACCACTAATTGTCACTCAGAATAGGTTAATTTACCCAATCTCTTTTCCACGTTAACGCGCAGGCAGTTACTGTCAGCCGCCAATTAGCTTTACCGCCCTTGTTGTCCGATAACATTTCTAAGACACTTATATATCGCAAAAGACTTTAATTAGAAGGGAGGAAAGAATGTTTTTACGGTTACAACATTGGATGATCTTATCTGTATATGACCTGTGATTAACGTTTATGTTAATATGCAATTCAAATATTTTCTTAGAGTTGAATTATAAAAGAGGCATTAAGGTAATACATAAGATTGGTTTTTTTTGGCGTTTAATCTACCTACCCATATATACACTACAATATCTAAAATTGTATTCCCTTCCAAGTCGGTTGGCTGAAAAATCCGATTGATATATACTTAAATATATGTCATAAATAGTGTTATTTATTAAACATTGATCCTTAGTGGAATTAAATAATTTTTTTAAAGACACCAATCACAGAGAGCCGACAAGAGTAAGAATTTTTTTTTGTTGATTTTGTCTTTACTTCTAATGTTGCCACAGAATAAATAGATAACATTATCCCAAGATCTGAAAGAAAATAAACATATCTAGCACATCTTTATACTTATTTTAAAACCATTACTACATGTAACGGTATCACGGCTGACAATTTTTGTTATCTTCCTTATTACCAGGATCAAATTTTTAAGAAAGATTTTATGTTATGAAAATTCACCTAAAAATGTTACAATATTAATTATATTTTTGTCTGAAACGATATTTGCATAACAACTCGTAAATAATTTTTCGCTAAGCATAAATTTCTTTTTTTAATTAGTAAAGTGCACTTCTATAGCATGCGCTTGAACTTGACCTTACTTTTGCTGTCGCTGGTTTTGAATAATAATTAATAATAATAATGATAATGATAATGATAATGATAATGATAATGATAATGATAATGATAATGATAATGATAATGATAATGATAATGATAATGATAATGATAATGATAATGATAATGATAATGATAATTATAATTATAATTATAATGATAATGATGATAATGATGATAATGATGATAATGATGATAATGATGATAATGATGATAATGATGATAATGATGATAATGATGATAATGATGATAATGATGATAATGATGATAATGATGATAATGATGATAATGATGATAATGATGATAATGATGATAATGATGATAATGATGATAATGATTATAATGATTATAATGACGATAATGACGATAATGACGATAATGACGATAATGACGATAATGACGATAATGACGATAATGACGATAATGACGATAATGACGATAATGACGATAATGACGATAATGACGATAATGACGATAATGACGATAATGACGATAATGACGATAATGACGATAATGACGATAATGACGATAATGACGATAATGACGATAATGACGATAATGACGATAATGACGATAATGACGATAATGACGATAATGACGATAATGACGATAATGATGATAATGATGATAATGATGATAATAATGATAATAATGACAATAATGACAATAATGACAATAATGACAATAATGACAATAATGACAATAATGATAATAATAATGATGATAACGATAACGATAACGATAACGATAACGATAACGATAACGATAACGATAACGATAACGATAACGATAACGATAACGATAACGATAACGATAACGATAACGATAACGATAACGATAACGATAACGATAACGATAACGATAACGATAACGATAACGATAACGATAACGATAACGATAACGATAACGATAACGATAACGATAACGATAACGATAATAATAACAATAATAATAATAATAATAATAATAATAATAATAATAATAATAATAAATAGAATATGGAATGTTAGTAAGGTTTTCATAGTACCCGTAGTCATATCCACAACAGGAGTAGTGCCAAAACACCTTCACCATAGCTTGAAATTATTAGATCTCACACCAAACACATTTATTAATATACAGAAAGCAGCCATATTGAACACTTGCCGAATAGTACGAAAATTTATGCAGAGCGACGAATCCCCCTTAAGTAATACAGTCAACGATTAATTTAAAATGGCGGTTACTTGGTTTAAGCCCGTAACCGTTATTTTAAAAACCAGCTATACGCTGAGTAAAAAGAAATGTAACCCAATAATAATAATAAAATTGTGATCGAATTAAAAATGTTATTGGCTAAAAATTATGAAAGACGGCAAAAAATGTTTATGAAATATTTTTTGGAATTGACACAACAACTTAATAAATTAAACAATTCGTTGCATTTTTTAAAAGACTTGTTTGTGGGTAATTTCGTCTTCATAATACATAATGTAAATCATATCTATCATTTACATTACATTCTGGTATAAGATCTCATATTAAAAGGAAGCCGAATGACTTTCGTAAATTAATTAAACAATACCAAATAGTTAGTCTTTTTAAGGTTATTGGTATTAGTCTAGATTACATGTAGAAATGTGAGGGTCTATCAAATATTACTTAGAAAAGATGAAATTTATTAAACGCCAAAATTTATCTTAAGTGTATCTATTAGGAGAAGGTATTTAAGTTAAGTTAGGTCACGGCTACAAGTTCGCAACACTTTGTCGGGACCAGATGATATTCAAGGGCGAATAAGACACGATAAGTGTGAAAGCAAAACCGTTAAGCCATGAGAGCAAATTTTACTTTATTATTTTGCGCACTTTTTCTAACTGTATCTGGACTGTATGTTATAGCTTTATTTAATGAAAATTCAATTGATTGATATCTTGCTTAAAAAATCAGCATCGCGAACCAGACCCCAATTTTTACTCGCTGCGCTCGCAAAATTTCGGTATGTGTTTGCATATTGAGCGAAAGGAGATGCAAGCATTCTGTTCTCAATTATTTTTCAAGATAAAAAAAAATATATAAAAAAGAAAAAATTCTAAAAGTTGAAAAAAAAATCTACACGCGCATGTCATTGTAAAGCAAAATTTTCAGCGAAATTTTTTTCCCATTGAAGTGTATAGAATTTAACTTTTTCCGTGATTACTTCTAGACGACATGGACTATTTGGATTTTTTTTTAAAACAACCACCAGACTGATGTCTCAGTATGCAAAATTTGGATTTTTTTTTTATATACCGTTCTTGATTGATGCTTGAACAAAGAATGGAGAAAAGTCTCTCATAAGGAGCTTCGCTCAATACATTTACAAAATAAAGTTAAACACTATCTTACTTTTTGGCAATATTATTTCATTTATAGTTCTATAGACTGAAAATATAACTAATGTAGACATAAATATTAATGTTTTTTATATAAATATAAATAATAGTTACCTCATTCCACAGGCACTACTAAATTTATTATTTGTTTATGTGACTTATTAAATTGGATAATAATTGTCCTCTTTTTATCTCCCGATGTTAAAACGACAAGTGTTGCTTTTGAGTTAAACGTATATATCTATATTTGATTGTAAATTTGAAAATTTTAAATCAATAATACACAATTACAAATTATTATTAAAGGAACGACTATGCTTTGTACTTACTGTAACTTATTGTACTTAAACTTAAATTAATTAAATACATTTTATGAATAAGATATGATACAGAATTGCTTAGTTCTGTTAAAAATTAAAAAATCGACGAAGTAATCGTTTCATTACGTTGTAAAAACGCTTTCATTACGTTGTAAATCTGAACATTTATTCGTTAGTAGGTAAAGCGATAGGTTTACCAATGTTCTTCGCAATTAAACTACAGCTTATAAATTATTTGTTTCATATATCTTCTATTGCTTAACTTTTTCTTACCTTGTTATTCTTTTTTCTGAAACTGTAGAATCAGTAAACACACATGTTATTTTCGAATACGACTTTCGATGTGAAGGCAGCGCACGAAGATTATATGCAATGTCGAATTTGTATAGTTCATTGTTCGTTGTACTGTATTGCTGATTGCTACATTAAATCTGTATGGCGCTGGATTTAATGTTATATCATTATAATTAATATAGTAGTGCAGATAACATTGTACCTCATCGACCTGAAAGTTCACATAGATCTGGAAGTCTTCGGTAAAAGAATGATAAAAACAGTTGATTATTAAACTATGTTTAATGAAGTGTATTTATAAATAACAAATTGTAGAGGAGCATTTCACTGTTTGCATATCAGTAGTGGCATCAGTTCATTTAGAGAATGCTTCTCTGGAATGTACTGATTGTTGATGGCTTCGAAGATAAGATGAAAATCATTTATTAAACGTTGGACAGAACCAAAGTAGAGATGGGTTGGTGATAATCGTCAACTGTGTTGAAAGCATTAGAAAAGTCTTTAAGTAACACTTCTATGATAAACCAACAACCAAACCTAATATCATCAATCACTTTATTAAGCTCATTATTGGTGCTAACAGGGCAAAACCTGATATACTGATAAGTACTATGATTACTTACTTATTAAGGTAAGTTAAATTTTATATTTTTTTTACCTAGGAAGGTAGGTTTTATTTTATCATTTGAAAAATGTTTTCGGAGAATAGGCTGAGGAAGTTTAGGTAAAGGACGCACAATAGATTTTTTAAAAAATAATTGTGTATATATGGGTTTTATCTTTTATTAAAAAATTCTTATCTTTATGAAAAATCAATATTCAAACTCTTTACTGGCATAATATTAATTTTGTTTGAAATACAGTTGTATTCTTACATTAATTAACTAAAACCTAACTAATGACAAATTTGAGTGTGAGTTAATTTGATTGAAATAGTATGTTTTTGTCTCCTCATGTAACTGATAAGTTACTGTAGATACACAGTAAATTATAAATGTTTTAATTAATAAATTACTCCATGTCGCTAGTAAAGCTTGAATATAGTTGAATCCTCCCTCGTATCTTATAAATGCAAACTAGAGCAGTACTCGTAAGCAAACAAGCTGAATTAAGCTATTCTTTATGACTCACTTAGTAATATATCATAACCTTTTTGTAAAAAAACAAAAGCGTTTTATCTTGTAGGTAAGATTTAATAGAATTAATATTACACTAAAAAAATTCGTAATCAATAATAAAATTAAATTACCATACAAACGTTTAACTTGTCTAAAGTTAAGAACTAGAGTTAAAGTTACTGAGAATAATCTCATTTAGAATGTTACGTTAAATCTAAAAGTGAGTCTAACAGCTGTCGCTCTATAAAACTACAAAACGGTTGATTGTGTTCCAAAAATCGAATGGAGTGCAACATTCTGAAATAGTTGAGCTTATAGGAGAAATAAACGATGTGTAAAGAATTGTACAGATTTTTATTTGTGGTATTTGACGATGTATGTTCACGAAGACTTTATATTTTTATTTTATATTTATGTAATAATATCAATTCTATATGGACAAAAATAAAAATATTAAGTGTAATATTAAATATTAAAAATATTAATAATTAAAAAATATACAGAACTACAAACATTTCTTCTTTATGTTACTAGTGAATAAGGAGGGGGAATGACTTTATGAAACCCTATATGACATAAGAAGAACGTTGTGAATAAAGTTAACTAGTTTGATTTCTAAAATAAACTTTTTTACAATCAAACTAACTTTTAAATATTAGGATAGATTAATGAAATTTTTTTTATTCTAAATATGATTGATATTCAAGGTGTATTATACAAGGTGAATTGTAAGAGCGCAATAATAATCTATAGTTAAATTTATATAAAATTAACTATTTTGGAGTTCGTAAATACTTTCATATTAAAAAAGGATTACTTAAAGCAAATATTTATTGTTATAACTGTTCATTTCCATAATTACGAATTTACTTAATGATAATACAAGAATTTACATAATTGAATATAAAGTGATTATCATTAAATTTATAGCGACCCATTAAAATGTTATAAAAATTTTAAGTTTTAAATATTACTGGCATTATGTAATATGTAAACATTATATATACTTATAGATAATAACAATATTGCATTTCATTTAACTTGCACAAAAATTACTAATATCAGGAATAATAAATTACCTTATTTATCATAATTTTAATCTGATATGATGTACCATATTACCACTTTTTTGATGTATTATGTATCAATTTTCTTTAAAAAATTTTCACGAAAATCTAGGGGAATAACAAATATATAACAAGGTGGGTGTGTTAGTTCCAGAGAGGCAGATATGTTGCAATCCAAACATTTTACTTAAACCTTGCATAAAGTATAAAATGCTAGACTATTTATTCTATTTTCCCAAGACTGGTCTATGCACTTTTAACAAAATCTGGTTCATGTCTTCGGTATTTGAAGCTTTTTTGTGTTTTGACGTTATCATACACTAAATAAATATTTATGATATTAACACGTTTTGTATAATTACGATATAAATACATACTATAATATAAAGAAAAATATATTTTTATAAAAACTTGCACTCTAAATGCCGTAATAAATTTCTAAACTTCGACCTACATGAAGGTTTCGCGAAAATTAATAGCCAGCGACGAATTAATTTACATTGAAATGATGTCCTTTATAGACACCAAAGATTTCACATCCTGCTTAATGTTTTAGAAATATATATATTTTCCTATTCATGTATTTATTATTTATTTTGTTAAATTTTTATGACAAACTTATGTCAAATTTACTCAGTTAACCAACGGCATAGTTTTTAAATTGGTTAGGTTATATCAATAGGAAAAAAAACTTAGAGATAAAAATTTCTAAATTATTTTGATATTTACTATAAGGGCAGAGGTTTAAATTCATGTTGGAAAATAGTTTAGGAATCGTTGATTTATATCGCTCTTCTGCTGTCGCCTATTACACAGCAGTATTCAAATTATATTTGCGTTTCTGATGGTTTAACCTAAAAATTGAAGAAGGTCATACTAGGACCTAAATAGACAGCCGTTGTGGTCTGACTAGACATACAAAAGATTACTGTGCTGCAGTTCTAAAGTATGCCTTTTGCCTGGACTTCCGTATATACATACTATGTAAATGAAGAGCCGAGCCTGTAAGGCTTCCGAAAAACGTAGTGTTATTAATGAATCTGATCCCTCTCCAATTTTCAAAACTACGCTAGCTAGGGAACACTCCGGTGTTAGGTGTCCTGTCACTATGCTCACTAGCCGGCGACATGACATGCAAGAACATGACAGTTCAGAACATGACATGACAGGACATGAATTCCTGTTATGTAATTTAAATTACGTAATGTTCGAGTCTATAGTGGTGTGGAATTCGACTATTGCGGTGTCCTGTGAACTTTACTTTGTCCCAATATTCTCCCATTGGGGAGGGGGGGGGGGGGTGACAGTGGTTCTGTGGTGGTGCTCGTGAGATTTGATCCCGCGCTTTCGTCTTATAACCGGACCGGGCTCTATGGTGATGAAATCGGGAAAGTACTTTGTCATAGGCAAGAAATAAACTTCAGGTCACGGGCAACCCGATCATGGAATCCTTGCCGCCGGTAATGTGCCGCCCAACAAGACAAGGTGTAGGTTTTGTCCAGCCCGTGGATTCTATCCAACCTATTAAATAGAACGAATTTGAAGTTGCTTCAGCCCCTTAAAAGCTTGTAGTAGAGCTGGACGGTATTCCGAGGTAATTTTGGTCCCTTATCGGTTACATGTGACTTATGTAATATAAATATAAACTCTAAAAGTATTAACCAACTTGGGGTTTTATTTATTGTTTTATCGATTTTAATACACGGTTTTAATTGTACTTTTGAAACATCATAATCAATTAAGTAAAACTTACTAAAATAAAATACCGGATATGCAAATACACTTGAAAATACCCACAACCAAAATAGTGAACAAAAAGGTATAATCCGTCACATTAATAAATAACATGTTTAAAGTAAATTATGGTTAATTTTTTACAATCGTACGTATTTGCGTGTGACCGCACTGCAATGGCTTCAGTGCATTATATTTGTATTTATTTAAGCACTTCATTTTGAAATGAGCCATGAATTAATATGAAACTGACATACTGCGTTCTTTGCGAGTATTGCAATCTATCACACCTTTATTGGAAATATTTTATAGATGAAATGAAATTAAAGTCGACAGCTGATAAATTATGTGCAATATATAAGACAACATAAAAATTTGAGCTTTTTGCATAACTTACCTACTGTAACCTACATAATTCACATGCATATTTACAGTACAAAACTTAGCAATTATCTTTACAATATTCGAATAATTTGTGAAACATTTATTAGAAGTAAACTCGGAAAGTTGAAATGTGCGATAAAAACTGTCAATGGATAACAATCAATTCAAACTTGAAAGGTTCGCATATAATTTTGAGTTGGTAAACCTCCACCCTTGTCACATTTTGTCATACAGAGAACCGAAATCGGAATACCGTATTTAAATAGCAAAGGTTGTATTCATATCACGTTTATTTTATATTAATTCTACAAGTAACCTTTTTGCCAAGCAGGGCCACAATTTTTTATATTACAATAATGTATCAGGCTAATTTTAAAACTTCAAGTCAAAATTGACGTCTGGTACGCGCTCTTAGTTTTAGTTATAATACAATGTACAATAGTTTATTTGTAAAATTTTCAGATAGTTTATTGCATAAATAAAAGCGTTTATTGATATGTTCTGATGATGGACTTTCCAATTTTAATAACTTCTTAATATTGTACTAAAATGTTAAAAGACTATAGAGAGTTTTTATGTTGTGTTGAATATATAACACCAAATAATAGTATTGAACTTGTGTGCTTTGATGAGATTTAGTATTGTATAAAATAAATTTATATTTAATGATATATTTTATACAAAAACAAATATCTAATTAATTAAATTATGAATAAACAAATGATTACTATATTTTTATGAGAAAAATTCTCATACTTCCATCAGAAAAACACAAACTGGGCTATATTAATAAATCAAGAAATGTGAGGATAAATTTTTTATAAACCAGCCTATCTAGTTTGCTTTTTATATAAATATACACATTCTTGAAGTATGACTTGACTATTAGAACATTTGTTAAAAATAAAACGAAGTTTTATTGTTACAAAATAACATTACCCGCCATTGTTTACATGAAAGCACTTTCTTTTATCTTTACGTTATACATATTTTTTAACATCATAATTGCTTTCTTTAAAACTATGAAAGATGAGATGTACTTATATATTATCTTTAAAAATCCATCTTCTAATATATTGAATATTTCGAAATTTAGTTACATAGTTTTATTTGGGGATTTTCTATACTAGTTATATATTAGTATTTAACTAGAGACAAATTTAATTAAGTAACAATCTAAATCTTGATTTATACTAAAAGTAATCAAAATTCTGATAAAGCCACGTTTAACGATAACTAAACCAAATGAGCTTTCGTGATGGCGCAACATATAAACAATCACAGCTGATTTATAGTTTGTTAATTCTTAAAAAATTCATCCGTTAGCAAAATTATAAAAATACCTAAAATTATAAATGAACAAGTAATTGCTTACAAGTAAAATAAAACAATAAAATTTCCTTCCTTCATAAGAATTTTTAATCATTTTATTAAACTTCAATCAAAAATATCACATATTCATTATTTCTTAAACACTAATTTCATATTAATTTTTATAAGGTTGTATTAACTTATACTTATTTAAATAATGTTAATATTATACAGAAGTTTGCGATGAAATAATTTTTCATTAAAAATAGCGTTAGCTTGTGTTCGCATTGTGGTTATTCAATAAATTGTTAAATATAACGCCGAATTGAACTGCATTTTCAAGAATTTTCATTGGATAACGGTACGAGCATGTATAATATGAATTCACACAATACTGTTATACAATATGTTACAGTATAATAAGTTATTTAGGTATTTTTCTGAGACGTTATTATATTCTATTTAAGCTTTTGTCATCCTTGTTAAATAATTTCAGAAAATAATTATTTTCGGTGCCTTGGAACTCTTTTACTTCCAAGTTCCTCTGCTCTATTTTCTATCATTATTTTAATTATAGTAATTCAATATAAATAAAATATAAATAAATTTTAAAATAAAAAAAAAAAATAAAATTTTTATTTAAACAAATTTTAAAATATTATATTTATTTGTGATTATAAATTTTCATATATGTATTTATAATTTTATTAAAAAAATACTTTCAGGAAATGTTTTCCTTAACCTCTGAATATAGCTCAAACAATGCTTATATTTTTAAAAATATAAAATAAAATTTTAATCAAAATAACCATGCAAAGACAGGAACCCCCAACCCGTAACCTTCGGTTTGACAAGTGAGCTACCCTATCTCAAATATCCTTAGTGATATTTATACCTATATATCTCTGTAATTTTTGACAGATATAAAACGATTTGATCTTTTATATGTTGATAATACTATTTGCGTCAAGAAACAGACATCATTTTTTTAAACTATTAGTCTGCACTTTTAGAAAGTACTTAAAAATGTATAGATATTATATCGTATATTAAATTTTTTACATACATTGTAAGTAAAAAATAAATGTAAATTAAAATGCAAACAAACAAATAAGACAGTACATTCTTGCCATATACTGTTTATTTTAGTATAACAACTAAAACCTTTTACTTAGTGACTTGTGAAAATCTTGTTGTTAATTGTTTTCCCGCCAGCCTGTGTAAATAGTAATACGTTTACTTTGTACACGTAACCTTCTTACATGCTAGTTAAATCGAGGCAAAAGCACCTGATGAATAAAAATATAAATTGTTGGTAATGTATTACCATTATGAGTTATGATCTAGTTTCTTGTAAGCATAAAGTTTTATTAATGGCAGAGACATAGACTAGCTTACTGTTATAAATGGATAGAGCGTGTTCGCTTATTGTAAAAGGCGAATCAATAATAAGAACGATATTTTATTCCATAAATCAAGGCTTTTATACATAGTATGTAGTAGTTGCAATTTCTCTTAAAACACAATTTGTAATCAAGTAACGTATATTTCGTCATAGTTGAGCGCAGCGCTCTAGGAGAGACTGTACTGCATTCTTTGTGCAAGCATCAATCAAAAACGGTATATCCGAGAATTTCTAAATTTTGCACACTGATAGACATAAAACTGGTAGTAGTTTAAAATAAATGAAAAAAAAATTAATAATGTGTCTTATCTTGAAAAAAAAACCAAGGATTGAATGCATCAATAGTTTATAAATGCACCTTCAGTGCTGTTTGCATCTCGCTCGGCTCAATATCCTAACACATACCAAGGCTTTGCGAGCGCAGCGAGTCAAAATTGGGGTCTGGTTCGAGCTCCTAGTTTACTTATTTTTAGAGTTGTTAATTGATTTATTTATTTATAAGACTTATTATTTTTTTAATTATGTAGAGGTAATTTGCTTAATTTCTAATTAAGCCTGTTCTCGGAATAACAAAAGTTGTATCTTTTTTGATGTTGTAATGCATTTAAAAAATGAACTCATAACGAGATATTGGAAAAGTTTATCCATATTGTTGTAGTAAATTAAAAAAAATACTATTTCGACATTTAAATAATTCTTATAACCTAAGTATATATATATTATTTTTATGGAAGCAGAATATCTAGCCCGCTAGTATTCTATAGAAAATAAAACATATATGTTTGTAAGTGTATACCATTACGTATTTGTATTGTAGTTCCGTATTTGCGATAGCAGTATCAATGTTTTTGAATCGTTACGTTATTGTTTCCACATTAAGGATTTCACTTTAGTCAAATGAAGAAAACAACAAAAATATGGTGCCCAGGACTTGACTTTATATTTACGTTGTCTCTATTTTATCTATGACGGCGTTTGCCAGCGTCTTAATTGATGTACTACAGTTATCACAACATTATATTATATTTCCAGTTCTTTTTATTACTTCACTATAAAAATTAATTTAATATGTCTTTATAAATGATTATAATAATAAGAAAATCATAAAACGGTGTCAAGAGAGAAAATAAAAATTAAACGGGCCAACTTTCACAATGATATAAATATTTTTGTTTCAAAATATAATATTTAATTTGAGTAAAGATTCAAATGATTTTCTAACAAATATTATTTTTAATATATTCACCATTTATTCGCTCGTAACTTTAAAGGCTTGGATGAATTTTAGAGCTGTATTAACTTTCATATAAATTATTTTACGACTAAACTTTTGGAAAAAGCGGAAAGCATGTAGTTTTAATTACAAATAAACTGTTGTTGAAAATTGTTTTTTTTTTTTCTAATAAAAAGAGTAAAAATTTTATAGTCTACATTATTTATTACGTCACCTGCAGCTTGCCCCGAAAAATATAATAATGATAAATCATTGTCGTCTTTAACAACAATTTTATGAAGGCGGTTATTTATTACAGTTTGTTTTTATTAAACCCGTTAAAATAATATTTTCGTTAAATATTTTAATTTGAAATATGAAAAAACTTTAAAATATTAATTTAAAAATTATTTCTTTAGCTTTCAAATTAAAGAGTACAAAAGGGGTGCAATGTATTTTTATTTTTGTCTTTGAAAATTCCTAAAAATAATAATAATATGGGTATTAACTAGTTTTATAAAATGTCCTGATTGATAAACAGTTCTTCCGAATTTTACGGCTTTTATTTCGCCTGTAAATATATATGCGTAAAATATATTCGATAAAGTCTGAGTTAACGCAAATCTTTCATGAAAACTATACTTGGACAGACCCTGTACTTATTCATATAGAAATACTGTAGAAATATAAAGCTTTTTGTCCCTAGTCCTATGTGTACTACTTTGATTAACCACGAGTTCGATCAATCAATTGATAAGTATCTTTGATCATTCTATTGTTATTGCGACATTAACAGCTACAGCTATGAAAAACATTACATAATCTTTATATAACTTGAAGTAGTTACTTTTATTATTTTCCTACAAGTCCATTGTTTTCAAAATTATTGACGAAAATCTCAAACAGATAATATAAAAAGATAGAAAACGTCAATTATTTGACATTCTTGTTATTTTGAAATAACAATAACAATCCTTCCATATAATTAAAAATAAGAATTTTTTTCTACATACATACTTAATTTTTTTTTAATAAAGCAGATACAGTCGAATTACATTATAAAGCAAGGTTGCTTTATTTTTAAAATGAACTTTATAAATAAGCCTGTAATAATAACTTACGATTCTGTCACTACTATATAATATTTTAATATTTCGGGTGAAATACTTTATTTAATTATTAGATAATATCAAAATAGCGAAGCCTATATATTTTTACGATAGGAGCTCATTGTGCTTTGACGTTTTTTAAAAAGAGTGATATAGTCTATATTTTGAGTTTCATTTCAATCGAATCAACGAGGCCATTTAGATATATGACTGTTTACTTAGTTTCCTAAAAATAATTTAATATTAATTTAATGTTATGAAAACAAGCTAACTGTAGTAGCATCTAAATTATGTAGCAATATAAGCTCTCAGTATAAGGTTATATTATCATCCCGGGTTTGGATTAAGATAGTATCTTTACTACGTGTTTTCCAGCGGCCACGAGCTTCATAATTTTGATAACACCTAGATATATGACGGACGAGACATCCTTTATCAGAGTAAAGTCTCTTTAAACACATTCATAATATAAAATTAATCGAACTGTACAAGATTGTTTATAAAAAATAACTAAGAGAAAAAAAAAACCACTAAAAATAAAACTATTTTTGTCCATTTCATTTGTTATATTAATTTTCATAAATAAAAGAATAGATTATTATCTATTCTTTTATTTGGTTAATAACTAATGTTTTGGAATATTTATTTTAAATCTTTTAAGAAAATCGTAACATAGATTAATTTCATAATACATACATATAGTTATATAGTATATTAACATTACATTGTTACACTGTGGAAGAGTATTAGAGTTCGTAGCGTATTACAAAATAAACCACTATATCTCCGGTTTGTACAAACGGAATTTGATGATACGTGGCTTTAATACTAAATAGAATCTCTGGAACCAAAACTATCTTCTCCATCAAAAGCCGTTATTTGTTCTGTTACTATTTTATCACAAAATATTTATAGGAAATATAAAATGTAAGAAAACGTGCAATAAATTAAAACGATTGCATTTAATGAGCTATTTTATTTAAATCTATAACAAATTATAATTTCATTAATGAAATACTTCAGTAGACCAGGGGTAAGATTGTTTAGTTATTTAGAATCTGAGATTACAAGGGCTTTCGCAAATCAGACTAGTAAAGGTAGTAAAGGCATATATTGCACTCATCTGTAATAGAATAATCATCCGATCAAAGCATATAAAATCGTTAGCTAGAAAATGTTAATTATGATTTATATAATTCAATGCTTATAATATTAAAGAAATCAAAACCTTTATTGTGTTTTTTATTGACTTTATACAAAAATAACTAATGAATGTTGTATATTTAAGGAGCCTTAGTAAATTTAAATACAGCACAAACCGTTGTGTACCTTCATTTGTAGACAGTCTAAAATTTAAGCAAAGTTAGTTCGTAGCGGGATGCAGACACGACTAGCCACTCGATGGGTAAACCGCTGTCGGCAAGTTTAACTAGTAATCGCTTATACTGTAAGTGCCTAGTCGTATAAACATATATATATTATGACCTACTTTTACAACATAAAGATTTATAAATAAAAAAATACTAATTAAATTTTTATTTTTCGTAAGGTGCAATCTATTTAATGTATGTGTCCTTACAGAGCGACATGATCGTAATGCGAATCAGCGGTTTAATAAAGAAATAAAAAAACAATAAAAAAAATTTTTCGTAAGGTAAGTTTATTTTTGTAAGAAAGCCCTATGCTAGTGAATACGTATAACAAACCCTACAAATCCTCTTTCAAGTTTTATTAAATTAGTAAAGTAAGCTTGCTTAAGCTTAAGTTCAGGAGGAGCGTATTAACAAATTAAATTATTTATTCTTCTACATAAATCTCAGATGTCTCTTCAAACAAAACAATAATATAATAAAAGTGAAAGCTAAATGGCTGAGAACACGACCGCTAAACTGCTCGCGTTACCGACTTAACAATAAATGTACAAATTTACAACGTAATAAAATCGTTGATTGCTTTACCCGTTTTATTGCCCAATCAATAACGATAGATTTTTATAAAATAGGGCTATAATATCAATTGGCCAATAAAATAAAATGTAGAATTATCCCACCACTTGTACAATTTATTTTATAACTTTTATGTGTAATAAACAGACTATTTGTATTATTTTTGTATTTTATTTACAAAGCAGGTATTTCGTAAAACAAGTCCTATTTGATTAGAAAATAGCGTTTCGTAAAACTATGCAGTTGTATAAAAAATTTAAATGTGGTTATAACATTTTTATAACGTCAAGGGATAAAGTTAGATGCTTTTCAAAAACTTCTCACTCTATTTTGATCGTATAATGTAACACAGTATATAAAGTTAAAAATATGCACCCGCTTGTGTTTTGTTTAAGCTTTTATAAAGCGGATTTCTTTATGGTTTATAGCAATAATAAAGACAGTTAAGCCCAGACCCTCGCTGTAACTTACTCAGCTTCACAATTGAGTCATTGCGATCGAGACCCTCTGAATTCTTAAGCATCTGCTGTATCTTTTAGTCTATATTTCATTTTATTTGATTTCGTATGTTAAACCACTAAATATATGATTTATATGTTTTAAAAAAGTATTTATGTTTTCAATGAGTATATTACATTATTGAATCTAATATATTCATTATATAATTTATAATAACAAAATATCTAAACTAAATTATACTTTTATTGTACGCTCGTTTCTAATAAATGTTTATTATACAACTTGTTAGGTCTATTTTGATTGATAATTGATTTTATTTTAATAACATGTTTTATTGTCTTTATATTCTTACACCTTACAGCGCTGGATTAGACCGCAATTTATAAAGGGCTGTCACAAATTACAAACTAATCATCGAGAACCAATAGCGTGCTTGGATTAGGTGAATTTTCCCAATCTCGTTGCCGAGTTACGCTTAGCTAGTAACTGCCAGCCACCAATTAGTTTTACTACCCTTGTGCAGCTATAACTATTCCATTAGAATTATCTATCGGACGACAGTATCAAGTCCTACTCGTAAACACTAGAGTTTTTAGAGCTCAGATTGTTTTTAATTATTCCCTAAAACTTTTGAAGACATATGGTATAGCATCTAGAATATTATTATTTTTTATTGAAATAACCATTTTTCTGTATCATATTATAAATATCGGCGTAAAGTCGAACATCAGACAATAATTAATTATTAATTTAATTATTTTTATAATTATTGATCTGTTTAATTGTTTATGTTTACTACTTGCTTAATTATTTCAAAATAAAAAGTTTAAAATGTTTAAATTATTATTAATGCATTATGGAATTATTACATTTGTAATCTAAGAAAACAATTCAATATTAAGTACTGCATTTGTAGCGTAGATAACTTTCCGTTATTCTTATGGCTGTTGATCCAGGGATCATAAAAGGCCGATATTGTAAATTAAGATTATCATAGACTGTGGAGTGATAGCTGGAGCCGAAGTTATACTTGCTGGCTGTGTTAACTCTTCCGTCGAACAATATAGATTTACCAACCAATAAAAAGTGTGTAAACTCATATTTTGTTGTTATTATGGATCAAGATAAAAAACATGTATAAAGAGATGTCAGCGACGACTGGCGTCACTAGTATTTTTAATGGAATACTCGCTTTTCTCATACATTTTATATTAAATGGAAAAAATGTTATATATATTACTTAATAACTTTAGAATGTTTATAGATATTAAACATTACAACTACTTTACTAGCTGATATGCATTTAAAAAAGACCATTCTTAAAACAGTGTTTGTTCGCGTGAATAATGTTTTTGTTTTACAGAAATATTATTAAATATAAATATATGTAAAATTTAATTTAAATAAACATAGTTATATTAACTAAGTGCTCTAGAAAATAGGTCCACGCAAGTGGGGTTAACCTCGCGACGCAGTCGAGCGCATCAATGTCTAGTGTTAAATATTGATATTTATTTATGGATAAAAATTATTATTTGATGTCAATACTTGTTTTGAACAAATTTATAATTAATTTACGTCTCATACACGACTGAGGTGAAAGCACGTGAGACACCTCTGAAGTAGTGTAGTAGGAATGGTCGCAGGCGCCAAACGAAAACGTTCTATATGTTGACTATACGGGACACATTTTATCAATTATCTCGAAAACTACAATTACGATTCGGCTGCTTTTTAATCTATACCGAGTTTTGCTCATTATGCGCATGTGTGCAAAATTTCGTGCGTGTAGCTCGTAAATTGAAGGAGGAGTAGGGTAATAAAGAGTTGAAAATTTGAGTAGTAAAGAGCTTCGCTTCGCTCAGCTCAATAATATGAATTCTGAGAATTATTTCATTATATAAAACCTTATTTTATTAATTTATGTATATTATTAGTATTGACACTAAATACTATATATAAGTTTTTGTTAATTATTTATTATATTTTATAAGACATATATTTTTTTAATATAAAGGAAGACGAAATGCAAAAAGTATTTTAAACAAATTGTATTTTAAATGCATTCTCGGTTTGTTCACTTAAAACTTGAAGGACTGAATGAATTTTAAAGCGGCTTTATCTTTGTTAAAATTGTATGAAAACGATAGTATACGGTTTTAATTGCAAATGGTTACTGTAGTCGGTTGTTGAAAGCTTTTGGATAATTTTTTATTAATAAATTTTTTGCTACGGAACAATCCTTGCCAAGAACTGCATTCATAAAAAATTGGGTAAGCATCATTGAATTTCATCGTGATCACGAACGACTGCCTCGATGACTGTTTCCGTTTCGATTTCAATTTAATATATGTTCATTAACTGTAAGCTTAATATAATTGAATAAATAATCGCAAAAATGTATTTCTGCTATTAACCAAAAAAAAAATTTACATGCAAAAATATATAGAAAATAAATGATTTTTCGTATTGTTTTTAGGACTTCCTGAATATAACTATTGAGCTGTTATTCCGTATAGTTTAAATTTTACTAATTTCTTGATATAAAACGAAATAGAAAAATATGTTGCAATATTAATATCATTGTTAGATAAAAAACAATAACGAAGACTTCTTCACAATTTCCCTGTGTAATGCTACCGTATTTAACCCTCTTCTAGTACACTTTTCATTATATAAAAACTCGACTTGTAGCGGAGAGCTGCACTTGGAAACTTTTTATATTATGAAATATAGAGACATGAGTCACTAGAACTTAATAAATAACGGAGTTTTTTTCTACCTTACTTATTATTAAGTTTCCTCTTTGTTTCGACTCTATCTCAGAATCTACATGACAATAATATTAATGTTCTACGAATGATTGAATTCCCTTTTGATGAAATTTTGACTTTAGACTTTAGAAGACAGTTATGTTTTAGCTTAGGCAAATTTTTAGGCAAAATTTTGGTACACCGATTAAATTAATATATTTTTTTCAATTAATATTATAATCATAGGGTTATTGTAATTTTTTTAGATTAATGATAGATATGAATGGTAATAATTAGTAAGTTGGTTACAGGCTTCAGGTGCTTTCTTGCTGGTCTTAGCTAAACTCCTTGGTCGACAAAGGTCAAATAATGGCTTTAATTTCAATACATTGTGGTCTATATAAAAAAATTACTCGAAATAAAATTTACAATCCCCTATAATAAATACGATTGACATGATAATATCTTATTTAAAACAACAATTTACTCATATTATGCTGAACTTGTCTTACTTGACATGTTTTAAATATAAGGTGAGATTAGAACATATCCTTAAAATGAATAATTAGTGTGAATGTAGAATTAATCTCATTTAACATGAAAACTAGCATTCACTTAAATTAAATACAAGATATATAACGCGGATTTTGTTAAAGGTTGAAGTGATATTTTGAATTTTATTATATAACTTCTATAATAAAGAGTTTATATAAACAATATCTTGATTAAAAATAATATTTAAATATTTTATTATCACCTGAGATCAAAGTCTATATATGATTGAAATTATATTAGAAACAAGCAAAGGAATAATCCTTTGTCCGAAATTCGACATAAAAGTAATTATTATATATTTTCGACATAAAATTCATATATTAATGTTATAAAAGTATTATTGCGGGACTCGTATAATTGTAATAAATATCAATTAGTGGCACCGACCTCCCTTTTCACTTTACATTCCACGCTTCGCCACTTCATTTTGTGTCCATCAGAGAGTATTCCAGCTGCTTTTAATTATTTACGCTAGAAGAGAAATACTATATAAATTATACTCTAAAACTTAATTGTATATAAACTGCAAGCAAAAACAATTTATTACACAATCAAAATAATTGTGTTTAAAGCTTGTATTATGTACTATTGTGCTATAAAGTAACAAGAAAAAAACTGCGCATTTCTTATTTCAAAAAACTACTACAACTACTTCTAGATGTATAGAATTTATTATACCTAAAGGAAAAGAATAGTTTCTATAATGATTCTCTGTTGATGAAATGAATGGATTTTGCTGACATCTGCTATTTTTAGAGGTTGTCCGCATCAGAACTACTGAATGAATGAATACAGACTACTTTCCATGCTAAAAAATCCAAACATTTTCACAAAAATATAGTATATGATAAATATAAAAAAGATTTTAACTTATAGCCAGATAAAACAAAATAATACAATAATAAATATTTTATTCTAATTAAATAACAAAATCAAAACTCATATAGATTATTAAATATCATATAAAAAGAAAATGTTCTAAATCAAACTGATCAAAACTATTTACTACTACAAAATGTGATTTACCGCAACGAACTTAGATAATCGAACTAGAATTTAATTAAACCGCAGATAACCGGTAAATTACCAAACTCTTCAGACGCCTCTGAAGTTGCAAGCGATTTAAATATCAAATATATTAGTTTCATTGTATTTGACTTAAATTTATTTTATATTTCATTTGGCGTATATTTTTTATTCAACATCGATGAAAAACATGCTTTTTTTCGAATAATGTGCCATTATATTGTTTATAGAATATTATATTGTAATTATTCATGAATTTTCATTAACCTAACAAGGTTTTAATATTATGTTACTAAATATAAAATGAGCAATCGCGTATGAGCTTATATTATATCCCACTAAATATATATAACTCTGATAACGCTACAAATCCTTCTGAGAATTTAAATCGATAAGGATATAATAACTAACTATTCAAAGTGTCCTTCATATTACCGGAATGATGATCTTTTCTTAATTTAAACTACTTTTATATCATTAATATTTTAAACTAGTTTAAACTGGTTTTAAATAATGAACATTAACTTAATAAATTTTAACTATAAACCACATTACCTAAGCAACAAGAACCCGCAATAAACAACAGATAAATGCTTGCAAATTAACGTAACTAAAAATTCTACAAGCACTTAAAATTGTTTGATTATATAAGTGTGCTTATTATAAGAATGTCTGTTATTAAATATTTCTCTTTTATATTAAGAACATTTCGTGCTTTGATGTTGAAGTCGTGCTTTTAGTATTACAAAATATTTTTACTGTTTACTTTTGAATCTTAACAAGGCATCCCGTCTTTTCGGATAACAATATTTGAATTGCATACAAAAATGTAAATAATAATAAAAGTATCTACGCAATAATATAACAATAATATAGACTAACGTTATGTAGTTATTCACTGCAAATATGTCAATTGGTATGGATTGAATGCATCCACAGGGCCTGATTATGTTTATATGCATTAAACTTTTGGTCGTCCATTTTGGCTATATGGGACGACTATACTATTATTTCAGCAGTTTCATGTTAACAGGTTTATTCTTAATTAATATTTTATTATTAGTTTAAAAACATATTGTAAAACCAGCAAAATTTTACATATATGGTTATGAACTCGATTGATATAAACGTATTAGTTTAGTTATTATCTTTACACATTTTAAATTATGGTCACAGTCTGACTGTCTTGGCGGTGCACGCTCTGCGTCCTCGAGTTATAATTTCTTAATCTACCCGCACGTCTTCGTTATTATTTAAATTATTTTTCCGCCATCTACCGTCTCATATAACACTCACAGTGTCTTTATTCTGTAAACTAATCAAGGAGTCCTAATTCTGATCTTAAACCGATTCCGCAAAAATAATACCTATTTCGTGACGGGTTAATTCCCGGTAATAAAATAATAATACATTTGAAATAAAACTATTTTTACGGATTAAAACTCGCGTATAATTTGGTTATATTTAAATTTTAACCCGACGTTTCGAATACTTTGCAGCAATCGTATTCGCGGGTAGACGAGATTGAAGTATCTGTCAGAAAGTCAGTTCATTAATCATAATACATTATATAACGCGATAGTTTAAATGTTAGTACTGTTGTATGGTTTAAAAATGTTATATCATTCCTCCATGGTATGGAATATAGTAATTTTTTATATGTTTTTTATGTATTGGAGTGCTCTTTTTAAAACGAAGTTCTTAATCGTTTCACTGACGGGCTAGAGGTCCACGGAACGGGTCTCCCGGGAACCTCGTGTAGGCTGAAAGAGGTCGTGGCAACAGCTCCGTAATTTATTATTTACTTACCTAAATTTATTTTTTAAATAATACACTTTCAGACCTATAAGAAAAAAAAATATATAAACCAATATTTTTAGTTTTATATCGCATTATTTTCTACTAGTGTGCTTTTTTGTGTGTAAATCAGTAAGTTAAATTTGCTCATAAATTATTTAATGAACATAAGAAACGGTTTAATTAAAAAAATATATTTTATATATTTTATTCTTTGTTCTTAAATTTTCAGTAACATTTGTGTGTCTGTTTTGCTTTTTAACAGAAAGTCTTTGAGGCTTAAATCATGAGTGAGCTTTGCCACCCTCTTCTGAGGCACGACATGGTGTTAGGTCAGTGTGGAAATGCAAATAAGCGGATTCAGATGGGGTGCGACACCGGTTTACGTGTCATCATAGGGTAGGTAGGTGTACTCCTCCTCTGATGCTCCGTCCAGTTGTGCGGATGCTATAACCCATGAGGAGCTTCAGGCGAAATATTTTTTTATTCCTTTTGCTTACTTTTATTAACTTCAGATAATAAAGTGATAAATAATAATGAGAGTTTTTGTTTTTTTTTGTTTTATGACATACATTAATGAAGTAAAAATCATCTTCTATTACCTTATGAGAATACGTTCGTCTACCACATTTAATAGATTTATATATTCAATAAGGATGAAAGTATATATAACATAAAACACGTATAATTTTATTATGATATACTATAAAAGGTGTTAATGACAAATAATATAAAAAATATACGTTATCTTTTTCTTACCGCTTTAATATTTATTTAACGGAATTTATATAACGATTTCTAATTTACGTTTATTTATAATAATAATAAACATGATCAATCAGATGATTTTATCACACTTCAATAAGAAGTAACTTTAAATCTGATGTTTATTTTTAGACTTAACGAACTTTTAATTAGATTTAACGAAGCTCATTTATAAAATAAATTTAAAATTTACAATTTAACAACACAGGGAGGACTCAAATTTACGATCTCTTAGAGCCCGTCCTCAACGTTCTACTCACTTAACCACCCAGTAGTTACTGTCTCTCATTAAGTGGGTAGCTTAAATTTACAAAAAATATACATATAAGCAATATATATCTTATCTGTTTAGAAATAATTACAAATGTTATTTTGCCTTGTATAATGTTATATATAATATTTGCAAATAGTTTTTGTAAATATATTTATCCAATATATATTGTCATACTTTTTTTAAACTAAGTAGAGGTATTATATCATAGTGCTACCATAAGCATATATAAGTACTTATATCAAATTGTTGGAGATTGGGAACTTAATTGAAATCTAATCAGAATCAAATATTTTTGAGTATAACATTTAAGAAAAATATTTTTTAGATACAATTATAAGAAATGAAATCTCCGAAATGTTAAATACAATTTGGTGCTCGTTAGTAGGGTCGTACAGTGAAAAGTCGCGAAAATGAACTTAGTCTCGATACGAAGAGCGGATATAATGCAGAAAGAGTTTAGGAAATTGAAAATTGTGCCGCGGAATATAACCCCATTACCAAGGAAATGAGCTACGTGAGCATGTTGTACAATTTCTTCTCTCGAAATGCGATTGCGGGACCAAAACCCCCAAATACCTGAGTATTATATAACAGCGTTACTCTCATATCATTTGATCCACGAATTGAAAATTTGAATTTTATGATAATTGTATATATGATTCGGAATTTCGCTTGATTAATACCTACCAAGTATTCAATTTCATTTTTGTCTATTACTTATAATGTTTCAGAAAGCTTTGCAGTTAGAAGCTATAAGTCTCTTTATGAAGCCAGATGAAGGTAAGCCGGCGTAATTTGGGAGCCACGTAAGTTAGGGTTTGTTCGCCAAATGAGACCTTTGCCGACTAACCCATGGTTATATGCACGCTTGAACTAAAGCGTTTGTATGATTTCTAATTTAGACAAACTGATATTAATAAACATTAATAAAACGTATTCTATTGCACCCTATAATAAATAACTTATTCAAGCATAATTTGACTTACTGAAGACAAAAAAAAAAAAAAATTGTAGAATATACTATTTTTTAATTTTTTTTTTTTTTTTAATACACTAGGTGTAATTTGTAACCCCCTCCTGCCATCACTGTGACGAGTCCGTCGACTCGGCTCGTCACACCTTGGCGGAATGCGCCGCCTGGGACCACCAGCGCACTGAGCTGGTGGGCGTGATTGGCAGGGACCTCTCGCTGCCGCGCGTTATCAGCGCGATGGTCAGCAGTGAGAGGTGCTGGGTCGCAATGGCCTCCTTCTGTGAGCAAGTCATAGCCGCAAAGGAGGCCGCGGAGCGGGTCAGGGAGTCAGCCTCGTCCACTGACCCGCTCCGTCGGGGAAGACTGGGTAGAAGGAGGCGGGAATACGCCCGCCGCTTCCTTCCCCAGTTGTAGGCCTGGTGAGGGGGGAGGGTGACCCCTCTCACCTAACATAGGCCTGCGATGGGAGGGTGCTCTACGTTGCTCGGGGCACCCTCATTCGGGGGGTCTCGCCGGGGCGTCACGGTGTGTGCTAACGCGATCCCGTGACGTCCCATTACGGCAAAGAGGGCAACCGTTGGTTTTTTAGTGGGTAGCCTTAAAAATGGCAGCATCCTCTATGCTGTCGGGTAGTCCCACATAACCCCCCGGCCGTCACCCCCCTGGGCCGACGGGGTACCCGTAACGGGTTTTTCCAACGGAAAAAAAAAAAAAAAAAAAAAAAAAAAAAAAAAAAAGGTGTAATTTGTAACAATTGTATTCCTCTAGTAGATAGTGGTTACTAAATAACAACTAAGACCATTTTACAAACAGTATCTTTTAAGTCGATATTAAATAATATATAAAAGCATATTACAGATCAAAATCGTTTCACCGAGTTGAATAATTGAATAAATTTTCTCGAGACTAATTTGGCGGTTATTGAATGAAAAAACTTTTCTAAGTATGATCGGTATATAAAGCCAGAATTATGACTAAATTAACGGTTATTAAATGAAAAAACATTTCTAAGTAAAACCTATAAATAAAACCAGAATTATAGTGGCTATTAGCCACTTAATCACCACTTCAAAATAGTTTAAGAGATTACAAATTCAGATAGCATAAAGAATAATAATTCAGTGATAGTTATGAATTATCGCGTTCATGTCGCATAACGGAAACGCCGGTGAAAGCAATTTTATAAATAAAATTGTCAAAAAATCGAGTCAGCTAAATCAAATCAATCACCCGATATGTTATTACATCTGGTTTTTGTGGCTTGTAGAAAGCCAATTTATTATTTATTCGTCTGTATCAAATTCATACTTTTCTGTACTATTTATTTATTTCATTCATTATTGCACATAATACAAAAACATTCTCTACTAGCCAAACTTACGACGTACAGGTGAGATTGTTGGTAGGCGTGCAAAAAAAAATGTATGAATAATAATAATAAAATGAAATAAAAATATCCATTAAAGAATTCTAAACATAAATTATATTTAAAATAAAACATAACTTTAATAATAATACGTTATATAAATTTGACGTAACTTTTAAAAAATACGTATATTTAATATAAAATAATATATATACAATATATACAAATATCTACTATCAATAAAATCAATTACTATTATAAGCAACATCACAAAATAAGCACAATATGCTTATTACAGACTAAGGTTAATGACGTAATTGATTAGACTAACTTTAATAAGGAAAATTCTTGATGTCAATGTCACATGTTGTGGACTCGTGATGGCGTGAACCGATAAATATTAAGGACGAGGTTTCGCAATCAGGGTTGCAATATTATACTTAAAGTGGATAGTTTGATTTTCAAATTTGCTTGCTTTGATGCCCATTTATTATAAAAATTAAGAAATCAATTGCACAAAAACTTATCTTAAAATGTGATCTCATATAAAACAATTTAACATAAAATTAAAAAGTAAACATTAATTTAGAAACTTCGCTTATGCTAAAGACTTATTTTAGTTATGGTTTCTATTTTTATAATTATGATTATAAAAATAGAAACCAAATCATTAAAATAAGTATTTAGTAATACAATTCTATAGCCTTTTAAAATGTGAACCTTCATAATAAACCTACAGATCATCATATTTAAATTAGTGGATAAATATGTTTGAATTAACAGATTATTTGTTATTATAATTCTATTAATTCCTTGTAAAATATTAAGGCACTTTAAGATTAGTAAAAAAAAGATTCTAAAAGAAATAGCATTAAGATTGATATAATCTTTTTATTGATTATCTTCAATAATATTATAATTATTTAAAAAACCGTAAACATTGACGCAACAAAATTATATCAAGGTGTTGATAAATTATAAAGTTTCTTTATAATGGCAAGCGGAAAAGTTTCCTTACCTCCTAGTGATATACTTCCAAAGAATATAACGGCCATTTTTCATTTATATAACTTTAATAAAATCATTTTCGTTGTTTATGAGACATCCCTGAAATATTGTGAGCGTTCCGATCGCTTCGTAGCAGATCGCCCTAATGAGAAAAGTTGGATAGACTTTGTGAGATTCTGAAACAATGCCAACGCCAAACAATTTTCCTTCCGACACTGGACAATCAATTCAAAAGCTTTTTTCAGCTCGTACCAAACTTTCAACTTTCAGTTTTCCAACACTTACGTTTCTTCCAAATTATCTAAAACGGATTATATCCAATTTCCGTTACAGTCGACTGGTGTTCTCTCTAACAAGTTTCGGGTGAATTCGTCGCAAAGTCCAATTTCACTTAACTCGCAGAGGGTGTGGAACATATTATACATGTTCATTGTATTGTTTGTGGCAACAGTAGCCGACCGCAAATTAACACACGCTGTGTTTACTTGCCTTGAATATTCATATTTAATTAATAATACAATATAAATGTAAATGTCTTCTTAAACTGCGATTTTTACACACGGTTTATCTAATGCTTTTATATTTTGTTTTATTTCGTATTTTCCTCTTATGTTCGTAAGGCGAGTGTTAGGGGAGTTTGTTTTTGTTTGTTTACAAAAGGCTATAACCGAGCGGCGTGTTTTCCTTTGTTGGCGTAATTACATTGTTGCTCTCGCCCCGCACCTGTCATCGTCAAATGCCGTGGTTTTTTCTTATATTATCAAAACAATTCTTATAAAGTAAGATTTTCATTTAACAAATAATATTCACAAGTTTTTGAATACTTTGTTATAATCTGAGTATCAACTTTTTTATTAAGCATAAGTAAGTTGTTTTTTATTATAATCCATTTGGAACACAATTTTACTATCATATATCAAATGTTTCGAATACTAAAAATAAGTAATAAGGAAATAGTGTTAAAGTTCCCTCGTAATCTATTGCGCTAAATAAAAAAAATAATAAGACCAGATTTCTCAGTAGTCGGTGCTGTTTAACTTGTTTATAATACAATTATTAAATTACTTAATCAATACATGAAAAAGATTTTTCTGTTGTTATTTTTTTAGTTTTAAGTGAATAATTTAATATATATAATTATAAATATAGAAATTGAAATAAATAAGTAGCAAGTATTGATTTGTCAATACGTAGATAAGCCGTTGGTACGAGACAAATATCCCTCATTAACCTTTGCCTCGTACGGGACATTAATAGGCTATTTTAGATATGACGTTTGTTTGAGACATACCGTTATAATGATAAACAAATGAACTGGCGCTAATAAAACAAACAGAGCCATAATTTAACTGTTATGGAGAAATGTGATAGTTTATTATTAATACATTTACGAAGAATTTCAATAGTATTTCAATTTATATGAATAATTAATAGTAAGTTGATAAAATTTTAGCAATAAGTTTTTATCTATCTGAACGTTTACCTCATAATATAATATCGTTTATTTTTGTAGCCTAGATTTCAGATTCGCTAAAAACAGATCGAGCGTAATGGAGTTTGGCCTTATGTAATTTGAAAGTAGCTTTCTCCAATCTCCGATGTCCCTGTGAAAAGATTTGATGACACAAAAGTCTTACTTCAGCAAACTCGCAGATATTAAATTTTAGGTAACAGAATTACATTTGAATTCCAGTTTAAAATAGTCTAAAAAATATTCAAGTTACATGTTACTCTGTATTTTTTTAGTTTTTACTGGATTTCAAGTGTACATTTCAAACCCAATTTGTAATCCAATTAACGCTGAACTCAAAGAATACAGAGTACGAAGTTTTATCGTTACGTACAGCGAGCGTTGCTATTTAGATTTTCATTTTTCCTTTCAGACCGACTTTCATTAAAAAGCTATATGGATTTTAAAATAAATTTCTGTATTTAGATTTCTGTAAGCACTTTTCTTATATGACACAAAAATGTCAGTAAATATGAAAAATATAATTAGATTTTATTATTCTATAACGGCTAGATTACCTTTTTTGTGGCTTGACGTTAATAAAAAAACTATTTTGAGGTTACTAGAGATGTACGGAGAAAAGGAATAGAAATAGAATAAAATAAGTAGTTATTAGTTAAAATTTGGTTCTTTGTATAGTCTGGTTTCAGGTCTGGACCGATTTAAAAAAGGTTTTTACTTACATAATGTTAGAGATTGTGATTACTATTTGTAATTCGTTTTATATGTTGTACGTATAATATAATATATGCACGGAAATAAAATATTTGAAATGATGAAAAGTATCGTTATTTATAGTAAGAATAATATTATTTGTATGTCTGTAGTAACTTTGTTATTATAACAGAAGTAAAATACAAATAAAAGGAAAGAAATAAAGTTTTTATACTTTTAAAAATAATATAATTTTTTAATTTTACCTAGGAGTTACTGAGATCGTCACTTGACAAATAGTTTGCTTTTTGTCTTCGGCAACTGAACTTTCCAAATGAGACCAACTTAATGCGAACGAAGTTGCAGGCAAAAGTTTATACTTTGTTGATTACTTGGTTAATTGTACATGAACTTCATCGATTTTGTATAAATAAGAAGTTTGATAAATACCGAAACAACTTATTTCACAGTTGAACCATCTACCTTTTTCAAATAAAAATGTAAAAACTATTACATTGCATGTCGAGTAAATGTCTTACACAAACTTAGTTTCAACATTGATCCTTATAAATATATTATTAAAGTTTTAAATTGCTAACTGGATCTTTTTTATATTTTTCCATTGAACCCATTCCACTAAGCCTTTTATACACGTGCTTTTCTCATTGCTTTAATTGTTGCTATTAAGATAAAATCCTGTGTTGGCTAGTTTTAGCAAAAGAATGTATTTCTGATAGCCTCGTTATTAAAAAAGTAGACTAACAGAGTATTTAAACGACTGCCTGTTTTTTATTCAACATGTTTTTAATCTTCATACCATTAACAAATATGGTTTTCTTCAATAAAAATGTATTGGATATATCATATATTTTCCTAATTTAATTGCACTTTGGCAATTATTAATTAATAATCAGTTTGGTGTGTTTGTTGATTTAAGTAGAATTCATTATATTTACATATTAATCTCGAATTGAATGCGTTTTAATGTATTTGATTGTGAAGTCATAAATAACGCTTAGGCGATTATTATTCCATTTACATTAGAATATTCATATGAAATATTAAAAATATATATTTTAATTTTAATTTTGTTTTAATATACTTGTAAAACTCTCAGTTTAAAGTTATTACTTTGAAAAATTATTTACTTTGTTTAAATTTGTGATTTATTTAAAGAATGTTTATGTACGAGTGTCTATTGTAATGTTATTGTTATAATATATTAGTTATAAAAACACTCACGGCCCATTTAAAATTTACACATAAAGGATCAGTGACCTGCAAAAAACATCTCTCGGGGAATTAAGGTAAATGTAAGATATAAAAAAATGATAATATATTTTCGGTCACATGTAACAAATTGTCACAGGTTTTTGCTAACCTTTGAAAATATATTTTAACAAATATACCAACGACTAGCTTTTGCGTACGGTTTCATCTAGATATTTAAGCAAACTATCTACTAATCTTTCAACTTTCTACCAATTTGTTCGTATTTAGGTCAATTTGTATGAAATTAATAAATAAGGTTAATACAGCGACATCAATATACATAACATTCAAATTTTATCAAATAGAGTAAATGGTTAAAAAGGTACTTAAAATGACCAATATAATTTTTTGCCTCGGAAACTTTAAAAATGAATATAAATTTTTTATTGCATTGAAATACTTACATATTCTGAACAGTATAATCGTATGAAGCTTATAAAGACTATATATTTTTTAAGAGTATTTATTATAATATCTCATTTCAAAGTTCAATAAAGATCTTCAAGATAACCTTGTTTGAATCGTAAACCTAGTGGACGTTTTTTTGAAAATAAATTATTATTATAATTTACTACATTTAGTCCTCGTAGTAAATTACTACGAAGTACCCTAAGTCATATCCCAGTCAAATTTCATCATAATGCGGTTAAAGCTTAGCCGTAAAACATACATTCATTAAAGATTATATTTATATATAAATAAACGGACAGAGGTTACATTATTGAAGATTTTACTAAAATGTAACGGTATAGCGCGAGTGGTTGGTAACATTTAAAAATAGTAATGAACACCCGCCGGTATTTGATCTATCCGTGTGCAAAAACATCAGCTCGACCGGTACAGTAGTTTAGCCAGGCATAGCGAACATTAATATTTTTTTAACCCTTAACTAGGGGTGTTATGATTTGGGCGTCGCGGTGTGTGCTAACGCGATCCCGTGACGTCCCATTACGGCGCAGAGGGCAACCGTTGGTTTTTTAGTGGGTAGCCTTAAAAATGGCAGCATCTTCTATGCTGCCGGGTAGTCCCACATCACCCCCCGGCCGTCACCCCCATGGGCCGACGGGGTACCCGTAACGGGTTTTTCCAACGGAAAAAAAAAAAAAAGGCATAGCGAACAAATAACATCTTGACTCTAATGTTTCTTAAATTCATAATTAAATTCAAGTTATTTAAGTATTATTGTTATAAGTTTCAATCATTTTCTTGACATTAGATGCTTTTAGTTTAGAATCAAAAGAAAATATTATATCAAGGTAGTTCCCATCTGTTTATCTTGGATGTATACTAAGCTTTATAAAATTATGGATATTTATGCCGATAAACTATGAAATAGTGTTTAGTTGGTTTGTGTTTTATCTAGAGAATATTTAACTTTAATAATTAAAATAAGAATAAAACAAAAATTTTATAATAATTTGTTATAGTATGCCATAATAGTATGATTTTAGATATCTAGAATTAATAGATATGTCTCTTAGAAATAACTAGGTAGTTGCCAGGAGTTTTGCATGCCATCCATTTCGATCCATCCTGTTTATAATACAATAAAAATTATCTACTATTACCTAAACATTTTATGTTAATTTGCAAAACATGAATACAATATTTTTTTAGTTTTTATTTTTGACATTATTATACCCTTAAATTAATTTCTTCGTGAAAATGAGATCTAAGAATTACAAGCAAACTTTATGTTATAATAAAATAAAAAAAATCCTCTCACGATTCATAAAAAGTTGTTATCTTTTAGTTGTAACAAATTTTTGTTGATGAAAGTAGACATTATTTAGCATTAAAAAATTAAATGCGTTGTCGTAATGTAAAAAGTATATACCTTTTATTTATTAACAATTAGAGGCAAATTCATAAAGACAATCTTGTTAGTTTTTCATTATATATATTACATTTAGAACTTTAATAATATAATAATATATGTATTGTAATTTTGAGATCGTAATATTTTTGTTACATAGTAATTTAGTTTCTGTACCATTTAAATAATCAAAAATCTAAGCCTCATTTAGATCGTGTTCATTTGGATTTACCTAGGAGGTTGGGTGGCTTTGGAATTCTCATTTGCCAAAATGAGACACTAGTTGTTCAGACTCACGTCCCGGCTATTTCCCAGACCAAACTCACCTACAATCCGTAAAAAAGCAATGCATTCACTGCTTAGCGGCTGAATAACTGACTAAGTGGTGGACTAAGTAATCCAAAATTACCTTTTAACCAACAACTAAGAATGTTATTAATTTTATTAGCGTATTTTTAGAATGATTATGTTAAAACTAACACCTAGTTTAAAAAGTAATAAAAAATAATAAAAAGAGACTAATAGTTTTTCTTATCGTTTTATAATACCTAACCTACCTACCTACCTAAACATATATTTGGTTACATATAAGTTTAGAGCATCGTAATTTTTTTTTTATTTTGGTGTATCGAATTTAGATACATAGCAGTAGGAAGTTTAAGTATATAGTTATCTTTATTAATATTTGAAAATGTAAAAGTAAACTCAAAAAAATATATACTCATTTATAAATGTAGTTTTATATTCTATTAATGAATCCTTTTAAAAATGAATGAAGTAAAATATATATAAATTGTCAGTAACATCAAGTTCTGTTAATCTGAGAATGTTTTGTTTTGTTAATTGCGACGAGGCCATCTCTGCCCTGACCCGGACAAAATAAATTGAGCAACTAAATTTTGCTGGGTTTTATTTAAAATATATTCTCTTCATCAATACTGCTTCCTCTCCAGTATAACGAATTATAATACGTCAATTGTTCTTCAACTTTTGTGTGGATATTTTCATTAAAATGTCCGGCTTTCAGTTTAAAATAAGGTGTCGTATTCGTAATAACATTGGGTTTTACTTGGTTATCTATATTGTTGTTTTCAAACATCTATTTCAGCATTATTTTTTTGGTTCAAAAGTTTTCTGTATTTTATTATTAATCCTGTTTATTCAAAATGGAATAAAATATTTTTTTAAATCCAAAACTAATTAGTATAATAAAATTGACAATCATATACCCTAAAAGAATCTAGAGTAACAGCGTTTTTAATAAAACTTTAAAAAATGCTGACATCAATCTCTCGAAAGACGCTTGGACAGTAAATATATCTTCTTAGTAAGAATGCTAAAGAACTTCAGGAACATTTCACCATTATTAATAATTCTTATATCACTATTCACAATTTAATAAAAGTGATTCATGAGAATATTGTATCTATAAGACAGGTTACTGTCTGGGACATAATCACATTAAGTACTCAGGAGCGCGTGCGCTATCGCTGGCGAGGGTGCTAAGTGTGCCCCTTCCTTGCGGCTCTTAATCAAACTACCTACTTAAAAACCCTTGTAGGACAATGGGACTACGCTTTAGAATTGTTCCCTATTCTCTTAACAGAACTTATATTCTATTTTTGAGACTTTAGGTGAGTCATATGAAATTGTATGCTGGCTTAACAAGAGCGGCTTATTCAAAAGTTTTTAATATTTCACTAGTTCTATGAATATTTTTCTTTAATCGAATGATTACAAAGTAAACAGGACTACAAATAATTTAAAATTATCTTTAAGTAAATATATATATTATAGGTTTTTACAACGATCCCGACTTCTTTTATTCTTTTTCACTTTAATTATTGTATAAACTTTTACTAATATTAGAAATTATTCCTCTTCTAGGGGTAAATAATTAAATTTATATTAAACGTATTTTGTTGGATTTGATACGTACGAGCGTTATTATAAAAAGAAAATGTTATTTATATATCTATATTTCTTCATTCTTAAAGTAAGAACAATAAGTTTTATTTAATAACATAAGATTTAGTCTGATTTCGCGCTTAATAAATCAGATTGTTGACATATTGTTTCTACTTTTTTTTTGTTCCTTTCTTGAGAAATATTGTGATTTTGATGCGCATTATTTTCAGATATTAATGCAATATTAGGATTTTATTCGAAGCCTATTTCTCGAATAATTCTTCATCAATTCGTCATTGTACTGTACAGTTGCATTATTTTATGTAACTTTAGCTTTTTGAGATATTTTTTTTAATTACTGATTTACTGTTTACATAATGTACTGAGAAACATTGTTTTGCTCCCATGGTATGTTATCATACTACATATATTAAACAAAAATCAATCTACTAAATTGTTCCATTTTAATTTAATTCAAGTAGTTCTTATAAATATTTTATTCTACCTCACAATCCATTTTAGTAAAACCCCTTCCTTAGCAAATACTTTTTATTTCAGATATCCATTTTCTATTCAGTCGAATGAAATACATAGAACACATATTTTATTATCTTTTGCTTTTCAGTCAGTTACTATTTTGCTTTTTCATTTAATCTTGATGTTCAACGTATGTGGTTGACAACTTATATATTTTTTTTACTTTTTCGTTTCTTAGTATAGAGAAAGCTACATAGTTCATACTGAATTAGAATTGTTATAATAATAGATTTTATTGATAAATGTAATTATATGGTCATCGTAATTATTTCCAAGAAGCGTCTGAAAATCCCTAACTACCATCTGGTCACATAACCACATACTATCATTTAAATTTTGGTTTTTATCCCAATATTTGGTTTATTATTAGAATTCAAAGAAGCATTCAGTAATTATATTAAAAAAGAATTCTCTTAATATTATGTACGAATATTATAATTAGTATTATAATGAATAATACTGCTATTCATTTTATATATTTGTCCTAATGTAGTACTTTACTACAATATTTCGGGAAAAAGAGGGTGTAATGATATTACAATAATTTACTTGATAAAATGTGATTAATAAAAATAATGTACTTAACAAAATCACAACGATAAACAAACTTACATATTAAATTAAACTGACCCTCCTTTTTTTTTAAACATAACAAAATCCAATCCAATTTCACTATTGCAATATTTGTCATATATAAATATCGCAATCACAAACCACAGTACTTATGAAAGATATTTAACCAAAAACTAAGGCTATACGATATTTTTAAAATAGAACACTAAATTTAAAAGTTTAAAGATCATTTTAGTTTTATGAAATATTGAATACTATACTGTTTTAGAATTTAGAATGTTGATTTAATATTATTCTCTATATAAAATCGCTGGTAACTCGGAAAGTGGATGTTATTGAAGTGTTATCTAAAATATACAAAACACCATCAATATGTTTATAACATTTTAAAAAAATATATAGATATGGTCAACAATATTTATTAAAGACTTTAGACATTGATAAAATAAAATAGAGCTGAAAAATAAAGAAACATCACAAATTACAAATCATGTCAAATACTTAAACAACTTTTTTAAAAATATTAAAAGTCTAAAATAACAACATACTTGAAAGTGATTGATAACCTGGATTTTAATTTGTCACTCTCGTAACTGGCAGCTGTGTCTGAAGGGGAGCTGGGAGAGGGCGCTGTTTGTTCACATTCTATTAGTGAGAATGCAGACAGCACTAAGTACATGATGTATGCGTGACTATAAACCACTTGTAGCTGTGGAGGGTTAAACTATGAAGTCTCTTCTCTATTTGTCATGAGCGAAGAAAAAACTAAACTGTTTTTAAAATGTTGCAGCATTTTGTGTTGTTGACTATTTGTTTTGAAGTTTTATCATGTAGTGTTTTATTATATCATCCAAAAAAATAAAAGAAATACATGATAAATATACGAAGACAACAAAATTTTTTCTGTTACAAATATTAGTAATATTGCTAATAAAGTTTTACAAAACCTAGAGAGTTAAAAATCTTATTATAATTATTTAGAATTTTAGGTAGATAAATTTATTTAAAAAAAAACACTTTTAAAAAAAATATTGATAATATCTTAAAAAAAATAAAACAAAAAATTTCGAATAAATTCGGAGGTTATTAAATTATTTAACTATATGATATATTTTATTTCTTAAATCTATATTTAACAATAGCGGTGTCATATTATTTTCAAGCTGCGTACGGTTATATATGTGAAGTGCTATATACTCGTAAGCGTGAATAATAGTCTACTTACCAGACACATGGCACGGCCTCTTCAGACTACGACGTTAGGACTCCTGCATACTTAGTAGAAAGTGTTTTGAAAATGGGGTTTTAGAAAACGATTCAAAACACATATTGAAAATAAATACGTTAAAGGAATAAATGTATATTTTTATTTAAAATATGTAAGATTGCTTTTGATTTTATTAATTTTAATGTAAAAAAAATAGCAAATTAATTCAGTTTTTAAGTAAATTTATCGTGTCAAGCGTTTAGATGTCAGACTCGTGTTGAGTTTAATACATAGTAGGCATTACTACATATCACAACATAGATAACATGTTTATTTAGAAACTTTTATCACGATCAATGCATTTTAAGCAATTATACTTCTAGAGAAGAAACTTTCTTTTATATAGATATTTCTATACGAAGTATAATTAGTTTTGGCAATAATATTCTGTATAATTAAAATTATATACTCTGGAAGTATAATGGAATGTCTTTTTATAGTTTGCTAACAATACATTTATTTATTTTTCAATCTATCAATATTTATTATATATTTTTTTAACAAAACAATTTTTTTAGAATTATATTGAATTTTCATTGTATTGAAAGGTAATCAAATAAGTAAAAAGCTTTTCGAACCATTTTATTATGACATTTATGTATATTCGTAATGTTTTTCGAAACATGTTTGTATATTTAAGATAAAAAAAACATTGAACAGAAATATATGATACATTATTATTTGTGGGTGCAATTTAATATTTTTTTTAAAGAAATAATGAGTAAATATATAATAATAATGTATATATATACTCCTATTTAATATATGAGTATATAAATTTATTAGTATATTCGAATTAAATCTCTTTAAAAGTAATAAAATATATTTTTGTATCTTCTGATAATTATGTTATTTTAACATTCTCAATTATTCATCGTATTGCAAATGTTCAGACACATAATTGCAAAGCAATTCTGATAACTATTACATATTTTTGAATTTCTGTATTGCTTATTTCTGTATTTCTATATTCTGTATTGTAATATGAACAATGAGTATTAACAATTGTATGGAATTAATTTGAAATAGATTTCAAAGTAATGTCTATTCAAACTCAACAAATGAAACTCAATGAAGGTAATAATACCCAATTTAATTAATTTTAAACGATAATGTGTTACGAATTTTCATACAATATTTGGAATACTTGAATTTTATATTGAAAATATAAATGCTAAATATAGCAGAATTTTATATTTAATAAATACAAATGGGTTAATATAAACGGGAAGTATTTTCGTTCTATTTTTCATTACTGTCAATTACTTTGACTTCGTATTCTGAGAATTTGTACAAAATAATTCTATAATCTTAATTTTATCTAAATAATTGCAAAATGTTATCTTTAATTGATCGTTACAAGTATAAACTCTGTTTTCATTAACTTCCTCTACAACAATCATCACATTAATTGTGTTTTCAAAAGACTGCTAATTTTAACAGAGTAAATTAGTTATAAAGTTTTCGGGAGCTCGACTTAGTTATAAAGATTAAATAACTCCCGCCTCTTCAAAGATTCCATTATGAGAAAATGGTAGATAGAATGATTCTGATAAACAAATAATATTTATCCGGTGACTTGATTAGTAACTTTCGTTACGTCTTAGTTTTGATTTTGCAAGCTCAAGAAATAATATAAAAATATAACAAAGAATTGTTTTTCTTCATTTTTAAAAGCAATTTAATCTTACAGAATTGTAATAAACGAATGTGATATTGTATAATAAATATATTTAAAATTATTTTTGTATATTTTTACAAAGTATCACAGAAAGAAAATTTTATTAACATTAAAAGCAAAGTAGGATAAAATACCTAATTTGTTTATTATCAAAAAAGTCACAGAGACACCATTTAAAAGTTTCGTAAGCTTCCTGCTTCTACCGAAAACCTTCCGTCGGAATATTAAAATACGAAGTAAATTATTTGCGAGAAGCACTTCTGAGTTGGAGAATGTTTTAATGATAATTTAATTTTCAGATAGAATTGTCGTTAAGTAATGGTGAGTGAGATCTTTGAATAATAGAAATCGACGAAACTTGCTTTTTAACGTTAAGTATAGCCTCTCTTAACTTACTTTGGAACGCAATTGTGCTCCGAATAACAAATAGAGGTACTTTAAAATTTTGTCATAACTTAATAATATATTAATAAATAAAATATTTATAAATAAATGTTAGATTGTTTGCACCCACACTTACAAAGACGACTCTGTTCACGTGCCGGCATTAGACATCAGATGACGTCACTGCTTTTGATCAAATACTAAGTAATCAATTGACGAACAAAAATTAAAACCATATTGTTAACCAAGCCATATAAATGAAAGTTAATTTGTTTGCAACGTATTAATTTCAAACTCATTTGTAGAAAAATTTATGTAATTTCTTTGTATCCCCAAGATAAGTAAGTACCTTATACTTAAATAGTAAGTTCAACAGTTTTATAAACGTCGGTGACTCGATGTTCATCTGCGAGTGACAGTACATGTAAGGCAGGAATTAATCAAACATAAACAATGACAATTCCATTTGAGGTTCGCGTTTGTCAATAAACGTACATAACAAATCCCACAAGTAACATTGCAACACGTGATGAAAAACATTAGCATTTAATAATAAAAGCAGTTTATTATAAATATAGGATATATTTTGATTATCAAAAACAAATATTTTTAAACAAATAAGCCATAATTGTTTGAGTTCGTATTGATTTTATTATATGTATGAAAAATTTAATACGTAATAAATTGAAAATAAACACTTTAAAACACGTACGTAAATATTGTCAGTGAAACATTTACCGTTAAAATAACTATTTGTTGGGTAAATGTACATAGTATAAAGTTTTATCAATCGTCGAGTGATGATTCCCTCTCCCTAATGGACACACACTCAATTAGGTTTTATAGCGCTGCCGTCGTTCAATTTAACGCGTAACTGCGACCGCACTCGACTGCCCCCGCCTATTTATTTTTGTATATTCCCCTTTTTGTGTACTCCTTTGATAAATTGTACTTTAATTTTGATTTTTTAGGGAGCTCTGTCTAGTTTCAAGCACCAATTCAAATGTTGCTTTCAGTTTTATTGAAGTTAAAATAAAAATGTTTTACTTTTATATTTTTATGTATCTAATGGCATTTTAAAGTTTTGATTATAATTTGTAAAAGAGAAGAATAAGTTGTTTTTGAGACACAGATAATTTTTTGTGTTCTGTAGTTTAAATTTTAGTTTTATGTACATTTAGACATTAAATACATTGATAGTTTTCATATTAGTTTACTATCGCTATAATTAGAACTCATACATTACATTGAATTGTTTGTGTGTTGTTTGTATGCAGAGTATTTGCGTAGAGCGATTATTGACACACATACAAAACATACATTTACACACACGTACATTCACATTTGTAAATGTATGTAAGCGCGTAACGATAAAAGCTATTCTCCGCAGACGCTTCGATTGCTCTACTTTGTTTGAATAGTTCAAGTTAGGTATATCTGTGAATATTGTACCTGCATCAATGAACACGACTCTGGCTTTATTAGCCATTCGACTCAACTTTGACTCGATCGTGTTGAAGGCGCTGACATTAAACTCTATGCTTACTTATTTAATACAAATTTACCTCTTTTTGATATTGAACATTATATATAAATAAAATAAAAATGTGTTCATATTATACTCTTTTTACGTTACAATAAAAAATCAGAGAGGAATGTTTTTAACGAAGTAATGTTTGAAGAATCATTTACTGCTGTGATGTTCTGTTGGGTCGCTTTTGAAATAAACTTGAAAATATTGTCTAAACGCGTGATTTTCTAAATACAGTCTAATAAAGGCTGACATTTGAAACTTTTTTAATGTAGATATGTCAATATAAGATAGGTTTATATATATTGAGCAAACAACGTCTGAATAAAAGAAAATACCCAAACACATAATGCATCTATAAATATAACATCTAATTGTATAAAATATATTTAAAGAAACAGATTTAACTTCATTCTTGACACATTTATACTATTAAAAAAAAGAATGGAATATTGCGAACATGAAACAATATTTTTCAATATCATATTATTTCTATAAATGTCGTGTTCACGTACAGTTTGTCGTCGCTGTCGTTCCATTGTTAGTCTTGCTCATGCTTCCGACTGTTCAACGGATTCAATAAGAAATATGCTATGAATATTCTCTGAAATTATGCATGATTTTATGACTCTCGTATTGTAAATAATAACTTTTCGCAAATCACATAACATGCTACATATTTTAAATTAATGTTTCGATTTATGGTATAATAGTGCAAATTTATATGTCATATATAATATTTTCAGAATATTTTTATATAATAGTAATTTTTTATACAATCTACCCTCGTCCAAAGGAAGCATGTGCAATAAATTTGTTGAAAAGGACTTCCAAAAATAGCTACAGCAAATAGGCCCAGTGATTTATTGCAGCAGGATTCGTACAATTTTTAGTCTGTCAAGTCTTATAGCCCAAATAATAAAATCGGGGAAAGCTATTTCTTTATAAATTACGTCATGTTGAAAGATGGCTCTTTTTGAGTTAGGTACGCGCGTGCCTTTATGTACGTTATTTTATTTGTTTATAAGTACATTATACACAAATAAGGATATTATAAAAACTATGAACATAGCAATAAAATTATTATAATTTTCAAGTAAAAGACTTGTTTTTTAGCATAATATTTCATCAAAAACTTAGTCGTGTGTGTTTAATAAATGTCGCCTCTTGTGTCAAAAAACTTCAACAAAGTTTAAACAGAGCTGCACATATTAAAGCGTGGAAGTTACGAGTAATGAAATGTATTCAGAAACATGTCATGTTCTATTTTTACAGTTATAATCACTGTATTTACTTCAAACTCTAATATTATATTATTTCTTGTCACTAAATTTATGTTTTATCTAAATATTACTATTACTTAATTATATACTTATTTAAATGATTAAAATGCCTCTTAAATAAAATGAACTGGCAGACAAACACTAGACAACAAGCTATAATGAAGTTTACATTTTATTATGGATCTCTAAAAAGCACACAATGCGTATATTTGAAATAAACAGATAAATGTTAATGATTTCGTTTGAATCAAAAATCTAAAAACCCGTTGAATTTGGATAAGTATTAAATAATAATTGTTGGGCAAATATTTTTTAATATTTAAAATCGTTTTACGATAATGTCAAATATGATTTATCATTTTTATTCTTTTTGATTTTAAATCAGTTTCAATCCATATATCCTTCGAAAAATGGTAAATCTGTTTGGTCAGTCTTGATTGAAATGCCAATCAAAATTATTGATCGTTTTAAAATGTGTTTTCTTTACTGATTTCTATGTAAAATCGTTTTATTGACTTGAAAGTAAATATTCCGCCTCCGAAATTGCGGCGGTCGTAATTAAGTTGGAGTGCCCTCATTTAGGTCCACGGAGCGTAAACAGTAACGGAAGGAAAGCGGTCTAAAAGCCTCTGGGTACTGCAGCTCGACAATTAACTGCTCACTGCTTGCCATATAAGGTTGCCTAAATGTCTAAGACATTATTTTACAGTAAACAAACATTACATTTGCATATGTAAATATAATTTTGAATGAAAAGTCATTGTAACTAATTTACGCTAAATATATAGTTATATAAACAATTAAACCCAAAACCAAATCGGTTTTGGGTTTAATTGTTTATACTATCTGTACTAATATTATAAACATAAAAAGTTTGATTGATCGTTTGTTCGTTTTAATGCTCTAATCTTGGAAACTGAAGAATGGATTTGTAAAATTCTATCTTCTAATGATAGGCCCGTTCATATAAAAAGCTATAGGCTATATATTATTACGCTATTGCTCTTATCTTCCTAATAGTAAACAAAAACGTGTCTCCGTGTGTGGAACTTCGGGTAACAACAAGTTACTTATATGTTATTTATACATATACACTTTTATTTTAATAGGTTAAACCAGTTGATAAATAATATTAAATCTCTAATAAAGTCTGCAGATACAGTTTATCAGAATATACTCTCAACGGACCTCGTACGTGACATAATACAACATTCCCAATTTAAACAGAATCATTATTATCTTTTACTGTTAACATGAAAATTAAAATATTCTCAAAAAAGAATTTAATAAGATACCTATTATGACTAAAAGTGTGATTATTGATAATGCTAATTTAAAATTAGTAATGTATTTTGACAGCTTAATCTAAGAATAAAATAGAATATTTTTATGGAATTCTATACTATTCTCTAACTATATTATCTTTGCTTGGCGTGTTCTACATTCGACTTTTAATAAATGTAAAGCTTACAATTCAATGCTGCACTTGTAAAATGTATTTCTCACAGATACTGCTACTGACATCTGTTGTGTAAAATGATAAATTGTATCTGTGGAAATAAAATTCACGAACATCTCTATCTTTAAATGAAAAGACATTAAAAATAGTTTTTTACAGATTCCTTTTTTTTATTTTATCATCTATACATGTCCATCTGACACAAATCTTCTTTTGTTATGGAAATAAAATAAACTTATAGATTATTAACAAAATAATATTTAAATAGTTTAGCTCTTTAAATATATAACTTATCTCAAGAGACTTATTTAATTTAAATGATTAATTATCTCTTTCTCTACGCAAACCTTTACGTAAGGTGCTTTCCTACACCGGTCATACCCTGACGCCGACACATATTTTTGTCATCGTGCTGCGTGTCAATATATAAGAATAGCAAATAATTAATAGGACACCGCTACCTCAAACTATTAATAATTATACGCCACAATATTAAGACAGGAGAAACCATTTTATAAATATGTTATATTATTATAATTTAGAAATCATATATAATTTATTTATATTTATATTTTTGTTTATAAAAAGTAACCTATATTCTAACCAAGGATTCAAAATATCAAGTTTACATAATATGAGTAATTTCCAAATTATTTTTAAATTTTTAACCTTAAAATAATTTGTCTAAGTCTAAATTCTGTCTAAAATATAAAAAAAACATATGAATATCTTAAATATGCAGGAAAAACTATTAAATCTTACAAATTATAAACATATCGTAATAATTTTAAATTGTGAAAGTTACTTCCAGCTAGTAACATGTGATATATCACAGAGCGCAATCTTAGGACCATTACTCTTCTTGATAAACATCAATAATAATGTAAATTTAAACGTTTCAGGTCAATTAGCCCCATATGCGCATGAAACTTCTCTCTTCTATTTTGCGCAATCGCTAAACGAAGCTATAACCCAAGCACAAAACAACCTTGACATAATTAACGAATTTTACTTATAAAATCTTTACAAAACGAATATGATTTATATTAAAAAATAAGAAAATTGACAAATTCCATACCACTAAACAATAATTATATGATCTTTTTAAAAATTGTAAGATTTAATTGTTTTAATATATTTTTAACATATTCATATTCTTCATATATGAATCATATTTGAATCATTTAACATATCTATACTCGTCATATAACTTTGTGCTTCATATGATCGAAAAATAAAAAACTCGGAAAAATTAATATTAAATTAAATTTTCGAATTTATACACTATTAATAAGTTATTTGCTTCTCTTATTTAATTAAATAATTGGTTTAGCTATATTTATGCATTTCATTGTAAAAACCTAAGTACACATAATAAATATATAAATGTAATGCATGAATGATTGAAAATTTTTGTTCTCCACTATGTTTGCTTTAAAGTAGTAAATATGTTTTTATAACTTTATTCGGAATAAGGTTTAGAACAAAGTAACAGTAAACACGTTTTATAAAACGGAAAAAGGAATAGTATATTTTAAAACTTTTAACCCTAGATCAGTCTCGAAGTTAAGAAAATAATAATAAATCATAATCCAAATGTCTGTAGAAAAGGCATTTGTTGAATGACAGAAATGAAACACTGATCACTTCACATTAATAGTAACATATAACTCATTATATATAACAATAAAAGTCACAAAATCTTATTGATGATTTTGTTTATTGCAAAATATTTTTTACGGATTAAACTCGCGTATAATGTTGTTTACATTTTAATTTTAACTCTACGTTTCGAATGCTTTGCAGCAATCGTGTTCACGGGTAGACAAGACGTAAGTGTTATATTATTTTATTATACGTAGTTTCTGATCCGAATTATTATACTTTTTATTCGTAGTTTCTGATCCGAATTATTATACTATTATTAAGAATTTAAATCAAATAATCTTTTAATATATAGAGCTTAAGTGCTGAAATAAAATTAAATATTATTAAAATTGAAATATTAAAATTTGAATTATAACAATTAAGAGATTCTGTATATCAATGACAATGTCTTTAATTATAATTCTTCTGATTCCATTGTAAAGATAAATATCGATAACTCGGTGTGGTTTGAACGTGCCTATTTGGTAATATTGAAAAGTAATGTTAGTACATTTTAAGAAAACGTTATTTATAACTTTATTATTAAGGAAGTTATTGTAATCATTGCTAATTTCGATATCGAATTTTTTGTAATATCTTTATATTTTGAGGTGTCTTGAGTAATTCCGTTTGGAATTAGGAATTAGGAAAAGAGTTTTCTTTTCTTTAAAAATCTGTAGTCATGTAAGCCTTTTTTCTCATCTCCATTTTCTTTCATCCTTATCCTGCAAAGGAATTCATTTTGGAACCAATCTATGTGTATTCACGTAACTTCGAGCTGGTTAGTTTTCCAGCGGTTAGACAATTTCATATATCTCTTTAAAAACTGATTACAGCATATTCGCGATTTCTAAAAAATATTTGTGTGATGGGCGTGGTAGTTTTTGTTATTTCAGAAATTGTAAAAACATAGTATCAAATTTATTATTAAATGTAGGGTATATACTGTATCTGCAATATATTGTTTTATAGACTTTAGTAAATATAAAAATGGAATAGATTTTAAAAAAAATATGATAATAATATACTATTTTTCTAAACTATAAAGTTAATGTGATGGAGCTTACATCTATTAACGCTTGTTTTATTTTTGGAGCAAAACATTTTACTACAACATTACTACATAATACTACTGAAAAGTAATGTATTAAAAGAAATAAAAGAAAACCGCTTCGTCAGACGATCATCATGTCAATAAACATCAAAACATTTTTCTGGAAAAGTTGCTGTATTAAAAAAAAACAAATTTAGTTTCTTTAAAATATGAAATAAATTATCAAACTATTAAAAATATTTAAATAACATTTAATAACTTATACGACTAATCAACCTCGACATCAATCGTATTACAATATTCATATCGCAGCGATACAATATTAATACAATCATGATATTTAATCCTTGATAAGCCCACCACTAACAAATAATATAATTACCTATTGTAGTAAATATTAATATCGGATTTAATTTGAATCCAATTAAGAGTATTATTTTCTTGGTATGATAATATAGCAATATTTCTTGTTTGTTTTTATATAATAATATTAAATTTTTTCATATTTTTTCTTATATGCAACAAAACTTCTTAATAAAAATTCTATTTAATTATCTAAATTAAAGAAATAAATTCACTAACTGAACTACTGTATTTTTAGTTAATATTAAAATACATTGGGTTTTCAACAAAGAATTATAATACATCTATTAAATGAATCATAAGCACCCTAAAGTAAATAACGTTGGATACACTGGCATCCATCCAACTGCTTGTTAAGGAAACTGGGGTCTTACGAAGAGTACTGGAAACTATAGTTTCTCGATACGTTTTACTGAGAGACTTCTAATTCTAAACCTTGTTAATTGATGATTGATTGTCATAGTAAGTTTTTTTTCTTAAAGGTCGAGAGTTTCTTGAAACAAAATTCAAATATCATGTCAACAGATTTATATATTTTATACAATATTAAAATATATTTAAGTTGTATTTAGTAAATTTTTAGTTTTGATAAAATCTTCATCTAGCAATTTGTTAAAGTATAATTTATTTAACGACAAATCCTATAATGTTACTTAAGAAAATACAGAAAGTATTTGTAAAAGTAACATTTAAATTTTAAATCTAAAAAGATTTGCAAAAGAAATGTAGGATGGTATTTTAAAGAAGTGATTATCTGTCTAAGCCAGGGGCTTGTTAATTGTCAAATTTCTTTATAACCGGCTGAAATACCGTGACTTATTACGAAATATTGACCTGAGGGAAAACTGAAAATGATTGATTGATTATAATGAGATTTAATTATTAAATAACAATACGGTTCATTATTTTGAATAAGCTATTTGGCATCCAGCTAGAATTTACGGCATTATGACAGCATTTTATTAAAGAACTTTTTGAGTCAACATGCCCAGTATAGGTTATTAAAAATTTGAGATCATTATTTACCTACCTACTTAAATGTTTATTTTTAACTGATATCAAACAAAAGGTAGTTTCTAATTAGCTTTAATATTTTTTGAAATATATATACTAATACTGACTTTATATATTTGAAAATATAAAATTAACTTACATAATAACTATGTACAGTTTATTATGATGGTAATTTCGTTCTACTTTCTGAGATAATATAATTATTATTTAGGATATAATACTGTTTGTTCATTCATTTCTATAAATGAGAGGTGCTACAATCGAATCCTTACTTGATTGAACCTCTCGTCGAATTTGAATTTTATTTGGAGCGAGTACGTAATACAATTTCATTGAAATGTACGTTTGGAAAAACGTGCGGGATATAAACGAAAACAATTCTTTAAGGAAACAAAACATGTATTCAATTTGTGTACGAGATTACTTCTTTTTAACTTACAAAGACTTTCGAGACTCTGTTTGTGATTGATACACCACTTATAAGTCAAGTGGATTTTCATCTAAATTGGAAAACATTTAGGAACCATTTTGATACATTGAATTTGGTTTATAAAAATAATATTATAACAAGTGAGCGACAATAATAATCTGCTTTAAAATATAATTTTCTCCTCAACTTATATAGAGTTGCAAACAATTTCGTTTAGCTGTAGAGCATCCAAACTAGCTTAAATAAGTTTTTGGATTAAGATTAAATATATATATATATATATATATATATAGATATATATACATATTGTAACCTAAATTTATAATTTATCTTATCGAAAAACTATATTGCATTATTTATATTCTTATATATTATTTGATAACCATCAATGATTTCGTTTTGGTGTTTTTTTTTGTCTTAAAAATTACTAAAAGTCATTAAAAACTTACATCTTTATTTTCTTATTTATTTAAGATAATAATATTACAAATAAAATATATTGAAAATAATATTACATATTATTTATATAACTGGAACACCATTAATTTTACTTTTAAAGTGTATTTCTATACATATATATAAACCGTTATAGTCCTTATGTAGAAAATTGACTGTAACTCTTGCAGGATCTGGCTTAACTGGGGTACTCGGAAGATCGTCTTTAAATTGAATGTTATAACAACGTTTCGTAAGAGGGATGAGAGCGGCGGATGCTAAAACCCCTTGCTGTACCTGTTCTATTCATTCCCTAAATATAACCATAGTCTATTTCTTTGTTTGAAGATAACTGGAATGCCATTAATTACTATTGGGTGGATTTGCAATACGATCATTTTTATTTATTCAAAAATGATGGAAATACTAATAATAATAATATGTTTTATACTATAACGATCAAAGTAAAGTAATAAAGAAACTGTCACGTTGTAAATAAATAAAACATATACTTTACTTTATATTAAAATAAATTTATATAGACTGTAGTATTTGAATAATACTGCAAACGATAATTAGAACTGATACTAGGTTACTTTTTATTTCATATTTAATAAAATATTTTCATTTTAACACTAGGTTTACGGGAAAGTCAATTTGACGTATTTCGAATTTTGTAAGAGCAATTATAGAAACCGTTTGCAATTTTATCTTATCTCTTGTAATGACTTTTATTCTTTGATCGTGTGAAATATATATTGAAGTCTATTCTCTTCAAGTGTTTAAATTCTCTGTGTTATTTATACCTATCTCTACGATATGCGTCCATTTGACGCAAACGTAATATGAACAAAATTGTAGAATTTAAAGTTTTAAAATTAGCCGAATCATATCTTCATCAAGGCAGAAATATAATGAAGGATAATTTTTTCACTATTGTTCGTCTAGCAGAAAAATGCTCAATATAATAAAAACTATTAAATATAACGGAATAACGCATCTTAGTGACCTAAACACTTTATTTATAATTTATTATCTTATCAAGGATCAAAAACTAATGTGAATATTATAAGTCTAAAGAGAAACGGTCTTAAGATAAATAATACTTTATACTTGAGCCACTTAACAAAATATGGTCTTGGAAACTTTTCCGTACACATCTTTCACGTCTGAATATACTTTTGGTGCGATATTTCTCAGAGTCACGCCCACTTCACCTCGCCCTTACTGCTTTTGTCATCACATAGCACTAAATCTTGAGAGGCTTTACCCATTTCCATCTGCAAATTTCTTTAAGCGAATATCATTTGATATAACGAAAAATCGGAGAATAATCTTGTAGAAATATTTCTTCTATAACCAAATTAAAATTATTTTACGTTATTGTCATATATTTTATGTATTAGTTCTTTAATTATATTTTTAAAAAACTTAAAAAGATACTTTTAGAAATATTTTGTTTTGTTTTGAAGTATATTTTGTTATCAGCTTTAGATATAAATATTTTTTTGTATGTAATGATTAACGGGAGTTGTCCTATACTTAAACTATATCAAACTTTTTTCCAATACCTAAATTATGATAAATTTTGCAGTAAGTGAGACTCCTAAACTTTAAAATATACGTTTTTTTAATTACGACATGTTTTTTTTACTTACACAAAATTATTATTCAAAATATAAAAATATCAAAAGTAGTCCCCGTAAATGATGACTATTAAAAAAAAGCAATGAAAGTTTTATAAAATCGCATTAATTATTATCTGTAAAAAAAATATTTTCCTTATGTTTGTTAATGTAGTTAATAATTCATTCATAACTCTGACCAACCTAGGAATAACAAGGTATTTTGAACTACAACTCTCCAAAGCTTAACCGTATTATATTACGGATAAGCAACATTAGTACTAAAATAGATTACTAAAAAACTATCATAAGTACTAAATTAAAGAAATAAAAATGTATAAATTAAATGTATAAACCTTAAAATATATAAGTACACTTTTCTTTGTCTTCATATTTGCAGGAAAACATCTAAAATTATATATTTTATAAGTTAACTAGAATCTCATATAAGCATGATTTAGTTTATTTTAACAAATAATAAAACGTTTGCTAAAATGAAATAAACAAGGAGGTAGAAAAGAACTTTCTTTTAGGTATAATATTTTTGGCTAATGCGTCGTGCAAGTTCCCGGATACGTCCTCTATTCTGTCGCAGCGCGGCCGAGGAGCTATAATTTTACCAAAATGGCCGCCACGTCGACGACAGAAGCTCTGGTTCGAGCTCAGCTGAAATAATAACTACATTATGATTTCAGACGGCCCCCTACTAAGTGTTTTAAGATGGCATATTACATGGCAGTAATAAAATCATTCTTTTATATTTTTATATATTATATATATTTATAGCAATCATTCTTTTAGATTTTGGATTCTGCCTTCTAATAAAAATATAAATATTGTAGTAAAAAGAAATAGGAAATATCTACCACTTTCATGAGGACTAGTCATTCAGTGTAATATCTGTATGTTTTTTATATATCAACTATAATTGACAAAAATTATTTTAAAGTACTATTATATATGGGGTATTTTATTCATCTAATTGTTATAAAACAAGTTAGATTATTAGAATAAAATAATATAACTTAGTTTTCACTTATTAAAGTATTTGTAAAATAATACTACAAATATCTTAAACGACATTCTTATGTAAACCACACAAGTAAATTACAAAGAAAATCTATTCTTTTGTATTGTAATTTAACAAAGTATGTCTCCTCAGAACTGTCACAAAGAAATTAATTTTCCTCGTCTCGGCTTTCGAAAGTAATTATTTGAAAACAGATTGCGCCTGTCATTAGGAGGGACTTCGTGCCCTACATACTACCAATACTCCCTTAAAATTAGATATAAAAGGTGACGACGAAGAAATATATTATTTATTGTTATTGCAGAGAACCTGTTACTTTTCTCTAAAACTTGTATATTACGTAAAATAATAAACAATCACGTTTTTTCATAGTATAAATGTCTTTTATTTTATTTAAAAGCAATTACGTAAAGTCTAGTGAAGTATCAAATTATAATAATAATTAATGTAGGAGTTATTTTATTTCATTAGTATTAAGACGTAGATATGTTTAAAGTTATGTTCGTACTTATGACTAATATAATATTAAAAACTAATTATAATAAATCTCTTCCGGAGTCTCGTCTGGTGGAGAGATGATTTTCAGACTTAGCTCTAAGACGCTCGAGCCGGATTTATCCGGAAGCTAGGAGAAAATTAAAAGTACGGAGAAAACTGGTGCAGAGCTCTATAATACTATTTTGAAAAATTCTTATACAATTTAATTTAATGTTTGCTTTGAACTGTATTAAAAATAAAAACGAACAATTGTGGCATTCTTGTTGTTTTTATATGAAAACTTTTGTGATTTTTGATTTCTATTATATATAATTACTATTACTACTATACTATTATATAATATATAATCATTTTATAATTCAAATATAAAAAAGACATTAATTGCCAACAGATATTGAATGTAACTGACCTTGTTTAGACATAATACGATTCCAGTACAACAAGATCTAAGATGACTAATACGCCTAGATATGAGTTACCTAGATTTTTTAATAAATTATCGAATAAAAAACACTTAAAATTTATATTCATTTTCACATATTATACCTCATTTATTAGTAAGAATTATAACAAACGTTTTTTAAGTTACTTTGAGAGCCTTTATTATGATACGTAATTATATTAATAAGTTAATTTAGCATACCAGAGCGGCAGAATTAAATATCTGAGTAAACGTTTCATATATATTAATTCCTTTTTATCTCATTTGCGTTCAACTTTGAATATAAATCGTTTAAAATTATATTCATTATAATATTATACTGTTAAGTTTGTTTTCAGTATGAATGTTGAAAGTACTGAATTTTGTAACTTCTAATTGTAATGCCACATTACAATTGAAATTAATTAAATCAAAACATTTACCGGCGGATAATTAAACTAATACAGAGTGTAGAATCATGATTGTAAATAAATTTGTTCATAGAACAATTTAACTAATTTTGACATAAGCTTATTGAGGTATAAGATTTTATTTAAGATGTATCTATGGAACGTACTTAATAATGTTTAAAATAAGTTCCATTATATTTAACTAGTATGCTAAGACCAGCTAGTCACAATAGATAATACAAAAAATTTGAAAGCGCGCGCAAAATTTCCCCATGCAAAGTCTATGGGAAAAATTAATTTTTTGACTAATTACTGCAATTAGGCTAATGATATTTGAGAGTTATCACTATTTTTCAGCAGTGTAGCATAATGAGACCTTTGATTTGATCCATCAACGATATTTTTCTCTTTAGTGGTTCTCGAGCTACAGTGTGCCAACGAAATCGCTTCCTGCATTAATATATAAGATTATTAAATAATTGTTAAAATATTTGATAATCAACTGAAAATATGAAAGAGTTTTTTTATTTCAGAATATAAAAAGTTATTGTTTTAAGATATTATAGATGCTTATGATGTATCGTTTTGTAAATATTTTGTTAATGTGATCTACAACTTCATAAACTGTAATGTCACAAATAATATACATTAGCAAAGTAGCGTTTTTATGTTTTATTAAATATCAACTTAAATGATTTTATACTTTGTTAATAATGCATTATATTAAAATTATCTTTGCTGAAGTTAAAAACATTTTAGACATATTTTGAAATAATTGACATGATATAATATAGAACTATGTTTATATATTGTTCAATTCTGTTGCTAGAAACTGCCGTGTCAACTACAGATGACCTTATAAATTCGGAACTTAGTTCAGTACTAGGTAACTATACTAGTAACTAGGTACTGATCTAACCTGGAACTCGGCAACACAAACATTCAACCCATTATATAGTTGTATACATGCTGTTATATATTCTGTTCCTATATAGAGAAAAAAGGGCAATATATACATTTAATTTATTTTTTAACTAATATTAATTGAAGTATTTTATTCTAATTAAATAAAATATTTTTTTTTGTTTCTAAACTTTTAGAAAGGTTTTGGAAAGAATAATAATTACAGAGAATAGTCAGATTGTATAAAAAAACTTAGACTTAGACTTACAATATTGTATTATAAATTAAAAGTAAATTTTAATGAAACATAATTTCCATTAACTTGAAGATATTAAAGTTCTTTTAACTTTTCGAATGTAAGAAATTATTGTGATTCATGTCCTGTTGAATATTCAAGAATATTCATGACCAACTCGTTAGCAAGAGGGTCGGATGTATTCCTGAAAAGTATGGCATAATTAGAGCTTTTAACTCAGAATTACTAATAATAATTTATTACTGAAACAAAACGATTTATGGATATTAAGTATATTTAAATCAATAGACTAATTTATTACAATCGCATTTTATATATGTACACTATGTATGTTCTTTTTTTTTTCCGTAGGACAAACCCGTTACGGGTATCCCGTCGGCACTGGGGGGTGACGGCCGGGGGGTGATGTGGGACTACTTGGCATTATAGAGGATGCTGCCATTTTTAAGGCTACCCACTAAAAAACCAGCGGTTGCCCTCTGCGCCGTAATGGGACGTCACGGGATCGCGTTAGTACACACCGTGACGCCCCGGCGAGGCCCCCCAATTGAGAGCGCCCCAAGCAACGTAGATCACCCTCTCATCGTAGGCCTATGTTAGGTAAGAGGGGTCATCCTCCCCCCTCACCAGGCCTACAACTGGGGAAGGAAGCGACGGGCGTATTCCCGCCTCCTTCTACCCAGTCTCTCCCTACGTCGCGGGTCAGCGGACGAGGCTGATTCCCTGTCCCGCTCCGCGGCCTCCTTTTGCGGTGATGACTTGCTCGCAGAAGGAGGCCATTGCGACCCAGCACCTCTCGCTGCTGACCATCGCGCTAATAACGCGCGGCAGCGAAAGGTAGGTAGGGTACCAATCACGCCCACCAGCTCAGTGCGCTGGTGGTCCCAGGCGGCGCACTCCGCCAAGGTGTGACGAGCCGAGTCGACGGACTCGTCACACACTATGTATGTTCTGTACAACCTTCTTTGATAATTATAATGTACAAATATTTTTCAATTACGACATTTTGTTTTAAATTTATTATATTAAAATATTTTTGTAAAAAAATTTTAACGTTTTTATAGATCTTAGGTGATGTTTATAATATTTATTTTTATGTATTTAATGCTATGCAAGTCAAAATCAAGGTATAACTATAAACTTTTTTGTATAATATTTCTTCTTTTACATAAATCCTAATATGTAAAAAAATAATCAAATATTACCTCTATGTAATCCTCTAATTTTTTTTCAGAAACGTTTTTATCAAAATTTATGTTGTTAGTAAGTCATGTATACAAAGCAATGTAGCTTTACATCTTGTAAAGCTTGTATATGTAGTGTAGACTGTTGGTGCTGGTTAATGTTCCTGCTATGTTAAAAAGTAGGAAAAAATAATAAAAAATATACCGACAAAATGAATTCCGTAACATGCACTGTATTATACGCCTTATATCAAATGTACAGAGTTCTCGTATAGCTCCTTTTTAATTTGGTAGCGTTGTTCGTGGTATACATTTTGGGCAAAGAGAGGTCAAACACTTCAAGTTCAAGAGATAAAAGATTGAAAGCAAGTTGAGGCAAACGAAGCAAGTCTTATGAATCCTTTTTGTATGTCAAGAGGAAGTTTTAAAAGCTTTATATTCATAGGTAACATAATTTTGTGTTGAATATTTTCAAGTCTACATTTTTATTTAAAGATATAAATGTTAACGTCTTGGACTTTAGATTTTTGAAGCTATATACAAAATTTTTCTACAAAATTTAATTTAAAATATTAATATTTTTTTATTATCCATACTAGTTTTAAAGAAAATGTAGATGAATGATGTAAACGACCTATACTCAGTACCAAAAATATAAGCGAGACACAAAAATTACTTTATTTTAGCTATAGTTTTTATAAAGCTTTATCACAATATTTTTAACAATTTTTAATTTAATATGATTCCCCTGTAAATTAAAAAAAACGTTTAATTTACAATAATATTTAAAAAAAATAATTCTAAGATATGAAGTTAAAATGTTTGTATAGTTTATCTTAGGTTTTTTCATATATCAGCTAGTTTAGAGTCTATATATCTGAAGAAGAACTCAATTATTTTTAACTTTATAATAATATTAAATATTAGATACAAATAATACTAATAAATAATCTAAATTTACAACTTAGATTTTATACCATTAGCTTTTTCTGAATGTCAAAAAGAGCTAAGGTACAGTGTTTCATGTTTGTAATCGTGATGTCTCATAGAACCCAAAGAAATATTATAAAATAACATCATATATTATTTGAATAGTCATGTATATGTTTAAGACTGAAGGGAAGGGAATTATGATGTCGAAAAAAAGCGTGAGGATTTGGTAAGTTTGTCTATAAAATGAACTTTATTATAAAACGAATTATAAGTATATATAGGTATAGCATATAGTGTACTAAACTTATACAATGGAAGAATTATGTTTTGGGTCTAACATATTCAGAAAAACTATAAACAAATATGAGTCTGGAAGATTAGCCGTGTCCAAATGACTTGAGCCAGATATCCAAAACTCTTTTTCCGCACGTTATGCGAAGGTATATAATTTTTATTCTCTCTTGAGTTATAACATAACAAAAAAAAAAATTCTAATTAATGTTGACAATTTAGGTATATTGATTTATGTGACGAGAGAAACATACGTATAAATAAAAAGTAATGACTTAGTCTCTAAAACAATATTATTTTTAATTTCTAAAATACTAACTGACTTGAGCTATAACTATATTGGAAATAGTACTAGTAATAAACTTTACTATTTTTATAGTGGTGAAAAACAAATAAAGTAACACGCACGTAGCAGACGAAAGGAACATAATAGATGATAATTGATTTTGCAATTGTCTAAGTCCTGATTTCATTCCGGATATTGAGAAAAAGCAATCAAAGAGGACAGTCTATGTTTGAATTTGTAAAAGGCAGTACAATCAAATCGAATTTATTTGTGAAATTGTGCCTTAGAATTCAGAGAACAAAGTTCGAATATTGTAAATGGTCTTGGAACTAGTTTGTTTAATTATTTCCTTACTTGAGTCACCGTTTTGTGCCTGAATTGTAGTCTACTTGATGAATTAACTTAATACTTGAATCTAGTTTGAAGTATTGCTTCCATTTTCAAAGACAATTCTGGAGAAACTGTTTTAGGTAAGTGATGTTAAAAATAGAAAATTCAAGTTTTTCTCAAAGGACTTTATACAAAAGGCTGGCTCTATATAAGCAATTTTAGTTTCGAATTTAAAACGCCTGATTTTGTATCTGACTAGACACAATATTTATATAATAAATTTTCACATAAATTGTCCACGTCTAGACTGTTGAAGTAAAACTGGCTTATCTAAACTGCATAATTATTGTTTATGTAAAATTATATGAACTGTAACCCTTTAAGCAAGCTATGTCTAAATTTATATAATGGCTTAAAGTATTAGCCTTGATATCGAATTGCTTGTAATGGTTCTAATTATTTGCAAATTGTTTAATAAAAGTGAAACAGTAAAAAATAAAATAAATAAAAACAGAAAACACAAGAAAAAAACCAATGTGACAGATGCTATACCAGAAACTGGGTTGACTTTATAGCAAGCTTGCCTGATGATGAAATTATGCTGAAGCGGCCTTTATTATAATGCATCTGAACTATATAACTAATTAAAAAACTTTCTAAATTAGGAAAAATAACGAGCCTTTGAGGAAGTAAAGACATTTCCGCAACACCTACCCATCTATGGTAGCTACAGATAATATTTTGTAACAATAATATTGTAATAATAAACGCGAGTTATATGCGTAAAATAGTTTTATTAATAACATAATCTTAGAAAACATATTGTGTGAAGTAAAACCACTTTCTGTATTTTATTCCGCAGAATCACTGGTTATCATAGCTTGACTAGATTCTTTGATACACTCTTCGGAACATTGCCTTGCCGAGTTAAAATACCAGATCTCCTTAGCAAGCTGCTGCTATTTAATTAACTTTTTATTGGAGTATGTTGATGTTGTTTTTGTTGGGTACACCGATGTCCAGCAGCCATGTAAGTAAGACATATTTCTGTCTGTCATGATAGATCTCTCTAAATACTGATGGTGCATGCGATTATCTAATACTGAGTTCTGTTGGTATTGCCAATACGGCACCTCAGTTTCTGCCAGCAAGCCGAACTTTACAGCCAGAACACGAAAAACAATGTTGGCTACGTTATTGTGGTCAGTGAACTTACTGCTTGCTAGAGATTGGCACGTACATGTAATGAGCTGTATGTTTTCGAAACATTATTATTTTTATTATTATAATTATTATATATTAAATCATTTAAGTGATACATTTCGATCTCTACGGAACCTTTCTCATATTTCTTAAACCGTATTCAAACATGGGTTAAAAAAATAAAAGCAAAAATAGAACCGCTGGTCGGTCACTGTTCTACTATTGCTGGCATTACTGGCAGTGAGATATGTATTAACAGGTTAATAGTTTTTAGCTTAACCTTGCGATCTCGTTTTCCCTGAGGGGAATAGCAAAACTGCATTGGAATACTTTTTGCACTTTTCAAAAATACCGCTTGGTCTGATAGTGTAATATTTTATAATCTCGTTGCCATTATATTAATTTGTCATGGTATTTTGCTATTGACGGCCTAAAAACATGAATCCTTGTAAAACTTCTGGTTAAAACTGTTTATTGAAAATTGTAGTCAATGCGGCAGGGAGGTATTATGTTACTAAATTATTTATCATTACTTACATTAATCTGTCTTAATATAAGAGAACCACTATTTTTAAAAACTGTCATTTAAATTTAATTTTAATTAAGACCGACTTAATCGAACTGAACCGGACAGATTAAAGATGAATTAGTAAACAATAATGAAGAGATTTTTATTTTTGACAATAGCATGCTACGAAAGTTGAATAAAGTTATGATTTATTTCATTACATTCAGAAAAGCCAGGATGAGGTATAAAGGTAACTTGATTGAGTGTGTGAGCATACATAGATTTAATATATCTGAGTGTTTTATTAAGAATGATGTTTACTCAAGAACCGTAGTATTTTGAGGAATCGTTTTTTAATGCCGGATTTATTTTCGAATAAAAACTAAATAAGCTTTCGATTGTAGATTGGACAAACATTTGTTCTGGCAATTATTGACGCCATCACAAGGCTAAAACCACAAATTTATCGCGTTCGGTAATCTCTTGGACTTGGATTGCTTAAAGACTTGTTAAAATTAATAAATGATAATAAGTATAAACAACCCACTTAAAGTCCAAGTGTTTTGCTATATTATAAGTTTGGTAGATTCGACTATTTGTCTATATTGGACTAATAGTCGATACAATAGTCTATATTGGACTATAGTAAAGTCAAACAAACTAGCATTAATACTATAATTTAAGATAATAAGTTATTAAATATATGAGTTATTGGTTTTAATTTATGGGTAGTATTGGAATGTTAACGGCACATATCTTTTAGAAATGTAGTTTTATTTATAAAATGTACTGTTATTTATATTTATTTAATGCAGTTTGAATTAGGTTTGTTGCATTTAAAAAGATCAGAAAGATATTTATTTATTATTGAATTATTGATTAGTTTAAGTCAATATCTTTTTCTTTTCGAAACAACTTAAAAAATAACATTACTACTAAAACTAGATTTATTTAAAATTTAGGTAAAATAACAAAAAAGAGTAAGAGTCTTTACGTATACAAATAATTGATTAATCTAAAGAAGTAAGGTAACATTATTGAATTTTTTTTTGTCTATGTACACTTCTATTAGTCTTATATTTAGTATCACTTAGACTCTTTCGAAGGCTCCAAACTTTTTGGTCTTATATTTGTAAGAATTTATGCTCATATAACAGTTCCTTTTCTCAATGTTTTCTTTCTATTTTTTATTATTTTATTACTATTTATTTATTTCTTTATGCATAAAATAATTATATTTTATGCATAAAGAAAGAAGTCCGCCATTGGGCGGACTTATTGCCACAGGCATTATCTATCAGTCAACCAATATGTTTCAAACATTAGTACCAAGTAGAAGCAAGAAATTAATACATGAGTAAGTAATATATATAAAATGTATCCTAAAATATTATCTTCAGCACCTTGAATCTCTTCGGCCTCCAGCTATGTCGGATGTTAACAAAAAATATATGTACATTAAATTATCAATAAATAAATCAGGGTTGATCTTGCAATTGTAGTTATATAATTATATTTTATTTTTGAAATGAGAAGTTAAAAGTAAAAAGACAAAACATTCAAATCCATAAAATGAAGTTTCGCTTCAATATTCTTGGAGAGTAATTAATTTTTCAAGCTCTTACGAGAGCAAGCTAGCGCACAATATTTCATATTCGCGGTAGGGTCAAAGGCATCAGGAAATGAAATAATTATTAAAATGCATTTCCATATACTATTTAAATGTAAATATTATAAAAATACATTGAAAAAGTCTCTTTGGTATATAAATGGCCACCAACAGACATTTTACATTAAACTAATTATTAAAATACAACCCCATTAATAAACTTAACGTTTAATTTTATAACTTTATTAAACATTCTGTTCAGGCTTCTCAATTCAAAAGCAGTTTGTTTATCAATCAATTCAGTCAAGTCTTTGATTTTACCCAACCCACTTTATTTCCGTTTACTCTTCATTGCACTTTAATAATTTATATCATATTTACTTCACGACCATTTTATAAAACTAGATGGTTAAAATAACTTTTCGTTATATAAATGTATAAAAAACATTCTTTTTTTATTAAGGAATTACATTTTATAAACACTTATACAATTATATATTTCTGTGAACCTTGTTAATAACATTAATAATATTGCAAATCAACTGTAATGGAATGTTTTTGGAAGCAAATGGGCAACAAAGGTCCGCCTTTTGGTAGGTATAGTAATATCTGCAACATAAGTAAAGGAGTTTCGAAAGCTTTGATAACCGCGAAGACCGAGGGGAAATAGTGAAAGGCAAGGTAGGTTAGGGTTTCCGGCACTTTCACTCGCACGAAATGCGGCTATCTCTTGTACCTAATTCATGCCGGTTTTTACTATTAAGAGCCCATAAATGAATAATTTGCTGTACCTACAGTCATCTCTGTACTATCTATATTGTTCTATAAAGACGTTTAAAATACTACACAAACACTTATTTACCCTAATACATTTTCAATTTGTAGAATAGGTAACTAAAAATCGCAGGCATTGTTATATAAGATTTGAAGGATTTTATTTTGTTATGTATTACTTATTATCCGTACTAAGGCGAGAGCAAAAATAGGTTATTATTTCCACCAATTTATGATATGTATTTGTCTAACTATTCATAATTTATCATGATTAAATTTAAAACACAAATGTCAGATATATATGAAACAAGGCCTTGAAACATATTCTCCAAATCCCCTATAAGCTGCTTTTGACTTTCATATTTTAGTGATTATTTTTCATGTTTCAAATTTACAAATTTACACACACAAAAATATATTTACGTGTGAGACAAAAACCAATTTTATGGTTAAATTATGATTATTCCATTAAAATACTTTTTAAGACATGTTGTTAAACATATATAAATTTAAAGATATATATTATAATGATATCGCAGAAGTAGATATAAGTAATTACTATCATTGATTTCACAATCTTGTCTCTGCACGACTTTACTCCGGATATTTGGAAAAAGCAATCAAGGAGGAGAGGCAATGTTTAGTATTTAGAGCGGCGGAACAAACAAATTCCATTTGTTGGAATAAATTGAGTGCCTTATATTATACAAAACAAAATTAAGAGACAATGTAATTCGTTTACGAACTGAAGTACAGTCTGGTGTCTACAACTATTTAATTTTTGATGACTTCCAGGTAAATGTTTCATGTATAAGTAATTATGAAACCTTATTTTATTATTGAAATGTTATTCGAAATGGTTTTCGAAATAGTAATCTTATTAATCTTAAAAAAAAAAACATACTATGTAAGATAAAAAAAAGTAAAAGAAAAGCCTTAGCAATAGTTATAGATAAATTAATCGAACATTACCCAAAAACTTCTATGCGGTGTTGATAATATTTTTAAAAATGTTACTTTGTTATTTGAACTTTTAATACAAGGTTTTTTTCAGTCGGATAAAAAAATTAAAAAAGAAAACATAAGCTATATTGTTTGTTATGTGCAGCTGCGTTCTGTAAAAATGTATTGAAATTAAAGAGAGTGTATTGAACAGCATATTCTCCATAGAAACAATGATATGTTTTATAAATCATATTATATTTTATTATTATTAAGGAGTTACAATGAAGCAACATATGCCTAATTACACAATTTGATTATTAGTAGTTCGATTTTTCAGGCATAATATTATTATTTATTTTTGTTTTTAAATATATATATATATGTTTGTTATTAAATATGGTCGTTCTTATAAGTTCTTGTTGTCGTGAAATTCCTTTCATTACGTATTAAGTATAAATTTTCAAATTAAGAAAATGCTCCGTAAACGATATCTAACGACCGCAAAACTGGACGGTTTTCAAAGGTAAAGCGGAATTTTTTATCTATGAAGGTTCTTTCCGGCATTGATCGATTGAGTTTACCACTTCTGTTTAAAATACTATATATTTTTAGAAAATAAACGATTTTTGAATTGGTTTTAATGATTGTATATTTTTGTTATACCTTTTGGTTTAGTTTTTAACAAAATCAGTATTTGTTATATAAGCGTATTTTTAAAATATTCATAAATTATTATATTAACAATAAGACTATTGTGAAATGTTGGCAACAAATTTCTTGAGACGCCTCATAAAATGTAGCCAGTTATATATCTATATGCTTAAATAGATAAGGACTCAGATAATTTGAATTTATTTGCGAATTTTTAACAAATTTTTTATGCATGCTTGGAATTTTTAGCATTGATTTCATTATTTCACAAATTTAAAATATAATTTCTGCAATCATAAGGTAATTCTGTTTTTGTAATGTCATCGTCTCAACCTTAGCTTACATTGATTATTTTACTAACATCAGTTAATATACGAGATCTTGAATCTTAGAGTGGATTTAATACTACTTGCCACATTAATCTTACAAGTAATGACCTAATATTACAATCGCGCATACTGTTAGTTTTAGTTACTACTAGGCGAAATGAAGAAAGCTAAAAGGAAGGTAAATGTATTGGGTTTTTAACTCCCTTACTTTTTTGTCATAACGTATATGAGCTGTAGTCAATTGACAACATCGAATATATTTAACGATGCAAATAGCAGACAAATATTTTAATAAAAATTGTTGAGCTTTTTTTCACTATTTAATTTTAATATTAATGATGAATGCTATAAAAGAACCTATTTCGTCATTAATATTAGTAATGAAGAGAAAATTATTAAAATAAATAAGAAACAGGAATTGTGCTCTTATTGGTCTTAGAAAATTCCCTATTATAGAGCCGAAGTTGAAGATTAAGACCCGAATATCTGTTATCTCCGTTTCCTAGCTCTCTTTTTACCTCATCATTTGCAAAATGTCCAAATGCAACAGCACTACCATCAGGTGAACGTGATATGAGCGCCTAAAAAATGTCAGGTACTTAAATAAAACTGAATTTTTGGTATACCCCATGATATTTAATTATTCAGCAGAGTCGTTTTATATAAAAGTCGTATTATAATTTTTTTTATAACCTGAGTTAACATTATAGCTACGCTGCAGCTATAATAATACTACCACCTCAGACATAATGAGTACATAGCTACAAAATGCAATTTTTACTTATATTTTTATATATTTGAATGTATGCAGAACAAAGTTATCAATGTTTATTTATATTATATATTGAAATTACAAGTAATTGTATTACATTTTAATAGATAAGCCTTCACATACTAAAAGCATATATTCAACGAAAATCTTTCGACATGACTTTGTAATTAAACAAAGTATTACCTTACTTCAGCGTTGTTTGACTAACGGAGAAATTAATTTCCTTCGTCTTTGCGTTCATAACTAATTATTTGAAAACAGATTGCGCCTGTCATTCAGAGTGACATCGTGCCCTTAAATTTTACATATTAATATACTCTCAAAAATGTTCACCTTTATCTTCACACGGGTGAATTAACTTATTATAAAAATAAAGTGTGAGTACAAAAACATATTAAAAAAAAATCTAATAGAAGAACAACAACTTTTAAAGTTTTATAGTCTGTTGATAATAAGATATAGGAGTATGTTACGTATCCCAGGTTGATGATATTTCTGTGATCCTCTAGTGTGTTGACCCTTTGATAAAGTTTTCTTTTCTTACTTCTACATAGGTGTAATTACTTCCCATACTCATATATTTATTTGTTCAAATACTTTGATTTCTAGGCTTCTAACTATAAATGTTTTTCGAATATTTATTATTTCGAAAATTTAAATTAGTGTTAGGTATAACATAGTTTTATTAGATTTTCTGAAAGAAACTGTTAAAAATTAAAAAACATTTTAATATCGAATTTCCATACCTTATCCTTAATTTTCTTGAAAGCTGGAACAAATAAAAAAATAGAAACAATATTGTGAAATATGCTACTTTTTATGTGTAGTATTGCACATTTTCCAAAATTTGATTTTTTTTTCCAGTTCTGTTTCCATACAAATATTAAAGCTAAAATTGTATAATAGATCTACGCTTACGGATTGCTAGGATAGGACAAATAAATTTCAATAACCAATGTAGATACTTCAAGGAATAACTTGTTGCTGTTACTATATTTCTATTTTATACAAAGAAAGCAGTATTGAGTCTTGACTCAAATATTTCATTTATTTTTCTCTTAAAAGGCATGTCATATTCGAAATCAGCAGCACATCTTACAACTCTTGCCAACTGCGGTTTTAATTCAACTTACCAAGTTCACGAGGATTTACAGCATAATTGTGGTATAGCCCAGAGGCCTCATTACTATTTAGGGGAGCTTGAGGGATGTAAACTGCTTCGTTTCTTTTTTTTAGTTGGTAGATTATATATCTCATCTCTAATAATAAAGAGAACAAAAAAGGCACATGAAAATAAAAAATAAAGCTGACGCTATGCATAATTAACTCATCACTATTATAAAAAAAGCTGTCCAATAAAAAGCGCTTAATACCTACTGTTACAACATATAATACCACTATATTGAAGCTTAATACCAATAAGACAGATGGATAGCGAAAAAACATAATGAAATCTTATCAACGAATAACTTATTAGAATCTTATTTTCCAGCTTTAATTAAGAGATAAAAAAAAAGAAGACTCAGAGTGTAAATAAAAGGTAGATTATTCGATTTTATTGTATAAACTTCACAATTTAAATTTATTTGTATATTCAAACTTCAGAAATCTATAATGAACAGATGTGTCTTTCTTTGTGGTTTTGGTTTTCACATTTAAATGGACAATAGACATTCCAAATCTCTAGCATAAAAGCTTTAAAGATAGAAAATATCCCAACGAAGATAAACATATAAATTGTCAATTTTTGTATTTCCCAATTAACGAAGTTATTTTCCAACCCAGTTTTCAAAATTTGTGTTTTTGTAATAAATTTATGTTTTGAAGTGTCGCGAGTAATGTCGTGTGTGTATGCGTGTGAATGCGTGTGTGTGTGTGTGTGTATGTGTGTGACTTACTGATAAATTGGAAACGAACAAACTTATAAGTCATAAAGCTTTATTAATAAGGGGTATACTTATGGAATAAGTAAGACAATCATTTTATATTTAAGTGAATGTATGCAAGGAACCAGAAATTTTATATTTATTTTTTGTCCACATCCCTTTCTCGAGTCCTTTGCCCTGACAGGGGTAAAGGCACAGGACAAATACATTAGTTCGCTCTTTTGTCTGTTTGCATGTTTTATTTCACACCAGATGATCAAAGTTTTTTAAGGGTTGACAGCGGCGACATAGACAACTCTGACTTATCGAAAATTTGCTTCTTGAGGTGTTTAACCATAAATATATCACCACGTCCAAAGAACTACGGCATGCAGCTCACGCCACAATTCCACATTGCTCCGAGCTCATGAACTAGGGCCCCGTATGGGTTCCAAACAATCCGGACGGATTCCAATAAAATTAACGAGAATAAAAAGAGCTAAATAATTACATATAATATACTAAAATATTTAGACTCGAAAAAATAACGTTTTTTTTATCATTGTTAAACTTGAAGTCTCTGTTTAGTAAATTTATAATATTTGTGATTTTTGTTATTTGCTATTCGCTTTTAATTTAATGGATATTTTAAAGACGTGATTAAGTCACAATTTAAAAAGATATTTAGTAGCCTATATTTTACCCGTTAATTATAATATTTCACAATAAATATGTTAGGCTATTGCCTTTTACAATAATTAGTGTGATTTTGCATACCATTGTCTGCATATCTGATAAGATATTAGTAATTAATATTGTAATCTAATTCGGTTAAAGATTACCATCATTACATCAAAATTTAGTATTTACGTTAGGACTTAATGTATAATATTAAATCTAGCCAAAGTTACATGGTTGCTATTCATGGAGTTTGAAAGATACCTTAGTAGGAAAGTGATAATATTGGTTAGAAAAAAAAAGGGCCCTATTTAATTTATCTAGTCGACCCAGGTTGTCTGTTCTATCTCGAAATAAAGAAAAAAGTAATAAATATCATTAAAATAATGATATGTTCGTATAATTCCATTTGTATTTGATTCGTGTGTACAATAAAGATTATTATTATTATTATTATTATTTGCAATTGGACCATTTTTACTAATAATATAGTTTCAGGACATTTGCATCACGAAGTTTTGAAAACCTTAGAAAAGTAATTTGAAAACCTTAGAAAAGTAATTTGAAAGTATTTCAAATTAAATATATTACTTTATTTTTCTGATATACACTGAGCTAATCCAGTTTTTCAAGCTTCGGTGAGTGAGAACTAAAGCACGATGTTTACGGGTTTATAAAGCCGAGTAAATTCATAAAAAATATATAAAAAAAACTTCACCGCAACACTAACATTAGCTCCGTTTCAAATGTTTATTAAAAGTAATAATTTTCAAGATATTAAACGAAATTTTAATTTCATATGAGAAAATAACTTATTAGATATCGTTTGTGATTTCATTTGTTTACAACAATAATTGTAACATTGTAGAGTTTTGTTAAATTACTAAAATTCATTCAGGGAGCCGCTTTTCTTCTAATAGATAGGGATTAATGTTTCAATATCTGGAAATTATATTATAATAAATATCTGGAAATTATATTAGTAATTATCTGGAAATCTTGTGAATGTCATTGAAGTGATAATTTGATATTCATGCAAGGGTGATACCTGAGTGTTCCAAAGATTTATTGTATCCATTTCAGGAATTTACCAATCGACAGATATACTTCAAATTGGGCATCATTGAGGTTAATTAATGAAAAACAAAATTTCAAACAAAATATATATATTATTTAACACAGTCAGTCATATACAATTAAGCACAGACAGTCATATACAATTAAGCTATATAAGCTGTTTTAACAGTCTTCATAAGATGAAGCAGAAAATAATATTAAAAGCTCCAGTAAGCTCTTCTGGACCTTTCAAAAAATTTTAAAATATTTTAAAAAAAATATTACTTCCCTACCGGATGTAACAGTTTTTAAAGATGTTAGCAATATTTTCAATGTGATTTTAAATCCCAGTCTCATATTGCTACATAAAGCTATTTGAATAATTCGTATTCTCTGAATAGTATCGTTTTATATCGCCATAATCTTGGTTCCGTAAACTTATAACTATATATACATTTACTATAGAAAATGTAGAAGCAATCGTTTGTCGTACCTATTTGCGCAAAACCGACATATTGACGACATCATTATCGTAAATGGTATTGCACCGCCATCTCTTGATGAATTATGATGTAAAAATTTTATTTGAAATATAAATGATCATGATCTGATTAATAAAAAATTAAATTTTGAATATAAATATGTTTAAATACTTGTAATAGAGTAGTAATTTATCGTGAAAAGAAGCGAAGTGGTACTTTTACGAAAATAAATGCCATAAATTGTTTTATCTTTCAAAAAACGTCGAACGCTCACTTTTTAGTATATGTGTGTGTGTTGTCTAGTTTAGAATTACACAACTATTTAATTAAACTGAATAAATATATTAAAGAGTCATGTAAATATCATCTAAATAAAGAAGTTCTAGAAGTTCGTCTACGGTTTGGAATTCGCAATATAAATTTTCCTAATTGATTGGTTTCTAACAAAGCCACTGCGATTGCTTTTTAGTAATAAAGTAATTTTGTACTTTAATTATTATTTATTATAACAAGTACAACGTCCTAGAACAGCAATTATGCCAAAACTAGGACGGGAATTAAGATAACCCTAAGTTGTTTAGTGTTGGCTATCTAAAGTTATAACTTCATTAAAAATCTGCACTGAAGGAACCTTTCATAGTTAGTTTCTTAATTGTAACTGGATATTAGATACAAAACATATATATTTACCCTCTTCTATAATTTAAGACGAACGTAAACCTAACCCTTTCCAACCCTATTGAAATCATTTTTATTGTACAGACATACACAAGTGTTGCCATCTAGTTAAGTTTTCCGAAAAACAATTTGCGTATTAACTATACGCAAATTAAGTAATTTTTAAATTATCGATTATTCTGAAATAAAACTATTTTACATTTTAATTTACATTTATGTTACATTTTAACTTTAATATTACCTTTCAAATGCTTTGCAGCTTTGCTTTGAACCAAAAATTTTATTGGATTTTCTAAGATTTTTTATTGTTTTTAATGTGAAGACAAGTATTTACTTATTTATAAAATTGTCACCAACAAAAGTTTTTATCATCTACTTAAATACTTTGGACTAGTTACTACATCGTGTTTGTACATAGATAGAGTGGTTTATACATATATTTTCTAATTATGAGCATATGGCATTTAATAAGAATTTAAAAATATAATATATTATACATTTATATACGCAGCAGATGTTACGGTCATTAATCACAGTTATGAACTAAATATTCTACAACAGCCAAGATAGGCATTCTAAAGCGAGACAGTCAGACAAATTAAAATGTACTGACGGAGCCTGACCTAGATATAAGTCATGAATATATTTTAATACTATATGTTGCACTATTGATTCATAAAAAATAAAAGAAAAATATGGATAAACATTGAGTAATAAGCTCCGATAAACACTAAGATAAAAACTAAATTTAAAATAAAAATTAAAAGTAAGAGTATATAGTGTAAAGCTACATTCAAAAGTAAAAGCAATATTATTATGGAGATTTAATATTAGGAGGGTATCATTATATGTATGCTATAATTAATAATTGCACATTCAGATTTAATGAATTGTTGATTATATTAAAATAATGAGACCAAACAAGGCGTATTAATGAATTAAATTTATAATTTTAATTTGCTTTTTTATAAAAGAAGTATTTATTTTGATTTAGATCTTCGCTTACATTAAAAGGGGACTTAAGAAATAAGATTATATAAAAAGTTTTAGGACATCATTAAGTAGTGACGTTATTGTCCAGTACCAATAAATAAGTGTTTCTATATATAAGTGAATTAAAATGAAGTAAAGGTTTTATAACCAAGTATGTATTTTAATTGCTACCAACCTTAAAAAAGAACAGAAAAGAGTATTTGATTTAAACGATATAAAATCTTGTTATTTTACATAGTATTTATTCCAGAATCGTAGTATTTCTTGAAGTTAATAAATCCGGCTTTTTATCTTAATTAAATCTATCAATAAATAAGTGTTCGACTGCAAATTAGATAAACATTATTTCGAGCAAATATTGCCGGATAAAACATTACCAATTTGTACGTTCTGGTAAACAATTTTCATTGAATACTTCTCGTCATTGAATACTTCTTTTCACTGTTTTTCTTCTTCTTAATCTCTCCTCATTTCTCCAGGGTGAAAACGTATATGTATTTTTATTTTTAAATGCTTATAAATAACTGCACTTTTCACCACAAAGTGGGCGACGATTACGCTTTAATCACAAATGCGCTACACAAAGTTGCAATATAAAGATGCCTAATATTGAACAGTAGCCGCATGTTCTACAGAAGTAAGTAACATATTGACTATTAAAAAAATTAAGTACTACACAAGACCGCAAGCCAAAGAAGTAAAGTGCATCAAAAATAATAATACGTAAAAGTGGATGTGGTCATTATATAAAGAAGTCCGATCATTACTTTAGATTTAATAAAAAAAATATCTTCGAACGTGTTCTTTCGAACAAAGTTATATTTTTCAATAGATTTTCAAGTATATTGGAATGAAAAGAAATTATAATTGTATTAAGATTATTCTTATCTAACATCTAGTACTTACATTAAAGAAAATCCTGAACTCTATGCCGGAAATGAAAAGGTATAATTGTACATATGCTAATTAATTACGAAAAATGGTTTTATTTATATCAATATATTTATTCATTAGTGTAACATAATATTTAAAGAATTCTATCAAGGTTTTTAAAAGTTAAAAAAAATATTTTCTAAATTTTTATGAGTGATAATTTGGCATAAGCTACTTACATAAAATTGCATATTTTAAAACAATTTACAAAGAAATCTTTATATGTATGAGTTAATGAGGGGAATAAGGAGATTCAGAATCATTAATTAGTATTTTCTAAACAAAACTGATAACTATAACTTTGTCCTTTTAACTTAAAGTTAACAAAGATATGTTTTTTGCATATTTTAATTGAGATTATGAACAATTCAGAGCAATATATTTAAAAAAATGGTTATTTCTTTTCTAAAATGCACCAAAATGATAATAAATAGTAATAAGAAATTACAATTGTATACAGTTACGCTGCAATTTTATGAAGGTAGTAAAAGACAATACACGAATTCCCAACTTAAGTTTCTTATTGTTAGTCAACCTTTTATTTGAGTTTGGTACACTTATTGGAAAACACATTTATTTTCGTTTTGTTTTGTAAAATATATTTTTTCATTTTGAAAAAGGCCAACAAGCATGTGGGTCACACGATGGTGGGTGATCACCGGCACCTACGATGCTTTGCATAATCAGACACTGAATTTTGCCATTGCCGGTTTTTGGTAGGAAATAAATCAAAGGGAAAATAGGATACCCATGTCGTATCGCATACATATATAATTTATTTATTTATTTATTTATTTATTGAGAAAACAACAGCAAATTAACAATCATATGATAAGTTTAAACATATAAAAAAATAAAGCCAGTAACTGTTTTCTTCTGATTTTTATGATACATACTTAACTAATGGATGTTTATCGTTCCCTTAAACAATATACCGTCAACAATGGATAAAAAAAATACCAAGTACCAGTATCTGGTTAAACTTTATAAGCTAGATAGCTTACCTATATAGGTTGTTAGTGGCTTTGATAAGTAAAAAGTGTTTCGTAAAAATCTCGCTTTCTATAGAGATTTAAAATTTTTAATATATTTAACGTAAGCACAAGTTGAATTTGCTTGAAATGCATTGTTTTCTGTCTATTCAGTGTATTTTATAATTAAAAAATCTAGCAATGGTTTTAATAATATGTATATTAAAGGTTCACTATAAACTTTAAGTGGAAAAAAAATAGTCACTAGTCATTAAATTTTTGCCTTTCTAAAAACAACTTTACTAAAAACAAATAAAATTTACCCTTTGTTTCAAATAAATATCTAAATCTTAAATATTATTCTTTACTCTGATGTGGTAAAGTTACTTCTTTTTTGAGAGTCCTTTTTTACAAAAAAAAAGCAGTGAAGTGTTATTTTTATTTTATATCCGATCAAGATATCGTTTGGACCTTACAAGCACCGTTTCTGTAGGAAAAAGATTGATGTTGAGCTTAACGTGATGGATATACGCGAATGTACAAGGTTATGCATCTTATTTATGATCCTAGTTATAGCAACAAAAGAAATAATAATGACTGTTTATATTTAATATTCCTTTTTTTATAATAAATATATATATTTTTTAATTGCTCTTTTATTTAAGTAGTGATTACCAAACAAGTATATTTCAACCAGTCACAGTGTTAATAGATACATTGTAGTTAAATTAAACAAATATCTGATTATAAACGTAACATGACAGTCAAAAAGAAGGATAACAGGGAAAATTTACATAAATGCATTGTTAGGAATTTTTTAAAATTAAATATTGTTTAAATTAATGTTATAAAAAGATTTACTCAATATTGTGGTTTATTTTTCGATTTGTTAATTGATTCTAAACATCAATTCTTTTAAACCAGAGTTAAATTATTTTGACATATGCTCAATATATGTCGTTTTTTAAACTTAAAGTTCCATTTTATTGAAATCGTCTGAAATAGTAGAAAGAATATGCAGAGAAATAGCTCATCATTCTTGTGTAATAAAATACATTTTTATATTCACAAAAAATATATAATTATAACCTTATGATTACAGAAAATATTTACATATACTTAAGGTAACCTGAAAAGAAAATAAAAGCTAGTCCTCAAAAATTATGTTGTAAATAACCACCTATGTGAACTTGGCACCCGACTTTGGAAAAGTTAATGTTTTTTATTTTTATTTGGTAGCTATCTATAAGTAGTTGATAGTAGTGAAATTAATTTCGTTTGTAGTAGACCAAAAAAAAAAAAATGAAAATTATAAAAATGTCATCCCCCCAAAATGAAAAAAAAATATTTTAAAGTCGGATTCTTATAAAAAGACGTTAGTAGTGGATTGTAGTAAATTTCTTTTTTTTTTTGAAGTAACACAAAAAAAATAAAAAAAAAAAACCATGTTCAAGTATTTATTGTCTCTGGAACATTGTATCCGAAAAATGTTAAGAAAGGTTTGTAGTGAAAGAATTTTCGAGAACAATAAAAGGAAAGTTAATCATAACGGGTCAAAATGAAAAAAACGTGTATATCACTAGTTGTGATGCAATTACTTCCGGTAAAAAGAATTTTACAATTACTACAAACGATAGAAATGACTGCTGAACCTCTGTAGAGGTTTGTAGGGAAAGAATTTAAAGAGAAAAAAACAATGTTCTTTAATCCTCTGTAAAAATAAAATTTTAAATCCTGAATGAGGGGTTCGACGTAATCTGTTTACTTCCCGTTTACTGATCGCTATAATTCTTTGCGATACACAAAGATCATTATGCTCTTTCCATGTACCAGAAGCTCTTTTTATACAAGCATAGTAATGTCTATCTACAAAATTTATCACAGATACTAATCTGTACTGAAGATATAAATAAGTGTAGATATTTCAGAAAGACTGAACTGTTTTCTGCAATTCATAAGAACATGTCTTGCGGCGAGAAACTCGATTTCAACAACCTCTAGATTCAGGAAATGTGACTTCCTCCACCAATCGTCTTAGTTATGTTGGTTTTTTTACAAAAATAACACTCGTTTTGTGTTTTGGATAATTGGTATTCTGCGAACTCACAGCTACCTGTGGGCCTCTCATGGCTTCTTTAAAAATTGGATCTGGATTGAGATCTAACACAGGGATGCTATTTGTTTTTCCATATAAACAATCACAGCAATGTGTTTTTATTTTAAGCGATGGAGCATTAGTTATAATGTACTGCTCTAATAATGTAGCGACATTGGTTTCGCAAACTAGTACTCCATTTTTTATTTCTGCTGTGTTTTTTAGAAGTTTACATCGTTCATTGTATATTTTTGAACTTACGCCAGACTTTGACAACATCTTCACAAAATCATGTAAGTCAATCTTCGACTTTGTGATATATTCGCTATATATATTAAAGTCGTGGTATGCAGCGACCATACTCTGCACGATTGAATCGAATTAACACGTGTGAATCGAATTCTAGTGACGTTTGCGTTTTTTTCATTTTAACCTATTATTATCAACTTTTCTAGTATTTCTCCTTAAAATTCTTTCACTACAAACCTCTACAGAGGTTCAGCAGTCATTTCTATCGTTTGTAGTAATTGTAAAATTCTTTTTACCGGAAGTAATTGCATCACAACTAGTGATATACACGTTTTTTTCATTTTGACCCGTTATGATTAACTTTCCTTTTATTGTTCTCGAAAATTCTTTCACTACAAACCTTTCTTAACATTTTTCGGACACAATGTTCCAGAGACAATAAATACTTGAACATGGTTTTTTTTTTTTTTTTTTTTGTTACTTCAAAAAAAAAAGAAGTTTACTACAATCCACTACTAACGTCTCTTTATAAGAATCCGACTTTACAATATATTTTTTTTCATTTTGGGGGATGACATTTTTTTAATTTTAATTTTTTTTTTTTTTTGGTCTACTACAAACAAATTAATTTCACTACTATCAACTACTTATAGACAGCTACCAAATAAAAATAAAAAACATTAACTTTTCCAAAGTCGGGTGCCAAGTTTACATAGGTTAAATAACCCCGTGTATACAAATCTAAGTGCCTTTAGAACTTTTATACTGTGTGCAAAAACCATTTCTTCTGTAGACGGGATAAAGAAATGTACTAAAACTTTTATCAAATCTGGTCGCTGGCATTGCAATGCCAGTTTAATTTATTTTTTTATAAAGATCTGAAACAAAATTCTTAATATCTTAGCGATATTAATAATTAAAAAAATGTTATGGTTCAAGACTTGAAAATTTAAGAAACACTTTTTTCTGAGTTTTTAAGGCATTATAGTACATAGGAATAATTAATGGATTAAAATTGATTTTAGGGATAGGTTCAGGGTGATTTTTGTAGTAAGTAGTACAATTACCAAAATTTTAACTGAAATGTTAGAAATTATTATTCTAATTAACCGTTATTTTCATGTACATAACGTGGTTTACCCATTTGATAATATTTATATATAAATTTACTAGGACCTTAATATTGCATACGAAAATACATATATAAAAGGAGGTTTAAAATTAACTCGTAGGGTCTAATTAAATATGAAAGCTGAAAAATTTGAATACAGTTTCTCATTGAAATACCCAGATATACATGGATTAATAATAATAGAAAAGTTAAGTATATAATAAAGAAAATTAATTTTGAATAAAAACCTTTAAACTGTGGCAGAGTTACAACACTAACATTAAACGTTAAGGTTTTCGGTGATTCGCCGACAGCCACTTAACACAAGATAGGAACTAAAAGAAGGTATTTTCTGTTTAAAAGTAGTAAATAGTAATTATTAAAAAAGGAAAAACATTTTAAATACATAAGGACACGTTTTGCTTCCACAAACCTGGAACTAATTTAGTTTTTCAAGCTCACATGAGCGAAAACTTCGGTCTGATATTTTATGTGCACGCTAACATAAGACCGCATGAATTCATTAACACATAACATTAAAATGTTATTCTAAGTTTTGCTTTTAAATGATATACCTGTTTGATGATATTCTATAAAGATCCTAATATATAACGCAGAAATTCACCAAAAATATTACTAATAAATAGTCATTTTTGTATGTAAATAATACCTGCATAATTGTAATATTGTTTGAGATATCTTTTAATAATTTAAATAAAAAGGAATCACAGAAAATAGCTATAGCGAAAAAGGATTGCTAACATTGATTTTGCAATTCTTGTCTCTCCAGGACTTTGTTCCGGATATTGGAAAAAGCAATCAAGAAAACAGCAATTGTTTAGTATTTAGAACGTCGAACAAACAAATCTCCTTCATTTGAATAAATCAAATGACTCAGATGGTGAAGTACAAAATGTGCCTTCTAGTTTTATAATTACTAGTATAGCATGTTCAGAAACTTAAGATTATTTGTAGTTTTTACCTCAGAACTTCTATGGTAAATTTTGGCTCGTCATGAGTGTTGATTTTTTTAAATTCAGTATTAAATTCCGCATCGATTGATATAGAGAAATATATTTTTTGAACTGATTTTTTTTATTTCCTAAATACTGTATAGAACTATATAGAATTTGGTATTCTCGACACTACTTTTGTCCTAACTATATTGAATATAGTGGAATCTAAATAGTATTTTTAGTAAAGTATATAAAACAACATATACAAATAAGAATAATAACAATCACTTCAAAAATTAATGACCAATATACATAAGGAAGACAGATACAGGATCGAAAAAAAAAACGAAACCGTTCAATTATTATTTGAACTTATCTTAAGAACTTTACGTACTTTTAAATATAATAAATTACTTTTAACCCAAAATCAAACGTTTTTTAAGAAAAATTATATATATACATATGAGGTTAACTATTAGTACAAACAAGTCGTATATATGTGAGGAAGTTTACTGAAGCTTGTATCCAGAGCGAGTATTTTCGCCGCATTGATTGGTTGAATCCCTCGAGGCCAAACAACGAAACTCACCATTACACATAGATATGAAGTATATCTTTGGGAACATATTTCGGTTAACATTCACATATAATAATAATAATAATTAATGACATAGATACATATTCATGTTAATTGTTAGGAAGTAGTTATTTATTTATTTATTTATTTAGTACGAGTATATCAAATATACAAAATGTATTATATAATTTGGTATAATGGTAAAAAAAAATTAAACGATAATTGTATAGTCATATGGTCACGAATCGTCCACGAATATGTTTTTAAGATAGAACATCACTTTTAGGCAATATAGCAAAACAATACGACATATAATAACATTCTTAAATTCGTCACTAAAAAAATATAGAGAATCTGTAATTCACATAAACGTGTCGCCAAATACAACTGATTAAGAAAGTCTGTAAAGATTCGTTTTAATTTTATTGAAAAATTATGAGACTGACGAACGACGACATTTTCTCGACCGTGTTCAATTAGTTACTGAAACGTTTCCAATTAAAACAATTTAAAGTATCTCTGAACGTTATTTCCTTTGTATTGATAAATTTACTATTTAAAAATAAATCAATTCATTAAATACATTTAACACGTCATTAATTATTATGGATTTTTATCCTTGATTATCCAATATATTTTTATTACATTATAATTACATAACCTTAATAAGAAACTGTATGAGAGATAAACTTTGATGAATATATTAAAAATCAAAAATAATTAAATAAATTTATAATTAAGCCTTTTAATCGGTATTTGTTTTGCTATGTTGACTGACGCTAATTACAGGACTAAAGTATTCTATAGAAAAACAACTTTATAAGGGCGATGGAGCTTTAGCTTCAGGGTAGACGAGATCCACTTTTATGGGATGCCATCAAATATGAATTTAAGGAATAATATTAGTGATATAAAGAGCGAAATACCATTCTTATATTCAATAAATTTATTTCGATTTAGATTTTAAATATTGTATTTTATTTCATCTATAAGGGATTTTTAGGAGGCTTAAGGTATTAAGGAGGCTTTATAGAGAAGTAAATTATTTGTTCTTGTAATTATAGGAGTAGTAAAATAAGAAAAAAAATTGTTAACTTATTTGAAATTCAATTAGTGATTGAAAACCTATCAGTTATGTACTAAGATAAAGCAGATTTTTGCAAAGTCTAACTTTAACTGCTTCAAAAATATTTTATATTTTGTATTGAATACCCTAATTAACAAATATACATATATATTTTTGTATTTTGGTACATATATTAGAAACCAAAGATAGCATTATATTATATAACAATACGATTATACATATAAGCTATTAGTTAATAATAATTATAATAAAAAAAGCTTCATTTTTATTAAAAAAAATACTACCAAATTCAATTCTAAACTCTATTTTCGTTGTTGAAAAGCCAATTGCATTTGTTTTTGCAATACCTAAATGAAAATTGCATTTTTTTTATAAAATATCTATTGATAAAATATAACTAGTTATCTTACAATCAATATAACAATACTTTTTATTCAAAATAAATACATGAAATAGAAATTGTTTTTCTCATTCAAAGGCAATGGTGCAGCGCTGCAAAATCTACCTTGTTTCAAACTTCTCTTCCCTAGAGCAAACAACGAAGTAAAAACTTTACAGTTGCACGTAACAAATTAATTAGTAAGTATTTTACATTTCCCATGTTGACTGTATTTCTGTAATCTTCCACTGTATAGCGGTTAACCTTTATATAGCTGTTGTATAGCTGTTCACCTTTGATAAAGTTTTCTCTTATATTCTATTTAGGGATAACTAATTATGATCTTCTTTCATATATATACACATATCAGGACGATTGTATCTATAAACAATGGTTCCAATTTTTTTATCAAATGTTTTATTGTTATTATTTTATTAGTACAAACGTTTTGTTATTTATTGTTTAAAGTTATTCTTTGTATTTCATCGTATGAGTTCATTTAATGAGCTGGTACGTACTTAATCCAGGTTGTATTACATAAACACCCCCTCCGCCCCGAGGCCACCTTGTCGTGGTGGGGGGGGACTTGGGTGTCCAACGAAAAAAAATAAAATGTTGTATTACATCAATGACAATATTTGATAATTTGAAGTCAGGGAATAGTCCTTTTAAGTCAGGGAATAGTCCTTATATAATAGGAGCCTTAACATTAATTTATTGATAGCCTACAAAAGATAAAAAATCTAAAACCATTTGCATTTTTATATAAAGAAACGCAGATAGTAAAGTTAAGAATAAATCTCGTTATTTACTTTGGCATTAAGGATATCTTTGAGCAGTGTCAAACCAGTACCAAAAAAAAAAGTATGTAGTATAGTATGCATTATGCGAGATCAAATAACGACATTTCATTATTTGATAGTTTAGCTGTGATCTACAGAGATAAATAAATTGTATTTCTTCTTATAAATAGCAATCTATATGTATTTGTTTAACACAATCCTGAATGCAGACGCTAAACGAGATGCAGCACATTATCCTAGAAGTGATAGTATCATCGTGATTACGTAGTCACATGTAGATTTCAAGCTATGGAGAAGGCTACATAGCAGTGGGATGCTAGCTATGGACTGTGATAGACACGCTAGCAACTAGCAACGCTGAAGACAAATTACAAACTTGTTTTCATACGTTTCATTTATAGAAGATTATACTTGTGCAGATGTAAAAGTGAGATTAATTATTATTTTATTTGTTCCATTAACCCACATTTCCCCAAACGTTGTGTCGGACCAAAGACTTTATACCGATGTCTGTCCAATATATTATTAAATTAAATATTATTATTTCTGGTCAAAGGTAGGCCGTGTTTACTTTTATTATTATAAGATGGTTGAAATACCGTTTAATAAAATATTTTAAAAGGACACATGTATAGACTTGTTAGTAATTAGAGTTTTAATAATTTGAATGAAAATTAAAAACAATTTTCAAGTCAAGTTTTTTTACTGTTTTTTTTAACAAGAATTCAAATAGAATAAAATTGTTACAAAATGTTTATTTAGATTATACCACATGTGCCCGCGGTCATATAAACAACATTCGAATTACACATATACATTTTGAATTCCAATTACAGTAGAACATACATGTAATATTTTGCATTTATTATATTCTCGAAAATCATCCCAAACCATTTAACTATGTTGCACAAATAGGTAATTCGAAAGATATACTGTATTACTGTTCATTTGGTTGTGGTCAATTAACTATGTTGAGTGTAGATTTAATACTAGAGAGGATACTAATGTGAAGAACGAACCGTTGTCTTATTTATATTTAACTGAATATCAACGCATTGTGACGGTCAAAGTAAATTATAATCTTATTTTAGTTAGTATAAGTAATTTGAAATGTTTTATAGTACTGGGTTGGTGTAATGGTTAAGGACTCAGCATTCGACGCTAAGAGTAGCAAGAGCGATTCCCAACGGGTCGGACATTATTTTTAATTTTAAATACGTTTATTTTATAATAATTAATAGGTTAATATTAATTATTTAATATTGTGAGTAAAACATTGATTCGGAAGTGAGCGGACGTGTTCTTGTGTCGATTTAGAAATATTCACTTACCGACATATAAGAAAATATAATGTACTGATGAATATAAGGTATGGATTGTATTAAGTTCTATTTTTGTGTCAGCTTCTTTATACGACTAGGGGTGAGTTTTATATAATATAATAGATTAAGTAATTTTTAGTTATAAAGTAACGTTAAAATGTTATTTATTTGTTCACGTAGCCTATCGAAACGCCTTCTTTTGGGAGAAGTCTTGAGAACGCATACGTAACTCAAACCAATGCTCGATGTAATAATTCGATGACTAGCAATTCTGGATGTGGAAGGGCATCAGCCATAAAATAACTAGTGCATAACCCTCCTGGCGCTCAACTGTTTGTAATGTGTTCCTCAATTTTGGTTTGATTTGAAGCATCTACGGCTAGATTAAAATGTGTATTATGAGACATAACAGCATATCAATATTTAACTGTTTTCAAAGAAGCTCAAATGAGTAGGCAGGAGAAGATTTAGCGAGCCGGTTCCTTTACCCATTGTATAAAACATCAATGTATCTTCTGTAGGAGCATAAAACCGAGTAAAAACCAAGTAAGAGTACTGTAGATTTCTCTTATAATTAATGAATAACTATTTTTTAACAGTTATTTATTTCCTTTCTAATATAGTGAACGGATATTTAAAAGGTTTTGTTTTACTAAATTTGTGGGTATTTTTAAAATATTCAAGGGCATATATATTTCTAATTTTATAATTTATAATTTTATAATTTTATATATATTTATATTTTTTTTAAATCGCCTAATATATAAAAATATATTTTGTAGAAATATTATTTGGTTCTGAAATATTTGTCATATTTTATAAAAGAAAACCAATGATACGGATTGTAACTAACTTAACTTATAACTTTTAAGAATTTTATTATTTTATTTATCGAATTTAATTTGATTGATGTTATTTACTCTAACTCTAATTGTGTCTCCAAATATCATTACACCTTTTGGACACAAAATATATGTGTCTCCCATTATCGTTTTACAGGATTGGGACACAAAATATACTTCATTTATCTTATAATAAACTTTGAACTGTAATAAAAATACAGAATAAACTCTTCAGCTGTAACATATTATAGAGCCTTTTTACTTGCTAAGTTAGTGCCACAACTCATCAAATCTGGTAGGGAATAAGGAAACAGATTTCACCAGACAACGATTGGAAGTAATAAAACGTTTTTTTGCGGATTAAAACTCGCCTGTCTGTCCTTACAGACACTTACATCTCATCTACCCGTGAACACGATTGCTGCAAAGCATTGGAACCGTCGGGTTAAAATTAAAATGTAACCAAATTATTCGCGAGTTAAATTCGTAAAAAATAGTTTTATTTAAAATGTGTACTCGTGAAATTCTAAGATAATACAATGTTTGGTTGTGGTTAGACAATGACGTGTTTGTATATATTAGGTAAGTTATTCACTAGGATATAATGCAACTTTTGTACAATGCATATCTTTATATGTGTGTATTGTACACAAGTTGCAAAAATAATAATGACAAAATAAAATATATTTATCCATATTTTGATTGACGTGGGTAATTAATAAATAAATAAGTTATATATGATGACACTACAGATTAAATTTCATATATGTTTAAAAATAATAACAAATATATTAGCGACAATATAAGTAATATTCGAGGAGGGTGAGAGTACCTGCGACGTCATACCGAATGACAGGCGCAATCTGTTATCAAATAATTAGTTGTGAACGTCAAGAAAGGAAATTAATTTCTCTGTTACCATAACAACGTTGAAGTAGGGTTATACTTTGTTAATTACGAAATATAGGTTTTCTTTGAAATTAAAATTTAATTTTATTTGAACAAATTTAAGAGAGACATCTGTAAATATAATATCTATGTGTAACTTAAATTTTTTTTTAATTGTTTTGAAATATGGTGCCCTATAATAATAATTATATATTTTATTTCTTTATTTTTTTTTACTTTAAGGAACGACAGCCCGAGAGTATGTTTTTAGTGTCGAAGAAAAAACAAAATAAAATAAAAACAACATTTACAACTAAATATACTCTTAACATAATCAAACTACGATTTAATCATTAATTTACTAAGAGTGTCTCTTATATAAAATATTAATTTGAACACGATTTTATAGAGAAATTAAATTGAAAAGATGTACATAAAAAGACTTACTTAGCGCTACCTTAAAACACTTTAAAAGGTGTGCCGTCCATACTCATTATTTCTGCTGCCCTCTTACAAGAGCCTGTGCTTTCGACGTACAAGCTATTCTGAAAAAAATATAGCTCCCGGCATCGTTGCGACAACAAAAAAGACGTACACGGGTACATTCGTTACTCTTTTTTTTTTTTTTTTTTTTTTTTTTTTATTATAAATAGGCCAGCGCTTGACCAGAGATCGCCTGATGGTAAGCAAATCTGTGGTCTAAGATGGAACGCGCTTGCCTAGAAGAAACCGATTCACTCTAAATTTAAAGATACCCAGGTTGTAGTTCTCTGGAAACAGAGATTCCGGAAGCGAATTCCACATCTCAGCAGTACGAATTATAAATGTGTTGGCGAAACGCTGTGTACGTTTTCGTGGAATTTCCACAGTAAATCGGTGTCGCTTTCCGGAACCTCGGGTTGTTCTTTGATGGAATGGGGACGATGGAATCAGTTCATGTAATTCCGATGCACACTCACCGAAATGTAACCGGTAGAAGACCGAGAGACTAGCCACTTTTCGTCGATGCTCGAGTTTTTGTAACCTCTTCTTACAAAGGGCGTCGTCACCTATGAGCCTCATGGCACGCCTCTCAATGGTCTCCAACGTCTCAAGCTGGTGCTTTGCAGATCCATCCCAAAGGTGCGAGCAATACTCCATGCACGACCGAACTTGTGCTTGGTACAACGTAAGTAGCTGTTCCGGCGTGAAGTACTTTCGCACCCTTGAGAGAATTCCGAGTTTCATAGCTGCTATTTGAGCTTTTGACTCAATGTAGGAGCCAAAGTTGAGCGTAGAAGACAAAGTCACACCAAGTAGCTCAAGGTGGTCAGAAATGGGAATGGTTACATTACGGAATTCAGGGGCCAGATCGAATGGCCTCTTCTTCGCGGAGAATAGACACGCCTGAGTCTTGTTCGCGTTGAACCTTACCAGATTGGCATCACCCCACTCGGCCACTGCCCGGAGGGTAAGGTTCAGACGCTCAACCATTGCTTCTCTGCAGGACTGGATTTCGGCCGCACTCGCCCTCGCACTGGATGTGTACCTCTCAACGACAGTGCTGTCATCTGCATACCCAAAGATTCCGGGTCGCAGCAGGTCGTCAATATGCAGCAGGAACAATGTCGCGGAGAGCACGGATCCCTGGGGGACACCGGCATTGATTGCCATTTGATCCGACGAGCAGCCGTCGACGACCACTCGTAAGGATCTGTCCATCAGGAAGTCCGATATCCAGTTACAAAGGCTAACGGGCAGGCCATACGACGGAAGCTTACTGATAAGGGCGTCATGCCAAACCTTATCAAAGGCCTTAGAAATATCCAGGGAGACAGCAAGTGCCTCCCCATATTTCTCGATGGCCTCACTACAGATGTGTGTGGCGTACACTAGGAGGTCTCCTGTAGACCGATTGCGGCGAAAGCCATATTGTCGGTCGCTAAGGAGATCGTTTGACTCTAAGTACGCCAAAAGCCTGCTGTTCAGGACACGTTCCATGCTCTTACAGAGTATGGAGGTGACTGAAATGGGCCTGTAGTTCGTAGGGTCAGCACGACTGCCCTTTTTGGGCACGGGCAAATATATTAATCGAGAAGAAACAAGAACATTATTTAGAATTACTAAGGCTGTTTTTTATATTGTAAATAATGAGAAGCGTTGTCGAATAGTTAATAACTCATTATTTATTTTTATTAAAATTGTATTTTAATACCATTCAAGATTAATACAATATTTATTCCCAAAGATATTTTGTCAATAAGATATTGACAACAAAAGCAACTAGAGAATTTACTCATACAACGATAATATAATATTTAATTGAATTTCATTCTACTATATGTATCGTGAAGAGGAATTGATTTTCATATATTTATGTACAATCGATACAATTTTGAAACTTGGCTTTATATTGACATTAGAATTAAGTAAAGCGAGTGGTGGTGTAATTAAATAATTGAACTTAATTTAGCGTAGTCGTCCTTACTTATAAAGAAAGTATATCAGTTTATATAAAGAATAAACAAGATAAAAGCTATTGATATGTATAAGTGATATTAAGTTCTTAAATTACGCTTTATTTGGTACACAGCCACCCCAAGCTCTTTGTTAGTGTTTTAGATATCGCGAATACGCAGTTTTCAGTTTAAAGTTACGTGAATAATCATCAACTGCTAACAAACCAAAGATACTTGCATGATCAGGTCGCAAGAAAATAGAACTGAAAAAACGCTTACATACAGATACACACATACATTTTTTTATAGTATCTTGATATTGAAGACACATCAAAACGTAAAGATAAGTTGTCTCCCATACTTACACGTTTGTTTAGGCTCTCTCTTGAGACTGGAAAAGTGCCGAGTTCTTGGAAGCTTGCAAATGTGCAACCCGTGCCCAAAAAAGGCAGTCGTGCTGACCCAGCCAACTACAGGCCCATATCGGTCACGTCCATACTCTGCAAGAGCATGGAACGCGTCCTTAATGTCAGGCTATTGGCGTACCTGGAATCAAACGACCTCCTCAGTGATCGACAATATGGCTTTCGCCGGAATCGATCAACTGGGGATCTTCTTGTGTACGCCACTCATATCTGGAGTGAGGCAGTTGAGAGATTCGGAGAAGCCCTTGCGGTTTCTCTTGATATTTCCAAGGCCTTCGACAGGGTCTGGCTCGATAGCCTTGTTAGCAAGCTTTCCTCCTACGGTTTGCCCGCTGGTTTCTGTGCGTGGATATCAGACTTTTTGAGGAATCGGTCAATACGGGTAGTCATCAACGGCTGCTCGTCTGATCGAATGGCTATTAATGCCGGTGTTCCTCAAGGGTCAGTGCTCTCCGCAACTCTCTTCTTGCTGCACATTAACGATCTGCTTAAACCCGGTATCTTTGGGTATGCAGACGACAGCACCGTTGTGGAGAGCTATATATCAAACGCACGAGCTAGTGTGGCCGAAATCCAGTCACTCAGAGAGGCCATGGTCGAGCGCACAAACCTTTCCCTCCAGGCAGTCTCCGAATGGGGCGATGCCAACCTGGTTAGGTTTAATGCAGCGAAGACCCAGGCGTGTTTATTCGCTGCCAAAAAGAGGCCATTCCATCTGGCCCCTACTTTTCGAAATGTACCCGTGAAGATTGCGAACCACCTGGACCTTCTTGGTGTCAGGCTAAACTCGTCTCTCAACTTTGGTTCCTATATTGAGTCTAAGGCTCAATTAGCTGCTAAAAAGCTTGGTGTCCTCTGGAAGGTGCGTCGGTACTTCAAGCCGGAACAGTTGCTCACACTTTATAAAGCACAAGTTCGGTCGTGCATGGAGTACTGCTCGCATCTTTGGGATGGATCGACAAAATACCAGCTAGAAGCGTTGGAATCAATTGAGGGACGGGCTAGGAGGCTCGTAGGTGATACCACCTTTGCCAAGGCAAAACTCCAAAGTTTGGACCATCGCCGCAAGGTGGCTAGTTTGTCGGTCTTTTATCGGATACATTTCGGAGAGTGTGCAACAGAGCTGCACAACTTGATACACCCAGCTCCTTTCAGTCACCGAACGACGAGAAGCTCAAACAGGAAACACCAATTTACGGTTGAGGTTCCAAAGTCCCGTACAAAGCGTTTTGCTTCCACATTCCTTGTGCGGACGGCGAAAATTTGGAATTCTCTGCCGGAGTCGGTGTTTCCTGATTGTTACAATCTGGGGGTCTTCAAATCGAAAGTTAATAGGTATTTACTAGGTAAGCGTGCCACACTTTAGACTACAGCCTATGCTTAACATCAGGCGGGCTGTAGTCAAACGCTTACCTATTGTGGTTTAAAAAAAAAAAAAAAAAAAAAAAAAAAAGATATTACAAAAAAATCCAATTTTGGAATCAAAATTAGTGTGATTACAAACCCTTCTTTAATCAGGAGTTAAAACATTTTAAGTAAAAGTAGATCAATAAATAATAAAATTAAAGATAAAGAAAGTCAAAATGTTGTGTTTTCAATTCCATACCTGATATTTTCAGAAACTGATAATTATTTAACGTCATACATCTGTATTGTTACGCCAGATATCGTATATTTCTTATACATAAAACCTGTTTAGGAATATAATTACAATATATTAATTTATAGATGTAAATGTACGTTCTTTATCCGTTTTCATCAACAATTCTTAACTTTCGTTTCTGTAGACGTCTATGGGTTAATTAAATATTAAAGAGTCCCCCAATTTTAGAGATCCAATAAGTAATAAGAGTTTTGACTTCCTAATGAAATGTAAATTAGCCTAATAAATAAATTAATTATTAAAGAAAATAAAAGAGTATGTTTCATAAGCACTCCAAAATTAGTTTTTTTTTTGTAATAATTATACGCGAAATACAGTGCTCTAACATGTTCTTAAATATATTTAAAACTAATTAAATATTCAAAACTTTGAGAGAAACAGATATTTATTGGTAAAAAGTGTTTATAGAGTAAGGATTATTGTTTAGGTGTTACTGGTGATAAAAAAAAATATTTTTAATATATTTTTTTCGGTTATGTAAACGTAAAAGTAATTTACAAAATTAACATAGATAACGATTCCAAATAAATCCAAACCCACCTTGTGACGATGTCAATAATTGCCAAAATAAATATTTACTCCAATTTTAAATCGCATGTTTTTTCAGCTCTCGTAGGGATATTAGGTCGGATTTCGGAGACAACCTCGAGAGTTTTGCCAGTAAGTACAAACATCATGCCAATGTATTTATATATTTATAAAGCATACTTACCCGATACGGTGTATATAATTGCTTATTTTTTTTTTTAATTACATTTATTATCAGTATCCAACTATTATTTAAAGAAATTAAATTGTACTAATATTTTAATATTCGTAAACATTCAGAAACGATTTGAATACAGTCTAAAAGCTTAAAAATTTAACAGACCGTATATCATGGGTCTAATTATTTTCTTTCGGTTTTAAAAGAAAAGGTCAAACAATTATTTATTGTAGGAAGATATGAGGGTAGTCGGTAGAGAGAGGAGTGCTATATAAGCGAGTGTCAACGGTAGTCAGGGCTTTTTCTTTCGCTTTCGTCCGTGGGTGCGGTACATTGTGCGATCGTAATATTGTCTCGATAAATTTGTGTTTGTCTTGTCCTTAGAATCGTATTTAGTTTTCCGGTTAAAATAAGAAGTGATTAGAATCGTATTTAGTTTTCCGGTTAAAATAAGAAGTGATTGTTTTGAATTCGATGATTCAAAGTGCCAATTTTTAGACTTTATATCAACTAAATTAAATTGATTTTTAAAGCGTGCGTTATTATTTTTAAAAAGTTCCTCCTGATATATTTTCCAAGATTATATAATAGCTTATCTATAAAATGTCCTGTTAACTACTAAGCCTTAGTCAACTTGAAAGTGAGAATTCTATTCGTCTATACCGTACTGTTTTGAAGGCGCACACCGATAAAGCATCGCAACTCGGCCGTTTTAATTCAACTATATTTACATACGTTATTATATTTCACTTAATTTTTTTTCGATAATAATAAAATATGGTCTATTAACATAGATTTTCATTGAGAAGTAACCTTCTCAATGAAAATAATTTCAAAATTACCCTCTATCAACAAACAAGCAAAATATGTTAGAAACTTTACCTCTATAGTATTAAAAATAGATTATTATGTAAAATAATAATTAAAATGTTTTATCTTTGTGTCAAAATAGTACCCTGGTTTCTTCTTCTCTCTATCTGTTTCAAGTTTTTTGTTTTGTTATTGTTGCATTGATTTACATGATTCTTTGTTGATACGTTTGCAAGTCGTACACGGCATAAATAAAACTTCAGAAAAAGTAATCTACTGTAAAAAAAGAACAAGATATTTTAATAGAGAGTATTAAAACAATTGTAAGGCTTGCTTGGCTGTATTTACAAATAATATATATTATTTAATATAGTACATATTATTTAGTTTTCATAAGAATCTTATGGTAACTAAAATAGAAAACAACATATAAAGAGCTGGAACAAAATTTCTAAATTCTTGATACTGCTCAAAATAAACCAATACATTTGTGTAAAGTCTTAAAGACGTAATGTAATTCGATTATTCGTCACTAGAATGGATTGAACAAATTTAAGATAAAGATAGTCTATGGTGTTTTTAAAATTAAGGTCATGAAATAAATATATATATATATATATATATATATATATATATATACATAACCATTGAAGCAGTTATTGATATAGAAGTTCGTTAACCTTAGTTCCACAATTCTCCGGCGGGAAGATTTAAACGAAAATTAAAGGGGTTTATATACATATACATATAAAAGACAAGCCCGCTGAGTTTCTTTCACCAGCTCTTCTCAGGTGTGGCAATATCTTTCCGAGTTAGTGGTTAGATCGGAATATTATAACAGGCGCAGTGCTGCCTTACCAGCATGAAGCAGTGGTTGAATACTACTGTGTATCGCATATATAGTTTCAAACCTTTGCTAATAATCTGAATTTAATATTCTATTATTCTTCGATATCCGCGAGCAAATTGTAAAAGCTGATATTTTGTATGTAGAATCTGCAACGGGTGATTGCATATTTCAACGAGGTACATTATCACCATTATTTGCATTGTTTGGTTTTGTTGTTTTTACCGAGATGAATAGATAGATAATGACGAGCGATTGATTTAGTAGCCGTGTGGAAAATATTTTGCAATAAACAACTTGTTTTTCAAGACTTGTTTGATTTATTTCTGATTTCTGTGTTTATTTATTTAAGCATTTTTAGAATACATTTTTGATTAAACATGTGAAAAACATACTCAACAACTAAATATCAATATATATATATGTATATATATAGTATATAAATAAATATTTAATCAAAATACTTCAATAAGAATTCCCCTCTATATAGCCTTTATTTCCATTGGACCGAAAATATTTAAACAGGCTTATAATGTGAAATTTTTTTCTTTTTATTTTAAATTCATTTATTATTTATTAAAAAAACATACATTGAATATTTTTGACACAAACATAAACTCGGAGTTGTTCCGTGTGTCCGATTCGTCGACTTAAAACTAAGAGAGAATACAATAATTATAATAATAGTTTAAATGATACACAGGTGTACATTATTTAAATTAATTTTACCAAATATAAAAAATGAATGAAATCAACATACACGAAACATAATAACATTAACAAAAACAGATTTCTTTATAATCGCAACAATAAAAATACAGTAAGCTATTACAAGATGTCTATCTCTTTCTAATGTTTGATAGTATGCATATTTACGTCCTTGTTGACAATTTGTGCGAACACTTATTAAAATTAAATACAGGCTGTTAGGATTCACTAAATTTAATAAGTGGTTTAACTTATTACATTTGTATATTATACATATATTATTTTATATGTTAGTTTTTGTTAGTATATTTTGAGTTTATTTATATAATAAATATTTCTAATATATTATTAAAATTTACTGAAAATATTTTTTTTATTTTATATTTATTATTTTTCCGTGTAAGATTCTGAATTATTGAATTGGGCAATTGATTCATGATTCTGTACGCTTCTGTAGTATTTATATTTTACTATGTATCCGTCAAAGCAAAAGATAACTATGTTGGGTTACTTTTCAAAAACATAGCGATTCTCAGCTGGAAATATACTTTAAATTTTTATAATTTGAACGTAAAAAACTGAAACCATGACTTGCTTGTACTTAATTTATTTTTGTTATTGTGTTCTTAAGTATTTTATTTTTGTCTGTTACCTTTTTATAATTTAGGATTTTCACGTTCAACTACATATTATATAATATTAAAAATTTTTGCAAATCGGAATTTATCCATACACATTAAATAAAATCCTCCGACGACCTCAGCCTATCTGTATATCCGGGTTAAATATAAAAAACTGATTTCTGTACTATTTTCATCAATACATAGCTTAATTTCCAGAAGAACGATATCTTATAATGTTTTGTTGTATTGTGAGTCCTGTAATTGCATAATATTATTCTATCTTTAAAGGTGAATTAAAGTACAGTACTAGTAAAAGAAACCTGAAGGATGCTTCAATCAGTCATTTATTTCAGTTATAAATTTAACTAAATTCACTTGAAATAAAATGTTTGTCTCTAGTATTCTATTTAGTAAGTAAGAGTATCGCCAAATGCATAAGCGGTACTTAAGTAGAGCTTTTAAAGTTTTAACTTGTAATAAAGCTTCCTTCATGGGTAATAGTGGATAACACTGAGCATTAAGTACACATCGGATTTTAAGAAGATGCTTTGAACCAATGACACAACAGCCACGTTCATAATAACTGTAAGACTATATACATAGTTACCGTGCATAGTTTAGTTTAGTATCTTTCCATTTTGTAAATATAACAGGGATTTGTTAATTAGTTCGTAAACATTAAAATATTCATGTTCAATTGCAATATATTATTAGAATGCTTTGGATATTTCATATTCAATCTATAAGCACAAGATACATTAGTTTAGATGCAAGTTAGCTCTGTGTAGTTTTGCATTAAGCTATTTCAAATTTCAATTGCCTTGGTTTGTAGCACGAATTATTTTAATTCAATTTAATATTAGAAGGATCTAAACACAGGAGCGTTACTCATAAATTATTATCAAATTAAATAAAAGGCCACCGTATTTTTTATTTATTTATATCTGTTTAATTTTGAGTCACACGTAATTATCATGTGTGTACATCGAATAGAAATTTAGATATCATGTTTACCGAAATAATTCCTTGTAAGTCATTTTGAAAACACTCTAAAACTTAAAATTAAATCTACAAGGGTTCTTAACGTGCCCTGTTCTAAGACAAACCACAATATATTAAGTAGAAAAAAATAATTAGTAAACAATAAGCGAACAATAAGATTCCTTCGCAATCAATTAAATAGAATGGTATATAGATTTTAGTCAATAGATATTGCAAACTCGTCCAGTGTGACAATAAGTTACTAGTAGATAGCACCCGGAAGTATTACTTGGGTCAATAAGTCCCAGGTCTGGATAAGAAAATAACATTTCTTAACAAAAATTCTTCTTTATTCATCAATGTAGTCCCGTTTGGCGAAGATACAATAATTCCAACGAGTTTCTAGCTTTTTTTTGCCTGTTTTGTAAAACGATTTATCTTTGGCCTCAAAATACGCTTCAGTTTTAGCGATAGCTTTCTCATTTGATTGAAATTTCATTCCCCGGACCATTTTTTTGAGGTCTGAAAAGAGCCAGTATTCGCTAGGAGCCAGATCTGGACTATACGGTGATTGGGGAAGAAATTCGAAATGTAATTCGTTTAATTTTACCATATTATATATTTATAATTTAATCATTTATTATTATTTTTTTTTGGTATTAAATACCAGGCACATCTTAAAATTGCCTATATACTGATTAATCTACGATCGTACATAAGTTTAATTTTTATACTGTACTGAACATCGGATCTGCTACTACTAATAGGCAGAAGTGTATGCGTAGCATCGAGATGTTAGTCTAGAGAGAAGACTTTGGAATATTACGTAGATGCCAAATCTACAAGCCATTCCTATAAATAAGGAAGTAGAGTTTCTATTACTTTACAGTATAAAGTGATACAAATATTTCATGTCCTGGCCTGGTCTAGTCTGGTGTAGGGCAGACAAAAAATTATCGTTATCCTCCTGCGTATTAAAATTAAACTTCTGGCCATTTTAAATAAAACGCATCAATGTCTTATTTGTGAGAGCATAGAGCTTTAAAATCTGTATCTTCTGACACAGTACTCTCTCTTATAAGAAAGTGGGGATGAGTAATTGAAGTTCGAGTCATATCACTTACTAATACAAACTCAACAAAACACAGATGAATTTTTGTTTGTGTTCTGATTCATGCTGCATTAATTACAAATTACATCGATTAAATGCGAAGGGTCGAAAATAATGCAAATTATAGAAAATATATATTTATTATAATTAAAATAGTTTAAGAAAAACAACTTGATCTAACACGTTTTGAATATCTGATCATAACATTCTAGGATTACTCCATCAAAGTCCAAACAGCCATTCCACTATGAAAGAGGATAATATAATAAATGTTGTAAGGCTGGTAAAATCAAGCTTAGCTATCAAATGTTTTCGTTTTTTTTTTTACATGCACATAAAGATGTAATATATGATATATAAATAAGTATGGAACTGATAAAATCGCGGAATAATTCCCCTCAATACGGACTTTACATTGGAGAGAAAATATTTAATCAAGCTTATAATCACAGTCATTCTCTACTCTTCTCATTTGTTCATTTATTTATTAGATAAATGGACAAATAAGAAGAAATCTTATGAAAATTGTGTTGACATAGTTTTAAAATTAACATTTTTAACGTATTTCAATAGTTTCCACGTCTAACCGAGGCAAACACTTCTAACATCAAACAATATATTAATGCTGTAATTTTAATTTTGGAGAACGGCCATTTAGGATATTTAAAAGCACATTTGAATGCGAGTGTTGTCTGTTAAATAGATTATATACATAAACATTGTGCTAGTTACATAAGCATAGCACTAGTTAGTACTTTGACTTTGACCTCTCAAAGGATTATATATGAATATATATGTTGCTTCAAACCATTTAATTGAACAAAACAATAATAGCGAGGGTATGTTTGATTTATCCTGACAATCACACATTTAAAAAGGCAAAGACTATCTCACTTCTGAAGTCGGATGAAGGCCGTTATCATTTAGACTATGTACGGGACCCATATTATCAATACGTCAAAAGAACAACATTGATATTGTTACATTAATTACGTTTGCGACAGACAGAAGATTTTAAAAAAACCGATATGATTTTAAAAATTTACTTTAATTGAATTAAAAACAAATTAAACCTATGAATGAAGATTTCCCTTCGATGTGGGAATAAGGAATGGTCATTCTTACAAAAAATCTTATACAATAAAACTTATGGGAACATTACGCAAATGCTGTATCGACAGAATATAATATTAAATACAAAGTAATAGGAATTCAACTTAGGCGCTTTCCATACAGTAACGTTATGTAACACATTTCATTTTCATTTAACCACAATCTCACTTTTATAACAAACTCTCACCAATCAAAATCAATCACGACCAATCACGACAAACAAACCAAGTGTCCAGGTCTACGCCTCCAGAAAAAGTGATAGTCGGCATATCCATACTTACAAAAACAACTCTTTCCACTTGCCGCCATCACAAATCAGGCAAAGTCACAGCGAAAGAAAACCACCCTCTAAAAATCAGGTTCGAAATTTGCTCCTTCGGTACCACCTGTGAGGTTTTCCAAGTTTGGCCACAAACTATATATGAATTATTATTATTATTATTATTGTTATTATTATTATTATTTTTACGTTTTGTTCTTTTTTATGTATTTTTTATTTGATAATAATTATTATTATTTTATACTTTGGTGTTTGTAGTCTTTATTTTAAAACCACATTGCGACAGATCCAAGTAAAATTAATTTTTCCTTCTTTTTTTCATTTACTGCATAAAGTTCGAATTCTGTGGCACAGTTTAACAATTGACCATTATCCAATTATTGTGACTAATCACTATATGATACTTATTATAAGCTACTTGAATTTATTCTGGAATATATTTTTTTTTATAATTTACTACAAATACGACCACTATTTATACTTCTTATTGTATTAACATTCGTAAATGCACAACATAATATAAGTTTTACAATTAAGATTATCTTAGACCTATTGCCGTTAAAGACGTATTAAACCGTTCAGTAACTGATTATCTTAAGACATCATTTCATCAGTGATCAATTTTTTTTTTATATTGGAATACACACTTAAATAGTATAAAAATGTACAAACCTAAATAGGAAAAATATGTGTGAGACTCAATTTTAATTTATATGAACGAGTGCACATGTGGTAGGACAAACATTATTATAATTTGTGAAAATTAAATGCGTCCAAAGTCTAAACAGAAAATATATAAGGCATATAGAATATAGAAAAAAACTTGTTAACTTTCTGATTGTTTTTTTTTTTTTAACTCGTAAGATATTTTGTATAATATTCAAGGAGGATACCTTTTCTATGTCATTGTATGCGGGAGTGGATACTTAATATATTGTGTTAATTTGAATACTTGTTTTTTAAATTAATTGTATTAACTTTTAGCATGACACAATTATAGAGCGAAGCTCTCCATGAGAGACTTTTCTGCAAGTTTTGTGCAAGCATCAATCAAAACGGTATATACAAAAATTTTCAAATTTTGCACACTGACAGACATCAATCTAGCGGTGGTTTAAAAAATTAAAAAAAAAAACAAAAAATATAATAATGTAATGGTATGTCTCATCTTGAAAAATAGTTGAGAGCAGAATGCGTGACGTTTTGTAAATACAACTTCAGTGCTGTTTGCACCTCGCTTCACCCAATATCAGCTAACCAATACCGAGATTTTGCGAGTGCGGCGAGTCAATTGAGGTCTGGTTCGCGCTCCTAGATATTTTTATTGATTTTAAATGTTTTATTTAAATGACATAATTCTGTCGGATATAAAAATATGTTCGTTTACGATAAATGTTTTATATAAACAAAAAACTATGGTAAGTGTTGTTTATGTAATTACTAATTTGTTGGCTTAAATTTGCTTTGCGAATTGAATGAGTACGGAAAAGCCTGTACCATAAGGATAGATGGGCTTACGGTATACAAAACATTTTTCTTTTATATATGTATATACGATCTACCTGATGGTTAGCGATCAACGTCTGGGTCTCTTATAGTCTCAGGGGATATATTCTTGTCTTGACTCTTTATTTGCCCACATTATTGAAATCCAGAATAGCGAGATCGAAGAGTTTTTGCAAGTTCTGTTATCTTGAGCAACTTTCGGGAATATGCAGCTTTTCAAGACCTCTGAATCCCAAGAACGTAAGAATTTAACAAATAGTCACAAAATGGGTAACTTTTTAAATTGAATAGCTGGTTAAAATAATTAATAATATTTTTTTATTAACAACTTTTCATGGCACAGTGTGACCTGATAAATAGTTATTATGATTGTCGAGTGTAAGGTTTACACTTATGCTGTTTACAATGATGTTGTGTACAATAATTATTTTTCAGGACACGTAAAATGATGGTGTGGGATAAACGAGCGAGGAAGGTAGGAAATTCAATGTATCTTGGAAGAATTATAGAAAAACGTATTATTTTGTAAGTAGTTGCTAAATTTAATCCTAATAACTAATTTGCTTTGTAGTTTTATAACCGAGACATCTAAACATGTAAGACTACAAAAGTACGTATTTTATTTCATACTTCATAGACTCTCGAGTGAACTCGTTGTAACTGTTATATGTTAAAATTCATTTTTATACTACTCTGCTTCTATTTTCTTTAAGAAGTCGAGATAGTCAAATTCTGTGCACGGCGATTCTTTTTAAAAGAAGATTTATTTAAATTTAAAAATTGATTAATTAATATTAATATTAACTTTAATATATCATTACAACTAAATCGGACTATCAAAAGGAGATACCGCGATTGTTCTGTTTCTAAGAATATTGTTTGGCGGCGGACAATGCTAGGTGCCAACTCAGCGGTTTGAGACGGCGTAACTAGGTCAATGTATAATTTTGTAAATATTTTATTTTAGTTTTACTACTATTGAAATTATTAGTATGATTAATTCATTATTCTGACTACCTAGAAGCCATATATTTTGAAATAAATTAGTCATAATACGATACTTTTAAAAACATTATTAACCCCTACACAATATTGTAAATAAGGTTGTTTTTAGAAGGTGCTAAATATTCCGAGGTCTGTATTAAAAATGCAAATACTTCGAGCGTTGTTTTGTTTTGTCAAATAATTTTCAAAATTTGTTTTCCGAATTTGTATTGTCAGTTTCTCTCTGTTGTACAAATTTAATTTGTTTACTTTTTATGTTTTTCTAACGGACGCATATTCCTGAAGAAATGATTTAATTATATATAAAGGAATTAAAATTTCTTTCCCAATTTTTTTTTTTAGTTCCGGAAACATATAGCTGATGATAGTAGAGAGTGATATCCTATCTATATATATTCAGTACAGACATGATATTAGCACGCTTTCCCTCCGTTACTAAGACCGCAACAGATCTCGTTTTAAGGTTCATCAAACGGTTTTATAAAACAAATATAAAATGAGGCAATATTTCACATCAATAATTTAAAATATTGATTGGAATTATCAAACTGTTAACGGATATGTCGGTTAAAGTTTTATTCACTCAATACAAACAAAAGCACAGATTCACGGTATAAAATTTAATATATTTCGATATATTTGATATAAATAAGAGGTTTATTATATTTTCGGTTTTATTCTTATATTATTGATTCATTTTTGAAAGGAAAATATCATTTGGTATCATACTCATAAGTATTTTGATATTGCTATTTATCATAGTTTTATTCAAAGCAATTAATTTATTTATTAATTGGAACATTTCCTACGAAACATTAATCTATTTTAATTCGTACACCAAATGCATCAAACTTTTAATGAATAATATTCATAAAACACAACACACTAAACTACCTGTTAATACAGCAATTGCTAATTTTAAATACATTCTTCATCTGATTTGAATAATTTGTCAACACGAACTACGAACTCTAGGTTTAAAAGTTATGGTAAACGAAGTTTTAAAAATATAAATAAAATTGTTATGAAGGAACTTTCTCTACACTTCCATTTGCAAAACAGTTGTAACAAAAATAAATAACGTATTTTATAATGTTTAACATTGCAAGTTCACTTAAGTTAACAATGATTATTAACAATTTAAGATAATTATATCCAACCTTAATGACTGTGAAACCTTATATGTAAGTAAATAAATAACAGACTTAAATATTTAAAAAAATATTTTAAAACCATATATAAATCAAGTATTGATGCTTGAAACATGACAGTTCCATTATTATTTTTGTTTATTATTTGAACAAAATAATTGACTAATTGACTTAATTGACTAATTACTGTAGTTTAAGTCAATAAATTTACGGAAAATACAGTTTGTTTTGAAATTTGTTACAAAAGGGTTCACACAAACATCGCAACTTCACCTTGTTAAGTTTCAAATAAGTTCAGGTACTATATAATATCCTCTTCTTTTCCTGAGTACTTTAAATGAGATCATTTAACTTTTTAAACTTACATCATCTGAATCTTACTGCATGATATGATGCAAAGTAATGTTGTTGTCTTTCATTATAACATGTTTTTGTACACTATGTTATAATAACACAAATTGAACAAGATAATAGAATAATTAATTAAATATATATTTTTTTGTATTTTCTCAATATGCTATATTTTTTTTTCTTTTCATTATAAAAAAGAAAAATAACGTGTTTAAAATATATAAATATATCATTATGAGGATAATCTCATAATTTTAAATAAAAACAACAAATTTCATAGATACGTGGCTTCTATTACTCATATGAATATTAATTTATTTTATTATAGCCTGTTTTTCTTTTTATGTGTGTTCCACATGTATTTTAATTGAAACAAACTTGTTTATCCATGTTTAAAATATTTAAATTATTTATGAAATATTGTCAGGAAATTTTTAATTAATCACTCATATTTCAGAATTATTCCAAGCCAAATTAAGAGAAATAATTTCAGTGATATTATTTACTGTTATTTAGTGAATAGTTACTCATTTATGGTCCTGATAAGATAACGTTATCATTCTTAGCGACTACAATATAAGTTAAAATATAAGATTATTAAACTCAAAATTAATAAAAATTGTAAAAGTAAAAAAAAATGTATATATATATTAAAAAAAAGGTATATGAAGCCCTTTCCAGATAAAATAAATATACAATTAAACCCGTTAGTTTCTTTTTAAGTCACAAATTTTCATAATAAAAACCTAGTAAAATTATCAGTAACATTAAATTGTTTTATCTGACATATGATTTTAATAGACAATATTTGAATGACTGCCTTTCATTAATACATTCATTCTTTGCAATGAGGGTCAAATCTTGGATTAAAATAGAGGCTAAATAGTTTTACAGTTAATTTATTCATTTTTTATAAGGCTTCTAAGAGTATAAGACAGTATATGCGTTCCATAATAGGATAAAAGTTTACTCAATTCAAAAGAAACTCTTATCCAACCAATACCTTGTTTTTTCAACATTCTCAACTATAAACTTTCATTTTATTTTAAAATGAATATTATAACAAACTAAAGCTAATGTAACCTTTTAAATGAATCTTTGTGTGCTTGATGTTTTTAACAATAATTTAATTATAATATGTATTGTATAATGCCTATCTAATAAGGATAATTACGTTTTACGTAGACAATATCCGTGTACGAATAATATTTTGACATAATAATAATAATAATAATAATTTAATAGAAAAATATTTTATTCAAGTAAAATGTATCCTGAGTATATCTAACAACACAAAAATTTCCTTTGAGAAATATTTTCATTGATGATAAAATCAAGGGATGTTGATGAAAAAAGACTGCTTTGATGAGAGATACTTGTGTTTCTTATGTCTTTGATGGAGCCACAATCATGGAGTTGTAGTAATTAAAAATAGTGTGAGCGCTAAAAGAAACATGGTTGTGTTTTGTATGCTTATTAAAACACAAGTGTTGTTTGATTAAAAAAATATAGATTTACAATTTTTTTTCTTAGTTTCAACAAATTAATAATTTAAATATGTAATTTTAACTATAAGAATTGAGAATCAAAAATGTAACATGATGTAAACTCACTAAATACTTTTCAAATTATTTTGTTTTTTAAATAAACAAGTTGAATAAAAACGCTTTCAATTATTTATCAACGTACAATGTAATGTTAGCATTTGTATTACAAAAAGCAATATTTATGTTTCCTTAGTGTCTAGAATAGGCAAATCGCCATTCAGTTCCTGTCTACTCAAGTACAGAAAAACGTACGGATGTGTCAACTCAGAGTGACTCTTAAAGGTGCGTTTATTTACATCCTTTAAGAGTAGGCGATGCGTCGCCTTCACGCCTTGTCAGCAGCAAAAAAAGATTGCTTTTCTTCATGTACTCGTACCTTCTGTAACATATCTCAATTCAAATAGCACCAGGACTTACGTGTTAATATTTGTTTACGATTTTATACGCTGTAAAGAAACGTTCATATGAAACGCTGGAGGAAATTGTGTCACTATTTTATATAAGATATATTATCTAGATATTTTTTAAGTAATATGTTTAATTATGCCAATGGAATATATTAACTGAACGTTATAGTGTTTTATTGTGAACTTACGAGTATTATCTTTAATTTTAATGTTTTATGAATATCATTAAATTGTATAATTGGTGACTCAGCTTAGGATGTTTTCCAAAATTTTGATCACCACCCAAACCTGGAAAATACCTTTTAGAAAATATAAAAAAAATATCATCTACCCTAGGGATAATAACCGTGACTATACCATTCAAAACAATCATTTTATTTCTAACACTATGCCGGTCGTATATTACTAGGAGCGCGACCCAGACCTTAATTTCGACTCACAAAAACACGGGATGTGTTAGCATATTGAGCGATGCGAAGTGCAAAACAGCACTAAAATTGCATTTACAAAACGTCGACGCATTCTGTTTTCAACAAATTTTCAAGACTAGACACATTAAATTTTTTGTATTTTTGTTTTTGAAAAGTTTTTGTGTTAAAACTACTACCAGATTGATGTCTATCAGTGCGCAAAATTTGTAAATTTTCGAATATACCGTTTTTGATTGACGCTTGGACAAATAATGCAAAAAAGTCTTTCATAGAGAGCTTCGGTCAATATATAATTATTTTTCTCTTGGGCGTATCAACAAGTTATAATGAAATGATATAATTTAAAATAATATCTATGTTTAAATAGGAAAATACCATTTTCTGGCAGATAATTTAAGTAATGTGATCAATTATTGTGGTCCCTGCTACCATACACCATTTATGAATTTAGATTTTTTTAGCTTTATTTAGAAACTATTTCAAGTAAACTTGTCGTTAAATTGTATTGGAAAATTATCAAAATAATATTATTGACAAAAGTCTAGAATATTTAAATTTTGCGTAATATAAAACATGGGCTTATATTATTTGTAAACTTAATATGACCCAATTATTTAAATCAAGCTTACAAAAAATATTGATCGTGTGGAATAAGTCATTTATCTACATACTAAGTTTTCTATATACTCTTATTCCTAATTTCCGAGGCAAATAAATACAAACACGGGGTACAGGAAGATATTTGTCGTGCATCCTTGTCACTCCTTTCATCGCTATGATTTATGATACGTTATTTTTATTGAAACAGCTGACTCGTATTTTTTTTGCCTTCCACGGGCCTGTGACGGGCACCGTTAGTCAAGTTCAATATGTTTCCAAAAAAGAACAGATTCACAACTTCCGTGTAGTTACGTATTTTTGAACAAATATTATTTTTCACCAAATTTTAATAAAAAAATTATTAGTAAAAAATTATTAGTAGTATTTAGTTCATTCATATAGTACTTTATGTACCTACCTAAATTTCCTTATGGAAGGTATGAAATTGCTTCATTTTTTTCTAAACGCAAGTGTAGACTAATTTAATAAAATATTATTATTAGCCAAATTTATTTTTGTAAACTAAAACATTTTGTTAAAGTAGTTAAACCATCTATGCACGATGAAAAATCATTTGGCATTTACATAAAGACATTATTTCTGTTTTTTTTATTACCAGCATTTTACTGTCATGTTTTATCATATTAATCTTAGATTACCCCCTACTGGAGCTATAGCTTTAAAAAAAGGTATATACCTTATATTAAAAAATAATATTATGTACACTACGAACACAGCTTGTAACATATTCTAGTGAACTGCCGGCAGGCAGCGCCAGCAGCAGCTGTTGCCGCCGACGCTCGATACTGTTAGGAGGGTGAAGGTATGAAGGTTAGTATCAAGTAAATCATGTAAATTGGGCAATTGCTAAGTTATGTAATATGTAATTGTATCTGAGCATAACTGTAATGAAATAGTCAACATATATATATATAATATACATATATAATGGAATATTTAAGCTTCAATTTAATATATACCGTCTAAATATCGATCTAAATACAAAATATTTAAACAAAATTGTCAGTCTATCTTATATAAGAAATATAATTTAAAAATAAGTATTTGCGCTTGGTTCTTTTATGATTACAATTACACCAAACTATGTGATTTTGAGTACCATTTAAGATGTGTTTAAACACCGTGGCTTTATTTTTTATGAATAAATAGTTTAATTATAAAACGTATAAAAAAATTAAACAAGTTCCAGCTTAGATATACTTTTTATTTTAAGCTAATTGGGTAATTTTCTACGTTTTTAATAAACCACCAAAGTATTTAGGTAAAATTTGAAATATTTGTTGTATAATACTGTTGTTTGGAATAAAGTTTCAAAGGTAGAAATTTAGTTCGAAAGATCGGATCGTGATGATATTTTGATGACATATTTAAGTGAGCATAACATTGGTAAAGATGATGAGATATTATACTTGTTACTCTCAAAAGTAACTTCACATTTTACCTTATTACTATATGATAGATTTCAATAAAACTAATTTATGAATATAACTCGCGTTTATTTTTATTTTTTTTTATTTAAACCCGACGTTTCGAGTGTTTGCAGCAAAAGTGTTCACGGTAAGATTAGATGATGGTGTCTGTAAAAAAATTAAAAATAAACTCAAGTTATATCCGTAAATTAGTTTTATTGAAATGTGTAGTACTCGTGTAAATCTTAGAAAACATTATATGATAAATATCGCGCTAAGTAGGATAAAAACTCATCATTCACAGGAAAGCATCTCATGACTGATAAAATTTGATCGGTTGAACGAACTGAGAATTTTGATGACCTGAAGGAAAGTTTGTCTTTGGAACACTGTGTATAAATCCGTGGAGTCATGTCGGGATTTCCTAAATCGTCTTTTATTTATTGCGCGACTGCTTTGTAAGGACTCGCGCTACTGCTGGATGTGTATATTTTCTGTGTCATGTCAGATTTATTAATCCCTTCCAGAAAATAATCTTGTATTTTTGACTCGTCAAAGAAAAGATAATAAATTAAAAAGTAAATAAATATAATTTAATATTTATTGTTTGATTTATAAAAACAACGTTTGTAATTTTTTTAAAAAGTAGCCTCTTTGAGCTCATCAAAAATTTTTATATGAGTAACGAATGTTTAAACGTGTTTGGAATATAACATTTTATTAAAATGATTAATTTACCTATAATTACAATTATATGATTTTATAGTTATCTTACTCACTTAATATAATTTATTTTGTATTACTTACTTGAAAAAAGTAATATGATAAGGATAACTGATTACGTAGCAGTATAAATCAATTATGTTATATGATGTATATAGTGTCAGAGTATTAACACAAGCTTCACATAAACAAATTGATTTATTACAACATCTTTTCTTATTTGGGTAGAATGTCATAAGCCTTTTAGAATATATAAAACCACATTTGACCGCAAGTGTCGTCTGCGAAAGACATTATAATCTGCACTAGTCAGTACTTTGGCTAAACCTTTCAAAGGATTTGATGCAAATATGATAAGAGATGCAGTAACTTTATATAAATATTTGTTACAATGAAATATGACAAAAGTATACATCAAAAATCACGAGAATTAGAACTATTACATTGTTGCTTTTTTTTATGAAAGAGGAAGGTAAACGAGCGTGCGGGCCACAGATAAAATGTGATCACTGCCGCCCACGAACTCTTGCAACATTCGAAGACTAACAAAAGCTTAGCCGACCTTGTCAGTAGGATGCAACAACTCAGCGATCAGTCTTCAAGGGCAATGTTATTCTTCTTAAACGTGTCAGTTTGTAGGGGATGAGGTACCTAATAAAAACATATAATAGATCCGAAGCTTTTTTGCTACATAGTAAAAAAGCCATCTACAACAATATTATTTGCTATAATTTCAAACGAAATTAGCGACTTTAATATTATATTCTCATAAAAGTACATTTTTAAATATTAAATTATAATAAAGCTTCTTTTATGGGTAAATGTGGATAACACTAAGCGAGACATTAAGTACAAACAGGATTTTAAAGAGTGACAACAGCCGAGATCACGGACAAGTAATACCAATACATTACAGAGTTAAACAATTTATTTTAGTATTTTTACATGTGGCAAATGTAATAGGAATATGTTATGTAAAATATTTCACATTTAAATGTATCCATTCGTTCGTAATACATATTTATTAGAATGGTTTAGATATTTAATAATCCATACATAGTCACAAGTTACATGGTCTAGGAGCAAGTTAGCTACAGTTCTGTATAGTTTTGCATTAAATTATTCTAAATTTCAACATTATTGTTTAGGTAAACAGCATATTATTATTATTATATTTGAATGAAAAGGTATTTTATTAATTATCAGTAGTACATTTATACTTTAAATTTTGTTTTATTTTATTTTATATTTTTTTTAAACCACAAAATGTAAGCGTTGACTACAACCCGCCTGATGTTAAACATAGGCTGTAGTCTAAGGTGTGGCACGCTTACCTAGTAAATACCTATTAACTTTCGATTTGAAGATCGCTAGATTGTAACTATCAGGAAACACCGACTCCAGCAGAGAATTCCAAATTTTCGCCGTCCGCACGAGGAATATGGAAGCGGGACTTTGGAACCTCAACCGTAAATCGGTACTTCCTGGTCGAGCTTCTCGTCGTTCGGTGACTGAAAGGAGCTGGGTGTACCAAGTTGTGCAGGTCTCTTGGACACTTTCCGAAATATATCCGACAAACTAGCCACCTTGCGGCGATATTCCAAACTTTGGAGTTTTGCCTTGGCAAAGGTGGTATCACCTACAAGCTTTTTAGCCCCTCTCTCAATTGATTCCAACGCCGGTTATTTGGCCGATCCATCCCAAAGATGCGAGCAGTACTCCATGCTCGACCGAACTTGTGTTTTATAAAGTGTGAGCAACTGTTCCGGCTTGAAGTACCGACGCACCTACCCGAGAATACCAAGCTTTTTAGCAACCAATTGAGCCTTAGACTCAATATAGGAACCAAAGTTGAGACGAGTTTAGGCACCAAGAAGGTCTAGGTGGTTCGCAATCTTCACGGGTACATTTCGAGAAGTAGGGGCCAGATAGAATGACCTCTTTTTGGCAGAGAACAAATACGCCAGGGTTTTCGATGCATTAAACCAAACCAGCTTGGCATCGCCCCATTCGGAGACTGCCTGGAGAGAAAGATTCGTGCGCTCGACCATGACCTCCCTGAGTGACTGGATTTCAGCTGCACTAGCTCGTGTGTTTGATATATAGCTCTCCAAAACTGTGCTGTCGTCTGCATACCCAAAGATACCGGGTTAATAGCAAATTATATTGTACCGAATTTTCAGAATCATTCATCATTATTTCAGAAAATAAACACATCTACCAAACGCAGTATCGAGAGACTTATATGTTTACCTACAAAACAGCCATGCAATAAATAAAAGATGATTTAAAAAATTCGGACATGACTTCACGGATATAATTCCATCGCAAAGTCTACCAAAGGCAAACTTTTCTTCATATCATCAAAATTCTTCCTTCGTGCGAATGTTATGGGCCATGAGATAATTTCCTATCAATTACGAGTTGTTGCTCTACTGAGTCTAAAATGTATCTTATAGTGATAAGGTTGCCCTTTTGAGGTTAACACATGTACGTACTAATCATCTTAATAAAATGTATCAAAAATTCATCAACATGCTAAGACCTCTGGGCAAATTTCTATTGCACATTTTATTTTATTAATACTTCAATCTTGATGTACAATTTCAATACATCTATAGGAAGTATATTCATATAAAGTTTATATATTAATGGGAGAACAATTACCAATTGAGCAACACACGTGTATCATTGTAAATTGAATGCGATCATTGTACATATAATATCATCGTCATAAGTTAATAACTTAATAGAGTTGCGTCCGATCTGCAAGCGAGCAGAATGATTATGAACAATACGTTAGTAATTACCATAAATAACGGTGCGTCTAAATTAATATGCCTTTTGATAATAAATCGAGCATATTGTGACCACAATTTTGGTTTAATATTTTGTATTTGGGTTGGTATTTCATTGGTTATTAATAAATAAAAGTTTACACATTCCATTACATATGTATAATATTAATATGCTTACTGTAATACAATTATGCTCAGATAAAATAATAAATGACATAAGTTTACAGTTATCCAATTTACGTGACTTATTTGATACTGATTTTTATAATTAACTGTCTCCTGTCTATGCTCTCTCTTCTTAAAGAATAAATACATTAAAAGGGGCCCCTGGGATTAACAAAAGTTGAGAAGCATCTGCCCTGTATGATTTCTGCGCCCCAAACCTTACGGACCAATTCTTGATACGTCACACTCTTATACTTTCACCTTGGTATTGAGCTTTTTCGGCATTGTGTCTTCTTAGATAGATTTGGTTTTATTGTCAGAGTATGTCGATACGTTGCTGACTTCGACAATGCTGCTCACGAGGCTTTACTAACTGCGTAAAAGACACCACCCTGGGAGGACTAATCCTTCTCGAAAGTAGAATAAATCATCTGACTCAAAGCTTATCGTGTCCTCATATGTCTTCGGACTTCTGACAACCCTAATATATGCCAGTTTATGTGACCAAATTTCTCTTCAAGTTCAGTCAGGTGTAGGTCCAACCCATTAGCGATCGTCCATAATAGGTAGCCATAGTCAGTTATTTGTAGTATTCTCTCGTATGCTGGAGATTTTTTAAACCCCTCGTCCCAACTTTACAGCCACCGCTTTAGTTGAAAATTTTTCATTTTCAAGAAAAGATAAAAGAAATAAATGAAGTCTTTCATTCGTTGAATTTTGTATTTAATAAATGAAAATATCTTGTAAAAACAGTAATTAAAAAATACTAAAATCGGATCATGTTTACGAATTAATTCTTTATTCAATTTCTATGAAAAATATTATATATTATATCAGAGGACAGAAGACTTGAAAGCGAAAAAATACTTGGTAGCTGTTTCAATAAAAAAATAGCGTATCATTAATAATAACGAAAGAAGGAGTGACAAGGGTGCACGACAAATACGACAAATGTCTTCTTGTACGGGCCCATGTTTGTATTTATTTGGCTCGGCTACCATTCCGTTTTGTATGTGTGAGTGGTAATCAAAGTATAGAAAACTAAAACCGTATAGGAATAATTTATTCGAAACTCAATATGCTTAATTCGTTTGTTTAAATAATTTGTACTTATTTGTTTAAAAAATTATATAAATCAGTTTTACAATAAACAAAATTTTAATATTCTAGTCTGCAGTAAATAAAATTTATTTATCTATTTGTATTACAGTCTATCGATAATATTGCTTAAAATAGTGTCTATATAGAGCTATTCATAAATTCAAGATGTTAGGAAGGTAACAGGGTCACAATAATTGTCCACATTACCGAGGTTACCTGACCGTTAATGGAAACGGGATTGTCAGAGGATCACTGAGGGACAGGTCTATGTAATGTGATAAAATTGCTTTAATCGTTTTGATTAACATTCCTGAACAACATTTAGAAGCTAAAGCACTGAAATAGTTGAGGTAAAGTAATTATTATTTTGAATTGTATAAACTGTATTCACTTATTATTTGTTGTGTGAAAAGTACTTATTTACAATAAAATAAACGAGTGGCATTGTTGTTAATATTAAATAACTGATTTGAATTCAATAGTCTGCCTTATTTAGATATTCTTTCAAGACGGAATTTTGTTTAATCAATTAACATCAAGCCGAGCAGCGTTGTTGGTAAATTTAAATTGTATACTTTTTACAAACATTATTTTTAGTTTTAAATTTTATAATGTACTAATTTAATTTTAATAGTATCACTATTAACAATATGGACAGTGCATAATAAATTTAAAATAAAAGACCATTTAATTACCATTGCAATCTTTAGTGTTTTTAAACATATTGCTTCAAAAATGTATACATTTCAAAATATAAAATAATATCACATTGCGCTCCAGCGCACGTGAAGCTAATTAGCTATTTTAAGCTTTCATGAATTAGAACTACTCTCACTATGAACTACAAAGTTTTATATCCACGGTTCTTTCAGCGTATGAAATCGTAAACAACAATCGTAATTAACACGTAATTCCTGGTGATATTTGAATGAACATATGTTGCAGGCGGCATATGAAGAAAACTTTTTTGGGTAATGGTTAACTATATATAAAAATAAATAATATTACGGGTTCGCAATTACTATTAAGTTTGGAGTAATGTTGAAATATAAGTGGTTACGTAAAAATATATTTTCAAATGTTTTGAAATAATAGTTAGATGTATGGAGTATTCATTTGAATATTTTAGAAATGAATAACATGTATCGAGTAAATTGTAATTTAAAGATTATATTCTTTGAACATACAAAATATGGAAGTAGTAAGTGATAAAAAAAAATATTTAGAAATAGAATGGTATTGAAAAGTATTAAACTTAAAGAGCTGAATAAATAACAGTTTTTATTTCAGTTACATTTTTTTTAACTTCCAGATTAAGGAAGTCATTGTAATAACCCGGTTTTTTTTGTAATATCTTTAGTTTTTGAAGTCTCCTGAGTAATTCTGAATGATAGCAATATTCTCAATTTAATCTTTGCCGACACACTACATACTGATGAGTTATTAAAAGTTTATAAAATAATAATAATAACTTTTATAGTTTCAATTTAATATTAAATAAAAAAATATGATTTAAATTATATTGACCTTTGTACCTGTTTTTATATCTATAAATTATTATACAAAGCGATCTTGCTGTTGTAACTCATATCTTCTAGGTAGTCTAACCAGTTAGCCAGTCTGTGGTACGGTTTCCAACACCTTATTCTCTCCCTATCACATGGTGACAAAAGACTTTTCGGACTTTAATTCAAACAATTATTATCTGTCATTCTCTCCTTGTAAGCATGGAAAGAAAATAAATTCAATAGACCTTTCTCATTGTTAAAATAATAAAAGTGCCACCTGCGTTTTAACTCCCTTTTCAATATAAAAAAAAAGTTTTTTAAATTCAATGTTTTAAGTTAGTTCAATATTGTTTTTGATATTACAGATATTTATGAATTTATCTAGATAATATTTCAACATTTTATTGAAAGCAATTTTATTATGTATTTTATCTTGTAGCGTAATAACTGACAACCGAATATCTGAATATCCAGCGTATTCACTATTTCAATAGGATTTGTAATAAAATATTTTACAACACCATTTGAATAAATTCAGACACAAAAGAGAGTCATGACCTAGATTGTAGCATCTAGTCTTAAATCGGTAGTAAAATGATTTTAGGCTTAGATAAAAAAGTTTTTTTGTCGTGGGCTAGAAAAATATGATCGATCTAAAAATATCTTAACCATCAAAACGCAATGAAAGAAGTTCTATCTAGATCTAGAAAAACTATTTATACATAGACATTAATTTAAAAGGTTTCAGTGTCGTTAAAAGAATTTGTTCGATCAGTATGCCTGCCTACTGATTACTAAAACGATTGCAACCTTATCCAATTAGTTACTAGATCGTTTCAAATAAAAGTACGTAGAATATTCAATGAATTCTTGGAATTTCCATTCTATTTAACTGTTGGTTCCTTAGTATAAATTAATTCATAAAAAATACACAAATATGACAATAAATTAACAAACTATCAATGATTACGACAGTGAGCGATCGATTTCATTGGCTTTCGGACTTCGGAAGAACTCCACGATTTAAATTCTCTATCTAACTTAAAACTACTCAATTTAACCTCTTGAAATTTGGTAAGTCTATTGAGACCTACGTTATATAAAACTATATAAAAATTCATGCATTTAAAATTAAAATCAGTGTATTACAAAATTTTTCTCGCATTAATCCCGACCCTGCGGGAATAATATGGTAAAAGGTAGCCCATGTGTTCCATCAAAAAATCTTCAAACTTCCAGTAAGACACATTGTTCTAGCAATTCTGGAGATTAGCTCGTATATTTAATGATATTTTTAAAAAGGAATTATATTGAAATAGTTTTAAATAGTATTTTAAATCTATATCTTTTGGAGTAATTATTTGATTCATATAAAGTAAATGACAATCTTAATCAATCTCAAAATAATATTAAAATACACAATAGTTGTCAATATCAAATACTTAGTATTTGTATCACAGCTACACATCATTAATAACAATAGTATAAAGATAAATAATAAGGTCCACCACAGTGCACGCCGGGTAGAGCTGAGCGAAGCATTGTTGCTGAATGAGTTTCGCAAACTTGTTAAATTAGCATAGTAAATAGTGGCTATAATCTGAAGCCTATTAAGAATTTGCGCGTGCGATTTCAAAACGTTTCACATGTTGACTCTACGCGATACACTTGGACCATTTAATAAAAAGCTACAATCACAAATGTCACCAAAAAACTTCAGGACCTATAAGTCACTGTCCTCGACAACTCTGATATTTTCGACATCCTACTATTAGTCGTCTATACTCTAGAAGGAATAGCGTTAGTAACGGAACATACTTTTGACCAGTAAGAACTTCACATTTGCACATCTCAATAATAATATAAAGGATAATGTTAAGCCAAATTACTAATTAACATTATCCTTTGACACTTAGATATGTTATATAAATAGGAATTACGTAAAAAATTATTAATATTAATTTATTTTTTCCTTTCTCGGTCATCCTTAAACAAAATAAAGTGGTTTTGCTCAAATGTAATAGAGACTGATAACTGATGACAATCTGTCATCAGTCATCAGTCTCTGCAACGATGCTGTTGTATTTATACGAATAGGGTCAAGTATTGAATATTTATTCTTAAAGTTCACGAGTCCGAAAAACATTTTTAATGTACAACTTATAAAATACTTTTGAACACGCAATTAGTTTTAATATTATATCGAAATAATTAAGATCTAAAATTTTTATTGAACCCTCACAAATCGTTTTATCCCTAAACTTCTTTGTAGTTATAACTTCTTGTCATTTTAATAACACTAAATAATAAATGAATAATAAATAATGTTTAGATTTTATCGCTTCTTTTGTATTGGTTTGTATTCTGAATAATACTTATGTTTTTGTTTTAATAATAATAATAATATAAAAGGTTTTGTGTTTCTCAAAATTACAGTATACAAATATTAAAATAATTTATCCTAAAACCTCACATTAAGTTATTTAAAAAATCCTAAAAAAAATATATAATGTTTTCTATAAGAAATTGACCGTCCCTTCTAAATGTTTATTTTTAAAATCCTATTTACTTATTTAGGTTTAATGGTGTAGATATATAAGTAAGTTGAAGTCTTAACCTTAATTTAATATATATATATATATATATAAATATATAAATGTAGATTGTTAAAAGTTAACAGTTGTGGTATAAATTTATGCAATTACGTTTGCTGTTTATTCTGATACCGTAGTATTTATTTGTAAAACTCTCAAGGGTTGTGAGCTGACGGCCTCATTATCGAATGTAAGCTGAATAAGCAGTCGATTGCGAATGGGACATATTAATTGAAACAATTATCTTAGACTTCACTAGAATCAAATCACGTCTGAAATTTGTCTTTCATATCAATTATATTTTTTTCTTATTTATTAAGACTAAAAACAGCAATACAATATTTAAAATGGTAAAATTTTTTACCCAAAAATCAACTCAATCATTTATCTACAGATACTTAAACACCTATAAGTATACCCATTCTCAAACAAACATACAGAGAGAAACAAATTCACAATAATTATCCATTTTTTACAATTTATACTATTGTTTGTGAAGAAAGAGAATTAGTGAGACTCCCATACGCAGGTATTTATATGTTATTATTCTTATTAAGTTTTTAACTTTAAATGATTAAATGCTAATCTAAAATGCAACATAGATTTTAAAAAAATGCCAATTTTTTATTTCCTATATTCAGATTTACCATAGGTGTCAGTTTCTAGGTATATATAAGATATTTCATAAAATTGATGCTAAATCTATTATCATTATATTTGATTGAGCAGAATCAAATGAACAGTAATAATTTATGTTTTCTAAAAAGGCACTAATTATTTGTTCTAGCTATACGTTTAATAGTTATGAATAATAGTATTTTCTTAGATTTTCACGAGTACACATTTCAAATAAAACTATTTTTACGGATTAAAACTCGCGTATAATTTGGTTAGATTTTTGATTTTAACCCGACGTTTCGAATACTTTGCAGTAATCGTGTTCACGGGTAGACGAGATGTAAGTGTCTGTCAGAAACTTAATAATTGTTAATTAACTGACTTTCTGACAGACACTTACATCTCGTCTACCAGAAAGTGTAAGTGTCTGTCAGAAACTTAATAATTGTTAATTAACTGACTTTCTGACAGACACTTACATCTCGTCTACCCGTGAACACGATTACTGCAAAGTATTCGAAACGTCGGGTTAAAATAAAAAATCTAACCAAATTATACGCGAGTTTTAATCCGTAAAAATAGTTTTATTTGAGTTATGAATAATTTGTGGTGCATAATAAACGAAAATTATTATGTATAAGTTCTACAGTAATTAGAATTAATAATGGATGTGTGTAATTCGAATGTTATTTATACGACCGCGGACACATGTGATGTGGTCTAAACAAACATTTTGTAACAATTTATTCGATTTAAATCTTCCCAAAAAAGTCAGTCAAACAATTGATCTGATAATTTTATGAATTTTATTATTATTGACATTTTCTTTGCTGACGTACTTCTTAAAATTGCTCACAGCTCCGGACGAACGTGAAATACAACAGAATGTTTTGTTTTACTATTTTTGCTATAATGATAACATTGAGTTTCATAGTGTACAGTTATTGATAGCATTACTAATTTCTAACACTTTTTTTATTTATTTTCTGATCTAGGTCAGAAGTTTAAAATCTACAACAAAATTTTTACTGGTATTACTTTATAAACATAAACATTTCAAATTAGTTATTGCTTCTGTAATATGTCTGTTTCCTTATTTTAATTTAATTTTTATTTTTAACAGTACATATATTTCAGTTAAGTAATATATAAGTTAAAATGATTTAAAAGAAATGAAAATAAAAACACCATTTAAATTTTAAATATTTAAGATTAAATCTTTTTTAGAAAGGTTTTTTTTGTTTTTTTTAACGTTATTTTTTAACGACTTTAAAAACGTAAAATCCCATGAAGTAGAAAATTCTTTAGCCTGCAACGCAGAGATAACTTAACCAAATTCACAAATTTTTATCTTATGAAAGTAATCTAACTTTTTAGACTTTATTAAAATTTTAAAGTTCAAAATTATAGAAAATTAAAACAAGTAAAATCACTATAAATAAAATCTAAAAATGATTATTAACCAACCTGTCCAAAATGCTTTTTTTTGTACCTTTATTTTGGCAAATAATCGTGTAATTATTATTATTTACATATATTATTTCAGCAAATAAAAATTTCTGTCGTCCGTTTATTTATATTTCATTTAGTCTCTAAGAGTTAAACCAGCAGATTATTTGAATATTCATCAAACTATTCATCAGGTTACAAGGTCTGGTAATCTTAAAAAAGTTACCATCTGCAATTAAATTTCAGGAATATATCTCAGAACAACAAATTAGAATAAATAGAATAAAAACAATTGATTTCAAGTATTTTAACAATAAGAAATTACTATATGTGCTGACATATATATGAAACAAAAAGTAGTAAACCATTTTTACTTTGAACATCATAAAATCGGCCTTTGTTGTTTGATGTATTTTTTTTTCATCAAAAATATTGTTGTAGCACAATGCATTGAATTGTGCAATAAAGAATAAATAAATAAATAAATAAATGCATCAGCTAAGTCTCGGCATAAGCTTAAGCTGGGCATGAGATATGCGATCAGGGCTCGAGTTGCAAAATTAAATTAATAACTTAATTTGGGAATAGTATATTGTATACAAATTCGAAATTTTTAATATTAATTTGGTATAAATCTAAATAAATTTTTACTTTACAGAAGAATATATAGAATTAAAAAAATATGTTAAAGTAAATAATATTTAGGGCTATTTTTACGATAAATTTTATGTCATAGGTCATAGGTAACCTTTGTGAGCTAAATATAAAAAATGTTATATAAATAATGATTTAACTATAATTGGGATAGAAAATGACTACATGTGGTATACGTGTTATTTATTCAACCGCGTGCACATGTGACATGATCTAAACAAACGTATTGTAACAATTTATTCGCATAGATATTATTCCAGTATAAAAATTAAAATATTATTGAGAAATATATATTATTATTAGATAATTATATACTTACATCCTTTATGTTTCCCATTCTGTTTTGCCTTTTGATAACATTTTAAATTATATAGTTATAAATTTTTAGTTCCCTGTAATTGTTGCTATATTTAACACAAATTTAGTGTTAACTTTCAGTTGCGTTTCAATATCATGTTTGTGCATAACTTGAAGGTACTGTGATAGCGACAGCTAGTAGAATGATCCAGGACATCGTACGTTTAGTTAGGACTGACAGAGGGCAATGTTTCATTGTAACCTACGGTTCGCAAGCCAAGTCATACAATAGATACAGATTTATCGTTACATAGACTGATAAGTTCATTATGTAATTTATATCAAATCCTTTGTAACTGCCTATTTAAGTGAAGTATCATTAACCTTCATAATAGAATGAATTTTAATAGTATGAATAAAGTTAAATAATACAATCTGAGTTATTAGGAAGCTGTATTAATATCTTTTGAAATTAGATTTGATTATTATATAATTCTCTTAAATCATAATATTAAAGCCGTCGACAATTACCATAACTATTCATTAATAGAATATAAATGTGAAATAGGATTCAATTGTTCGTATATAATTCTTTGTGTAGATTTTAATCTGGGTTGTTTAATAAAATGTACTTAAGGTTTATTATTATTTATGTAAATGTTTTATTTATATTTTATTAAATCCAGATTCTTTCTATTGTTTCAGCAACAAATATTCGATTTTTCAGTTTTATTCTAGCCCAAATATAAATTCATTTTCCCCTTATATTTTTCTTTTATCTCTTAGCACAAAATTTATTTTATAGCACTAAAACAAGACAAAAATAAATAATAATAAATAAATAAATATAAATATTTAAATCTTATTCAATTTATTTAAATAGTAATTAAAGTAAAAAATAAAAAAATACACGAGCAACAAGAAACAATGTCTCTAGTTCTCTACCTAAGTCTCAAATTTTCCTTAACAAGCAGTTGGATGGCTGCCAGAACAAGAAACATTATTTAAAGCACAGTGCTTGAGATCAATTTTATTAAGTTTATTTATTAATATAACGATCATGACTTCTTTTTTGAATTCGAATATAAAACTAATTTAACAAACCACTTTTTAGCTATTTTGTTAATTCATTTTTAATGTGTTTAAAAAAGATGAATAATTTTAATATAAAACATTCGTGACAATACTTATACTGGTTTTATGATATTACAAGTACTTATTTTACCAATAAACTTATGTTTATGTTATTTCATAATAATTTAAATGAAAGTAAAAACGGCCAAATAGTCTAGTGGTTAAAGGGTGAGACCATGCTTGCTGAGCCAAAGGTCGTGAGTTCGATTTCCACACGGAATAGTTTTTCTGTGTTATCCACAAATTTCGCTTTTGAGTTTGGGGATTATTTGTGTCCGTTATCCATCTGTTATGTCCTTCCATTAAAAAAAAGAAACAAGGCACTTAAAACCATTTAGGCTGAAAATAAATTTATTTCAGGTTATCGTATAAGACTCTCTTCTTGTATATAAAATTCGAAAGTTATTTTTTAGTATAAAAAGTATTTTTTTTTTATAATTTTAACTAATGCTATATTGAATATAAACACTTTTTATCTATGTGACTAATTTTTTAACGAGCTCTTTGAAACTGCAACAGAAATTTAATGTTTTATTTTTTAATTTACTTTCCACTGTTAATCTATCCAATGTAAAATTTATTAAATGACGGTTTTATAGTTTTTGGCTTTTAAGCATTTATTCATACATGATAACTCATTTTGGAACACTTATCAGATACTCGCGCAAATAAGGATACATCAAATTGTTCTTAGGAAGCATCGTATTATCAAAATATATATATACTTCAACCATTGTTTTGTTCTGCAAATAACTTATCTAATTATTTTGCAATTCTATATGGAAAGATACCCTCTGTGGATCAAATTAAACTTGTTTTCAATTAACATTGGTGTTTTTCCAAAATCATTTATTTAGTCATAGGTTATATAACTAAAAGAGTACTTCACAAAAGTCAAGTTCAGTTAGTTACGTAGAAAATATAAGTATCATGTTTGTCTTTATATATCTAAATATGGGTGGTCCTTGTAGCAAGAATTATTTTAGATAGTTTATTCTTTTTCCGTTTGTTGGTTTGTGATGTTCAATAAATAGTTTTCTTCGAAATAATGGTATATAATTTTTAATGTTTATTAAAATTGGGTTAAATAAAAATGAAATTTTTAGTAAATTATTATTAATTATTGCAATATGTAGTTTGATTATTTTATTATATTTGTGTTAATGCAATAAAATAATCAAACGCTAAGCAGTAGAAAGTATGCTAAGTTACACAGATTTTATTGGACAGCGTGTAGGTTTACTTGAGAGATAAAGCCTAAGGTTATGAGTAATATATTGAAGGAGTTATAAAGTTACAATACAGATGCCGTGAAACTTGTATAATGAAACACGATTATCAAGTACATTTTCTATCTCCAAGGCAAAAGTTTTATTGCAGTATAAATTTGTATACAGTAAGAATACTTCGAGTGTGTAGGTTTAGTGACATCAGATTCAGAATTCTGTTGGAATTAACTAGAACAATTTTTAGTTCTTGGCAAAGTATTTTAAATATTTCGTAAATTCAAAAAAAAAAAAAAAGATATATTTATTTTTAATTTTAATACCCTCATTTTTAATTAGAATTAAAGTACTTAATCTTTTTGATATTATCGAAATGATCTAGTCGACGTATAAACATAGAAGAATGTTTATTTACACCGAAAAGAAATCATAACTTTAAATAAAAGACTGGATAGAAATTGTCAACTTTTACAATTGAGAATTCCTACATGGTCTCGTTTGTTTACAGAATTGATAGAACTGCAATGTTACTGCATACGATATATATATTTTTATTTTACGAAAACAATGGCAGTCTTCATTAGATATGAAAATAGTGGTAGTAAGTACAAAATAAAATAATTATGTTTCAAAAGTACTTTTACAATTTATTTTTGAATAAAAAAATGCTTTTAAAAACTTTACAAACTTAAAAGCAAAATTTTTTTTTATAAATAAAAATTTTAAAGATACATGATAAGCTATTCTAACTAACTCTTACTTTCCGCCTTATTAAATAACAGATTAAAATACTTGAGGGTTTTTTTTTATTTTTCATTATAAAAATATTATTGTGTTTAATATTTTATTTTTGCGTTTTGGTGAATTTAATATAAAATAGGTACGTAGGATAAAGTAGATGATAAATAATGGGTACGCCTTCATTACTTTATAAGTGACAGGTTACTTTCTCGTTATCTTTATTTATATAATAGCGGCAGGTGAAAAAGAAACTGCTCCTAACTAAACATATTGTAAGTACGTTTTTATTATCATTTCATCTTTACAAAACTATATTTTTAAAAAATTCACTGCCGTAGTAATTGTTTCTATAAATATGTGATCTCATTTGTAGTCGAATGTTTATTCAACTTACATTTGAAAATGAGGTCGTCACCTCTCAACCCTTTAGAGGTTTAAAAATAAATACTGCGGTATCAGAGTAAACAGCAGCCATAATTATATAAATTTTTACTACACGTGTCTACTTTCCTACTACATTTACCTACATCTTTTAAAATAAGGTTTTGATTTAAACTCATATTTATTTATTAAAACTAAATAATTTATCAATATCTTAAATTAGAAAATGAAATACTGTGAATACAATGAATACAAAAACAAACAGAGAGAGCGAGTTTGGAGTAGATATATTTTCATTTTATAATTATTTATAGCGGTATTTATAGCGGTGTCTCCAAAAATTTGTAAAATTAGAGAATACGAATAACTTGTTATAAAAAATACAAAATAATGACAAGTTCAAGTAAAAGTGTAGTCAATCTTGTCATTCAATGTAGTTATTTAATTTTAATAAAATAATAACTACATACATATACAAAAAGGGTTACGAGCATGCGGGTCACCGCCACTGTGATCTGAAATGAAATGAAACGAAACGAAACGAAATGGCACGAATAGAAGTTAAATGACATTTTTTATTGAAAATAAGTTCTAAAATAACATTTTTTCATAGTCAAAGCTACCACCGGTTCGGAAAGATAAACGCCTCAGTCCTGAGAAGAGCCGGCAACAGAAAGTCAGCGGGCTCGTCCAATTTTTTTTTTGTTTAAGCGAAGGTCTCATACCCAGGAAACGTTATGATCTAAATTTTTGGGAGACATTATAATATCCGTTAAAACATAAATTTTCGTTCAGTTTTTTTTAACTTGTTATATTTTAATAATTTCAGGATTTCTGTAAGGTTGATATAGAAATGTATATGATTTTTAAATAATCTTAACACCGTGCCTTAAATATAAGTTTATTTTGTTCACTTTTAACGCCTTTTGTTATTGAATAATCTAACTAATACCCAGTATTCGATATTTATTTATATTGTGAAATTTTACCTATAACTGGGTAGTTTTTTTTTTGTTAATTGTTAATGTAAAAATAATAAAAATATGATTTTGTAAGTTATAATTTTCTAAAAGTAAAACTACGTTTTTTTTTGTAAAACATTGTTTTCAAAAGTACTCATATTACAAAACGTGTATTTTAAAAGTTTTGTCGACTAGTAAACAATTATAATAAAGATTCAAGTTCTCGACTAATAGGTCTAACTGTATTGATACATCTGCATCGGTGCAGCATAGTACATACTTGTTGCGGGAAATCAGTATCTATTGCATTTAAGCAAAGCAGCTGCACTAACCACTTTTAGTGGTTTAATATATTCACTCTACTCCATATGACGGTGACCGAGGAACGAATAACATAAAGTTAGTTTAACAAAATCTTCCAAAATGTCGTCTTACATTTTATATGACTTTTTACAAACTATTTTATACTGTTTCATAGAATTTTCTATCTAAGATATATATGAAAAATGCATAAACTAATAATATTATACAATAATAAAAAGACTGAATTATGAATCAGTTAACCGCAATCGAAGAGCCGAGGCTTGGAAATCCTCTTAAATTTCTGTGAAAATGTTCTTAAATATTATCGACATTGTTATTAAATCAAGAATGACCACCCCACCATATTGCGACTTACATATTTTTGAAAAAAATACACAAGCCTAAAATTATTGTATAACCGATGAAAAAATGAAAATCAGAAATAGGACAAAGTAACAACACACTCTGTAGTCCATATGAACAACGAGTGATGTCTCATAACTGATGATACTCATATTACTTTAGTAGATACATCAGCGGTGCACCACTATCGAACGATATTATTAATATAACAGCCTCATCTGGGTCATGACATTCTGAATTTATGGTAAAATATTTTATTGCAAAATCAAATAATATAGTGATTTGGATATTCAAATATTTAGTGGTTGTAATGATGTGATCAAATATATCATGTTTTCAGTCACGATTTCACTACATAAAAGTCGGCAGTGTGTGAACATATTATAGATTAGACCGATCACTTCCTTTGATTTGATAAATGAAAGTTTCTCGCTCGAAAATACCTACAATGATTCGCGAAGATATTGATATTTAAAAAAACGTATTAATTCTAACAGAGAAGATGTTTGGAATCCATCGAATACCTGGGATACTTTCATATAAAATATTAAATTAATCGTCTATAAACACAATGCCAGACCCATAACACAGTTAGTGTGTTATGTGTACATCCTGAACTCTATACCCATGACCTTAGGAAGTATATCACTTCTTCCCGCGAACACGCTTGTTGAAAAGCATTTGAAATGTCCGGTAAAATCTGTAAACTAATATTATTCCAATCAATCTCCATATATTATAAGATTTGGTCATAGCCATAACCATAGGCTGCAAATAAATATTACTCTTTATCAAGCACAACTAAACGTAAGACAGAAAAAAAAAATTACATTATGTCATATAAAACAGGAAAAATAGGGTAGTGTTTTACACTTTTTCTACGATTTATATTTTTATCATAAAGACGTATTATTTTAATGTTAAACTATCAAATGAGCTACAAAACCATATGGCTATCAAGCACGATGACGTCATTAGTGCGCTGGGAAGGATATCATGTTATTACTGTTCATTCTATTGTGGTTACTCAATGTTATGTTACGGACAGACTTGATATTTGTTTTATTCCACCCCGGAAGTTTTGTATACTTTGAATTTATAATAAAATGTATGTATTATAATCATAACCTATAAAAACCCCTTGTTCGATACACCATTCCGTCGACAAGCTTCCCAATCTCATAAACATAGTATTTTAAAAAAATCTAAGGAAAGTTAATATACCTGTATAACCTAAAGAAATTTAAAATAATCTAATGATTTTGTATTATAAGTACTACTTTTGGAAATAAATTAATACTTAAAATGGTTAGTATTTAAACATAATATATATTAAAGAAATTAATCACTATTTCTTCAATAAAATAGTTAAAAATATTTTATAATTTACGTTCGAAAAACCAACTATTTCAAATCTGCTGCGTCGTAATTTTTTTTTTGCGAACTTTATAAATAAATAAATATATATATAAAATTGCGAAATAAAAATATATATTCTGGCTATTAAGAACAAAAAGATTTATTCAAAAAGACTGATACTATCCGTCTATCTTATTAAAATCAATAAGTATTGTTTTTAAAATAATTATTTAAATAGATATATATCAATTTATAATAATATAAATATATTAATTTCTATATTTACGTGACAAGACAAAATATTTTTTTTTTAACTATTAATTTTTTGGTAAACCAAATACACTAGTTTTAAATTAAGATTTCTGTTAAAGAACAGGCCTTGATAAGACTCATATTCTTCTAATGTACATGTACAATGTACATCCTGCTGGAACATTGTTAGAAAATAATTAAATTCAAACTGATCGGTTCTGAAAATTAACTCAATATCGTAATTAAGAATTTAATTACCAAAGCAATGTTAAAATATTTGAATTCAAATATTGAACTCGAGTACTATATTAATTCACACCAATACTTTTATATCAGATTATATTGTTTACAAAATTAATAATAAAAAACAAACTTTATTAACAGAATGAAAAAACTATAAATAAAAAAAATTATCGTATTGTAAGGTTCTTTAAGAACGCCAAGCCCACGCGGGAACAGATGAAGTAATATATCTATCACACAGGCTCTTCATTTTCATATTATACATGTAGCAAAATACTTATTGTTTGTCACAGTTTTATTATTTTATTTATGATAAAGCTATTTATAAAAATAATGATTTATATATTTGATTGTAGACAGTGAACTATATTTTACAATAACATAATAAAATTAGTTTTCAATAATGCTACATTATAGGTTTTTAATTTTTATATAATTATTTATGTTTTTTTTTTTTGTGAATAGATGTTTTCCGCATTAAGTTTTTTTTAATTAGATATGATTTTATTTGAAAATTTTATTTAAATGTAAAACTTTTGAATACATTCTTACATTTAAAAAAAGTAAAACTATTAACATATTTTTTTTATTAATGGAAAAGCCTCAAAAGGTTAAAGGGTTTAAAATTCTTAAAAAAAAACATTACTAAAGATGAAAATTAACAAAGGACAGAGGAAAATAAAAAGGCGTTCATGCATAGCGTTACAGGATCTTTGAACTCAAGTTTACTTCACTCTTTTCTTATTACATATATACACTATTTTGTTTTACTGATTCTATGAGGCCCGTATCAGTTGTACAAGTAGTAAACTCGGAGCTAAAATTTATTGGTTATATTATTATTTTCATTGCAAGACAATAATAACATAGCTAATAAGTGAAGCGATGTTTATACTTATGATAGAGCTTATTAGAAGTTATTGTATATTTAAAAAAAATAAATAATGTTCTTTTTTCCAAGTCTGTCTTCAAGCTTTCCAGAATTTATAAAAATAAATTGAAGTTTTCTTGTTTTCAGATCTGCCTGTAAAAATAATCTTTATAATTTTCGATCCATGTGCGTATTACCATATTGGGTAAAGAAATATAATGTTTGAGAACATAGAACAGTTTAATTTTCATTAGAATTTACTGAATGTAATTCGACCACTGAAGTCGGTGTAGAACTGAATACAGGCATTCTAGGGTTTTGAGGGCTTAAAAGATGCATAACATACACACACACACATTCATTGCCGGACACTAAACAAACTGAAAACCCCCTACTAGAAACTCTTATTCTTCACGAAATTGTAATTCTGCTTATGTTATAGTATAAAAGGTAATTTATATAACTAAATGCTGTTTCCTTATTAGCCATACCGACTTTACAATTCCTACAATTTGTCAGACGTGCATTCAGGGTGGCTATTAGAGCGAGGATGTGGCAATATTTGGGAGTACGAGTGAGGTGATGATTTAAAACATATCAAATAATTTTATTATATAAATATTTATTTCTAAGAAAATTATATACAACGTAATTGTATCGCACTATTTTTAGAATATTTTATATTACTTCTTCCTTTCTCATTTATAATACATATTAAAAAAGTATCAAGGTTGACAAAACTGATGAAGGAAAAAAAATGGTTTGTACTACGTATGTGTAAACATTTATATAAAAAGGTTCAGTGTCATTGAAATAAATTAGTCAATACCGAAAATATAATTAAAACTAACGCTATATAGACTTGTTACACATGTATAGTGCAGCCTTTAGTAAGAATATGTGTATATATATAGGATTTTCTTGCGCCCCTCGCCTCTTCGAACTGATTATTTTCACACGAATGCTTCTATAATGTCCCTATAATATGGTTTACTGTTATTATTTCGTTAAAATACCGAGAAACTCCATCAAATAATACTCTGCGAAAAGTATATTTTAAACACGTACATACGATTTTCATTGTGATTCAATTATTTGTTTTTATAGGAAATTGAAAATTATACCTGAATCTTTAATCCAAACAATGTTGTACGGCATAATAAAAATATTTATAGCCAATAAAACTTATTCTCAGTCTTATCACTTTCTTACCAACTGTTTAAGTCAAAGTTGTGAAAGTATGAAAACAGAATATGTTTTACTGTGTATAAATATTTGTATAAGTAATTATAATTATAATTATTTATTGAAAATATACATATTTACACAAATAAAAGTATCTCATAACCATTTAAGTATTAAATAATTTTTAGATCGATACGACGTGGGTACCTTCAAAAACGGCGTATACCCTTACCTAAAAAAAAAACTACTTACTTCTTTAGAAGTATAATAATGTAGATGTGAATTTGTCAATGTCCATGTCGTAGTAATATCATTATTGATAGCATACCTGCACATGGTGTACTTTTGCTTTACATTAATCTTGCAACTAAGAGTAAGATTAAGTATTCTTGAAAATACATATGATATTCAGATATTCTTTGCTATTAAAAGCTATTATTTCAGATGAATACAAGTTGGTATCATTGTAAGATTGCTATATAAAGCTGGGTTTCAGTTGATTTTTTTTGTTCTATATGATATAATTTATATATAAAATATATTATATAGAATAAAAAAGTTTGCTATAATTTATATAAAAATGACTACTACGTTTATTCGCATCGCTACTGGAATACTTGGGCGGCAGGCTTCAGGAACTGTTCAACTTCTGCTTGCGCACTGGACAGATCCCGAAAGCCTGGAAGGAGGGCAGGTTGTGCCTGTTGCGGAAGGAGGATCATTCTGCCGACTCCAGTTCCATGGAGTGCCTCCCTGTCTCCGGAGACTGTTGGAGGTCTACCTGCAGGACAGAGAGGTTCTGTGGGAGAGCGGCAACTTCTCCCTTCTCGCCCCGAAGTTGGTTTCCACCGCAGCTGCTTTGGGAAGACTTCTGCCCAACGTCGGTGGTCCGCAGGCTCCATGCCGGCGCCTATATGCCGGCATCGTGAGGAGCATGGCCCTATACGGTGCTCCCATATGGTCGGGTCACCCTCATTTGAGGGGTCTCGCCGGGGCGTCACGGTGTGTGCTAACGCGATCCCGTGACGTCCCATTGCGGCGCAGAGGGCAACCGTTGGTTTTTTAGTGGGTAGCCTTAAAAATGGCAGCATCCTCTATGCTGCCGGGTAGTCCCACATAACCCCCATAACTTGTTTTTCCAACGAGAAAAAAAAAAAAAAAAAAGGGTACCTGCCATCCTAAAAATACTACTATTTGCGTATGATTGACGTTTTTAAAAATTTGTAGAGTAAACGACTGAAATTTTTTATGTAATTTAAGTACGTACTTTACTTGACCTCAAGAGAACTATTTTCTGACATGATCAATTCAGTTAACAAAAGTGACCATGTAGGAATTACTATTTGTTACAAATCAACAAATGCACTCATCTCTTATTATTACAAGTTGTAGTTTTTAGAATTCTTTCAGTGTCAAAAAACAACGAATAACTCTGCTTTTTACTTAAACAAGTATATACATATACATATACATATACATATACATATACATATACATATACATATACATATACATATACATATACATATACATATACATATACATATACATATACATATACATATACATATACATATACATATACATATACATATACATATACATATACATATACATATACATATACATATAAAGAGTAGTATGACTATCAGAACTAGAAACAGCTTTATCTAGACAATACTAACAGAAATGAATTTGATCTTACAGTGTAAGCGTTTGCGGGAGTGCAATGAAACTTTTGCCTCGGGAAAGATACACAGCAGTGTGTTTCATAGTACGAGTATATATTGTAATAATATAACTCCTTAAAATTTTACAAATATTCATGCTAGATATACGTTACCTCGAAATAAACCCTTCTGGACACTCTCCCATCCAACCGTTTGACTGACTTTATTGGCAAGAGTTCAATTCGAATAAAATGCTTCAAAATATTTATTTAGACCACATCACATTATCCGCGGTCATATAAATAAAATTCGAATATTCAATTACAACTACAGTAGAACTTACATGTAATATTTTGCATTTATTATGTTATATAAATTTATCTAAAACAAATTAACTAGTGGTAGGTCATTAGTGAGCTTTTAGAAAGATATATTATTACAGTTTATTTAGTTGTGGTCAATTAATGATGTTGTGTAAAGATTTTAAGAAATGCCTTATTTACTTTCAATAAAATGTGATAGAAACTGTGATATTTGTATAACAAGGGGGAAACGAAGAGATACTGTACCTTCACCCATTTGGCTAAATGTAGTAATGTGCATGTACGTCGCCATAGTCGCCATCTTTATCCACTATAAAGAGGAAAAGCACACAGGAAGAGACGTGATAATATTTAACCATCGAGTTTCCTCGTTCATTATACGGAAAACATCTATAATAACATAAAATACAACAAATATTTTATATTACTATAAAATATATTTTTAATTTTCTGTTAACTTCCAATTAAAAAGACATGTTGGCAGATTGAGGCTACTCGTAAATACATAAAATGTAATTATATATATCGATGTAAAGTCGAACATCAGACAATAATTAATTATTAATTTAATTATTTATATAATTATTCTTCTATTTATATTTGGTTTGTTTACTACTTGGTTAATTATTTTAAAATAAGTGTTTGTATTGACTTTTATATTGTGATTGTATCTTGTAATGAAGTCATTTTAGTATTGTTTTAAAATTATTGTTATGTTTATCAACTAAAATTATGAGTTAAAAACGTTTAAAATATTATAAATGCTATATGGGAAAATTATTGTTGTAAACTAACGAAATAATTCAATATTCTGTACTGCATTTGTTGTTATGTTATTATTATGGCGAGGAGGTAGTTATGTCGTCCCAAACCGCTGACTTAGCACCGAGTATTGTCCGCCGACAGGCGATATTCTAAGAATAAGACAATAGCGGCACCTCCTTTGGGTGGTCCGATTTAATTGTAATTATTCATAAAATTAATATTAAGATTAGTCTGTTTAAGGTAGCTTAAGTAAATACTTGTTTAACAAATATAAGTTTTAATTAAAATAAACCTTTTTTTAAAAAGTCCTTCGCCGTGCACAGAACTTGACTAGGTAACCAGCGAATATAACAAGGCGACATTGTAAATTAAAAACACAGATTATTGAGTGATTGCTGAAGCCAAAGCTATACTCGCTGAAACTCCTGGGCCGTGTTAAGTTTTCTTTCGATCAGTATAGATTTACCGAACAATAAAAAGTGTGTAAACTCATATTTTGTTGTTATTATGGATACATATAAGAAACATGAACAAACAGACATCAGCGACGTTGGCGTCATCAGTATTTTTAATTGACTACCCGCTATTGATTTGATATAAATAATATTTTAAATATTTTTTAAAAATTATAATATATAATAATATTATTTAAATTTAAAAGAAATACAGTTGCAGTCTACGTTGTTTTATGTTTATATTTAATATTTACTATTATATGATCAATTTTATACGCTTGTTTGATATCAAAGGCAATCAGTTTTTGGTTTCAAAATTATTAAATTAATTAATTCTTTGAGTGGTAATTACAAATTTACTCAAATTTAGTTTGACATATTGTGTGCGTAGCAATACCGATTGCTTATTTGTATATTTTGAGTTCGATGCCCTGACCTTCCATGTCTTTTTCATTCAACACTTCTGAGTATCATTTTACAGTTAGACTTTGGTGAGTGTTCGGTTATTATCACTTTTATAAACATTCGTGTGTTTAATTGCAAGGCTAGTTAATAATTTTGAAATAATATTAATTCCTTTTGGAGACACTTTCCGGGGTAATTTCAAGATTTGTTGGAATAAAATTTGAATATTCACCATAAATAAGTAAGTGTACTATTAGTTTTGTGTAGACCGATGACCACCAAGCGTAACCGTGGTGTCATACTCTATCTATTTTTGTTGTCTATCCGACGAGCACATGCTGTTCAACATGCGCTACGAAACAACGATCCAAAGGTTAATTAATGTATTTAAAATTTTTTGAAAATGATTTCAAATCTTTTTTCTGCTTAGCTCACTCATATTGTCGTCAAAGTTTTTATAAATTATAATAAATATTTACTTTATAAAAGTTGATAATATTAGGAAATAGTATATATAAGATATTAAGAACAAAATTAATAAACAGGACGACCACAACATATTGTGAGGTCTGTATTGAATCACCGTTGTTTAATCATGGATAACAATTGAATATGCAAAAGGACCCAAACGATCCAATAACAGTTGATTAGACCCATCTTGTTCTATATTTAGCCAGTTACAATTTCAAAATAAATGTTTTTTGCATAACTTTATATGTGAATAATTATGGTATTGACGGGTTAATTTCAGGAAGCAGATTGATTAAGATAATTATCATTTAAACCTTCAGCTGTAATTTTGTATAATTTATGATATAGTCATCAAAAAAATGTAAAAAAAATAAAAAAATATTTGATTAAATACATAAAGAAATATTTTATTTTAAAATTACTTAACTACAGGGTCCTTATTCGCTATGAACCGATGGACATGTCACGTGACATACAAAAAACTCTATGACAATGAAAATTTTTCAAACACGCGCTTTATGTGCAAGTACAAAACCCTGTTGAATATTTTGAAATCACACCAGGGCACTAGTAATACACAGCGTAATAACAAATTCTACAAAAAACCCTAACACTACCATACATTTAAATGTTATAAAAATAAAAAACCTTAAATTAAACAATGAAAATAACACTCAATTGTTGTCGTTGTCCGTGAATTATGCAATATTCTCTCAAATTTGAATTTTCTGTTTGTTATACTGTTACTGATGGACTATCTATTTAAATTCTTAAAAAATTCAATTTATTAATTATATAGTATTTAAAAAAACTGTTTATTGCTATCATTTCATGTAACGAACCTAGACAAATCTAATTAATAGAAATGTAAATTAAATTTCCAATCGTCAAACATTATAAATAATGGATATTAATGTACACCAAGTGAAGTGCATACATACAAAGAAACAATGTCTCTACTTCTCTACCTAAGTCTCAAATTTTCCTTAACAAGCAGTTGGATGGCTGCCAGAACAAGAAACATTATTTAAAGCACAGTGCTTGAGATCAATTTTATTAGCGTCTTATATATTCTAGAGACTTATTTTTTTATTTATATTCATGGCGTGATTCATTAAAAATTGCACATTAATATTTTTGCACAATAAATATGAAATTATTAAAAATTTATAAGACGGGACTTCGCAGTTATTAGTATTACCAGTTACCAAAACATAATCTTCAAAAACATTTTTATATTTTCCTAAACATACAATATACAAAAGCGCACATATCTTTTATTATTAAAATTATCCTATAAGTTTTATTTATAACAACTTAATCTCAAAATATTTCACTTGTCAGTCGAAAGTCAAATCCTATACCAAAATCCTATACACATAGCAAATACAAATCAAAGTATACTTTTTTAAGTTAACAAAGGCATAGACAGCACTTATGAAACATCATACCTACTCTAACATCACCATTCCAAAGGGTAGATCCATGGAGAAGGACCAACAAAAACACCATAGATTCTTTTTTTTTAATTACAATTAATGTTATACTTAACTATATTGACAGTTTCAAAATTCAAGTCAAGCATGGTACAGACAAAAAATAAGAAAAAATTGATGTGTGATGCTCACACAATTTATAACTGTTTAAAAGATTCTAATTTTAAACATTATAAAAACCAGTAATTATATTGTGACTTAACTAAAAATACTAATTAACAACAGATGCGCAAAAGAATTATGAACGATGAAGCAACATTTGCAGAATTGTCAACAAATTGATTATTATCAGACTACCCTCTTTTCAACCAGTCCTTAGTATTATAATAGATATGGATGTGAGAATGAATTGAATATTAACTTTAAATTTATTATCTTAATTACTTCAGTATATTTTCGTAATTATTTTTTTTATTACATACTCCCAAAAATGACTTTTAGCTATAAGTAAATATAAATTAAGAAACTTTTATTTTGTTACTATATTTATTGTTTATATTATGTAAATTACTTTTTACATTAAACGTTTGCAGGTTTAACTCGAGGATACATGTTACATTTTATAGCTCTAATTGCTCTTTTTTGTAAAATAAAAATAAATTCAAAATTTGACATCGGTTCCCTTGAGTGAAACGCTGTAAGGTATTGTGAAAGTACGTAAAGTAAGACTTTTAGGCAGTGTATTGATCTGACCGACTCATTTTAAATTCGAAGCTAGAAATAAAGTTTCATTAATAATCTCAATTGAAGGCGTTTTGACGTCACTCGTTATTATATTGCAAATAACGAGTGACGTCAAACGTCACGTGTCATATCAAATAATGCCTCAGAACTGTTATGTCTTTTGTCCTATTTTTTATTAGTTCATTTAAACATTTTGTTACAGGGTGAGCGGGGACGCTTTTTTTACCTTATGTATATAATGTAAATAATATATTTATAATGAACTATACAACCGTTCCATGTTGGACCCGCTGACCACCTAAAAACTATAATATATATAAAATATATTTATGTAATATGGATACAATATAATAACCTAAAAAAAAATTAATGAAGGAGTTGTATGAAAATGGCAATAGGCTATGTCGCTTAACGCTTTTACTCTTAGTTATCCAAATAGCAAATAAAATCATAATAATAGTATTACAAATTAATAGGTTCTAGTTCTAGTGACTCTAAACATTATAAACGTCCTCAGATTCATTCATTAGTAAATAAAAATAGAATGAAAAGTTTGTCAATACGAACTGTATTCGAACCTTCAACCTCTGGGGAATCATCCCGCCGCTCTACCAATTGAGCTACCGTATCGTCACTCGCTTCAATGAATTTAGCGTTGCATACATAACTGTCTGTATTGGGACTCTGGTAATATCTACTAGGGTTCTTTCGAAAATCCTAATCATTTGAAAAAAAAAGCATTGAAATGATGTTACAACCGAAATTAAAGTTGAAAATTGTATTTAAACAGGTATGTTAAGCTTCTTAAAGCCTCCGTTGACGAGCCCATCCCCCCCCCCCCAAAGTGTTTATCGCGCCCCCAAAACCGCATTTGTGTAACGACAGAGGCGACAAAATGTAAGTTACCAAAATTTTATTAGTTATCTTAAAGTTGACTTACGGGATTATGATACACGGCAAAACATATAAAATATACATTGAAAAGAGTAAGTAAGTAAGTAAATGATCACGGTCTTTTACATTATCAGGGAATGTACAAGAGATTTGCCACCATAAATGGTACCTTCCTAGAATCGTTGGGTAAGCAAGTTCTGGTATCTTAAAGATATTGTGACTTTAAAACGCGTCGATTGGTCCCACAACTACGTGAATACGTTTTGATTGCTACCAGACGAAGTCAAATGTATAATTAGGTTGCGAGAAAATGGAGCCCAAAAAAAGGCTTACACACATACTTGTTTTATAATTGTTATTGTTTACTAAAAATGTAACGGTTCAACAGCCGTTACGACTAACTGTTCAATTTCAATATATTATTTATTGAGTACTGCGCGGAATGTGCGCGAGGTGATAAACCGGTTGCTAGCCGATCTAGCTGAGAAGGGCTCTCCGCGGAGCGCACCGCCGCCGCGAACCTCGGTCGTTTACCCGGCCGGTCGCAGGAGTACGAGACAACTTTGGAATGCGATTGCGATCAGTCACCTTTTTTCTAATTAACAACGCTAATTCTAACGCCGCTAATTTCTAACGCCGCAAATCTACAACGTTTTTAATTTTGTTATATTTAAAACCACATTTCGAGGTTTTTAAGCTCGGGCTTAACTGTGACGTGGCATATGTTGGTTTGTCTAACAGTCCGTCCTTCTGTTGCTGTTCCTGTGATTGAATATTTGCTGTCCCTGTGTACGAGGCTGACTCCGCTGTGCGACAACTACGACACGCTCTAAGCCTGTTGTGATTTACTTTGATTCCCACGCATTACCAGCCGATAAACGAACCCACGACCCTACCTCTAGTTAAATAAACCATTAATTGTTTATCTACTTTTATTTTATTCCTTACTTATTGGGTTGGAAAAAAAAAGAAGTGTGACAAAAACACTGAATAATCAACATATAACGTGATGATTTCTTCTTTATTAGTAAAATATATATTCGTTTGTCTATTGACAAATACTAAAATATCTGGAATAGGGAACTCGACGTTAAGATCGATCAGGCCTATTTACTCAAGTACAACGTTATAAGAGATTTACGTAGAGCGACTCTTAAAATTGAGTTTAATTACATACTTTACGAGTAGGCGATACGTCTTCACACCTTGTTACCAATAAAATAATTTTCCTTTTTTTCTTGTACCTTTTTTTTTCCGTTGGAATAACCCGTTACGGGTACCTCGTCGGCCCATGGGGGTGACGGCCGGGGGGTGATGTGGGACTACCCGGCAGCATAGAAGTTGCTGCCATTTTTAAGGCTACCCACTAAAAAACATACGGTTGCCCTCTGCGCCGTAACGGGACGTCACGGGATCGCGTTAGCACATTCCGCGACGCCCCGGCGAGACCCCCCAAATGAGGGTGCCCGGAGCAACGTAGCACCCTCTCATCGTAGGCCTATGTTAGGTAAGGGGGGACCTTCTTCTTCTTGTACCTACTGTAATATATCTTCATTTAAATAACACCAGAATAATGTTTTACTATTTGATTACGATTTCATAACCTGAATAAAACCGTGGATATAAAACATCGTAGCGCGTAGTGAGTGTAGTTCTCACTCAGGAAGCTTGAAAAAGTTAATTAACTTCTCGTACGCTGAAGAGAAATGTAATACTATTCCATATTTTAAAATATAAAATTTAAGCAATATGTTTATAACACCAATGGATGTAATGTTAATTTAATGTTATAGTATTTTATTTTAATAGTTTTGTATCCTCCATGTTATGTTAATTTTTAAAATAAATATATGCAACATTTCTTTCGAATTGTAAAATTTACAACTTAGAATTTTGAACTTTAAGTCAATGAATAAGGCACTATTTAAAGGGGCACCGTCGCATATCCAATAAATATATTAATAGTTTCAATTAAGCTTTTGTATATGCTATACTCCTGTTACCAATCACAGAATATCTTTACTGTGATTGCCGAAACCGTTTGCTGAGACAAATAAATACAAACACGGGGGCGCAAGTACAGGAAGATATTTGTCGTGCAGCCTTGTCACTCCATTCATAGCTGTGATTAATGATGCGTTATTGTTATTGAAACAGCTGCATACTTTTTTCGCTTTCAAGTCCTCTGATGAGCACCGTCAGTCAAACTGAATAGGATTCCAAAAACAAACCCATTCAACATTTCCGTGAAAATCAAGTATTTTTCTACAAATAATATTTTTCACCCAAGTGGAATAAAAAAAATAATTAATATTTCCTATGAGCGTGATGCAACATGAATGTTTTTTCATTTCTATTTCTATTAGATTCAAAGGAGTTATTTGGTCATTTTACCTTTTACTAAAATAATAAAAACTCTCTACTACTTTCTATGATCTAACCTCCTTTTATATGTCGTGATCACAAGTAACTATTAGGATAGTTACAAATAATATTTTTGAAAGTGGTTAAATTTCGATTACGAAAGTAGAGGGTACTCAGGTAATCTTGGTAATCAGGGATAGTCAATACTGCAAAATATTTTGTATACTAAATTCCTTAACTTAATTCCTTAAGAGGTTTAAAACTAGAAAAATGTAATTAATAGTTCTATTAATTTTTTTAATATGTCTTTTATCCATGCTTATGTCATTTATATCGTGACTGTTTAAAGTGAATTATATGAGGTTTATTTGATAATGAAAACTATAAACATAAAATATTTGAATATACTTCTGAGTTTACAGAAAAAAACGGTTTTACATAAAAAAAATAATTAAGTGTGAGAATTAAATTTATTATTTTATCAAATTAACCTTTCATTAATGTAACACGAACTATCAACGCAAAGTAAATTTGTGCCAGCTAGACTCTGCTGTGCGTCACTTGACGTAAACACTCATTAGATTCTCTTTAAAAATATTTTTTTAATTTTACTCCATTGTGTTAAATTCCTAGGCAGCACTGACAACGTGAAGTGAAGTAATATGCTCAGCCCCCATGTTTGACAGCACAAGAGAACCGCAGTCAAACTATTGCTTTATTTTAAATAATTACTTTGTAGTGCTTATTTAATATTGTAAATTGTACATCACCAGAACCCAAAAATACAAAATATCAGACTTCATAATTTCCAAATTAGCAATCGGTATTGTTTCGCACACAAGCAAAGGAAATAATTAATTCCTTTGCTTGTGTGCGATTGTTAATAAGTGTGATTCTTAATAGTATTCTTTATAGAAATAGAATATTTTGTGAAATTATCAAAATATATTCAAATATATTTTTTTAGTTCATTTTTAAATTTAATATTTTTAATTTATAGTTTATTTTTAATTTTAATAAATTTAATAAATTATCGATTTCTATTAAGAAATGCATTTTAAGTAGGAAATACGATAAATAAATATCAAGGGTTATATTAATTATTTTTGAAAGCATTTGTTTTACATCATGCTGGCTGTGATATTCAGAACTACACAGCTAGTATAGCTATGAGAGCGTGAATCGGATAATTACAATTAAATTTTCAGGTTAAAATTTTAAACATTTATTAAAACTTTTAACAGGTAACATTTTGTTTTAAACCTCTGAAAGAACACAGTTTAGGTATTTAGGAACAAAGACATATTTCTGCTTGTATGAAATATGAATTTTTGCTTGTGTGAAATATGATTATGAGTTCTAATATGACCTTGATTACTTTAACATAAGCAACATTGTATGTTGTATACGTATAAAAATTCAATAGTTTTACATATGTTTACTTCGGATAATAAAGGATAGTTAATCCGAATCGGCAATTTTAGTTAGAAAAATAATATCATAACTTTTCTTCCTGAAATACAAAACTTTCAATTTTTTTTTTTTTTTTTTTTTTTTTTTTTTTTTTTTTTTTTTTCCGTTGGAAAAACCCGTTACGGGTACCCCGTCGGCCCAGGGGGGTGACGGCCGGGGGGTTATGTGGGACTACCCGGCAGCATAGAGGATGCTGCCATTTTTAAGGCTACCCACTAAAAAACCAACGGTTGCCCTCTTTGCCGTAATGGGACGTCACGGGATCGCGTTAGCACACACCGTGACGCCCCGGCGAGACCCCCCGAATGAGGGTGCCCCGAGCAACGTAGAGCACCCTCCCATCGCAGGCCTATGTTAGGTGAGAGGGGTCACCCTCCCCCCTCACCAGGCCTACAACTGGGGAAGGAAGCGGCGGGCGTATTCCCGCCTCCTTCTACCCAGTCTTCCCCGACGGAGCGGGTCAGTGGACGAGGCTGACTCCCTGACCCGCTCCGCGGCCTCCTTTGCGGCTATGACTTGCTCACAGAAGGAGGCCATTGCGACCCAGCACCTCTCACTGCTGACCATCGCGCTGATAACGCGCGGCAGCGAGAGGTCCCTGCCAATCACGCCCACCAGCTCAGTGCGCTGGTGGTCCCAGGCGGCGCATTCCGCCAAGGTGTGACGAGCCGAGTCGACGGACTCGTCACAGTGATGGCAGGAGGGGGTCGCCTCCCTTCGTGCTATCCTGTGCAGGTACCCACCGAAGCAACCATGCCCGGTCAGCACCTGCACAAGACGGAACGTAAGCGTTCCGTGCCGCCGATTGATCCAGTGGTTGAAGTGAGGGCGGACCGCCTCCACTGTGATCAGACCGGCGGCAGGGGACTCTAAGTCCCTGTTCCACCGTCGCATCAGGGCTCGGTGAGCTAGAGCCCTGATTCGCGCCACCTCGGGCCTTACCCCCGTGGCCAAGGCTTCTGCCCGGTGCCAGTACACGGCTGCGAGCACCTCCGCCTGTAGCTCCCAGGGCGGATCGCTCGCCAGGAGTGTAGCCGCCGTGAAGGACACCGTACGGTACCCCCTGATCATCCTCACCGCTAGGACCCTTTGCGTTCTTCGCAACAGGGTCCTTGAGTGAGCGGTGAGGGACTCCGACCATATGGGAGCACCGTATAGGGCCATGCTCCTCACGATGCCGGCATATAGGCGCCGGCATGGAGCCTGCGGCCCACCGACGTTAGGCAGAAGCCTTCCCAAGGCAGCTGCGGTGGAAACCAACTTCGGGGCGAGAAGGGAGAAGTGCGCCCCGAAGTTCCACCTTCCGTCCAGGGTGAGGCCCAGATACTTCATCTGGGCCTTCACCACCACCTCCGAACCCTGGACGGAGATGGACGCCCGACGAGGGGGACCTCGCCGAGGGCCGTGGAACAGGATGGCCTCCGTTTTAGTGACGGAGACCTCCAAACCCAGCAGCCCTATGCGGTCCGCAACGAGCGTTGCACCGACGGTAGCAAGACGGGCCGCTTCCGCAAAGCTCCCTCCCCGTGCTGTGACGAGGGTGTCATCAGCGTAACAAAACACCCTCATCCGGGGAAGGAGAGGACAGCGGAGCAGCCAGTCATAGCCCAGGTTCCACAGGACCGGTCCCAAAACGGACCCCTGTGGAACCCCTCGGCTCACGGCACGTCGGTACATCCGCCGGTCGCCGCGCTCCCACAGGACCTCTCTGTCCTGCAGGTAGGCCCCCAACAGTCTCCGGAGACAGGGAGGCACTCCATGGAACCGGAGCGCCTCGACCAATGTCTCGAACGGAAGACTGTTGAAGGCGTTAGCGACGTCCAGCGAAACCGCCAAGACGACGTCCCCCTCGCGAACAGCCTCCTGGGTCACATCTCTCAGAGCTCTCAGGGCATCTATCGTAGAACGACCCGCCCTGAAGCCGAACTGAGCTTCTGAGAGATCCGGACCCACCTCCTCGAGGTGGCAGGTGAGACGGGCAGAGAGGATTCTCTCGAAGAGTTTACCCGTCTCATCCAGCAACACGATCGGCCTGTATGCGGAAGTAGAGTCGGCAGAACGACCCCCCTTCCGCAACAGGCACAACCTGCCCTCTTTCCAGGCTTTCGGGAACTGTCCAGTGCGCAAGCAGAGGTTGAACAGTTCCCGAAGCCTGCCACCCAAGTATTCCAGGGCGATGAACAGCACTCGCCCCGGAATACCGTCTGGCCCCGGCGCAGTGCTGCAGGCTCGTAGGCGACTCGACGCGACCTCCAGCTCGGCCTCCGTGATGTCTGGGACAGAGCCAACCCCCCCACCGTGAAAAGGGGGAGCCATCACGGGAGGCGTGTGGCCGGTGGGGTCTGGGAAAAGTTCCCCCACCAGCCTTTCGAGGAAATCCGGCTCCAGGGACTCCATGACCGGGGCGCACGCGGCGCGGAGTTTGTTCCGCGCCACGCGATACGTTCGCCCCCATGGGTCCCTGTCAAGACCCGCCAGGATTTCCTCCCGAGCCAGGTCCTTCGCCTTTCGAATCGCCAATCGCAGAGCTGTTCTCGCATCACGGTAACAGCTCCGCAGCTGGGCCTCCAGATCCGGGTCAAAGCCGTGACGTCGGCGACACCGGACGAAGGCCCTACGAGCCCTGCAGCAGGCCACCCGAAGTTCGGCTAATTCGGGCGACCACCAGTAGACACCTCTACGCCGCCGGGGCCTAGACACCACCCTCGGCATGGCCGCATCGCAAACCCGAGACAGGGCTTCGCGCATGCGGCCCGCCATCGCCTCCACGTCGGTTTCCTCGCTGGGAAGATCGGGAAAGGCCCAGCCCTGTACGATGGCTGCCTCCGCAGCCATTTCCCGATCCAGCCGTTGGATTGCCCAGCGAGGAAATCGACTTCCTCCCCGCGGTGGCCTGGCCAGATCCGGTCGGACGGTGGAGATCTCAAATCGGATGTATTGGTGATCCGATAGAGTCTCCACCTCCTTCTCGACTCTCCAGTCGTGGACCAAACGTGCGACAGCTGGGGTGGCGAACGAGACGTCCACCACGGAGCTCCCTTGCGGCCGCACACAGGTCGGTTCGGTCCCCCTATTGAGGAGGGACAGACCGGAGAGGAGTGACCAGATCTGAACGGCCCTGCCCCTAGCGTCCGTGTGGCGGTTCCCCCAGGCCACGGATTTAGCGTTCAGGTCGCCGAGGACGATTGTTTTCCCCGACGCCTGTCTGCTGATCGCCTCCCTGACGGAGTCCAGGAAGATCTCGAACTCCGCCAGGCTGCGATTGGGAGAGAAGTACGTGCCGACAACCACGTACTCCCCCCACCGCGCCACTACTAAACCCGGGCCAGTCTCCAGTGTGGAGAGAGGGGGACCGGGACTAGATCCCACAACCACCGCCACGGAGCCGTTTATGTCCCCCGACCAATTGGGAATTGGGGGGACATAGTAGGGCTCACAGGCCACCGCGATATCTACCTCCCACTCCGCCATGGCCTGCAGGAAAAGGTCCTGAGCCCCAGCGGAGTGGTTGAGGTTCGCCTGAAGAAAGCCATGTCGCAGACTGTTCATTGCGACATGGCCTCAACAGGCGCCTGGGGGCGCACGTCTTTTGGAGCCAACGGGGAGGAGCGGGCTACTTTCCGTCCTTTGGACGGAGCCTTACATGCCCGACTCCCCAGCTCGTGTCCCGCTGGCAGGCCTCGCTCTGCGCAGACCGCGCACCGCAGCACTCCGGTGCAGCTGGCACGATCGTGACCCGCCAAGCCGCACCGGAAGCAGATTTTGCTGCGGTCGACGTTGGAGGGGCAGACCGCATGCGTGTGTCCAAGCTCCATGCACCCGAAGCACCGCAGCGGTCGCACCTCCAGGAGCTCCACTTTCGCCGGACTCCAACCGACGAGCAGCCGCTCCGCCCCCAGCAGTATCCTCGCCGCATCTACTGTGCACCGGGCAAAGGTGGCGCCCATGGTCACGGCGCCCCAGCGAATCTCCCCGACGTGGAGAGACTCCCTGGAGCACCCGGTGATGCGGCAGATCGCGACTGCCACCTTCTCTGAGGTTGCAGAGTCGTCCAAACCCTTGATTCTGAGGCCAACCCTCTGCTGGGCTCGGGCGACGTCTGCAACCCCATCCAAGGCGGAGCGGAGGCTCGCCTCCAACGCCCCCGCCTTGTCGGCCGACGCCTTCGGCAGCTCCAGGAGCCTCGCTCCGGTGGCCGAACGCCGAATTACGAGCCCGCCCTCGAGCCCGATCTCGCCGAGATTAACTCTTTCGGCGGCGCGCTCGAGGACGTGCGCGTAAGTTATACCTTTGGTCGCCGCCTCGTCCTGGAGCTTAATAATAACCGCAGGTGACCGAGGCGGCGGCAGTTTAGGCTTCGGCCGGGAACGGCTCTTGCGCCTTTTCGCCCTGGGCCCCCGCCTTCTGCGGCCTCTGCCTTTCTTAGGCGGCTGCGGAGGCTCAGGGGCTGCTGCTTGGCGGGCTGTTGATTTGCCCACAGGATCCGGGGCCGGCGGGCGGGGGGCATTCTTTTCGCGCCTGCCCCGCCGCACGACCGTGGTCCAGGCCTCCTCAGTAACGGCAGCCTTCTGTGGAGGAGCCTGAGGAGGAGGCCGAGACACCACAGGCCTCGTCCCTGAACGCACGCTTTTTGCGGGCTTTTTTGCCGCTGCCGCAGTTGCCGCCGCCTCTCTACGGCGATCTGCCGCTAAGGGCGGCCGAAGGCTCTTCTCGGGGAGGAGGCGATCTTCGATGCCTGCAAGGCGGGCGTTTAACATAACGCCCACCGAGGTAATCAGGGATCGCCTCAACTCCTCCAGGGTCTCTGAGTTGAGGGAGGGCACCTCAGGAGCTGCGGCTTTGGCCGCAGATGCCCTCATCTCAGAAAACTCCTTCCTGTGAGCCTTCAGCTCGCTCTTAAGGGCCTCCACCTCCCTGTGGAGACGCGCATTGTCCGCACGGATGCGGCGCGTTTCCTCAGGCTCGCTGCGGCTGGCCAAGGCCTGCACGACTTCGAGCATGCCGCTCGAAGCCTCCCTCAGGGCCTTGACCATGGTCCCCTTCAGGTTTAGGCACTTCCGGCTGACCTCGATGATCGAGGCAGCATGCCGCCCAGCGACGGCCCTTAGCTCCTCCGCTCCCAAGCATGCAGAAGAGTATGCCGGTTGCGAACCCAAGGAAAGGTATTCCTCGGATTCCGGCACACTCTCAACCGCAGCAGGCTGTTTGCGGAGGGCCCGAGCGCTTAGACTGCGCTCGAATTCGGCCTCCTCCGCCTCCATGTTGAGGGCCCGTAACTCGGCCCTCGCTCGAGTGAGCATACCCCCTCTGAGGCCAGTAGTGGCGCGTCCACGACGAGCGGCACTGCATTTTGATGTAGCACCACGCTCTGAGTCGCTACCGGACGCGTCACTAGGAGTCAAAGCGACCTCAGAGAGAGGTCTCTTCCGTCGACTACTGCCCTCGCGGTCAGACAGCTTTTCTCTACCGCGAGAGCCCGACTTGGTCCCCTTTGATAGGGACGCCATATCGAAAGGCATCTTAAATCCCTTGCGCTTGCCAGGGTCATTAGCGGAAGAGCCGACCAACGGGGTCGACTCCTCCGCGTCCAAATCAACAATATCCATTCCGACAGCAGAATCGGGGTCAATTGTACGTATGCTAGGGTCGTGTTCACGGAGGCCGGCGGATTGCCGACCTACGGAGCATTTTGTGCCCCCCCCAGAGTACGTGGGGCAGCCGACGTCCGAAGACGTCGGGAGGGATTGCCCAGCTTGGCTGGCACCCTCCTGGGTAGACGTTTTCAAAATGCTTGCTTTCATGTCGTTAGGGCTCATTTACGGGTGAGCTCCCCCGCCTTCTCAGCGCTTGCCAATTAACCCTACGCCGCAGCACGCTAGACTACGGTTTCGGGGTAGTTTTTTATAGAGGTGTCCTTCCTCGCAGCACATCACGTGTGTTGTGCCCCCGGTCCCGGCCGTAGTGCAATGGCCGGGTTACGGTATAATTTTGGGCCTTGCGGCTTTTCGACTGATTGCACCGGTTTTTCCGATGGGCGATGGTGTCGTCACATACCTACGCCTCCAAAACTTTCAATTACCATTGTGGTTAAAAAAATATTCTTTTCATATTTTTTTTCAAAATATTAGTTTATAGTTGTGACCATTCACTTTGCGGAATGAATATACAGGATGAGTATAATTATTTATATTCACGCATAACAGCTAGAAAAAAATAGCGTTATGTTCTTATATATATAGCTCTTTTCCTGCGTCGGTTGGTCTTGCTCTCGTGGCTGTTTTTGTCGCTTAGGCAATGTGTTAGTTACGGTACTTTCCTTTTTTGTCATAAACGACCGAAAAAGCCTTTTTTTATTTATTTTTTTGGCTTGAAAAAATGTATACTTTAAATCAGAGATTTATATACTATGGGCATTTTGTAAAGAAATGGTTTGTAGGTTACGCTGATTGGGATGGAAGTTTTTGATATTTTTACCATTTGGCTTGCTATGACCTCTGTTAAATTTCCAGTATTTATTTATAAATTTTGTTTGTCAGAAGAAGATAATGAAATTTCGTGCATTTTTTTCCACCGTTATTTAATCTATCGAGTCATTTGATTTTAATGGTCCTGTCAAATCTCACGTAACGCATTGCGCCTTTCCTCTTACGATTGACTTTGAATGTTTGGTAGTGTTCAAATAAATAAGTAAACTCATGTTTATACTTATACAATATAACAGGAAATTTTGGTTTTCTAATGGGAAAAATTAAAAAGGTCCATTTTCGCTTTTATACTCTTTAAAAAGGAGAATTATTGCGGAACAGTGACCTTTCAATGTGTAGTTTACTAAAATGCAAACATCATCGTTTCACGCGAGTCATTTTGCTATAAACATTTCTCAAGAGTTAAAATTAAAACTAACGTCACTTAGATTTAATTGTTATAATTTGTTATTTATTAATGATTATTTTGGAATAAAAATAACTGATTTGACGTTGATAAGAATCAATGACATTCCTTTTTTGATAAAATAATTAAATTACTAGTCTGAGCTATTGAAGTCAGTATAATATATAGCATATAAGTCTTTTGTAAAAGTTGTAGTCAAGAGCGAATAAAAGGTGGAATAAATTGAAGGAGTTTTTATTACATAATGGACCTGTTAATTATAGACTAATTTATTTTAAAATTATTATTGATTTTCAGCTCGTATTGTTTTTTAACAAATAAGCTGTTATAAACTTATAAATTTCTGATGTATGTTTTATTAAAACAAAATATTATGTAAATAATAGTACTTTATGTAACTATTAAAAATTTTATATTGTTTTATGTATCTATTTAAATGTCCTTATTGGAAATTATACCATTTTGTTTTATTAAATCAAATAAAGATCTCGGTAATAAAATATGTATAATTATATTATTACCGGGAATTAAAGCATCACGATATAGGTATTACATACCTCTTAATTGCCTGACGTTTCGACCAGATTGCACCGCATAATGAATCTGGACATGTTTATTTAATATCAGTCACTTTTTGTCTAATCTTCACTATCTGATTATTCATTATAACATAATGGTAGTCCGAAAACTTACAAATGCCCTACTATAATTCAAGTGAAAGCAAATATGCAATTAAAATATATAGCCAGGAAAAAAAATGGGTTTTCATAAAACCTTTGTTTTGTAAAATTCTAACTTTTTGGGGCTTAGAGACAGTTAAAGTATTAAAAATATTTTCTTTTATGTTTCAATAATTTTGTATTACTTTTTATAGATATTGCTTATTTTTATTAAGTTACGGATGCTAAAACAGATTTTTTTATATTTTTCTGTTTATTATAACTTTAAACCTTTTTCTTGTAAAGTTCGTAAAATTGCGATCCCTTTTATCTTATTTTGGTTGTAATTCTTCGTAGCTATATAGAGTACAAATTTGAAAGGTTTCACGATCTTATCATATCATATTAATCTTTGATTAGTCCCAAACCGTTACTATAGAGTTGTTCATTACTAGCAGATAATTAACTATGAAGATCAGTATCAAGTAACTCACCTAAATCGGATAACTGTTTAATTGTCAAATTTGCTATTATATCTGAGCATAATAGTCAAATTAAGCAACATATAAATAATAAACATATGTAATATGATAAATTTATTATCAAAAAGACACATTCATTTAGAATCATTGTTATATATTATCATTTAATAATAAATATCGTATTGTTCTCATCATTTTGTTCGTTTATAGATCGGACGAAACTATAACAAGTAAATAATTAATATTATACAATGACCACATTATATATGCACATACTATGAAATACGTGATTTTTAAATTGCTCAATGTTGTCTTTTCTCTACATACATATATAAATAAATTTAAAAAACTTACAGAACAAAAGTTACAAAAATAATATTTAAAATGTTCAAGAAGCAACTCACACAGGTCGCAAGTTCTGAAAGTATGTGTGTATTTTGAATGATAAACTTTTATTGATTAATAAGAAGAATAATATTAACAAATATTTTAAATTTATGATAAATATAGGGTTGTCTCTGTACGTGTTACTCTCAAAAGGACAATCATATTTAACTTTGTTGCTATAAGATTGATATCTTACTAAGTAGTATAACAGCATACTTTTATAGGAAAGCATCTCATGACCTATCCAATTAAAAGGGAGAATTTTGATGACCTGTAGGAAAGTTTGTCTTTGGAACACTGTGTATAAATCCGTGGAGTCATGTCGGGATTTTCTAAATCGTCTTTTATTTATTGCGCAACTGCTTTGTAGGCAGACGTATAAGTCTCGTTCTACTGTGCTTGTTAGATATATTTATTTTCTGTGTTATGTCACTTTTATAAGTCCATCTAAATGGCATCCACGTGTTATATTTGGGTCTTGTTATATGATAAACAATAAATTAAAACTTAGTATTATTCTTAAATACATCAATCATTTTACATTACATATTCCTTTTAAATTCGCGTTTTAATGTAAATATAGTAAAATGAATTATGCAAAACTAGAATATTTTGTAGCTTCTTGTCTATGATCTTGACTTTTGTGGCATTAGGTTAAAGTACCCTTTTAAAATCCTGTGTTCTCTATTTAATGCCTCGCTCAGCTTTATCCATTTTTAAACATAAAAGAAGCTTTATTACAAGTTAAAACTTTAAAAATCCCACTTAAGAAAATCTATGACTACGCGATGAGCTTACTGACTAAATGGAGAGCTATAGTTATAATCATATATTTTATTAAACGTGAGGATAGTTTAATAAAAATGTCATAAAATAGTTTGACTGGCTATGTTACTGTTTTCTTGATTAGAACTACATATTTTTTTATTAAAACGATTAAATAATATGATGGTACAATAATAATAAGTGATAACGAAATTATATATAATAAACGTAATATATCCTTCCCGTCACTTTATTGAGCTATGTACGAGATATTTGGGTAAAGTCTTATTTGTGTTGATAAATTTGTTATTCTATATATCTTTAAAATTTAACATTTACACAATTAACACAATTCACATTTTTAAAATTACCATAAGATATCACTAACCAGTCAAAAAATATATTTGTTTACTATCAAACGTTTTATTTAATACATTAGTAAAAGCTTTCATTTATTTATTTACATTAAACAGCTATATCTAACGTACTACAAAGTATTTACGTCTCGTCCTTCTTATTTCCAACTTTTCATACTTCTGAATGTTCAGAAATTTTTCGATGAATTTATTTTCTTATTTATCCAACGAAAACTATATGAACTATAAAATTATGAAAACTTACTATTAAAGTAGCTGATTTCGCTTTAAAATCCAGCCAATATTCTTCTCAACTTTAAGATTTTAAAAGATAATATTGTTTGGGCGGATTAAATTGATTCCTCATTATCATTAATAATAATATCAATATTAATTTGCAATATTTATTTTATTGCTTGCATATACATATAACAAAGTTATATATCAATACCACAAAGTCGTAAAGAATTGCTAAGATTATACGCTTGATTAAAAATTTTCGCTCCAATTCAAATAAAGGCTTTACTCAGGGGAATGCTCCAGCGAATAAATTGTTTGCTTTGTTTGTAGGTTACCTGCCTGAAATATCGAAGACATAATGTATTATTATCTATACTATGTTTATAACAAGATTTTGATTATATATATTGTCCAGTGGCACAGTAGCCGATGTTACAGATCTCTAATACGAATTCCATTATTTCTCTGTGTAAGTCACTTGGAACCTACAGTATTCATTCTACTACTTAACCGTGTAGCGTTCTCAAGGACTGATTTTCTATCAGAATCAACTAAAGTAGATCGATCAGACACATTACAATTTACAGGGGTCGGCTGATAAGAGGCGCTGTTTATTTACTTCCAGATGACCGTCATACTCCTACATGATAAAAAAGTTGTATGGGTCTAAAAACTTTGTATACCTGCAACCTTATTTGCCCTTGTACTTCGGCAAAGGTTTGTGCCTTTGTTAATTAGAGTTCACGGTTTTGATCTTTCGTGAATATGACTATTACAAGCATATTGTATTATGTCAATAACAACCATACAATACTTTTAGTAAAGTAGGTCCTCTGCTAAAGTAAATACTTTTAACGTATATCTGACTGGTAATGTAGTTTACAAGTTCTCAAGTAAAAAAATCAAGTATTGTAACATTTAAGGAATTATAAAGCTTTTTAAAATTCTATTTACTCTTAATATAATAGATTAATACAGTCATTTTTACTCTATTATTTTGTATTGAATAGGTAAAATGAGACATTTTATGGTCAACAGCCTTTTATTAGAAGGAAGGTAGAAAGAGAAGTCCGTCTTTTCCTAGTTATATAGATATATTAATATATTTACAGTCAAAATTTATAGAGAATAATATAAAAGTAAGGAGAAACGCTGCATCTATATTTATTTTCTACCGCATTTAACAAAGAGAGTATTCCAAAGGGTTTTGGTTCTGATATGCGACACTGATTTTGAACTTTTTGTAATACCTTCCCCCCATCTGGAGGCGTTTTTCAACGGTGCGGTTTTTAAAAACTTTCTACCATGAACCACCAAGATGTGAAAAATATTCCGTCGGTGACATTTCCAGATCGATACGATTCAAAAAAAATTTTTAAAAATGATGATCAGCAACGCTCTTGGACATCTCCTGGTAATTCAAGAAATGGTGAGCGGCTGTGATCCATTTCCAACAAGTGACGCGCATGCTCGTTTGCACTTTATAAAATATTTAAAAGTTGTACAAGAGTTTTATTGATCAGTATAATTTGAACGCATACCAAGGGAAATCCAGGGCACTTATAATATAAAGCTGTACTTCAAAAGCCTATAAACATCTAATAAAAACGCACATTTAAATATTATAAAAATAAACATCCCTTATTAGAGAAAAGAATGAATTGGAGTAACTGATTTTAATAAAATTTTGTATAATGACAGCTGAAAGTCTATTATTATTTTTAGTGTATTGCTGAACGGGTAGATAAACATCCATTAGTGTATAGGTTATATGTTTGTATTTGTCGAAAACTTATAAAAGAATTATTAATTCGCTATAAGTGAACATTTACTATAATTAAGATAACACACAGTATAGCAACTCATAATTGAGAGTAAAACATTTCTTGACGCTTTACAGTCATCGTTAGCACGAAGGGAGAATTTTGATAACCTGAAAGAAAGCCTCGGAACAATTTGTATAAATCGGTGGAGACGTATCGGAATTTCCTGAATTGTCTTTTGTTGCATGGCTACTTTGTAGGCAGACATATAAGTCTCACGCTTAATAGTTGTTTTTATTTTTCGTGTTATTTATTTATTTATTTATTTATTTTGTTATCTAAGTTCAAATCGCTAGTAAACGATATATATTTTTGGTTTTTATCATATAAATAAGAAATTATAAAACTCTAATTATTACTTTATTTTCTAAGTATCAAAATATCCTCTTTATTGGTTACCAGCTCTTATCGTCTGTCTTATTTGCCTGGCTCTGAAGCTGAGATCGCTGTTTAGCGATGAGGTCACCGTTTTATTACACTGTTATACAATAATAATGTTTTTTTTTCTGTTATTATTTGCCTCCATTTTGTGTTTATTGGTGTCCCATAAAAAACTATTTACTTAAAACGTTTGAAATTACTTAAAACATAGTAGCAACACTAGCCCATTTATTATTTTAATAAGAGTAACGCGGTTTTAAACTTGTTACGGTAAAAATATTAACAAATACTAATGTTAGGATAGTGTAATACCCTACACCAGTCTGCTCTGACAACACTTATAATTAAATAAAGAGGGTATATTTATATAACAAACATAATTTGAATTCAAATATAAAAAATATGCTATTTACCTAAGTAATAAAGTTGAAATTTGGAATATTTAATGAAAAACTAGACGTAGCTCTAACTTACTTGCAACTATCCAAAGTGTTGAAATAAAAATATTTAAACAAATATAAAAAAACATATTCCTTTAAAATTTACCAACTATACAATTACTAAAATGAATTATGCAATACTAGAATATGTTGTAGCTACTTGTCTGTGATCTTGGCTGTTGTGACATTAGGTCTAAGTACCCTTTTAAAATCCTGTGTACTCAACTTAATGTCTCGCTCAGCTTTATCCACTTTTACCCACAAAAGAAGCTTTATTACAAGTTAAAACTTTAAAAGCCCCATTTAAGTAAAGCTCTTGCTGTGCGATGCGCTTACTGACTAAATTGAGAGCTACAAATACAATCATATATTTCATTTTAAGTTAATATAATTTAATAAAAGTCTAATAAACTAGTTGAAGTATACTTAATGTTTCTTTGGTCAAAACTATATTTTTTTATCATAGTTTATTAAAAGATAAAATGCTTTATTAAAAAATAAAATGCTACAATTATTGGATTCATGTTGAACAATATATAAGTAGAATAGGCAATAGCAGAATCAATTACAGACAAAGACTATAACATTAGATATTCGTCCCGTCGCGGCTTTACTAATTTAGATAAGTCAAAGGTTGATGAATTTATGACTACTTATTTTGTTGAATTTATTATTCTACGTTTCATTAAAATTTAAGCATATTCAATCAATTATTTATATACATTAACCATAACTAACGTACTTCATAGCATCTTATTTCTTTATAATCATTGTGTATTTAGACTATTTCTCAAAAGAAAATACTATTTTTAAGAAAATTAAGTAGTCCTATATCTATCTTTGTAAAAAATATTTGTATTAAGTTAATGTATTTTATTATCATATTTGTATAAAATCCTTTGAGAGGTCCAGTCAAAGCACTGAGTTTATAATCTCTAACAGATGACACTCGGAGCCAAATGTGCCTTTATTTAAATAAATGGGCGTTCCTCAAACTAAATATTTAAGCGATAAAATATTCCAGATGTTTTTAACCATTTAGAGAAGTTAAGTTACAACATAAGTTTAAAATCTGAACGTTATAATGTTTTGGTTTATTTTTTTAAAATGACTGATTTGGTCTAGATATTTCAATTTTATTTAAAGATAACATAAAAAGCGTGAAATATTGATTTTGTTATAACAAAGATTTAACTTAAAATAAATAAATATTTGACACTAATGAATGAATATATTTGAAAAAAATAAACTCAGCAAAGCTGTTACTAGACTACTAACATGCAAAGACTATGTTTTCTTCTGAGTAATGTAAGTCGTTATTTTCACTATTGAATTGATGCTGTAATAATTTTTTTCTAATATTGCACTTCAAGACACAGTTTACAATATCCGATGACCATCATATTAGTTATCCTTTTTTTTTTTTTTTTTTATGGAAAATGAGGGCAAACGAGCATGCGGGTCACTGATAAAATGTGATCACCGCCGCCCATGAACTCTTGCAACATCCGAAGACTCACAAGAGCGTTGCCGGCCTTGGAGATATGAATAGACGCCTTTTTTGAAGGTACCCATGTCGTATCGATCTGGAAACACCGCCGAAGGAAGTTCATTCCACATCTTAGTGGTACGTGGAAGAAAAGTCCTTGAAAACCGCACAGTAGAAGATCGCTACGCATCCAGGTGGTGTGGGTGGAAATGCAGGCGGTGACGTGCTGTGCGGTGATGGAATTCGGCGGCAAGCATCAGATCAAATAGCTCTTCGGAACACTTCCCGTTGTAAATGCGATAGAAGACGCACAAAGAAGCCACGTCTCTACGCAATGCCAAAGAGTCCAGCCGTTCACAGAGCACCGGGTCCCCGACAATCCGTACGGCTCTCCGTTGTACGCGGTCAAAAGGTAGAAGCTGATATTGGGGTGATCCGTACCAGAGATGAGAGCAGTACTCCATATGTGGCCGAACCTGCGCCTTATAAAGCGCAAGTCTATGGCCAGGATTGAAATACTGTCTCGCTCTATTGATCACACCCAATTTCATCGAGGCCAACTTGGCCTTGCTCTCCAAGTGACCACGAAACTGACAGTCGCTCGAAATGTCGAGTCCCAGTACTTTGATACTTGGCGAGGCATCGAGAGGTGTGCTATCGAAGAGCGGCGATACGACAAATGGGGTTTTCTTAGTGGTAAACGAGCAAACCTGTGTCTTTTGGGGATTAAACTGAACGAGGTTCAGTTTACCCCATTCTGAGACCGTCCTCAGGGAGGTCTCTATAGAAGTTTCTTTCGGCACTCGTCGACGTTTTCCCGAGAGAGACCTGCACGGCCGGAATATACCGCATCCCCAGTTCTGTCATCCGCATAACAATGTATGTTGGAAATGTCCAACATATCATTGATGTGCAAGAGGAACAGGGTTGGGGATAGCACGCAGCCTTGGGGTACACCAGCATTCACGGGCTTGGGGTCCGAGCAAAAACCGTCGAGAACGACCTGTATGCTCCGCCCAGTGAGGAAGCTGGTAATCCACTTGCATAAACTCTCGGGAAGCCCATAGGAAGGAAGCTTCGAAAGAAGCCCCTTGTGCCATACACGATCGAAGGCTTTCGCCATATCCAGACTAACTGCCAGACCTTCTCCCTTGCTTTCAATAACCGCAGCCCAACGGTGTGTAAGATATAACAGGAGGTCACCAGCCGATCGACCATGGCGAAAGCCATATTGTCGGTCATTGATCAACTGGTGATCCTCAAGGTACGCGAGGAGCTGTCGGTTTATGATGTTCTCCATTATTTTGGAGAGAAGAGAGGTGATGGCGATAGGTCTGTAGTTAGCTGGGTCCGAGCTATCACCTTTTTTAGGGATCGGATGGACAAAAGCACACTTCCATGAGACCGGGACTACGCCTTTGAAATAGGAGTACCGAAATAGACGCGTTAGCACTGGAGTCAACTCAGGGGCACATGTTCGTAGCACGATTGGGGAAATGCTATCCGGCCCACTCGACTTATGAACATCCAAGGAAAATAGAGACCGTCGAATGGTTTTTTGCCTGAAAATTATTTCCGGCATTGAACTCTGACACCGCTGGATGGTAGGCGGTGTTTTCCCTTGGTCGTTCAAGGTCGAGTTTGAGGCAAAAAGAGTGCCCAAGAGCTCGGCTTTCTCTTTTGCCGTATGGGCCAGAGAATCATTCCCCGAGTGCAGTGGCGGTAGGGATGGCTGGCAAAAGTTACCCAAAGTGGCTTTAGAAAGCGCCCAGAACTTGCGCGTGCCTGGTGGGTACCTTGTCAACTGATCCCCAATTTTGACGACATGCCTAAACCTTGCTCTAGCAATTTGCCGTTTGAAGAATCTGGAGGCACGATTGTATTTCCTCTTCAGAACTCTAGAGTTCGGATCCTTGATGAGTAACGCATTAACCCAAGCCTGATATGCCTGACGTTTTCCGGCTGCTGCAGCCCTGACAGACGCATCAAACCAAGGCCGCGATCTGCCATCAAGTGGTACCACAGAGCTAGGTACAAATAGTTCCATGCCCTGTAGTATCGCATCAGCTACAGCCGCAGCGCAGTCACTGGGATCATCGGAAGAGAAACAAATCGGCCCCCATAGGTAGGATGCAAAGAAAGACCGCATTCCATCCCAATCCGCTGACTTGTAGTGCCAAACGCGTCGGGTCGCAGGTCTTGTGCGAGCCGGACGTTGAATGGGCACTACACTCCGTACCAAGCAATGATCGGAGGACCCAAGGGGAGCCTCGACAATGACCTGGTACTTTTCGGGATGTGTAGTCAGCAGAAGATCCAACAAAGAGGGCATGTGGCTGTCCACGTCCGGTAGACGAGTGTGCGTCTGAACCAACTGGGACAAACCATTTGCCAGAGCAAAGTCAAACACAGATCTCCCCGCGAAGTCAGTGGAACGCGACCCTAGCCACTCGGCATTGTGCGCGTTGAAGTCCCCAAGGACTATGACCTCAGCGGAGGGAATCTGTGATAGCAGGTAGTCAATCTTCGCCTGTACATGGCCCAAGAGTTGTTCCGTTTCTGCATTACCACTATGGGATCTGTAGAGGCACGCATAGACTCTGACATGATCATCCATGTCCACGCGCAGCCAGAGAAGAGACAGATCCCGACCTTCAAAAATCTCGAGGCGACGGTAGCAGATATCCTCCCTTACGAACACAGATACCCCGGCGTGGGGTATAAAATGATGCTCTAATTTATACCCGGGGTATGAAAGGTACGCTGTGTCACTAGGTTTGGATATCTGCGTCTCCGTCAAAAACAACAAGGCCGGCTGCGCCGTCTCAAGATGATAATGGACGGCGTTTAGGTTGGAGTGAAGTCCCCGGATGTTGCAAAAGTCCACATTCAGGGTGGACCGGGGTGCCGCTGTGTTACCTCGTCGTTTGCCCTCAAAAAACACGAAATGCGATTCTTTGCCCGCCCCAGATACGACGGGCGGCCCGAGCAAAATCGGAGAATCGTTTCCCCGATTTTGCTCGGGGAGGGATTCTCCGGCTTCATTAAAGCCGGTACCCTCCTGGGGTATATTTATTGGAGTAACCGCATTCATGTTTCTCAGGGAGGAGGGGGGAGGGGGGGGGTTGGGCTTCCGGAAACTCACTCACCGACGGAACATAACCAAATGAATTTGGTTACTATACGTCGATCTTCTGTGAGAGGGTGGTCCTTCCCCGGTCGAGCCAGCCCAATACAAGCTGCAGTCAGATGACAACAGCTAGGCTCTACCACCTAATAATTCAACATTATAAGAAAATTAGGTAGGCGTCTAAGGATTTTATTTTATTTATTTTTTATATTCTTTCCAATATTGTGTGCGTATCATTTTTTTTATATTACTTTGTACTTAATAGTCAAAATATTGGTCACAAATTAGTTATTCCGAGTTCGGACTTCACTGGATCGCTCATTCTATATTGATCCTACAATACATACATACTTCTTGGAAAGTCAAGTTATTATCAAATACTTCGAGGTACTTGCCTTAACTTTGAGAAGTAAAAAGTTATACGCTTTTTTTATTTTTATCCATTTTATGTTATCTTTTAATCGTCAGCGTTGTATGAAATTATAGTATACACCTATGTCAGTTTAGTTTCTATAAAGACTGAAAAAAAAATATTCAAAACTCCTTTAAGGTCCTAGGGCCTTTAAGAACTAGTCCTTATTTATAATATTTTTTTTGCCTCATACATCTATTACGTATAAAATAAAACCAAAAGTGTTGTTAGTATAATTTAACAAAATAAAAAATATTTTATTATTATATATGTTTAAAATAATATACGTCAAAATATATATTATATCATTACCTTGAGCATGTATTGAGTTCGAATATAATAACATATCCATGAAAAACAAATTGGAATATCATGAATAATTTGTGAATAAAGAACTACCTCAAACAATAAAAAATCTTAGTATACCTTAAAACACTTAACCTTCTCAAATTATAATGGTGCCATTATTTTAGCTAAGCTCTTAAAGGAGACTGTGCTGTCGACATGGCGACCATTTTGGACAAAATATGACTTCCGTCGTCGCTTCGACAAGGGAGAAAAAGTAACTGGGAACTTATACGACACTTTACCCCAAATATATTATTCGGTTTGGAGAATTAAAAGATCATCTAGATCTATCATATTCAAAGGACAATTTTTAAATAAAATAAAGCGATTAAGAGTGCGAGTCCCATCAGATTAACTTCCTGGTTAACAAAAATGTTCTCTTATTTTCGAAAAACTCAGTTTTTCCTTCCGATCTGTCTGTTCTGTATGTGTGTCTGTGTGTTTGTGTGTCTGTGTGTCTGTGTGTGTGTCGAATTTTATTTTTCGAATTTTGAAAAACTAAAGATATATTTGGAATCAGCATCTAAATGTAAGATTCACTTTTCAAAATTATGTTGATTGTCCAACGGGAAGGTGGTCAGATCGGCCGCCGAAGTTACCGAAAAATGGAAAAAAAAAATTAAATTTTTTAAAATTTAAAAATTAATTAATTAATTAATTAATTAAATTATTTTAATTTTTTTTTTCTTTTGTTTGTTAATTAATTTGCGAGTTATAATTTGCCGATTAGGAGTTTTTCATAGCGGCAAGCTCGATTGCCGCGTGTCAGATGTTTTATTTATGTGTCTGTTTTTTTTTTTAAATAAAATCCATTCCATCCTTTGATTATAAGATAATTTGATATTATTTATTTTTAACATTTTCTTTAAAAACTGATTACTTGTTGCTGATATTAAAATGCGTTGATTTTTTAAAAATCGCGAATAAACGGTTTTCAGTTTATTCAAAAAGATTAAATTAATGGTTAGTTGACTTTGCTAAAAAATTAATCAGATCTATGTTTTACGAATACGCATCGATTGGTAATAAAATGTAATGTTTTGTTGTCAGGTTACGTGCACACACACACACACACACACACACACACACACACCCACACACCCACACACACACATAAATATTTCTAAAAAACTATTTTCGTAATCGGGGTGGTTGTGTTACCATTCGAGACGTGTTAATATCAGTCAAAATACATTTAAAGAATTTTTGTTGTAAGCCTTGTTTATATTTACAATGATTGATTATTTACAATCTAGATGATCATGTTTTATATTAAGTATATCTACTCACGTAACATTTTTTCTCATCTATTTAATCTATGATAAAACAAAAGAGAAGCAATGGATTGTATAATAAAATGTAGTAAAATGACGTGTTTTCCATTCCATTCTATGTATTTTCAGAAGCTCCTTATATCCGTTTTATTATTCCCTAAATTCATATTTGAAGATACCCCACAAAAGTGGATTTCGTTTACCTTGAGGCTAAAGTTTCATCACCCTTACAAAGTAGTGCTTATTCAGTACTTACTTCCCAAAGTTGAAGTAAGGGTGCCTCTTACATAACATATCTTTATAAATATTTACATATCTCTTGCCCTGCTATAAACAATTTCTACTTCATTCTAGAAATAAAATCTTACTTCTTGTTTCAACAACATTTAAACATCTTAAAAATAAATATAATAAAAATAGGGACATATACATAAAAACATGAAAGATAATAAACCATACAACATATTAAAATTTAAAACTATGTAAAAAATAATTAAATATATTTAACTTGTACAATAAACCCTTTCCTCACGAAGAATCTAGAATTAAATTTCAAGTGCGGTGTCCAGTTAAAGACAATTAATATCTCTTGTAAAAAGGCAACAAATTGCACTAAAAACATTTAGCGTTATGAATGAATGAATGGTCATGGAAAAATAAGTATTTTTATATAAACATTCATGCACCAGAGGTTCAAATCTGGGAAAAATCAATACAAATTCAAGCATTTGTACCACCTTTTACGATAGACGTCACATTGAAGTTATATGTCATAAAAATAATACTTGATTCTACGAATTTCGAACATATTAAAAATAGTAAACACGTAACATATATTTTATGTAGTTTAAGAGTTTGATGTATTTTAATAAAAAATACATTAAACTCTCAATAATTACAAAAATAGCTAAATTATTATTTCAGGTTAGGTGAGGAAAGGAAAAAATATATATTAAATCAAGAATCAATAAATGAATCCAATAATAACTTAGAACTTGCAAAATTATATTTAATAAATTGTTTTTCTTTATTACGTATAAAAACCTCCACAGATATATTAAATTATTGTAATTTGAAACGTCTCAGTAACTTATTAAACATGGTCCAAAAGATTTTGTTATTTTGTCATTATTTTCTTAAATGAGAGATAGCAAGATGTTGGCATCTCTATCCTGCGCTTGAATCGATCCCGTCATCTGATGAAAATTGCAATAAGATTTTCCTTTATGTTTATTATCGCGTTAAGTAGGGACTTAAAGCTGTTTATACATTTGTATAAATTATAGATGTGTTATTATTTTGTATTTATTATTATTTACTTTTGTATTATATAATTTCAGATAGATTTTATTGTTACGAGCATTTTGATATATGAAATGTTTTATTATAAGGTTAAGATAAATAAGTATAAGCAAAAAAGCGAATTAGGTAAAGTGAAAAATGTTATTAAAATGTGTTGATTAAAAGCGCTCTCTTTACGGTGAACGTGGGATGCTACACCCACCATTATGGAGCGATTACTGATATTACTTCCAACTGATAGCAAGAACAAGCAACAAGAAAAAACTCTGAAGAAAAATGAACTCTTAAATTTAAGAAATATTTGAAACCATTTTGGCTGGTTTGCCATCAAGTCTTCAACCAAGGATCCTAAGAGACTTACCATTTAGCACCCGATTGAGATAGCTGTCTCACTACCTTTTGTTTCAATTCGCTATCTCAGTGGCACTATAAAGGCTGTCCCCCAAGGGTGGCGTCAGAAGGCGCACTCCAAATTTCATATATATATATATTTTTTATCAGAACGAAAGTGACATCTATTCGATTTTTTGCTTTTCTGTTTGGTTCATAATAAAAGTTCTAAGCACTTTTAAATTATAATTTATTTCATTTAAATTAATAATATTGTTAAAATAAGATTTTTTTACCACGTGTTCAATACGAACAATTTACATAATAGTAAATAAGTATTTAGTTATTACTTACATCATTCATTTCATTTGAATTTGTACATTTAATGATAATGATTTATGATGATTTACGTTATACATAAATTGTGGTAATAAAGGTCTTGTCATTAACATTGTAAATTAAAAATACCTATTTCTATAATTTTCCTATCTTTTTATGATAATGATTTTTCTGTGATGAGTGCGATTTGAAACTACCAAATCCACATTGCAAATGACAGAGAAACCAATTAATTGTCTAGTATGTACCACATAAAATTAAGCACGAAGTTTTTTCCCAGCGAGTCAGATTCAATATCTAAAATCACAATCCACCTAAATAATTTAAATATATCTTAACAGCGTCATCTAAATATAAAGCTAGCTTGATCCATCTCCACCTAGTGACGAATTGTCGAACTAAGCTTAAACTTAAAATCCCAAATGAACTGTATAATGGCAAAAAACAACTTTCTAATGAAAATAAACTTCTCTTATTTTAAATTAATTTTTCTTTGTATCCGTAGGTTTAATTACGTTACTTATATAAGTATATTATGACTATTTTTAAAATTTCATAACGTTGACAACAATTCAGATATATGTGTAGTTACGGGTAGACCAGTGAGTAACATTAATTCTGAAGCGATTTAACTATTCACTACGCAATTCAAGGCATTTGATATATTCATACAAAATCGTTTGGCGTATATTTGATGTTCTAAATACTACAACTGTCCTACTTGATTGCTTTTCCAATATCCTGAATAATGTTTTAAAAAGAAGAATTGCATTGTTCTTTACACTATTGCTTTTTGTCGGATTTATTTTTTTTTTTTTTTATAAAATGTTAAAATAGAAGTTACGATTTTAATGTACGTCACTTTTATTAAAGTACTTTAAATTTTTAATAACACGGTTTGCATGCACTTTTTTCTCTTTTGAATTAAGCAGTATAATACACGACAAATATGTCTCAGATATATTTGTCGTGTATTATACATCTTGTAATAATTTTTCCAATTTTTTTATTCATATTATGTCATCTTGTAATAATTTTTCTCTGTACATATATAGTACACGGAGTGGAGTGGAGTCCAGTTATTCTAAAAACGTTTGTTGCGAAATAAGCCGGTCATACGTTGCTGCAAATATAATTCATATTCTAAATCATACGCTATCATACGCTAAATCTCGCTCATGTCAATTAGAAAAAATAATTATATGGAAGTAGAACACATCCTGGCTTATTTCTTACTTTTTTGAGTTAATATTTAAAGCAGCACGACTGGAATATTAAAAGTACAAAGGCATGACACGTTTTATTTGCTTTTAATGAATTGAATAATACCAATTTTTAATTCCAATGTAAAAAAAAGGAGATGTGGTCGTATGCAAAACCGACATCACATATCTTTGAATTCTTAGCGTTTATTGTATGGAGAACTTGGTCACAGTCACAACAACTTTGCGCTCCTTTCTCCTTATCCTTATATATTGTTCTCCTTTGAAGATATAACTTAAGTTTTTCGGATTTTACTTACTACCATCCTTAAGCTAAGAAGCCGTTAATCCTACACGGTTAATTTAAAATTTTAAATAAATTTATAATTTTTCTATCTTTATATCTCAGTATAATAATAATAGTCATAGCGTTAATAAAACTTTGTCGGTCATTAAATGTCTTTATATCTGACGATGTCCTTCTCTTCTAGTTCAAATACGATTTTTGTACTTTTAATTTACTCAGCTGCAGCACGGCTCAATCCTTTACACTCCGAATGCCACATCGCTGTTCTTTGTTAAATTGTAGAGGCTGAAAGTGATTATGTTTGTTTCTGCAATATTATAGTTTTGCACACTTAGTCTTCATGGAGTCTCATCGAATTTGATATACCGAAAAAAACAATTTTTGAGTTTGAGAAGAAAATATTGAAATTTTGTTGTTTGAAAAAGTTTTGGTGTTGATTATATTTATTTCTTGCTTCCGAGCGCACCTCCACCTGCGTGTATTTCTGTAACCGTAATTCTTTTCAGCGAGCGATTTACAGCATACTTCGGTAGCTGTTGGTGTAGCTTTAGTAAACGTTTTTGTTGCATTGTTGTAGATCTACAATTCTTTAGTATTACATCACTTAAATCTCTGCTGGTTCACACATACGCGTATGCGTCTAAAGATCTCACTGGGTAAGATTTTTGCGAATTTTAATATTTTTATTTAATTTATATATTAAATTATTCACTTAAACTTTTGCCAAGAAACACACACAATTTATTGGTGAAAACTATACAGAAAACCGTTTAGAAATTTATTAATTTTATAGCCTTCATACAGATTAGACAGGGCATTACATTTTATATTTTATTTTATTTTTGTTTGGTATATATTTTTTAAGAGTTTATAATAAAAACTGTCAGAGTCTGACAAAAATGGTTGAAAATTTAGTACTGAAAATAAACCTTAACAAACCAACAAATAAATAACATACAAAAAAAATAAAAAGACAAGCAGAAAAAAAAACTATAAGCCATTTTCCAAAACAGTTTGTTAAACAAGAATAATTTGATATAGTAAAATGATAGCAATTTTAATAAAAGGGCTTGATATCTAAAAAAATACTTAAATCAAAACATTAAGCAAAGTAAAACATAATGTAATCGATTAAACGTCCCTACCATGTCTTACTTAGGGCGTCTCAAATTGGACATAAGACAAAAAAAAATTAAAAAAAGCCCATTCCGAGAACTAAGAAAAGAAATACTTATTTTATTTCTTGCATAAGTATTATACAATGATGCGAAACCTTTCTGTAAATTTTGATTCGTATCTTAACAAAATATGTCATTAATCATGAAGTTCCCAATTCATGTTGCTAACATTTAATGAGCTAAGTAAAAATGAAGAATTTAAAATTTAAAAATTGTAATTTTATAAAAGTTCAGGAATTTCAAGAACATGTTAAATGTATTTGTTTTTAGAAATTCTATGAGCTTGTCTAACGGTGCCCGTCACGAGACAGACGACTCAAAAACGTTAAAAAAAATGCGACAGCTGTTTGAATAAAAATAACGTGTCATTAATCATAACGGTGAAAGAAAGAGACACGACAAATATCTTCCTGTGGAGTTCCATTTTTGCATTTATTTGGCTCAGCGACAATTCAGTATTGGTAATTAGAAACTAAACATCAAGAATTATTTAAAAATACGCATATAATTTTTGTCGATAAACTATTAACTGTACACACAAATTCTGACAGGATTGGGTACAGTGTACGTATTGTAGGCATTATGTGTTATCATTGATTTTTAAATTGACCGAATACTAATAAATCGTTGTAAATTTTAAGGTAAAGTCTTAAAACAATCGAAACATTTGATTTTTAGAAACAAAAAAACACCTCAATTTGTAGCTAGTAAGTGTTACCTAAAACTTTATGAATATTAATTTATATAATAAATATTATTATATAAGTTAATATTTTTATTATTATTAAATTAGGCGACGCAGTTTCGAGACCGATACTAAAATAATTGAAGAATACATGTAACTTGAAATTTATTTGTAGTTTTATATCATTTATTTTATATTGCACTCTACGGAATCTACTGTCATACCACTTAAAGTCAGTCTGTAGGAAGTCAGTAGCATTTTCATTCCATATAAGCACTAGAAATAGCACAAATTCGAGCGAGAATAGTTTTAGCACTGGCAATATTACCATTCAAATTGAATGCTTCGTTAGAGACCGTCGGCTTAAACACCTTACAGTGAACATACATTTAAGAATTTAAATTACTTTTTTCGAATTATATATGTTAGGTTTCATCGGTGAAATTTTTATTTTGAGAAGTCATCTACATTCAACTTGTTTCCAATTCTATAAATAAAATATTGCATTAAATATATATATTTAAAATATTTAAAATTACATTACATTCGTGTATATTATATATCATGCGACCCGGAGCTAATTAAATTTTCCCATCTTTCGCGAATGAAAACTACACATACAATGTTATTACTCACGGTTTTATTCAACGTATGAAATTGTAAACAAATATTAAAACATAACTCCTGGGACTATTTGAATGGAGATATACTACTGAAGAGGTGTATGAAGAAGGGGAAGGTTATTTTGCTGGTGACAAGGCGTGAAAACGACGCTTCACCTACTTGTAAATTGATGTAAACAAACGCACCTTTAAGAGTCGATCTGAGTTTACACGCACGTAATGTACGTACGTGTAGACTTACTTCTATAGATTATTAAATAGAATCTGAAGGAAAAATTCTGTCTTTTTTCTAAAAAGATAAAGGCAAAGGAAAATTTATCTTAATATGTAACTAGCGTTTTAATTAACTAGTTTATCTATTATAGCAATATCATTTCAGATAAGTAAATAAACATCAGTAAATATATGAAGAAAAATTAATAAGACGACAGGATTCAAACCTGCAATCTCCGGGAAACCATCCTGTTGCTCTCGCAACTTAACCTCCGTATCAGTGAATTTAGAATTCTATATCCGTTTACTTATTACGGAGGAGACATTTATGAGACTTTTTATGAAATACTAATACATTCTTCTAACAATATACAAAAATATTGAAAAGATACCGCAATCGCAACCTTTGAAATTGTCTATAAGTATTATAAGTGTATTGTTATTCTTGGTTTCTATAAGTGTGTGAATTTAAACTTATATTAATTAACAAATAATTATAAGATCAAATTCACGAATAAACTGTGAACTAATAATTGTCTTATCAAATACGAGTTTTGATAATAACTTAATAAGGTTTTTAAAAATGTATACAATACCTTTACCTACCACTCATGCCATTTCTAATTACTACAATTCCATGTTTGTTACTCCATCAAAGACATAATAGACATAAGTAACCCTCATAAAGGTCTTTTTTCTTCAATTCTCTGTGATTTTTTCTTCAATGAACATATTTCCCAAAGGAAATCTTTATGTTTTACGAAAACTCGTATATCTTTTATTTCTCTGAGTACTTATTTTATTTTCAAACAAATATTATCCACATGACGTCAAGGTGTATTCTATTGTAATTGTTAAAAATGTACATGTTGATATACCAGCTTTTCCTCACCACCGCGTCTGTGCGATATACTTTTTTTAACGTTATTATCATACATTATTTTGTAACTAACATTTGATGCAGCGCAAGCCTTACTGGGAGATAAAAAATATTCTAACGTAGTTTACCCATGTACATAATAAATTTATAATTAGTACTTTCTATAATTTATTGTTATGTAAATGACCTCCTCTAAAAAGTAATTTAAAAATCTTCTTCTTCCTACTTGCAACACAGCTTTCGATTAACTTCATCGACAAATGTACCAGCGCGCTCGTGCGTTTCTTTAAAGTTTCTTGAGGTATCGGTTTATCACACTACTCTCTATCCAAAATTGTTCTCTAACCGTGATGCCTAACTTTGGAATTCAATCCCTCATCACTTATGTAATGAATTGCCCAATATGACAGCCTTTGAGACTGAAGAATTATTTAGTCTTCCTTTGTTTTTCGTTAGTTTTGTATGAGTATTATATTAATAAATGTGTATAATATTTATATACATTATGTATATATCCATAATAAATATTGAAAATTAGTCTAATACAAGTTTTTAAGTATGTTAGGTTATTTTACTTCTACTTCTACATTTAAAATATTTCATAGTTACACTATATTTTAAACTATGTCCTGGTATATTAATAACTACATACATGAATATATCCATTCTCGCAAACTATAATTATTTTGTAAAAGGTGATATTTATAATCATTGCTTTGTCGTTTTAAAACAGCACGGTCTTAAGGCCACGTTTAAAATGCTAAATAAACTTTCTATCTACAACTGATGTTAAGAGTAACTTAACTTTGTTATGTCTATAATTGTATATGTTTATAAAAAATATTTATAACGTTAACCATTCGAATATAAATATGATATTTTTTATATATATTTATACTAATTAAAGAAATAAACACCTTACCTTTCTGATACAAAAAAAAACTCTATTTTTACATTTAAGAGCCTTTATAAAATTGTGGGGCGTTCATAACATTTCTTGTTCTACATCTTCAAAGCTTAGAGGTCTTATTACACATGAATAAATTACCTAACATACATAAAACGATTTACCCTCTGTTTGATCCAAGCTTCAGGCCCATTACAATTTCAAAGTAAAAAAAGGCAGTCATGTAAATATTACAAAGTATGTAAAAGTTACATGTATAAATATTCGGTTAAATTTTTTGTAACTATAACTTCTGTAACATTATCTTAGATATTTAAATTTTAAACAGAGCTATCTACAGCCGATATATATTTATATCACGACCTGGTAGACTTCTAGCTCTGAAAACGAAACAAAAAAACATCCTAGAATCCAAGTGCAACCTGAAGGGTATATATATATATATATAAGATCTGCAATGCGCTCCAAACACATACATAACAAAAAATACTAAAAGGTTCTAACTGTTGAGTTGAGTGACAGAGACACGTACAGAAAAATTTTGTATATTAATATGTATAACAGCCAGCGTAGTCTGTAGAACGAGATACAAACGAATTCAATTTATCTGTATAAATCAAATACCGTGACTGGAGAGGACAAAGTTCGTAGAGCGTTGTAAATCGTCCTCGAACTAACATTAATCGTCCGGCTCTTACAACTAGTTTGTATAATTATTTCATCGTATAGCCACCGTTTTGTCTCTTAATAGCAAGCTATGCGGTGATATGACGTAACACATTTACAAATATTAATGTTTAATAGATATTAGGTAGTTCATCACGCATGGACGGCGAAAATAATTTAACTAGGTACATATTTAATTTGAGAAATCTGAAATCTATATTAATATTAAATTTATAAACTTAACAGTTTTGTAAGAGTAACAAGTGCTTTTCTTTCTTTACGACGACGATTTACATAATTGTTCTATATAACGCAAATAAATACAATATATATTATGTAAAAAACATGTATCCATTCTATTATATTTTAAAAAACGCACTTACTTGCACATATATACATACTCGATACACAGATAGTAAGACACAAATCACCCTTATACTCATTTTTAAAAAGTGATTTAAAAAATTAAGCACAATTCATATCATATGCTATTTTATAATAATCGTGACAAACACTATTTTCGTGCTCATAAGAACCGTTATTGATTTTATAAAATAAAAATATATATCGTATGCAGTAACATTGCAGTTCTATCAATTCTGTAAACAAACGAGACCATGTAGGAATTCTCAATTGTAAAAGTTGACAATTTCTATCCAGTCTTTTATTTGAAGTTATGATTTCTTTTCAGCGGTATAATTTTTAAGGGTTTATATATTGTAACAATATAGTAAAACATCAAAAATATTAATTGTATGTTATTAAATATGTTACCTTGATAAAAATAAAAAATAATGTACCACCAAAGTATGTAATTTAACTTTTTACATACTTATAAAATACTATTTAACTTTTTAAATGACAAATTTTTGACATAAAACAATCAAATTGTTTGATATTAAATACAAAACAGTAAATGAAAGTAATAAATATATGATAAAATGTAAAAGATGTTTTTATTGCAGAGATAAATTTTTAGGTTAATAAATTACTAAATAGATAATTTTATACCTCCCCTGAAATTAAATTGTATTTTAATGAATATATTTTTATTCGAGGACAATATAGTGAATTTACATAAAAAAAAATTATAGGTTAGGGCCGTAATTCTACAATATATTCAGATTATCTAATACCAGTATTTTTTTTTTCATTGAAAAAGGTAACACAATGTTTTTCGTTTGTATATCTTAATAGTATAAAATAACACAAAACTAGTTAATAATTATGTAATATTTTAATTACGTTAATTTTGTTTTCCGGAAACTGAAAAAGTTTCAATTCAAAGTTATTCAACACAACATCCTAAAATTGCTTATTTATTTTCTGTTACAGCTGCTTTAAAAATGGCACTGTAGAGAAACTTCTTTAATAACATCTTGAAAACGTTTATTGTAAAACGTTAATTAGTTTTAAAAACTGCGCTCCCTTCTGAATGTATGCACTGAAACTTTTTGTTGTTTATTTTTAAGTTTCATTTATTTGAACATTTCCAACTCATACATTGTGTTTTAATTTTAATGTATCTTGAATATGGTAAAAATATCATATCAATATTAGCTTTTTGTATTATAAAAATATAAATAAAAGAAAACCCTATAGAATATCCGATAGAAGAATAAAAATATAAAATTATGAATAAGTTCTTAACAATGCTTTGATAATAAAGACAGGACTTAATAACTATTTATTAACGTACATTTAATACGACTCTTTTAAGGTATTTTCTCGATTGTGAATCGACGACCTCTCACTAACGCAATGCAGCTCAGACTTTTTATTCAATAGACTTACTTTCTATGAACAGGTCTTGCAAGTTTTCTTCCATGAGCGTGAATATAGAAAGTTCATGAAGATGTATTAAAATTTTGCATATTTCAGTACAAAGGTTTCATGTTATATAGACTTACTGTGCCTATTTTATATGAATTATTATGAAAATATATGAGCATTGAAATAAACAATATCTCATGTACTTAATTTTATATAGTAAATTGGTGATATTATTTGTGTAGAGTCAATTAAACTACCATATAATCCGCGTATCATTTGAGTGAGTGGTGGTGATCTGTTTGTTCAGTCTTGATTGTGACGCCAATCAAAATTATTGATTAATGTGAAATGTTGCCTTTCATTGAAATAATTATTTCGTATTCAAAATCTGCGTCAACAAGTAGTTGAAGTGCGCTCATTTAGGTGAAATAAAATTAACAAACAGTTTTATAAAAGACATTTATTTGGAAATTTTATATATTCAATCAGCTTTAATTATTTATTACATAAAAAAAACTAAATTAAGTGTTCATATATATCGTCTATAAAAATAAAAATCTTTTATTTTCCAGCATCACAGGTCCATTTGATTAGTACAATATAATTTTTAAGAAATGTGTTAATAAAAAACAAAATACAAACAAAAATAATATAAACAAATAGCTACCACAAGGAGTTTCACCCGGCTACACTTCGGACATCCAACCTAATAAACCGCTGCATGGTCGACCCATCTAGTCTTTCTGCAAAATATCTTCAGGATGCTGTTGGTGCTTGCCTTTACCCTTTATATTACTGACGCCATCTTCATACGCATTATGTCTCATGTCATGACTTTTTCGTCTTTTAAATTTTCAGTCACAACGTTCCCCAGATATTTAAATTCAGTTACAATATTTACAAGTCTACCATTAAGTTGAAATAAAACTATTCAACTTCTTCTTTCACCCATCATTTTGAATGCTTTGCAACAATCGTTTTCACGGACAGACGAGATGTAAGTGTCTGTGCCCTAATTTTATACCGATGATCCTCTTCGTTTGACCAATTTATGACAAACCACAATCACAGTCAAGTTTATGTACCCTGGCTCATTGTAAAGGAATATTACTTTTAATAGGTCTCCAAAAAAAAAAACGCCCCCAAACTAAGGAACCGTTGGAGGTAGACGACTAATTAACTGACTTACTGACAGACACTTACATCTCGTCTACCCGTGAACACGATTGCTGCAAAGCATTTGAAAAGTCGGGTTAAAATTAAAATGTAACCAAAATTATACGCGAGTTAATTCCGTAAAAAATAGTTTTATTTCAAATGTGTACTCGTGAAAGTCTAAGAAAATTAACATTAAGTTGTACAGTAGAAACACATGTTGAACTTTTATTTGTCCCTAAAAAAAATAACAACTCACTTTTATTAGCATTGTATCTTAGGCCATGCTGCCTAACATATCCTTCAAAGATTGATATTAGCTTTCTAATTCCGCATATTGAGAGATAATTTTAATGATTTACACATATATCAATCACATCAATGAAATCCAACATGTGTTCTGTCGAGTTTTACAAGTAATTCGTTAATATAAATAAACAATAATACCTGTATGTTACGTAGACCATATTATTATTTTTTTTAGGATAATTTAAATATTCAGAAAAATGAAATACGATTATCCGTAAAAAAAAATTAACGATTTCCTTTGAGAAATATGTTGATTGATGAAAAAATCACGGAGAGTCGAATAAAAAAGACCCGCTTTTATAACAGTTCCTTATGTCTCTGATAAACAATGGCAATACAACAAGTATAGTAGTAATAATTAAAACTGACGTGCGTGCTCACTAAAAGGCTTGTATGCTGTAGACTTAATAAAGAACATATAAGTTTCGTTTGATAATAAAATATAGACTTACAATGTTTTTCTTAATTTGTCAAGTGTATTATATGTTAAATGTAAATCAAATTTCCCGTATCAATAATTAAAATTTATTGACTTAAACTTGAAGGACCACATAATATATATACAATGACGGTCTCTAACGAAACATTCATTTAAATGGTACTTTTACTGGTGCTATGAAAATTACGCCTGAAATTGTGCGATTTCTTGTTTCCACAAAAATAGATATTTTGAGAGGAAGGTACTACAACAAATACGAACCAAACTGTAAACGAGTTACAATTATTGGCTACCGTCCCATAACACACTTAGAATTATTAATCTTCTTTACGGAATAGGAATAGTTTATAAATAGACCATAACTTAAAATTTGACTGATATTATTTTATCAAAAATATATGATTCAATAATTTTGTTTTGAAAAAGAGAACTATCGCTAAGACAAATAAATTCAAAAATTGAGGCACATCATCACATTCTACAGGAACATATTAGTCGTGCTCTCCTTCTTTCACCGTTATGATTAATGACAAGTTATTTTTTATTCAAAGAGCTGACGAATTTTTTAACGTTTTCAAATCTACGGTCCCGTGACGAGCACGGTTTGTGAAGCTCAATGGGTTTTCAAAATCAAACAGATTCAACATTTCTATGAAATTCAGGATCCTTCATAAAAAAATATTTTTCCATCTTGAATAAATGATTCATTCAACGATACAATGGAAAACGTGTGATACGACGCTAATGTTTTTTAATTTCCATTTCTATCAGATGTTTTTATTTCTTCCTATCTGTAATATCGGTAAAGAAACAAAGCCATTACTTGTTCGTTTTTACCTTCTGCGAGAGAACTCTCACCTCATTTTAGTAAATATTAGATCTCCACTTATTTTTTTCAAAACAATAAATATTTCATTGTGATCACAAATATTTTGATAGTTACAAATCATAATTTGCAGTTTAATAGGCTGCCGGTGTCAATTTTGATTACTTAATTATTAACACAAAAAGACTTGAGGACTTTCAAGAAATAGAATACATTTAAGGCACGATTCTGAGATCAATCTCAAAAAAGCAAATTTTTAAATGTAATTGGTATTATCACTTTTAAATGAAAATTTAAGTAATGAAAGCAACACCTTCTGTTGCATATTTTATTTTATTTCTTGTCAATTTTGAAGTATAATTTTAAATCGATTAGTAAATAGTAGCAGTAGAAAAATTGGCTTAGGGGCGTCATGACACCCACCGCCTACTAGTGGTGCTCAGTACCACGATTTCAAACAGTCCACCGACTAATGGCGGTAAAACTATTCCAAAACGGCGGTAGGAAGTGACACGACACAAAACGGCCAGCAGCGTCTTGTCTGACTGATCTGACTTCCGTCACTGCGATCGTCCTCCCGCCTCCAAGTTAGGCGATTATGACAAAAACCTCCCCAAAAACAGGCCGGCTCCTATATAATATAATATATATAATAAGGGCACACTGCGGATCGAGGAAAAGTTAGTCGAACTGGAGGAAAAAGTGAGTAGGTTATCCACAAGTCCCTCTTTAAAAACGTTGTGAAGATTGAGAGTGTGTCGGCAAAGACTCACTAAATGGTAATTCGAAATCGCCAAATGGTATGCGGTGAAGGTTACCCAGGTCTACGCCAGTACTATGTCCAGCAGTGGACGATTCCCGAGTGAAATGGTGATGATATGTTAGGCATTTAAAATTTATGTATGAAATGGAGAGCAATGAAAATAAAACAAGCATGTATGTCATACTAAATTGAATGCAGTCATTGTAACATATCGACATTGGTAATGACTTAATAGAGTTACTTCCGATTTAAAAGTGAGTGAAACAATTAAGAAGAAAATTCTAGTTACCATATTTAAACGCGTGTCTAAATTAATATGCCTTTGCTAATAAATCGAGTACACTGGAATCAGAATGTTAGTTTAACAATATTAAGTTTAGATAGGATTTATTTAAAGAGACGTTAGACAGATTTTTTGACTTCGAATTGAACAACCACGGTATTGTAACAATAAGACAAGCGTCCACATGTATCATGACTTAAGGATACAATTGTTATTTCTATTCTATATTTTTATCTTTTCATAAAATTTAATATTTTTGTAAGTGCTAAAAAACATAATATTTATTAATTACAACATTACTTTAATTAGTTTCCTTTATTAACCGTTTATATTGTGTAGGCGATGTATAAGCTTTTGGATTTTTTATGAAATGTATTTTTCTTTCTATCAAATGCACTTTGGATATTTGTTATATTTTCTTGAAATAAAAATAAAAAATATGCTAAAAACTTTTTAAGCTGGAAAGCGCATTTCATACGCAAGAGTTGTTTTGCTAGGATCGTGGCCTATTTAAATTTTTAAAATATTGCCTATTTATTTTAAAAAACTGCACTGATAATTTTATAACAGTGAATATTGGACAAATTAGCATATATGTTATTTGTTTTAGATAAGTTCATTAATTGCATTAATGTTTTTGTATATCGATTTATTGCAACATATTGATTGATCTAAATATACATATATTTTTTTAAACTTTTTAAAATATTGCTTCTGATATTATAAGAAAAATTTAATATGTTTAACTTGTTTAGAAAGCTCCAAACATCTAAAGTCTTTCAATGCAAAATATTTCAGTTTTAAGAAGTGGCCATTTGAATGCAAAAGCACATTTGTATGCGAGTGTCGTCGAGAGAGATTATAATCTAAGCAGTGCACTAGTCAGTACTGTGGTCTGGCCGTTCAAAGGATGCAACAGCTTTATAAAAGTTTTATTTATATTAAAATATGAGTACCAATTTTCTTTTACTACCAATGAATTAGACATTTGTTTGACAGATAACTGTGTGGCTTTTTTTAATTAAGAGCTTTCCGAAATTGACAAATCCCGGTAGTTATATATTTCAAACAAAATCAACGCACTAGACACCAAATTTTAAGAACCAAATCATAATGTACAATGTGATGTAAAATGAAGAAATCTTCCTCCATCTTAACATTAGCCTCGAGCCAGCGCTTTTCTCAACAATGGTGTACCTACATTGAATATATTCTGTACATTCATTTATTAAAGTATATTTTTAATTTTTAATAAGTTTTTGAATACTATTTTATTTGTTTAATATTTTCACTAAGTCCGACAATCTTATAATGTTATACATAAATTTAGCTTATTTTCTGTAATAAAATTTCAATGAAACAATAAAGTACTGATAAAAAAAACAATAACTAAAAAAATGATTTCCCACATTACTATTACACTGAATAAAAGTAAGTAAATATTTTTATTCAAGTATATCCATTTGAAATTTAAAACAAGATTATATCTGTGAATTTCCGAGTAGTCTTTAGTATAGTCTTTAAAAAATTCAATTAATTGGAGCTTTATGAGCTTTAACTTTTGATAAAGCTATCTTTGAGTAAATTGTAGATAACTTTGAGCGGGACACGAGTACACAGAGAGATGATTTTAAGAGGCATCTTTTATGTGAAGTTAAAACATCCGAATTCGTAGTAACTATAAGCTGCTATATTTACTATGCATCATGTATTTTAGTATTTTCCTATAGTGTAAATGTAAAAGCCTGTTATTGAGATATTAAAACATTAAAATGTTTCAGTTCGATCGTAATACATATTTATTAGAATGCTTTGGATATTTGATATTCTATTCAGAGTATCAAGCTACATTAGTCTAGTTCAAGTTAGCTTGAGTTCGGCACACTGTTGTTTTGTATAATTTAAGTTATTCCAAATTTCAACTTTATGGCTGAGGTAAATAGCATGAATTGTTATATTTAAGGTCGAATATTGAATATAGCGAAATACAAACTTTAGATACTAATTACTGATAACTTACATTTTCTAATGTAAAGCCTTATTATAATAATAATACTTTGATGGAGTGACTACGGGTCTCCACAAAAAAGAAATTCACATTTAATATTCTTACTATAATATAGTTTTCACACTAAGTAGGATAACAACTCATAATTCAGAAGAGAGCATCTCATGGCCCATAACATTCAATCGTTCGCACGAAGGAAGAATTTTGATGACCTAGAGGAAAGTTTTCGTAGGGACACTTTGTATAATAAGACGGGATTTCCTAAATCGTCTTATATTTATTACAAGGCTGTTTTGTAGGCTGACGGATAAATCTCGCGTTACTACCCTTGAGGGATGTGTTTATTTTCTGTGTTTTCTCGGTATTATAAATATCCAGTAAACGATATCAATGTATTTTCGATTCTTGTTAAGTATTTTTTATAAATTATAATATGATATTTATATAAAGGTAATTTCTTAACTTTATATCCGTGATTAAATTTAAAAATTTTTAAATATAACGATAATAAAAAAGGGTTTTCACTAGCATATCCATAATTTTAAAAAGAGTAACAAAGTTTTAAACGGGTTAAGAATATAAGAAATATTTGTTTACAGTAATTTATTCAATTAATTAAAATGTAAAATATAACTTCATATTCTAAGATTTTATAATTTTCTTATTCAAAAATATTATTCGTTTAAAAATAAGAGTTATATTAAAGAAACTTCTTTCTTTGCAGCTTAAATCAATTATTTTAAATAATATACATATTTAATGACAGAGTCGAAACTTGCTTTACATAAATTAGGTTTCAGAATTATACTTTGATTTTATATAAAATTGTTAGAATCTGTAGATATCCCAATTTATTGAAGTATGGAGCTTAAAATTATGGTACTGGGGACTTTTTTGGTAAAGTTATAACTTTTAGATAATTACTATTTCTATTTCAGATGCAGCTGTCGCAAATTTATAGTATATAAAATATTTATCAGGCAGCGCAGGCTATGTTATAGAATTTGTACAGACATTTATTGTGAATAACTATTTAAAATATATACCAACATAAAAAATTATATATAGCACTCAGGGATACTACCTTTCAAGTGGTAAAAGATTTTTGAGTATCCGATCAGTAAAAATGGATATTACCCAGAACATATAAGGTCGCATACTCAACCTCCTTATACATAAAAAATGACAATCAAATGTTTTATTGTATTGAGTATCTACGACTTATAAGTTTTCAAACGTATATGAAATTCGTTTTTATTATTTAATGTCAAAGAGAGAATTCCTTGACTTTCCGCACCATTAGTAATGTGAAAAACATCATTTAATGTAAAAAAATACGGTTTAAGACATTATAAATTATGAAATATCGAAAAATATTACCCCCCTTTTTATGACTTCCTTCTTCTTTATAAACAAATATGATCGAATTATAGGATATGGTAGAATAACACTAAAGTATTTATTAATTAAGTATTACGTGATTACGTTTGAGATACTATATCAGTTAAGGTATATGTTATAAATACGTACAATGATGGATAGGGCTGTGTATTTATTTGCCAATCTCTCCAAGTAGTCTACGAACGCCATCCTTATTTCCGCGTGAAAGCTAAAGCAGCATTCAATTTAAATTTGATGTAAACATTTATTTTGAGATTATTAAAATGGTGACAAGGTGAATTTGAATTTAGATAACACTTAATTTTTATTAAGACTAGTTGTAAGATTCAAAGGGATTGGTTCATCCGGTGAAGGACTTACAAGAAACTTTGGATTTCTAAAGCACAGTGTTAATTAATATGTACGTACGCCCTCTAGAACGTATACTTAACCTAAGCCCTCATTAGGTGCAAGTTTACAACTACCATACACTGACAGATACAGATGTATTAATAGTACGACTAATTAAAAGGACTGGCTCTACTTAGTACTGTCCTACGTCGCATATAATGAATGGCTATTGCTGGTAATTACAAGTCAGTTCATTATCATCAATTGAAAATTTTAATTCACATTGATTATTAAGTAGTTGTCTACAAAAAATAAAATGAATAAAAACATTTTTATCTTTTTTATATGATAAGATTAAAATTATTGTAAAACAGTCCTTTTGCAAAGGAAAAGATTTCAGACAATGTTCCACTCGTACACTTACTACTTACTACACAGATAATATTTTCTGGGTTATTCGTCAAAAAAACTTTGATGTAGTTTTTACGATTTGGGTTGCTACTTGTGATGCTGCAGCGTAATCAAGTCGAATTCGTCAACGAACTGATCCCTATATAGGAAGAGGCAAATGGGAAAATTGTGAATAAATCTCCTTGTTCATACTAACATGAAAGATCCCTTTGATAGTGTCACCATATATTCTTTTGTAAAAGTTTTTACGAATTCCAAAAAATAACCATAGGTAAGTAAAAATTAAATTTTAATTTATGATGTTTCCACGATCCATCAAGGGCAAATCCATTGATTATTTTCAAACTACTGATTAATTTAGAAGGATTAAAATAAAATTGGAAATAAGTAAGGATAATAGTATTTTTTTAATTAATATAAAAAGGATATTTTACTCTAAATATAATGTTTATTTTAATATAAGTGAAAATGAGCGCTTACTTATAAAACAGAAAGTAAAATTACATTTATGCAAACAATTGTAATTTTTTTATAGTATGTGAAATTTGAATAAAACAAAAGCTAAATCTTTTGGAGGTTTTTTTAATCTTTGGTGTTTAAAATATAATCAACGGTTCAAATATATATGGCATTATTATTACATTTTATTTAAAATTTGGGTGAAGTTTAGAACATTTATTATCATATCCTTAATAAAACTGCACACACACTGTAATTATAGCAATACAAATGACTTACAGTTCACAAAGATACTTGAAATGAAAATATATGAGGCATATATAAGTCGCGAGTCATTAATCATAATATGTGTAGAGTTACCTATTCCTGTACGATTTTAGTGTTCTTGATAGAAAATTTTCTGCAAAAACTATTGAATAAAAGTATTTTAATAAAACAAAAATATAAACAAAGCTCTTATGAGCATATTTTTTTACTTTATAAAGCATTTAATTTATAACGATTTAGAAAAGAAATCATTCGAAAGATTTTTTATCTAAGAAGAAATAAAAAGGCACTTTTTTATTATTTAGAAGACATTAACCAAACGTAAAAGTAACTAAAAAAAAGTAAAAAAAAAAATCTGCAAAATAACATTTTGCAGCACCGGCCCAGGAGTGACTGCAATACTTCAGTTCAGTCGCAGTAAACACGACCGGATCAGTGTTTTCTATTAAAGTTAATTTTGTCAGGATGTGAATTACTACGGTAAACTTGCAAGTCAGCAAGGTTTTCTTGCAAACATTCTAGATTTAGGCTCAATACACCGACCAAGATGAGGTTCGAGGAAATATCTATTACTAACAACTGAAGTTAGTCATTGTATTCCAAAGCTTCATTCTAGAAACGAGAAGTCAAGTATCGGTAAAAAGACCTTTCAGCGTCTGGGTGGCAGAAAATGCCTCAACTTTGACACTCAAACGCTGCACTTTCTATCTTTCTATAATTATCCTGTCATCCACCCATCGTACCCTCGTACCCTCGTATCCTTTAAAGAAGGTCCTCAGTTGACTTATTTCGACGGAATTCATACCGTCGTTCAGTGAGGAGTTCATTCCATTCTAGGCTCTCAAGAAGGTGCGGGTTCAATACACACTCATTTTTTCACATCCATGGGTGCGCGTTGCCACCGATGGATAAGCCAACAAAAAGAATGAAAACTTAATTACTTGATTCACCACAGTATTATACACACACACACCAATACACGGTTATAGAATCCTCACAACTTGACGGATCCTCAGAAGAGAAGCAAACCTGGTACCTATAATAATATGGATAAAAGTGCCGCATCCCATCTCAACATACTTGTTTCCACACTCGACATGTGGATTAAAATCTGTTGGGGAATTAGTTGACACATATTTCACCAAGAAGTCGGAAGTTCACATACGGTTACTCGAATAGTCGATTGATCTCCTGAACACTGCTGCGAAAAGTAAATACGGGAATATCGGACTTTTTCATTTCTTGTGTCTACTAAAATCCATAAGGTAGAAAAGTGGTAAATTATACAAATTGAAATTTAAATCATGTAAACCTTTATACTGTAAATTAACGTTTTTTTTAAACAGTTTTATATATTAACTATCTATACTAATATATGATTTAAAAAATAAGTTTCAAGTTTAGATTTTCAGTATAGTCTCCATTACTACAACCTGACTCTAAAATTTTTGTGACTGATATATTTTTTATTTTGATAAGTTGTCTATAATTTAAGGTTTTTATGGTTATTAATTTTATTTTCTGTGAACTGTTGAAAATAAAGGAATAAAATCTATAACATATATAAATAGTATAGCCTAAAAAAATTGTTATGTTAGAAGTATGTAGAAAAATAAAAATTTGATCGAAATAAAGTGTACTTTTTAGATCATATTAATTGATGTAGTTGATCAGTAGGCATGGGTAATAAAATTTCTGTAATTAGCCGCTGCATCTATGTATATTTATATTTTCGTTTTATATACTTGTCATTCTTTTTTGAAATATATATATATATATATATATAAAATGATTGAATCTGTAAAATTAATTACACCTGCCATAATTGTAAGGGCACGTTTACCATTTACATTAAAGGAATGGAATTAATACACCCTTTAAACGCGATGCTCACCGCCTCGTTAGAGGTAATTGATATTGCTTTTTCAAAAATATTTATATGCAAACAAAAATGGTCTGGTTTACTTATCCCTATTTACTACAAAACTATATAACGAAGCCTAGGTTTTCTTATAAAAATTAATTCCGGCTACTCGTAATTGTAATAGGAAATGCAATAGATTAAATTTTAAATTTATATATTCTTCAATCACAATAATTCATGACATTATTTAGATCCAAAGGAATTGATTCTATTTCATGTTCTTGTTTCGATGTTCATATCGAACAAGCCATTACACATCTCATCCCAAATCCCGAAATGTAAATGATTAAAAGATAACTGTCGCATTACAGAACAAGAAATGTTGGAATCGGATGCGGTTAACAAACATATTTATATAATAGTACACAAAGTTTCCCGTAATCCTAAACAAACTGTGAATAACATAAAACCTTTTGGTTTAGCAATTAGAGTCAATGACCACCTGGTCGCACTAACCATCTAAATATTCTACATCTACTTTTAAAATATTGTTATTTAAAATATATAAAAACCAGACAGAGTTCGTAGTTGTAAAAACTAATTAAATTTCAAGTAATCAAACAGTTTAATAATTGTGGATCTTAAAGTAAAGTAGCTGAAATGAATGACGACAAGAAACAATGGCTCGACTTCTCCAGCTAAGTCCCCAATTTCCTTAACAAGCAGTTGGATGACTGCCAGAACAACAAACATTACAGCAATTTTATGATCGTTGTTGAGACATTGTTTTCATTTATCTAGACTGATTAAAACAATTCGACTCTAAGATTTTTGTTAAATATAACATTATTACAAATTTTAATTGCCTTATTTTACTTCCACCACCATTTTTCTGTTTGTATTTTAGTTTAAACACAATATAATAGATGGAAAACACAAAGAGATATTTTATTATTATTATTATTATTAAAAATATATTATAAATATAATTTATAGCATTTTACTATCAACATATTAAATTTGGGTCTAATCGAATACCAAAACCAAATACATCAAATAAGAATAAGACATAAGGTATCACATACGTCAAATAAGATTCGTCTCCTGTCACGGTTTTCTAGACATAAATGTCCAATTATTGTCATATCTTGTAATTGAATCATCACATTAATTCTGAGATAATGTTATTTAAAATAACGACAGTAATTTTATAAATAAAATAATTTTCTATGATTTTTTTATGCAACATATAGTATGTTTTATATTAATTATGACATATATTTAAATATTTAATTTACACTTTTGTTATTAAATTGTATATAAAGTAGCATTAACAAAATACGTTATTTTTATTCATTAATTATAGACTATATATGTATATTATGTAACGAATATGTTAAAATCGTTGTTAACCAGCTTGTTTTTAAAATGTCAAATATTTTTAGATTCGCATTTAAAATGTTAAATACTTCCAATGTCGTGTACTTCATTCGAATTATTTACAACATTCATATTGTCAAATTATGTTGTCAAAGAAAAAATCTTGTTCAAATTAAATTTACACATCAAATATTTTACCAAAAGAATTATAATTGTTTATAGTAAAACAACTAAAATAACCGGTCACATATTTGAATTATCTTTAGTTTCTCATAAAACATACACCTACTGTTTGTCTTGGAATATGCAAATGTGTTTTCGTTGTTTTAAACTATTAATTATTATCTTAGACAAACTAACCTGCAGCGAGCGGTTAATTTACCAGCTCCAGTGGTTTTTACTATGCTTTCCTTTCGTTACTATTTACGCTCCGCGGACCTAAATGGGGCACTCCGACTTAATGACGACCGCAGCAGTTTTGAATGCGAAATAATCATTTTGATGAAAGGCAACATTTCACATCAATCAATAATTTTGATTGGCGTTACAATCAAGGCTGAACAAACAGATCCACTCCAGTGTGTTGGAGGATATCCGGATTACAGTTTTATTCGCTCGATACAAATTACACTGATTTACGATAAACAGTTGAATACCTACGGTTTTATTTATTTAAATGATAACAATTTAAGTTTTGTCATAATTTTTAGCTTTTTTATTTATTTTTTATTAATTAATATTAAAGGAACTGAATCACTGTTAAAAAGATTTTTTTTTTTTTGGAATATGGATTGGGGAAAGAGTTGTTTTAAAAAATTATTAAAGGTTTTATAAAAAAAATGGCTTGTATATTTTATTTATAATTACTCAAGAGTCTTAGTTAGGCAATAACTAAGACTTCATACATCATCAAGCCTTTTGTAATAAAATGTACAAGTTTCAAATGTCTCTTCATAAACCCTCTTTAGTTAGCCTCACGAAGAGAAATTGCAAGACCCGTTCTTAGAAGCGACAAGCAAGTTTGTTGAATGTAAAGTCTGGGTAGGCAATGCGTTAGTGCGGAGTTCGTCGATTCGTGAACAAGAAAATGTCTTATGATAATTTTAAGAAAAATATGAATCGCACTCATTCATTCATTGCTTCACTATGCAACCCCTGTATAAAACTTATATAATTTGTCAGTGGTTTAATCATTGTTTTATTTGCAGAATTATCAGAACATATACCTAATAAACACATTTATGTTAATGTAGTTATAAGATTACAATGTCTAAACATTTTTATAACGATTAAAACGAATAAATATCAATACTATACAATTAGAAACAATTTATGATTAAAAAATATATATAGTATTTTATAAAAAATAATAAAAATATAAATCAACCTAAAAATAAACAGCAAAAGTTTTAATGAATGCATTTGCTTGAGAACGCAGTGTCTGAAACTAATTAACTTTTAAAAATATACGTTTTGAAGATGTTATTAAAGAAGTTTCTCTACACTTTTATTTACAAAGCATTTGTAACAGTCATAAATAAGGTATTTTATGATGTTTAACATTACAAGTTCAGTTAATTAAAATATGGCAATCAACCAAACTATTTGAAGTTAAAACAATTTGAATGAATGTGAAAGTTTAACCGTATTTATTTTTGAAAATTGTGATGGTATAGTTGTTATTTAAAACCTGATAAAAGGCGAATTGCAAGCGATGAGGCACAAACACACTGCCTAGAGACTATTAAGTCAAACACTATCTTTCTTCAGAATGTCAGACATTCAATACATAAAATCGCAAACTAAATATATAAATATTTCTATTTAAATTTTAACACAGCGATATAAACAAAAGGCAACCTGTATAAACCACCTCCAGTGGTGAATAGGCCAGTCAAGATTTAATTAGAAAAACACAGGCACACACAATATAATAATAATCGTGACCAAAACATAAGATTTTCCTCATCTTGAATCTTCTATTTGTACACGCCATCCAGGGCACCGGTCATGGGGGACTCCCCGCAACTCAAGCCATGATAAGTATGCCCAGCACTTCGATACTAGGTTAGGCATTTGGAGGAATGCTTTTAAAGGGTGGTATTTATTTGGATAAAAGGGGTTATTTTAGTGGTAAATTCTAAAACTTGTGTCCTTTGGAGATTAAAGTAATTCGTACGTACGTTACGTAAAGTCTTGGAAAGTCTATAGTAAGAGAACTTCGAAAAAAGACCTTCATTTCACACTTCGTGTAGGCGTTTTATATTTATTTAAGTTGAACCTAGTAGTTAAAGTGAGGTATCATATAAAAAGGCTTGGTGTACATATTTTACAAGATACTTTTATGGTTTCCCTACAAGGCATAAATTCATATTTATAATAAAAATTACAAAAAAAAAATACAGAAAAAAAGTAGGGATACTTTGAAAATTAAGCTATTTATAACCTACAAATTGTACAAAACCCTCTGAACGCGAGTCCAACTCGCACTTGTCTGTTTATCCTTGGAATTAAAATTACTTATTATTTTTCCATCTTTTGTGTGTCGACTTTAAAATATTTATAATAGACATTAAATATCTGGCCTCGTGTGCTGGTGCGAGATGTATTGAAACAACTGATGCGTTGAAGCATAGTACATATTTGTTGCGGAAAATCAGTATCTATTGTATTTAAGCAAAGCAGCTGCACTAACCACGTTTAGTGGTTTAATATATTCACTCTACTTCATTAGACGGCTGTAAAAGAACATAATGAGCAAATTTTTAGAACATAATTATATATTTTAACTACATATATTAACACAAACTTTTTATGAAAATTACATATTATTAGAAAATTGCTCTAAATAACATTAACCACAAACGTAAACAAAGATTACAACGCAATCATCACTTTTCCGATTTAAGTTATCAGAATTAAATAAAACTATTTTCCACTTTATATATATATTTCGATTATGAGCTTCATTCATTGTACATCAACATTATATATTATGAGGCCTTTTATCTAAACGGTATTATAGGCATTCAAAAAGGTTTAAGAACTTCGTCAATATATATTTTTTTTCGAAAATATTAAAGTGAAATATACAAAAAAATCAGACGGTAGTTACGAAAGTTTTAGCAAATACAAATCTAAGTTTAAGAATTTTTAAAATTAAGAAAACATCTATTTTATACAGATGAAGGAGAGTTATATTTTGAACAATGTATTATGTAAATGAATATTATATTTTATGTGAAAATAATTTCTTTAATAGCCACATAAAAATTATACAGGAAAAAACAAATGAAAAATAATATATAAATGACTTAAAGATACATTAAGTTAGAGATATTACTTCAGATATAGTAATTGGACCCGTGAAAAAAAAAAAATTATTAGGCGTTTACGATATTTTAGTGAAAGTGTTAGTGTTAGTATAATGTTTGCTTCAGTTTCAAATTTTATCTCGAGTAATTCATATTTGTAAATATTTACGTTATTATTTTTATTAACCTGTATCGTCCCACTGCTGGGCAAAGGTCTCCCCCAAACATTTCCAGACGACCCTATCTCTTGCTGCCTCCCACCATCCGCTATCAAAGGAGACGAGGTCATCCCGCCAGCGTCGCCGCGGCCTGACGTGATACCGACATCTGTGATGCCGGTACGTGAACGCAGCACGGTGTTGCGCACTCGGTCGACTCCTTTGAGTCCGAGAATGCTGCGTTCCATCGCCCTCTGGCAAATCTTGAGCTTAGACTTCTGTAACTTCGTCAGAGACCATATCTCAGAATCGTAGGTTAGGACGGGCAGTATACACATTTCGACGAGTTTGCGCTTGAATGACAGAGGAAGGCCGCCCTTCATGTACGTTTTCATGGACCAGTAGCTCTTCCAGGCGTTGTCGATCCGAAGACCAATCCCGATATCTTGCCTGTTTTCGAAGCTCACTAACTGACCCAAATAAATGTAATCGTTGACATATTGTATAACCTGCCCATCTACCTCAACCCTACGTTTCGTGCTATTTGACATGAATTTGGAAATCAAAAAATTTTTTAAATTCTATTAGTAACTTTCCTTTATTGAAATCGTCCTTTTTTATAATAATGTTTCTTATTTAGCTACTATCTTAACACAAATTTTAAATCTATATTTGTAATTATTCAACTGACATTTCCCCGGGCTTTATATAACAATCATAATATCGCGATGTCGTATACTACTGGATATTAAACACAACTAAAAGCTTGTAATAACACAGAATTTATAAGTGTTTTCAAGCTTACCTAATCTTCCTCTTAGTGTCAAAATAAAAATATTATAAAAACTACCTCATATGTCACCTACCCTATTATGTTACAAATAACAAAATAACTATTTTAATAACACCGACAACTTCCCCTTTAACAAAACAACTGTATCACCAACATTGACTTACATGAATAAAGGTATGTTTAGATTGTCTATATTATAGAATAACCAATGAATTACGAAATGCCATACGTAACGTTTATGTTATATTTAACACTTTTTAATTTAATAATCCACACTGAAGTAATCAAATGTAAAAACCTACCATTAAGTTTAAACTAAATTTCTACCTCTTAAGGTATTCTACGTAATTTAATTTCAAACATTCCATAACTATTAGGACACGGTTACATTGTTTTTGCGTACACTTACCGATCGACCCATTTCTTTTAATCACACTGAAACCATTTAAACTAATGTCTAAGTATAGATAAACGTCTTTCTTTTATTTTTAATTACTTTAAATCTTTAAAAAAGTTTATGGAAACGCTAGTAATATATTGAATGTATAAACCAACAAATCTTATAAACAATTTTTTTTTTTGTTTGTCAAAGCATGCTTAATTTTTTTCGTCAACCGTAATTTTTATGACCAAAAATAAACTATTTATCAGCTTTAACTAAAAGGATTGTAAAACTTATATAAATCTGGATAGTAGAAATAAGATAAAGTAACAAAACACTCTGTAGTCCGTATGGTTGAACACCGAGTGATGTCTTATAACTGATGACACTCATATCACTGAAGTACACCAGCGCTGCTCCACTAACAACATATTTATTTGACGGCTTCATCTGATACATCACTCTTTGAATTTATTTAAATGGTGTTGTAAAATATTTTATTAATAACGCTGGATATTCAGATATTTGTCAGTTATAGTTTTTCCAAAGTAAACATAAAATTTTTGTCTATAAAATGTTGCTCTATGACCTAGATCATGAGTTCTGATATCAATAAATAAATCCGGAACAAAAAGTATTCATACTCGTATAACTTCCGGAATGAGAAAGTTCTTGTAATCACTTTTTTTTGTAATATATTTAGGTTTGTATTTAACCTGAGTAATTCTAGGCACTTACTGTGTATATAAGCGTTTTTTTCAGCTCCACTTTCTCTTGAACTGTTTATGCCCTATCCTTATTTTTCGAGTTCTTGTAGAACATATTAATATACCTACAAACAATAGATGCCATTTGTTGTCAACTTTTTTAAGTTTTGGTATCTGTTAATACCTATTTATATATAAAAAAAAATAATTGTTCATATTTTTCTTAACCAGGAACCTATTATGATAGGGCTCTACACTATTATGGCTGTTATGTGTTAGGATTTTTCTTATTTTAGTTATATTTTTTTAAAATAAATGTAAACAATAATTTATAATAGTAATTAAGGTCTTTCAATATTTACTACAATAGAAGATTAAATAACAAAATATATCTAACACATTAATATATGACAAATGTGAGCATGAATTCAGAATAAAAATGTAGAGGAAACGTTCAGTTATTTTATTTTTTTAAACGAAATAGTTTTTTATTTTAAGTTATAATTATTTAAAATATTACTTTATGTTCTAATCTTATAACATATAGTATATTTCTCTGATAATAACTATAAGTAAAGTTAAATATTACAAAATTAAAGACATACAATAGTGAAAAAAAATTCTTATCGGGAGCAAATGACGCTTAAAATAAGTTATATACATATATAGAATATTTTTAGAAAATTACTTACAAAGGTGATTTAGAACTATTATTGAATATTTGTACTCATTAAAACGAAACGTATAAATACCTGTTATTGTAGTTACATATTTTAATAACAATTATGAATATAGTTAGATTACTAAAATTATATATGTACCCATCTAAATCCTTTCTGTCGTCAATGGTTAGTGAAGAAATAACTACTAAACATTATATATAAATTAATATTTATTGGTGTCATATGTCTACTAATAATTGTATGTCATGTTATGTAATCGCATAGCTAACTTTTAAAAGACAAAACAGAGACCAATCAATGAAATAATTATACAAACTAGTTGTAAGAGCGCGACGATTAATGTTAGTTGGAGGACGATTTACAACGCTCTACGAACTTTGTCCTCTCCAGTCACGGCATTTGATTTATACAGATAAATTAAATTCGTTTGTCCCTCGTCCTACAGACTACGACACAGGGAGTTTAGATTACGAGGCTATTGGTCACATAAATCAACAATTGAATCCATTAGGTGGATCTGTAATCGGATTTCAAGATGTCTTTTTTAAATTTTCTCTGTCATTTTTGCTATTCTATATAAATATTATGAAGAAGAATTTTGAAAAGTGCAGACTACAATGATAACAGGCTATCATAAATGATCATAAATTAGGATGATTAAAATATATCCTATTGTGATACCTCTACCTAGCATATGCTTGCTCCTACATGACTCCCTCTAATGATCCGTTATTATATCTCTGTCTCGTAGAGTTTAACTTTGGCACTAACTTATATTTACAGCATGGTTCGGTAGTTTCGATAAGATCATATTCTTTGGTAAGTTGCATATGTAATTGTTTGGTAACTTTATTGTGAACATCAGTATATTACTAGCTAGCTGAAAATTAGCATTCTCCGCTAATGTGGTCTATTGTTTCTTATGATCTATGACAAAGTCGGCATGTGTCGGTTGTTACAGTGGTATTTTTAACAATGTATTTCTGGTAGTTTCTAGTATTAATTATATAGTCTTAGATAGCATCAAGGTTGTATACTATCCCCTGCAATGTTCATTTGTCATATCAATAATATTTTAGATATTCCCAGATTTCATTATTAGGGAGATGACAATACTGGGCATTTAATATATACCGGCCGTACATGATTTTTTCAGAATAACGTTGATGAGGTTGTGATTAAAGATTAAATGTGATTAAAGTTTTCCCGTTAACCATTAAGATTGAGAATGATGAACAAAGCTAGGTAGTACTTTAGGCCGTGCTGGCGTACAGGCCCTAAGTTTATATATTTGAATCTCTTATGCACTAAGATGTAGACTAAAGAAAGACACCGCCGAAGAAAGCTTGGGGGAAGTTTTAGAATCGATTCGACATTCCTTTAAAAAGTGCGCACTGAGGCCTTACGCCAACACTGGCAATGCTTTTGATTATCCCCTGATAATTCAAGAGACAGTAGCCAAAAGTCTGATCTGATGCTGAATCTTTCTTGTATAGTTACAAAAAAAAAAAAAATGTTATTTAAGTAGTAAATACGTGCGTTTAATAGAAAATATTTGTACAGAAAAGAGATCTCTACCGAACCAACAATGCAAATTCATAGTATTTTTTTACATTTTCACAAGTGTACTTCTGAATATAACTATTTTTAATAGATTTAACGTTATTTACCTATTAGTTACATAAATATAATTCATTTATTATAATAGTTAGATTATCGTTCACAATATTACACATTCACATTTACATTCACAACATTTGTTGTCAATTTTCTTCATTTAGTATTTTTTCGATTTGCAAGTGTTTATTTTCTTCTCTAAATACCCATTTACTTTTAAGGTATTCTTGATTTTCATTCAAGAATGCTATCAACTTTATAATAATGGCCTTACTTCTTTTTATTTAAGGCTTTGTATATTTAAAAAAAATATATATTTATGGAGTCAGATCTTTTGTCCACTTGAGAAATAGTATTATTATTAACAAAATTTTATTTATTTTCTACATAGAAATAAATAATTCATTACATAGAATTACACCTCCATATACATTACTTGTTTTAAACACGGAAGATCCATCATTACCTTTTACAGCTTACCCAGTTTTATTGTACTTGTGCTGAGGGAGTAAATATCTTTTAAGACGGCATATTTTATAAATATTATGAAAGCTTCCTAGATGCTCTTAAAAGCTATTGAGTCAAAACCTTTTATTTTAATCTATTAAAACTGTACAAACGTTTTGCGGATTTTTAAATATTTTTACTACTATTTTTATTACTTGAATATTATACCGAATAAAGCTCTATTATCAATCTTTTTTTTATTTTAATAGTTATTTTATTAGCACTAGAAAAATATATTCTTAATAGGCATAGACTGCCATGCCCAGCTAGCAAGTTAGTTTCGTGTGAACTCTCTAGGAGACGAATGTCTTACTAGGTCTGTGGCCTTCTGTCGTCATCCAGGAAAACATCTAATTTATTTAACCGAAGCTTCCTAAAACATCCGTTAGAATTATACAATAAAAAAAAATTTAATGTAAAAGAATCATTCAAAATACTTGCAGTTATTTGAATTATCAATATAGGTTTTTAATAAAAATGGACAATATTTTTAAAACTTTCAGATGCGACAGGATCCTAGCGAGGCAACTCTTGCATATAAAGTGCGCCAACCATAAAGTTACGCGTACACGAGAAAGGTTTTATCATATTTTTCATTTTTAAAATTTAAAAAAAATGTTACAACTAACCGAAGTGTGTTAGAACAATAAAAATACCAAAGCTTAGAGACCTCTACAAAATGTTATCGTAAAAATACTTTTTTTCTTACTTAAGGTATCTATTTAAAGAAGGCATATAAAATAAATGAATATTATTTTTTTATAAATTAGTTTTTTAGTATTTTTTAATAGCAACATGGAATTTAACCAATGAAAGTAACTTCTATAAACTAGATAAAACAAATTCAGACAAATGTATGATAAAAACTAATGTCATGTTTTTAAAGGTTTAGTTAAAAAACTGATCTTTGTTGTTATCTAGCCTCTATTTTATGCTTCGGGTGCCCTTAAATTTCTATCATTGAAGGATCAAATGCTATAAAAAAAAATATCTCTGATGGATGAGGTACCAAGGTAGTTTATTATGTTATCAAATGGCTTATGGTATGTTTCTTTAGTATTACAGAAGAAAGCCATCCGTGCCATTAGTAAATATAATAATAAATAAAAACGTGTTAAAGATGGTTTAAGTATTCAAGAATATTATAATGAATTATAATGAATATTTCAATAATATAACAAATCGTGATAGTTCTAAAGTTTTGCAATAAAAAAAGATAAGCCGGCTTACTTTTCGACGTCGGGTTAAAATAAGTTCCTGTTATTTTATTAGTATGTATAGAAATAAATTTGTATGTTTGTATGTCCACGGTTATCTTTAAAAATTCTTACGGTATTTTAATGATTTTATCGAAATTTTTAATCTACTTTCTTCAACTTTTAATAAAACTTTAAATACAATATATATTCTGGTAACATTTAACTTTATTTTTTAGCGATTGGCTTAAAAAATATTTGGCCGATTTTAATTAAATAATATTAAAATCTGCACACTTTAAAAATATTTTAGAACACAGTGCACTGATGTATTAATTATACGCAGTAAATTAGTTATCAATCTGGAATTTTTTATACGTATTAGTATAGTATATTTTTTAACTTCAATCATTCTATCTGTATCAATTTAAAAAGGTAAACAGCAAAAAAGGTTCGCAACCCTAAAGAGCAATATGGTTAGATCAGGGAAAACAAAGTTGCCGACTATAGACCATTCTCAATAAAATACAAGACTAAGAGTCTTCATCTAGTTATTAGGTTTTGCGTCGAAAAAACTGATATTACATTTTCTCAATTTCCGTTGCAGACTACTCTCCTTCTTTGAGTTATATAAATTGAAAAGATCAGAAATGCATATAAAACATTATGTCATTCCAAATACTTTTAGAAAATTCTTGAATTTCACATTCAATATTCGACCTCAAATATAATAATTTGTACTATTTACCTAAACAAGAAAATTGAAATTTGGAATAATTTAATTCAAAACTATACCTAACTATTAATAAATTATCAACTATGTAAAAAATTCTAAAAAGTAATTAATACGATCAAATGGAAATATCAAAATGTCTACATACCTTTTTTTTTATGTATTTACCAAATGGAAAAAAAACTAAAATATATATAACTATGTAACACTATAATGCAATATAATTTATGTGAACTTGTCTGTTGTGATATTGTGTCAAAGCACCCTCTTAAAATTTTGTGTGTACTCTTAATCTCGCTCTTAATGTCTCGCTCAGCTTTATCCACTTTTACCCACAAAAGAAGCTTTATTACAAGTTAAAACTTAAAAAGCCCCACTGAAGTAAATCTCTTGCTGTGCGATGCGCTTACTGACTAAATGGAGAGCTACAGACAGCTACAATCTTACTTTTCATTTCAAGTGGATATAGTATTTTAAAAATAGTAAAGCACAAATAGTATTCTAGGATATTGATACTTACAATTCTTGATTCTTTAATCAGTTATACGTGTTTTAATAATTTGATTAAGGAATATTTAAAAATGCACTTATTGCACTAAAAGTAGTTACATATTAAAAAAAAACAATTACTAAGATCAAAAATAATATCTAAAAACATTTCGAAATTTCTAACGAAATTCAACTTCCCCTCTAAATATTCAAAAATTCAAAATATCTACCTAATCCATATAATCTACTAAATGAATGAACATAATAGTTTATCAGTCATAATTGTTGATAAAAGCTGATTTTAGTTTAGTTTTAAGATAAAGTATAGCTTCTTCACACCTTTTAAAGCAAATATATATTTTTTATTTCATTTCCTATTATTATTTGACTCTTACATCTGGCGCCTGGAGCGATAATTCCGTTTGCAATATGTTAAGGTCGGTATTTGATGTGAACATCAAAAAACCTCTCAGTATTAAAAAAATTACACGTTCAAGAAAGTCATATTTTAATATAAGTAAAACTTATGTAAAGCTGTGGCATCCTTTAAAAGGCCAAAGTACTGACTAGTGCACTGCTTAGATTATAATCTCTCTCGACGACACTCGCATTCAAATGTGCTTTTATGAAACATAAATGGCCACTTCTTAAAACTGAAATATTCCGCATTGAAAGCTTTTAGATATTTAAAGCTAAATATATTAAACTTTGCTTATATTTAACATGACATTATAGTATTTTAAAGATATTATAAATTTTATAAATGAGGTCAACCAAGAAATTTGTGTAAACTAGAATTAAAAATTTTAGCCTTAAGCTATGGACGCTTGCCTTTATTAAACTGATGCTGAAAAGCTTATCTTCGCTATGAACTATCCTTTGATTTAAAGTTCGGATACCCTTAAAAGTCTATCATTTATGAAATATTAAGTTGCACAGCAAAGCAATCATGATATCAACACTTATATAAAGATATATATTGTATGTTTTGTGCAATTTAATTTTTGGATTTAAATAAAATAATGGACGAGAAAATCCCATTACATTAACTTTCTGGTTCAGAAAGATGTGTGTTTTATTCGGCTCAATTTTCTTCGCGATCTGACTATGAAATTGATTTCCTATTAGTACCAAACGATGCGTATTCACATAACTTAGAGCTGATTAATTTTCCTTCCAAATTTACCTAATGCTTTTTTAGAAAAAATAATAATTTTATTAATAAAAGCTTTAAAAAATTGTTCCGTTTGTGATAATTTTTTGTCAATCTTTATTAAAACAAAGTCAATTGGCCCAAATTGATTCCATTGACTTAATATATTCTAAAATATAGAGCGCAATCATTGCAACCTGTTTTAAACTAGTTTTAAAGAACTCTCATGTTATATATAGTACTAATTGCTTACTTTTGTAAGATCTAAGAGATTTTGAAGATAATTCCAGTAGATTCCCATAAGATATAATACAGGTGTGTAAGGTAATATGCAACGAAAACCAATCCGTCGATGGAGGTATCAGTTAGCTGTCCTATTTTGCTAACTACATATGCCGCTGAACTCATAAATTTAACTAGTGTATTTGTGTGACCGCCCCATTAGAATTTTTAATCTTAAGATTAACGTAGAAAAAAGGTTTCATTAAAAGTGTCAAATGCTTTGTCATAAAGAATTAAATTTCGGCCTATTTCAGGAAAATTAGATAAAGTAAATTTGAGATATTTCTGGGAAACAATCACTAAATTATTTACTACATAGCTAACTATTTTAAATGGTTCTTGTTCACTATTTTTCACTCTGAATCTACAAAATCCGTTTCATAAAGAGTATCTTATAGAGAAGATATTAACTAATAATTAAAGATATTCCTCTAAATAAAACAATGTGAGTTCCTAATATTAGAGTTGCTGATTTCTTGCTTTAAACCGACCTTATATTTTTACTAACTGTATTGATTTTGTTAAAGGAGATAGAGGTTAGAGTTAATTCTTTTTTGAATTTTAATGAACTGAACATAAATTGTTACGGTTTATTTAACTATTCAGCAAAATGTTACGAATCTTTTTATTAGTTTAAGCACAACTGCCGTAAGAATAGATTCAAGAAGGACAAAGTTTTACCAACAAAGTTTAACCTTCAATTACCATGTATTAAATAAATTATTTAAACAATTCAATGTTATGAATAAAATAAATAGACATAGAACAATTTTTATAAAGTTACTGCTACAGTTATCATATTCGTTAAAATTATTTGAGATAACAAGTGAAAGTAGTGACTAGCGCACTGCATATTATCTGCTAGTATTTCTTATCTCTATAGCAGACGACACTTGCATTCAAATGTTCTTTTATATACATAAATAGTCATTTATTAAATCTAAAGATTTTAGCATTTAGAGCTGAAATTTCATGTTTTCATAATAACTTATCTATGTAACTAAACTTTTTAAAATTTCAACGAAACTTCTTCTGTTTTTTGAAGTGGAAAATTTAGCGTAAATGAAAATTTTGCAAATATTTGAAATTTTACGTTTAACTTAAAGAGGTTATAAGGAAGAGGTAAAGGGGCGTGAAAGATTGTTCTATCTTTCAAATCTTATAATAGCTGAAAATGTCATTTTGAACATAAAACTACGTTTGTCACATCTCTAATGGTGCGGAAAAATCAAAGAAGTCCCGCTTTGAAACTAAATAATAAAAACGAATCGCTTAATATGTACGTTTGAAAAGTTACAATTTAAAAAGAAATCTAAAAAGTTCAAATTTCAATGTTTTATATAACGATGATAATCCATTCACATGAATGTTGAAAAAACCCTTATATTAGAATAAATATATAAACGTAAAAAATACTTGGTAATACGTCAGAACATAAAATTCTTTCATAATGTTTTAAAAGAAACCCTCGTGGATTCAGTTAGTTTCAACGAATTTAATATTCATATGAACATTACATGTAGAATTTATTAAAATATGTTGAAAATATTAAATTTAAAGCTATCTTAACTTACATTTCTAACAGAGTGTTGTTATTTTTATGTACAAAAACTCAACATAAAATGATTGTAGCTTTGACGGTACATAGGTATATATTAATACTACAGAAGCGTAGAGAATCGCTAAGATTATACGCTTGATTAAATATTTTCGCTCCAATGCAAATAAAGGCTATGCGGAGGGGAATTCTCCCGCGAATATTTCGATTCCATATTTATTTATATGCTATATAGTATATACATGTATGTATGTATGTTTATGGGAATGAAATCTGTGCGTGTATTTCCCAGCGATCCGTGAACGATTGGCCGTTATCAAGATTCAAGATTCAATGTTTGGATTATAGCGAAACTCGATAATATTATTGTTTACTTTCAGTTCACTGTGATGTATTATTGATTTATGTGACATTTGGATGTTAGATTACAATTTTGTTATTAACGTTACCAGGTTATGACCTCAATAAATACTATATTATGTAAATTTAAAAGCTAGTTATTATAGAATAATGTTTACATAGAATAACTGTAATTTATGTTTTTGTTATTGAATACAATTAGCAGATATCTCATACATTTCACACCGCACACAGCTTACATCCAAGTATGAATTGAAATCAAAAAGTTTAAAAATCAAAATTAAGGTCAACAATAATTCCTATAAAGGAAATTATGAATGTAGCGCACGCATTACCTAATTCTTTAATAAGTGACATCATCATAAAAAAGGGTAGACGAGGGTTACAAATGTCATATTATTTTAGTATAAAAAGCGGGAGCAAAAAATGAACTTTCCTACTGTCCAAATGACAAATTAAAAGCGGTATGGTAAAGCTCCGTGCGTGTCGGAGCAAAAAGTGCATGTCACTTAGATAACGTACTGTAATTTGTGGAACGCGGCAAATTATGCTGATAAAATGAACTATAATTGCTCCACGGAAAATAGGTTACTTAATTACAGCACTTCCTTTAGTAGATTGTGAATTATATTTTAATTGTTGTTTTTATGTTTTATCTTTACATTTATCTTTTTATAAATACTAGCCGTTACATGCGGCTCCACCCGCAGATGAACTAGATTATTTGTTATTAACATAGTTTGAAGCAGTTGCGTAATTCTAGATAACCTATAAGCCTCCACATGAACCTGGCTATCATAATCAGTAAGAATTTTTCAAATCCATATAATAGTTTCGAAAATTAGCGAGTATGAACACGCTAACAAACAAACAAACAAAACCTTTATAACATAAGTAAAGATTAATAGTAACAGTAATTTTATTATGATATTACTTATATGAAGATTTATTTTATATGAAATGTTGTTAAAAATTTCTAATAATAGTTGCCTCGATACCATGTAGAGAAGATAATCTTCATCGATAAAATATTATCGAAATAAGGGCATTATGTGGATAATAAACCCTAGATAAACAAGAAGGAGGCTTTGAAGCAACTACTATGGGTTTCGAAATTGCACACTCCATGAAAGAGGGTTGCGAAAATTAAAAAGGAAGCAAGATTTTGTTACATTTTTTGAGTATTCATTACGAATTTTTATTTAATTTTATATATCTTATATATAATATATTGTATATTCCAAAAAAGGAACCTTTTCTTATTAAAATACGTAGGCACTTTTTAGGTAATAACAATTATACCCTCAAAACCTTACTGCTACAATTATTCTTATAAATATTTAAAATTCTCTCCGTCATCCTATTATATAGTTATATCGTTCAATCCACGTCCCTTCAGAGTAAGCAAAACTCAAAATAATTGGGGTCTCGTCACATCACGTGACTTCGTCAACCCTGCGTCGTCTCAGATATTACATCATAAATCTAAAGCAGGGTTGGATCGCTGGCGCCTGTCGATTATCACAAGGAAAACGGTTCCATTTGCAAACGATGGAAGATAGCGATCGATGTGTCGTGTACCTCTCAAACACGCTTCGACACAAAGGACTCGAATGCACTCAAAATATTTGTTTTGATTTAGTACTGCAATAATAAAAGTAATAAGCGTTATACATTTATTTTATATGCAGAGTTTTTAGCATAACGAAATAATTTGAGTTTTCTTTTATACGTGTTCATAGTTTTCATAGCAATTATAGAATGAGAAGTAACACCATAATAATGTTTTTATATTATTTTACCAAAAGTTATTTTATTTTAAGATATCAAAATTGTATTTAATTTATTTGAAGTTAGTATTTAATTAATTTATAACGATATTTATAAAAAATATAATTTTAAAACTTGCACCACACCCTAAGGCTTTTAGAATACAGTCGGTAATCGGATAGCAGCTTTCAACGGATATTTCTGACTCTTTATAAAATGACATCACGTTTGTGACGGCGTTCCATCTAGAAAATATTTGATTTTTCTACTTTAAATATAATTTTTATCAGTATCATGTGATAAAAGAATTTTAAATTATTAAACTAAAATCACTATTTCCTCGTTATAAAATATTTCATATTAAAACAAATTAGTGTATCTGTACATATATATCAATTAAGTTTTTTTTAATTTATGACAAAAGTTTCTTGATATTACAAAATGGTATACCTAAAGTACAGTAAATAATTAAATTAATTACTTAAAGAAATGTATAAAAAGCCGACTTCAAGCTTATTATATTATCAGGTTTTTAATTAACTTAAACCAGTATATCTGGAAGTTGGCAACTTTATAATATAGTTAATACAATCTAGTAAGACAGCAACATCGTACACTTAGATTAAGGCATACTAGATTACCTTGGATCACGATGTTGTTCCAACACTTAAATAGGTCACATGCAGTTGTTATATAAATGATTTGCTTATCTATATGATTAAAAACTAATAACCAGTTTTATTTTCACACAAATATTTAATAAAATCAACATATATTACAAAGAAAAAAACATTTTCCAAACTTAAATATCATAATTATTTTACTCAATGTATACAAACCAATCGACGAAAACATTTGCATGTAGAAAGTATTAAAATCCTACTTCAGTCACTTTTGATCCATACTTTGAAAAGCCGACATTTAATCTCCTGTACGTTCAGCTACGACATATAAAACCATATATGATATAAAAAACCGGGCTTATCTTACGAAAAAAAAAATTACCCAAAAAGAGCTATATATTCATTTATAAATTTAACTTGTGTATCTCTACGAAGTATAATATAACTTGTGCTGTAACTACTGGTTGTAAACAGAACAATTGCAACACGAATTAATAACTTATGTATTTCTATGAAGTATAAATGATGAAGGAATAAACGAAGCCATTTGTAATCGTTAATATTCACCTTCAAAGTGCATTTAAATGCATCATTAAGCATCGGTAACAAATACATTCAAGCGCTGATGATACCGTCATCTAAATTTCATCTAGATAACGGTTATTGTAGAGCAAAGTTCCGCTCGTTACTGGCTCCTATTCAGACCTGTTTGAAGCGAGCTTGATTGCATATATTTTACATGGAAATTTATTAAAATTTACACTAAAAGGCATAATTTATTTTTTCCAACTTCTGTAATGCGTATTATTAATAATATTTTAAAGGTTTAAAACATATAAATATGACTTTTTATAAATAATATGACGGTACAGTACTCCTTCAGTACAGTACAGTACAGACCTTTAAAAGAATGTATAGTTTATTGTTAATCTGTTTTATTCGAAATTACTAGCACATTTATTGAATATTTTGTGATCACAGATTTATTGAATATTTTGTGATCCGGGCTAACCAATGGGACGCAAATCACTACAGATAATTTCATTCATGTTCGTAGAAATTACCAAACATTAGTTAAGGTTATAATTATAATGAAATCAATAATGCATCGAGCTATAAATAATGTCATAATAGATGGCTTATTGGTATGAGGGGCATTATACAATATTATATAATTAAGCTATAACGAATGGTTTAACAAATTCAATTTCAATTAAAATAAATGCTTTTTTCGATGATCCTTCAACAATGTAGTATTTTTTTTAATATATTATATACATTCATGTAATACATATACAGCAATAATAGTTTCATACTGAGAGTGCATCATGCTCTAAATACCCCGACATACTGTAATATCCGTTGGTACATGTTCCTTGATGAATTTCTGAATCTGTTATAAGGTAATACTTGAACTACTCCTAGGAGCTTGTAGAGAAGGTGCTTATAATGGATAAAGGAGTTAGAGGTAGGGCTTAGCTATAGTCACATAGTGGCACCTCGCTCTAAGACCAGCCTAGTGTAGAAGAAGACGAAAAGTGCTAGTAGTTAGTAGTTAGTAATTAAAAGGCCCCCCAAAAACCCCCTTTTATGTTCATATGTCGTAGACTCTTTTATCGTTTAACATTTCTATAGATAGTAGTGGATTTATGAAAAATACGACTACTACTTATCTACTCACTTTTCACTTAATCTCAAAAGCTCAAGATTATCTTGATTGAAATTTGAGTCAAAAGCTTGAATTTGTTTATTATTTTATGTGTATTGTTTTTATTTTTTAAAAAAGTTGAAAAAAAAGTAATAACAGTAATTAGTAAAATTTTTATTATACTGTCATCGTAATTTATGTGGTTTCATGTAATTTAAATAAAATTTTACGTTGGATTATTTGATTGTTTGATATTATTTTATTTACGTTGTAAAGCAAGTATATTATCGAATTCAATAATTACTACCTAAAATAAGGTATAATACAGTTCATATAATAACATCAATAGTTGGTAAACAAAATGACACGAATATAACTATTAAAATTGTAAATAAAAAATCTATTTTCAAATCTATAACAAAAATGAAAATATAATTTAGATTTAATAATTTATTCAATACGATCTTCAAAACAAGTGAAGCATAAAGCATTATAACATCGAAGTTATCAACAACTTGGAAGCCTGACGTGCCGAGAAATTTCCATCATTATAATTGCTATTTATTACTCAGATAACAACACTTAATGGCGTTATTAAGTCAAATAAATGAAATATTGTACATAATACAGTATCTATATAATATTGTTCATAGCTATTTTGGAGAAAGTTAAGTAATTATAACTTAATTTAGTATTATAGTGACTTATAGCAATGTTATTTTTGATATTATCAATATTGGATAATATGATATACTGCTATATTATTTGAAACTATTTGAAAAGCAAGTTCTAAATAAAAAACTATATTTCATTGTCTCTCGAAAATGTACATTACAATTTTTAATAGGCATAATTCAAGAAAACTAACATTTTCCTGTTACATTATGCAAGATTGTAACATTACGAGTACGTAACGTACAAAGTCAAAAGAATTGTTTTACCTTTTCACTTGTTAAAATTACAACGAAAAAGCCGTAAAAACCAGCGTAACTCAAGTGCTTCATTTTTTATTTTCTTTGTTAAACTTAACGAATAATTTCTACATGATATTGTAAACAGTACCTCCGCCCTCTACGTAGAGATGAGAGTATTTTAAGCCAGCGTTTAGCCTGAAGCAACTTTAAGAAACGAAATTAAGTTCTAGTCCGCTCTTAAGAGCCGGGATCACAATTAATCTTGACGCTTTACTTATATAATTATATTCTAGGGTTTGTGTTAGTATACATTGCTTCTTATAAATTTTGACAAAATTTTCAAAAGTACGATAACATTGTTTAGAGAATATATAACTGAATTTTACTTTATTAAGGGGGATTTCTTTAAATTAATTTCCAATATTTATTTACAGATATTTTATAAAAGTGCCTTTATTAAAGTGCATTTTATAAAACTGCCTTTCATTTTGAATTTCGTCCTATGTTTAAACCACCTAATTACAAAATTAAGTTATAAAGGAATATAAAATCAAAATTTTTAATTCTTCATTTTATAAACCGGTAGCATCCAGAAGAACTATGTGTTAACAGATCCGTCAGTCAGGCTCGGTCTCTTTACCTGTACGTATCCATAAAGATAATGGATAATAGAAATATATATGGTCTGTTTTGTAAAATTTAATCGTTATCAAAAATCATTAGTCTCTTATTTTAAGTATTACCTATTTTTGATATATTCTGACTTTATTTATGTTACTAAAGACGAGAAGCAGCTTTTTTAGTATATCTTAAGTAACGTAGGAAGTAAGTGCTTATAAATTGTCCTACGAACTACAAGTCTGTGATAATATTTTTAGGTAGAAGTATTTTGAGTACCTTATCGAAATAACGTAGAATTAACAATTCTTAAAATATATAAATTATTTCTTTTTAAAACTACTCATATCTAAATATTGTCTAAATATTAATCCTATTTCATAAGTTAAAAAATAAAATATTACTAATAGATATCCGGTTATCAAGTAAGTTTGAAAAATATAATATTTTTCACAAATATTTATTTTTCACAAACACAAACCAGTACAATACAAGAAACAATCACAAAACAAATAAAAAGAACACAGTTGCGCTATTTCATGAAGCCTCGTAAAGGAATCACAAGACGACGCGATATTGTTAAGGATTGATCGCCCCTTTATTTCTCTTGTATCCAGCTGCGATCGTTACTATGATAGAAGAAATAGAAAACACAATTTTAAATAAGTATAGATTAAATAAATTTATCCACAAATTTTGAATTCTATATTTTTTTCAAAATATATAATCGTAACATATATGTCGCAGATAGCAATATTATTTTGCTTGAAGTTCGTCAATTCATTGCTTAGTCGTAGAGTGACGTCGCCAGATTTGTAATGGCAGCAAGTGGACCAAGTCGTCTTTGTAAATATGAACAAGCCGACGATCACTGCTGTGTGTTCAGTGTCGATGTTTGATCTAAATGATGGCAGCCATATCGCTGCGCCATCGCCTTATCCGGCATAAATTTATCCATTTTATGGACAAATTCAGACATACTCAATAATTGAAAAAAAAATAGGTTTTTTTAAAGAAATCGCTTAAAAAATTTAGTGCTTACTTTGTTAATAAAGATTAAAATCATTGATAATAGTCAAGCTTTTTTTTTTTGCTATATAGTACTTTTAGTTCCAAAAGTCATATAACTCTTTCATTTCTTAATCATCAATTCAGTTTAATCATATTCAAATATATATTAACATTTAAAATATAGCATAGTATTTTTTTTTTTGTACAACGTGATTCAATTATACATTATTTATATCTTCTGTCTTGAAGAATAATATTTTATAAAGTAGAATAAAACAACAGTTAATGGGGTGAAATAGGGTGCTTAAGACATTTAATGTATATATTCATGTAATATAAGGTTTTATGAAAGTATTTATTACTGCATTTTAAGTAGAATATAAAAGAAGTTACATAAGTATATAAAAGAAGGTTCCAAATAAATCTAATAAAATATTACATTCCAGTGTTAGTTAGCTTTAAGAGCTACCTATTACAATGAATAAAACTTGTAGATCTGACACGTGTTTTTTTAATTTTTTACCTTAACTCGACATCTCTTTTGTAAGGAATCTGAAACACTAATTAAAATGTTTCAGTGTCCAATACAATATAAAGAACTAAACTTTCTTTACTTCTAGGAACTATCATCAAGCCATTCATAGTTATAAAAGTCATTTTCCTAACACCAGCGCCAAATATCCGGCGCTACATTTACAACAAAGAGTTATCTAAAAGCAAGTAAAATCTATAAAATAACAAATATATTGTCACTACTTATCTATTTATAGCAAAGATAAAATGCATAATATATATAACAATAACAATTAAATATATCATAAATATATATGTGTATATGTTTTTAAAAATATTGACAAATTTGTTAAGCAAAGTGATAGACACGATTTGAATACTAGGAACAAACATAAACTTACTCGGCCTTTAATTCGGCTGAAAAAAGTAGTACCTAACTCTTTTTTGGGTTAATGTATACATTTTTACAAAAAACTTCCAAAAAACGTGATATTATAAAAATATAACGAATTAAAAAAAAATAAGAACATTTATGTGTTAGAGGATATTATAATGTGTTCGAATATTAAGATCATAACGTTTCCTGGAAATGAGACTTTCCCTGTCAGAATATTTTAAGTTTATAATAAATTGTATTAGTCTATAAATTGGATTTAAAAAAAAATAGGACAAGCCAACTGACTTTCTATCGCCGGCTCTTCTCGGGACTGAAGCATATATCTTTTCGAGCCGATGGTAGATTTGACTACAAAAAAATGATTTTTTTAAACTTATTTTCAATAAACATTTTACATTTCATTTCATTTTCACTACATATCAATTTCATGTAATAATAAAATTAAATAATTAAAATTGACATGTTTTAAACTGTGACCGATTAAAATACTCTCCTCATTAACTTTTTTAAAACATACATTACATTTCATATACAGATATTGTTAACGATTAACCATTATATGATACAGACGCTAATATTACATCAGAGACATCTGCCGTCGAAAAACGAATTCACTAAACAAGCAAAACCAGTGACGGTGCTGTTAACGTGCACTGTTTAGTTTCTGGTTCAGTTCATAGATGTCGAATATGACGGTGTCTTTATAAGAACCCCAAAACATTTTAAGGTCCTATTTAGTACGAAACCTTGAAAATAGATCTACTATAGTTAATTTTTAAAAAATATGTTGAATAAATAACAATTAGTTATAATAATAATAAGTTGAATGATTATTTTATATATCAAAACATTTAGAATATTGAGGTAATTTTAATTATGATATTTGGACTCTATTGCCAACACAATAAAGGTTTACGTATATATTTATCATCCCGCAAACATAAAACACTGTACTAAAGTAAAAAATATGTTGTCTATATAAAATTTAGTTTGAATAGAATAGAAAGAATAGGAAATAAAGAAAGAATATAAAAAAAAAGTATTTTGTTTCCTTATACCTGATTTTCGTTTACTTTAAATTAATAATTGACTACAATTTACTATAAGGACTAAATACACCTTTAAATAAAAAAAAATAATGATTATCTTCACTTGACTGACTAACTGTAAGTTCTACAAAACATAACTATATGTTTTGTAGAACTTCTCATCTAAAGACTTCATTGATATATCCAGACTATTAAGACTGTGCTAAATAAAAAATGGCAATTTGCCAATGCCTAGAGAAACCACAATCCAACTACATGGTTCTGAAATCTTAAAACATAAAACCGTATAAAAATCAATGCTATTTGGCAACACATAGCCGACATTACATCTATAAGCGATTTAAGCGCTGATTTCTTTTAAACCTTTGACGACTATTAAGTTAGTATTTTTTATAAATAATTATTTTGTTAATAATATCTTGTTTACTTTTAACAAATAATGTTTTTTCTAATGAAGCCATCAAAATGAATATTCACAGAAATTAAGATGTATTTACAATAAATAAAACAATATACATAGAAACACAAGAAAACATAAATAATTTAGGATTAAATTTTATAATTCTTCTACGTATTTTGTAATCTATTTCAATTTTGCGCAGATTGCGACGCACCGACCGACAGTTAGTTCGAGGCGTATCCCGCGCCCTCACGGCTGCTACAGCCTCTGAAAAATTCAGTGAACCTTACATGATGGAATGTATTTACAACTACCAACTTTAGCATCCATCAAAAGAGGTAAGAACTTCTTTTATTTATATATTAAAAAAATAACAATTTATTTAGAAAAAATTTTTAGGGATAACATTTTACTTATTTGACAAACATAATATTGGAAAACTAATAATTGTCCAAACATAGCCTTAGCAAGGTTAGTTAAGTTAAAAACATCTCTTTCATTGTAATTTGTAAAATATCTAGAATCAAATGTTGAAATCAAATGTGAGGAAGCCATGTTTGGATTATTGATTTATTGTCATTTACAGTTTTTAGTTTTTTCGAATTAGAATTCCTACATTCATAATAATTTATTATTAATGTGGGAATTTTTGCTTCTTATCGAAATAGTTCCGTTGAACTCGTACGTTTATCATAATTACCGACAAATCTAAAATAAATATTATTCAAAATTTTATCACATTTTATTTGTAGAATAACTAATCAGAACAAAGAGTTATTTGTTAATTAAATACAGAGATATATTTGTTGATAACATATCTGACATCTTATTAATTATAAAACGTTTAACATATTTTTCCATAAAACACTCGCGCATTCATTTTGCGCAAACTTTGACAGGAATTTTAGTGATCAGTTTGAAAATGGGGCAGGAGCTACTAACCTACATTTAGTGAGAGAAAAATATACATAAGAAAGGATAATCTCATAAACCTATAATAATTCTTAGAGCCTCTTCATTATTAACATTGAAAGTAAGGTATTTTGTGTAAACCCTATTGAGCTTATAGTAAATTTAATCAAATCCAAACCGGACTCGCGCACGTTGATAATTGATCAATAACCTTTACAGCTCTTTCATTTTTAACTGAATAAGTTTATTTGCTAAATTTTATGACTGATCTCTAAAATATATTTACGAAATAAATATAGAAAGTAGTATTTACTAGAATTTTCAAATGTATATCAGAATTATTAATATTATTTTATATTAAATGAGTAGCTCTCACTGCGACCTAGTAAACAGATGACCTTAATTTTGCTACCACGCATATAAGTAAAAGATTGTTTATGTTAAAGTGACATAAATTAAAAAAATGTCTCATTTTTAACATTCAGAAAATTCTGAAAAGCTCTATAAAATTGTTTACAACGATTTTACTTTAAAAAAATTTAAGAACCTTCGGATGATGAAGAACGTAATAGAACATGAATACATAAATCTTGTAAGTAATGGCAATAAATGTAATTACGTTTTAAAATAGACTTAAAAAAAACCTTCACAATTAAGCTCCTGATTAAGAAAAATATGAACATCATTTTTTTTACATGAAAAAATATGAACGGTCCGTTTTACCTTTTTATACTAAATCAAATTATATTCTTAAACCATAAATCTTGAACAACAAATTGATCTGTACATAAAAATATATTTACGGTAATGTTACTTTAAAATAAAAAGTTAACAATAGATGGCATCTGTTGTGCTATATTACATGATAAAGTATGTAGTCCTGATGCGAATAGCTGTTCTCTTTAATGTTTTTTTTTAATTTGGAAAGTATCAATTTTTTTTTAATAAAATCTATTCCATCATTACTTTCACTAAATTCATTAACTCATTGCAGATATAGCATATCTTATAACTATAAATTTATAAATTTATAAACATAAATGTGCGAAAATGGACGTGAAAAAAATGCATCACACACACACACACATACATACACAAACACACACACACACACACATACAAACACACAAACACATGCATGTACACAAAACATACAATGATTTTCGTTTGAAAGAGACTGAATTTACTCAAAATATGTCAAGACGTAAAGATAATTACAAGTTAGTCCTATTGTGAGCTGCAATTGAGCACAACCGCCATGTTCAGACATTTCTTTAAAATTGTATGTTTAATTTCACTCCTCAGTGATATAGGGGTCCTAAATAAGTAAATATAAAAACTGTTATTGTAAGTTATTTTTAAATCTCATAAGATAATCTATAGGCTTTTTAAAAATTAATTAACGTCAAGAATAATTTTTCAAAAGAGAAAAGGATAATATTTTTATTTAACAACAAAATATTTTAACCCGAAATATTCAAAGGAAATATGAACCCTCTTGTAAAAATAATCAAAGAACCTCATAACATTTTTAAAGGTTACAGTATTTTACATAATTATTATTTTGTTCAACAATATTACATAATATATTAAGTAATCGTGTGTAACTATAACAATGAATAATAATAAAAAACTTTATTTTAACAAAAAAAAAATACAGAGCAAAAGACAACTGCATAAGATATAAACTGTCGCAGTCGTCATCGGCAATATACGATCACTCAATTACGTAGAAGTTTGAATGTGTGTGTATATGTCAGTTTGAGTGAGTTAATGTTATTTGGGAAAGTTAAGAAGTAAAGTCCCTGTCTCATAACAAGATAGAGTTAAAAGACAAGATTAACGCTTAGATTTGCATTTATACTTTGTAAGAGGATAATTATCAATATTTTTATTAAATTCATTGTAAGATGAGCAACTTAAGTAATGGAATTGGAGATTAGCTAAGATCAAATTGCGCTGTTAGGACTTTAAAAAGTCTGTGCTATTTATAAGTTTGAATTAAAATATTATCCAAACATCTAAACAACGGGTTTGCTTTTAATTATGATATTGAGCGATGAAGGGCAATAAAAACTATTTCATGTTTAACTCTTATAAATAAACAGTTCGCGTCTTTTAGTTCAGGTACATTCATAACATCGTAATCTAATTTAGCTCGGAGACGCGCTGCTTCCCCATCGTTTTGTGTAACAAATTTAGAAGCAGTTGGAATTTAAACCTGTAAAACAGAAAAAATGGAGCATTTGCTCAGCCAGCATTCAGATAGTATTATAATATCAACTTGAACTTGTATTCTATTTAACTAGGTCAAAAGGCCGTCAAAATTGTCCTTTATGCTTGAAATAGTTAAATGCAGTATTTTAAAAGGAAGTAATTTTTTTTTTCGTTTGTGTGAGTTTATAATTTTAGGGGTATAACTACCGAAGTGACAAAAAGGATTAATTTTCAATGTCATTTTCAAAGATTCAGACACAGGTACCGCTAAACAATAATAATTTAATACAGCTATAGACACTGTAACTAGTTATTTTATATCTGATATTCGAGTCAGATAGCAAACAAGACATATTCTTATCCACAAACTGAAATAAACTACTTAATGGTTTTTGCAATTCAGATTCCCTTGCTTTTAACTGTTTAGTCTACCGCCTCCGTCCCGATAAAGACATATAAGGTACTTATACTTATAGAATGCTGAATTTACTAAGGCGGATAACAATAAAGTAGCTACGTGGGTAGAGCATTGAAAACAGTATCCCATAGGGCAAAGGTTGTTTTCTGTGTGAGTAAGTTTCATTTAATATCTATTTATAAAAGCGATTAACAAAAATACCGAAGCTAAAGTCATTCAGTTCGTATTCTGTTGATATAATTGTGACGTCATTCTGATGTTTATGACAAAACTAATTACAATGGAGAAATTATATAAAACAGTAACGAAACAAAATCTGTGACACAGATGCAATAAAAAAGAGCTTCGTAACTTGTACACAATATTTATATATATATATATATAGTTAATTGGTCACTGTCACAAAATAATTATATTTTCCTGTCCGTTGTGGTAAATTTATTGCCGTGATGAAAATGAAAATAAAAATGGATAAAATAATAATAGCTGTTAGTTAATAATGGATTGTTATTTTTTCATGGAGTGGTAGACAAAGTTGCTGGCATTAGGTAATTTTTAATAAAACAGTAGTTTTTGAACGCTGCTGCTTCTAGGGTAGGTTTGATAGTTTTTTAATTTATTAATGTTTCTTTATTAGACTTTGATTGTAATTGTATCCGTTGCATTCTAAAACCTTTCTAACAAGGTTGAAGTTCGTCATTCACGTATAAAGGGGTCACATTATTTATAAACGTACGAGGAAAAACAGCTAGTTGGGTCGGATGGTGGTGTGACTGGGCATGTATGTAATGGTCGGTGTGTCTGGAATTTCTGTATACCTTCATTATTAACTGACCTTCAGGTTTTCGTTTTACCACTACATCTAAGTATAGTTGACTACCCCCATATTCTTTTTTTAAAAGAACTGTAAAATATTGGGTTTTTGTTAATATTATATTTTGAGTATTGAAGCTGTTCTTTGGATACTATCGCGAGAATGTCATCTTAATAGCGCCATCAGTATCGAAGTCTGAGAGGGTGATTAAAAATAAAGGTTCTCTCAAATCACTCACTGAAAATATTTGAAATTTTGCTATCACCAAAGTGATTAGAGGCCCCGTCAATTTGTAAATTATTTCTATTGTTAAATTCCTGCACTATATAAAGTAAGCACTTTTTAAACAAAACTGTAAAGTGATATTAAAGACTTTCTACTTTGAAAGATGGCTGAGGCCTTTTAACCTATAAGAGCCTATAAGCCAATGGGAAACATTTTGAATGAGCTACATATATTTTTAATTTTATTGAATATGTTATATTGAGGGTCAATTACTCCAGAAGCTCTAACTGTAATTTTATTTATTTATTAATTTAACCCTAATTTATTTGAAAAAAACATTTCAATATTGTTACTCTTTAAATGCCTCTCCAATAAGGTTCATAGAATTTTGCTAAATCAAATATAATTTCATCCTTCAATATTTTTTATTACTGTCTCTATCCTCATGTAGTCCTCATGTAATCCGTTCAAAATTGGGTGTTAAGTCTATTATTCAAACAGATATTAATGGGACCAGAACTCAATGACTATATTCTTCTGTTAGGAATTCTGCCTAAAAGCTTAAAACACAATTTAAAAGTTCAAAAAGGTCAAGTCTTCTTTACTACAGTTTTACAGTAACTTACACAGATTTTTATTAAAAGTATTCATTGAATATTTTATAAAATTAACTATATAGTTCGTGGTTTGTAGTACAATAAAAGATTTTAAATTTAAAGATAATTGGATATATTTTCAAAATAACACAATAAAAATTCAGAACGATATATTTTTATCGACACCAATATTACAAAAAGGTTTTCATATAATATAATGATAGAAAAATTTTAAACATAATAAGTTGAAAGATATAACTTTATAAACTTTCTCAATATTCAATATTCAGTTTATTTTTCAATATAGGTGTTTCGAAACCAACAGCAGCCAAATTATAATAATGATAAACTCTTCGACTGAAATTATAGAAGCTTAAGATTCAAGTTTTTAAGTACAAAACTCGACATATAAAAATTAAAACCCTTGTCAGCATGTAGGTTAAGACTTAATGTTAGCAATAAGTAATATTAGATATATATTTATACATTGATTTGCGGGACACTAAATTCATATATTTCTTTTGCTTAAGAATTTTAAGAAATCATAGGGCGATTTTTAGACACATAAGCCATATCACGATTAACAAGTATTCAGTGAATATTTATAATATAGCATTCTTCAATGGATTTGGAGAAACACTTGTTAACTTAATAGAATGTGTTTGTAATCGTTCTTAACCAAATAAAAGACTGATTAGTTAAGAATCGATAGAACAAAAAATATAATTATATAACATGAAACTCTTCAGCAACGTCTAAAATGAGGGAAGGTTCTAGAAAAAATTTTAAACTGTACCGTTTATAGGATTGATTTTATTTACGTATATTCTTGGGTAATCCGTGAAAATCTATAACCAAAAAAAATTTTTATAGACGTTTAAAGACAAAAGTAAAAGTTAAAAAACTGAAACATCATAATTTAAAAATTTCAGCTGAATTATCAACCGCTGAAGTCTAAAGTAATTAATAAAAAACATTTTATAACAGATCAATTTATACAAGAAAAGTATGCAATCAAACTCCAAACATAAAAAGATTAGGAAACACAGCCCTGCATAGATTTTTTTAATGACGTAAATTTAACAATCAACACCTAAAAGTAGTAATAACGTAGACTTACTATTAACCAACTACTAAGAACGTAGGTATTAATATACGAAGAAGTAGTAGTAGTAATATTCCTGACCTACTGATTATCTAGTGTTTGTGTCTGACTATAACAATCTTTGTGACAATGCAGGAGTACATTTCTGTAAGAATAAATTTCTTGTTTTAATCTTCTTTAATTTGCTAGGAGCTTAAAAAGTTGAGACAAAAACTGATGATCTGCTTCCTATGTGCTAACAAAGTTCTCCTTACTTTGCACTATTGCAATATGTGCTGAAGTTGGATCAATACATATGAAAGAAGATAATAAACCTACTGTTTTACATAAACGTTTTTGTTTATTTTACTATTCTTATTTCGACTTGTCGTCATTACCCATTCACCGTTCTAACTTGGGTTGAAAAGTCGTCAATGTACGCAATGTGTGACGTAAACGTCATGTACTGAAGCGCCGAAGCATCGCAGCGCGCAGCGGCAATCGATCGCCTGCGCGCGCATCCCTGCCATCCGAGCTTCAGTACTCATCCGAACCTCCATTCGAATATTTAATTCGACAGAAATGAAGCAAACTCGTGCTAAGTGCCTGTCGATTTAGGAATTGATTATTGCAACTCGGGAACGATTCACTGAGGAGCAAACAAGGTCAGTGACAAAGCTGTAGCCTTATACATTTCTTCTTCACCAACTCTTTTATGGCTTGCGCCGTGTGATAGATTTCCTTGTGTTAACTTGCGCTTGTGAAAGAGGGCCTAACCAGAATATAGGTAAGTATGTACTTAAGTATCCCCTTGTAGAAGTAGAAGTGCCTTTAATACTAAAAAAGATATTGAAATTAAATTGTCATTTTCAATAATATGTCTATAATCATGGAAAGTTATGTGTGGACGATAATTATCACTGTGCCTTAACAATACAACATTAAAATGAGACATACTGACCTTTATATCTCTTCTCTTAAATGTAAGAAGTTGTTTTATTTTAAGTGTTGGGTAATTAGTCAGTCCTTTAATAAGAATAGCGAGTAACATTTTTAGTTACAAAACTAAGAAATATTTCTTTACATTTAATATTAAATCAATTTAAGAGTGACCTTTCTACAATAAAAGTTTATTAAATTACAATTAATGCTTCTAAAAAATAACTTAAATATTAGATATGTACGGAGGAACCACTCAAAGGGCGTGCCATGATCATTTAAAAAAAATTAAAATACTTAAATATTTAAAGATATATCGTTGTACAATTTGGATTCAAACTAAGTAATATAGTACAATCGCTATGAGATGCGTTTTACAAAAGATCAATTATCACAAATTATGTAACGTTTACCAGTTTTAATTGATACCAAAATCTTATTTTAAGTTTTCATAAACGTATTAGTAATAGGAGTAATATTTAAAATAGTAAAAGATATAAATCTTTTAGAAAAACACTTTCGAGTTAAAATATATTTCTAAATCAAACAAATTATGCACTACAATATGTATAACATAAATGTCCTGCATGTAGAGTATATGAAGATATAAATATAAGTAAGCCTCAGATACTTCTATCGTTATTTTTCTCACAGCTTCAGATATTTCAATATGTCAAGCCTTTCCTAAGCCCGCATGAAAACAATTCGTTACATAAACTGTAACCTACTTTGTAAATACTAACAAGGTGTATACCTAATAATGACATTATATAGAATATCTCTGTCACTTTTGTTTGTATGTTACATTATATATATATATATATATATATATATATATATATATATATATATATATATATATTTTATTAGATATACATATATACATGTAACATACAAAATATATATATATTTATATTTAGAATACCGTTAAAGTTATCCTGTGTCTAAGTACGATGAACTCTCCATGATAACTCAGCCTTGAGCAATATTTGACAGCATTTAAAACCGTTTTGTAGAGAATAGGGTACAAATACATAAAAAAAAGAATCATATGCAGTATGTAAAAAAAAAAAATACATAAACTTCAAACTTTTTCAACAACCCAGACCTTACCAGTTATCATCAGTACAAATAATAATTTTTATTTATAAACTGCTATGATTGTAAATAGGTACCAATAAGACTGAGAGAGAATAAAACAATAACTAAGTAAGTATCATACATAAATTAGTATAAAAGCAATTACGTTTCGTTTTTAACCTTCGGTAAAGATTCAACAATAGCTTTCTGAACCAAACCACAATTTATAGATAGATTAGTTAAATACGCACTTTACAATAATAAATTCTTGACAGTAAGCAAGTGAGCTGTCACTAGAGACTGATGAAATTATCATCAAGATATACTTATTGTATATACCTTGACTATAATAAAATACAAATGCAAACCTAATAGTAAGAATGTTTTAATATTCTTAACAGCCAAGATGTCGCCACTATTATCAGCTCAGCTGCGATGGCGGCGCGACGTGGAAATAACAAGCGACAAGGCTTCTAACAATACTAACAATGCCAATGTAACCACCACTACATCAGGAACTCCAGGTATTAAAACTAAAAATTTCTTAAATAAGTCAAAAGCAATGAGTATTAAACTAATTTTATGTTAAAAATGTTCATCCTTACAATACTTATGTTTGGTCACAGCAATAACATCCCCGAACCCGATTGGGTCATCGGACATGTCACCAACGCTTGTCACCACTCAGGAGTCGATTGCTGAAAAAACCGCCGAAATCGCCCATAAGATGAATATGGAGACATGGCAGTTAGTAGCTATTCTTGTTGGTGAGTAAATAATAAATATTGAATTTTGACTTTTTTATATTATTAAAAATAATATAACAAGATAAGGTCTGTACTTCTTAACTTAGGTTCTACACACTGTCCACGAGTGTTTGCTTATTAAATTCATATTTTTTATTAAAAACAGAATGAAACTAAGAGTTTATATAAAATCTTTGAATCTCGAGCGAAGCGAAGGATTATAACGTAGAATCCTAAGCGCAACGAGTAACGAGGGAAAAATAATGTGCACTCGAGTCATACACTCTACTTTATACACCCTTTCTATGAAAAAATATGTACCCACTGATTACAATAACAGAGACGGAATGCGGGCGCTTTTGCTTTTTTTTAATTAAAATGACTCCCTACGCTGTACAGCCAACACGAACAGCCAGTATTTATTGATACAATTTGTGTTCGACATTTATGAATGTTCATACCTATATGTTCCTAATTCAAATCATACTAAAAAGTTCCCATAAAAAAAAGAAATATTGCGCTTCCATTTATAGAGGAAAAAAGCTATACTTTCCGAATAGAAGGAATGAAAAATAGTTTTCTTTAAAGTCGTTATGATTATAGTGGTATATGCATGTACATTTAAAAAGCGAATTGTTCTTTAGGTGTGGCAGTTGTAGTGTTGGGAATATGTTTCTGCTGTATTCGAAGATGTTTTCGCAAGCGACGATCCAAGGATGGCAAGAAAGGAATGAAGGGAGTCGACTTCAAGTCCGTCCAACTTTTAGGGTCAGCTTACAAAGAAAAGGTAATGTGTTATTTATTTATTAACCACGGTGGAGAAGAACTTAAAGAATCAGAGTAGTATTACTCCTAACACTTACCAATTATAGATTTCTGTAAATACTTATCTTTCACAAATTAAAACGTATCATGTCTTAGACACATTTATAACAATTAATTATATAAGAAAAAGGATCCAGATCCTTCAGTATCTTATAATACTATTGATAAGAAATGTTGTATTCATGTGAAATTTGCCGTGGGACGTGCATGTAGGTTCAGCCGGACATGGAGGAGCTCACAGAAAACGCTGAGGAACCTGACGATGGAGAAGAAAAGAAGGAGGAACAGAAACTAGGAAAAGTACAGTATAAGGTAGGTTACGAGGTCAACAATGTGGTGTGGAGTCGGGGAAACGGACTTTGGCTAATGATGCTTCCATCTTGAACAAGTAACATTACTTTGTATAACATCAACTCATTTTTATCTACAATAGTTTGGTTTTGCATCGTCGAAGTGCTTTTACCTCACACATATTTTTTTATTAACATTGTACAATTCGCATATTTTTTTATTGTCTCCGAGAAAACATTAATTTTAATTTTCACGTCAGATGTTTCAACTTATAAAATCATTACGTTTAAATATTGAAAACCTTTGTCGGTTTACAGCTGGAATATGACTTTAATAGTAACAGTCTCTCAGTTACTGTGATTCAAGCTGAAGAGCTCCCGGCTCTAGATATGGGCGGTACATCGGACCCTTATGTAAAAGTTTACTTATTGCCCGATAAGAAGAAGAAATTTGAGACCAAAGTTCATCGAAAAACTCTTAACCCTGTATTCAACGAAACCTTCGTTTTCAAGGCAAGTTTCACAATATACTATAATATTGAGAAGTACAATTATATAATGAAAATATGTTAAAAAATATTTATACAGAACGTGCCGTACGCTGACGCAATGAACAAAACTCTTGTTTTCGCCATCTTCGATTTCGACCGCTTCTCAAAGCACGATCAAATCGGTGAGGTGAAGGTACCCCTGTGTCAGGTGGACCTTGCGCAGACCATCGAGGAGTGGCGCGAGCTGCAGAGCGTGGAGGGTGAAGGAGGCCAGGTGCGAATATATTAACCTTTTCGGCAGCTAATTCGTCTTATATGTAACGTTATTGGTAAGACCGATATTATAATGAAAAAGTATTGGCGATAAGAGTTTCTTTCTGAGGACAAAATTTCCATAAATAAATACCTTAATCTATTAGGCTCGTGATATTTTAAACTAAAATATAAATTAATTCAACAGTTTTTTTTCAGCAATTCTTTTATAATTTTGGATACACTTGGTGCGGTTGTTTGGTATTTTTTGTGTGAAAGTCGTGACATTTCGTATTTAATTTCTATTTTGGGATAGCATGACGTCAGTGAAAGCAAAGTTTAGGTATGTTGCGAAAATCATAATTGGTGAATTACATTGAAGTAACAGTTACACCCAGGTCACATCAACAGTCCATTTCGGTTACACATCTACCTTATACGTACATATATGGTATACCAACATTCCTCTCATGAATGCACATTAAGGCATATCAAACTTTGAAGCAAGAAGGTTTACATACAACGTAGGTAACGCAAGTGTCAACTGAAAATAATTATTTATATCTTTTTTTCTTAGCTTAGGCTCCACTGGTGAAACACACCCGACCTTATGACTCTTTTTAAACGTTGTTAGATGAGGGTGTGGTTTACTAGCACAGCAATATTTTTTCCTATCCTTTTAATAAAATTAAAGAATTTTCATTGCTCATTAAAATATATTATTAACATACATCACATCTTCTCATTGCATTTACAATGAGTCTTTGGTGCATAACTATCGTTCTTTAGGTATTTCGTTATTAATTTTATTGAGAGGGTGGATATTATTTTCAAGTTTCTGCACTTTTTGATTAGAGGGATCTTGACAAAATCAAATTACTTCACGGTACGTATTAAACATCTATACTAAATAACATCTCAATGTTTCGTATCGGAGTCAAGGTGCCTCGACATGGATTGAGTCGTCATTTATTTTTTGGAAAATTAATTTAACCAGCAAAAATGTATTTACTTGGTTTTTTCTCTTTTTCTACATATTTTCTCTGCTCTGCTTGGCTGTGTTTGATTGTGTCCTGAACAATCTTGCATGCCGCTTCAAAAACGAAATGATCATTCACGTAAGTATTATTTTGAGACACATCAAGATGTATATTTTGAATTGTTTTTCAAACAAGTTCGTTATGATGAATTACGAATTCTATTAAAATTGGCCGAAATTGTGAAAAAAAATATACATTGGGTCGGCAGATCTTTAATAGGTAGGAGGCATATGAAAAAATTAATCCATAAAATGTAAAATTATTCACCCGTTACCTGAAATCACCCATCACCTATCATGTTACATATTGTTTTGTTTTTAATATTAAGTTCATCCATCCGACACTTATTTTATTTATATAGCGGCTGGGGAATGTTGCATGCACCTATTATTATTGTTATGCTTGACTTGCTCCTGAATTTTCATTTAATATAAAGTTACGTTTGTGACACTAAATAAACGTCTTTCTTCATATGCAAAAAATAACACTTCAGATGTGAAAATATTTTATGTTAGAGACACTTAAAATATGTATAAATTTAATAAATTATCTTACATTGTTTTATCACCAACATCACCAATGATTAATGATTAATTATAAAGCTTAATACTAAAGTGGAAAAAACTCCTATGGTTTCTAGTATTTAACGAGGAAATAAAATGTATTTTATAATTTATTAATTCCCTGTTACACTAATATGTTACAGATCATCATCTGAACGTCGAATGAAGAATTATGATTAACTGAATTAATCCACACTTCTGCACCTACCAATATTTTGTAATAGATATTTATTACAGTTTATAATAACAAACGATGATAAGGACCTCTACATATATCACAAAAAACCGAATTATTATCAGTTTTACAAGAAAACAGGTTTCTTTATCATTCGTTTACGTTATGTGGAAACTATGTTCATAGTTTGCAGAGTTGTGACACTGAAACATTTGAATTTATTATTTTCTGTTTAAAAATAACAGCGGTCAAAACTATGACCTTAGTTTATATTTATACTAATATCACTTCAAGCGCAACCCTAGACCCCATCGCAGCTAATACCTATATCACCCCTAGTCGATCCAATTGTCATAGTGTGATGTATTGTATATGTGGCGTATAATCTTCGGAATGTATGTATTTTAACGCATTTATAACACTAATCCTAAAGAAATGCAGCAGCTATACTACATTACTATACTTATTAAATCATTTTTTCATTTTCACGTCTAACAACGATAGCTCTTCGCATTTCTTTATGGATCAACCTTCTTAGTTTATATGTAATTAGTATTTATGTGTGAATTATCTAAATGTTTATAACTTTAGATAATTGCGATCTGTTTCTTAAATGGTTAGACTCTACTCTTAGGTTACCTACTCTAGGCAAGAGAACAATGAGCAGTAGGTACCGAGTTCATCATATTCAAACGTGTTAGGTTCGTTAAGGTGAGCTACCAAGCATATTGCTTTGATGATCTGAGCTGGGTGTTACAAAATATAAAATTGGCATCATTTCGGCAACAGATCGTAATAAATACCTTATTTATATAACAACGGTTAAGTGCTTTATACATGTAGGTTTGGTGTGTTCTTTTTTGTTTGCCCCGTCCTATAGTTATGTTTCAAATATATGTACCGTGTTTAATGTTTAGATGATATGTCATCTATGTGCTAAAACGTTATATGTAACGCAATGGAAGTGGTTGTTAAATGACCTAACTAGTTGCAAAGTCTATTCTGTTTTAGGCCTTCTATACCTTGAGTCTTTATGTGCTATGGCATAATCAGCACATTTCGACAAAGCTAATCAGAGCTCTCTGTAAAAACACAAATATTTTTGCTATCACTGTCTATGAAAATGGTTATGGTAGTAAATTGTGGTTCAAATTTGTATACATAAAACTGATCAGCTGTGCCGATTGACCAAACCCTATAAAATGCTTCTAGGAACTACACGGAGCTATTGTTTTGTTCTATTATATTCTTTTCGTTTGAGAAATTACCCTAATCCGCCCTAAGCCGTATTTTATAAGACCCTATATTTTTTGTATATTTTATAAACTGCTTATCAGATCCGTCTCAAAGACAACGTTCCTTACACAAATTTCCCACTAATATTCCATACTATTCACATTTCCAACACCCTATTAAAGAAACACAAGTCAACATCTTGTTATAACAATGTTCTCGTCTATTTGGGGAGTTCTATATTTTCAGAGTAAATCATTGTAATTTTGAAGATTTACAAATTAATTAATAAATGTAATTCATGAGTGTTGTTTAAATATTTTAGGACAACAAGCTGGGAGATATTTGTTTCTCCCTACGTTATGTTCCCACTGCTGGAAAACTTACCGTCGTTATTTTGGAGGCTAAGAACTTGAAGAAAATGGACGTTGGTGGCTTGTCAGGTACGAGCAAGGCTATTTTTATTAGAATTAAACGTTATCTAATGTAAAACACTTCTAAACCTTTTGTCTACTTTCAGGAATTTTAGGGTAACTCTCTTTGAATATATATATGATATAACACTCGCAGTGTCTTTGCAACAGATGCATGTTTTTAACATATACTTTTTAGAAAAATCTGAACATTACATATTTTTAAAAACGTAGCTAAACAATTAATTTTAGTTATCGGAAAATTGTAGATTAACTTATTATATCATGTTCGTGTTGCTATTTACTGCTACATTCACATATAATACGTGCACTTTTTTATAGGCTTACAAATTACTATATATCTATGTATTTATATATTTTATAAACACTTATGCTTTTCAGTACAAACAGATAGCATTCTAGCACTGCCACATTTCGTAGTAACATGTAGGTAACTAAGGCTGAAAAATACAATTTCCGCTGGGAACTTCTGTAAAACTTAGTAGTAGATCTTTCATATACGACTACCTATATCAGTATATAAATAATAATATTATATTGTATAGCTTTAGGCATATATTAATATCATATCAACATGGCGTGAAATCAATTCATGTTCATGTTCAAGAAATATTCTAATATAATATTTTCCCTTTTTTCATATCCGGTTGCTGTGCTGCTGACAACAGATCCGTACGTAAAGATAGCACTCATGCAAAATGGCAAACGTCTCAAGAAGAAGAAAACGAGCATCAAGAAATGCACACTGAATCCATATTACAACGAGTCATTTACTTTTGAAGTACCATTCGAACAAATACAGGTGCGAGCCGAGATTGTTTCCAAATTCAATGTTGTGGCACTTTGTATGGACACTTAGCGAATGAAGAAAATAATCTCTAAAAACTTATACCAATTTTTAATGTGAATATAAAAAGTGATGTTTTCTTTATTCAAATGTGACCTAGCAATTTGCAATCGATGTTGTGTTATTGTTATAAAATACGGATATACACCACTTACACCCGAACCTTTAATTCTTCCAAACCCTAATAGACTTACTCAGTGATTTACATTTATAATAAAAACGAACTTCCTTTCAATAACACTTCTCTGTCCCTTCTGTGTACCTTTTACTCGTTCTCATCCCTTGTCCCTATCCATTAGTTATATTTATCAAACCAAGTACTTAGATGTGATCTAAAGAGTTTTTTAACCTTTAGTTGTCACACGATGTGTCAAGTAAAGGTTTCTTATTTCGTGATATATCTAACTGCATTGCTCTGATAATATAACATAACCCATTTATCCAAATTGCATAGGTGGTGTTTTTAAATCTCCCCTCGTAACTGCATTCTTGGTGACTTCAAATTGTAATTACCTGAGCGTATGGTTTTCAGAAATCCAGTCTCTTGTTCTTCTTGTGGATCTTTTATCAATTTCATCACATTTTTCCTTATCTTAAACCTCTCGATAACCTCACTCCTAACACTAATGTCATTATCAGTTACATTGAAGGTAAGTGGTTACGCCTTCCATATTAGTGTCAATTACGACAGATAATATTTATCAATAATATTAAAGTACCTACGTGTCTATAAAATAAAGTTGATTAGCCGTATGTTTATTCGTTAAAAAGAAAAATGCAAATTAAAATAATATTTCATTTTAATTTAATTAAATTATTTTAAGATATTAAGTTTGACAGTTATTACTCTTTTTTTGAATTCAGACTTCTGATTAAACAACTAAAAATAATGAAAAAGACGGACATCAAACGTACAGACTTGACAAAAATAAAAGAAATATGAATAATAGCATAAAAAACTTAATAGGCGTAAAGACAATTAAATAGCGGAAATGAGAATAACGTTTCCCGACCACGTCGACTCCTATTCAATATATTTTTTTAGTAATATCTAACTTTTTCTGAACGTCTCAAAAATAATAAAATTTAAAATGGACTCAATAACAGGAATCTAAAACTTGTGAAATCGCCAATCACGTTAATAAAATTGATTCAGCCGAATCCACCACTTCACCAAAAAATATTCAATAATAATAAAAATCTATTCATAAAATACACTTAAATTCTAAAGAATGTAGTAGCGTAGTACCTGTAGAATATTCCTAATCAATTCATAACCCATGCTATGCTTTTCATGAGTGACAACCTAAGGATTCATCACCGACCATCGTAGTATAGAAATCATTCCAGCCAAGTGTACTTACTAACGATATTACAAAACACAACAGAAGGTGAATTTAGTGGTAACGGTGGTGGACTACGACCGCATCGGTACGTCGGAACCGATCGGTAAAGTGGTGCTCGGGTACAACGCGTCGGGCACCGAGCTGCGCCACTGGTCCGACATGCTGGCCAGCCCGCGCCGCCCCATCGCGCAGTGGCACACGCTCAAGGACCCCGAGGACGGAGAAAAGAAGGATTAAAGGCGATATTAAAGTATGTGGGCGGTTTTTACTTCAGATGATTATTCACTTTATCTACATTTTGTCGTCAATTGTAAATATTAATTAGACCTAATCGAGTAAAACTTAATAAGATATTTTGCGTACGTACCTACTTAGTATGGCAGTGACAAATAAATATTAAATCAATTAAAGCGCTTAAAGATTCTAAGTTCTTAAAATTGTTTTTAACAAGAATTAGCAACAAACTCTTCACTATAATTAATACAAGTTCTATTAAATTACTTTGACATTTCGTAACCAATAACTATACCTCATACCTAAATCGTGATTTTAATTTCCAGAACATAACTGTAACATCGAGAACGATTTTTGAAGAATCAACGCCTTATTCGTTCAAGAAAGGTTCTATTTTCTTTTGATGCTTCGTTTTCTTTATTTATTATTTAATATTTTTACGTTTATTGTTAAAGTATCATGATATGTTTTGAAGTTACTTAATTCTGACATTAAAATGTTATATCCCTCTGTCGGCGACAATTGGTGAACTACTTATGACAAGGCAAATATAATAATAGATATTTTTAATTTTAGCGAATTTTAGTTCACTACGATTATTTTTAACTTTCAAAATTATTTTAAAATAATACTTAAAATCTTATATTGAAACTATGTAAATAATTTGAATCCTGTTAAATTTATTACATTCTATTTTAATACCAAGTAAGTGTTATAAATTCGATACATTTTAAGTAAATTATTAAGTTCCTCTAAAGAAGAGACGTTATCTCGAAGTTACATATTATAGTTTGATTTTAATTGTGTAAAAAAAATTTAAATACTGATACAACTACTTTAGAGGGACTATTGGCCTATCGAGGTACCTACTTTAATATCATCGTTTCTTTAAAATAAAACTATAATTGAAAGTCATTGTCACCAAGTGTACATCTCTCAAAGGCGTCAAGAACACGGGTGAAATACAAATGCGCTACTAAACTTTATTAAATCTCCAAACTGTTTTCTATCAACGACTCGTTTTTCTGCGGTAAATGTTAAACATAGTGTAGAGAAATACTTTATATTATTAAAATAATTATTGTAATATACACACTCGTAATTATAATAATGAAACAATATTTATCACGATATTTGTAGAGTTTGTATATCTTGTTGCTAAATATGTTTGCTCCAATATTTTCAAACAAATATATTTAAACTACTTATAGTCCTTCTAACTAACGTCGATAGAGGATTAGAACCTAAGTAATTATATTAAATATATTATTACTGTTAAATTATATTTTTTCTTAAATTTACAAAAAAAAAAACTTAAAGTAAAAATTATATAATCTTGCTACAAAATTTGGTCTAGAAATTCTTAATTTTTATTTGTTGTAAGAAAGAGTTAGTAATTAGAAAAAAAATTAAGCCCTCTAATTTTTGTGTGACAAATATATACTATACCTTAGCTATTGCTTGACTGTTGTTGATCTCAGACATGTATGTTATTGATGTATATAATGTAATCACATGTTAAATTTCACAATCACTTAGAGGAGTAGGGATAACGAAGACGGGCTTCAAATATCTAAGTGCACCAACACAATACATGTAGACTATAGACTGTATTAACCATATATAGTTATGATAATGTATTTATAGTTTGTATGTATAGCATAATGCTATATTATAACTGCTACCAAAACAGAAAAACAAGACCCAAAGAACAAGAAGGCAAGTGTCTGTACATGAGGTTAAACTTAGTTAATTATTTGGCAGTCTGTCAAGTTTAAATAGTATTGACAATATAATTAAAAGTTGAGGTTTGCTGTTTATAATTATATAGTGTAATTTAAGCAGTCATTTCATAAATTGTGTGTTTTTGCTGTAACTTACTCATCTTAAACTGATTTTATCAAGAGAATTGTTTTTTTCACTGTTTTAAATAGAAACAATTTCAACATCAGTTATTTGGTTTATGGTATGTAAAATTTCCAGCGGAATCTATAGTCTGGTGTGTGATGAGTCATTAAATTTTTATAAAAAGACAGACATGTAATTTTAAGTTGCAGTTCACAGAAAAATGTGTCAATAAAGTATCTCATATGTACATAAATATGATATCATACATCATCAAACTATCATATCACTTGCCAGTTAATAAAAGTTATTCCTGATAACACTGTTATAAGTTACTTTTTAATAGGTGTCTTTTAGTAATCTATTATTTACTCTAGTTTAATTGTAATGTATTACAAGAATCATAAAGAAAATCTATAATACAAAATAAAATAGATTATTGGTTTTATTCAACATATTTATTTAAAAAACATTTATATGTTTTTTTATTATTAATAATTATGGCATATTTTAATAATTGGAAGAATTTAGAAAAAAAATATTTTATATCCTTTTTTTTCTTCTTTTTATTTATAAAAAAATAAGATATGTTTTATTAACATTTATAAATTTATATTTATACAACAATGATAACTAAGATTTTAATTTAATATCACAAATACAAAAATCTACATACATATGTATGTCAAAAGTTCTTATATTTTTAAGTTTAGAGTTGCACTGACAAGTATATAATTTGAGTTATTTTAATTATTATTATGAATGGGTATTCATAAAGTAATAGATATAGAGAAATTTGTTTAATATTCAAATTTTTATTCATGTACAAGAATAAAAATTTAACAATTAAATAGTTCTTTTTTCACTGAATATTGTTCCTTTTTAACAAACTGTATATTGTTGAAATGAAGTTGATATTACATAAAGGAATTAATGAAACTATTGCCACACTAAGGCTACGATTGCTTTAATTAACTGTTTGAAGTAACAAAATTATAAAAAAACCATAGCACCCTAATTTTCACTCGTTATTAATTATCATCATAGTACCTTCTTTTCATCGTCCTGTACTTCTTCAACTTATAGAGTGCTTCAATCTCTTTTACTACAAATTGTCCATGTTTTATCATTGATTCAATCTTGTTAGGATCAGTTTCTTCACTATTTCTTAAAAATACCTTGTGTAAACGTTTCCGAAATAAATCAGAACCCTGAGGCCATTCTCTTCCTAAAAATAAGAGCTGTAAAAAACAAAATTAAACAGAAGATATGTAACTAAAATATGTTGTGTAAGCTTCAATTTACATTATTATACCTACAGTTTTATATAAGTTAAGTACAGCTTTTCTATGTGGCTGAGACATTATTATTTGTCAATTTTATTATTTCTTTAAAGTTTTATAAATCTGAGTTCATAGTCTAAACGTACATATATAATAAAATATAGACAAATCCTCAATGAATGATATACCAAATAGATACACAGTAGTAATGTGCTGTCAAATGTCATGTGTTCACAGTCCAGTGTTACCATTTACCAGTAGGATTTAAACAAAAAAAATGTTAACTGTCAAAACATTTAAGAAAAAGTCGAGTAAGTATGTTATCAATAATGTTATATGAACTTCATCAGAAAAGTGTGACTCACATAAGAGAACATTCTCTTTATTTAACGGCGGAGAGCCCTGAGCCGATGGTGGTATGGGGACCTGGAGTCTCCTGCCGCTGGTAGGATTACAGTAGGGGCGGTCTGCCCTCAACTAGATCGTTGGGTCAGCCGGCGGTACGGTCTATTGTTCCGTCTTGTGCAGATACTGGTTGGACAGTGTTGCTTCTAGTATCTGCACAAAATAGCTCTGAGGGAGGCGATCCCCTCCTGTCATCACTGAGAAGAGTCCGTCGACACGGTTCGTCATACCTTGGTGGAGTGCGCCGCATGGGACTGCCAGCGTACCGACCTAGTGGCCGTGGTTAGCAGGGACCTCTCACTGCCGCGCGTTATCAGCGTGATGATCGGTAGCGAGAGGTGCTGGATTGCAATGGTTTCCTTCTGCGAGCAAGTAATTGCCGCGAAGGAGGCCGCGGAGCGGAACAGGGAGTCAGTCTCGTCCACTGACCTGCTCCATAAGTCTAGGTTGGTTTGAAGGAGGTGGGAATATGCCCGTCATTTCCATCCCCCGCTGTGGTGCCTCAGTGAGAGCGGAGGGTGACCTCTCTTACCTACCCTAGGCCTACGTCATGAGGGTGCTCTAAGCTGCTGGGGGTCACCCTAGTACGTGGAATATTTCCGGGGCGTCATGGTAAGTGCTAATGCGATCCTGTGGTGTCTCACTATAGCGTTGAGGACAACCGTTAGTATTTTAGTGCGTAGCCTTAAAAATGGCAGCATCTTCTATGCTGCTGGGTAGTCCCACATAAACCCCGGCCATCACTCCCCCAGGTTAACGCAGTAACCGTAACAAATTTTTCCAACAAAAAAAATATTGACAGTGACAGTCAGCCTGCGACCACGACCGGTGCCACCTGGTCGAAACGTCAGGCAATTAAAATTTATGTAATACCTATTATATGACGCGTTAAATCCGGGTAACAAAATAATAATAATAATAATAATAAACTATATTAGTCATTTTTATAGCTAAATGTCTTACGACACTTTACTTTCGGGTAAAAAACTGAGTACCTTCTTTAAATCAACTTCTTTATAACAGGCTCCCAGAAACCGTTTAATTTATAAACATAGTAATCCGAAAAAGCTTTATTACATAAGTTGTTACAAAGCTAGCACGGTTTACTATCTACAACTTCAATTATTGAAATACAAATAGATTTTATAAAATGAAAAAATACAACTACTGTAAACACTAATGGGACTAATGCACACTAACATTATTATTTAAGGTAGTAAGTATAATACTTTATATACTTAAATTATAGTAACTATATTATTTAATTTTATTTAGTAAGTATTAATAGATTTACTATTATACCTATATACCTACTATAATACCTAATAATTAAATATAATGTGATAATTTGTTTGTCTATTTAAAATTTAAGGTGTGGTAGCGGTGTGGTCACGTATCATCTTATTCTGCAGTATGAACTGGACTAAATCAGTGGTTACACTGAGTGAGTGAGGGACTGAGTGAGTGTTAACTCACCTGTGTGAGTTAGTCCTTACTCGTAACTAGGCAACCGAGATTGTTTTTTCCTTCGTGTTTGCAAAGACGTATTATTATATTTTATTCTTAAATAACATCGTATTTTATTATCTAATGGCTGATGAAGAAGTTGTCGATGGCGAATCGGAAGGTACACAATTCTATGTCTTCTTTATTATATTTTATTTTACAATATTAATTTTCTTTAACGGTTTACTTGATTTTAAACACGACTTGCTTTCGCATGAACCAAGAACTCTTGATTGTAAAGAAGCATGCCCATCTTCATTGAAACACCTATCAAATATTTTTTAAAAAAATATCAACCACGAATCACTACTGTTGTTTTTAACGTATTTTTGTTTACTTTTTAAGATATTTTTTTTATTACTAGCATATTTTTTTTATTACTTACTCTAAAAACAAAATTATGTTCAAAAAACTTTTTTGAGGTTAACAAAAATAACGATAGAATTTTGGTTGTGGATTACTTACATTGACTTATGGGTTATATTTTGATGAGTATATATATAATTATCTCAAATGAAATGTTGTGCTGTAATAATTAAACCAAATTGTTACAGTGCAATAATGAAATAAAGACACAAGTAAAAAAACTATTTGCAAGCAAAGATTTTATTGTCAAAACACCTCAACATATTTAGCAACAGTTTTACTTACGACGGCAGTTACTATAAAAATTTGATTTTCCGTAAGGAATAATTACAATATGGAGCGTTTGGATCATATTTAACTATTTGCACTTATTATAGCGTAATAAATTAAAAATACAATATCTTTTATTGCGACTAGATTTAAATAGTAATTAGTGATATGAGAATAACAAAAATTTTTTGCAATTTTTGAAATATTTCATAACACTAGACGCGTTAAGAATTTCAAAAATGGGCATGCTTCCTTACTTAATAATAATAAACCTAATAACTAAACCCAGTTATCACAGATGAAATTAGATAGCTAGAAGTTTTACAGATGGATAAAAATATTTTTTTATTCTCACTATATCCATACTTTTTCTCTACTGTAATGAAAGTAAGATAAAAAGTTGACGATATTTGAACTGTTTTTTTTTAGTAAAAAAAAATATACGACTAAAATGAATGGACTACCAAGGAGGACAGTATAAGGAATATGCATATTCTTATTTAATATGATTTTTTAAAATTGAATTTTATTGAAATTTAACACAAGCAAAAAAAAAACAATCATAGTCTTAAATTATCTGTAGAACTGAAAAACAGACAAAAATGACGTAAATCTATACATATAATAATATTGTAACTAACCTGTTTAAGTACATTTAACCCCCATTAAAAGTATCAAAATATATATTATATTTTGATACTTTTAATGGGGGTGTCATTATTAATCGATATTTATTCCAAATCACCAATTTCTGAACATTTTGTCTGTTTCTGTGTTTGTGCACGAATAACGCAAAACCTATACAACGGATTTTATGAAATTTGGTATGGTAATAGCTGAATGTCACGTTCAACTTTTAAGACAATTTTTACTATAGGAAAATGTCAATTTCCTCGGGAAAAATACCAGAAATCAGTTGTACCATTTAATTCCTTTAAGATATCTTAAAAATATCACAATGCGAATAAAGGAACGCAAACCAACACTCTACGCGAACGACGCGACGTTTAGGCCTTAGCTGGTTAATAATATAATTGTTCTTATCTGACATTTATTATCATTTTGGAAATTATAAACATATTTTACTCATCTCTAAAAACATCCAGCCCCTAATTGTACCTCTGCTATTGGGTCTACTAATAAAGTTTTAAGTTCAAAAAAATATTTTTTCTATAGTTTTTGGCTAGCCTATAAATACAACGGAGTTTTAAATCTTTACATGAATTTATGCTTTTAATACAGCTATTATAGTTAAAAAACTAACATTTTCTCAAAATCTTAAAATAAATTATACTTAATTACGAGTAGTTAAGTATTTTATGTGAATGCTACTGTTTATTATTTTGGGTAAAAACAGATGTATATTAAATAACAAACAACCAAAATATAGCAATAAAAATTTTACTAATTAACTGCGATACTGAGCTTATGGTTATTTCGCAAAATTCGCCAAATTCCATTATAATAGTATTATAATATTTGTTGTTAGAAGAAGAAATTGAAACTGAAGAAGCAGTTCCTGAGGAAGTCGAAGAAGAATCAATAGAAACAGAATCTGTTCTCACTGTTTATGATCCTGATGATTTTGTCTCCGGGGCTGTGAATACTTTAGATTCTACGATTCCATTAGATTTGTTTGAATTTGAGTATCCTTTTCAAATGGAAAAACTAATTTAAACAGTTAGGTATCCTAAATTATAACGAATTTACCTGATTTTTAACGTAGTACAGACGTACAGTAAAAGTTACTTTCAATCCAAAGAACAAAAATATTGAAGTGGCATATATTACATTAACGCCAAAACAGATAAGCTTATAAATAATATATTTGTTAACATGTGCACATATACTACAGTTTTTAACTTATAAGTACTTGTATAATGTAACATTATATATATTAACATTAATAGTCCTATCGAAAGATATTCATATGGTTATAATTGTCAGAAGTATTTTAATTTATGTGCGTGTGATGACGCTGTCGTTTGCTGGGCAGCTGGAAGTTTAATTACATTCATGGATGTAAATACAAAACAAATCTGGTTCCGTAGAAGTACAACAGGAGGTTCCGTCGGGGCTCTTACGGTAATAATGTTTACAGAGTAAAGAAATAAAAATTGTAAGAGGCAATTAATCATTTTTTAGCCTGAACATACTCGTATTTTCTAATCTTAATCGAATCGGACGATAGACTATTATTACTCGTCTTTTAAAGAATATTATGATAGAAAAAAAACACGTACTCTTTAGTTTTTTTTGTAATTTCTGCCTTAGTATTAATGTAATAACAACAATTTATTGTAGCATTGAAAAAATTATGTATTTGTGTAGTCATACAGGAAAGACCCTAATTATCGAATCGCAATAGCCGAAGGAAGAGAAGGTGACCGTGATCCAATCATATTGCTTTATATCTGGCCTCAGATGGATATTGACGCCGTTTTGCGAGATGGCACTGCAAATGCTTATTCAGTTCTAGATTTTAGGTATAACAAAAAAAATACATCTATTGGGTTAATATTTCATAAAATAAAATGTTATATATAGTCCAGATGGTGAGCTCTTGGCTTCAGTGGGGAAAGCGCCAGATTATAATCTAACTATATGGAATTGGAAGCGACACAAGATTCTTTTACGTACAAGCGCTTTTTCGTTTGATGTGAACACAGTTATGTTCTCGCCTTACTGTCCTGGGCAACTCACTACAGCAGGTATTGTACTATATTTGAAATATTTTATATATATATATATATATATATGACATTGTAACTTAACAACCGGTAACATTGTTTTTAGGAGCGGCACACATTAAGTGTTGGAAGATGGCGGAAACATTTACTGGACTAAAGTTAAAAGGCGAACTAGGGAGGTTTGGAAAAACAGAAATTTGTGACGTTCTTGGTGTTTATCCAATGCCCGATGAAAAGGTGATAAATAGTAGATATGAAGTAGCTTAAAATATAATAACTTTTTTAGTGGAATCTATATTAGGCATTCACTACTTTACCAGTATATAAAATGCATGTATGTAGTATGTATGTGTATGTATGGCACTTTATGGACATTTATTAATTTTCATTTGCATACAGATACTATCAGGTTGCGAATGGGGTAATGTCCTTGTGTGGGAAGCTGGGCTTGTCAAATTGGAAGTCACGCAGCGTGGCAGAAAGACATGCCATAAAGCACCAGTTGTAAGAATATTTAGAGATTTTCTGACAAAAGGCAAATTAAAAATTTAATATTTTAAATTTCTTTAAAAATTATTAGGTACAATTCATGCTCAGTCCAGCAGGTGATGAAGTAACAACGATTGGTCAGGATGGTTACGTTCGCGCCTGGTACTGGGATACTGTAGAACAAGCCGATCCTCCAGAAGAAGACCCTTTTGTTGAACTTAATCCAGTAGCTGAGACTTACGTAATCCATAAAATAGGTTTACTTTTCATAACATTATCTTGTATTTATAGCTAATATTTTTAATTTCATATATGTCACAGGTTCCAGGGTGTCAGATCATGTGCTTAAGACATCAAAGAGATATGAATTGGTATGCTCAAGTAAGTCAATTAATACTTAAAATTCAAACATTTAAGGAAATAGAAGAACCGAGATTTTAATTATATATATACTATATAGGATGGTAATGGTGGAATTTGGACGACTGATTTGGAGATAGATAAGTTAGAATGCAATCATCATAAAATAATGACTTTCCATGCGAGTGGTATTGTAGCAATGGTGGTATTGCGAACCCATCCTATATTAATAACAGCGGGTGAAGATGGAGCACTCCATGCATATAATTCAGAAACGCATATTCTCTTAGCTAGATACCAATTTCAAGCTTCTGTAACTTGCATGTTGTATCCACCTTTGGAGGTAAGAATATAGGATGATTAACGTCTTTATTACGAAAACTTACTTCAATCAGAATCAGAATTTTTCTTTTGTACCTTTTTCCGCATATAATATTAAATATTAGGCACAAGATTGAAAAACAGAGCTTTTACTCGTATAGTATTATAAGCTCTGCTTCGCAGTTTCCCTCGCTTAACATCTGACTACTATAGCCTGTAGCTTTCCTCATTCGCCTACCTATAACAATCAGACATCATTTTTTATTCATCTGGTAGTTTCGAAGATTTTCCGCTTTTCTGCTTTACACTATTAAACATATATTATGATAAAATTATACCTCTGAACGTAAATAAATGTTTTGTTATATATTTTTAAAGGTGGATGCCACTTCTCGAATTATACTAGTAGGGTTCGGGGATGGCATTATGAGAACAATACTGGTTCATCCTGAACGACTTCAAGCTCAATCAGCTTTAGTTGAAGTTCGGGTGCATTCTGCGCTGACGATCCACAGCGATGATTCAGTTCATGCTGATGTCATAGATCTAATATCGGTGAATTAACAATATTATATTGAATGTATAGAATATTTTTTAATGTGATAACTAAGTTTTACCTTTGCTGAATTAGTTGTTGAAGCCTCATTCCAAGTCACTCACTCAAATAACAATAAACCATCAAAGAACATTATTGGTGACCTGTGGAGAAGACAGCACTATATTTATGTACTATTTGAAAATGGGAATTCCTTTCACACTGTATAGATTAGGATTTATACAAACACCCAATAATATTGCGTTTATGACTTGGAAACCAGAAGAAGTGAGTGAAATTAGGATCTTCTACCTCTATAATTTTATACTAATTTTAATATATAACTGTATACATTATTAAAAAAACACTCTTGGCTTATTATAGGAACGTGTGTTGCTGTTGTGTGGTGAAGCTGGTGTGATTATAGAAGCAGTACTTCCAGATGTTCCTTATAAAGAATATACTGAGATTACTACTTTCAAACAAGAATTTGTTTCGCATGAAGATATACTCGTTAAGAAATATTTGTGAGTTATTCTTTAATATTCTAAGATTTATATTAATTTTTTTTTTCAATACATCATCTTATAAAATTTTTAACAGTATGCGGAATAGACCATTTCCCACTGAAGAAGACTTAGCTAGTATAGACGAAGAAGCTCTTAAGCGACAAGAAGAAGCCGAAAAAGAAAAAGACGATGAAGAAGAGGAATGGCTCGGGGAAATACAATTAGGTATAAACATAACATATGCATATTGTAGTTAATACTTTTATAACTGTGTTATATTAAAAGAAGAATTAGAAAAGTTTAACCGTTTTTTAGCGAAGTTGCACTATATTAGAGTTGACTTTATAGTATGACAATATTTGCATTTTACAAAATTTAAATTTTCAGTTGAAAGCGATACTATGTTGGGGACAACAATAACCTGGGCAGAATACTGTGAAGAAGGTATTTGGATTGTCCAACAAGGCACGGGGGCTTTGCTACTAGTTAAACCTGGACAGAATAAAATATTTAAATATGGACCATTTCCGGGCGCTTGGTGTAATGATATCACAGCATTAAAGTTTGTGTACGCATTTTTATTTAAAACACTAAAAATGTATATATATGTTGTTTTGTTTTTATGTACGTATAAAGTACTATAATAATAATAATAATTATATATCGTTAGGTGTGAAGGTCGTTACTTAATAGTTGGTACAAACTCGGGGTACATTCGCGTAGTGCGTATGCCTTCAGAAGAGGAAGATTCAGAGGAATATCATCACGTTACATGGCTTATGGCTCAACAAAAGTTGTTAAAAAAACTTAAAGGAAGAAGACTAGCCAAAGAAGAAGTAAGTAATTATAGAAACGAAATCAAGACTAATATAAACAACATTACAACCCATTATTTTCTTTTATTTGTTTCAGACTCAACCGATTCCCCGCCTTGATTTTGTAGACAATTATTACCTCCCTATGCATGACTTTTACACAGGCGCAGTAACTTGTTTGGAATTTAGTTGTGACGGAAGGTAATATATTTTTCCTATTGTTTGACATATAGTTTTAATCTTATTATTTCTACTTTTGTTTTTTTTCAGATATTTATATACCTGTGGAACGGATGGTAATATATTTTCGTTTAGAATTAATTTTACTGAACCCTTGTTGCCATTGCTCGTAGAGCAGGAATTAAAGGAGTTGCCTGTAAGTTTCCAGTTATATTATTAGACATAAGTCGTTTTACAGATTTTTTTGACACTTTGTCACACAATCATTAACACATAATTTCCTTAGTAATGTACATATTTATAAATATATTGATTTATAATGTATTAAATAATTTTCAGAAAGTAGCAAAAGTTAGAGAACCAAGTACTCTTGACGGCGAATTGATGTCACACGAGCAGTTAAAGCAAAAGGAAGAATATGATAAGATGATAGCAACGGCCAATGCTCATAAAAAAAAAGTACGCGACCAACTTTCTGAACTGGCTATTGAGTATAACAAATTGATAAAGGCGTGAGTATCATATGTATGTTATCTTGTAAATATTTTTAAATGGGTTCTTCAAAATTTCCTTGTTGTTTTATAGTAATCGTTCACTTCCATTTTCCCAACAAATTGATGTTATTCTTGACCCACGGCCCCTGATCGTTCAAGAAAAAGAGTTGGATGATGCTAAAGCACTAACTCGTCGAAAGATTGCTCATCAGCTGGAATCTTCGGATCTGGCTTTACAGAAAATGTACTCCCGAAACATTATACAACTTGACGTATTTCCATTTACTTTAAAGGCCATACGGTATGAGTTATTACAATAAGTATCTATTTGAATTTGATAGTAGTTAAAATATTGATCTTAGCAGTGCAAATGAAATAAATGTATTTTTATAACAGAGACCCTGAAGTTATGATAAGACCTTTGAGACAAAAAAACCTTTCTAAGGCCTTTTATGACCAACTAGAAGAAGTTTACCAAAAAATGGCAGAGGCTTCATTGCGTGGCAGGTAGGGCATTAAAAAACATTTGATAGAAAATATGTTTAACACAAGTAAATTGTTGGACGAAGTTATATTTTACAGACAAAATTGATGTTCTTTTTACATGTCTATCTTAGGAATTTAAATTTATTTGCCTTAATCGAGGCGGAAAAGGGGTTTGTACAAGTTTCGTCTTTTTTATATGCGTAAAAGTCAGCACGTTGTTTGAATTGTTGAATATTAAAATACTTAAATACATATTTTATTTAGACGAGCCGAATTATCCACAACGCGGGCAGCTCCAAAGAGACCCTCTTGGGGTCCTCCCCGGGTCGCGTCATTCCTCCTAGGAATGCCCCCCCGCCCGCCGCATCCCTTGAAGAAAGCATTACGCAACTACTATCAGAGACTTAATCGTCACCATATTCAATTTATTGAGGTTCTTCAAATCACGATTACATAAATTATTGTATTACACAAATGAAAAGAAATAAATATAGTTCTTCAGCGATATATATATAGTATTGCAATACTGTAGTCACCACCGTGTTATATTTAGTGGCAGGAGCACCTCTCTCGCAAGCCGGACCCGCACGCGCTGCCGCCGGGCGCGGGCGCGGCGCTCAAGCAGGCCGAGGAGACCATCGGCAACCGCGTGCTCAAGACTCAACCGGACTACGTCGCGCCACAGGGACACAACACGCAACTGCGGATATGTCTTACGAGGAAAGAGGTGTCGCCGTTCTACTTTTAATTTATATCTCTCTAAGCGATATCCTAACTGGCTATGCTGTGAGTAAGTATATCATAAAAATCGTAGCCGCTTACAATTTAAAGTTCTTCGTCTCAGATATACGACAACAAACGAGAGTTTAACGAAAAAGTATTAGAGTTGAGGGAGCAAAAAGTTTGGCTCGTTTCAAAAATGCAGGAAATAGGAAGACGATTAGCGGAAATACGAGTGGAGATTCCGAACAAGATGGCGAAACAACCGCCTGCGGTTCCCCAAATTGACGATGAGTTGGAGTTTCCAGAAAAAAATTTAGAGGTTTACTGTTGACAAAATATCACCAAGATTTCAGTTATATGATAAAAAATTAAATTAATTTTGAGTTTTTTTAGATAAAGCCAAAGATAACAGAACCATTAACTAGACGGCAAACCAGTGCAAAAAAGACAATAGAAAGGAGGAGATCTCTCCTATATCCGCAACAACGAATCCGGGCGCCACGAGTACAGCGATTTATTCCAATTACTGGTAGTATTATACAAATTTTCATTATTTATCAAAATAATGTTGTAATTACAATCTTATATACTGTTGTGGATTTAGAAAATAATAATGATGAATTACAATATCATTGATGTATATAGAATCTCGACCACTCATTGCTTCATGGGAGCTTTTAAAACCAAAACAGGACCAGGAGTCTTCAATAATTGAAATTGAAATTCGCGAAAGGCGAATTGAAAGGTATTGTATTGTATGTTTTTGGCAATTGTTTAATTTAGTGTTAAAATAACATATTTTACCGCTAGGCATCTCTACGAACAAGATATGCTTCTAACTGATGCTGAAGTTTTAGTCCAAAAATTCGACTCAAGACTTCTACAACTTCAAAGGGAACGAGTGCGTGTACAGGTATTTATTACACTTATGGATACCAATAAATTTATTTTACTAAATGTAACTTATATATATACGTTACATAGGAAAGGAATCAATTGTTAGAGTTACATCTATATCAGTTGCACAGAGAGATGACTGTATTAAATCGTTTTGAAGCACATGAAGATAGGCTAGCGGAGAGGGTATACGCTAAACTAATGCAGGTAGTTTTGTTACTTAATTTTATATAGGTTATAAAATTTTATAATTTTATTAAATGTTTACATTTATGTATATAGGTATAGTTTAATTAACAAAAAGACACTAATTAAATAACAGGTCCGTAGTGTAAACGACCAGATATTAGATTGTGAACAGCGTATCGAAGAACATAAGCAAGAAAAGGAAAGCCTAGATCTTGCATGTCAAGAATTGCAACGACAATTTAAGAAGTTGGTGCAAGATAATAAGTTTGCAGATTTTTTGCGCAGAATATTCAAAAAGAAGTATCGCCCACCTCGCGATCGCAACGAAGACGGTAAAGTTGTTGTTTTTTTCTTTTTTATTGAGTCTAAAATAGTTTAATCAATATAAGAGTCTCATAGAGATTTAAATTTTTCCATATTCAGAGTCATCAGAGTCTGAATCGAGTTCATCTTCAAGTGAGGAGGAAGATGAAGGCAGTCTGGACAGTCGCGACATCGGACCAATACGACTTGATCCAAACATTTGTCCCGACGGGTGTGATGTCGAGATTTATAATAAAACATACGACCTTCGCAATACACGGTATGATGTATTTCAACCACTCTCTTCTTCAGAAAATCTTAGAAATTAAAAGTTGTACCTCTGAAATATTATATAGGAGTAAATTTTACAATGTAGGAAAGATTTTTCAATACTAAGTAATATTAAGGGTAAAGATAAAATAAGATGAAAATATTTATGATGATTGATTCGTATTATTGTAACAATATCTTTTTTATCAGGAGTAAGATGCAGAAAGTATATTTAGCTTTGGAAATTGTTTATTCTAGGAATAAATGTATATTAAGAAAAATATAATAATTTCAGCCATAAATACGAACAAGAAATGATAGAACAAGACCGCTTAGTTGAGCTGCTTCGAAAAGATATCGATGCACATAATAAGATAAAGAGAAAATTTTCAGTGCAGCTTGAAAAGCGGAAGATGGAATTAAGGGAATTTATGGTAAGTTTTATTTTAAGAAATTCATATTAAACTACACTGGCTCATATTTCTTTACGTTTAGCAAAAACTGAGTTTCGAATATTATGATTCATATTGCACATGCACAAAAAGTAGTCTTTTATGTATATATGCAATATCTGAATAAAATATCTATTACAATGCGACGACCAGATGAACTCAAAAGAGATCATTGGGTCGGGTCGTTGGGTTATACAACCGGCAAAATTTTAACAGCAGGTCAAATAAAATAATGTCAATATATTTTAACTTCAGCACGCTTCAGAAAAATATACCTTCTAATATATAAAGTTTTCTTTCAAGATGGAAAAACAAAGCTGTATGAATGAAGTTGAACAAGTAGTGATACTCCGGTATGACCAGATCCGCGCGTCTGCATTAAAAGGTTGCACTGGGCCTGGTGGTTTGTCACATACTGTAGTATTTCCGGAAAAGATGCTGACTAAACTACGTAACAGGGTTATAGAACTTCAAGATGAGATTAAACAGCAAAGACAAAGACAGAAGTTGGTTTAGATTTTTAAAATAAAAATTTCTTAAAAATAGTGCTTTTGAATTAAGGAAAAGCAACACATTGATGCTTTTCTGACAACGTATAAATTATTATAATCTAGAATTATATTCCAGAGTCAACAAAACCCATTTATTCCGAATGAATGTAGACTTGCGCGCGATGGAGAATCGTGCAACGGAGCTAAAGGCTCAGATGCGAGACGTACTAACACGTAAGCTCGGCAAGCCACGTCGGGTGGACCGGACACTGGATGATTTATTGCGCCAGCTGGCGAGGAGACATAAGTTCTCAACTGCTTTATCTGCTATACCTATTCTTCTAAACCAACTTACGAAATGGCGGGTAACGAGATACAGAAATTTTTGTAGTGTAAATATTCTAAACCTTTATAAAAAATTTGTTTTATTCATGATATAAAAAACAGAAACAGGGCATACGCTGAGCTGCGAATTAACCAGTTTATATTCTACCCTGTGTTTATGTTTACTGATAAAATATTTCTAGTTATAACTAATAATTTTTCAGTCATATTCTTGACAATGGGAGCTTAATTATTTTACAGAAACGTCATAGCGAACGGGAACAAAAATACTTAACCGTTCTTAATCGTTACTCTGATCGTCTCCGTCTAGCGGCAGCACTTCAGGCCGATGTCTTTCCACAGAAGGTTATAGATTTGTTTTCTAGAACCTTAAAATCAAATAGTAAACAATTAATCTATGAAATAGTTTCTTTAGGTCCACAAAGACCCCACAGTGATGCCGGGTGCATACGAACCGGAGCAGTACCAGCGTGATGTTATTCGTCTTCGCATCATAAATGCTGAACAATTGCTGCAAATTAAGGCAACTATTATATAGATTGTTAATTACAAATGAATATTAAATATAACCCCTGGTACATCTATATCTACATATCATGTTACATAACTACTTTCGTATAGGCTTTGGAAGAAGAGATTCATAGTTTGCGACTTAAGCCGCTATCGCAGATCGCTTCGCCGCCCGAACTATCTCCGCCAGATTCAGACCGATCACAGATTTACTTGCAAACGGTAAAACCGAATGCGAGAACAACAACTCGGAAATATTTTCCTATGTAATTATAGCATTGATATCATTTTGATAATTTTTAAGATATATAAATTTTAAGTATTTTTTTGGATAAACACATTAAATTTCTTAAATTTGCTAAACCAAACTTTAATCTGAACATAAGAAATATTTCACATGTGAAAACGTCTAATATATGTTTTATTTTTATTAGAACGCCACTTGGTTCACATTCCACATTAGTGTACGAAGTTAATTTGATGAAGTTATTATATGATTGCTTGGACATGATGCGAGTATCTCGAGATGATGCCGAAGAATTACTCCAGGAACTGACTATAGAATTGCCGAAAGTAGTATCCGGGTTAGTGAAGATTTATAAACAGATAATGTAAAAGAAAAATATTAACTACTATGATCAATTTTCGTTCTTATTTCAGTGCAAAAACACGTTTTGAAGTAGTTGATACATTAGTCCGTAAGTGGTTACTAAAATACGGTGGCGATCCTAGCCTTTACAAAAAACAGACAAAAGCTTTTGACGCTCTTGCAACTTTGGCGGACCGACTTCTCAAACAACATGTAAGATTTTGCTTTATTATAATCGCAACTTCGAAAATAAAATTGCTTCATAAAAACAAAAATTAAATATTTCTAACTGACCACAAAATGTTATATCAACAAAAGATAGAAGCGATGGAAGGAATGCAACCTAAAAGCCACGAAGTTATGAAATCGCTTGAAGTGGCGATACGCGATGTATCGGGCGAGAGACAGCCGCTGCGAGACCGCGTGGGGCCCGCGCTCGCTACGCTCTTACACTCCACTCAAGGAGGTTATTTAGGTATGATTGTTTAACAAATTACATTTTGGAATATACATTTTACTGAAAATGTCATGAAGACAACTAATATCAATGTACATGATGAATATGCTTCTTATGGGGTAATGGGAAATCGGAAACCCGATACTCTTAGTCGCTTTAACCTTCTTCTACTAAAAAAAATCTTTTAATATTAATTCAAATAACACATTTCTGTTCCATTTAAATTTTAGATTCTGAAGAAAATATGACTATGATGATGACATCTCTAGTAAAAGCTTTAACTGACGATGATCATCCAATTAGTGCAGAGTCTATAGACCATATTGAAGTTACTGATGTCATCGAGGATATTAAGGGTTCGTTTGATATTTTGTAAGTATATAATTTCAAGTTGTAATTTTTATGAGCGTAAGTATTGTATTTCAGATTGTGGAATAGTGGCACCTATAAAAGAATTAGAAAACTTGGTTAAAGTTGCCATAAACAGTCTCCGCGCCCAGATCATTGGCCCTGAAGAAAGACAGCAGTTGGACAAAGATATTGAAGAGGCCATAAGGGCTTCGGTATTTACCCTTTACTTTAATTTAATGTAAAGATACTTTATCCTTTAACACGTGTATATGTTTTCAGAAATCGAGTGTCAGGGATTCATCTGGAAGTGATGACGGTCATAAGTCTGAACATACAAAATGATGATTGCTTTAACTTGAACTCGAACTCTAGAAAATAACATAACTTTTAGGTAAAAGTTGTATTATTAGAAAATGTGTATTATTTCCTGATAACCTAAATACTTATGTGTAGGTCATATCTAAACTCTAACAAACTGCTCGTTTTAATAAAATTTATAAATTTGTTTTTAAAATGTAAAGTTAGTATATTGTGTCTAACACATTTATGGAAAATAAAGGGAAAATAAACTTTTGGGTAAAAGATAACTTAAGGTGGAAATTTTTTGGTGTCAAATCATATTGTGCTTTCAAATGAACTACACGTGTGATACGAAGCTTATTAGTCAATAATTCTATTTTACGTGTGTGTGTCACTGAACTCAAAAACGTCTGAACCGATTTTTATATTTTTTGCTTTGATAAATATGGTCATATAATATAATACTTTATCATGGAAAAGAGAGAAACAATTTCACATATAACCTATTTTTGACACTTAATTGTGACGAGGTATATTTTTTATCGTAATGGGTCTTTTTGAGAGTATTTGAATGTCAAATGTCTACATTTTAGTACGTAATAGAGTTGAGCTGGTGTAATTTTACAAAATAAATTAGGTACCATACAGCGATAGTTTCGTACAGTAAAAAGGACAGCTCTAAGATATATGTCATCATTCACCTGCCTTCACACATCTCACAACACACACTTTTCTTTCATCTATTCCTTGTGGACCCCAATATTCTGGTCTGCTTCATGGGATAGTTAATTTAAATCTCTTAAAGAAACCAAAAAAGTGTATTACCACCAAAATCAATAGTCATTCGTTGATAATGCAAATTTCATGCCTGATGCGAGGATACGAGATTTCAAAGCCTTTTACTCCATCACCAAAACGCGCTTACATATTACGATCAAGTTAAAGAAGTTCTTAGAAAGCTTGCAGCCCTGATTTAGCACTGTGTGATATCATCTTTTTTCATAAAATAAAGAGGCAACTAAATGAAATATACCCTTCGAAAATTTCGTTCGAGAAAGTTGTTGAAGAAGTAACTGTTGTAGGTTGGAAAGGTTTTTAAATTTATACAGACGGAAGGAATTTTATAGAAACACTGGTGGATAATTTTTGAAAAATTTAATAAATACAAACGGAATCTATAGAATATTTACTTTGCTCATGAATGTTTCTTTCTAACATGCGACAACAATAGACATTCATCAATAGCATTTTCTGTTTACTCAAAATTCTGTTTACTAGAAACCCCGATAAATTTAAGGAAAAATAAATGTCTCTATATTAAAAAAAAATACTATTTATTATTACGTAGTTTATTCTAAAAAGTTAAAAACTCTATATAGATTATATTATATCAAGTATTTTGCATACTATTACTTATTAAAACATTGAATGTTTATTATCTGTGCTCTTAACTTGCCTACCTGCAATCAGCAGTACAATGCAATAATCTACATTTGCAAAAATTCTTAATGTGTTGAGTGTACAATGTACTAAAGATACATAAAATTTTATTTTATTACTAACTTATATTGGTAATACACATTTTTATAAAACATGTACTAATTCTAAATTATTGGTGTTGTTCATAACAAACGTTTTTTCGTTTGCGATTTCTTACCAGTGTTTTGTTCTACTTTTGAGTAACTGTAATTATTTTAATACAAGTGTATATAAGCTATTATAACTGCCAAAATAAATAACATCGTTTATGGATGTTAATAAGCATGAAATTACGAAAAGGGCTAACTTAATCTCATGTCTTAATTAAAAATACGTTAAAAGCTGTCAAAATAATGCCATGTATGCTCCGGATCATCTCAGACGGAAAGAAGTTCGAGATGCTATGTACCGTAGTAATTCGAGTCTTGACTTGATATACGGTGAACACCCAACTGGTAATGGTTTGCGACGTGAATATGGCAGCCACGGGTCAATTGACGTGATAAGTGGAACCAGTGAACGTCTGCCAGCTATGGTTCACAATTACAGTTTGAATGTGCCCGAAAAGCCCTCAGGCTTGGCCCGAGTGACTGATCGTTTTTCTGAAGTTTTAGCAGGTGATCATGCTGACGGCCCCACTCCTAGAGCGAGTGTCAGTCCGAAACCACGTCTGAAATTAAATAAACTATGGGGTGGTGCTGCTCCAGTCAGTGCTAGGTCCGAAGATGGCATAATATCCTCTGTATCTGATATTAACAAGAGAAAGCAATTTGCACATTATGATTGTCAATCACTTATGGCAAACTTGAGTTATGCTGCTGAAATTCGTGGAGCCCTATTAAGCAGACGTCGAAACACAACAACTGGTGCCTCAGCTGCGTCATTACTTGCAACCAGAGGTCTGCCTCCTGGGGAAGATGCTGTGCCTGATACGGGTGATGGACGATCAAATGAATTAATAGACAGTTGTCCATTCTTCAGGAATGAGTTGGGAGGTAAGATGATCTTTAATATAGTACTGATAGTTATGCTTTATAAAAGTGATATATTTGTAAGATTGAAATATCTTTACTCAAATTATATTTTGTTATTTAAATTCTAATTGACTTTAGAATCATTTATCATCTGTTAAATTAAACATATATTTCTAGATTTTGTGTATCTACTACTTGGTTTATGATATAGATTGAAACTTAAATAGCTGGTAAGCTGTAATTGTAATTGCTTTTTAGTTGCCTTCAAAGTTTTTATATTTTAACTTTTAAACTTGAAAAATGTTATTAAGAGTAGTTTGGCATATCAGATGACTAATATTTGTGTATCAAATACATAATATCAAAATCTCTAATTATACTGTCAACTTCATTTATATTATTATAATTTTAAAACAATATTTTATATTTTTTATGATGTTTATTATATTACTGGCTTTTTAATTGGTTATATGAGAAGCTACCATATTTTAAGAAATTTTACTCAATTTATGATAAAATATACTTTAAATAATTAAACTCTTAATCTTAATAACAGTGCTTTATCTTCATTAGATTAAGACCAAAAAATATTTATTGAGTACCTGAGATAAGCAATAAAAGTATATTTTTTAAAGACCTAATTATTAACTTGTTATGCAATTTTTCCAAAACAACATTTTTTAATCAAATAATTGTTTCTGACATCTTATCTAATCTTAATTTAATCAAGTTAGAATTTATCAACATTAAATTGCCTTGAGAAAAGATAAATTATTATTCATTAGTTTACAATAAAACAGTACATATAACCTTTGTAGTTTTTGTTAAACCACTAATTCCTATACTTGGATATTGTTCTATGAGAATTAGGTGACAATAAATTGGTCTATAACCAGTCTTATATAATTGTGTAGTATCCACACTTATCACTTATTTGCTCATAATGGCATTTTTATCTTGATAATGAAGTATTAGGTAGATTGATTATATTATTTCCGAGTATTTAATTGATATGTTATTTATTTTATTTAAATAACTGCTTACATTTATTTTTTTTCATATCTTTTTTGCTTTTTTTTTTGCAATCCCATTAAGATCCTCTCCTGCACATCTAAGGTTGGGTGGTAGAGAATGTCTTTGTATTATTAAGCCTGCCTTTGTAAATTATTTTGAGAATTGCGCAATAAAGAATATATAAATAAATATACCTAGTTTTCAATATGTGTTACTTTGTAGGTTTTTAAATTATTTTTTTTTCCATATAACATTTTCATTATTTGTGTATATTTATTATAGAAAGAGAATTGAAATATCTCATAAAGTAACAATAAATTCTGTAGCTATGTGGGAAAATTTGCATTTTTATGTAGATGAGCATTGCAACTTTCATAATCGTAGTGTAATTACACTTCTAAGGTGCATGTTTGTGTTTAACATCTCATCTGTACCGGTAATAACAGGGAATCACTCATGCATTAGACGATGCTGAATATATTCTATCTTGTAATATAGGATTAAATGTTATTTCTAACATATTATTTTGTACTAACTATTATCAGCTAATAAATGTTTCCTTTTAATTTTCAATTTATAAAAATTATACTGTAACTAAGAGAGCATTACTTCCCTTAGCAGTTAGACATAGCTGGATACTCAAGGTCTCATGTATTTAATTACATTTTCTTATGCCACTTTCTTTTCATAGATCGTAATTTTTGTAGGAATGAATATAATACCTTATGTCAATCCAATCTAGATCCATATATTAAATAGAATTTATTAATCTCTAGATGTGAATACTATTGAAATCTGTCTTATTTTCTAAACCTTGGGAAATTGAAAATGAAATTTGCTACCCCTTTCAATGACACATTATATATACAAATGATAAATTTTTATATACAATAACAGTGAAAGTCGGGTATTTGCAACTTGGATCACAATTGTCCAACTACACATATCTAGTCAAAAACCTTTCAAACCATCCATATTATGTTACTAATAAAATTATTTACTATTGTAACTTTCTAAGTCATAACTACTATCATCTTAAAACCCAGTTTGAATGTGAAACAAACACTTAGAACCACACATTAAGATTTAAGGTTACATTTAGCATTATTGAACTGGTTTGTGACTAATGAATTAAGAATGCAGCAAGTGTATACCAGAAATTTGCATTAATCAGTCAGTAAAAATATACTTTAATAATAAATTTGTTTCTTTTCATTTTATTTAGTAAACAAATGTTTTATATATATATTTAGTGTTTGTTTTCAAATTAAGTTCTTACGATGCTTTTTATTCTCATTGCTCACTTTTTATTAATATTATTTTGTTAAACACTTCTAGGTGAGGAAGAAAGGTGTATATCGCTGTGCTCCCGGACGGCACGCGGAGCCATCCCCGGCCAATTTGGAGGATGGCATCGACCAAGAGCCGCGTACGGCTTCTCCGTCTTAGAATTTCCGCCGGGACAGACGCACTGGCAAAACGGATGCCCCTTCGTCCGTTCGAGCTCCCCCATGCCCATAGAAAGTCAAGACCTCGGAGCACTTTACTATCGGAATTACTTTTACACTCATCGTAAGTTGATGATGTAATATTCCAAAAAATTAATAATTATCAAATCGATAATAGCCACTTAAAATTATTTCCAGCTCACCAGAATTGGTTCGGAATGGATGAGAACTTAGGTCCGGTGGCGATTTCTATAAAAAAAGAGCGTGTGGAGTTACGTCGCGGCGGCGGGGACGCGTCCGCGCCGGCCTCGCAGCTCGCCTGGCACTACCGCGCCATCGTGCGGACGGCGGAGCTACTCACGCTGAGGGGCTCCGTGCTGGAGGATGCTCTTCCGATCCTCAAACCGAGCAACAACACCGCCACGTACAACACTAAAGAAGTACTGGACTACATCGCTCCGGAGTTACAGCTGAGTTGTTTGAGGTGTGTGTGATATATTTGAGTGATATTTATTTTCAGGAATGTGCCTCGATTTAATGATATACTTTCAGACTTGGAATCGCAGGTGGGGGTGCAGAGGAGCAACTTTTACGGTTGGACGAGCAGCGGGTCACTAGACACTATAAGGTCGGGGTGATGTACTGTAGGAGCGGCCAATCTACCGAGGAGGAGATGTATAACAACCAGGAGGCCGGTCCGGCTTTTGTCGAATTTCTTAAAATGCTAGGGGAGACCGTGAGATTAAAAGACTTCGATAAATACAAGGCCGGTCTCGACAACAGGACGGATTCGACCGGAACGTACTCCGTGTACTCGACGTACCAGGGCTGCGAGATAATGTTTCATGTATCGACGATGCTTCCGTATACACCAAATAACAGACAACAGTTGCTAAGAAAGCGTCACATCGGCAACGATATTGTAACTATTGTCTTCCAAGAGCCCGGAGCGGCGCCTTTCACTCCACGGAACATACGATCTCAATTTCAGCACGTGTTCGTGGTCGTAAGAGTGATCGACCCCTGTACGGAGAACACCCATTATAGCATAGCCGTGAGTCGTGCTAAAGAAGTGCCACTGTTTGGACCCCCTATTAAAGATGGAGCCGTCTATCCGAAGGGTGAAGCATTTACTGATCTACTGTTAAGTAAAGTAAGTTTTTAATTATTGTCGGTTAAACTGGGGGCAACGTTACAGTCTTATTTTTTTAGGTTATTAATGGAGAAAATGCAGCCATACAATCTCCTAAATTCAGTACGATGGCGACGAGAACGCGACAAGAATACCTGAAAGATCTATGTAAGAACTATGTAACCGCTACAACTGTAGAAAGTGGACAGAAATTTTGTAAGTAAATCTATTGAGGTATTTCTCCGAGACACTACGTTTTCGTTTTATAAAATTTTTTTTAACGTGTTTTTTTTTTATTTTAGCTATATTTTCATCTTTATTGATGAAAAGTGGCAGCAACTCCAACAGTAGTCCCATAACTCCTCGTGTCGAAGACTGCACTAACGACGTTTTGGTCAGAGGTGCGCTCTGTTTTCACGTAAGTTTATCATATTCGAAACATTACTTTAGCACGGAGACTTTCAAAGTATTAAACTGTTATATTAATTCCAAAAGATTGTCTCCAATACACACCTATAAAACTACTTTCAGGTACAAGTCCAAGACGAGGGTACGGGGGGATCGGTATTGGACTGTATAATGGGTATCTCCGCAGACAGTATCGTCGTAGTGGAGGAGCACTCCAGGCTAGTAGTTTCGGTGCTTCCGACTAGCACGCTACTAGGTCGGTATTACATATACAACAGCATTAATTGACAACAATTACATCGAAAAAGAAAAGTGACACATCGGGCATCGTTATTTTTGTAATTAGAAAAACCTCCCCAGGCTGGGTGTCCGCCGGGCCGTGGCTGCGCGTGTACTACCACCGCGGGGAGAGCGTGCGCGTGTGCGCTCGCGCGGGCGGCGCGCTGCGGCGGCGCCTGGGCTGCGTGGCGCCGCCGCACGCCGCGCACCTCGCCGAGCTCACGCTGGAGCGCGCGGGGGCGGCGCAGCTAGGTGCGACCAGCGGGGCCCACCTCGACCTAAATTACAATATATTCACTAGAAATTATATTTCATAGAACGTACCTGGATTTTTTCTTAGCAAAACATCATCCGTTTCTATTATCGAAAATATCGGTGACCGGTTGCAGGGTTCCACGTGCAGGCGGACGGCGTGGTGACGGCGGTGGAGAGCGGCGGGGCGGCCGCGCGGGCCGGGGTGAGGCGCGGGGCGAGGCTGCTGGAGGTGTGCCGCGCCGCCGTCGTGGCGCTGCCGCACGACCACCTCGTCGACCTGCTCAAGACCTCCGACCCCGTCACAGTCAGTACTCGTGCAGTATGCCTAGTGTAGTGCGCAGGGCTCTTGGCTATGGCGAGGCTGCTGGAGGTGTGCCGCGCCGCCGTCGTGGCGCTGCCGCACGACCACCTCGTCGACCTGCTCAAGACCTCCGACCCCGTCACAGTCAGTACTCGTGCAGTATGCCTAGTGTAGTGCGCAGGGCTCTTGGCTATGGCGAGGCTGCTGGAGGTGTGCCGCGCCGCCGTCGTGGCGCTGCCGCACGACCACCTCGTCGACCTGCTCAAGACCTCCGACCCCGTCACAGTCAGTACTCGTGCAGTATGCCTAGTGTAGTGCGCAGGGCTCTTGGCTATGGCGAGGCTGCTGGAGGTGTGCCGCGCCGCCGTCGTGGCGCTGCCGCACGACCACCTCGTCGACCTGCTCAAGACCTCCGACCCCGTCACAGTCAGTACTCGTGCAGTATGCCTAGTGTAGTGCGCAGGGCTCTTGGCTATGGCGAGGCTGCTGGAGGTGTGCCGCGCCGCCGTCGTGGCGCTGCCGCACGACCACCTCGTCGACCTGCTCAAGACCTCCGACCCCGTCACAGTCAGTACTCGTGCAGTATGCCTAGTGTAGTGCGCAGGGCTCTTGGCTATGGCGAGGCTGCTGGAGGTGTGCCGCGCCGCCGTCGTGGCGCTGCCGCACGACCACCTCGTCGACCTGCTCAAGACCTCCGACCCCGTCACAGTCAGTACTCGTGCAGTATGCCTAGTGTAGTGCGCAGGGCTCTTGGCTATGGCGAGGCTGCTGGAGGTGTGCCGCGCCGCCGTCGTGGCGCTGCCGCACGACCACCTCGTCGACCTGCTCAAGACCTCCGACCCCGTCACAGTCAGTACTCGTGCAGTATGCCTAGTGTAGTGCGCAGGGCTCTTGGCTATGGCGAGGCTGCTGGAGGTGTGCCGCGCCGCCGTCGTGGCGCTGCCGCACGACCACCTCGTCGACCTGCTCAAGACCTCCGACCCCGTCACAGTCAGTACTCGTGCAGTATGCCTAGTGTAGTGCGCAGGGCTCTTGGCTATGGCGAGGCTGCTGGAGGTGTGCCGCGCCGCCGTCGTGGCGCTGCCGCACGACCACCTCGTCGACCTGCTCAAGACCTCCGACCCCGTCACAGTCAGTACTCGTGCAGTATGCCTAGTGTAGTGCGCAGGGCTCTTGGCTATGGCGAGGCTGCTGGAGGTGTGCCGCGCCGCCGTCGTGGCGCTGCCGCACGACCACCTCGTCGACCTGCTCAAGACCTCCGACCCCGTCACAGTCAGTACTCGTGCAGTATGCCTAGTGTAGTGCGCAGGGCTCTTGGCTATGGCGAGGCTGCTGGAGGTGTGCCGCGCCGCCGTCGTGGCGCTGCCGCACGACCACCTCGTCGACCTGCTCAAGACCTCCGACCCCGTCACAGTCAGTACTCGTGCAGTATGCCTAGTGTAGTGCGCAGGGCTCTTGGCTATGGCGAGGCTGCTGGAGGTGTGCCGCGCCGCCGTCGTGGCGCTGCCGCACGACCACCTCGTCGACCTGCTCAAGACCTCCGACCCCGTCACAGTCAGTACTCGTGCAGTATGCCTAGTGTAGTGCGCAGGGCTCTTGGCTATGGCGAGGCTGCTGGAGGTGTGCCGCGCCGCCGTCGTGGCGCTGCCGCACGACCACCTCGTCGACCTGCTCAAGACCTCCGACCCCGTCACAGTCAGTACTCGTGCAGTATGCCTAGTGTAGTGCGCAGGGCTCTTGGCTATGGCGAGGCTGCTGGAGGTGTGCCGCGCCGCCGTCGTGGCGCTGCCGCACGACCACCTCGTCGACCTGCTCAAGACCTCCGACCCCGTCACAGTCAGTACTCGTGCAGTATGCCTAGTGTAGTGCGCAGGGCTCTTGGCTATGGCGAGGCTGCTGGAGGTGTGCCGCGCCGCCGTCGTGGCGCTGCCGCACGACCACCTCGTCGACCTGCTCAAGACCTCCGACCCCGTCACAGTCAGTACTCGTGCAGTATGCCTAGTGTAGTGCGCAGGGCTCTTGGCTATGGCGAGGCTGCTGGAGGTGTGCCGCGCCGCCGTCGTGGCGCTGCCGCACGACCACCTCGTCGACCTGCTCAAGACCTCCGACCCCGTCACCGTCAGTACTCGTTTAGTATGCCTAGTGTAGTGCGCAGGGCTCGTGACTATAGCATATTAGAATGTTATTAACCCTTTGAAATGTAAACTTGTTAGCAATTATTGTACGATTAAAAATGTGAGTTAATCTAAATGCATTTACCTTCTTTTATGATATATTAAAAATGAAATGTCTACTCCCAGGTGCGTGTAAGTTTCGCGTCGGCCGCTCGCTGTTCGTGTCAGAGCGCATGCGGGGAGGCGTGGGGTCAGCGCCCGCCGCGCTCGGACTCCTCGGGATACGGCACCGGTGTGTACTGTATCATCCCCATTAGAGTAGGATAGAGATGGAATGAAAAGAACGTAAAGAGAGTTTTCAGGGTAACATTAAATATTACCAACAGATTAGAAATAATGTAAGAGATTCGAATATTGGTGTGATATGAGATTCGAATAGAAAGGTACTGCAAGAGGAAATTATGAAACATTCGAAAGAATATTTAAAAATCACGTCTTATGGCACACTTAGAACGCAACGATATCAGTCAACGATCTCAGAAAGACAGTAAGTCTAAATAGGTGAACTGGGCCCATCTAATATATGCTAAGCACATTGTAGGCGAGACTATAAAAAGAAACGGGGAATCTTTTTATAACTCTCTTTAGAAGTCCGAAGGCATTTGACAAGTTTTGGCATACAAGCTTTTTAAGCAAGCTTTCAGCGTACAGTATATCCCTGGTATGATCACTCGGATAACGGACTCTCTAAACCAGAGATACTCTCGAGTAGTTGTTGACGATTGTTTCTCGGAATCTTTAACAATAAATTCCGCTCTGCCACAGGGGTTCTCTCATTGTTATATCTGTAAAAAGATACTGCCTTGTACTCGGGCAAGAAGACATAAAGTCTGAAAACGAAAGAAATTATGAGGAACGTGATGTTTACGAGTGAATAATAGTAATATGTCGCAGGCGGGTCGGGCCGCAGCACGACGTCCGGTCAGCTGGAGGTGCGTCGTCGCTCGCACGAGGACTCCTCGCCGAGACACACGCGCCGCCCGCGCTCCGCGGCACACTCCTCCCTCACGGTCTGTGTTATGTGAACACTTGAACAGAATTTATGATCACATCGTCACATCACACCTGAAATCCATATATTCTTGAAATTTACATATTTTTTTATATACAGGAAGAGCTAATGCGCATAATGGATGCAGAGTTAGGCGAGAACAATCGTAGCGGTGGTAGTGCTACCGGCGGTGGTACCTCCAACAGCAGTGCGACTGGTGCCGCCCCGCTGCCGCTGCCGGACGCGGGCGCGCTGGACTGGGCCGCGCTCGTACACACAGCCACTAGGGCCATGTTGCAGGTGCGGGCTGCACTAGTATATTTATAGTGATAGCTTATTATATGGACAAATTAATTATTGCTACTCTGTGAAAATCCAACCAAAAAGATTTAGGTTTTAAAATATGACTGCGAGAGACCACTACGACGATAGCGGACGCAAATTAATTTTTTTTTCGCATCGATTTAGTAATTTTAAAACGATGATCGGCCATACTGTCAGTTTTGGAATAATTAAGATCTTTTTCTACAAATTTCTGCATGCCTCGTTGAAGGATAACGATTTCAACAAATGTAACAGGTCAATATTCGTTTTATATCATATCATTTTCTAAATTATCATATCAAAAATTTCAAATTTATCGTAAACCATAACGATATGTCCATATTATTCCTTGCAGATATGCGAGGAGCATCCGTATCCTTCGATAGAGAACGCCGACGCCCCGTCCGAGTCGACCGAGGTCGCCCTGGACACGTGGGAGGAGGCGCCGGTGAGTACACGATGCGTTTAAAAATGTACGTTCAGTATGTGGCGGTGTAACTAAGGTTAGTGTGCCCTGTAGGCGGGCGCGCCGTGCGGCTGCGGGCGCGCGGCGCGGGTGGCGGCGCTGGAGGCCGACGCCGCCGCGCACAGGAGCCACAGGAGACAGCTGGAGGAGGAGGTGGACACATTATATCATTATTATTACATTTGGATTGAAGACACGGAAACTTATGGCGGCCATATATATTACCATTATGTTTTTATTATTTAATCCTATTTGTCTAATGATAAGGCAATTTCGTATCAGTTTAAATTTATGTTTTAAATATTGAGGAAAAATTGGATAGGAAAGGATAGAGAACAATTGACATAAATGTCTAGAAGATCTTTGCTCACGGATTTAAAATAAGTAAAACAGAGATAGAGCATAATTCATGGTGGAAAGTAGGGTTTTAGATATATATAATAGGAATACACACCAACAGCATCTCGAGTAATCTGAAACATTGTTTTTTAAAATAACATAAATTGATATCTTATTTATATTTAAAATATAATTAAATTACACAAAAATGTACAAAAGGATTGACACTTAGTTTTCAATGTTCTGATTTAAATCAAGTCTGATGGAGGGGGGGGGGGGACTAAGTAGCCAGAAAAGGCTACCTGAAGTACTGAATGTCGTCTCGCAGGTCCGTCGTCTGCGGAGACATAACGCGCGCCTGCGGGAGGAGTCCGCGCGCGCCGTGTGGCAGCTGAGACACTTCACGCAGTGGCTGAAGCGCACCGTGGAGAGACAGTGACCTCCGCACAGCGCGACACATCTCCATGTATGTAGCTATTATTACTAAACTTTTCCAGACGTGCCTGTCCCTCGCGCCGCCCACCGACCACATTCAGTTAGCGCCATATACAGTGAAAAAAAGCTAAATGATATCTCCACCGCTGAGTCGGTTTACTTTGCATACTCCTATAATACATATGATATCTTTGTACATTCTGCTTCATACAATCTTTTAAAACTGTTAAAATATCATTTGCCCTATTTTGATTATTTTATATAAGTTAAAACAAGTTCACACACGTAGTTACACTGTACAACTGAATGACATTAATTTTTATAACAATATTAAAGAGAAATAGATATATGCTGCGAGTATTGTAATCGTAAAAAATGAAATGTAAAACGTCCTTCTCTAGTCATGGTGTTGTGACACACTTCACCTGCACCATGCTACAGCGCATAAGGTATAAGAAGTGTATACGAAGGCCTAGCAATAATAATTTTGTTGACAATTCTGAACATTATGCTTCATTATAAGTATAATATCCTTCTTATATAGTACCATTTAAAAACTATTATTGAAAATATTTAAAGCACAATCCTTCATCTCCTTCTAAATGTCAGGTCATAATAGAACTAGAGTCGTGGTTAGTTATTCTAGTCTTATTTTCAATACCACGTTTGACTTGAATTCTAATTTGATCTCACTTATTATGCTTGACTGTGACTCAAATAGTCAATACTAATATGAATTATAATTTTATAAGTTCCAAGATTATTTATGGAGTTTCTTGCCTTCATGAATCTAATTTTCGTAACCGTGCAACTAGAGCATAACGCCTCATAAGTGCAATAACAAATAAGGATTCTGTGTATATATATTAAATATTAACAATAATTTCTTACTTTCAGGTCTGAGGAGTTTGTTATGAAGTATCGACTATATTGAAATGATTACCTGCGATTATATTATTGTACTTGAATAAATAACATTGTTTCCAAAGAGTTATTAATACACGCGAAACTATATACAGTAAACTCAGCTCTATATCTTATGAATTTTGTGCCTTTCAAGCTTCTAGTGAGGCTGTTGTGTTGGCGTAGCATTTAATTTTTTGTTATAATAAGTACATATAATAGATTAATGATTATATAAGTATTGTTGCTATTTTAATATGATAATATGATGTAAGCATATACAGGCGTGTACCATGTACTGTAACATATTTATTTATTAACATTTAAGTTTAACACGTTTCAAAATAGTTGAAATCGTTCGAAGCCGTCAGTTTCTTTACTTGTTCAAATAACAATATATTATAAGGATAAGCTCTTTAGTTTCACATGACAATAAGTAGTTAATATATATATAGTATTGACTGATTGAACATTATATACTTATTAATACAAAATGTATGAATAAATATGCATTTCATCTTAAAACAACACTCAAAATATTTATTTTCCTCACTATGTTATGTATTTGCATTGTATTATTGAGTCCGTCACATGTTTTTTTTAATTATCTTTAAGAAAATAAACTTGAACTCTGCCAAATAATACCTAAAGTATACAGTATTATAAATAATTGCCTCGACATGAGTTTGTATTGTTTCAAGTTGAAGCTGTTTTATATTTTTCAACCGATGTGTACTCGATCTCTCTCACAGACAATTTGAATTATTAAGTTTGTTTTAAATGTGTAAATATTATCGAATCTCTTATTAAGATTATTTAAACGTAAAATGAAAGCTTTATTAGTTTAAGTCTTGTACCGTCTATAAGTTAATTTGGCTTACTGTTTACATAAATCATAAGAATTTGTCAATTAAATAATTCTAATTCTCATTGCACTCGCACGTGGCAGCTGATCACTTACCCTGGTTCTCCACCAGCGACTCCTCACTGGTATGCCTTTATTATACTTAAAAATAATATAATTTAATTAACTACTAGCTGTTGTGAAATAATATACAAGAACAAACCTATCTACAAAACTCATTGACATACATTTGGTAAAATATAATATAAACAGTGAAATACAATATTTTTGCTTAGTTTATTATTATTTAATTTCCGATGACAATATTTATAATCTGATGCAATGAATTAATAATATTAAAGATATACACCATGTGTCGTTGCCTTAGAAGTGAAGTGCCTGTTATATTAAAAGACAGCACTTTAATATGTTATATGATTATAAATCAAGTTCACTGAAGTTTACATAATTAGCGCGTATAAATATTATATAGTAAGTAATCAGGATTTGGCTAAAATTTTGTTAGGCTAAATTTAATTTTTGATTATTTTACATGTGTGGGTTATCTGATGAATGTGTATTTATCGTTATAATATTGATCTATCAACAAGTAATTACCTTGCTTTTAGAATATTTAAAAAAGTTTCCTAGTGAATTTTTTAGGGCTGCTCCGCGATGATTTGCCGTAGTTTGGTTATTCCCACCTCCCCTAGTTATTAAATTTCATCGAAATCATTAACTCTAGTTGATATATTCTTCACAACCAAAGTGTATTGTATAATGGCCATAATTATTTGAACTTTATTACTTACAATTTTTTTTGCAGTGTTCAGGATGTAGCTTACTGATGTTGAGTACTCATGTTTATATTTTGTATTTTTATTTTAGGACATTCCAATTTAATAAAGTGTATACCAAAGAGTAGTGTTATTTTTTATAAAATCCTACCTCTCCCCTATGTCCAAGATACAATAGTCGTAAATGGAAATCATTTAATTATTATTTTTGTAATGCTGATTTCGATTCGACATTGATTTCAAAATATAAATATTTGAAAGAGTTTTCTATTGATATTCTGTAACTTTGTAATTTAGTATCAAGTCGAGTGTTCTTTTGAACACTGACTTTTTGTTGCATTTTTAATGTTAAAATAATAATATATATAAGCTCTACATTAAGTTATACGGTACAAGTCGTACTGTGGTCGAACCCCATTATAACAACTTCCTGATTAAGAAAAATATAAACAATTACTTCTTTTTGATTCAATACATATACATTAGAACCATATCTAAATACATTACTTAAATAAATGCTATGGAATATGGAATTGTGGAACACACATGAGTGTGTGTCTAAATAAGTAATTTTAGTTCTTTGCATACATTACTTTCAGTGTTTCGTGTCTTAGATAAAAATAATTCAATTATTCGACCCTGTTCGGGCTCATGTATCTACTTAAAGAGTAAATATATATATATCTTGTTTAATAAGATATTCGTAATGGTAACCCACGTTCTAGGCGCTTTTTCTTGGTTGTATTCTGTCGGTTGGACTGTTTGCTGATTGAGAGGCTGCAGATGAAGATGCAACATATTTTAATAATGACGAAGATTGAATAATGATGATGTCATTTATACGAGAGATTAAGATTAAGAAACCTAAAAACTTAGCTGCGTGTGGGTGGGGGGAGGCCTCGTGCAGGTCTTCGTTCACTGTGTCACTTTTTTTAAAGTTCCGAATAGTTTTTAAAACGTATTAATTATCGGTTTTCAAGACGAAGCGGCTAGACGGCTAATCTCACTACCATCACTACCTTCACGTACTTTTCGCCGTACTAAAAACTTCCCTAGCTAATACGGACGCTTTGTCGAAACGAATGTACCGAGCCGTTCCCGCTTTTAAGACGTGTGCAGTGATCTATACTTGTCCAGATTCTTAATACCATATACTAATATAATATTTTTAATATATGTTTCACGATTCTTATTTTGACGTTTCGTCGAGTTTCCCCTACGTAGGACTTACCACATTCACAAGGAATCTTGTATACACCCTTTCTTTGAAATGGCTTCAAAACTAGTCGGGCAAATTCCGATAGTACTAACTTGAATACAGCCGGATAATTATATTTATTAATTTTGTTTTTCATAAATTTTATTCATGTCTATAAAAAACAGTAGACATCAGCTTCGATAGTATTTTATTAATTTGATAAAAAAGATTAATTTGAACTAATAAGGTTAAATGTTTCCGAAATTTTATGTAAAATTTCTACGTTCTTTTTAAAATAAAACATGATGCATGTAATTTTAATATTAGCTCTTACTGGTGCCGCCTGCGGTGAGTGACTTGAACTGAATATATTTTCCTTATAACATACTATTTTAGTGCATTTTTATTAAAATATATTTTAAACGAAGAACTAACGTATCTTACGAAGAACATTAATTCAATATATCAAAGCACTTCAGCATTCCAAAAAATGCATTTCGAAAATAAAAATTGGTATTATTTCACTGAATTACTATCACCAGTCAGCTATTTTTACACTAAGGAAGATGAATTTCTTTATCTGACACTTCCAATGTACTACTTACTCAATGAAACAGCAATATTATTATAATACAGGAACAAAATTTTAACACGTTCTACTTGTATTACGGTTTTTTTTTAATAATATTCTAATTAATAACTTCTTGTGGTTGTAGGGTTATGTAGGAATAAATAATAAATAATGGAATTGTTTGAATGTGTCATGTGTACTCATATGGTAACCGTACGATTCTAAGATTTCCCGAGGGTTAAAAATTGATTGTTCTAAGCGAATTGCCCAATGTCAAGAATGACAAGAAATTGTGTTTCATTTTATAACATCGACAATATATTAATTGCCATAACTCGAAAATCAATAAACTTAGAATGTAAAAAACCAATGCAATGGTTATTTTTAATCTATTTCAGCGGCGCTACGGCAATCAAGTCACATAGTGGGCGGTGAATATACTACATACTAAAACTGCTATTTTATAGCTAGTTTGTTATTAGACCTATGGTCGGTATTCACTTAAACTTGTGGTGTATACTTACAGAGACATCTGTTCTCTCAGTCGCTCATTGCTATTTGAAAGCAATATTATTGCTATTTGTAAATAAGATACTTGTTCTGGATGGCACAGCTACGATAACATTTGAAACAATTTGAAACATCACAAACCACCTATATAAAATCTCGTTCTCCTACCTCGGCTATCTCGTTCAGCCTCATTAAGAATCAAATAGAAGTAAAATAATAAAATAAAATAAAAAGCCTTTATTTGTTCTTAACTACATTAAATCGAATTAAGTTACTATTTTAAAATTTAAATCATAGAACCCCTTAGTGGGTAAAGGCCTCCTCCAAAGATGCCCAAATTTCTTTATTTTGTGCTTTTTTGCACCAATTTGAGCTTGCTATTTTCCTAATTTCATCCTCCCATCGTGCAGGTGGTCTTCCTCTTCCTCTCTTTCCCTGTGGCCCTCTCTCCACATGGTAATGTTAAAGGTCCACCTCTGGTCCTTGAGCCTGGCTACGTGTCCCGCCAACTTCCATTTCTGCTTCTGTGCATAACTCGAGGCATTTGTAGCTTTCGTTACTTCTCTTATTTTTGTGTGTCTTATCTTGTCTATTTTTTGACCTTGAGCATACTAATAAAACAAAAATCTTATCAAAGTTGATGTTTGTATAGGTTATTTTTATTTTGTTTTGGAAATTGGTTGTCATAAGTCTCTTATTACACGCATTTGTTTGAAGTATATATATTGTTTGAACTTGATCAAAATATGAAAATAATAAACCTTACAATTATATTAATAATCTCTATACATCTCTTTCTCTTTAAGGGTGCTTTTAGAAAGCTTTACTTCTGTGAATTGCATACACATAGTTTTTTTCGTGATGTTGTTGTGGTATTAGATGTATCCACATCTAGGTGATGGTCTTAGTTTTATAATTTAATTTAAAATTAATTATTATTATCAAAGGCCCTCCTCGTTCCCAATGGCGTATGCGTCTGGGATCCACCCTTGCTTCGTCTGGAATTTCTAGATTTATCTTACAAGAGGAATATGACCCATATTTGACAAGAAATGACGTCGCTATCGTCAAACTTAGTAATCCGGCAGTGTTTTCTAACAAATTAAGATTGCACGTATTGTAGGACCTAATTATATTTTACCCGACAATACTCTTGTGCATGTTATAGGTTGGGGTGACACGGAGGTTAGTATTTCCTTTTATCATTCTAGAATCAAGTATACAGATGTAATTTTATTACTTCTATCATTATATCAAACAAAATTACTGTACGCATCAAAGTATTACTGTATTTACTTACTCGTAAAATGAGTTTATTAAAATTTTAATATGTACTACTAAGCGACGATAGACTACTGAAATACGTGTGGAATTAGTTTTACAAATTCTGGAGAACTTAGAGGATACACTTTTGTTTTTATATGTTTTTTTGAAGGTTTTCAACTGCTTTTTACCTTTTCTCAAACTACTATTTCTGCTACTAATCATTTGATATTTTATTTATTAAATAGATAACTAGTTAGTGTCAACTACAAGGTTTCCGGAAACTTCATAAAAAGTAGATGTTCCTCAACGATAAATTATTGGTTTAATCATCTTAATTTAAATTAAAAATCTTCCATAATTAAAGATCAATTAATATAACATGATGAACGTGAACTTCTTCGGAGATAATACTTTGCTTATTGTCAAGAAGAAAGATGTGGACCTTTTATAAGTGAACAATAGCCTAGTGGACGTTTCCTATTAGCTTCGAATATTTTTTGCTTTAAAATATCTTAGATATAGTAATGATACTGTGCTATTCGTTATTTCTCGTATGGTATGGTAGCGATACCATATAACCATAGATATAACCATTAAAGAAATATTGTCAACAGATATAGATTGTTCTAGATTACTTAAAGATTATAATCTCGTTATACGGATGTTTAAAGTAAAGCGTTAAAACAAGCCAAATTATTCTCGTAAATACATGTTCTTTAGAAAAATAATATCTTTAACGGCCTCGTAAAAGGGATTTATCAAAATATACAGTTGTGTTTTCAAGAATTTAGCTACTGTTATATTTAATAATCATTTAAAGAATTTAAAGATGTATTATATATATTATGAAATCATCACAAATAAAGACAAGTAGTACTTAAAATATATATATTTTGTTTAGATGAAATGATATATTAATAAATTTGCGTTTATTTTTTGTTAACTGGTGTTTTATTTTTGTTTACTTATCTTTTATTGTCACAGAAATTTTATATATTTTTTATGTATTCTCGATGTCGGCGGTAAAGACGCCTGCACGGGTGACTCCGGAGGACCTGTCATACACAATAGATATGTAATAGTGGGAATTACTTCTTGATCATACGAATGCGGTCATCCAATTTACCCCGGTATTAATGCACGCGTTTCTTCGTACACCGATTGGAATTTTATAATTCATTAGATTAATAATCAATTAGGTAGTTTTGTTTATTGTATTAATAAAATTATCTGTTATTTTTTTTTAGTTTTATTGTTAGTGTAATAAAATATTATAGATATCTCGTCGATTTGTTACGACTGCAGGGGGTCCTAGATCAGTAACTACACTTTCTGGAGCTGTTGAGTCTTGGCATTTACTATGTATACTTTATGATAACTCTGTCATAAAGTAAGTCCGTGATGAGATGCAAATGTATAAATTGCGTTGCTTGCAAGCCAAAACTGGGGGCGCCTCAATTTTCTTTTCATCTTACTTTCATTTTAATGATGAGAATGGGTATGGAAAAAAAAACAAAAAAAAGAGCACAGATATACAGATGCAGATCAAAAGTTGACAACACAAGAAATCACTGATATTGATTTAAAGTTTAAAAATAAATAAATAAGTCAGTACTAAATACTATTGAAAGTATATATGGAATATCCCTAAAAATGTCAAATCCACATTCTTATTCTAGATATAATAGATGTAATGGAACATCTTATCATTCTTCTTAGCATTCTTCTTAGCAAAAAAAAGACTTCTTAGCAATGTGCGAATTCACTGTGCGGTACTCGGCTCCTTAGCGTTGCATAGAGGGGAGAGCAAAACAGTGCCTGCGACTTGCGACCTAGATAGCTTGAATATTTAAGAAGCCCATTCAAAACAAACATTCATGCGCACTTTCACTATAAATCCTTCTTTTACTTGATTATATTATTGGGAGATTTCACTGTTCTACCTCTCGCTTAAACTTCTATAACATACAATTTAACTATTAACTAATTTGTCAATCCGATTTGGTTAGTGGTTGTGGATCATCCACTTCCTTTTTTACTAACTCCATAGATCATTGGTTAGTTGTTGTACCCTTCTTAATATATGATACCATTCACCATCTTATTTAATGAATATAATGTCGAGTGAGTCATTGAATGAATAAATTTCAAAAAGCTGGGGTGCAGACATTAAGTAGGGCACATCATATTAAAGCTAGTAAAATACAAAATTCTCCTCTGATCACTAACTCGTTTTCTATTTCCAGGCTATCGCAAGCATTCAATAGTTGTATTCATATTAATGGATAAAGGATTTCAAATGTTATTTTTTGGGCACCTAAAATAAATTGATTATGGTATTGAAGTCGTGGCTCAAGCTCAGGTTCAATTTTATCTTTTGCCATAAATGTTACTATATCGCTTTGACGTTACAAATACAAGTCTTTTGGTATTTATATAGTTGTATGGTTTTTACAACTTCATCTCATATTGTATATATTCCGCCTGATTTTTAGCATCACTGTTGTCTACTTTGTTAGACGGTTACTTTACAAGAATCTATTTACTCTGGACTTGAAATTTTTAATCGAAAAATCGGTCCGAAGTTTCAAAGTATTGTCGTTTTCATTTCCAGCGTAAACCTTTTTCTTCTCGTCATGCATTACATTGGTCGATGATGAAATCCCGATGAGGGAATCAGGTGGTGTAGTTCAATTGTTCGCTTTGCAAAATATATACGATAAGACACTAATAGACTGGCCCTCATGCGGCGATGTTCCAGACCCTGTGTTAGTATAGTTTGTTTTTTTTAAAAACCTCTTAGTTCATTTCGCAATCGTTGCCAAGGGCTTCGCCTGAACTTTGATCAGTTATTAACATTTTGTGATTATTTATATTAAGAACTTATTTTCATTTAATGTAACATTTATCTCTATGTTGTATTCAAATAATATTTATTGTTCAGAAACTGATTTCTCTTTATTTTATAGTAACAAGGTCAATTAATAGAAATAGAAATAGTTTGTTGAATGTGAGTTGATACTAAAAGCAGTGAATTCACAGCTACATTTTTCAATAACAAGTCATATTATTTTTTATAAATTATAGCATCTTATCTAATTCTTTATCTTTATTAATTTTATAACTTGAGCAATACTGCTTACAGAAAACAACAAAACTAATTGTTTAATTCATTAATATTATATAAAATAGGGTATATTTCGTTTATCCCTTGAAGCAGTTTAATCTATATTCTACATAATTAGGCAATTAAATTGGTAATTTATTATATTTATTGCATTGTGGTATTAACATTAAATATTTTTTTAAAATGATAAAGAAACGATTATAGCATTTTATCTAAACCACCTTCAAAAACATGTTTACGAACTATTGAGAAATATATCAAAAAGCACTATAGTATATATATATTATATAACAAAACTACAAGATTAATAAAATACACTATATCTTTAAAATTGAAATAGCTTTAGTTTATTATTTAAATCATAATAATGATGATTTAAATAATCTCAAGTTATTAAAAATATGACCAACCATTGCTACCCCTTTTTTTTTAAGTTTTGACCTCAAATGATTTTTACATTAAACTGAATCTATCAAACTCTATAATTGTAATTAAAGTTTATGTGTAAAATGTATTATAAAAAAATATAATGAGCCTAAAAATCGGTATGATATTAACTAATCCTCGTGATTATTTATTTTGTTGATAAAGATTATACATAACTATATAAGGCCAATTGCATTTTCATTTTTTTATTCATTTATTGGCTTATAAAATAATTACAATGCGTGTATTCATAGTATTAGCTCTAATTGGTTCCGCGTGTGGTATGTATATTGCAGTGATAAATAGTTTTTATTGTACCTTTTTAATATTTTAATGTTTTTATAGCAAAAGACAATAAAATATTGTCATTTCAATTGGGTAATAAGTAAAAAATGGAAAAGACTTATTAATTTCTTCGGTGTTTCAAGAAACTTTGTGGAGCTGTGTTCACTTATCAAATGATGTCCTAGTTTGTTCGTCTACTAATAGAAAAAAATATCGATGTAGTATAGCAATTTTATTTTAGGTAAATTAAAAATTACAATAGTTTTGGTATAAAAACATAAAGTGGAGATCATATAAATATAAAATTGTGTTAAACATTAGAAAAAAAAACACAAACATAAGTAACTTGTTATTTGAAGAACTCGGTGTAAGAAAAATTATACATTAAACAAGTAGATTCACGATTTAAAGAGAGACGCTCGGTTTTCCTTTGATGATAGACATTGGCTTTACACCAGTGTCAATTTACTTTGACAGTGTGTTATAATGCACATCTCATCAAAATATATCTTATTTATATTTATATGTTTATTATTTTTAAGTTGCTTCTTCTACTTCTAGATCTATAGTTGTAACAAATACTGCAATGTATTATTGTATTGTTGCTTCTTATTTTTTAATAAATTAAATATATATAAATTGCTTCTTGCTAGTTTAATCTTTAAGTTTCTAATTGGACACTTATATATGGAATTAATCCTGATCATTCATAGTAATAGGATTAAATCAAGTATTAAGAATTAAATATATGACTAAATAATTTTTTTTACATTTAATAAATTAAAGAAGTGTGATTATGCTATCTGCGAAAGAGTTACTTTGAAGAGAATAGTAGATAGATACATAAATAAATATATATGTATATATGTAAATGCTATTTATATATAAATAAATATACAAAAAAAACACGAATTTTAAATTACAGCAACAGCAAAAATTTATGAACTTTAGTAAATAATATAGGTTCTGTTTTTTTTTATTCTGAAGAACATTAAACACTGAATATAATAATAGCTGGTTATTCTAGTAATAATATCCTAATAATATATTAGTACACTAATAATTCATAGATCTTGTTTTTTGTATTATATTTACATAAATATTCATGTAAAAAAAAGTGTTTTATAAAATCACGGGATTTCCACTTCCAATTTAATTGTTTTAACTTACCTATCTCTCATGAACACACCTTAATAAGCTTAGAAAAGTAGTTAATTGTCAAAGTTTATTTTTATTGAGTATTATCTGTTCAATTCATTACAGCGGTGCCAAGGCAATCAACACGAATAGTGGGCGGCGATGCAAACACTATTGAAAACAACCCTTTTATGGCCAGCATGTTATTTAACTCATGGTTGGGACTCATTCAATTCTGTGGTGGCACCTTGCTTACGAGGACAGCTGTAGTTTCAGCTGCTCATTGCTATGTGTAAGTGATGTTTTAATAAGAGTTCATCTCTAGCAGTTTAGCCTTTAGTAAGACCAAAATTATATTTTTTGTGTCCTATCATGGGTATATGTTACTATCGTACCTTGAATTTACAGAGATTTTATTAGGTTCTTATTTGAGGTTTGTATTTTCCTTTACAGAGGTGATCCTCCGTCTTCATGGAGAGTGCGTTTGGGGTCCACTCTTGCTTCTTCTGGAGGAAACGTTCATACAGTGTTTAGAATAATTTTACACGAGCATTATTCCTCACGTTCGTTAGTAAATGACGTTGCGGTTGTTCACCTAAATAATCCTGCAGTGTTTTCTAACAGAATTAACATTGCACGGATCGCTGGACCTAATTATATTTTACTAGACAATACTGTTGTGCGTTCTATTGGTTGGGGTGATACTGAGGTCAGTACAGTCTTTTGTTATTTTACAATTATACATTTATATATTATTATTTATATATTCGTACGTTATAATTGTAACGTAATTTTTGTTACTACCAACACAGTTGTAAGCATCGAGATTATGGTAAAGATGTAAAAAAATAATAATGAGCTAAAAGATACCTTTCTTCTTGTGTGTTGGCTTTTTATTAAAAGAGAGATTGGCTAAAATAATATTAAATGTGAAATACTCGACATTTAATGTTATAAAATCATATAACTAAGGTCGGTTGTTTTTAAATTCAATACTAACTTCTTAAAAGACAATTTATCTTTAATATTATGAGGTTATATTCTATTGAACGACTAATTTTAATCTTTCGGAGTCCCTAATGATGACAGACCTTGGTTGTGTAATAGTATGGGGTCAGACACACGTGTGCGTTCAATGTTTTTGTATACTGGAATGGACACTCGACCAATTTAATAACTTATTTTTTAAAAAATAGTTATTATTAAATGGGAACTTGTCATATGGCCGAAGGTGGGTGATGGGTGGCTTGCAGTTTACAATGAAATGAAATCAAAGTCTAGTTCTCAATTTTTTAATAAAATAATACAGTTTCCTACTGTACAGCACGTTATTATTCAATAAAATGACACAAGTTTACTATCTTTTCATTTTTTTCAAGATAATAAAAACGATAAGGGCTTTGTAGATCTTTTTATTTTTATGATTGTGAATAGAATTATATTATAATAAATAGTAATTTAATGTAATATAATGATACATTCTATCTGTTTGTAACATTGGAATGCAAAACATTGTATTAATATGGGAATATATTTTTAAAATTAGAAAATAAAATATAGAAAATAAATAAATTTCAGTTTGAAGGCAGCCCTTCTGAAGTACTTCAACATGTTGCTGTTAACATAATCAACCACCAAATTTGTATTGAGCGATATGCATATCTAAAATCTCTACCTGATATGTCATACGTACCTGATGTGACTCCTGAGATGTTGTGTACGGGTATTCTCGATGTCGGCGGCAAGGACGCCTGCCAAGGAGACTCCGGTGGACCTATCATTCATAGTGGAGATGTCCTAGTTGGAATAACTTCTTGGGGACATGAATGCGCTCATCCAAATTACCCAGGTGTTAATGTACGCGTTTCTTCGTACACCGATTGGATCTTTAAGAATTCTTTAAATTAATCCATTAGGTCATTTTTGTCCATTACTTTATTAAAATTAATTTACTTATTTTGTTGAATTTTATTAAAATTAATTACGCACCAGTAACAGGACGAGGGTTGGGGGAACGATGATGGCACCCTGACCCCATCACATCCTCGATCTTAACTGTTATCTTTAGCGTATAGGTACTATTCTCGATAATTTACAATACAAACTTTCCTAACTAACACTAATATCACTTAGTTTTCTTAATTAGGCGTCCATTAACTTTATTATGGTAATGATAAGATGACGATAATATTTGTATATAAAGTAGTTATTAGAGTTAGTGAACCTATGACTTGTTATAAATTTTTAAATATCGTTTATATTTAAAAAAAATACAGGTTTTTGTTGGTGATTAAATCATTCAAATATGATTTTCATTCTTTTTTGGGTTTCAGTTTGTATACTTATAGTATATTTTATAAAAAAAACATTGTTGAAATGTAATTATGGTACTAAGTTTATAAAAAGTTTTATTTATAAAATATCAAAAAAAAAACCACACAAATAAGAGAAAGAAGAAAAAATAATTATCACAATGTCATATCACAATAAATGTAAGAATCATTAACTATTAGCAAATAACACTGGAAACTGTCCAAAACGTGTGCTCATGATATTCGACGCGGAGCAAAAAACAGGGTTGGCTACTAGGTTTGTACAACGGACAATTCTAAATATATGAACTATATATAAATTACTTAATAAATCAAATGCTATCTCGAAAGAGGTCTTGAAACCTTATTTTTATAACGAAGAATTCCAAAGACAAATAAGTAATACTATTTTTAGGTGATAATAAAGCGAATCCTAACATTATTCTGATAGAATTAGTGTCTTTATTAAAATACTTGTAATACAGTGACGTAATTTTACTAAATGTGTTAAAAAGCAATTGTTTAAATGTTAAACAAGAATTTGAAACTACTATTTAATAGCTTCAAGCATTGTTCATTTATAAAAATAAATTATAATAACACGAGAAACACCACTATCCGTTCGATGTGTAAAAAAAAATGATGATTAACTGAAACAAAAAAACAAAACTGCAACTAATTGTACAAACACTCCTAAGAAGCATACAATTCTTTTCTATTTTATTCCAAAAAAAAGTAGGTAATGACTAAGAGACTGCGCTTCAGAATTATTGACTCTCTCTTTGAATAGACCTTTAACAAAATAAAAGTTGTAAGTACTTGCAGAATTTATTAAAAAAAAAATTAACAATACATTGTACATGAAATCCATCGTCTTTCTTTGTCTGAATGACACTGGAAAAACTCTTTAAAAATGTCGTGTGAAATAAAAATATGGTATACGAGATTACAATAGTGAAAAAATGCAGAAATTCTACAACTGTTTTTCATCTTTCTTTCTCAGACGTTTATGGATATGGTTTTTTATTTTGGAAGACGCCTTTAACAAATTTCATAATTATTTTTGGTTATGTGCTTTCTAATAAAAATGATATTGCAAATAATAATATAATATAATAAAAGCATTATTTTGCTTTTATTATTTGTAATATCATAATATTTATATATATAATATTTATATTTAAAGACATACCTGTATAGGCGCTAATTAATAAAAATATAGATGAGCAAACTATGAAAACGCAAATTGACAAAACAATTTATAATAATATGACATATGAAAAAGAATATAAATGTTTATAAATAATTTTAAGTATAAGATGGAGGAGATAAAAAAAAATATCTATACGAGTGGCGGACATACTATTTTTCTGAATTTTGTTGATGACATAAATATAATGTAAATAATATTTTTTAGGAGTCACGTATTTTAATGCTCTTTTCTAAGTGCTTAAAAAAGCTTGATTGAATATTTACCATTGATTTTATATATTACTCAATAGAATAAACTTATCATTATCATTGGATCATTGGAAGCTTAATTTTATGGATAAAATTTTTCACGGTTCTGTATTACGAATAACAGGGAAAAACAGGAAGCTTGTAAAAAAATATACCTAAATCACTGAAGCATTATGGCGCAGCAACAAAATAAAACGAACTCTGTTATTAATAATCTTAACTTACGTAAAGCTCGGGCTCTCCGAAAATATTTTTTACTCAGACAAAATTCGGATAAGATTTTTAAAACAAGAACCTTCATTGTATTAACCTTAATTAAATTATTAAAATACAAGCTCAAAAAATATGAAGAATATCGTTCGTAATTCGTTTCGAGAGAGTTTATATATTTTTTGTATTCTGAGCAAAATCTGCAATGCAGAGTTAAGTGGCCAATCTTAGCATTTTGTTTTTCCGTATTCATCACGGAACGAACGCAAATTAAAATATTATTAGGCAAGTGCGTGGCTCCAATATTGGAGAGTTAAGAAAATAAGAAATTTACCTAATAATGAATTTAAGAATTATTTTTCAATCTTCCACAAATCTAGCAAGATAACACGAGCAAGAAAATTAGTTTAATAAATGCATTTTTATGCAACTTGCACCTTTTGCCGTGAAATGTAATAGCAATAAACGCTATAGACCTTTAAAAATATGTAGCTACTATGTAGTCCTAGCACACTAATTGCAGCTTGAAGCATTTTCTGCACGATAAGGTTTGTGCTCTAACAACTCTCCTACATTATTAAGTATCTGGTAACTATGGCACCAAAAGGTGATCGAGGTATTATTTTACCTTTTTTCTATATTTTTTACGCATCCCTGCCTCTAAAAGTTCTATTTAAATAACTTCTAAATATCAATGGCCGATAACTTTATGTAAAGTGAAACGTATGGCTTCATTTTAAGGCTGGTAACACAAGTTAAAATTATATACAAAAAACCTCTCACACAGGCGCTCTACCTTTATCACGAATATTTTGTTTGGAAGCACGAGATGCTTATTTTTTTTTACTTTATGATAAACTTCTTAATTACAGATTCGACGTCTTGTTGACACAGATTAATGACCGCCCCGGGATCATTTCCTTTTCTTTTAATAACGTCTGTCTTTCGTATCGTAAGGCGTTTTGATATTAGCATTGTTAAATTGAATAAAACATTTCTGTTTTTTTTTTTGTTTATTTTGAAGAATTACATAAAATTTTTTGTCTTTTAAGATTTTTGCATATTACTTTTATTTCGGATAAAGTACTGATACTCATGTATTAACAATTTTAATATTATTATTAAGACATAACTAAAAAATTTAGTCTTGTGATTTTATATATATTCTAATGTGATCAAGGAAGTTTTAATCTTATTCCATATTTAGTACATCGTCACAATGCACTCCCTCCATCTCGTCCTAAGAGGACAAAGGTATTATCCCGTCTCAATTCTGCTTTGATTTCCACGTCGTTAGTGCGTTCTTGTGACTTTTGTGTTGAGAGTCTTCGTCCTGAAGGTATTATATTATTATTATAAGCTCTGTGTTCACTTTTAAATAAATATTAAAATATTAATGAGGCAAATTTTTGTACATTAAAGATAAAAAAACATAATTGATACTTGTTGATTGAATGACAAAGAACTTCAATACTTACTAATAGTTTTAAAGTAATTTTAATGGTCTGTTTGCGTAATTTAAACATAAAAATGTTTAGGATATTGTTACAATACAATACAATTGGACGAATTATTTGAGTCTGGCCTAAAAATGTAGTCGTAGATGATAAAGTCGTATCTTAGTAAAAACTTATTTACTCTTGTAATAAAGATACTAAAATTTTAAGTAGATGGTTAAACGAGGCAGGCAAGTAAAACACTTCTATCTGATAGATGGAATGTCAACGTGGATACTCGTCGTGTGTTGTACTTCGTCATCAAATGTCCGATGATGGAAGGGGAACACTGAGAGGCTGGCAATTTAAGGTCGGCTCTATTAGCCTTTTTTCCGGTACTCAAGAGAGAGCTGCAAGATAAAAATTTGTTTCACCGGCCATTATGTCAAACACAGTATTCCACATACGACCAGCCCTGTGCTTTGTATAGTATTAAAATTGTCTCCAGTGTCAAGTACTGTCGAATCTTTGCAAGAACAAAAACTACTACTAAGCAGTTGCTTAATTGCCGAGTAGTCACTCGGATGGATCTCTGATTCAGAAAGTCTGTTTCTCCGTTCCTATCGATGGCCTCGTCTCGAAACTGGTACTGTCGGTTACTGAATAGATTGTTCTGTTCTAGATATGTTAAAAGGCGTGAGTTCAATATAAGCCATAATTTACAAAACGTTTGTTCATACAAGCCCCTGCGCGTGAAAAAAATTTGTACTCTAACATTTACCCGGGGAAATCGAGATTTTGAGTGCTGCGACTCAAAAGATTATATCTGAGTCACCGTCAGAAAGATAAAACGCGGTTGCACTATCTCAAGGTGGTTATGGACATGTGTTAGATCAGAGTGAAAGCTGTGGACAATAGTGAGTTGCACTAAAGTGAATGCAACCGCCGTAAAAATTTGTTTCACCCTGGGATTTTTACCAGTTGGCAGCTTTTCATAGCTGGCCTGGCTCATCCACATTTTGGGCCCCGAAATATGTGTGTACGACCAGCGGGACAGACCTTTCTTCGGTTCCCGCTATTCTGCTCGACTAGGCGTCCTACATAAAAAAATAAATCTCAAAACTAAAACTCTTCGTCGAAACGGATCTCCAATGCAACGCAGCAGTCGCAAAATGTTGATTTCTTTGTAAAGCTCGTTCCTTGGTTTGTTCGTTCGTTATGTCTCGTTCATGATAGTTTTACAAACTAAACTGAAAATAATTACTTATTTTTAGTATATTTATAATTAAAAATTAGTAGTCGGCTCTTTAATTAGGGAATTACAAAAAATTGTATCAGGTTTGAAAATGTTTGAAAATTTATGTCCACCTTACAGGCATCGTAAACCGAGATTTGTAATATAAGTCCGAGTACCTACGTCCTGAACGATGTTCTACGTCGTTCAGATGAATTAACACATTTTCAGTTTTATCTCTTAAAAGTAGATTGATGAAGAGAGTTTAATTGAGTTCTAACTAAATTAATTGACAATTTAAGTTTATCACCAAGTGTTTTATACCAAAAGAACACTTAATATAAACACAAATCATATTTTAGATTAAACGAAATTTTCGATATAAAAACTTTTTTATGTGTTTCATCGCTTAAAAATTTTGAGGTTTCCGGAGTTTTCCACCATAAATTGTCCGTAAGATTACTTATTTACTTTTTATTTGAACTTTGTTCATAAAATTATAGAATTTACGATGTGTTGTAAAACGCTGTTAAAGTTTATCTGCGAACATAAAAATATTCAGTTTTTGTTGAACAAAGAATTATGAGCGTAAATATTCAAATAACTACTATATAGTAAAAGTTATTTTATTTATTTTTTATTATCTTTAGATATCGTAAATGGAAAATCTAAATGTGTTTTGAATTTTAAGTTGTAATTACCGTAACAACAAAATATCACAAAAAGTTTATATTTTTGTGAAAAAACTTATTTCTGAATTCATTTTAACTCAGTTCTATAACTTATAAAATAATATATTATAAATCAATACAAGGTCCATCATTGGAAGTGTAATCCAAGGTCTAAATTATCCAAGCACATGCTTGGAGTAGACAACCTAGTACTTGCAGTTCAGCCCATAGAAAATATTCAATGAGATTAAACGTTTAGAATCCGATTATATAACTAACTAGAGGATTTGAAAGTAGAAACCCATAATAAAATATTTTTTTAATTTAATTATTTCTTTACTATAAATAAACAAATCTAAATACAGTTTTTGAGTTAATTTTCGTGACGGTAAATAAAAATTTTAGCAAAAATTTGTATTAGGGTTTAGCAAAAATTTGTATTAGGTTTGACATTAATATATATCCTTTTACTAAAATTTTTTTTAACACACCAGTTACTTACTTACTTTACGTTACTGTTAATAGATTATCAATGTTTTGAGACGTTATTGTAATTTTAATTAATGTCACTAATCATGTGAGTTTAATTGTTCGTGTGTGTGTAACACTCGGCTAGGTTTCCTTGCCCTCGGCTTAGTGTTCGAAGAAGTATAATATTTCACAAGAATTCATAGTTATTACGTCTATATAAAGCATTTTGGTTTTATAATATTGGTAACTTTTTAGATACCTGTAAATATTTTAAATCCTGTATTTATAGAAAATATTTTTTTGTGAAGGAATGAACCCTACCTGAAAATTTGAAACTTAGGCCTGAACGTACAATGTTTTTTTAATAAGTAGATTGTAGTTGATATTGACTTGAAAATAGATGAGATACGCCATCTATAGTTTCTATTTAAAAGAGGTTTGACTTTCTTTACTTCTTTGATTAGTATTTCGAAATTTGTAAGATGATAATTGGCAAAAGATTATAGACGAAGATTTTTCTTGTAGTTACCAGATGTATAGCGTTCGTGCAAGAGAATTTTTGATTATACTGGAGTAGAATTTGCTTTAATTGAAGGACAGGACTTTCAAGGTCCTGAGTTGACACCAATAGATTGTGTTTTGTTTGTGAAGTCTGTAAGTTACAATTATGAATATTAAAGTTAATTAATAAAATTTAATATACAATATACAATATATGTGACATGAATGAATAATATTTCCAATAATAGTAAATTTTTAAACATTTCAAAAATCTATTACACAGTATTGAAATGTTAATCTAAATATACATACAATTTATAAATGGCGTTCCCCGATTTCATTACAGCTTATCAGTTTTTTACAACTTTCTGTGAGGTCTCGTAAACGTATTTTACTGAGGATAGCACATAAAGAGAAATCTATTAACAGACTGCGAGGGACAGGTTACAGATATTTACTGGTTATATTAAAAAATAAGATGGTAAGCAGAGTTGTTTTAGATCTCACGTGTTTGCTCTGACATTATTATAAATATTGAACCGCTGGGTTCAAAATAAAATTGAAATTAATTTTATGATTAAGAGAGAAAAACTCTTATTTAAAATTACGAACATTTTTTTAAATGTAAAAGTAAATTAATATATCCATTAGAAGCAATACAAGATTTAGTAAATTAACTTAACTTTGATTGTTTTTCTTAGTAATTAATCAGACAATATTTAGTTCAAAGGCAGTTTTAATTCGTATGTCGGTTTGTGTGTGATGTATTATATAGAAAAGATAATTAATTACGCAAACAATAAAGAATAGCCTAGATATTTGGACATAATTAAGGAAAACAAATAAAACTAATTAACTCTTTGACTTGATTGATGAAGAAAAGAATCCCATTTTTATTTGTATTACTCTGTATATTGTATATAGGATATATGTTACTTTTAGCTTTTCCGAGTAAATTAAGGTTTACCGATATTCCTTGGTAAATGTCAGAACACATAATAAACTTAATTTTTGCTTTTTAACATTAGTGTTGATTTATTTATATCATTTTCACTTTGCGTCAATATCAGTGATCCTTTATGTCAATTAGTTATTCTGCTACCATACTTATCTAAATAAGCAATTCTGTAAGGATAATCTAATACTAAAGAGTTAAGGCTACTAGGGTTCCAAACGCGCTATTGTCTGAGAAAAACCACAAAAACAAACTCAGCCGTGTATTTTTTATTGTGATGACTGTTTCGAAAACATCAAAATATTTAATAAACAATTTTGCGAAGAACTAGAATCATCATACTCCATTTGATATGAACTCCTAATGATTTTAGTCAATTAATATTGCAACTCGGGAGGCAAGCAAGGCAAGCATCACCCGTTTACGAGTAAAACGTTAGGATCGGCCATCACCACCCCTTGCCATATTGGAGGGAAAAAGGGCAACCAGAACTCCAAAGCCACCGCAAGTAATGAATTCTAGAGTGTCAAGACAACATAACAAGAACGTCAAACATAATTTTTGTCCTATTAAAAAAAATAATTATGTATTTTTTTTAACAAATTTCTTTTAATATTAAATTTATTAATTACCAAATTTAACTCTTTACTAGGGAGTTTTTCATAAAATATACAATTAACCTCAACGAGTTATCTATAATATGTAGCCTAGTTTATTTATTTATTAACGTACTTACTGATTTATTTACGTATGTACTTTTTTTCTTAGTACGTACGTACGTATGTTGCAAATATGATCCAGTTTTCGTTAATTTAAAAAAATGCCTTTGCATTTGTCGATAAGGTAATCATAGTTTTCTAGATTTCTTTCATTAATAGCATAATAGCATATTTCTGCCTCGTCTATAAGAGTAAAAATAAGGGACTGCACTTACGGAGTTTTGGAAAAAATAGAAAGTAAGTTTTTGAATCGACAAAGTAAACGCAACGAGCACGTACCTTTTTCTTAATTCATATTCATCAAACACGGTTTACAAATTGTAGCCTTTGTTTTAAATTTAAGCATTAAATCAATTGTTACTTAAGGGTTTTGGCCTTACTTCCTTATTTATGGTACAGTCGATGTCGATCAACCGGGACGACGTGACGCTCCGAATAAAAACATAAATAATTATAAGTATTAACCTTTAAAAGTGATTTTAAAAACACTAATTACTAAAACACTCAACGAAGTCTAATTATAAAATGATACTCAGAAACGCTTCCAATAAAAAAAACTCGAAACATCACGAAATCAAATTCAAAATATGCAAATAAGCAATCAATAAAAGTGTTGCTACGTTCATACGAATAAAATGTGGGAAAATTGGAAATAACGAGAAAAAGAGATAATTATTCCAACAATTTAAAATGCACTGATTGTTTTTGAGAACAAACACGTGTATAAAATAATTTTCATGATGAATTATTTTTAAATATAACAAAGAAACAATGTAGACTGCAAGACTTACCGCTACACTGAAATAATATTAATTGTAGTATGCTCCCGATAATAATTAAAATTAAGTAAACATATAATTAATACAGAAATAAGTATTTTTAATCACATTTTAAGGAACTTACAGTAATTTAATTTGAAAACGATTAGTTTCTAAAATATAACGTAATATCACAGACTAATTATGTCCTTTGAATTAGCTGTCAACAGATAATAAATTAATCTTGTTTTTAGATTTAAAAGACTGTATAAATGAACGCTATTGAGGGTTATACAGTTCTATATAGTTCTACTTGAAAAAAATGTTTTCGATGCTTTATTATTTATATATATATATATATGTATATTTATTATAATTTTATTATTTATATATTTTCTGTTACCCATTATTTATGTTGAAGTACTGTATTTACGTAGGAATATTTTTCTACTCCTCTCGACCTGATTATAAAATTAAATCGATGCAAATTCACATATTTTTAACGTGGTTAGTTGCCAGCAAAATCAGAAAAGTAGTTATTTAGTTAAAAAATGTGAAAACCGCTTATGAGCACCTTCTGAAAGAGTTGTTGCCCGAGTGAGGAGTTTGTCCAAATGTCGATGTCGCTAGTTAATGTAACAAAAAATAATCACACTTGACTTGTTCCAATTTATAAAGTACTTTAATTGCTTTTAGAAAAAAAAGACAAAAAAATAATAATTCAATTTTTCGAATAAATAACTATTCCGTTATTGGTATTATCGTGATTGATTGATTGATTGTACTTAGGAACTTTTTAACAAGAATCTATGTTTTTAGTGTTCATTTCCCATTATCATTAACAACTTATGAAATATTAATAAACGCCATTTCATTCATTTCAAAATGAATTCCATTGCTGATATGATTTATTGAAACCTTTTGTACTTTATTTCTTTTTATTATGTTTCAAGTGTATTATAACATTACCTAATTAATATTCTACAAGATGCAGTTTTGTACTCCACTCTAATTATATGAGTGTTTAAAGAAATGTATTTATTTTTTTGATAAAATTAATTTTATAACCTTTAGTTCTTTTACTTAATAACATTTAAATTAACTTTTGTCTCATCCATTTCTAAAAATCGGTGTTCGACAAAAAATCTTAAACGTAAATTCCAATCAAAATATTCAGACTCCTTCAAAATTATGTACCAAGTTGTTATTATAAGCAAGTGAAAAAATACATTTATTATATTTTTTTTACATTTTGTGCCATTTCTCTTTTTATGATTAATTATTAGTTTAAAAAATTTAAGGTTTATTTTAATATTAATAAAAAAACATATATTTCGTTTATAACCAAAATTCAATTTAATTACTACTACCCGCATTCTAATTAATTAATTAATTTGTTTTAAATTATTTGTATTATTCTTTTTTTATTCCAATATATGAATGAGAGAAACATGCTGATTTACAATATAATATTAGGTACTTGTATTACATAAATATAAATTGTTATTTATATATATTGTATAGTTTATTACTTCTATTGTAAAATATATTATGTATTAGTATCTAGTTATTACTATATAACATATCATAATTATATGTTTATATAAATATATATTGTTTCATCTACCCACAGTTACTAGACATTTTGTATATGTTTTTTTTATTGTCCTTTATGTATTATTTTCATTTCTGGTGGTGTACAATAAAGTATATAAATAAATAAAATAAATATAATTTAAAGCATTTAGTATACAGTTGTCCAGTGTTACTGCTACTAATAATCGCACCGTGTCAACTCATACGAATACACTTTTTAATTTAGAATAAAAAAGCTATTTCCAAGGGAAAAAAATAATAATGCTTATAAAAATGTTACAAATTACTTAATAAATTGAGGAAAACCAATAAAGTAAACTATTACATACTTACGAGCCTTCCAACCAATTTCATTTGAACATTTTTCGTCCAAATATAACATTGAGGAAAACACGTTCTTGTTCGGTACAGTTCCTCTGAAGGATAAATATAATATGGTAGCTGTGTTTGTGAATTGCCTTCCAAACAAAGTAAATTATATATAAATATTATATTGATATCACTAATCACCTACAAATAGAAAACATACTAAAACAAACTACAATAATTTGACATTATCAAATATTTTTAATTAAGCTAAATTGTGTGATTTTATATTCTTTTTATCATAATGCTTGTTTTATGTATAACAAAGACGAGCTATACAATCTATTTAAGCAAAATAACGTAAGCTAGCAAATTTCAGTTCTTCTTATTTACTTCTTCTATTTGAAGGGTGTCGAACGTTAATAAATTATATTAAATAAATAATTAAAATTAATAAATGTGGATTAAAGGGAGAAGGTAGTTGAAAGAGGCATTGCGTATCAAACCCGACGTCAAAATTTACATTTTATTATGAAATTTATATATTAAAAATATTTTTTTATTTTGTTATGCCCAGAGATCGTCATCGAGCCTCATCATCATACACCTGCAAAGTCCGGCAAGAAGATGCTACGGAAGTTTCACAATGATTAAGTTTACCGATCCGGACCAAACTGGATTCGTACCACCGAAGAAAAAGCAAATTTCTTTGCTTCTCTATTGGCGGAGTCGTCTTGTCTAGATGCTGGTAATGTGACCAAACCAGTTTCCAGGCAGTTCGGTGGTAATGCCAAAAAGAAATACGAAGTGAACAAGGTCCTGATTATATTCCTGCAATTTTACCTAAGACCTGTGCCCCCGAGTTGTTTCCTATTCTGACAAATCATTTAGGCTCTCTCTTGAGACTGGAAAAGTGCAGAGTTTTGCAAGCAAGCTTGCAAGCTTGCAAATATGCAGCCTGTGCCCAAAAAAAAGACTGTCTTGCTGACCCTGATAACTACAGGTTACGTCCATATTCTGTAAGAGTATGGAGCGCGTCCTAAATAACAGACTTCTGGTGTACCTACAATCAAATGACCTACTAAGTGATCAACTTTGGATCCTTTAGTGGAAGCAATAAACATCTGCAGTGAGGCTGCTGCTGACAGGTGCAAAGAAACGCTTTCTATCGATATTTCCAAGGAATTGGACAGATTATCACTCTATAGCCTTTTCGGAGTGTTGTTTCTAATATAATAATATAGATACATAAAATAACAAGATTATATTTTGTTTAAAATACACACAATGAATTCCCTATTTTCACAGACTTAAAAGCTTTTTTGTGACATTTTCGAAGGTCTCGTAAATGTGTTTTTATAGAGGGTAACACATAAAGAGAAATGTATTAACAGATTGCGCGAGCCAGCTCGTAACAGGCAAATGTCAAATGTATCTGATATTAATACTGGACCCTTATAAACCGTAAAAATAAATGTTTGAACACATAACTTTAACATTGATTGTAATATAATTTAGCAAATAAAAAATATTATGCAAGAAGTAATCATTATTTGGTTCGAATATTTTTAGGTAATTTCTGAATTTGTGATTGTTTTTTGGAATGTTATTTTTAAAATAAAAATATCTTATTTACCATATAGCAATTGACAAAAGCAATTCAATTATGGAAAATGTATTTATTTGTTGTGGCAGTTACGCCGTCATTTTAATATCCGTACGTCTTGCAGTGATTCCTAAACTCTTAGATAAAATATTGTAATTAAATTTATAATTGCTTCTTGTTCTTATATACATCTTTTTGTATTTGAATGTAATAACTTAAAACGTCGTAGAAGATGCATTTCATAAATACAAAATACTTTTTTTTAATATTTAGTAGACCAAACAACTGAAAAATGTTAACAGAAAGAAGCATGCTCATTTTTGACCTGAAAACATATTAACGCGTGTTATGAAATCTTTCAAAAAATGGAAAATTTTTTGTTATGCTCATATCACTAATTACTTTTTTAAAATCTACTCGAAATAAAATGATATTGTATTTTTTATTTATTACGCTATAACAAATGTAAATATTTGTTTCATCATTAAGTAATCTATTGTACATATGATCTAAACGCTCCATTTTGTAATTGATCCTTGGCGCAAATGTTATTTTTATAGTAATGGCAAAAACTGCCTAACTGCCGTCATAGGTAAAATTGTTACTAATCGTTGTAATATTTTAAACAATTTTAGCTTTTTGTTGAAATATTTAAATATTATTAAAATTAAAAACGACAGATAAAAACGTTAAGTTTGTGTAGAATAGATTATTCATAGATTTTATTCTTTCTTGTCTTTAATTAATTATTGCACTGTAACAATTTGGTTTCATTATTACAGCACAACATTTCATTTCAGATAATTACATACTCGTCAAAATATATGCCATTATTAAATGTAAGTGATCCACAACCACAATTCTATCGTTCCTTGTCTATCGTTATTTTTTTTAACCTCAAATAAGTTTTTTGCACATAATTTTGTTTTAAGACGTAAATACGTTAAAAACAACACTAGTAGTTAGGAGACGATATCTATTACAAAAGTTATTTGATAGGTTTTTCAATGTCTGAAAGGTGGGCACTTTATATTTATTCTTTATACCTTTATAATTTTTTTTTAAACTGTTTTTTCTTTTAGTTGTTATTTGGGATGAAAGTTTTAAGTTTTGACATTAATTTCATTATCATATTGTTGTAACTCTTTTTCTTTTCTCATTTCTCCTTTTTCCTTTTTCCTTTTCTTTTTTTTTGTATTTCGGGTAAAACTCTTCTCTCTTCTAATTTATAAGATTTAAAAATAAAAAAATGATTGCACCCATCCTGTTAGGAAAGTAATAAAAACTATAATTTTTCACAAAACTTAACATACTTTCTTTCTTATATTTTTTATATTATTATTATATACATATTATTAACATTATTATGGAATTGGATTACTTGAAAAGAAAACAAACTGAATTTCAAAAATTTCACGAATTTTTAAAACTACCAGTTCAACTATTACTTGCAAGGCAATTATCTACTATCATTGTCTTTGTCTGTCTGTCTTTTTATGTAATTGTAGCTATTGGCCAATATTTATAAATAACAGTATAGAAAGTCTTTAAAAAATGCCAAAGATGGAGTTAATATTTGAAATTTAATATGTTCGTTATGTTAGGCCAATTATAATGAATATATTAATAAAGGTGAATTAAAATATCTTTAGAAACAGAAAGAAATGAAGGTATTTAGAACAAAGATAAGAATATGAAGGAGTCCGTAATATAAGCAAAAAAATAACAAGAAAGAAAAATTTATATTAAATTTGTGTTTTTTATTACATAAAAAACATATAATTTATATAATAAATTAAAAGTCAGTAAAAAATTTAAAACGTATATTTAACATAACTTAGAGTTTCGTTTATTAGTGTTTATTTACAAAGAGTTGATGTCATTAAGGATCTTGGAATTTATTTGGATAGCAAGCTAGCTTTTACTCATCATTATGATATAATGTTTTCAAGAGCTAACCAGATTGTGGCGTTTATTCTAAGAATATCCAAACCTTTTAAAAATCCCGCTAGTGTCGTTACTTTATATGTCGCACTTGTTAGGAGTATTCTAGAGTACTGTTCAGTTGTCTGGTCTCCCTTTTTTAAGAAACACATTGAAAGAATCGAATCCGTTCAGAGGCGCTTTCTTGGGTATCTGTGTTCAAGATTCGGTATGAGACGTAAACTGCCTAATTATGAGTCCCGGCTTCAGTTCTTTGGCTTAATCTCTCTTGCCTCGAGACGTAGGAATCAAGCTTTTGCTACACTTCACAAAATCATCAATGCCAAATGGGACACTAATGAGTTACTGAGCCATTTTTCACTAAAAATAGGAAGCACTCGCACTCAACATCTATTTCATGTACCTATTTGTCGAAATAACGTTTCTTATAATGATCCAGTGTTTAGAATGTGTCGCGCTCATAATGAAATATGTAAAAATTTGGACATCAACGCACAAAGTCTGCCTGTTTATTTAACTGAATGTAATGCGACTTAAAGCATAGATACTTCCGTATTCTGTAAATTTGATTTTATTTTTTAGTTGATTTTTTTTTTATTATTATTATTACTATTATTGTTTTCCTTTTATTATTAATTGACTTATAGTACAGATATATTAGATTATTAATGTTTTTAATGTCTAAGTGTGCACTTTCTGTCATTTAAGTCGGTATTAAACCTCTGGCACATTATTTTTATATAATTATTGCATGCTGTGCGTAGCTGTCATCGGGGTTGAAATTTAACATGTACCTATATTCATAATTATGTAATCTTAAATTTTAATTTTAATCCTGTAGTTATGCCTTATAAAAAATAAATAAATAAATAAATTATTTAGTATAAACTTAATTAGAATGTTTGCATAGAGGATTAATAAACATAACCTCAATATTATTATGAACTTCATTTCCACATGTCTAATTCAAACAAACGCTTCTCAATGCTCTCATGCTCCAATTAGGGAACCCGGCGTTATTAAATTCCTAAGCGAAAGTCCAGCGGTGTGCGTATTGTTATTATCTTATACGATATAATTATACAACTGACGACAGATCAAATCTGTGTGTGTCATTATAAAAAGTACATCTTTCATAAGAGAATGAAAGATATAACTCTATAAAGATTATAGAGTTATATCCTTTGGTTCTAAATGTCTGACTGAACTTTTATCTGTAGTTAGTTTTTAAGAATAAACCTAAAATGGTGTTTTTCTTGCCGGACGGTTTCTAATCTTGCCTTTTTAATTTTTTAAGATATATGTATTCTAAAATATATGTTTTTATATAATCTATATCACGCGTAGAAAAATCTGCATATAACTTTTAACGTCTGCAGATGACATATCTAGTAGTATTTCTATATCTTAGGAAGTCTTTATCCGGTTGCTTTGTACCGGCGTGTTCCTGAAGATAAATGTGGCGTAGACTCCACTTGCTTCGGAACAGCTTTTAACTTAGGAGCTCAATATACGAGAAGATATTTATTAAGTTCCGATAGTTTCATAGGATTATGGAGGGCCAGTGTAGCGAGTCATGTATGTCACAAATTACCTGATATTAATGTAGCACATAATATATTAACTCTAAGATTTTAAAAGTGTTATTCTAAACTTATAACACTGGAACAGTTAAAAAGGTATATATTTTATTTTAAACTGTTAACTAAAATGTTTTATAAGAATATCGAAATAAATAAAATATCGTTATATTTTCGTTATATTAAAGTTAAGTAAAAATATTTAATGAATCATCATTAAATAGTTTTAGTTAACTTTGATATAACAGATAATCGTGAATTTATGATATACTCTAATTATGATATACATTTCTTAGTGCGAGACGAACGAGAGGTGAAAATTTTATCTGTCTGTGTTATCTATGTCTAATTATGTAAACAATATATAAAGAAATACATATTATCATACGTCTTTCATATATCTGCTGAGATATTATAGAATATAACGATATAAGAGTCTCAAAAATTTGAAACTTTATATTTCTGGATATTTTAAATTGAAAAAATTTGATAAAAAGCAATCTTCAAGAGATACGTTGTTATAAGGTCTGCAGGTTTTTCGTTTTAAACTTTATTTATTTGCTTATAAAATGATAAAAATAAAATTTCATATAATTTCCTACAAAAAGTTTTTATTTTTTTGTATAAACATTTTTAAATTCAAATTGCAATAGGAATAAAGAAAATATATACAAATTTTCAAATAAATATAAAAACGAATAACGGAAAAATATACTTTAAATATTAACTTATAAGTTGTTTAAAAATATCACACTTAGCAGTATTCACTACCAAAAGGTCTTTAGCTTAAAAACCCTTTGGAATTAATATTTATCACGAGTTTCCAGGACAACTATTATATTTGTCTTATTGGTAAAACTTCAAAAATACTCCATAACTTTTCATGTATTAATATTTTGTGGACTGAAAACGGCGTATAATACCAAATACACTTGTTGATTTAGGTACAATTGTGCAGTTGCAGTGCTCGCGCATATTCCCAGAATCTCACTGTATCAATTGAACACCTCCTGGTTTGAAAAATTATGTATAATTTCTTAATCAGCTCCTTAACGATACCCTTATTATTTATTACCTTTCCGTTAAACATTGGAAATTTTGAAAAATTTTCATACTATATTATCATTATTGCTGTTTTCAGAAACTTGATGAATTATATCATTGTGTAAACCAAGTAGTTTTCATATGAAAGTCCATATTAATTATGAGAGTATATTTAAAAGCATTTTTATTCTCAGTTCTCGCAGTTATTTTCGTCAGATCATTCATATGTCTAAAAGTCCACAAACAGTACATTTAGAAGTTGATAATGTTTTAGTCAACACTTTAGCCGCTTTTCCATTAATCATTGTCATAAAAATTGCTGATAAGTTCACGTATACACAGGATCTTTGTTTTTTAACTCGTGTAAAACTAATGAGAAAACAGATAACACACGTTCAAATAGAAATAAATTCACTTTTTTTTAATAACCGCAAAAGAATAAAAAATATCAATAATCTTATTATATTTGAGGTAAAATCATCCATGGCCAAAAAATGTGAAATTCTTATCATATTTGTGTTAAATTATTCATTGAAAAAAGAAATAAAAAAAATATAAAAGTAATAAACAGCAATATTAAAGCAGTTGTAGAATAAAATGAAAAATTAGGTTATATGGGATTTTTCATTCGACGACATTTGAGCCTCAGCTTAGAAAGGCCCGGAAATGACTTCAATAGTTGAGAAACCCAAATATGATACACATTCAGCTTCGCCAGCTTTCATCTATATTAAGATCTCCGTTTAAAAAAAAATTACAGCCTAAAAGTTTTGCCATTTTGGAATATATTTTTTTTGCTTTTTCCTTATTGTTGAAATAGTTAATTTCTTGTTTCTTGGTTCCACATTATTTTACGTTTAAAAATGTGAGCCACTACCCTTCTATCGCTATTTTTTACCCTGATATTAAATAGTTCGAAGCAACAATTCTTTCCGAAAAGTTTTTAATTTACAACGACTACCAACTAAAATGTACGTATATATATATATATATATATATATATATATATATATATATATACATATATATATCACGAGCGGTCTCTTTGAACAGCCTCATGTAGTAAAAAGAGAACATCTAATATGTATTATATTTTTTACTTACTATTAGTGTGAGGTATGTAATAATGAATATTTTCCAGACTCGAAATTTAACCTTTATTAAAATCTCTGTTTGTGCATACAGGGTTTGTTTAGGTTCATTAAAGAAGAATAATCAGTGATACACTTGTGATGTTATTGCGCAAAAACATTACCCGTGAGTATGATTAGTGAAGGTAATTTGGTTTTTATTATATTTTTGTTTAAATTTTCACAAATTATTTTTGCTTACATTTAGAAATGAGTGACTTTTAATTACGGTTAATATAACTGGACATAAAACTCCAAACTACAGAATACAAAATTAAAAAGTTGTGAAATTTGTAAAAAATTTGGAAAATTTTATGCATTCACCCAAATTACTTAGCATTATTTAAATCATTGAGCTCACGTAGTGTGAATGAATCATGACCGATATTTTCCTATTTGTAATAGCTAACAAATTGGTACGTAATTTTGAACAAGTTAGAATATTTTTCCTTGGTACTTTTAACATTTCTTGGACAAGAACAAATTATTTTTGAAAATTGAGAAATTACCAGGCAATTTAAATGTTATTTTAAGAGGTGATTGATGTTGATTGTGAAAGGAATTTTAAGTGAAAGTGTTTTATTAGAGATTGTCATTTTAAACGTTACAACATTATAACATATATTTTTCAAGTAGACTGTTTTATAGTATAATAAAAATCACACTTAATAAAAAGCAGCATATATATATATATTAATTATATTAATAATTTCAACGAATTGATTCTTTTAAGATGTAGAATGCTAGTATTACGTAGTTAATAGAGATATTATTTAGAAATCTACCTCCGACATTTTCTATTGTAATATAAAACACTATATTAAAGGTAAAATCAAGCAACAATAATAAATCGTTGGACCTAAATAAGTAATGTCTCTTGAGACTGTACAGAGTAGAAATAAAAGAGGCTAAACTCCTTTCATAGAATTATTAATATTTTTATATTTGTAAAAAATTATGATTTAAGTAGTTATAGAAAAGATATTGATGCTTTTATTTATGATATTTTTTTTTTAGATAAATATATATTTTTAATGAAATTCGAAATTAATGAAATGGAGTTATTTATTAGATTATTCAGTTATCACTCTTTAATACCAATACAAAATGAACGGAAGGTATATTTAATACTTTTAAAACGCCAGACTCAGTTGAAGGATAGGTCCATTGAGAACGAGCAAAAAACTCTGTGGATGTATTTAAGTGATTGTTGAAACCATAAATATAACTAATATATAAAAGACTGATGAATACATAAAATTTATATATTTATTTTATTTAATGCTATTTTATTTTCCCTGTTATGTTTCATTCATAAACATTACCCTATGTTTTTTGGGCACATTTCTTTATCTCTGCTCAAATGTATAATGGAGTCGTAAAATACGAAATCCTGGAGCATGCGTCTTTTTCAAAACGTGTATTACTAGTAGTACGTTATAAATATAATAAATACAATATTATTATTTTATTTGCTTCTTTCGAAATTAATATTCTCTATCCAACTAACAGATAGAAAGCGACTCAATCTGCTCCGTATCTTCAGTAATAATCCGAAATGGATTTCCATTTCATCAAATAATAGAAGAAAAGCTCGTGTAATTTTATTTCAAATAATGGAAGAACTAAAATATCGAAATCTACTTAAAAGTGATATTATTTATAAATATATTTTATTTAAGTCTTCGAATATTTTCTAATAATATTATTACAGATCACAATTTTAGTATCTCGACGTGACTATCAAATTCCAAACAAACTTTAAAGCTAAATAATTTATTAGACCTCTAATATTTAAACAATAATATAAAGGAATAAATAATTCCCTTGACCGTAATCGTTAAAGGTTCATTTATTCATGCTTTTGAGAAAATTACTTTTGCGTACTTAAAATGAGGTTTAAAGAGAAGTTAATAAAACATTTCTTTATTTTGTTCCAATTAAAATAAGTTAATGAAGTATCATAAACATTTATTTAGTTTGTTGATTTTTTAGAGCAAATAATTATTAATTATTGCTTTTAATGGTATTAATGGTAATAAATTTTGAAATAAAATACATCTTTTCATGAAAAAGTTTCCCTATAAATACATTTCTTAAAAGTTACTGTCCCTTGTTAATGACGCAATATTATGAAGACTCCTGAAATTTGATTAAATTTTGTAAGAATATATATATCACATAGGATACTTTTTGCATAGATTTCTTTTATTTTATTTACAAAGTGACTTTGAATAATGACTGTACTTAAGTATATTACAACGTTTAGTGAAGTTATAATTTACTTTTTGAGTCAATTTATAAGTTTTTAAACCATTAGAACAAAGTAATAGAAATATAAAATAATAGAAACATTAATGGGCTGTTCAATAAGATTAAGTACATCTTTCAGTAGAATATTTAAAGAAAATAAACGTAACAGCGAGGTCTTATGTAATTTTTAAAACAGATATAAGTATTTTAAATAAAGCTTTCAGTACAATAACGTAATGTGAGAGTTATTCACATAAAAACATTACAAAATCACTTTTATAAGAATTCCTTCATCTGATCGATGCTTATATATGTTTGTCACAGCTTCTCTAAATGTTATTGTGATTATTTACCAACATCTCTTTGGAAACTCTTTGTTGTCCTCTGATTCTGTTTATTGGAAGCTTTTATAATTTATATATAAGGCTTTATCAATTTATTTTAATATAATACAATTATTATGAAGTACTCTTCACTTTTATTGAATGACTTCCACTTTAGTTGAGCTCATTTAATTATAGCAATATTTTAAATAATATATAATATATAAATAACTTTAAAAAATCGTCACAAACATATAATGAAACTTATTCGGAAAAATTTTGATAGTATATAGATTAGTGGAAAATAGTTTAGTAAATATTCTCAAAAAATCCTTTAAAAGACCTTTAAAAGCTCTTACAAGGTTGTGATATAAATGGCTCCCGTAAAATGAATGCTCACAAATTTGGTTAGGTACAGCTTAATAGTTTAATATTCTTTTAAATAAGATTTCTCTAATGTTCTCTAAGAAGATATCTATTCTATGGCTAAAACATCTCTCCGCTTGTACCTGTCGCGATGACGGGGAACATGAGAAGACAAGTAGAATGCTTTAAGGCTGTCAAGATAAATGAGTTACCAATACGAAATGGAGACGTGTACTTTACTTATAGAGAATACTGTAATAGATCATTATATTATTATACTTTTTATATACTTTCAATAATAACCTTTTTGTATGTAAACCTTATCTAACTGCAAGCTTCAATTAAAAACCTAAAAGATAAATAAAATAATTTTAGTATAATTCTGTGTTTAAAGATATTTAAAATGTTATTCTCAGCGTTCCGACTTGTGTTACTTTAAGTACGTACAGTCATTTACTTGTATATATATTATTCCTACAAACAAGATTATATTTTTAATAAAAATTAAAGTAAGAATGCAAATTTATTTAAAAGTTCTGCCGTTAACATAAACTTTTAAGGGGTTTCATTTCTTAGGGAGAGTGGTTATGGAGATGTTAAATATTTCGGCTCGGAAAATAGAAGCTGGATAGTAAGATCGTTAAGGTTTTAATTTAGCAAAACCATTTTCCCGCAAGTGGCTTTCAGGTTCATAAATAGTTAAGAGGTATTTTTATATTTAGTGTATGTAAAAGTACATAGATATTTCTGACTTAACGCTAAAAAGAATTCTCTACCAGTCAACCTGAGAATGCAGTAAAAAAAATAAAACATTGGGGCGCTTAAAGTAATGAAAAAAAAATTTAACAATAAAAAAACAACATAAAATTTAACTATGAAAATAAAGTATATGTACACATAAAAGAAACAAGTTACATGTAAATTATACATACATATTTGTAATAAATAATAAAATAATAGAACGTATTTTTAGAAGTAACCCTTGACTCGCGCAACAGATTGTAATGTTGGTAGTTATATGTAACATATTTATTGATTGTATTTTATGACACGAGGCCGTGTCTACACTGACCCTCGTAATTTCAACAAACGATCGGCGTGAAATAAATGTCTTTTAGGGTACTTTTTGGTAGTTGAAGTTGAAAGCTGCTCGGAGAGGAGATTACGCTCTGAGTTCTTGAATATATTTATTTATTTATTTATTTTTTATTGGGAAAAAAATAGCATCATATTCAAGTAAATTTCACAAATAATATAGAACAGATATGCCAGCAAAATTTCCATAAAAAATTACACGGAATGTTATACACAAGCAAAAAATTAACTAAAGTTATACGAAATACATACTAATAAAAAACAAAAAATAAAAAAAACGGGGGAAAAAAGCAACAATGCCTTAAGTACACTTAAGTCGTGACAAACACTTTTTAAAACTATTATTATACAAGTCAATATGGTGGTACTTTTCATTGTAATTTTTGTACGTAATTATTTTACAAGTAATTTGTTTTACACAATATATCTAACACATCGTAGAAAAAAGAGAATAAGACTTTGTAATATATACAATACATTTCATTTATTCAAAATAATTATATTGAATAAATATATAGCTAAAGTTTACACAGACTATATATAAAATTAAGTTATTACACATACGAATACTAAGCAAAACATTGTAACAATATTATACATATTGTTTGTACAGTATGTGTATGAAAGATAAAAACAATAATATTATGCAATGTGAAAATTTATTAAAGAGAAAGAATTTGTTTAGATCTTGTAAGAGATAGAATATTATAGATATAGTATTTACTCAACACTGTATGTTTGGACTCGTCGGTGTCGTGGTGACGGCTTACAAGAGGAAAGAAATGAAATACTTTGTGGCCGACAACTTATTATTTCCTCAAAAACTTGAGTCACTTCAAAAATCATGTGTTTGAAATGTAAAAAATATATATTTACTATTCTTACATAGGCATACTAGATTTTTTTATAATGGCTAAGAATACAATAAATTTAATAGAAAAATAGAATAGAATGTAAATAATATACGAGATATATAACATAATAAGTATCAAAATATCGTCCATAAACCTGAAACGATATCGTCTTCTTTGTAAGTTTATCATATTAGTTAGCAACGGCACATGAATACCGCAGGACTTAGCTTATCAGTGTTCAGGAATTTAATAATAAGAGTCCCCTGATTGGTGCCTGAGCACTTCGGTACTAGCTTATTCAGAATTAGAAGGCAGGTAGCGGTTTACCAAATAATAAAAAGGTACTATGTAATATACTATTATAATAATTAAACTAAATATACTATAATTAACATTATAAATAATTATTATACAACTAATCATGAATTTTTAAAGTTTTATTATAGATATTCTAAGCTCGAAAGAAATTTATTAAATTTGTATTAAAAATAAAAACTGTCTCAATGAAAATTTTTTTTTGATTCAAATATTTGTTTTTATAGAAATTTGAAAATTTTTCCTAAAAGCTGTATTCAAACTTAAAATTATAAAGTTTATTTCACTTTTACAAAAAAGTCGTAGGAATTTTTATCCTTTTAATAGTGAAAGAATTTAAAAATCAGATCTGTAGAAGAATTTACCCCGAGCATTTAAGCTCATACTCCCGTACTAAAAAACTTTTCATACACAGTAGAACTTAAGTTTTGTCACTTTCTCACTAACGCTGTAGAGTTTATACTGACTGTTTATACTTTTATTGGTAAAGGTGTTTAATTTAACATATCTAAATAATAGTGCAGGTTAGGAATCAAATTATATATTTAGGATATTAAACACCTACTACGGTTGATTCTAATGTTTAATGTTTGCATTTTTTATTCAATATAGTCAATTTAAAAATAGGTTACAAATTATTTTCTTAACAATATAAGGATAAAGTCTATCTTTATTTTTCCGCTTTCTCCAGTTGCTTGTACCATACACCAGGTGATGCAGATGTTAGAACTATTTTATTATTTACATTCTCTGAACGTCGCGTTGGTTCGTTATTTCATTACTAAAATTTTAGTAACAGTATTTAGTCTTTGTTATTAATATTGTTTAATCATATATGTTATATAATGTTATTAATTATTATTGTTAATTTACTTTTAATTAAGGCAAGACATACGTATGGTAGCGATATATTAAAACAATTATAATGAGACAAATAAAACGCGATATATTATAATTTAATTGCTATGTTAAAGTATTAACATAATGTTGAAGTATATTAATGAAATGAAGTCATAATAAGTAACTTTATACTAACGAATAAATTTTGACACAGATTATTCTAGGCGGTTGATGGCAGTGCTTGCTGAGCCAAAAGTAATGGGTGCAGCTGTTTGTGTCTTCGTAGATTTCTGTATCGAGTCTCGGCACAGAGATAAGTTATCTAGTGTGGGATTTGTAACAAAAAAAAATCTGAAGAAGTCACAGATATTTGTAGTAAATGACATGAACATAATAATAGACAATATATACAAATGATATGAGAAACTGATGAAATTTTACTTTAAATTAATAAATAATAGAGAAAGATTTAAAAGGATCTGGCTTATGTAAGAAGTCAAATATTATTCAATATCATACAGCCATTGCAGATAGATACCGCAATCTTCATTATAAAATTTGGTGATACTGTTAATACTCTCTAGAACTAGAAAGGACTAACATTAATACTTAGGGAGGAATAAGGAGGGGTTCTGGCCAGTCTCAATATGAAAAGGGTTCAATTGTAGCTGCCTTTCACACTTAGTTAATAAATTAATTCACCCAAATTGGTATTAATCTTCCGATCAGACAAGTCGAATTTAAATCAAACTCAATATACAGTCAGTTTCCTTCGACTTCACTTTAATAAAAAAAATTCTTAACATCGCCACTCTGCAGGAAAGGGATCAGTGTTTTCAAAAAATGTAAAACATCAGCTCCTATTACTGTTAGGAAGCTTAAACTCATCTTAAAAATTTTATCGCAAAAGTTCAGTGTAGACTGCTAAGTGGACATAGAGTATAACTGATCAGTCGCTCATCGCAATACTCTTGTTTTTGATTAACTATTTTAATATTAACTATATATTTTAAGCACAAAATAGGTTGATCAATGAAGCAAGCAGTAATGGATGCGAAGCTATTACATAAACTTCCTGGTTTGGAAAAATAATATATTATTTTTTTATTTTATTTTATTTTACATTTTTATTTTTTTTAACTTGCTAGAAGCGAATTATTGTAAATACTCTAATTTTCAGAAACATAATCGAATACTGAGTAATTTCAGACTCTTTTTAGAAAAAGATATGTATGTATGTATGTGTATATGTATGTAAGCATTTTCTTGTCAGATCCATCTTCTCGTGACCTGATTATGCATTTGAATTCGTTTTGTACCAATGGATGCGTATTCACTGAGATTAGAGATTAATAGTTTTACAGCGCAATCCATTAAGCTGTAAGTGTTTAAAAAAAAATAAAAACTGATTTCTATAAAACTAATTCAGCTATCGAGGTGATTTTGTTGTGCCAGTCGCTTCGTATTGTGAATTAAGAACAAACAATTTAGAACGGATAAGTTTTCATGCGACATCGCTCAAGCGCGTTTTAAATAATAAAAACTGGTTGAGGGTGTGATCACAGTTAGAAAAAAATATCTTATACTTTTTGTTTATAAGAAAATATTAAAAAAATATTAGTATCAAATTTATTATTATAAAGTATACTATATATACATAAGTTGTTTTAATAACTTTAGTGCAAGTAAAGATGAAAAGGATTTTTAGGTTGAAGTTTTTTGTTAATATTTAAAAAAAGATGGATAAGGACTTTATTGCATATTAGACGATACAATAAAAACGTATAAACTTACATTATTAAATGATACAAACGAAAAAAAGAACAATATGCAAAGGCGGTCTTATTGCTAAAAGAAATCTCTGTCAGACAACCTTTAGGTGAAATGATTTTAATACAAAATACGGAATACTTAGTGCGATTAAAAAGATATAATAAAAATAATTAATTGCATACAATAAAACAATACTTACTAATAATATGTATATATATTAAATTAAACTACATATAAGTACATATAAAGACAATAGTTAACTTTATTAGGTAATTTTTCTCTGTAGAAACTTATTTAAAATACAAATAATTGTATACAATAATGCAATTAATGATTATTAAAAATATTAAGTAATAATGAAGATAAGATATTTCACCCAAGACTTAATTAGAACGGTTTCATACAATATCGATCTTGTCTAAGACAGGAAAGCTAGATGTATATAATTAATATAACAGTGTTATGCACTCCACTTCTTCCTGTCCAATTCATACAGACGCTTCTCAAAGCTCTGAGGCGCCAATTAAGGAACCCGCATTAAATTCCGGCGAATAATCTTCAGTCCACTGGCGTTCGTGTTGTTATTATCGTATACGATATATATAATATATATTCCCTTTGACTTAGGTAATATTGTTTAATATTTCATTATATTATGTCATTATATTAAAAAAATGTTTAAGGTAATTTGTGTTTTGATATTTTTATCCCAGAATTAAAAAAATTGTCTAAAGTATGTCCAGGTCCTTCCCTACAATCAATAAGATACTTTTTTTTAGTTTTGCCATTAGGTAATTGTAATTATTATTATTTTTACAAAAACCACCAGTAATGGTAGTAATGCTTTGTTTTAATAAACTATAATATAATTAACTTATATGATTAAGTGAGTGACGATTGTTACATATTATTTTTAATAAAAGTTTTCCCGAAAACCAATTTATTCGTTTTGCTTCGCATAGCGATGAAGCCAAATCAAATATTATTATTATAATTCATTCTGCAAAAGCTTATCTGTTCGTTCATTGTAAATGTAAGGGTCTTTTTGTTTGTTCTTTATATTAAAATGGTGTTTCCTATTGGCTGGAATTTTTAAACAATTGCAGTGCAAAAATTAAAAAAAAAGACATATTAATTAATTTCCTGTAGATTTATCAGAAATTCGGTAATCAACTTCATTTTTGAACAATATACTTCACCGTTATCTTTGACTGTATATCAGATTTCATAATACAAATTTTTATTTGCATTTTATTTTGTTATTTGCAAGTTAGTAAAAAATCATTAATCTTTTAAAACAGTAGAGCTCAAGCGCTTAAACTAAATTTTGCAATTCACCTTTATTTCCGATGACAATGCATATATATAATAATTATTATTATTATTATTTATTTGAGACCAAGCAAAATTAACAAAGTACATTTTAAGTTCATTAACCTCCATCCTAGGTAAAAACCATATATATATATAATCAATATATTTCTCCATTTAAAATGATTGTATATGTCATATATAAAAGGTTAAGGAGGTGCAGTCTCCGCGTCCCACACTGCCGCACCAAACAACCCACCAACTGCGTATCTGTACCAATTTATTTCCATATTCCTCACCCAATACATTTACCTCTATATGTGAAGGAAATCTGGATGCAATACACGTGTTAAATCTTACGCCATTCAATCTGTAGAGATTTAAGAGAATGAATGTATTACGTGATCTGTTTATTGAATATATTCCATGATATGGCCGGTGTTTTCTACTGATGTTTTAATTTAACCAGCGCGCCCCGCAGCCGTTATCCTTCTCGGCTTCGGAAAGATGAAGTATAATTATCGAAATTGCCATTCATTGTTCTTTTGTAAAGTCATTTATCTTAAAACCTATTTAAAAATTCAAATGAAAATCGCTCGACTACTTTTAATCCCTAGGAGCACAGTGTCTTCATTATTTAAATAATAATCTCCTTAAGTTATACTTTAAAATATTTAAAACATTTTTGATAACCTTGTATTTCTACTCAATACAGTCTTAAGTATCTTACTTATTCAGGTACAATAATTAATTGTTTTTTTTATATATTTTATCTAATGTTATTTTATGTCTTATAAGACATAACTACAGGATTAAAACTAAAATTTAAGATTATATAATTATAACTATACTATACTATAGATACTTGTTAAATTTCAACCCCGATGACAGCTACGCACACCATGCAATAATTATACATATATATATATATATATATATATATATATATATATATATATATATATATATATATATATATATATATATATATATAGAGGCCAGAGGTTTATCACCGACTCACATGACACAAAGTGCACATTTAAACAATAAAAACATTAATAATGTAATATATCTGTACTATAAGTCTATAAATAAAAAAAAAGAAAAGAATAATAGTAATAATAAACGAATAAATAAAATCTAATTTTCAGAATACGGAAGTCTCTTAAATAAACAGGCAGACTTTGTGCGTTGATGTCCCAATTTTTACATATTTCATTATGAGCTCGACACATTCTAAACACTGGATCTTGCAATAAAATAGAATAAATATTCTAGAACTCGACAACAGCAAGAAACAATATTAAAAACCTCATAAAGAAACGTCTTCAACTTCTACGAAGATGTATTGTAAGTATTGAGGTCGAGAGATTTAATCTTTGTTTAGTATCTGTTGCTTATAATAACCAGATATAAAATTAATACAAAATATAAACAGTAAAATAAAATTGACTATAAATATATTGACTCAAATTTTTTTTAGAAGTATTCTTAAATACAGGTTCCAATGAAAAACAATTTTATAATTATTATTTAGTGATTAACTAATATATAAATTAGAAGCCCTTTTAAAATATAAAAGGAGTTTGAATTTTCAATCAAATTTATGTTAAACGTTTCTCATTTAACTTTCTAGTTAAATGAAGCCTATCAAAAGGGAGAATATTGATTTATTAAAATAAATATTCGTCTTTGGTCTGCTACACAAAAGAGAAAAATAAGTATTGCTTTATTTATTATATATTTATATAAAGCTGTAACAATTAAAATAAAAATCAATGTAATAAAACATCCTGTAACATTATAAAGTAAAAATAAGATGAATATACAAATGAATGTTGATTGAGAATACCAAAAAATTGGAAAAATATTTCCATCCATTCTTTTAAAATAAAATAAATGTCAATACTTGATTAATTTTTATGTATTGTGCGTAAAAAATAGACACCTGGCTTTTAATAATAAAATAAATAATGCGTTTTGTTACTTTGGAATATTAAGTATAGTATATATATAAAAAATATATTTCCATAATTCTATACAATATTTTCAAACACAACCGCTACAAGAAGACCTCAAAAATGCTATTGGGTGTATGTTTTATGTTCAACATTTATGACAGGATACGAGGCTCTTGAGGTCCACACTGGTCCCTCATAATTCTACACAAAGTGTCGATGATAAATAAAGGACTCTCCGTATATTTGTGTATTACACTAGCTGTTTCCCGCGGTGCCATTCGCGGATGAACAGTTTTATGTACTATAAGAAAAACTAAGACGAGCAGCGATTATTGGCATAAACCAGTCATTATAATTAAAGCCAATCTTACATTTTAATCTAACAAACTTTTCCGTTTTATAATATTATTATAGATTTGCAGTATCTCATAGAATTTTTCATCTTAAATAGACGCGTTCAACGTGATAAACTTGTATTTAAAATAAAACTGATGTGGCGTTTAAATGTAGAAAAGTAATTAATTTTATTAAAAGTAACAAAAGTTACTGTATTTGGAAAAAATTAATGTGTATTTTGAACTTTAAATTTAACTTAGAAATAATTTTAATGTTATAACATACAATTTTTTATGTCTTTTATTAAGTAATTGGCATTCATCTGATTGTCTGCACTCAAATCAACAAGTATAATATTAAGGTTTATTAACTATTTAAAATAAAACACAATACCAAAGTTAATGAATAAGAAGAAGAAATTAATGAATATAACAACTAATATCTTTATATTATATACATAGTATACGTATTTATAAAATTAACCATAACCTTAATTCTCAAGTATATTGTTTATTAGATTTGTTTAGTTGCTACGACACTAATATTATATGACACGTGAGGGTGATGGATACAAATATACTCATATAACGACACCATCTGTCATGTGATATACAAATTAGTTTATTTATCAGTATATACTATGTGTCTGCCATTTATTCCTTAGTGCGAAATTCGTTATGAAATTAAATTATATCAACTCTTTAGTCTATCTAACAACTAGTACATAACTTTATGAAACATATTCTAAACTAACATTTCTCTTCTGTATCTTGAATCCTTTGCGTTCCTATTATATAAATTATATTATAATTATATTTGTGATCACAAAACATTACGTAAATTAATTCAACAACAGGATATTGAGTCCAACACGTAATCTATTAACAAAGGCTAGTGTGTTTTTTTTGTATGCGAAAATTGATTTAAAATTGTTTAAATGTTAATATAATAAATTACCTGTGATATCAACAGGTATTCCATCACAATCAAACACAGGATGTGCAAAAGAGAACGTTAGTAAGAGTGCAACCAGAAATTATACAGAAATTATAAGTGGTAATAGGTTCAAATTCCATGACAATATCTTTCTAGATAAGATTTTTTTATTGCATCAAATCTTATAGATGGACATGATTAACACAAAACTTATTCGGACTTTAATAATGAAAATATTTTTTAATGATTTTGGGATATTTTTATTTATGGCTTCAGCCAATTAAGAATGGACTTTTATGGAATATAAAACAATGATCAATGCTTCTCAAAGACCATTTTAAAAGTATATCATTTAATTTTAAAAAATCAAAGTAATTTAATAATCAACGTATACAAATAGACTGCATATTGAAATTACACTTTTATTTTAATTTAAATAGATAAAAGTAGAAGGTTTTTTTGAGTCGTTTAATAAACAATTGTGAAGTATTTATAAAAACAATATCTACATTTATAAGTATTTTACAGAAGAGTATTGGGCCTCTGAACAAAATGAGGATAATTCATACATATTTCCTTAATATTTAAAGCGATGTGATCTCGATCCGATATTTTAATATTATGTATATAATTTTAAAACATTCATTTAGAGCAACATAGTAATTTCTGAGATTATAAATTAACATTGTCTATTCAGTTAATTAATTTAAACAATAAAAAACGGTGATTTTATTTCTAAAAGTAAAATTCATGTTAATTATTTTCAATTCGTTTTTGGCAGGACAGTGGAATGACAGGGAAAATGAAACAACCAACGCTCGTCACAAAAACACCATGACGAACTAAATTGAGATCAACTAAAGCGAGTGCGTGCGGCGCAGATTCATTAAAACTTCAATCGTATTCTATTGTCACATATACACACATACCAAGTTTTATTCGCATATAGTAGGCGAATAAAAGTTAAAGGCAAAAAATCTAAAAGTAAAAGCAAAGCTTATTTAACTTTGGTAGTTAAATAAAAATAACATTAAATGAGAAATACTTACAACTCCATTAGTGTTTAAAACTTCAGAAAAGCTTAAGATTTGCTCGAAAAAGAAAAAATAGGTTAATAAAGATTTTGGTATTTAGTTTCGGAAATGAATACAATTTTCTAGAATAAGATTAATAAAAAATACAAGAGATTCATTTTACCTGTACAAAGTGAACATATACTTTATATCTTATAAGGTTTTTTTATCAAGCACATTATTAGAGCAACTGATACAAAACCGAACTATTCCACGAATATGAATACCAATTTGTTAATTTAATGATCAAGTGTTATATTCAAGTGTAATAAATACTAAATGTTATTATTAAAAAGAAGTTCAATATATTTTAGTTCACTTATTTTTTTTGCGATAAAATGGTAATCTCCGTGTCATTTCATAGGTTACAACAAAAAAAAAAAAAAATTTTATAACTAAATTGCTCGTTGGTTGTAGAATATGGACGACCTCTTAGATAATAAGAACATCATTTATTAAATTACATAATATAATTTTCATCCTTCTATTCGAAAAGTCGCTTTGTTCTGAGCCTAAAATTTTTTTACCCCTATCTCCTTGTTTCGAATTTACCATCTGTATCGTATTTTACAAAATAGTCAAAGTTTTTGTTACCTTTATGCTTATTTTGTATACATTAAGGGTTTTTTTGGTCTATGGAAACAGATGATGCTATTTATTATACTTTTTTAAAAAAATAATACATAATATGCAATTTTTATTTAATCATTAAAAAGTCGCTGAAGTGGCTACAGTTTTGAATTTCAAGGCTTGGCTATTTACTGAAACCTGAATTATTCAGGTTTCAGTAAATAGCCAAGATATCGTCTATTATAGACGATACTAACAAAGTGAAATTTTTTTGAATAAAAAAGAGTAGTATAAGTACGTGTAAATAATCTACACATTATTTTAAACTGAGTTTGACAATAATTAAAAATAAACTAGAGAGATGAAAAAAGAACGAACAAAAACTAAAACTGGAGCAGTTGTACAAAAATCCTATGGCTATTTCTCAAGCAAAATATTAAAATTTTATTAATTTATGCAGGTATATTGTTTCTCAAAAAATTGTATCATGACTTTGACATTATCCTTAAGCATAATAAAGATCAGTGATATAATAAGAAAAATATTTTTTTTTAACTAATAAAAAATCTGTAATTGTAAGCAGTCTGGGTGAAGATGTTATGATTAAATAGTATTACTAATTAGTTTGGGAGATAGATAATTGAGCTGGGGAATGTGTTTAAATAAAAAAGGGTTAATTATAATTAATAATTACCTTTAAGATTTAATTATGATTTTATTTTCGAATTATGATTTTTGATATTTTGTTCTTATATAAGTCAAATTAAAATTTGTGTTAATGTTTAGATGTAACAAAATTTGTAAATTAACAAAAATAATTTTGAAAACGATTTAAATGCCATGTAGATAATAACGTTCATGACATGCTAAAAGTCGTCATCTAGTGAACAATTAGATGACGACTTTCAGATGCTGAAGCATCTCAAAGCCTCCTATTTTATAAACCAATGAGGAAAGGAGTTTATAAAATGAAGGTGTATGCCTACTTTAAAGGTTAAAGAAGATACCCCCTGTAACCTACACCTGGATCGTCACTTCCAGGGAATGTTTAGAACCCTCTTCTTGCGACACCGTGAGGCCAGCAGGCTCACTGTAAATCCATAGAATGCTAAGAAGCTAGGTTTCATTGTTTATAAATAAAAAAATATAATTTAAATTAATTTAGATTATATTTTTTGCTTTAAGATTTTTTACAGATACGAAAACATATCATGTTATCTGTGAAGTGAGTAAGTTATTTGTGATTAAAAGTAATCTTGTTGCACTGATAAGTCATATGAGCTATACTTAAAATGACTTAAGATGACCTACTCCAAGATTCGTATTATTTAAATAATGTGTGTTTATTCCTCAACACTTACAGTTCTACAGAGTTAATAATTAGGTACTAACGAATATGATGCCAGATGTTTACTTTTGATATTTAATAAAGTAAAAAAAGGGCAGCACGTCAATTGACATTTACAAATAACAACTGATTATCTTTAAGCAATTTGGGGTAACATTATGTGAACACTTTTATTTCAAAATTTCTGTATATGGCATTCAAAATGTCTTCTCTTGCTGCTCGGTGACACGAAAGAAACGAGCAGAGAGCATTGGTGTTCAGATATAAATAGTATTAAAGAATTATTTTCGAATAACATTTATTACATAACATTACATAAACATATTTCGAATCTAACATCTGTCTTTCCAATTGTAAGGACATATTCACTATAAATTTCTAAATTGCTTTTAAACCATTGTGTTTTTATTCTTTTTTTTTATTTTAACATCATATAAAGAGGCGAGCTCCTACCCAATACCGCCCCCTAACGATAAATAGCTTGGAGCTTCCCTCTTACTTTCCTCTTACCTAACGATTTTCAACTTACGGGAGCTAAGAACTATAATATATATATATATATATATATATATATATATATATATATATATATATATACATATACATCGGATGTCCCGGTCTTCTCGGGCTCGAGTCTCGGACGTTATTCAATGTAGGTGACTACACCTATGAAAACTATTTCATGATAACGAACTATAGCTATTTCTAGTTTCTTGTTGTCAGTTCGATATATGTATGATCATAGAAAAATATGACAACAATATTTCTTATCGAACTCATTAAGTGTCTCAAGTACTCATGAAAAATATTCCATTTATAATCAATCTAACAATTTTTAATTTAGCAGCGATATTTATTAGTTAGTTAGGTAGATGTAGACAGCTTTATGTCATGAATAAAGAAAAAATAATTTTGACTTGTCATATAACTATTTTTATAACGTGATACAATGTATGTATTATAATTAATAAATAATAAAAAAATATATCTTAATACTAAATTATTAAAAACAAAGTTTTTAATTTTGGATGTTACTGATTTTGTAAATAAAAAAATAATCAATTGACATGTATCAAAATGAAATTTAAATGGATAATCTTTAAACTAGTCGAAACACGTACAAATTATCTGAAAATAACGAAATTACCTGTTTCTGAAAATGTTATTAAGATCTGATTGATGTTATTTGTGAAAGGAAATTTGAGTTATTACTTTTAAGGCACTGGTTATTTGTTTATATTTTACAATTTCATATTATAGTTATAAAAATAAAATTATATATTAAGTAAAGCTCACAATAGTTTCAACTAACCTTAAAAGAAGTTAACGTAAGTAAATAGTTTGATGCTGTTATACAATATTATATTCTGACATTTTTATACCAAAATACAGCAATAATAAATCGTTGGTACTAAATAATGTCTTTTGAAAATGAAGACATCAAAGAAATACAAGAGACATAAAAGAAATAAAAGTGTATTTTAATAGAATGGTTAATACCTGTCTTATATAATTCCAAGAATTTTTGCTTTAATGAGTTGGTTTGTTAAATTAAAAGTGATTGCTCAAAGCATTAATATTATTAATAAAAAAAAAAAACGATAATCAGATAAAAACGATATTCAGTTATTGCATTATTTTGACCTATTCTTTGAGATAAATCGAAATTTCTGTACCGACCGGATGTCAGAAAAGGCCTTCAAAACTTGTATTAGTAGTTTGTTTTAGTAGCCAAATAAATTATTATACTTTATATGTTTATTATGTATTATGTAATTTAAAAATGGAATAAATCTTTACTCCGAAATATTGCAATCAAGAAGATAACTTGTCAAAGATATTATTTTAATTTACAAGTGACTGTTTATCGCTCAGTCGTCTGAGGTTTACTGAAAAAAAAAAACAAATTAACACTTAGGCGGAAAAATGATTAAAAGTTCTTCTTACTACAACTTCCTTTTAAATTTCCACGCATTACTTCAGAAAAGTACTATACAAGCTTTGGCCGCGACTAGACATTGATGGCGTTTCAATTTGCATAATTATTAAAAAAAAAATGATATTATTCACAGCCTTATTTAAACAAAAAATATACGTAAAATTTAATTTAAGAACTAATAAAATATACAAATAACATTTTAGGAAAATAGAAATTTAAAAAAAATCATTTCCACAAACAACAACATAAAAAATATTTATGAAAAGTGCTCTTTTAGCCTGCGCCCATCAATAAAAAGTAATTGAGATATATTATTTTTAAATTTATGTAGAATTTTGTTTTCTTATTTCATGCATGTATGTTGGGTACGTACTTATATGATTTGAAATAAATTTTTATGCTATTTAATTTATAAAAAATTATGTTCAGTTATAAATTCTACTTTGCCGAGCTCATGATTAAGAGCCCCAGACGGGTTAGAAACTAGTAGGACAAACTCCGATAAAATTAACGTGTATTCAGCGGAATAATTATATATAATAGTTATCATGGGTCACGAAAGTCTTAAACACTAATATTCTGTTACAGATAAACCGTTGGAGAGTCTTAAGATCCTCGATGACTTTAGTGTTAATCCTTTTGACAAAGTAGAAGTACACACTCAGTAAACTTATAGTTTATTAAAATTATATTTTATTATTTATTTATATATCAGAAATTTTACAATATAAATTTTATTAAATAATAACATTTTTCTACATTCAATACATAACAAAACATATATATATATATATTTATTGATAATAAGATATATAGCAATACGTTATTACCAAAACAAATACATTGACCTTAATTCTTTGAATTTTATAATTTAAGAGCACATCGACGCTAGAACGTAACTAAAAAATCGAGTTTCAAATTTATTACGAAATATTTTTGTTTAGACACGTTTAATTTTTTTGAAAATATTTCAAAATTGTAGTTTTTGGTATAAATGTATTAGTGGCATTTTTCTTCAGATCTAATCTTCCTACTAAATATGATAGCAAAATCATTCATTACCACTAAATACTAAACAATAAGATAGAAGCATAAATAATTCTATTGACAGTAATACATAAAGATATATGTATACCTTTGCTTAGTTCTAAATAACGACCTCTGCGTAGTTTCAAACAAGTTTTCGTAAGAAAAATATATATATTTGTTTTATTTTATCATTGAAATAGTTATCTAATCAATTCCATTCACGTAATACATTATACCTCTTAAATCTCTTTTGATTGAACTGTATCATTTCTCAGGAGTATTGTTTAATATATATAACTTATATATAAGTATCGAATATAGTAGTTTGGTTTAAAGTAATAAAACTTATCGTACATTAGTTGTCTTTTAAGTTTTATTAGAAAAAGGAACATTACATAAAGGAATCCATTACAATATTATATTTATAAAAATATGAAGTAACAATAGATCTGTTTTTTTTTTGTTAAGTAAGAAAACTAATTTCTTAAGTATGTTGAAGTTAAATAGTTTAGCTTAGTTTGAAATAAATATATCTCTCCAATGTCTGTCATCGGTTCACCGCTTATACTCACATGGAACTAGAGAGGACAAGTTAAACGTTTTGAAGCTGCAAAGATAAATGAGTTAAGCACAGGAAATTGAAATGTGTACCTTGTTTTAAAGTATGTTGAAATATGTCAGAGTAATAGACTCTTAGTCATTAACCAGTACAGTGATTTAAACATCATATTTTGCTTGAAATGAAAATCTATATGTAAAATAAGTTTAGTAAAAATTTGTATTTCAGTATATTGTTTTTTTTTCCTCAGCTTGTACTGCATTAAGTATGTTCATACATTATGCTGATACAATGTTATGTTATTAATAAATCATAAATTTAAAATTGCACATTTATGTAAAAGTTCTCCCGTTAACAAAAATTGTTATCTAGTTTTTTTTATGATTTTAATAAAATATATATTTCATGTTATGGGGGTGAGTAAAAATTCAATATCCGGGGCTGGCTGGAAGGTATGTCATTTGACTATTATATCATTTATTTGCCACAGGGTGGGCGCGAATCAAAAAATATTTTCTTCAACATTAAAATCTTTTTAAAAAACATCATTTCATTCAAAGCTTGCAAAATTATTTGTATTAAAGCTGGCAATAAAAACCCATCGATATTGACCTAACTTTTTTAAGACTAAATTACTTATGTAATAATATTTACAGTAGTTTATCATTCTCCAAATATTTGGAGAAGGATATTTGGATATTCGTAGAACAAAATTTTTTTATGATTATAGAACACATGCCGGCTTTACATCAACAAAAATATATAAATATATTGTTGTCCCAGTTCTTTAAATTTTATATTACACATTTATAAAGTGAGTTTTGTTTCTACACTGACCATCGTAATTCTAACAAACGGTCAGTGCTGAATAAATGTCTCGTGTATTTTATCGTAGTTGCAACGTGATAGCTGTTGAGGAGGAGAACGCTACGAGCCATACATCTTTAAGAACACGTCGTTAAACTGCTCTCTAGAAAATACACACTTTATAATATATTTATTATATTATTCAATATATCAAAATTCATATAAAATAATAAGTATCAAAATATCGTCCATAAACCTGAAACGATATCGTCTTCTTTGAAAGTTTATCATATTAGTTAGCAACGGCACATGAATACCGCAGGACTTAGCTTATCAGTGTTCAGGAATTTAATAATAAGAGTCCCCTGATTGGAGCCTGAGTTTCATTGGTACAAGCTACAACTGGAATTAATAGTAGGAATACAAAATACTAATTAACTATACACCAATACAGATAAAAATATATAGTATACGAATATTAATAAATAGATTTCAAAATACGAAATAAATTATAATACTTATTCGATTTCTATATGTTTATTAGTAATTTCTGTTAGTGGTTCAATAATTAGGGGATAAATCCCAAAACGAATACGGATAAAAAACATTTTAAAACAATTATTATTTTCGTTAAACACAAGTCGGTAATAACAAAAAACATATTTGATATTGTTTTTATGAATACATAGTCCTTAATTCCTTCTACACATTTGCTTTTTTTTTCGCTTGCTTCCGTTTCCTGCACCACACAACCAGTGATGCAGATGTTAAAACTATTTTATTATTTACATTCTCTGAACGTCGGTTCTTTGTTTTAGATACTAAAATATTGAGTAAGGAAGTAGTTGTTTGTAATTTCATTTATATGTTCAATTTGTTATGTATGTAATTAATTAATTTTTAAGATAGAAAAATAATAATGAAAAATGCAGTCACTCACGACAGAAGTAAGACTGACGAGAGAAAAAGGATTTGGGGCATTAGAAAGGTTTATTATTAGTTGTATAATATTTTTTTTCATGAAAATTACACATGAACACTTTTCGTTGAACTTTTTTGGGTGTTTTTTATTTTTATAATCTTATTTTAATTTTTTGTACTCTGAAATTCACAATAGCATTTAGCATTAGTTTTCGGTATTCCAACAAAATTATTTTATTTTAGGCTTACTTCTAGACTTACTTACTACTTACTTACTTACTTACTACTTAAATACTTCTATTTAAAAGTCTAGTCTACTTTTATATATATAAAAGTAACAAAGCATGAAGAATATAATTATATGAGCATAATAAGTATAATTATTTGAGTAAAAATATTACGGCGGTATTACTGCCTTCTAGCCGTCTAATCGGAATATGTACTTGTTCAATCAATAAAAACATTTAGTGCCGAGAGGCAAAGCTACCTAAAATAGCAAGTTAAAATATACTAGGTCCACGCAAGCGGGGTTAGCCTCGTGACGCAGTCGAGTGCATAATTGTCTATGGTTAAATATTGATTTTTATTTATGGATAAAAATTATGATTTGATGTCAATACTTGTTTTGAGCAAATTTATAATTGCAAATAATATTAATCGAATAGGATAGGGAGAAATGGGAGAATAGGGGAAAAAAATATAGTTTAAAAAATAGTTTACTGGTTGACGTCTCACACACGACATATAGTACTCTGTGCACACGATTGAGGTGAAAGAAAATGAGACGCCTCTGAAGTAGTGTATTAGGAATGGTCGCGCGCGCGAAACGGTCTACATGTTTACTATATGGGACACAATTTATCAATTATTTCGAAAACTACAATTACAATTTCTTGCATATAGCTCGTAAATTGAAGGAGGAGTAAGGTAACAAAGAGTTGAAAATTTGGGTAGTAAAGAGCTTCGCTACGCTCAGCTCAACAAGATATCAGCAAACAAATGTGACAAAACTGCTAGACGTTAGATGGCGTTTAACATAAACATATATTTATGTTTGTGTAATCTGTTGAAATCTGAAATTTTTTCATAGTGCATTTCATAACAAATATTATTATATATACATAACAACTATTTAATTTATATAAACTTTTTTTCACTATAAAAAGTAAGCATTTAAATTTTATGAGATTCCGTTATTTATTTTTATTCTCTTAATATTAATTTAGTGTTGTAACACTAACGCTTCAACATTTTAATTCCAGTAGATCTTAATATTTATATCATTTCTGGTATAAAAATAGTTTCGTAGAATATCTTTAGCTCTTATTGGCGTTGTTGGTTGTTGTTCTTTCATAATACTATTTTTCTCCCTTTGGTTAAATAAAATAAAGTAATCTCATCCCAAATAAAGGAAATGTTAGAAAATTAAACACAGCCTCCTCCTTAGCCTAATTCAAATACTGTTCCTTTTTAACATTGAGTTATTAAAATCTTACTAAATCATGTTACCTATTTCTTTTAGATCGTCCTATTTTAAACTGAAGAGTTATTACAATATATACTGATATCAAAACGCAGTCTTACATCCAAAATTCATTTGTTGTTACAGTTCTTCATTATACAACTCTATATATTGTCGAGAATACAATATAAGAGATGATTTTTTAATTAATGACTATAATAGTATTATAATGTAGTCATATATTATAATAAGTGTTACGAAATGTATGTACACTGATATGAATGTCATACTACGTAGGTTTAAAATGAAATTGGGGCCGGTAAAATCACCTTTTTCTATTCACTAATTTTAGATCAAAAAGGGTGTTTGAATGAAACAGCTACTCACTGGTAAGGTGAATTATATTCTTTAGCTTATAATGTGACATAAAAAGTCTTATCTTGTAATTGAAAAGGTTTTAAAAATTCTTTTTTCATAACAATAAAATCCATGTCGGTTTAAAAAGCCTCTATATTATGTAAAATTAAATTACAAAATTTTTAATATCTTTGTTTTTTTTTATTTCTACGCAAATATAATATTCATTTTGTAAATAAATCTTCGAAATTAATGTATTAATTAATTACCTAATATTTTGTTTGTTTCTGTAAACCCTTTCATCTTATATAAAAATAAATAAATAAATAAATAAATAATGGTTTTATCATTTTGGCCTCATAATGTGGATGGGTTACTTGAAATTATTTATGACATGGAATCAAAACAAAATCTGTCATAGGTATCCGAATTCCTAAAATATTTCTTGAATAAGTGTGACTCCTATTATGATCTTAAGTTGATTTTTTATTTAGTGCTTAAGAACGTAAAGCATGTTTATTAGTAAATTTAATATATTTAACCCGTTAATAGACGCCATTATGTAATAAATTAAATTTCAGAATTACAGTGAAATTTAGTTATTAATAATTCTTTTTTCAATCACTTAATCGCTTGATGAAAATGTTATATTTAATTATTCTTCATGGGGTTAAATATTGAAAATAAATCTTAAATAATCGAGCAATTAATTATATATTAGATAATATTTTATGTCGCGGATATTCAGTAATCTTCAAAGATTCTTCTTTTATGAGAAAACACGAGTATAAAAATATTCTTACCAAACAATTAAGATTACTATTCGAAGTACCTATACTAAAAATCTAGTTTGACGGGGGGATTTAGTAATCTGTCTCTAGTTTCATTTAACTGTGAATGTTTCATTTAACATACATTTAAATCCTACTACTATTATTTCATATATTATGAGCAAAAATGAAGTTATAAATAATATTAGATTGATATTACTAGTAAAGTTGAAGGGCCTTATATGAAGAATATAAAAATATCTTTTACCTTAAAAATTATTAGACCTTTTTTTACATCTTCAAGATTTTATATTTTCTTATTTATTCCTATAAAAACTGACATTTGAATGGGAAAACTAGATGTATTTTAAATGAAAGTATTATGATCAAATTCTATGGCGTCCCCTAAAAGATAATAAGTCTAGAAGCATTTCCGTTCTCCACTGATATCCTCTTCCGCTTTTGCAGATACCACAAAAATAATCTTTTATTTATCACCGATCGTTTGGTGGAATTACGAGGGACCAGCCTGGACCTTAAGAGCCTTCAGTCCTGTCATAAATATTGAACATAAAATAAACACTCAATCGTAGCGATTCTGTACCGTGTTAAAGTGATTGCGTTTTAAAGCATTTTTATATCGCACTGTCATAATCGCTTAAACTTGTTAGACTTGCTAGACGAATAATGACTGAATTAGAAACATAGCGTTTATTAAAATGACGATTTAAGAAACCGTCATTTTAATATATAAAATTAATTTCTACGAAATAGATTCTGCGAGCCCCATCACAGTTATTTCCTGGTTAAGAAAAATGTTTTTAATAAAATTCAATCAACCATTATGTGCGCTAAAGTTATTACAAATTATTGCAAAATTACTTTATACTATTTAATTTTTTATAAATTCTTAAAAAATAAAAATAAAGATGTTTTTGTTTCTTATTTTGATGTTTTTTGCTGACATTAATATGCATCTATTTGCACGACAACTATCGAAATTCGTTTTTATAAATTGCGAATAGGCGATATTTAGTTTCTAAAAAGTAATAACTTCGAAATTACTTAAATAATTATCGATTAATACCACAACTATTACGAGAGCGCAATTAGATTATTAAAGCCGCGAATGAGCAATTTCAGATTTTTTCTACAACTATTTTTCGATTTCGCTGGGAAACTAAAAAAAATAATCTCTAAGTTAACTGAAAAAAAAGTTCTAGGTTACGTAAACACGCAGTGATTGGTAACAAAACCAAAACAAAAGCAAAGGTTGCGAAAAAACAGAACCTAAAATCTAATATACGTACATAGAGTTTTTAAAAGTGTCTAGAATTATACCTCAAAACTTTTACAAAAAAAAAAAAATTTAGAAAAATCAGGGTGCCAACAATAACTTCCTTTATCAGAACGTTTATAAACAGAACAAATGAATTATTAATTCAATTCAGAACTGTTTATTTTCAATTTAATTTACGCGAAAATACTTTAGAAATTTATTTTGATCTAAAACAACCATTTAATTAATAAAACATTAAATTCTGCGTATAAATAGCTTGAACAAGACTCATATATATTAAATATATAAATTATGAGTAATTATTTTGTATATTAAAAGATCCTTCAAAATTATCTGAAGATACAATAATAACTTATATTTGGCAAATAATTAATTATTAAATGTAAGCAATAGCTCCACGTGCCGGTGCTTGTCGACCTGAAATGTATTTAATACTTGATTTGAAATATAAATGTTCCTATTATATTAATTTAAAATGTTTAGTTATTTCAATAAAACTAATATACGGATATAACTCGCGTTTATTTTTACATTTTTAATTTAAACCCGACGTTTCGAGAGCTTTTACAGCAAAAGTGTTCGTGGTAAGAAGAGATGATGATGACAGACACCATCATCTCGTCTTATCATATCTTAATTATGATATTGATTTATAATGAACGTTATTTTATGATTACTAATAAAAAGCTATATTAAAAACAAGCAATCATTAAACATCATTTTTATCGTCACCCTTTGGAAGATGTGAAAAATATATTAAGGCCCCTTTTTATTAACAAAATTGTATAATTTTTAATGTAGCGGCTTTTTGTGGTGCTTTCATCAGAACTTATTTTTTTTTTAGAATAGTATAATGTTTGTCAGGTCTACTACGCTATATTTTAAAAAATTACATAAAACTTAATAGCATTCTAACGACAATAGAAATATCGGTAGAGTGTAACGCTCATGACATGGAATATGATCATTAAACAGATCACGCAATACATTCTTTCTTTTAAATCCCTTTAGATTGATTGGCGTAAGATTTAACACGTGTGTTGCATCCTAATTTACTCTTGAGTAAACATAGATAAGGAATATAAAGCTTACACAAATACTAGCGATAGATATATAAGAGTAAGTGTTTTTGTTGAATCATCAACTAATAAAGAATTCCTGAGCCAGACACTGGTTTCTTTTTATGTTCTGTTGATGGAAGGTTTACTTGGAAGCAAAGTGTAGGACCTCCCTACACACTACACAGATAATACCGTAAAGTATATGTTGGAAGTATGAAATTGGTGGCGTGGAATGATTGTTGGCTTTTTAGTAATTTGTTCAGCTACTGTAAATCATTATGAGATATGTTTTCTTATTGAGAGATTATATCCTTTCCGTTTTATGCATTATATTTGAACAGAAAATTCAGCTAAAAGAATGCAATATTTTCCGAAAAAAGGAAAACCAACATCCCTTTTTTAAAATATAACCATTATTTAACAATTTTCCTTAGCTAGAATTTTCAAAGAACATTTCTTTTAATTAATATATGTTTTTAATACTGGACATCAAATTTTGGTGAATTTCTGTCTCTTGAAATAATTTTGAAGAAATTTTAATTTACCACGAAATATACTTAAACGTTCGAAAGTATGTAACCACTTGTTGGCTATTACGGACAAAGGCTATTAAGGATAATTTAGAAAATCTCTCCATAATTTAAATTCTCCTAATTTGAATTTAGCGAATATTCGGAATTCAATAAAATCTTTAATGTTTAAATTTGAGACCAAATGATTAGAATTTCAGTTGAAGAAACCCGAAATGAAATATAAAAGAACCCTCAATGATAAATAAGATTTATACGATTTATAAATAGATTTTTACCTGAAGATAAAAATCTATTTTTAAATCATCAGTAGCGAAAGCTACTTTATAAGATTGTTTAGGATGTCTGTCTGTCCGTCCGTCCGACCATGTACACGATAACTCCGAGACGATAAATAGTTCAAGACGATATGTAGTTCAGAATTTAGTTTAATAATCTAGTATAGCCTTTGGGTGAAAGTTCTGAGGTGACAGGTCACAACATTCATGCACTGCATATGTGCAAATGTCCAAATTTCAGGCAGTCTTTTACAGTTAATTCTACAGCTACTGCAGTTAGTTTTTGAACTAGGAATTATTTTTCTTTTTGTGCTTGACCCAGTTTTTACTATCTAACTGATATTTGACCTTTCGCTGCTTTAGGCTTTCGTAATAAGCGACTGATAAAATTATCTACCCTTATATAGACTATATACTTTTCTTTAAAAAAAAAAAATTCAATTATTAATTACAATAAATGTCAATGAGATCAGCAAAAATTATATAATATGGTGTGCACTGCCTGCGTTATTTGATTTTTGCAAAAACGACGCCATATTTCGAAGTTTAATATCTCAAAAAAGGTATTTGTTGATAGTAAAATAAATGATATACTTCTAAGTTATTATACTATACAAAATTTTAATAAAAACAAATATTTGAACCAAAATATTACATTTCATTTTATTTTTTTTATTTTTTTATTTTTTGATGAAGTTCACTGTTCCGAGTGCGTTAATGGATGCAGTTGATTGAAAAATAATGCTAATTAAAAACAATAACGTGGTAAAATTATTACATCATTGATTCTACTGGAGAATTGAGTGCCGGCTGGGAGATATATATACTCGTACGTACATATAATACATAAATTCATCCCTCACCATGCAGCGGAACAGATGAAGTCGCGGTCAGTAATTAGTTAAAAATATATTAGTTTTATTAACATACTTTGTATAATTAATGATTATAAATATTAACATTATGAATTAAATAAATACCGTAGCAAGTCTTTAGTATTTTTTTAAGTGGAACTTCCTAACTCAAATTGTAATTTCAAACTTGATGTTATGCAAATTCGAACGATAAAGAAACAAACACTGCAAACAAGTCTACAGTACTTACTGTTAATAAAGTAAAACAAAAGTTCTCTTCATAGGGAGTCAGATATTGAATATATAAAATTACATGTATAATCTAAGTATAAATATTATCCCCGTGATCTAAATATAAGGCCTGTATCATTTGTACCTTGCGCCGAATATACGAACCACGGTTAAAAATTGAATCTAAAAATTACAAACTTCCTGTTGAATTTTAGTAGCATTTTAAAACCGTGGCCTAAATATAAGTTAACTTTGTTCAACCCAATTTGTTGTCGAACATGGTTGGAAATGATCGGATTAAGTTCTTATAGTTTCAACTTTACACACATAAATGTATAGGTTTACTTTCAACGCTATCTAAGTGTTTAAGAGTTTTATCGCAGTAGTTTGTAAATAGTAAAATAAAAAGTAATTTCTCTCCTATTTTACCTTAAGCCTTTTATATTGTTGGGGACACGACTGTGCCTTTATTTCTGTCCTCAGAGCCCTGAAAATGTTCTGAGGAGTATGTCTGACCTTTGCACCAAAGCTGAAGTACTTGCCAATAAACCCCCATCAGTTATTCTATCGCTTCGGAAAGCCACTGGGTCGCTTGTACATTCAACCATGTTGTTCTGATTTAATTAGTTGAGAAAGACATGGAAACTGAATAATATGTGATATAATATATCATACCTGTAATAAATGTAATGTAATGAATTACTTCCAAATATAAAAAATAGTAACAAATATATAAATCTTGAATTTTCCTTTTTGTCAATCATGAAGTAACATAATATCTGATTCCTTGAAAATTAATATCAAGGTATACCATATTAATTATAAGGTATACCGTAGTAATTGAGAACATCATTTGAACGTATAACATAGTTTGTGTATTGTATACGTAAAAATAAACGTTATTAAAATTAATTCGTTTGGTTACATTTAAACGTTTTTAAAAAATCTTGTAATCACAACTATTCAATGATTTTATTACATATTTTCCAATGCATTGACTATTGATAAATAATATTGTTACATTTTATAGTAAAATGTTTGTGACAGGAGACTTGCAACTTTCATGCAGTATTGTCTCACCAATCAATCAGCGATAAGAAAAAACTATTACGAAAATTATTACGAAAGATGGGATTTTTTTATAAATTACAGAATCAGTAAAACTGAGATGGTAGACTTGAATATAAAATAAAATTAAACTTAAAATTGTAGTCTTAAAATTGTAGTCTTAAAATTGTAGTCTAAATGTTTTGAGAATAGTAGTGAAAGTCACTACAAGAAGCAAAATTAACAGTGATTGGTAGATACAAAATTTATACACTAACATTTTATTGTTACTCCAGGATCTGTAGGTGTAGTAGTATATTGCACGTGAACATCAGACGCTAACTCAATTAAAGCACTACGGCCTCGATCCCCACACGAATCAATTTTCCATGTGATGTACAAATTGTTTAAGTTAATCTAAATATACATTATGTCCGTTATATGTTTTTAAAATGCCCACTATGCCTGTATTCTAATGATGGAAAAATAAGTATGTAAATTGTATCTATGTAACCACTTACATATATAACATACTTAAGAGAAATGTATGAAAGAACAATTATAGTTCAGATTCTAAACTGAACTACTCATCTATACTTTGAATATGTGGTGAGAATACTGGTGACATGGTTTGGTGGCAGACATTAATGTGTCCAACAATATGTTGTTAACTGAGTCAAGAATAGAATAGCAATCCAACAATGTTATTAAACAAAAACTAAACAAAACAAACAAACAAACAAAAACTAATATACTTGTAAATAACAATTTATTTGAATATTTTAAAATGTGAAGAATTTAATAATCTATGTGTTTTATAATTGAAAGTCTATTTACTTTATAAATAGATTATTGAAGATAAATGTTTATTCAAATCATTTTAATGGAGATAAAATTTGTGAAACATTTTTAATTAAGACTTTATTAAAGTCACGGTCAAAGTCGTGAGTCGTCTGGTTTTTTTTAACATTATTTGACTTCTTTTATTAATATTAAAAATATTTAAGGAATTCTGTTGTAAAACGAACACTCTGTTAGTAATGTAATTTAAATTAATTTTAAACTATTTCTTATATATTAATATTGAAATGTAAGGTCTAAAAAAGACTATATTAGTGATCTGCTGAAGAAGGACACAGCCTATCTGAGGCATCAATAAGGTAACACGAATTAATATACTCTTGAGTATAATCTCCAGTTCGTGTTCGTTCGTTAATGTTCTTATTATCTAATAAGCTAGATAATAATTGTACTATTTGTACTGTAGCCAGGTGCGGGTGACATCTGTCAGTACCACATGACTGGGGATGGACGAAAGGCTTTTAGTTTTTTTAGCTTACTATATTTGCAGCAAAAATCTAGATCTTTAGTATTGTTAAAAAATATTAGTGTGCTTTTCAGTTGTGCAGTGTAACTACGTGTATAAACTTTACTTATATAAAATAGTCAAAATTGGGCTAATAATTTTTTTTCGAAAACACATTCTCGGTGCATTTGGCATCCTCTGGCGGTGGCCATTTTGTTTATCTGTGCGATGCTGTCTGTACGAGTGCTAGCGTTGACTCTGATAAGATAGATAAAATATATTTTTTATTAGCAATATTTTAAGCAATTTTACCCTATGTATGTTTTATTGTTTCATTAATGTAATCATAGACTCTTTAACAACAAAACTTGAACTATATATGTACGTACGCCACATGACAGGCTCCGGCCTATTTCTTCTTGAGCGTTCTGGAAGTACGTATTTTTTTTAAATACAAAAGAAGTGCATTTTTTATTCAAGTTAACTAGTTTAAATTACAAAATGACATACTCTTAATTTTTGTTGGTCGCTTTTATTGTGACGTTCTAAAATTTACAAAAAATTTACAAGGGGAGTTATAATCTTATATATAGTTATTATTACAAATTTGTTTAATGTTGTCGGATTTGCAATGAATCGGGCAGTGGTTTTATTTTTTCATAGCTTTTGAATACTTAGCCTTTTAAAATTATAGTCTTATTTATTTAGATTAAAATTTAATAACATCTAGTCACAACACATAAAAAAGAAATCTTTATTTAAAATTCTAAGCCCTTATAAGAAACTAATTAAATATAACCTTATTATTTCCAATTTATTTTCGGCTGTTTGTTTACCTTTGTAAACTAAACTGAAAGTGATTGAAAAATTAAGAAAGTGTGTACTTTATTGTCACACTGGCAAATGGTTATTCTACTACTATAAAAAAAAACTTATTTAACTTTTCTAGTTGTATATAAATATATTATATTAGGAATACCCACAACTCTATATGTGTTAAACCCATAGAGAAGCTAAAAACTTGCTCGAGAATGAAATAAACAATTTTAAAAAATGGTCCGCTTTTAGTATCCAAATTCGAGTACAAATATAATTTTCTGCACCACAGAGTATAAAAAATAAAACGGAATCCTCATTCCAATCGTACCTCTCTGTCATTCTTTTTTATCAATTATCATTTTGACGAGATTTAATATATTTATTAAAAAGGGCACAAAAGATACACAGAGGCCAAATAAAATTTCACCAACCTTCTGCCATATTTATACAATACAAACAATGAATCTCGTCACTCCAGTAACAAGTTAATGTTCACGTTCTCTCATTCCTGAATACGGGTTTAATTTGCGGTCGTTGATAAATAAAACGCATTCTGTGAATGTGATAAATGAACTGTTAACAGGGTGTTGAACCTATTCATCAGCAGGTGAGTGAACTACGAGATAAGTTATTTTATTGTAAACCTAATTTTACACTTGCCAAATAATAAACTTAATATTAAAATGAATTTGGGTAAGTATTAAAATAATATAACAATAGAATAAAATAATAATTGTATATTTATTAACTCACATCATAACATTTTTGTTCACTTATTTTTATGCGATTTATGGAAAACGTAGTCTCTGCGGCATTTCGTAGGGTTTAACAATACAAATATATTTTATTTTTACAAAATTCTACCCTTGTTGTAAAATGTGGACAACCTCAATAATGAAAATATAAAATGTATTACTTAAAATTGACTTAAACCATGGGATAAAATACACTTATTGAATATTATTTTTTCATTGTACTTTATTTACGAATTAGATAAACAAAATTCCTAGTATTGTTGTTTTGTTAATAATAATTCCTAGTATTGTAGCTTTTATTACTTTCATATGTAGCCCAATAAAAAATATTTGAAGGTAAAGCGTTAGTTTGTCTGTTTTATTATGAAAAATATAGACATAGGTATCCTTCGTTCTTTTAAGCTGTAAACAGCTTAAGTCTTTTTTTGCTTTCATTTTACGATTTTACTATAAAATAATAGAGAAGGCACTTTGCAGCACCCATAAGTTGTTAAAGTAATGGAGGGTCAGAGTGAACGCGATCTCGTCTCAAACTATTTATAGTTTGAATATAATATGATTATTTTTTATAACATATTTTTAAGTATATTAGACTAAGAGTAAAATTAGATCGGCTCTTTTAAATGCATATAACTTTTAAAAAAAAATTGTTGATCCCAACTGTCTAAGAATATTTTTTCCAGTTATATTTAATTATTATACTCTTAAAATAAAAAAAATACAGAGCATCATAAATATATATAAAACATAATGCTTTACGCTTCGCTCGAAGGCTTAAGCCGCAGCTCCTACAAGCGTTATATTTATGCTTCAGGAAATGTATAATAGGAACATGTATTTTCCTCAACCATACGTTTGGATGACAAATGTCTTATTAAAAATGGGGTGGATTGCAGATATTTATGTAACAATTAAAATTTTTAGTTTTTTTTATTTGTTTTAGAAGTTATATTATTTTTATAAGGCTTATTCCTTTTTTTATTTATTTATAATTGACAGTGTCATGAATTGAATTAATGAGATTGTAAGATTGAACTGATCGGAGAGATATCAAGCGACTAATAAGTTTTTTAATTGCAAAATTTACATGTCTTCATTCTAATTTTATTTTAATATTTAATAAATTTATTATAATTTTAAAGAAAGTAACTTCTGTCTCTCTGTGTATGTAATATATAAATAAATATTGTTTAAGATTCCTATTCGAATGAAATTCGATATATAATATAATCTGGAGTGGGCGAAACCACGGGCGGATGCTACTCTTATATAATAATCATTCTCCGGAATAATATATGTACATTTCAAATGTCATACTTATAGGTCTATTAGAGTCTATTTGTTTAGGCATGAGGGGTCTATTTAGTTTTATTTAATTAAATTCAGATTAAAGAATAAAAAGTGACAGAGAAACAAACGAATCGCTATTTCACGAGCCTTTAGAAAATAAAAAAAAAATACTTTATCAATTTCTTAGTATTGATTTTCAACTTCACGTTATTGTCAGTTTATTTTAGTGTTAATATTTTTTTAATTTATTTTAACATATTTACACAAGATTTTTTTTTATTAAATTTGAATTTCAAATAAAGCGCTTAAAATTCTTAATTTGAAAAAAATACGAATTTTATTTCAGATTTTTTTTTAAATTAAGTTATTTACCACAGGCAATGTAAGCGTTAAATTGAAATAAGGTTTGAAGCTCTCACAGCTTTAATAAATCCTATTATTGTTCACCAAAATATAAAAGGTAAGTTGGTACGGTTTTGCATGAGTCTGGACATTTTTCTTTGGAATTGGCTTTTAATCTCTTTGACGAGCAAAAAGCTCTTTGAATTATTGGAAATTAACAGGCATTTTATATGGTATTAAGTGAGAGCTGAATGATATTGATTGTGAAAAAAAAATTACTCTCTTTAATAGGCTTTTATTATTTTGTGTAAATTTTTTTTAGTTCAATATATTTATCAGAAATATAATAGGTTTCATTAAGTATTAATATAGAAATAGAATAGGTTTCATTAAGTTTAACATTAGCTCAAATTCAGAAAAATAGGAACTGTGTGTTAAGACCACAAAAGAGTCCAGTTTTCATAAGGGAGGCCTTAGTTACTGTAGTTCTAAGTATTTTGTCCCTTTTTTTTATATACTTTTAAATACCTTTATTAACCTGGAAGTAAACGTTTTATTAGCTATATTTATTTATTGTATTTTGTGACATAATGTCGTGTCTACACTGGCCCTCGTAATTCTAACAAACAATCGGCGCGTTAAATAAATGTCTCGTCGTGTATTTTATGGTGGTCGTAAGTTGAAAGCTGTTCAGAAGGAAGAGGACGTTCTGAGCTATTTATCTTCAAAAACACGGGGTAGAGTGGAACAAGGAATTATTTTGTAAGATGTAAAAATACACAAAGAGGTATTTATTTTCAAAATAATATACCTGAATATTTACAAAGCATATAAATAAATATTACAAGATAATACTAAAAACAAAAGTAAATGAAAATTACATTTAAAAGAATAATATGTTTTGTGCGAATTGAAGGGGAGAGTTCAGACTATTTAAAGTATAGACTTTGAAGTAAAATATATCTTCAATACTGTGTCTAACGGATTAAAGACTTATTTATGTTCGTCTGTGTAGCGACGTCGCTGTTCTACTTCTAAGATTCATTTATCGACGTCGACATGTCTATTATGGATCAAGATCTAGAATTATATACGGGTTGAGTGAATGCCTCAAAGGTTATCCATGCCAAAACATATTCTATTACTATGTCTGTAAATTTCTTCTAATAAATAGAGTATCTATAGAGTATATTTAGATGTCTTTGTTTAGGTCGCCGGCAAAAAATAATGGCTTTGTCGGATGAAGGAACTAAGTAAGATGCTTGGGATATATATTTTTTTAGGAAGTTGGCACTCAATTATACCAATTCCAACCTAAATAATTCTTACAAAAGTTATTCCCATCTGCAAAAATACATTAATATCTGTGAAGAATCATTAAATAAACATATAAGAATATTGGTTTTTGAATATCAAAACTTTTTCTTAATCTATTTATATATATTCATAACTATTCGACATATCCGACTTCGTAGGAGTATGCACTTTTTAATTTTTGTGTCATAGCACAATTGATTGATACCACACTTTTTACAACATATTGTAAAAAGTGTGGTAAAGTCCAATTTATTACAATTGCTATTTAAGATAAAGTTAAACTCGACCTTTTACTCTCGAAATACATCATACAATACAAATATGTATAACTTGCTTTTTTTCAGGGTTGTTTGTTTATGAAAAGTAAACAATTAACATTTGTTGTTTTTTATAAAAAAAAATAGCAGTTTCATTTGGTTAAAATTTAATATAAATATCCCCATTTATTATTTGTATTTTTCCATTGCTTTTTAGTTTAATGTTTGGAAAAAATCGTTATATAGCAATAAGGAAAAAATATTTTCTTAACTTTGTTCTTGTAAAAAATAATGTGGTGAAATAATAAGAGTTATTAATTTTGTGCAATACCACAATTTTAATTTTTCAAAAATATTAAGCTTTGTTCTCTGCAAAAGTAATCTGTTCTGTAGCTATCGGCTTCCTGTATTTCTAGTATTATAATACAGTAAAGTTTTGTTGTTGATTAGTGATTATCTTCAAATATTATTATTTTATTAAATTAGTTCGCTGAGACTTTAATAAGTAAGAAAAAAGTGCAGATGAAATATAACGAGAAGCAACAACAATTCTAAGAAATATATTGTTCCGACGGGAATGATAACTTGAATTTTCAATTATCTGTTGTCTACAACCGATTGTAAAATCTAACAAAACTATATATAAACTATGTATAAAAAATAATATTTTCGAGTATATTATAAAGTTACAATTAAAAGTTTTAATTATATTTTTTTAAAGTTAATATGGCAGGCATCAAAAGTTTCCAAACAAGTCCAATTAAGAGAGATTTCTTTTTTATCTGCAATTTACTTTATTATTTGTATATATTGTAATTTAAGTATAAAGGAATATAGAATGACTAGATTTAATCTACGGTAACTAGACAAACTGATCTATTGTTTGATCCATTAAATGAGAACACAATATAAAACAAAGATCAAAACGAAGTATAATAAAATAATAGAAGATAGTGTGAAATATAGAAAGATATAATATTTATAATTTCTAACAATGTAAAGGTTTAGTATAATTGTAACAAGAAAAACATATATTTATATCTAGGTGATAATTTTATAAATTTAAATATTGATTACTTATTATATATTTATATTTCATCCGTATTTTAAATTATAGTTTGATATTTATGTCATTCTATATTATTTAAGATATTACGATTCCTGTTTAATAAATATTTTAGTTTTCATTGTTAGCGTAATGAAAATAATGTTTATTCTTTGTGTTCCCGTAACGTTTGTTGCGATCTTAAAGTATTCAATACATCTCGAAAAACTTATGGAGTCTATTTGAAATATATAAAAAATGCTGCAAGTCGTCATTTGAGAAAAACATCTTGAAGACATCACTTCATAAGTTCCCTCGTTCTGGCCATTTTCCTAGTTAGAGTATTTTAAAGTATCTGTTTCTGTATTCTGTCATATAATGTGTTAAAGCATTAGTGCCAATTAGTAGCTTATTGGTTATGGCTCGTTTGTTTACGGAAGCTATGCAAGTGTAAGAAGTAATTATTGATGTGATTTGTAGTAGTAGGTTATATTGTATTATATAACCGTGTTTGATTTGTAGTGACTTAGATTCGTAGTAAATTAGTCGAAATATATATAAAATATATATTTTTTAAATTAAAATTTCACCTGATTCGTATTCCTGATTTACATATTGACTATGAAGAAAATTAAATTAAACTAAATGCATTGTCACATTCAAAGTTTAATTTGAAGTCATAAACAATCAGTGCATGTTTTAAATTCATTTTTTATGACACACGATTGTTTCATATTGAATAATGGTAAAAAAAGGAATACTTGAAACATACATATTTTTATATTTAAGTCAAAACATTTAAGTAATTACTTGTTACAAGATACTGTAATTAGTAAGTCGATTAATTATTTAGTTGATTAATTAATTAATCATTATACGTAGATACGTGAAAATTAATTATACAAGATTGAGTATGTAATATATATTAAGGAATTCATAAACGTAATTTGTTACTTACAATATTAATATTAAAAGACTATTTTTGATGGAGCTTATGTTAAACGAACGAAAAGATACTCACTCAAGTAACAAATACAAATAGAGGTGCATGTGTAAACATTACGTTTTACATTTAAGTACCCACTTTTCATAAGATAAACAAATTACGGTCTTTATTTTTTAATTGGCCCAATTACTTATAGTACTCAAAGCAGGTGCTACCAAATTTAATTAACAAATTTAATGAAAACAAATTGTCGTATAAATTTTGGGCCTTCTCTAATGCTGTCAATGTAATTATTAATTCTCAGGCATAATTGTGATGAAATTTTAAAGGAGTGTAAAGCGACAAAATTCACGATAGCAATATCTAAGAGTATAAAGTTTGTGTTATGAATTACAGTTTTCAAGATCTCGTTATAAAAAACATCGTCGTGTGAATTGGATTCGTTACGTTACGTTTTATTCATTCCAGAGCCTACAAGTGCGTGGGATATTGATCGCTGGAAGAGTACTGTGCTGAAAGAGAACGTTTCCAATTAATAATCATGAATCTGGCAGCGGTGGGGATTGTTATGTGGGTGGAATGGTGTCGGTGGTACCAAGTTAAAGAGTTGACTGGGGACTTGTTGAATGAGACTGGGGTCGTCAACAATTCGAAATATAACCTTTTTAAGGAATAAAACGTATCGCGCTAGTATTTGGAGACCTCTGCCCAGATATGACTATGATATGATAGCAGTATTCTAAATGTGTCTTGGTCTGCGCTTTGTAAAGCATGAGTCTTTGCTCAGGTGTGAAGTACTGCCTCATCTAGGATGAACATTTTTTTGCTGGCTACTTTGAATTTTTTTTCCAAATGACTACCAAATTGGACTTCACTGGAAATATCGAAGAGTAGTGTGCTCTGTATTCCTTTTGGTCAGAGTCCTTATTGGAGCTAAGGGCAGTGTTACAAATGCGCTCTTTGGCGTTTGTATCCTCATATATCCTAACCCTGTTCCAGCTGCTTATGATGCGTATTGTCTATAGTTTTTGATGAATCAACGGACACTTTGACCGCCAAAGGGTATTTTGGCCATGGGGAAATACGTTTCTATATCGAGATAAAGATGTTTTTGATTCATGAAGACCTCATTCTCAAATATATATTTTTGAATTATCTCATTGCGTTCATTATAATTAAAATGGTTTAGTTATATAAAGAAATAAAATAATCAAAGCCACAATAAACAAACACATATACAAAAATACTTATAATACAATACAAAATTTACTTAAAGATGGTACAAAAATGAACATAATTTAAGGTTAAGTGATTTTCAATAAATTGAATGCAATCAATTACAATGTTATGAAATTCATGTTAAGCTTTGACATATTCAAAGCTTATAAATTTCAATATTTAGTCTGTACAAATTATATCCGATTATAAATAATAATGTTATTTCATACCCTTGTTATTTGCAATCACCATTAATAAAACTATGTTTTAATTTTATTTATGGCTACAATATATTATGATATAGTAGATATATATATATTAAAGATGATATGGTTTTATGGAAAATTTATACTTTTGACATATTAAATGTGATATATCAAACTGTACTAAATCATCTCAAAAAAAAAATCAGTTGACCGTGCTGGTTGAAAAGATGGATTCATTTTCGTCATAAGATTTAACTTTTACAGTCTTATATTTTGTTTGTTTTAGAATTTTTGTTTGTTTTAAAATAATTTAGAAATTATTAGTAAATAACATAATACTGGGGCCTATTATGACTTCTTTTAGTAAATGATATTCTATATTGTTAATCTATTTTTTGTATACAGCACTGTTGGTTATTACTGATTTTCACCATACGATAATATCTTAATTACGACTCATATACGATTCTAAAAATAAAATAATTTTCATAATAACATATACTAGCTTTCAAAAATTTATATTTCATTAAAATAAATACTAAAAAAAAAGTATTAAAAAAATAATATTTGTGGAGGATAGTCTATCTCTTTTCTAAAATTACTTATTATTATTAATTTTTTTTCAATAGAAACAATATATATATCTTTAATACTAACTTCGTTTTTATTCTAGTTTCTAGTTCAATTTAGTCCATCGCGTCCAAGTGATGTGTGCTTGCGCAAGAGTTATCACGTCACAGTACACATTTTTCAAAAGATTTGTACTTTTGAATTGTTAATAAAAGGGAATATTTATCTCTTTCAAAAATTTCCTTTTGAAAAAAAACGTGCATAGGTTTTTAGTGGCTATAGCTGTTTACAAAAGTTTTTGAGTTTTCGATGATAGAATATTAATATGACATTTGAGCTATAGCATGTGGTTATTTTACAAAGGAAAACCGTGGGATTGTGGCTACACTACTAGATCGATTTTTTTTTTAATTTTAGAAATATACTCTAAAAGTAATAAGCAACGTACGTTTGCAATTATCGTTTTATTTATTTTCAAATACGCCATATTTATTTGATTTGAAATGACGAAGATAAAATTATTTATAAATTTCAATTATATATCTATAAAAAATTATTTCACTCTTACACTAAACGAAAAAATTAATACACAAACATGATTTTTTTAAAATATAAAAACATATTGATGTGCTTCATCGCCAGAACATTTAAAGTTTTTCAGACTATACCATATATTTTTCGTAATTTTTGTCTGGAATTTTGTTATTAAAATTACATGAATTACGATCCGTTGTAAAACGGTGTTAAAGTTTATTTTTGAACATAAAATGAATTAAGAGTTTGTAAAATAAACAATTTTTAAACGAATATTTGACTCTCAGAATTGGTTTTTGTTTTAATAAATATAACACGTAAATAATTAAGCTTTTTATAATTAATATAAATAATAATCATGTATATTATAGTAGATACCTTGTGTAATAAGATTAAATTGCTTATGAGTTAAGTTGAATATACTAAAGATATGGAAATAATAGTGCAGTGAATATTTGAAGACAGAAATGGCTTTAACACAATAATTCTATTCGATATACTTCGGTTCAACCATTAAAATGACATTTAATACAAAAATCTTTTTACACCAGAGTATTCGATGTTCAAGCATATTACTAACATACAATACTCGAAGTGACTATTCGCTTGGCTCACTGACTTGTTTGCGAAGATAGATTATATTTCCAGAGAATAAAGAAATTAAGAAGAAAATACGTTCTTATGTAACTTCTGTTTACTTACAAGAAAATAATATGTCTAGTTATTTTTTTAGTGACTTTCTTAAGATTTCGTGGACTAAATTGATTATATATCTAATCTCGTTCGAAAAAAAAGATTAACTTTCTTCATATTGGGCTATAACAAACAAATAAAATAATACATATTTTAACTTATTACAAATATTTAGTATTATAATCTCGCATAAAATGATATTAAACATATTATAATATTATATATTAGAATATTGTGTTCTTGTTAGTACTTGGGTTTAAATTTACCTCTTTGATAAAGGTTAAATAGTGTACTTACATTGTATGAACTCTAATAAAGCTCGTCGAAATACATCCTAATTGAGTATAACTTATGTTGTGAGAGCAAACTTTGTTTATTAAAATCTTTGTAGGTAATAATTTTATAAATATTATTTCTAAATAAATATATATTTTTTTAATATTATTTATTTTTTAAATATTAACATGATGAATAAAAAAGGAGACAAAATATAATTTAAACTGTAGCGTGACGAAGACAATGAACGCAGTCACTTCAACTTGCAACACGCCAGGGACATCTATCAACATGTTTTTAATTGAGAGTTAAACATAATAGATGGACCTGCTTTCGCGGATAGAGGCATGACAATATAATATCTATAAATAATAAAGGAAATACTGGCAGATAGTGTGTAAAATACAAGTGGTCACCGTCCTTCACCACTTATCAGAAAGGTGATAAATTCTACCAACTCGCATTCCTAAGGAGCTTCAATGGCAAGCCCACCCAGAGAGAAATATCTATAATAATTAACTTTTATGGTTTCATAAAAGTGTTTAAAAAGGTCAAAAATAATAATAAAAACGAAGAGGAAAATTAAATAATAGCTATATTGTTGAACTACATTCAACATCCAGCTATCAATAACTTTAATGGAGTGGCAATAATGTGATCAAATAGTAAATCACGAGCCTTGTGCAGTAAAGTTTATCTGATTGAAGTTTGTCAATTAACGATAGTTCAATCACAACTTACAATATATGTTTTTCTATTACCAAGTTGTTTAACTTCTAAGCTGAATTGTTTTACTAAAGAAGAGCTTTTTTAATCATATTTGTATTGTTTATACTTAAATAGTCCGAGTTCAGTTAAGTATTGATGAATTTTATTTTGGGAAATCTCTTATGAATACCAAATCATTCGGTATAATACGGGGTAGGTTATGTGGGATTCGTATCTATTAATTCAAAATGGCTGATGCTGCTTCTTATTGCATTAATCGCTTGGGCCTTTGGAAGTATGTTTTTTGAATCATTTCTCGTTCTCAAAGTGTCACTAAAGACTTGAGCTTGTTGGGTAATAATTTCATCAGGTTGGGTTTTTGTTATTATTTTTTAGATTCTAATAAATTTTTCGTGTAATAAAGTGCATTAATTACATTTTTTAAACTTACTTCACTGTAATAATAATAAAATCTATTAAAATATATATTCTAGAACTCAACAACAACAAGAAATAATTATAAAAGCCTCATAAAAATGTCTTCAATTTAATTTAAAGGTTCATGTCAAGATTTCTAATTTGTGTTTCTTTTGTGTTTTGGTTACAATAACTAAGCATATACAAGTAAAATTAAAGGAACATTCATAATTTTTTTTAAGATTTACACGAATACTACACATTTCAATAAAACTATATTATGGATATAACTCGCGTTTATTTTTAAATTATTTTTATTTAAACCTCTATGCCCCTAAACTCAGGAACCGTTGGAGGTAGGTGAAATAAACTAACTGACTGACTGACACCATCATCCCGTCTTACCGAGAACACGTTCGCTGCAAAGCACTCGAAACGTCGGGTTTAAATTAAAAAAAATTAAAAATAAACGCGAGTTATATCCGTAAAATAGTTTTATTGAAAGGAACTTTAATTCAAATTCTAAATTCAAAATATCTTTATTCAAATAGGCATTTACACGCACTTTTGAATCGTCAATTATTACATTATAAAAATGTCAATATAGTCAGTCCGTCCTTAAACTACCACTAATATAAACTAATATTAAAATCACAACTAATAATTCCAGTTTTCCGTTATAAGTATCGAAAAGTATCTTCAAGCAAAACCGAATACCATTTTTATTACTTTTTGAGTTTCAGATTGACAATTAAAAAAAAAAAAGTATTTAGATTTTCCAATGTATGTAGTAACTTCTTAGCTAAAACGTATTTAAAAAAATCTATTAAAATACATTTACTTTACGAGACGATGATTCCTTTATGATTTAAATTTTTTTAATTTTACGAATATAATATCTTCAATTTTTTAATTAAAAATCATATGTTTAGAATTTTAGTCAAAAAAAGCTTACTTAAAAAATAGGAGAAGTAAAAAATTATTATTTAACACATTTCACATTCAACTTTTATATAAATAATACCCGTCATGTATGAGAAGATTTATTTATTTTGTTATAAATAAATATCCATCCACAGGCAATATGTTAAATTGTAATGAAAAATAAACAACCCTTCATTTAATAAATATATTCTTTTTATTACCTTTTTGAAGTTCAATTACCCTTTACGACCCATCTAGATCGACATAAAATGTAATTTTTGATATAATTTTAAATGAGTTGGATAATATAATTATTGAAATATTTTTTTGTGAGAAATTAATATATAAGAGAATAATTATATAGTTAATAGAACATGATGAATTTATTACAAATAACTGGATCAATTTTATATTAATTAAATATTTATAATAACTTTATTATATTAACTGTCTAATACAGGAATATAGCTGGTCTGGACGACGAAACACGTAAATATAATAAAGTAGAGTGCGCTACCTCAATGCTAGAGGAAAATACAAAGATATAAATATCACATATGGTCAACCATTCCTTTTTTATTTCTTGGTTCATCGCGTATACTTGATAATTATCATAGTTATTATCAGGCTTTAATTACGTAAATATTTTCGCAATTTGAACCATCATTTACGAACCCTTTAGGGGTCTGAGCATAATGGAATCGCCGCGAGGACAGTCGGATAATTATATATAATATCATGAATTACGAAAGCTTAAATTAGAAAATAAGTAAGGTTTATTTAACAAACCTACGACCTATATAAATGAAGAATATTTTAATACTGTGTTTTGAATAACCTCACGTTTAACTCCATCTAGTGACTAATAATTAAATTATGGTTTAATTAAAAATAATTTCCTGCTTTATATAAGCACGCCGAGGCGGATACCAGGGCAGTAAATTAATCTAAAAATATTATATGGATATTGTTTCTTAGTGAGTTAAAAATTTAAAAAAGCAAACTCTTCTAAGAAAAACTTTACTATAGTTAATATTCAAGGCTTGTTTTGACACAAAAATTGTGAGTGTTCATTATTATTAAGATTATAAAACAATTGAATTCTTGACTTTCTACGCTTTTTTATATGGTGTTAAAAATATACGACTTCATTTACATGGAACATGTGAAAAATTCAATAGTCCCGATTAATGGAAAGTAACAAATAAAAAGTATATGTAAGTAAAAAAAAAGTTACTTGAATACAATTAGATTACCATAGCACTTGACTAGAATATAGGGTAAATTGCGCTTTTTTAGTGTCATTTAAATAAATATTTATTTAATATTCCATGAAAGTAGTTACTTTCAAAACAATATCTTACTTAAATATATACATATACATATATCCTGACAAAGCAATTGCAGTGACAGGTGTGGTGTTATTTTAATATCTGGTACTCTGTAATATATTTTTGGAGGAAAATTGTATTTTACCTATGCACATAAAGAAACATTGTGTATTCTGTTCAAAGTATAAAAAAATAAGCTTAAACCCTGAACTGGTCACAAACGTTGAATTGATTTGAACATATTTTCTATTACTTTTGGTAAGATAGATTGTATTAAATTGAAAACAAATCGATGATCGCCGCAAAAAGAAAATAATATACGATTTCATTAGGACTTTGATAGTGTACTATATTTTAAAAAACGTACAATTCCTAAGTACAGATTTGTTGTATAAAACTTGTATAATAAAGAATTGGCCATGTTTATAGTTATAGCTTCATAGCTGTTTGATACCAACTCCAATCATATTACTCTTTACATACAGAAGAAATATTCTTGAATAAATAAGGTCTACTTTATTTTCAAAACATTGATGTATTTTTAAGCTAATTGTTAAAGGTTGTTGATTTCAATAAAACGAACATCCATCTTATTGTAATTGAGTACATTGACCTCACTATCCATTCTTATTTATCAAGTATTTTATTGATATCTAATGCTTAATACTATTAATGAAATCATTTTACAAAAATACTCTTTTCCTACGTTCTATCGTATAACACAAACAATTAATCTTATCACTCCAGTAACGAATTAGTGTTCATGTTCTCTCATCCTTGAAGAAGGTTTATTTTGCGGTCGCTGATGAATAAAATGCATTCTGTGAATTTGATAAATGAACAGTTAACAGTTGAACCCATTCAGCAACAGATGAGCGAACTATGACAAATACAGCTATGAGATAATAACTCATATTTTGAACCCTTTACAACTATAAATATGTAATATAAACTGCTTGTGAATTCAGAGCACACCCAATTTTAATATAAATGTAAGTAGGTATTTTAATTAACAAAATTTAAATACCATTCATGCTTTTTTTGTTAAGTAAATAAATAGTTGAGGTCATGGGACAAATAAGTCTTAATATTATTTTATATTTGGGACACGGGCAATGTGATATAGTTATAGTATCGCATTTTCCTCGCTGTGTATTTTAACTGAGGTAAATTTATTTAGGTAAAAATTATTTAGTTTTTAAAACGATTTAGATTTTGAAAAGATGTAGATGGGTTAGATAAGAATGTATAAATAAATGTATATATACGTATTTTACAATTAGGACCTCGACATTAAAACTTGTTTAATTTTTTCTGTCAGATTTACCAAACGTTGTTTTAAATTTAAATTAAAAGAATTTAAGTATTAAGACATTTATCAAACTTACGAAAAATTATTCAAATCAGTGAGGAAGGCTCTCGTAGCTTATATAAATCATAATAGATTTCATCGAAGTTTTAACAGCTGACAAATTGGTACTCCTAAATTTTTTCTTTGGATATTACGTTATAAATTTCTTTGAATAACAGAAATAATTAGAACGTTATTCGAATTTATGGATGTATCAATGTTATTCTAATAATATTATAAAACTGAAGTTTATATGAAAGTCTTCCTTTTAAGGTAATTTTTACTGTTTTTTTTTGTTATTTGATGTCATTGTTACATATACGCCCCAGCTCCGAAAAACTAAAGATACGGGTTGGATGGAAGGACACAACTAACGTTATAAATTCTTCAAAACCATAAGGTTAACCTGAGTTTCAATAGTTATATGATATCTGTATGTTAGATGGATGCCTAGTAACAATATCTTGGTGCCTTATTACTGTAAGTCATTCATTGTATTTAAATATTTTAAAATAACGACTTATATTTTTAAATCATACAACAAGCCTGGGAGAATAAATTTTGTTTACCAAATTTATTGCATGTATTTCATGACATAAGGCCTTGTCTACACTGACCCTCGTAATTCTAACAAACGGTCGGCACTAAATATATGTCTCGCTTATTTTATGGTGATCGTTTGTTGAAAATTCTGTTCCGAAGTTGAGGAATCTTTGAGCTATTTATTTAAGAACACAGTACAAAGGAACAGGAAAACACTTTTTAAGATGTCGAAATATAATACAATATGTCTTTATTATGATAAACATTTATACAGTATATGAGATAATTATTAAAGAAATGTACAAATAAGACAGATAGTAAAATACATAATGATAGGTAGAAAAAATAAACTACAATAATATTATAGTGGTTCTATACGCTTATTGAAAGGTAATTCAGTTAACGTGAAGCTAAACATAAATTTTGAAGTAAAATACTTTGTTATATACCTATAATATTTTAAATATCTGCTCAGCGCTACTTTGACAGTATGGTGTTTTGCTTCTCGATCAGTTTTCTTTTAGATGAAAAGAGATTTCCTGTTTCCTGACAAAAAAGCCATCGTGTGTACTACACTGCGTAACATAATATAACTATAAAATTCCCTCAGTTGATACACATCTTAAAAAATAATAAATGATACCCATTATATAGATATGAAATAATACGAAAGTGAATTAAATTTAACAGCATTATAATAACTTTGTGAAATAAAATTGGTTACTATTATTCTAGTTGTATTACTCTCTAAGTAGAATATTTGATATATTATAGTTAGAGACGGGAGGTGATAATGCTTCGTACGGTAGGTGACTTTGGAAATGTAACGGGTGAAGGCGCCGGTCTCTTTGGCTTTCCTTTCTCTCACGCATACGGCAACGGCAGTCAGGCTCCTTCTCTCTCAATCTAACCCACTGCTAGCCGCTAGCCGTGTTTCGTTATACAGTATATTTCGGTATACATATTATTTTGAAGGATTAAATATTGATACTTATAACATAGATATACAAAATTGTAACTAAGAATCAAATATATTTTATAATCAATAAAATTTTTATAAAAATAGAACTTTCTTACATTATCATATTAATATATATCGAAACGACAGGTGCAATCGTGTTTTTTAAAACAGTGACGTCAGTGAGACTGACGTCACAAGCACCATTACTAGATTGACTCATCGCAAATGATAAAACACCTTTTCAAAACAAATCAATTTATTATTACAATCCCTTTAAAAATACAAGAAAAGCAGGCAACTATAATGAATAAAAAATAATACGTACTCACAATGTTTTCCAGGTTACAACTTCCTTGTACAAGTGAAGTTGTGAAGGCTCCAATAATTCTGGCTCTCTAACGACCGTTTCTTAAAACGAAACGTCGTGACAGAATCAATACACTTTCAATGATTATTTTAATTATTATTAAAAGTTAGAATACTTTAGATAACAGTAAATAAAATTCTATTTAAACATCAAACTTAATTTTCATTGTTATTTCCCATTACATTATTATTGGAAATTATAATTTATCAATTAAAAGCAGGTATAAAGTGAACTTCCGATATCATAAAAGTAACAGTTTAACAGTCGATTGAAATGTAATTCGTTTTACTTTACTGATAGACTTTATAAAATATTACATGAATTAATAAAGAGTTATTTTATTAATTTTAAACATCTTTATAATAAAAAGTTATTTGACTTTTAATGCAGCAGACCAATTCACATCCGCTTTACATAAAAATCTTTACAATTGATAATCAAAAGTAATACAAATTATTTAAACTAAATCTAAAAAATATAAAATTATATTTTAAAATAATTCCTTAATTAATAATAATGATTTTGCGCCGACATATACATAACATTTAAGTAATATCCTTAACTTTTCTCAACTGGAACAATTTCAATATTGAAGGTGGATTTATAATATAAGAGTAATAGAAATATAAACGATTTTATTTATATATTTTTATAGATAAACATGAAATAAATTTAAATATATATAAATATAAATAAATATATATAGTTGAAATAACAATCATATAACCATTTAAAATACAAAAAAAGAATCTCGAAATAACACTAATATACTTTTATAACACTTACTTTATTAAATTCTCACTCACAAAACTCAGATACAGCTTTTTATCGATATAGCTGTGAATACGGTGATTCCAAAGGAGGATGTCACCAGCAATATTGAGTTGAACTGTAACAGTGCATAAATTCCAAGGTACCAATCTGAAATATAGTTCTCTATCCCTAAATACTTGCCTAAGGACAATGTATGGGCATGTAACCTTTAGGCAAGCGAAGTCTTAAGATGGGATAATTATTTCAGATTTATGGACATACAATTATTAACAACTTGTTGCTAAAAAGTTTGTTTTTAGAGCAATACAAAAATTACGAACTAATTGGTACAAACAATGTACATGACTCGTTGTGTTTCCATTAAAAATTGATAAAGTTAAATAAAATAATAAATTGGTTCTACTTAAACAAATAAGTTAAACATTTTTCAAGTTGAATAAAAAATATTTATTTATTTTGTATATTTATTATTTATTGTACACACATAAAAGTTTAAATTTATTTATTTAATTTATTTATTTATTTATGTACCTTAAATTTACAAAGAAAGGAATGAAAAAGAAAAACATACTACAATATGCGGCCTTATTGCCTTAGGCGATTTCTTCCAGACAAACATACAATTAAAGGATAATTCTATTGGATAGAAGGTGGTGTAAAGTTATAATTTAGCAATAGACATACATGCAAATAATTACACTCTAATACGTATACATAAGTGGTCATATTTACCCCAACTAAATATGAACCGTTTAACTAAATATGTTTTGAAGTCGCTCAAGTTTGTTTAAATAGTCCTCGGTCAAGTTAGGGTAGCTTGCATCGGCATAGTCAATAATAGAGAGAAGAAGACATTGGGCTAACATAGTTTTGGTAGGGATTGAAAGAAAATGTATCAATCGTCGTAAAGAGTGCAAAAACATAAACATTTTTTGACTGATCTCTTTAATATGAACAGATCCAGACGAAGTTTGATCCAAGTGAATACCAAGATATTTAACGGAGTCACTGTAGAGGATCGTTACATTCTTGTACAATACGGGAGGTAAGTTCCGCTTATCAATCCTTGAAATCAACCCGGCACTGCCAATAATAATGGCGACTTACATGGATTAACTTTCAAGGCGTACAAGTGACTCCACTTTAAAATGGCACCCAGATCATTATTAATTGCACCTACGGCAGTCAATATTTTCAAGACTTGAATTGCGGGATATTTTGAACATCATCTGCGTACATATTAAAATAAATAAATACATATCTACATCGTACAGTTATTACTTTACAGATATATCTTAAATATATCATTAAAGGCTCGGAATATATCAGAATTCCTTGTCTGATATTTATATCAACAACTTAGTATATATAAGTAGTAACCTTAATATTCTTTATGAAAAACATCTCTTGGGTACGCAAATTATATTAGCAAGAGTTATAAAAATCTGAGAATAACTTTTGAACTAAGTGAAGCGAAATGCTCGAATTTTAGTGTCTTGTTACGTATTAAAACCAATGAGTTATTTCTCCTTCAAAACGAATAAGTCGATCTAGAGATCCCACAAACGCCCAAGCAAACAGACAAACCAACAAACATAAAATATTCTAAAAATCATTGTTATTTTTTACAAAAACCTCCAGAAATGATTTCTTATATATTTTTTTTATGTACAGACTGAAATAATAGTTTTAAAAATGCTTATTTGTTTAGTTCTTTCTTCATCATTATAAAGTATTAACTCCAGTCAAATAATATAGAAATACAAACTGTAAATGTTTATCTTGATATTAACTATCATAATATAATAAGAGCATAACCTCCAGCGGCACTTAATTTAGGTTTGTAGAAGTAGTATTTTTAATTAAAATATATATGTAAAATGATAACTTTTACTCCATTCCTCCTTGATCTCAAACAAAAGTCGTACTTAAAACTTTATTCAGAAAACAGCACAGTATTTAAAATAAAATATTATCATAACACTATCAGTCGATTACTGTTAAAATAAATTATGTAACTCAGCATATTTAGTGAGATCTTGTATTATCATTAATGTACTATAACTGGTTTTTTTACTTTTTTTACAATTTCTTCTATTAAAGTATAATCCTATTGGTTTTTATTAAATTAAACAAGAGAAAAATTTATATCAAAAGGAGCCACAACAACAATGTAAGACAATGTAATTGGATTTCATAAAAAAGCTAAAATTCTCGCAAACAAAAGCAGAACGAGGGTAAAATTTAACTTCGTCTCGAAAGTCTATAATAACAGTATTGTTTTTCAATTACCGGGAAACCCTTCAGTGAAATACCAGTCATTGAAATTTTCTTCAATACATTCCACAAAAAAATAATTTTTTTTTAAAGAAATCGTGCGTTAAATATCTAGAATAAAAAATTATATAACATTAACGTTCCACATTTAGTTTGTCTTAAAGTTGAAATGTGTGGTATGAATTAAGGAAAAGAAATAACGGTGGGCCAGAGTAAATCAGAGAACGTTACGATTATGAAAAACAGATAACGTTAAAATTGTTAATATAGAGAAATACTTATTTCATTTCTACGTAGGAATTAAGAATACCAATTTAAATTTATAGTATAAAATCCTTAAATGCTTCTATATTATTATTGTAATACAAAATTATGATGCAGTGATATTCTCTTTACTTTTCTTGCCATTATTAAAATGGTTGATAAAAAAGATCTCATGGACATCAATAATTATATATACATTAAATATATAAAGTAATTGAGTTTTGAATATTTCACTTCGTTTTAGCTAAAATAACTGTTATAAAATATTGGTTACGTGTTGATCATTAACAAAAGTGAAAAGTGACGTCATATTTCAATAAATATATATTTCAATATATAAATATATAGTTTAAGTGAACTTAAACAGTTATACAGTTCATACTATGTTTTTGGGTTTCTGTTTAACCAAATAAGGTATAGCCCTATATCTGTAATCGATAGCTAGTATAGTTATCTTAATTTTAATATTTAAGAAAAACTGAAGCAAGTAAGAACCACTCCATATTTCAGTTTTTTTACATCATACCCGCAAACGTCTTACAAGTTTGAAATGTTTTTATTCACAGTCTACACAGACTGCTGGTTTGTTAAATGCTGAAAAGAAATCTTAAAAAGTATTAAATAATATTATCCTATTTGTATTTTTTTTTTATTAAAGATAACCGTTTGAATTTTTTTTATTTTGCAGTTTGGTTTATTAACACAAAAAACACAAAATTATTAACACAAAAATTATAAGTTTCAATTCCATTTGCAATTTTATTTATGTTCAAATAAATTAATCCTCGAAATTCTACTTAAGGTGTCTAATAAAGCTAATTAGATTATAAAGTTTCATCAGATTAGTTGTGGACTATTCTTCGCCAATAGAGAAAGAAAATGGAACAATAGAAGAAGAAAATGTAGTGGAGTGTCTAAAAAAAGATGTAAAGCTTAGAAACTTTTTCATTTCTCGTAAGTTCGGAAAATATCAACTTAAAAATATGATCGCTTTGAACTTAATATAAATAAATTTTATGACATATCAGATCGGAAAATCATGTCAGCCAAATGGTACGCCTCGTGGCAAAATGTATGCATCGTATTTTCAATAAAGTAGTGCCGCTTTTGCATAAATATTTTGTCAGTTCAAAATACAAAACACTTGAATAAATTATTTATTCTTTTGATATACATAATTCGGTAAGTATTAAAGTGCATAAAATAAAATTAAATGCTGTTAAATTTTAACACTATATCCTGATGAATATCTTGTTTAATGGTTACCTATTTTAACTATATCATAATTATATTTATTCATTAAATATATATTCGCTGCGATGACATATATTTTATTTCAATCGAATGAATTTGAATGTTAGCGAATCTCAAATAATATGTGTATGTACTTAAGTTAGAACCTACAAATTAACAAGTATTTACTAAACATTATAAAAGATAGGTTATTAACTTAGATAGTACTAATCTTAGACAAGAAAACTAATATTATGCATATGTAATTTACCATAATACTGTTTTGAATCGTAAATATTTTCTTTTAAGTTTTAAATCGATACATAAAAATAATATGAAAATACGCCACATTACTATTACATAATCGATTTGAAATATTTTGGCTTCCAGTGGTATTTCAATGTATTGCCGAGCTCTAATAAGAAAGAAATTTCAGGAAATGTTCAAATGAAAGCTAGTTGGACCCAGTCAGAACCGGTTCAAGCAAGAACAAACTGAATATAAATAGCAGTCTTTTACGCTTTCATTTTTACTTTTCACATCCGATATTGAGAGAAAAATAACTTTGCCCGAGTTGTATCTGTTGTGTCTATGTCTGACACTGACTTCGAGATAAGACTTACACTTCAAAATTGTTATCCCAGTTTTTAATTTTCAATTCATAAATTAGTCAATCATATTTTATATATATATTGTAACTATAGAACTATAATTATTCATATAATTATTTATTTTTGTCATTCATATAGTTATTGGGATTATAATTATATATCCCAACTGAGAAAGTTGTATGAATAAAGCTAACGTATATTATTTCTGAAGTTAATTTTGTTATATATAACACTGTAATATGGCTTTCAAGAAACTTTTGTTTTTGTTGTAAATTGTGTCAATTTACTCAGTGTCATAAGTATCTTTTAACTTTGTAACGACAAATTGCTTCAGACAAATGATTAAAAGATGGCCGGAACTGTCGGCACATGACTTAAGTAAATAGTATAGGATATGGCTCGAATAGCACTTATAAATAACAGTTCAAGAATTTTTTTTTATATATGATTAATAATGAGACGGACTAATCAATCACAGGAAATTTTCGCTTTTAATCTGTAAATTAATAAATACTCATTTAAAGATATATATTTTATTTCAAATAATAATTTTTCATAAATATTATTTCGTTAAAATATTCGATATAAAGCGGTTTTTTTCTGTAAAGTATTTTTCAAGAATAGTAACAGTATCATTAATATTGTTATATTTTTTAATGATATCTCTTAGTCTATCTTTATATTGAGCCCAACTTTAATCATCGTGCCAAAGTTCCGGGAAATTTAAATTTTCAATGTAAAATTATGTCCTCGATGTCGTCTGAATAATTGACGTAACAAAGAGTTCACAAAGAGTATCAGATAATTTGCATTTAATAAATAATAAAAATATTACGATGACGACACTTATTATTGTTTATTATGTAAAATTTGCAAATAAATATAATTTTTATAAATACCTATACAATCCATACATACACATATATGTATATATATAAATTTAGTCTTTAGGTTTCGGTTATAAGAAGTATTCCAGCGCCATTTTGACTTATTCGTTATTATTATTTCTTTTTTTATTTTCTAATAAATGTCGCAAATACTTATTACTTGTTAGAGTAAATTTCGTTTTATATGAATTAAGAGCAGTGGCAGTAATTCCATTGAAACCGTTTACTTTTACGCGATCGAGTAGTTAAATGTTTGACTATGCACACTAGTTAAGCTTCACAGTAACTGCTTTAAATATTGATGGAGTTTATTTAAAATACTTTGTTTGTTTTATCAAATTTCAACAGTTATCATGTAATACGTGACATACATTGTCTAGTATTAAGCATCATTGTACATCAATAATTTAAAAAAAATGTTGCTCTAACTGATTTAGTAATAACTTAATTCAGAATACATATTAATTAACTCATAAAATATTGAAAAGTGAAAAGACGGTGTTAACCTTTTTATGCAGTATATACTGAATAATTTTAATGAGTAATCAGATCTAAACTTAGACTTAACGAAATTCTACAATAGTTTAGCTATTGTAGTCAAATCTTAAATACAAAGAGTGAATTATTGAAGTTATTAGTAATAAAGCGGAATAGTAGTAATCTAATCTGTCTGTTCATTATTGACCACTACTACTGATGACAAATTATTATTGCACTAAATTAATACTATTGTTTTTTATTATAATGTCCATGGAGCTATCCTTTTCGATTAGGGCAAATAGTGTCTGATGTTTTAAGGGTTCGTACCTCACAGAGAAACAATGTGATCTTTATAAGATCACTTCCTTGTCCGTCTGTAGGTGCGTCTTTCAATTTGAGTATGGGAACGCGTGGAGATCTCAAGTTGGAATTAAAACTATGTATTCTGTCTGTAGTTCTTTGAAGCTGTGTAAAATATAAAACTTCTAATTTTACTTAAAAAAAGACAACTTCCACAAAAAACGCAACTTCCTGTTGAGTCAGAACTATGAAATTGGTCAAGTATCTTCGTTTTACAATACGAATTTAAGAAAAAAATTTAAATCTTTAAATTTGTAATCGAAAAGAACAATATAGTCTTTTGAAGGGTCGAAATCTAAAATTATATCTACTAGTTCAATTGAGGCATCATATGAAAGAGCTTGATGTGCATATTTCAAACATTTTTTATTTATTTGTTATAACCCAACAAGATGTGTTATATATATATATATATATATATATATATATATATATATATATATATATATATATATATGTAAAAAATACTGCCATTACTTTCTAAGCCTAAAATATGAAACAATTATAGTTAGAGTAGTTTATACAAATATTACATTGAAAAGTAGTGGGATGTTGGTTGAAAGTATATTTTTTCAGAAATTATCTTAAATCTATTTCAAAAAACAAACTAGACTATGCAGTTCGTAATGACAGTAAGAGTCGCCCGTGTCAAACATTTTTTGTGCCTATGATTTTATTGAAAAAAATTACTGATATATATGACTTAAAATAAACTATATATATTTACATTTTTGACAATCAAATCATTGTAAAAATAAAGGTTAATGATCAAGTTGCTTTTCATCGTTATTTGCCAGTCAATAATAAATTCTCATGAAATTCAACATCTCTTCGTAGACGACATATGATGCACCCAGTGAGGCGAGCACAGAGTAACTCCAATCGTCATGTTACTGGTCGCATGCATGAGAATCTATTACTCGACAAAGAAGATATTTGTGCTTTGAAATGTTATTTTCATACGGGAAATGAAAATTACAATATTTAATTTATTATGTTAAAGAATACCTTCTTTTTCAGCAAAAGCTCTGAAGTATGTTCATATAATAAAATGATGTGCTGTATGTATGAATGTATCGGTTGTTTATTTATATGTATAGTCACCAAATTAATAGTATTTAAAATAAAATAAACTAAATTGGTCCCTAAAGTACATAACGTAAATATATTCGCTATTATAGGCAGATAACGACCACGATATAGAATCAATAAGGACACCAAATATATGTATCAGTTTATTCGTCATATGTATTTTGGCTCAGTTAGACGGCTAATAGGTTTGGCATCACGAAGACAACAAGAGGTTGTAAGGACAATCTTCGAATCAATTAATTTTGATTATTATAACGTATAAATGCAGAAGCATCGATAAATATATAAATATCGAAAATATATAAATATTCGGTGGGAATATTTATGATTTGAATTGACAATATAATTACAATGTTCTGATTTGATTATAATTTTAATACTGTGGAAAAATATAAGTAATTTCTTGATAGTTTCCTCCGTTCCTTTAATTAAATCCTCAAATCTATACATACCTTTCGGAGGAATGTTGATTAAATGTTGTTTTTTGTTTCGAATTAAGGTTAGATAAACACATATTATGTTTTACAATTATTTACAGACTGAGAGGAATGGAATACTTAATAATATAATAAAATATTTTATATCAAAAAGAAGACTACAATTTTAAAATAAACTATATTATATAAATAAAATATATTATAGATACTCACTCATTATATGACACACGATTGTTTGTTATTGTAACTTTTCTTTTGTAAAAATCAAATGCAATATTAATGCTTCATAACTGCATTGAATTTTCAATTTTTCTGTATGAATTTAACTCTTAAGGATGTGAGCGGGAACTTATAATTAATTTTTGTAAGAATAGACCACTTTCATCTTGTTATTTATTTTATATTTGAATAACCGTTTATGACTCTTCATGATGAAAATATTGTCGTTTAATAATTTTTAAGTATTAGAAGTTTAATAATTAAAAAAAATAATAATATTAAAAATTAAATAGTTTAGTATTTTCTTAGATTTTCACGAGTACACATTTGAAATAAAACTATTTTTACGGATTAAAATTAAAATGTCACCAAATTATACGAGAGTTTTAATCCGTAAAAAATAGTTTTATTAAATAATTTATTTCTTTTTAATTGAAATCTGCGAAGTTTGGACCCCGATTTGTACCAATAAAGGCTTATCAAAATAATGAATACTGTAAATTGTGTTTATCTATGATCTGAGAAAAACCACATAAATAATTCCAACTGAGTTTATTGTGTATTTCTTTTATTGTAACTACTGTTTACTCATAAACGTCAAAAAATTATTGAACAATTTCAAAACAGATAAAACCATTGCAATCGATTCGATATGACGGCTTAATAATTTTAGTCACTCTACTATGCACCATCGGCCAACAACACTACAACTCAACGAAACCAGCACTCGTTCACCAACACAATGCAAATGATGCTTAGTAATATTTGAGGGAGGAGGGTGACCGAATCCTTAGGCTTAACACATTCTTTAATATGTATTATTGAAATATATTAATTGACAAATTAAAAACATTACTTGGGAGTTCTTTGTATCCTGAAGGTATTAAACATTTTATGAAGTCTATAGGGTATTATAGTAATAATGTAAAAGCTAATATTAATAATGGAAAATTAGAACGTTACTCTTCTTTCTAAGACATTTAATTCTTCTATCTATTCAGATTTTAACTTATTTCCATATTTGAATCTTTAAGGTTTCAGCTTTGAGTTCTGTCTATTACTATATCTTGTTGAGTTAGATTTTCTCTGTTCACACCGATCAAACGATCGAAACAAATTTAGATTTAGCATTAAATTTAGCTTAAGCTTTTTTTTTTAAAAGTCTTACCATAATTTATAATATATAACAAGCAGACAAAAACGTAATTTTAATGTCTTTAGTTACAATTTAATGTAAATCGTTATAAATTAAAATTTGAAAGCTATTAATTATATTTTTAGATACAGTTACTAAACAATACAAGCGCGTACGACGGCATGTTTCATGTTATTACACATTTAAGTCTTTGAAGCTACAGTTTTCGAGAAAATATTTCATCTTTTATCTTTCACTGTTTGTTTGCTTCTGAGGAATACTTTTTCTATTTCTATCTTTTATATTCGAAAATGGTTTATATATTTAAATTTACAAAATTATTTGATTTCCAATAAAAAAATCAGTGATTTAAAGTTTATTTTTTTGTTTTGAACTTTAAAATTATACATCATTGTTAGATAAAATTTGGTAATTCTGTATTTAGTATAAATGTACTTAGAAACAACATAGAAAACAATTATTATTTTTTTAAATCCTTACTCCTAACTATAAAATATATATATGTTTAAAATAAGGAAGGCCTGAATTTTGTTTGCAAAAAAATAATAATAGAAAACAACATGTTTGTAGATTATTTCCATTTATTACTTCAAAAGTATTTTACACTAAACATTTAATATTACTCTATTGGATTGATTTTATCTATTGATATGAAATCTATTGATTTGGAGACCGATGGAAGCATATTGAGGTTACTGACAATATTTAACAGCTCAGTTCACATCGCCCTCCACTCGGCTCATTGAATACAATAAATTTCACTTTGGTTCGAATTGATGTTATTTTTTTAAAATAAGTATATTAAAATAGGATAACTTTACATTTTCATCAATCTTTAATTTTTACTTTTGTTCGTCTCATTATAATTTTTTTATTTAACATCGTAATAAATTAATTTCCTAATCATAGTAATTATATTAATTATATATAAAATAATTAATATGTTCATGTATTTATACCCAGTAACTTACAAATACATTGTAAAGTGTAACTATGTATTGCTTAATATTTTCTTAAATTTTCACGAGTACACATTTGAAATAAATGTATTTTGAACGGATTTATCTCTCTTATAATTTTGATTACGTTTTCATTTTAACCCGATGTTTCGAACGCTTCATAGTAATCGTGTTAACGGGTAGACGAGATGTAAGTGTCTGTAAGTCAGTTATTTAGCCATCTACCTACCGTACGCAATACGCACTAAGTAATTTGAGTTCTGACACTGCGATCACAGACTTAACTCTATTTATTAGAGGGTCCCAAATTAAAAAAAAGTTTATTTTTGCTAAACATGAGTACATCGTATAAACATAGATCTTATTATTATAAAATTGCTTCACATTTTGCTATATGTATGGGGTGAAAATTAAATATCTTGACATCACAATGTTTAGACATTTTAAAATAAAGGTTTTTGAAATAGTAAGTTTAACTAAATCACAAATTTATAATTTATTTTGCTATGTAAAATAATAATATGTAATAATAATTAAAAAATCGTTAACATTGTAAAAACGATGTACGCCTATTCTTAATATCCAATTTGTGTTCCCTAACTCTTGTACCGATTCTCCTCTTCGTTTTACCAATATCAAACCACAGTCAAGTTTATATAAAACACATCCGGCACACTCTAAAGTAATATTCCTTTTAACAGGTAAAAAAAACTAGTAGAGTCAAAAATATTAAGGCATTTTAAAACCTTATCTATTATAAAATTTAAAAATTCAATTGATGAAAAAATTAATTTGGTGAATTACATTTTTTTTATATAACCATTTACTTTGCAATATCCATAAATTCCAACAACAGACATGATAGTGTCATTGTGTATAAATTGAATTAAGCCTGAAAAATATAACATGAAATGTATTTACCTGAGAAATTTTAATTATTTTAAACAAGTAAAAAGTTATATTTTTTCAAAACAATGTTATTATTAATTGAAATCAAATATAATACACGTACATAAGATAATATACGTACGTAAGGCAAGGTAATAATATATGTAACTTATGTACGTATATTATTTGATTTCAATTAATTATCGAAGGTTTTCATTACTTTATGCTCCTCGAAGCGTATTCTTTTCGAATATGTTTACAGAAATTTATTGGATCACAAAAATAATTTAAATATTTTTATTGGGAACTAAAAGACAGTTTCAATTTTTGTTCTTTTTAATTTTGTTTTTTGATTTTGATTCTGCTCTGTTGCGGCTTATGTGAATACTTGATTGAGTTTTTGATAGATAAATAGAATATCTAAATTTATGAGATTGAGATAAGAATGGTGGAAAAACTTCCTGTTGAAGTTCATGAGCGTTTGCACCCTTTCGAAATAGCATAGGAGAAAAAGTCAACATAAGAAAATGATGATTATGCAAAATGAAATGATTACTCTATTTATTATAAAGAAAGTACATCTCAGTAATAAATTATGATAAAACCTCATTAATCAATGAACTATTATATCAATATTAGGTAAAAAGAAATTAAATCACTTTTTTATTATGTATTGAATAATATATTTCTACATAAGTAAACATCAAAAGTCAATGTTATTAAAGCCCGAGATTTTTCCGCTTTCAACTCTTTGCTGCATGTTTATTACATATTCATATTCATTTATATTTAATATGGCAAGGAGAAACTCTTTTCTGAAATTAACCTATAAGGTTCACTTCTTTTCAACTACACAAATTGAATAAATATATTTTGAAAAAGATCGAATGGGATATACGATATAGGAGTATATAGAGGTAATAAAGAGTTGAAAATTTGGGTAGTAAAGAGCTGCGCGAAGCGAAGCTCAATTATTAAGATGTTTTTTCTCATTGACTTATATGTTAAAACTGTGTAAAATATAAGTTTTTTCGAAATTATAACCGTTGAGAAGTAGGTACAGTACTTCAAAATAAACAAGCGGTGATGGTTGCGAGTCCCATCAGATTCTGCTTAATTATTTAAATAATACATTACAGAGAAAATAATTAGTCCTGGAGTCTGACCGTAGTGCTATATATCGAGAAAAATCCAAAAGCACAAAGAACCAAAAGAATTTATTCAAATTCGTTTCAGTAGAACCAGCGATACTAGAAATATGTGAAAATAAAATATCTCGATTACATACATGTTCAAAAACAAACAATAATCATCCGATTATAATATTTTTCAACCCTCATATTATGTTAAAATATTCTATTATGTAACGAAACTTTCTTTTTCAGGTAAACTGGAATCTTTGATTTTATGATTATTATTTCTTCAAATTATTATAAGCATAGATAAATATACAGTTACTTTCATTGAAAAAAATAGTATTGATTGAACATGATAACCAGTAAGAGCGTCTGAGTTTCTATAAGATTAAGCTGCATTTAAATTATTTGTTTGTGTTTAAATTACAAATAAAAAAAGCCGTTCTTTATATTATTTGCAATGTCTATATTTTTAACATTATTTAATCATTGGCATAATACATTCTCGAGTATTCGAGTAAGTATTTCAAAAAAGTTCAATTTGAAATTTTGATATTTGTGATTCATTTCGAAAGAAATAACATTAATGTTTTAAAAAGCTTTTTTTTTAAATTACTTTTATTTATAGTAGTTCGTTTATCTGCTAAACTACAATTGGACTCGAGAACTTGAAAACTGATCTTTATCACTTTCTTGTAATATTTTATTTCATGATCAGCTTAATTAAATCCATAGCTACTGGTAAGTTACCGTAAACATTATTCCTTAACAACAGAATAATGTTCAAAGTATAATTAAAAAGTATTTTGTAAAAAAGTAGCTTATTTTATAAAAAAAAAAGTATGTTTTCAAAATTTACATTCTCTTACATATATGACATGTAAGTATATAAAATAATACAACTTGTTTTCAAAATCATGTCTGAGCCGGTAGGTCGTTTCAAATATTCGACAAAATGTCAAGAGAACGAGAGATTCACCATTTCACCATTTCAGTATTCCAAGCATTTTTCGCCCTTTCTAAGACGCAATGAAAAATGTTTGCATTTTCAATATAAAATACGGTACTTGACAAATAAGAATTGAACGTGGACTCCAATAAATTGAACCTAAATAAGATTGCCATTCGTTTTGTAGTAGGCTGTTCCAAGATTCGGTCATCGTCTAGAAATATGCGCTTAATAAACTTGTCTGAATGCTATGGATTCATTTTAAATAACTTATTATTTTTTTTCAAAATATCATGTGTTTTATTGGATTCTTGCTTGTAGTTCTTTGTAGATAAAATTAGAAAAGTTTATCTCGTAAAGTAATATAAGTTGTTAAGTACGTGTGTGTGACAATGAAGTACGCTATTAAAGTTGTGATGAGTCCGCACCGCACGCACTCGTTTCAGCCGCCGTCATTTTAGTTTACATCGCGTTTTTGGGGTACGTTATATTTGTTTTATATTGATCGCATAATGAATAGCAATTAGTTATAATAAATAACTGGTAATAACAAGTAATCGTAATTAATACTAATTAAAATGTAAATAATCGTAGTTATAAAACTATTTTTCGGATATAACTCGCGTTTAATAAGATACGCGACACGTCTTACCGCGAACACGTTTGCTGCAAAGCATCCGAAACGTCGGGTTAAATATAAAAATGTAATAATAAACGCGAGTTATATCCGAAAAATAGTTTTATTGAAATGTGTAAATCTTAGAAAATATTAATCGTAGTAAGTTATGTATTATAAATAACAATAAATTAAAAGAGTTGTGTAATATAAATATAATAAATAATTTATTAAGGAAATTTTAATTTAATCTTTAATTTTCTTTAGATGTCTTGACTTTAACTCAAGTTTATCACAGCTTCCTCAGTAGTTTCACCCTGAACAAATATTTGTTAATACAATTAATCAGTTGGTCCTATTATTCTAAATACTCTATCTTTATAAAATATAATATAATTTGAATGTATTTATAATATAGAAATCAAACTATCATTTCTCACGAATAGTTTTTCTTGTTCGATTTTAAATTGTGGGAAAATATTTAAATTTAAAGTTTATTAACTGATAGATGTTTATAATATTACATTTATTATGTATACATATATTTGTATACACATTTTCGATTCGATATATTCGATAATAGCAAGTGTTAGACCATATGAAGTTATGTACCGACAGCTCCAGAAGTCTTTAAATGATTTTTCTAAAGCAATTATTGGTTCCAAAGTTTGAGGAAACTGGTGAAGATGATTCAATTTATAAAATATATATTAAATACGAAATATTGCGTATTGAAAGCATTCTGTCACTGAGCACCATGTACAGAGTACTATAAAGCTAAATGCTAAAGAACTCCAGATTTACAAGATGTCATAAAAAAAACATAAATTAAATTTAGCTCATTTTGTATTATTTTTGCATTTGGGAGCAGTTCAATTAAATAAAAAACTTGTTGACTAATGTTTGGAAATATTAGGTTGTTTATAATGTGTTGAAACTCAGCATACAGGTACAATATACCACACAAATAAAACCAAGGTTCTGTTTTTTTTTATTTTAGATTTGAATTTAAAATAAAAAAAATAACCTAACTAAAAAAAATCAGTTTGTTAATCTTAGTAGTCCAGTATCACCTAAAAAAAAAAGAAATGATATAATAAATGTTAAATTTACATTGTTAGTTTTTGTTTTGGAAAGATTTTTTTTTAATAAACTTTACATATGACGGATTGCTTGATTGATTGATGACTTTTGAGTATTGTTTAAGATGTCATACGTATTCCTGAAAATTACATAAGTCTTCCGCTAGATCTCATTTATAAAAAAACACTAACAGCCTTGAAAACCCTTGAAAAAATATATTTTCTAGAAAGAAAAAATATTTTTTTGATAATATATATTTGGTAAACAAACAAATTAACTTATAATATTTTTAGATATTATAAAATAATTAAAACAAGTACTAGTAAGACAACTTGTCAAGTTCTATAAAATTAAATGTTTATAATAAATTCTATAAATATTAAATTAATTTAAGAAAATATTTAAGATAATTAAACAAATATTAATAAAAATAAAAATTTAAAATTTAATCTGTTGTGCAATAATTATATATCAGTATATTAAAAATAGGTTTGCACAACATACCGCGACTTATATCTTTTTAGTGATAAAATTTTCTATAAGTTCATATTTTACGAAAGAAAGAGAAAAAGCTTTTGACACTTATAAAACATATTTATATCTTTAAAGATAACTCTATATTTATTCGATAACCTTAGACCACACTCCCAAAAATACTACAAAACCGACTTCCCGGACGTAATTCATATAACTGACTCGAGACTTAATATATACGCTCCAATTAGCTTTAAGCGCGTTAATTAGAATTTCTAAGATTTATTTATTTGAATATTATTATGAAACATTCAAAATTTGTTGGGAAATATTTTAATTAATTATATTTGGTATTTATAATTTATCGTGGGTACTAAACAGGAATTCATGAAGTCATGAACATGAGTCTTATTTCATTTAAAAGCAAAAAATATAAGGATATGCATTGAAAGAACCCCACAACCGATCCCACCGAACCGATCCCACGATGAGTCGTAGAATACATTTTTGCTTATTAACTTAATAATATTTATTATTAATTGTTTCAAATTTTTGTATGTGACTTCTGTCTCAGTTTTAGTTAGGAAAACTCATTTTATTGATGTAATTTTAATTAATATAATAACTTTTTTAAAAAACCTTTTCCTTCTCGTCCGAACATAACTTATGTCTGTATTTTTTTAATATAATTGTTGAATTCTTAAGTTTTTTTAAATTCATGACTGGCCGTCTGTGGATCCGTTACAGGGCAATTATGGCAAATCAACCGTACCCATAGACATATGTTAAACTTATAACACCCCTTATTTATGCATCATGTACATAATTCAAATAATAGTTTTTTTTGGTTTTTTATTTTTTTTTTATAGTACGCAAGTCTCAGTCTATATCAATTGGTTTTATTTTTTAAATATAATTGGCTAGAAATTTATGAAAGTGTTACCAGCATTTGAATAACTATACTGTACGGGACGATAAATTTGTTAAATCTAATTTCATTAATACCCTCGTTTCTCTTTTGTTATCTACTTGTACAGTTCTTTAATAAAATAAAAAAAATATATATTTTTTATATTGTTACATTTTATAATTTTATATGAAATATAATATTATATCTATTAAAATATATTTAAATGAAGAAAATTAATAGTTTTTAAGTCATGATATGCTCAGTTTCAGTTTATATTTTCATTGCTTAAAGATGATGGAAATCCTATAATTTTTTAATTTTAAAACATGTTTAACGTTTATTCGTTGGTCAAGACGTTTATTCGTTGCTCAATTTGTCAACATTTTTGTGTTAGGTTTTTCTTCTTTCTTAATGCTTGCTTGCTTGCTCGCTCAACTAGTACTTTTTCATTATTTAGTCTAGATATATTAACCAACTCACGAGTAGTCGGAAAATCTAAAAACTAGCTCAGTACCATTAACATCATATTAATTTATCGTAATTTTTACAAAAACTGATACAAGTATGCTGATATATGCGGTCGATTAAATACTCCATTATAATAATTTTCGACAATAGAGTCATAACTGTGTTATGAATTATCGATATTGTGACTTTTTGCTCATAAACTTGTAGAAACAACATTTTGTAACTTTATTGTTGAGTTTTGTCTAACTAAGGGTTATTGTAAGTAAAATTAGATTTAATTAGAAAAAATAATTTTAGAAGGCATAGGTATTTTGGTATGAAAACAAATTGATCGATTCAATCGAATGACTGGTCGCTATAATAATATGTGAGTAAAAAATGTATTGCCGTTGGATAATAATTTATATGATAAATTATTTTCTTCCTCAAGATTTTTTTTATATTTTGCTTCTAGGTACTATTTCTTATTCTAGGCTTACCATATTATATGTATTGAAAAAGTATTAAAATAAAAAAATTTCGACAAGTTGTAACTTGATTTCTCTTAGATAGATAAGCGTTTAATTATAACGTAAAAATAATGAAATAAATACATAATACTTATTATTATAGCTTATTGCTTTATTAAACATATCTGATATACTTCACTTCAGACATCTCAATTTTTATAGAACATACAGAAAACTGATTTAGGGTATATTAAAAAAATACTGGCCAGATTTTGATAGAGTTTGGTGTTTTGTTTCCTTATTATATGAGTATGTGTAATTTTTAAGTTTCGATGTAAACTTATATAATAAATTAGATTATCGTAGCTTAGTTCACTTAAAATAATATATGGTTAAATTCGCTGTTTAATATGCAATATAGTGCTTATCTATGTATTTATCTACTTTACATGAAACATAAAACGTGAAACTGATTTTGTTTATTACTAATTAAGTATTCAAGTTAATAGTAGGATTTAAATTTATATGTAATAAAATGCTCATTGAAAATTTCAATTAATTTTAATAAAATTAAACTTTATTTTATCAAATTGGAATTATAGATGTTTTTTGTTTTGCTACTTTTATTTATTTATTATGTTTTGTAAAGTAAAGATTCGAATAACTTAGATATAAAAGTTATTTAACTGAATTAATAAGAGTTATTTAAGAAGAATACTATTATAAGGTATGAATTTATTTATACCAAGCTCTGTATTGCCAATCGTTGTTAAATCGCGGCAATGGTTCGATGTGACGGTTAGAGCAGCTGTTGCTTGTAAACGACAAGCGTAGCGTTCCTAGGTTGATGCAATATTTACTAAGGATATAAAAGAAAAAATACAACGGTTCCTTCAGATTCAAAAGACAAATCGCTAAAGCAAAGTACAAATATATCGTCAAATTAATCAAAGCTAGAATAACTTGTAGCAATCCTACCGTCGTTGCACACAGAGAATTACACCAGAGACATCCAATCTGCTGGGCACTCTTTTTACCTCAAACTTAACCATGGACGACAATAGAAAACAACAACAATACAATACACATTACTTAAAATCCCGTGATAACAGAGTTCCATATCGGATATTTTGTTTAAAACAAAAACTGACAGACTCTACGTTCTTTGGACGTTCATTAGAAGAGCGAGCTAGATGGCATATTTCGATTCTTTCTCCGAACATGTGCTTCACAGTTGACTCCTGTGCTAACGCATTTATTTCGGCACTCCTATCTAAAAGTACTAGTTCCAGAGACATGGAAGTCCGTTCTTGTCCACCCGATACCTAAAAAAGATTATAGAATTAAAAACTGCCAACACATAACTTATCTTGAGGGTTCCCAGTTAATCAATATCCTGCAATGTGACTTTCGCTATGGTCGATTAGTTGATGATCTTCTGGGGTATCTAACATACCGATGAACAGCAGCCATAGAAAGCAAGGGAGAGACCCTGATAGTTGTTCTGGATATTGCGAAAGCTTCGATCGTGGGTGGCACAAGGCGCTTCATTCGATGCTCTCTTTTCTAAGGGCTTTCCTTGAGTTTATTTGTGAAAAGCTAGATCTTTGGGCGTTGCTTGGAAAATTTAATATATTTGAGCGCTTTCTACTGCATCTGTTACGAGAGAATTGAAAAGAGGTTTTTATCCAGACGATGTCGGCTACCGTACTGCACGCCACTGCTTGCTATCCCATCCCTATCATCAGTATGCGATGCATACTTCAAAAAATCTCCAACAAACAATCAAGATGTAAAATAAAGTTTCGGATGCATTTCCTAATCGATACCATATAGGTAATTTGAAAAAGTGAATCTTCTTCTTTCTCAAAATCCAGCAACGCTCTCGTGCATCCTGTAACAGTACAAGATACCGTAAACGACGGTGAACACTTTCAGGTGACCCACATGCTTCTATAGTATAATAATTAGGATCAGTATGGTATTTATTAGCAAAATAAAACAATAAAAATTCTTCTGTTACACTTCTAAAAGTAAATACGCAACTCAGCTTATTCCGTGTAAGAACATCAGTTTGGTTTTCTTTCGTCGGTGTGTCAGCTTAGACCAATATTTTTATATTTTGTTATCATAATTACTTAATATGTAATTACCTTAGATCTTAATTACAAAATACCGAATGACACTAAAACAGTCCACATTTTTTTATTGTTTGTGATATGTGGAAATAAATGTTCGCTTCAAAATAATGGTTGCAACTCTAATTTATAAGGTTTTGTAATGTGCCAATAGATCAGTAGTCATATTATTTATTGGATATATTTATCATATAGTTATTTTCAATACATTGTTTACATACTGCGCTATCAATTAACAACTTCATTTAAAATAATGGTTGATATTCAATATTTATTCGAGCGGATATCAACGCTATTTGTTTTGATTTAGAGTTATTTTATTATTTTGCTTTTAATATAATAAATTTAATACAGACTGAACATATTTCACATATGTTCACTCTGTAAAATGTACATATAATTTTGCAATACTTTGACACAGACTTGCGGATGGAGACGAAAAGTATATTTTTAAATATTATATTTGATTAAAAACAAACTTAGATCATAAGACCTTAGTTTCTTTTTGTTTTAACTTTCTGAATCGGATTGAAATTGCCCTGTATCAGATGTCACATATTGGAGTCCCAAACGTGTCGATGAATTTTTTATATATAATGAGGTATGTATATATTTATGTATATAGGTAGATTTATATGTATGTTTATGAAATGATTTTCTTTCTATGTTAATGTTTAAGCACACCCACATAATGTTTCCTTCTGATATTTTCTTCCTCCTAATTGGTTTCCTAGAAGAGATTGCTCTTTAGCGATAAGGCCGCTAAATTTGTAACATTCTGTCTTTTTTTTACTGTTTATATTTTTGTATGATTCGGGTGTATAATAAAGCATATTATTATTATTATTATTTTAATGTTAATAACATTTTTATTATATGTATCAGGAGTAATCAAGTTTATTTGCAATAATACTTCTATTAGGGGAGTTTATTAAAAAATATGGATATATTCCTATATCCATGATATAACTAGCTATTTTTAATTTAGTCAGAGTATGTGTAAAGTTTAAACTAAAAAAGTAAACATTCCCCTATTTGTGTACACAAAGATTTCAAGTTAAAATCTGTTTTTTCTGGTTCAAACTGGTTTAAAGAAATATTTGTGTTGCTGGAATGCGTTTGTATTACGAAATTGATTAGTTTTGTACGTAACGGTTCTTGTTTCAAAGACTTCAATCCATTAAATTTGTTGTTTGTTTATTTGAAGTAACAAAGATTACAGTTTTTAGATTAAATTTTCCAATATTAACTATTTTCTTTTCCTCTGTTAGTGTTATTCTTTTCTTTTTTTCTTTCTTATATGCATGTTTCTACATCATATTCATCGAAGCGCTAAAAAAAATTAAATTAAGTTTATTTATTATCACTGGCTGTATTTCTTATAACTAGTGTGGTCATATGAATATATTTTCTGCCCAGCCGTTGAAAGGCATATTTCAAGATCAAAACTGACTATTATAAATAAAAATTTTTGCTGAGGTCTTAATTCTATTATTATTTTATAACAGGATTGAAATTGAATAATTATATAATTGTTGCAATATGTTTACTAGAATAATAAACGTTGGTAAACATACTTATATAAAATTAATTACATTACAAATATTATAAATATTAATGAACAATTATTACACTTTCTAATTTCCTTGCTGATATAAGTTTATTGTTTTCAATATAACTTCGTTAGACGGTTGTTTCACATCATTACTATATAAAAAGAAAATATTGAAAGTTGTACTAAAATAAAATCTTGCTTCAATCCATTAGATGTCTAAATAATATGATCTACATTATAGCAAGAAATTCTAAAGATTTCTTTTCCATGCGTCATGGATTCTTAAGGATCCCGTAAAAAAGAGAAACCTCTATTCTTTTGGATCTGATATCGAATAACGTTTAGTTCTGCACATTTACTTGTTCCAAACTAAAGAATTTCTTCTTATCAGATATTTGTTCACTAGATTAAAGTCTCTTAAGAATTTAACGAAATAATAAAATGGCCGAAATTTTGAATAGAAGTGAACAATTACACAAAAGACTTACGAAGTGATTTTCATTGAATCGAGTTTAAGCAATGAATCGTCATTGATATTTGTCTGGATTCAATTTAAAGTTAAATTACAAACGATAATACTGATGAATAGAAAATGTTTAAATTAGAAAGATCGTACAATATCTGAATACCGAGGTTATTTATAAGAAAATATCATAATTTACCAATATAATAAATTTTATTGTTAAATTTATTATGTAAATTTGCCAAGATTAGAATCATTAAGTTGAGTCATTGCACTTTTATTGACATTGTTAAAATATATCATCACAACCTTTTTCATTTTACTGGATCCAAACCGGATAATTATTATAAATATTCATTATGCTTAAATTATATTACTTTATTAATAACTTCAGTTACTGATATAATAATTTAAAGGTTGTTAAGTTTTGGATTATTTCACTGAATTTTGTTGTGCCAGTAATTGAATATGAAGTAACTGTCCTTTAAAATTACAATTATAAAGGAAAATATACAAATTGTTGTTCTAAGGTACGAAAAAATAAAACTTAATAAATATAGATTAAGGAGGGTCTGCTTTATCAAATCCTTTTTTTTGTCAGGAAATGCATTTCCGTATTATTGGCGCGGCGGTCCAAAACCTGTCTAATGGTAAAACATGAAACCCGGGCCTAAGGATACGGGGCGTGGCTCTTAATATGGAATTCAACAAGGGAAGGCACACCGAGTTATAAGATATACCATGCGTAAACATACAGTTATGCCCAATGTCTATCGTATATCCTCAACATATAATAAAGTTTACTAGCTAATTGATTTATTTAATACATCTATCAGTCTAAGAAAACGCGTGGAACCGACTAAAAATTAATTTAAATAATATATACACTTATATCAACACTTCCCCACACATACTGATTTACACTCACTTCTTTAAGTACTACAGCTTTTGGCACTAAAATTTTATACAGACCTCAAATATTTCTTTTTAATTATCAATAGCTAATAACAAATCAACATTGTTTTTTCGTTTATATATTAAATATTGTTAATAGTGTAGTCCTTCTTTTTGATCTGGTCTTATTTTATGTAATTTTTATTTATTGTATCTTTAAATTTGTATGCACTGTTGGATTACCTAAATAAATAAATAAATAAATTATCTTTTCCGTTCCAATTTCACTCCCTTTCAATTAATAACCACAGGATAATCCTGGGATGTACAGAGTAATTAATATGAGCACAACAATACAGATCATGTAGCGTAGAGTCTACGAAACATTACTACTAACGAGTAGGGCAAGTGTCGAATGATGATTATTAACAAAATGTCGGGAGTCGTCGTACTAATCGAGCGGAAGAAATTGGAGCTACCATATGTTCAAACTAACTCTTTGTTCTTTTAATTTACAGAACCACAAGTACAGAAAACCATCACTCCCTTAATAATCAGTGTAGGTGCTATGGTATATGTGTACGAGAAGACTGAACTATCACACAGATGAAACCCTACAACATTTTAAAGTATAAAAACCAAGACGGCCATATAAAGAGAAAGGAACTTGCACGTCGCGGAAGTAGTAGCCTTTTCAGTATTAATTTAGTACAAAATTATAAGTAAATTTCAGTAATATCATCTATTAAGTGGATAATATGATGATGTAAATGTTGTGGCAAAAAAGTAATAATAACTTTTTAATGATTTATATTTAGTCTATTAAAAGGATAGACATATATTATAGAGTAAATTTTATAATCATTTATTTGGTTATCAATACACAAGATAAACAGTAAATATTGTTATCAAGATTACAATATTTCATAAAGCAGTCAAGTATAAAAGCAGTGTATTATAATTATTCTTACAGTTATCATTTCCTTTCATATTTTTGCATTTCCAGTTAATTCTCTCCTTGACTACATGCCTTCTTATGTAGATTATATTTGTTATATAAATATTTTTTTGTATTATTTAATTGCACTATAAATTTATTAATTTTCTAGTTTAAAAGATACAGTGGGTTAAGTGTAAAGAAAAATTCATTAGGAAACTTGATTGTAGATTTTCGTCGCTTATATTTATGTTTTTTGAAACGACATGCTCCTGGAATGGTTCCAAGTAGTGGTAAAAAGTTTAAAATTTGGTCCTGTTATTTGTCACATATTCACTAGCGAAAATGTTAATTTAAGAATAAAATGGGATTACCTTTTTTATGATTTAAATTCTGCACTGCTTTATTTACTTGAGGAAGAATGAAAACTAAAAATATTAATATGCTTCGGGCTATGAGTACTTTTATTAAAGTAAATAATGTCCCTGTAAATAGTTTATTTTTATCCATGTCCTCTTATTTCATTCACTGTACAACATTGACATGTTCGTGACCTTGATCTGTTGCCGTCTTTAACAATATGGTTTTCAAGGAACTTTTTACAATAAATCATCAAGATGTGGAAAAAATCTTTTCTTCATTAGTTGATAAATATGATCTGTATATTTAAACCACTAAAAGACAGTGTTTCGCGGTTAAATTTTTGGTATATTTCGCGATCTAATAAAATTCGTGATAATATTTGTTTTTGTTTGATTTATTAATGTTACTATAAACATGTCGTGAAGTAGTAAATGTGGTTTTCATATTTATGTGAAATGTTAAATAGATATATACAAATATAAAAAGATATTTTTGAAGAAAAAAATTCTATTTCCACGTTAAGAAAGGGAAAATTCTATGGGTTCGCGTAAGCAACGCGCCAGATTTCTGCGTACATGCATTATGCCGATGTTTGATTAAATTTATATGCGTGTGATAAATTTTGGATATGTAATATCATGACCTCGCGTCAGCGACATGCTGTAGTACTATCAATATATCTGTATCTACCTGACACGTTATATAATTGCAGTGGCATATCTATGCAAATAAAGAAACTATATAATTTGAATTTATTGAAATTATATACACAATCAACAATAAACAACCTAAATATTGCTATAACTAATATTGATAGTAATACAAGCACTGAAAACAATGTTGTAAATTAAGTTCATGGAAAAATATATTGTAAAAAAAAGTCGCGTCAGCTTTTTATAACGTTGTCGCAAAATTGTAATTTGCGCAAATAAATAAGAATATATTAGTTGTTATTTTCATTAAATTTATTTAATTTTCTAATTGTGTTTACAAAACGAAAATGTGTAATGGTTAAATGTTTAATAATATATTTAATAAAGTCTGTTTATTAAAAAAATCTGTTAATTAAAAAATAATGTGCCGTATAAAGTTTGTTTAACTTTTGATAAAAATAGTATTTAATAAGCTTTCAGTTGAATTATCTGTAATTTTAGCAAAGTATATAACTACAGATTGTACACGTTGGGAAATTTTAATAGCCAATATAAGTGGAGCTCTAATCTGTCTCACTCTATTTGTCTAATTTATAAAGTAGGGTTCAGCTTATACTGGAAGAGTGTCAACTCAGCAACTAGTATAGCGATACTCTTCTGTATTTGTGGGTTTGTCACGAAATTACCTGATTACTTAAAATACCTAAGACCTTTATAAAAATAAGGAGTAGGAGTAACGTAGCGCAGGAGTAACGTTCGATAGAAACTAATTTTTTATTCCTAACATTAAAATAGAAATAGACCAACTTTAAAAATAGGTCTGATTTATCCTCTCATATCTAAATGGAGTATAATGTGTCTTAGAAAAATATTTAGGATTTACAACACTAGAATGTGCTTTCACTTTGTATACTTCAAAAAGCTATTTTGAAAATACGCGAACTATCTAAACACAAAAAAATAAATTTAGCGCAAACAGAGTAGCGTTTAAAGCTAGTATTAGAATATATCTTATTATATTTTAGGGGTAATAAAATGACGTCTAGTATTATCACAACTACACGAGATTTAGTAATCTGTCACATAGCTGCAAAAGAATTAAATCGTCGAGTTAAACCTAAAAAATATTTTTATCCAATAAACATCTAAATTGTTTATTTGTGTATTAATACTTCTTTTAAATATAGTATATTATTGTAAATCATATAAAACAAATATAGTTGCAATACTACAACCAACCTTTTTACCTCAACATTTCCATTTAAAATTCGAAGCACCGCTATAACTCATGAGCTATCGGCAAACGGTTAAAATGAAATATGCTCTCGGCTGTACCGTTTGAATATAATCAAGAAAAGAAAAATCTGGGACACGATTTAGCACCTCACTTCATTTATTCATATATGGCTTGCCTTATCTTATACTTATTTAATTTCTTCGCTATTTTTGTTCTTTTAATAATAATAATAACACTACAATAATCACATATAGATTCCACACATATTCTGAACATATTATTATTATTATTTTAGTTGCACTAGTTTCTTATCTAACTAGTCGTTAGTATTTAGATATACATATATTAATAATAGTACATCAAATTGAGAATGAACAGCATATTTTTTTAATCAAACTGCACAAACATAAAAGAAAACTGAATACAAATCGTCTTTTTTCTTTCAAAAGATTATTAAAAGTAAGGTAATACAATTATAGCGAAACCCTAAAGATAAATTAAATTAAGTAAAAAAATAATTTAAGGCTTTTTTCTTTGAAATAAAATATAATTACTTTCCTGATATTTTTATGATTTTAAATGTTAAAGATAAATTTTTCAAAAATATTTATATTTTAATAATGATTTTGTACTCATCACAAATAGACTTATAGCTTTGAAAACCAATTTATCCATTATATTATATTATTTTTATGAAGAGTCTATTTGAGCTAGGCTATAAAAAGTATGTGTATTCGAATATCTTAGCAGGGAATCTAAGTTGGATATACAACTCTATCTACCTCTCTCTATCAATCTAGTAACCGAACCGAATTAAGGTTTAATTGAAAATGAGGTTTGTATTTTAGTTAGTATTATTTTGTTTCCTATTTATGTTAGTAGAAACTTCTAATGATAAAAATTTGTTTAAAAAAAAACATATAAACTGAAATATATAATATATCTGTAATATATGTAATTTACTATTTTACTTCAAAATATATTATTCGTCTTTTTCTCTGGAAGGACCTTTTTTAATTTTTATTACGCATACTCACCTTTGAATGTAAAATAAGCAAAAATAATTTCCTTCATAGGATATTTTTCTATTAAACATCAGTTTAAACTTTATTGCAGTGAAGTGTAATCTGTATGGTATTGAAAATTTTAGTTTGAAAAAATCATTCTCATCTAAATTTTTATTTATTTATATTTATATATTTTTTTTACTTTAAGTACAAAGAATGCCATATTAATATTTAATGCCACAGCCATTCTCTACCAGTAGACCAGAGGTGATGCATAAATAAAAAGAAGTAGATGCATGTTAAGTAAAATAATTTTGTATTTATACATATTTAAATGCAGATTTAAATATGTATACACACTAAATGAGTACAAAACAAATTATATTACGTTCAAAAAAAACCAATATTACCTAAGTAGTTATCTAATATATATGCACATGAAAAAGTAGGTATATAGGTTTATGTATCTGTAACTTTTATTTCTTGCAGTTTTGGCATATGTTGTAGTTTAAGATGTTTTAGAAAACTCCTATGTTGTAGTTTAAGCCCTAATATACTACAACATATGTCTTTTAAATGGAATTTCTTATAATTTAACACAATTTGTTTGTAAGGTAATTAATTTAAATTCTGTTAAGAGCTATCTTTCCGTCTAGACCGTTAAGAATTTACTAGTAAAATATATGCACATAGATATTTTAGAATACACATATATAATTACTGTGTAAATCACGTTTAAAAATAAATATTAAAGCGTGGCACTGATGTCTTTATATTTAAGGTGCACATGATTCTGAATGTTCGGTAAAATTATTATTATAAAAAAAAAAATTGTTTGATGGTGCCGAGCGAAATTCGGTTAAAAGCTCGTTTCTAATTGTTGTATTTATTATTGTTATACATGATTTTTTATATATTTGTGTATACATGAATTTTTATATATTTGTTAATGGCCGAGGCAAGTTTCATTAATTAAATAGTAAGTAAAGTATAATTTAAATTATTACTTACATTTATTTTTCATGACAACTTTTAACTGACAAGTTTTAATATATTTAAATTTTTATCAAAGCGAAACATATGTAAGGATTGCAATGTAGATTTTTTTTATTACAAATCGCGTATTTTTTATGCGTTCTTTCGTTTTCTATAGTCGGTCAAAACACACCATTTTATAAATATTCTAAATATTGATTCAGAAGTGTATGTCGCTGCAAATGGCACAAACATTGTAGCAAGTGTATGCAATCATATTTTCATGTTTTGACGAAGCCCCGAGGCGTTCGGTAAATATTTGCTGCCTGTTGAAAAGCAATATGTAATTTTTTTTTGCTCATCTGAAACGATTTTTCATAAAAATATTGTTACATGTTAAGGTTATATTAGCTGAAAAATAAACAGAAATGATTACTTCGAGTTTTGAATACCTGTTTTCATATAGAGGTTTGCAAAAGCTTTTGCTTCGTTTTTTTATTTATGTTCTGTATAAAATTTATATATTTACAAAATATATGAATTATATTTTATCTATAATTGCTTCATATTCCATGCATGACACAAAACTCTTAAAATCTTAATAAACAGCCGTCAGGTACAAGGGCCTACGTTCATTATATTTTTAAATAATTAAAACATTCTTTGTAATATAAGCTAAGTAAGTCAAAATTATTTAACAAATGAAAGGTGTAGAACTTATTAAAAATGTAAGCAATTACAAATGCTATAACATGAGATTACTTTTTTGTGGATCAAAAAATACATCTCGTGTATATCAAGGCGTGAAGTGAGTCACAAAGTGTGTCATCCTACTTAATCAAAAATGTAACGAAAGTTATTCCACTTCCTTACATAGGAAATATAAAGAGCGTTTTTGTGTATATATCCATGTATATTCACATGGATATATTTAACAGCTTTGATTATATATTTGTATTAGCCCTCAGCGGTCCTCCAATAAATAAAGATTAACAATTCTCCATAAAATTTAAGCATATAATAACTAGGTCCACGCAAGCGGGGTTGAAGGAGGAGTAGGGTAACAAAGAGTTGAAAATTTGAGTATTAAAGAACTTCGCTTCGCTCAGCTCAATTCTCACAAAGTCTTGACAGTTACAAATTATTTAAAAATAAAATAGAAACATAGGTAGTGTAGAGAAAGCTGAGTTTTTTTCTATTTAAATTTCGATTTTGCCTTCGAAATTATTTGTATCTAAATAAGTAACTTTAGAGTAGGCATTGATCACGATCGACAATTATAACTTTATAAACAGAATTTGGATATTATTTCTATTAACAAACTATTAGACTTTAAAATCTGCTAACTTTTACTACTATTTTTATTTTATTACGAGAAATCGTTCACGAGTTATTCTTATCATATCGTAGGGTTATTGTCGATTATGAAAATCAATAATGACCAGAAGTGCTATATTGAACAATACGTAATCTTATTAGATAATAAAAAAAGTTATAATTGGACTATCAATTTTATACATTTTTTAAAATAAAAACAGACTTATATAATATTCAGTTACAAGATATATAATGTAAAATATAAAAAAAATATATAATTAAATAAATTGAGCTCCGACTACGGAAAAAAAATTGTAGACTTTATTCGAGTTCTGTTAAGAACTCGTCTTCAATAAATACGTGAGAAACGCTTAGTGTAGCTTCTCTTAGCTCGGAGCAAGCGACGATATGCAGCGGGGTACCTGCGACCAGAGGAAGGCTGTTAGTGGTTCGCTCGACGAAAAGAAAGACACACTCCTATATATAAAAAAATATATATAATGAAAATACAACAAATAAAAGAATGGACTGTATATAATATACAGTCTATTCTTTTATTTTAACCAACGTTAGGGTAGCCAGTTCTTCCTGCGGACATTGTTAAGAAACTGCTATCAATAAGTCAATTATAATTGAGCGGATCTAGCGGGGCGAGTGAAGTTCTCTATGACTTTTCTGCATCCTCTGTGCAAGCATCAATTAAAAACGGTATATCCGAAAACTTCCTAATTTTGCACACTGAAAGACATCAGTCTGGTAAAGGTTTTCAAAAAAATATTTAGTAAGTATTTGATATCGTTGAGGAATAATAACGGTAAAACTAAAATTCAGTAGACTTCAATGTGAAATTTTTTTTAGCTTCACAATGACCTGTATATGCAACGTTGGTACTTTTTGCACCTCGTTTCTCTCAATATGCACATATCGAGATTTTGTGAGCGCAGCGAGTCAAAATTCAGGTCTGGTTGGCGCTCCTTTATTTTTAGAACATTTTTAGTTAAGGGTTTTTTAGTACTTTTTTACTTAATAAAATCTTTTTAAATTCAATGATATCATGTTATCGTAGTTTCACGTAATAATTTTATTTTTATATTAGTTTAACATTTAAACAAATCAAGCATCAGTCATCTTCAAAACTTTTCATAATTATTAAACCTGAATCCATTAAATATTAGCTTACTTGTTCCTTTATATATAATAAAAATTAAAAGATATTAATAATAATCTTGCTAACTTATAAATTTTGCTTACAGGTCGGTTATTTGAAAATAAAAGTGTGCACATTGTTACGCTACAATATTAAATGCCTGATATTTTTTAAAATCTTAATGTTTTATCATTATAATTGCATTTAGCTTATTATTTTTATTTAATTTAAAATTTGATTACAAGATTACCAATTAAATTTGTTTTTGAACCTTTTGAACCTCAAACATTTTCTGTTTTTGATTTATTAATAAATATTTCAAAGGTTACAATTATATAAATAAAAACTAAACATAATTGACAAACAAGTCAAATATTTGATTAAAAACCGTCATGTAATTAAAGGAAGGCTAATAATAAATTACGAATTGAAATAGAACTTAAGCTGCTTTTGTATAAAATTGAAAGCTTTTTTGATCTGAAAACCATCGAAATGCGATGGTTTTCAGAAAGAACTGGAGGAATTATTTGATATACCTGAGTGTGAGGGTAAGGAGCGTGATGCTTTCGAGTCTTAGTACTACTCTGTCGTGTCTGCAAGTCATTCCTTAATCCAGAATTATAGCAAGCTATCATTTCCTTGGCCAGGCACATCGGTTCCGGTATGCCTCGAAGCACATTCGCATAAACGTAAGTTTGTTCAAGATACACTTGCCACATATTAATACTGAATATCGACATTGGCTTGGCTTTACAAATACATCTTGTTCTTTCATTCAGATGTAAATATCATCAAAGTTTAAAAAAATACATTGCCTCTAGGCTTCTCTTATAAGTAATGCCGCTACAGTTATATTTTAAACTTTAGCTATGAGTCGGCATGAAATATTGTATATGAACGAATCGACAAAAAACGTCTTTTAGTAAATCACTATTTAAACTGTCTTTTTACAATACTACCTATATGAAAGGCATCTAGATTAGGTTTACTTAGTTTGATAGACATAATTATTACAAATTTAAGAGCACTATCTTATTTAGGTCAACCAGTTCTTTGTTGGAATTCATTGATTATTTATATGATGTCTGTGAAGATTATTTGTAATATAATAGTTTATTTGAAATAATTGATTGAATAAATTGAATAATAATAGCTCATCATTATATTATGTACCTTTTTAATTATCATTAGTAATTTTATAATTATTGAAATGAATGGTTAAGAAATTTGTGTTATAAATATATATTTATACATATACTTAAGTGTTATTATTTTAATAATAACTTATCTATGATCTCCACTATTGTTAGTATTATTGTCTAAAGTCGACATGATGCCGCTCTTAATTGGTTAGTCGAGTGGGCCGGATGGCATTTCCTCAATCGTGCTAAGAACATGTGCCCCTGAGTTGATTCCAGTGCTAACGCGTCTATTTCGGTACTCCTATTTCAAAGGCGTAGTCCCGGTCTCATGGAAGTGTGCTTTTGTCCATCCGATCCCTAAAAAAGGTGATAACTCGGACCCAGTTAACTACAGACCTATCGCCATCACCTCACTGTTATGCGGATGACAGCACTGGGGATGCGGCATATTCCGGCCGTGCAGGTCTCTCTCGCGAAAACGTCAACGAGTGCCGAAAGATACTTGTGTCTTCTATAGAGACCTCCCTGGGCACGGTTTCAGAATGGGGTGAATAGAACCTCGTTCAGTTTAATCCCCAAAAGACACAAGTTTGCGCGTTTACCACTAAGAAAACCCCATTTGTCGTATCGCCGCTCTTCGATAGCACACCCCTCACCACCTCGCCAAGTATCAGAGTACTGGGACTCGACATTTCGAGCGACTGTCAGTTTCGTGGTCACTGGAGAGCAAGGCCAAGTTGGCCTCGATGATTGGGTGTGATCAATAGAGCGAGGCACCATATATTCGACATACAATCGAATCGTGGGGGGCCCACGGCCCAAAGAGTTAGGACTTAAAAATGAAGGCTGCGTTTAACATGTTAATATGATGTAAATTCATGCAATCAAAATAAAATAATTAGAAATGTTGTCTCGTGGATGTTGTTGTAGTTAGTAGTAATATAATTTAGTGAACTTTTTTAATTTAGTTATTTTTTTTTGTAGATCGTCTTTTCTGGTTTGTGTTAGTTTTTCTGTTTATTAGATGGAAACCAACGATCCATCCATTGGAGCGGGGGATCCATCCATCGGGTCCATTTCTCGGAAGTCTTACCTTCATTCAGAGACAGTACTGTCAACTACACATATTTATGCTGCTAGTCTATATTATATATTCTCAAACTCATTAAGCTAACTATAATAGACTTTGTTATCTCTATCGTATAAACCTGTTACAAAATGCCAAATTTATGCAAATTCTTCAATTTGTCAGTAAAAGATAAAATTACATATAATTCATACAATATTACATTATCATATTCAATTTAATAAACTTTTTTATTTAATATTCACATGGGCATAGGCAATAAAATAAATACACCATCCTGTTTTTTATATATGTGTGTTGTTTGAATGTTGTAAAAACTTATATTCCTTATAGAAACATTATCAAGCATGTCTCAAGCAAGCAGTCTCTTTTTGAAACGTTATAAACATATATAACCATTTTTTAACCTTTTTGCTTATTTGGAAAAGAAGCTCACTTATAGTTGTTAACTGTTACTTTTTATACTGTTATCAATAGAATACATAGTTCAAGGTCGAGGCAGATTCACGGAATATGTATTAGTAATTATATAGAAAATTACAGGATTTATGGTGTCGCTACATGGAAGCTTCAAAACTCCCTGTATCCGCAACTTGGAAACTGGCATTTATTATTAACTCTTCAGAATAACTTGATAGATATTAGTGAAAGTTAATGTCACTTTTTAGAGAAGGATATGTGAGTTTTGTCAATATTAATCCCATTGGTGGACTTATATTACATGTTAATGTACGTGAAAAGAGGGTATTTTAAATCTGACATCTAATGGTATGCAGCTTAATTTATAAAATTTTAAATTTTCTAAGGATTCCGTTTAGACATATATTTGCCGTAAACTGTCAAGCATTATTACTTCAGCGAAACTTAGGGCTCTTCATAAGTATACTTATTAAAAGACTAAGGAACTGGTGCAAAGAATTAAAAATGATAGCAAAAAAAGGATTAGAATTTAAGGTAAGAAATAAGGCAATAAAACTAGATTAACACTTTATTTTTATTTTATTTATTTATGTAAGTATATGTCAGGGATAACTCGTTGAGCTCCCCGATAACATCAAAGACACGTTTTCTTTACCTTCTCAACAGACGGTACACGGATCATGAATATTTTACATGCTAAGGATTTCTCTTTAGCCAAGAACTTTGGGACCCTAAAGTTTTCCTTTGTACTTTAAGAACTTTGAAAGAAGAAATGATTGTAAAAATATTAGGTAGAAAGATCAACTACAAGTAATGTTAATTTAACGCACATTTAACATCTGTCAGTTTCGTAGTGAGGTGACCTGTTTAAAAACATTTTTTAAAGTAAATTAATCGCTACCAAAATCAAACATATGGTAATTGAATTCTATTATTATATCTAAAAATCATCAGAAAATTCCATGTCCTATTATGATTTGTTATCTTAAATATAAAAACGAAATAAGACAAGTACAAAATTTGACAAAAAAATATAGCATTTATTACATTGAACTAACAGAATTGTTACTTTACATTGAACTATCAGAATTGTCATGTTCAATACTGCTAGCATAATATAATTTCTTATCACATGCATAATATATTAATTATCCGTCTATACTCACGTAATAAATGTGGTATTTGCCCGACTAGTTTCGAACTAATTCGGGTTCATATTCGTGAGGTCTGAGCATAGGTGAATCGCGCCGTGAACTGCGTGCGGCTGCTTGCTAGGAGCACAACGACGGTGGTGGTGCGAATATTAATTTGCAATTTGCATATTATCATATTAATTATTCCATTTCCTATATTTAGAAAATGTATATTCTTGAGATGAACGTGTGATTTGAAGATGTAAATACCTAAGCTACTACGGAAAAGAGACTGCAAAACTTTTGAAAAAAGTTGAAAGCCAATGGAATACAAACAAGCAGTGTTAATGCATTAATTAAATTAGCAGTAAAATTGACATTAAAGGAAGTACATGAGTTGTAAACAAATACCTCAATAGGTCTTTTTGGTACGTACTTTAAAAATACGTTATTGAGTGCTTTCCTGATAGTCAAAACTTTAAATTCAGCTCACCTTATTTGATAGTTACTAATGCAGTAAATCTACGAATTCCCGAAAATCTTTAGATATTTAGACAACATTGATTACAAAGAATCTTCAATTTAATCAAGATATTTTTACGTCGCCATATCAATAATAAAAATTATTACAGAAACAAAGTTAAAATGATCAGTCATCTGTCCGTACCGTGAGTCATTTCATTGCAACTATTAACATAATTTTGTGGTTTCTTTTCGTCGATTCTTTTAGCCATTTCTTTACCTTCGCCTCGACAGTTCTAACGTTGAGTAAACTTATTTATATAGAGGAAAGCATGCGACAGACCCCTGTAGCTGTCATCAGAGACTTGGAATTCTATTGGTCGTTGTCATCGTTAATAATGAAATGTGTTTATAATGAATTCAATAGATAGCACCGGTCAATGGATTCGTTTACAAGAATTATATACGTATTTATGCTTTGAAGTTAAGACTAAATAAGATTTGTCTAGCTTTAATATATTTAATAACCACTTGCCATAATAAAAGTATTAAAAAATATATATAATAAAACTTTTGAATTATTTATGTAATCTGTGTTGTGTGAGATGCGATCTGTCATATTTCTAAGTGTCAATGATAGATGCAAAGATAACACGTTACAGCTGACTTGTACCAAATTCTTTTCAAATTATTTGAAAGAATTTGACACCAAATTCTTTTCAAAAGCCTTAACCTTACCATACAAAACGTGGTATGCATATTATTTTTCCAATTATTTAAACATACAACTACAAAATTTCACTTCTGGTATACCTCCTTGATTTGAATCTTTATGATAGCATAAAGATTATTATAAAGTAATTTTGTTTTACTATTAAAATAATAAATTTTATTAATTAGTTATGGTAATTAAACATTAAATGTTATATTTATAGAATAAACTTGATAAAAAGAAAAATAATATTATTTAAATTTTATGTGATGTAGTTAAAAATTTATTATTATTGAATTTTATTTAAATATATTAGTCAATGTCATTTACCGAAATGATAAATGTCTTATTTAAATAGTCTTATAAATTATGCAAAATAATTAATTTTTTTTTAAAACTTAGATCAATAGAATTGACTCCAGAAGCTTTTTTTAACGATATGCATATTTACAACTCTTCTTTAGTCTCCCAGATTAGGAAACCTGAAGCAGTTGTTTTGGATTCAAGTATATATATTTTGTGGATTCTTTTCATACGGACGCTTATGGTAAATCTCGGCTGATTTGGCAGCTTACAAATACGGTCCACGAGGGCTTTTATATAGGATCACAATAACAATGAAAGTCATTTTTTTTTGTTTATGTGTGTCTATATGAATTAAATAATAGAAACCTGTTATTTTTTTGATGGAAGTAGATATTATATCCTTCAAATTTTAATGTATGTGTATGGATTGCCCTCGTGAGATTATTTACTGTGTTGATTATATTTTATTTCGTCTTCCTCCTCAATTTCAGATTTCTTTTGTTACTTTGAAAATAATTGCTGTTGCAATTGATTTGTTTTATTTGGCAGAACATTAAAAATTACAAACCTGTCAAGTTTTTTTTATTAATTATTTATATTAATCTATATTATTTTATTTCATACAAGTAATGTTCTAAAGTGCAAAGTAGTTACTGTTTGATTTTTTTTTTTACTTCTTGCTTCCAGATGTTCTGATCGACAGACACATAATAGATAAGAATTCAACTCATTGCTAAAGTTGCCATATTTTATTCCTAACTTCTTTTTGTTAATTAATCCACATGTAAAGCAAATATAAAACAGTTATATTTTTAAGTTGGGGTAGATATGTAAAAGAATATGGGGCAGATATGAAAACGAATGTAAAATTTGTTTCGAAAACAAAGTAAAAATGTTGTTCCTAATTACAAAATGTATAGCAAAACTAGTCCCAATATTTTAATAAAGTTTTTATTAAATTATTTTAAAAATTGAGATAATCTGGTTACATTAATGTTCATGTTACCTGTATATGATATGCAAGAACTTTATTATTCCCTAATTTTTATGATGCTTTATCTACCAACCAATCGATTATTGTTTTATAACAAAAAACTAGAAAAAAAAATTATACATAAATTTCATTCACATTACATATTTTTATTTTAAATTACAAATACACATTTTAATTATTTCAAGATATGTCCAGTTTTATGTCACTATGTTTTTGAATTTAATAATATTGAATTGAATATATAAAAAAAACATTTTGATATATCAATTCGTTTAAGTGTTTGTGTAGTCAATTAACGGACATATAAATACGAGTATATACATAAAGCTCGCAGTAAAGCTGGGCGTGATCCTGGACGAGCGCGACATAGTGTTTTGCGAGCGCGTGGGCCCGCCGCCAGGGGAGGGGGCACGTCCGCGCCGTCTCGTGGTGCGCCTGGCGCGGCGCCGCCTGCGTGACGAGCTGATCAGCGCGGCTCGTGTGCGCCGCACCCTCACATCGTCCACTGGGAGCCGGATCTTCATCAACGAGCGGCTGTCCCGTAAGAACCGGCATATCTTTTACCGCGCCCGGGAGGAATGCCACAATCGGAATTGGAGGTACGCCTGGACGAAGCAAGGCCGCGTTTACGTTCGCCAGGGTGACGGCAAGCCAGTGTTCCCTATACGCTCCGACTCGGATTTTTCCCGTGTGTTCGGTTCTAATAAATGACTACTCATTTGTAAGATTAAGCTATTTAAAGTGTTATGGTTCGGCGAAGAAAATAAAAAAAATTATGTTATTTGGATAATTCTGTTTTTTTACCTTAAATTCTGTGGCTACATACATTATTTTATTATTTTATTTACATGTCCCTACTGTAATTTAATACTTATACATTGTTTATTTATTTTCAATTATAATATGTATATGATTTATAATAATATTTATATACTATTTATATATTTATTAATTTATAATAATATTTCTTATTCATGTGTACATTATAATTATAATTAATGGTCTATAAATTATTAAAAGTTGGGTTTCTAAATGCGGGGTCTCTAGGCACTGGTCATGATGAATTCATTGCGGCGGTTGAGAGTGTTAACGTTGATGTGATGGCCATTAATGAGACTTGGTTAAGAGACGGGGAGGAGGGGTGTGCGCCCGCGGTGCCAGGGTACCGCTTGAGACACATCCCACGAGCGACCAGTGTGCGAGGAGGACGTGGCGGGGGAGTAGGTTTCTACATCAAGTGTGGTGTTAACGCACGTATGTGTCCCCACCCTATTACCGATTGTGTTGAGCAGATGTGGCTGACTCTTAAGGTTAGGTCACAAAATATCGTCATAGGCACGGCTTACCGCCCTCCTTGGCTAGATGTGAATGTATTTATAGACGGGCTCACTCAATCGATCGCTAGCTTTGGTCATTATGATTATATTGTCTTGGTTGGAGATTTTAATATAAATCAGTTATATTGCTCAGATAATAAGAATCTTTTGTTGAAATCTTTTTTACATTATTTTAATCTGAGGCAAATTGTTAGTGCACCTACTCACTTTACAGATCACAGTGCAACACTCATTGATTTGATCTGCACTGATGCACATGTTCAGTCACTAAACATTAATCATGTTCCTGACTTGAGCAATCATGCCTTGATTACAGTTGAGTTCAATGTAAAGACTTTGAAATTAAAGCCAAAATTTATTTCGTACCGGCCTTTAAGCAACATTCTAGTTGATAACTTCAATCTTGATTTGGAGGCTATTAATTGGTCTATTATAGGTACTTTGGAGGACATTGACAGTATGGTGGGCATGTTCAGTATGTTTATTACGTTTCTTTTTGATATCCATGCTCCTAGGAAGTCAGTTTACTTAAAAAGTTATTCATATCCCTGGATTACTGATACAATTAAGGATATGATATCAATTCGCAATAATTGTCATCTACAATATAAGTTATCTGGCTTAAATACTCATAAAGAAAGTTACATAGATATGAAACACATTGTTATCAGTGCCTTTCATGAAGAAAAGAAAGTTTATTTTAATACTAAAATTAATAATAATTTAAAAAAACCTAAAAAACTTTGGAAAAACCTTGAAAATATTCTTAAACCTAACACTAAAAATAATGTTGAACTCCCTGCAACATGTGACAATCCAGACCTCATAAACAAGCATTTCCTTGAAGTACCCGGTACCAATTGCGTAGCTTTATCTGACTTGACATTCTATGAGTATCACAGACATAGTTCATCCACTTTTCAACTACAACCAGTAACTGAAACTACTGTAATTAATGTAATAAATAGATTAAAATCTAATGCAGAAGGTGTAGATAAGATATCTCTTGAAATGATAAGGTTGACCATGCCTCATACTGTTGATGCCATCACTAAAATTGTAAATCACTCCATAGTTTCTTCTACTTTTCCGGATCTTTGGAAGACAGCAATAATTAAACCTATACCAAAAAAACCCAATGTTTTATGTTTAAAAGATTTAAGACCCATAAGTATTTTACCTTGCATGTCCAAAATACTTGAAAGGGTAGTTTGCGATCAGTTGGTGAAATACTTAGAGAACAATTCTATATTTCCTTTGGGTCAGTCAGGATTCCGTAAAGGTCTGAGTACATCTACTGCACTGCTTGATGTTGTGGATAATATTATTACTGCCCAAGACAAAAATATGGTTACTATTCTAGTACTTCTTGATTTTTCACGTGCCTTTGATGCAATTAATATTTCTTTGTTGCTTTCCAAAATGTCTTTTTATGGTTTTGCTCCGAGTACTTTAAATTGGTTTCACAGTTACCTTCATCTAAGGTCCCAAATTGTACAAATCTCTAAACCTAATGGGAACGTTGCTTCTTCATCCAAAACCATCAATTTTCGTGGTGTACCTCAGGGATCCATATTAGGCCCTATCCTCTTTATACTTTATACTGCAAACATAACCACCAGTATCAAACATTGTCAGTACCATATTTATGCTGATGACTTACAAATTTATTTCAGTTTCCCTCCAAATGAAATGTCCCTAGCTGTTAACAAAATTAACGAGGATTTAAATCGTATTGCTAAGTGGGCTGAGGCACACTGTCTCATATTAAACTCACAAAAAACTAAATATCTCATTATTGGATCTAAAACTAAAGTGAGAGCGGTAAAGTCTCTTGACCCTCATATTAAAATTGCAAATGATCCTATAGAATGCGTTACTTTCGCTCGTAATCTAGGTGTAGTGTTTGATAGTCATCTTCGCTTCGAGCAACATGTACAAGAAGCTGTTCAAAATTGTTTCTACAGACTTAAAATTTTATACAAAATTAGGCCTTATTTGAGTGAGGATGTTCGTATTGCATTATGTGATTCCCTTATACTATCAAAATTGAATTATGCCGATGTTGTATATGGTCCATGTTTACTGGCTAGAACAGAGAAGTTAATTCAAAGGGTTCAAAATGCATGTGCTCGATTCTGTTTTAACATTCCTCCTAGAACTCACGTTACACCATACATCAACAGCTCAAGACCGCTAAAAATGAAAGCTCGTAGGCAGTTACATCTGGCTACACTATTATTTGGTATTATAATTAATGAGAAGCCGGTATACCTTTTCCAAAAGTTAGCGTGGGCTTACGAGAGGCATAGGTTTTCCACCCGAGCATCTGCCTTTATGTTGCTAACACCGCGACATAGAACGGCAGCGTTTCGTGGTAGTTTTAAGTATGCAGCTACTCGCTGCTGGAATAATCTTCCACCGCCTTTGAGGAAGCTGAAGACCGTAAATACGTTTCGTAAATATTGCAAAATACAATTATTACAAAACCAAATACGTTGATTCTTTTGGTTTTTTTTTTTTTTTTGGTTGATACTTTTGGTTTTTTTGTTTTTTGGTTGATACTTTTGGTTTTGCTGCCACGAGATGCTGCTGGTATTTATTTGTGTCTATTTGTGTCTATGTATACAGCTGTATGTATTGTATATGTAAATATGTATTATGAGCGTATATGTGTGTATTTTTGTGTATGTGTATATATATATATATATGTGTGTGTGTATACGTGTGTTGTATATCTGTGTAATTTCTTGTTATCCAACTAATCAATGTTAATATATAATTCAGTCCTTTGGCCAAGGTAAATAGTTTTAATTTTTTTTTTTTTTTATTATTATTATTTTTTTGTTTCTGGTCCTTATTTCTTTTTCGTCCGTGATGTCGAGTAAGGGGTTCAACTGAAAATCAGTGTATAAGGTAAACTTCGCCTTGTACGAATGCTGAGTTGTGCCCTTTTCTTGACATCACACAACATTGGCACATATTAATTTTTGTTGTTTAATATAAACAATTTTTGTGTTATTGTTTATTTTTTATTTTGTCATCATTTAGTTTTATATATAAATTTTTCTCTTTATTAATTTTGATACGTTGTCAGTGTTGTGTGTTGTTATTGAATAAATGTTATTTTCTTTCTTTCTTTCTTTCTTTCTTTACATATGTATTAATGATAATCTAAGTCAAAAAAAATATACCTACAGAAAAGTATTAGTATTTCTTTTAACAATTTCATATAAGATGATATAGTAGTAAATATAGATAAATTCTCATCGTTTTTTATCGAAGTACTACAATTATAAGTCACTCTTTAATTTTTTTTTTTATATTACTTCTTTGTTACATTTCATGAAATTATTGATAGTATGGTACTAACGCTACTATTTATGTCATAATTATTTTACTTTTCAGTTTAAATAAAAATAAAAGCTCCAATTATTTCTACTTTTTAATGTAATTATTGTTTATTTTATATTATTTTCAAGTAACCGTTTGAAGTATGTCGTTTGGATAGTTGTACTGCTAGTTTATGACAGGATACAGAAGTTGAGAGTCACTCAACCTACATAGTGTTTTTGTTCAGTTTTTGACTATAATTATCTTTTTTTTTATGTTTTGATTTTTAATGTACGAGTATTTTTTCACTTGAATTTAATTGGAATTGATCTTTATTTTCATTCAGCGTTGGAAGTGTTTCAACACGAAAAAACGTGTGGTAACGCGAAAAAATCCCTGATATACCATTCCTCCTTCCACTACCCACATATCTTCCTACAATTTATATTTATATATTATGTTAATATTAACTTATTTATAAAATTATAAACGATGATTATTTATCTTGCTCAACTACTGAAGATTTTTATAGTGCCGCAAATTCTACTTCATCTGACGTTTACATGCTTGATTCGATTGTGGCGTATTTGCTTATCTCCGAAACAATATTACTTTTCCCTTGTCACTCAATCTTTCGTAGACACTTATAACTAAGAATCCCGTTTTCTAGATCTTAGGACACACCACGATCATTTACTATTCGATTTTGTTTAAAGCCGATTCCAGAATGTCTACTACTATTCTACATTTGAAAAGCTCTGAGATTCCTTTTCCTCTTTATATCAACATACCGTAATTTTAGGTGATCTTAACACGTGTCTTGTAAAAATCAACACCAGGTCTCGTAGGCCTCTGTATTTACTTCATTTGATATAACAATACTTGATCTATAAGAAACTCACTATTCTCTTAACTCTGTCCCTTTTCTTCTTGATCTTATCTTCGTTTCTTGCCCTGAAAAAGTTTTAGTAGAAGTTAAAGAACTGTCCGAGGAAGTTGGTAATTAACTGTTTTATAGACAGACACTTACATTTCGTTTGATCGTGAGCAGTGTAGCAAAATATTTGAAACTTCAAACTAATTTTAAGTTTAAAATGTACACAATATAAGCCAAATTCATCAGGATAAAAATGGTGTTTTATTTTTCCTTCATATGATTTTATTATTGTATTAATTTTAAATAATATGAGTGCAGCTGGTCTTTTACCTGCTAACTTACTACAATGTACTTGTTAGGTACCTAATAGGACGTAAATAACTGTGGAGTGGGATACACTATATGGTAAGGGGTGGAGTTTAATCCACTTGCATAAAATAGAATCAAACAGAAAATTATTAACTAGCCGTTTTCCACCCACTAGTTTCCTCCTGTGCGTTATATTCTCATCGTAATAGTCTTATTTGGGAACTTCTTTCATATTATTAATATTGGACAGTAAATTTTATTATGGCCCAAAATAATTTCAGTTAAGACTGTTTTATGTTTATCCCTAGCGTTCAAGAGCGTTTTAAACCCTCCTTTGCATTAATCATCCCTTGCATAAAATGGCCACAAATATAAAATTGAATTTTAGTTTAAAACGACGGATGAACTCGCTGTTTATTTAGTATTTAATGGAGGTTTAATATAACTGCCACAGTCTGTGAAATTGTTACGACAATAGCTAAGACGATTTAAACATACATAGTTTACGGCACAATTCCACCGTGATCCGGGCTCATTTGTAACGACGTCAATTGGGTTCGTAACTAGTGGAATACAGCCGGATATATATAATATAAGTGCTTATTTCTGCAAATTTTCATATTACCTACATTAAACCTGCTCAATTTAATCTTTCAATTACCTTTTTAGACATTTTGAGAAAAATAAATGTATTTATTTTTTGGCTACCAGTACTACTTTTTCTAATATAATAAAAATCATCTATATCAGAACTTATTTATAAAATTCGTATTTTTTTATTTAGGCTGTTCAATAAATATAATTTTCGTAATTTTTACGCTGGATCTAAAGTTCCGTCAAAACATTTGACTGGGTAATTTTTGGTATCTGAATATAGAAAGATATATCTGACAAAAATTTTACAAGTTTTTGTCGTCTTGGTTTCATGTAAGCATTTCAGTAAAGAAAATTGTTTTTACATCACAATCAATTTACAAAATTTTATTCAAATACATGTATATAAATTTATAGTAATAATTATAATAATTTGTATATCTTAAAAATTAAGTCAAAAAGAAATTACTATAGGTAAACAAAGTAACAAATGCATTAATCCAAAAAAAAAATCTTTAAAAAAACAAATTTGAGAAAAGGACCAAATCATTTTGAATTAACATAGGAAACAAACGTACCGAATATGAAAAAGAGATAAAGATGTAATCACTCCATCGATCATTTTTTCTTTTCTTTTCTGTCTATGTTTTGTGAGTTTAGAGTAGTCTTCTGTTTTTTTTTGTTTAATACAAAATATAAATAAAAATACTTTATTATTACTATTGACTTTTTATACGATATTAATAACAAAAGATGAAGGCAACAGCGAAAAGGAAATAATTTTAAATATATTTGAATATTTGTATCTATAATAACGGTATTGTAATTCCATAACAATGAAAACTCTTTTGTATTTTTTTCGGGAAATAATGGATAAATAAAAACATATAGTAATATTTAATATGAATTGAGTTATTATAAAACGTTTAAAAACCAAGAATCGCTTTTAGAATACTAATCTCGTTACTAAAATAAATGTAGAAGTTAATAGAGATAGATAACAATGATATATTTATTGATTTTTATATTTAATAATAAATGAAATAACATATTGCGAAGTTCAAAAACGTTAGTTAGAATTTGGGAAAGATGTCATCTGTATTTTATCGTACATAAGAATGCCAAATTCATCAGGACCAGTAATGATACGCTACTTCATTTAGTGGAGTGGCGGTGCTTATCCTACCGCTAATATTAAAGCGGTTAAAAAATATACTCTTAAAAATATTGATTTCCTTTGAAGCTAGCCATTTATTACATTTCAAAAAATCTTATAAAAGTAGGTAAGTAATTTTCATTCAATTCACGTTTCAGATTTTTTAGTATCACAAGTTCATTACATAAGGTCATAAATAACTTCATTTAAAAAGCCGTATGATTTAGTGCTCACTACCGAAATGTAATACAACTGAACTCCATTTCCTGTCCTCTGGGAGTCCAACGAGGAAAGCAAAGGGGATAGATGAAATTAAGTATTAAAAATGTTGTTGTTATTTTTTAAAAACTAATTGTAATAAAAAAAATTATGTTATAAAATATTCACGACTATATCTTACAATTTTTATAATATTACAAGAGACAGTAAAAGAATCACAATGAAAGTTTAGGTATAACTTGTATAACTTTATTCTAGTAAACGTAAGATTTTAAAACATTCTCTATGTTTGAAAGTAATCGATTTAAAATTGTTCAATTTTCGCGATGAAATATCTTATTTTTAAGATACGTTTGATGCTTCTACAAAAGATTACACTACAGTTTATACGCTATACACATACAATTTGTTTAAGATTTAAGTCTCTTAAATGCATACTATTATAACCTTTTTTTTTCAGACGTAGTAGTTTTGATAGTATGATCTGAGATTTGATCTGAGATTGAGTACACGTTGAAATAAAACTTACATATTATAAAATCCGTCAAACCTTGTTTTATTAATTATTCTTATATAATAATTAATAATAATCTGTTATTACAAAAGTACACTCAAAGTCTTTATTGAGAGTAAGTTTTTTAAGAAATATTTTTTCTTTGTCATAGCTCCTACCAGTTTGGTAATATATTCCCACAGATTTGAGAAGAGCCGGCGAAAAAAATTCATCGGGCTTGTTTTATATATATTTATTTATTTAAAAATAATATTAAATAATTTAACACTTTTTTTAGTGAGGACTCACAGACATCAGAAGAGGAAATTAAAGATGAAGTAGTAGAAGCTGAATTTTTTTCCAATAATTGTCAAAAGTAGAGGCAACTTCATTATCTGAATTTATTAAATGATTATCTACAAGAAGATTAAAATTAGAATTGCGGGCATTGTATTTACCAGATTTATACTTTATAATATTCCAGGTCGTTTTAACTTTATTAATTGAATTAGTAGTATGCTTTCATATTCCAAATAGGGATATTTAATAAGAATTTTATTTCTAAAATGTTTTATGCTCTTTTCAGTTATAGAAACAAACACAATTTTGTTTTTGTTACTATTAGATTTATATTGAAATGTTGTTAATTATCCAATATCATCAGAATTTAACATATTTATTATCCTTATGTTTTGGTAAATTATTAGTAACAACCTTCTATATCATTATGGCATGGTTAGATTTCATTAATTTAATTAAATAGTATGTTTGCCCAATAAAAAAAAAACTAAAACGAAATAATATAACATTTTTCTTTAACAGGAACGTAATGTGATGTGAGTCGCGCTTATTACCGCTTGTTTTTTTTTGTATCGTAAGATTTTTCATGTAATTTTTTTCCTGTTTTTGTGAATATACCTTATGAACAAGCGGTAATTCAAAAATTTGAATATAATGAAAATTTGAATAACATAATAATTAGAATAGTATATATATATAGATTTATTTATTTATATAAAACCCTAAAAGTACGTAATATTCTAAGAATATTTAATTTGAAACATAATAAATTGTTGATTAATTTATGTGAACTGGATGTTCACTGTTAGCAAAGCTCTATTATGAACTTCCTGATAAAGAAAATTATTGTCATTACGCCGACTTTCGAATTGAGAATTTTTATAATATGTTTGTATTCGGAGGTATTCTGAATAATTCTAGACAATTTAACAATCATTATTTACTTGTGAGTGTATTTGTCTGTGTATGTGAGCATATAATTCGTCTCTATTTTCTTACATTATTACGCAATTAACTCTATTTGATACAAATGATCAAATACTTTTACAAATATGGGTCAAGCCATTTTCAAGATTGTTTTATAAAAACTGAAAAACAAAGTCACATAATTAAGTTTCGAGAAAATGTAGCCGAAAAAGAGCTTAAATAAATACACACACGCGTATACATATATATAAACATACATATAAATGTTTTTAAAAAGTGTCTAGAATTACTCATGACTCCTCAAAACGCAAATATATTAACAAAAATTTCATTTCGAAAATAGGGGAGCTTTAGATATCTTCAATAATCAGAATATCATGTTAAAAAAAAGAAAATAGGCACCACTTTATGAGTGAGAGTTATTATAGCAAATTTATAGACTGGTCCTTCAAAAGAATATTTACGTTGGAAAGGAACACATTTTTTTACTACAAATTTTTCCATAGAGGTATTTTTGTTTACAAAATTATTAAAAAATTTCATTATGTTTTGTTATAAATACTTTTAAAATTTCTACTTTGAACATTTTTTATTATTATTTTAGATATTTCCTCGTAAATTGACTATTTTTGTTATTTTCCAAAAAAATATTTCATACTTAGTTCATAATCAGTTTATTGAGTAACATCAACTTTCAGCTAGATTTAAAACAACAGGATGGTTTTAACTCTATTTGAATAAACATCTTATTTGATCTCTCCGTATCAATATTCATATAAATGTTTACAGCCTAAAAGTGTTTAGAAATCATTGTACAGCAAGAGTTAAAAAGTTTCTTCCCATATATAATTTTCAAAAATTAATTACATAGTTAAAAATAAATAACATAGCTCTTGAAAATTATTGTGTTCGTATGTAAGTGTGTGTGTGTACTTTACAAGGCTATCATCATTATCATAAACAAAAAGTATCCTCATCTCAATAAAACTATTTTTCGGATATAACTCGCGTTTATTATTACACGGTTCGCGGTTTCGGTTCGGTCCGCGAACACGTTTGCTGCAAAGCATCCGAAACGTCGGGTTAAATATAAAAAAGTAATAATAAACGCGAGTTATATCCGAAAAATAGTTTTATTGAAATGTGTAGTACTCGTGTAAATCTTAGAAAACATTAAGTATCCTAATCGTTGTATTTAATTGGCCAAAAGTATTCGATACGTTATATTTGACATGCTAAATAAATTATAATTTTTAAAGTAAACTTACTAAAGGTAAAAATAAAAAAATAAAAAAAATAAAAAATAAAATAAAATAAATAAAGTATATTTATAATAATACTTACTAATAAATGTACTTTAAAGTGGTTACTTTAGATGGGGATGAGTAACCTGCATATATTCATTAATATTTCCTTGTGTAGAATGTGGTACCTGTTGTTGTTGCCGACGATAGTGATTTGTTTGTTTGCTTACGTTTTATTACGATGGAATCGAACAAAGAATTACTGGCTTAAGCGTGATGTTCCACACTTGCCACCGAACCCACTTCTCGGAAGCCTTAACTTCATTCAGAGTAAAAATGCGGTATGTCCATATTTTTGAAATTTAGTTAAGAAATTCATTGGTTTTTATTTTATTTTTTTTGTAAAATTTAAATGAATGATGAATGCTTTATAAAAGTTTGATCATTGTGATAACTTCGTTACAATAATTGTATTTTTTCATTTGATGATTAAACATTGTATTTTATTTTCATAGAACAAACTAGGTTAGTAGATAAATAATGTTTTTAATGTATACATTAAGATGATAATTATGATATTTTCATTACTTTATTTTTGATTTATTTACTAGAAAGATAAATGTAATATCTAGATAGTCTTGTTAATTATGGCAAAAATAAAGTTATTTTTTATAATTCAAGGTAATGTTTTACAGGGTTTATGGTTTCGCGATATGTATAATCTTTTTAGAACTCCCTATATTGGCATTTGGTTGATTTGGAAACCGGCATTAATTGTTAATACCCCAGAACTAGCTCGTCAAATATTAGTGAAAGATAGTGCTATTTTTAGAGACCGATTTGTGAGTTCTGGAACTACTGATCCTATTGGTGGTCTAAACTTATTTACTGTTAATGTAAGTTTAAATATTTTATGAAACTGTACAACAAATTATGTAATAATGTACTTGAATTATTTTATATTTTTAATTTAAGGATCCTGTCTGGATAAACATACGTCGAAAATTATCTAGCCTGTTCACTGCAGCAAAGCTGAGAGGCCTTCATGATTATACGTTTTTAAAGACCAAGGTACTGTTACAAAGAATTGAAAGAGATCGCAAAAAAGGATTAGAGCTAAAGGTACTTTAAGTAATGTATTACAAAAAATATGCTTTATGCTCTTCGGTAAAAAGTTTTAAGGAAGAAAAAAAAATTTACAGGCACTTTTCAGTGATTTTACAACAGATATTATTGGGACATTTTCTTTTGGAATCGAAAGTAATGCTACGCTTACTTCAGAAGGTCCTCTTAGAGACGTAACCAATGATTTCATGAAGTTCAGCGTCTACAGAGGAATGTCTTGGTTCAGCATTTTTTTTTGCCCAGAATTAGTAGATATATTCAGGTAATATATTATGCCTTTTTTTACATATATAAATACTTCTTTTATTTTTTAAGTTTGTGGAATTTACAAAAAAAACCTTATTACTTATTTACACTTTTAGATTTACTTTTTTCCCAAAATATTCGTCAGATTATTTTAAAAGGATCTTTAAAACTGTATTTAGCCAGCGCAGCGACAATACAAAATGCAGGGAGCACAAAGATTTAATTGATTATCTGTTAGAAATTAAAAAAGAAAGTGAAAAAAACAATGAAGGTGATTTTATATAAAATCCAGCCTAGACGTTCAAAGTTTTTATAATTTACCTTATTTATTGTTTTTTTTTAATTAAAATTAAATAAATACTTTTAACCTGATTCTAGAACTTTCGGAAGAATTGCTTATTGGCCAAGCAGCTATTCTTTTATTAGGTGGATTTGAAACAACGGCGAGTATTCTATCGTATATGTCGTATGAATTAGCATTTGATACCGAGTGTCAGGTAAAATAAATGTGTTACTTAAATATATATTATTTTTATAATTTATTTGTAATTTAAAACTTCCTATACTCACGGATTGCAGGAAAAGTTATACCAAGAACTGAAAAAAGCTAATGAAAGAACTGGAGGAAATTTTGATGCTCAGACCGTTGCAGATTTAACATATTTAAACTGTGTTATCAAAGGTAAAAAGACAGTTTGACAAGAAAATAAAATAATTTTTGTTTGGCAGTCTTGCTAGATATTATGATAAACTAGCTGTTACTCACGTTCTACCTGACAAAGAATAATTTAATTAAATTAAATATTATTATTTTCTTTTAGAGTGTCTTCGAAAATATCCACCAATGGGATGGCTTGATAGACGAGCATCACAAGACTATTAGATTGATGAAAAAGTCACAGTCAAAGCTGGCTCAGTTTTTTATGTGAATGCTATCGGCATGCATTATGACCCTCAATATTTCCCTGAACCTGATAAATTTAATCCTGACCGATTCTTACCAGAAAATGAAGAAAATATTAAACCATATACTTACTTACCATTTGGAGATGGACCAAGAATATGCATCGGTTATTTTATTAATTATATTACCATATCTTTTATGTTCCTATATTGTTTATACCACACAAAGATAATAGTTTATTGTTATTTTATACATAATTTAAAGACAATATTGTGGTCATAATAATCATAATGTTGGAACCATCAATTCAATCAAAAATCACTTATAAGTTTTATAACTTTTTAAATGAATTTATTAATCTATTCGATAAATTAATTTCTATATTTAATTCTATCAATTTTAGGTCAGAGGTTCTTTTATTTGACCGGGCGAACAGCAGCATCCCAGTTATTCCTTAAGTATAAAGTGCGACCTCTACCAAATACGCCCATACCAAATGACACCGAAATTGAAAGTAAAGGTCTATTTTTACATCCCGGAGAACCGTTATACGTAGAATTCGTTCCTAGAACAGAAAATGAAGTGGCCGATTAGAAAATCTTAAAATTTATAGAAAAAAACTGATTTTTATTCTTTAAAATTAACATTCAACAGTTCTGTTCCTTTATTAATAAATTTAATATGAAATATTCACAATTATAAACAAACATCTAGTGTTGATATATGTGTTTTCCTTAAACTTTTATTTTTTTAATAATAACAACAAAATAAAACAATTGAAGAACGCGGTATGTATACTTCAAACCCAATATATTATATAATGTACGATTAGGAGGAAATCCGATTGTCCAAAATCTATTACATAAACAACGGCATGCTGCCACAGACACAAGTTTGAAAACAACCTTCTTGTAATCCCCGCCTTATGAAATTCAATGAGCACTTGCCTTTAAATATATCCACGAACCCTCTCCCTATACCACACTGTATATTTTCACTGAAGAATATTATTCTAATATCTTACACTACGTGGTTTATGTTTCCAATATTCTTGTAAGGTCATACGAAACCAGTAATGGAATGAATACAATTAAACGATAATCGTATATAACCGCTACAAAACTTTTGTGACAAAACAAGCAAAGACAAACTTTACGATCGCAAAGCCATATACTCAGAATAAATCCTTAGCATGTAAAATATTAAAGTTTACTTGTATCGAGTGTTGACGAAAAAAGAAAACTATTCGCCAATATCATTTTAGGAACTAAAAATATTATAGAAATATTTTTATTAAGACTAAATAAAATTAAAACTACTTATACTGGTTTCTTTACACATAATTTGTGACTGAGAAGTATTAAATTCTTTAAAAAGCGTTTAATTTGGGTAATAACTATAAGGATATTAGTATCACTTACTTTTACGCAACAATATGTAACTTGTAATAAATATAAAATATTAAACTATCCTCTTTTCTCAAATGAACTAAAACATAAAATAAAACGTAGTTCTTAAATAAAACTTGACATGCCCATATTTACGGATTGGCACAAAGAGAAATTGAATTTCATTTCAAAGTCAACTAATTATTATTTTACATTTAAGTGAAAATACTTCGTAATTCCATTGGCAAAAGTTTAATGAAAAGTTACGGCTGAACAGCTTCTGTTCCAGTTCAAATTTTAACCGATTATTGTCTTATAAATATGAGGGAACATTTCCAAGTCAGAAAGGAAGCAATTTAATTTAGACACCTTCGAGTTTTGATGCAAATACTACGATGATTTCCAACGTTCCGCTTCAAAACAATATAAATTCCAAATAATAGTATCAGAATGAATTATTTTTTATCTAAATAAAACATTTCATAATTAATGGTTAATTCTTAAATATATCACATATATTTAATTTGGGATTCATTGAGTAAAATACTAATAAAATTACGTCTAAGTAAATCTTCAATATTCCTTCATCCGAGCTTAAAAATATTAGTGAATTGTATCTGTAGTTTACATAATTGAAATAAATACATATTTATTTCATTTGAAAGTTCAACTAGATTTGATGGAATTTACATACTTTGCTTTTAAGAAAATAAAAATTAAGTTCGTAATAGAAATCTTTAATCCGAGTACTCTATTGTAAAAAACCTATCTATTGTAAATAACGAAATTGTAAATACTCTATTTAACTCTTTAAAAGTTTTACATCTATATAAATGTATTTTAAAACTTTTAATGAGGGTGTAATAAATTATCGTTATAGTTTAAATAACATTTTGTCAGTCTGGCAGTCTGGCAGTATGTTTGTGCACGAATAACGCAAAATCTACGAAATAAATATTGATGAAATTTGGTATGGTGATAGCTGAATGTGTTGTTCTACATTTAAGATAACTTTTATTGTTAGAAATGCCTATTTCTAACAATAAAAAAAAAAAACGGACTTACGGAAAAATTAAAAAATACCAGTTCTGTCACTTAAATCTATTATAATTATATTATAATATTGTCTGTCGTAAAAAAAAAACAACATTCTAAATTCATTAAAATTAGTTCGAATTCCCCCCCTTAACCCAAGTTCTACAAAATAAAGAAAATTTATAAAAAAATCTGTTTTGATGAAACAAAAAAAAAACTATTTTGTCAACTTTTTACTGACTTTTAATTAATATTCCACGCAAACGCTATCGTGGGCAGAGCTATTTGAAAATAAAAAAGAAACAATGTCAAAAAGTCTAAAAAAACTCGAGAGTTATTTAATTTTTACTTTTCGTGAATATAAAAGAAAATACTTGTGCTTGTGTATTGAAAGTCTGGTATTTAACCGCAATCTTGCGTAAAGGATGGTCTCAGGAAAAGCCGGCAGTTCCATTTATTCTTTTCTATTTCAACAATCATTGAGGTCGTTCATAAAAAAATTAGCTTTAATGGGGAGGAGGGCGGAATTGCTTAGTTTGACAAAATATCACTGGAAAGAGGGGGGGAGGGGGGAGATCTTAAAGAAAACGATATTCAATCATATACTTAAAACTCTCACGAATTAAAATTTATTTTATTTCTTATATAATATGATCGTGGCCACGAGATCAGTTCAACCTGATAGAAACGTGGAGGTGAGTTTTAAAAATATTTTATTTAATAACGCGAATAAGTCACGTTTTCTTATTTAAAATATTAAAGTCTTAAATTTTTCTGTTCTTTTATTTTATAAAAAAAAACGTATTTTTTATTTCGATAAATAAATAAATACAAATTACACTTATACAGGGTTAACATTCAACCTAATACCAAATGAATTTTAAGAATACACTCATATCAATTATGGTAAAGGTGAAAGGTGATTTTTCAGGTCACGTAATTTAAAAACTCCCCATTTAAATATGTATCATAACAACTGGCTCATTTTCTACATTTTTAATTAGAACTTATGAAACTATACTAAAACCTGGATAAGTGAAACAGCAAGACTTAAACTTGTGGCTGATGTGACAACATTCTTCTCTTTTTTTGACTAGCGTTATTCTACTGACCATCAAACTGTCTTATTTGTTTCTACGTAGTAATATACTTATACTAAATAGGAAGTTGTCTTAAGCGGAATCCTTATTTAAATCGCTACACTTTCTTTAAATATTACAGTTTACATTTAATTAAGACCAATCTTAATGCAGTTAAGACTGTTTTATGTTATAACTAACATTTTGGCGCGTTAGAAACCATTCTCAAAGTACTCATGGTCTACATAAAATAGTAATTAAGTATAAACTTAAACGTATAATATGTATAGTTCGTTAGAATAAAATAAAATTATAATTATAAAATTTAATAAAATGAAGAATGCTTCAATAAAATTATTTAGAAAATAAAACCGGTTTGTTTTCGCTGTTTCCATACTATGTTAATAGCACTTTTAAATTTAAATGTTAATCCTACTCCCAGCGGTCACGATTAATTTATTTACGAAAGGACATACCACGACCCAAATAAATATAACAAACAGAATCTACAAAACGAATGCAGTCTTTTACACTCATCTCTATGTTCCACTCATCTCTATCATTTATAATTTCATAATTTTTGGCTTTCTTCTTTCTTTATAACTATCACACACCTTATAATGTTTTATTTATATTTGCAATTTTGCAAAATGAAACTATAATTTCAAGAATGTCTAGCATTATTTTTTTATATTATATAATTTAACCAGGCCAAATCCATGATATATTAGATTGTTTGATCAAATAATACATGTTTTAAAATATTTAAAACAACATAATGCCATTATTTATAAAAGTAATTGTATATGAAGATATGAAAACTTTAAATATTTTTTGTAATTTTTTTATAATTAAGATTTTGTTAGGTTATTAATAAACTTATTTTGTAGGTGATGACCCTATCATTTCTGAATGATCTTTGTTGTTTAAATATTCATAGGTGTAAACAAATCCAGTCGTGTATTCCATATCAAAAACAAAAGATACCGATAAAGCAGGAAAAGGACGTAATTGGAAATCTATTTCAATATTTCAGTATAAAATAACGGTATTGTAATTCCATTACGAGGAAACTCTTTGTGAATTTTGGTACAATAATGGATAAAATACGAAACAATATTTGATATAAAGTGAGTTTTTATAAAACATTTTAGAACCAAGACCCAAATGTGATCTGAATGGATCAGTATCCATTCAAATTATTTATAAAAACAGACATTATAAAAACAGTCCAGTGTCTATATATATATATATTTATTTTATACTGCAAAGAAAAACGATAAAAACATTTACGATAAATTCAATAATCATCAAGGAATTTGGGATGGTAAATTTGGTAGAACTATACTTATTAAACGGTTTAAATATACATAACATGGCTAATATAATATTAGTAAATAATTTAAATATTTGACATGAAATTATATTATGCTAATATTAATTATAAAATGATTATCCTAACTAGTTACTAATTCATAATGAAAATGTAAACTACTAACTTATTATTAGATTTTAACCCAAATTAATATTTTTAAACAGCCCGCATCCGTTGAATCTTTTACGACCGTTGGTTCCGGTTATAATATTATTCATTTAGACATAACTAGCAACCGGATAAATGGATTGAATGAAAAAACAAAAGAAAATTTATTATTATTTTACTTAACTTTCAAGTATAAAAATTCAGCATTTACATATAAATAATCATGTAGAAAGAATTCTCATTTGCTATTATGTTATTATTTTCAACAAAATAATAACAGAAAACAATTCAAATTCAAAGTAATAAATATTTTCAAACTTAAAATTATATTAGAAATAGGAGATTTCCAGGCAACCCTAACACCATATACCACCACAATAGCTCGATAAAAAAGTGCCTCTAAGCTCCAACGATCGTTTTGCTCGAACGTGTGCGCGACTCTTCTTTTAGCAGATTGTTTTCAGTTTAATATTTCTCTGATATGACTAATTTGAACTTAACTCTATAATACTTTAAATATATTATGTAATAAAATCATATATATTTGTTATATTTCCATGTAATTGCTTAAAATACATTTATTATATTGTTATTCATTGTGGAAGCGCTGATTAAACGATGCCGTCTTATTTCGAGAATGTAATAAAACCTTTTTTTTTCAATTTGTTCTGTTACTCCTATCTTGAACAAACATTCAATCTGCCTATAAGAAATCCCGAATGTACATTCAAATGTGTTCGAATGAATTATGTTCGAATAGTACATTTATTATTTATCATTAATGTTAATGTAATTATTTTATTGCTTCAATGGTTAAATATATTTGTTTTATTTTACAGTACAGGGTATATAATAAGTACTTTTGAAGTATTGTTAGTAGAATAAAAAATAATATCAATATTTGTTGTACTTACTTTTACTTTCAAGCGTAATTCAGGGCCTTATTAGCTATTCACTACTTGCATAATCCTTGTGTTCCAGATTCATCCGGTTTAAGTTATTATACAGAATATAACAGAATTAATTAATCTATATTTGTTTTAAATTTTCAAATAATAAACTGATGGTTTTGAAGGTATCGCCCTTCGACATAGAAATATTCTTAGTTTATTTTTATTTATATAATTGACATTTAAACATATTAATTGGTCATAAACATTATAGTTTAAAACAAAACAGATGTCATTTTACGATCTTCAAAAAGCTTAAGTGTAACATTTTATATTTTCCACTTTTAGAACGTGGACTTGAAGGAAATACGATAATTTCATATTTCCTTCAAGTAATAGGAACTAACTGTATAGTTTCTAGTATATTTTCTAATTAACTGTATATTGCCTGGTGTCCAATTATCATACTAATAAATTTACTCAGTATCTTATTACTATACTATGTTTAAGGTGCACTAAGGTTAATTTAAAAATGAACTATTAATTCGAAAAACTAATCGCCTCAGACCGATCATTAAGAGAACACTGGCCCTGTCGGTACATGGGATATTACCCACTTATGTAACTTCAGTATGTAGTATAGGATACCGTGTAAAGCATCTATGTATGTAAAGGATACAAAATAAATATTAAATATTTAAAAATTAATTATTTAATATATAAAAAGTATTATTAAACATTATTAGCCTAGTTACGCTTTTTTCTATTTTATTTCAATTGAAAATAGGTATATTGAAAAATTTTGTACATTCTCGTAGTTGCTGCTCTTCAAAGTTGTCTTGATGTACAAATAAAAACTGAAGCGTTACAAAAAGAATTTTAAATTGCTGACAAATATGTTTGTTTTCTACCGAAGATAGTGGATAGAGTGCTGTCTCTTAGTCTATCTTAAACTGAGCGTAACTTTTAGCAGCGCGCTGAAGTTCCGTAGAAATTTAAATTTTCAATGCAAAATTATGTCGTATCACTTCAATAAACGACACTTAATACTTTAAGTAACATATAGAAGTTAAACTTAGTGTTGAGAGTTATAAAAATATTGTTGAATATTTAAAGACGAAGTTTTTTTCCCATTGATAGCAATTGTTTATTCTATGAATTCGTTGTAAAGAAGTATATTTGTTGTAATATACAGTGAAAATATCCGTTGCATTGTATTTTTTTAGTCTATGAAATGGTAATTATAATATGTTTAGTTGTAATGAAACTTAAAACATCCCGCTGAAAAAGACAGCTGTAACTGTTTTTCAAAATTATTTAAAAAATATAACTATACTTATTCATATTTGTATAGACAAGGAGTTGTGATATTACATACTTATCACTTAGAAGGCCGAAAGATTAAAAAAATAATATTATTATGTTTTAAATAAAGCGTTACCAAATCTTATCTAACAATTTTATCAATTAATTTCAATTCCAAAAAATCTTTTTAAATTAAGGGTTTATTTTAAGATGAAATAAAATATGTAAGCATTATTCACTCAAACAAATATCCTAATATATAATATATAATATTGAAGATATATGTTTTAGGTAGAATGATCTCTTTGAAACTTTCATGTTCTTTAATATATTAATTGTTGTATTAAAATTTCATCTAACTGAATCTAGCTCCAACAAACATGCAAACATATACAAGAAAATATTTATATAAAGGTAAATCATATGACCCCTAAATATTTTGAAACATTTACAGCGCTACATATAAAATTAATTTTCATTTAAGTCATAGTCCCTTTAATACGATATCTATATATTAATGGGACTATGGACTATATTTCAATTATTACAATTGGATAACAATCAATAGGCACCTGCAGGTAAATTAATTCATATTTTAAGTTTTTTCAACATGTAGCAAAACATACCTTTCACAATTAAAGATATTATAAAAGCGATTTAGTATTATAAAGAATATATTTATTTATTTATTTATTTTTATATTTTCCACTTTCAATCAATACCAATGATCACTTGTGTACGTCAAATGGAAGTGCCAGGAGGGCCTATTTCGATGCCTTACATATCGAAATAAGCCCTTCTGTAGAGTCACTGTCCAATTTATAACTAAAGCAACGAGGGTTCCAAGCGCGCCCTGGTCTGGGTTTTGGTCACAACAAACTCAGCCGGGTTTTTTTTTTTTGTATTGTGATCACTGTTTCACAAACGTCCACATACAGTAAACAATTTACGAACAACTAGAACCATCGCAATCAATTCCTTGTGGAGGCTAAATTATAAAAGCCAATTAACCAAATAAAATAAAACTATAATTATGAAACTGAGCCAGCAAAACGACCAGTCACCGCAAGCAGCACCCGTTCAAGAGTATAAAATTATTTTTCAGATATAACAATACTTTTCAAATTCAATACTTAATCAATTATTCTATAATAACAGCGACATTTGTAGCGTAACATAGCCTTTAGGGAAACGCCTGAGCTCAAAGAAGTTATTGCTTAATCGTGTTTGTATGTGTGTATTTATTTTAGAACAAATTTATTACTATTTTAATGAACCAAGCAGTTTTTAAGTTTATTTTTTTAAATAAAGTTGTCACAACTGGGACAGGATACCTCTATCCTACCTAGCTATCTACCCTATTGATAAATGTTAAAGTTAGTAAACAAGCTATATAAAAAGTTGTTTATATGATAGTATTTTTTAGATTTTCACAAGTATACATTTGAAATAAAACTATTTTTACGGATTAAAACTCTCGTATAATTTGTTTACATTTTGATTTTAACCCGACGTTTCGAATATTTTGCAGTAATCTGTCCTACAGACACTTACATCTCGTCTACCCGTGAACACGATTACTGCAAAGTATTCGAAACTACGGGTTAAAATCAAAATGTTTATATGATTTTATTTAAAGTAATTTTAAAATGAAAGACGGAGAGAAAGATTAAAAACTTATATGGAGGAAGAACATGGGTTATGCGTTTGCGCTAGAAGTAAATTTATGAATAATTACGAGTTTACGTTTGTATTTCTTTGTCAGACTTCAGTCAAAATTGCTCTTCGTGTATTTGCCTTGCCATAAAGCATTTTGCCTCCCGAAGTTATTTATTTCTCGTAGTATATTTAACACTACAATAAACTAAAGAAACTTACCTCTTCACTATAAACAAAAACAATATAATTCTGTTAGAAAACACAAACAAATAAATAGTTATCATTTTTACTAAAAATATATTAAACCTTTTTATCGTATTTATATTATTTAGAATAGCTGGAACTGTACAAATATTTTATTTTAATTGTTTTTTAGTTCCCAATATTACAAAAAAAAAATTAACTTCTTAAGTATTTGGAAGCTTCTTTTGATGTTAAGTTTTCGAACTAAATTTAGTTTAGTGTATTCTCTAACAAGCAGAATCATAATATAATTTTTCTATTTTAATACAATCTTTAGTTTCATGTTTAAAAACTCCAAGTTGTATAAATTGAACAATATTTATTTTTATAAATAAAATAATATCTCATTAAAATAGTATTTTCTTAGATTTTCACGAGTACACATTTCAAATAAAAAACTATTTTAACGGATTAAAACTTGCGTATATTTGGTTACATTTTTTATTTTAACCCGACCTTTCGAATACTTTGCAGTAATTGTGTTCACGGGTAGACGCGAGTTGTAATCCGTTAAAATAGTTTTTTATCTCATTAAAAACTTTATATCTATAAAAGTAATCCAATCTATAGTGGTATCAATCTTTTGCTTTCCCCGTTTGAATTCCAGGCGGGTGGAAATGGAGTTCAGTTGTATTACATTTCGCTAGCGAGCACTAAATCATTCGGGGGATGCTTTTTAAATAAACCTATGACATTCTTGATTTATGTAATGAAAAGAGTAAAGCTGAAAAAAGGGTACGTGAATAGCGCGTAAATATATGACTTTTGTTATTTAATTTTTTTTTAATGATAACTTTCAAAACAAACTATGTGACTAAAGATTATAAAATAATGTAATTATACCTGAATCCTGTTGTGTAAAGTATTCTAATTTTAATTGAGTTCTTTTAAATACAATTTCGTGTTTGGAATTACGAAATTAATTAAATTAAAAGAAACATTAAAAAAATGCAATGTTTGCAACAATAAATATAGTAAGAAATTATTTTAACATTTATGGGCCTTAAAACTATTTTTAAAAGTATTTTGTATAACTAACATACTGTTAAATTTTTTTTATAATGAGTTCTACACCGTGTGCGCTGTAGCGTGGCGCGGGTGACATCTGTCAGTACCACGTGACTAGGGATGGACATTATGCATTAAATTTTTTTCGCTTACGATACTCACCTCATAAATCTAGTTCTCTTTAATAGTGTTATAAAAATTTATGTGTTATTCAGTTGTGGAGAGTAACTACATGTTTAATCGTGAGTTTACTTATATACGAGCACTGATTCTGATATGAGTTTAGATGAATAAAATATGTTTTTTATCAGCAACCTTTTAAGAATTAATACGCTTTATATATTTCGTTGTTTCATTAATATAACTATAAACTGTTTAACAATTAAAATTGAACTATATACACACAATATGCGTTTTTTATTATAAAACACATCGAATATATAATATAGCAATACATCCCTTCACTAAATACGTCTAGGGCGTTATGTTATTCGGAAAATTGTTGTTAGAAAGAAGAAAGTTGTTAGAAAGCGACATAAAATAAATAAAATAAAAAAAAAGAAACCATTTATTTGTTACTTCTACAAATTTGATACGAGTTCTAGTTCGACCATATTGTATATTCAGAAATATATTCAAAAAGATGGTTGCCGCATTGCACCTCCAATGCAAAGAGGCCAAAATTTGCATCAAAATGTGTGCAGTATCGATCTTCGCGCACTTTGTGTTACTTTAATGACCGCATAACGTTGCCAAAGCGTTGGATATTTTATTTAAAAAAACATTAGTAACAAATCGAATGTATTTACTTTCTATAGTAAGCAATTAAATTAAAATTAAATGACATACTATTTTCATTTATTTTTCAATAGTAACTACAGGTACCTATAGGTGAATTAATAAAAATTAATAACAAAGGTCCAAGATTTTCTGATATTTTTATGACTTAACGATATCTAGTCATATTTAGCAATTTTTAATCTAAAAGAGATAAAGTAAAATACAGTAGAAGCGGTAATTTCTGACAGAGGCTATCACAATAACTTTCTTGTTAAGATTTTTATAATAATTTTTTCTGTAATATATATATTTTTATATAAACAAAATTCCATAAGTACTTTCACTAAAGTCATTAAAACAATTTTTACAGATACAGTATATTTTATAAATAATAAATTAGTAATAAATTTCATACTATTTGTTTTTTACATTTTCTTTAAAAAAAAGACTACGAGACATTTTTTTTTCATTAATAATCGTGAGGTACAAAAACCACCCCAATCGCGCCATTAATATTTTTGGAAATTGCGAATAAGCGGTTTTCAGCTAAAAAAAAACTAAAAACCCACATACATCAGACAGACACCTAAATGTTTTAAAAAGTGTGTCAAAAGTGTACTCAAGATATCTTCAAACATAGATATTACAACAAAAAACATTTTGGAAGGTTGAGGTGATTACAATAATAAGAAGGTTATAAAAGAAACAAAACATAAAACGTGCACAAATATCATTGCAGAAACCTTACGCGCCAGACAAAGTTTAAGTATAAATAAAAAGTAAGATTTGATATTTATTTTCATTTTATTTGATATGGAAAATGAATGCTCCTCTATTGATATATAACTGTAATTTGTACTATTTTGTTTTTTCTGTTTTTAATGTTTATATTTTTGTATGATCCGGGTGTATTAACTGTGATTGCCACAGATAAAATCGAAAACTTCGTGTGTCAATTCCCAAACATCATCAATTTTGTATAATGTATTTCATTTTTGATTAAGCGTGGAATATATTTAAAGAGGTATGTAAAGAAAAGAAGCACAGGAGCATCTCGAACTGAAAGTGTGGCTTTCCTCTGAGAAAGAATGTGGTCGAGTTCAAGCTTTTAAACTAGTATTTTGTAAGGAAAAGAGATATACTTTACTATCTATTTTAGATTTACGTTTTATGAAACTTTTAAAGAAAAAGATACCATTTCATTTTATTTCATTACAATCAGCACGTTTTTAAATATGAATATTTTTTTTTATCGTGATGTAATAAGGTTTCCTGTTATCATAATGTTTAAGGGTTTGCAGGTTTGTCTCAACTTTAAGTCTTTGTCGAAGTAATTATAATTTGTTTATTAATTTAATATAAGTTATATATATTTATATTCTTAATATCTTAGGATATACTAATAATGTTTTTTAATAGTTGTGTTAAGTCTTCATTGTAAACTTATTTATAGATGTTTTTAACTAAATAAATTAGATTGTGAGTAATTTATAGTATGTATCGGTCGTGTCTTTTCCATCTTACGTGACATTGGCTAAATATATAGTGCACGTTAACACGGGTGAAAGCCATATTTAAAAAAAAATAATAAAAAATAATAATAAATAAGCAACAACTACAACAAGACGTCGATCAGTTCAAAAACCTGAACATTTAAACTCACACCTCTTTACTTAAATATTTATTTATACCCAAAATGAATACTATCACTTTGATGTAAATCGTTAGTGAGGAAGTGACACAACAGAAAATAAGTTCTAATAGGTATAAAAATGTTTAATAGTAAGGCAGATAAAGTTAACTTTTTTATATAGTAGTTTTGACTCGTTATATGAGTTTCAGAGCAGTATTTTATTGAAATTCAAGAGTTCTTCAACTGTCACTTTTCATTCAACTATTACCTGCGGTAATGGACTTACGAAGTGTTTTTACTTAAATGTAAAATAATTAGTTGCCTTTGAGTTGAAATTCAATTTCTCATTCATTCCAATTGGAAAGTTGGAGGTACGTCAAGTTATATTTAAGCAATTAGCTTAACTGAGAACTATGACTTGTCGTTTATTTGAGAAATGAGATTAGTTAAGCTGAAATAAAAGTTTATTTTATTATGGTCATTTACTATTTATATCTGACATTTCTCTTAGGCGTGTCGACTATCAGCGACTTTTACTTTTAATTAAATGTGATTTTGCATAACTATTCTTTTGTATTTTTTTACTAACAGAATACAGATTTATAAAGTTCTAAAAGTATTAAAAAAATATGCTATTAGATTTCTAAAGACTTTTTATTAACCATCACACGTTAAACATTCAAATAAAATTTAAAAAAATACTTTTTAAATTCTGTTTAAATAAAGGTAACTGATTCGTAAATCTGAGATAAGAAATAAACAAAAATCGCATTAACAAAACAAATTGTTATTTTAATTATGTATTAAAATAAATATAGTTTATGTACAGTAAGTGGGCCTCCTTTGTTTAATTAAAGTCTTATTGGTAAATATTTTATTGAATCTGCTGGCACCGCCCCAGCTGGCGAGCGTAGTATATTTGTAATATTGAATACTTCCCCAAATACCATGCAAGTCATTATTGTATCTCGTTTTATTTTACCAAGAAAGTGCAAGTTATAAAATAATATATATAATATTACTAGGAAAAGACGTTATTAATAAATATTTTAAACCTCACTTTAACTACTGTAGTTTTATTTTATTTTAAAAATGTGATTAAAATAACAAAATTTAAATTCTATGTAGAACTCGAAGATACGCCTTCGGAAAAGCCAGTATCCAAACCAAAACAATCTTATTAATAGGGTTGTTTGAATTTTGTATTAGATTCATAAGATATACATAGCTAAAATAAACATGGTTTATTAATTGATTATTATGTTACATATATTAATCAAGATAGAAGTGACATTTGAATAAGTACTAATATTCATACAAAAAGTACTGTAGAATCATAAAAAGGACAAGAACTATTTATTAATTATATTATTAAAAGCTCTGACGAGACAATTTATAACTTAGATATTGTTTTTTTTTCCTTTAAGCTCAACTCTTCATTGGTATTAAATATTCATGATATTTTAATACCTTTAGAAAAGACCTGCTCGTTAAAAGTTAATAAAATTTTATTAAAAAAACAGTGAAGAAAAAAAACATTGTAAGGCAGAAACTTTATAATATTTTTATTATTTTTAATGTTATTCATACATTAAATTTGTTATTCTAGTATAGTAATTAAAGACCATATTAGAAATTAACAATATTTAGAATAGAAATATTTTAATATCTAAGTTACTTGAAAAGCATATTAGAATCTTATATACGTTGAGTATATAATGTAGGCGATTATAGAAGTGAGTGAAGACAAGAAATTAATCGTTATAGTAATCAAGAATCACGGAAGTTATATGACCTAAATAAAAGTTATATTTTTTAAATGAAGAAAAAATCTATTATTCCTAAGCAATAGTAACCAAGCAATAGGCCATAGTATATGGTAGGTCAGTGTTGAGCGTGGTGGTAGTATATAGGGGTATATACTAAAGCAGTGCAGATGCGGAAATGAAGTGGCAGAGATAGGAAGTAAATAAACAAGCGTTTGCAGATTTAAATCACTGATAGTTTATTGAACACAACACAGGAAATGTCTAGAGCAGAAGGAGTAAATTAACAGATGAAGATAAATAAAGATAGCAATGATAATATAAGAAAAGTTCACACCATAGTTCACAATACACATAGACGTAGGTGAGGATGGCTGATCGAACGGCACTGGTCTCACGTTTAGCTCCTATAACTCGACTGCCGGCTCGGGCAGGCCTATGTTAGGGGGAAACGGTGCGGTGCGCGGGCGCCGCGAAAATCTGTTTCGCCGCTCGCCGCGATGAGGCCAAAGGCTCGTTCCAATGCACAATTAGATATTTTAATAATATAAAAATTAAATATATACTTATAATATTTATAATTAACGTACATACAATAATGTAGGACGGCTACAAGTAAATGTTATGTTCTATTTGGAGAAAAGATCTTGTTGCTCCCTTGAGCTCTACTAGAACATCGTTTGCCAGGAATCAATTAAGCATGCTATCTGGCCATCTTTATAATATTATTAATAGGAAGATACAAATCTATAGTATGAACTCTTATATTTGTAAAAAAAACATAAACAAAATGGTTACTTACATTGAAATATGAGGAAGTTGAGTTGTTTCTGAGTTTTATGACTTGATTTTACATTTACGAACACACACATACATACACACATGCACATACGCATACACACACACACACACACACACACGCACACTCACACGCACATACAAATTTAAGTCTGTAATATTTAATTTAAGAATTAATTTTTTTTGTTATAATTATATTGTTATGGAAGATCGGAGTCTTCTGGCACAGGAATAATTATATTATTCTTAAAAGAAGACTTCCACTTTGTTAATATGTATGACAGTTTGAAGTTGAAATAAATTATTATTATTATTATTATTATTATTATTATTATTTAATTAATAAGTGATGTCAATCTTATGTCAATTGCCACAATGTCACTTGTTAATAGTTTTTTATTTATAAGCAGGTAAAAAAGCAGAAAAAAAGTCGTGAGGTTTAGAAATAAATTTTCTTCCGATAATCGAGTCATAATAACGGGGACAGTAAAATCTTTAAAAATATATAACGAAGTGCGACTAAAAAGTTTAACTACGTATCATAAAGAAGGGATTGTTGAGGGTATGTTTTATAGAACGTTAAGTGTGAATTAAATGCTTTATAAAATGAAATGTTTATGTAATTACATATTTACATTAAACATATATATTTATTTATCATAGGCCTAATTTCATAAAATGTATCTTTAATTTGAAAGGCATTCGGCATTGAACATCGTTTCTAAAACGTGCTACGACTTCATCTATTCTCCATTTATTCTGTTCCTCACGTCTCGGACAATTTCATCATCTATCTGGAAAACTGAACCGAGTACCGAGGTACCAAAAAATCGGAGCACACTGACAGAATACCAAGTAATAGGAGAGACTTTAAATGAACATTAAAAATGGGACAATATATAACTCGGTTTTAGAATTACTGTGCTCGTTTCATTTTCTTACTCTCCTGGATGTCACTTTTCAACAAATACAATATGAAATTATAAAAATAAGGCCATGGATTTTTTAACTATCAGATATTGTCAATGATTATAACAATAATTATTCCGCTTATGATACAGTTTCCCGTTCAGTGTAATATTTTTTATTGCCACAATAGTATATAATAATAATAATTTTGTTTGCGTTATTATAGCGATATAAATGTACGTTACGCATAAGCCTTCGGTGTAAAGTTTAGCTTTCTTTACTATACTATATAAGTAATATACAACTAACATAGGCATAGGATAGGCATTGGGTTTATAGAGAAGGTACATTTTGATGGGTTATGTCAGGTTATGTCAAATAAATTTTAATTCTATGTAAAAAATAATTCGGTTTTGGCTGCAATTAGACTTTCTGTCTTCGATTCGGGAAAAAATTATAATGAATAATTGTCATGAAGATGGCCGCGATGTTTACACCTTTCACTTGGGCATCTACAGCCGCTAGTGCTCCATCCTTACGACGAATCAGAATCACTAGTTACCGACACAACCCTTACTTTATGGATTTGTTTAACTATTGTTGGATTAGAAACGCCTGTTGGAGTTTTTGATAGAATACCCAAATAGGAGTAATAGTTGTTTGTTCGTTCGTAACTTTTATACTTTATATCAATATCATTTATTACTTGGGTACGTTAAATATATTTCTGTAAAGACCTTTTAAAGCTTAAACGTTAAAGCTGCGAGAGTTCTAAATGCGCGCTTGTAAAGAACTACAAACTGTGCTAAGTTATTTTTTTGTTGATCCGAAATGTCAAAATAAAACATTTGTGAATTATAAAAATAATTGCAATACTCGGTGTATAAGACTATCAGTCAATAAGGGGAACTTCATTTTCCCTAAATCTTTTACACTAAAAATGGATTTTTTATCAAATTCCCTTTAATGTATATCTTGTTTTTTATAACAATTTGAAAATTTTGCTATTGAGTTTTTCAAAAACCTACAAATTAAGTTTAGAAGAATTATTTATTTTATGGAGTCTTGGAGAGGGCATACCAAGATTATTTTTATTTCCTGAGTTAATTTGGCGTAAAGCATTTTTTTTTTAAATTTGTTAATACCTTTATACACATAAAATAATTTTTCATAAACATTGATTATATACAGCCATACAGCACAGCATTACCAGCATATGTTCTTGAGCGAACAAGATTGAAACGAAGTGGTTTTTCAGTAAGAGGTTCTTTTTATTAAAATTGCAACTAGATGATTAAGCATTTTTTTTCAAAGAACTTACTAAGTGTGATTATTACCGAAATTGGTCTCTAGTTAGTTGGATTTAATGTGCGGCTGGATTTAAATGATGGTGTTATTTTACAATTCTTTATTAGATCAGGAAATATACCACAAACCTAAACATTTATTGAATATCAAAGCTATTAGTGGCTATTAGTGGCTTTAGAACGTTAACGTTGTTAGATTCTGCGTAGATCAGATGTCTTCTTAATGCTAATTATTAAAAAATATATTATTTTCAAAGCATATTTTTTTTCAAAACTCAAATTAATGCAACATTGATCAACATTTTCTGTAAGTAAAGTCAGAGTAGCGGTCTTTGAAGAATCTAAAACTTTGTTATGGTCACTTGAATATCGTTAAAGCATATTTCAAAAACAATTCAATTTTAAAATCAGTTGAATGTATTTATTTTATGTATTTAATTTCAAGTATATAATCTAAAAACTTTCTCAGGTTTCCCAAATTTTATTTTTGGCTTCGTTAATAGTTAAAAGGAAAATTTTAATCATTCTCTAAAACAATTAAAAATGTTGTAAACATAATATATATTACCATAATTTAAAACATTTAGGTAATAATTAGCCTAATTATTGAAAAACAATTTGGATTTACTCTTGGTAGCTAAACGACAGAGACTGGTATTGAGTTGTTGCTGAATATTTTTGGAGCTTGGTAGGAACCACGGGATACGCTTTTATTTTTTTGTGATTTATCATAAGCGTTCAGCTGTGTAAACTAATAACATAAAACTAATTAAAAAAATTAAATTACAAAAATGGCTCTTGATATGGCCTGAATGGAAGGCGTTCCCCCGATGGAAGATATGACCTTTGAATAACATGTTTCTAGCAATTTAAAAGTAACCTAAGCGATTTGTTTGAAGTTTTTATTATTCTTATTTAATTAGCAACTCGCAGCTCCCTTAAAAGTTATTACTTGTGGTAAGAATTGGGGGGTTGAATTGTCTTCTTTCCTCCAATATGGCGAAGGGGGTGATTACTGACCTTTACGTATATGGTGACCGCGTGCAGTGACCGGTTGTCTTGTGAACCGAATTGTAATATTAATTGATTCAAATCTGTAGGCATTCATATCGCGTTGATTGCGATGGCTCTAGTTACCCGAAAAAAAAATTAATATTTTGACGTTTTGAAAATATTCATTCAAAAATACTCGGCTGAGTTTGTTGTATCGATCTTCTCAGATGCGGTCGCGTTAGGAAGCCTTCAATTTTAAGTTGGAGTTGGAGTGTCCAGAAGTGTTTATTACGATAAGTCTGTGAATTAACGTACAAAAGTGGTCACTGTTATTGATTCAAGGTGGAAAAGATATAAATAAATAAGTTTTTGGCTGACTAGCTCCACTCTAGAGAGTGGAGCTAGTCAGCCAAAAACTTAATAGATTAAACTCCGCTCCACTTCTCCGATTCCATTTCTAAACAGCCGACTTATGTGCCGATTAGTCGGCTATGCCAATCTTTATTTTTTTTATTCTCTCCTCTTAATTTTTTTTTCATATAAACAATAGTAAGTTTCCAAAAGTTTCTTGTAATTGGTGTAATAATAATAAATAAAAGATAGACTTCTCTACTTTTTATATGTATATATAAACAATAACGGGTCTCTTTTTTAAAAACAGTGCACTCAGTATATATGTGAAAAATTCACAATCGAAACGTAAACACTGCTCTATGCGTACACAAAGATTTCAAATACGATAGAATAAACGTATTCTAGTTCGAACCGGATTAATTTGGAATCAACAAGATTAAATAAATATTGGTTTTGTTCGAATTCTTTTATATTAGATACTTAATTGAATTGTTTCTGGGATTCCCTAAGCAATTGTTTTTGCAAAACAGTTTTATTTTACTTTTTTTTTCAAAATAAACAAATATTAAATTTATCCAATTAATACTACTCTTAAAATTGGCAAGAAAATATTGTTTGTGACAATATCCGATACAGTGAGATATTATTTTTGGATTTAAAAGAAGAATTAAAAAGTCTGGAATTTTTTTAAACATTTAATCGATCTCAGTTTAACCATTTGAAAACTAAATATCATAATTTTTAAGGTTAGGTACGTTTTAAAAAAAAAAATTTTTGGTAATAACCTTTTAAATAACCATAATTAATATTAATATGGTTTGTTTAACAAAATACAATAATATATATTAGGATTAATTTGTTTTCACAACAGTATACATAAAAATACGATACGATATTGCAGGAAATAAAAGTTAGCAGACAACAATTTGACAGAAACAAACATCGTAAGGAAACGGAACTTGTCTTGGCCGTTTCCCGTCGCAGGTAATATTTATTGTTTTCTCGCAATTGTTTTGGGGGTCAATGTGTTACTGTAATTTCTTTATCTATTTATTATTTTGACAAAGTGTTTTACCAAAACTTTGCTCAGCGCAGCATGGGGAGGATTCAAAACTTTTAAAATTTTTATTTAATTCAAGAGAGTTTCTAACATTGAATAACACTGGTTGTAAGATTTAAAACAAACGTAACAGATATCTCGATAAAGATTTTTTTATATTAAGAGTGCTTAACTCATCATACTCGACGGCACAACAGGGGCTGAACCCAGAGTTCGAAGATTGAAGTTCGGTCCATGCAGATGAACTATTAATTCACTATCTATTCCAATATAAAGATCAGTTTAAATATATGATGACAAATATTTTGCATATGAAATCAATGGACGTTTGTCCTAGATTGTTTACTAAATTATTAATCAATGTCAATGAGCTAATACCATATACATTCTGTTTTAATCCGAAACAAAGTAAAGCTACCACAAAAACGCCATTACGAACTAATCTAGTGTCAGTTGAAGCGAGTGCGTGTGGCGCGGACTCATTAAAACTTTAATAGTGAACTCACTATACTATACCATATTACACTATAGTATTATACTTCACTATACTATAGTAAATTCTCATATCTTTCTTAACGATAATTTTACTGATTGTTTTAGTCAAGAAACAGTGTCTTAAATTTATTACTAAGTAAAGAGGATTCTCAGTATTTTTTACATAAAAATATTCATTATATGTAAAAAATTGTGAACTTGATAGATAAAAAACAGAAGCCTTTTAATATAATGGGTCTTTGTTTTGAATCCAAAATATGCTTATTTAGAACTGTTTTAGTGATAATAGAATTCCAGACTAGCCGACTACAAGACGAATTACGGTCACAATTGAACGCGATTTACTGAAGCTCACGTACCATACTTATTTGTCAAGTTTCGTATTTCGTATTGAGAATGTAAACATTTTTCATTTCTACGTATAAAAGGTCAGGAAATGCTTGCTTTCATTGTAATAGCAAACGTAACATTCCCTCGATCTCACGTTTTGTACAAGTCATCGAACCTTTCTTACACCTTTTTCAATAATTTAAGAAAGAATTTTCTTGTATGGTTAAAAGATCATAATAATTAATTATTAAAATGTAAATATTTTGAACAAAACTACCATAAATAATAAAGAACCCAAAACTATCGACATTTACATAAAACACTATATTTATATATTACAAACAATGAATCTCATCACTCTAGTAACGAGTTAATGTTCACGTTCACTCATCCCTGAATACGGGTTTAATTTGCGGTTACTGATAAATATAAATGCATTCTGTGATAAATTCAGATTTAACAACCTACAAAATCTATAGATTTTGAATAAAAGCTCCTACAATTATTATTTTGCGGCCAGTTACTGTGTGTCTCGAACTATTAAAAATATTTTTTTTTATCTACAGAAACGACAAATTTTTCAGCGTCACAAAAACTTATTCTTATCAGTAAACTAATTATTTGTTAAATATTTTAACCTGTGGATACAAATATTTATATTATTTACGTATTATTAAGTAAATACAGAACTAAGTTGCTTTAAGTCTATGTAGCAGTTGCGACATCATGATTTCTTTACCTTCTATTAGTAGTACCAAACTATAAGTTTATTCGTACTCCTCTATGAGATCTAAGTAACTGAGTAATGTCTGTAGAGAATTTTTTGTTCATATTTATTTTACAAATTATATAATGTACGTGTTACGTGTTACGAAAAAAATAAGATGAAAATAATTTATGTGTATATATAAATAATCGATTATAATAATAAATAAATTCCGGTTTTTACCTTCCCTTTCATTGAAAACCCCTCCCCTTCTTGGGCGGGTCGTTTAATTTGAAATATTTTCGAAACGTTTTTTTTTTCAACTTATAAATGTTTCATCCTCCCCATATACCTTTTAAAACTGTTTTTAGCCGAGAAAGGGTATAGAAATCAACTGTATTCAATCTCGACGGCTTAAACAATTACTTGCGGGTAAAGCCATACATCTCAATGTGATGTGCCAACGTTTCTTTCCAAACCCAAAAACTGGTTAGCAAAAATAGACTTGACTCAGACGTATTTTCACTTGTCAATTCAGGTTTCTGATAGCCAATGTCTTCGTCAATGTTATTGTGGACATTATAAGCTATGATAACTCCTGTCCGACTGTCAAGCGCACCAAAGATTTTTGAGTCATTAAAGAATTTGATAACCGAAATAGCGATTCGTATTTTTATGTATTTAGACTGTTTAATCTACGGATATTAAAACCTATAATGCTGAACATTATCCCTTATACACATTATTTTCCGACATTTTCTCTAAAATAAACACAAAAGTATATATTATATATTATAAGAATATAATATAATATAATATTTTGTTATAAACATACATATCTTTTGTTATATAATTTAAAATGCAAATCATACCAAAAGGAATATTTAGAGGCTTGAATGAACTCTTAACTACTCTTTTCTCGTCTATTTAATCTAACCCGAAATAGAGATGGCGTTACTATTACCGATTTAGTAAGTTTTATTATAACGATAAATCAACTGTGCCTATGTCGAAAAATCTAATAAACCAATACTTTAATCGTGACAAACATTTTATAATCTATTTATAATAATATATACATTACAAAGGGTGATTATTTATCAATTACTTATAAATAATTTTAATTTGGTAAATACATTTAATAATTCAAAGAACTACCTCATATCACTTAAAATAATATTACAATAATCTGCCTTTTCCTGTGTACAGCTATATCTATAAAAAAATATTTTTATCACATTTCTGCGATTCACGTTGTTTTAAAGTGTAACAAGTTGATTGCTCTTCTTGTATAAATTCAAAAGACTTAAAAAGTAAAATTTTTGTGACATTGAAACAAAAGTTTTATAAATCAAGATAGTTTTAATAATTCCTGGTCACTTTTTTAATTATATGGAATAAACGGCATTCGTTTCTTCTTCTAATTCTTTGTTGAAGCTTTGCACACCACATTTGTATATGACAACGAATAATGAATTATATGTAAATATCGACGCTAATTACATGTAAATAATTCTTGATACTTCAATTAATTATCGTTTAGTAAGTTATTATTGCATATTATCTAAATAAGGTACAAATATTTAAATTCAATACAGTTCCTTAAATATTTCGATTTCTTAAAAAAATCTAAACAATAGTTACAGATTTTGATTAAAAGTATAATTTTAGATATACGTTCTTTTGGATTGATATGAATTAATAAAGAACACGCTATCAGTTTCAAAAACTATTAAACTGCTGTTAATTATTATTTCTTTTATTGTTGTGTGAATACAATAAATAATCGATGTAGTAACGAAGATGAACTAACTCGTCTACCCGTGAACACGAAACGTCGGTAAAAAATAGTTTTATTTCAACTAAAACTAAATTTATATGTAAATAAAAAAAAATATTTATAGGTCTATATTTAAATAAATGTTAAATGTTGTACTCGTTTCCATTTACATACATAACTTTCCATTGTGACTAACGAATACAAAGCGCTTTGTTTTCGAGTGGCACTCTTGTCTAGAATGGGAGCCCTTTGATGTTTTTTGTATAAATAAGTACTATAGGGGGTAATCAATTTTCCTAGATACTTTTAGGTACCAGAGCGTACATTAAAATGTTTGTTATGTAGTTGGATAATTATATCATTTTAATTTATAACCTTACTAATGTACCCTTAAATTGCACATTTGTTTTATAAATTCTATTTCTTTTAAATCCAGGGTAGCTAGACGAAATCTTTTTGAAAAGATAAGCTTCCCATGCACTATTTGTTTATTTTAAGAATTGTTATTTCATTGTTGCATGAATAAATAAATAAATAAATATGTTTTTTGCCGACAAAACTTTTTTGTAATATAATTATTTAAAATAAAATAATTTCAGTATAACAATATTACTGAAATTTACGTTTGGTAAATTGGATATTTACGTAACAAGTTCTAACTTGTTTCCAACATAGTCTAAACTCCATGTTGTATGCAGTTGTAGATCTGTTTTGTGTAAGTGCTTCTATCACCGCATACACATGTTAATGCGGTCATTTAATTAAAATATCCATTTATTGGAATAAAGTTTCAGTTCATTTAATTTCATTGCTCACAATGTGCTCGTGCAGAGATGTTAATAATTTTAATATTGTATTGTAATACAAATGGAATAATATTTATCCATAAATATTTAAATATTTGTATTCGTAAGTGTGTAGGTATGTTTTCATATTATAAATTGCAAATGACCATAATATTTTATAATATGTTCGTCATAATATACAAAAATCAACAATTGAAATTGAATTAGTAATGTATGACAGAATTTCATTAGAATATTAAAATAATAGACATATTTCAAATATACAATGGCACATGTGATGTTAACAGTTTTAATAATAATAAAATGAAAATATTGTTTTCAATATTGATATCATCGCTTAAATGTGTCAGACCATTGTTATTATTTGTTGGATAATATGAACATGAAAAAGTTTATTAAAAAGATCAAAACGGAATTCTAAACATACAGAACACGACCGTAAAACATTATTGTACATACCACAAACTAAAAGAACTAACTGTGCTAAATAAAAACAATATGTTTTATTTCTAAGTTTGATAAAGAAAGGATTTTGGGTGAGGTAAAGACTTTTTGTTATTAAAAAATTTTTATAAAACCGTGTTATCTTTATTTTAACCGGGTGCAGCATGTACTTTACATAATAAACGTAAGCAATGTATTTTCAATTATATTTCAATAATTTATTAATTCACAATTAAATTTATAGATTACAAATAAGTTAAACACATGAAATTAGAATTAATAAAATTACATCTGTCGCTATGACGCAGTCATGTAATATCAAAGGAACTTTGTGGTTTATAAAAGTTCTTTATTATTTCTTAATATCGAAAAAATAAATATTCATCTCATATTGTAAATCTCTATCCGTTTTCGGTATAAAAAGGAATTGATTTATTTGTACTAATCTAGTCATGGAACAGATGGCGCGTGGCTAAAATTATTGTATGAAGTCCATTAAATTAATTATGATTGCTGCCTCGAAAATCAATATAAATAGTTTTTGCTAAATTGCTAATATTTTATAATAAGCTAATAATATTTGTTTTTAGAATGAAACAACAATACAAATAATTTTATATTAAATAAATGATAAATTTAACAGGTTTAATGAATAACCCTGCCTTATAAGTAGACAATGACTTTTTTATATCAAAGACATAGTTTATCTATATAAAATGAAGATGCTTTTCAACCAGCATCAGTTCTCTGCTTGCGTCGTGATTGTCTTGCAGGTGGGGAAAGAATGTATTGTCGCTTTTGAAGGCCCTAAGGACTTCAGGGAAGGTCAATACTAAAAAAAAACTAATCCAAACAGCAGACATTCACATCGCGATTCTAATATGTTTTGAGTTCGTGAATAATTGCTTCGAATGGTATCAAGACTGCTCGAGCAAATTCCGTTTGTATTGACGTAAATACATCCGGAAAAGTGGGTGTAGTACAGTAAATATAATTATATTTACAAAGTTGCATGCGATTAAGATTGTAAGTTGTGAGTTTAATAATTAAGTTATTCTGGAACCATAATTTCAAAACAAAATTTTTCCTACAGTGTCCAAGAGTGACTGAAAGTCCTAATCCATTCTCTGCAATAAAATTCAAAATCCGATAGATGTGTAAGCTATTTAAGCCAAGAGGGTGCCCTTTTCAAATACATGTTGGATATGTGTAGTTGTGGGGAGCCGGATTCCTTGTTCTAGGAGTTGGATGCAGGCGCGAAATCAGTTCGTGAAATCGTTCTGGGTTACAGAAAATAAAACTGTCTGTATTTGGGGCTGTCACAGTGTCGTGGCCAAGTGGTGTTTTGATCTGAGTACATAATTCGGAGTCCTTGATTCTGTGTAGGGCTAACAGCCGGTTCTGTAAAAAGTATCTAGGCCTTGCTCGGTGTAACGCCTGACTCACAAGAACTCACAAACATGCCCTGCCGTGGTGGATATACCCATATTTGCCCATTAGAAATTGGATATATCCGCCTACACCTTGCTAGGATTGTGGCATGTATCCATTAAGAATTCCAGACGATAAAAAAAAGATTAGCTTAAGTGAGTTACGTTATAGCGAAGAGAATTACCGCAAAAATTTATATTGTGGATTATTTTTAGTTACTGAAATGACCTCTAAAAATAACAGTTTTTACAATAAAATATACAATTGTTTCGTTGTTTTCTTTAAGTAAATGTAATATTATAATATATAACGTTCAACTTTGAATTATAAGTGTATGTAAATAATATACTTTGTTACAATTTTATAACAAAAGTAATTAATAGACAAAATAAGCTCACTATTTAAAGGAAATGGAATTTTGATCGTTGAAAATGTTTTAAACGTGTCTTATAAATGAGTAATAGTTAGTTTAGAGAACGTAAAATCTTTTAAATTTTTGGTGTTAAAAAGCTTCCTCAAAATATAAGTTATGCATATATGAAAAGCTTAGTTTAAAATTCAAATGTTCACAGAGAGACGGTGCAGTCGGTTTATGTAGAAAATATACAACCAAGGTAGACGCTTTGAATTTACAATCATAGCCGGAAATATATAATTAGGTTTACCTTAAATAACGTAAAATAATTATCTCTTAAGAAGGTCCGTTCAACTATCTGGTTTTTCAATAAAGTACGAGAACAGAGTACAACGTGGGCGTTTTAGTGCTCGCATTGAAGTTGAAATTTAGGAGTAAAATTTTAAACAATTTATTTCTCTCTTTGTCTGAGTAGGAAACAATAGAATCGTAAGGTTGTAAGTCTTACAAAAAAAAAAATTATAAATAAAATGTTATCGTAATAACAACTTTAACACAAAATCAATAATTTTTTTACCATGACTTAAAAACTCTAAAGCTTACTATAGTACCGATAAACAGTTAAAATGAAATAGGCCTACGACTTCACCGTTTAACTTAACGATTGAATTTAATCGGTTTGAGAATAATCTAAAACAAAATTTATAGCATCTTACCTCACTTCATCGTTGCCATCCATTTATATTGCAGTTGTTATTTTCTTTACATAAATTGTGTAGTTCATTCTTGCATAATTTTTTCTCGGTGGTGTGCGAACATCATTGGCTTGAGTTTTAGTTACATTGACAAATTATTTGGATTACAATTGAAAGCCTTATCACCAATTACATAAATAGATTGAACTTGTACTTTTGTATTTGATTTGATTCGATTCGATTCGATGATTTGACCATTTATAATTGATTATAAGTATATTCATTTATACATTATATCTTTTTGATGTCTGTAATGTCCTGGTGTAACTAAAATTTAGCATTTTTTTTTCAGAAAACAATAAACAATCGGGTGATTGTTCAGATAATTCTTAATTATAATAGGCTTAAGCTGACGAGGAAAGTAAATTTATCGAGAACCGTTCGAGTTCAAATACTGAAGAAGGCCACATGGAAAAGCAGAAACAAAATGTCAGAACAAACTGAAGAACCACCAGGTTTAGAAAATAGTTCAGAATCAAACAACAATCAGGAAGGAACCTTGCCGACGATTACTCGCTGTCTTATTTTATCGGTATTGAAAATACACTATGGCAAGAAACTCTCAATTCAACAGTGTTAGAACTCATTTTTCTATTGGCTATCTTGGTGCTAAAAAAATAGCACGTTAAAAGACTGTTAGAGTTCTAACTACTACATACTAATAACATTATCGTTTTATATCAGAGATTTAACATCATCTCGTTTGAAAGGACGCCACTACGACTACGAAAAATTACTACTATGACTACTTACCCCATTTTTTAAATCAAAATTTTTATCTATGTTTTAATTTATTATTTACGTCTGATCTATATACTTCCGTAGAAGATTGGATGTTCAAAAGATTAAAAAGTGACTTCACAATAATATTCTATATTGTATTCCCTTTTCGCTTTTCATTTACTTTGTGGTTAATTCTGAAAAAACTTCTAAAGTAGTTTCTAGAATAGATCCAAACAGTGCTTTTCTTAGTCATTTGCGTTAAATGTATTAAAATAATTTACGGCGATCACGTTTTAAGGTAAGATGTTATTCATTACTTTTTATAATTGTGATAAATTTTTAATCTAAATTATAATAAAAAATGTTAAGATGACTATATTTTTTTAATAATGCACTATTAATCTATCTATAATAATCTCTTAATAATATTTATCTATAATAAATTAACCGAGTCATATAAGTGTAAAGAAGTAGGTCGGACGTTGTTAAGTTGACCTGTATGTGTAGTGTAATGTAGAGTTTAACTTGTGTTTGTAATATATTATTTAGTTTGTGTTATTAAATGTTCTTTAGTATGTGTTTTGATTTTCAAAATTGAGTTTGCACTACAGTTGCAACATTAATCATAGATTTTGCATTTAAAGTTATTTTTATGAATGTTGGATTAAAAATTTCACTTTATTGCTCATCCAAATACATATTTATGGTAAGATAGGTTCAATATTAGCTTCTAGTATAACTATTCTTACAGCCTTTAGTATTCTTCGAAGCGGAGGATAAGCGGATTCCCGGCGCTGTCTATTAAAATTATTAGTGATTTGTTTTTGCAAATATATGCTTTTTTATATAATTGACACAAAAATAAGACCAATGTTTATATTAAACATTGCATTTGTTTGTATCTTAATATATTTATTACTAACTGTCCGTTTTTATTTTAATCCGATTGATTTATTATCTCATACATTCTTCACAAATATTTAATTAAAACAAAAGAGAAAAATATAACATACCAAAGCAGATTGTTTTCCGCACAAGTAACTCTTTTTTACTTTTAAATATTCTTTATATTTGTAAGTAAAAAAGAAAACACAGCTCCTTTAAAATTCTTTTACATTAAAAAATATATATATTCCAAAAATTTTTCCATTCGACTGTTTAATGACTATTAATTTTCAATTTAATTTTTTAATTCCTTTAATTCCTGATAATTTAATAAGAAGACAGCAATTACTACTCAAACTACATGACATAATAATTATATTTTGTAGGGATATATTTAATAAGACGTCGTTTCGTAAAACAAACTAAAATATTATGAAATTTAACTTTGCATTAAAAAGGTAAATATATATTTAAATTTTTATAAATTTAAATATATATTTAAATTTTTAAAAATTTAATAAAAACAAATTAATAATAAATTTCTGTTTAAAAATAAAGGCCTCTAAGCCACAAACTAATAAAAGATTGCAGACCACATTTATACGATTTATGTTACGAAATAATACATAGGACCTACTGCCAAATTTACTGTTCTTTTAAAAGTAAACGGGATGGAAAATATGTAAACTTCTTTTATTTTTATTTAGGTGAAATGTAATTGCTCATACAAATAAAAATTAATAATTGAAAACATTTTCAAAATATGAAATATAGTAAAAACAATATTTTATACTATATATTTATTATTTTATATTGTATAACTCTTATTCATATTTAATTCAAATGTCTGATGTGAGATTGAAATATATGTAATAAGGCGTTTTTTCATACTTTGAGAATATTATAATAACATTATTATAAAATTACATAATTTATTTATACTTCATATAAAACCCGCAAAATTTATTCATAAAAATATATAAATATCATAAATATCAAAATACATTATACTAACTATGAGCCTTTATTACAAATTATATTAGCAATTAAATATTTTTGATGAGTTCACCGCAGAAGTGTGTTTTTTTTGTAAAAACATTGTTTTTTATATTAAGTTAAAAACCCGCCTCAAAGTGTACCTTTTGCATACAACGGAACGTTTAGTTTAAAATGCAAATTTAGAACGTCTAACACGACGGACGGCTCAGTCGATTTACGTAGAAATACAACCAAGTTGGATAGTCGCTGGAAATTGAGTATGGTAATGGAAGGTAGAGCCAACCTCCTGCGGTTGGTTAATTCTATTCACCAACGTGGCTACAATGCCCCGAATGCACTCTACAAATAGTAAATTATGCAGATCTGTATAAAAGAATGTGGACCTTTTCGGTTTTCGCTTTGCAATCTGTGATGTTTCATTTACATACAGCTGTGACTTTTTATCTTTTTGTCATTCTATTTTAAGTACGAGTAATGTGAATAAATTACTGTTTTTCTTTTTACGCATATTTAGAAAAACGTGCGAAAAACAAAATTTGCACTTTTTTGTAGAATGTTATTTAAAATGTTACTACTATAATTTCAAAGTATTTTCAAAATATTATGTTACTGACTATAATTTCAAAGGCTAACGCAAATTCTACAACAAAGTCAAAAAGTTCAAAGCGTTTATACACCCCAATATCTGAGCGTTTAAAATCCGAGGCTATGGTTTTAACTCATAAGCTATCGAGAGATAGTTTAAATGAAATATGGCCTATCTGAAACGCTAGAATATAAACTATACTATAAAAATCTACACTCGAAAAAATTTACCTTTATTGCTTACATTTGCATGGTTTTTACTTTACACAATTGTACTGCACTTTTTTCAGATAAGTATTAAATATCCTACAGTATGACTCGGCCGTTTAAAACGCATTGTGACTGATTTGCTGTCCTCGATCATGACATTTTATAATTTGATTCCAATCGCAATTTGATATTTCAGAACGATATCATTTGTATGTATTATATAAATTTTATATTGCATTGTACCAGTACTACACCTTCAGTGAGTTAATGTTAACTATTTAATCTAGTGGCCTAAGGACGTTACTTTATCTGTCGATGTTTTTTCTAATATGTACTTGTAATATTGACAAATCAAAGTAGTAAATAAAATTAATGACATTATTGAGACAGTATTGGTCATTAAATAATAAGGTACGAGTATTTATGTCAGATTTAAATAAAATAAAAAAAAACGATTTAATTGAGTAGTAACAAAAACCTAAATTAAAATTTCGAATAATCTTTACAGTAATATATATAAAAAATACTGTATAAAGGTATTATTTTTTGTTTTGAGAAACTATCGTACAAACAAGGATCCATAATTTTAATTCAATTAAAATTAAAACACAGGCTTATTATTTTAAATAATTAAAAGTATTAGATCTCTTGAAAATATTTACTTTTTTTATCGATTTTTCTATTTCCACATAAAAGGTTCGAAGACAAAAGAAGTTTTATGAAATTAAATTGATTTTACCCTAAAATTTTCATATTCTTTGTCTTAAAAGTCATTGGTCCATAATAAATGTATTGTAATCTAATTACCGGGAAACCTTTCAGTCGATTTCTGGGCAATTAACTATTTAAGGGGCCATTTCATTTGATATCAGCTGGTTTTCTTTAAATATATTTGAGCAACGTAATTTATAATGAAAGGAAAACATATAATAATTTCTATTTTTTATTTAAATATTACAATATATATTTTTTAACTAAACAAGGTAGTTTCTAGTGTGGTAAAGTTTTTCAGAAGCCCTGTCTCATACTTACACAACAATAAATTAAACCCCAAGTTCCTTATTACTTTCGAGGTATATTTTTTTATTATCGTTTCATGTTTTTATTTTGTAATATTTAGTGATTCACAACATGACATGATCAACCATTGTAATTTAAATGACCTTCGGCCAATAGTCTATTTTTTTTATTCAAAAAATTTGACACTGCTACTTATTGTCTGAGATGGCTAATTTTGGTTTTAGAAAAGTCGTCCAATTGTTTCGTATTCAATATTCACGTAGTGAAAGTTACGTTTGACGATGATTTTATATTTATATCATTCTGATATAAATTTAAAGCTGAACTGTTTCTAGACTAAAACATAATGTTCTTATAATATTTGCTTGTTATCTTGTTTAATACTTTTATGTTATTATTAAGCTTATTTTGGAACTTGGAAATAAATTTATTATTATTATTACTATTAATGTTCTATCCTAGAAATTTTAATAATATTATCTTAATTAACGCACATTAAGTCACTTTAAACAGTTAGTATTGATTGAAGAGATTACTTCTAAATTATGTGACTTAGTCAATCTCTTTAATGACGAGATTTATATAATAATATATAATCTCATCCGGGTTCGCTAATGTCGCCGATCCACGGCTCTATTACGGGTTCATTACCAAAGATATAAAAACATGGAAGCTCATAAAAACATAAGATATCATCGTGATTAGGCGGTAATTACCACATGCTATCTAAAGGAGATACAAATAAAGAAGCTGAGTAATATAAGACAAAATTATCGTTTTATTCATAGAATATATCTAAGAGTATATACAGATTGATAGGACTAAGTTTTACATAAATTTTGGTAATGTTAAGATAACATTTAGTATAAAAAACTAAAACGAATTTATCAGTACAAGACTGTCTTAGCAATTCGTTCAACAACTACGTTCTAAACTATAAGGAAAATGCTACGTAAACTCGTTACGTTACTTTTGTTCGTAATAGTTTTTTTTTCCTTTTTGATTAAGTTCTTTCATCCGTGGTTCAATTTTATTAAATATTTCTCACTCCTTTTTTGAATATACGTCTATACTGTATTTTTATTTAAAGTTAAAAAATAGAACTTAAGTAATACTTAATGTCAATATCTCAAGTTATTGTTATGTAAATCTAAAGCATATTTCCCTAGACACATACATTATGAAATCTACCAATCCACAAAGCCATTGGAATTATTTCAATAAAAGAAAGCTGGTAGAATCTGGTCTTGTTTTACCGAAAGGCGACCGCCTTTGTCCCACTGACATTTCAAATCCCGGAACGACTAAAATAAAGGAAAAATTGCAATGAGAAAATCCAATCTCTAAAAAACTTAAAGGAGTAGGTACTGTAATTTGATCTTTAAAATAATAGCAGTAAGTGTTGTGTGAGTTTCATGAAAATTATTGTTCAAAGTTTGTGGTCGCAAAATATTCCTAATGCTGAGAGCAATAAAAGCTTCAGGTACATTCGGATTTTACGGAAAATTTGAATATTAGCGGAGAAATTCGCAAGGTTGTCGGGGGTAATCCGACAGCGGAGTGAGTTTCGGTCCCCACGGCCCGGACATAGGCTTTAGCGAGAATGGAATTAAAAAAAACATGGTGCCAGAAAAATTTCACTGATTGTTTTTGTTTAAATTTGCTTTAAAAATTTCCCCTTTTTGCTAATAAACAACTCGTATATATAATATTGAAATTGGCCTTTGAAAGAAACGGTCAATATCTGTAATTAATAATTAATTTAGAATTATGTCTAACTTTGTTTATAGATAATTATATTTATAGATAGATTGAATAATTTCAATATAAGGACAGAAGTGATAGCGTTGACAAATGGTTCAATAAATAACACTCAAACAATGACATGATAGCAAATAATATCATCTATCACGATATTTTTATCCGCAAATCAATAACTCTGTTATTCAATATAACAGATATTTTTATATAAAGATGCATCAGGCAGATTCATCTGTTTAATTAGTTAAGGCACTGGCATCTGTCTAGAGATTATGCCTACGGCGCCAGGATGATTACTGCTGTATTAAGTTTGTCCTCCATAGAAAAAAATGTTATAAAAAAATTTGGGTTTAAAATACATAATTTTAATGTCAGAAAACAATTAAAGCCTCATTTTATAGAATTACCCCGATGATTTTATTATTCATTACTTATTAATCATTTGAATTATAACAAAAGCTAATAGAATATTATTTTAATTAGCCGGCTGACAAAGCTTATGAAACTTTAGAATGCATTGTTCCAGAAGGTACATTAAAAAGAAAAAGGAAAAGTCCATAAACTCTTTAACTACAATTTTACATTATTAAAGTTTTGAGTATTGAAGAACATGAATATTTAATGTAGCATTTGGTAGAAACTATTAGGGTTTAAAATTTTAGAATATACATAGTTAAAATATTTGTTTTTTCTTTTATTTAGAAAGAAACAAGTTTTAACGTTTTAATAATATTTTTAATACTGTCAAGGGATTGAAGACCAATAAAAATATAGATTGATTTTCTTTGATGAATTCTTTTTGTTGTACCAAAAAGAAAAGTTTTCCAAATATTTAATGAATCTTACAATATTCTAAAAGTTAAAACAATTGTAATATTAAAAAAATATTAGAATATTATAAAGTTGAAGATCCCCATTTATAGTAATATTTTAAAATACTACTTTAGTAATTCCTACATTTCTACCAAAAGATTTTAATTATAACAATTTAAAGATAATTTTCATTAAAAACAAAATAATTTCATAACGCTCTGCACATAGCGTTTATGAAATGTTATGATAATTGAAAATTTTAAATACTTGAAACAAATTTTCAATGAAATCGTCCATGATAATAATCATTAATAAAATGATCATAACACTTAATCATCTCTAATCAAGATCTCTAATTTAGGATAAAACGAACTGCTGTTTGCCGCTTTAAAAACGTCAAATGAGCAATTTTCGGGCTATTTCAAATGCATAAAACTTTATGCGGCACCGCAAAACCCCTGACCAATACAACTTGATCTTCGGTTAGAATTTACTTCTTCGCAAGATATTATCTAGGTCGAATAAAATAGGGCAATGTAAAGGCTCAAGTTAGACTGGATAAAAGAATCGGCGTTACTGTTAATTTTCTAGAATAGCTGAAACCTTTCCTCTTAACGAGCGGAGGTCATTAAAGAGTGTTTAACAGCCGCAGGAAAAGCTTTGACCCACGAGTGGCTTACGGAAAGCCATCAGTAATTAGTATTTGAAGTTTGCCAATTTCATTACTGAAAATTATAGGTGATTTTAGATTAAAGTTTCTGCGCTCAAAATTATAAGCGAAATAAGTCCGGTCATGATATGGTATAAATAAAGATAGTAATAATAAGTCAGGATTAGACATTTAATGAACTAGTAATTTTTCTGAACAAAACTATTTTGCTATCAAGAAAACATATCTACACTAGAAGTATATATTGATATTGTGTATAGCAACTAACCTATCTAAGCCAAGTATTTCCCCAAATAGCCGAGACCCATTTTCAATATGGTACGTAATATTTCCACTATCGCTTTTATGTTTTTCTTCACACAATCTCAGCCACTCGATCACGCTCGGATCGGCGATGCGTCCGATAAACGCAGACTTCAATTTCCTGGCTCCGTACAGAGTAGAGAAATCTTGTAAACAAAGTGACTTTTGCGTAGATAACTTTACTATGTATAGAATAAATAATAGCAATGAATAATAATAATACTTAAATTTACTTAGACTCACTAATTTACTAATTGATTACGAGTATATTTTATTTATGTAGCCTTGTAAATGTATGTTTGTTTTAATTTTTAAATTTCTTTTCTGGTTATATTATATCCGTATGAAAAGAATACATTAGCCTAATTAAGATTACATATTCTTTTTATACGTAGCCTTTGTCTGTACAGAGCCGCAGGCAAGCCGTCCCAACATCTCCCAGCGTCCGGGCTAAGATTATAACGGTTTTTATTACCATTGCGGGATGTATGGAAGGATATCCGAGCCATATCACGATCTATTAGCTTCGCTTAAATATATTTAAAATGAACTGAGTGGAATAGCGTAATTAATTTACAGAACGCACATTATATTATTTTATATTAGAAGAATAATCTCTGTTCGCTTCTCTTTTCACGAAAAAATATTTATCATCATCTCGACAAAAGACATATTGTAAGAATATGAACTTTTTAAGTCAAGTATAGTTTAGAGTTTAGTCGATTATGAATTTTGTATAAAATGTTAAAGTACAAAATTAAAGTAAATATGATTTCAATGTAATCTCCGTAGTATTTTTTTTAACTGCTATAAATATAAATATTTAAATAATCTATTGATGATTATATTCCCTAATATAAATTAGATATGTAATGTGAACTATTGGTCACATTCATATAAGTATGTTCATAATACTACTATGAATATAACATTCTAAATAAATCCTCAATCCATGCAGGAATTAACGTTCAAAACTCCATTTGAAAGCAAGCCCGGACAATTCCTCGAACGAATCCGCAACCAATCTCCGAAGGAAAATAAATTACGGATGGCATTAGAAACTTCCAATATCCAGCCAGTACTTCCAATTTTCCGTATAAAAATACTCGATAATTCGATGTCAATAATGTAATATTTCTTTGAAAATTGCTTGTGTGAATTATAGTTTGTAAATATTTTAATATTTTTCTTATGTGTAAATTGAAATGGCTAATAATTTGAGTGTTATTTCTATTAGAAAGATAATGTATTTAACGTTAAGAATATTTATAAATATCTATATTCAAAGTTGAGTAAGTGACACTTTGACAAGCCTTTATAAATAAAGTAGGTTTAAACGTACTCATATTAAATTGACTACATTTGGCTAAGATCCAACGAAGTTAGTCTTCAGCCACTTAAACTTTTGACTCGAGACTTGATACTAAGTGCTAAATAAAAGTCAATAGGTTTTCAATGAATGCTAAGTAAAAGTATGCAATCGACGTAGGACGTTGAACAGGGTTCAAGTGTTTTTTAAAATAAAGTTAAGATTTCAAAGTCCACTCCCCTTTGTGTTTGTATTCAGTGTTAAGTTAGATGAATTAATTTTCAGATTTTATAAATATTATATAATTACGATTACGTTGCAAGTTTAAAGTAGAATTCCATTTAAAACCTTTTAAATGTAACTGCATCATAGAACTGCTAATAGTGTAATTTGTTATTCTAGTCTTCTGTTGGTAAAAACCTTTATTTGAATTTTAATATGCTCTTACACACGAAATATTACAGTGACTAGTGTATCAATACTATGTAAAAATGTAAATAAAAAATAAGTCAAAATAGGAGTATCTATTGCGATTCGTGCCGGTTCTTCTTCATTGACCTACTCTTTGAGAATTTCTTAATTCCTTGATAATAAAGTCTGATGTTTCTGATGAAGATGTGAAATGTTATATTATTTCACTATTGTTTTATAAATCTAAGTTAACACAACATATTTCTTAATTTAGTCAAAACTTTATTCTTTTTTTAAGTTCAATTTTATTGTATTTCTCAAAACATTTTGGGAGTTGTTGTTCAGTTTATTCTTTTACAAAGTTTCGGGTCTTATAATCTTTAGTTTTTATAAGTTTTTTGTTATGGTATAACGCAGGAGATGTATTACGAGTCCAGTAATCAATAAACGAAACAGATAAACATCTGTATAAGATATACATAAATTGTGTCTCCTTGGAATGGAAAACAATATGACATTCAGTGACCTGGAAAACCAGCTGAGATGAACTATAAATCAATACCGCTCTTGTGTAACGTGAAAGCACACAGTTATAATAAATCTAGAGTATTCATTTGAAACAATACAACTAGTTACTTGGATATTTATAGATTTTATTTTTATTTAGAGATAATAAAGTGTTTTTCATTTGTGCTTTTCATTTCATTTATTGAATAAAAAAATTTATAGCTTTTCAATTAACGGTATGCATATTTTTATATAAAATTAAAATAATTGTTCCTCATATATTTTTTAATCTATGTGATGTCACCTGTTCATCGGGTATTCTTAATTATAAGACACTTCATGGTGTTTCTATGAAATTCGATTTGTTCCATGGTATCAATGTAAACAAGTAAATTTAAATTTTCGGTTAAAAATTTAAAAATACATATTTTAGTTATTTGTTTTTGTAAAATTCAATGATAAATTTAAAACATACAGATTAGGTCATCGAAATATAAATATATTTTAAATTTATTGGAAATTGGAAAATTTTTCTATCACAAATATTCTTCAAATTACTCCTGCATGGAAAACTAGTGTATGTATGACGACCTAAATAAATTACTCCATTACAAGTGAAACATGCTATAGCTGTAGGTTTGTACGTATTTAGGCGGAGTAACCACAAACGACTAGACCTAGCCTTTCGCAGCTGTGACCGGCACGGCAACTAACTAGCTTGAATGATTGATCAAAGGAAAGTGAACTTAATACTTCTCGAAATAAGGCGGACTTGGTGCGTTGTTTGTAGTGGTAATCTTAACCATAATGCCTCGGGTCGGTCGTGTTACTACAGTAAGGGACTATTTAGTGAAACATCACAAAGGATATTGTGTTCAAATAAATCTATATGTATAGTGGAACAAGGAGGTCAAGGCATGTTAAATATAGAGTATAATTTATCAGAAAACAATTCACTTGAAATTAAATTTACACAATTTGATTTGCTTGAAACAAATTAAGAATATTTCTTAGGGCATATCGATATCTAATTTATAAGTAATAAAAAAATACAGTACATTGTTTGTTAAATAAAATGTATAGCCATAAAAGTTATTAGTTTCTTAAATAAGAAAGATGCAGTAAATGGACTTACTATCTGTGTTCTTATTTACGAGTATTTTCGCATTTTTTCTTTATATGTAAATAAAATGATGGCTATAAACGCAAGAGCTACCGTATAGATTTATATAATACATTTAACTAGAACATTGTGCAAAATATATTACTAAACATTTGAAAATATTTGTGTAAATTATAACCAATAGATATAAGAATAGTAATAAAAATGTCAGAATTTCACAAAACTTATAAAATACAGTCTTGTAACATTCGGTTAAACAATTAGGGGAAGAATTCTTAAATCTCAAAGTTTAAAAGCATTTAGTACGACAGGTCACTGTAGCGACGTTTTGCAGTCCGTCTGAGAATTTATTGAACAAGTTTCACAATAAATTTGCGCCCCGAGGGTTTGACGCATCAAACGCCTTGGCATTAAATTGGGGTTTTAATTGTCTTCAGCTAGGTCAGAAGTTACACAAAGAAGTTTCGTATTTGTCATTTCCGTCTTTCGCAGAAGTCAATTAAATGGGTAATTATTATTTTAGAATAATATCTTCTTGTCGTTTTTTCTCATCTTATTGAACAAAGAGATTGGAAAATTCTAGTGTGTGATGATAAATAGAATTCGTTATTTTCATAAATAAATAAAATATTAGTAAAAATATTTACGAGCCAATAATAAAAACAAAAACACTACGTGTCATAATGAGATTCGGACCCGCATTTCCACATCTGTTGGCGACATTTCAATGATATTGCGAGACTGATATGAAAACAGCGCTGATTGAATTGTGATTGAGGCTGAACAATTGGAGATAGGTCTTTACAATAATACCGCTGGAATTTTCCATTACGCTCCTTTCAAATTGCTCGCACGCCGTCGATTTTATATAATCGCTTGAATATGTATTGTAATACGAACGTTTATTGTTTAAATTTTACATTGTTCCAGGATAAAATCATTGAGTTTAATTAATGAACATAATAACAGTTGTTTTAACAGATAATGTATTAATGAAAGATAGTTTATAAAATTAAAATTGATTTTTGTATGTTTGTATCTACAATATTTACAGTATGAAAATAAAGAATTTAAAACATCACTCCGTTTGTTCCGTTTGTTCCGTTTTACAAGTGAGAAACTTCCATTAAGTTCAACTCTTGTTATGTCCGTACATTTAGTAAAATAGTATTCGAGCGCTATACGCTAAATTTATTTTTTAAAATTCAATGCATGGAAATGCAATATTCAGTGGCTGAAATGGTACGTAGATGTGAATGATTCACTAGACTCCGGGTTACATAGACAAATATGCGGAATGATTTTATTTTTTAATAATATTTCCTTGCTTATAATATATTTACTATATTTTAAAGGAAACAGTTTAAATAATCTTTTTATTATTTAAAAAAACTATTATAAAATTTATCTTTAAAGGCCTTTTTTAATTACCAGTGTTGGTATAAAAAAACTTAATTTACATATAACACCCTATGTGTATATATAATATGGCTCTGAATTATATGCTTCAAATATATAAAATAATTCTGGCTTATTTCAATGTAAATTAGTTATAAACATTTAATTTAAATTTAAACAGATATTTTATAAATAAGACACGAGTAAACGGATGAAATAAACTCATTTCACTTATGCTTATGAAATGCTCAAAATAGATAATAGTTAATATCCAGAATGCATATCAATTTTAGTACATAAGTATTAGAACAGATTTTGGCACACCAATTAATCTGACTCTACAATATTATTATTACATTTAAATAAAATAACAATTGAATTCTTTATCATATGAAATTTTGTTCCAACTTTGTGAGACATTATATAGAAATATATTTTATAAGATATTCGTAAAAAATTCTATACCTGAATTCGTAACATCCAGATATATAAATATCCTTTCAATATGCAAAAGATTTCTAAAGAGTGTTGTCTAAATCAAATTTATTTAGAACTTTCTTTAACAGAAGAAACACAAAGAAATAATTAAAATGCTTGTATTAATATTCGTTGTGTACTAACCTTTACTTTAAATAAGTCACAAACGCAAGTTACCAAGTCGATTTGTAACAAGATTTTTTCATTATGTATCATTAAAACTGAAATTAAATCCAGTTTACAATATTTTCAATATTGTCGCAAAATTACTTACGAACTGGATGTAACAACTTTGACATTATTTGTTTGATCACGATAACAGGGTTTGAGAGAAGATTAAGTAAAATTAGCCCGAGATTGTATTTATATACATAACTATAAAATCTCACGTATGTATTTTATTGCAATTATTATTAAAGGAAATATTGAAAAATTAAATGTTAAATTAAATTACTAACATTAGGTTTATTTAGGTGGAGTTTTTAAGCTGGATACCAAAGTATCATAGAGTTAAAAATTAAAATATATCTTGCCTCCTTAATCTCTCACAAATAATAGCATTTTGATTTGATATGTCATAAGTATAAGAAATTGAAATATAAATATATTTCATAAGGGCAATGAAGATAAATAATATCGTCCATATTTATAAAATGTAACACTAATAAAACGCTTTAGGAAATTACAAGAATAAATTATATGTTGTTAAAGGTTTACATTAAAATTTAGGAATAATTTGTAACAATTGTAATAAAAAAGAGTTATAATAAAAATTAAATTCTCATTTATCATACTCAAGTTATACCTAGAAAAGAAAAATTTTCTTCTGGTAGTAACAGCTTTTATGTCAACCGGAGTTAATACTTTCTTGTTCTATTTATGTGAAAGATAGTTAATCTGTATGTTATGTGAAATATTTCATTTATTTTGTGTAGAACATTTTATTTATTAAGGCACGAATAGAGAGATAAACGAGCAAAGTGTTCAAATTATTGTTAGTGAACTGGTCGCCGCGAACAATCGAATAACGGACAAAGTTAAGGTTAATACCATTAGAAAGAAGGGACGTTAAGAACTACAAAGAGAGATAAGACAGTGTAAAATAAAGTTACTTAAAATAACTCGTGTATAAGTATATACTTCCTACGATAGACAGTTCTTATCTGTACTTAGGGTAGCACTTAAAGTTAGTAGTTAGGTAGTTTTGTTTTTTCTATAATATTCAAATTCGTATGCAATGAAATCGTATACAAATTCATCCAAATAAATATAACACCACGACTTTTATAACATTAATTCGATAAAGGTTAGTTTTGTATAAGAATATTATTAGACACTCAGTTTTTTTGCTTCAAAAGAGCTTAAATTCTTCCCATTACATTATCATAAATACGCAGTCCTTAAGCGGACGTTGCTTAATATCTCAATTGTCTAACTTTTACACGAAATGTATAATTTTAGCGAGACATTAAAGCCAAAGGAAATTGCATTGCTTAACTTTTTGATCATAAAATTGACTTTAAATAAAATCATTCTAAAACTAAGTACTGATATGATCTTTTTTATAGAAACTGTGAAACAATTTTTTTGTGTTAATGGCTGGATTTCTTGAGGTCTGTTGAATTTTATTAACTTTTATGTTATTATTAATATTTACACCAGTATTAGTAATTATTAATATTATTAAAATTCTAACATCGATAGAGAAAACGTGATCTGCCACATCTTATTTAGGGAATGACGTGTGACTATGAGGGATGTATTATAAACAAGATTGTTTTATTTGTATATTTTCCTTCGCTTCTGACTTTAATACAGTTTTAGTTAGAAAATCTATGAAAAACTTAAAAGAAATAAAAACACCTGAAGGTAAAACACACTGAAAAGAAGGAGGTCAGCCCTCTAAGTGAATTTACTGAAGCCTTTACTGATAAATAAAGGGAGAGTGAATTATAAAGAAGGCTTTAAAAGTATCTTCCGGATCCGTCGAGGGATTTTAAAGCTTAATTATAAAAGCAGAGAATATAAATTGATCTAATATACTTTAGGACAAAATAACGAGAACTAAAAGATTAAGTTCCTTTTAAAATTGCTTTATATTTAAGACTTTCTAATACTTTTTATTCCCTTCCTAAAATTTTTTGAGCTTATTAATGCCTTGTAGGAATAGCCACTTAGCCACTTGAATCTTAAGCAATAGTAATAATCATGGAAGATGTCGCATATTTTATTTATATTAGTCTAATATTTTGAATAAATACTTAATTCATAACAATAACCGCTTATTATTTAAAAGTAATACATTTTTTCTCAATGAAAAATATCAGAGCACTTGAAATATATAAAAACTATAAAAACTTATTTTATTGCGGCGGCAATTTTGGATTAATAATAATACTAGGTGTATATAATTGCATAGTTATCGAAATAGAAAGTGAATTCCAAATTGCAATTCAATCAGTTGAGGTAAACTAGTTCAAAATTCAATTCCAAGATTTGTCCCTCGCTAACAAATGAACAGACAGGTCAAGCTTAATAACAGCTTATAAGAATCTATAACTATTTTTGTAATGTGGATTTTCAAAGAAAATTACCTTCCAAAAGTCTCAATTCTCAACATATGAAAAGGAAAATGAAACACTTTTTTCGTTTGATGTTGTTATATAAATATGACGAAAAGAGGATAGTTAATTATAACACAAAAGATTTTAATTAAGGAATATTACAAACAACAACTGCCAAATGTATATATATTTTTCTTTAAAGTGTGTATCAATCCTTATAAAATGCATCGGATTGTAGCGAAGACCGATTTTCTCGGTAATGGTATTGTCTCGGGTAATACGAAACTATAAAATCGATTTCTCTGGAACTTTATAAAATCACTTACGACATCTGTATTAGGTTGCTTCGCTCAGTTTCTGTAACTATTTGATGTGAATTGTTATATATATAATATTTCTATTTGATTTAGAAGAAATTATACCTAACTATAGTCATACTATATATGTATATTGAGTATGGAAATGACAGTGATCTGCCGGGACCTATTATATTCTATCGGACACAATATTAGTTCTCAGAATATAAACGATTTTAATAAAACTATTTATTTTGTGGAATCATTTGAGATTTTTTACAGTTATAATTAATTAAAACATTGGTTGGATAAAATAAAAGAAATACAAATATATAAATGCTACAGAAATATCTTCCACGACTAAACAACTAGCATAGCATCTAGACAAATGAATATTTAATAATCCACACGTCTTGGGCTTTTAGCAAATTACTACGCGGTTCTAAACTATTAACATCTGAAGTCTGTAGTCTGCATTTGCATGTTAAGTACCAAGTGCATGCATTTCTAGAATAACATCCATTTTTCTAACCGAAACAAGTTGTTCTTATCTAATAACTCCGAGATATGAGAAAACTAGAATATAACATTGTTAGCGCCACTTAAAGTTAAACCCATTTATAGTGAAATGAGTGATGTAACCACAACGGTTTTGAGCTTTCCTTTCAATTTTCAATAACAAAATCTTTAACTTCATAACTATAACCTTAATGCAAACTAGTTGAGTCGAATTTCCTTTGGTTCATGATGGACTGATATGATAAAATGAGTTGAAGTTTGGTATATGTAGTCGAATTTCAAAATGTTCAAATTGGCTGCCAGTAGTGTTAGGCATCAGGGCCGTGGACGATGTTGCGGTGGTTGAAACTCAGGAAGAAATGCGGTTGCTTCGCACGCGAATTCCTATTACCATGTCTTTAAGGAGTATGGAGAATTGTCTTAATAAAAATTCATTTGGGTAGAGCTCTAATTTAGGGACGGAAACCCATTGTCTGAAGTCGATTCAATAAAATCATAAATATTTAAAATATTACTAAAACATCAGCGGTTCAGTTATTTTTACTTCAGTAACTTTAGGTGTCTATATAACAATATACTTTTATAATAAAACTAAAATCTTGATGGCGATTGTGAAATATTCTACAGTGGTTTAACAACAATTTTTATTGATATTGAATCATCAATAAATGTTTTTTTTTTATTAAAAGAAGTCTTTTATAACATGCTTACTGTACACCAGGTACTACAGTTTGATTCAATTAACGCCAGGTACTATTACAGACTAATTAGAACTACCCGCAACCGATGTTGCAAAGTAAAATTACTCGCTTCTGAGCGGCGTTTCTGATGCCTCTTTACGTTTAAAACTCACACTTCTCTTCGATCGAACAATATACACTATGCTCTAAAAATAATAAACTTTTTGAGAATAAAAATACTTTTATGGTGCTATTACAAAAAGAAGAAATTTAAAGTCTAAAAGGTAATCTCTAAAACCAAAATATTTTGAGTAATCAGAAGGTAAAAGAAACTTAACGGTGATTAACCACCTACTCAGTTCTTTTGGTAAGTTAGATGTGCCATTAATTCTAAAAGCAAGTCAAAGACCCTAAGTCAAGTCGTAGCTAACTCGAACTTAGCGCTATAAATAACCACTCCCAGGTCTGCCCGTGAATGGGACGCACATTGTTCTGTCAGTTCAAACAAAGCGTCACGCTGTGAATAACTGACGCGACTTTACAGACTGTGTATGGCGATGACGTCATAAAGCGTTTGTTTTAAAAAGAGATAAAAGCTTTTCTTGAAATGTAAAAAATGAAATTTTAAATATAAATTTTTTTAGTTACAAAATATAACAATATGTTTTTTTTTTTAATATACATTTTAAACAATTTACCATCATACCATTAACACTATTAAAATAAAAAATATTAAGAAAAGAAATTAAGAGAATAAGTACACAATACATCTAATGAAAAGCGATTACTGCACTTTATTTTTAGTATAATACCGACTTTAGCTACATTAATAATAATGTGGGTTTTATGATAAAGATCATGAAATTATGACTCTCTCTTATAAAGGAGATATTAATTTTTGTTAAATATTTAAAGTATTATTACAAGTAATATTTTAATTAGTATGAAATATTTCTTTTTATTAACCAATATATGCTCTCAATAATAATAATAATAATAAATATTTATTTCAGATAAAATCATCCATATAGTGTTAGTATGTTATTAACAATGTTTACTTATAATACTTATTAGTTACATGATACAAAAATTTAATCACAAATTATTTTATTTGGCCCGTCATTGTTTCTATCCAGTGTTTCTGAATAGAACAATGAGGGCGATCCATAATTGTCTGATCTTTATCCATAAATGTCAATGGCAATGTCCCGTACTTTTAAATCTTTTCACCTAAATGTTGTCGATCATATATTGCTGTAAGCAATAAGACTGCTTTTGCATATTTTGTTATATTTGTTCTCTTGTTTAATTTTCATTTTTTTTGTACTCAATAAAGTGTTTTCGTTCTATATTAGTGTGAAGTATACCATTGCCACTAATTTTTTAAACTAGCTTTAAAAATTAATAAGTTTTAATGTAATTAATTATACGTAGTACCTTTCATAAAAAGCTACGCAGTAAATCGTCTCGCAGGTGGTTTATCACTCGTTGAATCCAACCCTCGCCTTATTTGCCTGATGAGGGATATTATAAGCGTAATTATCTTCGTATTTAAAGCGTCCAGAAAAGGGGATATTTTAGAAGTAATGACTTGTAAAGTTATGTGTTAGGGATGAGTAATAATCACCATTATTGAATAGAATAAAGTTTTGATTATATAATAAAATTAACCTTAAAGAAAAAATTCGATTTAAAAAAAAAACCTGTAAATAATTAAAAAAAAATAACAATTTGTTTTAAGTATAACGAACAACAATCAAAGTAAATCAATGTATCTTAATGGATAGAAAATGGATAGTGTACAGGAAAATTTCGGAGTAAATCTTGCATTGTCAGTAGAAAATATTCTGGAAAAGACATTTAAGATTATTTAATATCTAACTATTCTTGTAGCAATTAAGTTTTGCATACATTGCGAATTTTAGAACATAACAAAAGCGTAAGTCCAATCTCTTAGAGTGTAGGTATAACTACCTATAAAACTATAACTAACTATAAATAATAACTCATTTATCGTTTTTCACCAAAAGATCAGCTAATTAACTTTATGAGCGGTCTCTAGATATACCTCGATATCATTAGTGTAATGATGATTTTACAATATAATGACACTTCCAGTCAGATATTTCAAAGTACATTCATGTATTACAGAATTTGGTTTTTGGAATCGTTCCAGCCGCCTGAAGTTACGGATGAAATTTAATACGCAGCTGAATATTTATTTATGATAATACTTAATGATTTATACGAGCTTTCTTTAGCTAATGATTTTTCTTCGCATCCTTGGGAATATGATGCATTACTGTATTGTTTGAAATAATGGTAATGTGAAAAACGTAGACTCGATGGAAGCTTCTTCATTTGAATTTAGAGATATTCATATTTATAAAAAACTAAATTATTAGCTTCTTTACTTGAATATATGTATATCACACTTTCATATATTTCAAAGCATACTTTTAAATATTCAGCTAAATTATATCTCGATTACCTACTAGGAGTAATGTTTCAAGAAGAAGAAAAGCTATTATAATAAAAAAACTTTGCGCAAGTCAAATTTAACTACTTTGTTTTTATTCTTAAAACTCCATGTTTGTGTTATTCGTTAAGTTTAGATATGAACTAGAGAACTTCAAGGATTTGAAATGAAACTCTTTTCTATGTTACGTTATAAAAACTAGTCAAGTCAAATAAAATTTTCTTTAACATAAAAGTTGTATTTAATAAAAGTATTAATTCGCTGTAATAATTTTGAAAGTAACCTTTCAATTTATATAAAATATTTAATAAAATAGGATCATCACAAATAAATAACGTTTATTATCCAATTGACTATTAATATTTCGATAGAAAAAATACTCCGCTTTATTACTGAACATTCAAACAATTCATTAAAATGTACCAAAAATTCCTATTTGATGGCCTTCAACGTTTGAGTAAATAACCAGGCGACGTAAAATATTAAAAGAAGGAAGAAAAGGCAAGATTATTAATTTGTTCGTAATATTTTTACAAAACTTTTACGATATTTTTACAAGCTACAAACAATTTCTTAGCGCAACGTGCTACTTTTAAATTCATAAATTCTATAGATTACAATAATTGTAGAGTTAGGGAAAGTTCTTAAAAGGGCTGTAATGGGTGGACCTTCGGCAGACGACGGGCTCGGAATTGTTAATTTCATTTCATTCGGAGCGATTTTACGACTAAGAGCCTAAAGGTTATAGTTCATAGATAGTAAAACTTAGTTATGTTCAGTAAAATATTATATTCCTTGAGAAAAGAAATATTACTAGTTATTTTCTTCTTAAATGTTTTTGAAATAAATCTTCTACAGATTTTTAACATATGTATTAATTTATATATTTTTTTCTTAACTTATATTATTTTAATATACTGAAAAATTTTACTAACAGTAATATTATTGGACATTTTAGAACAAAACAATAATTAAAATATAAGTATTCTAAAATATAAGTATTCTAGAACAAAATATTAGTATTCTAAAATATAAGTATTCTATATTCAATTCAGTTTATTTGGTAAGCATAATGCAGTACTATGATTTACCTTACCGCTAAAAGCCTGGGCGTTGTAAAAGCGATCATTTACAAAATAACATTGTATAAGCTTAAGTCCATTGTGAGTAGAGTGAACATTTAATTCAAAGGATATAACATAACATTCAAATGTATTTTAATATATTATTTTATATAATTAAAACTTTTTACTAAAATATACTAAAACTTCTCAAGGTTAATGAGAAAAAATAAGGTAAATAAAATTACCTCGGATTAAATTTTAAATCAAAAAGTCGTAATAGACACTGTGAGAGTATGTCCTAATATATGACACATAACAAGTTTTCGTAAATTAAATGAGTATCTATTACTTGTCTGCACTAAACACAACACAACATATAAAATGCTATGTAAATGGTCACTCTATTCGCAAGTGACATTGGCGCAACGCCAAGCGATAATGTTTATCACTATTGTGTCTCGGGAGAAATTCTGAGACATTCGAGTACCTGCATTCGGGCTATATATCTACGGAACCACCTGACCCGCCTTCTTAACGCTTTATTTGCTCTTCCAATTGCTTACTTTAAACGGGTTGGGTTTAAGGATATTAAGAGTTTCTTTGTAGTTGTAGAGATTGCCTTTACTCTTATTTTTCCTTCCTTAAATTAGTTTCGTTTTTTTTCCAGTTCTCTGGTATTTTGGGCTATTTTTAGCTTATGTTATATATAGGTGAAAGTTACAAGAAAGTAATATTTTTTTATAATGAGCATATATAATTTATATTTAACACAATATTTGATATTTCGTGTACAAAATTTCAAACCACCAATACGTATTCTATAACGATATTGTCAAAACGACTTTGATATTCCATTTCGTAAACTAAATCTTCACTGACATTTTCAATCCCATTTCTATGCATTAGCTTATTACAGCGGTATTGCACATCTGCAGTTTGGATAACTCGCTTTTACGAAACGCTGACTGCGCTTGTTGGACATCTAAAGAAACAAGTTGTCCATACTAAATACTAAATATATAGTTTAGTTAATATCGTGATACTCATTTTTAATTCACTATATATTCCAAATTTCCCGTAAACCTTTTAAACATATAAGAATTTAGTTATGGTTTAAAAAAAAATATTTTAAGAAAATTTGTATTTTGTCCATGTTTGTAAATTACATTTAAAAATTCTGGCAAAAAATTAGTAGGAATATAAAATATTTTTAAAAATTGCCTACTTAATAACAATAATATCATAAAAATAAATTATTTAGTTTCATATAAGCCCAAACAAGTTTCTATTAAAACGTAATGATAGCCACTGAGAACGTCTATAATTCTTCTACCCTAATTTATGTACCACATAAATAGTTTCCAAAAGAATACTCAACTAACGTTCATCTAAAAAAACAATTTCGGTAAACTTAGATGCTATGGGGCTTATTCCCATAGAACCCTTATCGAGACAGTCTCGGCCCACTGACTTACGCCATTAATCTCCTGTATAAAGAACCATCGGATACTCTGAGGTAAATAAATAAACTGGACATTCGGTGTAATGACGCGCAAAGACCATCTCTATTGTTGGCGAGACACACACATCTCTCGTAGTTGTTTGTTGAAGAAAAAATATATTGAACCGTTGGATATTAAAAGGAATATGAATTATATGAACTGATAGCTTTTGTGATAAACTACGAATACCTGGAAATTAAGTGTTGACATGTTCTTAATAAAATTTTAAATTATTTTCAGAAAATTTTTGTTATTACAAAAATGTATATAAAATAAAATTTAATTAATGTTCAACAGCAATAATACTAAATTCAATATTTCACAAAACTTTTAGATTCGTAAAACTTTAGAAGAAATATTGTTTTTTATTTACAGTCAACAAACGAGTTTATATTATTCATATCAAATACAAATGTTATACAAATATACATGTTCAAAAAAAATGTTAGTAGCCGGGATTTGGGTCCCAGCAATAAAAGTTTATTGTAGCGTATGCTCCGATCATAAAAAGCTTTAGAAGCGAATACCTTTTACGAAAACTAGAACGCGTGAAACATATCACGATCGTTATTTAGCGCAGTGCTAAGTGACATGCTGCCGATTTTATGCGCGCTTCGATTGAGTCAAAAGGGTTGGATATATTATCAATGTAAGAGTTCTTGTAAGGTGTAATTAATATACCTTTTAAGATATTTTTGTATTAGTTGAAAAGAAAAAAGAGCATTATTGAAGTAAGGACATATCTAAAAATACTGACAATAAATTAGAGCCCACAAAAAAGATCTGTCGATGAAATGAGCTAGAGCAATTAGATAGAGTTCAACACAGTTTTGTGGGAGCAACGACAGACCGATAACTAAAGATGAAATCTGAACTTTCGAAGAAGTACTAAATTAGCTTTTTACATTAAATTAATTACGTATTATGTAATTTGTTTCTTATTAAATGACTTAAGAGCATATGTTCTAATACCGTCAATAACTCCTTAATTGTGTGTCTATTTCCCATTTCCATTCTTGCTCAATCTATAAATGTATCTGATTTATTTTATTGCTATATATAACCGTAAAAATGCGTTGACTTATACTTGTAATTTACATGAACATATCCATAAATTTGGAGCTTTATTAAAGCAATCTTCGAAGAGGAATTAAAAGCAACCGGCGCATGAGACGACCTCGACTAAACGATGCCCCCCTCTCATCACTCCGGAACTTTTTAATTACGTCATATTTCGTTGCCATCCTTTAAATTCTTACTGGCAGCAAATTTCTTATGTTAATTGAGTTCTCGCTCAAAGGCATTCTAAGCCCACTGTACAGTTTACGGGTGAAAAGCATTTTTTTTTAAAGACTTACCGACAGCTTAAACTTCCTAATACATACCATATAGTTTTTTAATTAAAATCACATTATAGATAAATTTGGAATATTAACATTATAATACCGTATGCATATTAAAACTATTAATACAATTCTACGAACACTCTTACATAAGTTAAAGTGTGCTAAAAATGATTTCCAAAAATTTAATATGATTAATCTGTGCCTTCTCAATTATCTACGGAGTCTCTAAGAATAGGTATGTGAGGAATATAATTGGGTCATCGATTTTATTGAACAAAATAGTTATACAAGCTGCACCTTATTTTAAATAGCATACATTCAAATTATAAAACGCCAGACTCTATCTGCATAAATAAATAAAGTCAAATATTGAAGTCCAATTATGAGCCAACAGAAAGTATGCTACAACTTTAACTGAGTACGATAAAAACCTAACGTCGACACAATTTTAATTTAAACTTCGTCACGCGATAGTAATATTTCGATGTTAATACGTTTTTTAAACGAGTTCGAAATTCACATTCAAAAAACACGAAAACCAAGTAGCAGATGTGTTCGCGAGTTGAAATATGACTTTCTACCCATAGTTTTATATTAAATTCAGCGTCATTTGTCCGATTCTATATTCGCTGTTTAGCAAAAAAATTGTCTCCGTCAATGTTAATATGAAGGACCAAAATCGTCTCAGCGCCAAAAACTTGCGATTTTGCATTTCTTAGAAATTAACTGCTACATGTTCCAAATATCTGTTTGTTTTCTATTATATTGTAACAAACCGTACTGTAACAAAATATACTGTGAGTATACTTTTAAGAGAAATGATTTTAAAATTATAAAACTAGTTTTTACTCTAAAAATATCTTCAATTACTTGGGTAATTTTTGGAGGTGTAAATAGATTTCAAGCAAGCATTGTACTATTAAATTCAGTTTTTTAAATAATTTTTGATGTCTTGTACGAATTTATTAAAATTATTTTACGTATTTGATTTCAAAATATCCGTTGAGGTTAAAAAACGTAAAATAAAATTATGAACTTGGAAAATTTTAGTTCAACTAATTCTAGAAGACTCGATAACAGGCAATATACAAAACCAGCAAAGTTTTGGTACATGGACTCATTGGTCTAGCCACAAGAGCGTATCCGGGTAAACTCAATTCTAGTGTCACGTTACCTGCCGAGGTATAAATAAAGTTGCGAGCGAACTTGCTCTGTAAGGCACGTTTCAAGTAGAATCAGATAGTATGGTACAAAAATGGTTACGACACAGATTTATTTGAGATTATAATATCATAACAATAAAGCTTATTCTCTTGTATTTTTTTTTAAATTTAGATACAAATGTAGTATTAGATTATTTCAAAATTCGAAAACCTAGAGTTTATCTAATAGTATTTTAGATTCTTTACTTTAATAATATTATTGTACTCAGTAATTTATAATAAACAAAATCTCTTACGATAAAAAATGATGTCGTTCCGCTTTATCTTACACTTAGAGCACACACGAATACAGGATTACTAACACAACAGAGGGCCTTACATTTACTATTTACGTACACGCAGACAAAGTGATCGTTGAATTTCATTTGCTTTTACGTGTGAAAGATAAAAGAAATATGGTTACGTTCGTTTTCTAGAAACGAATTGGTAAAAGAAAATACGATGATGAAATATATTCAATACTATATTAATTTTAATATGTATTTTAATAATACCAGAATTAATGCTGAAAAAAATGCTAAGAAGTTTGCATAAATATCTACTTCAATAATGGCATGGTATGCCTAAATAGAAAATTAATATATATAATAATAATATAATACCAAGAGTATTACAGGTATATGTTTATGTTAATAATTATTACACAACTTTCATAAAGAGATGACTTTTAAAAAGGCAGTTGATAAAAGAGGTGGATTCATTTTTATACATCTACGTACTCCATATCGAGAGTTCCTAAGAGTTGAAGCTGTGCAAAACATGTGTATACCTAACAAACTTACTTACTTTCTAAAAATGAGTAAACTTTAATCGAAGCAGCGCTAATGCTGGAAGGGGTTAATAAGATTTCTCTCTGAAGGCAATTTCCTACATCCTCTTCAATGTTACCTAAGTGAGTATATTTTTACCTAAGGAATTCCAAGGAGTTAAGAATTTTTTTTTTATACATTCTTATGAATTAAAGTAAATTTACATACAATAAACAATCATTAGATTTAAAAGAAAAGTTTAATAACTGAGCCTTAATATGAAATTTGAAAAATGTAAAAATAATTATAATATTCTATAAAATATACTTTATCAAAGAAATAGCATTATGAATGAATTAATTATTATATCTTGGCTTATTTACATCGTCTGCTGTAACCTTCGTTCAAAATTTTTCCCGGTTTCTTATCTGACCTTAATCTCTTCGGCGCTTTTCCTCAAAATAACAGTCTTATTTTTCTTTTTCTTGTTTAGTTTTTTTTTTTGTATTGACGCAATTTTTATTTATGTAGCAGATTTTAAATATCAAAGTATTTTTTAGTAAGCCTGATACAAAGCAATGCTTTATGTTCTACTATTTTGTGTACTCAGAGGGAATTTTGAGGTGTTTTTTTAACTATACGTTGTAGTAGTAAAAATAATTATATGTGAACAATTTCAGGATCAAAGAAATTAATATAAAAGTAATGTTTTCATGTACATAGTATATGACTAATATTTTAATCCAATTTCAATAATATACATATTTAAAATAATATTTTAAATTGTTTTATCTCTAAAATCCTGTGTTCTTATAGATGTATTGAGATAAACATAATATTTAAAGAAATAAAAGAAAATATTAAACGGATTAATAAAATATATTAAAAAAATATAGATTAATAAATTTTAGATGATTTTGACTGTGATGAGACATATATAAATTATATCGTTAAATACGTATATCCATGCTCACTTTCACTTAATGCAATATTATAAACAATAGGTAGAATCTGTCAAAGACTAACAAATATATTAGTTGATAGTTCGCGGGAAGATATTAACATTAATGCACGCATCATTTCAGACGTATAATATAAATATTGCAAGTAATTGTTAACTATAGTTATAACTAAATGAAAAGTCATGGGGAGTCATTAGTTTTATTATAGCATATACTTGTATCCCCTATGAAGAGGTTTTATATTCAGGAACACGTCTCTCGGCCCTATATTCCACTCACGAAATAAATCTTTCGTTTATTTATCATTTCCGCGACTCACCTACTGTTTTCTCCGGTTTCCCATCGATTTAACTTTCTCGATGTTTGCGTAACCTTTTATTTATATTTATACCCTTAGCGTTGTAAGGTTGAGATTTAATCGATGTCTCTGAGGGTCTTTTGATGGATATATAATTTCCGCCTTCAATAATTTTTCCTTTAAAAAAAATGCATACAAAATCATGATATTTTGTGTATCTTCGAAAATTGTGATATTTAAAGTTCAAATATTTTATTTACCAAACTTTACTAACGTATAACATAAACTTGGTTCTAGTAAATATTGTGCCGAGCGTTCGATTCCAGATTAAATTGAATTTTAAAATATATTTACTATCAGTAAATAAAAATAACAGCATAGATTGATCGTAGATTTTAAATGTAATATGACATAAAGTTGTCTTGTGGGAATCGTCTTTCCGAGTTTTATGGGATTGATTATTTTAAAATGCGTCAAACCTAATTAATTAAGGGATCAACATTCCTAGTGACTCGATCAAGTTTTTCCTATGTAATATATTTTACAACTTTTAACTTTATGTTTAAACGGAATGTTTCGTGATTAAATTTAACATATCAACTTTAACGTAACCTTTTTACTTTTATGTATAATCGCGTTCAAATCTTTTACGAAAGATATCTGAAACAGGGCATTATTAAGTAATGTCCAGTTAAGATAAAAAAATCACATCGGGTGACAGAAGTTTATATTAAAAAGGGCATGCGTGTTAAATAATAATCCGACCTAATCCAACGTGTCCGTTCCAAACTAACCGCAAAACCAGACATCCGAAATCCAAATATCCAAAAGATTAATGCTTCACTATCGGTAAATATCTACAATTCTGTAAATTATTGGAATAAATAGCTTCATTCGGGATATCTGTCAATAAATTGCAATGAAATACATCGTAAAAGTGTATTTATCTCCCGCAAACTTCCGTTGTGAAATGATAAAATGGCCGCCCTATTTGTCCAATTTAGGTCACAGTCGAGCAGACTGTGACGTAGTTATAACCTGAAATTAACCAATTACCATGCGAACTTTTTAAAGTGATTACAATATAATATGAAAAAGGCGTTTAAAAATATTTAATACTTAAAATTTATGTTTTTATTTTTGACAAATGGCTGAAATCATTTCAGGGTATGTTCCTCAGGTCGTAACACAATACAATATACTATAATGTGTGCATACTTGTCTCCGGTAGTTAATATTAATAGCAATTATGTTAAGGCCATCGTAGCTACTTTTCTCCACGCGAAGGTTTTATTGTTTATAAAAATAAAATATAAATAATACATTCCAAAAATCTATTCAAAAATATTTTTTATAATTTTGAATAGACAAAGTTCCATATTTGTTTGCCGTTACGAAAGCCGTTTATTCCAGCATATTTTCAATTTCTTAATATACATAACATATAGGTTTTAATATTTATTATTCATGATATTTTTTGAGTATTTTCTGTCAGAACAATTTCAGAAAAAAGTCCTTGTATATAATTTAGTTTTTTAGTAAAAGCATTTTCCTTTGTTCTATAGAACGAATTCGGATTGGAAATTCAATGCGAGTATTAATTCGTTAGCTCGTTTATTCATTGGGATCCGAGATCAAGATTGATGAGAGAACAACATGCAATAAACATTTGAATATTCGATTTAACAGTATTAGTTATAAGGAACTAAATGTACAGTACATTATTTAACTTGAACATTATCAGAATTTTACTAATAATTCAGAATAAAATGTCATGATTGATTAAGCAATAAAGTTCTATGAACAATATAAATGATGTTTGCTCAAGCGAGCTATCAACACAACTGTTAGGTTAAATATTTTCCAAGCTAATGAACTCATCACTTCTTGGACACAATGTTTTAGCTCGATTAAGTTTAAAACTACAGTTTCGAAAGGAAAGGTTTCTACCAAGTAGTTAATTTTTTTGACTAAAATTATTAAATCGCTTTAAGTTTTCATAGCTTTTAATTTTACAGTAACTTTTTAAATTATTCTTTATAACCAATTTAATTTACTAAAGTCTTTAGAACTTCCCAAATTAGGGACATAATTACAAAATATATCCTAAAGCGTTTTAAGAGTAATATAAAGAAGTTAAATAAAGGAATGTTTATAAATCTTAAGACCAGAAGTATGAAATTTAGGCGCAGACTAAGATGTAAATATGTAATAATCTTCAAATGAGTTACAATGAAATTTGAGAAATTTGTGGGTTTAATAATGAATGCGGCGCGGTTCACAAATACAGTAATTAGTCCATTGGAATTCATTTTGTCATATGATATTAAAATTATTTGTTTAAGTTTTACTTAAATGAAATAACTATTAAGATGATTAATAAATGTATTGGTATTAGTCCTTCATATTTTTTTTTATTTTTAGATTATTTTTCTATTATATTCCATTTCATATCATTAAAACCTTTACAAATAAAAATATGTATCGTTTTCGCAGTCACAGTCAAAATCTAAATTTTTATATCATCACATCTATAAAACTTCATACTTTAATTGAATGATTTAAATCAAAATTGTAACAATATTACACCGCAATGCTAATGTTTAGAAACGCTTTTTTGAAATTGGGCTATTATTAACTATATTGGCCAACTTAATTAGAGAATGTCGTTAAATAAGTTTTACTTAAAAATTACCTACGTACCCTTTACTTTAAAAATACAGTTTTATATTCTTTTGTATCGACGCGACGATTCGTTCCTTAATTTGCTCTTTGAAGTTCTTATGCGAAGGTCTTCTTATAAACTTAATTTAGAGCCTTTGAAAATAAAAGTACTTGAAAAGAAAACCTTTCAGAATTATTTTCTGAATATTAATTATAAAATTTAATGCTCCTTAAATGTAATTAAAGTAAATTTTTCAAGATTTTTATTACAGTTTATTTATAAAAACCTTTAATTTTTTTGTTCCTCTTATGTTATTATAGTCATAAGGGCAGGAATGCATCTGAGACTTTTCAAGTTGTGAATATGTTTTAACAACTGCTTAAAACCTGGTTTTATCAAGTTGTATTAATAAATCAATAACATTAGAATATTTTCCATAATATCAACTCTCAATTTTAAATTAAAAAATATAAGTCGAAGGTTTTTAATCAAACAAATGGACGGGCAATTACTGAGGAAAATGCAGACTATTTACAACATAAATGCGCTACTGGTACTATCTGAAGCACCTGAGCTTGTCTTGCAGTGTCTCTAATCTAATGGCTAATGTTTGTTTTGTTAACAGTCTGCCTCCCTGGTGTATACAACGATAACGATAAATGCCAGCAGGGTGAAAGAAAGATAGAAACTAGGAACAAAAACATTTGTTACAGACAGGTAACATATATCAAACAATAACATAGTATTTATTATAGAACAAAAAATCGACTTCTTCACAAATATCGTCTCATTTTTTATTTCAAACTCAAAAAACATTCCAATAAAATAAACCGACAAAAAATTTTTTAAAAGGGAAAATTTTATATTTTTGCCTTTTTGAATACGCTTCGAAACTAATAGACTGATTTGAAAAATTCTTTTACCATTCTGTAAAAATTAGCTAGAACATTTTCAGAAACGTTAGGGATCCATATGAAAACATTGAATATAGAAACAGCTTGTAAAAAAAAATACTTTATTTTTACATATTTACTTTGACAATGGGACAAAGTGATATAACTTCTATAGTTTTTAAAAGATATTCATATTAAGATAAAAATCCGCAATGCCATATTTAAAAACATAACTATAATAATTAGTATAGTTATGTTTTTAAACTTTCTTCATCCACTGTTACTAATATTTGTTTATAATTATATTGCTGTACTTACGTAAATACTGTTGAAATTTGCCTTGTGCAGTTAAATAATTATATATAATGTTATAGTTATGTTAGAATAATAATTATAATAATATTTTGCAATGTCAAAATATGCCGTAGTAACGCCGTTATAAAATAGGCCACATTAATTGTATCTGATTAACAATTCTCATCCAAATATATTACTTCGTATTTAAGGCTATGTCATTTCCTGTAAATTGGGTTCAGAATAATACCATCACCGGTCCAGCTCATACATATTATTCCAACTGATCTGCCACTCCCATTTAAACGGCTTAAATTTACGATAAAAATATCTTTCGCATTAACTATTAACAGGTCCCAGGGCCAAACCTTCGAATACAAGGTTTTACCTAAAAAAAGAATGTTTTACTAATGTTCATTACTTTCGCCGGCCCGGGCTTTTGAAGATCAATTTATTTTGCTGCTAAAATATATAATAACATCAAATATATTTTAAGAGGAAGCCCAATAAATTTAATAGACTATGTTTTTTAAGTATAAAATATAATTGTTAATTATTTTATAAAATAATATACAAACTTTCTTCATAATATCAATCAAATAAAATTTTAAATTTTGTTAAGCAAAGCTGCCCGGTTTTTTAACCCATTAATAGAAGGCGTCGTGTAAAAAAAAATTCTTCATTTTTTTTTTACTTTTAAAATAATATACACATTTTTTATTCTGATAATCAAAGAAGGTAAATAAAATCATTAAGAGCCTATAACAGGATTTCTTATACTTTTATATTTATTCAGGTAAAAAATAAAGCAGTAAGCTAACATGCTCCCGTGGGATGAAATAAATTGCTTTGAGCGAGGAATCTTATTAAACCCTTTGATTACATTACAGCGGCTTCGATTAATGTTTTCTCATTTTTATAAAATACTAAATAGAATCTGTGTAAAAATAAATAAGGATATCTCTGTATGATGATAATTGTACTATTATATGATATATATAAACTATGATAAAGTTTTTTAGTGATAGAATAAATAAATAGCGGGTATAATTTTTTACCCCAAATAATATTTCCGATAATCAAGAGAGTTTTGGATAAATCCTAGTAAATGATTTAACAGCGTGAAGTCCGTGTTTTTGGCAGTTAAGTGGTTATCTGATAATGAAACACTTAATAAAATCAACGTTTTATTTTTTAAATATAACAATGTATATTCAATCATAGAAATTATATTATATTTAACATTGGATTTTTTGTTATTATTATATTATTCTTCATAAACAAAAGGTTTAAATGTATTCAGGATATTTTTTTGTACAGATTTATTGTCTCCTTACTTTTTTCCATTTAATAAAGTTATAACATAAAAACATAATTTCTTTCATTTTCAATTTAATCTAGATCCTTAAATCAAAATATATGCCTATACATATAGATATCGTTTAGTTTACGGCTATTAAATTACATCCTGGTATAATTCCGAATTATGTATTTATTAAAATCTCTTTTGATATGTTCATACATGTGTTGTCTTCTAATAAGATGTTATTACACTGTAAATTGTACGTCTTCATATCAGCGATAATTTTAAATTGGTTTGAATCATCTCTTTTTCAATATAATAGTTATTTATTATTAATAATATTTTCATTAAAATCGAATTTCATAACTCAGTAAAATTAAACTTTTCTGTTAAGTATTTGTATTTATATTTTTGTATGTATGTAACGGGACTAAAAGAAATTTAACACAATAAAGTTTGTATAAAACGGCCAATAATTTATACCGGCACGCATTTCTTACGATTACGTCTTGGTGCACTTGAGTTGATGGCGACTGCTGTCTCAATGAAGTGTCTCCTTCCTCCACCGCTGCCATTAGTTGCTTTACTGCCAAAAGGGCATACAGGCCATTTGATGGTGAGTAGCCACAATCACTCATGGACTCTTGTAACTCCACCATAGTAGCTTATGTTGTTGAGTGCCTTCGGTTTTGATATACACTTTTGAAGAAAATTTTTAAGTCAATGGTGAATTTAAAAATATTAAGCTAGAAAAGATTACTTTCTATGTAAGTAAAAATAACAATTCATTTATTAAATATAATAAACAAAGTTTCGTCAACACCCAAGAAGTAAATAAAACATACAGTTGATATCAAAGTTGTTTTAAAGAAATTTATACATTCCACTTCATATATTCTACGACAAATTTTCTTAAATAACACTATTAATTCACTGTTATCTTGTATTATTAGTGATGTTGTCAGATGATTATAAGCTTATTTACTTTTGATACAGACAGCATTGCGGTATCCGGATATTATGTAAAATACAGAAACCGCATTATAATTTCGTTATAGGGAGTCGGATTGGTTTAACATAATCCATTAGACGCTAGATTATGTGTTACCGAGATAAGAGTTAGTGCGAGATTACTGAATGCATATTAACAAAGAGGATTTGTATATTATAATTTTTATATATATTTGTGCATTCACTTACTAAATATGTTACTTATATAGTAGTTAACTTTAATGTTAGCTTTTTCTTAGAAATAATAACCCAAGAATAACTTAAGAATAAAAATTTGATGATAACACAATATTGTTTTGCTTTTTTTTTCACTATAATAAGATTTAATTATTCATGTTATGTAAGATTTTTTTAAGGTTCATGACGTTAGGGAATAACTATAACAAAGACTAACAAATCTTTATAACATTAAATTCTTTGTTTGAGAACCAAAAAGAATTTAACAAAACCCATGGCGTGATATTAAAAACCGTTCTAAAGTCATTACTTATTAATTCAAATTTTATGCAAAATCTTCAAAAAATAAATTTAGCGTATTGTTGTTTAACCAAGTTTATAAAAAATAGATAAACATAATTTATATCTACATATAACCATAGAAAAATGGCTGATTCAATAATAAATTTATTTCGATAAAATAAATGGCGGCAAGATATGTTTTCGAATAGAAAATAGTTTCAAGAGGAATGTATCATTCCAATTCATTAATAGTAATTTTTATTGATATTGTTGTTTGATGAATGTATATTATAAATAGTTCAATTGCATTCTCAAACACTGATGACTAACCACAACTCGCAATCTAGGGCCATATGCAGTAAACACAATTGTACCACTCGTATTATTCTGGACTCAGGTGCAGAGTGTCATGAAACTACCGTCTAATGTTGGTTGTGTTAATAGACTACCTCAATGTTTCTGATCTAAGTATGTTACATTGTAACATAATATGAGTATTGTAGCTAGAAACTAATAAAAATATTTTCTTAACATTTTTTCGTTATATATTTCTAAATTGTACTTGACTAATAAAATGAAACTTATAGCTAGTGACAGCGTATGAACTTAAAACGCATAAACTCAAATAGTCATGTACATATCTTAAAAATATTCATTAAATTAAATAATTATAGAACAGTGTTTTTTAGTCTTATAAAGCGATATCCCAAAGTTAAATAGTTTATTAATTTATATATATGTCAGTGTAATAAAAATCAATATTCACCTTTATTATTTAATAGAAAATATAAGACATTAAATTATAAAGTTTGAGAAATTATAAAAAGATAAACATAATTTAGAATTTAAAAAATATATAACCTTATTAAATTCCTATCGTTTTCTTCTATTACGCTTATACGCCGTCTCTCGCAATCCATCACTTATTCCTGTCTGTTAAAGTTTCTTTGCTGACACTCTTCTCGAGTAATCGTTGCAACATACCAGAGGGTTTAGCCAAATTGCTTTCTATAGTAGTTATCGTTTTTAGAAAACACTAAAAATGCGTTGGAAATAGATATCGCTATCACCTTATATCACGTGATCAACACAAACTTGTAGAAACTTGTAGTAACCATGTTACACTTTTGACAAACGCTATAGAAACGATATCTATTTTATTCAACGACATCGTATCCATCACCTAGACCCAAATGAAAGCTCTAAAAGAAATGGCGACTTGTAAAATTTCCATCAAAAGATAATGAGAGTTCTGTGAAAGTAAACTTTTAAAGATTATGTTTACAATACATACCCTAAATATGGTTTGGAGTGCTCAAAATGATCAAATCTTTCTATGTGTATATCGTTGATATGTTTTTACAATAATTTTGACTGCACAAGGTGACTTATTACGCGTTTCCATGAACTAAGAACAAAAGCAATCCATAATTGAGGTTTCCAATGAGATCACATTTGAAATAATGTTAAGAAATACAAATTAATTTAAGTGTTTTTAAGATTCTGTTCAATATATTAAAATCATATTACTGTTCTCTTGCTTTTAAGGTTTTTATGCTCTAAGGTTTTTAGTCATGGGATCTTTCCAAAAACTGGAATGAATCTTTTATCTAACTCAGAGCTCAACAAGTCGATGCATCAACCAAGTGAGCAAAGCCTAATGTTAAAGCTAACTTTATTGTCTTTCCAAGGACACGGCTGGATATATGAAACAAGGGTTGTATTATTTTATTATTCTTACAACTGTTAGTTACGTACCTCTTTAAGACAGTATTAAAATACAATAATTGCTTTAGATTTCAAAGAAAATTTGGCATGCATATTGTTATTGGATATATAGCACTCATATCGCGATTGTAAAACCCATTCATGATGAGCATTTATTTTACCATAGCATGGGTTATCATTCCCTAAATGTTTAAATTCTAATACTTAATGCTAATAATTCATTTATTCATATAGTCTTTTTCATATAGATAAGTATAACTTGAATAAGGGATCTAAATGTAACATAAATATATTTTTTAATTGGTAATATAAATATATTTTACGTTACTGGGATATCTACAACAACCTTGTCTGATTACAAAGCAAGTTCAAGAAAATATGTATTTATTCAAAGCATGTTTTTAATTGAACTAAATAATATTTTGGTTCACTCATGTTTTTGTTTAAGGATAGAACATTGCACTTTTACTACACTTCTCATGTAGCCAATAAAATAAGCATGTGCATGTATCACACAATATAACAGTAAAAGGTGATTACCCTCATTGGAACCAGTTATTGCATTGCCACAGAGAGCAAAAAGGATGTTATTAGAGACAGCAATATAGAGTTTCTTAATTAGAGATTTAATAAAAGTTTGTTATAATTTATGAAATTTTAATTTTTTAACAAACTCACAATTCTAAATTCTAAAGAATTTGTAATTTCTTTATTTGTATTGAACTGTAAGTGTCTTAAAAAGTTCAATGTTTTTAATTTCTTACATAAGCTAACATGTTTGAGAAATGATAAGAGAGTTGTTATTGTCAAATAAAAGGAATGTCTCATGTTAATACATGAATATTTAATAATTTGTTAATAAGCTATTTTTGTTGAATAATACAGTTTCATAAATGTATATATATTTTTTTATATGTTTTTAAAATAATACAAACACAAAATTATTAAATATATCGAACTACTATTAATATATAACATGTTGCTTTTATTGTCACATTTTCATGACAAGACCAATTCATTATAAGACTACTTAAACTTAACTTAATAGCTCACATTTGACATCTTATCAAACTTCAACAACTTGGTAATGGCGGCATAACATATTAATTAATTTATCGAAGTTAGAACTGCACAATTGTTTCACTCTTATCAATTAAAATTATATATATCAAGTAATAATGATCAAAGAAATTAATTATACGATTTACTTTCACTAATAAATCCTCATAAACATAAAAAACTATTTCTATTCTAACAAACAAATGTTGGTAAAATATTGCCTCAGTAAAACTTTTTTTTTAATACTAGTTACTTTACACAAGTAAACGAAAAATTAAAGGAATATGTTACCATAATTGCATAATAACATTATAATCATAATAAAACATATTATATTTACTTTATGGAAATATACAAATAAATCCGACTCAACAAATTTGTTTCAAGTATTAACAATGGTCTCAACTGTGTTAAAATCGACGTCAAATTGTCTAAAACACTGCCCAACTGATAGACCCTTCACTCTTCTAAATATTCACTTGCGGCATCGACACTGACTCCACAGGGAAGAGTCGGGGTACAGTGGTGCGGGGTAGCACGGGGGACGGAGGAATACGTAGTGCCGCTGGTGCCGTATGGCCTGAAACATAAAAAAATGCAATTACATATAGATGTGTATGTACACCAAAATATTTCGATACATTTAATTGTTAAATTAGGATACATATGAATTTACCCATAAATTGGAAAATAATTATTTCAGTGCCTACTGTAGTTTTGGGATCAAGACTCAGTAGGTATACAATTCCTGGTTGTTATTGGTTTTGGGGTACTTGATAATGGTTCTTGTGAATATTTATAATGTTATAAATCTAAATCACAGTAAACAAACAGGTGCTTAATGAATTAAATTTAGTACAGATGAACTTACATGAAATCCTACTTCCTCAATCATATCATCACCAACAAATGCATCATGTCCCAAAATTCCTACCAGCCTTTGTTTTGTAGTAGTTATTTTTAATTTGATCTTTGGACCACCTCCAGTAACATTTTCCTATGCTTGAATAGGGCTTTTTTTTTGTTTCGGCCTTCCAGACTGTCCAGACCTAAACTTGAGTAATATATTTTAGATTAATTTATTTATTTATTAAAAATTATGAAATAGTACAGGGTATTACATAAATAACTAAGCTATTAATGACTTATTATTATAAAATCATTTGTATCGAAAGATTTATTATAATTTTTTTTTATGTTCATTACAACATATTACAGCAAACATTCATAAGTAACTCAATTATATCTTTAAGAATTTAAAAGATATATAAATAATAAAAATTTAAGTGTTAAAGATATATAATCTCACTTTTCTATAGACTTTACAACTCCTTAACATATAAGGATGTCGCCTAACTCATACCACAGGTGGTCAGCCTTTACTCAGTCTCATCCTTGCTGGAGCCTTCATACGTCACCATGGCTGGACCACAGGAAAATACAACTTTAAAAAAGAAGAGATTATTTGTTAAGCCAAAGTAACAGTGCAAAGTTGTGTAGGACGCCATTGTTTTTATTTCGTGTTCCTGACTATGAAAGAAAGAAATTAATAAAATGAATGATATATATATATATATATATATATATATATATATATATAAGTTTGGTAGATAAAACAATATGACTGTTTTGTTTTCTTAACTTTTGTTGAACAATCATGAACTTCCTGATTAAGGAAGTTATTATAATTGACGACATTTTCGAAATTGGAGTATTTGTATTAACGTTACGTTTGTAGATGTCCCAAGCAATTATAGAAACTTTTTAGAAATGACTCGTTACGACGGAGCGGTTTCTTGGTTCATTTGCTTTTTCTAAAAACCTAATCGGAGTTATTGTAATAGCTATCGACGCGTGTCAAAATCAAATTCATTGAAAAACTTTTAAATATATGAAATATGCTATTTTCGCAATAAATTGTTTAATAAATTTAGTACAAGTAACTATGGAACGGATTCAATAAAAAACATAATAGTAATAATAATAATAATAATAATACCAAGTTTTTCCTAATTAGAAAGTTAATGTGATGGGGCGCCCCCTTTACCACTTGCTTATTTATACAATCATGTACATGAGAAAAATAAATATTGTTTAAATAAGATGGATTTGTTAAATTTTGTCTAATTTCAGTTGGCCTACAATCATAAAATATTCAAACTCTATAGATAAGAGCAAGTATTCAAATTATCGTATCATGATATGCAAAACGTCTTTCGTTGTACAAGAACCTTTTCCAACTGAATTATTTAGTGAATGAATGTTCTTTTAACAGACTGCCAGCCCCGGTACTTATTTGAGTAAGGTTACTTTCTTGACATCTTAAATAAAAAAATAAATCTAAAGGGTATAGGTAAGGGGTAGCAAGACTTAAAAAAGTGAGAAAGCATTTTGTTGTTATAAAACAACATTAGCGCATGTTATTTTTTAAACAATGTTATCTGTAATATTTTATAAGATTTACACGAGTACTACACATTTTAATAAAACTATTTTATGGATATAACTCGCGTTTATTTTTACATTTTTTTAATTTACCGCGAACACGTTTGCCTCAAAGCATTCGAAAGGTCGGGTTTAAATTTAAAAAAATATATATCTGCTATAAATATTACGTCTATGTATTTAGGTTACTGGTAAGTATGATCGATGTTTTCGGGATAAGGATGAATCTTTTTCGATTTCGATTTATTTTTAGGAAAGTTTTATCTTATGAAAGTTATTTTCCACATGCCTACTCTTAAGTGTTATAAATTTTATCTATATTATTTATTTATTAATAATTTATGTACACACGGAAAATAAATAAGTAAAAAAAACACAAAGAGTAATTCGTACAAAAGCACTGCTTATTTCCTATTGAAATTTCTTCCAGCAGACCTGTGAAAGGAGAGTTGTAAATGAGAGGCAGTATAGGTGTGCAATAAACCAAAAAAAAGATGAAAATAGACGATAAATAAAACAATTACTATATTTTATAATATTTAAAATTTATAAAATATAGGGAATAAATAAATTTCAATACGCCTAAACCGATATCGTGTCTTAAAAATTGAAAGGGATTTAGAATTACGTATAATGTAAGGTAATCCATTCCAAAGTCTTACTGCTTGAACGGTAAAAGAACGAGAATAAAGCTTGCTTTTATGTGGGGGAAATTTAAGGTTTGCTCTAAGATGTGGCCTACATGGAGATTCAGGGCTATGTAAGAAAGAAAACCTATTGCGCAGATAACTTGGAAAAGATGGATTATACAAAATATTGTAAAGTAGACACAATATTCGAGTATTTCTACGAAAGCGAATTGGGAGCCACTTCAGATGTTAGCGAAAGTTGGAAACATGGTCAAATTTCTTTAATCCAAAAATAAATTTGATAGAGAGATTTTGCAAACAAAAATGATTATCCTATTATGTATATATCCTATAATGTCTAATTATGCTAGCCAATAACGTTTCTCAGGCGTTCAGCCTGCTATTTATGAATATCTGTAATAGGAAACAAAACACTTTGAGGATTAACAACAGAGCTGTGACAGTGAGCGAGACGCGGTGTTAAGATAAATAGCTTGTATAGCGATAGAGACTAGGGCGTATCTTTACTTACTGCAGGGGCTAAGACGCTCTATATTTGCATTTATTACTCATGACTTCTAAAGAACCTTCCTCTTCAAACTTAAAATAAAATAACTTGAGGTATCTTAGAACTATTTTTAGAACTACTCGTTATGGATTACTCGTTATTAACAAGTATTGTTAATTTTAAATAAATATAAAATGTAAAATGAATCAACATAAGTTGGAAATAAACTTGTGAACTTTGGGAGCCTGTCCGTGTCGTTATTTACTGTATGTAATTTAATATATCATTCTAAGGTATACAAAATAGGTGTACAAAATCTATTTCACGGTAAATAATAATAATAAATAAATAGGATCGAATAAATTGTTAAATTTATAAAGTTATAAAATATTGTATATCCACAATAAGTCATGTTAAATATTTTCCGTGATAGTAACGATGGAATATATTCAATAAAAAAAAATTCGTAAGTATTTTATAACGTATTTTATAAATAGAACATTCTCTGTAACAACATCGTTAATCAATTAGACGATGCTGAAAACATCAAAAATGCTTTACTTCAATTTTCAAAATGACAAAATTACTTTTTAAAGCCAACAAAAGTAGTTGGGTTCAAGAGGACGGAGTCATTCCATTAAATTATTTCAACTCGGCAAAATTCAAAACAGCAGCGTAACATTTCTAGTTGTCAACACAACTGCAAGTTTTTATGAATTTTTTGCGTTGGTCACATGTACTACATGAATGAATGTTACATGTTTAACGTAACTTATATATATTTTTTAAATGATATTATCATATATTTTATTTTTGTATTTAAAATTAATACCTGGATAGAAGTTAATTAAAAAGTAGTAGATAGTAGTAGATTAAAAATGTTTTAAAGACATACATTAAATCAAATACATAATTAAATTAAATTTGAAACTAATTTTTTTTGATTATATGTATATTAACAAGAAAAATATGCTCCTCATTTTATGTTATATTTATTTCTTGTGTTGTAATTTCAGTCCAGTTATTCAAGTAAATTGGATCGGATTTAGCAACAGCTGAAAATTCGAAGGCTATTGTTTACCTTGTTGTTCCTCATGCAGTGACACATTTTACACGAACCTCGTTAAAATTATTTATTGACGTGCTGAAATTTTCAACATATGCGACAGGTATGGTCCGAATATTATATTGTCTTTTTATTTTTTGGCAATATTCATCGAAAATAAAAAAAAACTGGCTTTGATACATTGACTTAATAAGTCAAACAATACTGTTATAAAAAAATTTTTTCATAGCAAAGCTAGTTTCGCGTAAAAGGAATTTCTAAATCATTTTATTAATATGATTTCATTGTGTATAGCCGTCAACCTTTACAGTTAACAAACAAATAGTTGATTTCATTTGTATCAAACTTTAAAAGAGAGATTTTTTTCAAAATTAAGACGCCTTTTGTATGCCAAAGCTTTTACTTGACAACGTTTTATTATATCTACTCGTAAGTAATTTGATGGAAATAGTCACACGTCTGTGCCAGAGCTACTAAGAAATTAAAGAAATTCACTGACGAAATCCAACTTTTCAATTGTCTTTTCTACTCCTATTCGAGTAAAAATGGTACTGTAATTAATGTAGTATTTTCTTAGATTTTCACGAGTACACATTTGATTTTACACTTACATTTCGTCTACCCGTGAACACGATCACTGCAAAGCATTCGAAACGGGTTAAAATCAAAATGTAACCAAATTATAAGCGAGTTTTAATCCGTAAAAATAGTTTTATTTCAACTGTAATTTATGATTGAATCCGTTTTTATTTTATTATAGTTGCAGCTGTTTTCATTATATTCTAGTACACTATATTTTTGAAATAAATATAAAAAGTTTATTATTTTTTTTAGGTTAGAGCAAGTAAACTTAGAATGAATATACAACGCGAGTACCGTTGAAGGTAATCCATAAGGATATTGCAGCCACCGTTTAGAAAATTGTCAAAATTTATCCTTAGTAAGGCAATACAAAAAATATATATATATATATATATATATATATATATATATATATATATATATATTGTTTATAATTCACTTCGAATGATGAATTCTTCTTCTTTCTTCGATGAATTCGCAAAACATAATTAACAGATTGAAGATTTTAATCTTCCTTTTATCATATTTCTACAATAAATAAAACGTATTTTTTTCTCTAAAATATAATCTCCCAGCAAAGTAAAACAATTATAATGATCCACAAAATATTAATTTTACTTCATTAAAACCAAGCGAATAATCTTATTTGTTGACTGATGACAAAATGAATCTCAAGACTGCTAATTACGGTTTAATTATGAGGATTGTAAACAGACAAACGTTCATTGCGAGAGCGACACATTTCTGACGTTACGTCATAACTTCTTCAAATATTGTTATATATTTATATTGAATTTTATAATTTGTGTCTTAAATCGAGGTATTGTACATATTGAATAAAAAGAGGGTAGTCAATTAAAAATACTAGTGACGTCAGGTGTCGCCTGTCGATATCACCTATTTTAAAATCATTTACCAAGTAGTAAACATAAGCTAATATAAAAAAACAATAATTATAGAATTAATTAAATTAATAATAAATTATTGTTTCATATTCGACTTTACGCCATCAAACACAATGAAAATTTAAAAATTATTTTGTATGGAGGTAATGAAATAATGTTATTTGATCAGGTATATTAAATTTACAAACACCAAGTTAGATATAACTTAATAATATAAGTCTATAACAAGATTTGTTTTACTTTCATAAGTATTTCACGAAGAAAAGTAGTCAGTTAGCTAACATGCTCTCAGGGGATGAACTAAATTATCTGGAGGGAGAAATCTGATTAACCCTTTTCATTGCATTAGAGCATCTTTGCTTAAAGTTTATAAATTATTTAGATAATAGATCTTACAATCATCCTTAAGTTCATCACTATTAATTAGAACCATAAAACAGTAAGATTTTTTAAAAGATTTATAACGAAAACATGTAATATGGCTTAATTTCTCGAGTTTAATTTCTAATTAAACAATTAATAAAGTAGATTATTTTTCTTTAAACTCATAATATAAATTAATAATAATATTAAGTACATCATTAAATTATTAATAATCTTTTTAAAGTTAATTTTTCCTGAAAGATTCAGATCCGACTATTTAGTGAGTTTATTAGATTTCAAAACATTAACCTTGCTATCAAATAAAAAAATAACGCATTTCATTTTTAAACTTTGCATGTAACATAAGAGGTCAAAAGCAATCTTACGAGTATTATACTTTAAAAGCAATTAACAAAAATATATGCTGACACTTAATATTTAGATAGCATCTGATATACAAAAGATATATATTTTTATTATTACGACAAGACAAGACATTTAACCCACAAAAAAAAAGTATCTAATCTAGTTTTGAAATTATAATTACATTTATGTTTCATTCATTGGCTATTACTATTGATTAACAAAACATAATAAATGAACGACCAAATTAAGTAATATTCATTAAAATTTCTACTGAGAATTTATTTTAGAAATGTTAATACTGCTGTGAAACACTTTTGCGTGTTTCTGGTTAATTGAAATAATAATAATTGTATCCTAATGTAATTATTGCCTCAAATATAAGCAAATTTATGTAGCCTATATGTTAAAGAGTTTAACAGGCCTTTTAATATTAAATTAATAAGCTTGTAGACCATCCATTTATTTTATTTTTATATGTTGCTCTTCGCTTAGCTACTTACTATCTAAAATGTATTACATAGAATATATCTAAAATAGACTACACACGAAGTGTTTGATGTCTCAGTGTGATAAAAATTGAGATGAGGGAATACTTTAACGGTTTAATTATACTTTATCCACACCTAAAAGATTTAGAGACGCAAAATACTATGGTACTTAGAAACAACTTTAAGGGAAAAGGTTGAAATATCGATATTGTATTCTGGATTCTATGTTCGGCTTCTGAAAATGAAATATTCGAAAAACCGAAAAACCGCAAAACCTTAAACGATGAATTAATTAAATGTTCCACTTGTAGACTCTTAAAATTTAGTCTTAATTTGTTAAATATAGCTTTAGTTGTAAATGCAATTATAGATAATAAAATTTCATAAAGACATCATCTAATTTAACAAAAGTAAAAAAGTAGTAAAAGTATTTTTACATATGTACAAAATTCGTAACATTTTGTTTTAAACATAAATATTATTTTAGACAAAAAGAAATAATTACGTCAAAGTCTACTTCACTTGACCAAAGCATAAACTTGCAGTCTTTTGATAACTAGAAACATTACGCCGCTATTTTGAGTCAACGAGTCGGAATAATTTAATGGAGTGACTCTCAGCTCGCTTGAACCCAATCGCTTTACGTTTGCTTTAAAAATAATTCAATGTTTTAACAATTCTTTTTTAAGGTAATTCGTTAGCTTTTTTCGTTTTGAATCGAGTTATTGATTAGACGTATTGGTACAGAGAATGTTTTGAACATAAAATTCGTTCGTTAGATCCTCACATAGTTATTTTGTAACTCAATTATTTTCAAACGAATATACGAATTGTTTTGTATGCAAACGGATCTGTGTAATATGAAAAAAAACAAACAATCGACATAGAATAGAAGAAAATAATAATAGTATTTTTGTTTTAGGAAATGGTACGAATATATGATATCTATAATTTAAACACAACAAATAAAAGAGAAAAAGAGTGAGTGTTTAAGGAGCATACATGTACTTAAATATTTTGGTTACATATTTACTAGTACAAGTTCAAAATAGCTATCATTTGCTATATTAAACGTTGCAAATAGCCCTCAGCACGCATTTAACTCTGTTGGACTCGGAGCACGAATCACTCATACTGTGTCCAAGACCTATCATATCATCCCCCTGTCACACAGTGATAAAGAGTTTTGGCGAACTTTAATTGCAACGATTAATATCTGCCTTTCCTTCCTGTTTCATAGTGACACAGTGACTTTCATGAACTCTGATCTAACTCGTAAAAGACCAGGAGGTAGCGTTTGTATTTTTGATTTTCTAACATTTAGTTATTGGTGTTATTAATAATTTATAGTTTAAGAAAATGTATGTTTAAAAATTGGTTTCAATATTTAGTAGCAAAAACGAAACAAGAAAACAAAAAAGTAAAAAAAAAGTAAACAAAGTTCATACTGCCACTGATTTTATAAAAATAATAAACGTAACTCCTAATAGAACCTTATTACATTATATTTGCTTGATATTTAAGAACTAGTAACATAACATAACATAGTTCTTAATCTTAATTCAATATTAAGCGTTATTTACACGTTAATAATGCAATAAGAGTCTAAGTAGATCCTTACAACTATTTGCTGTTATATCATATATTTGAAACTGAAAATAAGCTTAAAGAATAAAAATATTTTTAAAATTTTGCTAATATTAATCGATCTATATATGGATGAATAAAACAAACCACCTTTATCGTGTAAACATCGATCTCGCCTACTAGTTATCTAAATGCCAAGAACTAACATATAAAATAAGAAGATCTAGTTTTAAATATTAATCGTTAAAGTGTAATTTCTTTACTAATCGATTATATAGTAAGTACTTTGACATTAATACAATAATATGAAACAATACAACAAATTTAAACGCAGTTATAAAAATTCATAATCAATCTTGAAAATAAAAGTTGAAATATATAAAATGATTCAAGATATCTCCCAAGGAAGGGAGCTTAACTCAATCAAGTACCGGTGCTGGCAGACTGTTAAAAGAATATCATTCGGCACATAATTCAATGAAACAAAAAAATTATAAGTATGTATAGTTGTAAAGGAAGTTTATGGTATACGACACGATATTTTTATATACAATAGAGCGGTTTAGCATAACAAAACGAATTATTTTAGATTGGCTTTAATAAATGTGGATAACTATTATTTATTAAATATAACGTGAGAGCAACTACAGATTTCTCACAACGTTTGGTTATCGCATGCAGCAAAATCAAAGTTCTCCTAAATTTATTTTATTTTTAAAAAACTATTACAATTAAATTTGAACAAATTATTTACTTTATAGAGAATAGCATAGCTCAATTTATTAATTTTTTTGAGTTTTTGTGTTATTTTTGTTAGGTCACATTTTGTTTGAATTTTATTTTGTTAGTGTTTTTATTTCAATTTATATAACATAAATATTTGATTATATAGTCCTAATATAATATCTTTGAATTTATTACTTCTTTCGGCTTCGTGTTTTAGATTGCTTGATCAGTCCATAGTATGTCTTATGAATGAAACTTTTTAAAAATTATAGCAATACATTATTTACGTCTAACCATTGTATATCTAAAAATAAGGCAAGTGCCATAATCGAATTGAAGGACGGCCTAAAAAGATAATAGAGCCTTGTTACACACCTCTTTTGTTTAATAAAATTTTGTAACACCTTTCAATCACATGTTCTTTTATGAATTTTTTTAAGTAAACGCAATAAATAATCCCAAACCGAGGTGCATCTCCAGTTAAAATCAGAGTTGCTCAGTCAAACGTTTTTGTTCAGTTAAATCTTTAAAGAATCCAAATACCTATGGATGAGCAGGACAGAGATACATTAAAATTTATGGTACAAAATTTTGTCTAAAATGGTTATCGAATTTTAAATGAAAGAGTATGTTTATCTGGACAACATCGTAGTAATCAGCAATACTTTCTCTATCCATATTAGATTCCTTAATAGTTAAGTAACTAGAAAAGTTAAAAGTAAACTTTGTGACTCCCATTGTGGATATGTATGAGAAACAATATAAAATCCCTGAGGATATTATAGTTATCATGTAGAGCAGACATATTCCTGTATTGTAGTACTGTACTCTGTTCTCTATCCAATAAAAGCGTGTAATACTTGTGGAGCTTACAAATCCCTGGTAAAAAGAACATCCCTAACGATAAAATAAAACTATTTCAATAAAACTATTTTTCGGATATAACTCGCGTTTATTATTACATTTTTATATTTAACCCGACGTTTCGGATGCTTTGCAGCAAACGTGTTCGCGGTAAGACGAGATGATGATGTCTGTCAGTCCGAAACGTCGGTTTAAGTATGAAAATTTAATAATAAACGCGAGTTATATCCGAAAAATAGTTTTATTAAAATATGTAGTACTCGTTTAAATCTTAGAAAACATTAAATAAAACTATGTTTTAATAAAGTATTAAAAACTAACAGATCTTCCTAGTCAGTTTATTGGTTAGAAGTGGGACCGAGAGGTATAACAGCGAAATCTCTCTTTCACCTACTTATAGATCTTGGCCTCTCTAGAATTATCATCATTTCCTTTCTAATATGTACTTTAAAGGTTATTAAAGGAAAGAAACAATGTAGATAAAAGTGTATGCACATTTTATAGGGACTCTATAAACCTACATCTGGATCGCAAGTCCGAGATCGCACTTTTTGCACTTTTCTTTCTGCAATGCGATGGGACATCCGTATACGTTTAATGCTAAGAAGCTTCATGTTCAGTTACTGAAACATGTGTCCTTCAAGTATATAAGATTTTTCGGCTATTGGCATAACATTTTTTTTTAAACCTGTATCGTCCCACTGCTTGGAAAAGGTCTCCCCCAAACTTTTCCAGACGTCCCTATCCCTCGCTGCCTCCCATCATCCCCAATCAAAGGAGGTGAGGTCATCCTGCCCGCGTCGCATAGAATTGGTAGAGCCGTGGTTAGTTATATTATTCTTTTTTGTAGCTTTCTTCTCGCATACCAAGTATCACTTCAATAGTCAATACTATAATTAATCGCAGCTTTATTAAAGTAACCTTAAAATTGCCGGTTGTTAATCACTGGGACTGTGCACTACAATATAACGTTACACAAGTGTAATTAAAACCCTTGACTTTTTTTGTAACTTTGTCCATACTATTATGTGTAGTATTGTCTTCATTAGGAAAAATAATTGAAAATATTAATTTAACAATATATTTTCATCTTTAATGTTAGTTTCATTAAAACAAAATTTAACATGATCTCTCTAAAGCTTTTAATTTCCTTGACTACGATTCCTTAATCCGTAAACTTTCCACTACTGAGTTTGTGACAGAGCTTCCGTTCTTGTATTCTGGTAAAAACTAGTTAACAGAAAGTGCTATTTTTTCAGAATCATTAGTAAACATGGGCGTTCTCAAGATTGTATTCCTTCTTTTAAACTGATATTAACGATATTTATTATTTGATCACCAAATAATGGAATCTTATTCGCTGATAAGAAATAATTTATTTTAAAGCAGTCAGAAAAAACCTTGTTTTTTTTTAATACGAACAAAAGCTTTGAGATATTCTAAAAAATTGGTTTGTCGCAAATAAGTCCTTAAACAATCTTAAAATTTGTATATATAGATTTATAGTATTATTTTTTATGGCAATCTACCTTTCGGATTATAATATATATATATATATATATATATATATATATATATATATATATATATATATATATATATATATATATATATATATATATTATTAAAGTAAAATCACTAGAAATAATCACAAATTGGTAGTTTGTGATTATATTTAGTTTTTTTGTGATTCTTTGTGATTGTGATTTAGAATTATGTGGATATTAAGTTATGTACCTTATATTTTATGATACAAATAGTAGAACATCCTAAATCATTTGAGAGATATTATATAAAATACATTTCTATAGTTTTCATTAATATGAAAAGCATAATGGCTATATTAATAAATAATCATTAACAACTGAATTTAATATTCAGTTTAAATTTTCGAATTTAAAACTACTATACTTTATTCACTTTATGGCTGCCTTTTGAAACTTGACAGTGTACTAACCCTTACAGAAATAAATAATTACTAAAAAAAACTTAATTATTCTTTATAACATGTAAAATTAAAATAAATTTTCTGCTTAAATCGGAATTAATAAAGTGTTTTTTTTTAATTATTATATTAAAATTTGCTTTATCTACTATGTATAAATTCAAATTATTATAATTAGATATTGTATAAAACTTTCTGTCTTTTCTGAATAAACCCTTCTCGTAGAAATTAAAATGATGTCTTTCTGATTTTATAGAACCCTTATATTTTTAAATTTTTTTGGTCCCTTATTAATAATTATTAAAACTATTAAAACAGTTACATTTTCTCTAATTAAATAAGTTAAAGTACGCTTGTTAGGCATAACTAACAAGCGTTGCTTTATTGGAATCTGGATGATTACAATAACTTTCTTCAACAGGAAGTTAATAATTAAACATTCTTGTAATATATTGTAATATCTTGTAATAATAATACGAGAAGTTATTTGGTGTTTGTTGCATGTATTTATATTAGTATTCACAGTTACTCAACAGCGCTTGACATAAACACATAATAGATTTCTTTTTTCACAAATTTTGATGTAGTTTTCACCTGATGACTCTTTATCGAAGTAAGATAATGTTTGAATTTTCTTTTTTTATATTATTGCTAATTTCCAAAGGAATAGATGCTATCATAAAATATTATGGCTTTATAAAGTTATACGTTATTTATAGCTTTGAATGCGATACATATAGCTGACTATAATGAATCAGTTGCGATTCAGTTAGGGATTGGAATTTTTAATCGCTTTCCCTAACTTTTGCACTTACTCTGATGCTCGTTTCCGGACAACAATGGATTATTCAAGAATATGAAAACAATCATCACAGCTAAATTCAAGGGCGCAATAACTTTTGTCATAACTTCAAATTAAAAAGATTTATAAAGTCTTTAGTCTTTAGTTCTGCCATCATTAGTGATTATTTATTTAAATTTTTAATCTCAAAAAATAGTAAGAAAAAGCATTTTTTATTATAAAATACAGAAAAAAAAACATAATTACCTAATAAAGCCTTCAGCGTACCCGTAATAAAAAAAATAAGTTCATTCCATTTCCACCATCATATCCATATATTCTTAAATTACATGTAATGCACAATTAATCTAAATTATCCCAAAAGTATAAAAAACAAAATCATTGTATGTCAATCCCTACACATCCAAAACCTACAAATAGCCAGTTTATAAAAGTAACAATTATCTCATATATTCCAATAAAAGTATTATTTTTATTGCAAAAACAACAGTAATTTCAAAATTAATTATAAGTTTTCACAATACAATTACTCAACATACACAAAGGAAGATGAAAAAGACTATTTATTTGTTATTTTATGTTAACATCGTAATATCTAGTTCTTGTAACTTATTCCGAAAACTCACTGACGAAGATATTTTAAAATTGTTTCGTAAGCATTTAATGTTCTAAAAAAACGCATAACGAATCAAAGAATATATAATATATAATACAAACATTAGCCGGATATTTGTGTAACGTTGGAAATAGAAGAGAAATTTAATAAAGTACAAACAATATACGCCATTGGCTCACAAGTGACTGTCAATAGTTAATGTCTTAATATAAACTTGCTACAATAAGCCCAGATGTTTTAATCTGTTTCCATAAATAAATCTGAATTCAACACATTTCGAAAATAAATGTACATTTGTGTCGAGATGTAATTAAATCGCTTGAATGGTAATTTTAACTATATTACGTACACGAATCTGGTTCAACAATGTCCATAGCGAAAAATGGAAAAGGACAAAAGCAATTAATAAGTAAATAAAGTAATTAATAGTATTAATTACTTTTATAAAATTTTCGGTAGGTTTATTTATTATTATTGTCCCGATTGAGGAAATAATTGTAATCACCCCGATTTTCTGAATCACACTTTTAGTAATATCTTTAAGTGGTGTGTGTGTGTGTATGTGTGTAAGTATTTTGAGACTTCATTATATTCGTATTAACTCAAAAAAAAAATATTGCGCCTTTGGGGTTGGTTATAATACCAAGTAGTTTGTTTGTTTTATAAGGAAATTATAACAATAAATATTATCAAATCTATTGTACAATTTAAAAAGCAATGAAAGACGCTATATTGTCAATAAGCCGTTTCATTGAATAAATGGATTCTATTTAAAAATAAATAAATAAATTTTAAAATAGATTTTTTTTCTCAACCAGGAAATTAATGTAATGGAGAAAACATCCATTACCGTTTGTTTGTATTTGAATGCTTTATAATATATATAAAATTATTGACTTATTGAGTCATTTCGACTAATCATTATTCTCAGATCATTTAGATTAGTACTTATGAGTGATTTATATCAAAAAACAATTTTGCTAATTAATATGTTTAAAAGATATAAATAAATTTTATATTACTTGTATATAACTTTAATATTTAACCATTTTTAAATGCTGCCTACGATAGGTTTTATGTAAACTTTAGTTTAGTTTTTTCTCCGGAGGCACACTAGATTGATGCTTATTTTAAACTAACTACTACGCCCAAAAAGTAGGTACAGTTTTGACACCGTTTTTGTAATATCCATTATGTTTTATTCTTGTCTCTAAAAGTTAATTTAAGACTTCACAGGGGAGTTCATTTACAAAAACTTATTGAAATAACCTTGAAAAACTTACTTATTTTATAGAGGCAAGTTACGGGCATAGCCATTTTATTTTTATCAAGTGTTCATTTAATGTAAATCACCTTTTTTTTTCAATTATTAACTAGAGTATCTGACTGAATGAAATACTAACAATAAAACATCAATTCTCAACAACAACAATCCTTACATGTGTGATACTTAATCTAAATAACTCTTGACTTAAATTACTTTAATCATAAAACATACTAAAAATTAATTCTAGAAATAAAAGAAATATTTTTGAAATATATATTGGAAAATATTTTTTCCTAAACCACGGTACAAGCTATCTGTGTACCAATTTTTATCGAAATCCTCGTTATTGAGTTATGAACATCCAGACATTCCCATTTATATTATTTGTAGGACAACAGAACACGCCAAACGTAAAAAACTATGAAATCAAATCAAAAAGGTTGTTTCTATTTTCATCCTAATATTTGTTTTGCCGAACACGTTTTAGAAATAAAATAGGAAAAAACATCGCATTTGGTATAATTCACACACATTCACAGTTTACAATTCACACATTCACAATTTACTGCGATAATATCCGATGATTTACGAGGCGATAAGTTCAGTGTTATATTGCTATTTACAGTGTCTATGGGGATACGGTGTCTGGTGTTATATTATTGAATGTTTTGATATTGAAATTCTCAATCGGATGAAGTTAAAAATGCACGTTTTTGAATTACCTTTAATTTCTCTATTTTATTATAAAAAAGCGAATATATTTAAAAACGTTTAATATAAATATGGAAATTCGTTTTCAGAATGTAATAGGATGGAAAGGGCAGCTGTTTTTGCGTGGCGCGTCAGTAATCCGCCGTCAGCGCGCATTCATCAACACGCATTAACACGTCAGGTACCAGATGGGCTAGAAACATAGCGTTGTTATTACTTATGTTGAACATATTAAAATCTTTCTTACAATTGTTATAGTTTGCCCTAGCAGCGATAATAAATAATATAGGATAAAAAATAAAAAAAAAACATCAATTTAATACATGTATGAAATGCTTGACTATTAACATGAAATGTTTGATTATTAACATGTTCAACTATGTCAAGCTTATTTATTTTTTAGGTAATAGATAATTTAAAATAAATAATCAAGACATATTTTCTTTTGAATGCCGTCCCGTTACTCTGCAACGTTTGCTTTGCATTTGCAATATTTTGCATTGCTATGCACCGTAAGACAAAATTTAGACTTCTATCAATAAGTCAGTTAATGAGTGATTAACCTCAAACTTGACTCTTAGAATCCGGGCTTAGAGCTCAGGATATAAGCAAAACGTTCTAACACAGTATTTTGAAGTCTCACCGTTCGGTCTCCCAAATTTGTATTTGGGTAAATTAGGGAATTTTCCAATGAGTCATCGTAGTTCACATATGATATATAGAAAGTTAAACTTGAGTTTAAAAAATATTATAAATTTTAAAGGTAATAATAATAAAATAAAATATGTTTTCATGGCCCTTCCCGAAACTCAACATGACTTTTATTTAACACCTATATTTCCGACGAGTTCGTTACTCAAAAGGATTTCACTTATAGTTTGATATTGGAAAATTTAAAAAGTTATAATTGTACAATTTTTCAATTGCATGATTTTCAAGAGGATTATGAATTTTATGACAAATTTCCGATAGTCTTAGAAAGGTAGCTCACTGCTAAAATCTATTTTGTAGTCCCCCATAACTCATTTTATCAAATATATTCATTCCTCACAAAAAAAGCAGATGAAAAATCTTTTAGTCTTGTCATAGAAGCGGACGAGGTGACGATATTATTTTTAAATGAAGATGACCACGTATTTATCTAGGCAAACATAGCATGCTGGTATGTGTGGTAGTTTGTAAAAAAAAAATTCAAAATTAATTCATTGTCCTTAAGGAATAATGTCCAAAAAACATCACTCCCATACACCTCAATGTAAAAAAAAGATAGCGCGCAAAATTTAAGTCTCATTGTGGATGCGCGTGCTGAATTTTTTAAATCGAATTGTACTGTCCCCCTGTTAATTTTTTTTCCCCCACACCAAGACGAAGCCTTCGGCTTGGCTTGCTTCGCTCAATATGCAAACGGCACCCGAGATTTCGCGATCGCAGCGAGACGAAATTGAGGGTCTGGTGGCGTTCTTAGTTATATTCTCACGAATCATGGAAACACTGAATAAATGCAGGTGCATTGTATCATAATAAAATCCCAATGTAATATCCGAAACCTTTGTTTGTTACACTTGTTTTCTATATCTCTAATTATAAATTCATTTTATTATATTCAGTCTTGTCTCCAACTTTGAGAAAGGAACACATAATTTGTAAAATAAATATAAGTATTAAATTCTAAGTTAATACAATTTTATTATTTGGATCCACCCATCGTAACCTACGTTAACAATTTTTAAAGACTGTTTTGTTGTATTAGAGTTTATATAAATTTATTATTTATTAACATAACGTATTTACAAGAAATGATTTTATGAAAATTTATTGATTTTTCCTTTCTTTTATAAAATAGTCAACAAACAAATACCAAATGTATTAAAAGTTAAATATGTTAAGATGTAAGTAAAAAGATTATAATTTGCATTTAATGTAATTAATTTATCATAACTTTTTTGTTTAGTATAAGTTTTAGTCTTGTCCTGATCTTATAACATATTATAAACTAATTACAAAGTATTTTGAGTTTGAGGCAAATAAACAATCAAATGTAACTGCATCTAAGTAATCTATTACTGACTAATTTTATTCCTTGCACTTCCAATACTTGAAGAGCAATTTAAAGCTCCTCGAGCTGGCTTTCAGGGCTAATGCGTGCGTCGTGTATGTTCAAGTATTTGCTCGACTCCATTGACCTGGATAGGATCTTATTCTGGTCTTGTCTAGATCTCTTATTTAAAAACCGATGCTTTATAGCCTGGTTACCTAAAATGTGTTTTTGATACAAACAACTTAAAATTACAAAAAAAAAAATGTTTACTAAACTGTATTTTGTTATAACTCTATAATAATCAATATATGAAGATAGATACTTTGTTTAACAAAATATTAATTTAAAAAGTTATTTATTTTAAAATGTGCCTTTTTATATATTACTCGGTTTTTATTCATTGATTAGTTTATTAAAAAAGAATAGTGTTCTATTGTCATAACTGTAATCTGTTCTGTATTATTTTTATTTTATTTTATAAAAATAAGTTGCCGTCTAGTGAAACCAGAGCGAATATATAGTATATAAACCCATCCAGAATACCGACGGCTGGAGTGGACAAACACAAGAGGATTCCATTTGCGAGGCTATATACCCAAGGCCACGTGCCAGCACGAGTTCCTTCAAACACCTAGCAATTAAGGACGTATAAACAACCACTATAGATGAGTTAGTATTAATCTTAAAGAGAGTAGTAGCCGCTACATAAAGAAACAAGTGTTTTAAGATTACTAAAAATTATGCTAGGAAAAACTGATATCGACCTTTGTCAAATTAGTTAAAAATTATTTTACCTATTTGTATAATGTCAACAATTTTATATTTCCGACAAATAGCATTGGCATCAAATTTAAAAGCAACTTACATAATTTTGAAACAAAACATAATTAATATTAAAGTCAATAATTTTATTTAAAAAAGAAAATATAATATAATAAACTTAATACTTTAGTTGCGAGATTCAAAATTCATTAGAGAAGTGCCGACCCGATACCAAAATTTAAGGGAAAACTTACTATATTTATATAGTATAAATATAATCATAAGTGCACACTACTGACTAGTTCTATGATACTCTCATACCCACTAGGGTTTAAAGAATTCTTACTGTAATCATTCAGTTATATAATTAAAGTTATTGTAAGGACTCTGAATGCCTCTATTTTATTGATTCTAATTTAACTGTTTATGACTATCCCTAGTAATAATATTTCGAAAGTGGATTCTTATATTAAATGTATGCAACTATTACTGATCATAATATTTATTAAGATATAGAGATGACTCTTGTTCGAAAATGTTTTCTAAGACGCTACAATAATTATGAGGTATTGTATCATCTTTGAAAACAGTTTTTGGAAAGTTCAAGGACGAATGTTTTTATGGCTCGCAGTTTTTTATAAAATATAAAAAAATATATATTTCTGCTCCCAAAACCAAATTCCTTTAAGACATTATATAATATTCAAACTACACCACCTTAACTGTAAAGATGTCGTATAAATTGTTTATATTGCTTTTAAGTTTACTAAAATAAGTAAATATTTTATTGACTGACTTCTGATGCATTTAATTTAATAACATATTTAACACCAGTATTTTTAGTTTTGACGAAAAAGATACATATTATTAATGAGTAAAACCTTAGGTGAGTGATATGGTGATACATCAGAGCACGCACCTGTATCTCATCGATCATTGAAACGTGACAAATCACTTCCTGTCTTTACTTACTTAGTTTTTAGATTTTATGGTTCTTGGCTGCTTTGTATAAAACCTTTGAAAAATGTATAATAGCAATTTTAATAAAATATAACCTTTTGTTTCGCCAAAATTTAACAAAAAGATACAAGCCAAGTAAAAAGTAATTTTTTTTGAAGCAAAATAATAAAAAAAAGCAAAAATATTACAAAAGCGCTTAAAGAAAATAAAGCAAGTGGATCGCGAAATCTTACTTTTAACAATCGTCATCAAAAACAAGAACAAGTGGGAAAGTTTGATAGAACAGTAAAAGTTAATGAAAGAAACATAATTAACCATGAAATAATGAACCCCTTTATTGCGACACGTAGACTTTGAAATAAGCCCGAATAAAACGATTAAATACAAAACTTAGATCAGCTCGCCTTTCTGCTAATTATATGGCATAAGTAATAGGAAAAGATATAATATATTAATTAAAATTATTTCTACCTTACACATCTGGATTTTAATTATAACTGAACTGAATAAAAGTATCATTTAAGCTGTTTATAAGATAATAAATAAAATATAGTCTCGAATCCCTGTAGTGGAGACAGATATTAGAATATACCAGAAGCGATTTAAACCTAAACCTATGATACTGATATTATGGTTTAATAATATTAAAAATAATATCTCGCTACATCCTATAACTTAGCACAAACACGAAGACTTGCTTAAGACAATAACAGTATTTGGGAAACTCCATCCCATCAATTTTATTGTATAAGTTCGCAAGTTGAGATTCCGCCGCGTCAGAGCCGGTATGTTAATCAGAGAGTGCCGATATCTTATGAAACTAGACGTTGAGTAATAATAATATGGGCCTATATTTCATTAATAAGTGGTTGAACGTTATCATTAGTTTTAAGGATATTTGAATATTATTCACAATTAAGAAATGCTTATGTTAGACTTAAAATATAAAGAAGTACAAACGTAATATTTTAAAGTAATATTGTTAAAATTATTTTATAAACAAATTAATTCCGCTTAACAAACAAATTAATTCCGCAGAACAGTATTCCGAGCTGGTGGTAGCTTATTTATGAACTTATTACACATAATTTTTTATACTTTGTAAATTGACGAGTCAAAAATGCTTGTAAATGTCTTTTTGAATAAAGATATTTTGAATTTGAATTACTTCTTAGTTTTAACAGTCTTTTATTCTGATATAAAACAAAAATTCTTGGTGTCATTTAACATTTCTAGGCTAAAACTTTTCTGGATGGATTAAGAAATCAAGATGAGAGAGACGGACTAATCCGTGGTGATAGATCGCTGACCTCAATCTGTTTTTTGATCCTCTTTAAAGCATTCGCTGGGAGTCCGGAGTTGAAACCTCTGTCTTGTGTAATGGTGGATATTAATCATGTAATACTGTCCAACTTCCTTAGAAGTCGTAATAAAAAAAGTCGCTTACTTTGGTTACTAATTTATAGTAACTACAAATACATTAAAAACTATATAAATTTATATGCATACTCGTACATTGGATACTAACATTGGTCGAAATTCGATTCCATATTCATTTAATAAAAGACAAAAAAATGTCTACAATGACGATTTATTAAAACTATAACCCATTATAATTACAGTATTGAATAGTATTCTTATAGAAAATTAAATATATATATTCATAATAAGTGCTAAAAACTAACTAGAAGTGTATCTGTAAGAAATAATTAAAAAAAAAAAACAGTATCGACCACGTCTGTATTTGTTAAAGTAATCTTTAACAATACTTAGACATCATTTTATTTGGGTTTATTTAGTTATTTTCGACTTCTTTTATTCTATCGATTATCATATTTTACTAGTTTTTACTTTTTAGTGTAGTATTTTTTTTATTTTTTTTATTTCTACTTTAAGTTAATTTACGGATCTGCCATAATTTACCTAAACATAAAACAACACATATTTTGCAATATCAGATTTAAGCACATTAAAATTTAGTTTTGTTGACCCCTGTTTTTCCGGTAAAAGTCATGAAGGGTGTGTAATAGTTATATATCGCCATAATACTTAACAACCACTTGCCCGTCCCTCGGCATCATTATAGAAGCAACATCAAGCCGCTCTCAGTCGAAAGACAACCGGTCCTACTTCCACATGTTAGGGAATTGCTGACAGAATTGGTAATATCTTAAAAAACTTTTCTATTAATACTATTTACAAACCTCATAGAAAAGTGAGCCAATTCTTAAGACCTATTAAAAATAATATTTCTTTACAATGTGTCGGGGTAAATAAACTCGACTATGAATGAGGTTTGTCATACATTGGTCATAGAGAGGAGCATCGGCACAAGAGTTAGGGAACACATATTGGATATCAAGAACAGGCGTACATCGAAGTTTGCAGTGTGTAAACATACCATAGATAAGCCCAACCATTATATTATATTTTATAAACCACAAATCCTCGCTAGGGAACCCCGCTACATACGAAGACTTATTCGCGAGGCTATTGAAATTAAAAAATATCCTAATTTCAATAGAGAAGATGGTTGGAGCCTATCTAACACCTGGGAACTACTCATAAGTAATGTAGTTTCACGTCTGTGACCACACTGTCAGACTTCAAGATACCATTAGTGCGTTTTGTCTGAATTCGAAACTCTATGCCTGCAAACTAAGGAACCGTTGGAGGTAAGATGACTAATGATCTGACTTACTGACAGACACTTACATCTCGTCTACCCGTGAACACGATTGCTGCAAAGCATTCTAAACGTCGGATTACAAATAAAATGTAACCAAAATTATACGAGACTTTGGCAGGGGCATAATTTTTGTAATTCTCGTGCATTCGACTGCATCGACTTACTCCTTGTAAAACTCCTTTTCTACGGGTATAGTTCGAATACTTAAAGTGGTTTTAAAGTTACATAAAAAACCGAACTCAATCAGTTGAGACTCAAAATACAAAAGGTTAAAAGTTTACATCTGATAGTAAAAATATTAATAGGGGAGTGCCAAAAGGCTTTATTTTGATACCAATACATTTTCTCTCCACTATGACCTACAGATCAATAAAAAAAATATACTCTCAATACTTCACATCAATATAAATTTTAGAGAGCAATAAGTCATGAGTATAAAGCCGCCATAACATTTAAAAAATTGATACTTCATTACATTTAATTAATAATTTCTCCAAATTTAATAGTGAGCGATCATCAATGTTTGTTGTCACGGTACTGCGAATATTGAAATTGGTTGGTACATGTAACATTGCTTGGAGTCCCGTACTTCATTTACAGCCGGTTCTACGGCCTATTTTAACAGCATGTGCACCGTTTGAGATGATACATTTTTATTTATTTTTAATTTTTATTATTTCTATATATTTTTTTTTTGTTTTTCTATTATGTATTTTTTTTTAATCATAATTATTCTTGAGTTAGTTACTTTTCGATGTTCGTTTTGTCGATGTCGATGTTCTTTTTTTTTAGTAATCAATCACCTGCATCACTTTTTTAGAAATTGAGTTGGTAATTACAATCGTTTTTTTTTTAATTTTGTTGCATCATATTTATCAACATCGTTGTTCATTTGTTTCGTTTGTTATATTACCATAAACTATGTGATCATTTTATAAATATTTCTTATAAACTTATTAATAATGCTATGCCTACGCATAGCAAGTTTATTTTTATTTCTAGTGTTAATTTTATATAAATCACTATTTTTACTGAATTTATTAATATTTTTATGTACATAAATTAAATTTTCATAAATATATTGATTATATACAGTCATAATTTTAGTTTCCTTAAATTTATTTCTTAACGATTCTCTTGGGTCCATGTTGTAGATTGCTCGAACAGCCCTCTTCTGCAGTACAAATATAGTATCAATATCTGATGCATTACCCCATAATAGCATGCCGTATGACATGATACTGTGAAAGTAACTAAAATAAACTAATCTAGCCGTTTCAACGTTGGTCAACCGGCATATTCTTTGGACCGCGTATGCTGCAGAAGTAAGTCTGGTCGACAAATCACGTATGTGAGGACCCCATTGCAATTTCAAATCTAAGGTAATGCCCAAAAAAACCATAGAATTAACTAAGTCCAATTCCTCATTATTTAATAGTACATTGGTTTCGAATTTTTTGACGTTAGGTAAAGTAAATTTAATATATTTAGTCTTTTTCTTATTGAGCAACAGGTTATTAGCATTAAACCATTGTACAACATCTGAGAGAGCATTGTTTACGTCGTTAATTACTGATTGCTGTCTGTTAATTTTAAAAATAAGAGAGGTATCATCAGCAAACAATACTATCCCATGTTTGTCCCTCACAAAGTAAGGCAAGTCATTTATGTAAATAAGGAACAAGAAAGGCCCTAATATAGAGCCTTATGGTACGCCCATTTTGACTAATGAACCAGGGGAGCGCTTTCCATTGACGTCTACTTTCTGAATTATTTCATTAAGATATGAACTAATCAAATCAAGGGCCTTTTTTCTAATTCCATAATGCTTTAATTTACTAATTAGAGTTTCATGCTGTACGCAGTCGAATGCCTTTCATAAATCACAGAAAATACCAAGCGCATCTTGTGATTTTTCCCAGGCTTCAAAAATGTTCTCCAGTAACTCAACAACAGCATTTGTTGTTGAGCATCCGGGAGTGAAACTAAATTGTTTGTTATGTAAAAGATTATTTTTATTAAAATGTGCAACAAGTAGTTTAAGGAAATTTTTTTCAAAAATCTTTCTAAAAGTAGGCAACACTGAAATTGGTCTATAATTAGATGGATCTAATGTACTACCGGATTTAAATAAGGGTGTTATTTTACTGTTTCATTAGATCAGGAAATATACCGAAATCTATACAGTTATTGAATATTAACGCTAAGTCTGGCGCAACAATGTCTATTAGTGGCCTAAGTACGTTAACAGAGACTCCACAGAGATCACTTGTCTTCTTAATACTAATTAATTAAAAAACTTTTACTATTTCTTGGGCACTAACCTCTTTAAAATTAAAATTAACATAACACGGATCTACATTGTCCGCAACTAATGTCAAAGCGGTAGCGCATGAGGAACATTACGTTTACAGTACATTACGTTTCAGAGCACCAGAGACGGAAATCAGCAGCTGCATCTGCTCATAACAGACATACAATAAATATAAAATATAAATAATTAAGCTTCTATTCAGTTTTTGGACCAAAGTATGCGTTACTAATGCTACTCCTCCTCGACGAATAATGGTAGAATGTCAAAATTTTCAGAGTTGTTGAGGATAGTATCTTATAGGTCCTGAAGTTTTTTGGTGACATTTGTGATTGTAGCTTTTTATTAAATGGTCAAAATGTGTCCCATAGAGTCAATATGTGGGACGTTTTGAAATCGCGCTCGTTTTTTTAGGATTAAGTTTTTGTTAGGCTTAAGATTGTACTATTTATTCTACTAATTTTACAATTATTTTTTTTTATACGAAACTCATTCAGAAATAATGCTTCGCTCAAATCCACCCACCGTGCACAGTGGTGGACATAGTAAACAGTTTAATAGAAAAATTGTACATATTTAAATAGTACACAAACATTGCGGAGCACTGTAACGAGAGCTCTCGCGACTGATACTCGTACAGAACCGATTGCATTCAGGTATCACTTAACTTAGAGTACCTTAACACTCTCGTGTTTTGTGCTGGTGGTATTTACGAAACTTATAAAATAGCGCGTGTATATTACAAATGTAATCCACGCGACAACTGTACCATTAAATAAATAAAACCAATCAATCAATTATTGTTAAAAAAGATTGTTTTAGTAAAAATTGGTTAATATATTAACTGAGCCATATATAAAGCAATACTAAGAATCAAATATATAACACCCTTGCATACAAACATGCGCTTGTATTAACAGAGTGAACAATGTTGAGTGGTGATTAACTACAGCCCGGTCAAGCGATAGTCCCGGAGGTATGAACTTAATGGATGTGCTGTAACAATAATAATAGCATTATTATTACTATGTTATCTACTGTATAAATAATGTATAAATAAATAAATATATATATATATATGTATACATTTGTATTAAGAAACTTTTTGTAAAAAAATATGGTAACTAATAAATTTTCGCTGTGATAAAAATGTTACAATAGAATACACGTTTATTATGTACAATAATACTAAATGAATTGTTGTGTTAACTTTTGTTGTTAGTAACATATAGAACCTAAAGAACATATAGACTAGACTAAATATAGAGTCTAATTTGTCAAGTACGACTGAGGTTCAAATAGTCTATACTAACAACAAACGTAATTTAATTAAATAAGTTTAAAACATATCCATAGAATGGCCGGTTCTTGTCCATGCATTTATTCTTTGTATGACATTTCATAAGTGTAATTTGTCTATATGAAATATAAAAAAAAAAGTTAGACTATAAACTAGTATTTTGTGTAAAAACTATTCAATTTAGATTTAATTTTTTTTTACAAGAGACTACAAAAAGGAAAACATCATAAAATATTTGCGTTACAAACGTGTAGAAAAACAAAAGTTGTAATAGTTATTTTTATTATTATTATTACTATTATTATAGTTATATTTATAGACATATATATTTTTAAACTCTTCTGGAAACACGAGTATCAATGTACGTATCACCGGTCGTAAACACATAGTTTACAAGCTCTATGTAAGCTGCCTATGATTTACGAGCGCTTTGAGTGCACTATAAAAAGTGTTTAGCAGCAATTAGACTGATACGACTTTATCATGATACCTTGTACACTTATAATATTGGCAACAATTAATTTGAGACTACTTTTTTAATTTTTATAGAAAAAGGTGAGAAATGCAAACATTATTCCAGTAAGACACTTTTAAAAAACACACTACGTCGTCAAGACAACCTATAAGATGTTGGTTAAAAATAATTAATAAACTTTTGATTTGAATATGTCATTACTGTGAACTTTTGGTATGAACTTTCTTCCTGGTTTTGTATTGTAAAATATATACAGTAAAAAAACAATAAAATTGTACAAATTTAATACCCTTCCTAAAACGTATCCTATAGTGATTATTTGCAATAATATTGTTTTTAATAAGGTAATTAATCAATTTACTATTGCGTATTTTTACAAAATTCTTGATAGTGTAGTCAAAATTGTTAGAAGTCGATAGTTAACTATATCTTTTTGGTTCCCACCCTTGTATATAAGACGAAGTACCTTTTTTAAAAATATTTGGAAAGATACCTATCGAAAAACATAGGTTACAAATATTTCATAGAAACAGGTATGCCATCATACCCAATGATGTTTATGAATGATGAGAATAAGAATGATTTTTTCAATTTCTAATTGTGTTTTAAAGAGGGACAATGGTATGCACAGTGTAGGAATTGGAGTAATAAGAAGATGAATTGAAAGAAACTTTTAAGATTAGTGTTAAATAATTATGTAACAATATTCTGTGGACACTTTATGTTAGCAACACCATTTCAATATTATGGTATATCCTTTTCCACCCTTCTCCATATTTTCATATACATGTACCGTACCCGATATAGGTCCCGTACCTATTCCCCATTCCCACTTCTATCCCGTTCCTGAAGTCAATTGGAACATTCAATTTATAATTCGAAACAACAGAAATAAATAATATAATTAATATTAGAAGTGATCGTCAAGCCCCAAGATTATCACAAGTTTCCTTAGTGTCAATGCCAAACAAACGATATAATTTCTTACATATTGTGTGTAGGCGATGAGGCTAGCGAAAACACACTGTAATCGTGATTATCATTATAACATTGAATTGATCGTGAATATCGTTACTTAATTTGAATTAATATTTATAATCATAGAGAACAGAAACGATTAAGAATGTTAGCTCGACGGGTTATGCGTATAGTCTGATGATTAGACCTGGTCAGGACGAAGTCATTCTGCGGTGCTGTAAAATATTCCATCATTCATGAGCAAAACGACTGCGATACTTACGATATAATCAAGAGTAGTTGAGTTCTATGGAAAGGAATTTGAATGCGGCTTTTGTAACCGACACCGCCGAAATCTGACAAATTTACACTCAGACGTTGTGGAATAATCACATAGATTCAATGACTGATATAATATCGCAGTGATTGTTGCTTAGACAGTACTGAGTACAAAAAATCATTTACGACTATTACACTCAGATTCTGCAGGTCCTAGTAGTTTTTTTTTTTTTTTTTGATAAATTAGGTTAAACTGGAAAAACATGCTTTACTTCGCAAATAATCGTCAAAATACGATCAAATAATAGCATTGTAGCATTGTATTGGCTGTTGTATCATCTGGCATTTCAGCATTTTTATTGACTGGAGGCAGAACTGCTCATTCGATATTAAGACTGCAATTAAATATTGAAAATAAAACAGATGCTTTGTGCGGTTTAAAAAAAAAAATCTTCCATGGCCATAGCGTAAAATTGTCATAGAATGAAAGTACTATACCCCGCAAACATTTAATTGTACATGAAAATACTACAATCAAATAATCTCAAGCCCAAATAGTTTATTTGTGTTGACTAAAAATGAAATCACTAAACATATTCTTTAAAGTTTTCTACTTTTCATAATTTGTGATGGTCATAATATTTAAAATGTATTAGTTAAAAATATTTGTTTGGTTTTTGTTAAATTTATAGGCCCCTAATAGTCACAGCACTTCATTCCTCTTTCAGTTATATCCCACTTTTGTTTACACCGTATACCTAAATATGCATTAGAATTATATAAATTGAAGGAAAATTGTTATAGGATTATTTTTCCTATTCATGTCTGTTATGGCATTTATTTGTGAAGAAAAAAGAAAAAATATACTTTATAAGACTTAAATAAAATACCAAGATAACTTAACTATTACTATATAGTTGATATAATTGATTAAAATATTTGACAATATCTTTAAAACTTATAATACAAACTTTTTTAATAAAAATTCTCAAACATTTGTCTAACAAAAAACAAAATGAAATAGATAACACAAACTCCCAAAATAATATAATCGTCAGAAGTGGATAATGCCGAAAAAATATCGTAACAAACAAAGCGTGATCGTCTTTACTGTATTTACTTTATCTCGACTTTGACCAACTTTTACTCGAACTTTACTAATTTAATTTTTTCGCCATTCCCTCCGGCATACATATTGCTCTGCATCGATCTTACACATCTTTACTCCCTTCCAAGCTCAAAAACTATTCATTGCTGTTCTCGTATCATTATATTTTTCTTAGTATTAACTTGCTCCGGCATTGGATAAGGTACAATTCGATTTGGAAGCCTGCTTATTCAGAATTCATCTGATATAGTGTCGCTGAATACGAGAGGATTTGGCCTAAAACTATTTTGTATTCGTTGTACAGCAGCCACTATTTATGCGTTAGGCATTCAGAGCACGTAATAAATCCGAGTTATTTAATCTACTGCGAGTTATCTATGATATAGCTATACCATCTTTATTATTGCTTATGAGGTTTTTATTGAACCATATCTTGTTGGAAGTAGATTTGGTCACATTTCTTGTTTAACGAAACTGGTTATAAGAACATAAGATTGGTGTGAATTATGTTACTTTTTTTATAATATAAATAATATCATTTGCCTGTATTTTATGCCCGATGCATAATAAAAAACGTATTTTCATTAGTTTCTTTATCGTCACAGTTATAAATCCTAAGAGTAAACTTGAACACAGGTTTATGGCTCTATTTATGTATTTCTATACCCCTACATTAATATTCAGTTTTTAATCTCTCCTTGCGTCGTAGCAGAGTAGTTTCAAATAAGAAATGCAATGCGAGTTCGGTTTGTTTTCTATTTTCCTTTCAAACTCACTATCACAGATACGGTCTGAGGATTTAAGATTGATTTGCTTTTTATCTTTTTTTTTTTTGTTTTGGGAAATGTGTGAATTACTTTTATGTTTATTTTTATGTAACAAAATATGTATTTTAGATAGATTATAATTTAGAAATATTAATAAACCATATTAGGAGTAATATAGGAAATACAAAATAAAAAAAAACGTAACACTTTATTAATCCTTAGAAACCTATTTAATTTAAAAAATATAAATTATTCTTATTCTCTAAGATCTAAAAACATTTATTACTTTATTTATCACTTAAATTCAATCACATACTTTTTCAGTGGACTAAAGTTCAACCATTTCTTAATATTCTGTAACACGTATGTATCTTTCATTTAATACGGTCTTTCCATAAACATATTATAATCTATCATAAGTTCAGTGCTAACTTGAACGATTTATCATATTTAAAAAAAATTAAATAACTTATTCTAAACCAAAATAAACCTAAATCCTTTGATATTCTAAAAAATGATGACATAATATTTTGTGTTTCCTACAACTATAGATACAAAAGCGCATATAAAGATAACAAAATAGGCCCAAAACCTAATTTAACCATTAAAATAAATAACAACACGAATTTACTCCTCCTCCCACACACAATTATTATTTTCTAAATCATACAACGATTTCCTTTCAAATGGAACAACAATACCGCTATTTATGATTCCTTTTTGATATCAATGAAAATAGGTCCCATTATTGTTCCATTATTCATATCCTTGATTTTATGTCAGATATATTTTATTGAAAGCTATTTATCCCAGTTTAAAAATGGATGATTGTTAAAACTGACTTTTTTGTAACCTATTTATAACATCCATTTTGATTTGTGTATATTAGTACAATGACCACTTTAATTTTATTTTCTCTCCTTTACAATCATTTATGTCGTTTCGCCTATTTTACTTTACAAAAATGTTATAAATATACTTTAAGTTATTGTTTTGAAAGATATATAATGAAAGGATTATAGATATTATGGTGTGATGATATGCCATACATCTCCTTTCTATAAACATGTACTGCAGGTTAGACGGAACCAGCTGTAAGTTGATGAAGATTCCACATTTGTTCGATTAATCCATTAAAAATGTCTACCGATATTTTCGAAGGCGAAAAGACTAACGTGAAAACTTTGACCCAAACTACACTACTTAGGTGAAGAAAAAATTTGATTAGCCGCAACTGTGAACAGAGTAACTTGTTAGCTTCGGGTTTGATGTAAGTGACGAGAGTTTAATTATGATTACACATCTTTTTAATATAACGTATATATTTTTCGTTCTGTGTCATGGCATACCAAATTAGCGGTAAAAATAATTAGAAGTAAAATGGATATTACTTTACTTTTAATTAAGTAATAAAGCAAGATGGCAATAAAAATAGTGATATACACAAACAAAGACAACAATTTATGTAAAATCTTAACAACATAAATGATAAGAATATTATAATGTAATAAAAATATTCGAAATAAATAAATACAAATAACTTGTTACTTTCAGATCATGACTTATTACTGGCCGGGGAAGCTGCGTTAATGGGAAATAAGAAACATTTTGGGATTGACTTTTGGTCAAAACTTTTGCAAACGCCATTGTAATTTGTGATTATGTGATTACCGGTGGCGATTAAATTGTTAGAATAACGTTTACAATATATTTTTAAATTATTACTTCATCATAATAAGACGTTAGTTTTCAATGATTATTGAGAAATCACCAGAAATATACATGTCTTTTAAAAAATTCTTAAGCTTTTTTAAATTATATAAAAAAAAATATTTTTATATAATTTAAAAAAGTGTCAGTGTATGATTTTATATAGAATAATAATACAAAAAACGAGTTTTTATTTACAGATAATAGAAAAAATATCATACCAAACAAAAATCCAAACACATAAATTATCTTTTGTAAGAACATTTATCACAGCCTCATATATCAAAGCATTGATGTCAAAATGTTATTATTTAAGCATGAGGGGCGCCACTTGTCAAAAGGTTGGCTTTATAAACAAACTACTTTTTTGTATTCTTACAATATTTCGAAATCCTTTGTGAAAACTTACTGAATTTTATTAAGATCTTTCAGTTTTCCTTAAAAAAAAATTATAAATTTTTTGTAATAAAACCAGGAAAAGTGTAAAAGATCACTATCAGAGTTTCACTCTGATTATTCGTTCAAATAAAATTTTATTATTTCAAAGAAGAAGATTTGTAACACTTTAAGAAAATATGGACTATACAATTTGTAATGTAAAAAGCACATTCGCAATTAAATAAAAGTAATTCATATTCATGTCAAATGGTTAAATGATTCGAAATGTATGTACAATTCTAAATATTCCACATTTAGGTAAAAGAAATCATTTAAAATAAATAATTTTAGCCATTGGCTTAGATTTTTTTTCTACCAATGGGTTTTATGATTGAGATATTAGAAATCAATATAGAAATTAAAAAAAACAAATTCAATTCAATTCAAGACAAGTTTTTTTTTATCAATACTTGAATATTCTGCACAACAACATTTTGGCGATTCATTCAAGATATTATCAGTTAAATAATGGCTTCTAGACACTGATAGCGTCTGAAATCCCTTTGTCGGAAAACGTTCAATTGAATGCGTGTTTCCCTTACGTGATACCAGTCAGGTGATCAACGGGGAGTTTATTCCTTATCGGTTTTGCGATTTAAACAATCTTCCAAATGTTCTTTGAATATAAAACATTTTACTAAGAGAGGTTTGTTAATAGTAAACAAACCACTTGTTTTTAAATCATTTAACCGAAATCTGATTGAAGTTGAGTATTTGGTGTATTTAGGTTACTTTAACAAATTTCAAATGAAAGTGTAATCTTTATAAATTAAAGCGGTTTACACTCATGGATTAGTGAGTGAAAGTTATAACTCACTCGAACATTCTTGTTTGTTATATAATTATTTTAATAATCAAATTACGTAATGTCTTAAAATATTCATAATATTCATCAAATCAAAAGGTAGTTGATTAAAAGTAATGTTGACGTCAGGCATCGCTGACGTCTCTTTGTACATGTTTCTTATCTTGATCCATAATAACAAAATATGAATTTAAACACTTTTTATTGTTTTGTAATTCTATACTGTTCGAGGGAAGAGTTAACACCTCTAGCAAGCACAGCCTTCACTCCAGCCATCACTCGACAATCTCTATTTTTAATTTACAATGTCGCTTTTTTTATACTCGCTGGATCGCCCACTATAGGAATAACATAAAGTTATCTACTCAACACAAGCTTTACTTCATACGGAATTATTTTCTTAGTATACAACAGTAAATATCTTATAATGCATTGATAATAATTTAAACATTTTTAACTTATAATTATTTGGCATACATAACAATAATCTTAAAAAAGACTAAAATGACTTCATCACAAAATACAATCACAATATAAAAGTCAATATAAACAATTATTTTAAAATAATTAACCAAGTAGTAAACATAATCAAACATAAAAATAACAACAGTTATAAAAAAAATAAAAAATTCTCTGATATTCGACTTTACGCCGATACGGCCATACTGTTGAGCCCGCTCTGCACCCTTCGAACGTTTTCTGAGACAATAAATTATTTTTTCTGAGCGAGTATCTGTAAGCAACCATGTTTTACTGAAATAAATATTCTCTTGAGGTAATTATCGATTTTGTAGATATGCCATTCAAATCTGCTTGTTATAGGTTTTTTTTTACTATTTCTTAATTATTGTAATTGAAATCCCAATTTAGGTATTATTATTGTAATTATTATTTTATGTGTTGAACTTCTTTGTCAACAATTATAAATTTATAAGGACATAATGCTGTACTCTGGACGGTCCTGTTCGCCGTGTTACGAAGAGGCTCTAAAGGATGTAAGAGTACAGGTCGATGCTGTGCTCGAGATCTTTATACTTTTGATCATGGTACACAGAGGCTGAAAGTGAACAAGTATTGATGGCACAACTTTTGTATGAATAAAGAATGTTTTAAAAATTTATAGTTTTAATTTACACCTAATATGTAAGAGTTTTTTTTAATAATACTTTATCGAATGATAATAAGGGCAAGTACGTAAGAAAGAATAAAATACGCTCACCATGGTGTCTTAAAAGTTACAAGTCACAAATTCATATACTTCATTTAATGTATGACGAGGAGACTTATGGTTCTGACGGTAATCAATGATTCTTCTGTTGGGGTGTCAGAGGCATCCTCTTTACGCCGATATATATATTTAAAAGTAAATTATTTTCACATATAACCCACAATTCGCTTAACTTAGTAAATTTTTAAATGATGTATTTTTAAGAAAAAATATGATTTTATTTCATAAAAAAAGGGCGCTATACAAACATGACTTTGATTTACGTCAATCGACGTTGTTTTGATCAAACCAGAAATAATTTTGAAAGACGTATTTTAATAACTGTTAATATGATAGTTTAAAAGAAACACGAATAAGAGTAAATAAATGAAATCATACATGTATGAAACTAAATTGCTTTCTACTTATAGAGTATATATCCAAAATTTTGAACTAACCGATCCAATAGTTTAGCCATAATCTCGTTGTTTTTCTTCCTAAAATTAACCACAAGCCATATCTGAAATATTATTTTCGTATTCTATGATCAAAAGTTCAAAGACCTTAGCAGGTGTTGCTATAAAGAGCCTATGCACATTATTTTTTAAAGCAAATTTTTAATTTAATAAACTTTGATTTAATAAGCTTTTTCATAATGATTTAAAAGGTCTACAAGTGATGGTTTGAATATTTTATGAATAATTCTAAACCATTTATATAATATCATGCAAAATAATTGGAGTAGGTAAAATGAAGCTATTCAGGCCTTATAATTAGACCTGCGATTAACTGAGTTCAGGATCCCTCGAGAATGTGGTTCCATTGTTATATTTTGAAGAGAAATTCATCATTGGGGATGTATGTGAACATTGCTGTATTTATTCAAATTAATTATCCATCATCTTATTATTTAAGAAGAAATTATGATTTCAGCTAAATGTAATTTATTTATTAATCAGTATTACATTTTATCACATTTTAAGCATTCTATTTCCTTTACAGAATTAACTATTACATCAGCTTTTTCGATGTTTAAGTAATCGTGTTTTGAAAAAATATCAAACGAATTTTTATACGAAATAAGCAATTGTTACACCGCCATATCGCGTAATGGTAAGCGATGATACAGTCTACGATGGAGCACACTTTGGTATATATTGAGCAATGGCTTTAGCCAGGACAGCGTAGGCTTTTTTACTCAAAATTAATTTTGAACTCAAAATATGATCCAAAATTGAGTGTAGAAATAATCTAGAAGAAAAGGAGCTCAGACTGGTTTGTTATAGGTACAGATATACGGTGGCAATTAGGAATCAGTTAGAATAATTTGCGTTTGTTGAAGACAGCCAATTCTGGCTTTTGCATTGAATTTGTCAAGATTGTCATCACTCCAATTGAGGCTGTCTGTAACGTCATATTTAATTAAGGGATAGACAATCTTCTTCTTGACGCTGGACTTATGCGGTAATAGAATATGTGTTGAACATATAACTATTTACACCAATGAAATTGTTTAAAAAGCCAACAAAACCTGGCTTATGCAGATCGATTCGTTTATAAATAGTAAAAAGAGCTTTGCAGAGACTACTTATCTTAGAATTTCGAATTTTATAACCAAAAGTTTAAATTTATTATTACACACATACACACATGTGCCGGGGGTTACTGACAGAATAAACATTTTGAAGAAGGTCTCTGTAAGGACAATTAATAAACCACATAAAAAATGAGCAAATTATTGAACTACTTAAGAGTCACATTCCCGTGCAAGGTGCCGGTTACAAACTTGATTGTTATTGTGGCTTATATTGATCAAACAAAGAGGAACATCTGTACTAGAACCAGGGAACACGTTTCAGATTCAAAAAATAAGCATACGTTGAAATTGACAGTGTTTAAACATAGACTAGACAAGCCCTACAATTTTCTTCCATTTGATATACCAAAGAGACTCGTGAACACATATATTCCCAGAATGATTCGCGAGGCTATTAAAATTACAAAACATCGTAATATTTTTAATATTGAGCTAATAATAATAATATTAAACTATGGAACTGCTAAATACAAAATTATTAGAGATTTTATGTACGCCATTTTTATCTTTAAAATTGAAAGAACACGACAAGACTTTCAAAAATGCTAATAGGATTGACGATTTTTATGTCACGCTTTTTCGTATTCATTAGTTTTAACCACAAGATTCTCTTCTTTATGCTTCTTTAATAAGATTTGAATTTTATTTAAATGAATAAATGGAGCATTAAAAATGCCTTTTTTTAATTTGTCATATGAATTGAGTTTCAGTTTTACAGCTTAATGAGGAACTTCGTTTTTATTATATTTTTAAAATGAATAGTAAAAGTTTCTGTAATGAGAAACGTCAGCTGACAAAACAACTTCTTCTTCGTTTTTGAATTCATATTTTTATATTAAAGTATTTTTATTTTAATTAATATAAAGTGTTTTTTTTTACAAAGTTAATTACCGTGTTATATTTTTCTTTTTAATAAATTATTTGGTATAATAATCCTTTTTACGTTAATTTTCAATAATATCCCGAAATACATTTTTATAAAGATATGAAATGAAAATTTTTATTGGGCTGGCTCGACCGGGGAAGGACCACCCTCTCATAGAAGATCGAAGTGCAGCAACCAAATTCATTTGATTATGTTCCGTCCAGTGAGCTAGAGCTCCGGAAGCACAACCCCGGACCACCTCTCTCTAAACACTTAATGCGATGACTGCGATGAATGTTATTACTGGAATAAATATACTCCAGAAGGGTGCCGACTTTCTTGAAGCCGGAGAATCCCTCCTTTTGTGTTTTTAGAGGGAAAACGACGAGGAAACATAGTGGCAACCCGCTCCACTTTAAATGTGGATTTTTGCAACATCCAGGAACTTTACTCCAACCTAAACGCTTTCACTGAGATACTTAAGAAACCGAGTTCCCACCTGATCACCCTTATGCGAACGTCAAATACAAGAACACATGAATATTTTGTTTCCTATGTCTATCTACTACAGCGCATACATTAGATAAAGTACAATTAAAGTCGGGTTAAAATTAAAATGTAACTAAATTATACGCGAGTTTTAGTCCGTAAAAATAGTTTTATTTCAAATGTGTATTCGTGAAAATCTAAGAAAATAGTAGATAAAGTGACATTTTCAAGATGGCGGAAACACAAGACACAGAGACCTTTACACGCGTATGCACAAGATTGGTGCGCAGCGCTCAAAGGGCATTGCATCTGCGTCTCTATTAGAATTCACACAAAATAATCATAACCAAAATAATATTAGCTTCTTCATATTAGTATAATGTTATAGTATAATGTTTTTGAGTAATCCCTTGCAAATCGAGTAAGCACATTGTTAGCTACAATCGAGTATTCCTACCACCATAAAAATATAATTATATGTTATATATTACTAAATACTAGTATCGAAATTTTATTCTTTTTATTACTTTATTTACAATCCGAAATTAGAATCCAGATAATTAAGTAGGTAATGCAACTTATGTGAATTATGTAGCGGGTAAAAAGTTAATTATAGTATTCTTTATTACCCACCACTAGTTAAGTCCATATAGAATGAGGGTATCCAAGGAGTATTTAGCCTTGATACTGATAGATATAGATTCAAACTTCAAAATAAACAAAGTCTATAAATGTATCACATCACAATAAAATAGACTACAGTGTTAAAATATTAGTACAACAACTTCGTCTAATATTATAAAATATAAACAATTTACTACTCACTTTTGTAACTTGTTGCAAGAACTTATTAGGAATTGTCTGCTTCACATACATGACAATATAAAATTAGGCATATAACATATAATTTTAGATTTTAAATTGACAATATAACATATAATTTTATAACATTTTATCTTTAAGGTTTAGAGTTATAAAGTAGGTAAAAATATAATTATCGAGAGAAAGTAAAAGTAACGTGATAATAATATGGCTTATGTTTTTTCTAAGTAAGATTTTAAAATCAATTTCCAGTATGAAACATTGATATCAGAGGAACTTATTCATAAGAGGTAAAACGGACCGATCTGTTCCATAAATTATAAAATTTATTTGAGTTCCACAAATTATACAAATCATCGCTACACGACCGGTAGCCGCTCCGGTCATTAATATAAATTTTGGGACAAATTTTAATAATGGCACGGGGTTCGATAATTCATTTTGTGGAGGCGTTAATAATTATTTCGCTTACATAACGACTCGATTATCGAGTTTCTATAAGCTGATTTCGCTATTACTTTTATAGTTTTATTCCATATTGAAGAATAAATTCGTAAATAATCAAACTAAATTAAACGAATGCTTCATATAGTTTTATATTTTTACAAAATAAAACGTAAAATTATAACCCCTGTTAAGTTTCTAAAATTGTTTGCTCTGGACCTGAGAAGAAACAAAAGAGCAAAAAATAATCTAATTAGAGTATTTCAGCAGCGTATAAACAAGTTATACAATATTTATCTCAACACAAAAATAAGCTGTATTTCTACGACATCTAGAGGAGACAGCAACATTCGAATTTCCTCTTTACTAGGCAGGGTCACAGTATTCCAAGTATTTTTTAAAGTATGTATGAGAGTAATTTAGCTTCAGTGACGACTGTTCTCGTGACGTTGGTCCTAAATAAACATGACAGAGCTGAGCCATCGAGGGACTACGATCGCAGATAGTGTTAAGAATTCGTCTGAAATTTGTCACTAATCTTACTTTAAATAGTGAAGACCCGACCCTCGTCACCGAAGGGTTGCTCGTCTATTTTCTTCAAGACTATATGTTATAAAATAATTTTCTACTTTTATTTTAAACTACTGTTTATAAGTAAATTTTGTTATTTTTTTTTAGTATTTACTAATATGATTTATATAAAATTATTAATATTTAATTAAAATCTATTTTAGTCGACTAATATTGCAAATTAGTTCAGAGACTAAGCAAGACAATGCCAGACAGATTGGATTGGATCGCCAGAGAGGATTGGTAGCTTATTGTTTAAGTGAATTTCTTAATACTCTCTTACTTTCATCGTTGGCCGAGAATTTGTTTGGACTAAACAATTATAAAATCGTCTACTTTAAATGTCATCAACTTGTCATTTTTGCTGCACATGAGCAACAGGAATAGATGACGATACCACTATTTCAAATAGCTTTTTCTAAATTTATAATAGGTGTATTAGTAAAATTGATACTGTAAATTTTGAGGCTAAACGATGTTTATCATCCCTTTAAAAGATTTAATTATTTTAACTTACTTCTATCTTCAACGATCTTACAGTTTTGAATGGTCTTACACATTTGATCAGCAAAACACCAACTGTAACCAATTCTTCATTGTTTAACAAAGAATTAAAAGTAAATATTAAGATGTCGTTGCAAACTGAATTGCACGGAATACGTTTGGATTATATTATTTCTAAAAATATTAGAAACTTCTTATTTTTATGATAATTGTTAATATAATAAAACATTTCAATCCTTACATATTGTAGTGTATTACAGATTGGTAGCTGGTTGATGCAACTAAAGAATGTCACATATTTATTAATTTTATTACTTACTAAAATAGAAAATGTATCGCATTATACAAATGAACATAAACATATAACAATCAGGTTTATCAAAAGTTGGTTTCTATATATTGAATATCGGTTCTATTTATTTAATTAAAAATTATGTAATAAAAGTAATCTTAACCGTACGAAACAATTTGTTTAATAACGTATCTCTTTATTTAAAAGAAAAATAAAATAATAATAAAACAAAATTTGGCAGATTTTTCGGAAATTAAAATTTAATGTATTTCTTAAATTTTTATTTTAACTTGTCTAAAAAAAATTGTAATATAATCAATATTGTGATATATTTTTTGTAATCTTAATAAAATGATTTTATTCTTAATAAATAAAATCCTTGGCATGGCATTAGTTTTATTTAGACAGGAAACGGTTGGATGGAATTCGATATAGTATATAGGTTCACTGCTATGAATAAATTCAAACAATTAATTTTGGCAAAATAGTTTGCATTTTAAGGGTTTGCAGTTGACATATTATTTTTTAGTAAAATATATAGAATATCTCTTTATGCTATAACTCGTTTTGTTAGTAATATAATACATAAGAAAATTCAACAACAACTTATTTATTTAAATTTATTATCTTTCACTACTCATCAGGTATCTTTTTATATACAATTATCTGTACTTCGCGGTCGGCTGGCATAGATCGCTGATGTGCTATCGCACAGGCCGCCTCTTGTAAATTATTTAATAAGTTCTATATGTTTTGTTGTTATCATTTATTTTTTATATTTGTGTAAAATAAAGAGCAAAATTATTATTTATTATTATTATTATTGGGTTACATTTCTTTTTACTCAGCGTATAGCTGGTTTTTAAAATAACGGTTACGGGCTTAAACCAAGTAACCGCCATTTGAAATTAATCGTTGACTGTATTACTTAAGGGGGATTCGTCGCTCTGCATAAATTTTCGTACTATTCGGCAAGTGTTCAATATGGCTGCTTTCTGTATATTAATAAATGTGTTTGGTGTGAGATCTAATAATTTCAAGCTATGGTGAAGGTTGGCACTACTCCTGTTGTGGATATGACTACGGGTACTATGAAAACCTTACTAACATTCCATATTCTACTTATTTCTTCTTTAAGTTCTGTGTATTTATTAATTTTTTCTGTTATTGTTTTCAGAATGTTATGTGTATTGGGAACGGCTACGTCGACTATGAATGCTATATTTTTTTGTTTGTTGTGGATAGTAATATCTGGTCTATTAAAGTGAACAGTTTTATCTGTAAGTATGGCTCGATCGTAATACATTTTGTAACCATTGTTTTCTAGTACTGGACTCGGATGGTATTTGTAGTAAGGTGTATGTGTATCGTGAATAAGGTTATATTTGATTGCTAATTTTTGGTGTACTATATTAACTATTTGATTATGTCGGTGTGTGTAGTGCGTCTGTGTTAGTGTACCACAAGCTCCTGTAATATGTTGTATGGTTTCAGGTTGTCTATGGCATTTTCTACATTTGTCATCAGTAGTATTAGGATCTTTTATAATATGTTTCCTATAATTTTTAGTGTTGATAATTTGGTCTTGAATTGCAATTAGAAAGCCCTCGGTCTCTGGGAATAAATAGCCGCTAGTTAGCCACCTATTAGAAGCTTGTGAGTCTATGTGTGTTTGTTCTAAATCATATGGGTGTCTTCCGTGTACCGTTTTACGTTTCCATTGTTTCAGTTTTTGATTCTGTGATTCTATTCGTGTGTTTTCTATCTGTGTAGTTGTCTTAGTGTGTTGGTAAGTGGGTCTGCTAAATTAAGGGGGGTTAGTTTAATATCGTTATTAACAATATCTTGATGTAGGACACTGGTACCTGCTTTCCTATTAAAAAATATTTTTAGACAACTGATTTGTTTATTCCATAAAGCTAAAATGTCTATGAGACCTCTGCCTCCGTTTATTCTTCTGAAAGACATCCGCTCTATTGCTGACTTTGGGTGTAAATTATTATGTTTTGTTAATATGGTTCTGATCTTAATTTCTAAATTGGTTAATTCTGTCTTAGACCATTTGATAATCCCAAATGAAAAGGTGAGTACAGGAATTGCAAATGAATTTATGGCTTTAATTAATTTCTTACTGCTAAGATGGGTTTTACAGATTCTATTTATTCTACATTTAAATTATTCAGTTTAGGATTTTTTTATAGCTGTGTGGTCTAGTTGTTTTGATTGCTGATATCCCAGATACTTATATAACTCATCCGATCTCATGGCCGATATAATGTCTCCGTCTTCCAATGTGTAGTCTCCAGATTGTATTTTCCCCTTTTTAATATTTAAAGTCCTACACTTATCTAAGCCAAATTGCATATTGATGTCAGAACTAAATTTGGTTGTGATATCTATAAGTTTTTTCATGTCTTTCGGTGTTCTAGAGTATAATTTTATATCGTCCATGTAAATCAAACGGGCTATGGAAGCTTCAGTATTATTGTTTATAAAACGGTATCCTACTTTCTGTTTATTAATTAAATATGATAAGGGGTTAAGGGCGAGACAGAACCACAGGGGGCTCAAAGAGTCACCTTGGTAAATACCTTTCCGGATCTGAATCTCTCTAGTTACACTGTTACTTTCTGTACTACGTAGGATCAAGATAGTTTTCCAAAATGGTATGATATCTCTTAAAAAGTTAATTAAAGCTGGGTTTATTTTATAGATTTTCAACACTTTCAATAACCAGGTATGAGGAATACTGTCAAATGCTTTGCGATAATCGATATAAGTACAATGTAAGTTTCTATTTTTAACGTTAGCATGTTTAAGAATCACAGAATCTATTATTAATTGCTCTTTACAGCCCATGTGATTACGCTTACATCCCTTTTGTTCTTCAGCTATGATATTGTTAGTATCTACGTGTGCATTTATTTTATGGGTTATTGCCGATGTTAAAATTTTATATATGGTGGGAAGACATGTAATTGGTCGATATTGCGAGGGATCACTTGTATTATTATTTTTAGGGATCATATATGTTACTCCTTTGGCTATAAATCCTGGAATAGACTGTTTTCTCAATATCAGATCCGTCATACATTTAGCTAAAGGTTGATGTAGTCTGTATAGTTTTTTGTACCAAAAGTTATGAATATTGTCAACGCCGGTTGCTTTCCAGTTATGAAGTTTATCAGTTACAATTTTAATATCAATTTCTCCGATTTCATTGAATTCCATCTCTTGCACATTTGAGCATCTATTTTCTTCGTCTTTTATCCATGTTGCTTCTTCATTGTGTACGGTTTCTTTTTCCCATATGACCGACCAAAACGTCTCAAGCTGTTCTTTAGTGGTTGTTCCATTGTTTTCATTACTTCTATTTGTAGGGTTACCTAGTTTAATTTGTCTGTAGAATAATTTTTCGTTAGTAACAAATAATTTGTTTTCTTCTTTTCTTTGAACTGCTTTTTTGTATCTAGCTAATCTATGCGCTTTTAATGTTAATTTCTGTTTAAGGGTGTCGAGGTATTCTTCAGGGGTTTTATTGTTACTTTCTTGTATAGTGTGTACTTTAGTATTTTTAAATATTGCTTCTACTTTATGTACTATTTTTCTCGATCTATTTCCCCTAATATATTGAGTGAGTCGGCCTACATCAGCTCTAAGTTTTGAAATATCTTTTTGAAGTCGAATTTGCCAAGCTGGTGTTGAATATTGTTTGTGGTTTGTGCTATGTTCTAGTTGACCAAAATTAACTTTATATCCTAATTCTAACGTTATTACCATTGCGGTGCAATATATAAGGGTATGTAAATCAGTGAGAAGAGCATCCTGCGTAATAAATCGATTCAGTATATTATTGTTAAATATATCTAATAATTCAAAAAGTCTCTTGCTATAATTTAGTTTTGGCAGTTTTGGTCTTAAAGTAGGATCTACTCCTGCATACTCTATTAGTTTACCTTGTAATTGATCTATTAATTTATTTGTAGTATCACTTGATGGTGCAACTTGGTCTATTACTTCAACTTCAGATTCTAGAAGTATATTTAGTGTTGATTGTGTTTGGGTAGAATGAGTAGTGGTCTGGGTGGAGTTTTGGTTGGTTTGAAATGTTGAAGAGGATAATTGCGTTTGAGTAATTTGCTGTGTCTGAGTTTCTAAAATAATATCTTGAAAGGTAGGTGTAATATTTGTTTGTCTAACGTGTGAAAATGAACGTGTATCAATTGTTCCTGCTTGTGTCTCTAGTTGTTCCATAACCTCATCTTTAATTTGTTTTAGTGATTCATCGGATAGATATTTATTTTTTATTATTGCACGTTTTTGGTCTGAAATTCTCTGTTCTGTTACATTTATGTCTGGGTACTGTTGTTTGAATAATTTATGCAGATTCTGTCTGTAGCAAGTCATGTCAGTTTCTAGCTTTGTAATTAAGTAGTATGAGCGCATTATGAAAATATTGACATCTTTAGTCCACTTCATGCGTACTCTAGTTTTGCCTGCCTTAGTGGACGCAGGTAAAAAGGTATTTACCTCCTGTGTAACAGCTAAGGTAGGAGCGGGTGTCTAGAGGGGTTTGGTCCCTGTAAGATACCGGTGAGGGTATACATGAATCTGTTGATGGACTGTAAGGATTTGCTATTGAAGAGGAATTTGAAGAATTTAAACTAACATTGTCATTGTCTGTCTGTCGGTCATGTGAATGGTTGGCTGTAACATCTTCGGGTGACCCGGAGGGAGCCCGCCTATTCAGCTCCTCTCCACTGACGGATCGTATACTGTCACACCCAGCGTCAGCTCCAGGTGTGGCCCGGCGATCGCCCCCGGATAGCGGCATTATACGTTTACTTCTTAATTTCATCACCATAGTCTGGGTTCCCAGAGCCATGTTAGCCACGCCAGTAATTTCATATCGTGTGTCCGCCCACCACGTGAATCTGATGGTCGACTCGGACGTATGGTTGGAGTTGAAGGGGGCTTATTATTATTATTATTATTATTATTATATAAATACTTTATTGTTATAGTATTGCTACATGTATAAATATATATATTATATATTCTTGCGCATTTACTTGTTTTTTTTTTTTTTGAATTGGGAGAGTAATAAAACTTGGGTGAGAATTTGTGGAATATTATGTAGTAAAAAAGTTAGGTGACTAGTGTAAATTAAGTTGTTTATTGATTTTTTTATTTGTAATGGCCGTGACGTCACCCGAGTCATAGCTGAAAGTCACTGTGTTGGCTGTGTACTATGTATTTGGGCATATGACACATTGTAAGAAGCTGAGCTGTACACCCATTCTAGGTGGTGTTGCCAGCAGACATTATAGAGTACATTATCTTAAGAATTTGTTTGTGACACCAATACTGAATAAATGTATTTTCTTTCTTTCTTTTTATATAGGTAGTATTATCCAGTAGATGTATGAAATTTATGATATTGGTTTGAGACCTGACCTGGATAATTTGAAAAAGTTGTTGAAATGATGGTAAAAGTATAATCCAATTATTTCCAGTCTTAAAACAACTAGAATAAAAAATAATAAGCAATTTAAAACTACTCTAAACCATTATAATTTCAGATGTAAATCAAATTAAATTAATAGCATTAAAAATGAGCATTAATATATAATTAGTGTTTTAATGAATATACTTATTATATAATTTATAAAAATAATAAGTGACACTCTAAAGTACTTTCTTTTATTTATTCCAATAAATATAAACAAGTATTTTATGACCTTGACCAAATAGTACAGGTTCACTGGAAGTTTGATAATTACAATAATTTGTGACTAAATTAGAAAGCCCAGCCTGAACTCGGTAATATAACGCACGTGCACCTTATGAGTACCTAAAGTTGAACCGACTGTTGCACCTATAAATTAGTTTTAAGTGCCTCAGCATGGCATCCCTCAGGGACCATTTTTATGACCTCATGTCTATTTAATGTTCGGGGATGCCAATATTAGCTGGATCCGTGCCAATGTTGCTTTGTTTGAACCTTGAACCCTATCAATATTTGATATAAATAAATAGGACATACTAAAAAACAACTTATAATTTACAAAATATATGTAATTTTATATCATTCATAATTTTGTTTAATATATTAACTTATACTTATTGTACAAGTTACTCACTGTAAATGGTTATCCGTCTTTTTACCTGATTGCGCAAGGAGGAGGGTTAATCTACTTTTTTATAGAATTATTTTTAGCTATTTGTTTGGTTATTACTAAAGTTATTTATTTATTTTTCCATTTAAAATATTAAAGGTTCAGGAAAAGCAACGATTTAGCTAATATCTCATTGTGATAAATTTTAGCGAGTAGCGACAAGTGATTTAATTATTAAACATTTTAAAAACATTCTTCAAATGTAATACCAATTTTAAATTTTATACTACAACTACTTTTGTTTATTTGTTAATGCTAGGAGCGCGAACCAGACTTCAATTTTGTCTGACTGCGCTCGTAAAATCTCAGAATGTGTTAGCATAATGAGCGAAACGAGGTGCAAACAGTACCGAAGTTGCATTTACGAAGTAGATAGAAATTGCATTCTGTACTCAACTATTTTTCAAAATGGGACACATTATTATTTTTTTTTTGTATTTTTTTTGAAAATTTTTCTTTTTTAAACCATTATTTCAAAATTTGGAAATTTTCGGATATTCCATTTTGATTCGTCGATCCATCAACTTGCACAAGGAAGATGAAAAGTTTCTCATAGAGAGCTTCGCTCTATAAATAATTTTAATAATAATATTAATAAAATCTGTAGTTGTCTCGTGATGCCTCCACAGACAAACTTAAGAAAAGACTTGAAGAAAAAATATATAACAGTTAAAACCTATAATAATACATTTTATTACTTAAATCTACACTTTAAATTTGTTTAACAATGTCCATGGATGTAATTTTTACACGTTTAATATACAGAGTGTCCCAAAACTCGACATCAAGCCGAAACCAGGTGATAGGACAGATGGTAATAGCTATTGTAAAAAAAAAAAAATCGATCCCATGTTTTTTGAAAATTATGGGTACTTAAATAAGAAAAATCGTTACATGTATTTTGAAAATTAAGGGTATTTAAAAAAAACAGAATTTTGATATACTATAACCATTTTTGATGACTGTGATTAATATTAAGTATTTTTTTCATTTAAACTTTGTACTCATAACCCTAAAAGACATATCTGCAATCACAAGCAAAGATTATGAAACAATTGCTCCAAGTTTGCTAAAAATATGACTTTCTTTGGCAAGCCCACTGGCTAATCTATATGTTTTCTATCGTATTTAACAAAGGGATTGCTCTGAAGAGCAATTTGATCTTAGTTTTTATAAATCGCGAATAACGTTTTTCAGATAACAAATGGTTAATATTAACAAACTTAATGCTTCAACAATATCTACACACACCTTACAACCTTTTTCTGGTATGGTGTTCTGGTCCAAATCTCAACAATAATTTTATTTTACTCACTTACTTCTTGTAGCATTCGCAAAGGATTCACCCAGACTTAGGAAAGTTTCCATGAGAAAGCACTACTTTAACTAAGACTAGACTGAAGATCCTGTGTTAAAGTAATCGTTTATTTGATTCTATCTTTATGAAATTACTATAATCAAAAATTTCGACAAAAACAAATTTAACATTTATTTTCACTACCCATGCCTGTGACGACGTTTGCGTGGCGTATTGATTGCTGCGAAAAAGTTGACAAAATAAATTTTGTTTTTGTAATTGACTGCTTAAGTTATAACTTTTTTTTATTTTAAACTCCTACAAAATAAAAATCATAGCTCGTATAATTTTTTCTACTCTCAACAAAATTCATCTACTCAAACTCAAGATAATTTATTTTCAAATAGAAACTGTATAGAATTATTTCTAAAGGCGAAAAGCTAAAGTTAAGATTTTTAAAGTCAAATACTTTAAAAAGAAGCCACAAAAAAGTCCCAATAATATGTTCTAACCGTTACTCTTTTTTTAACATTATAACGCAAATTTTTTAAAAATTATTAGGGAAATACAGTATTGTTTTTTATAAACTGCTTTACATTTAATTCCTAAGGGATAATTTTATGTATGCAAAACTATAACAAGAAAGCCTGCAGGTATTAACTAAGCGTTTCATTTACTTACGAATTTCGTAATTCGTATTAATTTTTTACAAAGAGCAAATATTTTTTTTAATGTTTGAAACATGTCCATCGAAAAGAGCAAATATTATAAGTGATCAAATTTCAAATTACTAAAGTGAAGTCATTTCCTTATATAGTTTCAAAAACACAACGATAGCGAGCAACGATGAACCTATGGCGCCATCTAGTTTTGCACCTCAAAACTAATTTATACCACGTACATAATATGTTGTGTATTTTTTTGTGGCACTCTTAATCTAATGTTCAATAGATATCACAACGCGTAGCTAATATAAATTTAAATAGAATCCAGTGGAAGAACTGATTTCTTTAATTTTTTTGTAGAAATTAGAAATTTTCTTGCAGTAAAAGTTATCTTAATTGTTAAACAGCATACAGTAATCATCATACCAAATTTCATCAATATTTATGGTGTACCTTTTGTGTGATCAAAATTTTGTGATTTGCTATTTATATTGATTACTTATTAAAAGTTCTATAATATATTAAATATACAGAAACAGGTTATTTACATTTTTCAACCAATGGAAAACTAAAATATTTTAGGAAAAATATATTTTTTTTGGCTTAATGTGTGACTTTGTATATTTATTAACAATTATTAGTTCATGACAGTAAATTTGTTTTTTTAGGTGAAGCAAACGAGCAGATTCGCTATTAGATAATAAGATGTGCAAATTAAAATAAAAACTAAGATTTTTAAATATGTTGCGATCCATTACTATCTTGGTAGTTGTTAATTTTAATAAATTCTAAAATCATATTTATTTATTTTATTTATATGTATTTAAACAAGTAAGTACCCATTTAAAGAAAAAAATATTTAAAATAAAAGCTATGATGAAAGTGCTTTTAGAAATAAAGTGCTCATAAAACTTTCTATTATTAATGAAGAGGTAGAGATTCTTTTGATTTTCTGTTTTTCAATTACAAACTCCAAACTTTGTTTTAAATAGCTAATAAATAATTGATGTTGAAGCGGTTTCATGTTTTAAAATAAAGGATAACTCTGTAATTGTTAATTTATAAATATCTGTGAAGTTGTATAAAAGCGTTTTAAGTCTATAAATTGTTGCCATGCCAATAAATTAAATAATTTTATACTTACTGTACTTTCAATTATTAAAACGATTCATGAATATTTTTTCTATTTCTAACTTTTTCTATTAAATTTACACAATAACTAATATTATTAATTAACATATTTGTATACTTACAATGTCTTGTAAATATAAACATCTTATAAACTGAAGATAGATTTATTTATATTTCTGGTAGTGTTATTGGAATGATTCAATAAAAATAAATATTTGTATTCCTAGTTATTGTAAATTATTATTCATAATAAAATAAAAACTAGAACATAATTAATGATGAAACTGGAAGAGCAAAGTCTCAGAATGAACCTTAAAAATATAAAGATTATATATATTACGTCTCATCTTAAGATTGCAACTGCTTTTGAAAATTTCTTTACAGATATTCCAGTGACCACAATTAAATTTTTAAACTCTTTAAACGCTGTGTGTGCTGCGTTCTGACATTACTTACAGGAAATGTATATCAATGGTGTATTTAATTCCAGTTTTAAAAGTTCATGCACGGAAAATAAAAAAAAGTATTTAATTTAATTACTCTGAAGAAGATAAGTGATCTATGGGGAATATACTTTATATAATAGACGTACTTCAAACATACTTATAGATTGTTGCTTCTCCTTGACATATTTCATAACTGTATGGATTGTGATCCATTTTCCGATCTAATTAATTTAAGTAAAATGACACCATTATTTAAATACGGCTGCACTTACATTAGATTCAACTAGTAATAGAGTAAATCTATTTCTACCCACGATTAGTGAAATCTTTAAAAAAAGCAAATTAAGTAAATTGGTCATTTTAAAAATCATACATAGAAAATCTTCTATATAAAAAAGAGTTTGGTTTCTCTCCCGGTCGCTCAAAAACAGGTGCTTAAGTTTGAGTTATTGCTGAATATTTATGAGGCCTGGGAGTATCACAAGATACTCTTGTGATTTGTATGAATTGTCTAAGTGTACAAAATAAAGTTCTAATCAAAAAATAAGAATATTACTGAGAAAGAAATATAGCTCTTGATTTAAAAAGTTCGTATCTTAATGAAATAATTAAAAAAGTAGACGTGAATAGTAAGCGTGAGTCATTAGTCAACATTTCTGTGCCACAAGGCTCTATTTTATTATTGTTATGATAGTATTCTTTTGGCTGATAACATTTATCTAATTTTTGAAATTAAAAGACAGCAGTCAAGAAATTTACGCTTTAATCAATGTTCTCTGATGTTATACAATAGTTTGAAGCTAATAATCTATTACTTATATAAATAAATAAATATACTTTATTAAACGTGAAAAATTAAATCCAATGTATATAATATATAATTGGGTTTGGTCAATTCTCTGTTCTTGGGAAATACCTTAGATGTAAGATTACAATGAGATTCTCATGTTTTGCAATTTATCGAATAGACCCAATTCTGGCGGTTGTACAGTTCACATATTACATCGTTTAACAAACGTTGAAATGGCTATTAGTTTGATTATTTTCATAGTATCACATTATACGCCATACCATTATGAGGTAATGCAGCAGATATTAACACAATATTCGCACTGCAGAAGCGGGCAGTTCGGAAAATCTATTACACAAAACCAAGAAAATCGTTAAAAATAAATTAAAAAATAAAATAAAGTTATTTTAATACATTTACGAAAATGTAATTAATTTCTTAAAAATATTAATAAATTCCAGCACAATTGCGCTGTCACCAAATTAACACTAAAAATAAAAATTAACTTGCTGTGTTCACAACTAGACTCTATAAAATTGTTTTCGTTCAAGTTTAATTGTATACGTTTTTACAATGAACTCCGTAATAAAGCCTTAGATTGGTCATTAAATGAATTTAAAATTATACTTTAATGGGAATTTATCGCAAAAAATCTATTACAATATAAAGGATTAAGGGACTGAATAGTATTTAAGCGATTAACTAGTAGATTAATAATAAATACATATATAGCTTTATAGCTATGTATGACACACATATGCACACACATCTATGTATTCATAGTTATACGTATAATATATTCTTATTTATAGATTGTATGGGTTTTGTTAATTATGTGTTAAATCAAAAACAGTTATTATGTTTATATATTTATTTAATATACACATTAAGATGAAGTGCTAAATATGAGTGACGAACATATAAAAATGTGACTTAAACACATGCTATAGATATATTCAGACGAGTCCTTAATAAATGCAAGCTACAGAAAGACATAATTATTTGTTTTTAGCTGGTGTGAATTTAGCAATTCATATTTATGACTAATGTATTAAATATTGTAAGCTTAAACGAAAAACCCTTCAAGATCTTATAGGTATTTTACCTAGCAGTTTGCTTAGTTAGAATATCTTTACTTGATACTGGCATGAATTATGCTGGACCAGTGATGATAGCCAATCACAAAAGATGAAGGATAAGGTTGTAAGCATATAAAATCTTACATTTATGTGTCTTTTTGCTAAGCAATAAAAGCGTTACACCTGGAGCTTGTTTCGGTCCCGTCAAAGAAAGCACTTATAACTAGCCCTAAACAGATTTATATCTCGTAGAGGTAAACTGCAAACCATATGTTCCGATAATGGAACATCTGGTATTATTTATATTTTTTAGACAACTTTCACCGGCAAATATGACTGAAGAAGGTATAAATTTCACTTTTATTCCGGCTATACGGAATATGGCTATACCGCTTTTATTTCAGCGGTTTGGGGCTCTTTGCTGATCTTCGCTTTATGCCTGTGCTCCTTGCGAGGACTGCTTGTCTTGAAGCTCGAGATTGCAATGTTAATTTATAAAAAATATTACGACTTCATAATTGATTGCGACGTTTCTTGTTGTTCGCAAATTGGTTATTAAATATTTTTGACGTCTGTGAAACTGTGATCACAATAAAAAAATACCCGGCTAAGTTTGTTGTGTGATTGTTCTGGAAACCTCGTAGTTTGAGCAAAATAAAAATAATTAATTAATTAAAATTTCGATAAATGTACAGTGTAGAGCCAAAGAAGACTACAGCCGTTCTGAATTCGACAGTCAGCGAATAGTTCAAAGGATTAATTTTATATTGTACTAAAATTTAGATAACCTTTCTTTTTAAGCGTTTTCAGAAAAGCCTAAGCAAATTTTTTTTTTGTCATTTTTAAAAACACAAAACTATTATTATTTTATTAAAGGGAATTACCATTATTCACATAATTATCATTTTTCACTTATTAATGAAAAATCCTGACAATACATTAGGTCACACTGTGTATAGGAAATCCACACACACTGATAGGTATCTCAATGTTCATTACCACCACCCTAGCCAGTTAGCTACCGTTGGAAAAATTTTGTGTCAGAAAGTATAACAATTCTGCGTCGCAGAACACCTAAAGGACGAACTTCAGAATATCAAGCATGCTCTTATCAACAACAAAGCTATTTGATCTGATGTCTGCCGCCGAATTTCATCACCGCACAGCAGGTCACCGCCTTCATTACCACCTTTACCACTTGATCACTTGATCTTCCTTCGGCGTTGTTTCCAGATCGATACGACACGGGTACCTTCAAAAAAGGCGTTCACTCCTTCCTCCAAGACCGGCAACGCTCTTGTGAGTCTTCGGATGTTGCAAGAGTTCATGGGCGGGGGTGATCACATTTGATCAGTGACCCGCTTGCTCGTTTGCCCTCCTTTCACATAAAAATAAAAGCGCCAGTTATAACAAAAACAACACTCGCCAGCGTCGCAGGAACCATAGGAAGCCATCCACAGTTGAGTGGCAACCAGCATTTCTACCATATGTGAAGGGGGTCACTAACAGAATAGGCAACGTCTTGAACAAGGTTCTATAAGGACAATTTATAAAACACATAAAAAAGTGAGCCATTTCTTGAGACCACTTAAGAGTAAAATTCCAATGCAATGTGATGGTGTATACAAACTTGATTGCGATTGTGGCTTATTATTAGTGGTCAAACAAAAAATAGGCGTACTAATAAGTCGGCAATATGTGAACACATAATAGACAAGCCCACCCACTTTCTCCGATTTGATAAACCAAAGATCCTCGCTCGAGAACACAGATATATTCCAAGAATGATTCGCAAGGCTAATGAAATTAAAAAACATCGTAATTTTAATAGAAAATATAGTTAGAATCTATCGAACACCTGGGATCCTATCATCAAAAATATTAATTCCCACGTCTGTGATCACAATAGCAGACCTATAGATATAGTTAGTGCGTTTTGTGTGCATCCTGAACTCTATGCCCGTCAACTCAGGAACCGTTGGAGGTAGGTGACAAATAATATGACTGACAGACAAACACCGACATCTAAAAACCGAAAAGTACTATAAAAATATATTTTTTATATATTTGTTATTTTTTTATATATAAGGATATTTATTATTTAAAATCTACTATAACTTCTATGATAAGGGACTAGTCTTAAAAACAGACGTCATTCCCATACTCATACTTTTTATACATTATATTTTTCTGAACATCAGTATTTATAAACACAAAAATATATATTAGTATTTTGATTTTTTTCTTATTGGTAATCAGTAAATTAAAACTAATCCACGATGGATCTCTTATTGAGCCTGCTTAGATCCTACGAGGTGTAATTTCTCCTCGAGGACCTAGAAAGCTTAAAAGCTTTAAAGTCCACTTCAGTTAAAATCCTGCCTAGCTTTGTCGTAGAATATCTTAAATTATTAATAATAAAAATTTTGTGTGGCCATTACATTTTATAAAATATAAAATAGTTATCATCTTATTTAACATCAATTATTACAAATAGATATTTAAGATAAAAGCTATATAATTATGAGCTAGAAACATTTTTTCCTTTTATATTTGCAAGTATCATAACTCGTCTTCACCATTTTTACAGAAAAGGTTTTATTATTCATTGTTATTATTAGTCTTTTAAATGCAGTAAACGCAGCGTCCAATAATAACTTAGATGCAAAAGTGGCTTGCCTCATTAGAGTTGAGATTTAGATCCATTTAAAAGGATATTACAAATTCATTATTTATTTGTCGGTATCTCAGATCAATTACATTGCGTTTGCATATTAAGTTGTGTTATATGTATAACATAAATCTCTGACAAAAGAACCAGTTACCAGTTCAATTATCTACTAGTATTGCTTTTTGTTAAAATAATTGTACGATAATATATTTTTTAGATTTAATATTTAAAGATTATCAATTTTTATTTTGATATCCATTAGATTATTTTCAACAAAAAAAAAAAAAAATAATTATTTTTTACTTTTCACTTTTTACTGACATTAGCACTCAGCACTCGGTACCACAACCACCCTAATAGCGCTAACAGTTTTTAGACAACAGGGTTACTCAATAATATTTGTAATTTAATTACCATTCAACAATAATAATTATACATTTAACTACTAAATCGATCTAAACCTTTTTTTTTTCTTTTTCCCTTGGAAAACCCGTTACGGGTATCCCGTCGGCCCAGGGGGGTGGCGGCCGGGGGTAATGTGGGACTACCCGGCAGCATAGAGGATGCTGCTATTTTTAAGGCTACCCACTAAAACCAACGGTTGCGCTCTGCGCCGTAATGGGACGTCACGGGATCGCATTGGCACACACCGTGACGCCCCGGTGAGACCTCCCGAATGAAGGTGTCCCGAGCAAAATCAATCTGAACCTAAGCTAAGCTAAGTTTTGTTAGAGTAGTGATAAAGCCGGATGACGAAACCGATTTCCTCTTTTCCATATGTCCTAGTACCGACCATCATTCATCATTCTTCCTCCCAATCTTATTAGTGATAACGAATTTGCGAAACCTTTATATTGCACTTGTGTATGTGCGATAGCACTACCTACTAAGGTGGGCGGTGTGTTCATTTGCCTGCCAATACCGTTATATAATACTTCTTATATCTTCTTACAATATTTTATAAAATCTAACGGTATTTATGAAGGTTTGAAATTGGTATAAAATAATTAAATTAATTGTATAAAACTTCAGACGATTTCATAAAATACAAATTACAAAGTTATACTTGAATTTGAAACATACAAAAAAGGTTTCAGTTACTTTGTATAGAACCTATTCAAAAAGAAATTTGAAGTTTGAAAGAAATTCTGTATTCAATATTCTCTCTAAAACATAATTATAATTTTTAAACTGAGTAAAAAAACAAAACACAATGCCTAGCAATGACAGTTTAACAATCATTATAAAACTTATAAATGTTCAAGTTGGCGAAATTGCCCACGACGTATTAAGCAACTTATTGTAATCACCCCGAATTTCGAAATATTTAAGTTTTGAGGTATCCCAAGTAATTTTAGGCATATTAAAAAAATGTAAATATGTGTGACTTCTTGTATTTGTGTGTGTATTTTGGGTTCCATCTTCTCGCGACCAGATTATGCTACATGTTGGTACCAATCGATGCGGTCAAGTAACATATAGGTGATTGGTTTCCTTCGATATTTAACAAGCAGCCTTTTTTGTATTAAAAAACTAATTGTGCGATTGTTGTTGGATGTAGTTTAAATCTAAGATTTTTTTTAGAAAAAAATATCTCTTATTTTTGTTTTTAAGTAAGATGTTAAAAGTAATATATAAATATATATGTATGTATACATATAATTATTAATTGTAACATTTTCAGTTATGAAATCATTATATTTGCCAAAATGGATTTTAATAATATGTTATTAAAATAGTAAAACAATGGATCTAATAAATAAAAAAAAGTGTTGTTGTACATCTTTTTTCTCAATGTACTGGGATATTAATCTAATGAGACTCGCACAAATTTCGCGTGTTTTTTAACATTTAACTTGAAATAAAACTATTTCTTACGGATTAAAATCGCTTATAATTTGGTTACATTTTAATTTTAACCTGACGTTTCGCATGCTTTGGGCAAACGTATTTACGGGTAGACGAGATGTTATTGTGTGGACAGACAAAATGTAACCAAATTATACGCGAGTTTAATCCGTAAAAAATAGTTTTATTTCAAATGTGTACTCGCGAAAATCTAAGAAAATACTAAAATTTAACTTGCTGATATCGGCTAATATTTTGTTATAGTAATGTTATTTGATTAAAAATAAAGTATTTTAGTTAATAATTACTTTAAATTATGTTTTTCACAAAAAGAATTTATATTAAAAACAGGAAAGTATTTTTATACTCGGCTATAAGTGCAGAGTAGGTACTATTGTGTAAAATCTAACAAGTTTGACAATAAAATGGTCGTAACGTGAATAGCTTGTTACTGGAACTTGTAAACAAGTGTTCGCTGTTGCGCTGACAAATGGTATAAAGTTTTATTAAAAAATTCACCAATTGCTATCGTAATGGTGAAATGCTATTAAAGCTTAATAGAAAGTACATCGTAATAGAAAACATCATCAAATAAAAATTTAAGCTTAAATTGTAATTTATCATGTTCAAAACACTAGGCGTCATTTTTCACATATTAATGAAATTTGGAAAAAGATAAAGAAAATGTCACTCCTATAGTTATTTGCAAACATCATTTAATCCACATAATTAAAAATAACTTAAACTCGTAACTTCAACTGCAACTAAACTGTAACTAAATAATTTATTATAATGTTAGTTTTATATAAAAATAAAATTAAACAAGCCTCTTGTTTTAGTATTTCCAATATGTGATCTTCGAATCTCCACAAGTCTACATTCTATGAACATGTGATGCGCATTTTCTTTGACACCGCAAAAAGTGCTGGTAACTAAAACAAAAAATACATTTTTTTCATACATTTCGGATGAAAATGAACATCTTTAGAATGTAATAATTTGATATAAAAAAATGTTTCAGCAATGGCTACTAGTTCTAAATACATATAAAGACCATTTTTTATTAATTTCCAATAAGTACCTTTATGGTTTGCTGGTTCAATAATGTGGGACCATAAAATTTCTTAATTTCTTTCACCCAAACGTAATAACTAATTAAAAACACAATGTTGATCATTGAGATGTTTAATGACAGACGTAACTTTTAAATAAAGAATTTTTAGTTAATTTAAATTTAATTATTTTTATAACTTTACTTGTGAACTGATTAATTCTACTTATTTTATGCATTCTCACTTCCTGGTTTTGCTGGTAGATATCTCTTACAGAGACAAGTTAGCCCTTGTACATGTATCAATAAGCCTGTTCCTTAATGCATCGGGTGTACAATACAGTGTTAAATAAATAAATAAATAAATAAATAAATAAATAAATAAATAAATAAATAAATAAATAAATAAATAAATAAATAAATAAATAAATAAATAAATAAATAAATAAATAAATAAATAAATAAATAAATAAATAAATAAATAAATAAATAAATAAATAAATAAATAAATAAATAAATAAATAAATAAATAAATAAATAAATAAATAAATAAATAAATAAATAAATAAATAAATAAATAAATAAATAAATAAATAAATAAATAAATAAATAAATAAATAAATAAATAAATAAATAAATAAATAAATAAATAAATAAATAAATAAATAAATAAATAAATAAATAAATAAATAAATAAATAAATAAATAAATAAATAAATAAATAAATAAATAAATAAATAAATAAATAAATAAATAAATAAATAAATAAATAAATAAATAAATAAATAAATAAATAAATAAATAAATAAATAAATAAATAAATAAATAAATAAATAAATAAATAAATAAATAAATAAATAAATAAATAAATAAATAAATAAATAAATAAATAAATAAATAAATAAATAAATAAATAAATAAATAAATAAATAAATAAATAAATAAATAAATAAATAAATAAATAAATAAATAAATAAATAAATAAATAAATAAATAAATAAATAAATAAATAAATAAATAAATAAATAAATAAATAAATAAATAAATAAATAAATAAATAAATAAATAAATAAATAAATAAATAAATAAATAAATAAATAAATAAATAAATAAATAAATAAATAAATAAATAAATAAATAAATAAATAAATAAATAAATAAATAAATAAATAAATAAATAAATAAATAAATAAATAAATAAATAAATAAATAAATAAATAAATAAATAAATAAATAAATAAATAAATAAATAAATAAATAAATAAATAAATAAATAAATAAATAAATAAATAAATAAATAAATAAATAAATAAATAAATAAATAAATAAATAAATAAATAAATAAATAAATAAATAAATAAATAAATAAATAAATAAATAAATAAATAAATAAATAAATAAATAAATAAATAAATAAATAAATAAATAAATAAATAAATAAATAAATAAATAAATAAATAAATAAATAAATAAATAAATAAATAAATAAATAAATAAATAAATAAATAAATAAATAAATAAATAAATAAATAAATAAATAAATAAATAAATAAATAAATAAATAAATAAATAAATAAATAAATAAATAAATAAATAAATAAATAAATAAATAAATAAATAAATAAATAAATAAATAAATAAATAAATAAATAAATAAATAAATAAATAAATAAATAAATAAATAAATAAATAAATAAATAAATAAATAAATAAATAAATAAATAAATAAATAAATAAATAAATAAATAAATAAATAAATAAATAAATAAATAAATAAATAAATAAATAAATAAATAAATAAATAAATAAATAAATAAATAAATAAATAAATAAATAAATAAATAAATAAATAAATAAATAAATAAATAAATAAATAAATAAATAAATAAATAAATAAATAAATAAATAAATAAATAAATAAATAAATAAATAAATAAATAAATAAATAAATAAATAAATAAATAAATAA